>CM061260.1:83187500-87987500 GCA_030848825.1 Tadarida brasiliensis | reverse complement strand
TTCTGAGGGGCCTCCTTTTATAATCCTTCATGTTCAGAAGAGGAGAAAAATGAGCATAAGTGTAAGCTTGATAGATATAACCAAAATGTAAGTGTCAAGAAACATAATAGATAGAAATGTCAGGAATGAGAAAGTATCACAGAAGAACAAATCAGTGTGAAAGATCTCAGGGTGACTGGGTTCTTTGAATGTATTCACTGTATTTTACGTTTTCTGCTATAGCTGTGAGAAGATTGACATCTCTTTCTTACTCATACCTTCCAGATACAGTATTTTCCAAATGTGGCCCCTGGCCCAGCTGCAATGGTACAACCTGAGGTGTTCACAGTGGTACAGCCTGAGAAGTTTGTAATAGCACTACCTGAGGCGTTTGCAATGGTACTGCCTGAGATGTTTGCAGTGATACTGCCTGAGATGTTTGCAATGGTACTGCCTTAGATGTTTGCAGTGATACTAGCTGAGATGTTTGCAATGGTACTGCCTTAGATGTTTGCAGTGATACTAGCTGAGATGTTTGCAATGGTACTCCCTGAGATGTTGTTTGCAATGTTATTACGTGAGACATTTATGGCAAATGCAGCTTCCCAAGTCCCATTCTCAGAGATTTTTAACTCAGAAAGACAGGGATGGTAGCAGCAAACATCCCACACTATTCTATGAACAAGAAATGTAGCTCCAGAGAGCAAGAGTAGGTAGTTGCTGTCCTAAGTTCCCAAAACTCAAGGGCAACATTGTACTAAATAGTACTTTACTAATTAAAAGGTTACTTTTCTTTCCTTGAAGAAAATATTCTCTTCTATTCCTCTATGAGTTAGATACCAATGATTATTTATATTTGATTATTTTCTTTCTTCTGAAAGTTGTAAATTTCTCCTCCTTCTAGATGCTCAAATGTATAAAGAATTCCGTCAAAGAAGGAATAAGAATATTATTTGCATTTCAAAATTAGTTTTCAATCCTAAAATCCACAATTTTATAAAATAAAAAAACTTTAAATATCAACATTGAGAATTAGGAAAATGAAATCAATAAATTATTATATCCTAATATTAAAAGGATCTATTATTTGTAGTTTAAACTTTCAGACTTGTTTTTCACAAATGTTGAATGTGATGCCATTCTCCCAAACTCATTTTTCCCCTCAAGAGATTTTTTTTTAATAACTTCTATTCCATGAACATTGTCTTACCGATAAAAAAACAAATACAGGTAGGTTTTGTAAGCATAATGTCACAGACTAAATAACTATTCAAAAATAGAAGTCAGATCTTTTATCTGAGCATGCTTTTGACAACACAACATTTCAAGGCACTGAATTAGGTCTCGAAATGACCTGAGAAGTCTCCTCTCCTAAGGCTGTCCATATGTTGGGGTAGGCTTGAATCCAGTACTGCCTAGAAGCTGGGGGACTAACTAATGAGTCCTGGTGTTTTCTCCTGCTGACAATTCTATATCATTATAAATCTCTCCAAATAGCCAGTTCCCTAAACAGGTTTTAAACAATTAAACATTCATTTGTCATGGGAGCAGAGAGTATACCCTCACTACCATAACTTTCAAGATTAAAATCTTTCTTGTCACCTTATTTACTCGTGTAAATACGAGAGCAATGCACTGAAGTCGGGGTGCGTGAGCTCTCATTGGAGTGGAAAGAAGGCAGGAACAGATTGTCTTTAACATCAGACAAGAGTGTTGTCTTTAACATCAGACAAGAGTGTTATTTTGGCCTATCTGTTCAGCCTGAGGTACTTTGACACTTCTTCCTAACACAACTAAAAATACTTTTTTTCTCCTGCTGCTGCAATCACAAGCATTAAGTCAACTAAGAAGGCCCATAATCTATCTTCTGAATATATCAATGAGCGGTCTCCTCAAAGACGGATCAGCACTGCCTTTATTGAGAAAAAACAAATAACAGTACAAAGTATAAAACGTTTTCCTCAAATCATACACAAAAATTGAAAACAAAAACATGTATACCTTTCAAAAATATATAAAAATTAAAATCATAATTTTATCTATACAAATATCAAGAACAGCAAAGAAAATATGTTTGATTCTTGAGAGTAGCAATCATGAATATATAAAAAATTAAGAAAAGACTGTATTTTGAAAATATTATTTACAAAAAAATAAACAGCCAAATAAATCTACATATTTAGCATCAAAAGACAGACACACTGCAAACTTTCCCATTTATCTATTTATTCACTCGAAGTATAATCACTGAGCACTTTCTTCGCTCTAGACACTGTGAAAATGCTGAGAACACAGAGCCAGCATCCCAAGCTTACTGTCTACTGGTAGAAGCACATACATTTAAATGATTAAAGTGGTAAAGAAAAATCAGAGAGGGAATAATAAATAACCTGACTATATAGTCTAAGGATCAAGGAAAGCATCAGAGAGAAGTAGACATTTGAGCTTGGATCATTTTGAACTTTACAAAATCTAGTACAATCTGAGTTACTATCCTTTCTCTATGTTCCAATGGCAAACTATGTTGTATATATTAGTTATAGAACTTGATAAATTGTTTTCTGTTGGTTTGACTTCCACATTTGAATGGGGAGTTTTATGGGGAGAATGAACCATGCATTTTTATTCTTTTTAACATCAGCACCTGAAATAGGAAAAGGCTTTAATAAAAGCCTGCCAGATAGATTAATTACTTAAATTGATACCTACATAATATATTTGAATATTCATATTTTTAAATCTCTGCAAATATTCCCTTATCAATATAATAATTTTATCAGCTGGCACCAAACTTCTTAGGGACGAAATATTGTTTGAGAAATTAAGCTCCTTTGATGTGGAAAATGAGACCCTGAGGCAGTAGTGTGAAGATAAACTAATAGTTAAACTTCTATTTATAAAAAACCGATGATAAGTGAGAGTAGAGAGAGAAGAGCAGTGAAGGCGTGAAGAGGTAGGTCAAGTGTGAGGACGCTGATGACTGCAGAGAAAGATGACAGGCTGAATTTTGCAGGGGTAGAGGCCAAAATATGCTAAATCACAGGAATACTTAATATGTAACTTAAATTAATTAGTATTTATGGGATCTAAAATCCCCTCTCTTTCCCCAAATTCAGTGACTTCTAAAACAAATGCTAATATCTCGTCTTATTTTTGGAAAACTCAAGTAAAAGTGTCTGAATTACATTTATGGGTCAGCACAGAGGAGGGAAAGAATTACCATGGGGGATGAGATATAACTGAGATTAAGAATTTAATAAGACGATTTCGAATCCTCGATATTATGGAGTTATTGGTACTGGACCAAGTGTTTTACAGTGAACAGTCCTAAAGCTGATGAAACGCACGGGACACGTGTCTGCTTTACACTGAGTGTAAACGTGGAGCGCGTGCTCTGCGCTGGTCCCGGGGCCAGTGCTAACAGCAGCACCGTTCTCCGCCGCCTGCCAGGGGGAACGCACAAAGAAAGTCTCCTGTGCCCAATTCCCCTGTGTGCAGCGTGGAGAACCCAGAATCCAAGAATGGTGAATATGCCCTGCTGGGATGCGATCAGAGTTTGGGACAACTGATACGGCTGGAGAAGGGACCTGTGCAGGGGGCAGTGCGAGGGTCCTTTATGTGCCCTGGCCTGAGAGCTGGGCCGCACATGTGCAGCGTTGGCTCCACAGAGCACAGTTTCTGCTGGCTTGTAAATGGAATTTCTAGAGGCTAAGCGGAACTGACAGATGTTGGGGGCCTGGCCCAGCCAGAGGAGAGAGACATCATTAACACCTCATTAAGACCTCAGGCGTTGGACTGAGACACACAAAGATGCCAGCTGAAGAAGAAGTACAGCTTCTCTGAGTCTGCTTTTACAAAGTCGGAAATCTAGACCCGAGGAGATCCACACTGAGACTGAGACCTACTAAATCAGTAGGTTTGGGGAATGCTGGGATTTCTACATATTTATTTTCACGAAGCATAAAAGCAAGCTTCTGCTGTTCCAAGGTGATGATCCAGTAATTATGCTATCAGAAAAATAAACATTGTTCAGAAAGATTACAGAATCTAGAGTATTTATAATGTATCATTCACAGCAGGCAGCGCACAATCAGAAATGTGGCTCGTGTTCAGGAAAAGTAATCAAGGGAAACTAACCTTGATGGTTCAGAATTTGGAGTTAGAAAACAAAAAATTAAAGAAGTTGATATAAATATGTTCAAAAATTTAAGTATACATATATAGTCAGCAAATTAATGTAATTTTTGGTCTTAATGAGTAAACAGAGATCTCAGCAGAAAATTAGAAAATATTATAAAGAACAAATCAAATTCTAAAATGAAAGACATTGAAATTTAAAACTTACTAGATGTATTTAATAACATATTAGAAATAGAAGAAGAAAGAGAATAAGAAATCTTTCTGAGAGTTTATAGAAAGATTCATAGAAACATTCCAGTTTAAGGAACAGAGAGAAAATGAGGGCAAAAATGAAGCCTAAGGGACAATATAAAAAATTTAACACACATAAAATTGAAGTCTATGAATAAAAATAGGAAAAAATATCAAATAAAATAATATCTGACAATAAAATATAATAAAAAAACACTTCTCAGAAGAATCTCAGCAAGTCTCAAGCAAGATAAATTTAAAGAAAACCACACTTAGATCTATCCTAGCCCAAATGCTAAAAAATCAGCAAAAAAAATAACATTAATGAAGCGAGGGGTGGGGAGGAGAGACACTTTACATATGGAAGAAACAATGATGCATTTATGATGGACTTCTCTTTAGAAACAATGAAGAACAAAATGTGCAAACTGGGTCTTGCAATGTTTTAGCTATGAAGTGCTAAACTGTTCATTCTAAACAGACGTTTTAAAATAAGTTTTTTATTTTAGAATAAAGATAGTGCAGAGAGTTCCCACATATCCCATGCTTAATTTCCTCTGTTATTAACATTTTATATTTCTGCAGTACATTTGTGACAACTAATGTACCAACACTGGTAAGTTGCTATGAACTAAACTCTATACTTCATTTATTTATTGTATTAGTTTTATTTTTCCCATCAATCTCCTTCTTCTGTTTCAGTATCCTATCCAAGATATTATACTACATTTTATCATTATGTTTTCTCATCTTCTGGACTATGGCAATTTCTCAGACTTCGCTTATTGTAGACTACCTCGATAGTTTTGAAGAGTAATGATCAGGAATTGTAGATTATTCATAATTAGGATTTATCTGATGTTTTTATTGTAATTAGGCTAAGGTTATGAATTTGGGGAAGGAAGACCAAATTAAACAACAACAACAAAAAATATATATATATATATTATGTATGGAAGAAACAGTGATGCATTTATGATTGACTTCTTATCACATCATATTAAAGGGACATGCTACTAACATGACTTATTACTGATTAATCTGTCATTCATCTAACTGAAATGATGTTTGCTAGGCTTCTCTACTGTAAAGGTCTCTTTTCCTCCACTTTTCATAAGTACCCTTTAGAAAGAAGTCACTCTATACTGCTCACACATAAAGAGTGGTGAGTTCAAATCCACTTTCTTGAGGGATGTTTTCTCTACAGGAAATACATGTCTTTATTTATTTACTAATAATTTATATCAGTATGAGTGTATGGATATTTATTTCATATATTGGGTTAAACCCAATACTATATTATTTCTTTTGTTACTCTTTTTTTTTTCTCAGCTTTATCCATTGGGAGCTCTTTTACTTGGTTCCTAGGACTCCTTCGTATAACCTCATTTTTTTTTTTTTTTTTTTTTGGAACTTCCTAATTTGCTAGCATCTTAAGATGTTTCAGGCATATTGTGTATATTTCCTGTCTTAATCTTAGTATCAGTTATTTCTCCAAGGATAACTGATTCTCTTTCTTGGGGACTGATATTAGAAACCAATGTCTGCACACTGGGTGTCCTCATTGCTACTGCAGTACGATTGTTCTAGGACCTCTCAACAGACACAGCTGGGAAATATGTTTGTATACTAACACATAAATACACATATATGTATATATACTTTTTCTCTATCTAGCCATCTGCCACTATATTAAGATAAACATGGGCTCATTTTGATGTCTCTGACCCTGAACCATCCAGTACTACAGAGTTCATTCTGACCTCTCCCTTTATTTATTTGCTACCTTCCTCTCCGGTGGTGAGAAACCTGCCTTTCACTATTGCCATTTAATTACTTACTCAATCAATCCTAGTATAATGTGCATGGTTTCAGAATTTTAACCTATACCCCAATGAGAAGCAATTTTACCAATTGTATAGTGTTTGTAAACAGTTGTTTTTGTCTCTACTCTTACAATTTCTACTCATTTTCAAAATTACTTAGGCCAGCATGCCCCCACCCTCTTCAGTGGAAGTACAGCATACATTTACAATACAGTAAGGATATTTTGTCTCCATCTACATTCTACTCTGAGATCCCCAACCTCTGAGTTAATTTTTATTTTTAATGAAAAATTATTGATGCATATAATAATGTAATAATGTAATCCCTTAACCAGTCATTAAAAAAACAACTTTTAAATTGTAAGTTATAATCTAATAGAGTTAATAAAATTATATGCTAAAAATGATTCCATTGTCCAAAGAAAATTCAGAGAAAGAGCAAGAGAGAAGCCAAATATAAAAGAAATATATATATATATTAAAAATATATAAAATATAGCAAGATTTAAATCCAACATTATCAATAATTACATTAAATGTAGATTAGCACAAAACTGCCCCCCAAAAGAAAAGAATGTATTGAGTGGATAAAAAAGTCAGAACTAACTCTATTGTTTCTGAAAGAAGCTGATGTTAAACATAAAGAGCACAACAAGTTGAAATTAAAGTTATGGAAAAAATCTATCATATAAACTACACTCATAGGAAAGACGTTGTGCCTATGTTAGTATCAGGTCAATTAGACTCCAGGCCAAAGAATATTACAGGAGAGAAAGAGGAGCATTTAATATTAATTAAAGGAGTAATTTATCAGGAAGACATAATAATCCTAAATATGTATGACTTAATAACAGAATTTAAAAATTCATGAAAAAATGCAGAATAAAGGTGGGAAATGGAGAAATCTCCAATCATAGCTAATGATTTTTTATTGTCCCCTAGAAATAGTTAATAAAACAGGTTAGAAAACTATTAAATATATATAAACAATATTCTCAGGTTGGATCTCCTAAAGCAAACCCTGAGTGGGAGTTTGTGGCAAGATAGTATTCAAGATTCAGATCTGGGAAGGGAAGAGGAACCAGAATTAAGATTGAAAGTCAAACTGTGACTCAGGGCTGGTAAATCTGTCTAACTCAGTGAGAATCTCTGGGGAAAACATTTCCTGTCAGAGGTGCCAATATCAGGTGAACCAGCAGTGTCTTAATCCCCCATCTTTCTTAGTTACTACATGTGAGCTTCCCCAGGAAAGATGTAACCTCGGGTGCAGTGACATGCAGGTGACATACACATTCTTATTGATGGCACTCCAGCAAGTTCTTCCTTGAAAGGGGACTGGACAGTCTATTTCCATGTATACCACAAACACCACCAAACCTGACCTAATTAATAATGACAGAGCATCATACCTATCACTAGCAGAAAGACATATTCTTTTCAATTGTCCAATAAAAGTATAAAACAAGTAGCAAGATAATAGATTTAAGCCCAATAATTTCAACAATTATAAGCTAGACCAAAAGTTGGACCTAAGAATGTCTCAATAAATTTCAAATGATTAAAACATTTCAGGTATATTCTCAGTATAAATAAATTAAATTATAAATTAAAAACAGAATCATATCTATAAAATACACAAATATTTTAAAGTTAAATAAAACACATTTTTTAAAAAATGTTTTTATTGATTTGAGAGAGAGAGAGGAAGGGAGAGAGAGAGAAACACAGATGAGAGAGAGAAACATCCATTGGCTGCTGTACACCCCCTACTGGGGGTTTAGCCTGAAACCCGGGTGCCCTGGTGGGGAATCTAACTGCAACCTCTCAGTGCATGGGACTATGTTCAACCAACTGAGCCACACCAGGCAGGGCAAATGAAACACTTTTAAATCACCAATGGTTCAAAGAAAAATATAAAATGGAAGTTAGAAATATGTCAAATTGAGCGGTAATGAAAGCAGAGTGTATGTGGATTGCAACACATGTGCATAGTGGGACATTTATACTTTGTTTATATTAAAAAAGAAGAAAGGCTTACCATCATTAATTTAATTTCTCAATTAGGAAATTCTAAAAATGACAAGTAAATAACAAAAAACTCTAAGTAGAAAGTAGTTGTGTAGGAGCATAAATGAATGAAATAGAAAATAGATAAAGTTTGGTTCATTGAGAAGATTTATAGACTTGGTAAATATCAAACAACTACAGTTAAGAACAAAGAGAAAATACAAATTTCTAATATCAGAAATATAAATAAATATTATGAAAGGCATTATACATAAAAGGAAAATATTATTGAAAAATATTATTCATTAATTTATAACAATACAGTAAGAGGAGAAACAGCTAGGAGAATATTTAGACTTCAGTTGCTGGGAGGCCAAACATTTTTAAGAAATTTGGACTTTGTGTTTAAAGGATTCAAAAAACTTAATTTACATGTTAAATGACAAAGTCACTTAAGCTATCATTAAGACAAAATTGAGCCCTGGCCGGTTTGGCTCAGCGGTTAGAGCGGTCCAGACAGACCCAGGTTCAGTTCCCGCTAAGGGCACGTACCTTGGTTGCAGTTTGTCCCTGGCCCCTGGTTGGGTCGTGCGAGAGGCAGCCACTCGATGTGTCCCTTTCACGTCGATGTTTCCCTCCCTCTCTCTCTCTCTCTCTCTCTCTCTCTCTCTCTCTCTCTCCCTTCCACTCTATCTGAACAAAAAATGGAAAAATGTCCTCGGGTGAGGATAAAAAAAAAAATACAAAATTGATATAGATATATTTTATAGACTGTGAATCAGATTCTGGGTAGTTTTATACTCTAATTTTTAAATTAAGTAGTAGCACTTTCATGGCATATTTTTGAAAACATGAATTTTTGGTGCTGAATAATACTGCATTATATGGGTACTAAAAAAATCAACCAACCATTCTATTCTTGGTTATTTTGTTTGTTTCTATGCTTTTGTAATTATAGATAGTTTTTATAGAAAATAAAATTAATTTCTTCTGAATAAATTTCTAAAAGTGAATCCTGAGTTAAGGATCAGACTATATTTTAGATTCTAAAAACTAGTACTTCCTCTCAAAAGTACTTCTATTAATTTACAATTTATTAGCACACAGTACACAAGTAATCTTTTCAATATACTTTGCTAATACCAGATGTTCTGTAAGGAATAAGCTATATCAATTTTAGAGGTCAACAGTGCTATCTCTGCTCGCATTGGCATTTATTAATTATTTATAAGAATTCCTAAAATACGTATTACCTTTGGTATTTCTTGTTGGGTTAATTGTTTGTTTACATGAATCAGAAGGTCTTGATTGTGTATAAACCAAAGAAGCAAAAAGTTCATATATTCAAAACTCTGTTTTTAATAGCTTAATATATAAGCACTAATATTTATTACTACTACTACTATGTTAGTGGTCAATGGAGTTCTTATCCACATTACTTTTGTCAAGGTCATTAATGAGGTTCTATGGGTTCCTAAAGGCTACAATAAGCAAAAAAAAAAACTGATCTTGTACACAAACTGAAATCTGCCTTGCAAATAGTCTTCATGGATGCTCTTTTCATGGAGAATCTGCCATTTCTTGGTGGGATGGAATATATTTACATTTTGAGAATTCTGTGCTGGCAGACCAGCTGGAGTACAGGAAACCATTAAAACAATCCCTATGTAATTATCTGAGTACTAGCTAAATTAACTTCACACTCTAATTTACAATTTTCTGTCACTGCTACTACTATACTACTATTCTTCCCTTTCAAAGAGCCCAGACATGTCGGTTATAAAATACCACTTGGTTTATAAAGAAAGGTAAGACTATTTCTGCAGATCTGGTAGCTGAGGAGAAAACAATGACCACTTATGTTTTGCAATTCTGGTGGATGGGTTTCAACTGAAATCAAATGTCAAAAGGCTGTGAGAAGAGTGTCTCCACGTGTTTTGCAATGCGAGGTCAAATAATGAAGCATACCTCCCCAGTTTGTGGGCATCACATTATCACAATAGGGCAGGGTCCCCCTGTCTTTCACAACCTCCTAAATACAAAGATTTTATTGAGCTTTATCATCATCATCACCATCAAAGATTATCTTGTGTTGATTCTAGACCAAAATTATACAAAAGCAAATTGCCCTTGATCCTTGGTTATATTTGGTGGACTGTCCCAAAGTGCTTCTCTATCACCTTTTCTCATTGAAAAGGCTGATTCAATTTGTTGAATGTGGAGTAACAGGAACTATTAAAAGATAAAAGTGTAAATCAGTATACAGATAACACCCTCTAACATTGCAGTGTCATTTGATTGCCCAAGGAGGGCTTATTTGCCGAAGGTCGCACAAGTATTGAGGAACAAGAAAGAAAGCAAGTAAGCCTTGTTGCCCAAACTTCTCCACCAAACCACATTGAGGCTTGCTCTAGATACTGTATCATTCTCTTGGTTTGAGGACAATGACTTAAAATGATGCCAACTCAGGTGATGTGCCTGAATAAAAACGTATTCAATAGATTGGAGGTACATTTGCAATGGTCAAATGAAGCCAGAATAAAACAAGCATTAGGGGTTCACAGTACCATGATTAATGTCCTATAAGTAAGTGCTCCTATGCCCCATCATAAATGGGATACTTACCTTTTTTATGCGTTATGGCAATTAATAACTGAGGTGATAGCACCTTACCCAAGGACATTCAATAATACACAAAACTACTTCCTATAGAGCTATGAGAAATCAAAAAATCTACTCATTAATCAATCATAGCCTCAGTGGAACAGGGTGCCATGGGAAGCCCCCACTTCCCCGTCTCTGCTTCTCTGACAAGATAAAAGGAAGACATAAGTTTATACAACTTGAGAGAGGCATGCCATATAATGGGAATCAATGCTTGGGGCTACTAATTGCAAAATCATGAATTCATACATCACTATTTTCTAAAAGAATTCAAAGCAACATATGTTTTCTCAGTTATTCTCAAAGTTCAGTTGGGGTTAAGGTTCGGGACAGAAGTCTATTTATACAACCTCTGATAAGAAAATCCAGGAGAGAGAACATAGGTGTTCTACTTTTAAAAAGCAAGCAGGCTATGTATCCAAGGCTTGTTGTCAATGAAATGAAATGCTCTAAGTTATTTTTGCCCTCCCCTCAATTAGGTGAGCTAACAGTTTATCGAGCATATTGATTAAACCGTTGTCCAGTTTCTCTGAGTTTTCTGCAGGAAGCAAAGTGCCTACAGAATCTATATGTTGAAACTTCAAATGTTGAAGTTGATAGTTGAAGGGTGAGTTAGTTTTCTTCAATAATGCAGAGTAATTCAATTTTGAATTCACAGAATCTCTTTAAGGAGGGTCTGCATTTATGCATTTAGTGTAAGCTTTAAAACATATCGCTACATACAGATTTTCAGTTACTTTTAATTTAGATTTGTCCACCATTAGATTTTAAGCAAGTCAAAGGCAGGGAGAACGTTTTTAGGGTTTTTTGGTGTTACATTATAAAATCTCTCATATTTTACTAACACAATGTGACAAATTAAAGTACTAATTAAGTCCCCTTTTTAGGTCATTACACCTTATAGGTATCTCTCTCTCTCTCTCATAGAGAATAAATTATATATATATATATAATTTATTATATATATAAATTATTAATTTATATATTTTATATATAAATTTATATAAATTATATATAAATTTATATAATTTATTAAAATATGTTTTATTGATTTTAGAGAGAGAGGAATGGAGAGAGAGAGGGAGAGAGATAGATAGATAGGTAGGTAGGTAGGTACGTAGGTAGGTAGATAGATAGATCACACACAAGCACATATCACATATTTCTATGTAGAGAACATATATTGTTTAAAAAAGAACAAAAACTGCCCTGGCTGGTGTGGCTCAGTTTGTTGAGTGCTGTTTCATGCACTGAAAGGTCACCAGTTTGATTCTTGGTCAGGACACATACCCAAGTTTTGGGTTCAATCCCAGATCATTGTTTCTCTCTCTTTCTCTCTCTCTCTTCATTCCTTTCTCTCTAAAATCAATAAAAACATATTTTAATAAATAAGTATATAAATAAATAAGAGCAAAAACGGATCCATTAAATTAGATCTTAAATTAAAAATCAGGATTTTTATTTTCTTCCTGTAAATATTTATAAACTTAGGAATTTCATTTAACTATGGCTATTGATAATTTATTTTGGGCAAGTAGGGACAATAAAAATTATTTGAGAAAGATTTTCAAGATAAAGGATTTCCTGGACAGGAAATAGTTTAGTTAATTTCAGATATCTAAATTCAGGAATGAAAATTACTTGTCAATTCTTTATTTTCCTGCCTCCATGACATTTGATATTGGGATTTGGTTTTCTGACACAGTATATTAGAAATCAATAAAGCTGCATCTTCAACTCTATCTCTTGCAGAGTTCATGATTGGGTTAGGCTACTAATTAAATGAGCCAAGAAGTATCAATGGGTGGGATAAACAGAAGACACAGTATTGCGCTATGCTCACTTATCTACTATAGATAAACGCATTTGGCCCGCGTGGACTAATTAGCTCAAGAGTTACTTCTATTGTTATTTCTAGGGCTTTGCTTGGAGGATAAGGCAGATAAAATAATATATATTTTAAATGATCTAATAGATTTACAGTTTTCATAATAAATAACAAGGTCTCTATTCTTTTCTGAGATGGCATGATTAAAATAGCATCTTCTCGCCCTGGCCAGTTTGGCTCAGCGGTTGGAGCGTCGGCCTGTGGACCGGAGAGTCCCGGGTTTGGTTCCTGCTAAGGGCACGTACCTCAGTTGCAGTTTGTCCCCGGCCCCGGTTGGGGTCGTGTGGGTGGCGACCACTTGATGTGTGTCTCTCACATCGATGTTTCTCTCTCTCTCTCTTTCTCCCTCTCTCCCTCCTGCTCTGTCTGAAGATAAATGCAAAAATGTCCTTGGGTGAGAATAAAAAAAAAATAGTGTCTTCAAAATAACCCAAAATTAAGAGAAATTTGTAAAGTGAATAAATGAAGTTTAATATCTATTATATTAACTTGTATTAAAAGTAGAATCAAAGAGTTTATAGAAAATGAATACCCTTACAACCTCAATACAGATTTTTCATAGTAAAACTACACTACAGCTTTGCAAAAGTGAGAATTCTTTACTGAGCAAACGTGGCATGCACTTCAGAAGGATTTTGCCCTGTAAAAGTTTTCAGGAATGCCCAAACTATCACATTAATGGTAAGCAAAAGGAAATGTTTGTTTTTCTCACCATCTCTTATGGATGGAATTCCTAAGTAATAAACTGCAGAAACCTACATTTAATTTATTAAATTTCAGGTCAAATGATCCCACATGCATGGCGGAACACACGGAGTCAAACCTATGTGTAGAACAGGCACAGTGAATGCGCACGGCTCTACCCAGAGGCAAGTGCTTGAGACATTATTTTCAGGACAAGTCCCATGTTTGACACTAATAAGAGTAGTTACAAGTAGCTGTAGAAAGTACATTCTGTGCTATCATTAATTCATGTGGTCAAAATGCTGCCGAGTCGGCAGATAAGTGCAGCCCAAAACCTAAATTTCATAACTCTGGTAATGATCAGTGGGGCACACAAATGTCTTCAAGTCACATAATTGTGGTGATCTCAGTGCGTTCAGTTCTGGTGGACGGTTGCCCACACCGCTAAGTCAGCACTCACAGCACCATGCACACATATGGCACAGTTGGAGCTCACTGGGAGCCTAGGACTTTGTAAGCTGGGGGCCAAGTCACTCTTAACCTCCATAAAAGGCATCCCTTTTAAGAACAGGGTAAAGGTCACTGCAGCTCATGCCAAGTGTAAAAATGAGAACTCGAGACAGGAAACACTGTTCAGATGTTGTAGGGCTGCAGGCCTGTTTTATGTCTGCTCTGAGCCCTCTGCAGCTACAGGAGACCAAAGACATACTCGCCATCCCCATTTATACTAGGTCAGCAGCCAAATGGGCCCAGACATTAAAAGCAGGGGAAATGCAGGGGCTAATCAGGAATTGCCTGTCTCAAAGGTATGACATGAAATACTGCAATAGGACATTGTGTGATTGGAATTGTGACCATGATGTGTGGCTGTGGGGTGTAGACTGAGTGTTCAACATTATGAATGTGTGACACCAGAGCAGGCTGGAGCATGACTGCATAACTACCTACCCCCAAGTCACTCATAAAACTGAGATGTGCATCTCCAGAGAACACCAAAGAGAAAATATTGTAAATAAAATAAATGTTCAGCATGTCTAAATTAATGAGCAGATAAAGGATCATATATAACTTGAGGAAATAAGAAAAGAACACAACTGAGATTTCCCTGAGTAATAGAGAGAAATAGGGGAAGTTATTTTTATTATCTAATTGGTAAAAGTCCCCAATTTTTCTGTCAAAGTGTATAAAAGAAAAATACACACAGGTTCCAAGGCAGGGGCCGGGGTGGGGATGTATATGTGCAAATGTGGAAAATCACTCAGTAGGGAAATACATTTCACACAGAAACATGTCTATGGACAGAGTTGAAATAAAAACCATATTTACATGGCATGCTTTTGCAGATACTTTTTCTTCATTAAACTCAAAATCATTATCACTTTGGTGAGTAAATTGGTATTATGTTTTCTGTGGTTTGAGGAACCAGTCTCGCTCCGGCACATCCCTGTCAGTAATGTCCATCCTTTATCTCCATCCCATACTGTATTTCTGGTACCTACCCTTCGCGCCGTCCTTTCTTCCCACCTTCTTTCCATGCATCCTCTCTCCCCACTTCATTATTTCATCCCCTGTTTCCTTCCTCCCTTAACACTGGCAAATAGAGTTAGAAGAACTTTTAAAATGAAAATGCCAATTTTATTTTTTTGCCATTTGAATAAGCTGAGATTTGGGGGAATGGGTAGATACCATGCTAGAAAAGTAAATGATAGCCCTGGCCGGTTTGGCTCAGCGGTTAGAGCGTCAGCCTGCGGTCCAGAGAGACCCGGGTTCGGTTCCCAGTAAGGGCATGTACCTCGGTTGCGATTTGTCCCCGGCCCTGATTGAGGTCGTGCGGGAGGCAGCCACTCGATGTGTTTCTCTCTCTCTCTCTCTCTCTCTCTCTCTCCCTCCCCCCCCCCTCTCTCCCTTCCATTCTATCTGAACAAAAAATGGAAAAATGTCCTCGGGTGAGGATAAAAAAAAATAAAATAAAAAGTAAATGATATATATTAAAAATAACTGCAGTGATTATCCTATAGATCCCCATGAACAGGAAAATTCACTGCGTTATCAACTGATTGCAAGGTAGAGAATCAAGTGTGTGACGCATATGCCTTCTAGCAAGCAATGTGCTTCAAATGGTGCAGCCACACTGAAGTTGGGATGGACATACATATTTATTAAAAAATATTTTTCCGTTCACAGGCTAATGAAATATGTATATATTTTTGTAAGGAAGATGTAGCTGTACGATCTTATAACAAGAGATCTTCAAGTCAAGTAAAAAATAAAGGATATTCCATCTAAAGTAAGATTGTAATAAGCAGTTACTTTTGCAAAATTAGATATGGTAGTATACTATCTTCCTTCTCATGCCCATCTCTCCAAATGTCTACCACCCTCAATATGTCTAGAATGTCTGAAGATTTACTTAATTACCATTTGGATTTCTGCTACTGGCTCACTATATAAATTCTTGATTCTTGGATCCATTAAGAAATGCATTTCTTGCCCTGCCTGGTTTGGCTCAGTGGTTAGAGGGTTGGCCCATGGACCAAAGATTTGCAGGTTCGATTCCAGTCAAGGCATGTACCTCGGTTGCTGTTCATCCCCGGCCCTGGTTGCAGTCGTGTGGGAGGCAACCAGTCAATGTATCTCTCTCACATCAATATTTCTCTCTCTCTCTCTCCCTCTCCCACTCTATCTGAAGATAAATGGAAAAATAACCTTGGGTGAAGATTTTTAAAAAAGAAATGCATTTCTTTCTGTATCTTCATATGGTGAAGAGGAGAAGCTCTGATGTCTCTTCTTATAAAGAAAATATTGGCATCATGTGGGCTCCACTTCATCTAAAACTAATTACCTCCACTAATTACTTCCAAATGTTTCCACCTTTTGATACCATCAAATTTGTGGTTAGAGTTTTATGAATTGTGTGGGGGAGGGACACAAACATTTTGTTCACAGCACCGACTAAAAAATCTGAAAAATTATTTTAAATAAATCAAGATAGGCTTCCCTTAGCTCATTTGTGATTTGGGTCTACTAGGTTTCTTGGGTTCCTTTAAAAGCTATCAAAATATGTTTTAATTTCAACTGAAAAGTATTGAATTCATGTAAGTAATCTTTTTGCCTCTTATTAGTTATGTTTTGGAAATCTTAAAATGCATGACTTGAGCAATACTGGTACCTTTGACATTATTCTGGAAACAGTACAGTGATCTAAGCGAAGACATTTGTGCTATGTAATAAACAGATGTACCTGTCTTCACCTAGTGAAGTCGATTGTGTGATAATGATGAGCTCAAAGATGACAGAAACACCACCTTACAGAATTGATTCTATAATGCTTTCAGCATTAACAATACAAGCTATTCAGCATTTTCATCAGTGTCCTAAGTGATGTCTTAGAAGTAAGCTTATTAAGTTTCTTGTTGACAGAAACTGAAGAGAATGTTTCAGAGAGGAAGTGCTTGTTTTCCTCCTGGAAAATGAGTTCAGAATTCAAAATGAGCTTGAAGTGAACAGAAACATATTTTAAATACAGGAGAATATACATAAGAAAACATAGAAAGCAGAACACACTGAAATGCTCTATAGGGAAATATAACACAACATATATAATTGTAAGCTATAAACAAAACCAAAACTGGTGTCATGGGAATTTAATGAGATGAGAATATAGGGGTGTATATATAAGGATGTGACATGCTACAATATTCCCTACTTTAGGAAATATCAAAATGCTTCAACCAGAAATAAAATAAAAATAAAAATACATTAGGGTTGCAAAATTTGATAAATTAAAATGGACAGAATCAAAATGTACTGTATTAGAGTGGCATCCATCTTTCTGTCTTTTCATCTCTGTGCTAAACTCTTAGTTTAGTAAATTAAAAGAATGTAAATATTTGCCTGAAAACATTGTTTGCCTCAAATAAGCTCCCATTAAAAACAAACCAGAAATAACAGAAAAGAAAATCTAATTAAATGGAATGCATTGAAATTCTTTTATGGGTGTGGTCTCTCATTTCTATTAGATACACTCTATCTTTAAATAAAATATATATATTTATTTTTACAGCTGGGTTAGACAGGTGATAGGAATTATATCAGTATCTTGATAAATGGCTACACAAAAGAAAAGAATAGCAGAGCACAGTCTCATGAACAGAGCAATTTAGGTTTATGAGAGTGGTTCCACTGTTACCATCACTTTGCCTTTTGTTTCATAATAAATCATCCAATGGAATGCAGCTGCTTTGAATTTTTAAATAATCCACATTTTTTCTTTTTGGTAGCTTTGCCTTCTTCCAGAATCTCCTTTGGTTGACTAGAAGAATTAACTGTGCTCTGTGTTCCTGGGGCCTTGGATCTCTCTCTGCACTTCCTCCAATTACTACCTGTTTTACTCCCTACATCTAAGAATTCTACTATAAAAGATGATCACGATGGTGCATTTAAGGCATATTTATTGGTTATTTCCTTTGTACCAGACTCCTCATATGTGAAACAATAGGATATTAGGAAAAGATGATCAGCCTTGGTGTCAGAATGACTAAGTCTAACTCCTGTCTCCGCCCCTGATGCAGCGCTGGGCATTTTCAGTTACAGTATCCGAGTTTTAACATTTTTACATGTAAAATGGGAGTAGTATCATCTATCCTGAGCGTTTAAGGAGATTGAGATGAAAGCTTTGAAAATACTTAATGAAGTGTTTGACACATGTTTCACACTCAATAAATATTTAATTTCACAAAATTTGAATTAAGTTCGAGTTAGGATGGGTAAGATACACTTCCTGTTTCAAGGTATTTGCAGTCTGGTACAAAAGCTCTAATTTTAAACTCAATAAATAGTGTATGAATATACACGCACTGTGGTAGCACAGAAGAAGAATCAATACAATAGGCATAAAAGAATACACTGAAGTGATATTCTTTTCTTATATCTTTGGTCTTTTGGCAGTGAGCCAAGATGCTCCCCTTCCCTACAAACACACATGTAGGTCCTTCCAAAACGTTCAACAGACTGCAGGATCTGATTTAGAATGCTCAGTGTTATAAGAATCAGATAACTTCTTAATAATTCATGCTAGCTATAGAAAGGGAGACAATAAACTGCATAAAAATGCAAAAAAAATTACACTAATTGTCTCCACCGTGAATAATATTTAAAATAGTTCTAATAATATAAACATTATTGATTTTTTTAAGATATAATAGTTAAACAACACAGGGACCAAAAGTTGAGCTTTAAGTATATTGGAAAATCTTAAGGAAGGGATAAAGGGTGACTTGAGTTGGCAGTTCTTCATCTATTAAGGAAGATTCCAATAGGTCATGTCTTAAATTGATACATCTGTATCTATTTTTAATTTCTTTATTCTTTATTGATTTTAGAGAGAGAGGAAGGGACAGGGAGAGATAGAAATATTGATGAGAGAGAACATCTATTGGCAGCCTCCTGCATGCCCTCCACTGGGGATTGGGCCCACAACCTGGGCATGTGCCCTGACTGGTAATTGAACTGGTGACCTCTTGGTACATGGGACAATACTCAACCACTGAGCCACACCGGCTGGGCTATACATCTATATCTATTAAAACATCCAGAATGGTAATAAATCAATACTTTTAAGATATGTGAGTAATGACAACATAAACAAACTGCTTCTTTTTGAGGACAAAGTTTGGAAATAATTTTTATTAACTCTTGGCACAGAGTTAATGTATAAATAAAAGTACATGTGATATGCATAAAATAAATGGAGTATTAACTATTATTTAAAATTGTGGTAAGTTTTTCTAAATCCATAGATGTCACTATTAAGTGAAAAAAAGGATTTTATAGATATATAAAAAAAGTAATTTTTAGTATTAAAGATAAAATTTTATATTTTGAAAGTAGTAATGAAAATTAATGTTTGGAATAGAGGTTACATGATATCTAATTATATAATTTTCTAAATTATTTTACCTAGAAGAAAAACTTTCACTTACTTTCAAAAATCTAAAATGAGTCAACTTTCTTAATTAACTGCTACATTACATCACTATGTATGATTTTACATATGTGGTCTGTGTGTGTGTGTGAAGTCATTTATACTGCCTGCCATTCTTATTTGCTTCCTAGGCACATGATAGACTTGTGCTTCCTCAGCTCTTTGAAGTTCATGTATAGATAGATAACTTACACTGGTCACTAATATGTAAGCAGAAGCTGTATGTCACAATCTGTAAATGTTTGAAAACCAGTTAGTGATTTGTCATGTCCTTCTCACTGACGTCATGACTGTGAAATAAACCTTGAGATGAAGTATCCATTAGCTTGGATCCCTGAGTGACAACCTGGTACATAGCCTCCAGTCAACCCACAAAGGGCATGTAATGTGAGCAAGAAATAACCTGGGTTGCCTTAAGCCAATGAGGCATGGGGGATATTTGTTATTGCTTCTTAACACAAACTATCACAATTAATAAAATAATCTCAATGTTTTCAGTGTTTTAGGATAATCATTGTTATATTATTTCTCATGTAAAGACCGTTTCTGTAATCACTATAGACAGTCATATGTAAATATCATAGACTAATGTAAAAAAATAACAACCAGTGATTCAGTCCCTGTCACTTCTCCTTCTTCTTCCTCTTCTTCTTCTTCTTCTTCCTCTTCTTCTTCTTCTTCTTCTTCTTCTTCTTCTTCTTCTTCTTCTTCTTCTTCCTCTTCCTCTTCCTCTTCCTCTTCCTCTTCTTCTTCTTCTTCTTCTTTTTCTTCTTCTTCTTCTTCTTCTTCTTCTTCTTCTTCTTCTTCTTCTTCTTCTTCTTCTTCTTCTTCTTCTTCATAAAAGTAAGGTAACAGAAATAAAATATTTTTGTGAGACTGTAGTTAGTGAATTTTGACCAAAATGCATTTTGCAATCAATTTAATTGAATTAAGAGTATTAGTTAAGATAAAGTAGCTTTTCCTTTTGTGATATTTAGAGACACAGCTATATATATATATATATATTTTTCTATGATTGATAAAATGTATACTGAATTCAGAAATTAGACCGTTAAGAATAGTTACTGGGGAAATCATGTTATCCAACCCTTTCATTGTACAGATAAAGATAAAAAAATGTGATTCTTTGAAAATCACCTAGAAAGTGTGTGGCAGAACTGAGGTTAGAAACCAGATCCCTTGACTTTCAGTTCAATTTCTTCCCATTACTTCTCCTAACATATGTTAGCCATTTTGCAGTCAAAGATTGTATGGTTCAGTGTAATGTAAATTCACAAATTATTTTTCTAATTTGGGGAGTTTGATTAAGTCACTTCTAGTATATCATTTATATTATTTTACTGCTTTTATAAGAAGACAAATAAAAGTATGAACTCAGATACATTTTTTGAAAGCACCAGAAGTGTTTCCAGTTCAGCATATCATCTAGCACAGGAAAAACTAGATTTTCTTGTATGCAGGAAAGTATCTTGCAAAGGAAAGGCTTCTTGGAAATCAAATAACTCTTGCACAAGTTTGATGAGCTAAGTGTACATTAATCAAAAACATCTGAATTAAATTTCCCTTGAAATATACATAAAATGAAGAGGAACCGTGGTTTGCAGATTATGTTTCAGGTTCTACTCAACTCAAACATTTTTCCAGCCTCAAATAACTCCAGTTTTTTTCATTCCTACTTGGGAGTTCATAAAAATGCTTAGCATCCCACAGAATAAAACTGTATTCATAATAAATCCAGTACAAATATAATATAGATAATGACATAACCTGACCTAATGTTTCCTATTCATATAGGAGTATTAGAGACGGGATTTCTGAAAGAGGGTTGTTATGTGAAGTAGAGTAAATGTTAATTATTCAAGAGACAAGAAACAACCATCTTGAGGGTAACTATTAGTAGTTATTTTCATAATCTGATTTGCTAATTTTCATGATATGGAACTCATATTTCGATGACAAGTACCATTACAATACAAAATTATTGTAACATTTTTAATGTAGTTGTAGTATCTGGGTGAATTCCCTTATGCACCATGTCATATAATAAACACTAATTGCAGTTTTATATTAAAAAAATCACTTGAAAACAATGCTATGAATTAGTAACAGTTCTCCAACAATGGAAACTTGATTTTTTCCCTATAAAAATAGCATGAGGTATTTAAAAAATAATGAAAACAAACAACAGTCTTAGTAAAAATGCATTTCAACCAAAGACTACCTATCACCCATGATGTCATTCAGTTCATGATAAATATTTCTTTGTATATTTCTCTTATTCTGCCATTACAGTAATACACCCAATTTACAGTAATCTGAAATAAACTTTTGCTGAAACAATCAGTATAAAAAATTTAGCATATTCTGATAAGCATATACCCTACTTCATTTATAACAACTGGAGTGGTATTTTAATTATTAATATATTGCCAAGGGATTTAGATATATAAATATGCCTGTCTAAAGCTTTGCTAAATTTTATAAGAGCAGAAATTTGCTTTTGCATAGCTAAGCATTATAGTCACTGGGCTTTGTGATCTCATTTTCATATTTTCTAAGGATAGGGTTTTGTAAATTTATATATATTTATATATGAATTTATGTATATAATATATATAATATGCATTATATATACATAAGTCGACCCTTAAGCAGCCATGTGAGGGTTAGAGGTACTGACACCCCACACAGTTGAAAATTTGTGTATAATTTTTACTCCCTCAAAACTTTACTCATAGCCTGCTGATATCATAGTTGATTAACACATATTTTGTATGTTGTAGATATTATTACTGCATTCTGACAATAAAGTAAGCTGGAGGAAAAGAAAAGTTATTAAAATCATAAGAAAGAGACCGCTGGTGCGGTTCAGTGGTTGAGCGTCGCTGGTTCAATTCATGGTAGGGGCACATGCCCAGGTTGTGGGCCCGATTCCCAGTGAGAGGCATGCAGGAGGCAGCCAATTGATGGTCTCTCATTGATGTTTCTATCTCTGTCTCCTCTCCCTTCCTCTCTCTCTAAAAATCAATAAAGAAAAAGATTTTTTTTTAATCATAAGAAAGAGAAAATACACTTACAGTATTTATTGCAATAAATCTGTGCATAAAGTGGACCTGTTCAAACACAGGTTGTTCAGGGGTCAGTTGTGTATGTATTATTCCTAAACTAATTCTGGCACATAAAATATTCAAGTGAAAAAAATTGGAACAGAGAATAAATGCTTGGTTATCATTATGAAAGGAACAGGCCTATAGTTACCATGAATCAATCAATGAGGGCTCATTAGTAAAGCATTACAAACTGAACCAGAGGTGAATTTCACTGGCTTTCCAGGAAAAATCTCTTAAGGAAAATATAGAAATTCAAACTGGGTCAGAGGATTTTCCTATTTGAGTACTGAAGGCATTAGGGATACAGTGCTGGAGTTTCTGTGCAACACAAATGACTTGTTGGGTTTGGTGTGGGACTTGAGGGTACAGAGCCATATTTGGGAGTAACCTTGTTATAAGAAATCAAAATTTATTTTATCCCTGTGTTATTCTTCATTTACTTGAATGAAATCTGCCAGGATTTATATTTTTCTACATAAAAATTTTGAATTTTGCTTGCCTCTCAGAACACTATATTGCAGCTAGAGCTAAGTGACTTTTGTTATAAGAGATATTTAGCAACAGGGACAGATGACCCCATCAGCTTAAGATAGAGATCTGATCTTCATTTTCTGTAAAACTCCAAATACGTTCTTGAGAAATGACTCAGTCAAATTTGTCAAATAAGGTTTGTCAATCGCACTCTGCTTCTCTTTTCTGTGCTGTTTAGTTCCAGACAGATGAATTCCTCCGGGGAGCCAAAAAGGAATGTTTCTGCATTGGCCTCGGCAAGAAGGGAACTTTATTCCCAGAAGACTCTATGATTCTCCGTTGTTCCAAAAAACGACGACTGAAATTCCATCTATATTTTACCCATTTAGTTTAAATGTTTTATCTTTGTTAAAATACAAATCAACAGAGCCCTAGACGTGGGAGGGATAACACATTATTTTTCTGCCCAAACAGATCTGGAAGCAGCCAGAACAAAACTGAATATAGCTTTTCCTGCTAAATAGAATATTCTAAACTTGTCCATATGTAGCATCTTTGACACAGGGTAAGAAACAAGAAAAGAAACGGAACATTGCCGTAAAGAGAATTAAAAGAAAGTTTTTTAAAAAGGTGTTTTGTTTTGTTTGTTTTTTTCCACACAGGCATCTTTCTCTTACAGGAATTGTTGACTTGTAGGTACAGCATGGTGCCAAGTTAGAACGGGATCGAAGGGCCCCCCAAAAGAATCCTGACATAGTCTCTGAGCATATCTTTCCCTCTCTTTTAAATGCAATGACTAGAACTTGGTTTCTACAATTTAAGTTTTGATTTTTGACAGAACACAAATTCCGCTGGATAGCTTATTTTAAGATCTTATCAATCATATACTTCTTCATTTGTTCTCATCTTATTTTAAACACTAACTTTCTCACTCTCTTGACACTCCTGCAACTCTTGTGCTCATTCATTCCTTTTACTGCCAAAGCCATCAGACTTTCTCCCCACCAGCAGTCCGTTCTGCTATAATGCTGGTTTTGAAAATGGGAATGTTTTCCTATTAGAGTGATATATTAGGGAACTGTTCCATCGAAACACAGATTTGGGGTTTGCTTATGCATGATTTTTGTCCATGAGAAGCCCTGGGTGAATGCAATATTTGCACCCGGCTGAAACCAGCCACAGAGCAACACACACACACACACACACACACACACACACACACACAAACAAACAGTGAACATCTGCAGATACCTCTGTCCACTGTGTGTGTTATGAGCACACCCAGCCTCATATGCTGTTACAATTTTATGTCTGATTTCACATAATCTTTTCTCATCATTTAACAATAACTCTCAAGCTGTTGTATTCCTTCTTAGGCTCACTTCCATAAGTAAATTTCAGATCTTTTTCAAGGTTAAGTGCCATATTTATTGTAGTATATGTTATATATCATATATTTCTTAAATATATATATATTTGTTAATATACATTATATTTTTATATTTCTGGCCTACTTAATATGGTTAAACTTGTGCTATAGTTTTTATTAGTTTCCTAAAGTTTTCTATTTTCTTTTGTTTTATTTTAATGTTTCATTAAGAAAATTTTTAGTATTGTCATACTGACCCCATTTTCTCTATAAGTGCTAAGGAATTTATTCTTCTGATTTTTATAGTGTAGTGACTTTTAGGAACACATGAGTTCGATTATAGCAGGCTAAGTTGTGCTTTGTCTTTAGCTCCTTTCGATCTGATATAGGTGCCTCCAATTTTATTGAAACCGGTATCTCCAAGATCACCAGTGGCCACTCTAACTAATTCCAATGGCCTTGTCTACATTCCCAGTATCCATAAATTTTCACCATTATTTGACACTGCTGGGCACATCTCTCAGGTTTGTTTATTTATTTTATTTATTTATTTATTTTAACCAACATATTACTGAACATGTGTATGGCCTTTTCTTAAATTCACAGGGGATAGAAGGATAAATTAGGATACGCATTGCCTGATAGAGAAGGGTAAGACAAGGGCTTCCCCAGTTCTCTTGTTGGCAGAACCTTTGGTGTAAAGAGATATGGATGTTACATGCATACCATCTGCTTTTGGATATCACAGACAACGCAGTGTTGGAGATAATAACAGTATCTGCTTACACAGAAATTATATACACTTACTTATTTTTTCCATATGAGACAAGTTACTTGAGAACAGGACTGTCTCATTATCAGCTTTATAATATGTTTTTGAATACATAATAGATTCCAAGAATCTGGCACAGCACTTAACTCTTAACTTCTTATGCCCTTTCCCAGCACAGTGACTGCCTCAAACCTAAGTATTTACTCAGTGATGAAGGAATATATGGCTTGTAGTATAGTTGCTATTAAAGGTCAAAGAAGAGAGAGAACATTTCAATGAAAGAAATGAAATCAGCAGAGGTTTAGAGGCAGGAAGTCTCCTGGTATGTTCATGAACTATCTAGAAGAGTGGAAGATACGAAACAACCACGTTTTGAAATTTACTCAGTAGCAAGTCAGTCTATACTTATTGAAGGGTTCTTTTCTCTCGCCAATTATTCTTTAACTTTTTGCCAATCTGTCTGGATCTCGCTATAGTCTTTTAATTGCTTGTTTGTCTTTTTCTCATGCTCATAAAAACACAAAATGCCTTTTCCCCATCCTATTCATTCAATTTCCATAGAAATTCTGAAGATCAGTTCAAATGCATTTTCAGTGAAAATTTCACTAGCCCCCCAGCTGGAATTGATCTTTCTCTAAATACAAGCTTCCTTCAGCTTGATAAAATGTGAAATTTACTTACTTGCACTTAAAACAGATGTAGATAAATATTTATTGCATGAATATTAAAGCAAATATTTGTTCTCAAGCACAAGATGGAACTTTATATACTGGCAATAATTTACTTACTAAAACTAGGCCCA
Organism: Tadarida brasiliensis; assembly: GCA_030848825.1. Classification (NCBI taxonomy): domain Eukaryota; kingdom Metazoa; phylum Chordata; class Mammalia; order Chiroptera; family Molossidae; genus Tadarida; species Tadarida brasiliensis. The sequence continues at coordinate 87,961,574 of CM061260.1, read as the reverse complement.
CAAACATTTTATATCTGTACTTATCTCCACACACATTTTTTTTATATAAATATATTTTTATTGATTTTTTATATAGAGAGGAAAGGAGAGGCAGAGAGAGATAGAAACATTAATGAGAGAGAAACATCAATTGGCTGTCTCCTGCATGCTCTATACTGGGGATTGAGCCTGAAACCTGGGCATGCGCCCTGACCAGAATCAAACCAATGACCTCTCGGTGCATGGGATATTCAATCGTGTGTTCACTATCCCAACTCAAGTCTCCTTCCAAATACGTTCATCCCTCCTTTACCCTCTTCTACCTCTCCCCACTCCCCTTTCCTTCTGCTAATCGCCATGTTGTTGTCTGTGCCTATGAATGTTTCTTGTTTTGCTTAGTCCTTTCACTTTTTTCACCCAGCCCCCAACCTCCTTCCCCTTTGACATCTGCCAGTCTGTTCTCTGTATCTATGAGTCTATTTTTATTTTGTTTGTTAGTTTATTTTGTTCATTAGATTCCATATATAAGTCAAATCATATAGTACTTGTCTTTCTCTGCCTGGCTTATATATCATAATACTCTCCAGGTCCATCCATGCTGTTGCAAAAGGTAAGATTTTCTTCTTTTTTATGGATGAGTAGTATTCCAGTATGTCAATGTAGCACAGCTTTTTAAATCCACACATCTACTGATGGGAACTTGGGCTGTTTCCAGATCTTGGCTATTGTAAATAAAGCTGCAATGATCTTAGGGGTGCACATATTATTTTGAATTAGTGTTTCATATTTCTTCAGATATATTCCCAGAATTGGAATTGTTGGGTCATAAGGCAGTTCCATTCTTAATTTTTTATGTAACCCCACACTACTTTCCACAGTGGTTGCACCAAGCTGCATTCCTACCAACAGTGCACAAGGGTTCCCTTTTCCCCACATCCTCACCAACACTTGTTTGTTGATTTATTGATGATAGCCATTCTGACAGGTGTGAGGAGATAGCTCATTGTGGTTTTAATTTTCATTTCTCTGATGATTAGTGATGTTGAGCATCAACATTTAAACCTTTAAACCATTTTGAGTTTATTCTTGCTTATAGTGTAAGAAAGTGATCTATTTTAATTTTTTTGCATATATCTAATTTTCCCAGCACCATTTATTAAATAGGTTGTCTTTATCCCACTGTATGTTCTTGCTTCCTTTGTGAAATATTAATTGACCATGAAGACCTGGGTTTATTTCTGGGCTCTTGGTTCTGTTCCATTGATCTATATGTCCATTTTTATGCCAGTACCATGCTGTTTTGATTACAATGGCCTTGTAGTATAGTTTGATATCAGATAGTGTGATTCCCACAACTTTGTTCTTCTTTCTCATGATTGCTGTGGCTATTCTGGGTCTTTTGTGGTTCCATATAAATTTTGGAATATTTGTTCTAGTTCCATGAAATGTGCCATTGGTATTATGATAAGAATTGCATAGAATCTATAGATTTTTGGGGTGTTTTAGACATTTTAATGGTGCTAATTATCTGATCCATGAACACAGTATATACTTCCACTTAATTGTATCTTCTTGAATTTCTTTCTTTAGTGCCTCATAATTTTTCAAGTTCAGGTTTTTTACATCCTTGGTTAAATAAATTCAATAAAAATAAATAAATAAATAAAATTCTCTGAGCAGTTTCTGCAAAAGTGAGATAAAATACATTAAAATCAACCATGAATATAAAATAACTGTAGAGTTATTTTTCCCTGAAGTGCTCTGCAGTAGGATCAGGAGCAGAGATAATTCTCCTGTAAGTTACAGTCAGACTCTGGTAGACCACAACCCTGGGGTGGTCTACTGTTCTTAGAGATTCCTGCAAGGGTGCATTCTGTAAAAACAAACAAATGGGACTATGCATGTGTATCTTCATGTGTTTGTGTGATTGTGTGCATGTATTTGTGTATATATGTGCATGTATGTTGCACATGTGTGCTGATGTGTTCATGTGTGTCTCAAAAATAAAACTTAACCCTTTTACTTGGGCAATGTGGTGGTAAGTGGTTCTCTTAACTTATTTATAAAAGATTTTTTCTTTATTGATTTTAGAGGGAGAGGAAGGGAGAGGGAGAGAAAGATAGAAACATTGATGAGAGAGAACATCGATTGGCTGCCTCTTGCATGCCCCCACTGGGGATTTGGCCCACAACTTGGGCATGTACCTTGACCAGGAATCTAACCGGTGACCTCTTGGTGCATGGGTTGACGCTCAACCACTGAACCACACCGGCTGGGCTGTTTACCTATTTATAAATTATAAAAGAAAAAACACATCTGGAAAGGAAAGGGACATGGGCAGTGTGAAATTGGGATTTATAATAATAAATATGCACTTGGTCTTTGTCCCAATTTCTGCCACTGAGCTCCCCAAATCCATAGAATTTCTTAAATTTTGAGAACAATGAAGATTACATTTTGACCCTGACTGTTGTCACTCTGATTCAAGCATCGGCCCACCGACCAAAGGGTCTTAGTTCAATTCCTGGTCAAGGGCACATACCTGGATTGCAGATTCAATCCAGAGCTCTGGTCAAGTATGTGCAAGAGGGAACCAATCAATGTTTCTCCCTCAAATCGATGTTTCTCTCCCGCTTTCTCCCCCTCCCACCCTCCCTTCCAGTGTCTCTAAAAATCAATGGAAAATATATCCTTGAATGACTATTAAAAAAAGGATTATCTTTTATTATGTTAATGAGCTAACTTTTGGAAAACCTCTAGGTAATATAAGAATGAGAGCCAGTTGCACATGATTAGAGGTTTGGAATTTTCAGTTTCATCCCTGACCTCTCGGGAGGGACATTGGGGAGGGGTTGGAGAAAGAGTTCAATCAGCAATGGTCAATAATTTAATCAACCATGCCTATGTAATGAAGCCTCCATAAAAACCATAAAGGGTGAAGGTCAGAAAGTTTCCAAGTTGGTGAATACATGGAGGTGCAGGAAGAGTGTTGTGCCTAGGAAGGGCACAGAAGCTCTGTGACCTTTCCCCATACCATGGCCTATGCATCTCTTTCATCTGGCTGTTTTGGAGTTATATTCTTTTATAGTAAACTGGTGATCAAGTAAGCAAAGTGTATTTTTGAGGTTTGTGAGCTACTCTAGCAAATTAATCAAACCTGGAGGAGAAGACCATTGGAATCTCTAATTTACAGCCAGTCGGTCAAAACTACAGGTAACAACCTAGACTTGTTCGCATGCTGAGATAAAGGGGTCCTGGAATCTCCAAACTACAGCCAGCCAGTCAGAAGCACAGGTAACAACCTGGCCTTGTGACTGGTGTCTTAAGGGTTGGAGGGGTCAGTCTTGTAGGACTGAACCCATTACATGTGGAATCTGATGCTATCTTCAGGTAGATAGTGTCAGAGTATTAAATTCTCAGACACCAAGTTTGTGTCCAAGAATTGCTTGGTGCTGTGAGGGAAACTCTTTTCCTCATATTAGAATTGGGTCCTAGAACCTAAAAAGAGGCATATTATAAAGAAATGGGTTTCAAGTGCCTGTAATATTCAATTGAATACATTCTAAAGGTTATTAGAAATAAAAGATAGAAATTAAAGATGGAGGTACTAGAGATAAACAGTTGGAAACCACCTGGTCATATGGATAATTGTAGCATTTAAGTATGATCATATCATTGGCTTTCAGATAAACAGAAGAAGCCTGACAGGGAGCTAATTATATAATAATGAAATTGCGCACGTAATATGTTAATTATATTTGAAAAAGAACAAGGAAAAACTTTGACCAAGGCAAAGCACTCTAGCATGTTAAGGACAGTGTTTAAGATGGTAAGGAATCTGGGACATGTTGAAATTTGTTCACTTATCCTGACAATATTTGAAGAAGGCAAAATTATGTCAAAGGCATATTTAAAGGGGAAAAAAAACATAACTAACCATAAAGCCTGATATTTCAACAGGAAAAGATAAACAATTTTCATTTTTATCTGCACTGGTGAAGGTGAAAAATATGTGTTTGTGTGTGAATGTGTGTGTTCACACATACACCCACACATGCATATATACATATATATGTATACATATAAACACATATACATATATGCATATTCTTGTGTGTGTGTACGTGCATATGTGACTTCAGTCAGTTTTAGAAATAGTAAGTAGAGGAATCTCCTTTTCCCCCATTGACTGCCTCTCTAAATCATTGCGCAGCAAAAACATTCATCACCCAAGACAATTAGTCTGATTCACTTCACACCAAGTGTATTTCTGGTGACATTCAATAAATGATAGTTATAATAAATTAGCTTTTCTACAACTTATTTGTCCCAAAAATCATTTTGAAGATTATAAGCATAATTATTATGCTCAACATTCTACTCTTCATAGCATAGTTTAATAAGTACTTGGCTGTTTTTGAAACTTGATTTATTTGCCATTTTTTAGTGGTCATATAAATTCTTGGCATATTAAATATGTGTATCAGCACATTCAGTATGTTAAAAAAACAATTCCCTCAAATGTAAACTGTTATAATAAAACGTTTCTAGTTTAAATGTGTAAAATACAGTAGATTTCAGTTCTTATGCCAATGACTCAAAATGTTCACCATGTCAGAAGATTGAAAGGTTGAGAATTTCATTGTTTTACTAAATAAAACACTTATAAATAAAAAGGATTTCTCACTTATCACATTTACTTATTTTACTTGTACATCTTAAAATCTATGCAGAAAGAATTCTGGTAAGTCTAGAAATCCTCAATTATAGAATGACTGATATACTTGTATTTATGAAGCAAACCATCACATTATGGATTGTGATTGTTACTTTTTCTTCGACTTACTTAGATTATATATTTGCAGCTCCAATAGTAAGTTTTAAAGTTAAGACTATATTCAACGTGAAAAAATGAAGCTATTCATTATCAGAAGATGGATGGTTATGATTTATGAGTCATTGGCAAAACTACAAAACCTCAACAATCATGTATTTCTGGCAATGTCTTATTAACTGTAAACACCAGTAAAATAAAGAGATTTAATAGAGGAAATAGAGTGTGTCGACAAACACATACTTATTCTCTATAACTCATAGTCAAAAACTATCAAGTATATCTTATTGTGTTTATGCTTACCATTACCAAATGTACTTCTGAGTGTTGTTCTGATAACCTAATTCAGTCTTAATGCCAATACAATATTTACTGAGCATTGTATAACTTTAAAAAGATATTGCAATGTGCATATTTTATTAATATTAATTATTAATATTTACTTTCACTTTTGATAAGTTGACTTAGAAACACAAAGTAAGCAGAGAGAAAGAGAGAGGAAGAAAGAGAAAGAGGGAGAGAGCTCAAGAAAGAGGACCAGCTTCCTTATTTATAAGTGTGCTCAACTGAATACATACATAACCCTTTAGTGATAATACTACTTGTTTCTCATTATTGAGAATTTCATCCATTGCTCCCACAGGTTTGGACAGTATGCTTAGTTTGATAATCGAAAGCATTCTCCCTTTTTCCTACCAGAGATCTTCAAATGATTAGCTAATGATAGTTGCACAATGATTTCCAGATGTTCCTTACAATACAAGGAGTGTCCACTTATCTTCCACACAGGACGGTGTGGGAATTGAGATTCTCTCTTAGCTGCAAAATAAAGATCACAGTGGAAATATTTCCCACCCAGAATCTGAAATTTTATGTGAGAGGAACTACTGCTCCTCCTAAGGCAAGCTTGTTGATTGCAGAAATTTTGGGATTAACTAATTTAAGCCTGATTTCTTGATATGCTAAAAGAGGGATTGAGTTGCTTAACAAACAGTTCAGAGGAACAACAAAGAAATATTTGCACACTATTTTTATTTTCTGTCCAAAATGTGAACTTTATTTGTAATTCAAAGTTGGTATAAAGAAATACTTTAAGATAGGGTAGAAGACCCTGGTTCAAACTTTGGGAACTGAATCTCTGCAATCCCTTCCAGCTGCAAAATACAGCCACTCTCTTTATTCAGCCCCCACCCATTTTTTTCTTAGAATTAACATGAGATCATCCCAAAGGGACTTTGAAAATTATGTGATTTAATTTAGTCAAGTTTAATTAGCAGTGATAGTCAAACCTAGAAGTTCAAGCCATTCAGAATACCACTTTGTTTGAATAATTGTCAAATCAAATGACCTCTTTTTTCTGTATCTTGAGCTCTAGCTTTCAAACACTGTTGATGTTGTTGTGGTTGTTTTTATCAAAAAAAGACCTGCTGAGAAAAGACACTGAAGCAGATAAGCAGATATTTTTCATTGCTTTCCTTAAGAAATTTAGAAGAGGAAATAAGAAAAGGCTGCTTGAAATCAAACGCACTTGTTTTCTTTTAGAAACATCTAAGCTCAATAAAGACCTCTAGCTGGTCAACTCAGACTGGGAGGGGCAATGTGTTGGGAGTGCTAGAAAAGCAGTGAAAATGACCAGGGTTAAAGGTCTAGTCAAGGAGTCCCAAGGAAGTGGAAAGACCTGAGTGGAGACCACGAGGCCTAGGGAAGCTAGAGCCTAAGTCCAGTGTATCTCAGTCTCATCCAAGATTCTCATGACCCAAGCAAGAGCCCATCAGTTCAGAGGCAGAGAACCATGACATCAGGCATATTATCAGTAATCCCTATAACCTAAGGCTAGAGAGCTCTCTCCATTGCTTGTCACTGGGAAAATGTTGGGACATGTGCACAGCACTGTGAGGATAACGGATTAGTCTTATAAACGTTTTATAACTTCATTTTTTAAGAGCAGTTTTAGGTTCACAGTAAAATTGAGCATAAATTACAGAGATTTTCCATATATCCCTTGCCCCCTATCCTCCCCTATTATCAACATCCCCCACCAGTATGTATCTTTGTTACACCCAAAGAATTCACTCCTATTGTATATTCTATGGATTTAGACATGTGTATAATGATACGTTATCTACTATTATGGTATCAGTGTAGTTTTGCAGCCCTGAAAATCCTCTGTACTTGGCCTATTCATCCCTCCCTAGCCCCTGGCAACCACTGATCTTTTTATGGTTTCCATAGTTTTACTTTTCCAAAATGACATATAGTTGGAATCATACAGTATGTAGCCTTTTCAGATTGGCTTCTTTCACTTAGTAATCTGCATTTAAATTTCCTCTGTGTCTTTTTCTGGCTTCATAGTTCATTTCTTTTTAATGATAAATAATATTCCACTTTCTGAATATACCAGAGTTTATTTATCCTCTCACCTATTAAAGGATATCTTGGTCACTTCCAAGTGTGGCAATTATGAATAAAGCTGTTATAAACATGTGTGTGCATTTTATTTGTTTGTTTGTTGTTGTCTAAGGACATAAGCTTTCAATTCCTTTTGGTAAATACCAAGCAATGCAATTGTTGGTTTAAATGGTAAGAGTATGTTAAGTTTTGTAAAACTGAAACTATTTTCCAAAGTATTCATACCATTTTGCACTCACACCAACAATTGAGAATTCCTATTGCTACACATTTTCACCATCATTTTATGGTGCCTGTGGGCTAGATCTGGGATATTCTAATAGATATGTAGTGCTGTCTCATTGTTGTTTTAATTTGGATCTTCCTGATGGCATATAATCAGGAGCATCTTTTATTTGCTTATTGGCCAATTATAAGACTTCTTTGGCGAGGTGTCTGTTAAGACCATTGAACCATTTTTTAAAAATTAAAACCTTTATTGAGATAAAATTTAAATACCATAAAATCATCCATTTAAAGTTAAATGGTTTTTAGTATGTTCACAAAGTTGTGCAATAAGTACCACAATCTAATTTTAGAATATTTTTCTTACTCCAGAAAGGAACCCTGTGTTTATTAGTCATTCCCAATTCCCTGACTCAACTCTAATTTCTGATGATCACTAATCTACTTTCTGTCTCTAAGATTTGCCTATTTTGGACATTTTATATAAATGAAATCATGCAATATATAGTCCATTGTGACTGGGTTCTCTCACTTAGCATAATGTTTTCAAGATTTATCTATATTGTAGCACTTATCAGGCCTTCATTTCTTTTTATTGCCAAATAATATTCCAGTGTATAGATTACCATATCTGTGTATTCATTCATCATCTGATGAGCATTTAGGCAGTTTCTACTCTCTGGCTGTTATAAATAATGATATTGTGAGCATTTATGTACAAGTTTTACATTGATATGTTTTCATTTCTCTTGGGTATTTACCTGGAGTGAAATTGCTGATTTATATGGTACCTACATGTGTTACATTTTTGAGGAACTGCCAAAAAGATTTCCAAAGTGACTCCACTATTTTGCATTCTTACCAGCGATGTATGAAGTTTCCATTTCCCCAAAATTCACCAACACTTGTTTTTATCTTTTTTTTTTACCCCTGTCTTGCTTTGCTTCATGATCTTTTCCCTTCATTGTCACATCAGCACTTCTGTCCAAGGCTTCATGTTCCTGTCTCTCCCTGATTTTATTTATTCTTCCTAAGGTGTTTGTGACAAAAGTAGAATGAGTAGAACCCTGTGAGAACATCCTTGCATTTTAACAAGAATTTTCTAAAAATAATAATATCCCAAGGAATAAACCTGTACTGCTGACATTTAAGGCAAAAGATATTCAGTGAAGAAGACATTTTTTGGGCAGTTGGATGCTTACTGACTTCTAAAATCTTAATGATGATCCCTTTGATGGTCATCCAACAATAAATCCATCCTGTCTTCTGTACTTGGCTCCACATGTGAGAATGTTGATGAAAATTGGAAAAACTAATTACTAAGGAAACATTTTAAGCCTGGAGCCCTTTGGTTGGCTTTTATACTCTCTTTGTTATTGTATTTATTGTATGGTGTGTATGTATTGTGTCATATGTACTTGTCATTGTGTTACCACAGAGCCCCAGACATTAATACAGTTGAAACCATCAAACTAGGGAATTTCCAAATTGAGAGTGCATTTCTCCATAAAATGTCAAGCATTTAACAGGTGCTGATATCTTGAAGCTAACAGCTCACTTCACTCCAATCTGAATGGTGTTTTGGGACAAATTGCTGTGCACAATCCTTTAGAAAGTACTGTGTTTGGTCACACAATGACAAATCTCTAAAAGTATACATCTTAGTGTGAGATAAACCAATCTTTAAATTCATAGACTCCAGATAAATTTCTTTTAAATAGTGAGCAAAAACTGTGTGTGTGTGTGTGTGTGTGTGTGTGTGTGTGTGATTGCTCTTGGAAGAACCACAAATACCTGGAATTGTTTTGGGAAATTAATCACACATGCACACACACACACACAAGAGATGTCACTAAAGGTTGCAGTCTGACTTTTCATGATTGAGTCCTAAAATTGACTGGGACTTCAGCAATTACTTAAATTCTTTTTTTGTTTTCTTTATAATAATTTTTTTGTATTTTTCAATTACAGTTGATGTACAATATTATGTTACAACATAGTGATTAGACAATTATATAACTTATGAAATGATCACCCAGATAAATCTACTACCAATTTGACATCATACATAATTATCACAGTGCTACTGGGTATGTTCCCTATGCTGGACTTAACATCCCATTGACTATAATGTAACTACCAATTTGCACTTTTAAATCCTATCACCTTTTTTCATCCATTCCCCCAATCCCGCTCTCATCTGGCAACTGTCAAAATGTTCTTTATACCTATGTGTCTGTTTCTGTTCTGCTTGTTTATTTACATTGTTTTATAGATTACATATTAAAGTAAAATCATTGGCATATGTCTTTCTCTGTCCAAATTATTTTATTCAGCATAATATCCTCTACATTCATTCATGTTGCTGCAGATGGCAAATTTTATTATTTTTTATGGCTGAGTCATATTCCATTGTATATATACTCTACTCCTTTGTCCATTTGTCTATTAATGAACATTTAAGTTGCTTGCATATCTTGACTATTGTAAATAATACTACAATGCACACATGGATGATAGATATGTATTTATTGTCATTTTATTATTCATATTTTTGATATTTTATTTTTTTCTTCTTCTTAAAGAACATCCTTAAATATTTCTTGTAATATTGGTTTGATGGGGATGAAGTCCTGTAGCTGTTTTTTTGTCTGGGAAGCTCTTTATCTGTCCTTCAGTTCTAAATGATAACTTTGCTGGGTAGAGTAATCTTGGCTGTAGGTCCTTACTTTTCATCACTTAAAATATTTTGTGCCAATCTCTCTGCCCTGCAAAGTTTCTTTTGAGAAATCAGATCAAAGTCCTCTGGGAGCTCCCTATAGGTAACTAACAGCTTTTCTCTTGCTGCTTTTAAGAGTCTCTCTTCGTCTTAAAGAGAGAGACTTAACCTTTGGCATTTTATGTATGATTTGTCTTGGTGTGGGCCTCTTTTGGATCATCTAGTTTGGGACTGTCTGTGCTTCCTGGACTTGTATGTCTATTTCCTTCACCAGATTAGGAAAGTTTTCCATCATTATTTTTTCAAATAGGTTTTCAATTTCTTGCTCTCTCTCTTCTCCTTCCAGCATCCCCATGATGTGAATGTTGTCATGCTTGAAATTGTCCCAGGGGCTCCTTAAACTATCCTCATTTTTTAAAATTCTTTTTTCTTTTTGCTGTTCTGATTGAGTAGTTTCTGCTTCCTTATCTTCCAAATTGCTGATTTGATCCTCTGCTACATCTAGTCTACTGTTGATTCCCTGTAAAAGTATTATTTATTTCAGTTGGTGTATCCTTTATTTCAGACTGGTTCTTTTTTATGTTTTCTATCTTCACTTTTATGTTTCCTATCTGTTTGTTGAAGAAGTTCTCACTGATATCACTGGTTATGAGCAACCTTATAACCAGTGCTTTGAACTCTGCCTCTGGTAGATTTCTTATCTCCATTTTGTTGAGTTTTTTTCTTTTTTTTTTTCTGGAGTTCTGTTTTGTTCTTTCATTTGAAAAATGTTTCTTTGTCTCCTCATTTTGGCTGCCTCCTTGTGTCTGTTTCTATGTATTAGGTAGAGCTGCTATGTCTCCCCATCTTAGTACAGTGACCTTATGTAGTAAGTGTCTTATAGGGCTCAATGGCACAGCCTCCCAGGCCACCTGAGCTGGGCACTTAAGGTATGCCCCCTCTGTAGGCTCTGTGTACCCTTCTATTGTAGTTGAGCCTTGATTGCTGTCAATAGAAGGGATTTACCCCAGGCTGATTGGCTGCAGGACTGGCAGTTAACACAGCAGAGGATCTTTGTACAGGGGCCAACCCCACAGAGCAGGACTCATTTCAGCAGGACTCTGTTATCTGCTGAGTCCACCCCTTCAGTGTGTCAACTGTGAAGGTGGTTGTGTGGTGCTTGGATGTATTTGGAAGCTGCCCACTGGGTTCATTGACTCTGGAGCCTCCCAGGAAGTGCAGGCTAAGGGCAGCTGGCATGAGCTAAGGCATGATCTGCAGATAGCTGTTACTTGTGCTGGGCTTGGAGGTTCCAGGGAGAGGCCAAGCTGTGAATCAAGGCCAGCTGCAGCTAGTGCCAGGCCTGGTGCCACTTAACAAGAGGTATGGGGTATGCTGAGGCCAGATGTTGACTGTTTGAGTGATTTTAGGAAAGTTGGCAACATAAGCCAATACAGGTGGTTTGTATAGAAAAGCCACTGAAAATGGCTTGGGTGGGACTCAAAGTTGGGTAGGGTTGAGTCTCAGGGAATCACCAGGGTAGTTCAAATAATGTTAGCCAGGTTGATGGAGACTCGGATATGGCACCAGCCTTCTGGCTTTGTGAGGGGAGGGCTCAGCAAAAGAACAATGACCCCTGCCAGCACATCTGTCTGGGAGAAAGCTGCCCCTCCAGGCCTCGACCTGAAGCCTGATGATTCAGTTTCTCCCCCTATGTGCCTTTTTTAAAAACCATTATATATGTTATTTATTTAGTCATCACATTTAATAACACATATGTATATATTTAACCATCACAAATAAATACCTTTACACTGAATAGAATGTTCAGTAGTTCTATGTGCCTTTTGAGCTGTTGCCCAAGCACTGGAGCTCTGAGCAAGTGGGTCAGAATAAATTTGTGTTCTGGCCCTTTAAGAGGAACACCTCGGGACTCTAGAAGCCCTCTATCTCCCTCAGCCCTACTCCCCACTGGTTTTTATAGCCAGAAGTTATGGAGACTTCTCTTCCTGGCACTAGAATCCTGGTCTAAAGGACCTGGTGTGGGACTGGGACTCCTTGCTCCTCAGGGTAGAACTCTGCAGATAAGCCTCCTGAGTTTTCACTGCCGCACATGAGTGTAAGACCAGCCTGTTCTGTGTCTGTGCCCCTTCTACCAGTCTGATGTGGCTGATTCTTTATATCCTTGGTGGTAGGACTTCTGTTCAGCTAGATTTCAGGCAGTCTTGAATGATGGTTGTTCTGCAGCTTAGTTGTAATTTTCATGTGATTATGGGAGGTTCCAAGTATCATGTTACCTAGGCTGCCATCTTGACCAGAAACATATTATAGTCATCTCAGGAGGTGTGAAGTGGCATCTCATCATGATTTTGATTTGCAGTGCTATACTGATTAATTGGCCACTTGTATATTTTCTTTGGAAAAATATCTACTTAGATCCTATGTCCATTTTCAAAAATAAACTTCATTATTGAGAGCAGTGTTAGGTTCACTGCAATATTGAGCAGAAGGTACAGAGATTTCTCATATAGTTGCCTATCTTCTAAAGAGTTTGTTTTATTTTCTTAATGTTGACCTTTAAGAGTTATTTGTATCCAGAGGAATGAATACATGGAACAGACTGACAGTGGTCAGAGGGGCAGGGGATGGGGGACTGGATGAAAGAAGGTGAAGAGATTAGCCAAAAAATATGTGCATAACCCACAGACACAGACCACAGTGTAGTGATGGCCTGAGGGAAGGGGGCAAGGGCTGAGTGGAGGTGAGCAAAGGGGGGAAAATGGGGGACACCTGTAATAATGTAAATAATAAATAAAAATTAAATAAACTGTCTAAAAAAGAGAGTTCTTTGTATATTTTAGATAAGTCTTTATTAGCTATGTCTTTTGTAAATATCTCCACCCCCCCCCCACATCTGTGACTTGTCTTCCTATTCTCTTGATAGTGTCTTTCACAGAGCAGAAATTTTTAATTAATGAAATGTAGCTTATCAATACTGTCTTCCATGGATCATGCTTTTGGAGTTGTACCTAAAATTTACCACCAAAACCAAGGTCATCTATACTTTTTTTTTGTTATTTTTCAGGTGTTTTATGACTTTACGTTTTAAATTGATATCTGTGATACATTTTGAGTTATTTTTTTGTGAAAAATGTAGGTTTGTGTCTAGATTTTATATTATTGAAAATACTACCTTTGCTCTATTGTATTGTCTTCACTCCTTCGTCAAAGATCATTTGACTATATTTATGTGGGTCCATTTCTGAGCTCTCTATTCTGTTCCATTGATCTGTTTGTCTGTTTTTTTTTGTTTTTACCACTGTCTTAATCACTGTAACTTGATAGTAAGTCATAAAATTGGATAGTGTCAGTCCTTTAACTTTGTTCCTCTTCTTTAATATTATATTGGCTGTGCTGAATATTTTGCTTCTCCAAATAAACTTTAGAAACAGTTTGTCATATTCCACAAAATAAATTGTTAAGATTTGATTGAGATTTCATCAACTCTATTGATCAATGAGGGAAGAACTGACACCTTGACAATATTGAGTCTTGCTATCCATGAACACAGTATCTATCCAGAATATTAAATATATGCTTATTTGCCAACTGTGTGTCTTCTTTGGTGAGGTGTCTGTTAAGGTCTTTGAACCATTTTTTAAAAATTAACACTTTATTGAGATATAATTCACATTACATAAAATTATCCATTTAAAATTAACCCAAACTGCAACATAGTCTATCACTCAAAACAATAATTATCATAAACACAGAATAATAAACTCACAAATTAACTGTATAATTAATTTGTCTCTTAATTTGTATCAATGTGATAAATATGTATTCTTCCTGTGTCTAAGTATAGTTCAGGAGTAGTACATATAGTGTAAATGTTTCATTTCTAATACATACAGATACTGTCTAGTCTTAGTTTACATTTACGTTCCCCATTTTATAGACGTTCACTCTTTAGCTCATGTAATTTTTTTCTTTTATTAATTTTGTCAATTTATTTTCAAATATTGGCATTTGCACTTTGAAATAAATATATTGAGGTCATTTTTACTCTAACGTTGACTTTTTTGTTTCCATTTTCTAGGTGTCTGAAATTAACAGACCCATGTTTAAAGTAAAAACATTTAACCAGTAATTAAAATATTATAAATAAAAATGAGGAAGCCTTAAAAATATTTTACTATAAAAATAAAAATAAACTTACATATAGATTATGTATAAATATGTGAAACTTTTTTTTTTTTTTTATCCTCACCCAAGGACATATTTTTTTGCATTTATCTTCAGATAGAGCGGGAGGGAGAGAGGGAGGAAGAGAGAGAGAGAAACATCAATGTGAGAGAGACACATCGAATGGCTGCCACCTACACGACCTCAATCAGGGCTGGGGACAAACTGCAACCGAGGTACGTGCCCTTAGCGGGAACTGAACCTGGGACTCTCTGGTCTGCAGGCCGACGCTCTAACCGCTGAGCCAAACTGGCCAGAGCATGTGAAACATTTTTAATTATTAATCAATGACCTTATAATTATTATCAATGATATTACAAATTGATAGCCAAAGAGGAATAAAGAACTCATTATGTTTCTTTTGTAAAACTCCTTGCTCCACTGAGCTCACACCATAATGCTGCATCACCCTCTTCTCATTAATTTCACATACCAAGTTTTTATTCCACTTAAATCAGTGATGCCTTTGACTCCTTGATCATACTCTCTGTCCTCACTTACTCCTGCCATCATTCTAGGTTATTTCAACAACTATCACAAAAATTCATTCATCTTTGCCTCTCGGCTACTTGACTTTATTTCGTTCAACAATGGCTTACTTCACTCCTTCTAATCCACTCACTTCCTCAAGCATACTTAATCATTACCAGAAAATCCATGGCCAATAAAATAATTAATTCAAATATTACATTCTCTTCTGAAAACTCTCTAAAGTTTGTTTGCTACAGTATTCGAGCAAAATGGTTTTTAAACCTTATTAAAACTTTATCCATTGACATTTTCACGTTCTTTCAATCCGTTTGTCACTTCTCTCAGTACTTCTTTCCTTATAAATGTTAGATGCCATAATTTATCAATGTAATGGTTTTGGTACAATACATAAAATTTGTCTGATCCTTTTACCTCTGTTACTCTAAATCAACCTCTTTGGGGTATAACTGATTTCTGAAGAAAATCATGTAACCAGGTAGATAGGTATCACTATGAATTCATGATCCATATCCTCAAAGTAATAATCCTTCCAGCATGTCTTTCTGTACTACATTTACTTTCCCACATTCTACAATGATGAATTCACATGTTTTCACTCTCTTTAAGCCTCCCCCCTTCAATCTCAGCTATGACTTTATCTCTATTGAGAAAACAGTACACATATTCAAACAATTAATTCATAAACTCATTTCCATCTACCCAGATCTTCCCTTTCTTCCCTCTTTTTGAACTAGAAGAAATGTCCTTTTTTCTTGCAAAACGTAATCTCTCATATTCCTCTTGCCATTTTATAACCCAATTAGAAGACAAATCTCCATGGGTTTCTTATGCTCTTGCACAATGCAAATAGAGACAGCATGTATGCTAGACTGTCTTTTCAAGGTTATTTGTGCAGTGAACATTCTTGCAAGATAAAATAGTGTGTCCCTCTGGGGCAGAGGACAAATGTGTTTGCCATCCTGTATAATAAAGATCAAGTTTACCACCATGACAAAGATTGAAAAGGTTTGATTGCAGTCCATTATAAAATATTCAGGTTTCCTAAGCTAAGGTTTCCTCAGCTATGAAAAAAAACACTTCATTCAGCATTGATCTGGTCTGTTTACTTCACCCTTATAAGACTTGAGAGGCAAGAATAATTGGCACAAGGCTGAAGCTCAAGATTGCTGTTCTATGAGTCATAAAATCTTTTTATTCTAATTCAGTAGTCTTTTGTCTTCTCCAACATTCATTGAATTGTGGCAATTTACAATGTTGGCTTGCAACCAAGATAAAAAAAAAATCTCAGTCCTTAACTATTCTTAAAAAGTCTGCTATACTTTTTAATACCCTTTTATAAATATATACCTTTTTCTCTATGAGATCATTCCCATAAGTATTCAACATGATCTAGAATCATCTTTAAAGCAATTTTAAAAAGCCTAAAATCTTCCTTGACACCAAATTTTCTTCCAATTCTTTTCCTAACTCAAGTTCTTGTTAAAGATAAAGTTTTGTGTATCCACTACTCAACTTCAATGTATTTTTCTATTAACAACAATCTCCTGCTTCTTAATGGCTTTCCCTCTTCTAAACCAGCTATCATCCCTTCAATCCAAAAAGTGTCATAATTTTAGAATATAGAAGTCAAGTCATGCAATTTACCTTTTTAAAAATAAGTAAATAAAAATAAATCTTTAATAATCACCTATTGCACCTAGGAAAGGATGGCAAATTATTACAGTGACCTACAGGACCTTAATATTGCCTGACATTTATATATCTCTCAACCTTCATTTCAGCCCATGTTCTCTTTCTCCTCAGCCAGTGATGCCAGCTTATTTAAGTTTTCTGATATCACCAAATTCTTTTATTTCACAGGATTTTACACTGTATTTTCACTGCCTATTAGGAGCATAACCTTATTATTTCCTTGAATAACTGCTCTTTGTTCTTCAAATCTTAGTTAAATTTCAGTAACTGCATAATATTAATTTGTTTCATATTACTTAGCACATTTCACAATAATCTATTTTTGCTTATTTGTTTGCGTCACCCAAGCTACAATGCAGAGCCATTCACTTTTTTGGTGGTTGTTAACCCTCACCCAAGGATATTTTTCCATTGATTTTTTTAGATAGAGTGGAAAGGAGGGAGGGGCATAGAGAGAAAAGCATTGATGTGAGAGAGACACATTGACTGGTTGCTTACCATACGACCCCGAGTGGGCTGGGGGTGACACTACAACCCAGGTACATGCCTTTGACCTGCCACCCTTTGTTCCGCTGATCGATGCTCTAACCACTGAGGCAAACTGGCCAGTGTGAGCCATTCATTTTTGTTCACTATTAAAATTCTAGAATCTAGAAGAATGCTTGGAACGTGGTGGATACTTAGTATTTTGCTATGTTTTGGGGGGAAAAATGAGTAAATCAATTAAAACTCAAATTGCAAGATAGAATTTTTTCCTACATAGTAGCTGACTAAATTTTATAATTATCTTAAAATTAAAAGCCCATTTTATTTATAATAGTGTTTTGGTTAACTCCCTATGAACTTTTTCATCTATGCCAACATTCACTGCGTACCCTCAAAGGTAATATAATTTTGCTGAGGTTACCAGATTTGGTTATCTGAAACGTTAGTATGGGACCGGAATTGATTTTACTGTGTTGACATGACTCAAGTTGATTACTAAGCAAGTTATATAATACTATGAATTCTGTCTATTCAGAGTTCAATCTAATCAAGCTACTTTCAATTTTTATTACTCAGTATAAAAAGATGAAATAATATTGTAAACATAGTTGACCAGAGAATCAGAAGGAATCCTAGATGAAATAAATC
Organism: Tadarida brasiliensis; assembly: GCA_030848825.1. Classification (NCBI taxonomy): domain Eukaryota; kingdom Metazoa; phylum Chordata; class Mammalia; order Chiroptera; family Molossidae; genus Tadarida; species Tadarida brasiliensis. Next base: position 87,943,866 of record CM061260.1, on the reverse strand, counting down.
ATAATACATATAGAGTAAATAAAACTGGTTAGGAAAATTGTTCTATTTTGAGGTTTTCTTTTTCTTTTTAAACAAATACTAAAAGTAAACATTTATTTTTGAAATATAGCAACTCTAACATATTATATTAATTTCAAACAAATTTTGTACTATTTTTTAAGTTATTAAAATTCAAATTAAAGTAAAATATAGGTGCTAAATAGAGACTACACATTTATTAGAGAAATATTACTGTTTAAATAGGGGGTTATCAATTCTTATCTTTAATTTTTGGTGAAAGAGAAACTTTTTTACTATTTAAATGCATCAATGTCTTTTAATACAAATTTTAGTTTTAAATTTTATACAAATTATGTGAAGACCCTCAAGCATCATTCGTTCTAAATATGTGATCAAAATAATATTTCTGAAATATTTCTGTAAAACTCAGAGTCAGATATGAGATATTCAGTTAATAGTAAAGAGCTTTATTATAACTGTCATCCATCAACTTGAACGGTATTTGAAATAAGAACACATTTTTGGCTCGTGTTTTGGTATTATTTTAAGATTCCTTAGTCTGAACATGAGTTAGATGTGAGAACATACTTTTTGGCAGTCAATAAAACTGCTACCAGAGATACACATAATCTGGTCATTGCAGAAATTTAGAAAATAGCTAAGGTATTATAAATGGGTAGGTAGAAGCTGGTTATATAATGTGTCTGTGATAAAGTTTTCTTCTTTTATGCATTAAAATGTAATAAATAGTAGTTATACTATAAAAAATTACAGCACTCACCAACTACCAAGTCACTTATTTGTATTAGAATAAGGTTTTTGTTGTTTATAACACGTCCTGACACAATGGCCTGTATTAGAAATAATGCCCAATTTCAATGTCTAGAATCAGACCAACTTCTAGGATTACATCATGGATTAAACATGGGTTAAAGAATGTTGGATGAGATGCTGCAGGAAGAATATCAAATGAAGGTTTTGCAGTACATGTATACACACACACACACACACACACACACACACACACATGCACACACTCACACAGTAGCATACATGTATTAACTCATCATTGCTATTGACCAATGACTGCTGTGTATCTTTCCTTTTTCCCTTTCCTGAATGAAAGGTTTTTCTTTTGCTTTTACTGCTCCTACTCCATCAGTGTTTACTGAATTGTGTGTTCGCTCAGAAGTGGGCAGAGAATTTTTCTTTTAGCCCCTGGGAAAAACATCTGGATCTTATGGAGAGGGTTTGACAGAGATCCTATACATTAAGTTGAACACAGCATCTGTAGAGGGCTCTGGGTTATATCCTATGGCTGGGAGTGGGTGTGGGTGGGGGGTGGGGAGGCAGGGCAAAGATGTATTGTTTTTATGGGAAGAACAATACAGATTACTATTCAGAGAGTACAAGTTTAAACAATGGCAGAAAATGATAGTTGTTTTACATTATTCTTGGTTTCACAGAGAGATTATGTATCTGAGCCTCCATTTTGATTAGACATTGTCACTGATTGTAGCTAATAGAATGTGAATGAAGCTAATGTATGCATTTTCCAGGTCTGAGATACAAAGTCCTCCCAAGCACTTTTTCCCTTATAGAGAGCTGGAACACCCAAACACCCAGAGTCATCTAGAAATAACACAATGAAGACAGTAGAGTCTCCATCTGTTTCAGTTCCTGGGATGAAGAGATGGAGCATCATCACCTGGCTGACTTGCAAACTCATCCAGTACTTTTATAAAAGAAATAAAATTATATTGTTTGCAAGCCTTTTTATATCTTCGGCCTATTTGTAGTAGCAGCTAACATTATCTTCACTGTTTAGTTATTTAAAAAAAAATGAGAAAAATAGTCCAACTAATTAAAGTATTATATATTAAACACATCTTTAAATTTCTAAGAATTGTCTTAGTATAATTAATAAATATTAAGCTACAATTAAGCACTTTGGTGAAGAAAACATGACTTAGTATATGTACCAGGTAAGGTATATATACCCTTTATTCACCTTAAAGAGAAATACAGAAATCAATTCTTATACTTATGACCAAACAAAACTATCTAAGTACAATGAAGAAAACCAAATGTGCAATATTGTTAATTATACAATGAATGGTTTTTCTACATTAATAATTTCTCAGCTCTGGCTTTACATTAGACCCCTTTGGGAGCTTCCATAAAGCACTGAATCCTAATATCCAGTTATCAGAGTTTTTAAAAAGCTCCTGAAGAGATTCTATTATGCAGCCAGAATTCAGAACTACTTGACTTTACAGCAACAATTTAGCAGATTACAGGTTATGTTTTATTTTAATTCTCAACATTGGTTATTTGTCTATGTTTCTTAATCAGGAGTATGAATCGGGGTCATCCATACATTTCTATGCAACTACAAATGCCTCATTTCCTCTGTGAAAATTCTGATTCAGTAGGTCAAGGACAGTGATTTTCAACCTTTTCATCTCATGGCACACATAAAATAATTACTAAAATTCTGCCGCACACCAAAAATATATATATTTTTTGCTGATCTGACAAAAATAAGTATAATTTTGATTGATTTGCAAAATAATAATAATAATAGTAATAATAATCACCTACTCTTTTTGTTCCAAAGTGACTTTTTAACAAACCAGGTACCTATAGTAGTATATAAGGATTTCTGGTACCAAGAATTAAGCTATCAAATGCAACCTTATTATGTGACATGATTAATAAGATGCAACTCTATTATATGACATGTATTTAGGATTCAAGACAGGGCATTCACATCGTGCAGCTATTGCTGTGTTGGCTGTTGTCATTTTTTAATTTGACAATCTAAGGAAAAAGAGGTTAGTGCCCCTGACTAAATAGTCAGGTATTGCATGTTTTAAAAATTCTTGTGGCACACCGGTTGAAAATTACTCTTCCAGAATAGTGAGATCCACAGCTTAAGACTTTCTTTCCATGTTAACCATGTCAGGCCACACCAGCATTATATTCTTTGCTTCTACTACCTACTGAACAATGTTAAGAATGATAAATAAACAGATATAAGTAAAAACTGCTCTGCAAAGCATTTGTCAAAATGCCTTATATTCTTGCTCAATTTTCCTCTCTATATTCCCATATCATCCTGCCTGCTTGTCTGAAATTTCACTCATACAGAAATAACAATGACAATAACTATTGGTTTAAATTGACAATTTTAATGAAGCAGTACAAAGATAAAAAATCATTCTAACTACAATCACATCAATTAAACAACTACTCTGAATGACTAGTATCAGAATCTTTTCTGCCTTGAAGATGGACAGAATTAGAAGAGTGTCTAAACGTAATTATGAGGACAGGATCTTTCCCAGAGGAAAAAGAGCTTATCTCAGATTAAAAGAAACAAGCTTCTGCAAGTCAATATTTTTATCATAGTTGTCCCCATTGATCTGTTTTTTACATAGATTCTATTCCATATGTAATCATTCTGTTTCTGGCTACTAATTAAAACATTTTTTAAATTGCGAGATTTTCCTATCTTAATTCATCTTTCCAAAAGGACTAAGGCACTACTCTAGGTTATTGTTACTTATATAAAAGGAGAAAAATATAAATTATGTTTCAGATATACAAAATATTCGAGATAAATATTTAAAACTATTTTTAAAATTATAAATACTGTATTAGCCAATTTTCACTCACTCTAAGAAAACATTCTATCTAATTTTGTGTAGGTACAACTTCCCTTTGCCTTAAACTCACTGAGAGTCACTAGGGCTAACATCTTAAATAGATGTTTCTTTTTTCTTTGATTTCCATTTGTAGAAAGAACTCAATTTGACTAAATTATTAGACATCTCTTTCAATTTTAGCACCATCAATTGTTATAAAAATATTCTGAATTATCTTTGTTTTTTTCTGAACCCAGAAAAAAGATGTGAAAAGAACATATTCTGGAATTTATAACTGCAAATGAGATCAGATTTTTTTAAAGGTGGCAGTGGTTAAGTTACATAATTGGGTTACAAAACTTGAATGGGTTTTACACTGATATAATGTTGATTTCAATATTTTTGGAATATAGTTTAAATTTCTTCTAATTAAATGATGATTGGTCTTAGAAGACAAAGCGAATCTGATTCTTCTTTTGGGGACAAATGACTCCAGAAGTAGAGAGCAAGTTACATAGGAATTGACAAAACAAAGTCTTTTTATCCCTGCCTACAATTATATATACACATATTTATGTGAATTAAATGCCCAAACTTATAAGATCAGAAAAAAGGAATATCATTTAAAAATGTACTTCTTTTTTTTAAATTCGATCATCAGTTAACTACATAAGGACATTTATAATCGGCTTACTATTAAGAAAAATCAGTTTAAAAAAAAGAATGTATAGTCACGAGACAAAATTTCTTAAGTGGAAAATTTGTCTCAGAGTTTTCCCCTATTTATTCTACACATTTATTGGAAATTTGTAGATTACCCTATAAGTATCACCAGGCAAAAGATTTCATTCTCCTTTGCAGTGGTGCAACTCATGTTATCAAATCACTCTTTTTTCGTACCTACCAAAAACAATTAATTCACTATTAACACCAAATGGAAAAGGTCAAAATCAATCTACACTTACTTTAATTTACCAATCATTATGGAATGTAGTGAAACAGACATGAGAAAATATTCAGAGAGACATGCTTGTATATCCTAGTCCTTAGAGCTAAATAGATTTCTATGGATAACCAATTATGAAACAATCATCTATGTTTGGTTGGACACTTGATTTCAGTTAGTTTGCAATCCTGTTGTGATTATAACATATATGCATGATTTCCCATTCCATAAAATTTTCATAAAATAATAATAGAGATGTTAACTAGGCTGTGAGATTTTTTTTTTAGAGGTGGGGCTATTTCCTATTTATCTTTTTTTCTTCAGAACTTAGGGTACTGCACTTCCTTATAACAAAAAATCAATATGTATTTCATAGAAATGATTATAACATAATTAATACTGAGAATAAGTTTTGAGGAGAGAGAGAGAGATCACCATAAGACAGAGCATGAAAAAAATTTTTTAAGTTAGAAATTAATTTATTTTTATGATGGCTTTATGCTATTAAGTGAGTTTTAAATTTTGGAGAGTCAGAGACACTGTTGAGATTCTAATGGAAGCTGTGAACACTTTTATATGAAAAACACCCATGTGAATATTTATATATTTTTTGCATATAACTTCAGGAAGTCTTCAGACATTCTTAATTCCCTCCATTGACACATCTCTGGGTACATGAGCCTTAGATAAAAAAATATTAATATTTTGTCTGATTTTTTAGAAATCCCAAGATATGAATATATATTTAAGTCAATGCTAGATAGATTTCCCTTTTACAAACAAATGTGAAACAAACAATAATCTATGTCTTAAGTATGGAAGTTATATAGGTGAATCTAATTGTCAAAACTCTTGAAATTGTGTACTATTTATTAAAAAATAACCAATAGCTCTTTGAAATTCCATAAATATGTAGTAGAAAAACAACTTTGATGAAAACATCATCTTGAGTGTGGTGTGTACCGTCAAGGACAACTTTTGATTTATATTAACAAAAAAACTAGTGCAGGTTAAGACGAAGACATCTAGAGAACCCTGTTCCGAATTGAGAGTTGAAGATAATACCATAGTCCAAAAATCTTTTTTATTTCTTAGGTGAAAAAGTATACAGCCATAGGATAGCTTGCATTGTGCGATCTATAACCAGAGCTACATAAAAAACAAACAAAAAATGTTTTTTCTATCTGAGGTCTAAAGTCTTTTCTGTAATACTTTCACAGAGAATTCTCCTAAATTCCCAATGCCTTATATTTTATGTGTAGAAAAATTTTATCAAAAATCTACTAAAAATTATAATGACTTTTCATAGTGATCAATATAGTTGGCCAAGTCTCATTTTTAGTGGTGTCTCTTTAAAAGAAGCCAGGGAAGTTGAGCTATCTTAGGGAAACTGAGGTGAAGACCTACCCATCTTTATTTAAACAAAATATATACCATCTCTCACAGAACACCTTCTTCTCCAAATCTATTTTGACATATTGTAGTTCAAATATCAGGCACGTGGGAATACAGCCCTTGCGCTGTTCCTGGTATGTGTGTGTGTGCGAGGACACAATGTCAGGAATGGGGTGAGTAATGCAAATTGAAGTCATCTGCTTATTTTCCACATGCTTGCTCAGAGCGAACAGCTGCAAAGGAATGTCTCCCATGTTGCTTTGTCCATGACCTTGACCCCGAGAGTACCATCCTTCAAAGAGAAATGCAGAATCTCTTGAGAGAAGAACTGTATTATTAATTTACCTATGTTCTGGTCCTCTATAAATAATAGTGCTTTTTTTTTTGCAGTCCAATATCAGTATCTTAGTTCACATGCTTTTCTTAAAGTATACTCTGCATCTATTAAGAGAACATAAGAAAACAAAAAACAAAACATTAGCTCACTATTGTATGGACCCAATCAGAAACCAAATAAATAAAAGAGAAATTTCTACATGTAACTTAGAATAAAAATAAGAAATATTATATATTTTCATAAATATATTTGTGGAATTAAAGACTCTGGTACTCTTTTTTAGTCTAATTATCTTAGGCAGAAGTGAATATAGCTTACATTATCCCATCGTGACATTTAAATAGTCCTTTTTCCTATAAATATTCCAAGTGATGACTGATTTTAAACTGCCACATTACTGACCAGCACACTAGCCTAAACAAATTTCTATACCTATACTTATCCATGCATTCTTTCAATAAAAATGAAGGATAGATTTTTATCTGCATATCACTGGAGCAAGCTAGGTCCTTTGTAGCAACGACTTCCCTACACATTTTCTTGAGTATGTTCCTTAATGTGTCCATTTCATTTGTTTTCGGAATTTTAAACAATTTAAATAAGTAGATAGTTTTGTGTTAATGTCAACCTGTCTTTCATTCTTAGATGACCAAAATTGATTTTCTATTTGTAAAATTAACTTTATAGTACAAAAAGAAGCATATATGTTTCTGCTTTCACCTTTAAAAATCTATGTGATGACCTTGAGTGAGTCACTTGATCTCTCTTTCATTTTTTTCCCCACACACAAATAAGCATCTGGTCATTCCTAAGGTCATTTCTAATGAAAAGCTTCTATTATTCGTGATACATCACTATAGAGCTATAAATATTTATTTGCCAGTCATAAAGAATGAAAGGAGAGGTTATGCTGTCCAATTTTCATGACAATATTGGAAATAATTTTTTGACTTGCTTATAGAAGCACCTAAAGGCTACTGACAACATGTTTGGTTCTTTCTGTATGAATACAATCACTAGTATTATACCATCATTTTTTGACATTTTGTCTTTGGAAGCTTTCTTTCTAGACTGATTTGACAGTTCAACAAAAGTATGAAGTTTCATGCCATTTGAATATATTCTTGATACACTAAAAAAATCTGTATTACCTTGACATGTCTATTTTTATTTTTCATATTGTACCCCTTTAACCTTAGTAGCTGGGATCAGCTGACCTAAGATGAAAATTCCCCTTGTTGCTATTCCCCACGACAATTTTTCATACCAGTCAGTTAGAAATGCTGCCTACTACCTCAAAGTTTTCAAAGTGACAAGATTTCGGGCAACAACCATTAATACTCCACAGAATTGTCCATTCCTGCTGATTCCAAGTATGCACGAACATCCCTCTGAGACACATATTACGGACATTTAAAACATCCATACTCTCCCAAGGAACAAATAAAATTAATGATAACTTACAAGACATGTGAAGATCCTACTCCATCATGACTACCTTGTCAGCTTGGCCTCTCCAATATGGACAAATAAACTCACAACTTACTGCTTCATTATAGTTATTCATTTTCCTGGAAATGAATCATTCTAGAAAAATACGAAAAACATGTAGAATAGCCCGATTCAGCATGTCTCAGCCTAGTGACATAATGTCTGTAAGTATCTCTGTTAGGGGTTTATACCCAGGATTTCACATAGGAGTTGTTCTGTGTGTGACATTACTATATGACATGACGTGCCAGTTCACTGTGTCATTTGTTCTCACTTACTCTGAATTTTTATATCCTTTTTGATACAAGTTTCCTCAGAGGAAAATTTTTATTACTCTATTATATTTCAGGAACTGAGAACATTTCTCTGCGTTTCGTCTGCCACTAATCAATGGAAGCTAGTTTTCAGAGATATGTACATAAATATACCTCATAATTAAATACATAACAAAACAATGATTTATTTAAACCCAAAGAAAACTAGCTTTTTAAAAAAGTGTCCTTTAACTTTGCAAATATTGAAGACTATTCAACAGAAAGTAAAAGTGATATAAAATTGAGAAGAAAAAATCTATCCCTTATTGTAATTTCTCACTGTAAAACGAACTCACTAATAAACGAAAGAGGCAGGAAATATCTCCACGTTTTACATGCCATGAATTGTCATTTGTAAATGACATTGATGAGAAATTCTTCCTGCAATAAACTATTGATTTCACCAGTCATAATGATATAAAGAACATGATATGTTGGCATAAGATTTAAGCATCTTTTTTTTTTTATCCTGCTAATGTAGTTACATCAATTACATTTATTTCTAGGAGGGGTAAAAGGACATGATGTTAAACTTCATTCCGATAGTCTTCATGTTCACATAAAGTTTAATTTGTTACAAGATAGGGTAAATTTTATGAAAATTAGAAACATACTAAGAGTGTTGAAAACAGCAACACTATGAGAAACCATATAGTTCAACAAGTATTTAATTTAAAACAAATTTCTAATCTAAAATTGATCTTAAAAGTAAAAACAAATGCATACCAGTAGTTTTCTAGGTTTTTCATTTTTAAAGAGGAAATCTTACCAGTAAAAATATTTTTCCTCTCATTGGTGATCTAATAATTTTAAACACCCAGATATTTTTCTGATCACTCTGTATTTTTTAAAATCATAGCAATATATTCCATCTTTCAAGTTAGTATCTCCTGCTACTTTTTTTTTAAATATGTGAGTATTTTTTGTCAGTACTTTTTTTTGCTAGAAATTTCCCAATTTCATTCCCTTGGTAAGAAATTACAAGTTTATGTGAAAAAGAAAATGTTTAATTAAAAATCTCTCTCTTTCTCCTCTCTCTCTCTCTCTCTCTCTCTCTCTCTCTCTCTCTCTCTCTCTCTCTCTCTCACACACACACACACACACACACACACACGTGGGGTAGGGGGCAGGAAAGAGAGAGGGAGGGCGGAAGAGTGGAGAGAGGAAGTGAGAAGCTGTTCTAAGCAGTAGTGAGGACGTGGTAAGATTTTCACTCTGTGACGAGCTTGCAGTAAAGAGTTGTCAGTTGAATTAATAGAGTTTATTGAAGTGTTTAATATGGTATTGGCCCAACAAAAACCCCAATTAATATTTGCTTTCATTAAGACACTGCTGCTTCCCTCAAGGAATTTATAGTCCAAGGAAAGACAGACAAGTGAGCAGAAAATACTAATAAAATGTGTCAGAGCTAAATTGGACTGATACCTAGGACGCTGTGCATTTGTCCTCGTGAGCAGGGCTTGGGAGCTCGCGGTAGTGACGACATCTCAGCCGAGCTTTCCAGAATGGCAACACCTCTTGGTACGTTGCCAGAATTCACAAGCAATTTAAAGCATACTGTGCTTTTCAAAGTTTTTTTACAAAGCAGAAGTATATTTTATAGTGCCTGAAAGTCTGGGTGCATAATTGGAAAATACAAAATCCCCTTAAAAGGGTCCATGATACAGCAATGAGGAAAGTGTGCTCTGTAGTTGAATGTACCTACATTAAAACCGGTTCTACCGCATACTAAGCGCTGGTAAATGCCTTAGTTTGTCTCAATCTCAGGATCTTCATCAAGAAGGAGAACATTGCAGGAATACTCCCTTGGGTTGATGTGAGAATTAAATGGGTTAATGCTTATGGAGTCCTTAGTAGTACCTACTATATACTCAAGACATAATAAACCTATTTTTGTTTCTCATTTGAGAGTCTTAAAATTTATATCAATTTTATATTTTTATGTTCCCATGATGTAAATGATTGTTTTAACATAGAATGTTTACAATTGCTTAGAATTGAGACAAAACAAACTCTAAGAAGATGTGCTGTTTAATGAGACTTCCTAAGAAAAAAGATTGTTTATTCATTCTTTCATTTAATACATATTTTTATATGTCTACTCTAGGCCAAACATTGAGCTAACTGCTGGGATTCAATAATGATAAAAAGTAAACTTATAGTCCAGTGGGGGAAGCAGGCATTAATCAAATAATCATACTAATAAATGCATAATTGCAAACTTAGACAAAGTTTCAGAAGGCAATTACACATTACTGTAAGTGTTCTTTAGGGAATGTGAAATGATAAAATAAAGAAATACGACTTAGATGAAGGAGAAATGGTGATCAGAGTAAGTCTGAACAGGAAAACTATTGGATAAATAAGAGTTACTTGTTTAAAAACAAATGATGGGAGAAGTGGGGCGTTGGAGTACTCCTGGCAAAGGGACCAGAATGCACGACTTGCATCAGCTGAAAGCAAGGCAACTTCACGGAACAAAGGAAGGGCAGACAAGTAGGAGCAGGGAAGGTGAGAGGGACAGAGCATGAGGTGGAGCAGGGGTCTGTCCATGCTGAATTTGAAACGCTCTGTGATGGATTTGAGTCTCTCAAGAGCAACAGAATGAAATGAAAGGCTTCTACACCATACTGATGACATGGTGAGATTTTCATTGTGAAGTACTCACAGTATGGAGAGAGGGCAGCAGGGCCAGAAAGAATATGGGAGAACTCAAAAAGGATCTGTGAGTCCAGGGCCTCAGAGAAGGAGGAATTAGATGCTCAGGAAGATGTAGAGAGAGTTGGGAGAGGCTGTGGGAGTCATCAGACTACCCACCTTTGTGAGGGAAAGAGGGAAGGGAAACATTTGAGAAACAAAATCTTAGCCCAGAGTTCAACACACTCATGGAAAGCTCTTGAGCTAAAGTTTTCTTACAGATGAGTCCTGTGTCTCCCAGGAGCAGACTACTTCGACTTCACTGTGGTGCACAATCGCTGGCTGGGCATGGTCCATGGGAAGCTTGTCCCAGCTTACATGGGTGATGGGTTTCCGAGTGCAGCGACCGGGCTGCTGTCAACTGTGCGCTTAGGTCAAATACTTAGCCTAGGAGACCAGACAGGTGACTTTTCATGGAGGCCAGGCATCGTGTTGATTGAAAAGATGGAAAGAAGTAGACAGATATGATCAAGATTTAAGGGTGAAAATCAACATCATTTTATAAAATTTTTAAAAGGTTTAAATGCCAATTTATCAGAGATGCCTTCCCTGCCCACCTTGTCTATAAAAGCACCTCTCCTCACATGTAATCCTCCTCTCATACAGTTTTATTTGGGGATCTGGCATTTACCAGCTCTTGATGTATTCCATTTTTTTATTTGTTTTAATTCTTTATTCTCTGTCTGTACTCCTCCCCAACCATAACCTAAACTTAGTGATTACAAAGGGTTTCCTTGCACTTTATTGCTGTTCTTTCAGTTACTGAAACACTATCTCCATTCAAGATACACTTGCTGGATGCCCGAATGTAGGGGTGTAAAAATGAAGGCAAAGGATTTGTCAAAGAAGATTTCCAGGTTCATGGTGTGTGCAACTGGATGGATGGTTGTTCATTCACTGATGAAATGCACACTGGAAATCTTGAGCAGGTGGGTCAGAAAATAACATTTTTTTCTTTATTTTTATGAATTTATTTTTGTTACAGATGTTTCTCCTTTTTTCCCCATTGACACCCTTCTCCCCATCCCCCCACCCCATCCCCAGCTTTGTTGTCCATGTCCATCAGTTATGCGTACATGCATGTAAGTTCTGTGCTTTATCTCTTCCCTCTCCCCTAACCCCCTCTTCTGAGACTTGTCAGTCTGTACCCTACTTCCACGTCTCTGGGTCTACCCTGTTCCTCAGACTGTTATTTCCTTATATTCCACAAATAAGTGAGATCGTGTGATATTTGTCTTTCTCTGCTTGGCTTGTTTCACTTAGGATAATACTCTCCAGGTCCCTCCATGTCGTCTCAAAGGATAAGAGATCTTTCTTTCTTACAGCTGCATAGTACTCCATTGTGTATATGTACCACAGCTTTTTTATCCATTCGTCTACTGATGGACACTTGGGCTGTTTCCAGATCTTAGCTATTGTAAATAGTGCTGCTGTGAACATGGGGGTACATTATTCTTTCTGATTGGTGTTTCAGGCTTCTTAAGGTATATTCCTAGAAGTGGGATCACTGGGTCAAATGTCAATTCAATTTTTAATTTTTTGAAGTAACACCCATAGTGTTTTCCATAGTGGCTGCACCAGTCTGCATTCCCACCAGCAGTGTACTAGAGTCCCCTTGTTTCTTGAGGTGGGCCTGTAGTGCTATGAACTTCCCTCTCAGAACTGCGTTCGCTGCATCCCATAGATTTTGTGTTGTTGTGTGTTCATTTTCATTGGTTTCCAGGAAGTTTTTAATTTCTTCCTTGATCTCCACGGTAACTCATTCATTGTTCAATAACATGCTATTTAGCCTTCATGTTTTCAAATTTCTTTGCATATTCTTGTTGCAATTGATTTCTAGTTTCATGCCATTGTGATCTGAGAAGATGCTTGATATGATTTCAATCTTCTTGAACTTGTAGAGACTTAGTTTGTGCCCTAACATGTGGTCTATCTTTGAGAATGTCCCATGTGCACTTGAGAAGAATGTGAATTCTGTAGTTTTGGGGTGTCATTCTCTATAGATATCTATTAAATCCATTTGACCTAGCCCTTCATTTAGAGACTTTGTTTCCCTGTTAATTTTTTGTCTAGAGGATCTATCCAGTGATGTCAGCAGGGTGTTGAAGTCCCCTGCTATGATTGTATTGCTGTTGATTTCTCCTTTGAAGTCCTCCAGAAAATTTTTAATGTATTTTGGTGCTCCTATATTGGGTGTATATATGTTTACCAAGGTTATATCTTCCTGTTGGATAGATCCTTTCAGTATTATGTAGTGGCCTTCTTTGTCTCTAGTTATGGCCTTCATTTTTAAATCTAATTTATCAGATATGAGTATTGCTACCCCAGTTTTATTTTCTTTTCCATTTTCTTGGAAGATTTTTTTTCCATCCCTGTACTTTCAACCTATGTGAGTCTTTTGTTGTGAGCTAGGTCTCTTGTAAACAACATATGTGCGAGTCATGCTTTGTTATCCAGTCAGCTACTCTGTGTCTTTTTATCGGAGCATTCAAACCATTTATATTTAAGGTGATTATTGATATGTACTTATTTATTGTCATTTTTGTTTAGTGTGGTTATATTTTTCTTCCTATTTCTTCTACCTATTACAGCAGTCCTTTTAACATTTCTTCCAGTGCTGGTTTGGTGCTAATATATTCCCTTAGCCTTTTTTTTTTTTTTTTTTTTTTCTGTCTGGGAAGCTCTTTATTCGACCTTCTATTTTGAATGATAGCCTTGCTGGATAGAGTAGTCTTGGATTCGAGATCCTTGTTTTTCATGACCTTGATTACGTCATGCCATTCCCTTCTGGCCTGTAATATTTCTGTTGAGAAGTCAGCTGATAGCCTTATGGGGGTCCCTTTGTAGGTAACCTGTTGCTTATCTCTTGTTGCCTTTAGGATTCTCTCTTTGTTTTTAATTTTTGGTATTTCAATTATTATGTGTCTTGGTGTGGGCCTGTTTGGGTTCTTCTTGCTTGGGGCTCTCTGTGCTTCTTGAACTTGAATGCCTTCTTCCTTCACCAGGTTAGGAAAGTTTTCTGTCACTATTTCTTCAAATACATTCTCTAACCCTTGCTCATTTTCTTCTTCTTTGGGAACTCCTATTATGTGAATGTTATTACGCTTCCAGTTGTCCCACAGTTCTCTTAAGCTGTCTTCCTGTTTTTTAATTATTTTTTCCTTTTGGTTTTCTGACTGTTTGATTTTTTCTACCCTGTCTTCTAATTCACTGATCCAGTCTTTAGCTTCCTCTATTCTGCTTTTTAGTCCTTCCAATGTGTTCTTTATTTCTGCTATGTCATTCTTCATTTCCACTTTGTTGGTTTTCAGTGTTTCTATATCTTTACTCATGGTGTTGATGTCCTTACTCATGCTGTTGAGCTTCCTCAAGATCATGGCTCTGAACTCTATCTCTGATAACTTGCTTAATTGCATTTCATTTATCTCATCTTTGGTAGAAGTCTCTTGTTCTTTCATTTGGGATTTGTTTCTTTGTTTCACCATTTTTGCTATCTCAGTGGGTTTTGGAGCCTGCCAAATTTTCCCTGTGGGTGTTGGTGTTCTGCTGCTTGTGGCTCCCTCTACTGAGTTTGGATGAGCATGGGAGGACCCATGTTAAACACAACTTTCAAGTCTTACTTTCCTGGGTAGATTTGCAAGCCCAGGAATGGTTCAGTTATCCTCTAGCTTTTTGCCTGGAGGCTATTAGTCTTGGTTACTTGAAGAGCCTTGGGTTCTCAGTTGAATGAAAAACTCCCTCAGGTGTTCAGCATAAGAGGAGTTCCCAAGGATGGGGCAGATGCTGGTTGTTAATGACCCTCAAGTTGCATTTCTTTGGCCCACCTGGGTGGGGTTGAATTTCCAAGGGAGGGGCCACCACCCTGGGAAGGAGTAAGATGGCCACTGTCCTGCGTGGCTGCAACTCAGTAAAAGCTCTGAGCGCCCTCCAAATCCCGAGTGTCCCCACACAGTTCCAGTCCAGTCTCCCCTCCCTCTGCCAGAGCCCACGGTGAGTGGCTGTAGCTAATTTATTGCTCTGTCCTGGCCCTCTGGGCTGTGGAGCCAGCTTGGGATTTTGACCCTGAGGGTGCTGCTCACAGCTAAGACCACTGCTGTCTGTGGGCTCCCAGCCCCTCTCTTGCGCCTCTGCAAACCTACCAGGATCATTTAGTGTCCCTAATTATATGGTCCTCACAAGGTGCTTTTCTGTTGCTTTTTCCCGACGATTTGTCTTTATTTTAGTTGCAATTCCAATTTGGTCCTGGGAGATGGTCTGTGTAGCTTCCATTCACTCTGCCGCCATTTAGAATCCATGTCTTATTGCTCTCTGCTTCATGGTGTCTGGAGCCATAGATGGACTGACTCAATAGCTAGTGGCTAGGAGAGCTGAGTGTGGGCATCTCTTTCCTCTTTTCATGTGGTTTCTGTGGCTTTCCATGTGGTCTCTTCAGCATGGTGGCCAGGAGTGATATTTCTTGCATGGCAGCTCAGGGGTCCAAAAGGGAGTGTTCCCAGAGGCCTGAGAGAGTGCCCTTACAATGTATTCACATAGGCTACTACACACCAGTCACTTTGTCAGACATTAGGGACACAGACAAATAAAAGGCCATCTATTGCTTCACAACCTCAGGAGCTCTGGGTGAGATCTGAAACTGGTCCTCATATGCGGCGACCCGAGATGAGCTGTCCACATCCATCACTGGAGTCTTGGTTTACACAGAGACATTAACGAGTTCGGTCACGTCCAGGCTCCGGATACCTCACCTGCACACCTTGCTCTCTCAAGGCTGCATCCTGGAGAACACCCCCGGTGCGGGAACGCCAGTTTTTTTTTCTTGTACTTGACTTTAAAATTGCTTTGAGACATCTAAAGAGATTTTATAACCTTTCTTAATAAACAAAATATTTCAATATGAAATATGGTACAGGCAATGGAAAGTTGCAAGTGTAAGTATGAGTCAAATCAGACTGTGCAGGCCATTTTATAACATACTAAAGAGTTGAAATCTGAGAGTTACCCTGTAAAATCAACACGTAATATTCATCAAGGCTCCATTAACATATGATTGACAACATTAACATATCATAAAGGCAATGTTTGAAGGAAGACTGGTCAATCATGAAAGCAGAGAATAGGGAGATACAGCAGAAATAGAAGTTCCCAGTATCCATTCAGACACTTACAGGGAAAGGATTAGGCCTTTAGAATTGGGTTTCCTTGGCAGAACCTCGCTTCTGTGAAATAGTTATACAAAGGTATGTTAACAAATAATATTAAACATTTGAATCACCACATTCCTTAATTCTGATTCCTTGCTTATAAAACTAACCTTCTTATGACTGCGTTTACACTACTGTCTGTCTAGCAGGAAAGTAAAGTCATGTAGTAACAATTTCTTCCTATAAGTTAATGATGTGGAATCCTGACTTCATATAAAAATCTCTGGGGCTCAGTTAATGTGTGCCCCCCTCCCATTCCTAAGAGAGGTACAAACCGAGGTCACATATATTAATACAATCCAGCTTCTGAGCATCCAAAGGCGTAAGGCCAGATCCTGCATCTGACAAATTCACCAAATTAATAAATGCTACCTTGAGAATTTCTTGAAGTTAGCCAACTAGGTATTGTTTTCAGTGGCAAAATGTCATTAGAAGGAAAATAATTGTATCCATATCTGATGCCAAATTAACTGGTAGTTGGCTTGGTCTCCAGGACAGATCAGTTTTTCCTCTCGGGTATAAACTAATTTTGTCCCTCTAGGAACAAAAATGGATTCAAGGCAGTTGATGTTATTTATGAGTTATGAAATAAGAATACATGTGAATTTGATCATGTTCATCTGCAATGTAACTGCGAGGCTCGGCAACTCATCCAGCTGAGTCACAACATTCATGCTTGTAAGCTAGAGATGACAGTATCCACCGTACAAGAGTGCTGTGACAAGGTGTGTATGTGAAGTACTGTGACATATAAATACCCAATAAATAATGATTACACAATTTGAATATATGAAAATCCAGGAGAAAAAAATTAAACTTACTCTTATTCCTCTTTACTTATTTCCCACCTGATTCTGATAGGGAAATACATACTTTGTGCTCACTAGTTAACTTCTCCTTGGCAAGTTATGGTATTAATTAATAGCAAGGCAGTAAATATTGGCTAGAACAATCAGATAAGTGCTCATAACAGCTGTGTGTCATTCACCCGTATACAGGTCATCCTTGCTTTTTGTACGATGGTAAGTGCAACTCCCATGTATTGGAGGGATGCAAAACAGACACTATTCCTGTATGTACAAGTTTCAGTCAGTACAGTTAACTGAAAGGGAAAATTAGCCCATGAATCATTGCCAGTTGTCAATATAGTTACTTTTTTACTCTTTCATCTATTTTTAAGAGGATAGCATTAATCATATAATAATATTGCTCATTCCTTTGTTTGTATGCGGTGGCTGCTGTTGAGCAGATCAAAGACATGGCATTCTCTGAAAAGAATCCATCATTTTGTTCCCAAATTTGTTTTCTTTCTTTGGTCACTATTAAAGAGATTAGTATTCTCCTTGAATCTTGACTTTCTTTTTCACATTTTCCTTTGTAAGCACCCAAATAAAAGGGGTTGTTAAGTATTCTTGGTCCTGGCATTGTGCTGTCATAGCTTTCTGCTCTCATGTCACTGCTTCCACAAGAGATCATGCTGCCACTCTCTTTCCCCTGGATGACTCCGTAGTCTTCTATCCAGTCTGCTCTGCCCCCTTTTCCTCAAGGAAGACACACCCCGTGTTTCCTAACACACAATGAGATCATGCTATATCTCTGCTCACAATCCCAGAGCAACCAATATTTGGATTCAAGATCCTTCTCAGGCCAGGTTACAAATTACGTCTTCTGTCCCCATAGTTCACTTCGTTTCTCTACATCCTTATTGACTCTAAATGAAACAATGTGCGACATGCACTTTTATAGTTTTACTTCACGTAGTAGAAACAACTGCCTTCATTTTTCCCACCTCCATTTCTTACATTCATGCTCCATAACTTCCACAATCTCTGAATGTCCACAATTTTCCCATTTTTAAGACCAAATCCAAATGTCAGGTACTCCACAAACTGTCCAGTTGTCTCTTCTTCCTTGGCATCACCACTTCCCTGAAATTCTTAAACTTTCCATGATAAGCATAATTTTCCGTAGATCAGAAACCTGTATCTGTCTCATTTATGTTCTCCTACTGTCTTTTACCCTTAGGGATGTGTAGGGAATAATTACACACCAACACTTATTATAGAAAGATAAATAAATAATAGAAATGCTCATCTTTTAATCATTTTAAATACCATATAAGTGCTGCTATATCAACTCCATACTGTTTATTATGGATGCTCTGTTGAAGAAAAATAAATAAAATTGTAGTAACATTTTCATAAAAAAAGATACAATTGCAAGTCATAGAATCCTCAAAGAGTTGTCAAATTGTGGTTATTTCTATTTCTTTTACTATTCAGGCTTAGAAAGAGTTTTTAAATTTTTTTCAATTCATCTTATTCTTTAGAAGAAATATACTAGAAGAAAACCCATTTAAATTCTTAGTTGCTATCTAGTTTTAAATTATGCCACTTAAATGTACTTAAAATTCCATCTAGCAAACATATTAAGGGGAGTATGTCTTCCCTCAAAGTAAGCTCATCTTCACTAGGGCAGAACCAATAGTCAACTGCCATCATATTTGAGCTTACTAAATTTGGAGCTTTTTGAGAAGGTTTATTTAATTTTTTTAAAGATTTATCTTCTGTGATGAAATCACATCTTCCATTGTGTGTGTTATTTGAGAATTATAACATCAAGAACATCACTGCAAACTGATAAAAAGAGAAACCATTTTTTTTTTTTTAAGAAAACCATGAATCACATAGGCCCAGTTATATCACATACCTTCATACAATCACACTTGCACCATTAATGAAAAATCTTCAAACCGGCACTTTGGCACTCTGACGATGTTTCAGGAAACATTTTCCCCTTCAGTAGTCCTACATTTGCCAAGAATGATTGAGGAACTTATTTGGATATTATTTCATGCTGATCTCTGACTTAGGAGACTTAACTACAAAAGAATACAGGAGAGACTCTGTAGTTTATTTCATGAAAACAGCGCAACACTGTGCTGAATAATTGTTTTGAGAATAAGTGAGTCTCTGAATCGATTTACATAAGGGACAACATACACACATCCAAAGAACACTTTCTGAAATTGTGATCAAATTCAACAGAATATATCAGTTGGTACACTAACAAGAAAGACCCTTGAACATTTGAATGAATAACCTCTAGGATACATTAAATACTTTGGTGAAAATAGACTAGTATGTTTTGAACCAATGTAATGTTCTAGAAAAACATGTAAGAACATTTCATTTCCTTTATTTTGTGTATTTTTGTTGTGTCATTGTATAGACTTTGGTGTTAGAGTTCCTTAGTTTGTGTGTTTCTCCACTAACAGTGTGTGCTTTCGGCAAGTCTATGGCTCTGTGAGCCTTCATTTCCCTGCGAAGCCTCCTATAAATAGTACTTGTTTCTTACTAGAGAAGTCTTGGTATCTTATTTTTATATGCTTGGTTTGTCAAACTATTTAAAATAATGTAATTTTTAATTTCTGAGATGTTTAAAAGAGTACAGAGATGCATTAGTTTAATTTTGCTGGTTATAAGAATATTAATGACTGAATTACGTTTCCCCTCAACCTCAATTCATATGTTGAAGAACCAACCCAGCATGTGGCTGTACTTAGAGATTTAGAGATTGTACCTTTTTATCAGGCAAATAAGGTTAAATAAAATCATAAGGTTAGAGCTCTGAACCAATAGGATTAGTGTCTTTTTCAGAAGAGACACAGGAGAGCACTCTCCCTCTGTCTGCTCCCCTCCCTCTCTCTTTGCCATGTGAGGACATCCTGAGAAGGAGATCATCGGCAGGCCAGAAAGAGGGTTCTCACCCAAAGCCAACTATGCTGGCGCCCTGAACTCAGATTTCCAGCCCCCAGAACTGTGAGAAAGTAAATTTCAATGTTTTTAACCATCTAGTCTATAGTATTTTGTTATATGACAGTCCAAGTAATCTAAGACACAGAAAACTCAAGATAGCAATATGTATGAGTATTTGTTCTGACTATTGAAGAAGCAAAAATTAAGGTGAAGAAATTAACTGGAAGTACATTTCTTATATAATTACATTCATACAGTGAATTTCTATGCAAATGTTAAAAATAATATACAATTACATGGGAAGGCAACTTATATTAAACTGTTTATTGTTAAGTAAAAAATAAAAATTATATAGCATGTTCAATATGGCCCTTTTATTTGATATATGTATGTATATATTGTACATAAAAATGTTAATGGTGGTTATCTTTATTTGATGGAAATATAAATGTTTTAAAATATAAATGTTTTTTTCTCATAACTATTATTTTATATATACATGTTTTAAATGTACAACATAGAAGGACAGTTATTAAAGTTTTAAAATGTATTTTAACATTTTAAACTATTGCAACACTTCAAGAAAACAAATGGTAACAAGACTATTATTATGCAAATATAACATATTCTGGATTTTGGAAAAACTTTAAGTACACTACATTTCAAAGCTAGGATTCTCTCACTGTATGGGAGACCATAATCGCCAATGATACATCAGATGAAGGGTTAATTTCCAAAATATATAGAGTGCTCATACAACTCAACAAAAGGAAGACAAAGAACCCAATTAAAAAATGGGCAGAGGACCTAAATAGATACGTCTCCAAACAGGACATACAAATGGCCAAGAGATATATGAAAAAATGCTCAACGTCACTAATCATCAGAGAGATGCTAATTAAAACAACTATGAGGTATCACTTCACACTGTCAGAATGGCCACCATCAACAAAGCATCAAACAACAAGTGTTGGCGAGGGTGTGGAGAAAAGGGGACTCTAGTACACTGCTAGTGGGAATGCAGACTGGTGCAGCCACTGTGCAAAACAATATGGTGTTTCTTCAAAAATTAAAAATTGAACTGCCATTTGACCCAGTGATCCCACTTCTAGGAATATACCCTAAGAAACCTGAAACACCAATTAGAAAGAATATATGTACCCCTATGTTCATAGCAGCACTATTTACAATAGCTAAGATCTGGAAACAACCCAAGTGTCCATCAGTAGATGAGTGGATAAAAAAGCAGTGGTACATGTACACAATGGAACACCATGCAGCTGTAAGAGAGAAATATCTCTTATCCTTTGAGATGGCATGGAGGGACCTCGAGAGTATTATGCTAAGTGAAACAAGCCAATCATAGAAAGACAAATATCACATGATCTCACTTATTTGTGGAATATAATGAACTAAACAAACTGATGAACAAAATTGACCCAGAGACGTAGAGGTAGGGTACAGAATGACAAGCCTCAGAGGAGGGAGGTTGGGGGAAAGAGATAAACCACAGAACTTACATGCATGTATGCATGACCAGTGGACATGGACAACAGGACTGGGGATGGGGCGGGGGGGATGGGGAGGAGGGTGTTAATGGGGGAAAAAAGAGAAACATCTGTAACACAAACAAATTAATAAAAAACAAAAACAAAGCTAGGCTTCTCTAAAGGTAATGTCAGGGTCACATTTAGCTTATGAAAACCTGTCTGCCTATGTATGATGAGTAGTTTGTATATTGTGTCTTTATATTTTTTTTTTATTTTTATGCTTCGATATTTAATATGTAAAAGTTATAAATTTGACAACTGTAAAAAAGAATCCAACAATTTCCTAACTACCAATGAGCTACTACTGTAATCATTAGCAAGGGATTTATGTAGTGGGTAATATGATTAAATATTTGATCTTTACTCCATCTCTACTCTTCAATCCATCCTTCTCTAAACTCAGTCATGAATCATTTTACCCTGGGTAGGATAGACTTGGCTGCAAACATTATCAATATTTTATATCATTCAGTGTTTAAACATTCTGACCAGAGTCATGTTGGGGTAAAATTTTGTTCAGGGAACATCATGACCTTTTTTTCTAAGATAAACTCAGGAAAATCATTAGGGTGAATATAAAGGGTGGAGTGGAGGTCAGGGATGAGTGAAGTGGGAGTTTCCATTTCTTGATAGACAGACACTGACCTAAGCTCTGGGTCTATAAAAGAGAAGAAGACTAACAGAGTCAGTGATCTCCTAGAGTTTGTATTCTAAAAAGATAATAAGACAAATATTTAGATGGTTATATGTTAACCGGATAAAATGAGAGAAATCAATGTGATAGAGAGTTCTAGGAAAAGAGTGACTCCAATTTGTGTGGTCAGGGAGGGCCTCTATAAGAGATAATAATGGAAGGGGACTTAAATGACCAGAAAATGGTTTCCATGAAGGAATCAGAAGGATATTCCAACCACACTGGATTACCAATACAAAGGCAGAAATAAGTTTGACATCTACAAAGAGCAGGACATTAAAAACAAACAAACAAACAAACAAAAAACAAAACAAAACAAAACAAAAACCCTGTAGATTTCACATACAAGCAGAGGAAAAGGTGGTGGGAGAAAAAGATAAAAAGAATTGACATATGGGGTTTGTAGGCCAGAACAAGGCACATCTATTTTGTTCTGTGTGGAATAGGAAGCCATTGGAGTGACTTGTGCTGGGATATAGCATGATGTGATTTACATTTAAAAATGACTCTCTGCTTGACCCATTAAATTAAAATCTCCTAGAGCTGGAAGATGGTAAAGAAGAATGATTTTTTTACAAGTGCATCAATTGAGTCTTATGATTGGAAACATTTGAGAAACTCTGTCTCAAGTGATGAGTAGCGGCATTAGTGGCCAGGGAGGCAATGCCTAAGTCAGGGGCAAAGATATTCGATTCCTGAACCTCAGATAATTTTTTTTACTCAGAATCTATCCCAGGAATGTGTATAAAAATGAAAAGTTTCCATTAAGTTAGCTTGGTCCATGATCTCCTGGAACTTATATTCTAGGGAGGTATCAGACTTTAACCAATTAAATAGCAATGGACATCACCCTGACCCTAAGGGAGGGTAAACATTAAAAAGCAATTAAAAAACACCCTGACAGGTCATGAGAGAAATTGCAGAAGAAAAAAAACAAAAACTTTTTTCTCCTTGAATAAAAGACCTAGCATTTTCATTCTGTGCTGGGACCACAAAGTACGTAGTTTATTGTGTATATAGATTTTCCTCATCTGGAAAATCAGAGTTAAAGCCTTATCTCTTAGAGTTGGAAAGATTACATAAAATAAAACATGTGCAATGCCTAACAAATATAGATGTTTGTTAATAAAAGATAGGTTTTTTTCTACCCCTTTACCCCATGTACTCTTTGCCATTGATTAAGAATATGTTTACTAAGATACTTAACCTCCAAGATCCTTGGATTTCTCCCTCATAAAGTAAGAAGGTTGGGAAAGACACTGGGATCTCTCGTGCATCTGCATTGTTTCTGTCTGCAACCCAAAGTGGTCCTGATACCAGCACATCAGAGCAATGTGCCACGGCATGAGTTAGGACCACATCTCAACACATAGAATAGCTTCTCTTAATTATTGAGCCAATTGACATTGTCCCTTATAAAAGGAAACATCTGTTATAAGGATCTCTGCATAAGCTGTTGCATTATTTCTAAGGCCTTTGATGTTTAAATTACTGGTAAAATATTAATGTACATATCAGTATTAAAATGTTCTTATCTCATTACAAGATAATTGTGCCTACATATTATTTTTTAACTCTGGTAATTAAAATCTTTGCCACTCTTAAAACACACCTTGCATAAAAACCAATATTACAACTATGTAATTTTCTGGAGCTGCTTTTGAAATATTAAATATTGGATTGTATCAAGTGTACAATAGATTATCTCTGATTTTTCAGGACTAAATTTAAAATTGTAACTTTTAAGGTATACTAAGACAGGCTCAAAGAGCAGAAAAATAGTTTTCTTTAGACTTCTCATCTAAATCTAATTGCAAAAATCACAAAACACACAGGGAAGAATCTAATGACAAATGAGAAAACATCAGTACCCTATGACAAAGAGTTAAAAAGAAAGAAAAACACCTGCATGAATCGGCAGGGGGTTAAATAGGAAATTAGATATTAGGTTTTCAGAAAGAAAAATTAGCTTTATACAGTTAGGGCTTAAGAACTGGGGCTGTTTCCTAAGTATAGTAGAAGAGAAAGAGCAATTTATCAAGTGACTATTTCATAGTTACTTTGGTAGTGTACAGATTAAATAAATGCATTACATTAGTCATGGGCAGATAAAATCAAATCAAATAATAAATGGGTTGAGAGGATAATTCATATGAATATTATTAATTATAACATATTATACATTTCATTTTTACATTAGTTACCTAATGTGACATAAAAGAAAATGGTTTCACTTGGTAGAGCCTCAAATACATTAAGCACCAAATATTTGATCCTAAAGTCTGGGTTTTCGAAATATCACTTCTAAGAATGAGCCTGGTAATTAATTGCTATCTTTAGCTCAGAAGCAAGTGCTTAGGAATTATTTCCCTGTAGGTATACAGTATTTAGCAGTGCATACACTTACTTCAATGTGGGGGTTTTTGAAATTAGAGCCAGAGGACAACCACGTTAACAGCCTCACAGCAGCTCCTGCGCCCTCTCTTCAGGTGGAATGCAGGTGTATCAAATTCGCAAAAGACGATGTTCCGCTATAAAATGACAAGGAAATCCATTAGGAAGGTCCGAGCAGGTCTTTTCATGTGAGGCTTATTTATATATTCCCAGAAAGAAAATGTCATTTACTGGTTAACTTATCTGGTTGCCTTTTGTGACCTGATGAATAAATATATTCGTGCCTGTAACTAAAGTGAGTCTTCCTGAGAAACGCTGCTGAAGTGCATAAATATATTCACAAAGAACTTGAGTGGCCTTAAACGTCTTGCATGTAAAAGGATTTGTTCCTTATTATTTGATTCTTTGCATAATTATTAGACAATGAAGATGATACTGCTATAATCGTGTCTTTATCTGAAGAGATCAAAGAAATGTAGAAACTGTCAACTAAATAATCCATTATGGTGAGAAGCAAAGGAAATATATTTGTCCAAGAAATAATACAGCGAAAAGGAAATGTGCTCATGTGCAAAGGAAATCAAGTTGATTTTCCTTAAAGTTTGGTTTTTAGTTTTCTGCTAGAGCTGAGAGGGTCCTTGAGAACCCTGGATATGTCAATGATGCATCTAATTGTGGAGCACAATGTCTAAAGGATAGATTTCTCTCAGACCCTTGCTAATATTTACAACCTCACACCAAAGACAAAGGTTAAGGCCCTGACAATGTATAATACACTTAATTTGTTTTCATAATCCGACTCTAAGAGGCAAATTCACACAAACCTGAGAGATGCTAGGAAAATTGGAGAACAATATAAACAGGAAAACATTTATTGTAAGTAGGATAATATCAGGATTTAGGGCTCTGATAAGAATGTTAGTCCAAGTATAGTAGTCAATCAGAAGAGAAATAAGGAAATATTCAAATAAATAATAATTATTTGCTGAGTGACTGAAAACTAGGGGCTATCCTTCATTTCTTTCACATTTAAAAACAAAAATCTGGCACTAAATTTTAAACTTTCTCAAAATCCAATTCATTTTCAAACAGAAATATTCCAAAGTTGTTTTTGTAGATATTGTCATTAACATAAAATAAAGTTATTTTCTAGATAAATTGTTTTTAGTAATTGTGTTAATTTCTGAGATGGTGTCATCCATAGTATCACACCTATATAAGCCAGTCAGTAAATGCTTATGGGCTTATAATTCTATAATATTGTTGTATTTTGCAAAGGTACTTTATATAAACCTATTAATACATGGTCTATTTGGTCCCAAACTAAGAACAACCTGGAAGTCTAACTTTTATGAGAGATTGTCTTTTGTTCAGTTCTAGGATTCTCCTGCATATTCTGCTCAGAAAGAGTCTATGCTTCTTCAGAATATTATATAAAGACTTAACTATGAGTATGAATACTAATGCCATTTTAAAATGTTTAATATTATGTCCCATTTGTATGTGAATACTGAAAGATGATTAGGAGCACTCCTCCAGGGTTCACTTCAAGAAACCAGGTGTCTGAATTCTCAGAAATTGGTCCTTAAGGGGAGATCTGTCTTTGGAATTAGAACAAGGTTAGAGAATTGTATGAATTTTATGCCTCCTTCTTCTGATCATATGCCCAGACAGTGCATAAAGTACTGATAAAAGGAAACATTGGGAAATGTTAACAATGAGGAGACTGAACTCAAAAGACAAAGAGTAAAGAGATTTTTGTTAAGATGTCAAGTGATGCAAATATTAGTTCTACAGAGAACTAAGTTTTAGAGGTTGTTCAAATCCTTTAAAGTTATCTAAAGGAAAAGGTAATCAGTTATTTTCTTGTCTACAAAGGCACTATTCAAATGCTCACAACATATCTAGCTTGATGTAATAAAAATAATCATCTATATAGTCAAAATTTTTTTTACAAAATATAATCAGTGTGTGCCTCACACAATAATAGTGCTGTGGGCAGGGATTGTCAGATGGAGTGCAGGATGGAAGAGTATACAAGTGTTTACGGAGTAGTTCCTATCCTTAAGAATGTCATAGAATTAAAAACAAAACTAACATAAACAAACAATAATGAGAGTAATCATAATGCCATATAATATTTCTGTCTTGGCTGATTATTATCTATAATGTGTTTATGATATGTTACAAGACTATCAAATTTACACTTGGTAAGTGGAGCACAGGAAGCCAGTTAGTGAGCTGTGATTCAACAACAGACCACAAGAAAGAATGAAATGGAGAAGTTCGTTACTCACAGGTCCTGGAGGAAGAACACAGCATGCTGTCTCGAGAGTTCCACATAGGGAGGTCAAGGCAGAGGGCAGGCAGAGAAAGCTGCAGGACCTGGGCACAAGCCTCTGTTAGGGTTTGTGCAGGGTGGAGAGATTGGGATTTCTGGATAAAGACTGGATTGGCCAATTCAAACCTGAAAAGTAGAGTTTTGGTTAGCTCTATGTGGGTTTTATCTAAGAGGAACATCAGGGTCAGGTATCAAAGGGTTGTTGAGGAATTCATATCAGGAACTTACATTTGCTTGGGACTCTGTAGGCTGTTATTACAAGAGGGCTTAGTGCCAGTTCAAGGTCCGCACAGGCCACTTGGCCAAACAAAGTGGGAGCTGAGGCAGCAATACTGTGGAGTAGCTTATCTCAACACTCAACAGTATGATGGAGACAATTGTCATTTCATTGTGCTTCACTTCACTGAACTTTACAGACACTGTGTTCTCACAGATTGAGGGTTTGTGGCAACCCTGCGTTAAGCAATTCTATCGGTGCCATTTTTCCAAAAGCATTTTCCCACTTCATGTACCTGGGTCACACACAGTCTGGTAATTCTCACCATATTTCAGACTTTTTATTATTATTATATTTATTATGGTAACCTGTAATCATTGATCTTCAATGTTACTTTTATAATTGTTTGGAGGCATCGTGGACTGTGCCTATATAAAGAGGTCAAACTTAATAGACCAATGTTGTGTGTGTTTTGGCTACTCCACCACTGACAGGCCATTTCCCATCTCCTCCAGCTTCACAATTTACTGGGACACAACAATACTGAAGTCAGGCCGATTCATAGCCCTATAATTGCCTCTAAGTGTTTAAGTGTCAGTGCATCTATTTATTATTTCACATCTCCCAATTCCAAATTTCTATAGTTTTTCGAGATAACCTGGGAAGGATGGCCCATGAACACAGAAGCAATCAAACTGAAAAAGGGTAATACCGTGTGTTTGAAAAACATATTCTGATATAAATTTCAAAAACCAAGTATGATACATATCTGAACAGAGATTCATCCACATTTGAAAAGAAGGGGAATCACAGTACTTCCTCAGAACAGCAAGGAGGGTAATAACATTGAAGGGGTTTTGAAGTTTGTTCAAGGGATAAAGACATTGCTGGTACTTTTTATTAGTTGAGTTTTCAGCTTTTAGAAAACTTGACATAAAATGATGTTTAATATGAAGGAGTTAATTAGTATCTAGTGCTGGTTTTTATTAATTCACTCACATTTATTTCATAAATGTTTCCTGAGCATCATTTCTTCCATCTTCACTCTTAGTTATTGGGGATAAAATCATTAATGACCTCTCTTTCTTCCTTCCTCTCTCTGAAATAATAAAAACAAAACAAAACAAAAACCAAACAAGCAATAAATAAATAAATAAATAAATAAATAAATAAATAAATAAACACCTTAAAAGGCCTGACCAGTGTGGCTCAGTTGGTCAGAACATCATCCATACCCCAAAAGGCGGCGGGTTTGATTCTGGTCAGGGCACATACTCAGGCTGCAGGTTCAATCACAGGTCAGGGAGCATGTGGGAGGCAGCTGAGCAATTTTTCTCTTGCACCATCTATGTTTCTCTCTCTCTCTCTCTCTCTTTCTCCCTTCCTCTCTCTGAAAAATTAAAAATTATTAATGAAATACATTAACAAAAAAATCATTAAAACAATGAATTATACATTTAAGAAAGAAGAGCAATATATTCTTTAAAAATTTTTTTTTTCTTTATTAATCTTAGAGAGAGAGGAAGGGAGAAGGATAGAGAGTTAGAAACATTGATGAGAGAGAACATTGATTGGCCTCCTCCTGCATGCCCCCCACTGGGGATGTGCCCACAACCTGGGCATGTGCCCCAACCAGGAATCGAACCAGCAAACTCTTGGTGCATGGGTTGAAGCTCAACCACTGAGCCACACCAGCCAGGCAAGAGCAATATATTCTTAAAACTACAATAAAGTAGGTGCCATGGGAACAGACAAAGTACATCACCAGAAGTGGGAAAGTTTAAGCTAGGGTAGGAGCTAGCCAGGCAAAATGTGATGAGACAATCAGAGGGTTTCAGGGTGAACAGCTTATACAACAGCCGTGCAAAAAGATAGAAAGCAACATATCATGAGGAAAAGATTTCGATCAGGATAATCTTGCCTGACTTGGATGGGAGTCAATGAGACCAGGCTGGCACAGCCCCCATCTGCTGCTTCGCTGGTTGTCAGCCTGTGCGGTTAGTGTGCCATACTGGCTCACACATCTGGGGGGCCAGAGAACACCCTGACTTCACCCAGGGAGAGATGCAGACCCACTTGGGAAGTCTGTGACAGGAATGCTCCTTTCCCTCATCCTTTCTTTTCTTCTGCACCCGATCTTGGGAAGAAATCCTTCCTCAGTCACCAGGCTCCATACTCAAAACTGGGGCACATGTGCACTGAGATTAGTACACACTTTCCCTTCTCAGGGAGGCAACTTCAAGGCTTCTCTTTGGCCATAATGAAAGGAGAACAGCTCAGAGATGGGAGTGTGCGAGGGAGGAAAATACAGAGGGCAGCCTGTGAGTAGACACAGGCAGATGGGAGAGAGTAGAAGGGCAGAGGCCTTAGAATGCAGCAGAGAGAGGGCAGCTGAGGGGCCAGGGTGGGGTGCAGGGCAAGGAGAGAGGACTTGGCCATGTTCCCATGTTTAGGCATGTAACAAACTACTATACTGTCTTCTGAAGTGGCTGTATTATTTTTCATTTCCACCAACAATAAATGAGAATTGCTATTACTCACCTGCAATTTGTGTTGTGGGACTTTTTGGATTTTAAATATTCGAATAGGTCTATAATATTGTCTTGTTGTTCTTTCAATTTGCCTTTTCCGAATGACAAATGATGTTGAACATATTTTGTATGCTTATTTGCCATCTGTACATCTTCTATGGTGAGATAATTGTTCAGAACTTTGGTCCATCTTTTAAATTTGTTTCCTTATTGTTGAATTATTAACACACACACACACACACACATACATATATATTAGATTTATTTTGGATGCAAGATTTTTTTCAGACTTTTTCAAATATTTCCTTCCAGTCTGTGGCTTGCTTTTTCTTTTTTTAACAGTATCTTTTTCTGAGCATCAGTTTCTAATGTTAAGTCCAATTTATCTTTTTTTTTTCAAAAAATTATTTTTAGTATTGCATCTAAGAACTAATCTCCAAGCATAGGTTCATGTAGATTTGATCATGTGTTTTCTTCTGGTTGTTTTATAGGTTTGCAATGTTCACTTAAGCCTACAATTCATTTAGAGTTAATTTTTGTGTAATGTATAAGGCCTGTGCCTAGGTTCTTTTTAAGGACTAGTTGTAAATGGCATATGAAATGAAGGTTAAATGATCAATATGTTGATTCACAATGGAATTCTCAAAAGGTAGCAGGGAAGATAATAAATTAGACACCACTCACATCACTGAACTCTGGCTATAAGATCTCTGTGTAGGGTTCTTTCTTTAATAGCTGTCCATGGACAGGATTTATTATAAAATCTGTGAATCTTGAATGTCTGAATGTCATAGATGATTTAGTACACTTTAAAGAAATCGTGAAACAAGCCAAAAAAGTGACAAAAATCTAATTGGATGTTATCATATTTTTAAAATTGTGCAGAGTTGCGTATAAACACTGATTACCAAAGGGACCTGTATGTGATGCTTAATCAATGATGTGGTCAAATGTACGAATGTGAGAAAGGTAGGAAAACTGCTTTTATAGGCCTTGGGTACTATAAATATCTCCTGTCATGGGAAAATGCTAATTGAGAACATTGGAAATACAGATGATAAAAATGGGGTGTTTGAACTGTTATAATTTATTCAGGCAATATTACTTTGCAGTGAACTGGTGGGAATATTTAAAATACTGAATTGCAAAGAGAAAACAAACCAGGAATTAATACAAAATTGTGAAAGCATTGAAATAGGAAAAGAAGCCAATACTTTATGATTCAATTTATTTTGGTTCATTCATAATTTGTTAAGACACTCAGCTATGTTTTTTGATGATAGAAACCTCAATAGGCATTGGGTTTCTTTTAAAGGAGCTCATCACTTAATAGGGCAGAAAGGCATGTGTTCAAATATTGTAAGATGTATATCAAAATAGACTTATGTATAAAATATTGACAGCTCTCTAAAGATTTCTGAATGTGAGGGAAGGCCACTCAAAGTAGAAAGGAGCAGATGGAATAGTATAGAAGTGTGAAACTACATTGTGTATTCTGGGATTTATAAGCAATTCAGTAATTTTTCAAATATAAAACATGAAATTTAAAAAACATTTTTCTTAATTTTGTATTCTTTTATAAATAGATATCCATATGGGGTCTTGTTATGTTAATGGGCACATGAATAGAAGTTATAACATTTTATCTTTTAAGTATACTTATTAGAACTCATTAAATAAATGATTCTTCTCTTTGAATTAAGAAATGAAAAAAATCCTTCTGTCCTAACCATCTATACTTGAAGTACATAGAATGAGTCTATTCAGATTCATTTCTACTTCATTTTTATGCCAATCACATGCCATATAGAGTCCAAAGACACTGGTTAAAATAAAAAAAAATAGTAATAAAATAAAAACATAATTCACACATAAATTATATCAATCAAACAAGTAACATCTCTTAGATGATAACCCCCTATAATTATAATATTTTAAGCACCATTATCTATCCATCTCTGAATTCCTATAACATTGTTCACCCAAGTATATAAGATCCCTGAGAAGGCTGTTGTTTATAACAAAATAGTAAACTAATGCAATCCAGTACTTCTAGTTTTGTCCTGTGGCTGGCTTGAAAGGTCCACAGAAGACAGCGGGGTATATTCCTTTCCCAGCTTCACATTCAGATACCTCACATGGCGAGTTAAAACTGGCCATGGTCGAAGCGTGTGCACCACCAAACCAGCAAATGCAACACAGTTTTGTGTTCTCCTGGGAGAACTAGTTGTTAAACATGTGTTATTAGCACACAACTGGATTTAAAAAAAATTTTTTTCCACTCTGGAAGGAAACTTATTACATAATTTATAGATCACTTGACTATGTCTTGAAAAAGCCTGTGTACTTATAAAACACGATAGATAAGGATCACTTGACTGGATAAATAGAGTGATGATATGTTTTGGAAATCATCACTGCTCTTAACACTGAAAACTGTCCTTCCAACATGAGAGGAAGTCACAAATAATTTTTTTACGTTAACCAAAATTCATGGAATCTAAAATGTCAGTATTTCTACCACCTAAGTTCTGAAACAGCAAGATGAGACTACCACTTAAATGTCCTCCATGTGAATCACACTGAGGTTTCAAAATTAAATATATTCTATATAAGAAAGGGATAGAATGCTTGTGAATTTCCACAATTTGTCTGTATTCTGTGTATTAAGCTGTCAGAGACTATCTAAATCACTTCCTTTTCTGTCAATGTGTTCGAACAACATCCTTTGAGACAAGAGCATTCAACAAGGACCTCTCCCTGCAGCCCAGCACCCCTCAACAGCTCAAAATGATATGTAAATCCTGCAATTCATCATGCCCTGTGTAGTACAGGTTTAATTCTTCCTCCTAGGCCTCAATCTGCTGAAACATTACTCTGATATACAGTACAAAAGCAGTAACAAAGATGTTCATATCAGCCCATTGTGAGGCGGTGGCAGGCAGAGAAATCTATGAAGCCAAGGGGACAATGGCTGGAGTTTAAACAGGCTGCTGAAATTTGCTAAGACGGAGACAAAGGGCCCTGGCTGAAAGGGTTGCTGCAGCGGAATTCCTCGGCCTCCATTATGTGGCTGAAACAATCCTTACTCAGAGAGTGGATTTGCATCTCTAATAGAGTTCAGGCGTGTTTGTGAAAGGCTTTGGCTAGGCCTGACCCCGTGTCTCGAGCGCACATTGATACCCAGCGCCTTGCCTCTGCCTTGTCCGGCACCACAGAGAGCAGTATCATGGGAAAATGCACTAACTTAAAAGAAAGCAAAGGAAGGCAAGGGGAAGGGAAAAAAATTAAAGGCTTGAGGCAGTTTTGGTGGTACTTAGCAGTGAAAATTACTTTGGCAAATAATAGAACCTACTGCTGGTAATTACTGCTAACAAGCTTCCCCCAGCCCAAATGTGACACTCGGGCTGATGTGAGAAAAGCTGATACAGGCCAAGCTTATTACGCTTGAATGAAAGGGACCCTTTTCCCTATGAAAATACAGCCACTCGGGAGCTTGCAAATCTTGTAATCTAGTGTTACCAATTATTCAGTAAAACAGAAAAGTGGTGCTGCAATATTTAAAATCCTTCTTGGTTGTAATTCAGTACGGGGCCCTAATCCGAAGCCACAGTAATCATGGACATTCTTGGTTTCCTAAACATGTACACTTGGTTCCAAACAAAATATTGTGGGTACTTAATCTTCTACTTTATGCTACGGACCACTGGGGAAACCTTTCATACTTGATGCCCAGCAGATGACCTGGCAAAATATTTTTCTTTAAGAGATCAGAAAAGGAAATGGTCATCATCTGAAACAAGGCAATAGACTCTTGCTCAAACAGGTTCATGACTTATTCATGATCTTAATTTTAAATTAAATTTGGTGTGGGTGGGCACAGTAATGTTAATTTCTTTATCAATTTTCAAGTTGCTTTAATTACCATGAGAAAGCGATGAAATTATAATATCTATTAATTAGTAGATTAATGACATCTTGTGCTTTATTTGAGAGTAAACTCCTATGTCATGAGTAAAAGTGAGTAGGAAAATAAGAAGTCTCAGAGTGTTTTATTCCTTACAATACTTACTGCATACAGGAAAAGATCATTTTCTTCTGTATTTAGGACACAAGCATTTGGTAAAAGGTGAGTATCTTGTGTGCAGCAATAGTTACATGAGAGAAAAATGCTTAATTAACTTTAAATAGAATTCCATTAGAATGATCTGCCATATCCATAATCTTTACACATTAATATTTCACAGATTTTTTAATATTAAAATTGACTCTGATATAAATGGTACCTCTATTATCTAGCAAATAGACATTTTACATATAAACTCATTTAAATTAGAGAAACAAAATCCTGTGCTACCTAAAAAGGCTCAATTACCACTTCATTTTAAACATTAGGTTTAAAACATTAAGTTAAATGTGGCTTTGGCTCTTTAACAACCCATTAGTTCAATCCTTAAATGTACCATTTGAGTTTTCCTAATAGTTTGTTTTTCTGTAGCCTAATTACCCTGGGTATGTGGCAATGTGAAGAGATGTTGTACACTATTATTTAAGAGTTAGTATGGACACTTTGTATTTTCCGATTTTCAAATGGAATTCTTAATTGTGTAATTCTATACACTGTGTGCTAGCATTTGGTCCAGTTTTGAAAGTGTGCTCCCTTGGACACCTTCATTTCCCTTTCTCTCTCTACTACAAAATGCCAACCCCTGTAGATTCTCCTTCTTGTATCTCTTGTGTCTGTTGCTGCCGTTCTTTGTCACGCCCTTTTGTTTGATCACAGCCTCTAAATCTCTCCCTTTCTCCACTGTTTACCTGAACATTCCAGGCTGTCACCTGATGAGCCTAATGTTCGTATTCAGTGATGTCATACTCAGGCTCAAAAGTTCTCATCTCTCTATTGCCTTCTGAAAAGTGCTCACACCCCCCAAGCCAGGAGTCAAAGCTCTTCAAAACCTCCACCAAACAGCCTTTCCAAACTTATTCTCAGTCTGTTCTACACATACCCAACGTCTTTACGAAAAGACACGGCTATTCCGTGGTTTTTGTCAGTACCATGAATATGTTCCAATCTGACCATTTGATCCTACTTGAACCTTCCGCTTCTTCTTTGCATCTTGACTCACTAACTTTCCAAAGTAACTTCTACTATGGCATAGCCCACATCTCACCTGCAGGCAGTGCCTCTGAAACTTGATTGCCCTTATGCTAAAAAAGCATATCCTTTATTATAATACTTGCATATTTAAATGGTGTCTTTTAATTTCCAATAGTACATCACAAATTTCCTTCCACTGCTAATGCTAAATTAACATCAAAAGAACAAAGACAAAATATATTTTTGAACTTGAATTTTCAGATCATAATAGCATCTTGTCTCCTTGGTGTATCTTTCATTTTACCAACTGGGTGACTTGTTGAAGGGAATAAAGGGAGAAGGCTTCATACAGGGGAAGCCACCGATATCATTGGCGAGTGAAGCTCACGACAAATGAGATATTGTACAGGCAAACACAAAATGAGCTTTCACGCAGGGCTCTGTCAGTGTCATTCAGCTTTGCCTGAATGGATAACCGTCTCATGATTTATCTTCCATTCATCAAGTCAATGCCTGGTATCTTTTCAGTTGTGATGGATAAGACCTTACTAAATTGAGTGCTGCCTGCTGAGCATTGTGAAGCCTGAGAACTAAACAGGAAGGGGATCCAACCATATTTCATTCATATAGCAAGTCAGCCATTCTCAGTAGATCTAAGAGCTGAGAATTATAAAGAGACTTGTTTCAACTGACCCATTGGTGTGGATCACAGAGCGGTCAAGGATCCATCTAGTTTCTAGGATTTGAAAGTAAAGTAAAAATAAGGATTATTAGTAGCTCTCAAATCAGACCGACTGAAAAATAGGAAAGCAATTTACTAAGAAGAAACTACTACCCTCCAGGCCTTAGACTTCCAGCTAAATCTTTTCAACCATCACACTTATTTTATCATGGAAAATAACTATATCAAATATACATTATTGCCCATATTTGATGGAAAAAAATAAGTTGTTAAGCTCTATTACGGTAGTGAGCTTAATTGACTTATATAGTTATATATTCCTCAGTGTTTAAAACAGAAAAATATCTAGCTCAAGAAATGTCTGTGGATAGGTGGTAATATGACAGTGATGGAGGGATGGAGGACAGAAGAGATGGAGGGAGGGAGGAAGGAAGAAAGAAGGAAAGAAACCTAAATTCATATATTGGATTTAAGATTTGAAGTACATATATACATCTCTAAGCAATGTAGTGTTTTTTTCTACTTAAATAAAAATCAGTCTGAAAATGTTCTGAAATCTTTATCTGAATGTGAGAAAAGTAAACACAATGCTTCTATTTAAATCTCTTTCATAGATGTTGTATTTTTTGGTCACTTAAAATATTGTTTTTCTCCTCCTCCCCATATTTATTTATTTGTTATCATTTTTTTGTTGGTAATCCTTACCTGAGGATATTTTTCCATTGATTTTTTTTAGATAAAGTGGAAGGAAAGAAGGGAGGGAGAGAGAAAGAAGAGAGAGAGAGAGAGAGAAACATTGATGTGAGAGAGACACATCAATTGGTTGCCTCCTGCACAATCCCAACTGGGTCCGGGGATCGAACCTGCAACCCAGGTACATGCCCTTGACAGGGACTCAAACTCATGACCCTTCACTCTGCAGGCTGACCCTCCAAATGCTGAACCAAACTGGCCAGGGCTACTTCCCCCATGTTTAAAGACATAAGTGAATAATTTTAGTTTAAAATTGAGTATTTATATAACTGCTTTTTCTTTGCAGACATTTTTTCAGACACAGTTCCTCCATCAGAGATCTGAACTTCAGGTATCCTTTAAGCAAGATGTCCTCTGTTCATCCAGTTATAACGTTAAAATTCCAGTATGCACACTTAAAATTACTGCCACCGTACAAACACCTTTAAAGACGTGGATACTGCCCGGCTGATGTGGCTCAGCAGTTAAGCATCGACCTATGCACCAAGAGGTCACCAGTTCGATTCCCAGTCAGGGCACATGCCCAGGTTGGGGGCCCAATCCCCAGTGGAGGACATACAGGAGGCAGCCAATCGATGTTCTCTCTCATAAATGTTTCTATCTCTCCCTCTCTCTTCCTCTCTCTCTAAAATCAATAAAGAAAAATAAATAAATAAATAAATAAATAAATAAATAAATAAATAAATAAAGTATTTAAAGACGTGGATACTAAAAATGAAGAATACCTGGATGGAGCTGGGACCATTATAATCATGCAGTACCAAAAGCAAAGAAAAAATTAACAAAGTAAACATCAATAAATACAAAATATAAATTTATAAGAATAATTTACTTATTTAAACACATGCAAAATAGGGATGAAATATAAATATCTCTTATATTACCAAGAGGGAGCAATTTAGAAACCTTATTACAAATTTATAAATCCTCTGTTTGAAGAGTTAACTAAGTTTCTAAGCCTGGAGCTTGAAGAGTGGGGCCTCCACAATAACATAACCTATCAAATCATAGGAAACATTATACAAGAGAAAATAAATGGCCACAAAAAATGGAGGTGAAAAAGAGAGTAAAAAGTAAGTGATAGCCTTTTGGTGTGTTTTAAAATGTTCATAGCTAAACTATTCTCCTAGTTGCATTGGCTTTGAATTTTCACTTTTTGTTTACCAATTGGAACATGCTTTCTTTAAAAAGCAAAGTAAATGAAAATACCCACTCTGATAGCTGAAGGCATAGGCAATATTTCAAAATGTATAGATGAGATGTATGAAGAATATCTGTAGATGCACACACATACATGCACTAACACAATACAGATGTAAATCAAACCAATTGATCTTTAAAGTCCCCTTCTCTAGAGTTTGGTTTAAAGCTCATTTAAGAGGTCATGATAAAACTGCAGATTTTTTTTCTCAGTTTTTGCTTCTTCTTACCTGACTTGATCTATAACTATTTCACTCTCTTAATAGGTTGTCCCAGAGAATGGGCAAAGAATTGTGGGAAAAGATGAACTAAACACAGTTTTTGTTATTTATCTAAATAGCAGAATTGACTAAGAAGACTTTACCAATACAGCTTAGAATAAGCTTCTGAAACTGTCCTAGTATATGAGTTGTGCTTCTTATCTGTTCTAGTATTAAAGGAGATATTTTATGATGAACCAATTTGATTTCATTATATTTTCATCATAGAACACAGTGGCATTTTTTTATCACCATTAATGTGTGTGGAAAGATAATTGGTGATCCAAGCTCATATCTGTGATTTCTTGAGATAATAAAACTGCTAACACCCAACAAGCCCTACCACATGCATCAAAGCTCACCAATGGGTTGCATTCAAGTTTTATTACATAAATATTTGTTTAGGGCTTTCTAAATCCCAAGTGTTATTCCAGAAAATTGGGACATATCATTGAACAGTGTATAAATAGCCTTCTCTTTCTGGAGCTTATATTTTGGATTTAGAAGGAAACACAAATTACAATAAATATCTAAAATTATGATGAATATAGCCCAGCTGGTGTGGCTCAGTGGTTGAGCATTGACCCATGCACCAAGAGGTCACTGGTTCCATTCCCGGTCAGGACACATGCCCAGGTTGTGGGCCCGATCCCCAGTGGGGGCATGCAGGACGGGTGGCCAATTGATGTTCTCGCTCATCAATGTTTCTATCTCTCTCTCCCTCTCCTTCCTCTGTCTCTAAAGTCAATAAAGAAAAAAAATTTTTAATGAAAAATAAATAATATTATGATGAATATCAACCAAATGTTGAATAGGCAAGGTACTTCAATGTTTTTTTATCATTTATTCATGGGTTTGCTGTTTGACAAATCCTCAAGACTATCTACATTTTTTTAAACAAGATAATTTGTTTGATGGCCTTCAACACTTAAGTAATCGTAAGGGCCAAGTTCACAATATCTCAAGATTACCAAGTAAATAAAAATGACACTGGACCGAGTTTCTAGCCTGAACTTCGCAGTCATCTGCCTGATCACCCTGTAGTCATGCACTTTCCCCAAACTGCATTGAAAAAGGAAATGGCGATTGGTATCATCTGCCCCACTATAGAAAGTATTATTATTATTAAATAACAGAATGTCTAAGGAAGTACTTTTAAAAGGATAAAGAACAATGTACCTTGCTCTGCATCTTAACATAGCCGCTGGCGTTCAGTGTGTACTGTGCCCCTATGTGCTGAATGAATGAACACATGAGTGAAGAAAAGCAAGTGTTCAGAACTACTTATACCATTCTTTGATAACCTGCTTTGTGAATCTTTGGTCTTTCAAGTCAAGCTTAGTTTAAAAATATATATACTTTTTTAAGTCAATATCTTTCTCTAGGGCTTCACCAAAAGCATATTTTTTCAGATTCTAAATTCACCTTCGTAATTTTAATGAAGGAGTTCTGTGGAAGTAAACAAACAAAAGCCCTGTGTATGAATGATAATGAGCATATTGTTTATTAAATTGATGGTCCCATCAGGTGCCCCCGGAGTACTGTTAGTTCTGCAAAGAAGCTTAATTTGTATATTTTAGAGCTAGCATAAGTACCCTGCCATGTGATACATTCGGAACAAATGAGTGCCTAACTCAGCAGCTGCTGAAGGATTAAGAAGTAACATAAAATCTTTATGAAGGTTTATACAAATTAAATTTATGTTCATTTATTGTGGTTTTACTTCATATTCACAATTTATTTCTCCCCCATGCCTACTTAATATTTTCTTCTTTGGTCTGAAAGTCTGAGAAACAAAATAGAGTAAATACTGAAAAGCAATTCATGTCTCTGACCAAGTCTCCAAATGTCCAAGACCTGGCAGCAGGGGGTGGAAAATGGAAGACGGAAAATCCGGACTCGGTCGCACGGTCGCTTGGCTTCAGCTTGAATCTCAGTTACATGATCAACCACGCATGTGAACAAAAGAGACATCCTCAGAGGCAGGAGCGGTTTCTGATGGAAATGACAGAGGAGAAAAGAATATCATTTGGGAAAGAGACAAGGGGATAGGTGTCAGGGCCTGTGGATTTTGCTAAACGGGTAGAGGCCCCCACGCTCTTTGCAGAGTCTTTTCTTCTTAATCTCCACCCTTCTTTTTCAGAACGCATTAGGCCCAATCCGAGAATCTCTCATAAAGAAGAGTTTTGTATATTTTTGATGTCTGTGGGAAATACGTGCCTCTGGAGAGGCTTTATTTAAGAACACATTTTGGAAGCATTTCCTGAGGGTAAAAAGGTTTTAAAGAGAGGATTTTGTCATTAATTGTTTTGCCTGGAATTCTGGGGCTATCTACTGGACGCTTTTCTCCTCTATCACAGTATAATATATCTCTACATGGATCAACTATCTAACTCTCCAATGAGCCAAGGGCATGACCCCTTCAAATGAAACATTATGGGTATCGGATTGTTCTTTTGGCTTTAGCTACTCTTGTGAGGGAAAAAGGAAAGTGTATTTACCAGTAAATATATAAATAACAATGAAAAAGATGGTCCATATTAAATTGAATCAACAACATTATATTAACATGTTTAATTTATGTTTATTGTAAAAAAGTATGGACACTGAAATACCAGGGCTCACCCAGAATGGGGAAAATTTGTTTACTGGGCACCATAGTCAATGTTTATCCTACTTCCAGTTGGAAAAATAGAGTTAAAATTCCCTGAAATTTTGAGAATTAATATGACATAATCTCTCTCACTCACAGATTCTTACTCAACAAACAGACTTAGGACTGACGTTCTGACTTAACACATGTGCATCATGAACTAAATGAAATAATAGGTCTTGAGAATCTCGATATTTAACATTTAATGATCAGATCAAAGTTATTCCTTTTATTATTAGTCTCTTACATTTACGGTGAACACATTCCCTGCCTTCATTGTTGTTAAATCTTAGGTGTGTAGTTGAAAATGTGAAAAATTTGAAATAGAATAATTAAAATGTATTTAATCCAATGATCAATTTAAGGCTGCTAATAGCAGTTTATATATTTAATGTGTTGGGTAAATTAGAAGAATGTCAGAATGCCTAATCCCAAATTAAATCCTGTGTGTGAGAGTGTGTGTGTGTTAAGGAGTGGAAGTGAGAGAACAGAAAAAGAAAGGAAAGGGAAACACTTTTTATTCTTTTATTTAAACATTTACACGAGCATAAAGATTTTTTTATATTCATACAGTTTGCTCCATGAAACACTTGCACTGCTGGGTTGCAAAATAATAACACAGAAACCTTTTAAGAAACATTACATTTTAACATAATTTTTTATTCTTCAGTTTTATGTTTTATTACTATTAAAAATTTTTTAATCATCATCTAAGGATATTTTTTCATTGATTTTTTTAGATAGAGTGGGAAGGTAGGGAGGGAGAAAGAGAGAAACACATCAATGTGAGAGAGACACATCAGTTGGTTGCCTCCCACAGGACCCTGACTGGGGCTGGGGATTAAACCCAAAACCAAGGTACATGCCCTGGACTGGGAATCAAACCTGCGACCCTTTGGTCTGGGGCCCGATGCTCTAACCACTGAGCAACCGGCCAGGGCTTATTACCATTTTAAAAAAATGTTGAGAGCCTGTCTACTTCCTGTCTGAAATTAGAACATAGTAACTACCAAGATAAAACAAGAGAATTAATTGTACAGAATTAACATAATTATTGACTTACTAGTAGCGTTCATTTTAACATGAATTTTAAGGAAGCATTTACTAATATACATTATGAAATCAATTTAGTGATAATTATTAGTGCTAGCAACTCAATGACAAATATGTAATAATAGCTTTCCAATATGAATTTCAATATGAATATTTGAATACTTTTTATTATGTTTCTAAAAACTGTCTTGAATTTTGAAAATATACTAAATTAAGTTGGCATGCCATTTATTGGAAACAAAAACATAGCACACATGTTTGTGTCCTGAGGAAAAAAATGTTAATGACTGTCACTGTTAAAATTTTTTGAAAAACAAAAGAATGGATAATCTTTCTTTGAGTTTATTATGTGTCAAGCACTGGTCGCCTTTTATACATGATCACATTTTATCCATACCTCAAAAATACAGCTACTATTCTCTGTTCTGAGGAATGAATAGCCTCCACCCCAGTGTTTCTCTCTAGATCTGCCAGGTGTGCCTGACCTTTCTTTATCGCCACTGAATACCCCATGAAATTACCCATTAATTCCATCGCCATTTATGTTGAAATTCCTGACACTTATTCCTGTTAACTCTTTGATTATGATGATGATTATTATAATAATAAAATGATGTCAACATAAAAAACATCCAAACCTGTAGAGAATTTTAATGAGTTTATTTGAACCAAATTGACAATTTCTGGGATGCAAAATCTCAATGGACTGAGAAAATGCTCGGGGAAATGGCAGTTTTACCACTTATTTTTTACATCAGAATCAAAAGGGAAGACATAAAGGGGGTCACATGAAATCCACTGGGAATAGATTAGGGAGGTGGGAGAAAGCAAAACAGAGAAATCTCTGAGATTGGATGAACGGTAAAATGGTAGACACATACACCTTTTACATTGGTGAGTACAGGATCGTTACAGTTAACATTTCCAACACATAGATGGTATTTGAAGAACAAGACAACAATGAAGGATTCTGTGGTCTTTGTTCAGGAGGGAGATTGTGTCCTGAGGGGTCTAGAAAAGAGATCACTCTGACCAATAGGCAGGCTCAGTTAAGGTAGAGATTGACCACTGTCAAGGAAGATACTCCCTTAAGACATGACTACCTGCCATGACTTGCTTTTAGTTAGAAAGTTTTAATTTCACACCATCATATGTGGTTACATTAGGTCTCCGAGTTTGTAGGGCCCACC
Source organism: Tadarida brasiliensis (assembly GCA_030848825.1). Taxonomy (NCBI): domain Eukaryota; kingdom Metazoa; phylum Chordata; class Mammalia; order Chiroptera; family Molossidae; genus Tadarida; species Tadarida brasiliensis. The sequence continues at coordinate 87,901,461 of CM061260.1, read as the reverse complement.
ATGCAGGCCTCCCCTGAACGTGTCAGGTTTAGTATGTGTCCCCTTTTTTGTCCACACTGATACGGACTAACATAATGAAAGTAGAGTTTATGTTAGTTACTATTCCAAGCACTTTACACATATTGGATAATGAGTTTTCTTCTTTAACAGAACTGAAAGAGACAACTACAAATCTTATTGGTCCTTTTACAATTTAAATAAACCAAACTGACATTTTTGTAAGAAAAAAAGTTAGAATGAATTAATTTCCTTGGTTCATTCTAATGCACAGCATGTTTTACTTTTGGCCTTTATGATGATAACATTTAAGTACATAATAGGAGAATATATATAAGTATCTCCAGCTTTTCAAAAGTTTGGGTTACACCACATTCCTTTTACAAAAGACCTATAGCAGTACCTGTTTTTGCTAATGAGAAGAAACCCAAAAAAATTTTTGCTTTCACAGAAAAAAGGCCAAAAGTGAACATCGCATTCAGCGTTTGTTTCTCGGTGAGGCGTTAGAGACAACCGCACGCAGAGCAGCCGGAGCGGCTCCGCCTGACTGTGCCCTGGAACCACGCTCAGCATCTCAGCATCCAGCCACCATAGCTGCCAGTGGTGTCTACGAGGATCTGTGCTTGACCTCAATTTATCTTGTACATCCGTTTGCAAGATGTGTCCTAAGGTATAAGAAAAGACTAAGAGGGGGAAGATGGCGGCGGGCAGGACCGGAGGGAGGGTGAGTGCATGAGAGAGTGAGCTGGTGTGTGAGAGAGTGTGAGTGGATGAGAAGGTGGACGACCAAACTCGTGCAGTGCAGAGACGCAGAGCAGCAGGTTCCTGTGCTGTGGACGGGAGCAACCGGCTACCGCGGTAAGCGGCCCTTCAGGGCACCTTGCACCATCGGACCAGTGGACACCTTGTGTCAACACAGACCAGTGCACAGTAGTGGAGCTTCCAAGGTGCCAGTTGCAGAAGCAACAAATGGCAGGGAGCCCAGCACCATCCCCCACAGTAGCAGCCCCATCAGAGTCGAGATATACACCCAGCAACAGAGGCTTAGGAGCAGACATCCATCCCCAGGCAACAGAAGCACAGACCAGCAGCTGAGACCCATCCCCAAACACTACAGCAAAGGCTGAGCAGGAACTGAGCCCCACAGGGCAGCAGCACTCCCCAGCCCCCAGCAGTGGACCTGGGGCTCCACCGAAGCCTGTGCAACCCAGTGGCCCACAAGATAGGCGTGGAGCCAGGTCTCCAATGGGTCCTGTACAACACACCTGACCACAAGAAGGGCAGGGAGCACGGCTCCAACAGGGCCTCAGCTATAAAGCTACAGGTGGCACCAGCGACCAGCTGGGAACACAGCTCCAGAGAAGCCCACATGATCCAGCAGCAGCACCTACCAGGACACACCAATACCAGCCCCCACAGTCAGTCCTCCAGGATCCACAGCAGGCAAGAGGCGACATGCAACAGAACAGTCTGTGAGGCACAGTAGCCTTATTTGATATACAGTGAGCTGCCTACACATCCAAACATCCCTCACTGGGTCTAGAGCTACCAGACGGCTAAAATGGGAAGACAAACAACACCCGAAGGAAAGAAAAAGAGGAATCACCAGAAAAGGAACTATAAGAAATGGAAGACAGCAACTCGTCAGATACAGAATTCAAGGCAATGATTTTAAGGGTACTCAAACAATTTGGTGAGAACTACAAACAACTTAATGAGAATTATGAAGAGCTCACTGGGAACTACTTCAGCTTAAAAAAGAGGTAGAAACTATGCATAAAGAGGTAGAAGCTATGCATAAAAATCAAGAGAAAATAAAGAATGACATAGCTGTTATGAAAAATACCTTAGAAGGGTTCAATAGTAGATTAGAAGAAGCTGATGACTGAATCAGCGACTTAGAAGACATGGTAGAGAAAAAACACCCAAAATAGAGCAGCAAATGAAAAAAAGTTTAAAAAGCAGGAGGAAAGTTTAAGGGAACTGTGGGACAATACAAAATGTAACAACATTTGCATTATAGGGATACCAGAAAGAGAAGAATCAGAGAAAGGAATAGAGAACCTGTTAGAAGAAATAATGAGAAAACTTCACTAAACTGGTGAAGGAAAAAGTCACACAAGTCCAGGAAACACAGAGAGTCCCAAACAAGATGAACCCCAGAAGACCCACAGCTAGACACATCATAATAAAAATGGCAAAAATTAAAGACAAAGAAAGAATCTTAAAGGAAGCAAGAGAGAGACAGAAAGTTACCTACAAGGGAGCTCCCATTAGACTGTCAGCTGATTTCTCAATAGAAACGATGCAGACCAGAAGGGAATGGCATGAAGTGTACAAAGTAATGCAAGGCAAGGGTCTGAATCCAAGACTACTCTGTCCAGCAAGGTTATCATTCAAAATTGAAGGAGAAATAAAGAGCTTCATGGATTAAAAAAAAAAAGCTAAAGGAATTTACCACCACCAAACCAGCACTGCAAGAAATGCTGAAGGGACTGTTGTAAGAAGAAGAAGAAACAGAAAGAGAGAGGAACACAGGCATAAAATTAAAATGGCAACTAATAACTATCTATCAACAATTAACTTAAATGTAAATGGCTTAAATGCTCCAATAAAAAGACATAGGATAGTTGATTGGATAAGAAAACATGACCCATATATATGCTGTCTACAAGAGACCCACCTCACAACAAATGACTCATACAGGATGAAAGTGAAGGGATGGAAAAAAAATTTCCATGCTAATGAAAATGGAAAAAAAGCTGCTGTAGCAATACACATATCTAACAAGATAGACTTCAAAACAAGGGCCATAATAAGAGACAGAGAAGGTCACTACATAATAAAAGGATCAATCCAACAAGAGGATATAACCCTGGTAAACATATACGCACCAAATATGGGAGCACAAAAATATACTATAAAACTTCTGGAGGACTTCAAGGGAGAGATCAATAGCAACATGATCACAGTTGGTGACATTAACACACCACTGACACCACTGGATAGATCTTCTAGACAAAAAATTAACAAGGACATAGAGTCCTTACAAGACAAACTAGATCAGTTGGACTTCATTGATATTTACAGAACATTTCACCCCAAAGCTATAAAATATACTTCCTTCTCAAGTGCACATGGGTCATTCTCAAAGATAGACCACAAAGCAAGTTAAGACACAAAGCAAGTCTCTACAAATTCAAGAAAATTGAAATCATATCAAGCATCTTCTCAGATCATAGTGGCATGAAACTAGAACTCAATTACAATAAAAACACACAAAAACATTCGAACACTTGGAGGCTAAATAGCATGTTATTAAACAATGAATGGTTACTAACGAGATCAAGGAAGAAATTAAAAATTTCCTGGAAACCAATGAAAACGAACACACAACAACATGAAATCTATAGGACACAGCGAAAGCAGTCTTGAGAGGGAAGTTCATAGCACGACAGGCCTGCTTCAAGAAAAAAGAAAAATTCCTAATTGACTTTCTAACCCTACAACTTAAAGAACTAGAAAGTAAACAAAAAGAAAAACCCAGAGCTAGTAGGAGGAAGGAAATAGGAAAGGTCAGAGCAGAAATAAATGACATAGAGACTAAAAAAAACAATTCAAAAAATCAATGAAACAAAAAGCTGGTTCTTTGAAAAGATAAACAAGATTGATGGACCTTTAGCCAGACTCACCAAGAAACAAAAAGAGAGAAACCAAATAAACAAAATCAGAAATGAAAGAGGAGAAGTAACAACTGACACCACAGAAATACAAAGGATCATCGAAACATATTATGCCAACCAATTGAATAATCTAGGAGAAATGGACAAATTTCTAGAAACACACAGCCTCCCAAAACTGAACCAGGAAAAGATAGGAAACTTGGACAGACCAATAACAACAAAGGAAATTGAAGATGTAATTAAGAAACTCCCAGCAAACAAAAGCCAGGCCCAGATGGCTTTACAGAGGAGTTTTACCGAACATTCAAAGAAGATCTAACACCCATTCTGCTCAAACTATTCCAAAAAATCCAAGAAGACGGAATACTTCCAAACCCATTTTATGAGGCCAGCATAATCCTAATTCCAAAACCAGATAAAGACCTACAAAGAAAGAAAACTACAGGCCAATATCCCTGATGAACACAGATGCCAAAATCCTTAACAAAATATTAGCAAATCGGATCCAGCAATACATCAAAAAAATTTTTCATCATGACCAAGTGGGTCTCATCCCAAGCATTCAAGGATGGTACAATATTCACAAATCAATAAATGTGATACACCACATAAACAAAATGAAAGATAAAAACTACATGATCATATCAATAGATGCTGAAAAAGCATTCGACAAAATCCAGCACCCATTTCTGATAAAAACGCTCAGCAATGTGGCAATAGAGGGATCATATCTCACATAACAAAGGCCATATATGAAAAACCTACAGCCAACATCATACTCAATGAGCAAAAACTAAAAGCGTTCCCCTTAAGAACAGGAACAAGACAGGGATGCCCACTTTCGCCACTCTTATTTAACATAGTACTGGAAATCTTAGCCACAGCAATTAGACATGAAGAAAAAGAAAAGGGGGGACTTCCGGTCAAGATGGTGGCCTAGGTGGATGCGGAATCGCGTCCTCCCACAATCACATCAAAGTTACAACTAAATCACAGAATAACTATCACTTAAAGACCGCATGAAATCAAGCTGAATGAAAGCCCTGCAACTACGAAATTAAAGAAGCAGCAGAATGGAGACGGCATACTGCCCTCCAGGACCCTCCTTGTCGCCTGAAAGGAAACGAGATCCTGCAGCCAGGGGCGCCTGCGGGAGCTGAGCGACCCCCCCACCACAGAGGAACCCAGGAGTGAGGGAGCCGAGCGACCCCCCCACCATGGAGGAAGCTGGCAACACACAGGAGAACTGAGCAAACTGAACAACGAAATTGACCCAGAGACATGGAGGTGGAGTACGGGATGACGGGCCTCAGAGGAGGGGGGGAAGCGGGGGAAAGAGATAAATCACAGAGCCTATGTGCATGGGTGCATAACCAATGGACATGGACAACAGGGATGGGGATGAGGAGAAGGGGAGGGGGAGGAGGGTGTCAATGGGGGAAAAAAAGGAAAAACATCTGTAACAAAAACAAATTAATAATAAAATAAATTATAAAAAAAAAAAAGAAAAAAAGAAAAGGGGATCCAAATTGGAAAGGAGGAAGTGAAACTGTCATTATTTGAAGATGACATGATATTGTACATAGAAAACCCTAAAGACTCCATCAAAAATCTACTAGACTTAATAAATGAATTTGGCAAAGTAGCAGGATACAAAGTTAACATCAAGAAATCGACGGCGTTCTTATACACTAATGATGAACTAACAGAAAGAGAAACTAAAAAAACAATCCCATTTACCATCACAGCAAAAAATTAAGATACCTAGGAATAAACTTAACCAAAGAAGTAAAGGACCTCTTCACAGAAAACTACAGGTCATTGTAAAAAGAAATAGAGGAAGATATAAAAAAGTGGAAGCACATACCTTGTTCATGGATTGGAATAATTAACATCATTAAAATGTCCATATTACCCAAAGCAATCTATAGATTCAATGCAATCCCCATCAAAATACCGACATATTTCACAGAACTGGAACAAACACTCCAAAAGTTTATGTGGAACCAAAAAAGACCCCAAATAGCCACAGCAATCTTGAAAAAGAATAACAAAATAGGAGGGATCACATTACCAGATATCAGGTTATACTACAAAGGCACCATAATCAAAACAGCCTGGGACTGCACAAGAACAGGCAGATAAATCAATGGAGCAGAATAGAGAACCCAGAAATTGACCCAAGACAATATACTCAGTTAATATTTGACAAAGGTGGCAAGAGCATACAGTGGAGTAAAGACAGCCTCTTTAATAAATGGTGTTGGGAAAATTGGACAGCTATTTGCAAAAAAATGAAGCTAGACCACCAACTTACACCATACACAATAATAAACTTAAAATGGATAAAAGACTTAAATGTAACTCGTGAATCCATAAAAATTCTAGAAGAAAATGCAGGCAACAAAATTTCAGACATCATACACAGCAGAATTTTCACTGATACAAGGCAAGAGAAACAAAGGAAAAAATGAACACATGGGACTACATCAAACTAAAAAGTTTCTGCACAGTAAAAGAAACAACCATAAAAACGGAAAGGGATCCCACTATATGGGAGACCATAATCGCCAATGATGCATCAGATAAGGGGTTAATTTCCAAAATATATAGAGTGCTCATACAACTCAACAAAAGGAAGACAAAGAACCCAATTAAAAAATGGGCAGAGGACCTAAATAGACACCTCTTCAAACAGGACATACAAATGGCCACGAGACATATGAAAAAATGCTCAGTGTCACTAATCATCAGAGAAATGCAAATTAAAACAACTATGAGATATCACCTCACACCTGTCAGAATGGCCGCCATCAACAAATCATCAACCAACAAGTGTTGGTGAGGGTGTGGAGAAAAGGGGACTCTAGTACACTGCTGGTGGGAATGCAGACTGGTGTAGCCACTGTGGAAAACACTATGGCGTTACCTCAAAAAGTTAAAAATTGAACTGCCATTTGACCCAGTGATCCCACTTCTAGGAATATACCCTAAGAAACCTGAAACACCTATCAGAAAGAATATATGTACCCCCATGTTCATAGCAGCACTATTTACAATAGCTAAGATCTGGAAACAACCCAAGTGTCCATCAGTAGATGAGTGGATAAAATAGCTGTGGTACATGTACACAATGGAATACTATGCAGCTGTAAGAAAGAAAGATCTCTTATCCTTTGAGATGGCATGGCATGACCTGGAGAGTATTATGCTAAGGGAAACAAGCCAATCATAGAAAGACAAATATCACATGATCTCACTTATTTGTGGAATATAATGAACTAAACAAACTGATGAACAAAATTGACCCAGAGACATAGAGGTGGTATACAGACTGACAAGCCTCAGAGGAGGAGGGGCTGGGGTGGGGGGGAGAGATAAACCACAGAACTTATATGCATGTATGCATGACCAATGGACATAGACAACAAAGCTGAGGATGGGGGGGGGATGGGGAGGAGGGTGTCAATGGGGTGAAAAGGAGAAACATCTGTAACAAAAACAAATTAATAAAAAAAGAAGAGCCTAAGACAGTTTGTATGGGTTTTACTTTTAGTGTAAAACTTGAGGTAATTAGCATTTTAATCACGGTGAATGAAATAAACACATTGTGTGAGCATTAAATTTGGGGTCTGGGAACTCTCATAAACTTTTCTGTCTAAATTAAATTAATGGTAATTGATTCTTCACTTTACACCATTTTGACTTATGAAAAGTTTCATAGAAATCTCTACTTTTGGATATTGGGGGAAATCCTGTATCCATGTGAATGTTATAACCACCAAAGTCATTCAGGGAAGAACTTTATTGACCAATATAGTTTCTCTATGGATCTTATAATTGTGTTTCATAAGTTATCTTAAAATGTGGCCATTTGATGAGCTTTCAACCATCAGATTGTATACATGCTGAATAATATAACATTTGTTCAACTGGCTCATTATCCTTTCATAATCCTTTCACAATGTGATCAACACATTTTCACATTTTTATTGAGCTCATGTTTACAAAATCTCCCCATTACTTAGCAGCAAGATAACTATAAATTATGCTGGCAGTAGCGTATTATGTCATTAAAGAGTTGCCCAGAGTCAAAGGAGAAAGCCAAAGAGATTACCAATGCGAATTACCTTGGTGTTCTGATAGTTTGGAAAACAGTCTCTCACACTGTGGGCATGAATATCATTGACAAAAAGATGGAAAAGAAGTAAGTGCTGATTAAATTTTCTCAATTATATTAATTTTACCTTCATTACTAGGGATTAAAATAGAATATTTTCTTATATTCCATTAGGAGTATTGTTGTTGTTCTAAATTATTTAACAATATAAAAGCTGCCATTATACCCTACAGTTCACACTAAAAAGACTGCTAATTCTATCAGAGTGATTCCAATTTTATAATTAAAAAAAACAAGTCATAAGTGATTGAGTCAACAACTCTTAATGATAGTGTAAGTAATTAGATTTGCTCATTTGAACAAAAATATTTTAACAGCAAAAGCTTGTTTCCTAAGAAAACTTAATACTGTCTCATCTACAGCAGACAAATGTTTTAAAATATTTTTAGCATATGCCCTGTAAGGTTCAAAAGACAGCATTTTCTATCATCAATCATTCTCTTTGCTAATAATGAGCCAATCCGAACCATAAAATATAGATCAGATTCGCTGCCCTCACATTTAAAGTTTCAGGTTCTCCTCCTGCACTGATTACAGTATCGCCAGGCTGAAAGAGAAGGTCTTCGAAGAAAAAAACAAGGATCCATTAATCATGAATCATTACATTTTGTCAGTTGGCAAAGGAATACTTTGCTCATTTATCCTTTGAATGAAATTAGTTCTGGCTCAGGCCCTTGTGGAAGGAAATTCTGAATTGTCTTGGCATCTTCCTATAGCAGTTTGTGTATGTCCCATAAAATGGCAGATGGGGTTTATTAATGGCAGATGAGTTGAATTTGCAAGGTTTTTCCTTTTTTCTATTTGTTCATTTAAATGTTGCAGTTTGGATAAGACTCATAGATTATTTTTGTCTGTTTATCTATAGATATATTTTATCTTATTAATGAGGATAAAAGACAGAATAGCTGTGCCTGAGCACACAAGTATAAGCAGGCTCTTTCTTCTCTGTGCTGTGGAGGAAATGGACGCACATTTCCTTAAATTTAAGTACCCAAGCAGAACCTAATAATCAAAATTGTCGAACATATTTACACTAAGTCTGTGAAAATGATAATTTACTTGTAAACAGCACTAGTCACTTAATAGAGTGATATGAAGATTGTAGTCACATAGATTAATGCTTAACAGACGTATGAGTAAGTTTTGAAAAACCATGTTCCCTCATGAATAATTTCTGCATAAATTTACTGCTTTTATTCAGTCATCCTAATTGGGGGAAAACTTGTAAGTTTTCAATATGAAACGCTGAAAATTGAACTACATGACTGAAATAATCCAATATTTTACGGGTGTATTAAATGATGACTGAGACCAGTCTTATATCACTGTGTACGTAGGCAGACACGTGGATCCTTTTAAGCATGAGTGCGTGGCCGGCAGCAATCTGCAATGTGAAATACAAGGCCTGCAATATACCCTCTCAAATACTTACTTAATTTCACAGAAGTGACACAGGTGCTGGAGAAAATACACATGCAAAAGTGTTTTATAATCTATAAAGAACTATAGATGTAAAAGCTGTTACGCAGACTAAAACCAGCAGATAGAAGGGCTTTACAAATTGTTAATAAAAATGTTTTATGCTGAGTGTCCATATGTTAGACTTGGTGGGAGTTAATAGTGAAAATTTTATTTCAGTGATTTAAAACAGGTTTGACTTGCCTTTGGAGAAGATTAATATATGTTAAGAATAGTAAATTGCACACTTGAAAATAATTCAGAACAGAGGAAAAAGGAAATCGTACTTTTAATAAAATAATTCCCAATCACATAGAATCTGTAACTTAATATGTTTCCCTTATATGCAAGTATACCTTCACCACAATTTGTGCTTATAGGAAAGGATAAAATAATAAACCTTTCATTTTTCTAATGCTGCTTGAAATAGGAATCAGTGTCTATGAGAGGATGCTGTATTTGTAAAAACAAAAAGGAACTTTAATTTTTTACAACTTATATCTTAACATCAGCCAGACACTTTTATTGACTATCTTCTTAATTCATTATAAACATTTTTTATCAAGTGTGTACTTAGTAATAGTTTTATTTTCATAAAATCAAAATAGCTGAGCTCAAATTTGGTAGCAATCTTGAACAATAAAAAAGTGACACATTTAACACTTAAAATGTTTTTTAAAAATTCAAGTAAAACTCTGCTAATATTATTCAAGAACTATAAATAGCCAATCATCTCTTATGATGACATACATAACGGTTTAAACTGCATTCCAAATAGATATAAAATAGTCTTTTTTTTTTTTTTTTCCTGGCCATGCTAATGTTGGATTCAGAATCAATCTATCCATTTTGCTGCCGGTTGCTTGCTTTATAAAAATAAAAGTAACTTTTTCCCAATATCTGAAGAAGAACAAGACAGTTTATGTTGTGAAGGATATGGTTCCACCATTAAGGAAGTTTTCACTTCTGTTTCATAAATCACTACTGAAGCTTATAATAACTCTGCACCTACCAGATCTATAAAGTTTGTGTTCTAATCTTGCTACCGTTACATATATTTCCCAAATACTAATCCATGTTTGTTAAAAGATGTTGCATATCTCCACATCAAGCACAAAAGGTTGGGATCCAGCCATTAGCTTCCTCCAGATTTAAGATGGTGATGAAATGTGTATCTCATTTTGGCTGCCAAAAGATAATGGAATCCCCTGAAATCTCATTACCTGCAAATACAACAGTCTTCTTAAAGTGGAATACTAGGAACGGAAGTGCAATGCTGCTGCAAAAACTGGAATCGCTAATGGATACCTGTGCACATCCACAATTTACGTAGATATTTTGTATAGAGAATGCGTTTCTCTTGTATTGGGGGTCTGTTTTGTAGAATTGCACACACACTAGAATCATTTTCCTCTCCATGTTGGAAACTGTATATTTTCTTTTTTACCCAACTCCCTTTCCTCCTCTTTTTAAATAATGTAACTCTGATTTTCAGTTCTTCCTGTCTCCTATTTCACAATGTTCTGAAATGCTTGATTCCACTCCTCAGAAACTGAGATGAAATCTGATCACTACAAGCACAGGTACATGGATATATACATACAATCCCAGTCAGGTGAGGCCCAGAATTTTTGCTGGAGTTATAAAAATAGTAAATATATACTTATCATATGCCAGGCTCTGCTCTGAGTGTTTTCCATGCATTTGGTTTTTTAATCCTCATGAAAACCTGATGAGGTATTGGGAAATGGCGTATTCCTCTCATTGGAAGTTGAAATCTGAACATCTGTAAATATGGTGCTTCCTGAGGCCCAAAGGAAGAATGTCTGGTGGGAAATGGAACTTACACCGAGGAAAGCTGACTTGAGAAATGAAAGGAGACGGTGTTTAGATGATATTGTTTGATCTCCTGGATCCATATATGACTGAAGTCAGTCAATTCAAAAGCAATGTCTTAGGTATTGCACAGAAAATTTTGTATATCAAATGTCACAATAAATATAAAACTTGGTATTTATTTTAGCATTTCCATACAAATTATTAAAAATTAAGAACTATTTTTCCAGTAATATTTGCAAAATAATAGGGATCAAAGTGTTAAACTAGCAGAGTGAATCTAAAGGTAGCAGACTTCGTTGCTTGTGTAGGATTTTAGGGTCTCAGGACAAGTATCTCCCTGAGGCCTTCAAATCACACCAGACCCAAATTGAACAAATACGTGTTTGGCACCTGTTATAGGAACACCTCAACAGCAAAGAGAGGTTCAAAAGCAAATATCTATGAGGCCTATTCTGATGTGCATATCAGAAAATCAGACCAGATGCTGGAAACTCAATTAAGAGATCAATAGAGACAAAGTTTTATGGCACTTTTTGAGTTAATGCCACCAAATGTGACCGAAGTTTGCAAATTCAAATATAAAATGAACTGTGGGGACTACAGTGGAGTAGGGAGTATAGGTCTTGCCTTTCTCCATGAAATACTTACAAACATTATCCTTTTTAAAACTGAAAAAAGAAACAGAATAGGATTTTTATGTAAAATATTCTAATTCTTAATTTTTTCTCAAATTATTGAGTTATGAAGTATGAGAGGGCAAAACAAAACAAAACAATGTATGCCCAGCATGCAGTCTGCAAATTATGACCCCTGTAGAAAGGGTACACATACTTTTAACACTGTCAGTTAGAAATTAGCAATTTGAAGTGTCTTAACATCTGTTTTGTTTGAGTATTAAAATAATATACTGGACAATTATCTCCAGTTTACAGATGAGAAAACAGAAGCCCAAAGAAGTTGTCAATTGATTAAAAATGTAGCAAAAGATTGTAGAGTTTAAATTTAAATATTCAAATATTCTAATCTAAAATGACATTGAAATAGATTTGAGGATTCAATACACAATTTAAAGCAATCCCTCATATGGATTTATTATTTATCTATTTATTAATTTATCTGATTAGTCAACAAATATCCACTGGGCAATTACCATGTGTCAGGTATCTAAACACTGAGAATGTTTTCAAGTTAAAAATAATAAGGATACAATGAGACAGAAACATTCTTTTGAATCTCACTTTTTAACTAATGTGAAAGCGTATGCAATAGCAAATTCAGGACAAATGGGAAAGTATCTTAAGTGCTAACATAGAGATTTAGACTTGACTAGGTGGGAAAATGGTTTATACAGTCCAAATTTTTATATACCTATTGGATGTTAGAATGATTGGGATTTTTTGATCAAGAGAGTAAGCAAAAGAATCTCTTAGTCTGTGATTGATGAGTTGACATGAACGGCCTTATTTTCATTCAAATGCCTGTATGTGTGCCTGCATGCATGTGAATGTTGTTCTGGAGATAGGGTCCAAGATTTCCACGTATTCTCCTATCTCCCCTCCCTCTCTTCCTTCCTTCCTTCTTTCCATTCTTCCTCCCATCCTCCTTTATTATCCAATTTATAAGCTACCTTCCTGCTTAATTTAGATAAGAAAGAGTGTTGATGGCTCATACGTAGAAGTTAAATTTCAGTAACATATTGCACTTTGCAATAAATTCTGAATAAAATTTTGTACATTGCATTTTAATCATCAATAAGCATCTATCTTCAAATTTATTCTTGTCATCTTCAAATGATGATTTATTTATAAACATTATTTTGGCTTGGACTTATTTCCTTGATGAATGAAATATAATACAGCAGCACAGAGTTTAAACATGTTAAAATGATAGCTTTAAGTTATTGAAAGAGCATTAAAGTCAAATCATGAGATTTCAAATCCTGGCTGTGCCACCTAAAATGTGAGACATTGACCAAGTCACTAAACCTCTGTGTGAATTAATCTCCTAAACTACATATTTGCTCATTTCTGTCTAGCTCTAAAATTCCATGAATATATAAGTCTAGAGTGTTTAATATATTATTAATAGGGTCTTCCCTCATATATATCTGTGATTAAACAAAATATAATCAGAGAGTCATGTACTTCATTTATCTGATATTTTTTGATACAATCGATAAGAAGAAAGGGAGGATACTCTGCCTATACCACAGATTCTACCACCTTATATCTGCATGTGACTTTTCAAATGGTTGCATTTGCATTAAATTATAATATTGTTGTTTAACTTTAACATTTATAAATTCATTGGTTAAAAATGAACAAATATGTGTTTGGCACCTGTTATAGGAACACCTATCTTCAGTTTTTATTTGTGAGATTTCTTTGGCTTTTCTCTGATTTTTATGTTATTATAACCCTCTGAATGTTCATTGTGGATTTCTGTTATTCATCTTTTCTGATTCCTGAGGGAGGGAAAATCCCAGAAATAAACTTTAAGAATCGTTAAAATGAAAGTATGAATGGTACAAGATAAAATGACAAAAATATATGATTAAGAGATAAAACACAATCAAGATTTTACCAGAAAAAAATTATACAAAAACAAATAAAGGGTAGATCAACAATTATTGAAAGAAAAAATACAAAATTAAAAAAAATGTGTTATGTTCTTCCCTCTTTTACTAAATATTGCATAATATTTAAACATAATTTTTTTTACCATAAAAGTGAATGTTTTAAAGAGTAAAGATATGTAAAAGAAGTATACTTAAATGTATGTTTACATTTCCTTTGGTCCAGTCCTAATATTGGAGAGTATTCTTATCCTTAGAGGGACGAAATTAACAGGCATCCTGTATTCCGTTGTTGCTGTTAACATCCAATTTAATTATGTTAGCGTAGTGAAGAGTTCTATAGATTTACTCAGTATTATTATAAATGTCGCTTGACTATGATGGTGGGCATTAAAATGTCAGTTATTTGCTTTTAGGTTAATACAATGTTTCTTACAGGAACAAGAATGATGATATGAAGCACAAGGTATAAATCCATTTGTTATTAACATTATGTAATTACAGAAACTACTCCATGAGCAATTTATTTAACTAATTTCTCTTGACAAAGTTCTACGAGGAGCTCTCCTTTGCAGCGTCACTATAAGTGAGTAAGATAGTCTAACCATCTATATTATTCTAAATCAGACAATCTCAGAATCCTTGGGGAATACAGAGTTGATGCCTTTAGTCCTACTTTGCCAAGGAGATACAATCACTTCTCTGATAGGGTGGCAATTGAGAAGATATCAAAGTGCCTAGGGTATCTTCCAAGGATGATAAAACAGAGTGGCATCAGATAGTGTCGGAACATCATTATATAAAATTGGAACTTTATACCCCAGAGACATCTCAATTGATCAAGTACATATTTATGCCTCTTTGCAATACTTACTTTCAAAGTAGAACAGAAAGCTTTGGTCTGTCAGATAATTACAGATTACCAGATTTCTTGTGTTTTTGACAAGTGCATGAATATAAAAACATCATTCTGGGGAAGCAGTGCTCATCACTCATAAGCAAAGTCTAAGTCTCCTTTAGCCTCAATTACTAAACAGAAGAGAATGTAGAACAAACTGGAGAGTGAAAAAGAAAGCAACTACCATAGAAGGAATAGAGACAGACTAACAATAAATCTTTACTAAATTTAACAATTAATTGTGTGTAGACTGTAATAAGCTGACTGCCTCTGTTGATACTAAACTGCTGACAACTTTTAAGTCTCACTCTTCTCTCTTAACCTGCTTTTCCACATCTGGACAATCTGATAAGAAATCCTGGTTCTTCCTCTTTTGATGAGTACAGGAAATTCAAACAACACAAGCCACTGCCACACACTGAATCCTCACCATGAACTCACCACCTAATTACCATAAAAATCCTAGAGTCAGTATTCTCTCTTTTCTCTCTCAAGCCATTTTTGGACCTGATTGGGGGGCCTGCCCTTTTCTCCCTAGAAAGCCTCATCATGTAAGTAATGAGCCTTTTCATACACTCTTGGTGTATGTATAGCATCTTCCGTCTCAGCATCTAACCCACATTGTGGGGAGCTTCATCTAATGCTAAAGAGTGGCTACAACAGAGAGAAAGACTTGAGAGAAAGATGCGCATGATGAGAAGTAGGTAGATCTTTTCAATAATTTTAATTATGGATGATGTCTAAATGAGATCATAGACTTTTAGCCCTTGCAGTCAAAGTAGTCATCTTCATTTCTTTTTCAAATTTTATGTAATATTCTTGCCCAGCAGACTTCCTGATAAATATTAATGCTATGACATGATAACATTCATCCAGCATTTAGCAAAGTGACATATTTTCATTTGCCTCAAGCTTCTAACCTAAGGGATAAAAAATTATTGCCATTTTTCTTGTATATTAGTTTCCTAAGGACACTGTAACAAATGACCACAAACTTGGTCACTTAAAGCACCAGAAATTGATTCTCTCACAGTTCTGGGGGGCAGAACTCTGAAATCAAGATTTTGGCAAGACTGCTGAACTTCGCCTGGAAGCTCTGGGAGATATTTTGTTACTTGTCTCTTCTGGTCTCTTAGGGATGTCAACATTCCTTGGCTTATGGTTGGTTGCATCTCTTTCTACTCCTCTATGTATTTGTCTTTTCTTCCACTCTTGACCCTTTATAAGAACACTTGTAATTATTTTTACTGTCCACAAGAATATTCCAAGATAGGGGGGGTCCTCTCAAATCCTTAATTTAATTACATCATTTGCCATATAAGGGAATATTTATGATTTTACCACATAAGGCAATATTCAGAGATTGTGGGGATTTGGACATGGATGTACCCTTTTAAGGGCTTACCATTCAGCCCACCACGTCTTAGTTAATAGACTCAAAAATCTAAGAAAGCTTTTCCCAGACCCAGTTCCATGTTACTTAGACAGAGAAACTGTGGGTCTCCTACCCTGTCAGGTTTATGGAAATATTGCAGTAGATGTGGAGATAAAGATGCCAATTAACACAGATCTATCTTCAAAATGTATCTCACCTGTTTATTCCTTATTGCACACCCTTTGATTATTGCAACAAACCAACTGACATTCCCTATGCACACTCTGCATGTCTACCCTTCTTTCCATCGTTTAATGTTCATTTCTATTAACCTTCATGATTTTTTAAAATGCCCATCATTCAATTAAATCTAACTAGACAGCAAAATAATTTAGGAACTAAATTGTATTAGTCTCTTTTCCCCAGCATCAACATACTTTCCTTTACATACTGCTATGTAAATATTTGATCAAAGGATAACTTGAAAGTGTCAATTTTCCTCTTAAAACTATTATTTCCATTTTCAGGCCCTTTATCCAAAGCATTCACTGTCTTTGACATTTATTCATAATTGCTGAATTCCATATATGATTGCTTCCTTTTCATTCTTGCTCTATGGACTGATCCCTTGGATCATCTTTATGTTGGCTCTTCTGATTCCTCAACTTTAAATGCAGCATGTATTTCAATAGAAGATCTAAGCATTTCTCTGTAGAACACTGTTCTGGGTCTTCCATTCTGAGGATTTGTTAATTCTGAATTACAAATAAATTAAATCCTGAAACACCAATGAGAAATAATATATGTACCCATATGTCCATAGCAGCACTATTTACAATAACTAAGATCTGGAAACAGCTCAAGTGTCCATCAGTTGATGAGTAGACAAAAAAGCTGTGGTACATTTACACAATGGAATACTATGCAGGTGTAAGAAAAAGGATCTCTTACCCTTTGAGATAGCTTGGAGGGACCTAGAGAGTATTATGTTAAGTGAAATAAGCCAGTCAGAGAAAGACAAGTATCACATGATCTCACTTATATGTGGAATCTAATGAACAAAATAGATCCAGAGACAAGGAAGCATGGAACAGACTGCTGAACCTAAGAGGGAAGAAGGGAGTGGGGGCAGGAAGAGATAAAACAAAGAACTTATGTGCATATTTCTACTTGTTTGGGGGAAATTGGATGGTTATGTTGAGGCTAGAAGAGCCCATGTAACAATATGTCACCAACACTGGGATAATCCTTATTTGGCTTTTACTGTATAATGTACTCCCTAAAGGGCTAGTTGTGTGGTGACCTTCCTGGGGTTCCAGGAATAAAAGGAAACACCTCTTTGCCACCACTGACCTTGGAGTCAGATGACCTGGGGCTCTTCTTCTTCTGTGCTGTCAACTTAACTTTGTGACTTGGGCAAGTCATTGTCTATCGCTTGTTCACAGTTTCCACAGGGGGGGTGGATTCAAGGGTAGAAGTGACATTTTTCATGGTTATTATATTATTTGCATATGATATATAATTTGATATTATTTTATTCATCATAAAAACATTAACTAATTATATAATATAACAAGCACTATGCTCTGTACTGGGATAAACTGCAGGAAACATGATTGCTGAACTCAAGGAACTCAGGGCTCAATAGAGAAGACAGTCAATCAGTTATTAATCACACAGAGATTGTGATGTGTATTACTGTGCATTCACTATTAGTACATAGAAGGACATAGTGGATACCATGAAAAGACATATGAAGAATAGACAACACATTTAGGATGAGAAAATCCTTGGGGACAGTTTAGCACATGAGCTGAAATTTGAAAGACCCAAAGTCACTAGCCAGATAAAGAAAGTGGAAGGTGGAGTCCCAGGCAGAGGGAACAGAACAAGCTAAATCATGGAGGCAAGAGAACAAGAGACATGCTGAAAGGTAGCGTACTAATTTTTGCTTTTGCAACAGGTATTTATTGATCACTGCTATGGTCTGAATGTTTGTGTCCTCTCAAATTTTATATGTTAAAATCTTAACCCCAAAAGGTGACAGTCATAACAGGTAGGTCCTTTGGAAGATGATTAGGTCATGAAGGTGGAGACCTTATGAATGGGATTCAAGTTCTTATGAGAGAAATCCATAGAGCTTCCCAGTTCTTTTGGCCATATGAAGATACATTTAGATGTTTTCTACCCTGAAAAGGCTCCTCATCTGACCATGCTGGCATTCTGATCTCAGACATCTGGATTCCATATAACGAGAAATATATTTCTGTTGTTTATAAGCTACCCAGTCTGTGGTATTATGCTCCTGCAACCTGAATGAACTGAAAATCACTTATACTTTATATTCTAGTTATGTAAAAATGTATAAGAAAAACAGTCTCTACCATCACAGAAGGTACAGATCAGTGTGCAGGAGACACAAATGCAGCTTATAATGATTACAGTTGAGGATTAGTGGAAACACAGGAGCCTGGGAAGAGGTGAAGCTATAGAGGGGGTAAAGGCATGAGTGTAAAAGCCTTATCTGCCTTCCTAAGGGACTTACATTTTATGCAGTGAACAATAATGATAGGAGATAACAGAATTTAAGTAGAGGAACAGTCTAATAAAATTGCATTTCTTAGAAGATTATTTAGTCGCCATGAACAGAGTGAACTAAAAAGAGATACTACTGGAAGAATAGATATGTGGTAGGAGACAACCACAAGAATTCAAGAAGAAAATTATGTATGGTAAGGAAAGTCATTAAGAATAAAGTTATCTTAAAGAAAAAGAACCTAAAGAAATTAATTATGTATTATCTGTAAAGTCTGAGAAAAAAGTCCAACTTGAGTGGCAGATTTCATTCATCTGATTACTTAAAATATGTGTATTAAGATATTATGAATAATACTATAAAGCTAATATAAACTCAGGCACTATGTCTGTAAACAAAATTGACAAAAATTTCAGACTTCATGGAGCTTACATCAGGTTTAGTGGAAAGTAAGTATAAACAAGATAAATAAATTATATAATCAGAATGTTACAAACATTCTAGAATCTAGAGCTGAGAAAGGGGGACTGCTAGTGGTCAGGGAATTAGAACTTTAATAGAGTGGTCCGAGTACCTTATGAGAAGGTGACAATTTAGGAAAGACATGCTGCAGATAAGGAAGTGAGCCATAAGAACATACAAAAGGATATCAGGCAGAAGGAAGAAACTACGCAAAGACCTTGAGGCACAACACATGTCTGGCATGTTCAAGTAGCAGCTGTGGGATAGTGTGGACACAAACAAGGGACAGAGGAGCAGAGCAGGATGGATGAGACAGAGTGGCAGGTGGAAACCAGCTAAAGGAGAACCTTCAAGGCCATAGTAAGATTAGATTGTTTTCAAATAGAAAGGGTTTTGTGCCAAGGAATGACCTAAATATATTTAAATGTTAAAAGGAACACGATGTCTTCTCTGTCATAAATTAACTAAGAAAGGCAAACATACAAAGAATAAGCCTAGCTATCATCCTATTTGCATTATTCCACAGAGGTAAGAGAATATTTCTAAGCAAGAATTGGCTATGACTTGGAGAATTAGTTATATTAATATTTTGGGGATACTACTATTGGAGGACTAGAAACAACTTAGGAGACAATCACAAGGATTTAAGAGACAAATTATGTATGTTAAGGTAAAATGTGGAGAATTAAGTTATTTTAAAACTTTATTGAAATTAGAGCAAATAGGATTTGCAGGTACATATAATGGTTGTCCAATAATAGTTTTCTTTACCAACGAAGATGCAATGGGAAACTCGATTTCATATTATAGGATAAAGAGGGGAGGATAACTAACAAATATGTCCCTCAGTAGGTAAGAGAATCTTGTGCACAGAATAGAGCTTCCCCTCAGAGACAGGCAATATATTTCATCTTTACAAATGGGTCAGAAGGCAGAGGTGTGGATACTGATGACAGTAGCTGAACAGGTAGGTTGGTATGAGTTTGAGGAAGTTCTTTTCTGGTGATGCCACCTCTCATACCTAAATAAAAAGTTATTATTTGGGAATGAGGATAGCAAATAATGTGTCATGTCTCGAGGAAAGAGCAGAAGTAAACTAAATACTACTTTAGATAAGTGGAAGAGTTAATAAATTAAGGTAATGTAGTTTCATTGCCAGACAGCATTATAAGTCCACTTGATATTTCTGGTGATAAATTCAAAGATAAGCCAAGAAAACTGGCTGTTTGTATTCACTAGATCTGAAAAAAAAAATGTGTGAAGTATATAAAGAGACATATTTCAGCATGACTGAGAATCTAGTCAAACAACTATGGATATTAGAAACAGTGGCAAAGGAGATGAGAGCACAGAGAGGGAGTATTCATGGTTTACCATGGAATTTGAGCTGGGTTTGAATAGGGAAGGAGGGGGTATCTTGGAAAGTGACAGTGAAAATGTTATGAAATCAATGAATTTGTTTCATAACATTTGTTTCATAACAAATAATGTCCTACTTTATTTGAAGTAATGATGAGGTTTGTGTCTTAGCGGAAGTAAGCTGAGAACATTGGAGGAGTGGTTATAGAGTTGGATACCTGACACTGAGATTCTGGATAGGCACGCTCTCCAGAAGGGAGGGTTCAGTTTCAGTGTGAACATCTGTCTCCCCATGATGTAGAAATTCCAAAAGCCTCAAATCAACACAAGTACAACGTGGAGTCAACACTTGCAGAGAAGTACTGTGGAGAGTTGCCTGACATACAACAGAATTTGTTGAGCAATAAACATTTTGTTGGTTTAATCACATGAATAGTAGTGATTGTTTGCTACTACATCTAACCTAATTAATTTTATAACTTATACCCAAGTTATATATCAATTAGTTATATTGGCACTAACAAGAATATGTCTAGCCTGGCCGGTGTGGCTCAGTGGTTGAGTGTTGACCCATGCACCAAGAGGTTGCCAGTTCGATTCCTGGTCAGGACACATGCCCAGGTTGTGGGCCAAACCCCTAGTGGGGGGCATGCAGAAAGTGGCCAATCCATGTTCTCTCTCATCGATGTTTCTATCTCTCTCTCCCTCTCCCTTCCTCTCTTTCTAAAATCAATAAAGAAAAAAAAGAATATGTCTAGCATTTCTGTGAGAGATTAAAAAGACAGCATTATTGGAATAAGAGAATTAAAGGAATTGAAAAGGCTGATATATTACAAAGATTTTGGATCTATTTATTGAAATTATCAACACTGAAGAACAATAAAGGTTTAAGGAGTTAACATCATCAATAAATATCACAGAGCAAGGTGGGGATTGGTAGATGAGTGCAATAATGAGAAGCTGTGAGAGATAAAATCTAATGAGATGAGATTCAAGGTGCCGTTATTTTAAGGAACAGAGAGGGAGTAAGTCAGTTTGACTCCAGACCCAGAGCTGGGAGAACTTTGGAAGAAAACAATGCAACCACATTGAGAGAATTGCAGAGAAATCATCATCTACATTTCAGTTAGAGAATGGAGGCCAATGGAATTTTCAGAAAAGATATTGATGATATGAGGGTTTTTGCTGATGATAGACTATGAATTTCAGAAGATAGAGTAGAAGAATTTCAGAGGTTTGGGTAAGAGAGAGACAGGGATAACAAAATAACGGTGCCTGCTTCAGTGGAGGTTATAATGTGTGAGATAAGGGGTGACTTGGGAATATAGGATTTCATTCAGTGATTAATAAAAATGGGGAGAAAAACATAAATGACATAGAAGTCCTGAGGAATTTAAGGCATATAATATGGATGAGAATTTTAGTATTAAGAGTTGGGAGATTAAATACCTAGGGATCTCTTTAATTGATGTAAACAGAAGATGAGTGGCTGGGGAGGGACAGTCTCACATTAAGCATGTGGGATTCCCCCTTGATTCCTGCTGATGGCCAGTGGAAAGCACTGTTCTAGACCAAACACCTGCAGCTCCTGCTGGACTCTGCTGGTAGAGGCAAGGAGATCTGAGAAGCTAGATCTGCTTCTAGAATGTTCAGACTCCCTTTGTTTTTTGATGGATTGGATAGGCAATTGCCACATTATTTTGGAGGAATGCCCTCCTTTTAATCTCCTCCTTCTAATATCCTCCTTTTTTGACATGAGAAAACGATTGCACCTTGAGAAAATTATACATCTAAAGGGAGAATGTCAGATTCGTTTTAAAATCTACTCTCTTCCCATAACACTTCACTGTGTCATGAATCCTATAAAGTCGGTCCTAGCATGGCTTCTGGAAATATACATATTTCTTATTTAAATACAACAGGGTGTGGGTATTTATGTCTCAGCCATTACAGAAACTGTCAATGTGGTAAATATCTGTTTGTGTACAAACAGCATGTCCTCTGCAGTTATGTAATGGAAAGCATTGCTATAAAGATGATTTACATAAGATGTGCTACCTAAACTTGTGGGTTGACATTAAAGGTTTGCTTAATAAATAAATTGAAAATGCCAATAATGATTTTCAGTGGATGTAAGAGTATAAAGGATTAAAGACATTTAGCAGTGGTCCAGATTTCCCCAGGGTGTTATTAACCCATAGATCAGCAGAAGAAGATAGATACAGGCCAGGCACAAGGCAGCAAATAAGTGTCATTCTAAACATTGAAATGAACTCTAAAGGAAAAGCAAGGCAGTAAATTGTGATATTATCCCCTGGGTATTCAATATTTATGCAGCTACATGTTCCCTAACTACATCACAATAGCCCCATGCTTCTGAAATCATGTATGGTGAATTGGTATTTAGGAACACGATGAAATATTTTTCCAACTAACACTTTTCCCGTTTTTCACAGTTAAAATTTTATCTGAGCTTATAAAACAAGAGATATTTATTGGAGCTAATTATTGGGACAAATCACAGGACCAGATTTTTTTTCTTTAAATAAAGATGTTCAGCAGTTGTAGAGACTCATGAAAATACCACTTAAAACTGCCTTTTCTCACTCCACAAATCACTAAGACAATCTTACCAACATCAGCATTATCCCCCAAGCTTCATTACCATTTTAGTAGGTCAAGTTAGGTTTACTGGAAATATATTAACTACATCATTCAATTAATATGAAAATCCATAGCAAGATATTTGATTTTTAAAAAGTGTATTATACTTCCCATATATTTTTTTTCCTTGAAGGAAGATTAATCTTAGAAACTTTCAAACTATTTTTATGTTTTGAATTTTCAGTTTTTACTATCAATTAACAAATTGGAGAAGAGACGGGGCAATATAAGGTAGTTCCTTTTAACACATATGTCATGTTAGGCTGTTAACACATATTTAGAGATCACTTGAAATTTACGTGCGTACTTATGGCCGTGAAAATTATCCTGAACACATATGTTTCCCATACCTAGAAGCTTCACCTGACTGAGGTTTAGATGTTATCCATTCTAACACAACCTTATGGCCTTAGATAATAACAATGGTTTTCAATCTCTAAAGCCCTTTGCAAACCTAAGGGCTTATTGAAGAATGAGAATTGTGAAATGTGTGGAAACAAGCAAAATGCTAGTGAGATAGAGAACATATTTCGAAACTTCCAGTTCCAATTCACATTTTCCTTTATGTAGTCTCTCTTCCTGTCACCTAAGGTGACTACACATTGTCTTATTTTAGGGGGGAAAAAAAGGTGGCAATCTGTTCTTCTCCTTCAAACATTATAGCAAAGTGTGGTTCATAGACCTGCAACTTCAGAATAACCAGGATTATTTGTTAATTTAAGAGGACCATAAATACATGTAAACCAGGACACATCTGAGAGAGAAACAGAAGGCTTTGATAATTATGCCAAAATAATAGGCGTAAGCTAGGAATACCTTATTGTTCCGTTAGTTAAAATGCAGCCTCCTGGTTCCCAGTCTGGATCTACTGAGTCAAGACAACGCTTTGCTTAAATAAGTACAAATAATTTGATGTTTTCCGGGGAGCTTTGGGTAAAGGAGAGAAAGTCTAGAGAGGAGAAAATATTATATGAAAGGGTTTTCAAAATTATAGTGAGAAGAGAAGGGCTATAAGGAGATATCCAGATGATAGAAAATACCTGACAATTTCCTTTACAATGATGTCTAATATTATAATTAAGTTATTGCCAGAAGTAATTGGAGTGCATATTCCCCTTCACTGCATCTAAATATCAGTTAAAAATACCTTTGCCAACAAAGTATTTTAAGATCAAATGATAGATTTTAGAGAAGTGGTACTTTAAGATAAGGAAGAAAAATGAGTATTTTCCAGAATGAGAAAAAATGATACAGATAAAAAAAAATAGTTTTATGAGACAAGATGCAGAGTGGAAATTGTGAATGCAAAGAAAACAGGTCATTGGGACAACCTGTGCTCAAAAGAAGTATAAGCCTCATTAGTATCATCAATACTGGGAGGGCAGGTGAGATTCTCACAGTATAGGGAGTGGGCCATTGTATTAAAGGTCCATTAGAGCCCTAAGTACCTGCACAAGCTGTCACTTGGGTCACATTGATAATGTGCTGAACATAGTCATGCAAAAAGCTTTACTGTGTATTTAGGAAAATTACATTATGGAAGATTTGAAGGTGTTGAGTTTCTCCCTGGCACTTAAGAACATGTTGAGAACTTTGATGTATATTTCCTAAATGGGAGTCCAAAAGGCACAGCCCACTGGGTTCAGAGTACTCCCAACAAGCAGTACAAGTGTGAGCATCACTCTACTACACCAGTTGTAGGACATCAGCTGAAAGTAGTGATTTTAGGAAGGTAAGTTCATTAATGGTGGCAGAGATAGGCAGGAGCAACAGAGAGCGGGAAATGTAGTCGGCTTCTGTAGAAACAGGAGTGCATGGAAATAATTCACTGGGGGAATGTGGGCAGGATGGACAGTAAAGATGAAAGAGCTTTCAGGTAGAGATTGATCTGTTTGTCCCTACAGAATTAAAGTAAAATTATAGTTCATTAATTTAATTGAATATAGATTAAAAGATACAGTATTAAAATAACTTTTGATATTTAAATAAACATAATTTATTAGGCTTTAGGCAAAATATGTAATCTCTGTGCCTCAGTTTCCTTATCAGTAGTATATTTTGTACTTATAAACATTTTTTTTTCTTTATTGATTTTTAGAGAGAAAGGAAGGGAGAGGGAGAGAGAGATAGAAACATCAATGAGAGAGAACATCGATTGGCCATCTCCTGCATGACTCCCACTGGAGATTGGGCCCACAACCTGGGCATGGGCCCTGATCAGGAAAAGAACCGTTGACCTGTTGGTGCATGGGTCAACCACTGAGCCACACCGGTCGGGCTTATAAACTATTTGTAATGATCCTTGGCCTATAGGTCTTCCTGTTAATTCTACATCAATATTTCTATCATTTATACATACATACCTATTTTTAAAATAGTGCCAGGTTAAATAAATATTGATTGTGGATGTTATTGTTGTTCTCATTATTTTAAAATGAGAACTTTTTACTTGATACTTTTTACAAGATACTTTTGTCTTGAACCCGATAGAGAATCAGAAGAGTGAATAATCGTAATTACTAACATTTGTCAAGCCCTGATCATGTGCCAAGCCCTATCTCAACACTTTAAGTATTACTTCTGTGAAGTATAAGTTAGTGCACCCGTGACCCCAACAGATCATTATGAAAATAAGTAAATGGCTTTGGTCACAAGGAAGCCTGGGTAAATAGGAAAGCATGGAAAAACACACATCTAATTCTTTGAAAAACAGCTATAACACATAGGGTAGCAACACTTCCTGAAAGAAGAAAGAATATAGAATCGCCTAGGTAAGCTAGATAGCTAAACTGCTCTGCGAAGAGCAAGGTGTTTCCAGTAAGTGAACAGGTGTCTCTCTTCTCATTCCTCTATCTCATTATGTCTATTTGTTCTCTCTCTCTCTCTCTCTCTCTCTCTCTCTCTCTCTCTCTCTATCTCTCCCCCACCCCCCTCATGCACACACACACACATACACACACACACACACGGGTACCTTACACCTACAGCAAAAACTTTCCTCACATGGGAAACCTCGCACTAATCCCAAGGCTGCCCTCTCACGCTCTGAGTGTAGGCAATATGTAGGCAACTCTTACTTCCCAGTAGGGTCATTTATAGTTCTAAAATGCAATCATGTTAAGCTGTAGTTGGTCTACATTACTCCTCTGAGCCAAGTTTTAATATTACAAAGTAATTGTAATTATAAAATCCTACACCATTTTAAATCATAGCTTGCCCTGTGCCACTGAAAACAATAAACAGTGTAGGATGTTTATAATTCCCAAAATGAATCATTGGGTCAGTGATTTTAGACCACACACACAAAGACTGGGACAAAAACTATTCAACTGTAATGCCAAATGTAAATGACTTATGACAACAGCCACTCATGACAAATGCTACTGTCAATGCAACCCATGATAATTACTGTCGAACTATGAATGTACATGATTTGATATTTATCTGACTTGAATAAGAAGCCTTCCATATTCTTCAGCTGGGGTGAAAACCAAGGCACACAGAGGACGCACATTGATTGGTTTAGACTGTCTTTTGAAATGAATTCAGAGTTTACTGCCCCCAGGCATTATCCAGCTTTCTCTCTCTAACTCCAACTGAAGCTTTCCTGTAGAATTTTCTTTTAAAATTTTTATCTTTATTGTTGAAGTTACTATAGATATTTCCCTTTTCCCTCATTGACCCCCTTCACCCCATTCCTTCCCCCTCCCAAGCCTTCACTGCACTATTGTCTATGTCCACTGGTTATGCATATATACATAAAAATTCTTTGGCTAATCTCTGAGGTTGCATTATTAAAGTGTGGCCTTGACTTTCGTATAGGGTGATGCAACGGAAGGCATTAGTATAACAGATTAAGCAGGGCATGACTTGTAAAGGCAAATGGCTAACCTTTCATGTCTACATCTGCACTCTGTGTGCTGCAGTACTCCCTAGATATTAAAAAACAGTGAATCAAATAAGACTGTGCAATGCAAGAGGAAAGATCAATGGGTCCTGTAACAGGTTAGCATAGACAGCCAGGGAACCTCACTCAGTGCATTTTTATATGAAGCTCTTAAATACCAGTAAGATTTGTATCCAAAGGGGAGACTGCATCAACCAACAAAAGCTTTGAATAATGCTGACATCTAGGAATCTCACTTATACCAATCATGTACAGAATTAGTATGTTGTCATATCAGTCACAAAGAAAATGTAAATGTTTAAAAATTTACAATAATAATAAATAACACTAATATATTTCTTAGGTGTTCCATAGAGCAACTCACCAAAAAAAAAAAAAAAAAAATTAACTTTCTAAAAATCATTAGACATAATGATCAGTTTTTATATAATTTTTACATAACAAATCATAGAAATGTTATATGTCATTATTTTCAAAGAAATTTAAAAATCTTGCCCTGGCCGGTTTGGCTCAGCGGTTAGAGCGTCGGCCTGCGGTCCAGAGAGACCCAGGTTCGGTTCCCGCTAAGGGCATGTACTTTGGTTGCAGTTTGTTCCCGGCCCTGGTTGGTCGTGTGGGTGGCAGCCACTCAATGTGTCCCTTTCACGTCGATGTTTCTCTCTCTCTCTCTTCCTCTCTCTCCCTCCCACTCTATCTGAACAAAAAATGAAAAAATGTCCTCGGGTGAGGATAAAAAAAAAAAAAATCTTTTTAAGTTCAAATTTCAGATTGCTTCTTATTTGAATATATAGAAAATGCTCATTTCATTATGCCACATTATTCTGAGGACAAATAATCCTAAATTCTTTACATCGCCATTATAAAAGTGAAAACTTCTGTAAATCTGTTGGATCTAGGACCTTAAAAATTAAATATTTTACTTTTATATTTCAGATGTTAATGATTGCTTTCATAGGGTAAATATAATGTTTTTATTAACAGCTTGAAATTATGTGATTGTTTCAAAGGCTATTACATCATATTATAATTTTTATATATCTATAAAATCTTTTAATAGTCAATTCAACCACCATTAGGATGAAACATACTGTATTTGCTACATTAAATCAACCTCTAAAAGACTTAGGGAGTCATTTTCCTCCCTTGAATGCGTCTACCTAGTATTTATTACTATTATTAGTATATATGAAAGAAGGTCTCAATCCCTCAGGGTTTAATTTCGTAAAATAAGAAGGGAACACTTGACTGTGTGTACATTATCGCTGGGTTATATTTCTCTGAGTAGGTACAGAGAAGAAACTGAAAAGGAACCATAGGCAGAGCTGGGGAAGCCAGGTGAGGAGTTGTCCGGGAGCGCAGGGCAACACCTCAAACTCCAAGCTGGCAGAAGTTTGACCACGTGCTGACCTGGGAAGTGGAGACTAGATTTGAAAATTAGCTTTGGCGGGAGGAGCTGTGTGTTTTTGGAAGTGTTACTTAATTTCCCTAGGCTTTTTCCCATTATCTAAAAGATAATGGGTGTTAGATGATAGAGGAAGTGAAGTGCTTTGATGTTTTATTACAGCACCCAGTTTGCAGGACTTGCATAAGACAGATACAGTAAAATCACAACATCCATTTAAATATTTCCTTTCTCCTTGTCTTTTGTGATAAGACAAAGTTGTAAAATAATTATCAACATGCTTCCCGCTCTACAACATGCCCCTACCATTTTCACTGAATGAGACTGCACTCCCTAGAGCAGTTAGTCTGTTCACTCCAGTCCCAAGGGGAAATTTTGATGACAGCCCGTGAAATCTGATAGATGGGGTCAACAGTTGAAAGAATACTTGCAGAGCAGTGTTTTAATTATGCATTTATGTATATATGCATTTATATGTGTATGTATACATACATGTATGTATATATCTTGCATCACAGAAAGGATAACAACATCCTGTGTTTACAGAGAAAGAAAAAACAGATGTCAAGGATCCTTTGTCTAACCACATCCCGGACTGCTTATAGAGCCCTCTATACGTTTATGGGAATCCAAGCACGCAGAGAACTTTTGCTGAACTTCCCTCTAGTACCTGAGAGCAGACCGGCCTGGCAGAATTTTCCACATCATCTAAACAAGGCAACAGTAACGGAGTAAAGGCTATGCTGGTTGTCAAGGTCAGGGAGGTTCTGGGCAGCCTTCAATAACTGTCCTGAGGTTCCTCAGTGACCTGAGAGAGTATCTGAATTCTTCTAAACACAATCTGGCCGATTTGGCTTAGCAGTTGGAGCGTCGGCCTTCGGACCAGAGAGTCCCGGGTTCGGTTCCTGCTAGGGGCACGTACCGAAAAATAAAAATAAAAAAAATAAACACATTCTGTGGATGGACAAGACTTTGTCCACTCTAAATTAGAATGGAAGTTAATGAACTTTCTGTTGGTATGAAAGAGTCTTGCAGTAGGACCTGGATATTTGGTAAAGGATGTACTTTCAACTGGCTACCAGAGGAGAACAGAAATATGAGCAGATGCCAGCATGAAGGATTGGCCTTCCAGGATGGTGGAATCAGCCTGTGCTTCCCAAGGATATTGATGTTCATAGACACTGAGCACACCTTCTTAGTACTCCTCTTTCCATAATAGGAAGCTACTGTGGGAGTCCCAGGAACTGAGAGACCAGCTCAGGCAGAAGGAAGTGTGGGAGAAAAATCTGCATGACCTGCATGTAATGTGCCTGACTCATGTCTGGCTCACAACAGGCTCTCAGTAAATAGTTCATTGTTATTGGTTAGCAATAATATTTTACATTACTCAGTCACTAAATATTAAATGTATGTATAACTATATTATATATTTTAGTTGATTTTATTCTGTTAAAAACAAACCTTCATTGGGGGAATACTATGCTTATGTACAAATACAGCTTTACTAATTTTGCAAGTACTTAACATTAGATACAGAGATTCAATATAAAATATAGGCACTGTTTCTATGGATTATCTACTTGAAAACACTAAAATAACTATTGCTGAGCCTGAAATGTTGAACTGTGCAGGAATAATGGTGAAGTTGGCACCATAAATTAGTTTTATAAAAAGAATCACCAATTCTTTGGGAAAAATACCTCCTAGAAATTGAAATGATCAGCAAGTAAAAGCCGAATAAATGTTGAAATAAATTGGTTATATTTCAGAATTCCTTTCCTTTCCTCCACACAAAGCAATAGCTCTACTAAATATTAATATATGGGAGCCCCAGCGACAAAATGAAAACATGGGCCAGAAAATAGATTTGGGAGTCTTTCACCCTTTCTCAAAATACAGACATAACTGAAGTGTTCAGAGGTGGGCTGACAGTCATGCTGTAGCATCTGAGGCTCACACAGCTTGCTCGTCAGTCTGCTGTCCCCAGCCCAAGATGGCAAGATTCCACCATATAAATATGCCTGTTATCTTGAGGTTAGGAGCACTGGCTTTTGTATTTATGTGATTGGAGCTCATTATTATTGTAATGAAGTATTGGCTGCAACTCAATCTGCAACTTGACAGCCAATATCCAAACTGCTATTTCCACAATTGCTCAAACTGTGTTTGCACTATTATCTCCCTTTGAATGTATTCAGTCAGAATTCGAGACAGTGGATAAGGGGGACTATATTCCAGAAGCACTTTTGAGATCCATCGTATTTTCTTGCTGGCACGGCAGCGGGCTAGAAAATCAAGTTTCTGGCTCACTCAGATGACTGGCTGTGGTGATGTCAGCACTTCATGATGCTGATGCCAAGTGCTGTTTATGCTTTCCTGGCCTCCGGGGACTTGTAACTCCATCCTGCGTCCACAAGCTGTCAGGGAGAAGAAAAGCACTGGCCACTAATCTCGTCATGCTCAACATCGTGCTCAGCACCCTGGATTGAAATGAGCCGGTAATACAAATGTGTACCTTGTATATCCTTTCTGTCTTGGCCATCAGTTGATATTCTTTTCTCGTGACATTCTCTAAACCATGTTAGACAGGTGTTACACAAAGTTGGAAACATATCTCTGCTGCAGAGTTTTATGTGTATGGCTTAAACAGGCTATTGAACAATTTATTAAGGTTTCTCAGGAGCAAGCAGTCCCTCCAGGTGACTTTCTGCTTCT
This sequence comes from Tadarida brasiliensis, assembly GCA_030848825.1. Lineage (NCBI taxonomy): Eukaryota > Metazoa > Chordata > Mammalia > Chiroptera > Molossidae > Tadarida > Tadarida brasiliensis. The sequence goes on along the minus strand of CM061260.1, from coordinate 87,870,411 downwards.
ATTTCTTTGAATTCATCCACTTTAGTTAACAGGCCAAAAATAAAAGGAGAAGCCCCTGCACAAAGTGATAAGAACAGCAATAAGACAAAGTTCTCAGCTCAAACGGCCTCGTTAAATCCATCGTTACCCCCTTGATGGCCTGTGATGGTTCATTTCTTTCAGCAAAGAATACTACCAGCGTTGATGTCATGTTTAATAATCTTGGGCTGCTGCTCCGGGAAAAATAATTTTATATATATATATATATTTCTCAGAATGAATAGACACAGATATTCATTTTCTCTTTCTTAACATTTTGTTTTAATTTACTTGACTTCTTATTACCTTCAGATACAATACTTTGTTCAGAAGGCTATGGAGGTACTCTCTGTCTACTCATAATCCATATGCATAAGCAAACATCCTCACCAGGACGATCCCCTATTTTCAACACAAAAACAGGAAACAAACTGGTAAAAAGCAAATATTTTATTGCCATCACTTCAACCTGGTTTGAAGCCAATGGCCAGTTTTATTACCTACATACTTTTTTGGTACTTGGAAATTCATTGCTGCACAACTTGCTCTTTCAACTTTACTTTGTCCTGATGTCAAAAAGCTTTATATTTTAGCTTTATGGCCAAAATAAATTAAAAACAAAAACTAATGTTTTCAGATTCCTCAACTCTTGTTTGTGGAATGGACTTCAGATGACTTTAAAATCAACCTGACCGGAGCTCCAAGCCTACCTCTTCATACCTGTATGCTTTTTGGCGAGATATTTAAACTCTTATGTCCCTTAATCCATTCATCACAAGAAGAAGGTAGTGAGAACACTAATATTGCAAGTTTTTTGTAAAAAAGCAAAGGTATTATTTGTAAGTATCTAAGATAGTCATATATATATATACATATATTAATATATAAATATATAAATATATATATATATTAGTCCTTAAATGTATTAACTGTACATCTTATTTGTGTCAATGATCGATCGAGCACTTTCACATATAGGGGCATCCTGTTGATCAGAAAAAGAAAGTTATGCAGGTAAAATGAACATCTAGGGCATCTTTGAATTAAATTAAAAAGCCCAAGTTACAACTTTGGAGAGAAGGGTAAAGTACATGTCAGCTGTACGGACTTACTAATTTTCTTACTGGTTTTTCTCTATCAGGGATTCTATCAGGTCTCTTTTGGACTGTCTGACAGCACCCCCTCCCGTGTCCTTTTATCTACAGTACATTTGAGAGCCTGATTCCAACTCCAACCCCAGAGCCCATGTGTCTTTTTCTTTTCTTTTCTTGTTTTCTGTCCTGGAAATGACTCTGCCAGATTTCTTTCTTAATCAGTTAATCCAATAGCAGTACTTAATAAGATCTAAGATCAACTCTGACATATAACCATTCACTGGCCAGTGACATTGGTTAGAATAATTTTTTTTCATGAAGTATGAACAATGGTTTCAGTAGTATCTAGTTCAAAAAGCAGCTTCCTTCATGTTTTTCTTACTTCTTTTTTTTTTAATCCTCACCCGAGGACACCTTAACATTCATCTTCAGATAGAGTGAGAGGGAGAGAGGGAGGAAGAGAGAGAGAAATCGATGTGACAGAGATTAGCGGGAACCAAACCCGGGTCTCTCTGGACCGACGCTCTAACCGCTGAGCCAAACCAGCCAGGGCTGTTTTTCTTACTTCTTAAAAATGACTTATTTTCAACAAATCACATCTACTTTGCTCTTGTCCACTCTGGTTTGCCAACAAAGTACTCGCTCCTTCATATGTGCAAAATCCTAAGTCAGTTTGTATGTGTGTGTCCTTTTCTGCTTCTCACGCACAGTTGCACTGACTCCAAACCAGATCAAAGCGGGAATCATTTTGAGAGTAATATATGAATCCAATTCTTGTTGGAGTCACAGTCTTCACAAGGCCTTGCTCCGGATCTCTCAGTTGACCTTAGGGTCAAATGGATCATTTGGAGACGCTGTGTCTTTAGGGAACATTTGAAAAGATAAGACCCAATGGAAGCGCACGTACACTGTTCTAGTTTCGGGGGGCCTCCCTCCCATGTTTCGGAAACTTCATGACTCTGTGTTCTCTTCCTGAAGAGAAAGAAGACTAACCCCTGCAGTGACTGCAGTTCAGAGGCAGAATTCTCTCTAGAGCTGTATGAAAACGGAATAGAGATTTCTAGGGGGGGAATTTCCCTGGCTTATCTCACATCTGAATCAAAAAATGCTAAAGAGTCCCTCACAGCAGTAACCTCGTCTTCTCCCCAATATTCATGCTTGTGGCTGCCAGCTCCTGGATGTGCTGTTGTGAGTATGAAAAAATTAACCCACATGTAGCCCTCCAAAGAAAATACTTAAAATCTGGCATATTTTTTTCTGCATTCCTCATTAATGCTTTCCTACTGACCTTTCTTCCTTTTTTCTCCAATTTAGAATCAGTTAATCTGTTACTTCTGGGAGGTATGAATTTCCATATTGTGGTTGATTTATATGGATTTCCTGTAAACCGAAGACAGCAGGATGAAATCAATCACCACGATGCCAACAGCGGTGGCCCTGGATAGGACATGAGAAACACCTGACTTTTTTCATTCTCATTAGGAGTGAAATAAGAGCATGCTATTTTCATGATGCTTCCTGCGCTGGAGAGTTATTTGAGGAATCCTACACTGATAAGAGAAGAATAGAGACATGCCATTTTGTACACTTAGCTAATGTTTTATGATGATGATAAAAGAGTATCTGAAGGTTTTATCTGACCTTTTCAGGAACTGTTGAGTTTATGAGAGTTCTGTGGTAGAGATGTGATAATATCCCAGAATCTAAGAAATTGCTGTATTAACTCAGTTTAGATAACATGCCAGCATTCACTAGAAAATATAATGGTTCTGAAATTCTGAGTTGTATTCCCTTGTTGGTGGGAAGGTTGTTAGGTTGTTTAATATTTGTTTTCCTATGTTTTCTTTTATTGCATGTGGGGAATATTCTGTGTATATTCAATTATCAAAAATAACATAAATACCCATTACCAAGATGAGACTTCTTTTAGAAAGCGTGAAACCGCACTCTGACATCAACACCTGATGTTAGAGATTATGAACAATTTGCTAGATGACAAAGAAAAAAGAGACAAATCCTAAGAGAGTCACTGCTGGTTTTCCTTTGTAGGTGAGCTTCATGTCAGTTTTCTTATGTCCAGATTTCCATTTGTCATAAAAATTTAAAATTAAACCTCTCCAATGTGCACATTTTAATTTAATGTGAGGGGAAGTAATTTATTATTTGGCACAGATTTATTGTTGTAAAAAGCTTTCTCTGATGTCATGGTGAGTTCTGCGCATGAAATGAGGAGAAACAAATGATTCATTTTTCATGAATATGAGCACTCAGTGTTATATTCTCTTCAAAGAGTTGTATAAGGTTTTTTACCAAAATGCTCAACTGATCTTAGCTTATATATATATATATATTTTTTTTTTTCCACCAAAACCATAGGTAGAGAAAAGTCTCATAAAAAGTAACAGTGTTGCCCTGGCTGGTTTGGCTCAGCAGTTAGAGCGTCGGCCTGCGGTCCAGAGAGACCAGGGTTCGGTTCCCGCTGGGGGCATGTACCTCGGTTGCAGTTTGTCCCCAGCCCTGGTTGGTCGTGTGGGTGGCAGCCACTCGATGTGTCCCTTTCACGTCGATGTTTCTCTCTCTCTCTCTCTTCCTCTCTCTCCCTCCCACTCTATCTGAACAAAAAATGAAAAAATGTCCTCGGGTGAGGATAAAAAATAATAATAATAACAGTGTTATCTAAAAGGTGGTACAAGTTAGAAAGTTGGAATTAAGTTGATTGTAAGAGGTCCATGAATACCTGTGGCCAAGTGGTGATAATCTAACGCTCACGTAAAGTCACCTTGTAACCTATGATATATGTCAGTAGATGAACTGCTCTCTTGCCTCTGTTGCTGGGGTACTATGGAAAAAGTCTTGTTTCCACATATAACTGCATCACAGAAATACAACTGTCTCTATGCATCAAACCTTGCATTCAACAAAAACTCATTGAGCAGCTATTATGTGCCAGGGACTTTTCTAGGTATTTAACGTGCAGCAATAAACAAAACTGACAATGTCACCAATATGTTATGGAGCTTATATTCTAGTGGGCAACACTGGTAATAGATTAACATAAGTGGAATAATTGTAGATTAATGGACAGGTCAAACAGACTCAAGAAGAAGTAAATGTTTAATATGTGATTAAGTCTCCACTAAGTTAATTCTAGTCCAAAGAGTTAAATAAGAGTTTATTTATTTATTTATTTATTTATTTTGTTAATCCTTAACCTGAGGATATTTTTTCCATTGTTTTTTTTTTTTTTTGCTTTGTTTTGTTTTGTTTTAGAGAGAGTGGAAGGAAAGGAGGGAAGGAGAGAGAGGGGGAGAAATGTTGATGTGAGAGAGATACATCAATTGCTTCCTGTATGACCCCAACCGGAGCCTGGAATTAAACCTACAACCTAGGTATGTGCCCTTGACTGGGAATCAAACCCACAATCCTTTGGTGCACAGGCTGACACTCTAACCACTGAGCGACACTGGCCAGGGTGAGAGTTTAAATTGAAATTTTAGTTAATGTGTTTCATTCTAATTTCCTGTCCATGTCACCAACAGCATTTCTGATCAACTCTGGCTCTTCCATTAAAATGTCAGTTATAATGTTTTTGAAGAAGACATTTGAAAACTGACTTTCTTTGATTTAAGAATATATTAAATACTGAGGAATAGAACAATGGCAGCAGAGTGAATGGAAGCTACACAGACGATCTCCCAGGACCAAACGGGAATTACAACTAAAATAAAGACAAATCATCGGGAAAAAGCAACAGAAAAGCAGCAGGAAAGGACCTTATAACCAGGGACACTGAAACAATCCTGGTAGGATGGTGGAGGCGCAAGAGGGTGGCGGGCTGGGAGCCCACAGACAGCAGCGGTCTTAGCTTTGAGCAGCGCCCTCAGGGTTAAAGTCCCAAGCCTGCTCCACAGTGCAGAGGGCCAGAACAGAGCACTGAATTGGCTACAGACACTCACCTTGGATTCCAGCAGAGGGAGGGCAGGCTAGACTGGAACTCTGTGGGGACACTCAGGATGTGGAGGGTGCTCAGAGTTTTTGCTGAGTCAAGGCCACAAAGGTCGTAGGCCAGCTTGCTCCATCCCAGAGCTGTGGGGAAAACCAGCAGCCCCTCCCTCGGAGATTCAGCCCCTTCTACATGAATCAAAGAAAGGAAAATTGAGGCTCATTAACAACCAGCATCTGTCCCACCCTCTGGAAATCCTCTTATGAAGAATAGCAGAGGGCTACATTCCAAGGCCCTGAGTGACTGAGACTAATAGCCTCCAGGCAAAAAGCTAGAGCATAACTGAATCATTCCTGGGCTTGCAAACCTACCCAGGAAAGTAAGTAGTGGTATTTAATGTGGGCCCTCCCACGCTCATCCAAACCCAGTAGAGGGAGCCACAAATAGCAGAACACCAACACCCACAGGGAAAATTTGGCAGGCTCCAAAACCCACTGAGACAGCCAAAATGGAGAAAAAAAGAAACAAATCCAAATGAAAGAACAAGAGAACTCTACCAAAGATGAGATAAATGAAATGCAGTTAAGCAAGTTATCAGAGCTACAGTTCAGAGCCATGATCTTGAGGAAGCTAAACAGCATGAGTAAGGACATCAACACCATGAGTAAAGATATAGAAACACTGAAAACCAACCAAGTGGAAATGAAGAATGACCTAGCAGAAATAAAGAACACATTGGAAGGACTGACCAGCAGAGTAGAGGAAGCGGAAGACCAGATCAGTGAATTAGAAGACAGAGTAGAAAAAAAATCAATCAATCAGAAAACCAAAAGGAAAAAACAATTAAAAAACAGGAAGACAGCTTAAGAGAACTGTGGGACAACTGGAAACGTAATAACATTCACATCATAAGAGTCCTCGAAGAAGAAGAAAATGAGCAAGGGTTAGAGAATATATTTGAAGAAATAGTGACAGAAAACTTTCTTAACTTGGTGAAGGAAGAAGGCATTCAAGTTCAAGAAGCACAGAGAGCCCCAAGTGAGTAGAACCCACACAGGCCCACACCAAGACACATAATAATTAAAATGCCAAAAATTAAAAACAAAGAGAGAATCCTAAAGGGAACAAGAGATAAGCAACAGGTTACCTACAAAGGAACCCCCATAAGGCTATCAGCTGACTTCTCAACAGAAACACTACAGTCCAGAAGGGAATGGCATGACGTAATCAAGGTCATGAAAAACAAGGATCTGAATCCAAGACTACTCTATCCAGCAAAGCTATCATTCAAAATAGAAGGTCAAATAAAGAGCTTCCCAGACAGAAAAAAAAAGGCTAAGGGAATATATTAGCACCAAACCAGCACTGGAAGAAACATTAAAAGGACTGCTGTAATTAGTAGAAGAAATAGGAAGAGCCCTGGCCGGTTTGGCTCAGCGGTTGGAGCGTCAGCCTGCGGTCCAGAGAGACCCAGGTTCGGTTCCCGCTAAGGGCACATACGTCAGTTGCAGTTTTTCCCCCAGCCCTGGTTGGGTCGTGCGGGAGGCAGACACTGGATGTGTTTCTTTCACATCAATGTTTCTCTCTCTCTCTCTCTCTCTCTCTCTCTCTCTCTCTCTCTCTCTCTCTCTTCCTCTCTCTCCCTCCCACTCTATCTGAACAAAAAAAAAATGGAAAAATGTCCTCGAGTGAGGCTAAAAAAAAAAAAGAAAAATAAAGAAGAAATAGGAATAAAAACATAACCACAATAAAAAAAAAATGGCAATAAATAAGTACATATCAATAATCACCTTAAATGTAAATGATTTGAATGCTCCGATAAAAAGACACAGAGTAGCTGACTGGATAACAAAGCATGACTCACACATATGTTGTTTACAAGAGACCCACCTCAAAACAAAAGATACACATAGGTTGAAAGTATAGGGAGGGAAAAAAATCTTCCAAGCAAATGGAAAGGAAAAAAAAGCTGGGGTAGCAATACTCATATATGATATATTAGATTTAAAAATGAAGGCCATAACTAGAGACAAAGAAGGCCACTATATAATATTGAAAGGATCAATCCACCAGGAAGATATAACCTTGGTAAACATATATGCAGCCACTGTGGAAGCACCAAAATATATTAAAAGTCTTCTGGAGGACTTAAAAAAAGAAATCGAGAGCAATACAATCATAGCAGGGGACTTCAACACCCTGCTAACATCACTGGATAGATCATCTAGACAAAAAATTAACAAGGAACAAAGTCTCTAAATGAAGCGCTAGATCAAATGGATTTAATAGATATCTACAGAGAATGACTCCCCAAACCTGCAGAATTCACATTTTTCTCAAGTGCACATGGGACATTCTCAAAGATAGACTACATGTTAGGGCACAAACTAAGTTTCTACAAGTTCAAGAAGATTGAAATCATATCAAGCATCTTCTCAGATCACAATGGCATGAAACTAGAAATCAATTGCAACAAGAACATGCAAAGACATTTGAAAACATGGAGGCTAAATAGCATGTTATTGAACAATGAATGGGTTACCATGGAGATCAAACAAGACAGTAAAAACTTCCTGGAAACCAATGAAAATGAACACACAACAACACAAAATCTATGGGATGCAGTGAACACAGTTCTGAGAGGGAAGTTCATAGCACTACAGACCCACCTCAAGAAACAAGAAAAATTTCTAATTGACTATCTAACCTCACAACTTAAAGAACTAGAAAGCAAACAAAAAGAAAACCCCAGAGCAAGTAGAAGGAAGGAAATAGAAGGAAAGATGAGAATAGAAATAAATGCCATGGAGACCAAAAAAAAAAAAAAAACAATTCAAAGGATCAATGAAACAAAGAGCTGGTTTTTTGAAAAGATAAACAAGATTGATGGACCCTTAGCTAGACTCACCAAGAAACAAAGAGAGAGAACCCAAATACACAAAATCAGAAATGAAAGAGGAGAAATAATAACTAACACTACAGAAATACAAAGGATTGTTAACAAATATTATGAACAATTATACAACAAATTGGACAATCTAGGAGAAATGGACAAATTTCTAGAAACACATAGTCTCTCAAAACTGAACTGGGAAGAGATAGAAAACTTGAACAGATCAATAATAACGAAGGAAATTGAAGATGTAATCAAGACTCTCCCAGCAAACAAAAGCCCAGGTCCGGACGGCTTCACGGGGGAGTTTTACCGAGCATTCAAAGAAGAACTAACACCCATTCTCCTCAAACTATTTCAAAAAATTCAAGAAGAAGGAAGACTTCCAAACTCATTTTATGAGGCCAGCATAATTCTAATTCCAAAACCAAAAAAAAAAGACACTACAAAGAAAGAAAACTACAGGCCAATATCCCTGATGAACATAGATGCCAAAATCCTAAACAAAATACTAGCAAATCGGATCCACTAATACATCAAAAAAATTACTCATTATGACCAAGTGGGATTCATCCCAGGGTTGCAAGGCTGGTGCAATATTCGCAAATCAATAAATGTAATACATCACAGAAACAAAATGAAAGATAAAAATCATATGATCATATCAATAGATGCTGAAAAAGCATTCAACAAAATTCAGCACCCATTTCTGATAAAAACGCTCAGCAATTTGGGAATAGAGGGATCATATCTCGACATAATAAAGGCCATATATGAAAAACCTACAGAAAACATCATACTCAATGGACAAAAACTAAAAACAAGACAAGGATGCCCACTTTAGCCACTCTTATTTAACATAGTACTGGAAGTCTTAGCCACAGCAATCAGACACGAAGAAAAAATAAAAGGGATCCAAATTGGAAAGGGAGAAGTGAAACTGTCATTATTCGCAGATGACATGATATTATACATAGAAAACCCTAAAGACTCCATCAAAAATATACTAGACTTAATAAATAAATATGGCAAAGTAGCAGGATACAAAATTAACGTCAAGAAATCGACAGCATTCTTATACACCAATGATGAACTCACAGAAAGAGAAACTAAAAAAACAATCTTATATACCATCGTGGCTAAAAATTAAGATACCTAGGAATAAACTTTACCAAAGAAGTAAAGGACCTATTTGCAGAAAACTACAGGACATTGAAAAAAAGAAATAGAGGAAGATATAAAAAAGTGGAAGCACATACCTTGTTCACGGATTAGAAGAATTAACATCATTAAAATGTCCATACTACCCAAATCAATCTATAGATTCAATGCAATCTCCATCAAAATACCAATGACATACTTCACAGAACTAGAACAAATACTTCAAAAGTTCATATGAAACCAAAAATGACCCTGAATAGCCACAGCAATCTTGAAAAAGGACAAAGTAGGTGGGATCACAATGCCGGACATCAGGTTATACTAGAAAGCTACTGTAATCAAAACAGCCTGGTACTGGCACAAGAACAGGCACATAGATCAATGGAATAGCACAGAGAATCTAGAAATTGCCCCAAGACATTATGCTCAATTAATATTTGACAAAGGTGACAAAAGCATACAATGGAATAAAGACAGCCTCTTTAATAAATGGTGTTGGGAAATTTGGACAGCTACATGCAAAAAAATGAAACTCAACCATCAACTGACACCATACATAAGAATAAACTCAAAATGGATAAACGACTTAAATGTGACTCATGAATCCATAAAAATTCTAGAAGAAAATGTAGGCAACAAAATTTCAGACATCAGACGCAGCAGAAATTTCACTGATACAATGCCTACGGCAAGAGAAACAAAGGGAAAAATGAACACATGGGACTACATCAAACTAAAAACCTCTGCACAGCAAAAGAAACAACCATAAAAATGGAAAGGGAACCCACTGAGTGAGAGAGCATAGTTGCCAATGATACATCAGATAAGGGATTAATCTCCAAAATACATAGAGTGCTCATACAACTCAACAAAAGGAAGACAAAGAACCCAAAGAAGAAATGGGCAGAGGACCTAAATAGACACCTCTCCAAACAGGACATACAAATGGCCAAGAGTCATATGAAAAAATGCTCAACATCACTAATCATCAGAGAGATGCAAATTAAAACAACAATGAGGTATCACCTCATACCTGTCAGAATGGCCGCCATCAACAAATCATCATCAAAGAAGTGTTGGCGAGGGTGTGGAGAAAAGGGAACTCTACTACACTGCTGGTGGGAATGCAGACTGGTGCAGCCACTGTGGAAAACACTATGGCGTTACCTCAAAAAATTAAAAATTGAATTGACATTTGACCCAGTGATCTCATTTCTAGGAATATACCCCAAGAAGCCTGAAACAACAATCAGAAAGAATATATGTATCCCCATGCTCATAGCAGCACTATTTACAATAGCTAAGATCTGTAAACAGCCCAAGTTTCCATCAGTAGACGAATGGATAAACAAGCTGTGGTACATATACACAATGGAGTACTATGCAGTTGTAAGAAAGAAAGATCTCTTATCCTTTCAGATGACATGGAGGGACCTGGAAATTATTATCCTAAGCGAAACAAGCCAAGCAGAGAAAGACAAATATAATATGATCTCACTTATTTGTGGAATATAATAAACATAACAGTCTGAAGAACAGGGTAATCCCAGAGACGTGGAAGTAGGCTACAGACTGACAATCCTCAGAAGAGGAGGGGGAAGAGATAAACCACAGAACTTATATGCATGTATGTATAACCAATGTACATGGACAACAAAGCTGGGGACAGGGCGAGGAGGGAGGAGGAGGAGGATGTCAATGGGGGAAAAGGAGAAACATCTGTAACAAAAATAAATTTAAAAAAAAAGTTACAAAAAAAAAAAAGAAAGAATATATTAAATACCGAGAGAGGATGACCTATGATGATGAGAGATAGACTAGATTGTTGAGTATATTCACTTTTCTAATTGTGTCATTATTTGTCAATATGAGCAAAACTTTTCATGTGCACAATGAAAACTATAAATTCAAATAAATTCCCTTAAGTAAACCCGAAAAAATTACAAAAGAATATAGAACTAAGTGTTAAGTGTTCACTGTGAGAGAAACAAAAATAATGTAGTACTTTAAGACAATGCAGAGTATAAATGATTTCTAGAACAATGTTGTAAAAAAACTGCCCACTATATAATGATATTTTACCAATATCTCTGATATTTCCACCTAATGGTACAAATATATATATTTGCAGACTGTACTGGAGCCACACGTGTCAGTTTGGTTTTCCTTTTCTACTCTCCATTCTATCTATTCCCCTCAATATTAATTAGCATGTTTGCTGGTCTCAGGGGCATGATGCATACCCTAATCCATGAGAAGTTAGAGCCCTTAGTCCTCATACCCTTATCAAGCTGGGGTTGTTAAACTTGTCCATTCACTGTTGAAATTGAGCAAGGCAATATCAAGAGACCCCAGGTATAACAACTGGATGGTAAACACATTTTTTCCTACCCCCACTGAATAACAATAGTCTCACTATATACCCTGATGATCGGACTCAAATAACTCAGCCAAAATGGTGACTCTCTTGCTTGCCTCTTTCCCCAGCTCCCATGATCCTTTATCAAGCACCCTCAGATTCCCAACTCAAGCATACTCATGCGGAGTAGGTCCTTCAGCTCCTTTGGAGGTACTGTCCATTTCTCCTCTTATCAGACCCTGGGTGTCTGCAGCTGGGTTATGTCCTGACTTCACCTAGTTGTCAAGAGTGAGATTGGGAACAGATCTTGAGGATGGGGTGTATGTTAACTAGTACACGGGAAGCGTGTCCACCATCTTCAACAATCTTCAAGCAAGGTAGAAATGCTAGTTCTAAGTAGGGAGTGAGCCATTCCTTCAGCTCTGATGTTTCAGGGGATTTGGGGATTTAAAGTTTACATGCCCAATTAACCCAGACGTCAACCTCCCATGTGTCAAAGTCCTTTCTAATCAGCACCTTGGCATTAGCATAGCAGACCTGATTAGGTTGAGAGTTAAGCCAGTTTGGAGCTCTGTTACTCCATAGCAAGTCCTGGACCTGGCCTGCAGCACTCTGACTCTGGCTGGAGGTGGCGAAAGCCTTTTTATATGTTAAACTGTCCCCTAGCTTTCACAGTTGGCTTTCTATCATCAGTTAATTACTCAAAACCTTTCATTTCCTTTTCCTAAAGCAATAACACAATCACCCAATTATAGGTCCTTACGGTTACCTGGTACTCTTATTTCTGATACGCCTGATATATCGAACCAGCTGCTAATCCTTTCTACCAAGTACACCAGCTCAGGTGAAAGTTTTAACAATTACAATTACTCCACCTACTACTAGTGATGAGGTCATTGCCAGCCAACAAGCAGGTAATCCAGTTCTCAAAGCTCATCTTTAGTTTGTTTGCTCAGATAGCTACTAGTGCCAAGTGTCCCGATGGGCTTTCCAGGAAGCAGAATTTGAGGTATATATTCCCAGCAAGGGATTAACTAGGGAGTGCAAGGTTAGAAGAAGAAGTTGAGATCTGATACAATCTTAATGGGGAACTTAGTCAACCCTACATGGGACAACTATTCAGAGTTGTACTGAATTGGAGGAAAGTGGGCAGGGTCTATATGGCCCACACCCATCAATCTTGGAACAGGAAGCGCCCCACATTGAAAGCATGCCTTTAGCAATCTGGTTGTCTTCAGCCATGGCAATCCCCAAAGGGGGCTGAGAGCTAAGGTCTATGAACAGGAAGTATGAAATCAATTATTCATTTCTGCAAGAGAAACTGGATGGTGGTATCATGGTGTCCACCAAATTAGTATATAACATTGCTGCTCAGCTTTAACGTGGACAAAAGGAAAAAAAAACAAAAAACAGAAAAATCTCAAATGTGTTAAAAATAAGATATTTATGCTAAATATCCTCTTTCTGTTCTACCAGATCTACATGGTTTCTGATTACAGTTAAATTATAGTTAGCCAAAGGAGAGTCCAGATAGAAGTTGAAGAGAGAGCAAATGGTAAATTCAATCTATTAATTCCTCTAGTTTCCTCTCTTACGAGCACCTCACCGGTCTTTTCAAGAAAGCCAACTCTAATGGTTCTCTCTCACTCTAGGTTACGTTGACTTCTTCCTCCCCACTGCATTCGGAGCAGGATTGTGCCTATTTCTAGACTATATTAGGTTTCTTTAGATACTGCCTTACCTTTGCATTAAGTTTATCAGTAAATAAACACATCTCAAATTATCCTAACTGTAGTGTACCCCTTGTTTATTGGGACCCTGACCTATGCAAACATCTTTCCTGATATTATCAGTAGTCTATAAATTTCCTTAGGGCTGTATCTGTGCCTGATCAGCCCGTGTGTCTCTAAGGCACCTTAAGTGTTCTACAGGCAAGCTGTAATTTTGTTAAATGAGTAAGTTTTTTTTCCCCAAAAAATATACAGTTTTTCTATTTATGTCACTACTAATATCATTTGAGCTTCTGATTAAACCCTATTTTGTCAAGGTTGGAGAGACCATTTTAAAAGCAGCAACATTTCTTGCATATTTTAGTTGTAATAAAATATTGGCTAATTCAAAATCTCAGTTACTTGGCCTCATTAGAGAATGCAGAGAACATTTAACTGGGCTGTGAGAAGCCAGATTTACTTAAGAGAGTCCACTATTTGTGTGACCTGGTAGAAGCTGTTTGGTTTCTCGGGGCCTTGTGTCTTCATCTGTGCAATAAGTGAATATAAGAAGTATCACTGAATTCTTTGCAGCTTTAATTTTCTGTAGTTCTCTGATGCAGAAAGTGTTTAAAATGGGCACGTTGTTTGCAGTTTTTACTTTGTATACCCTTTAACTTCCGAGTCATTGAATTTTTCGCAGATAATGCCCTAGGTTATTGATTATAAATTTTTACCTTTTAATGGATAGGAAGAAAATGAAAAATAGACAATGTCATTGGGATTTTGGCAAAGACAAGAATGTAAGGTTTATAAATACTGCATTTGTGCTCTGGTGAAGTGGCCATTGCTCAAAGTTAATGGTTTTGGCAGCTCTCGATGGCCCAATGTTGATTGATTGACATAAAGGTCAACTGCTTAATTTATGAGCTGTCCTTCCAGAATAAAGACACTGAGGCTGACCTGCTGTCAGGTAGAGCTGCCTGAGACTGTTGATTACAATAGTGATGCAAGTTAAAAAAAAAAAAAATCTATTCACCTTCGTTTGATCCCTGCCTCTTGTGATCAATGACACTTAAGCCAGGTCAAGACCGGAACAGATACTTCTGTGGCTGCAGAACAAAGTAAGACCAAGTTGCAACCAAGCATCATTAACTTCATCTGCATTCTGTTCTAACCAACTGAACTAGCCAGGCACAGAGAATTACTAACCACAACCCAGACTACAGACTAGCTCATGATGACATTTTCTATTAGTTCCAAACTGCTCAAACAAGAATTCAATCGCTCCATAAATTGAAAATTATTTTTAAGTTACAGTTTAGAAGCCGATTTTTTTTTCCACATCACAAATCCTACCCTAAACTCTTCTGAATATCATCATTGAACTGATGCTGGTAATTCCCAAAAATTGGTAACTATAGATGAATAAAATTTGAATTTCTTGTATTCTCAAAAACATGAACATATAATTTAATTTATAGTTTTTCAGTCTAGTCACTAATGACATTTGGGGCCAGATAATTCTTCGTTGCAGTAGGCTGTCCTGAGCACTGTAAAATGTTTATTTTAGCAGCATTACTGCTTTCCACGGACTAGAAGCAATCCCCCTCATTGTGACAAACAAAAATGTTTCTAAATGTTGCCAAAGACGCTCTTAAGAGCAAAATAACCTCAAGTCGAGAACAACTGATTTAATTAATGAATATTTTGAATTTTATTTTGTAGCCAAGCAATGAGGTTTGGTGATTCAAAAACAAATAGAATGTTGCCTTCTACTCCCAAGGTCTGTTGTAAGATTGTGAGGAGAAAAATCAGTAAATGAGGCATATGGACGTTTTTTGTGTTGTTTTATTTATTTTTATTTTTTTTTGTTTAACTGATGATTTTTTTTTTTTTTTATCCTCACCCGAGGACATTTTTTCATTTTTTTGTTCAGACAGAGTGGGAGGGAGAGAGAGGAAGAGAGAGAGAGAGAAACATCGAGTGGCTGCCACCCGCACGACCAACCGGGGCCGGGGACAAACTGCAACCGAGGTACGTGCCCTTAGCGGGAACCGAACCCAGGTCTCTCTGGACCGCAGGCCGCCGCTCTAACCGCTGAGCCAAACCGGCCAGGTGATTTTTTAAATGTTTCATTCAGTAGTAATATATTTGACAATGAATATGCCATTAATTGATTAGGCCACTCAATGCAGCCTTTTCTAAAGGAAAATGGAGAAATTAAAATGTTAGGAAGGAGTGATGAAAATAGGCCAAAAATGAAAGTAGGATGAAGATGGCTAAAATATGTGGCCCAAACGCTGGCATTTTGTGTAGACTGACACAAGAGTCAAGTGTGAGGATGAATGTGATGTCACTCGCAGAGCGTCCACCCTGCTGTGAAACAGAGCTCTTCGGTGGGTGTGCGGGTCGCAGCAGGGCCACGCGCGCGTCTGCCTTGTCCTGGGCAGCCCTGGGCCGTTTCTGCGGCTCCGTCTGCTCGTGGGGACGCATGTGCTGGGGCATTGCTGTCATCCATCCCGCTCCATTCCAGACTCCAAACTGAATGTCAAAATGCAGTGACATGTCTCTGCAGCGCAAAGAAATGAGAAGGTGAACAGCGGAGAGGAAACCTATCGCTGCCCCACGGGTGCTGCCACAGGCCGAGGGGTAGGAAGACATGCATAAAAACGGTGCTGGAAAGGCAATGGAAAAGAATGTGGCGGAGCAAAGCAAGAGTTGGGGAGCTCCTCAAAATAAAACTTTTAATAGAACAAACAATTCTTAGTTACAGTCAGATTAATTAGTACCTGTTATCTGGTGAGAAACTTAACTTAGTTGAACCATTTGGGGACATGGCCTGGAAAACCACAAATGTATGCGGTTCCACAGCAGAAATGAGTGAGACCTGTAGCAGGTCCGCTTTGGGAGGAGTCAGCACAGTGACCTTTCAGCAAGCCTGGGTTTTGAATGGCACTGTGAGAAGTCCATGAGAGAAACAGTTATTTTTAGCTTAAAAATTTATATTTCTGGTCACAACTAAATGCTCAGTCCAATACTGAGCGTGAACATTCCCAGAAATGCAAAAATATATACTTTTCGTAAAATTTACTTATTTAACTTGAATGAAAACTACCTAGATAGTTTTTAAAGCATCTCCTAGGATAATGCACTCTTCTCTCTTGCTAAGCAACAAACATTATTTTTTATTTTATTTTATTTTTTATCCTCACCTGAGGACATTTTTGCATTTATCTTCAGATAGAGTGGGAGGGAGAGAGAGAAAGAGAGAGGGAAACATCAGTGTGTGAGAGAGACACATCGAGTGGTTGCCACCCACATGAACCCAACAGGGGCTGGGAACAAACTGCAACCGAGGTACGGGCCCTTAGTGGGAACCGAACCAGGGACTCTCTCTGGTTCGCAGGCCAATGCTCTTAACAGCTGAGCCAAACCAGCCAGGGCACAACAAACATTATTTAAACCCCAAAGTTTTTGAATATATTACTAACATTTATAGTGAAGTTTGCATGATAAAATGTGAACCAAGGCTGACAAAGGGAATCACTTACTATGCCAACCAAAATTAACATCTGTCTTGGGATCAGCTAAGACTCCAGAGAGAAAATGTCATGAATATTGCACATAAGGAATATTTTTTCCCCTATTTTCCAGGGTGAAGGCAGAAGATAAGGATGCAAGCCAACCTAGAAACACGTTAACCTGGCTACTTGCCCAACTATTTTACAAACAGAGGCAGATCTTCCCAGGACTGATCATAAACAACTAAGAATAAAGAAGACACACATGAAAAATAATAATAAAAAGTGACCAAGAAGAAATCTCTTATTTTTGCTTCAATTCATTCCCAACAAACATAGTTTGTAATACTTCTGAAGCTCTATGTGAAATGATTCGAATATGAATTAGACAAAGTCCCTATTCTCAAGTTGTTCACAGCTTAGTGGGAAAGAATGTAGAAACAACGAGAATGGAGTCAATTACAATAGGACATTAATAATGAAAATTATCCTAGAACAGTGTGGAAAAAGAAACAAGGATAAAAAGGGAAATTGTTTTTTATTAGCCCTGGCAAGCTTTAAAAATGTTTATGCATAGCCATATTCATAAAGTAAATTAAAGTGGTCCTTAGTTATTTGTTGATTATTCTATATTCTTAATCATAAATTTTTGACAGCACCCTGCAAAGATATAAATGATAATGTTAGGGCCATTTCGGGAAAGAGTTATTTTCTCTTTTCTCTTCTAAAGCTATTTGGACTGAACCTCCTGTTTCCTTTGAAGCTGGTGGTGTTCCAATCAGTGTCTAAAAGTATAAGCCAAAATCTCAAACGTGTCCCAGATGTCTGTTTTTATTTTTTTGAAAGTGTCATTCTATGGAAAGGCATTAACTATAAGTATTTTAAAAATATCTTATGTCAGAAAGCTTAAAGCAATAAATTTTCAACCAGAATATTCTATTAATTAAAAATAAGGTACCCTGGCCATTGTGGTTTAGTTGGTTGGAGCGTCATCCTGTGCACCGAAGGGTCACAGGTTCGATTCTCGGTCAGGTACATACAAAACCCAGGTTGTGGTTCTTTCCCTGGTCAGGGTGCATACAAGAGGCAACCAATCAATATCGCTCCTTCACATCACATTGATGTTTCTCTCCCTCTCCCTCCCTCTCCCTTCCTCACTCTCTAGAGTCAATTAAAAACATATCCTTGTGTGAGGATTAAAAAAAATAAAAATAAAGAAACATATGTAGTATCACTTTTCTTCTATATGTTTCCACTCATTTAAATTGCATCTAAATGTTTATGTATGTGTGTAAGTTGTGAGCAGGCATATGTTTAATGATATACAGGTTGCAGGTTTATGGTGATGGAAACAAATGACACCATCTATAGTCTTCATTAGATTTCGTTGAAACCCAAAACTGATTTTTCAAGTAATAGAATTCATTTACATTCTAATTTATAATGTATTCATTTTAATATATGTTATTTTATAACTTTTGGCTTCTACATATGAATAACATGGTTTTCAAATACATTCTTAGAAAAATTAAGCTGACCATTTAGTTTAACTAAATCAGTAGCTATGTGAATGATTTATCTGGACTTACTTTAGGACAACATTATTGCTCATTACTGAAGCAGTATTGTATTTTAGAAGGTACTTTTATAAGAAGTCCTGCTAGGAAATATATAATAAAAACTTTATCAGTTTGAGAATTAAAATTTCAAATAATTATAATTTTTATATACACATTCAAAATAAATGGTTTCATATCATTTAAACCAGTTTAATGTGGCAAGATGACATTAGAAAATCAAATTAAGAATAAAATTCTGAGAAGTTCTTGTAATTTAAAATAAACAGCAGCCTTGCCTGGCCGGTGTGGCTCCATGGATTGAGTGTCAATCATCACATGAACTGAGAGGTTGCTGGTTCCATTCCTGGTGAGGGCACATGTACTGGTTGTGGGCTCAATCCCCAGTGGGGGGTGTGCAGGAGGCAACCGATTGATGTTTCTCTCTCAAATTGATGTTTCTATCTCTCTCTTCCTTCCTCTCGCTCTAAAAAATCAATTTAAAGAACATATAAAAAATAAGTAAATAAATAAATTAAATAGCCTCAAGGGAGTATAAAACAATAAGGTGCACAATGGCAGGTTCTTACAGATGATCAAGTTATTGATTTGTAAAATAATTTTTTACATGTTTTTTACATGACTCTCTACATGCTTTTACAGTGCTCTCTGTATAATTATATGTCTACATCATGTTAAAAAATGCAATAAGAATGTTAAAATATTTGACCATATAACTAAGAGGCTACATTTCAACCATGATCACTAAAAAACAGATGCGATTGTGATAGACACCCCAGAAAGACCAAGTTCCTAGGAAGACTATAAAAAAATTGGCACCCTTGTTAAAAGATTGTAACTTTTTCTTTCTCATTTCATTTATTAAAGTGAAATCTTTGTAACATGCTTGATTGTGGCAGTTCAGCTTAAATAAATTGCCCATTGAACAGTTACAAAGTGAAATAGTTTCAAAGCAGATTAGGTCTTTAGACCAAACCCATTTGTAAAAATCAGTTCTCGCAAAGGAAAATATGGATATTATATTTCATCACCATGGATCATTGATGTTAGAAAATAGTAATCATGTATCTAAGGAACAATTTATAAGAACTACACATTAAACAATGGTGTCATTAGAACAATCATTCAGAAACGAAAGAAACATAAATGATATGTAGTCACTTCAAATGCACTGAAAGTGGAATTCTATGGTAGAAATAACATTGCATTCATGTTTATTTTAGTTAATTTTATGCTATAAAGAAAATAGATACACCTTAGCAGGTGCTGAATAATAAGCAGACAAATGAACATTTCTTTCCGATGCACCTGGGTATTCACAGCTTAGCTAACAATAACCCAATGAAATCCAGTCACTACAGATGGTATGCAATGAGATTTCACTACTCTTCTCTGGAATGTTTCACTATTGTATGTTCTGTTACATCTTTTCAAATTAAAAAGAGTGTCATTGCTAGTTTTTATAATGTGATCTATCACTGAATATGCATGTGGTTGTAAAGAGTATTTTAAGGTGTCACCTGGCAGAATAATTCTCTAGCTTCCTATTAAATATATAAGAAGACATTACAAAGAAAATTATGCCTTTTTTTTTTTTTTAAGTGCTTGTTGCCAAGTCCTTTACAGATACCATAATCACTTACTTGGTTTAAGAAAATGAGTTTTCTAACATCCTTGGCTTAATAAAAATCCCAGAAAGTAGGGCATATGATTTCACAGAGCTTTACACATGTAGTTAAAGTAAAAGTTTAAATAGCTCACCCATTTCACACAGACAACATGAGTCCACTAGGACGTGAACTAAGGGAGATAGGGTGGAAATGTCAATCTTAATCACGATGCAATTTTGTAGGAAAACCTGCCAGCAGACACTTGCAGATATCCTCTTCCCAAAGGTAACGCAGTTAGAAAACACCTTGCTGATACTTCCCAAGTTTTAGAAGATTAATCTAGGTTCACTCTTTACTTTTATGATTGTTGATTTTCTTTTCTGTACAAAAAGTACAGAGAGGATCTCAAAGATAGTATTTTAGGGTCAACTGCGGGGGAGGGGGGAGTGGGAGCAGAAACATTCAGTTGAGTAGGAGATAAAGAAAGATAAAAAGAGAACAAGGAAGCAAAAGAAATGAAGATATATACCAGTCCATGATAGATCAAAAAACCTAAAGCCAAAAAAAACCTAAACCTTTTGCCAAATTCAGCCTGGCTCATCTTGCTTTGTTGTATGAGCTAAAACACCAGGGCTCCCATATGAGCAAGAATTTGATCTGGATGAGTTTGTACCCTGATAACAAGAAGACCTGGAAAATGTCCAAAAAAAGTCTCTTAAAAATAGCTTGAGTGCATGTCCCACTCCATTCAGGTACCTGAAATATAGGGCTGGGAGGACTGAGATTGCTAAAATGACTGCCACCAGTGTCATAGTCCCTGGGGAGAGACCTAGCTGCCTCCTGCCTCTCTGGCAGGCTCTCCCAGATTAGTAAGTGGGTCTCCTTCACCTCTGGTCTATGTAATTATACAAAGTATATCCACATCTGGCCATTCAGACAAATGGAGAGGGTCTCACAGGGAAACTATTCACTCTATTTCTGAAAACTAGCTTTAAATAAAATTATTTTCAACCAGAAAGGGAAGTAAAGAGAGAATCCATAAGGGCTGCATATAGCTATTCTACACAGAAATGAACCAAAGAAAAGAATTCAGAAACAAAAAGGCACATGGACAATACAGTCTGAGTGAAAAGAAATAGGAGAAAAAATTAGAAAACAAATCAATCAAGTGTCAAAGGAAATTTAGAAAACATGTGCATCAAATACTAAACCACATAGAGCACGGGATCTTTGGAAGAAGAGCTTAATGATGAGATAACCAGCATAAAGGTGAGGTTGTAGGAGAGCTGGTAGCAGTTAGAAAGCACAGCAAAGAGAATGATGCCATTGCAGTAAAACAAATACTGTAGAATCAGGAAGTAAGAATTGAAAGACTTATCTTTCTTTTTAATTTTTCTTTTTCTTTATTTATTTTTAGAGAGAGAGGAAGGGAGAGGGAGAGATAGATAGAAACATTGATGAGAGAGAACATCGATCGGCCGCTTCCTACATGTCCCCCACCCACAATCTGGGCATGTGCCTGATTGGGAATTGAACCAGCGACCTCTTGGTGCATAGGTCCATGCTCAACCACTGAGCCACATCAGCCAGGCTGAAAGATTATTTCTAATGATAAGCTTTATGGCTGGAGATTATAACACAGAGTAAAGGCAGAAAAGACAAAGCAGGAAAAGGGGTTTTGTGGATAAATGCTAGATTTTGAGAATGGAAACATATGGAAAATTGGAGTCTCCCTGATGCAGAAAGCAGAACAAATAGAGAAGAAAAAATTAAAATTAAATATTTTCCTGAAATAAGAAAATAACCAAATTTACACATTGACAAGGTTCACTTTGTTCCCAGAAAGTTAATAGAGAACATTCAGAACCCAAACATGTCTTGTTGAAATTATTAAATTATAAGAATAAGAAAAAAAGCCAAAGACATTCAGAAAAAACAAGCGAGTCACCTATATAAATTAATTTAAAAAATATAAGAGAGAGCCCAGACTTCTTTAAGGCAATCATTGTGGATTGCAGTCAAGTGATGGCATTCCCAAAGAAAAAGAGAGTGAATTGAAATTCCATTCCCAGCCAAGTCACCATTAATCTATTGAAAGACAAAAAGACATTCTCAGATTGTCAGGGATTTGGGAGACATATTATTTGCAAGGAAATCTTCATATAATTTATATATCTAAGACACTAGTCTAAACAATAAATTCTGATGTGGTAACTACTGTGCCTAAACAAAATAACAATTTATGTTATTGGGATAAACTTACCAATTAAAAGAAAAAGTTTGTTTTTGAAAAAAACAAACCAATGGTAAGTTGTATACAAGTGACATGTTTAAAGTAAAAGGACTACAAAAATGAAATAAATAATCAGGCAAGAGTATAATAAATGAATATAAAACATAAAAATATAAATCAGGTGATAATATTAAGATTTGAAAAGTGGCCTTCAAGAAAAAAATTTAATGGAGGGAGTTCAAGATAACGGTGTAGGAAGATCCTGAATTAACGTCCTCCCACAGACACAACAAATCTACAACTACATATGGAATAATTCCCTCTGAAAGAGAACAGAAAACTGGATGGACAGAGCCTTCCCAACAAGGGACAGCACCAAGAACTTTAAGAAAGGCAAAGATATGACCCTATTAAGGAAAAAAAAATGTCTAAAACTTTTCCCTGAAGAGCAAGGAATTTGAGTTCCACATCAGGAACCCCAACTCTTGGATCCTGCACAGGAAAAACAACCCCCAAACAGTTAGCTTTGAAAACCGATGAGTAATATACCAAGGAAAACAAGAGAATTGCAGGGGAAGGAAATCCTGCCTTTAAAGGACTCATACACAGAATCACTTGACCTAGAAACCAATGCAAAACACTGGATAGAAAATTATATAGATCACAGGTGAAGGAGACCCACTTGCTAATGTTGGAGTGCCTGCCGGAGAGGCAGGAGACAGCTGGTATTTTCCCCAGGGACACTGGTGGCAGTCATTTTGCAACCTCGGTCTGTTGTGCTGAGGTCAGCACCGGTGGGTACCGTTTTGTAATTCTCCCTCTAGCTGGCTAGTGCTACAATGTGGCACCTACCCCTACACCTGCCTGGCCTCACAGTAGGTTGGATGATAACTCTACCCAACAGAATGCCCACTGCAGCAGTGATTGGGCTTCAGAGCCAGCTTCAAGGGACCAGCTCCATCCTTCAGTATTCCAGCAGCAGTTGCACACCCACTGAAACAAAAGGGCTAATGCAGCCCACAGAGACATTCCCTAGGACAACTGGCTCTGGTGGCCAGAGAAAAATGTGCTGGTGGATCCCATAGGACATCTTCTACATAAGGCAATTTCTTCAAAACAGGAAGACATAAATGACGTACATAATTTATTGGAAACAGTCACAGAGAGGAGACAAAAGAATATGTTTGAAATGAAAGAACAAAACCTCAGAAAAAGAACAGAACAAAATGAAGATAATCAATCTACCCAATAAAGAGTTCAAAATAATGATCATAAAGATGCTTACTGAACTCAGGAGATGAATAGATGAACACAAAAAGAAATTCAACATAGATATAGAAAAAATAAGAAAGTATTTCTCAATCAGAGCTGAGAAATACAATAACTGAAATAAAAAATACACTAGAAGAAATCAATAGCAGATTATATGACAGAGAAGAAACGGTATGGAATACAGAGAAGTAGGAATTACTCAAGCTAAAAAGAAAAAGAATAATAATTTTAAAAATTGAGATTAGGCCCAGCAGGTGTGGCTTCGTGGTTGAGCATCAGCCCATGCACCAAGAGGTCACTGGTTCGGTTTCCGGTCAGGGCACATGCCCAGGTTGTGGGCCAAATCCCCAGTGGGGGGCGTGCAGGAGGCAGCCAATCAATGTTCTCTCTCATCAATGTTTCTATCTCTCTTTCCCTCTCCCTTCCTCTCTCTCTAAAATCAATGAAGATAAAAACTTTTTTAAAAATATTGAGATTAGCCCAGTCGGTGTGGCTCAGTGGTTGGACCAAGGCATTGCCGGTTCAATTCCCAGTCAGGGCACATGCCCCGGCTGCAGGCTTGATCCCCAGTGGGTATGTGCAGGAGTCAGCTGATCAATGTTTTTCTCTCATCAATGTTTCTATCTCTCTCTCCCTCTCCCTTCTTCTCTCTCAAAAAATCAATAAAAACATATTTAAAAAATATATATTGAGATTAGTTTAAAGAACCTCTTGGACAATATTAAGTATACTAACACTCACATTAAGGGGTCACAAAAAAAGAAGAAGGAAAGAAAGGGGCAGAAAACTTATTCAAAGAAATAATAACTGAAAACGTTTCTAATCTGGTAAAGGAAACAGAGATACAAGTCCAGGAAGCACATAAAGTCCCAAACAAGATAAACTCAAAGAGATCCACACCAAGACACATTATAATTAAAATGTCAAAAAATAAAGAAAAAGAGAGAATCTTAAAAGCAGCAAAAGTAAAGCAACAGTTACATAAAGGAACCCCCATAAGACGATTAGCTGATTTTTCAGCAGAAATTTTGCAGGCAGAGGGAGTGGCACAATATATTCAAAGTAATAAAAGGAAAAATGTTCTACAACAAAAAGTTGTCTACCAGGAAAGATTATTATTCAGAGTTGATGGAGATAGTTACTCAGACAAGCAAAGCTGAGGAGTTCATCATCACAGGAAATGTTCAAGAGACTTCTTTAAGTAGAAAAGAATAGACTATAACTAAATATAGAAAATATATGAAAGATAAAAATCTCACTGATAAAGACAAACATATAGTAAAGGTAGTGATCAGTCACCTATAAAGGGAGTTTGAAGGTTTAAAGACAATTTGTAAAATCATCTGTATCTCTGATAATTAGTTAAGGGATACACAAAATAAAAGAATCTAAAATGTGGCATCAAAAGCATAAAACAAGAATGAGGGGATTGGAAATTTAGTTGTTTTAGAATGCATCCAAAATCAAGCAACCATCAACTTAAAATAAACTACTATATACATAGGTTGTTATATAGGAACTTCATGGTAACAACAAATCAAAAATCTGTATGACATACACAAAAAATAAAGAAACTCAAAATTAATACTTAAGAAAGCCATCTAATTACAAGGGAAGAGAAGAAAAGAAGTAAACAGAGAACAACTACCAAAACAATCAGGAAACAATGAACAAAATGACAAAAAGTGCACACTTATCTATAATTACTTTAAATATACATGAAATAAATGCTCTGATAAAAAGACATAGGGTAGCTGAATAGATTTAAAAAAAAGAAAAGAAAAAAAACAAGATCCAGACACATGCTGCCTAGAGGAGACCCACTTCAAAAGTATGGACAGACAGAGACTAAAAATAAAAGGATGGAAAATGATATTCCATACAAATGGAAATAAAAGGAAAGCTGGGGTAAGTTGCTTATATTAGACATAATCGACTTTAAAACCAAGACTGTAACAAAAGTCATAGAAGGGCATTGCCTAATGACAAAGGTATCAATTCAACAAGTAGATATAACATTTATAAGTATCTATGCACCTCACGTAGGAATAGCTAAATACATAAAGCAAATATTAACAGACGTAAAGGAAGAGATTGACAATGTTACAATAATAGTAAGAGAATTTAACACCACACTTACATCAATGGATAGATCATCCAGACAGAAAATCAATAAGGAAACATTGGCTTTATATAACACATTTAATTAGGTGGACTTAATAGATATGTACAGTATGTTATATCCAAAGAAAGAATAAAATCTTGCCATTTGTGACAACATGGCTGGACCTAGAGGGTATTATGCTAAGTGAAATAAATCAGATGGAGAAAGAAAAATACCGTATAATTTTACATATATGTGCAAACTAAAAAAACAATAACAAGCAATCAAACAAAGCGAAACAGAAACAGACTCACAGATACAGAGGACAAACTTGCCAGAGGGAGTGTGTTGGGGATGGGCAAAACAGGTGAAGGGGATTAAGAGGTACAAACTTTCAGTTATAAACATAAATCTCAATGCTCTAGCTAGTTTGGCTCAGTGGTTTGAGTGTTGGCCTGCAGACTGAAGGGTCTCAGGTTTGATTCCGGTCAAGGGCACGTACCTGGGTTGTAGGATCTACCTGGGCCCCAACTGGGGTCGTGTGGGAGGCAACTAATCAATGTATCTTTCTCACATCAATGTTTATTTCTCTCTCTGTCTCTCTCTCTCCTTCCCTCCCTCCCTCCCTTCCACTCTCTCTAAAAATCAATGGGCAAATATCCTCGGGTGAGGATTAGCAGCAACAACAATAACAACAGCAAAAATAAGTCACACCATTGTAATGCACAGCATAGGGAATATAGTCAATAATATTGTAATAAATTTATATGGTGACAGATGACTGTTAGACTTATCAAGGGTGATCATTTCATGAAGTATATAAATGTCAAATCACTATGTTGTAAACATGAAACTAATATAATATTGTATGTTAACTACACTTCAATAAAATTTAAAAAATATATTAACTGGACCAAAGAAGAGTACTTTACTTAGAAATTATGTCTAAAAAGAACATAAAACTGTTAATATGTCCTCAAATATACAGTATCAATTTTTTACAATTATGGATATATGAAAAACAATTGTCAGATACACAGATATACAAGACTGGGGGTGTGTGTGTGTATGATATATTCCATATATATAAGAATATATTTCTAATAACTCTTAGAACAAATGTAAACATAAATAAGGATCTGAATAATATAATTATTATGGTTGATTTAAAGGAAATATAACAAATTTACATGCAAACAACCGAAAATGTATCTTCTCAAGAATCAAAACATATACTGAATATCTTTAGCTTGAAATCAGCAGGGGAAAAATACTTTGCTATTTAGAGCTAATTAATAAATATATAATTGAGATGTCTTACCTGTATGCTACCTAAACAAGTGCTTTAAAAGAATGCTTTCATTTGTCTTCTTTATATTCATAATTATTTTGCTCAATTTTCATATTAAAGCTTTAAAAAAAATAGGATATCTTACCTTACCTGGTGTATGTGATTGTATAAAATGAAGCATTTAAAAAGGATTTTTTTTTTGGCAAAGGAGATTTAAAGTACTTGCATATGTGCTTTAGATTCTGGGAAGCAGCATGGAACGTCAGTGATTGATGAGCTAGTTATTTCAGAATTCCATTTTATAATAGTATTTCAGAAATGTTAAGTCTTGTGGCAGTTTTGCCAGATCAAAAAGCTGTAATTCAGTGACGACTATAATGCTGAGCAGTTAGTTCTGCTCCCTAGTTTGATGCCATCTTTACATTTGCAGATCAATCCCTCATATACCACTGTCACATAAAAACACCCCATTGCACTGTACAATTTGGCATGATTGCCTAAGAGGCCTGGATTGAACTGGCATTAATTAGCTATGTCATGCTATTATTCATTCCCCATGAATTTGCTCTTACCATTCAGATCAGGGATGAATTCACCAGCACAGCACTGTGCAGAAACAATATATGATCTACTTGCTTGTGTTTCATCTAGTATTCCTCTTACACAGAAAAGTCAGTGTTGTAGAATTTAATGCACTCTACATTTTATTCCATCCTTTATATTCTCCCTGCCTTTCTTTCTTTTTTCACCCCCTGCCATTCTTAGCACAAAAATTTTGCACATTAAGAGACTAACCCTAGTTTGAAAATTGCAAGTGAAGCTCAGCTCTCTGTCTTCACTCTGTGGCAGGTTTGCTTTATTCTCTCAGCCAGATTCTCCCCTACCTGTCACATCCTCCAGTCGGCCAAGGGTCTGCCTTCCTGGGTTTAGATGGTTGAGAAGTATTTCTTCCTGTTTTCCTACATGAGGTCAGATATATATCACTGTATATCCAGAGTTGGAAACCCCTACAAGGGAGAAACTCTAGTTCATGACAATGCATTTAATTAGATAATATTGAAAGATAATTATTCAATAGGTTACATAATGGCCTTAGGTGAACACCCTAGCAATATTGGTTTTAAGCTATTGCAGAGTGTCTGAAAGTATTTTATTGTCCAGTATGTCTGGTCCAGTATGTCTGGTCCTTTGTTAAAACTTGTCTCCATCCAAGCAAGAATATAGGGCAAGGAGTTTAATTTTGAGACCCATAAAACTGTAGAGAGTTTTCCAGATTGTGTGTTTTAAAAATGCTTAAAAAGTACCATATAATATTTTTCTTCGAATGAGTCTGAAACATAGATTGAAGAACAAACAACTTCTCTAGAATGTCTTTGTTAAAATATATTATTCAAAGATGTTTTATAAGTTCTACAGTTTCATAATATTGGTAGTTATGCATTAAGAAGTTTTAAAATGCTAGTCACAGAAAATTCTGTCCCAGTAACAAAAAATACATATTTTCTCTTCTGAAAACAGCCACCAGGTGAGGTAGTCACATGGTTGCTTAACTGAGCAGTCTAAAGGCAGGACAAAGCACCTTGCCCTCCTCAGCGTCCGCTTAGCTCCTATCCTAATGGAGAGATGGTTGCTGCAATTTCAGCCATTACATGCAATCATTTTCTTACCAGTAAAAGGAAAAAGAAAAAAGGAACCTTTTCCAGGGCAATCTAGAAACACCGTTCCATATTTTATTGGCCAGGATTGTATCTCATCATCAAAATTAAACCAATCACTGACAAGGAGAATAGGGCCACCATGACTGGCTTAGGCAAATCACTAACTACCCCTGGACCTCAGGATAGTGTCATCCTTCTTGGAGTCACAGTGAGGATTTTGCCATCAAGCAAGAAGGGAGTTTGAAAGGCAAATCATAGTGTCTGGAGGATTAGTTTGCTGAATTAACTAATTCATATTTTGTTTCCTATGAGAATGGAACTCAAGGCAGGTAAACAATCTTTAGTGGAATTTAGAGCCCTGATAGGATAAGACCTTTCTATTTGAGGCCAATAATAAAGGGCCAGACCAGGAAAACATGCCTAGAGTGAAGATCACTTACTTATTTGGCAGATGTTTATATTAATAGGAAGTGTCCAAGGGGGATAAGAAAACTCGAGTTAAGGAGATTAAAAAAAAAAAGGAAAGGGAGGGCACTGGAACCACACCTTTAAGAAAACAAATTTATCGTTGCATTATTGTTTTTAAGTTAAATCAGGACAAGAATAAAAATTCAAAAAAATCTTTGCTCAGTTTTTGCAGATTGCAGACAATATTGTTTCTTTTCCCTTTCTTCCTTCTGTTATGCATTTTACAGGTGTTCCAGCTGACTGGAATGTAGCAGTGAATGAAGTGGACAGGAGTCTGAATTCATCCAGGACCCCTTTCCTCGAGAAGTTTAAACAGTAAACCATGCATATAATAAAGGGACATAGTATTAAGACAACAAATACTATAAAGGAAAACACAGTAAACAAAAATACAATAAAGAACTAAATGACATAATCTCTTAGAAGCTGATAAATCCTATAAAAAAGAGAGAGAGAAATGTAAGGTAGGGTAATGGAGATTCGGAGTGCAGGCAGAGTACAATTGTAAATAGGGTATTTCGAGCACATCTTAATTGAAGTGATATTTGAGCAAAGACTCTGCTGTTCAAATCACCTCTATTCTAATGTTAAGTTGTAATGCAAGGGTAAAGATTTTGAGCTGTTAAACATCACTCATAAAATATTAAAATACATCATTTAATTAAATAGTGATATATTTTATTAAACTGTTAGAAAATCTTGTGTTTTTTCTTTAACTATCTCTAATGATAGCATTCAGTTTTTGCTATGTGTTAAAAATCACCATGAAAATTGATTTTCTTCCTTAAATTATAGCTTGTTCTAGGTTTATTCATACTATTACGCCTTCCTCTGAGTTTTGTCCAATCAATTCTGTACTCAAAACGCTTAGTTGTCCAGTTAGCTACAATAGAACCTCTTTTTTTTGTTTTCTAGGAAGAATGTTTTCTACTACAGAGAAGGTAAACTCAGAAAAAAGCGCAGAGGCTTATGAGGGTTTGAGAGAAGTTTTCACCCCTGTTACTAATCAAAATAGCCAATAATCAATCCTAGTGATCAAAGGTTTAAAAATAACCTTTGTATCCAGCTAGCTCTTCAGAATGGCTATTGATTTATTTGATGTAAAACATAGACAGTGCAACCCTTAGGCATAATTTAATTTAATCAATGTTTGTATTTATGTCTTCTGATGACTTCCTCTTCTTCTGTAATCTCTGGATAATCTAATGCTTTGGTTCCCTGGGTCTCCCATGACGATTAGTTTCCTTTCCCAAACTGCTCAAGCTTTGAAGTTTTGAATCTCCTCTTCACTTTTCACTCTTATAGATAGATCTTTGGTCAGTGCTAGTTTCCAGTTACTAATCTGATAGATTACTTTGTACAAATGTACATATAGATAAGAATATATAATTTGTTCTAAGTAACATTGCCACATTTTTGCAAGGGCCCTGCATGCTTTAATTCAAATGGATACAGTGAATAATAATAGATCTATAGGAGACATTAAAGAAAAGCAGCTATGGTTCAAATCCAAGCTCTGGCCAGAAAATAGAGGTCCCATTCTGTAGAACATGCTTCCATATTCAATTATTTTCTATCTCTCAGGAAATTTGAATTGCAGTATATATATGGCAGGAAAAAAAAAAAAAACAACTCCATTAAGTTGGCGTATTTCACGCAACAGTTTTAGTGGATCAGTATCGTGGAAGCTAGATTTTAAGGGTTATTATTCTTCACTAGGGTTGTTAGCATGCCCTACAAAGATGTTTGGAAATGTGGGGGAGATTTTAAAAGTAACATACTTTGAATGGGTGCTGGCACTAAGTGGATGAAGCCAAGCGTGCTGGATATTCTTTACATCCCACCTAAAAGGCTAATCGTATCCCCATAGAGATACATGGAAGATGAATATTACTAGGGGCAATAAGGGGGTATAGAAAAGGAGACCCTATATTCAGCACTATTGAATATATGGTGACAAAAGCAAAATATATTATGACTACCTTAAGGGAAGTGGAAAGAACAAACAGAGTGGGGAAATTGCCTGTTTCATTTCAAATATAAAGGTAGTTGGCCTTTTTATACTTTTAAATTTTATATAGCAACTAAAATTATTTCCACTGAGAAAACTGAAGCTCAGAGAGGTTAAATAATTCATAGAAATTCAACATATTAGTGAATGATGGAGGCAAGATTCAACCACAGTTGCACTGAACTCCAAAGTTCACGTTAAAACACTGCTCCAGTATCTACTATAATCAACTTATTAGTAGAAACTTATAAGTGCTATATAAATATAGCAAAAATACGTGCATGTGAAGTGCTATTATTTTATTATTCTTTCAGAGGATCAGGAAGACTAGTGTGTTAAAGAGTGAAAGGTAAAGCTGATGGGACTGTTACGTTAATGGATTGCATTATTGGTCTCAATTTATAGCTTCCTTGTAGGCCAGTTATTGACCCTGTAACTTTACAGTCCCTTTCTGAGCTGATTCTGAGGAGTTGGCCTGGTGATTTGCTTTGGCCAACAGAATATGCTGCAGGACTCATGACATGGCTTCATCACCTTTCTTGTTTCCTTAGACCCTGCTACCTCCATGAGAATGAGCCTGGACTAGCTACTAGACAATGGGTCATCACGTGCAGCAGAGCCCAGTTATCTTAGTCAAGACCATCCTAGACCTCTCTATAGTAAGATGATCTGAAACATATGTAATAGACCAGACTAGGTCAGCAAATCCACCTCCTATTCCTTCAGCTATATGTAGACGTGATATATGAGTGAGCACAGATGGAATCAAAATTATTTTCTAGCTGACCATAGACTCACGAGCATTATAAATACTTATTTTAAGCCTTTAGGTTTTAGAGTGTCTTGTTACTTAGAAATAGCTAATTGATATGGATGATTAGGGGAGGGGTGTTGTTTTTTAAAGTCCAGTGTTAATGTCCCATGAGAACCAACACTACTCTAGCTTCTGAGGAAGTGGAAACTCTGAGTGCGTCAGTAGACCATATTCTGAATGTAGATTCTAGCAAATTTGTCCAGATCACAAAAACATCAGTAACAGGGTAGTTCCTTAAGACAGCTTCAAGGTCAAAAGACACCTTCTAAGGGGAGCTATCTATTAAGGAAGAACATGGTATACCCTTTTTGAGACAGCAGAAAGATTTCACTGTTAAAACATAGGAATCACCCTTCTAAGATATTCTGGGAGATCAAGGTTTCTTTTGGTCAAGCTTCTGGAATTTGAGATACTATATTGAAAATTAAAATCAAACTTGTTCAAATTTTGGATGCTTAGAATGATAAAGCATTTAGCTTACCAGTTATAAAGCAAAGCTATCTTTCAATGTAATTAATCACACCTGTCTAAGATGGCTCTACTGAAGCCAGGATACTTGTCCAAATTTCGTCTTGGCATCCATTCCCAACCATAAATACATAATTTTAATCACATGGAATTATTACCAAAGGAATTGTCTGTATTATATATCACATTATTACTCAGTATAAGTGCTTAACATTTTTAGGTAAGTCAGCTTCAGTATTTAAAACATTTTATTAAATCCCCAGAACTAATTATTGAGCAATTGGTATGCAATAAACCTTGAAGCAATCTTCAAAGAAAGAAAAGGTTTAAGTGGGAGGATGTAAAGACTGGAAATTACAATAATCAAATCTCGTGGTCAGGAGACATTAGTTGTTGCTGTGAGGTCTTTGGAAGATAAACATGGCTGGAACCCACATAGAATGAATAGCTGACATCAGCAAGTCTTGTACCATGTCCTATATAAACAGATTGGTTGGGATGGGAATCTTCCAAAATTAAATCAGCTCATCATTTCCAGAGAACATTCTTACAGCTCCACTGTCATCCAGGAGGTGAAGAAGGAAACATCGAAATTCTGAGAAATCATCTCATATCCACTAAAATGTCATTTTTCTTGGTTGGAATTAAGTAGGGTTGGCTCAGCCACCCAGGAATGTTCCGATGAGTGCTCTGGAAAAAACACAAAAGACTTGGAAAACTCTTTATGAAAACATAGGTAGTAAAATCTCAAACATCTCTCATAGCAATATTTTTGCTGATATCTCCTAGGGCAAAGGAAACAAAGGAAAAAATAAGCAAATGGAACTACATCAAACTAAAAAGCTTCTGCACGACAAAAGAAACTATCAACAAAATGGAAAGGGAACCTACTCTATGGAAGAAATATTTGCCAATGATACATCTGATAAGGGATTAATATCCACAATGTATAAATAACTTATACAACTCAACACCAGGAAAACAAACAGTCCAATTGAAAAATGGGTATAGGACCTGAATAGACACTTCTCCAAAGAGGACATATGGCTGGCCAGTAAACGCATTAAAAAACTAAACAAAAAACCTCAATGTCACTAATCATCAGAGAGATGCAAATTAAAACTACAATGAAGTATCACCTCACATCTGCCAGAATGGCTACCATTAATAAATCAACAAACAACAATTGCTGGCAAGGATGTAAAGAAAAGACAATCCTAGTGCACTGTTTGTGAGAATGCAGAATTGATACAGCCACTGTAGAAAACAGTATGAAGTTTTCTCAAAAAAAAATTAAAAGTGGAACATCCTAAGTAGAGTACCTGTTTTTACTTATTTTTGTTAGATGTGCACTATTTCCAAAGCTCTCTTCTGTGGGTTAGTACCTACTTAGGATTATGATTTTAAAATATTGGCAATGCTAGTTCTTTCAGATTTTATTGTAATTAGATATTATCTTACTAGTACAATATTTTCAATTATAAAAGATTAAAAAATTAATGTCATTGAATATTAATATTCATATACAAGAGTATATGTCTCTCGTGGATACAAATATAAAGACATGAATAATGAGTTTTTTTAATGGAATCGTATTTTTTTTTACTAATTGTTGATCATTAAATAAATGAAGAAAATGCTATATTTATTTATTTTGTAATGGCACTTCCTTTTGACCCAGTGATCCCACTTCTGGCAATACATCCTAAGAAACTCAAAACACCAATCAGAAAGAATATATGCATCCCTATGTTCATAGCAGTATTATTTACAATAGCCAAGATCTGGAAACAGTTCAAGTGCCCATCAGTAGATGAGTGGATAAAAAAAGCTGTGTTTACACAATGGAATACTGTGCAGCTATTAAAAAGAAGAAGAAGAAGAAGAAGAAGAAGAAGAAGAAGAAGAAGAAGAAGAAGAAGAAGAAGAAGAAGAGGAGGAGGAGGAGGAGGAGGAGGAGGAGGAGGAGGAGGAGGAGGAGGAGGAGGAGGAGGGGGAGGGGGAGGAGGAGGAGGAGGGGGAGGGGGAGGGGGAGGAGGAGGAGGAGGAAGAAGAAGAAGAAGAAACTCTTACCCTTTCTGATAGCAAGGATGGAGATTATTATCCTAAGCGAAATAATAAGCCAGTCAAAGAAAGAAAAATACCATATGATTTCACTTATATGTGGAATCTAATGAGCAAAATAAACTGACAAACAAAATGGAACCAGAGGCATGGATACATGGAACAGACTGACAGATGTCAGAGGAAAGTGGGATGAGAGGGTCTGGATAAAAGAAGGTGAAAAGATTAACCAAAGAATGTATGTACATGGCCCATGGACACGGACAATGATGTGGTGAAGGGCAGGGGAGGGTGGTGGAGACTGGGTGGAGATGGGCAAAGGGGGAAAATGTAATAATGTCAATAATAAAAATAAATAAAGGATAAGTCATGGACTCAGATTTTATTAGTATGTTTCATGTCTATAGTAATATTTTTAAAAAGGAGAGATTCAGATATTTAGTTTATGAAAACATATGATTTGAAGTTTACAAGTATGTAGTTGTTACAAGTCTAATCCTGCCATAGAAAATATTCTAAGCATGAACATGTTTGTATAGTTTAAAGCCTAGCAAAGTCCCACATATTGGGTCACTTGTTGCAAGCATAAATATTGAATAAAATCAACTTCTGTTAAAATGAAAGAATGCAAACATCTATTTCTCTAATTCATTTTAATAAAACATTATTTGTGTAAATAATAGAAACATGACTCGGTCCACTACTTTACAAACATTGTACTATGGATATTACAAATTCTAAAAAGTATCTCATCCAGTTAACAGTCTTGGCTAATGAAAGTTGTTGGTTGAAACATGAAGTTAATACTACCTAAAGGTGCACATTTCACCATAACCAAGGCAAAGAATTTGCATTCCATTGACTTGTTTAATTTTAATATTTATCTAAGTAATGCTTACAAATGTTAAAAAATCACAACTTTCAAAGAAGTTAATAAATATAGGGTGTGACAAAAGTAGGTTTACAATTGTTTGTATGGAAAATAATACAATAATTAATAAAAATACAATAAACTTTGTTTCCCATACTCACAACTGTAAACCTACTTTTGTCCCACCCTGTATACTTACCAAAAAATGGATATATCTTTAAAAAGTAATGTTGAATAAAATAAAGGTAAAAATGAAAAAAACAAAAAACAAGCAATATAGCTCAATATAATTAAGGTAGATTAACATAGCACATCACAATTAAAAAATACTTTTCCAGAGACATACTAAATTTATGAATTTTATCCAATAAAATAAATTTTATTCAAACATAAATCAATCATTTTAAAGAGGATAACTTTTCAAGGAAGAGGATGAGTGTGAAGATAACAAATGAAGGGGAAAGCCTGGCCGGTGTGGCTCAGTGGATTGAGCATCATCCAATGGACTGAGAGGTCCCTGCTCAATTCCCAGTCAGGGCATATGGCCAGGCTACTGGCTCTATCCCCAGAAGGGGCCGTGCAGGAGGCAGCCGATTGATTGATGTTTCTCACATGATGTTTCTATCTCTCTTTCCCTTTCTCTCTCTCTAAAAAATCAATAAAGACATATTTTTTTAAAAAAAGAAATGAAGGGGAAAAAATAAGCACAAGAGGCATGATTTGTACAGATTTGAAAACTGCCTAAGTAGAATATCATTTGATTATTTGATTTAAAAGTTGGAGATTTCATTCACTTCCACTATGCCCTTCTCACTCTCCAAAATTATATATCATCTAGTATTTAGTGTATATAATATAGTATATAATTTCAGTGTATCTATTGATTATTTTTGTACCCTCTTAATTATATGCATAAAACTCTACTTGGTTGGCTAATTTTAGTCTGTATTTCTATAACACTTTAGATAAGAAGAATGAAAATGTTATTGTCTCTGTCTTCTCTTTCACCTTTCCACTTGTCATTCCTTTTTTTTTGGTACACCTGAAACCTATATAATTTTATTAAACAATGTCACCCCAAGTAATTCAATACAAATTAAAATAATTTAAAAAAAAAAAAAGAAAGACTAAGTGCAAGAATTCCAACAATTGGAACCAGGAGAACGTGGAACCAAATGTTGAAAAAAAGTGCAAAGTTGACATATCCCCCAAACGGAATAAAGGACATTTCTACTGCATCTGCTGTATCATCACCATCTCCAGACGTCTCCCTTTGCTGTGAGGACCGAAGCTACTGGCTGTCAACCGGTGAACTGCTGGAGATGGAAAGGCAGCCCGCCAGAAGGGAAAGCCTGTTGAACTAGACCACACAGGAGCTTCTGAGCAGCTATGATCCAGCAGGGGAGGGTCACAGGGAAGGTCGAGGTGATGGGCGTGTTGGTCCTGGCCCTGGATTGAGCTGTGGCCACGGCTGGTTCAGCTCTTTTCTCCAGCTCTTCCTTCCCGTGCACCAATAGCCATTTATTGCAATCTCCCATTGATATAATTGTGAAGAACTTGGTCGCTTCCCTCTCATTCTTCCACTTCTCTTTCATCTGTTGGCATCTGGAATGATCCACTGTATAATTTCTTCCCTCCAAGTCAAAGACAAGGAACCTCTGTCCGCCCAACCAAACTCCAGGATCCTCTGGTGCTTCCACTGGCCTACACTGACACATCATCCTGACCTGCAGGGGAAAGAACTCCGCATATTTCTCCGGTTGAAGGCCAGGCAGTTGCTGTTTGATCACGTCCCCCAGGTCCCTCAGCGTATTGGTCTGTTCCTCCCAGACTTTGTGGTCTTCACCTCCTCACTCAGGAGATTCATAAATATGACCTTATCGCTGCCACAGTCATATAAAACATCATTCTTTTCCTCCACCTGGCCTAGAACCGTACAGCATGGTTGTTCATTAGAAGTAATGTTTGCATCATAATGAAGACAGTGAGCATCGCCGTGCGCCGACAGTCGGCTGCCCAGGGACAGTCGGGCAGCACAACCAGGACCAGGGGAACAGGACTGAACGTGGAGCCCGCGGCCACACCCGGTGAGCAGCATCGAGCTGGGCCCCACTTTGGCGGGAGGCTGCCAGCAGGGTCTGGGGAAAGTGGGGGGGAGCGCTCCTCCCTCCGCCTTTTCCTGGGGTGGTTGCCTCTGCTGGGGCGCTGCCCTGTGCCCGCTCTCCCTGCTCTGCCGCAGAGGCCCTGAGAAGGTCTGGGCAGCTTCAGGTCCCCTCCCCACCCCTCACCGTCTGTGTGTCTCCAGAGAGGTGGGGATAGACGGTCCCTTCCACTTGGCTTTCTGCTTTTGCCACCGTATCAAATATGCTTTTTTATTTTACTCAGTTAAAAATGTCTCCAAGGCCCCCTTTTCTCTTACTTCCCAGTGAGCCAAAGCACCCCAAGGCTCTCTCCTGTTGCTTCTTCTATACTAAGCCTTTCCTTGTTTCACTGTCCCCAGCTTTAACAAACGTACTCTCAAAAATTAAAAATGATTACTATGTTATATTATATAAAAATATGAATACCCATTAGTGTGTGTGTGTGTAGAACTATTATGATTACAACAAACATGTTTGTGTTTTATGCATATGTTTACTCTTAGAGCTGGAATCTAATATGCATGTTAATATTGCTGTGTTTATTTAAATGTTTACTGTCATGTCAAATAATGTACTGGAACAATGCCATGATACTTGAGCCACTAAAAAGCATTCCTAGTTTTAAAGTCAAATGGATTTTCTATTCTTACTCTACATCTTAAAATCATACCACATTTTAGTTTGCTTGGTATTTTGACTCAATCTTTTTTTATAGCCTATTGTTTTTTCTGGGTTTGTAATTGTCTCTTTATTTTCTGACTAATGTATTTTTATTACATCTTGGAAGTCAGCATTTTGCCCAAGAATTGTGTTCTCACTGCATTGTAACTCTATTATTATGATACAAGTAATTGACAAAATTGATTGTAGATTTGTTCATATATGCAAAAAAAATTCACCTGGAAAGTACTTTTGATGAGAATATAACTTTTCAGAGCTCTCTAAGCATTATTTTATACCTTAAATAATAAGCATTACGTTAGGCACTGTCATCACCTCCTATCCTACCGTAAATATTGTATTAACCAGTGAGCATTCTTTCTCAGATAGGGTAAAAACGTGAAGGGAAACCACCCACACTAAGTCCCGTTAACCAGTTTGGATATTGATTTAAATCTTCACAGATCAAACACAGCAAGGCAAAAAAGCTTCTGTTAAAACCTTGAACTTTATTAATAGTCAACATAAACACTTTTGGAAGACTCTTTCTTTCATAGACATACTAGATTTAAAAAAAAATACACTTTCTTTCCTATTTTTTCCACTGAAAATTATTTTTTGAGAAAAATGAAGACAAGATAAAAATAATAACAATGAGAAAAATAACCCAAATTTGATTAGCCAGACAACCAGCTAAGTCCCCCTTAACTGCAAAACAAAGATAAAATTTTAAAATATAATAATTTATGTCACTTCTTTTATTTTATTGTTAAAATATTATTTTCTTACATGGATCCAAATACATTCCAGTATTATTTTTCTTTTGGTGTTTATACACCAAACAACCTCCCAAACTAAGCTAAGCTTTTTTAGATTTTGAATTTGATCTTAAACACAAAACTGAGTCTGTTTATATTTTGGCTTTTAACTTCTTTCCTATGTTTTTTTTTAATCCTCACTGAGGAATTTTTGTTGACTTCAGAGAGAGAGGAAGGGGGGGAGAGAGAGAGAGAAACATCAGTTGGTTGCCTCCCATACTTGCCCAGACCCAGATGGAACCCACAACCTAGGGCATGTGCCCAGACCAGGAATCAAACCCTCAACCATTTTGGTGTACTAGATGATGCTCCAACCAATTGAGGCACATGGCTGGGGCAGTATTTTTATTTTATTTTTTAACTTTTAAGTTGATGAAAGCAAATAATCTGTGTTAAGGAACCAATATATAACATTATACATTCATAAATATATTTTCCCTCTCTGGGTGAAAATTATTTGAAAACATGGCTACTATGAACCTGCCCATTGCACTGTAAACATTTAAAGGTAGAACTACTGTAAAACAAACAAACAAACAAACAAAAAACAGTAATTATCCAAGATCGTTATTAGAGTTTTGGTTTGCTTTCCTTTCCATAATACAGGTCATTCAAAGTAGCTATTATTTAGTCTAGACCAATTAACATTTGCAATAGATTTTGAGTAATAGCCAATACAATTAAAATACAAATTAAAATTGCTATGCAGAATATGCTACACATATATTAATTGGGTTTGGAAAGTTGACCTTGATTGATAATATAGCTTAATTAACACAATTAGTTAGCCATCATTTGTATAGTATTTCATGGTGTCTTTACCTTAAAAGATACTAATTTTGCAGTATAATTAAGTTTTAGTGGTAAAACTACTAGTTTCGGTACAATTACTCTGAGAACATTTCAACTTCACCTCAGTAAGTCATCTTCAGAAGAGTAACTCCTAAGTGACAATAAAAATTATTAATTACATTGTGTCAGGGAGGAGTTTTATAAAACTCAAGAAGCAAACCACAAATATTTCATGTTGCTCAGTGAGTCACTGAAATGGTGCTGAGCCAATAGTACCAGCTGGTATTCCTCAGTCTTCCTATATTGTTGTTACTTTTTACATTTATTTTGTGTGTAAATAGGTGGCTGGTTTTGTGACCTAGCATATATCATTACAATTATTTTTAACAAATCAAACTATGTGGCTTTGATAGAAAAAAAGTTTTCAGATTGCAAGTAGAAAATGGATTTTGTATTAATCCGTAAAATTTTGTACTTCGGCCCCCAATTAGGTTTTGCTATGACTATGCGATTACATGTTTTGAACGTAGGGATGAATCTGTGTCTAGTCCTCCCAGTCACTTTTCTCATGTTTTCCCCATAGGAGAGACCAGAGGTGAGATGGATGGGCTGCCACTTCTCCACGGAGGGTGCCAGCAAGACACAGACATTCTTGATGCAGGCCTTGGCATTAGCTCTAGCTCGGCATCAGACACTTTAAAGTTTCCTTAAATAACACTGATTAAGGCTTGATATTCTGTGATGATGCCAACCTCCAATCTTAACTAGCTGTCTTTTGTAACATTTCTGGATGAATTTTGAATCCAGTTGTGATTTGTAGGCTTATTCAATTGCAGGGGGGAAAAATACTGTTATTTTTTTCCCCTTCTGGTCACACACATTCTTGCTTTTTCCAAATTACCACCATTTTCAAACCTTGGGAGGTACAGTTAGAACGGGTAACAATCAAATCCCTAAAGCAGATCTCTTTAAAAAATAAAAATCAATTTTTCACAGTTATTCAAAAATGCATAATAATTCTGAGTCTGTCTACTGGGAGTATCACTTTCTCAACCACAGATTCCCTCCCCCTTGCCCAGTCTCCGTGTTAGAGCACAGTAATACCCTGTGCATAAACCTGGGTGCACACCCTCACCCTGATCCAGTCTGCATAGCAGCGCACCCTGCCTCCGCATTCCTCGGGGACACTGGCAACCTTGGTACCTCCCTCTGAACCCAAGTTATGCTTGAAAGCTTGATAACTTGATAAATCTTTTAACTGTGAGCTGTAAAACATCAGGTTCCTTTTTAGTTTGATGTTAACAATATTACTTTCCCTGCAAAGAGCACACTGAAGTGATTAGTTAAAAAGCATTCTGTTAAAAGGTTGGGCTATGCATTCTCTCTCTCTCTTTCTCTCTCTCTCTCTCTCTCTCTCTCTCTCTCTCTCTCTCTCTCTCTCTCTCTCTCTCT
This sequence comes from Tadarida brasiliensis, assembly GCA_030848825.1. NCBI lineage: Eukaryota > Metazoa > Chordata > Mammalia > Chiroptera > Molossidae > Tadarida > Tadarida brasiliensis. The sequence goes on along the minus strand of CM061260.1, from coordinate 87,829,406 downwards.
CTCTCGTAGCATCTTCTAGAATTAGTCAAATAATGTAGACATTTTACTCTTTTTGTATGAGGTGGAGAAAGCTGAAAGTCTGCCACATGCCTGGAAAGGATCAAGTGGTTCATTGCTTACCTTAGAAATCAGGTTTGTACTTCTGTGCTGCCTTTAGCTATTTCAATTCATGTTCCCAAGCATCTCCACCCTTGCACACAGCAAGAATGCTGACACTAGAAATTTTACTGTTTTTTCCATGTTATTATAATAAATCCTTTTGCTGGCTATGATGGGAGATGGAGTCATCATCTTATTAGGAAAAATTTGAAATTAGAACAGAAATTCTCAAAAGGGTGCCACACAAAGGCTTCATGGTGTCATGAAAACAGTAAAACAATTTCTTCTGGTATTCATGTTATCAAAACAGGACCAAGATTTGTGTGCAGTTATTCAGGAAGAAGGCCAAGAGTCACTTAAAAATTTCTGGGAGAGTCCCAGAGGGAAGGCAAAAGTTATACCATGGATAAAGGGAAAATTTATTTTTTAAAATGGAGATAATTGTAACCCCAAAAGGCTTGATATATTATTATAGGAACATTAAACTTAATTTGAATTAATTCAATTTCTATAACTTACAGTTAAACATCAATTCATAACGGAAACACAGAAATCAATTCCAGGAGGCCACAAACTTTATTTTTACAAAAATTTGCATTGTTAGGTATTTATTTCTTTGCACAAGAAATACCAACGCCAATATCCTGGCAGCAGCCATTTTATATGGTTTTAAATCCCATCTAGGCCATTTAATGGCTATGTTACCCTGACTATTCATTTTACTTCCTGGAGTTAACTATTTTCTTATCTCGAAATTAGATTAATAGATTTGATGCTTAAAATAGAGAGGTAGTTTAAGAATCAAATGTGAAAGTAAAATGTCTAGTAGAACCCCATAAATACTAGTTCTATGTTTTTTTATTTTTTTTTTCCTTTATTGATTTTAGAGAGAGAGGAAGTGAGAGGGAGAGAGAGAGAGAAACATCGATTGGCTGCCTCTTGCATGCCCATCACTGGAGATCGGGCCCACAACCTGGGCATGTGTCCTGACCAGGAATCAAACCAGTGACCTCTTGGTGCATGGGTCAATGCTCAACCACTGAGCCACACCCACCAGACAGCTCTACCTCATTTTAAAAGCAAATATCTATTCAAAGTATAACAAAAATTAACTGGGCATTTAAATGTGAAGTGCATTGGTTTGCAAGTAGTTGTGCAAGTAACTCTACTTTTGTATCTGCTAATCATCAGCAGTCTTTTGAAATCTGCAAAATGTACTTGGATGACTCTCAAATACATTTTCTATGTAACAGTAGATAAAATTTAATTCATAATATAGTGTTAGAAGCTCTATATATCTCTGTATTAATTACTTTGTATTTCCGTTGCCAACAACATGGTCCTCTGCAATTCATTTTTATATTACTATTATTAATACTATACATTCAACAGTGATCTTGAATTTCTTAGTTCAGATATCTTTAAAGTCTCCTCAGATCTTATTGAACATATCTGAGCATGCTTTCCCTTCAGCATCTGGCTCAAAAACTCATAACACTTATTTCCAGATATTCCTATTCATGCACATCACTTTTCAGCCAAGTTAAATGGATTTCTCTTCTCTAAACATATCTTGAGTATTCCTACGTTATTTTGCTTGAGCCAAACTTTCTATGTGGAATCCCCACCTAAAACAACCTGCCTCCCTGCTTCTCATTTGTTCATCAGAAATCTATGCACCCCTCATCATCCAGGTTAAGGGTGATGTTCCAAGGAAAGAGTCCCTTCATGATCGTCAGAGAAATGAGTTTATTTTCTTTTTTGATACAGACACACACACACACACACACACACACACACACATGCTCCTGCATCTTAGGGCAATTACCATATCTTATTTTAGTTTTAGTTTATCTCTTCATATGCCTTTACTCCCTGTCTAGGTTAAATTAGCCTAATACTTTGGATGTTTGCATTCATCATCTTTGCCATATGGAGAATATCTGGGTTAATAAAATGAATGGATCTCGTAATCTTTCTTCTTTTGAATACAGTCACTTTGCCACAGCAATGCTTTTTTTTTTTTTAATGGGAAGGAATTGAGAAGCAGAAGAAAAAAAAAATCTGGTAGTATATGTATTACCTGAGGAACTTGGAATGGTGGTGCTGGAAGGAAGAAGAAGAGGCAGGAAGAAGAGTTTCTGAGCAAAAACAATAGGATCACAATGAATGGAAATATATGTGAGAGATATTGTTTCATGTTCTTGGCTTATGGTAACTGTGCCTTTAGAGAAATACAGGTAGTGATATATAGACTACGTGGTCACTTTGAAAAAGAGGAAGAGCAGCATTTTCAATTGTAAACACTTGCCCTCTAATCTCTTCATAACTTTTCTGAACTTTTGCTCACAGAACTAGGGCAGCACCCTCCCAGCAACGCTCAGATTTTTCCATGACCTCCAAAATCAGTTGCAAATTCTGTAGTTTATCATTCAAGATCTTATGGGGTCTTTTGATCTGACACATTTCAGGGTTCTCCTTGTCTAGTCTATGCAGAGGTTGAGGGCTCTAGACAAACTAGACTGCTCCCATTCTCCACACAGCACGTCTGTCTAATAATGTCCTCTGTTTCTCACACTGATTGGACTATATGTACCCCTAACTGTTCTTCATTCCTACAACCTCCATCTCGGTTCATGTATCGAACTGCTACTCATGCTTCCAGGCATAACTGAAATAGCCATTTGTTCATGAGGATTGCTTAGATTCCTAATATTATATCACATATAGGATATGATTTCTTCTTTTTTTAATCATTCATTCTAATTAATTTAATATTTAAAAAAATTATAATAAACTTTTAAAATTTTTATAATTGTTTTTGTTCATCAGCTTTTTTTGTTCATGATATTCCACAAATAAGTGAGATCATGTGATATTTGTCTTTCTCTGATTGGCTTATTTTCCTTAACATAATACTCTCCAGGTCCTTCCATGTCGACTCAAAGGATAAGAGATCTTTCCTTCTTACAGCTGCATAGTGTTCCATTATGTATATGTACCACAGCTTTCTAATCCATTCATCCACTGATGGACACTTGGGCTGTTTCCAGATCTTAGCTATTGTAAATAGTGCTGCTATGAACATAGGGGTACATATATTCTTTCTGATTGGCATTTCAGGCTTCTTAGGATATATTCTTAGAAGTGGGATCACTGGGTCAAATGGCAATTCAATTTTTAATTTTTTGAGGAAACACCATATTGTTTTGCATAGTGGCTGCACCAGTCTGCATTCCCACCAGCAGTGTACTAGAGTCCCCTTTTCTCCACACCCTTGCCAACACTTGTTTGATGATGATTTGTTGATGGCGGCCATTCTGACAGGTGTGAGGTGGTACCTCATAGTCATTTTAATTTGCATCTCTCTGATGATTAGTGAGGCTGAGCATTTTTTCATATGTCTCTTGGCCATTTGTATGTCCTGTTTGGAGAGGTATCTATTCAGGTCCTCTGCCCATTTTTAATTGGGTCCTTTGTCTTCCTTTTGTTGAGTTGTATGAGCACTCTATATATTCTGGAAATTAACCCCTTATCTGATGTATCGTTGGCAATTATACTCTCCCATATAGAGAATTCCCTTTCCATTTTGATGGTTGTTTCTTCTGCTGTGTAGAAGCTTTTTAGTTTGAAGTAGTCCCATGTATTAAACAGACCCAGAGACATAGAAAGGAATATGGCTCAAACTGACAAAGTTCAGGGCAGGAAGGCAGCATGCATGTATGTGTAACCAATGGACATAGACAACAATGCTGGGGGCAGGGCATGAGATAGGGAGGAAGGTGTCTGGGAGGATAAAGGAGAAACATCTATAACAAAAATTAATTAATTAATTAATTTTTAAAAGAAAGACTAAGAAATTTGCCCTGGCCGGTAGCTCAGTTGGTTAGAGAATCATCCCCATACACCAAGATTGCAGGTTTGATCCCCAGTCAGCCGGGCTCACTCATGTTTTTCTCTCTTTTCCTCTTTCTCTCTCTCTAAAAAAAAATCAATATATATATAAAGCATTCATGTGTCAAAATGTTTCAGTGAACAGGTTTCAGCAGTTCAACCTTATAACAATGTAAATAAACCTGTCAAATTTTTCTGGACAATGCCAGCATTTGGATTAAAAAAAATTTTTTTTTCTTTATTGATTTTAGAGAGAGAGGAAGGGAGAGGGAGAGGGAGAGGGGGAGAGAGATAGAAACATCGATGAGAGAGAACATCGACTGGCTGCCTCCTACATGCCCGCCACTGGGGATTGGGCCCACAACCTGGGCATGTGTCCTAACTGGGAATCAAACCGGAGACCTCTTGGTGCATGGGTCGACACTCAGAAAAATGATGATAATAATAATAATGTGTAAATCAACATTCTTCTACCAATTTTATGGTCCATGTGTTTTATTTGCATATAGAGCCTTTTATATAAAGCTCAAATGATATTTAATAAATGCACCATGATGTACTGTCATAATTTTACAGGAATAATGTGAATCTAAAATAATATTTTGTCCTTGAAATTTATCCAGCACTAATAATTGTGTATATTATCTAGTTATTATTTAATAAATTATATCTCAATAAAAAATAATTTTTAATTTTTAATATTCCTTATTTGTTTATAAATTCCTGACATGAAGTATGCATTTAAAAATACTGTGCAATAGATGATCCAAAAATATTCTTGGAATTTATACATGAATGAAAGGGACTGGTTTTGTAGGTAAAGCCAGAAGTTAACAAAATAAAATCTAAAATTTTTATGGGAAATAAGAGAAATATGTAATTTCAGTGGAGTATACTAATCTGGAGTTTGCAACAAAAACATCAATTGGTAAATTGCAGAGCTAGGGAAGGTTGACAAATATCAGGAAAACTGAAGCATAGGAAATATACAAGAGAGCTGTCTTAATATAACATTTTGCAATAAAAAAGTAACCAAATAAAATAACTGCTTTTGCCTTGGCTGGTTTGGCTCAGTGGTTGGAGCGTCGGCCTGTGGACCAGAGAGTCTCGGGTTTGGTTCCCACTAGGGGCATGTACAAAAAAAAAAAAAGAAAGAAAGAAAGAAAGAAAATAACTGCTTTTGCACCAAAAGCATTAAATCTCCCGGGAATTTCAGTTGCTGATTAATTTTGGTTCCCAGAAAAAAACAGTAGCAAGAGTAGTTTTCTAAAAGTTTTGATGGTTGCCTATCTTGACTTCTCTACAAAAAGGCTGATGTTAAATTATTGCTAGTTAAAACCTCAATTTTTACACCATTGGGTTAGTTATGATTTTTCAATTAAGCCCAAATGTGGCCATTCTATTCTAGAAAGGAAATACACTCATTTGAAACAAAACAAAACAAAAATATGTATCACTCCTCTCTGAGAGAGACCAAGTTACATGTAAGATTGCAATAAAAGATACTATTAGAATTCAAAACGCAATTAGAAAGTAACATAAAAATACACACAAAACTCAGAAGAAATAACGGTAGTCATTTCAGGTGATATTTCTCTTTGGAAATTCTGGTTTGTTCAGTTAGGATATATTTTGCATTTAATATTCCATATACAGATTTAATCCACCTTTTAATTATTATTTTATATTTGAGATATTTTCATATCAGTCCATTTTATATATGGTATGTAATTTGGTATACTAATCTCAATAAATAATGGAATATTCTATCACAATCTCTAGCCTTTAACAGAGATTACTGTATTAAATACAATGATTTTATAAATTAAAGATGGTAATGAGAAAAGGACAATTAAATATCATCAGGAAAATGTCAAGTTGGTTTTCTTTCCATGTGATTTAAATTATTACAAAATAAAAAAATTCTGTTTTAAACTCAATTATTTTAACCTTTAACTTCAATGTCTAAACAAATGATACGTTCAAAATTTATATCTAATTTAAAATGCATAATCATGCATAAGTCTGCAAGGAAGGCAATGGATGCAATGTAAAACTATATATAATAGAGAAATAAGAAAAAAATGAATTCTATAACTTTGTTTCAAATAGTAACTCATTGTACTTTTTGGGAGAAATTAGCCCTCCCTCATCTCAACTTTTACACAATACTTGATGAAACAAGAATAACTCAGCCCCTTCCACAGACTATTCAACAACAAAATTCTGTCAGTATTCACTCTGCCGAAGTGCTATAATTAGAACTTGCTGGAAGCAAAATTACAGTGATAAATAATTATATTTTCTCTACTAACAGCACATGTGGGAATACAATAGAGATAAACACAATGAGCGAGAGAGAGACAGAGCACTCTTTCTGTCTAACATCGCTGATAAAAGCTGCACCAGAGACAGGCAATAAACTTAGTATGCAAGTAGTAACTCACTCCCATGAATCCAGAGCTCCCAGTTTGTCAGTGTAGAGAAAGAAAGAGTCCCTGGCATTCTTAAGAAATCAATGATAGTGCCATGTTAAATGCTCCTTCCTGGGTTATTACAGATCAGTCTAAGAATCTCGTTAACCTCGTTCTCTGTCTCTTTGCAATTTGCTCTACACGTTTTTCGTTTTCCTTGGTGGCATAGCATGAGTAAACACATCAGAACTGCGGGATAAATGCAGGTGGATTAGCTGTGCAAACATAGCAAACAACATGACCTACAAATGATGTAGAAGGCATGCTGTACAATATGTGCTTCTCCAGAAAAATATAGACAGCGGTTAAATTGACAGTTGTAGAAATAATTTACTTGCCCAAACTGCCCAAAGGAATGGTATTATGGAAACTTATGCTATTTTTTTAAGGGATGTGATGCCTGCTCAGACAGGAACTCCTTCTACACAAGAACACCCACGGCACAGGAACGATCCTTGAACACTCCTAGATCTGTCAAACGCTCCATCTCTTCCTCACTCTCTCCTAGCCTAAAATGTCAGCCAGCTCATATCTGTCTGGGAATATAAAAAGAGCTGGAGTCCTGGGTTCAAGGTGGATCTAATGCCTTGAAGAATCAGAAGCTTGAAAAGGGTGAAAAATAAATAATTTGCCAGCTATGTGGTTTTAGGTGTATTGGTCATCCTTTAAATCTGTGCTGGTTGACAAATGTTCTAATGCAAATGTGGGCACCAACCTTATGTGTACATAGTCTGCTCAGTAAGGATTGTCTATGTATATTAATAAGGTGAAACACAGAAAAGCTAGTAACACAATTTTTATTTGTTTGTAAGTGTGTGTGTGTGTGTGTGTGTGTGTGTGTGTGTGTCTGTAGTGGAGAACAGAGAACCAGATGACAATATAAGCTATTGAACAAACAAAGACACATTCATAGATGCAGACAGCAGATTGATAGGCATCATAGGGAAGGGGGGTGAGAGGAGGACAAAATGAGTCAAGGGAGTCAGTTGCATGGTGACAAATGGAAACTAGACCTTTGGTGGTCACGCTGTAGCATACACAAATGTTGAATTATAATGTTGTATACCTGAAACTTACATGTTATAAACCAATGTAACCTCAATAAATATGTATGCATGTAAGCTATATTGCTGAAAATTTTGTATAAAACAAAAAGGACACAGTATTTTGTGACCTAATATACAGAGGCAAGTTGACTCTAGCTTTCAGTTACCATTTTAACAGCTATTGGGCTCCTTTCCATGAGCTGCACACTTAAAATTAGGTAGAGTCCTGTATTTCTGAGATCCAGTTCCCCCAGCCGTTTCCCAATATTAGAATCATATTGTTTTCTCCACAGGATCCTCTATTCTTGCTATGCTTTTGCTCTGTGTGAGTAACTATTATGATTTCAAAACATAGAACAAATCTAATTCTTTGTTATGAACTATTGTCAACTTATTTAGCATTGTTGCAATTATCTGGTACTTTGGACAAATAGCCTCTCGAAATTTTATTAAGTGGGGGATTTATGGTTCTTCTTTCACAATCTGGCCACTCCAAGAGAGATAACTGTCTCTCCATTCTGAGGGTTTGGAACATCAAGCCAGTCAGCTAAGAATCAATGATTGGCAGGAGTAAGAGGAAGCTAAACCATGACCCGTGCATGAAAAATTTAAACCATTTATACAAGAGTAAAGCTTATGCTACCTTTCATCTGTCTTAAATGCTATCATTTAGGCCAGTGAACAATTGCTTCTAATATCCCTTGGAGGCACAGATGTTGAATTGATGTACTTGGGCCGTATGAAAGTTCTATTCTGATTCTTTTATTTTTCTCAGTGGTATAAGAAGTGAGGTCATCAGCTGAGAGTGAATATGTGGACAAAGTGATGGAGGGTGAGAAGAGAAGAAGGGTATGACATCTTCTCCGGCAGTGGGAGAGTGGAAGGGTTGGGAAATGAAGTTTTATGGCTCAGTGGCATTAGAAGCCCATTTGCAGTAACTGGTCCTGATTTCAAGGGGACCAACTTGGTGGGACCTTTTTCTCCTGATGTACTCAGCTGCAGGGTTGCAGATGTGGAGTAGACAAAAAGTTGGATTTTAGTAGAATTAGGATTATATCTCACAACTTATTCTGAAACATTTTCAAAGGAAATACAACACAGAAGCTATAACCCTGTTTGTAACCTAAATTGTAATTCCACCACTGTGCCTTCTGAGCTTCATTGTTTCTTGTCCAAATTGAAATTCTCAGAGATCTCAAACTGCAAATGTCAACTCTATGACCAGCCTGTCTAAAATAGACCCCTCCTATGTCTCTCACTCCTTTCCTTCCTCTATCTCTCCCTCCCTCCTTCTCTCTTTCTTTTCCCTCACCCAACAAAGCACTTATCACAATTTTAAAATAATCAATTTCTCTGTTCTTTGTCATTCTGCTTCTTTGAAAATATTTCCAAAACATCAGGGAACATGTGTTATTTTTTTCTTCACCATTTTATTCTCAATGCCTAACACATTGTCTGGCATGTGGTAGACACACGCTATGCTTTATGGAATGAGAAAGTGAATGAAGGAATGAATATAAGGAAATGAATGAAAAAAGAAAGAAAATGATCTGGCTATGGTTTGCATCTTACAATGTATTGGTTGTGATAAGTTAGAGAAGTGCTGTGCTATTTCTGTTACTTGTAATTCAATTAGACTTAATGTCTTCACCGGGGCAGCAATCAGGACTGGATCCAGGTCCTTCAGTCTTCTCTGTGATGCCTCCTCCTTAACCATTTCCCCAAAGTTATTTCCCAAAGAATACACAGCCAGCCAACTATCATTTGGCATAAAGGAATTATCTAAATTATGAAGAATCACGGAATACAAACTTTTCAGAAACACTAATATATAAATTCACTTTCATTAAAGGTGAGAATTCTGATTTAATATAAGCTGACTTTATAGCTCTTTTCAGCTTCAGCCCCACCCACACCAGGTTTGGCAATCCTTCTTAGCTATTATTCTTGGCAGACCTCCAAATATAACTCCGGGGTTAAAGCTGCAGGGGAGTCCTCTAAATTGGCTGCTTTGCATGATGGACAACACTCAGGATCTTAGGAACTTCTTTTTGTGCAACTTTACATGCAAACATTTATTTTCATTTGCTACCCTTATTCACTCCCCATCTTCTCCACTTGACTTCATTACTATTTTCTGTGAACCCACACTGCTCTGTAGGTCTTTAATAGCCAAGTACCAAGATCTTTGTCTCAGTCTTCAACAAATATTCTTCATCGAGGCCCTGCATTCATATCACCTTAGCATCAACAACATTCAATATTTTCAAAATACATATGAAATTTTTTTATCAAGTATGAAAATGACATATTTATTAATATAAACATTTTGGGGGGAAATTATTCATCAAAATATTAGGTAACTATCATTCTCTTTTTCTTCAATTCTTGTTAAATGAATTTTCCAAATAGCTTTGGGAAAATTGCCTGCTTTACTGAACAAAAATACCAATGCAAACTTTGTTAAAAAAAATCTTGTGACACTCAAGGTCATTACCATTACCATCAGTACTATCATGAGAATGTAGATGGTTTGAGATGCAGGACTGGGCAATATAATATGTTGTATTTATATGAGTTGTTTCATTAGAAAGCAAAGTAGGATTTGAGCTTCCTTTCTTTCTAATTTCTCTTTTCTTCTAGAGGTTACAGTAAAACTATTTTCAACAGTCTGATCAAGAAAGGCTTAATCAATTATTCTGTTCCTAGAATAAGTTAGGAAGTCTGAAGTACAGTTTGGCTCGGGTATCCATTATGACTCAAACAAGGGAAATTTTAAACCACACTCATCTAGATAATTGTCCCAAATCTCTATTTCCCTTCAGTATGTGGAAACAGTCTATAAAATATTTTGGTAGGGATTATTTGCTTCATTATAAAGCAACTGATTCCCAGGATGAATTTAATAAAAGTGATTTGTCATCACCATTGAGTCATGGTAAGTAGCTATCCTAAGAGCTTGGCACCACTTGCTAAACTCTAAAATTTTGCAGAATTTATAATCTCTACTTTCAGGAGTTTATCCATTGAAATAGGGCAGAATGAGAAGCTTTTAAGAATCACATGGATGGTTCAGTAACAGTAATTACTTAAGCAAATACTTTTTTTTTTTTCTTTATTGACTTTAGACAGAGAGGAAGGGAGAAGGAGAGAGATAGAAACATCGATGAGAGAGAATATTGACCAGCCACCTCCTGCACGCCCCCACCAGGGACTTGACCTACAACCTGGGCATGTGCCCCAACCAGGAATCGAACTGGCAACCTCTCGGTACGTGAGTCGACACTCAATCACTGAGCCACACCGGCTGGGCAAGCAAAGACTTTTAAGGAGATAAAAACCAGACAGGGAGAAGGATATACATATACCACGTATTCATGAGGAAGTTCTTTAAAATATGTCTATAATGATTTTTAAGAATGTGTGAAACCAACTATGTTTTGCCTTATAACTCAAAATTTAAAATAATTGTATTCAGAAAAAAATGCAAATAAATTTTACCAAAAATTTCTCTCCCTTAAATTTTTATCTTGGCAGCACTCGAATAAAATGCACTATATATGCTTCTGATTGAGTTTGCACTTATTAAATCATTATGGAAGCAATAATGAAGTATTGGCTTGTACTTTTCTTGGTCTTTTCAACACAATTTCTAAAGGAAGAAAACATGTGTTGAACTCCTTACAGGGTTGAAACTGAACCCAAACTGTGTGGTTTGTAGACTGAAATGAGTCACTTCCTAGTAAGTGGGATACACAATTGAAGATGCTTTCTGTTGCTTAATTGTCATTTTTATTTCAGAAAATGAAAAAAAGGGGCGGGGGACACAACATACATATTCAATGATATTCACAAGTTTTATGGGGTTAGGGAACTAAATTTAAAGTTACTTGAAAAGTACTAGAGGAATGGAATTCTGGGAAGATGGCAGAGTAAGAAGCACTGAGAAAGTACAATCTCTCCACCAGATGAGTACACAGGCTTAGTCTGCATGATATAACTATTTTCGAATTCTGAAGTAAGTTGAAGGCTTGTAAATTCCAGGAAATACTTAGATGTTTAACTATGGTTAATTTTTGTGAATTTCAACTTTTTGTTAGAGAGTGACTATTAACCCCAACACCTCCAGCCCTGTGCACTTTTAATATCAGCTTGCAGGATCCAGGGTGGACACCAATCACCCTGTCCTCCAAACATCAGAGACATGATTGCTTATTGCTGTTTCTAGTAGCCACAGAAATACAGACACAGAGGGTCAACCATTCTTGCTGCACCTTCTCTCTAGGTTGCAAGTCCCTCCCCTCCAGCTAAGTACCATCTGGATGATTTAAAGAGCCAGCACCTTAAACCCTCTTGCCCTCTTTATTTTTCCTATTTCCCCATTTGGGAAAATGACAATAAACACCAGAATATTCATAAACAAATGCATATATGGGGGAATTTGGAAGGTCACCCTGTGTACTCAGAGAAAGGCACAGGCTCAGAAAAAAACTAAAAAGACCTCAAGTTTACATCTCAAGCTGATCTTTAGCACTGAGAGAACTTACAGAAGTAAAATATCCAATACATACAAATAGAAAATAACAAACACTGGGAGAGTGGGAAAAATTGATTTCCAGATTTTACCATATTATTATATTTAAATGTCCAGTTTCTAACCAAAAAATCACAAGTCCAACAAAGAAACAGAAGAGTCTGGCCCATTCGTGGCAGGTATGAAGGGGTCAACAGAAACTGTCCCTTAGAGAAAGTTGATGGCATATCTACTAAGCAAAGACTTTAAAAATAACTGTTTTGAAAATGCTAAAAGAACTGATAAAAGATATGGCAGGAATAAAAAAAATTATTTATGAACAAAATGGAAATATAAGTAAAGATACAGGAAACTTAAAAAGAAGGCAAAAACAAGGTATGTGACTGAAAAGTATAATACCTTTAGCAGACTTTAGCAGACAGAAGACAAAAAATCAGCAAACTTGAAGATAGGACCATTGAAATTCTTAAGTCAAAAGCAGAACAATAACAACAAAAAAGTGAAGATAGTCTAAGTGACCTGTAAGACACAATCAACTATATGAATATATATGCTGAGGGAGTCCCAGGAAGAGAAAAAAGAGAAAGATGAGACAATATATGAAGAAATAATGACTGAAAGTTTCCAAATTTGATAACAGATTTGAATATAAATATTGAAGAAGCTCAGCAAACTTCAAGAGTCCCACATCAAACACATTGTAATGAAATTGTAGAAAGCCAAAGATAAGAGAGATTCTTCAAAGCATCAAGAGATAAGTGACTCATCACTTACGTGGGACCCTCAATAAGATAACCAGCAATTGTCTAATCAGAAACTTGAACACCCATGAGGCAATGGACAGATATATTCAAAGTACTGAAAGAAGAAGCAATCAACTAAAAAACCTATATTTGGCAAAAATGTCTTTCAAAGGTGAGGGTGAAATTAAGACTTTCTCAGATAAACAAAAGCTGAGGGAGTTTGTTACCATTAGACCTGCCCTGTAAGAAATGCTAGAAGATGTCTTGCAAGTGGAAACATAAGGACACTAGACAGTAACTCAAAGTTGTATGGCTGGAAAGGGGGAGGGCACAGAAAAAGTAAATACACAGGCAATTATAAAAAGTATTTTTGTAACTTAGCTTTATAACTCCGCATTGTGTTTTATGCGTAATTTAAGAGACTAATATGTTAAAAATTGTTAGATTATGTTTTTGGACAAACAATGCATGCTGATGAAATCTATGACGTCAAAAAATAAAAGAGGTAGAGATGAAGTGAAGGAACAGAATTTTTACATATTATTCAAATTAAAATAGTATAAATTTAACTTAGAGGTGGATTCACTAATATGAGACAAATATAAACTTTAAATTAAAAAAGTTTACAAAAGACAAAAATGACATTATATTTTAATAGAAGGTTAAATACAACAACTACCAACATTGATGCACCTAACCGCAGACTATTAAAATATATGCAGCATGAATTGAAAAAATAAACAATTCTAGAATAATAATTGGAGATTTCAATGCCTCACTTTCAAGAATGGGTAGAGTAACCACACAAAAGATAAATAAGAAAACAGAGTACTTAAACAGCACAATAAACCAAACAGATGTAACAGAAATATACAGAACTCTTTACTCAACAACAAAATATATTTTTTTCTCAAGTGTACATGATATATTTTCCAGGATGAACATACACTAGGTCGCAAATTCAGTCTCAGTAAATTTAAAAAGATAAGTATCATAAAATGAAGTTAGAAGTCAATAATAGAAGGAAAACAAAAAATTATAAATTTCTGGTAAACAAAATACTCTTATACAATTAATGATTCAAAAAAAAAGAAATCACAAGGAAAATTAGGAAATACTTAGACAAATGAAAACAAAAGCACAAAGGACTAATACTTATGGAATGCAGTGAAATCATTGCTAAGGGGGAAATTATTACCTATAAATGCTTGTGTTAAGAAAGAAAAAATTATTTAAATCAGCAACCTCTCTTTAAATTAAAGAACTAGCAAAAAGAAAATAAAGCTAATCCAAAGCTCACAGAATAAAGAAAATAATTAAAATTAGAGCAGCAACAAATGAAATAGAGAATATAAAAACATAAGGAGCCCTGGTTGGTTGTTCAGTGGTTAGAGCTTCAGCCCGTGGACCAGAGTCGCGGGTTTGATTCTGGTCAAGGGCATGTACCTTGACTGCAGTTCAGTCCCCGACCCTGGTGGTGTGGGAGGCAACCAATTGATGTGTTTCTCTCACATCGATGTTTCTCTCTCTCTCTGAAAATAAATGTAAAAAAATGTCTTTGGGTGAGAATTAAAAAACAAAGTCAACAACACCAAAAGTTTGTTCTTGAAAAATCAAAAAATTGTCAAACATTTAGTTATATTGAATAAAAAAAGAAAGAAGATTCAACCTAGTAAAATAAGAAATGAAAGTGGGAATATTAATAATAATTATATGGAAATGAACAGGATAAGAGAATACTATGAATAATTGTATACTAATAAACTGAATAACTTAGATGAAGTGGACAAATGCCTAGAAACAAAATACTAAAAAATTAAATCATGAAGAAACATAAAATCTGAATAAAACTATAATTAGTCCAGATATTGAAACAGTAAGCAATAATATACCAACAAAGAATAGAGCCCTGGACCTACGGGCTTCACTGGTGAAGTCTATCAAACATTTACAGAAGAAATAACATTTGCTAGCCAGTGTGCCCAGTGCTTAGAGTGTGGACCCACACACCAAAAGGTCCTGGGTTTGATTCCTGGACAAGGGCACATACTTAGGTCGCAGGTTTGATTCCCGGCCCAGGTTTGGATGCATGTAGGAGGCAACCAATCAATGTTTCTCTCTCACATTGACATTCATCTCTCTCTCTTTTTCTCCCTCCCTCCCTCCCTCCCTCCCTTTCACTCTCTCTAAAAATCTGTGGAAAAATATCCTCGAGTGAGGATTAACAACAACAACAAAAAATAAAATAAAATAAAAAAATAAAGAAGAAATAACATCACTTTTTTCTCAAATTTTTCCAAAAAAAATGAAAAAGGAAGACATGCATTTAAAATTATCCTATGAGGCCTGCATTACTCTGTTACCAAAGTCAGATAAAGACATTGTAAGAAAACTACAGACCAATATCCTTTACTAGCACTGATGCAACAAAACTCAACAAAATACTAACAAACTGAATTTATCAGCACAGTAAAAGGAGTATATACCATATTCAAGTGGGATTTATTTCTGGAACACAGGGATGGTTCAACATACAAAAATGTATCAATGTAATATATACATTAACAGAACAAAAGGAAAAACACAAATAATTATCTAGTTAATATAAAAAAAAGTATTTGACAAAATTAAAGCATTTTTTATGATAAAAATATCCAACAAACTGGAAACACTGTTGAAAAAGAAAAACAAAGCTGGAGGCATCATACATCCTCTCCTCCTTCCAAAACTTGCTACAAAGTGACAGTAATCTAATTAAAACAGTATGTATTGCCATAAAGACAGACATGTTGACAATAGAATGGAATACAATAGAGAGCCCAGAAACAAACCCTTATAAATATGGTCAAATGATTTTTGACAAGGGGGCCAAAGCCACTCAATGAGGAAAGAATAGTGGTGCTAGGAAGACTGGATAATCCCATTAAATATAGAAAATTCAACCTTTCCTTAACATTATATACAAAAATTAACTTCATGTGGTCAAAGACCTCATTTTAAGTCCTAAAACTATAAAACTCTTAAAAGAAAATACAGGGCAAATGCTTTACAACGTTAGCTTTTGTCGTGACTTCTTGGATACGACACTGAAGACACAGAAAACAAAATAAAAAATAGACAAATTGGACTTTATAAAAATGTGTATCAAAAGATACTACTAATAGAGTAAAAACAAAACAACCCACAGAATGATAGAAGATATTTTCAGATCATATATCTGATAAGGAATTAATATCTAGAATATAGAGAAAACAGCTAAAACTCAAGAATATAAAAACAAACAACTCAATTCAAAAATGGGCTAAGAACTTGAATAGACATTTCTCCAAAGAAAATATACAAATGGCCAAAAAGAATATGAAAAGATGTGCAATATCACTAACCATTTGGGAAATGCAAATCAAAACCACAGTGAGTTATCACCTCCCACCTGTTAGAACAGTTACTCTTAAAATGCAGAAAATAAGAATTGGTGAAGATGTAGAGAAATCAAAACCTTCGTGCCCTGTTGGTAGGAATGTAAAATGGTGCCACTAAGAAAAACAGTTTAGTGGTTCAAAAATTAAAAATAGAATTACTGTCCAATCCAATAATTTTACATCTGGATGTGTACTCAAAATAATTTAAAGTAGGCTCATGAAGAGATATCTGTACACCCATATCCATGGCAACATCATTCAGAGTAGCTAAAATGTGGAAGCCACCCATACAGAAACAGAAGAATGGATAAGCAAAATGTAGTAAGTACATACAATGAAATATCATTCAGTCTTAAAATGGAAGGGAATTGTGACATGCTACAATGTGGATGAACTTTGAAGACATTGTGCTAAGTGAAATAACCCAATCACAGAATAAAAAATACTGCGTAGTTCCACTTACATGACGTACTCAGTGTAGTCAAAATCAGAGACAGAAAGTAGAATGTGGTTGCCAGGGCCAAGGGGAGTTATGGTTTCAGGGATATAGCATTTCAGTCTTGAAAGATGACAGGAGTTCTGGAGATGGATAGTGGTGGTGTTTGCACAGCAATATCAATGTACTTAATACCTCTCAGCAGTACATTTAAAAATAAATTAACAAAAATTGCAAAAAAATAAAATTACTTTTCATGTCAAAAAAACAAACAAAAGAAAACAAAAAAAATAATTAAAATGGTAAATTTTATGTAATGAGTATTTTACTACAATATGAAAAATTGGAGGAAAAAAGTGCCAGAGGAAAACAAACATTATTTTTCGTCATTATGCTCTAAGGTGTGATAAAAATTTTCTCACTGATGTTGTTTTAATATTTATGTTGATATTTCACATAATCTTGAGATACTGTTGCACTCTATGATTTTTGGGGGGTATAAAAGTACATCCTACCTCTTTTTGTACTTCAAATGTTATTAACATGAACATAAACATAAAATGTTCTCATGTATTTTCACTGAAGTTGCCTCAGAAATTATATATCTAATATTGAGATTGTGTATACAACTCAAGATAATAAAATCAGATGCTTCATTTATAGCTAAAAAAATTAAAAGACCACTTGTAAAGATACAGATAACTAGTATGACAAATGGTTAAAACCAATATTTGTGTAGTATGTTCACATATTATTCACATATATTATCTTAGTTAATACTCCCAATACATTTTATTTGTAGTTATTTCTAAAACATTTTACAAATTTTAACAATGTACAATTTTAGTGGATGTATTCTAAGTATTGCACAGTTAGCCCTTGTCTAACTGGCTAAAAATACAAGTCACTTTCCTTAGATGTCTATATGCTCATCCCATTCCAGTCACTTTGGTGCTCTTAGGTTTCTTAAAAACAAAAGTCCCAGTTTTTATTGGTCCCAGTTCGTGGCCACTGGCCTTGCTTCTTCTCTGCCTAGCATATTCTTCCTTTAGAGTCAAACAGGGTCACTCCCTCCCTTTGTTAATTTCTGCTTACATGTCATCTCCTCAGTGAGCTCTTCCCTGACCTACTTATGAAAGACTTCTTCCTGTTCACTCACCAGTCCCATAGCTTTCTTGCTTTTAAATTAGAACATAGTAGTTGTTTACTTTTATTATCTATCTCCAAATTAGACTCTGCATAGCCCCTTGAGGGCAGGAGCTATGTTCTGTGCACCTCTGTGTCCCATGCAGAGAGAAGAGCAGGGCTCATAATGATTTCTTAAATAAATGTATGAATCACAGAAGGCACTGAAACGGCGAGAGGCTATCGCTGCCCACTGTTAATATTTTGGAGGAAGGAGACCTTCCTGACTACTAGAGCTTTTCTTGCATTTCTTTAAGATAGTGTGAATATGTATTCAATAGAAGAAAAAGTCAGGTGGAAGGAAATGTGTAATATCTTCTAGAGTTGAAGTGTGGGTTAGCGTTTCAGTGACTGACAAAGTTACAGATGGAAGCTCCGCATCAGACAGTGGATGAAACAGAACCAACGGCAAGAAGCTAGCTCATTTGCAGTTTGTTGTTTTCATAAAACAGACCCATCAATCAGCTGAAGCCAGCTGCTTAGTTTTCAGAAGCTATGGGTGAAATTCTTTACTGGAAAGGATAATAAACGCGAGACTAAAACACAAATAAGCCTCTAATTCAGAATTGCCCTTCTAGGCTTTTATTAAACTGGCACAGAATAAAGCAATTTCTTCCACTTGACTTTGAATTTGTCCAGGGTTCTAATAACCTTCATGGGTCAGAGGAAAAAAAAATCTTGTTTTTATGAAGCTGTCATAATCTGCTTCTGATAAATGAATATAGTTGAGACAATCCTGGAGGGATTTTTTTTTTCAATTTAAAGATACAATTTTAATTATAAGAACAGACGTCAGTTACTACTCACCCACTTGACTGAATTCACGCTTGACTATAAATTCCGTACTATGCAGAACCCCATCTTAAACAGGCTTAGTTTTCTTCCTACTTTTTAAGTGCATGCTGACCATTTTGAGTGTAGCTTTTCATCACATTCTAAATTCTTTAGGGATTTTGGATTTTCAAAATAATTTTCTATGACCGATTATTATGCTCAAAACAGCCTGTTTTCCCTTTGTGTGACTTGCAAAACTCTGGCCAACGTCGTGATGTTTGATCAGCACTTCAGCTCCAAGTTTCTCTCATGTGAACGGACCTTTCTTATCCCCAGGATGTGTGAATAGAAATTACTGTGTCAGTTCCATGCTTTGCTCTTTATTTATATGGTATGATAAATACATCTGGAAATGCATTCAGAACCAAAAGATGTCTATTTCTTCACTCCAGACTTGGATTAGTCGTACATTAACTGCTTTCCTCTGTCTCAGATCAATCCTTACTATCAGAACACAACTTATTTAGCAGCACTAATGGGACATCTAGATCTGTGTTTTGTGTTTTCTGTTTGTTTTTGTTTGTTTGTTTTTTCTTAAACTGAATCACCCTGACTCTAAACTGAACCCATTATGTTAATTTCGATGGTTCGGCTACAGATCCCTTGTCTGTCTAAACTCTGTTCTAGGAATGGGTTGATTTCAGAAGTAAATGTCTCTGCTAACGTAGGTCTGGACTTTTGTTTGCAAGATCTCAAAGAAGAATACAAAGCTAAGCCTTGAATTGGCATTATATTTAGTTCATTAGTTGAACGCCTACAATGTGACAAGAGAGCTACAAAATAAACTAGGTCTTTCCTGCATTCAAAGTTCAAATCTGAAATGAAAGATAGACAAAAGCAATAAAGAAAAATAATATATAAAAGATAGGCATGCAAATATAAACAGGCATTACAGAGGATGTATCATCAAGCAACATTCATATAAAATTGGATAAAAAATCAATGTAGAGAAAAGACAGTGAAAAAAAAAGTCATGGCTCTGTGAAAGTGCATGGAATGTTTGGGGTGCAGAAAATGATTCCATCTGGTCTGGTTTGTCAGCTGCAGATATGCAAAGATTTTGAGTGGTAAATGAGCCTGGGTAACAATCTGAATGTATACTAATGAGCCAGATTATATAATGCTGTGTGTGTGTGTGTGTGTGTGTGTGTGTGTGTGTGTGCGCGTGTGTGTGTGTGTATAGATCAGACCAGTGGCTCTCAAATAGTAGTGTCCCTAACAATGATGAGAGAGCTTGTTAAACATAGATTTCAAATCTATCCACAGAGTTTCTGATTCAGTATGTCTGAGGTGAACTAAGAAATATGCATATTTAATAAGTACCTCAGGAAATTTTTATTCATATCAATATGAACCTATCCAGTCAAGTGGGGTCCCTGCTCCAGGCTCTCATCCAAGGGGCTCCCATGATTTGGAGTGCCTTCTCAAAACTTTCTAAGCTCTTCTGTAATGGTTGGGATCAGCCTGGCTGCAGCAGGCATATACTAGAACCCACATGAGCTTTGATTCCAGTCTTCTCCCTCCAGGATCCTCTTCAACCCCTTACTATAGTCATGAGTTCAACACATGCCTCAGTGAGCTTCAGGGTTTGCAACTATGGTGGTCACATTGGCCCAGTATTTCCTCCACGGGGTTAGGTAAGATCAGGGTGCTATGATAGAGCTGGCACATGATTTAAGGTGACTCTCACATTAGACACAAGAAAAGCCCAGACCTCCAGGCTGTCTACATCCCTGACACCTGGACTTTGAGCCTGTATAGAACTGTGTGTCAGCTCTAGCCCTCCCATTGGCTCTTGCCCACCTCTGTTCTGATTTCCACAGTGATGACCCTCTGCTCTGACACACCTGATTGTGGTAGGGTTAATGGTAAGCATCCTGTATACTCTTCACCACTGGAATCCAAGGACGTCTTCCCATTCCTTCCACCAACTTTGTGCTGTGTGTCAGGAAGTCCTTCACAGGTGGCCACATATTGCTCTGTCATGCCAGTGGGCCATTCTGATTGCTATTCCTTCTTGCCTCTGATCAGTGTGATCACCTTCTGCTCTGCTAGGTCAGTTTTAAGCTATGCCAGATGAGGGAAGGAAATGTCTACAATTTCTACATAATTCAGTTGTACAAGTATTTGCCGAGTATCTAGTAGGTCCCAGACATGGTGCAAGTTTTGAGAACATAGGTTCCATTAGTCATGACCCTTACTATTTAGGAGGTCACAGTTTGTGAGATGGACACATAAGATAAATGAATAAAAGTTACTGCGGTAGCCCAGCCAGTGTGGCTCAGTGGATTGAGCCTCGTTTCATGGACTGAGAGGTCCCTGTGCAATTCCCAGTCAGGGCACATGCCTGGGTTGCAGACTCGATCCCCAGTAGGGGGCGTGCAGGAGGCAGCCTATCGATGTTTCTCTCACATCGATGTTTCTATCTCTTTCCCTCTCTAAAAAATCAATTAAAAATATATTTTTAAAAATTTACTGTGGTAAATTACATAATAGCAGAAGACATAAATCACCATGGGAACACAGAAGAGTGAGCAGCTAATTCTACTTGGACTTGCATTTATATCAAACCAGAATGTGTTTATGAATAAGTATTTATTTTATTTCTTCAAATAGTAAATATTTTTGTGAGTGTCTACACTGTGCCAGATATTACTTCGGTCACTGAAAATGAAGATAACTGCCAAAGAATGGCATGAATGATACACCATTACAAATTAAAATGAGTTGAATAATAAATGAACATTAGTTAGGCCGTGTTCTTCCTCAGGAACATCTCACTCATCTGTTCAAGATGAGAGCAAGAGCTTTTTTAAGAATTATTGAAAAAATGAAAGGATGAGCTGATGTTTCTAGAATTGTTCAAAACCCAGCATTTAGCTCAGGCTCTTGCTGGGGAAAGATTACTTATTTAGAGTTTTACCTTGGGTTGCTTTCTCCCTAACTACAAACTACACACAGCAAGTTTGTTCAGAGTTGATTCCCATTTTGCTTGGCAAAGCTTTGAGACCTTCAAATAATCTTAATGATGAGAATCTGGATTTAGTATAAGGTTCTCTCTATATTTTTTCATCATCTTCAATAACAAGTCTTTTCATTGAATGCTCTACAGTGGAATGCTCCTACACTTGAACTCAGTGAGCTGTAGGCCTGGATACCAGCCTCATCTCATCCCTGTAAGGAGTAATTCATTATGCTCATATGTAAGTTCCTGTAATGCATCTTGGTTGCCACCTGAGATAATGCACTTTGAAAATAGCTACAAGTCTTTTATTCTTATAATTATCAACACTGTATTTGGCATCTGTGAAAGTACCCCTTGAACTAAACATCATAATGACAAGAGGTTAATTAATATTATCATAGCTTAAGAAAGCTATGATAATAGCTTATGTGTAGCTTACTAAGTGATCCTCATTTTTGAAAAACATTGACTTGACCCCTGTGGGTGACTTACTATAGCTACAGAGTAGTGCATACATTATGAAATAAAATTTTTTAGTGCATTAAATTGGAACTTCTTTGAATAGTCTCTGAAACATTTGACTGGTGAAGAGTTATGTTATAAAACAATGGACTTTTATTTCATTTCAACCATGTGTGGTAACTAAAAACACGATGGCCAAAATATTTATGATACCATTTCTTCTAGCTGATAAAGTATGGGATCAGCCCGGCTGGTGTGGCTCAGTTGTTGAGCATCGACCCATGCACCAAGAGGTCACCGGTTCGATTCCCCGTCAGGGCACATGCCCAGGTTGTGGGCCCGATCCCCAGTGGGGGGCATGCAGGAGGCGGCCAATCAGTGTTCTCTCTCATCGATGTTTCTATCTCTCTCTCCCTCTCCCTTCCTCTCTCTCTAAACACCAATAAAGAAAAAAAAATTTTTTTAAATTATGGGATCAGTTAACAGTGGTTAACAATAAAGTCTTTTGGAAATTACCAATTGCCATATTTTAAACCCACCTATCCTGACACAGACTTTTTGTTGTTTTTTCTATACATATCTCATACGTAGCAAGTGCTTCAAGTTTCATGTTATACTGTCACTTCAGAAAATTATTCTATTAGCTTGGATTTGGGACATCTTTTGGCTTTCTCTCCCAATGTGATTTTAATTACAAATGTTTCCAGAAGAAACTCTGGTTACATGAATGCTGTTTTTGAACTTCAGCTTCAAATTAGCCATTGCTAACTAGTGTAGAGATGTAACATACAAAAATAGTAATGGTATCTGTGTTATTCCCTTCAGGTATTTTCCATGGAGAGAAAAACTTGAATTCTTTATTCCAGAATATTTTAAGACAAAGGTTTTAATACCTTAATACCTTAAAACATGTAAGGGTAAGGTGGAGCTAGTACAATAGAGATTCCTGGGCCCTACTAAAACTATGAACTCTTTAGTGCAGAGAAAGTCACTCATATTTCTGAGCCACACTTTGAGACACACTGATTTACAGGGAGGAGAGTTAATAATCACAGCCCAAAATTACAGCATCTCTTTATATTTGGTAGTGAATTTTCTCTTTGACTATCTCTATATAAGTGTCAGTGATCTCACTGTGTTCTGGATCAGTAGTCTCCAAAGTAAGGTGTGGGTGATCCAGTAGCAAAGACAATAGATTGGAGAGTGAAAAAAATATTAGAGAACTCAATTTCATTTTTAATTTATCACTTTTACTTTCTGAGTATGTTTTATAATGTGCAGAGTAGATAAGTAAAATAATAGGCTATGATATTTGTAAGTAAATAAATATATATGTTGAAAGTGCCTACTTAAAATTTTTTGCTGGTGATGAGAAGTTCAAATGTTTGAAATCACTGCTATAGATTATACCAATCTAGATTATACTTCCATAACAAACAACATACAAATTCATATTCTCAACACCACAAAGTGCTATCTCTATGTTACACAATGTCTGCTGTGGGTCTGGGCAACTCTCCAAGACAACCGTACTCCACGTAGTGACTCAGTGGAGAAGGTCTAGCATTCTATAACAGCTCTGTCTTAAACACATGGCCTCCTCGATCTGGACAGCAGGTAAAGAGAGAAAACAGAGCTACGCACAAACTCTTAAAGGCTTTTTATTATCAAAGCAAAGCCCAAGGCCATGCCTAGTTTTAGAAAAGTGGGTCAATGCAATACTCCCATGTATGAGAAATATTGGTAAGCAAATATAATATCTACTACATACTTTAAGCACAAGTCTAATCTGTAATACAAGTTATCCATTTCTAAATATATTGTAAATGTTTACACACACACATTCACATGCATACACACATAATCAGTGCTGATTATAGAACAAAATATATATTTGTATATATATTATAATGGAAAATTAGTATATCCATGTTTTGATTAACACTTCACATTACAAAATAGAGCCTATTCACTGGCCTATATTTCTTTCTATTTAAAAATCATCCTTTTATTTAAGATATAAAGTCATTTAATAGAAAGGACATAAAAATATTTCTTTCTAGGCTACTATTAGGCATAGTGTGAAAATAGTTAAAATTCATTCATCTTCAGCATAAAGATCATGTTATATATTTAAGTTGGAAGGGAAGAAATATGATTATAAGAAAACTTGGAATTTGGGCATTCATATTCCACAGAAGCAACTGAGGTATTCAAAAAATATATATTTAAAATACAGACAATTCACTTGTTTGTATGCCAAATTCCATCCGTTTGAAGGGACTTGGCTTTTCACAGCCAAGTTTTAAGCATGCGGAAATTATAAATGGAAACACATTGTGTCCTCTGATCTTGGAGGTGGCAACTTTTGCTACAAAGCTGGGTGGGAGATTGAGCTCATTCTTTGGTTTTCCGCTTTTTGATGAAGAATTTAAATTTGCCATATTTTAACCAACAGTTTAAATATATTGCACAGCCTCAGTGAACGAGCAATGCTTCATAACTACATAATAGCTTCATCAACAAATAAGAGTCTGCTTCCTGCAATGAAGCCACAAATATGCCGAAAGGCCCCAGCTTTCTGCAGGATGTGCAAAGATCTCTGTTTGAGTCACTTTTGGACCATGTTTCTTTTTTGTGGTGGCAGTGGTTGTCTGGTGCGTGGGTGTACATTTAAAACACGTCTTACATCTTACAGAGTTTTTAATAATGCGTTCTTAGGGAGAAAGGGAGACCAGTTTTTTTCCTATGCTCTAAACACTTAAAGCACTTCTCTGATGACTTACTGGTTTTCTTTTGCAATTCAAGATTGATTAATTAAGGGAATCAAGAGGATTTTTGAAGGAAAGTAGAAAAAAATTACCTGAAATTTTTCTTGTTTGCAAGTTTGTTTTATATTTATTTATTGTCAATGCCACAAAAATCTGTAATGGATAAGCTAATATCTTAACTGAGTTAAAGAAACCAGACTCATTTTTCTTGTAGGCTTTTCATGTATTGCTATTAGGTCCATAACATTTATTTGTTCATTCATTCTCAATTTCCATTTATTATAATCAATGATGATGTGTGTTTCCAGCCCTAAGCCATTATCATCTAAGACAAAAAAGTATTCTAGGTCAGACTTTTTAAACAGCAAGTATCTTGAGTCTTTTCATGACCTACTATACTGATTATATGATTAGATGATGACTTAGGAAAATTTTCCCTGAAGAGTTTCCTTCTGATCAGTGTCTTTCATAGCAATCTTTGTCTGCGTTAGAACAAACAAACCTGGTCCATTTCTATTCTTTGTTATTACAGGAGCAAATTTTACATTCTTTAATAAAATAATCTAGAGTATAGTATAAATATATTATGAGCAGTTTTCTAAGGTTCCCTTGCTAGATGTCTAAGATGTATTTTAAAATAAATCAATGCATTCTTATAAATCTTCTTAAGCTCATCATGAAATGATCTCATCTAGTAAATGAAATTTACCTATTTTCTTTTAAGCTAGATTATAATTTAAGCATAATAAAGATATGGTTTAATTTCTAATGAATCTAAGATTTAATAGGTAATATCAAAGCTAAAATCTGTGATTTTTAAAACAATTAAGTATGATTCCTTTGTTATCCTTAGAAACTTTCTTGATTTTACATTTTCTTTATTTTTAGGTAAGTTTTTCCTCATTAATACTCTAAATTACTCAAGTTCAAATACACCATTACTTTCCATTTTTGACCAAATGCTAAGTAACAAAGATTTTAGAATCCTCAACCCCCATATTAGACACCTCTTTTCTCATATCCAACAAAATAATTGTTTATTTCTTAAATATCCAACATTTAGATAATTAACAAAATGCTTTCTGTGCCATTTTCAGTTTTTCTGATTTCTTGTAATTTTGTGAGTTCAGTCCTGTGTGAGTACTAGGATAAAAGAAATTACTTCACAGTCCTCACGCCACTACTCCAAAATGTTAGCCTGTTCACAGCCTTTCGATCACTAGTTTTTGACTCTCCCCTCCACCTACCACTTTACCTCCTGCAAAAATCCAACAATAACAACCACAACAAAAACAGGGAATATCTTGGCCACCCACTTAGAAGCTTGCTTAACTTTATAGAGAAAATATATAATAAAACTGATCCTTGCCCTGGCCGGTTTGGCTCAGCGGTTAGAGCGTCGGCCCGCAGACCAGAGAGTCGGGGGTTCGGTTCCCGCTAAGGGCATTTATCTCTGTTGCGGTTTGTCCCTGGCCCCGGTTGGGGTCATGTGGGTGGCAACCAATCAATGTGTCTCTCTCATGTTGATGTTTCTCTCTCTCTTAAAAAAAAAAACGAAAAAAACAAAAAACTGATCCTTAAGCTTATATATCAAGGCTACCCTCTCAGAAAAAAGTTTTCCTCAATAGATAAATAAGCAAATTCATAAATAACAGAAATAAGTGAGTTCAGAGTTAGGAAGTTCCTTGATTCTGGAAGTCCTCTGAATACAAGTGTTTGATTTCCACAGTTCTTAGCAAGGGTTTCCTCCCTAAGATTCTCCATCAGGAAGGTCATTGGCAGCACAGCAGCTCACGGTAGCCAGGATGACTCTCCACACCGCAGGCCCACTGCTCTAACCAATCCAACCCAGATTTATTGAGCATTTACTATGTGCCAAGGATTGTGTACACATTATCTCACGCAATGCTCACATTAGTCTTTTACACTATGTATCCTAATTGTTAGTTCATGCATGAGGAAATAAACATTTAAAAGAACTGCATGATCTATCCAAGGTCAACAGCCTATATCTGGCAGAGTTCAGATCTCAAAACTCCAGGCCTATTTGACTGCAGTCAATACCTTTTCCCTTCCTGCTCACCACAAATTTGTCCCTCTCATCATGTCCTTCCGACATTCAAACCAAGTGACAATTTCTGGGAATATATTATTTATCATCTCTATTTGCTGAATTCCAACATGTTTTAAACTAAAGACCAAACAACTTGGTACAGAAAAAAACTATAAATTAACACCCATTTCAATGACAAATGGCAACTGCTAGAATAAAGCACCTAAAATGCAATTGTGTTAAACTGTAGTCTCTTTGCAAAAACATAGAAATAGTGAGTGCAGAGATTGCCTATTGCAGGGTACATTTATTCCCTGACCTCCGGAGGCCAGCTTTAACTAGGCTGTTCAATCGGTGCTCAGACTAAAATATTCTGCTTCCATTAAGCATTTTCACTGATAAATATATTTGAGTTAATGATTTGAAGTTTGAAACTAATACTGTCACAGATATAATATCTAATATTTCCATGATTATATCTTGATATTGTAAGCTAGACTCAAAGCAGCAGTAAAGCAATACAAAATGTTAGATCTTTCAACTCTGTCTGCCTTAATAACTCGGGGTTATTGCATAGCTATCCTGTTAGTTCCCAAGGAGCCACTACCACAAATTTAATAGAGCAATTATCTCACAACAGAGGAGATGGAGAATAGCCACATAACTGTAAAGGACAATATTATTATTTTTAAAAAACTTTATGGCTTTAAAAAATAATTCAGTTTTACTTGAATTTCACTAATTGACCAGTAAAAAAGAAAGAAAAGGAGGTGAAAATAATGTTATAATGTTGAACAATAAGCAAAATTACAAAATATTTCTCCTTGGCTGCCAACCTTTCCTCTGTTTTAGGAGTACAGTCCAGCTCCCCGGTAAAGTGTTCTGGCTTTACTTTGAAAGCTACTGACTTGCTTCTTGACTCCAGTCATGTGCTTTCCATTTCTTTTGCATTTTACCACTTACTTTCTGCAGCGCTCTTTTATGGATGAACGGCTGCCTGGCCAAACAGAAAGTGAACCACAGTATGTAATTAAGTTCTTTGCACAATGGAAGTTAGTCATCGACACAATTAAACCACTGGCTGCAGAACCAGCGCTGAGGACTGAACAGCATAACCAGCAAATACTTACTCCAGTAAGATTTTCCGACATGGTGGGACTGAAGGGCTCTGCCTGCCTTTCTGGTGTCATGACAAGGATCCAAAATAAATCCTCTTTCTAAAACTGAAAAGAATTCATGTCAGATAGTATCTTGTTTCTTCTACATTTATTTATTTTTTTTTTTTTTTACAATTTTTTAAACTGTTTTTAAACTTTGAAGAGAGACTTCAGAATATTAGTGGTAAGATATAATAATGTACAGATTTTTTTGGTCAGAGCCTGGAAAAATATCCTATAATGTAAAATGTATTTTCTTACACAGAATAATTTAATAATATTTTGCTATTTTAATATAGTGCATAATGTAATAAGTGTAATAAAATGTAATGTGAAATAGTTAAATGTATTTTAATATTTTTAGCTTTAATTAGAAATAATCTACTTAGGAATGTTCTCAAGCTATTTTAACTTCTGATGCAAAATTAAATTTCAAGTCGATGGTCATACATGTATCTAGAGTTTTAAAATCTAACAGAAAGCCACTACATCGCTGAAAATGTAATGGAAGAAACAAGGGAACTCTAACTAGGTACGGTTTGTTTTTGAAATTTCATTTTTCAAAGAGAGATATGAGAGTACAATTTTTGAAGAGGAAACAATGCAAGGTCAATTAATTAATACAAATGTTTTAAATTAGCCCTTGCCCTTCGGTCAGGTTATTGAATAAAATCATATTCACAAGTTCTAGTTGAAGCACCTATGAATTCAGATAAAAATCTAAAAAGTAGAATAACATTTAAATACATGTCATGAAGCTATAATAATGTTTACTATTCCAGTGACTGCAATTATTGTTGACATTGATATAGTGTCTAAAGTCTTTTATGTAAAGAAGACCGAGTGTAAATATGGTCTTACTGTTTGTAAGTTTCCTAAAAATTCCTCCTTTGATATTTTTGTCATAAAGTTTTCATTGTAATAACTAGTTCATAGGGATTTGACCAAACAGATATAGAAAAACATAAATATCTAGAGAACTCCAAAATATGCTGCCACTAGCATTTCTAACACTACTTTTAACTCAGTATTTGTTTTTGGTTTTTGATAGAGGATCACAATTTCTGACTGATAGAAATTGAGTGTGACGACTTGACTTCCTTCTGACACTAGTATTTTATAAAACTTGAATATGGGATTAGGAGAAGAATACCCATTAAGTTGCTAGAAGAATAATGAAGGAAATAGAAAATATTGTAAAAACAGTTTGGTTTTCAAAAACCTGATTTTTTTGTGTGTGTTTTTTCAAATTGCCTATGATCACACAGCAGCCGACTCTCACTGGATCACACCGTCCTTAGCTTTTCCCTTAGGATATTAAAAACATGTTTCCTTTTCTTCTTTGAATGTTACTCCCTCATAGCACTTTGCTCAGGGTTTCACTCTGGCTATTTTCTCCAAGGAATTTGTCTGTGAATGCATTGGTGAATATCTGTAGATTAATAAATTACTTCTTTATCTAGGAAGTCATTATGCTTTATACCACAGCAAACTCTTATGAATGTGAGAATTTTCAGCCCCGTGAGTTTTTGCTGGAGAATGTATCGAGACATATTTTCCTTTTCCACACGTGAGGAGGCAGCCACTCACTGACCTAAAGCAGGGAAAGGCAACATCTGGTTTCAGGACTGATATTACACAGACCATCATCGAATCTGATTTAAATAAGGTTGAAGTAATCTGGGTCACCGAAGAATAGAGTGGAAGGTATAATTAACTATCCCGTGATCAAGTTAGAGAGTGACACAAGTGGGTTGTAAGAAAAAAAACAAGATTAAAAATAAAATCTGCATTGGCTAAAAACATTGACAGAGTGGAATTTATTAGTTTTATTGTTCAAAACATTTTCCAAACGATTAGTTGTAAAATGCGATGGATGGTTGCATGGTGGTCATACAAAGGGATTGGTGGAATGTCCAGGCATGCAAGCTGAGGTTTGGTCCGGAACTTGAAGTCAGAATAGCTGGGGCAGCATCAAAGGTAGGGCTGGTTCTGACCAGCATCTGAGACCTCTAAAGTCTAGCAAATCACGTCTTCCTTGGCCTCTTGTGGAAACATCACTGAAACATGAACTGTTTTAAAGAAGATGATGTTCAGTTCAATATATTTGTTCCTTTATGCATTTGCCAAAAATTAGCTATTGGGGGATTGTCATGTGTCACAGAGTCACATACTATAAAATATGACTCTTGAGATTTAGGAAGCTGTAAGATTCTGCCTAAAAAGATAAATAAGTACCTGAATGAGACACTACTGGGGGCTTGGTGAGAAAAGGGAAGGTACACATGACCTGGACTAAGGGGTTCAGTGAGTTATCAGTGAACAGGGGCTCCTTAGCAGTAATGAAAGACAAGGAAGAGTAAGATGAAGAAAGACCAGGATGCTCCAGGGAGCTGCACATGCAAGGCTTGAGGTGAAGAGTGTCTGATATGTTAGTCGCACAGAGTGTGCAAGAAGGCAAGCAGCCATTGACCCCAAGGGATATTTAATGCCCTGAACATAAACTTGGACTTGATCATCTAAGTAACAGAGAGTAATGGGAGAGTTTCAAGTTCAGAGGGGACACTTGTAGATTTGCCTTTTGAGAAGATTGTTCTGGGCACGGTGAAGAAAATTGTCTGGTGGGGAGCAAGATTAGAGTCAGGGAAACCAGTTGGACAGTTGCTGACGTTGGAAGGAGAAATGACAAGAATTTATTTCTTTTTAAAGTGGTGACCATGAAGATTATACTTAATATCATAACTTCTCGTTTGTTTAATATATCATTCATTACATGGTAGGCTTGCCTCCTTGCTTTTAAACTTTTAAAAGTGTGATTTCTCTTCTATTACTTTAAGGTCTTCCTTAGCCTCACAATTAACTCCCAATTTCTGGACAAGAAACACAATGGACTCTACCAGATATGTATAAACTTTAATCAAGAGAAGACACCTTCAACAAGCCAGTTTATATATAAAGTAAATTGGAAATTTAGAAATGGAGTATCATATGCTAAATACCTTTATGTAATTAACTTCAAGAGTGAAATTTTGTTTAAAAATTGTCCTCCAAAACAGTGCTCACTTAGCAATAATCAGGAAAAACTCATGCTTTTGGGTGGTGGTATGTGATTTTAAGGGTAGTTTGACTACTTATGAAAAAATATATTATTAGCAAAAAATTAAACTTTTCCTTTTTAACATCTTCTCTAGTAGAACCTTTATATCAAGAAGTAAAATTATTTTTAAAAACAGAGGAAATCATTGAAATGGACATTTATTGAATACTAAAAGGAGCAAATATCTGGCACATTGTTAATAAGAAAGCAAATGTTACTTTTAGAAAGTAACTCCTAGAAATTCTGCCTTCTATTAGTCTTACATTAAAATCTATAATTCTAAATATTTTATATAATTGGGCCATAATAATAGGTAAAAGAGCCTGGACTTATAATTGAAATATGTGAGTTTGAATTTTAGTTTCTTCTGTTGACAGGACATCAAAATTCACTTATCTTTTGGGGACTTCAGGTAGATTGAACTAGATGGTATTTAAATTTCTTTTCAGATATGGCTTATTAAGAATTTTTGTATTCTAATTATGTATAAATGTATAAATATATAGACCATTTACTAATAAAAATGCAATAATAAAATAGTAAATATTGTTGATATCTATTTTTAACAGTTAACATCCCTTCTCAATTTTCCTAAAATTCTCTTTGCTAAAATGCAAAGCCAATTCTTTTTTTTTTAATTGTCATAAAACATTTAATATGAGATTTAGCCATTTAACAAATTTCAGGTATATCATACGGTACTGTTAACCAAAGCACAATGTCGTACAGCAGATCTCTTGCATAACAAACCATACTTATCTAACACATTCTCATTCTCCTTCCCTCCAGCCTCAAAACCACTATTCTACTCTCTGCTTCTTTGATCTTGACTATTTCAGATACCTCACAGAGTGCAATAATGTAGTAATTGTCCTCTTTGAGTCACTTATTTCACTTAGCACAGTCTTCTCCAGGTTCATCTATGTTGTCACATATTTCAGGGTTCCTTCTTTTTAAAAGACTGTGTAATATTCCACTGTGTATACCTGCCATCTATTCTTAATCCATTCATTGGTTTCTCATTCAGGTTGCCTCCATATCTTGGCTATTGTAATTAATGCTGCAATAAAAATGGGAGTACAGATATCTCTTT
Organism: Tadarida brasiliensis; assembly: GCA_030848825.1. NCBI lineage: Eukaryota > Metazoa > Chordata > Mammalia > Chiroptera > Molossidae > Tadarida > Tadarida brasiliensis. Next base: position 87,797,144 of record CM061260.1, on the reverse strand, counting down.
AAGATCCTGATTTTAATTCTCCTGGATATATACCCAGAATTTAAATTGTTGGATCATATGGAAGTTTTATTTTTAATTTTCCAGGAACCGCCATGTTGTTTTACATAGTGGCCACACTACTTTATATTTCCAACAAGAGTATACAAGGGTTCCGATTTCTCCATATCTTCATCAACACTTACCTTTTGTTGTTTGTTTATTTATAATAGTCATCTTTCTGGATGCAGGTGATATGTCGTGATTTTGTTTTGTATTTCTCTGATGATTAGTGATGTTGAGCATCTTTTCATATACCTGTAGACTATGTGTGTCTTCTTTGGAGAAATGCCAATTCAAGTATTTGGTTCATTTTTAAATCAAGTTATTTTTGTTTTGTTTTGTTTTTGTTTTTGTTTGCTATTGAGTTGTAGGAGTTCCTTGTACATTTTGAATATTAAATGACTTAACAAATATAGAGTTTGCAAATATTTTCTTCCATTCCATAGGTTGTCTTCATTATGTCGGTTTCTTTTTCTGTACAGTGGCCTCTTATTTGATGTTTAAAAATATTTTTATTGATTTTTAGAGAGAGAGAGAAAACATTGATGTGAGTGAAACATCACTTAGCTGCCTCCAGCATGCCCCCTATTGAGGATTGAGCCTGAAATCAGGGCACATGCCCTGACCAGCAATCGAATCTGCAACCTTATGGTGCACGACACAATGCCCAACCACTTGAGCCAACCAGCCAGGGTCCACTTGTTTAACTTTACATTTGTTGACTGTGCTTTTGTCTCGTATCCAAGAAGTTATGGTCATGACCAATGTCAAAAAGTTTCCCACTATTTTTTTTCCTAAGAGGTTTATAATTTCAAATATTTTAATTAAATCTTTAATACATTTCCAGTTGATTTTTGTGGTATAAAATAAGGGTGCAATTTCATTCTTTTGCATGTGGGTATCTAGTTTTCTCACCACCATTCTTTCCCCAATGTGTGATTGACTGTATATATGTGTAGGTTTATTTCTGTGCTCTGTATTTTGTCCCATTGGCCTTTATGTCTGTATTTATGCCAGTTACATACTGTTTGACTACTATGGCTTTGTAACACACTTGGAAATCAGAAGTGTGATGCCTCCAGCTTTGTTGTTCTTTCTCAAGGTTGCTTTGATGTTCTAGGGTTTTTCTGTGGTTCCATCTGAATTTTAAGTTAGTTTTTAAGTTTGCATGAAATTGCCATTGGGGTTTCTTTTTCATATATTCTTGGTTATATAAGACTATTTTAATTTATTGTGCATTAAATTATTTATCTATCTATAAGTATGTATCTATACCTAGCTATATAGAGATATAGAGAGTCTCAATAGTTTCAATTGCTGGAATTAAACTTATTTTATCATGGAAAAATGTCACAAGTTTTGGAATCTTTGGAATGGTACTTTTAGATAAAAATAAAATAGTTATCTCAAAATATAACTTCACAGAATTTCAAGATCAAACAAAGCTTCAAAGCATCCTATGGATCTTCAAACTCTTTTATAAATGTTATATAGCACATTTGTTAAGATATTTAACTATGAAAGATGCTAATTATATGTTTGATATTTATTTATTTCACCATTTTTATTTTTATTGAATTTATTGGGGTGACATTGGTTAATAAAGTTATATAGGTTTCAGGTGTACAATTCTATAATACATCATCTGTATTATATGTTCACCACTCCAAGTCGTCTCTTTCTATCACCATTTATTCTCAATTTTTAAATAGTATCTCTATTGTACATGAGAGGTCTATTACCTGAGGAACTATAGCATCATAATGTAATATAAACCTTTCAAGTGTAAGATTATTCTCTAACCAATGAGATAGTGGTGAATGTTTAAGAAAACTCTATACTGCGGAGTTTTGAAAATTATGCTTTGACACCCAGAACTTTTACACGGGAGACCATATGATGACTTGTGTGCAGCCACAAGCTTGGAAAATATGAGAGCTTTATATGAAAATTTCTTCTAGACATCAACTATTTATCCCACGTTATTTGCCAGCTGTGTATTTGCATATATTCTGTCCAGTATGTAAGGATGCTCCCAGTTGCTGCGCAATGTGCATGTTTTTGTAACACTAGGAAAAGGCTTTGAGAGTCTACCTAAGATTGCGATCTCAGGGTTGATCAAGTAACTGAAGTTTCATAGATTTATGGGCTGGCCTTGGTTGGGTCTAGAAGGATCTAGAATCTTCCTAATCTTCCAGTGGTTCTCAACCTTCCTAATACCGCGACCCTTTAATACAGTTCCTCATGTTGTGGTGACCCCCAACCATAAAATTATTTTCGTTGCTACTTCATAACTGTAATTTTGCTACTGTTATGTCTTAGGCGACCCCTGTGAAAGTGTTGTTCCACCCCCAAAGGGGTCGCGACCCACAGGTTGAAAACTGATGATTTAGATAAGAGTGTATCCATGTTTTCTGATCACAGAGTTTTACAATTTTTTGAGCCAACATTAAAAATCAGAAATGTCCATACAAAAATCCAGGCATTACTATTTTTTGAAAAACAAGAATAATATGGAACTGAATAAAGGCTTCTGTTTTGCACTCATTTGAGACCTATAAATATTTGAGTTGAACCATAGTTTTATACCAACTTTAAGAGTTTTGGTCTGTTTGACACATTACACAAAAGCATCAACTTCCCACAAATATTGTGGGAAGAAAATATATGACATCACTGATTATATACAGGGTCAAAAGCTGGCAAGATTGACTTTAATTTTAATACTGTCTGTACAAATTCCATCAATTCTTGCTCACAGTCAGATGCTGTTCATGAAAATCAGCCATCCTTTATGAATGCACTAATTTGAAGCCTATCCCATCTTATTGGAAATATAAGAAATCATAATACACCTTGTGGACTTAAGGTGTCTTAATTATTGTATGACTCTTTATGCAAAGCTGTGACATTGATTTTCACTCTTTAAAACATTTTTTTCCCTTTATTTATTTTAGAGAGAGAGGAAGGGAGAGGGAGAGAGACATAGAAATATCGAAGAAAGAGAACATCAATTGGCCACCTCCTGCATGCCCCCTACTGGGGATTGGGCCCACAACCTGGGCATGTGCCCTGCTGACCGGGAATCGAACCAGCGACCTCTTGGTGCATGGGTCGATGCTCATCCACTGAGCCACACCAGCCGGGCTATTTTCACTCTTTATAAACGATTTTTTAACTCAGTAACTGTTTCTAAAAGATAAAATTTCTCAATAATTAAATTAATCAAAGGTGAAATTAATCAGATGATAAATCTTCATTACAACAGACCATGAAGATTATAAAAGAGAATGAAACAATGAGAGAGATTTGGAGACAGCATAGTCAATCATGTCAATAGTTTTCTATAGAAAAATTCAAGGTTATTACAAGAAGCAAAAATCTGACATATTTTCTTACAAAATATTTGGGGAGAAACAGCTATAATATAGTCATTCAGATTTTGAAAATTTGTTTAGGAGAAAAACATACTTTAAACTTCTTCACTAGAAGACTTCTCGATTGTCATAGAAGCCTCTCACCAACTTTGCTTTTTAAGCCATGCTAAGTGAACATCATTTTTTTTTAATAGCAACAAAGGGAAATACTATTCTTACCTTAGACAATTAACTACTGTTATAACTGCTTGCATCTACTTTGCAGAATGACAACACTTCAAAATATGCTAATAAATTAATTGCCTCTACGCCTACAGACTGTTGCCATTGTTTATCTTATTTGTGTGCGTTTGTAAAGCAATGCAAGTCTAATACTCACCACTTTAGAAATAGTGCTGATGATTAGATCACTATTTCAAGTGTTCAGAAAACATAAAAAGTATGTAAATACATAGGTACATTTTAAAAGTTAAATATAAAAAGTTCTCTGAGAAAAAATGTTAGTTTTGTCCTTTAAAAATTTTTTTGAAAATGTATAAAAATACATATACACATTTAAGATAGACATATTTCACTGTCAGTTTTAAGATAATAATAGGAAACATAATTTTATGAATTACAGCCTGCTTGACTTTAATCCTTTTAGACATTGCCACCATTTGATTAAGTGTTATATGAGTTTTCTCCCCCAACACTCTCAAAGTGTCATCTGTCATAGCCTTGCTGTCACAGCCATAAAATATGACTGTCTAATGATATTAGAGCCAAGAAATATGATGTTGGGTCTGGCATCTTAGACTACAATGATCCTTTACTGTAAACCATGTAGCATGCTCCCCGAGTGCATAATGAAAGAGAAGATATCAATTGAGACCAAGAACATGGCAGATTTGGGGGGAAAAAACAACCTAAGAAATGGTAACTTTACTTTTCTAGTATATTTAACATAGAGTATCATAAATAAAGGCCTATTATCTGTTCATTTTGATTTTGCCTAAGTAAATAATTTTAAATATATTATTGTGAACAAATGAAAAGTTATGCATTTGGGCTAAATCACTTGATCAGAACATTTGCAATGGCTTCAGTTGCCTAGCTTAATACTGCATCAGATTTGTTGTTGTATAGTTCCTAATAATATTCTAATATACTTTCAATGTTACGTGTCAACTAAATGTGTGGTATGATCTCATGGGCTTTGAAATAAGAAAAACAATATTACAGAAATATGTAATTCAGTTGTGTAATATCGAACACGTTACTTGTCTTCTCATTCTTACATTTCTTCTTTGTAAAATTGTTCTTCCAGTATTTGACTGGCAGAGATTATATTTTTAGTTAAGTAAAAAATGCATATGAAGAATTTAGCAGAGTGCTTAACACATTGTAGGTGCTCAATAAAGGATAGCTATATTTATCATTGGAAATATTATTGGACAAATATTAAAATCTATTCATGTCCTTTACAATAATGTGGTTTAGGCTTATAATGTGGAAATTCAGGCCACCATTCCTGAATACGATTCTCTAAACAAGTCATAGAGAATACAAAGAAGTGAAACAGAAATAACTGAGGAGACAGAGTGCTTCTAAGAATCATTGCTTTGATTCATGGAGCTATATGGATTGTGAAATATGTCAGAGTAGAGAAAAAAAATGTGTGAAGTAGACACAGCTCACAGAACAGGGAAGATGAAGGTTGGAGGGAAATACCATATATTGGAAGGAAGAAGGTTTAACCTGACTATTAAATGTGGAGAGTATGACATATTTATTTAACAGACAACCACTGAGAAAAGTGTGAAAAACTCAAAAACGTAGGATCTGACCTCCAAAAATAAATGTTCAAATGCAGTAACTAGAGAATATGTAAAGACCAAAACATAAATTTACCAGACTGCAAAAATGTACAAAGGGTGATAAACACCTGTGAAATGTTGCTGTGAATATATCCTTGGACCCTCTTCCCAGAAAAACAGCCATAATTCATACAAATAATAAAAACACAATCCTTTACATTATTCTGGGTATTATCCTCTGGGAGTTTGCAAATAGCAAATGGAGAAATATTTATTCAAGAAAATATATGCAATTTTAGTCTTTATTCCTTTTTCTCCCTCAGCTCAGTGTGGTAAAAGCTCTACTCTGGGAAGGTGTAACCAATAATATAAGATTCATTCTTCTCCCAGCTTCCTGTTTAAGTGATGGTTTCTTCCTGAAAGAAATAGGCTATGACCATTACTCATCCTTCCCTTTAGCTCCATGTTGCAGAAATTCTATTCCCAGAAAACACAATCAAGAAGTATTGAGTTCCTTCTTCCACCCACTTGCAAAATGTAAATTCTAACACAGAAGTGCCTGGCCTAGAATATAGGGACCCAATTGCCCCTACCCCAACTTAATCATAGGGTAGAAGTTACATGCTAGCAGAAGCAAGCAAGAAGACAAGTCTATCGTACACGAGCATCATCCAAGTGCCCAGTCTAAGATAGAGTTGTCATGGCAAGAGTTGTCACAGGCTACTGGCCCTGGCTCCAGCTCTGAAGCTGTGGCATAGTGTCTCCCCAGGGAGAGATGCAGTCTACAAAAACATAAAGTACTATAGCTCTCTCCAGAAGAATTTATTTTATTTTAAACAGAAGGGAAATATTCATGCCCAACCGCAGTGTTAAAATCAGTGAAAATCTTGGTGCAGAACAATTGATAGGAAACAGCAACAATCTCCAACACCCTCCATGACAACAAGAGTAGACCAGATAGAAGTTTAACAGGAAGAGTAAGAAAATAGATGAGCCCTGGCCGGTTTGGCTCAGCGGTTAGAGCGTCGGCCTGCGGTCCAGAGAGACCCGGGTTCGGTTCCCACTAAGGGCATGTACCTCGGTTGCGATTTGTGCCCGGCCCTGGTTGGTTGTGCGGGAGGCAGCCACTCGATGTGTCTCTTTCACGTCGATGTTTCTCTCTCTCTCTCTCTCTCTCTCTCTCTCTCTCTCTCTCTCTCTCTCTCCCTCCCATTCTATCTGAACAAAAAATGGAAAAGTGTCCTCGGGTGAGGATAAAAAAAAAGAAAAGAAAAGAAAATAGATGAGAAGAGTCCTCTTGGGGTTAAAGCCCATTTAAAGACTGACCTGAAAGAAGTATTTTGGTCTACCGCTGCAAATGGGGCCATACTTTACTTGCATAAAAATGTTGGAGAATGTATACTCCAGTGACTTCTTTGACAATAGTTCATCAGTCAGCTCACAATTAGTGGATGCTAACTAAAGGTGATGCTATTAGAGATAACCCACTCAAAACTTAACAAGGAGATTAGGAAAAAAGATAGTCAAAGAGCTCAGATAAAACAGCAGTCATCTCTGTGTAGGTTAGCGGGATACAGTGCAGCTCAAGGCTGCACTCTCTGAAGAACAGCATCAGGAGCTGCACAGTGTGAGAGATATAAAATTAACTATAACAGTCCAGCCAAGTCACTAAACAAATAATAACAAACATTAAGACCAAGTAAACAGAGAAATCAGGATCAATGGTTGCTACGCTATATTATAAAAAATGCACAGTTTTAACAAAAAAAGTGTGAGTCATGCAAGAAAAACCCCAGAAATGTGTGATCTATACACAAGAAAAAAGCAGGCATCAGAAATTGCCTTTGAGAATACCAAATGATGCATTTAGAAGACAGAGATCTTATAAGCATTTTCAAAGAAATAAAGATAACCATGCTTACAGAATTAAAGAAAAGTATGACAACAATGTCTTGTTAAGAAGTGAATATCGACAAAAAGAAAATTTTTCTTTAAAAAAAAATAAAAATTCTGGAGTTGAAATTACTAGAACCAAAATGAAAACTGACTAGAGAGGCTTGACAGTAGTTTTTCGCTGGCAGAAGTAAAAAAAAAAAAATCTATGAATTTGAAGACAGATTGATAAATATTAAGCAATGTGCAGAATAGAGAAAGAGAAAATAAGAAAAAAAAAAAAATCAACATATCCTCCACGGAATGCAGAGCACCATTAAGTGAACTAGAACACGAATAATAGAATTTTGAAAGTTAAGGTCAAAGAGAAAAGTCTTGAGGAGAAAATGGCGGTGGAGTGAATGGAAGCTACACAGACGATCTCCCAGGATCAAACGGGAATTACAACTAAAATAAAAACAAATCGTCGGAAAAAGCAACAGAAAAGCAGTGGGAGAGGACCACACAACCAGGGACACTGACTGAGCCTGGTAGGATCTGCGGAGACGCGTGAGGGTGGCGGCTAGGAGCCCACGGACAGCAGCGACCTTGGCTGTGAGCCCCGGCCCCGGCTGGGAGCTCTGCCCGCGGCTGTGGGCGTCGCCACCGGCTCTGAGCTGCGTCCTCGACTGGGAGCCGCGGCCCCGGCTGGGAGCCACACCCTCGGCGGGGAACTCGCGCCCGAGGCGGGGAAGTGCGGTCCCGGCTGGGAACTCGCGCCCGCGGCGGGGAAGTGCGGTCCCGGCTGGGAACTCGCGCCCGCGGCGGGGAAGTGCGGTCCCGGCTGGGAACTCGCGCCCGCGGCGGGGAAGTGCGGTCCCGGCTGGGAACTCCCGCCCGCGGCGGGGAAGTGCGGTCCCGGCTGGGAACTCCCGCCCGCGGCGGGGAAGTGCGGTCCCGGCTGGGAACTCGCGCCCGCGGCGGGGAACTGCGGTCCCGGCTGGGAACTCGCGCCCGCGGCGGGGAAGTGCGGTCCCGGCTGGGAACTCGCGCCCGCGGCGGGGAAGTGCGGTCCCGGCTGGGAACTCGCGCCCGCGGCGGGAAACTGCGGCCCCAGCTGTGAAAGACGCCCTCGGTGGGGAGCTACGGCCCCGGCTAGGAGCCGCGGCCCCGGTTGGGAGCGGCAGCCCCGGCTAGGAGCGACAGCCCCGGCTAGGAGCAGCGGCCCCAGCGCGGCGACCGTAGCCGGGAGCGGCGGTGGCGGTGCCCGCCCTCGGGGTTAAGAGCCCCAGCTACTCCAAAGCGCAGAGAGCCGGGACAGACCGCTAAACAGCCACAGCCTCTCACCTGGGGCTCCGACAGAGGGAGGGCGGACTGGACTGGAACTCTGAGGGGACACCTGGGATTTGGAGGGCGCTCAGAGTTGGTGCTGAGCTGTGGCCACAAAGGACAGTGGTGGCCAGCCCCTCCTTCCCAATTGCACAGACCTGCAGCGAAGTTCGCTCCTTCCTGGAGCTGTGGAAGCCCCTCCCCCAGAGATCTCCAGGTGAGGTAAAGAGGTAAAGAAATGCAAATTGAGGCTCATTAACAACCAGCATTGACCCCACCCTCGGAAACCCCCTTACACTGCAAACATCTGAGGGAGGTCCTCATTCAACTGAGATCCTAAGGCTTTTCAAGTAACTGAGGCTAATAGCCTCCAGGCAAAAAGCCAGAGCATAACTAAACCTTTCCTGAGCTTGCATACCTACCCAGGAAAGTGAGACTTGATAGAGGTGTTGAAGGAGGGCCCGCCACGCTAATTCAAACCCAGTAGAGGAAGCCACAAACACCAGAACACCAACACCCACAGGGAAAATTTGGCAGGCCCCAAAACCCATTGGGATAGCAAAAATGGTGAAACAAAGAAACAGATCCCAAATGAAAGAACAAGAGAACTCCACCGAAGATGAGATAAATGAAGTGCAGCTAAGCAAATTATCAGAGGGAGAGTTCCGAGCCATGATCCTGAGGAAACTAAACAGCATGAGTAAGGACATCAACACCATGAGTAAAGATATAGAAACACTGAAAACCAACCAAGTGGAAATAAAGAATGACATAGCAGAAATAAAGAACACATTGGAAGGATTGACCAGCAGAGTAGAGGAAGCAGAGGACCGGATCAGTGAATTAGAAGACAGAGTAGAAAAAATCAATCAATCAGAAAACCAAAAGGAAAAAACAATGAAAAAACAGGAAGATAGCTTAAGAGAACTGTGGGACAACTGGAAACGTAATAACATTCGCATTATTGGAGTCCCTGAAGAAGAAGAAAATGAGAAAGGGTTAGAGAATATATTTGAAGAAATAGTGACAGAAAACTTTCCTAACCTGGTGAAGGAAGAAAGCATTCAAGTTCAAGAAGCACAGAGAGCCCCAAGTAAGAAGAACCCAAACAGGCCCACACCAAGACACATAATAATCAAAATACCAAAAATCAAAGACAAAGAGAGAATCCTAAAGGCAGCAAGAGATAAACAACAGGTTACCTACAAAGGAAACCCCATTAGGCTATCATCTGACTTCTCAACAGAAACACTACAGGCCAGAAGGGAATGGCATGAAGTAATCAAGGTCATGAAAAACAAGGATCTGAACCCAAGACTACTCTATCCAGCAAGATTATCATTCAAAATAGAAGGTCAAATAAAGAGCTTCCCAGACAAAAAAAGGCTAAGGGAATATATTAGCACCAAACCAGCACTGCAAGACATGTTAAAAGGACTGCTATAATTATTAGAAGAAATAGAAAGATAATTAGAACCACACTGTACAAAAATGGCAATAAATAAGTACATATCAATAATCACCTTAAATGTAAATGGACTGAATGCTCCAATAAAAAGACACAGAGTAGCTGATTGGATAAGAAAGCATGATTCACACATATGTTGCTTACAAGAGACCCACCTCACAACAAAAGACGCACATAGGTTGAAAGTAAAGGGATGGAAAAAAATCTTCCAAGCAAACAGAAAGGAAAAAAAAGCTGGGGTAGCAATACTCATATCTGATAAATTAGATTTCAAATTGAAGACCATAACTAGAGACAAAGATGGCCACTACATAATATTGAAAGGGTCTATCCAACAGGAAGATATAACCTTGGTAAACATATATGCACCCAATATAGGAGCACCAAAATATATTAAAAATCTTCTGGAAGACTTCAAAGGAGAAATCGACCACAATACAATCATAGCAGGAGACTTCAACACCCCACTGACATCACTGGATAGATCATCTAGACAAAAAATCAACAAGGAAACAGAGACTCTAAATGAAGCACTAGATCAAATGGATTTAATAGATATATACAGAGAACTACACCCCAAAACTGCAGAATTCACATTCTTCTCAAATGCACATGGGACATTCTCAAAGATAGACCATATGTTAGGGCACAAACTAAGTCTCTACAAGTTCAAGAAGATTGAAATCATATCAAGCATCTTCTCAGACCACAATGCCATGAAACTAGAAATCAACTGCAACAAGAACATGCAAAAACATATGAACACATGGAGGCTAAATAGCATGTTACTGAACAATGAATGGGTTACCACGGAGATCAAGGAAGAATTTAAAAAATTTCTGGAAACCAATGAAAATGAACACACAACAACGCAAAACCTATGGGATACTGCGAAAGCAGTTCTGAGAGGGAAGTTCATAGCACTACAGGCCCACCTTAAGAAAGAAGAAAAATTTCTAATTGACTACCTAACCTCACAACTTAAAGAACTGGAAAGCAAACAAAAAGAAAACCCTAGAGCAAGTAGAAGGAAGGAAATAATAAAGATCAGAGCAGAAATAAATGACATGGAGACCAAAAAAGCAATTCAAAGGATCAACAAAACAAAAAGCTGGTTCTTTGAAAAGATAAACAAGATTGATGGACCCTTAGCTAGACTCACCAAGAAACAAAGAGAGAGAACCCAAATACACAAAATCAGAAATGAAAGAGGAGAAGTAACAACTGACACCACAGAAATACAAAGGATCGTTAGCAAATACTATGATCATTTGTATGGCAACAAATTCGACAATCTAAGCGAAATGGACACATTTCTAGAAACACATAGTCTCCCAAAACTGAATCGGAAAGAGATAGAAAACTTGAACAGGCCAATAACAACGAAGGAAATTGAAGATGTAATCAAGACTCTCCCAGCAAACAAAAGCCCAGGCCCTGACGGCTTCACGGGGGAGTTTTACCGAACATTCAAAGAAGAACTAACACCCATTCTCCTCAAACTATTCCAAAAAATTCAAGAAGAAGGAAGACTTCCAAACTCGTTTTATGAGGCCAGCATAATTCTCATCCCAAAACCAGAAAAAGACACTACAAAGAAAGAAAACTACAGGCCAATATCCCTGATGAACATAGATGCCAAAATCCTGAACAAAATTCTAGCAAACCGGATCCAGCAATACATCAAGAAAATTATTCACCATGACCAAGTGGGATTCATCCCAGGGATGCAAGGCTGGTACAACATACGCAAATCAATAAATGTGATACATCACATAAACAAAATGAAAGATAAAAACCACATGATCATATCAATAGATGCTGAAAAAGCATTTGACAAAATCCAGCACCCATTTCTGTTAAAAACGCTCAGCAATTTAGGAATAGAGGGATCATATCTCAACATTATAAAGGCCATATATGAAAGACCTACAGCCAACATCATACTCAATGGACAAAAACTAAAAGCATTTCCCTTAAGAACAGGAACAAGACAAGGATGCCCACTTTCACCACTCTTATTTAACATAGTACTGGAAGTCTTAGCCACAGCAATCAGACGTGAAGAAAAAATAAAAGGGATCCAAATTGGAAAGGAGGAAGTGAAACTGTCATTATTCGCAGATGACATGATATTATACATAGAAAACCCTAAAGACTCCATCAAAAATCTACTAGCCTTAATAAATGAATTTGGCAAAGTAGCAGGATACAAAATTAACGTCAAGAAATCGACGGCATTCTTATACACCAATGATGAACTCACAGAAAGAGAAACTAAAAAAACAATCCCATTTACCATCGCGGCAAAGAAATTAAGATACCTAGGAATAAACTTAACCAAAGAAGTAAAGGAACTATTTACAGAAAACTACAGGACATTGAAAAAAGAAATAGAGGAAGATATAAAAAAGTGGAAGCACATACCTTGTTCATGGATTGGAAGAATTAACATCATTAAAATGTCCATACTACCCAAAGCAATCTACAGATTTAATGCAATCCCCATCAAAATACCAACGACATATTTCACAGAACTAGAACAAATACTTCAGAAGTTCATATGGAACCAAAAAAGACCCCGAATAGCTACAGCAATCTTGAAAAAGAAGGACAAAGTAGGAGGGATCACAATACCGGACATCAGGTTATACTACAAAGCTACTGTAATCAAAACAGCCTGGTACTGGCACAAGAACAGGCACATAGACCAGTGGAACAGATCAGAGAATCCGGAAATTGACCCAAGACAGTATGCTCAATTAATATTTGACAAAGGTGGTAAGAGCATACAATGGAGCAAAGACAGCCTCTTCAATAAATGGTGTTGGGAAAATTGGACAGCTACATGCAAAAAAATGAAACTAGATCATCAACTTACACCATACACAAGAATAAACTCAAAATGGATAAAAGACTTAAATGTGACTCATGACTCCATAAGAATCCTAGAAGAAAATGTAGGCAACAAAATTTCAGACATCATACGCAGCAAAATTTTCACTGATATATCACCTAAGGCAACAGAAATAAAGGAAAAAATAAACACATGGGACTACATCAAACTCAAAAGCTTCTGCACAGCAAAAGAAACAACCATCAAAATGGAAAGGCAACCTACTGTATGGGAGAGCATAATTGCCTATGATATATCAGATAAGGGACTAATTTCCAAAATATATAGAGTGCTCATACATCTCAACAAAAGGAAGACAAAGAACCCAATTAAAAAATGGGCAGAGGAACTAAATAGATACCTCTCCAAACAGGACATACAAACGGCCAAGAGACATATGAAGAAATGCTCAACTTCACTAATCATCAGAGAGATGCAAATTAAAACAACAATGAGGTATCACCTCACGCCTGTCAGAGTAGCCGCCATCAACAAAGCATCAAACAACAAGTGTTGGCGAGGATGTGGAGAAAAGGGGACTCTAGTACACTGCTGGTGGGAGTGCAGACTGGTGCAGCCACTATGGAAAACACTATGGCGTTACCTCAAAAAATTAAAAATTGAATTACCATTTGACCCAGTGATCCCACTCCTAGGAATATACCCGAAGAAACCTGAAACACCAATCAGAAAGAATACATGTACCCCCATGTTCATAGCAGCGCTATTTACAATAGCGAAGATCTGGAAACAGCCCAAATGTCCATCAGTAGACGAATGGATAAAAAAGCTGTGGTACATATACACAATGGAGTACTATGCATCGTTAAGAAAGGACGATCTCTTATCCTTTGCGTCGACATGGGAGGACCTGGAAACTATTATCCTAAGTGAAACAAGCCAAGCAGAGAAAGACAAACATCATATGTTCTCACTTATTTCTGGAATATAATGAACATAACAGTGGGAGGAGCAGGGTAGTCCGGAGGACGTGGAAGTGGGGTACAGGCTGACATCTGCCAGAAGAGGGGGCGGGGGAGGGGAGAGATGAACACAGAACTTGTACGTATGTACTCATAACCAATGGACATGGACAACAAAACGGGGACGGGACAGGGAGGGAAGGGGAGGGGGGTGCCAACGGGGGAAAAAAAGGAGAATCATCTGTAACATAAGTAAATTAATAAAAAAAAAAAAAAAAAAAAAAAAACAAAGAGAAAAGTCTTGAAAGGAACCAGCAAAACTGACGTATAGATAAGAGAACTCCAATAGGAAGATCTATTGATTTCTCTTAGGAAACAGTGGAAATCAGAAGAGAGCAGTGTGACACATTCAAAGTGCTATAAGAAAAAAAAAAAAAACTGTCAACCTAGAATCTTTAGCAATTCTTTCAGAAAAAAAAAAAAAAAAAAAGAATGAAAATAAAACATCCCAGATTTTTAAAGCATTTTTTACTAGCATATTCATTATATAAGAAATACTAATGAAGTATTTCAGGCTGAATGCAAGCAGCATCAGCAGTAATTTGAAACCACATACACTCCATAAAAAAGGAATGTTGGTAAATATAACTATGTAGGTGATCATAAAAACATTATAATTGCATATTACTTTTTCTTTCTTTTCCAATTCATTCTATGAGGTCAGTATTACCGCCAGACCAATGCCAGACTGAAATATCACAAAAAAGAAAATAGAAAACAACATATCAATATCTCTAATTAATATAAATGCAAAAATCCTCAATAAAATACCAGCAAATTCCACAAAACATAAAAGGAATATCATGACAAAGTGGGATCATCACAAGAATGCAAGGTTGGTTAAACATATAAAGTTCAAGTAATGCAATTAACCATATTAATATAAAAATCACATAATTAATAAGCACCAAAAAAAAATCTAAATCTAAGCACCCTTTCATGATAAAATTATTTTTTAAAGCTAGAAATAAAGGGAAATTACCCAACCTGATTAAAATCTATGCATAAAAACACAGATAGTGTCATACTTAATGATGAAAGACTAAAAGCTTTTCCTCTAAGACCAGGAAAAAAAACATGTAAGCCCACTCTCATCGCTTCTATTCAATACTTTACTTGATTGCAGCTAGAACAATTAGGCAATATATACATACATACATGCAACATATATACACATACATACATATATATGTATACATACCTACATATACACAGAAACTCACAATTATAAAGAAGAATTTAAAAATATCTTTTTGAAAATGATAAGCATGCAGAACATCTAAAGGAATCAACTAAAAAGCTATTATGACTAATAAACTAGTTTGGCAAAGTTGGAGGATTTAATATAAAATATTCAATCAATTACATTTCTATATATTAGTAATGAACAGTCATCAAATTAAATTAAGAAAAAATTTTAATTACAATAACATTAATAGAGAATAAAATACAAGGAATCAATTTAACAAAAGAAGTACAATACTTGTTCTCTAAATACTAATATATTTTGACAGAAACTAAAGAAGACCTAATTAGAAAGACATCTCACTTCATAGATGAGAAGACTTAATATAGGTAAGATATCAATAAACCCAAATTGATCTTGATTCAATGCAAACCTTATCAAAATTTCAATTACTTGTTTGGAAGAATATTAACAAGTTCATCCAAAAATATATGTAGAAATTCAAAAGATTCAAAACAATCTTGAAAAATAAGAGAGAACTCACATTTTCATTTTCTGATTTTTAAACTTATTACAAAGTTGCTGTGATCAAGACAGACTGATACTGGCATAAAGATAGACATGTAATTAAATGGAATAAGACTTGTAATTAAAAAATAATCCTCTACATATAAGATGATTAACATCATTATCCATTAAGAAAATGCAAACCAAAGCTACGACATACCATTACCACCCACTAGAATGACTATAACAATAAAAAATAGAGACAGTCGTCCCTCGCCACTTCACACTTCGACTTTCGCGGCTTCACTCTATCATGGGTTTTTCAAATATATTCATTAAAACGTTGATCGAGACAGTGAAAATGATACAGCGCGCGCTCGCTTGTCTGAGTCAGTTATACACCCCTGTATTACAATTAAAGTTAAAATTACTCTACGTATGGACTGTAGGCCTATGTATTCGAGCACCCCAGGAATCCTTCAATGCCAGGTGCAACCGCTAGAGTCTGGAACGGATTAAACACGATAAACAAGGGACGACTGTAATCACAAGTTTTGGTGAGGAATTGGACATTTTAATCCTTATAGATTGCTGATGGGAATGTAAAGCGGCACAACTGTGTTGGAAAACAATGTGACAGTGCCTGGCAATGTTAAACATTGTGTTATCATATGACACAGCAGCTCTGCTCTTGGGAATATACCAAGAAAAATGGAAAAATACTTCCACACAAAACGTGTGCTTGAATGTTCACGGCATCGTTATTCATTACAACCAAAAGGTGCAAACAACTTAAATCCCCATTAGCTAATGAATGTATAAATAAAATGTGATGTATTCATATAATAGAACATTATTTGGAGATAAGAAGAAATGACGTATTGATACATGCTACAACATGGATAAACCTTGAAAACATTATGCTCAGTGAAAAAAGCAGTCACAAAAAAACACATATTATATGATTTCATTTATATAAATATATAAAATAGGCAAATCTATAGAGACGGAAAGTAGGTTAGTGGTTGCCAGGGACTGGAACAGGGGTCAGCAATTAAGAATGACTACCTAGAAACCCAGTAGAGCAGCAGTTCTCAACCTGTGGGTCGAGACCCCTTTGGGGGTCGAACGACCCTTTCACAGGGGTCGCCTAAGACCATCAGAAAACACATATTTCTGATGGCGATTCATAACAGTAGCAAAATTACAGTTATGAAGTAACAACAAAAATAATTTTATGGTTGAGGGTCACCACAACATGAGGAACTGTATTAAAGGGTCGCGGCATCGGGAAGGTTGAGAACCACTGCAGTAGAAGGAGCCACAACCAGCAGAACAACACCCACAGGGAAAATCGGGCAGACTCCAAAACCCACTGAGATAGCCAAAATGGTGAAACAAAGAATCAAATCCCAAATGAAAGAACAAGATAATTGGACAGAAGGTGAAATAAATGAAAGGGAATTGAGCAAGATATCAGAGGACATGTTCAGAGTAATAATCATGAGGAAGCTCAACAGCATGAGTAAAAATATAAAAGTATTAAAGTAAAAAGAAAAAGAATGACTACCTATAGGTACAAGGTTTCTTATTGGGTAATAAAATATCCTGAATTTAGATTGTGCTAATTGTTGCACAATCCTGTGGAGCATGGATACATGTTACAATGTGGATGAAGTTTAAAAATGTTTTGCTTGCAAATAAATTAGTCACAGATAACCTCAGATGATGCTATTTACACACGAAGTGTCTAGAATAGGCAAACGTGTGGAGACCGAGAATGTTAGTGGGTTTAGTGGTGCTTTGGGGCTGGGCAGGTGAAGGGTACAGGGAGGGATTTTGAGTGACTGCTAATATATACTAGGTTTCTTTTTAGGATAACAACAATGTTTCAAAATTAAATTGTGATGATGGTTACATAACCCTGTGAATATACAAAAGCTTATTGAATTGTACAATTTAAATGGGTGAATTGTATGATATATAAATTATATCTCAATAAAGCTGTTAAAAACTGTACAAAGGAAATGCAGTTAAACTTATTAGGAACTTAGGTCAGGAAATTCAGGTAACATATGGACATCAATGAAATATAAAGAGATAACATGTATTGATACATGGGTAGAGTCTTCCCCAGAGCATAGGAGGAGACAAAATGTAAAATAACAAATTCAGAGAACAGACATCTGAAAATTTTAATACTGGGAAATAGTAAGCAGTGAACATTTTTTTAAAAGTATTTTTTTCAATGCTTTTTAAGAGAGAAAGGAAGGCAGAGGGAGCAGGAAACATCCACGTGAGAGAGAAACATCGTTCACTCCCTCCTGCACGCCCCCCACGGGGATGCGGCCCGCAGCCCAGGCAGGTGCCCTGACCGGAGGGAGCCAGGACCTCTCAGTCCAGGGGACGACGTCAGTCCACGAGCCACACCGGCCGGGCTAGAGTGGACATTTTTAGAAATTTTTTTCTGTGAAGAAATTTTTCTGGGCAAGAATAAGAACGAAGCGGATCCCGGCAGCAGCCGCGGCTCTGGTGGTCTCAGGCTCCTCTTGCTGTCCCCTCCTCGCGTCCGGAAACAGGGCCTGTGCTGTGGCTGTCTCTGATGGAGCCGTCAGTGTTCAATGACGTGAAGGTGGTGAGTCTTCAACACCAGAGGGGCGAAGAAGCGCGAGAAGGCAGTGCTCTTCTGCCTGAGTGAAGACAAGGACAACATTCTGGAGGAGGGCAAGGAGATCCTGGTAGGTGACGTGGGCCAGACAGTTAGACGACCCCTACGCCACCTCCGTCAAGATGCTGCGGGACAAAGACTGCGTGCGCCTGTATGACGCAACCTAGCAGACCAAGGAGAGCAAGAAGGAGGACCTGTGTTTATCTTCTGGGCCCCTGGGTCTGCACCCCTTAAGAGCAAAATGGTCTATGCCAGCTGCAAGGATGCCCCCTCCAGCCCCCTGCCTGGAGCATCTGGCAGCCCCAGACCTGCCTGTGGGGGTTGCAGGCTGCCCCTTCCAGCCAGCCGGGAGAGGCTGGGGGAATCCCAGCAGCGGGAGGGCAGGCCCTTCACCCAGTTGCCAAACGGTCCCCCATCCCCTGGACCTTCCTCCTCTTTCCACCCCTGACGGTTCTGGCCTTCCCAAACCGCTTTTGATTTTCTGATTCTCCTTGGGTTGAAGCAGACCAAGTCCCCCCAACCCCAGGGAACCCAGTTTGGGGGAGGGCCTGTATTTTTTTAAGACACCCCAACTTCCCACACGTTCCTCCCTTTCCCATGCTGCCAACTTCTAACTGCAATAGTGACTCTGTGCTTGTCGGTTTAGTTGTGTGTATAACTGGAATGTTGTGGAGACGACCCCCTCCCCAGGCTGCGCGTTCCCCTCCCCTTTCCACCTGGTCATGGCCGCTCAAGGGAACAGGACCAGCAAGGGACCCTCAATTAAAAAGAAGAAAAACACAACACTAAAAAGGCTCACTTAAAAAAAGAATAAGAATGAAGGTTTTTGTGAAGAGGTCACATCTAAGAAGAATGAAAAGTTTCAAGGTCAGAGAACTAAACTAGTCGTTTAAACTAGCAGTGCTAACCCAGTAAACTGAATGACATAAAAGGTAGAGGAAAAAATCTTGAAATAAAAAAATAACAAAGAATATTTTTAGTATTTGAATTTTATTGTTAACTGTGGTTACAAACACAAACATTTTAAGTATATTTAAGTGGACAGTTTAATAGTATTAAGTACATTCATGTTGTTATGCAACAGATCTCTAGAAATTTTTCACCTTGCAAAATTGAAATTGTATACCCATTAAACACTTACACCCCCTTCTCACCCTCTCAGCCCTGGGCAACTACGTTTCTAGCTCTGTTTCTATGATTCTACTACTTTAGATACTGTCCATGTGTAGAATCATACAGCATTTATTCTTTGGTGATTGACTTAATTCACTTATTATAAAGTCCTCAGGATTCATACATGCTGTAGAAACTGAAAGGGTCTCCTTCCTTTTGAAAGCTGAATAATATCATTTTTTTGTATATAGGAAAGTTTCTTATACATTCATCTGTCAAGAGATATTTCGGTCACTTCCACCCTTTGGATATTATGAAAAATGCTACAATAAATAAGGGTATGCAAATATCTCTATAAGATCCTTCTTTAATTCTTTTGAATATATATCCAGAAGCAGATTTGCTAGATCATATTGTAATTCTATTTTTAAAATTTTGAGGAACCGTCATACTAGTTTCTATAGCGACTGCATCATTTACATTCCCACCAACAGTACTTAAGGGTTCCAATTTCTCCACATCATTGCCAAGACTTGTTTTCTATTCTTTTGATAGTGGTCATCCAAATGAGTGTGAGGTGGTATCTCATTGTGGGGTTCAGTTACATCTGCCTAATGATTAATGATGTTGAGCATCTTTTCTTATGTGTGGTGCCCATTTGTATATCATCATTGGAGAAATGTCTATGTAAGTTATTTGCCCATATTTAAAATTGTATCTTTTTTTATGTTGTGGGTTGTAGTAGTTCTTTATATATTCTGGTTATTAATCCCTTATCAGATTTATGATTTGCAAATATTTTCTTTCATTCTGTGGATTGCCTTTTCACTCTTTTTTTTAAATCCTCACCTGAGGACATTTTTCCATTTTTGTTCAGATAGAGTGGGAGGGAGAGAGAGGAAGAGAGAGAGAGAGAAACATCTATGTGAAAGGGACACATCGAGTGGCTGCCTCCTGCACAACTCCAACCGGGGCCAGGGACAAACTGCAACTGAGGTACATGCCCTTAGCAGGAACCGAACCCTGGTCTCTCTGGACCGAGGGCCAACGCTCTGACCACTGAGCCAAACCGGCCAGGGCTTCTTTTCACTCTTAAATTGTTCCGTTTGAGGACAGAGAATCTTTCACATATTAAAAGATGCTATTTTTTTTTAAGAAAAGAAGTGCCGTTTACAAAAATACAGCACTTTCATATAATTAGTAAGTCAATCCACGTTAAAAATCCGTTTCACCATGCTCCTGCCTCCAGGGAGACTTATCAACATGTCCCAATGTGTCTACCTCTGTGGGACATTGAATGATTCTGCTGGTTCTGGAAACCCACCACTGCTGCCACTCCTGACACCTGTCTCGCCAGAATAAGATCATTGCGGTTCCTGCTTCTGTGTCTCACTAGCTTCAAAAGCAATGCAGCTTTGGACGGTTGACCGAGCCTTAGTAAGAAGCTACGCCCATGTTTTAGCTGCAAGTGAGGAGTGGACAGTGAGTATGAGACATTTTCAGTACCTCAAATGGGAGATAGGCTAGGTCTCCTTAATGTGGAGATTCCTCAAACATATATTTGATGGGCATTGTGGTTGAAAAGTAAATGATATTCACCACTTATCTTCAAGAAACAAAGATGACCTCCCATGAAATATATCTTAGGATCATTATTATAAATAATTATCTTCTTGAAGGGCCATTTACCTAACCCCAAATAATACTCCATACACTTTAATGTATATAGAATAATAGGTCAAAAATTTTTTTTAATCCTCACCTGAAGATATTTTTCTATTTATTTTCAGATAGAGTGGGAGGGAGGGAGAGAGAGAGAAACATTAACATGAGAGGGACACATTGACTGGTTGCCTCCTGCGCGATCTCGACCAGGGCCAGGACAAACCTCAACTGAGGCACATGCCCCTGACCAGAATCAAACCCAAGACCCATTGGTCCACAGGCTGACACTCTAACCGCTGAGTCAAACCAGCCAGGGCCACATTTTTTCTTTTTAATCCTCACCCAAGGATATTTCTCCATTTATTTTCAGATAGAGTGGGAGGGAGGGAGGAAGGGATGGAGAGAAACATCGATGTGAGAGAGACACATCTATTGGTTGCCTCCTGCATGACCCCAACCAGGGCCTGAGAGGAACCACAACCGAGGTACATGCCCTTGACCAGAATCAAACCTGTGACTCTTTGGTCCCTGGCCGATGCTCTAACAGCTGAGCCAAACCGGCCAGGGTGATAGCTCAGATTTTTAAGCCCAAAGTTCTCCATTCACTTAATATCCTATCCCTATTACAATTTGCTGGCATGGTTATTATAATGCTTAGAGACAGAAAAAAGAGCTTCATTTACCTGTAAGTCCATTCCATTTAAGTAGAAAATACATATTAGTGATGGAAGAAAGAATGGCTCTATAAATAATAAATTAGGCCATCCAAATCAATATCTGTTACCTATATGATCATAGATGTTATAGCTGATCACTCTCAAATCCTAGAGAATAAAGAGTCTAAATTATGTGTGTTGGTCAAATCAATATTTCTTCTTCAAAGGCTAGAGCCGATGACATGGTCTACTATTCACACTAAGAATGAAAATAGTTAGCCTTATGATATTATCTTTATGTGAAAAAAAATACAATACATATATTTACCTACACTAAACACACTGCCTACTCTCTCTAGAACTAATGACTTCCTAAAAGTCTGTGGGACTTCATCAGATATATTTTATTTTTATTATATATTTTAATTTACACAATTATATCAAATTATATATTTTCAATAGACTTGTATTTTTATATTTTTACAATTAAAATTTTTTTCTCCTACATGAAAATTTGTATGGCATATTTTCAGGGCTTAAGCATCAGAAGTACCCAAAAATCTGTTTTGAAATTCTATCATTCAATTAATGTATTCTGGAACTTACACAAATAATAATTTATAGGCAAACAAATGATATGGCAAAACAGTGAATTAGTAGTTCCCAGTATTTTATTACTACTATTTTTTTACATTTTAACATTACAATGTCATGGAAATCCTGAATGTAACACTTTAGTTTTGCCCTATTGAGGCCAAAGCTAATGTTAGACAGAAGAAAGTGTTACCAGCCTCGAAGTGGGGAAATTCAACTAAAAAGAGTCTTTAAGTTTAAAGCTATAACTACTGTCTTTGGATTGAACAAATATCTGTTATGTCCACACACATAAAACACACCAGATTCCTGTTGACCATCTCCTGTCTCCATTTATTTTCATTCATTTCCAGTCATACTGGGATGAATTGCACAGATAAGAAGTGGTGCATTATTGGAGTTTAGAAACGGCGGCATTAGTTTTGCAGGCTCTCGCCCTGACCAGTGACATGGGCAGATTTATATTAATTCCAGAATTGGCTGGAAAAACTTCAGTTAAGCATGGGGAGGAGAGTGAGATGTGAGTCGCAACCACAAAATGCTGCATTTCATGTGAAATCGGTGTAAGTGAGAACTTTAAATGGTATTGACAGGAGTGTGAATTTTCTTTTTTCAGAGTTCCACCTGCCTGAAAGTGGAAGCTGCTCCTGCTGCTGCCCATGCTGTCCCCGTCTGAGGGATGAACAAAAGCCTCCTCTCCCAAAGTCTGTCAATCCGGCACTTTCGTGAGGACTGAATTCATTTAAGGAAAAAAAGAAAGTGCTAAACGAATACATTGTCAAACTAAAAATGACTTTAATTTTTTAAAAGGAAACTTGGCATACCAATTATTCTGAATAATTATCTCAGCAATGTGTAGTTTTGGGTTACCAACTGCTGTGACAGAGAGAAATCCTACATTATACACACTATTTAAATCAGTAGTTAATTTGGACTCCAAAGTATAAGTAGCAAGAAATGGCTACAAAATTTGCACATAAATACCATGGAGAGTGGGAAGTAAAACTGCTGCTTCAATAAATAAACATTATCAGAATAAATATTAATATTAAGATGATCTGCTTTCATTGTCTAACATTAAAAGTAAATAGTATACAATTCTGATATTTCAAACCATATAATTATTTTATTATTTCTTGACAGATTCATGCCAATTAATTCATAGGAGAAATGTCTTGAAGTGTCAACTTCCTACCTTTGATTTTTAATTTTTCTTAATCTTTCTGTTTTGGTCCAAGCAAATTAAATGTTTAAATGTTTTAATATGATTTATTAAGGTAAAGAGAAAACAACTTTTTTGAGGAGGGTCTCTTTCAACTAAAAGGTTATTGCAAGTCATTTGTTTATGTTTGTACAATGGAAACAATGTCTCCAGTTATGATCCATCACTGTTTTCTCCTTTCCAATAATCCAGTTGGGGACATTTTTTCAAAGGCTCCAAGAGCTGCTCCTTCATTTCAGTTCTTCTCCTTGTACACAGGACCTGAGAGAAGATGGGATCTGAACACTCCAGATCCATTGTGCTCACATCGGCTGCCTCTGTGGCACTGTGATCATCAGCAGTACACAATGGGAGGCATTTCGGTACTTATGGTGCATAATTATTAAGGTGTGACAAAAGGATGAAGGAATTGTGGAGGCAATCTGTTCTTCAATCTGGGCCGTCTGTGACCCTTTCAGAGCAGCAGAGTGTTAATTTCCTGAACATCTCATGATAAGCAAAACAAGCCTCTGACAAGGAGGTGCCATGAAAACACGCCATGGGTGCATGATTTATTCCCTGATGAAATAAAACCCCAGTGAAATAAGATGGTTGGTTCTCATAGGTAAAGAAACTCTGGAGCTTTTATAAGCAATTGATGATGTACTCCTGCCAAGGGGGCTTGGGAGAAAATTTGTTTATATTTAGAAGGTTAGTTAATTCCCTCAATTTACAATAATTTTTATTTCATATAAAGTGATCAGAAAGATAATTTTTATGATAATTCCTAGTGATCTGAAAGTCCATTGTTCTTTACATAGAGTAGTTTGCAAAATAACCAGTTATAGAAGTAGTATTCACCGGTTAATAAATACTGTTTACTGGTGTTGGTTCCAGTAAACAGAAACTGGAAATTAACTGAAAATTCAGAAACACATTAAAATTCCAAATATATGTACTATAGATTAAAGTTTTGACTTTAAAAATAAAAACATTTATTTTAATATGATGGGCTTAAAAATAAACGCTGGGTACTTTTGTTTTACCAGGCTTTAACAGATTATCTTTAAAGCAAATGCTTTATTCAGGAAAATAAAATGAACAATTCATCTTTTTTAACTTACTTGAATCAGAGAAAAAGTAGTTTTATAATGAATAATACAAAATACCTATTTTTCCCCCTGAGTTGGAAATGTCACATTATGTTACACAATTTTGGTCTGCAAAGTAACTCATCAAACTCAGAAGTAAAAAGCCATGTTTCATTGCCTCCTGTGAGGTTCCAGACTTAGTTACCTTGAGATTACTGTCTGCCTTAGTCTACGCCCCAGGAGTTTCAGAATCATCCACAGAGCTAAAATCAGCAGTCTTCAGTCAGAGCCTTTGGAAAGGAAAGAGAAAAAAATCAAAAGCAGAGGCAGTCTGGAATATATTCTCGACTCTGTTAGGTTTGACTGCATTGGCACGCTCAGCAGCTCGGGCAGGTCAGCTCGGTATGAGTGATGTTTAAATGTCTCTTGTGATGGCTTTAAAAATAATTTAAACCACTTCTCCTTCTCTGCACACGGCTAGGAATCCAGGTAGATCAACCCAGATACCTATTTCATACTGAGTGTGCATTCCATGTAGAGGGAGACCACAATCCACTCCAATGAGCCTGTTCACCGGGGTAGGCGTTGGGAGTCTTAAACTGAGGGATGGAAGAAAAGGGGACTACTTTAGTCACACTCTGAAGATCAGTGTTTCTAAAATTTAGTTTGTTAAAAATACAAATAGTCAGTTATCTCTGTCAGGGAGCCTGGCTCAGCTCTAGCTTGATGCCCAGGACTCTACCTGAATGTTTAACAATTGTTTCCAGAGCCTCTAAGAATCACACTCTGAGAAATCTCGTGATAAGTCCATTATTATCAAATATACAGATGAGTTAACCAATCACTGAGCTTTACAACTAACGTCAACCTAAGATACGGTGTGAGTACAGATTTTATTCACTCTCTGCTCTGATGTGAGAACTGTAAAAAGTCACAGAATCGGCGATGTTTCTCCATTAAATGTCCTGAATGCTCGTTTCCTCTGGTTTTGACTTTTTTAAATAAAAATGTATCTTTGTTGTTGAAAAGTGTTACAGAGGTCCCTCTTTTATTCCCCAATTGACCTCCTCCACCCTGCTTCCCCCACCCCACCCCCCGCCTTCACTGCACTGTGTCCACGGGCTATGCATATATGCATACAAGTTCTATGGCTAATCTCTTTCCACCCTCCCCTTGCCTCTAAGATCCATCAGTCTGTTCCCTACTTCCATGTCTCTGGATCTATTTTGTTTGTCAGTTCATTTTGTTCATTAGACTCCACATATAAGTGAAATCATATGATACCTGTCCTTCTCTGACTGGCTTATTTCACTTAGCATAATACTCTCCGGGCCTTCTCAAAGGGTAAGAGATCCTTCTTTTTTACAGTTACATCGTATCCCATTGTGTAAATGTACCACAGCTTTTACTGCCATTTGACCCAGTGATACCACTTCTAGCAATATATCTTAAAAATCCTGAAACACCAATCAGAAAGAAAATATGCACCCCTATGTTCAAAGTAGTGCTGTTTACAATAGCTAAGATCTGGAAACAGCCCAAGTGTCCATCAGTAGATGAGTGGACAAAAATTGCTTTCGACTTTTTTGTTTTCAATATCTTATGTGAGGTTGTTTTGCCCATTTCTTCAAAGTATTTTTCAAAGTCTATATATCTGTTTGTCAGAAAGTTTTATACTGATTCCCAATCCTTAGATGTGTTGTAAATAAGAAGTAAAAGTATTTTCCTCAGGCTCCTCCATTACCACTTTACCCAGAACTCAAGGAGAGGAGGGATTGCTTGTGCAGGAAATCTCTCATTCGGAAATGCAGTGTTGCCTAAGTTTCTGACAGCGGTTATTGGAAGTGTCGGCTCATCTTCACACAGCTGCGCACTGCTGCTTAAGTGGGTCGGCCAAGGTCGACGTCCTGGACACCAGGTGTACACAGAGAGACTGTGAACTACTCTGCCGAGGAGCAAAATAAGACGAGGGGCGAAAGAGAGCAGAGAAAAACAAAAACGTGGGAGAGGAAAGAGAGGAAGGAAAATGTATGTTTCCTGTAGTTGCTGCAAAAAAATTATCCCAAACTTGGTGGCAGAAAGCAACAGAAATGGATTCCCTCGCAATTCTGGAATCCAGAAGTCCAAAGTCAGCGTCACTGTGTTTCATTAGATGTTGCCAAAGCTGTGCTCCCTCCGGAGGCTCCAAGGGAAAATCCATTCCTTGCCTCTTCCAGCTTCTGATGGCTTCCGGCATTGCTTGGCTTGTGGCCACATCACTGCGCTCTCAGGGTCGGCATCTTCAAACCTCTCTCTGCTGCATCTGCCTATCATCTTCTCTTTGTGTCTGTTTGGAAACTCTCCCTCTGCCTCTTATGAGGGTACATGTGATCGCATTTAGGGTCGAATCAGACAGCATACTCTGTTTCAAGGCCATTAATTTGACCATATTGGTCTTTTTTGGGCCCTATATAAGGTGACTTTCACAGGTTCCAGGTTTAAATTGAGGATATAGGAGGTGGGGGCATTTTTGAGTTTACACAGACAGAAAAGAGAAATGAGAGAACCTGTATCAGAAGGCTGATGCCATTACAGAAAGTGGCCATTGGAACAGCCACAAGCTGGACTCAGAAGACCTACGATCAGTTGTAAGCGGTGTGCCTTGCCGAGGCAAAAACTGTCTTGATCTTCCTAAACTGTCCATGAATACTGCTTCAGAAACAAAGGCTTGTGGGGAAACCATCTGAGTTTCACAGAAGTAAAAACATCTGCCAGAAATGACCACGAGAGTTTTAATCCCTGTGTGTACTGGGACAGGAAGCCCCACAGGACTTGGGATAAGAACTTGAGGTGATTTTATCTCGATATCAAAGGCGAGTGCTGCGTAGCTGAAATCTGGATGCCACTGTATGTACTCTGGTCTCACGGAGTTTTCACGATAACGTTAGGGTTTTGCCATTTTGTTTTGTTGTGTTTTGTTGTGTTTTGCTGCTATGCTTCTTTCTGTCCTTTCTTGGCTGTCTACACATTTCTGGAAAGCATCTCAGTTTACTCTGTACGAACTTTTCTACCTTCCTTGCTAGTTCGTGCTTCCTGTCTTTCTAAGCTTGAATGAACTATTTTGTTGACATACATTTCTATCAAAAATAACAGAAATCTCAGGCCACCCAGTGCAATAGTTCTGATCTGCCTGTCTCTTGGTTCATAGAGTTCACCCATTACATCTTTATCTTCAAATCTATGATGAGAGAGACTTTTAATGTCCATTAGGAAATGCTCTGGTCTGAGAGGAAAGGAAACAGTCCACAGATGGACTTCAGAACTATCTAAGTGCTGGGTGGACAAGGTATCGTCCGTCCGACAGTAACTTGCCACATCTCAAAGACAGACTTTCTTTGATTACTGGCAAGGTTCCTATTAGAGCTGACGAGGGGGTTGAAAAAAGAGTGAGCAGTCCCCGAGCCTGCAGGAACTAGGCTAAGAAAAGACAGCTAGCGCCGTGGAGCATCGCACGTGTGGGTTACACTGTGCTCATTGTGGCTCAGGTCATCTTACATTTCCAGGTTCATAGACACCCCCAAGTGCCAAAAACATGAGAGGCACTTTCCGGAGAGGTGCCAGGCCACCTTAGAAGGGCATTTAACAGGCTGCATTAGAGCTGCTTCACCTCCAGGGGGACGTTGACCAGGTGAGCACACAGGATTCGCCTGCAGGGTCAAGGGCATGCACAGAGCAGGAGGCACTTGCCCTCTGCCTCCACAGAGAGCTTTAGATATTTCCTCTGGAGCTTGAGAAGCTAGTATGCAAAGTGTGTAACTCTTGACAAGGAAAGTTCAGAGTCAGGGAACTCCTTGGGATGGACGCGTCTAACCGTACAAGGAGAAAGACAGTATGGGGTGAGCTGTAAAATTAATCTCTGTATTCATGGTCAGACTTGCACTACTTTAAATGATACATTTTCCAATACTCTGCTGGACCAATACATGTATTTATTCTTTAATTTAATAAATGCTTGTTGAATGTCTATTGTACTCAAAAGACTGTGTTGCATTCCTTAAGTAAACAGGTAGGGTTTAGTCATTTTATCTAGGATAGTTACCAGTAAATTAATAGTATTAAATATATAGTCTAAAGAAATAATAAATAAAGCATCCAATAAATGTATCTCGGCACAGCACACTGGGTGGAATGCAAAGTTAAATCTGATTCAATTTTGCCCAGAAAAAGGGGAGCTTATTGTTCAGTGAGTAATTAATTGATGTAATATCATCTGTAGTAAAATGTGACACATGAGAAGCTCTGAGTGTTCGGGTGCAGTGAGGTAGTTGCATGGATCAGAGGCAAATTTCCTGGATTTCCTGGGTTGTAAATGAGGTCTTGCTAGCAACTCTTTAATAATCTCTTATAAGTCTGCTCACTTTTTCAGTGAGATAATCCCACAAAGAAATATATCAAGACATTCATATATCAAATAAAATGCAAGAGGGAAAGAATTAAAGATGAATATAATCTATTCCCTAACCTCAAAAAAATTTCTAACTCAGTGGAAGGAATGAACATTTGTGGAAATTATTCTAATGAAATATGTGTGTTTTCCCAAAACTGAGGTCCACACAAAGTGTCCAACTCTGTTGAGAAAAGTCAAGAGACGGGGAAAGAGAAAATCAGTAATGATTTTCGAAAGAGCAGACTCTGTTACAGTATAAACTTTTCTTACCCAAGCCAAAGGGTGCCTAAATCCAAAAGTGGGTCTCAGGAAGCCAAAGAGATTGATTTAACTCAAAGGGTTGGTGGTTGATGCTCACTCTACTTGTCCTCAGTAGCAAAACAATATATGCGTCATGTGGCAGCAGCACCAGTAGGTCCCGAACCCTCGACACCACAGGAAAGGGAACTTCCCTCCGGCACACACGCAGTGCTGGTCTCTGCCGCAGGTTTACTGGGCAGAGCCTCCAACTCTTTTCTCCATTTGATGATCTCAACTACCAACCCTGCTGCTCTTTCTCCCATTTCATTTCTCTTAACCTCTAGTTCCTTCTTAATATTTAAAACTCTTTTCTGAACAACATGAACCCTTCTCAATAAGATTTTTTTTGGTTTTCTACAAAGGCTACTGTGCTTAGGTCATGGGTGTAAATATGGCTCCCAGGTTTCCTAAGACGTTTAACACTCACAACCAGACATCGAACATGCCCTGGGCAGAAGGATGACGTTTAGACACTCTTCAAAAATGTCACTGTTCACAAATGTCAATAAAATAGGATTCATTGCTCAACAGAGATTATTTAATTGTTTTTGAATACCAGATGGCTTTTCTAAAGTATATTTGAGTTAGTGAAGTGTAAATACTCTGGAAGTATAAGATCTGGAAGAACAAACTTTCCATGAAATAATGCTAAATATGGTATGGATTGGCATTTTAACCTTGGGAAAATAAACCATCAAAGAGTTTAAAAAAAAAAAAAACTTATTGCAGAACCAATTATAATATTGCTGATTTGACTGAAGAGAACACTTTTAAATGTCTGGGGACTTAAATTTTGTAAAATGCACACAGAAAATATTTGAAAAAAAGAATTTTTTTTTCTTTTTGTAAGGCTTAGCCAGCCATATCAGCAAGACCATATGTTAGTTGCAAGAAAAGTTTGCTCTAAGGGGTTTTAATTAGAATTTCGCATTTTAATCACTCTTTATGAAAAGATATACTTTCAGAAAGGAATTAAGGCTCTTTGTAATTGTCATACAATTGAACTACATTAGAATGCAAGAGTCACCATTAGAAGTCTCCTGTGCCAGAATAACCAAAATACTCTGTTGTGTGCACCCGCAGAGGTAAGATGGATCCCCTGAAACTTAAAATTTCATTACATGTTAAGACTGATGATGCCACAGACTCACAAAGAGAATATGAAAACATTTGTTACTCACAAATGTCACTTTCTGGGGCAAAACAGAATGTGCCCGTAGCAGGTCCAAGAATGGCTTGGAAAAGCAGAGAACAGAGATTGTGCTGAGGGTATTTACGGTAGATAGAAGGGATGGGCTAGGGTGAGGGTTCTTTCACACGGGATGTGACTTGTGTGGTTTAGAATTCTCACTAGTACCAAAGGAGGGACATTAAGCTTCTTATCAGCTTGTCCCAATATAGAGCCAAAAGCAGGAGTGATGGGGCTTGAAATCCGTCTGCAGTCAAACACTGAAAATTGAATCTGACTCTTTATTACATTTCTAATAGCTGACAGATGGCTGAAGTGTGCATTACTTCAGTTACTGAATTTGAACTTGTTTAAATACACCACCACCATGCTCTATAAGGCCTGTAGTCTGAGGCTGGGAAAGAAGGTAGCTGTTCTATGAAATGCATTGTTCAATGGTCCAGTATTGTGTAGTTCTGAAAGTGAAATGAGTGCCTTGGTTACTGTCAATAACAGAACTGAAACTCTGAAAGGAGTAAGGTGTATTTTGGTGGTGCCTTGTATTGTGACTTTATAGTATGTGCAAGAACTTGTGTGATCTTTATTTTCTTTACGCATACATATGAAGCAAGGAATCACCAGTTTTGTTTTTGTTCTCAGCCAAGGATATTTTTCCATTTATCTCCAGACAGAGTGAGTGTGTGTGTGTGTGTGTGTGTGTGTGTGTGTGTGTGTGTGTGAGAGAGAGGGAGAGAGAGAGAGAGAGATCCATTGGTTGCCTCCCACACGACTGGAAGGAACTGCAACCGAGGGAGGTACGTGCCCTTGGCTGGAATTGAACGCGGGACTCTTTGGTCCTCGGGTCCACGCTCTACCACTGAGCCAAACTGACCAGGAAATCACCAGTGTTTTTTACACTAAAAGAGCCCACCTTGATTAAACAACTGTTGTCATTGCCAGACCAGATGGCCAAATCATTAGCAATGACCACAAGTCTGTAAAAATGTTCAGATAAGGCCAATTATTGACTGGGGCACTCAGTGCTGATATGGCTGCTTAAAGTGCAGCCAGTTACGCGAACCTTTGGACCCCATTCTTAATTAGGGACATCCTGCTAAAGGGATAAAAAGTAGCAGCCCCGCAGTGAGCTCCATCACATGTCAGTGGTGCTGCTGTGGGTGAAGTACAAGCACTCCCTTTGCTAGTCACGCAGGTGTCCCAAGGGAGTACCCATGTGGCCAAGGGGTTCAGGACAGAAGATCCTCCACTGGAATCATGGTACTTGGCAACATATGCGGGAGGACTCGCATCTGACACGACATTCTGGAAGAAAGGCTCTTGGTTGTGTTGAACTTGTGGGGTGCTGCGTCCATGACCCAAGACACAAGGGAAGCTGTGTATGGATCATCTTGGGTTTAGGGCCTATGAGAGCCTCTGTTTCTGGAAGAGTCCAGAATGCAACCAGAATGGCCACTCTAACGATAGGTACTGTGGAATCCAGAAGGGCAATTTCTTATACCAGAAGTCCATGGGCAACTTATGGCCATCTTGGCTGGTCCTTCAGAAGGCAAGAGAGGAGATTGACAAAATCTCCATAATAAAGTCTCTAGGGGACACTGATTACAACTGCTTGGTGTCTTGTAATGTGGACAGATGCTTGAGCATTTTGTTGTAGAATGTTCCATTCAAGGTGGGTTGATTTTCCAGTAACAGTATACATGGCTTAAATAACATTAATAACTGAGGACTATATTACCTCTAGAACCCTAAAAGGCCTAAAAGATGTTTGGCTTGTTTTAAAATTATGAATGCTGAGAGGGTCAATGGTTGTTTCTTGACAGTGTCAGAATGGCCTCAGTTTACCTAATAATTTTCAGGAATTTAAGTGAGGCTGTGAGGAAATGGCCCAGTCTTCTTTTGTGAGCTTTTTTGTAAGTGTCAGTATGTCCTGAATGAGTATGTCAAGTGCATCTCTTTGGAAGGGGACGTCATCCTTATAATGTCATACCTGTGCTCCTGTAGAGAGTTGAATGCAGCTACGCACTGGCCTGAAAGACTGTGTGTGATGGCAGGGCTGTTGCCGTACTCCTGCTGTACTGGTCTCTTCAGAGGTGACAGCACATTGCAGCTGAGAGGCTGTTGAAATAGGAACTGATCAGATTATATTGGTCACATTTACGACTCCAAAGTATTTACCAGTTACTGAATGGATGGAGTCAGTGCTTTTAATAATATTGAGTATGTGGCCTTAATGAGTGGGACAGGACATTAATGTTGGGGTAACACAACATTAGGGGCCATCAAGTTTAAAAACAAGACAGATTGGGCTGTTAATAGAGAATCAGTGCAAATAGTCATCCCTTGTCTACACAGATGTTGCACACTGGTTTTCAGTCCTTGAAGGCCCTGCTACAATGTACATTGGCATGTATTAACTATTTTAACTGCGAGGAAAAGGACCATGGAGTCTCACTTTCTTAAGCCGTTTGTAAAATGTCGAAAATATAATTTATTATTCACTTTGTAAAAGCCTAGATGCCTACTATGGGATATTTTAGGTCAATGGGCACTATGGCTGGGGGGAATTTCGTCAAGTCAATAGCCCAATGGTTAAGGTGAGGCAGATCATGTGTCCTCTATTTTATATTTAGGAATTCCTGTAAGGCTGTCGGGAACATCGTGTTCAAATGCAGTGGGATCCCAGGTTGAACCGTAATTGAGCTCCAGTATTGATCACAGGCGTGAAGGTCTGCCAGTTGGTGCACTTCAGCAGATGTTAAGGTTAATTCGGGATCAGTGTCACAGAGCACGAAAGCCAATCAGCACTCTTTCCGTTTTTATTGTTAATTTCTTTAGTAAATTTTGGATTGAAATTGGGTCAAATTATAGACCTGTATTTTAGATTTTATTGCTTTCTCCTATGTTTAGTTTTCTTTTGTTTGTTTATGAATGTTCTTCAGGGAGGGTCTGTCCTCTGTACTCTGCTCATATTTGTAAAAGTCTTCCTCCTCTAAAGTCCTCAAATCCGGAGCTTCAGAGTTAGACTCTCTCACGCCAGTGGTTGCTTAACAGGGTTTAAGGACCATAGCCTGCAGTTTGGGTTTTAATTAATCCACTGGCTGTGCCATGGGAGTGTTGTGGGTGTTTTCTCTATAACCTCGAGGGTCAGGATGCTTGTTAGAAAACCAGGGAGCAGCAGCGAAGGCCATCGGTAGGGTTCTGGTGACTCACTTGCTTTTAGGAGTGTCAGCTCAGCATACCGTGTGGCAGATGCGTTTCCTCCTCACGAGTGACCGCCCAGGGGACCTGTACGTTGCACAGAGTGTGTCTTTCCTCTGACCACTCTATAGAAGGGGAACTCCTTGCTGAGGCAAACATCAGTGGTAATCAGTGGTAATAGGGTAAGAGTTGCTCCCCTGAGCCTTGCTGCAGTCACAGATTTGCTAGAATTGTGACACGTGATTTGATTTGAGACACACAGAGAGGTCTGAGCCAAGCCACGTAACTCAGAGCCATTTTAAAAAGGGCCTCAATCACATATTCTCTAAATGTTTAATATTAAAACGTATAATTGAGGCTGGTTAAATCTATAAGAGGCTTGCCCAGCCGATGTGGCTCAGTGGAGTGAGCATCGTCCCATGGACTGAGAGGTCCCAGTTCAATTCCCAGTCAGGGCACATGCCTGGGTTGCAGGCTTGATCTCCAGTCGGGGTGTGCAGGAGGCAGCCAGTCGATGTATCTCTCTCATGTCAGTGTTTCTATCTCTCTTCCTTCCTCTCTAAGAGGCTCATGAGGACTTAGTATATGCAGCACAGAGCAGCACAACTCAGAGCACAGGCTTGCAAGCCAGCGGCATAGGCGGTTAGCAAGCCAATGCACGCAAGAAAGGTCCCCGGTGGCGGTGGCCATTATATAGACATTCCGCTTTCTCTGTCAAATATTGTGTCACCCACAGTAACGAAATGAACCCTCTACCCCAAATTTGGTTTAGATGACAAAAATGATGATGCCACACGTGCACCAAGAAGGGTTGTAAAGGTGTGTTAGGACTATAATAGGACTTTCTAGAGAACATGACTGACTCCATACAGGTCCACACATCCCCCTGGAGACTGGGAGAGGAGACACGCTCTGGGATTTTCAAAGGACTCACGTTGGGGCTGATATGGGGGTTCTGCTCTGAAGGATGGGGCTTGCATGGTTTGACCTTTCCACAGGTACCAAAGCGCCCACTCTTTCTTATCAGCTCTCCCCTATGTGGGGCAAGGGACAGGGGAATAGTGGGGCCCGAAACTTGCCAGCAGTCCAACATTAAGAAAATTAATTTTGATACTGTATTATGTGTGTGTGTGTTATATGCATATTAGAAGAAAGATTTGATTTGGAATTTTACTACATTTTCATCTGTACCCAGCTTGAAGCAGTGATTCACAGGGAGTGAAGGGGGATGTACAAATAGCATAGATTTTAGAGGCAGACAGACCTGAATTCACACCCCTAATCTGCTATTATTTGTTCTTTGCCCTTTGGAAAATATACTTAAACTTTGCAGTTTCCTCCACTATGTAAAATAGAAACCTCATAGAACTGTGGGGAAGAAGAGGCCAAATGGGAATTCATGGAACAGCGTGGCATGGCTCTTGGCATATGGTAGGTATTATTCACGCTCGTTTCGTTTCTTTTCCTTCAGTCATTCTGTGACTTCTATTATTTCTTAATGGAAACTCTGGCAACAGTAAGGTTTTCCTGTGCAGCCAATTTCTGATTATTCACAAGTGAGTTCTCCTCCCTGGGGATAAAGTGATGCCCCAGGATTTTCCCAGCTCCCATTTGTAGCTGGCCAGCATTGCTCATCTTGGGGTAAGGCAGGAGTCAAACTAAATAATGTAATCACATGTTAAATTGGATTATGCAGGGTTGCTTTCTCCATTATGTGCCCTTACACCATAAAACATAATTAAAAAGTATATTTGAACCTTTCCATTTAATCCCTGTGAACCAATGATCTTTTTAGCTATACATTGCAGGATGTTTATCACTCTATTCTTTCTTTCAATAAACATGTGTTGGGCACATTGTAGTGGGTCATAGTGACACAGTAGTCCTCATGACAGGATACGATGTAAAGATAAAAGGACAGTCCCTCCCACTCCTCAACACCCTCCAAAAAGAGATCGAGAGAGAGAGAGAAGAGAGAGAACTCATGGGCACGGACAACAATGAGGTGATTTCAGGGGTGGGGAGCGGAGATGGAAGAGGGCATAGAGGGGATAAATGGTGATGAAAAAACTAAAATAAAGTAAACAAAAAAGATAAGATGACAGTAAGAAAAATAAAAAGAATTCAAAATACATGTGTGTAGCAAAGCAAAATATGGTGTTCACTAGTAGGTACACTATGTTATTTTACCTGATGGCATCAAAGGCTAAAAACGCACAACTATGAGCTTTTCTAACTTGTGGTTTCTTCATCCCATGAGGGCTATTTTTAGCACTGTAGTTGACATTTCCCTGCCCCAACCACATCCCTTTAATCTTACAGTTTCAGTGAACACATGTAGATTCCAACTCCTATATCTGCAATTTTCTATGCCTAATGGCTTTTTCCAAATCCAGAGACAACTCTGCCCATGCCAGGCATCTTGGGAATCCAAGTATCTAATATGCCCCAAGAGTAGCACCCAATCAATGGATGATGGGAATTCACATATAAATAGCCCATCATCCTGTCTCTTAGATGGAATAACTCTGAAGGTTCACATTGACTTCCAGAGTTTTCTTAATGGGATAAAGGTCCATCACCCACAGAAACAAGTGGCTTTATATAATCACGCTTTGTTGATCATTCTCTTCTTTGTCTCATTTCTCTATTCACCTAACAATTGTTTGCTGCTATTTGTAGATAAGCTACTTATACTCATATCCTTGATTCAGGGTCTCCTTAAGGGAAAAGCCAAATTAAGATAATTTAGGTTTATTTTGTTGTAGAATTAGAAAGAATCAAGGTGTTATAGTTACTTGCATAGTTCAAGAACTGTGAAAATTCTTGGATTTCACTTAATTGCGAGTTAGTAAATTAGCCTGTTTCTATTGCAGGGTTATCGGCGTAAGACACAAGACATGCCACTGCTGCATCAGAGGTGAAGAACTCACTCCTTAGAGCACAGCAGGCAGCAGTAGCTTCACGTTCACGTGGGTCCCCTTCCCAGGAGGGCAAGCAGAGGGACCCATATGAATGCTGAGTACATAATGGAACTGTGTCATGACTTAGAAATACTGAACTTGGGGACTTCACTGTTTTTATCATGAATAACAAACAAGTCTGCTTTTAGTTCACATCCATCACTACAGATGCAACCCAGAGAAATGGCCTAAGCATAGAGAAGTCACAGGCTCACATTCTTCATATACTCAGCAAGAAACCACAGGACACTCGGGGCCCATACCAAATCGCTTCTCCCAGCAGTACCCTGGTTTATATTTTTTACTCTGTTTTCCCTTTTACCCATTACCTGAAGTAAGCATTTAGTCATCATTTTCACTCTAACATAGAGCATGTCTTTTTGTTCTGGCCGAACTCTCATCACACAACAAGAACTAGATGTTGTGATACTTTCCCGAACTTGTGGGCACTAGTGGTCAACTAGAGAGAACGCAGTGTAGGAAACCCAAGAAAAGACGTGTAAATAAAGAATAATGGAATCACATAGAACCAGAAATTTGATCTGGGGAGGTTTCACAGTTTTCACAAGTGCCATTTGAGCTCTCATGACAAATGATTAATTTTACAATGAAAGAGATGGTGGCACTTGTAGATGGGTCACAAA
Source organism: Tadarida brasiliensis (assembly GCA_030848825.1). Classification (NCBI taxonomy): domain Eukaryota; kingdom Metazoa; phylum Chordata; class Mammalia; order Chiroptera; family Molossidae; genus Tadarida; species Tadarida brasiliensis. The sequence goes on along the minus strand of CM061260.1, from coordinate 87,759,980 downwards.
TAGAGGGGAAACCATAGATGACAGACATTTTGATGTGGACGTATCATGGGTGTCCAGGGATGGTCGTAGGGCAGTACAAAGCATGAAGGAAGAAGTCCCTAAACAGTGGTCCTCAGATAAGGAGGAGTCTTTAATTCATTTAAAGATTGCACTTCTATTACACACTGCTCCAACAATATACACTAGTCTCCCAGGGTCTCCATTTGCTATCCTTTCCTCTCCACACCGCCCCTCAAATATCTAATTAAGGTAGCAGGGTCACAGCCGCAGATCAGGTAAACCGAAATCCGTAGCCCCTTCTCCCCTGCTCTCCAGAGGATTCTCTTGCAGGTGTCAGGTAAAGGCCTCCACGGAGAAAGGCACCGTCATCATTACAGTCAAACAAGAAAGTGATGCTTTGAACATTTTTTTCTATTTTAGCAGTATAGCTCGGTAAATTTGGGAATCTATGGCAACGGCATGGCAGAAGCTATTATATCAGACCCTGAATTCAGATTAGGTAATCGATCTCACAGGTGAGACTTCATAACCATGTGATCTTGGGCAAGCGACATAACATAAGGACTCCGTTTCCATCTCTGTGACGGGGATATGATGATGTTATATGCCTCATACAAAACGTTCTCATGATCGAATGAGGTGATGCACGTAAAGTGCGGGGTGGGAGCCGGGCACCGTTCTCCATCCAGTGCAAATCGTTGTACTCATCAGGTTGATCCTATCATCACAGGTGGTGCGAAGATAGCAGTATGTAATAAAACTGCACGTATAAGATTAATCTATTGGATTGATTTGTCTCCTATTGAAGAATTTGTGAAGAGTTTTCCAAATAGAAGATAATCGTAATGTTTATAAGTTTTAACACTCTTATCAAAACTGAAATCTGCTACTACATCAAAATCTGACAGGGGCTTCCTAAAGAGTGTCCAAAATTTTTCAAATGAGTTTTGAGAGATGGATCTGTGGCTTATTTTTTAGAAAATCTGCACATATTTATAAGCAAGATATAATGCATTATCTTTCTATAAGTCATTTTCATGGACCATGGGGGGCTGAAAGAGTTAATGGAGTTGCAAAACACTATTAAGCGGCTAACGGTAGTTTAAATTAGAGGAAAAAATAGTTACAAAATTAAACAGTAAAAACATCAAACAGAATACATGATTCAATACCTGATGCTATTCCAGTGTGTTTTGTTATAATTAGAAATGAAAAAAGATAAGTATATGTAGTACTGGACCCCCTGTGCCTGTAACACTCCTCCTGGTCAAACCCCAACCCAGAAGCTACAAGACCTGCCCTGTTGGTTAAACCTGGGGCTTTCCCACTGGCAGGCCCTCTGACACAAGTCACAAACAATGCGTGTGCCAACAATTACATTACTTGCTTTGTAGCTGTAGCAATCCTGCCCCTTCCTCTCTGGGGCCCACTCACTCGTTGCTCCCTTATCTTGTTTCATGCTGACCTGTTCCTTTATCCAGTTCCTTTCAGCCCTGGTACCCGTGCTCTTCACCACTCAGCTCACTCCATGCAGGTTGACCATGGAATTGTGCACGTGGCCACAGATTTTCTTCTAGCAGTCACCTCCAGTGTGACCCTGCCTCCTCCAAGTCCATTTCTGAACGCTTTGCTGCATCGGCCTTTCTCTGCATTTGGCATAAATGTGATATAATTCCTAGGGATGACCCTCTGATCCAACCCTCTCACTTCACAGATGATAAAATGATCTCACTTTAGTTACTTTTTGATTAGAATGTTTCACATGGACTTCTTTGCAGAACTATTTATCAATCACTTCAAATGTTAGGCTAAATTCGGGAAGATTTCCACGGTGACTGGTCTTCCCCTCTGTGTTATATTGATTCTAATAGTTTTATTCAGAGGATTAGATTTCTGTATTGTGCCCTGAGGGGAACTGCCTTTTTATTGATAAGTCAGTGTATTGGAACAGAGAATCTGTTGTCTGAATTTAGATGCACAGCATTTTAAAAATGTATTTAGATTCTTTGTATAAGGTTTTAATTCAAATTCTAAATCATCTTTATGAATTCACTCTGGAATTTATTTTCTGTGAAATTTACCACATTTTTATGTATATAGTACTTTTTAGGGTTAAAGTATATTACTCTATATTTTACTAATAACAATGGATAATATTGGGTGAGAAAACATACTACTCTATTTTATAAATGAATAAACCATGGATCATTTTTAGCTTTGTAGATTAGACTATTGAAAGAAGAAAAATAAATTGTGAAAATACCAGGGTCACTGGTGAAAAATGGAATGTTTATATACTTGAGATCTCTAAATTCCATAATTTTATCTTCCCAAAAGGGCACATATTTTAAAATACTCACACATGGTAAAACTATCCAAGGTATTGTCTCATAATATGCCATTCTCTGAGTGTGCCAAAATCAAGTCTTTAGGCATTTCAGAAACTAAATCCTCCAGTGCAGTCCATTTCACAGGGAAAGTCTCTGCCTGTGTAACATTGGTTGCAAGGTTCCAGTGTCTATGTTTCTCTTTTGAATTTGTTTGGATAGAGCAGGAGAACAAACCACTTTGGATTTTAACCATTTTGTTTTCTAAATAACTATATAAATAAAGCATAGAATGAAACATTGATTTAAAAAAAAAAAACAACTGTCAAGGCATTTCCAACTCTATGAGAAAAATACCATGTAATGTTCACCCTTGGAAGAGAAAAAAAGAAGACTAATGCTGTGTCATTTTTTTCCTCAAACCAATTTCCTGGTGTTCATTTGGAAACCTTGGCTTAAGAACATATTGAGGAAAATCAAAAGTGAAGTCATTCATGACTTCAATGGCACGCATCCAGTTTGCACAGGGAGTCCCACCGACGCTCTTCTGTCCGAGTCAGACACACTTTAATCCTCCCTCTTCATCTGGAATGTGACAACTTCCTCTTATACTCTGAAAGAACTTCAATCAAAATAGTCTATAAACACTCTCTCTGTCTTTCTTAATACTGCTTCTTTCATGTTATTTCAAGGATTTCTGTGAAAGCATTTTTTACTGTTTAAGATGTCAACTTTTACTACTTAAAATATATATGCTACTATACCTCCATAAACCACCCGCTGGGCTGGTGATTGAATATGGTTGACTTCTCCTTAGGAACAGTGCCATATTTTCCCAGCACCCCCTCCACCCTAAGCACGTGGTCCCAATTCCTTACTTAACAAAGCTATTTTGTTGAAAAAACAAAACACTTAACATGAAAATTAGTTAAAATGGTTGATGATCTTGATGTTTTTTAATCAAGTATTGTTTTATACTAATGTTTGCTCTTTGCATTGTCAATAAAACTATTTTATTCACAGTAATGTGCAATGCAGACGGTCACACTTACTAATTATATAAAATAAATTGTGTGGTAATTATTTATTAATCCAATAATAGAACTAGCAACAATATAAATCAGTAAAATTTTGCATTAGTATTCTTATATACGTAGGAACTGAGCCTATGTCAAGTGTTTTAAAAACCTGATTTATATCTTCCTGTTGGCTGTGAAACATTGGTACTTTTTCCAGGACTCCACAGGAAGCAAGAGATTTCAATTCTTTAGCTAACTCTGCAACAAAATATCTTTGTGACTCTAGGCCGGGGTGACTCATGTTTCACCTGCAAGCTGAAGAGACTCAATGATAGTTAGATAGATGGTTGATAGATAGATGATTGATAGATAGATGATTGATAGATAGATAGATAGATGATAGATAGATGATAGATAGATAGATAGATAGATAGATAGATAGATAGATAGATAGATGATAGATAGATAGATGATAGATGTAAAGGTAGATATATTTGTATAGGTATAGATATACATATAGATGTAGATGTAGGCATAGATGTTGACATAGATATAGACATCAACTTAAATATAGAGATCTATGGCTGTGTAGAGATAGACTAGCATAAAGCCTCTTTCACCATGCTGTCCTATCTGTTTAACTCATACATTTATGATAACTGCCTGGTTCCTGTAGATCTATGAGTTCCCATCCTTTATTTTAAGAAATGTATAGCAGCCATAAGATTTTGCTTCACGGCAAAAGGTCTTTTCATGAGTGGGATAAGCCAAAGACTCTGGTCCAATGTCCTCATTTAGCTCTTACTGAAGCATGAAGTCAGCAAAGCATAGGAAACTCAGCAAAGGATCAAACCTATGTAATCTTATGAAAATCTTATTAAGAAAGCTGTCCTGTTACAAGTCACAAATGAGAATCCATAAGTTAATCTTTAGAAACCTTCCTTCCAGTTTTAATGGCAGTTTTCTCGACTTATTTAAACTTGAAGTTTATTTGGTAGCATTATGTAAATGGACACTGATGTGTCGGTAGAAAAAGCAAACCATTTCTTGCTGTTATAACCTGAGGGCGAGATAACCTGAGACGCACAGCCGAATTGTAAAGGAGCACTTTATTTCGCCGGCGGGCTGCGGAGGGCATAGTTTCCCCTCAGATCAACAGCCCCGATTCTCCTTACTCGTCCCATTTTAAAGACAGAAACCCTCTCCTCCTTTTGCCCCCCTCCCCTCAGGGAACCAGTACAATAGTGGGAGTGACAGAGATTACAGAAGTCAAAATTAGCATTATTTACCCACGGCACAAGTACTTGCAAATACCTATACTCAGGAAACTGCAAATGCCTCCCAACTCCTGGGGCAACTATAATCTTGGGCAAAATTCCTTTACGTCTAGGGGTAATTAACCTATTATTGGAAGAATATCGAGGAATGTCTATTGGTGATAAAATGGAGTCTTTTAGTCGCCTTAACCAAGGGGCCTACATAAAATGGAATCTAGTTGCCTTAGCCTTGGGGCCCAGATCATTGCAAGATCAAAAGATCCATAAAGTAGTAAATGTATTAAAACACACGCAAAGATACAGTGTACATACATACTTACACACTATTTCAAATTAATTTCTTATAAATGCTTTCAATAGATTGACCACAGTTCTACACAGATGTAATTTTCCACTACTCTTTTTTTTTCCAGATATATAGTTTCTTTTTTATAATTTTTTTCTTTATTGATTTCAGAGAGAGAGGAAAGGAGAGGGAGAGAAAGATAGAAACATCGATGAGAGAGAGCACCGATTGGCTGCCTCCTGCATGCCCCCCAATGGGGATTTGGCCCACAACCTGGGCATGTGCCCTGACCAGGAATTGAACTGGCGACCTCTTGGTGCATGGGTCGATGGCTCAACCACTGAGTCACACCAGCTGGGCTATAGTTTCAAATATATCCAATTCACCTAAGAAGTGATAAAAGTCAAACCAGGGTTAAATTGTTCCACCTTTAATTGTTAGTTTGGTAACTCAAATTCCCATTTTCATTGACCCAGAAACCATTGTATTCCCCAAACTGTAGTTTGAGTGACAACAATATATACTTTCCATAATAAAAGGGGAAATAAAGACTGGAAAAGCAGTGCATGTACATGATAGATAGTGTGTTTGATGTATATGTTTGATATATATTGACTAGAGTGGCAGTTTGCATAGTAGTTGTAGATTTATCTGCCATGTATGCTATATTCCTACATGTTGATATGCATTTGATTGGTGTTTACTTGTTCTGTGCACAAATGGTTTGGACTCCTGGAAGGTCCCTAGGTTTCTAAACTACTTCCCCAGGGGCTGAAGTAATTTGTTGCAAACAAAGTATAAAATGCAAGAGACCCCCAGTGTAGCACACACCTAGAAGATGATACAGTTTATTTTCCATAGATGACTAATGTTGAACCTAAGGAGAAAAACAACAATAAAATAATTAGACAGAACCTACAAATAAATCATAGTTTATGAGCTTCCAGTAAAGTAGGTATTCCAGAAGTCTCAAATTAATTTTAGTATGGTCTTAGAAAAAAAATAAAAGTTTCTTTGAGTCAAGCAAATTAAAGATAAACACAATTATTTGAGGAGAGCACTTCTTTTCAAACTTTATTGATTGAATACCTACTATTTGCCATTCATTAGTCTAGTCATTAAACATAGAGACAAATAAAGCAGGACCCAAAATCCCTGCTATTTTTGGAATTAATGGTTTGGTGAAGGAGGTGAGGTAAAGGAATAAAATTTTGCACATTTTGTTTAAAAATGTATAAACTGTAAGCAAATATTGTTACTTAGTAGTATGTTACTTACATAGAGTGATGAAGAAATCACCAGTTAGAATCCAAAACCCTGAGTGTTAGTCTGGAGTCTGAAACAAACAAGACACTTGATACTCATTTACATTTTATAGCTTTAGTTTCAACAGAGGATAACTGTGACTCCAAACAAACACCCAATCCTCTTCAATATTTCTCTAAATCCCATGGGTGATCAAAGGGCATTATAGTACTTGGTAAAATTGTATCAAGTTTTACACAAGCATAAGGCAGAGTCACTGTTTGGGAACTTTGGTGTGGGGACAGAAGAAAACTGCAACGTAGCAAACAAAACCCAGGGAGCATTCCTGGATCTTAGCGAGCGCTGGAAATTGGCCAGCAAATTGACATAACTTATATGAGCCTCATGAATGAAGTCTGCAAGAATTTAGGACCCTTGCATACTCAGTTTTGCCCTAACAGATCCACCCCTGGCATGTAATATTCTAGGGACTTCCCCTCAGTCAATCTAATGATTTAAGGGGACTATTTTGCTGGGTGGTGAGTGGTAATAATGCAAAGAAGATTTGAATGGAACAGCTAGTCAAATGGGATGAAAAGAGATCCCTCTTCCAACCTGGCTGACAGTCACTAAGGCTAAAATCGCAGAAAGCTAAAAGCCAGGGATGACTCATGTTTTAGGACTTACACTTTAATTTTTGATTTAAATTTACTCTTGATACTCATTTTAAACAGACGGAATCTGCTTTTAAAATGTTGGCATTGGGTTTGGAATTAGCATGAGAACTACAGAAAGTATTTTTTCTTAGATTCTATGGCTTCTGTATCAGTGTTTTTCATATTAATGTGGGTTTAAAGTCAACTGTTGATCTTGGAAAATATTGGCATCCCTGGGTCCTGGCACAAACATTCTGATTCAGTAAATTGGGCATGTGTCCCAGGATCTGCATATTAAATAGTATTTACCCATCTCCTCGTTCTAATTCAGTAGACCTTTATAGCACATTTTGAGAAAAAAAATTATCTAAGGACAATGTACAACCCGGGAAATAATCCAATTTTTAAAGCTTGAAAATAATTTTTACATAAAATCTTGATTTGGGTGTTTTTGTAAAATATATTACAAATAAACTAGTTGTGATAGGAAGTAAAATGAACATATGTAGACCTGTTGAATTCCTGTTCGGTTGCCGTTTAAAATATGCGTTTTTTTCTGTTCCAGTATGTTCTTTTGCTTTTCTTGAGATGATTTTTCCCACTACCTAAAAAACACACAAACAAACAAATAGAAAAATAATGAGAAATAGTCATCTTTTTGGTTTTTACCTTAAAATGGAATATATTCCCTACAATAATCTAATAAATGTTTGTCAGAATAGATATCTACTAGAGAAACAAAAGGGAAAATAAAACATAAAATAAAGATTGAGAAGAGAAGAAAACTATATGAACACAGCAAACTCAGGATCCTGGAATATTCTACCTTTGACCTAGGAACTCCCAATAAAAGGCCTCTGTATTTGAGAACTTGTATATGATAGGGGTGGGGGAAAGAAAGAGGGGGAGAGAGAGCGAGAGAGAGAGAGAGCGAGAGAGCACATGAAGTAGCGTAGAGAACACATATGCACATTTAATACCACAAAATAATAAACTAATCTATCTGGGATGTCGGTTTTGTTTTAAACATGCTGTTGATACTTTGGAGAATGCATATTTCAAAGACAGCATGTGAAAATACATTTTTCTTTTGAAATAACAAATAAAAGGGAGGACAGGGAAAGAATGGTTTTGATTAAGGTTTTCAATTGTCTTATATATGTCAAGAACTTCCTTTTCTCATCCTAAATTTTAAAAGGTTTAAAAACACTTGATGGGGTTTTATTTTCCTCTTGGTATTTTCTTGGCTATTCTCTTGGGTTCTGAGAGTCATTACTCAATCGGATGAAGTTGGGGCAACTCCAAAGTTGAAAATAAATAGCAAAGGCTTGGGAAATAGGATGTATACAGAATGGTAATAGAAAAAAATTTAATTTTGCTTGGGAAGACATGAATGAAAGGTACTACAACTCTTTCAGCAATATCAAGGGCAATTATATTGAGCACTTGTCCAGGTGTTCACCTCCGTTGAGGGCAGAGTGAGAGGAAATGGGTGAAACTGAATTATTTATTTTGAAATAAGAAATAAATTCTTGAGACTCGAGACCACAATTCATTGCAGTTTTTGTTGTTGTGTTTTTGTTTTGTATGTGTTTTTTAATGATTTAAAGGAGGCTTGTAATTTACTACAATAAGATTTTCAAACTGGAGCTCCTTGATCTCAGTTGGTTTAGGTAAGTTCCTGAATGAGAGAAAAAAATAGTGTAAGAGGACTCTTAGAACACATTCTATACTTATCATTCTGCAAATTAAAAATTCAAGCCCTGGCTGGTTTGGCTCAGCAGTTAGAGCGTCGGCCCACGGACCAGAGAGTCCCGGGTTCAGTTCCCGCTAAGGGCACGTACCTCGGTTGCAGTGTGTCCCCCACTCCTGTTGGGGTCGTGTGGGTAGCAACCACTCAATGTGTCTCTCTCATGTCGATGTTTCTCTCTCTTTTTTCTCCCTCTCTCCCTCCAGCTCTGTCTGAAGATAAATGCAAAAGAAAAAGTCCAAAAATTCAAGTGAATTGCTTACGTAGTCTTAAACTATCTGATGGGATATTTGGGGGGAATTTTCCCTGAATTAAACATAGATTTCTTTCCCATGGTCCTCCTCTCCTCTTACTCTTCATCTCACTCATCCCCAATTTTTTTTCTCATGATAGTGGTGGTTAAAAGGGTGTGACACAGAGAGAATGATTTAGATGTGATTTTTCCTGCCTAAGTAAAAAAGCAGCGTTTGGAAAAGTTTATGTTATAATTTTCTGAGATCATATGTTAAAACCTAAAGATTGGTTTCATAAAAAGAAACCATCAATAGTTGCAGAAATTCCAAAAATTAGTTTTTAAATACAAAATGCCACTTTAATTATAATGGAGAATTTTGACTGCTCATTTCAAAAAGCAACTGAACTTGATTAATTTAAAAAATGCCAACCTGGCCCAGCTGGTGTGGCTCAGTGCTTGAGCATCGACCCATGCACCAAGAAGTCACCAGTTCGATTCCTGGTCAGGACACATGCCCAGGTTGTGGGCCCGATCCCCAGTGGGGGGCATGCAGGAGGTGGCCAGTTGATGTTCTCTCTCATCGATGTTTCTATCTCTCTTCCTCTCCCTTCCTCTCTGTCTAAAATCAATAAAGAAAAAAAATTTTTTTTTTTTAAAGAAATGCCAAACTGCAGAGGTGCAATGCAATGTAACGTACAAAGAAAAGATGATATCAAAATGCTTAATGTATCAAAGGCATATTGGTTATGAGGTAGCTATTTTGCTTTCTAAAATAAACCATATATGGTGTTTAACTTTCCATTGGTCTAATATATTACAATTTATATTTTTAAAATGTAATTTTATCCCAAAGTACTTTTTAATAGTTCATTTTTCTCTATCAGTAAAAATGTAGAGATTACTCTTGATAGAATATGTATATATGTGTGTGTATATATACATATATATATATCTTACATTCTATCTCTCCAGTCTAATAAATAAAAATATATTTGAAATTAAATAAAAATAATGCTTGTTATCAATAATTGTTTCACTTGATTGAACCTGTCTTATTTTATAAACGGAGTCATGATTCAGGGAAGCAGTGATGGTGGGGGGAGGTGTTCCCAAATTCACATTTCTTTCTTTTTTTTTAAATTAATTAATTTTTGTTACAAATGTTTCTCCTTCTCCCCGCATTGACACCCTCCTCCCTATCCCGCCCCCAGCATTGCTGTCTATGGCCATAGTTACACATACATGCATATAAGTTCTGTAGTTTATCTCTTCCCTTCCCCCAGCCCCCCTCAGCATGTTTCTTTTTTGCCAGATGATTGCTTTCCCTGGCTTTCTTGCAGCCAGGAGTGGCCATGTGACAAGCTTCTGGCCAATAAGACACTGGAGAAACATGCTGAGAGTTTCTCAAGGTTAGCCTTGCCTCTTTCTCTTTCTTTGTGCCTTAAACCTGCACGTGTACCTAGAGTTGCAGCAGATATCTTTTGACCATGAGGCAAAAACCAGTAAAAAGAGAGAGAGAGAGAGAGAGAGAAAGAGAGAGAGAGAGAGAGAGAGAGAGAGAGAGAGAGAGAGAGAGAGAGAGAGAGAGAGAGAGAGAGAAAGAGAAAGAAAGATAGAAAGAAAGAAAGAAAGAAAGAAAGAAAGAAAGAAAGAAAGAAAGAAAGAAAGAAAGAAAGAAAGAAAGAAAGAGAGAAGGAGAGAAGGAGAGAAAGAAAGAGGGTGGGAGGGAGGAAGGAAGGACGGAAGGAAGGAAGGAAGGAAGGAAGGAAGGAAGGAAGGAAGGAAGGAAGGAAGGAAGGAAGGAAGGAAGGAAGGAAGGAAGGAAGGAAGGAAAGAAGGAAGGAAGGAAGGAAGGAAGGAAAAGAAAAGAAAGAAAGCTTTGCAAAGCAAAGTACAGTATAAACAAAGAGTTTAATGATGCTGTAAAGCTATGAACTAACCTTTACAATGCTTATCTCTAAGTTTCTGGTTAGGAAAACAATAAATGTTTTTATGATTTAAGCCACTTTTACAGGAAAGCTCAGTTACTTGCAGCTGAATACATTGCTCAGTGGTGTGTTCTTAAATGAGTTATTACATTTCATGTTGGTGACAAAGAGAGGATATGAGGATGTGTGACCCAAATGTCAACCTATAAATAATCTTCAATCGAAAAAGCAAATGCCATTTACTTTTTCTACCTTTCAAAAGTTGTCTCAAAATTTCTTGGTTGCAGGAAAGTATTTATTTTTAAATGAGACAATATTCTGTTCCTGTTTGTTTATACCAAGCACATTTAATATTTCTAAGATGTTTATTTCAATAATTCTAAACATTCTGTATTTATATGTGGAAATCATTTTACTACATAAAACTTTATCAAGGACTAACAGGTAAAACATGTTAAAAAATATATCCTTAACAGAGAACACTTCTGGATGAAAATTAATATTTGTAATTATTGTGATTCCTGAGGTATTACTGAGTTATTTAAAATAATTAAAACCCTTTTCAACATTATACATTTTATTCACATTGAAGAGAAATATTTGCATATCAAAAGAATATAAAAGTAATTTTTACTCAGAATAAATTCAAAATGTTTCAGTATGTCCTTATAATAAATACTGATAAAATGCAGAAATATTTGCCTGCCCCCCCATATATAAAACAAATGCAAATATTTTCACATTTGTATATAAATGTTTTTATACATTTATATTTGTTCCCAATACACACTGGAATATACTTGACATTATATTTATATAATTTTAGATACTGTATATTTGATCAATTTTTAGTTTTTGTAAAGGAGAGTCTTTATTACCATAGTGACATTGACGATATGAAAATAAATATCTAGGAATTATCAAAATTTAAATTCAATATATTCTGAATTTTGGCTTTCTAAATAAATACTTTGTATTGTAGTTAATGGAAAGTGTTAAAAAGTTTTCAGTTTTTTATTACTTTTAAAATTTAGCTAGAAAGATTTTTAAAGAATTCATCTTCCCTTTTTTTGGTAAGTGAAACCAGAATAAGAATTCATGATTTTTATTTTTGTTACTTTGTGAAGCTATCTGAATGTAACACAGAACTTTTTAAAAACTTTTATAATGCAAATAAATTGGATTCCAATACATTTATAAAAACTGTGGAATGCAACAATTTGATACATTTTGATACAAATATTATTATAGTCAAGCCACAACTACGCATTATATATGGATTTGTAGGGTAAAATAAATAAAGATAACAATCTCTGATTTTCATAAAACTTTTTTTAAAGCAGTTCTTGAGTAGTGTAATAACAATAAAAGTGAAAATGAAACTGTTTTTAGCAGATTGGAAAAGTAGTTGTATAATTTTAAAAAATAATTATTATATATATAGAGAAAATATACATTATCTATGTGAAGAATAAATTACTTCAAAAAAGGATTAAGAATACTTAATGTACTGGCCGGTGTGGCTAAGTTCATTGAGCACTGTCCAGTGCACCTAAAGGTCGCCAGTTTGATTCCCAGTCCGGGCACATGTCCAGATTGCCCGCTGGTTCCTGGTCAGTGTGTGTGCGGGAGGCAGCCAGTCGATGTTTCTCGCTCACATCCCTGTTTCTCCCTCCCTCCTTCCTTTCTTCTTTCTCTGTAATCAATAAAACATATTTTAAAAATTAAAAACTTGAAAAAAACATAATACTTAAGAAAAATATTGACCAAATGATAAATTTGGCGAAATGGAAATAAAGTAAATTTGTAAATTATTACATATAATTCTGATTTTCTCTTGTAGTTACAGAAAGTCTGTGAGAAAATTCTTTTATATAAATCTACTATGTTTTACAAATTTAATTATAAATTCTATTTTCTGGTCACTAACTCGATTATCTTTGACACTATCATGGTACCTATTATAGATTCGGACTGGAAAATTCCGACTTATGGGAAATGTCTCGAGTGGAACTGTAAACTATTAACAGACTTCCATTTATTTCTTCTGAACTCAAACCCTTACTTTTATTATACCATGTATATGATATGCAGTAAACTTGATCAGTAATGATTTTCACTTTTAGTTGCAAAATCTGAACGAAACAGACAATTCCTATCTCTTCTCTACTGCCTAATACACTCGGGAGGCTGTGGATCAGAAAAGGACTTGCTTATTCCAACCAGGTAACTTGAATACAGATCTTTCAAGAACACTCAGAAATTCAATCAGATAAAAATAAGTTTCAGTTGACATTGATAGGAATGAGGAAGCAGTTGAAACAAGTTCTTAATCTTTTCACTATGAATTAATAAAAGAGAGAGAGAGAGAGAGAGAGAGACCATAAGCTTTATCATCAGCTGAACAGAGGGGAACCCTAGGCCTTACGATAGGGAGTTCTCAGAATTATTGGTTTCTCAAACAAACTCTCACATGTGGAACAAAGAAGTGCTTTTCCTCTGATCTTTCTTCTTGTCCCTATTGTTTTTAATGTTGTACATCGGACATGCTAACAACCAAGCACATGTCCTCTCATTGTTGTCTGATCTCAGGTATCTGATAATGACTTGAGAGGAATGATGAGTGGGATCACACATCAAGGGTCTGCTTTGTTGACAGTACAACCGGGGTGTCTTTGCAATTTGCAGTTTGGTGCGGGAGCTTTAGAAGTGCCACATTTGTTTGATATCCGCTCAGTGCTGTGCCCTTGATCTACCAAACTCAGGGTCAACTTGTCCAACAACGTGTGAATGAGGAATCAAAGATTTAGACTTTGTAGGAGTTTGTGAAAAATAAAGGAAACAATTTGTTTCCCAGGTTATTTTTTAAAATCTCCATACCCAAAACAATAAGATATCATTCTGCAAAAATCAAAGTATACCATATGATATGTACATACGTTCTATACCATCTAGAGATTTGGCCTAAAAAATGTTTCACATTATCCATAATGAATGAAGAGTCAATCTGTTCTGTGTTCTCCTACTTGGAATTAATCCAAAACCAATTACTTTCCAGATTATTCTCACAAATTTTCTACATCCCAAATTCTTCAGAGAAAGATACGTCTTTTCAATATTTTAAACTTTTTCTACTATGAACATGTGTTATTGAGTAGTAATAAAAATTGTGTTTAAAATATAGACTGTAAAATTTGATAAAGATTTTCAAAAAAGTCTATGATTACATAAATTAGAAAAGGCTTATGTTGGAATATTTACTTTTCCTCTTGCCAATAGTAACATGTTGTTTTAATAAAGTTCACTTTCTGAAAGGAATCCCACTCTCTGATTAACCAAAATGCATGACATTAATAATACATATTTTGTCTTATATGAACTGATAATGATGGAAATTAAACCTTTTCAGATATTGAGGCCACATTCACAGTTAAGAAATTTGAATTCATCTACAAAACATTTGTCTTTTTGGAATATATATATATATATATATATATATATATATATATATACTTTCTCCTGTTTTCATTTTGATTAAAAATAAAGAAAAAAATTCTATTATTATATACATACGACTTGCACCCTTTAAACATTAATAATTATCTAAGAACATTGTGGTATAATTAAAATTTTAGATAAAACTACCTTTTATTCACACTTCTATTGGAATTGATTTTGCCTCTAAGGCACAATGGCATGAAAACTGTCAGCAGCACGCTTAGTTGTATACTCAAACTGTGTCACTACTATCACTACTATAATGTAGACATATTTAGGATCAGATCCTCAGTGTATATGTGGTTACTTGAACTTAGTATGTAGTAAATTTGTTGTATTGCCATTTTTACTTTTTTATGATTATCTTTTACTAAGTGCTGTGCATAAGAAGGAAAGAAAAAATTACTATCCTTCAGTTTAGTGAATACCATTCAAATTAATGTTTAAAGAGAATAAGTGAAGAAAAATACGAAATCTGTGAAACAAAGGATTAGCCATAGCATAGAGAATTCTTAAATTAACCAATCTACTCTGCACTAATTTATGTCAACTCAATGAAAACTCCTCTGAAATGAAAATTTGCTAACAAAAGAAACTTGTTAATGGAATACTGTTATTCTATTCAAAGCCTAAACACTTAAGAGAACTTTTGTATCCACTAACCTTAAAGTTCCTGCAATAGACAATCCATTTTAACTCCTTGCTTTCCAATATCAATTTTTAAGGTAGCAATTTCTTTGAAAATAGTAACACTTTAAGTCAGATTGTACATTAATACTCTTCAAATGGCTCTTAGAATTTATATAACCGTTCTTGTTATATAAAAAGTAGCCCAGCTGGTGTGGCTCAGTGGTTGAGCATTGACCCATGCACCAAGGGGTTGCCAGTTTGACTTTCAGTCAGGCTGTGGCCCCAATCCCCAGTGTGGGGCATGCAAGAGGTGGCCAATTGATGTTCTCTCTCATCGATGTTTCTATCTCTCTCTGCCTCTCCCTTCTTCTCTCTCTCAAATCAATAAAGAAAAAATAAAAATAATAATAAATAATAAAAAAAAGGATGGGTAGGATTTATAAAAATAAATAAAGTTTCAAGTGCAAAAGTAGGTTGTAGAAAACCATGAGTCTGAGAATAACCTTTTTAAAAAATTATTTTATTTTTCCATCACCATTATGAGAATAACATTTTAGTGAGACCTATTCATAAACTAGGACTTGAGCAAGAAGTCCTCATGAAGCCGTGATGAGATTAGATTTCCCCTGCAATGGTAACTCTAATTGCAGGACACAAAGATGAGTTTTAATCAGGGAAGAAAGGTAAGTATTGTATAATTTCTCTGGGTAAGGAAGAAGGATAGCATTATAATCACCAAGGCAGTTTCCATAAGTACAAGTGTGACGGGTTACCCCTGAAATAGCCACTCCTTTCAGCTCCTGAATAGGTAGATTCTGTGTTTCTAGATTTTCAGTGTCTCAAATAGAATATAGCTTAAATTAAATGTTACAAGGTCTCTCATGCTAAGATGTCTCCAAATTTTAACAGGGCTAAATTTTACCTTACAATAGCCTATTAATTAAAATAACTTTTATTGAAATGCATAGCTGTGATAGTAACAATTATTTTCATTTGGAATAAAAATAAAAACTTGAGGAAAGTTTATATTAAGTATTATTGTCAAAAGACACATCTTTATAAGTGAAGTAAAATTGTATTATTTTCAACTCGTTTTGAACATCAAACATCAAAGTTATCTTGCTAATAATCTTTCACAGAGTTTATTTTCTTCTCTGAGACGTACATATTTTGGAGAAGAAGCTAGTTACCAGAGAGATGTTTATGTACTTCTCTATAAAATAATCTTTGTGAGATAATAGTCATCTGTTTGGTCACAAAGACAACAGAGGTTAAGTGTGATATAGCATTAAAGAGCTATAGGAGATGAACCAAAGAATTTATAAGCGTGTATGCATAACCAATGGACATAGACAATGCTAGGGGGGTGGGGTGGGGCAGGATAGGGAGGAGGGGGTCAGGAGGGGGAAGGAAAAACATCTGTAACAAAACTAAATTAATAAAAATTGGAAAAAAAAATAAAGAGTTATAGGAACTACCAAGTAGACTGAATATAATATTGAATATTCTGTATCCAAAATACAGCAAGATAGCAAATTTACTCACATTAAAATATGGGTGCAAAAAGAAAAGTAGTGTTGTTTTTTTTTTTTATTTCATTTTTCATAAGGCCAAACTCCACTAAGAAAGATAGCTTAGCAATTGACAAATACTTCAGTATTTTCTAGTTTAACAGTCTCATTTTTGGTTTAAACACTGAACCTATTGAAAATTTCTTTACTTCAGATTTGATTTCACTAACTCTCTTCAGACCAATGTTCTTTCACATTTTATCCTCTTTCCCTTCCCCCACCCCCAAGATGGTTGTGAGTGTGTCTGGAAGGAGAGTGTGTTTAGGAACAAGGCAGCAGGCATCCCTGAACACAGACTCCTCAGGACTCTCCTGGTCTGTCCTTTAACCTAAGACGCTGTCTCAAAGTGAAGCCATCATAGATAAATGGTTTCTTCTCTTTATGTAAGTAACTTTTGAATCCCTATTCCTCTGGACTTGTTTCTTAATATGTCAAAAAAAAAAAAAAAGTTAAAAATTTCTGTTTTCTCAAACTCCGAATTTGCAAAAATAAAATTTGAATGCCATCTGTTAAATAGAAGTTATTCTTTGTTTTGCATACCTTTTGCAATAACTTAATCATACTTCACCAAATCTACTACCTTTAAATTAATAGGAAACAAAGTAATATTGACAAAAGCACAGAGGAAAAACAATACATTTAATATATTTTATTTTTTTTAAAGTTTTTAAAAATGTGTTTTTATTGATTTTTAGAAAGAGATAAAGAGAGAGGGAGAGAGAGAAAGAGAAACATTAAGGTGAGAGGAAGATCAATCGGTTGCCTCCTTTATGTACCCCAACCTGAGTAGAACCCGAAACCTGGGTATGTGCCCTGACCAGGAATTGAACCAGTGATTTTTTTGTGCATGGGATGATGCTCAACTAACTGAGCCACACTGGCCAAGGCACATTTAATATATTTTCAAAAGTGAAGATAATTTGGGTTATAAAATAATTAAAATAAATTGAATCTTAATAATGGTTCCCTTAATTATTTAATCGATTTGGTCACCTAACAAACATTTAATGAGTCTTCATATGTTCAAAATAATGTTCTGTGCTGTGCAAATACATCAAAGAAGCTCTGGAATACATCAGATAAACAGACAAACGCTATTTGAGCTATTTTCTCATGAACAGTGTGGTTGTTAACCTTATTCTTTCCCATGGCTTCCAGTATCATCAACATTCTGACAACT
The DNA here is from genome assembly GCA_030848825.1 of Tadarida brasiliensis. Classification (NCBI taxonomy): domain Eukaryota; kingdom Metazoa; phylum Chordata; class Mammalia; order Chiroptera; family Molossidae; genus Tadarida; species Tadarida brasiliensis. The sequence continues at coordinate 87,742,378 of CM061260.1, read as the reverse complement.
GCTATCAGTGAGAGTCTAATCTGGAAAATAGAAACCACTGGAAGAATTTTTTAAAAGAGAACTTTAATAGAGTCCAATGCTATATAGGTTATAAAATAGCCAAGAAGAAAACGAGGAAACAACGAAGTAACCAACATGTTACCAATATCCACATTTGGATTAAAGGGTCAAAGAATGGAGATAGAATTGGCAGATATCAGATGCAGGGACTCACCATAGTGAAGCTAGAATCACAGCCAGTCAGTGGTGTGGTAGCTGGAGCAAAGGGTATTTAGTCACTGCTAGAGATGTTATTGAAAGCAAACGGAGATGGGGAGAAATACCCATGATGCTCCACTCTTTCACTTTCTATTTTTCACCAGAGTCTGCCATCAGCCAAACCAGCATGAGATGCTGGGCTGGCAGCTATGAGCCCACTTGAGATGCAGAGCAGAGAAGAGGGATAGGAGTGTATCTGAGAATAAACAAGACAAGGTTGGCACAAATACCAAACTTATATCACCGGTCATTATTCCTCCTGAACTTCAGACTGCAGTGCTCAAATGCTTTGGGACATTTCCCTTGGGTATGTGAAAGACACATTATGCCGAATATAAAACAATCAGACTTTGATTCCTGCGAAACACACACACACACACACACACACCAACAAAGCTAAAGTAACTGAAATGCGACCACTTATATTTCCCCAGTACACTGAAAACTGCATCAATTATCACAGTTGCTCAAACATTAAGTTAGGGTGCATCTTTCATTTCTCTCCTACCTTGACCTCCTTTCCCCTGACCCCATCCATCTCACATATAAGTTCTGTCTCTGAAACATTCTGGGTCTGTCTACATTCTCTTCATTTCCACAGCTAACACTCTAGTCTAAGCCACCATTATATTTATCCTGGATTCTTGCAATGTCTCCTAACTGCCCTGCTGTGGTAGACTGTAGTTTTTCAAAGACGTCCATATCAAAATCTCTTATCTCCCACAATTTTCTGCCACATGACTTGGCTACATCTCTATCAGGAGTTGAAATCCATTTCTCCACCCACTGGAATGTGAGAGGGCCTGTCACAGTTTTGACCAATAGAATAAAGTATATATAACACCAACCCAGTACCAAGGCTTCGGTTTCCTGCCTCTTGAAGCCAGGAGTCATGTAAGAAATGTACCACCCTGGCTGGGTAGCTCAGTTGGTTGGAGCGTCGACCCAACATGTCAGGGTTTTGGGTTCAGTCTCTGGTCAGGGCACATACAGGAAGCAACCAATGAATGCATGAACAGGTAGAACAGCAAGTCGGTGTTTCTCTCTCTCTCTCTCTCTCTCTCTCAAATCAATCAATACAATAATAATATAGAAATAATAATAATAAAAGAAATGTACCTACCAGACACTAGGATGCTGTGAGATGCCCATGCCATCTGGAGATCTCCCGGAGGATGAGACCATCTATAAAGAGAAAGCAGCCAGGAAGCCTGCGGTGCCCTCTATGTGAATGAGGAAGCTTGGAGCCCCAGTTGCCCAGATGGTTTCCTCAAGCTGCTAGGTATAGAGTTATCCTAGAACTCAGCAATTGCACTTCTAGATATCTACCAATAGAAATAAAAAGGTATGTTCACACAAAACCTCGTTCATGAATGTTCATAGTAACATTATTCATAAAAGGCAAAAAGTGGGAAAAAATCTAGAAGTTCATAAACTGAGGGATGGATACACATAGACATGGAATATTATTCAGCAATAAAAAGCAATGAAGTGTGATACATGCTATAATATGTATGAGCCTTGAAAAATATTAAGTGAAAGAAGTCAGTCATCAAAGACCACACAGGATATGACCTCATTTCTATAAAATGTCCAGAATAAACAGAGCTCTAGAGAAAGAATGTACATTAATAGTTGCATAAATCAAGGTGGGGTGTGTGTGTTGGTGGAGGAGGGTGAGTGGGTGGTGAGAGAGAATGGGAAAATTAGTAATGAGTATAAGGTTTCTTTGGAGATGATTGAAATATTCTAAATTTTAAATGATTCATAAATCACTGAATATACTAAAAATCATTGAATTTAAACTTTAAATGGGGAATCTACATAGTATGTAAATTATATCTCAGTAAAGTTGTTAAAAAAAAACAAACTCTAATAAGATCGTGTCAATCCCTTATTAAAACCCTTCTTTGACGTTATGGTTACCCAGAATAAACTACAAACTCTTATCCTGGGCCTATGACCCTAATAAGAAATCCCTGTGAGGTTACCACCTGATCTACTATTGTGATCCTAGCTTTTGCAAATTTCCAAAAGCCTGCTATATTTTAGCTATGGTGGCCTAATCCAGTACTTCCTATAGTGTGAGTTTCTTCCGTTTGTATGGTATTCACAACATGCCTGCACCTATACCCAGGTCTCCAGGTGTTTACCTCCTCCTAGCCCTTCAAGTTTCAGCTCAATATACTTTTTTAGGCAGATTCACTCAATCAGAATAGCCCACTAGTCTCTCTTACACAACACTTTTGTCTTCATGGCACTTCTAACACTATACATTATTAAGTTGGTGTTATTTATTTGCTTGTGATGTCCTTTTCTCCCGCTAGGAATTGAGCTCCAAGAGAGCTGAAATCTAATCTCTTGGTCATCACTTTGCAGCACCTGAAAGAGCGTTTGGAGTAAATGCTTGCTAAATGTTTATTGAGGAATTCTTTACACTCAATTATCTTCTTGTAGTTATCATCATGGGGCAAATGACAGGTTTTCAAAACATCTATACATCCCATTGTTTGTGTGCTCACTTTGAGGAAAGCTCAGGCTGCCTTTGAAACAGACAATGCTGCCCGGAGTGGGTGCTCCATCCTGTTGTTACATGGCAGTGTCACAGGTGTTCCCACTGCTACAGTAACGACATAAATACCTTGTCAATTATTTTATAAGTATTTACACTTTCTATTTTTATTATTTATGATGTATAATGATAAAGAATGGGCACATAGCAGGAAATCAGGAAACCTAAATTCTTGCCTAGATTTTGCCCCCAAAAGGATCAAGTCACTCATCTGAGTCTATAAAATATTGAACTTTTTCTAGACAACTTCTAAAGTTCCTTATTGTGTCAACATAAAGATAATGGGCTGTAGGAGCCAGGCAGGTATCTTCACAGCACTGAGAAGCCCTTGGTCTGTATCTTCATTGTTGTTCCAGATTTAGTCTACTTGCTTCCTTGATTTGCTTGGGATGATTTTCTACCTCATGCTCCTCATTTGTATGAGAAATTTCACATGTTGAACTGATCCATGACCCTCTCTTGCCAGGCCAGTTCATCCCACTTTTACAACTGATACTGGGCACCTTTCTGTCATCCCACCTTCTCCATTCACCTCCTGTCCTGGGGATACCCATCAGCAGCCAAGGCATTAGCTCAGCTCTGGCTTACCAGGCTGCTCTGAGACTGTACACTGCACAGGTGTGAGCGGTAATGTCTCTCCTTAAACATCCTACAAGACCTTCATATTTTTATATAGCGCTGTGCAATATACTATATAATATATATAGTTGACCCTTGAACAACATGATTTGAACTGCACAGGACCATTTATAAGCTTTTTTTGTTTCAATAAATACCTATACTGTTCTCAATCCTCAGTTGGGAGTCTTCAGATGATGAGGGATAAATATATGCATTGCTTTATGTAGGAGACTTTAGCCACCCATGGTTGTTCATATCCATGGGGATCTTGGAATCAATCCCCTTTGGAAACCGAGGGACAACTAAGTTTTGAGGGAGTCATAGGTTATACTCAAATTTTCGACCACACGGAGGTCTGCACTCTGAACCCTTTGGGATGTTCAAGAGTCAACTGTACATATATTTGCAATTATTGATTTACTTGTTTGCCTGTCCTTGAGACATTAGGACTGGGACAATGTTTTGCCTTACCTATTGCCATTTTTATCATAGTATCTGGAATGAGATGAGCCATAAGAATAATATTAATATATAAATTTATTTATTGTTTAGTGTCATCATGCTTTTCATCTTCACAATAGCTTTATGGCTTAGGTACTGTTATGACTTAGGTAATATCCCAATATTTCAGACAAGAAACAAAACCCAGAGAGAATAATTCATAAGAAGCGAGCTGAGATTTCAGTTCAGATAATCTGACTCCAAGCCCATTAGACTATGCTATATTGCATTCAATTGATGCTTACTAAATGTAGAATAAATTAATAAATTCTAAGAACCAAATGCTACAAGGTGGTTAAAAATTTGACTATAATCAGAAAGTCTTCGACTTTTCAACTTAATAGCTGTAAGAATTTAAATAAATTGTCTCATCTTTCGGGGTCTCTTTGACTTCATTGCTAATGTGAATAATAGTACATCATCTGTTTTTGGAATTAAACGACATAACTTCCAAAAAGTCTTATCACAGCACAGTGAGTGGCATTTAGTTTGTAATTGTGTCAGTTAAAGTCAATAAATATCTGAATTACTCTGTATAAGCTTAGTTATTCTGCATTAAACAAAAACACCAATATCTCAGTTGCTTTAAATAACTTCATTTTTTATTCATGTTATATGTGCATGATAGGAGCAGGCTGAGGGAGGATCTTTGAACTGGAATGTGACAGATCACCAAGAGAGGAAGGAGAGAAGATGAAGAATTAGGGACCAGCTTTTAAGTATTTGTTCCCTGGGAAAGACATATATTACTCTATTCACATATCTGGGTCTAAGGAGGTCATCTTGCTATATCTATCACCATGAGGTTGGGTAATTTTCAATCTTACTATGTACTCAGAAAGTTAAAATAAGAAATATTAGTTAAGTGTGGAAATGTCTATCACAGTATTCAGTATATGTTCACTATCCTTATTTTTTATATAACTATTATTTTCAAAAGGTCCTATATAACTGAATTGTTAGGGAAATATATCATATTCAATTCAATTTAGAAACTTGTTTTTGAATCATCGTCATGTGAAAACTTTAGGGTTACCTCAAGGAGAACCAGAGTTCTGATGCTCGAGAAGCTTATATTGATATGGTGCAGATGGATTTGTACGTGTTTAATATTGGAGATACAAAATAATGAGCAGGATGCTTTTATAAATAAAATAATCTTGGGTCACAAAAAATGCAGTAATAAATTCCAACTGAAGAAATAAAGATCCACACGGATGACATCCCAAGTAAATTATACTAAGTGATTACCATCCATTAGTGATGGGTGGAGAAGATGGGAAACTCTCACCAGGCAAGGAGACAAGGAGAACAAAGGCAGAGTCATGTGGAAGTGCCTAGTGACCAAGTTCAGCCCTGACACGGGGTGTGGACATCTTGGAAAACAGAACTGGGCCTTTTGGAGCACTGTGGATACTATGCTATGAGAGCATGCTGTGTTCTTTGGGAAATGGAGACCCATCTGAGTTTAGATCAGGGGCATAGATAATCTGTATTTTAGAAAGGTGGATGTGTGATTGTCATTTTTTTTTCTCTTGGAAGGAAGTGCAGAGAAGTTTCTTCATACAGGGATACATTGATGAATTTCCTCTAGAAGTATAAGAAATGAAAAGAAGAACTATCAAAGAAAGAGTAAAATGGCAGTGTAACCCAGGCTGGGTGTTAAGTTGGTTGGAGCGTAGTCTCATACACAGAAGGATGAAGGTTCGATCCCCAGTTGGGGCAGGTACGGGAGACAGCAGATTGATGTTTCTGTCTCACATCAAAGTACCTCTCTCCCTTCCTCTCTTTCTAAAATCAATAAAAACATATCTTCAGGTGAAGATTAAAAACACAAAGAGCAGCGTAGCTGTGGAACCCATAGGGGATGGTGACCAGTTGACTGTAATTGTTAAGAACAGAGGAACAAGTTGGATATGGCAGCAGGATTCTTCGTACAGAAGAAGAGGTAACTGGTGGAATCATCTAACAGAGGGTCAGAAAAGAGGGGCGTTGTAATGAAGAAGTAGGTTTGATTAGCATAATAGGAGTGAGTTAGAGGTATTTTTAGGAATTTCACATATAGACCTGTTTAGAAATTAGCTAGGGAATTCAAGCACAAAAAGACTACAACAAACAAACAAAAACAGAGAACAGAAAAGTCAAGAAGAGAGAGATTGTGTGTGCACAGAAGTGGACGGGAAATTAGGATCAAAGTTTGCCGCAAAATCATATACAAGATACGTTTATGGAGAGGCTGAGCAACATAGCAATTAGAAGATCATCGGTAATTTTTTTACATTTAGTTTTAGCTGAAGAATGAGGGCAGAGGCTGCTTGCAGTAAAAACACGAGAGGAGTAAATTAGGGATGATGAAGTGGATTACGAATTCAAGAAGTTTGGCAGAGAGAGAAGTTATCACATTCCTCCGCTTCTCTAAACCCTCCAGTCACTTCCAATCTCACTCCAGATGAAATATGACAGCTTATCACAGCCTCGGAGCCTCTGCATCGTTTGGCCTTGCGTGAGTTCTGTGAAATCATTCCCTCCACTCTCCCCTTAAGCTCCTACAGCTAACAGTAGTTACATGGTTATTCTGGTTATTTCTCCAGCAAACATACAGCCCTTTGCCCCATCTCGGGTCTCTGCAATTCCTGTAATTTCCCCAGTTATTTACATAGCGCTGCGATGATTCTTTCTGCAAATGTCCCCATCACACATAGACTTTTCATGACCACCTGATCTGAAAGAGCCTGCTCTTTCTCACTTACTGTCCTGCCTGCTCATTCTTTTGAGCACTTATTACAACCTGACATATTAAAAATATGTTGTTGTTGTTGTTGTTGTTTTCTAATCCTCCTTTTCCTTCTTCTCACCTTTCGGAATGTAAGCTACCATGGAGCAGGCACGTCTCTGTTTGGCCAATGCTCCATTCTTAGTATCTGGAGCACGGTCTGGCACTCGCTAGTGGTTCAGTAAATAGTGGTGAAATGTCTGAGTGAAGGTATGACAGTGTGGAGCTCTTAGAAAAGGGAGGTGAAGTAAATAGCATTCTTTCAGTAGGAGGCAGTCTTGGGAATATTTGTGTCTGGGCCTGTGTGTGTCAGTGTGGAGGAAGGGACCGATGCCACCTGTGGACAGGAGGTGGAGCGACGTTCCACAAAGGGCTGCACAGTCAGGAACACGTCTCAGCAAGGAACAGGGGAACACTTCCATCTGAAACTAAGGACAGCAAAAGGATGGACAGAAAATAAATTCCGAGGAAGAAAATTGGAAGTCTCGGTTCTTAAACGATGGAGAAGAATTCAACATGAAACAGGCTAGAAGGAAAGGCAGTGGTGAGTCTTCAGGAGAGCTAGGGAGGGGACCACGCTGCCAGGACTGAGGGCGGAAACCTGGAGCCCTCCTGGAAGTCAGCGCAGGGCAGGATTCCTCCCTCTTCCTTACACTTGAAATTGTTGTCAGTGAAATCATCTTTTCAGAACAGATCCATCTGAGTCATTTAAAATAAAATTTTACTCTACTAAGTTATTCAGGTGTAATGTGATTCTGTTGAGATAGGCTACTATGGAATGCCAGGATATTTTATCTATCTATCATCTATCTATCTATCTATCTATCTATCTATCTATCTATCTAGCTATCTATCTAGCTATCTATCTATCTATTATCTATCATCTACCTACCTACCTAATCTAATCTATCTATCTATCTATCTATCAATTCAGTGTATGTATGTAATTCAGTGTATGTATGTATGTATGTATATATCAAGATCTATCTTGATATCATCGGTAGGTTTTTGGAAAGTGTGACTTTAAGCAACAGGATATATAACTGAACCAATTTTACAGTAGGCTGATTGATATACCAAGTGTTAAGTTTCTACAGCATATTTCCGGTCACATAAACATCATCAAACTTCGAAACAAAGGCCCCAATCATTTCTAACATTAAACATTGAAATAAGTGTGGAAGATGAATGAAAACAAGAAAGATAATTCTTTTCCAGCCCACTCATTCCAGTTCAGGGTGGTGGGTGGCAGGGCCGACCCTGGCGGCTCAGGGCACCAGGCAGCAGCCGGGCCTGGACACAACGCCCTTCCTTCACCGGGACGCTGGCACCCACACCCACACTCACTCAGACTGGGACAATTTTGAATGCCCATTCACCTCACGTGCACATTGTTCAGATGTGTGAAGAATGGGGTACCTGGAGAAAACCCACACAGACATGGGAAGAACATGAAAACTCCACACAGACAGTGAATCTGGCTGGGAATTGATTTTATTCCCCTCATCAATGTCCTATGACAATGATGTCGAATGAAACAACATTATTTGAAGACCTGCTGTGTGTACATATATGTATATATGTACATATATGTAGCTATATGTGTGTATGTATTCAATATAGTAGATAGTATGAGCTGAGTTTTGCTTTCCTTACAATTATCCGGTGGACTTGCAAGAATCTAGCATCTTTCTATCTTGACACTGAATTTTCCACGTGAGCCTTCAGCATCTATTCAGAAAGATGGCTGTTGTTTACGTTTTAATAGGAGAAACCACAAAATATTTATCCCTCCTCTGATGATCCAGCTGCTTAATTAGATGTTGTCATGTCTTCAAACTGGCATTAAACCAAATGACCACAGCATTTTTCTATCTATAAAGTGGGACCTGCTCATGGAAAGAAAAGGGAGGGTAGGCAATGAAGAACATGAACGTTACCCTGAATTACTACTCAGTGTAATCGTGTGCTAATTTTATAACTGGTGTTTTTCTTCCAACCGATTTCTCCACACATATGTCCAATTTTAAAGCATTTCAACTGATAATGTATACAGGTCTACAGTCTTTTGTTTTTTACATTTTCTATCATTATCATTTTGTCAGGTAATTAATGCTTTTGGAAAAAGTTTTTTTTATAGCTGCATAACATTCCATTTTTGACATTTATTTAACCATCATTCTATTTGGGAATCTTGCTTTTGCTTTCTAAGTATTATTACAAAATTTATTCCACATAAATTCTTCATCTCATAAGTTTTAAAATTCTTTGAAACAAGATTATTGTTTCCATGAAAGATTATCATTACAACTACTGCTAAAGTTTATTTTTAAAACCAATATATCAGACAGAACATGGAATACTAATATGTAATTATATATTTATTTATTGATGCTGATAGTGTCTGAAATGCTGCGTTTTGGGTTGTTACATTATCTTACCCAAATATTTATAGTTGTGAATTTTCATGAATTGACATCCTAACTGTGTTATATTATGCACTTATTAAACCCAGTAAAGCAAAAAGAAATAAATGTTGTGCCATATGTGTTCTTGGATACATTAACTGAGAAATAACACTGAATTCTGTATTTGGGTCACACATTTTATAATGATTATGCAGACCTGTATTATTATAAATTTTGTTGCAATAGTGGATAATATTGTCATCAAGCCCAGTAGTCAGACATGGGGAATTACTTTGAAAAAAGTATTTTTTAGCAGAAGTAATTTTTTTGTGTCAAAATATTCCCTGGTAGTATTAAAACTGACATTATAAGACTTCTAAAATATACTTTAAAAATGAAATACATTTATGTGAAAGATTTCTTTTTCCCTGGGCAGAAATATCCTGCCCTGTTGCATTTCAAGAGCTATTTCTTTTGTTGTTCTTGTTCCAGGAACATAAGTGCTCCTGAGTGAATGGATAATGCTGGTTGAGAGACGAGCAGAGAGGAGAAATCTCATGTGTTTCTATTTGGAATTCATCAATGGCATCTGCTGATGTTCAAGGCAGACGAAGTTGCTTAAAATGCAGACTTTTTGCTGTTCCCACCACAGTCGATATCTCACATCTTTCATGTTTTAAAGGCTGATTTTACTGTAAATCTTCTGACATTCCTCAGGTGATAAACAGCAGGCTTTTAGGGACCGGACCATTTCAAGTAACGCGGCATCTACATTTCTATGATGAAGATCTGTTTAAAATAAAATGGACTGTATTTCTTATATAATAGCAAGTAAAGAAAGGAAGAATGACAATCATTTTTATCACTTCTGCTGCCGAATCGTAGAATGGTGCTAGCACAGAGAGAGTGTTCAGTTTGTTAAGTGTCATTTGCCTGTGTGTGTTTCTCCCCCAACTTAAAATGCTCTTCCGAGAGCAGACTAGTGTGAATAAAAAAAGGCCTTTAAAATATATGGTACTTTTTCTTGGACCACTTACCTTCTAGCTGAAGGCACATGTTGTTTACAATATTTACTAAGTCTATAATTTTTTTACTGGGAAAAGAGAATGTAGGAAAAATTAATATAGTCTTAAAGGGTAATAATGTGTAGAATAATTTGTGTAGAAAATCAAGAACTTAGATAAAATGGACAAATTCTCTGAAGAAATATAACAAAAAATTGACACAAAATGAAATAGAAAATCTGAATTGACAATTAATAAAAGAATTGACCAAAGATGTAAGATAACCACAGTGAAAATTTAAAAACATTGTTTAGATGAATTATATAAGATCTAAATAAATCACAGAAATTGAATTCACTTTTTAAAGCTTTCCCATAAAGATATCTCCAGGCCCAGAAGAATTAATTGGTGATTTCTAGTAAACATTTCTATTGCACATAGACACTGTCAGAAAAGAGAAGGAGGAAATATTAGAAAGTGTTTTACTCATTTTACAGGCCTAATAACAAAACCTAAAAAAGACATTACAAAAAAATTACAGGTTAATATTTTAATGAATATATGCAGAAGTAATTAATAAAATATTAGTAAATTAAATATAAAATATATTAAAAGATAATAGATTGTAAGTATTTAGAATTATCCCAGGGATACAAATTTAACGGTCAAAATCAATCATTGTAATTTACCATATCAGAATGAAGGATAAAAACCACATGATTCTTTCAAAAGAAGCAAAAAAAGAATTTGACAACATTCAACATACATTCATGATAAAAGCTTTCCCCCTAAAGTCTTCTGTTAACAGCATAATTAACAGTGATTGTGATAGCTAATTTTATGTGTCAACTTGGCTGGGCCACAGAGTACACAGACATTTGGTAAAATCTTATTTTGGGTGTTTCTATGAGAGTGTTTTTGGATGACGTTAACACTTAAGTTGGTTGATTTGAGTAAAGCTGATAGACTTCTGGTAAGTTGAAGGCCTGAATAGAACAAAAAGAGCAGCTTCCTCTGAGAAAGAGATAATTCTCCAGTAGACTGCCTTCAAACTTCATGTGCAACATTGGCTTTTCCTGGTTCTATAGCAAATAACCTTTAGACTCAAACTGGAACATTGGCTCTCTTGGGTCTCCAGCTTACTGGCTTCCAGACTGGAAATGCAAATTTGAGTTTCCTGGGTGTCCAGTTTGCTAGCCTTCCCTGCAGTATTTGTACTTGCCAGGAATCTTCACATTCAAGTCAGCCAATTTCTTATAACAAACCTCTTTACACACACACACACACACACACACACACACACACACACACACATCGTATTGGTTCTGTTTCTCTGGAGAACTCTGACTAGTACAGTGATATATTAAATGCTTCCCCCAAGAGATCAAGAAGGCAAGAATGGATACTCTCATTACTTTTTTAAAACATTGCACTAAAAATCCCAGTCATTGTAATAACATAAGAAGAGTAATAAAAATTCATAATATACAAGTAAACTTCATCTTTTCAGAAATTACAAGATTGTTTTCATAGAAAATTCTATGGACTATACAACACTACTAAAACAAATAAGCGAATTTACCAAGGTTGCAAGACAAAGGTCAATATAATTGGTCAATAATATATTAGCAGCAAAAAACTAGAAAATAAAATCTGCTGTAGCATCAAAACACATAAAACAAGAATAAATTTAACAAAAGATATATGAGACATTCCCTGAAAATTTCAATTGTTGCTGAGAGAAATTACAGAAGATATCAATAAATGGACAACTAAATATTGTTAAGATAGAAATTCTTCCCTAATTGCAATCTCAGTCATATACTTAGAGCATTTTTTTTTTCACAGAAATTGTCAACCTGATGGAACATTGTGTAAGAAAATGCAAATGATCTAGAATGGCCAAAGTATGTTCAGAGGGAAGAACTATACTGTAGGACAGCATAATCTTAAGATTTATTCTATCTAATTCTCTAATAATCAAGGTAATGTGGTACTGATGAGAGGACAGACATTATAGATCAATGAAACTCTAGAGAATCCAGAAATAGACCTACACATATATGGTATATTTTTTTTTTACCAAGAAAAATGTCAAAATAATTCAACAAATAAGCAAAGTCTTTTAAATAAGTAGTGTTAGAACAACTGGATATTCATAGAAGAAAATAGAAGAAAAAAGGGAACATGAACCTTACCTCACACCATATACCAAAATTCAGTTTAAATCAATGAAATACTTAAATATAAAATCTAGACTTGTCTACAATAAAACATAGAACTAAAATTGGCATTTTGAAGTAGTCAGTAACTGCTTAGAACACAAAAGCACAATTTGAGAAGAAAAACATATAAGTTGAACTTTATCAAAATTGATAACTTGTTATTTCAAAATTCAGTATTAAGACAAAAAGAGGTTAATCAAAGGAAGAGAGAAAATATTCACAATACATTTATCTTATAAAGAATTTGTATTAAAAATGTAATTAATCTTTCTAAATCAATAATACACAAACTATTATAAAAATAGGTGAAAGATTTGAATCAACATCACAAAAGAAGATACAAAATGATTAACAAGCACATAAAACAGTGAATCACATAAAAATATGCATTAATCATCAGGAAATATGTAAATTAAAGTAATATGAGAAACCACTACTCATCATTAGAATGGCTCAAATTAAAATGTTAAGTATGCACAAGGGTATAGAACAATTGGATCTCACATGCACGGTTTTTGAAAAATCAGAATATTACTTAAATGTTTAAAATACACCTACTTTATGATCTAGTCATTTTATTTCTAGGTATTTATGCACTATAAATCAAAACAAGTATTCACAAAAATGCTTGTACATGAATGTCTATAGCAACTTTATTTACAATAGCTAAAAACTGGTATATCCAGAGGTGAATGGGTTAAAAAAAAAATTCCCTTCTTATAATGGAATAATTCTCAGCAATAAAAAGAAGCAAATTGCTGATGCATATAACAACATGGACGATCTGAAACTCATTTCCCTGTGTGAAAAATGCCAGACACAAAATAATACCTACTGTAAGACTCCACTTAATTAAAATTCTAGGAAATGCAAACTAATGGATTGTAACTAAAAGTAGATCAATGGTTGCCTGGGGCTGAGCAACAAAGGAAGATGGACTGCAAACAAGACATGAGAATGTTTTGGGGGGTGATAGAAACATTCTTCATCTTATTTGTAGAGGGGTTTTACAGGTATATATGTCTATCAAAATTTAAATAAATTTATACTTTAAATGGATGGAGTTGTATGCAAATTAAAATTAAATAAAGGCAATGTTAAAAATGGAAAGAAATAAATTGTCGTATACAGTATGATATGTCCAAAGGACTAAACGTTCTTGTAACTATGAAAATTATTTTAAAATGTAGGTAATAACATTTTTTAAAATGCTATAAAATGAATGACTTCATAGATACTAGTTTATTTAGAAATATCAAAGCTATGTAAATGTATACACACAAAATAAATGAAACTGAAAGAATATTTAGATATCTTTCATGGTATTTTTGAATTCCAAACATTTTACATAAGAGAAATGTCCCTTTTGTTCTAAAACTTCCTTTAAGTGATGTTGATACAATAGGATGGGCAAAGATCCAGGGAATTTCCATGACCCTTTTCATTTTGCTGTGTCATGTTTCTTCTGAAGAGACTTGTCTAATGAGCTTCCTGGAAGTCAGATGAGTAGAAGTCACACCAGTAATAGTCATCACCTGCTAATCTAACAGTATTTGAAGTTGTGGTTTAAAAAGGACAAAAAAAAAAAAAAAAAAAGGCAAAATACACAATAATGGTATTAAACACTGATGAGGCAGGCAAATTATTATTATTGCGATTACTTGCTCATATACCGATTAGTGTAATCAACCGTACAATATTTTAGTTGAAATAAATAAGAGATGCTGATACACTCCCAGGTCATTATACTTCAATTTGCTCTATATGGATAATTGTTAGAGTTACCAAAGACATAAATCGTGGGCCCAAAAACTTATTTTGCAGATTAAAATGGTAAAAACAACAGATATTTGTTTAGAATTATACACCAAGTTTGGGCAGACATAAGACTAATGCTTTTGAGAGCTAGGCTGTTTTCTTGTTTGTTTGTTTTTGTTTTTTATTAAATCATAGATTTCATTCATCTCTGGAATCTTACAGTATTAATTCTAAGTAAACTTTTCTGTTTTTCTTCACTCAAAAAGTCTGAGAGGGTGTCATTTTTGATTCATTACTTACATATCTTTTAATTCCTGAATTACAGAAAACAAACCAAAATTATTGTATTTTCATGTGATTACTAAGGGTCTATTTACATTAAAGTAAATCCTCTTTTTAAAGTTCCTAGTCAAATGAACTATATCACTGTTAAATCATATCTAAAGTATAACTTGACTCCCATAATCATGGTAATATACTCAAATAAATTGGGTTTGCAAAATGTGTTAGAGAAAAAAAATCCTTTTTAATTTTAGCCTCTAGATTCCTCAGCCTTTTCTTTCTAGTGGTATAATATGAGGTCATAACATGACAAAAAAATAATTATTTCTCTTTGATATTCACTATTGAAAAATAATCTCAAGAGCTTTTGTGTATTTTCACATGTGCTTTAACTAAAACAGTTTGGTGTCGACATTCTAATCATACATTCAAGTGGTTGTCATCATTTCCTTAACAAAACGTGTTGATCTTAAATCTCCTTGGAGTTCATGTCACTGTGCGAAATTACCCTGTTTACCCTGGTTAGCGTGAACCTGCACGTTCTGATCAAGGGCAAGAATTTTCTCCTTCTTCGACTAAATAAAATGTCAATGTTTTCACAATATTTTAGAAATCTTTTGTAAACAGTGGAACTTTACAGACAAGTTATAGCTGATGCACTCTCTTCATGACATCACAGTTAATGTTTGTGGTCCTAAGTCTGAAATTAAGTGTTGCTATTGTAAGAGACAGATAATTTTAGTTAGAGATTATAGGGTTTATACACAGTAGGTGGTCCTGGATATTTAATTCCATAATACATGTTCTAACATTTTCTTGCTATTAAGGTTCTTTTTTCTATAATTGAAGCAACACTGTAGCTCAAATATTAAAATGACTAAAGATGAGTCTTTCCACAAAAATTGGTAAGTGAATATTTAAATGATGCCGTTTTCCCGGGGCGGGGGGGGGTTCACTTAAAAAATTTGGCACTCCAATTTCTGCAGAAATATTTTTGGAGGAGTGTAATTGACATACCGTCTCTCTCTCCAAAATCATAGGTACACCCTCTTCCAAATTTCCAAATTAATGTATTTCATAGTATATATTTTTATCCAGTTTAGCTGATTTAAAAAGCCCAATAAGAACTATAAATTAATAATATAATTTCAAATAGCAAATAAATATATTTAATCAGAATATTTCTTAATAGCTACCTTCAGTTGGTACTTTTTAAATTAAAATTTTAAGATGCTGAATTTCTAGAATTTTAAAACCCATGAAATAAACTGTAATTGTTCATAATTAACTTTTTAAGAAAATAGCTTAAGTTAAAAGCCACTAAGACAGGTGATAACTATTAAAGTGGTGGTGGGTGTGTGCGTGTGTGTGTGTGTGTGTGTGTGTGTGTGCCCTCGTTAAATTTTATAATATTCCATTGCTGTTTACTTTTGCCATCTTTTTTTTGAAAGAAAAATACAGGTTCACTAAGCATTAAGAAACAATCGTTCATATAAATCACAAATAAAGTATGTCTACTGATCTCTACCTGTGTCCTGTTATCAAATTAGTTTCAAAGAGTTCATGCCTTCTGTATGTCTGAAGCATAAATATTTACGTGACTCATCTTTACTTCTTGTTCTAGTTGCTGTCTCCATTGTTCAATTATCCGACCCAGCCTTCCTCTGGAATTCATTCTTTAGCAAGCAGTGAGGCAAATTTCAACATGATGAGGCTTCTTCCCCAAATATGCAAAGCTGTGATTTTCCAGTTGTTAAGTAAAGAAGTTCAAATTAAAAAATTATTCTTAAGAAGGCCTCTGGAAAAGGTAGTAATAATGAGATCGTGCAGGAATTTCTAAATATTTAGTAAATGCTCATTCACAGAGTTAAATGTTGGAAAGTGGCGCGGTGATCAAGTAGCTTGAAACATTGTTCCCGTCACTTAACATTGTGTTTACCCTGTTTCTTAAAGAACTGCCTGCTTTCTAGAGAGTCTGTTACTGAGAAAAAAACCTATGGGAACTTACTGGGTTGTTAGACTCATTTGGACAGGTTATGATTTTTCTATACCTATAATTTACATCTACCTTTTTCTTTTCCCTTTTTAACTTGGTGAAGTGTGTTTCAAGATTTTCATGGCCTAAGATTTCTTTGAAGAATTCCTCAGTGTAGTAGGTCTTACTGAAATATCATTCACTGAATTAATTCTAGGACTTCAATGCTCCATACACAAAAAAATCATCCAGGAGAATAAAGACTTCTTTTTTTTTCCAAGTTGGGAAATTTCTGGATAATCTTTAGAAACCGTGTTAAATAGGTTGACTTCTATGTTTAGTCCTACTAGAAAGCTTTTTTTCATCCAAAGCTAACCCCATTTATTCTTAAATTCTTAGATAACTAAATAGATATAAATACAAATGGGAGGGTTAGGTTTTTCTTTTAATCTCAAAAATCATGCATTCAAATTTTTCTCTAGGTTCTTTTCTTAGGTCTTAAAATTGATTTTTAAAAAATGCACATGGCTACAAACGGCTATTCAGGTCATTGTACAGTGACAATGAAAATAAGTTAAACAAATAAAAGACTACATACTAGATATGAACCCACACATGAGGTGGAGATCAAAATACAGGGCCTAGGGTGGCATTATCTTTTTCTATATATGCTTGTCCTGAGAACAGACACGGACTTTCAATCCCACAGCTGCTGACCAGGCTCTCTCTGTAAATCAGATGCTACATTCATTCTATTAATATTCCACACTGAGTTATTTTGCAATTAAAAAAATGTATTGCTAGTTTGCTAAATATCAATGCTTCTAAAATATGGTATAATTAATGAAAAATATAAATTAAACTTTGTGGACATTAAGTGGCTTTTTGAGAGGAAGTACAAAAATGGAAATTTGAGTATAATAGCTGTGTTCTTCTGCAGTCATTTTAAATATTCATACATAATAGTTATTTTCTTATTATTGATGCAAGCATCAGGTCTAGAGCTCTCTGACAGAGAGGCTTGATTTTGGAGGAGTTTAAAGGTATAAAAATGCCCTTTTTCCTATTTTGGGGGGAAATTCACCAAATAAAATATTCCATTTTGAGGATGTTAAATTTCACAAAGTAAAAGTAAAGAGAACAATTTTAAAGATTGATATATTTGTACTCTTCTTGTTAAATTATAGTATCCTTGTGCTTCGATCACCTTTAAAATTTTCTGTATAAAAATCAATTAATCACGAATAATAATAAATTAAGTAATGCAAAAATTATTAAATAAATTCAATGGATATACCAAAATATTTACTATTTTTTTATTGGTTGCCTTAAGAATAATTTCTGTATCTCTGTCTCTAAGGTCAATAATTCATTAAGCTGCCCTTCATATTGTCTAGTCAACTTAGTTGTCTTTGTTTTGAAAGGGGCAGGGTATAAGATTACTAGTTAATTTTTCTATCAAAATTCAGTAAATGTATTAATTTTTTTAAATACAAGGAGATAAGTCTTACTAACACACTGCTATGTAACTTCTTCTGCCTACATTTCTGGACTATGTTAAACTGTTTGAAAAGGAAAATTATAGAAGAAAGTTAGTATGTTAAGTGTTGAAGTCTGACTTTAAATGAATCCCAAAGAGGGACAAAAGAGAATAGCAAAATACAAAACTTTAAGTATATTATCATGTATGTGAATTGCATTTTCATTGATTCAACAACTATTGATTATGAACCAATTATGCGTCGGGACACATAATTGGTTCTAGATGCTGGGGAGACAGCAGTGAACTAAACAGACCAAAGTCTCTGTTGTCCTGGAATTTACATTTTATTTGCTTCATCGCTTACTATTTTGGATGCAGTCATCTTTTCACTGATTCAGACGTAGGTCACAGGTGGTCTGCAGGCTCCTTAGCATCCATAGGCATGTTTGTACTTTTAATAACACAATATTTGGGACTTCTTCTGGACCATCGTAACATAGAGTGTGGTATTTCTTAGGTTTGATATGAATTCCATCGATGAGGGGACTCTAGCAACACTTCAAATATAGTTCTGAGGTAGAAGATTCTTAAACAAGGACATTGTTATTATGCAAACTTGTACTCTGAAGGATATTGAACAATAGATAATTCAAGTTTTTACAATGAAGATACAAAAGAAATGAATTCTTCCAAGTTAGGCATATTCTCTTCCAAAGGAAAAGCTCATCCCTACAAGATCTTTCTGTACTCATTCAAAGAGTGTATCATGCAGCTCTTGGAAATCATGACGGGGTAAATCACTTCTACTAATAGGACCAGACGCGTCCCACGGGAACATCGGGCAGGTTGCTGCCCCCAAAGGATTAAGACGTTTGGTCTATTCACTTTTACTTGGATCCCTTCTTGCAGTCATACACCTTGAAATTTAAAGAGCAAAGACCGAATTATCCAGTTTTTGCTATAAATGCTGCAGGAAGGCCCCAGTCTTCTCTCTGCCATAGGCGAAGGGGACTGCTTAGGCAACGACTATCCATTTTGGACACCCTGTTTATTCCACTGTGAGTTTTATTATAGTCCCTCACTTTTCCCAGTAGATTTTACTTAATCATATATTATAGTTTGCAGAAAATACCTTTAATGCATTGTCAATCTTACATTCATGTCATTCTCATTATATATTTTAAAGGGGAAATTGAATGAGGGAAAACTGTGTATAAAGAAGAAATTGTGTCACTCATATCAACACTTTTTAGTGTGAAAATAAATTTATCTGATTTTAATCTAAATTTATTAGATTAAAATAAATTTAATCTAACTTGACACTTTCTTTTCTTGATTCCTCAGGGCTATGATGAACTCATCACAGCATCCAGCTAAGGTAGGTAGAAGAATGTATGTGATTAGATAAAACTCACACATAGGCATCCATAACCATTCTTAATTACTACCAATCAGAAAACTAATTAAACTAAACCTAAAAATAAAATTGTGCCAATTTCTGTGAAGACCTCTGAGCTTTGTGTCAATGAGCAGATCTCACCTGAATCTTCAGCAACAGTGGCTGCTGCCTCTGCAGAGCCCTCTAGTGGAGCGCATAGTCTACAACAGTTTTCAAAGCCAGGGCCTCGACAATAAATTTTTTTTCAGAAAATCAAGTGAAGTGAGTACTGACATGCGACATTATTCCTTCATGTGTTTAGATATGGCACTGCCTCCAAAAGACAGACTTCCTATATGTGAACTCGACTTGTAAATTTATTCCAGCTTTTTTATTCTAAAGTGAATTAAAAGAGGTCCAAGTTTGCACTCCTGTGTTTCAAAAAATAATTATGGAATATCTGATTTTAATTTAACTAAATAATAGAAATTGCAGAGTGAACACATTTGAAATAATAAGAAGAGGGCATAGAGGGGATATTTGGTGATGGAAAAATTAAAATAAAATAAAATATAAATTAAATTTTAAAAATTAAAAAAAAAACGAAGAAGAATATAACCTGCACATTTTGAAACTTTTCATGCCTATAATTAAGAACTGGAGGAGGGTATAAAATTTTTCTGGAAAAAAAAGTATATCCTTATATTTGTAATTATTTTTAAATGTTTTAGGTGCCATCACTCTTGATTTATTTTTTTCTAATTTAGTTGCCTCTTGAGTTTCAATCGCCACTGTAAAATATGTATTTTTTTTTTTGAAGAAATATATTTGGGTGTAGAAAAACCTAGAGTTTGAAATGGAAGTAGCTTCCATTTACCTTGGGAAATACTGCATGGGTTAGGATGATTGACATTAAGATGCGGATAACCTGCCACATTTTAAATTATTTATCATTATTTAACCACTGTATTGACGTGACATAATAGGGATCACTGACCCATAGCACAGTCTAGGAGACAAATTGGAAAAGCAGGTGAGGTTATTTGGGCACTTGTGGAAACCAGAGCATCCGTGAAAAATCACAAATGTTTGACACTGTTGAATATAAGATCCCTATGACTTAATATGAATTATTTTTCTGGTTCCCAGCTGAATTGACAACTCTGGTTCGACAAGCACATAATCAGTTAATTTCTCTGTATTGAGTAATGCTATTTTATGTTCAGGCTTACAAGATACTTGAGAAATAAAATTGAAGCCATGTGTTCTCAAAATATACTTCTATAGAGCATTTAATCATTCTATACCACCCTTTGCTTTTTCGTAAAAAAACAAAAAACACTCTGGATATACCTACATTTTTACCTGAGCCATAAACATATCTTCAGTTATAACATCAGGAAAATGTTCCCTTCAATTAATAAACCATATTGTAATTATATTACTGAACCACATATCAATACATCAAGAAAATTAAAATGTTATTTTTTTCTATAAATTTTTAAAAATTGATTTTAGAGAGAGAGGAAGGGGGAGAGAGAGAGAGAGACTTTGATCTGTTGTCTCCTGTATGCACATATGCCCCCCAACTGGGGATCAAACCCACAACCTGGGCATCAAACCCTCGACCCTTTGGCGCACAGGACAATGCTCCACTGAGCCACACTAGCCAGGGCTAAAATGCTATTTTGTATTTAAAATTAGTTCGTTAGAAATGAGGAACATTACTTTTTCACCTTTAGATAAATTTTCTAATAATACCTGTAAACACAAATTCATTTTATATTGTCATGGGTTTGTTTTTACAATGGTTTTCTTATGCTAGTCAAGCTTTGCGAATCTCCTTGAAGTGTTGAAATTTAGTCTTTTAATACATATTTTGAAATTTTTCATCCAGCTGTAATTGTCACATATTCAACATATCCGAAATAATATGGAGCTTACAGTAGCATTCTTGAACAGTGTCTTCTGTCTCCTAAATAATGTTTGATATTTACTTCACCGTTAAAGAACTTAAAATATTGAGCAGACAATTCACACCACTGAAATAGTTAAGTAACAATACAAATTAATAAATTATAAAAATGCTTACAAGAGCCCTGGCTGGTTCTGTGCACTGCAAGGTTGCCTGCTGGTTCGATGCCCGGTAGGGGGCGTGCAGGAGGCAGCCAACAGATGTTAGGCTCTCACATCAATGTTTCTCTCTCTCCCTCTCCCTTCCCTTCTCTCTAAAAAAATAATAATAGTAAATAAATGAATACTCTTTTTTTTTTTAAATGCTTAGAAGCATGATTTAGATAAAAGTGAAATGAGTTCACAATAGATGAATTAGTCTTGACTACATACCTGTAATAAAATAAGCACTTAAGGTAATATAGTACTATCTAACTAGTTCTTGGGAGCATTAGGTTTATCTTGAAGTTTTTTAGGATATAAATTTAAATCAGTTGAGCTGTGCCTTTCCATGTGTTTACCCCGACTTTTAAAATATTGTTAATGCTTGTATTTAAATATATATCTACATATTTATACCAATTCCAATAAAAATGTATGTATTCTAGAACTTTGCAACACAAAACGTTGGCAGACCTGCAGAAGACATCGCTTAGGCACATGTCAGAATTGCAGAATCTCAGGCCCCACCTTTGATTTACAAAATCAGAATGTGCATTTTAACAAGCTCCTAGTCTTCCCCATATTAGCACTGAGAAGTCCTGCTCTAGAAAACACTTGGATTGTGTATTGATACCATAGTTCCTGTGTGTGTAGGTGTGTGTGTTTGTGTGATGTAATGTACATGTGTATAGTAATGTATATATGTGCAAATATAGATGATTATTTCTCAAAAATGGACTTAAAAGGACTGTGATACAAGTTCTATTTCAGCCAAAACACTCCCTTTCCACCCCCACCACTGCAAGTCCCATATGCTCTTGCTCAGAGCTTGCTCAGAGCTTTGGGATGTTTTCCTTAGATTTTAAGATGAACTTCTGGCGTGTTTTGACTGTCTTTTGGCAAGAGAAATGGAAGACTAGGAAGTAATGGTGGTAGTAAAGTTTGTTTTTAAAAAAGGAGAAATGTTCCAGAGGTAATTATAAAAGTGAGTGTAAGAGTATGTTTTAAATAGCATTGGTTGCTTCTAACAAGCAAATTACAACGATGATTTATTTTTTGTTTTTTTTGATGACTTCATAAAAACTGGATGAAATCTTTCTAATTTGGAATTACCATTTTTCAATTAATTCAGACATGCTAATTTTTGTATTGATTGCATAAACTTGTACCTTTAAATTTAAGGCATATTAATTCAGTAGATAACCGTTAAAATACAACAAATTAATTTGTGCAACCTATTGTGATGATTTTAAAATTCAAAATTCAGTAATTGTTCTCCCAAATCTCAGACCTTGAAGAAGCTTTCTTGGATTATTTTATTCTTCTAATCGCCCTGAAAAACTTCGGTAACAGAAGATTCCCTGTAAAGTTTCTCATAAGTATACGTTTCCTAATAATTTCTTTGTATAATGGCAAGATCTTTCAAATACTGTCCCTATTGGTGCCTCTGACTCTGTGAACATAATAAAGTCACTAATGTTTTAGTCTTTCTTTAACTGTAAAATGATAGGCTCTAAAGAATTCTGCAGCTCTAAAGTTTTTCTGCGAGGGGCTTCCCAGCCCTGTGGTCTTTCCATTAACTGGAAAAATGATTTGTTCTCAATTTTCATCAAACTCTACCTTTTTCTTTTCATTTTTGGTTGATTGTCCCCCTCCTGAAAATCTCATCTCTCTTGTCATTTCTGGCTCTCTCTTTTCCTGTCTTTTATAATATTTACTCTTAATTAATTCTGATAATTATACACTTCTGTCTGCATTCTGAATATTTTATTTAACAGAAGTGATATTCCCCTCACTATTTCTGATCTTTCTAGTGAATTTCATCCACTCCAGTGGATTAAGCTACTATCAGTTTTCTAATGATTGATTAAACTGCAGTTTCTAACCTGCCTTCCCTTCTGGGCTTCTTATTTGATGTCTACCTGCTCCCATGAATATCTGCACTTATAGCTCACCATGTCCTAAACAGAAGTTAAGATTTTCCCACCTTTTCTCCACATCCAAAATTTGATTAAAAAAATTCCTTGTCAATTAATTGCATCACTATCAGCAAGGCCTATGAGAGAGAAATGTTACCAGCCTATCCATTTTTTTAGTTCTCTCATGACGCCTTGCTTGCCCCTTTTCTGGGCTTGCCTTCTCCTCTGAGCTTACCTTCTTGAAACACTTACTGTTTCTACCTCCTCGCTTCCCATTTACTCTATTATCTTAATTCTACCTGCAGCGCAATTACTCCACCAAAACTGTTCTCACCAAAGTCATCAAAACCTGCTGTTGTCAAATCCAATCGTGATTTTGAGTAAATACCTAATTGGATATTTTTCTTGCAGGTACTGTTGACCATGAACTGTTTGTGAAACCCTTACAAAGCTCAGCTTCGATTATGCTAATCTCTTCTAGTTCTTTGCTCTTCTTTGTTTCTGCCTGCCTTTTAAATATTGGTGTATGTTAGGGTTGCAACCTTGGCCAACTAATCTTGCTGTCAACACTCTGCTTATGTGAATGAACCTACTCATTTTTTAATTATTTGCAAAGAAAATTATTTCCAAAGAAATCATTCTAGTCAAGATTTTTGTGTCCTAACTGTCCACCTACCTTGTCTTTCCCTCAGGTTGCTTCAACTAGAAATAGAAATTTTTCTATCTCATGCCCATTCTCTCTCCTCAAACCTCTCTTGTATTCTTGACTACCTCTTCACTCAAGCCACAGATTAAAGGCCTCCTAGACATATCCATCTACTTTATTTTCATAATCAATCTATTATGAAGTTTTGCCAATTCCCCCAATTCATATTTGTGTGATTTATAGTTCTACTGTCACTGCTCAGTATTATAACCCTTAGACCCCTCTTCTAGGTCAAGATAAAAAAATGTATTGATTTTGTTCATTATATTCCACAAGTAAGTGAGATCATGTGATATTTGTCTTTCTCTGACTGGCTTATTTCACTTAGCATGATACTCTCCAGGTCCCTATATGTTGTTTCAAAGTGTAAGAGCTCTTTCTTTCTCACAGCTGCATAGTATTCCATTGTGTATATGTACCACAGTTTTGTTATTGATTCATCTACTGATGGACACTTGGACTGTTTCCAGATCTTAGCTATTGTAAATAGTGCTGCTATGAACATAGGGGTGCATATATTCTTTCTGATTGGTGTTTCAGGCTTCTTGGGACATATTCCTAGAAGTGGGATCACTGGGTCAAATGGCAGTTCCATTTTTATATCCAGAGACATGGGAGTAGGGAACAGACTGACAAACCTCAGAGGGAAGGGGTTGGGAGTGGGAAGAGATAAACTAAAGCACTTATATGCATATATGCACAACCAATGGACACAGTTAATGAGGGAAATAAGAAGGGAAATCTGTAATACTTTCAACAATAAAGAAAAATAAAAATAGTTTGAATGCTTTTAATATAGGCTTACATTTTATCTATACCTTACCAAATCTCATATAATCCTTACAATACCCCTATGAGATGGGATCTGTTATTATTACAATTTCTCTAAGAGTAACAGAGCAAGGGCAGCCACTCCAGTCATTTTGATTCAAGAGCCCCCTTGTACCTCTACACGATATCAGTTATCTGATTGCAAAGGGATTCTAATTGATCTCTTAGCTCCTAATTGATTATTTTACTTCCATCTTGCCCCCCTTAAATATGTCAAAATGATCTTTTTAAATATGCAAATTGAATCTCTCTTCTGTTCCATATCACCCTCGAGTCCAAGCTCCTTAGAAGAGCTCAAGGAATTCTTCATAACTCTGCACCTTCATCTTGTCCCCTCCTCCCCATATCACCTGACACCATGTGAAACCGGTGTTCTAGCAACAGAGGGATTTGCCATTTCCTCCAGAAAGCATGCTTTTCATGTTCATTCTCTCTTCTCAGAACTCTTGTCATTAAAACACATCATTCAGTTGCCATCTACTCCAAGAAATTATCCTTTAACTCCTCATCTGAGTTACCTACCCCCTTGCCTGTACTATGAAGTACTCCACACATACCTCTCTTTAACACTTGCCATGATTTCTCCATGTGATTTTAAATTGTTTTAAAGGGCAGGAACAAGGCCTTATGCACGTTTTCACCACCCCCCCCCCAGTCCAGCACATATTAGGTACTCACGTTCTGTTGAACTGAACTATTATGTGAAATAAATATTGCAAATGTCCTCGCCATCTCCCTCTTCTTCAAACCCAAATTCAAGTTTTCTTTGGAGAATATTGTTCGTTTCACCTCAAACATGTATTTTAATTTCATCTTGTATTTTCCTTCTTTCTATTAAATGGGCTCTTATTCAATTATTTAGTACTTTAGTTTTCCTTCAAAAATAGCCTCAAACCTCACCATCCTGCCTCTGATTTTACCTCCTTCACACTCAGCAGTGGTTCTCAAATGTCCGGGGCCACAGGATCACCTGAGCAGCTTGTCAAAGTTTCAGGTTTCTGAGACCCAAACTCAGAGATTCAGATGCGGTAAGTCTTTGATGGGCAGAAGGCATATGCACTTTTAATAGATATTCCAAATAATTCAATGGCAGGTGGTCCGTGTACCACAGGCAGAGAAACTCCACTCTGTGCTATCAGTAAAATTTCTTTCCAAAACTCATATTTGATCAAGTTATTGCTGAAATGCTTTTGATGTCTCTCTTTCATCTAGACTATGTTGTAAAATCATTATCATGTGGCCTAGAAATTTTGGCAGTTTCCAATTCTGCCTTTTGAAGAACATCTCCTAGCACTCTGTCCCCACGGCTCACCTTGCTCCCTGGCCCTTTTTGTGTCACACACGCCCTGTGCTCTATTTATGCCAGATGCTCTTTTGCCCTCACTTGGCAATGATTGGGATTTTGTTTGTGTTCTGAGTGCATACCTGCACTGCCTTCTGATCCCTCCTCCAGCCAGTGAACTGGTCCTGCCAGCTACAACTCAATGATTACGTTCCTGATGAGGCTTCTCTGGATGACTTCCCTCACCTCTCTCCTTCCTACTCCTAGTTAGGGCAAATCCAGCACTCCCTTCTGTTTCTTGACATCACTCTTTTATTTATTGTCTGATGCCAGTTGACCTAGAGAGTCCATAACTGAGAGGTCCTATATTGTTTACCTTATATTCCCAGGCCAGGAATTGCTTTTCACTCATTCTCACACGATTGTAGCTTCCTTCAAATGGGAATGTCTCTTTCCACAGTGACAAGCGGCTTCAGTGTGAAAAGAGAAGTAATTTGAGGGAAAGCCAATGTATGTGGATATCAGCACATTGGTATGTTTTTCCAAAATATTTTCAAATTGTCACTTCCAAATAAGATATTATTTTCTTTCAAGTTTCAGAAAAATTTTATCTAACCCTAGAACAATGGAACTGTGCCTTATGGAAAGACTACAGTTGTGTTGGAACTTTAAAAAATGCCAGAGTCACCATTATCTGAGTCCTCTGTTCAATATCTGTCAGTGTTTTCAATTCTGACAGACTTGGCAGTGAAGAAGGTACTACAGTCTCCAGTGACATAATGTGGGAAGAAGTTAGAGATACAAAGTAACAAGGCACACATAGAGAAGTGAGCAGGGTCACTCTTTTCCTTTGGCCTCTCTACCCTCCAGCCAACAAACTTTTATCAGAAGTCACTAATTTAAATAAATGTACAAATGTGTTCTCTCATTAAAAACCCAGTGTTTGTGAAATGAATACCTTATCAGGGAGGGCTTTTCAAACCTTTATTTAGATTCCACAACTTAGAGCTCTAAAACTGATCGCCAATCTTACAGTTGATGACCTACTTTTACTTTTAGGAGTTGTGCAGGGAATGTAAGTCTTGTTTTTTGTTTACAATAGGAAATGACAGATGAATGGGAGGATATTTGAGTAATCATCTTTTGGGGGATGCTTTCAAGATAAGTGAAAATAGTTTTCAAGATATGAATTACAAAATTATTTTGCTGAAATTGATTGCAATCCTGTTGTTCAACAGGGAAACTGAAAATAAGAGAAACCATTGATAACCATGGTGCAGAGTAAGTAAGAAAGTGCAAAGACACTATGATTTAGCCATTGGATTGGGAATGTTAATGAAGAACAGTTTCCAGCTATTATCAGATTGGATGTGGCTGAAAGCTGAATGAGGAGCTGTGAATTATTCAATGTTTATCTCACAGATCCCAGAGATTCTAATGTAGATGGTGAGGGAGGGTGGCAGTGATGTGTTGCCAAGAACTTCAGGTTTGGTTTGTATTACCCTTATTTATACCCACGGCACAGAACAAAGGATGAATGCTGACCTGCAGCTATTCTAGGGCTGTATTTGTTCACTTGCTTAGCATAACGGTTACTTCCCAGTTTGGAAAAGCGAAGCGCACCGTGTGTGCACTGAAACCACTGTGCCAAATCTAGTTAAAAGCCCTAATAGCATTTGGTGTAAACTGAAAAGACTTCCTGATCCCGGGTGTGCATTAGAGTCCTTGTGCCCCACAAAGGACTTGCGAAGAGTATGATCACACTGAACACACTAAAGACAATCCTAACTTTCCTCTGAATTATACAATCATCATTGATTTTTTTTTATTATTATTTTAAATAAAAGGCTTCGTTCTTTAAGTCACAAACATCTCTCTGGCATTTCAGTTTCTTTTCCACTCATACTGCCATATGACACTCCTATAGGGGTTTCTGGTTTCTTCGGGGAATTAACCTACAGAGCATGCACAGCAAACAATAAAATAGCTGCTTTTCATTGAAAATAAAGAGGGGTGCTTTTCTCCCCCGTCCCCCACTACTCCTCACTACTGCCCCATCACAACTTTTGCATTTCCTGCCCTATTGGCAGGACGGCCCCCACCCCCACCCCTTTCCTCCCCAGCTCGGGGTGCTTCAGGGCGGTTTGCAAGCCGCCGCGTGCAGTCCGGTCCTTCAGCTCTCGCTTCCGGCGGCACTAGGACCCAGGGAAATCCCTGAGCGAGGTTCGCGGAAAGGCAGCCAGACTCCTCCTTATCTCCAGTGTCAAACTTGACATCAGCCTGCGAGCGGAGCATGGTAACTTCTCCAGCAATCAGAGCGCTCCCCCTCACATCAGTGGCATGCTTCATGGAGATATGCTCCTCTCACTGCCCTCTGCACCAGCAACATGGCTTGTCACCTCTCCATCCTCCTCATCCTCAGCAGCTCGGTTCTCAACTGCTTCGGGGAACTGATTCTCCAGCCGTCCAATGAAGGTAAGCCAGGTACCGCGACGCGCACAGCCCTGCCCCGCGGGGCCAGCGCTCCTCCAGGCACGTTCTCTCCGAAACATTCTCAGGTCCTTAAGGTGCCTCGTAATAAAGCAGTTTGCTCTCAGAGTAAACTAAAGATATGCTTTTATGTTCAGCTGTCTTCTAAAGCACTTTAGGAGATCATTTTGGATTGTCTAAACCTAAAATGTGTTTTTAATCGGATACCAGTGCAAGCAATTACCTTGTTTGACAATTTTAAGCAGAAGGAAAGAAAAATTCTCTAGCTTTTCAACCCAGAATGTTAATTGCCAAAATAGCCATGACAATATTTTATTTTCTAATTATGACCAAGTAGTAGTCTGAGAAGTTTAAAATAAAATGCAACCCACCACTCTAGATGTTTTAGTAGGTTTTACCGTAATGACAGGTTGTTTCTTCTTAGGATCATGGCATTTATGAATGAACTAAAAGGAAATCAGAGTTTGTAGAAGCAGAGGTGTGTGTGTGTGTGTGTGTGTGTGTGTGTGTGTGTGTGTGTGTGTGTTTTTGTGATATGTTTATATTGCAACTGCTGTATCGAAGTGATGTGTATCCCACCAGGCGATGCTCGGCTCTGTGGTACAGGTTCTAATGAGCAGCATATGCCATATTAACATAAGTAATATTTGCAGGAGTTACAATAAGCTTAGGTTGGCTTTTCTTTGTTTAAGGGCTTATATTCGAATAACAGAATGTATTTAATGAAAAGTGAGAAGATCCTGGATAGGTATAGTAAATAATTGAATAGAAAATTAAGAAGGAATGTTCATTTGCAGCAAATGGCATTTCCTTGATGTTGGGTTATTTATTTTCCTCCTAACAGGCATTTGTCTCTTTTCAATGAATTAATATGCAAACTTAATATTAAAGACACCAATGTTTCTTATAAGATTGTGTACTTGATAGATGCATTCTATTTTTCCTTTATACCTTTTGTGATGTATTCCTAATGATTTGTGAATACAATCCCTAACTCTTATGACAACTTCTCTGAATTTGCTTTAAAGCAACACTTACAACTTTGATTTCCTCTTAATCATTTTAACTGATAACAAATTTAGCAATTTATTTTGCAATTTAGCAATATTGAGCAATTGATGTGAAAATACTACATATGTTATGTCACACACTAAAAATATGTTGTCAAGCCAATACTTTGTATATTTTATGCATTATTATTTTTAAAAATTCAAAATATTTAGAAAATTTTGAATTAAATATTGAAATTATCTCTGATATTTGGTGACCTACTTTCATTGATAATAGAGCAGTTTACTTTTGTTCTTTCCTTAGTGACTGCCTTTATCAATTTGGTTGATTTCATTAGATTTTTCTGTGTTGTTTTTTAACCAGGAACTTGAAAATCCTAAATGTAAGGATAAAGAAAATCATCTTACCTACAAGTGACTTCTTCTTTTAAAATCAAATAAATGTTTATTTGAAAGTAATTGTCAATCATTCTTCATAAATGAAAGGCAAGAGTGGTCATTTAGATAATGAATAACACATCAAGAAGTTAAAATTAGTGTTTGTTTAATCTTTTTCTTTCTTTGAAGATATTAAAATGTTGACAATAACTCAAAAATAGTAATATTATTCCCATATTACTATGATAAAATATATTTCTCCAGATGAACTATTTATAAACTATTTAGATAATGGATTTAATTGAATTAATAATGCACAGGGATATTGCTGAGAGTATTTTTGTGGAAAATATAACCTTTCAGTAATTTGCAAGAGAAAATAAATACACTTTAAACTTATTTACACTTACATAAAATTAATGAATATTAATTTAACAGAGTAGGAATAAGCCAATGCAAATGGCTTCTAAGCCATACTTTGTGTATGTCTGGGTATGTAATGCATATTATTATATAGGCAGGTACAAATTAACAATATGTATATAGACAGGTAAATATACTCAGAAGACTACACAGTTACATTTAGTTTGCTTGGGTAAAAGTTTATCTATCCATTGTTCATGGGATTATTCTTTCCAGATTGTGTCCTATGGGTAGTGTCTTCTTTCTATTCTGAGGTCATAAAGGAAAGCTTTGAAACAAAATTTAAAAGGAATGATTTAACTTGGGTAATATTTGAGTGAGGGATTAAATATTAATACAATAGCTTGGGTCTGAGCAGTTGAGATGAACAACATGAAAAGCGAAAAAATCCAAGGATGTGCCAAGAGTTCCATGTAATTCTTCTAACAATATCACTTGAACAGAAAGCCAACCTTCTAAAATGTCATATAGTGAGTGGGAAGAAGGACTAATGATAAAATGACTCTTCTTAATATAGCTTTCTAATATAAATTTTGAAAGCTGAGATATAAAGTACTAGATTGCATTAAAATACTATGCTAAAAATTATATGTCAATACTGTAGAAAATTTATTAGAAATTTACTAGTAAAATTTACTACAATTTATTTGGCAATCTATTATGAAGTTAGGCATGAGAGAATTAAAAGGGAACAAAACCAACCCATTGAGTTAATTGCTAGTAAGTGTGCCATTGTGTGACTTTTTTTATTTTGAGATTTTAATAATCAAATATCAACATTGAAATGCTTGGGTCCATGATAAGACAAAAAACGTGGAAAAAGTTTAATCTGAACTTTTCTTTTATTAATCCAGCTACAAATAACTTTCTAATATGCTTTTAAGAAAATGATTCCAGGTGATACTTTCTATTGTTGGCCTCCTCAGTGATACTAGATCATTCATAACTTCAATGACCACTTAAATCAAGAATTGGCCTAAATATTTAAACAGAAACTTTATAAAAGCTGCATAGAATTTTATTAAAATCTTATCACGTCTTTCTGTTTACATGACACACCAAGAGAAGACTCCCAATGGGAAATCAGCTACTTTCATGACAAAATAGAATTGTTACACTGTGTGTTATTAGAAAAGTTTATATAGTTGTTCCCAATTCCCACCCCAGATGGATGATGATAATGGTAAATAATAATAACTTTGGAAGGAGGTTAAAACTTCATATAAAGTTAAATGTTGACTATTATTTCAATCTCTTTTAGCATTAGTACTCTCTTTAAACACTTTAATATTTGAAGGAATCTGAGGCAGAATGCATGGCTTATTCATCAGTACCTACTACAGTAAATCATTTTTCTTTCCAAAAATGTTTATAAATTAGATTAACATTTACCCATAGAGCTCTTTACATTGGAAATGAGAGTTTTCAAAATACAAGTGAATACAATTAAACCTGCATATTTTTATACTACTTGTTTGGGGAGACTTTTATTGGAGCAGCTGGGACACCATTTCTATGAAATGTATTTCTCTGAACATAAATCTTCTAATACTAGAGGAGACTATGTGATTGTTAAAGCTTAAGTAAGACTTGCAGATAAACATGTGCTTCCCTTTGAATGTGAGGCAAATGTTAGAGAAAATAAACATTTAAATATTGAAATTTTTCCTTTTTAAAAATTACTATGAATTGGCATTAGTTTTCACATATAAACACATCTTCAAGTAATAATATATTGTGATTGAAACATTAATAGAAAACTAAGCTATCATATCACCTTGATAGTTGTTTGTTGTTGTTGTTTGTTTTTGGAAGAGGGTTTACATTTGCTTTTAATAGCAGTTCATCATGCTAGACTAAATAATTGAATGCATTACACATTTTTGTAATTTAATAGCTCTCCTAAAAGCTCTCCCCTACCTCCTTCCCAACAGTTATAACTGTGTTATTTGCCCGGAGGTAGGAGAAACCTTAATTTCACTATTTTATAACCCACAACAGTTAACACTTGACCTAGGTCATTAACAGGATTATCAGCAAATTTGTTTAAGCTTTTACTGACAACCTGAATTGCTATGATAATATTTTGATTGTGCCGGAAAGAAACTTCTTATAACCTCTCAAAATCTATAATGAAATTAAATCATTCTGAATCTATATCTTCCCAAAGACTAATATTGATAATAATGGTTCAAGTGGGAAAATGTCCACTTTGATACATCATTCTCCTCACTCTTATGTTTCACATATCACACCATTCTAGTCCTTGTCATAAGTGAGCAATTACATACTCATTTAAATAGTAAATATTCTGGCAATAACAGTAGATTTATTAGTACAAACCAACTTCAGTGTAACTATCAACATTTTCAATTTCCTATTTTTATTATTGATGGCATAGTTGATAAAACTTTTCCGCCTATTTTAAGATGTAAAGTCAAATGGATATATTTATAACTCAGAAGCAACTGAAACTTTAAAAGGGAAACTACATATAATAAAACACCATTGCCACGTGTTAGATCATGGTTGCATTTATATAATGTTGTCTTTTCCATGAAACACTGGAAATTGGGAGCTATAATGAAAAGCACTTCAATTTAACATAAAAGTTTTAAACAAAATGTACATAATCAAAACTTAAAGGTGTTTTTTAAACATTGTTTAGTTTGTTTAGAAAGTTTCATGTGTAGTTTTTTTATTATTTGTATGTAACTGGGGTTTGCTCCTTGCTCTTTAAACAATTTAGTAGTTTCACCTTGACTCTTAAGAAACTTATTCCTAAGAATGAATTTAGTGAGATTCTTTATCATGTTTATATATTATCCCCATTTTAATGTTCAAATGTTGGTGTGTTCTTTAAGGGTTCCTCACTGTAAATAGTTCTTCACAAGAACTTTCTTTATAAATATTCTTAAATATTAAAATTGTTTCTGAAACTTTGAACTTCTCTGAGATAAAATATTTGCAATTTTTAAATATCAAATAATCAGTTACATATGCAAAAGATTTTTAAAGGCAAAACATATTTCCACAGTATATTTGATTTACTAACTTCAACGCAAATGGAAACAGCAAGAACTGTTCTTGAGAGGTACATTTTCCAAGTCATAAAATCTTCCAGAAAATATTAATAAAACTTTCCACAAATCATCAGAACTTGATAAGTTCTTACAGACATTTACTTACTAAGAAATCTGTGATGTGGGTTACCTTTGATTTTAGTCATTTTCCAATGATTTTGTTTGGCATAAATACTAGATGTAAGGAGAAATAGTATTTCTTGGAAGAAACTAAGTTTTACAAATCATATTCTGTCAAGATTCTCAACTTTGTTTATTTTTTAATATACACATTTTTCCTTTAACATATTTAATAAACCTTGTTCTTTTAATTTCTGTTAGATAAAAGATTTAGAAAAACAGATGCAGGTGTCCCCTTTTTGGTTCTGTTTTCAGAGATCTGGATTTTATCACCAGGGAGGGTCAATGCAGGGCTTTTACCAAGTGCACAAGTAACTTTCCACAGATTTTTCAAATAAAGGGTTGACTGCTGGTGTGAAACGTTCATTACATTATTCATCCAGGTATAGCGAAAACCAGCATTTGAAATTTATTTCTCAAAGACTTGAAAGCCTCAGAAAATTCTTCTGTAACGACTTTAGAAATAAAAGTAATGTAGGAAGACACTCCTGTTCGGAGTCAGGGTATGGGCACATGTGTGCCCCTTGATTTCACTCCGTGGGTCTATTACCAGCTGCCTAGTATCAGGTAGTTCCTGGAATCTGGCAGGAGGTTTTCTCTTGGAAAAGTCTGCAAGTCAGCAAGTTTTAGTTTGCCTCATACCAGCTTTCTTTGGGGAAAAAAAAAAAAAAAAAAAAAGGTGGTCGATTACAAAGTAAAAAAGTCTGCAAGTGAAAATAAAATAAAAAGTTGATTAGAAAGATGGAGAGGTAGAGAAATGCAAAGGTTCTAAAACCAATGTATTATATAAATTTTTTGCTTAAAATGAAAACATTTATCACTTAAAACATCTGGCTAACCAATTTTTATTAAATCCCTAAAAACCTGCACACTTAAAAAGGGGGTGGGGTTGCGTTTGTTTCCCCTTTCAAGTTTATACACTTTTGATTTTTCCCCAGAAGAAAATATTTTATCTGGGAAAGTTTTAAGAATTTAAGCCAAAGAATGCTTCCCCCTTTGGATGCCTGGGCGAGTACATGTGGAGGTTGGACGGAATCAAAACCAGTTCAGCAAATAAGGCCTCCAACTTGGAGTGATGTTATTAAACTGGAAGCCTTGAGTGTGGAACTCCCTCCCTCCTTCATTTTCTAAACCATGTCCTGCTGTTCCAGCCAAAGCAAAGGGTGAAAATCCACACAATCCAAATGAACACGGTGAAGTCAGAATAATAGACGAGGAAGGAGGGGAAACAAGTGGGCAGCGCTGTACACACAAACTGTTGTGCACAGTCTCAGCCGTGGGCGGGGTGGCCACAGGCGGGGATGACGGCGCTGCTTCGCCTTCGCGTGAAGACTCCCGCATTTGATTACATTTCAGAAGCGGCCCTGACAAATGCTAGCACATAGCAAGGCTTTAAGGGTAGTAGTGACAGTGATGTGGCGACGGGGAGAAGAGCAGGCAGGCGCTCCTCGCTGCCACCACACCCACCACCGGGGCGTCCTAACCGCAAACTAC
This sequence comes from Tadarida brasiliensis, assembly GCA_030848825.1. Taxonomy (NCBI): domain Eukaryota; kingdom Metazoa; phylum Chordata; class Mammalia; order Chiroptera; family Molossidae; genus Tadarida; species Tadarida brasiliensis. The sequence continues at coordinate 87,707,289 of CM061260.1, read as the reverse complement.
TGCGTCGCTAGGCCCAGGTTCAGTGTTATGGGGTGGGGCACGGCGTCTCCTAACAATTTACTACTTTTTTCTCCGAATCGGATTAAAGATCGGATAATAAAAACCCAGCTCCGGGTCCGCGTGCCCAGCCCAGCGCCCCGATGGCCGGTGGCGTCTTTGTGCGCGAGTGTCCCCTCGCCTGGTGGCCAGAGCCCGTGGCCGAAGCGCAGCGAGCGGGTCGGGCCGTGGGGACCGGCGGCGGGCGGGGGCTGGGACCGGGCGCGGGCGCCGCGCTGCGGGCACGGGCGCTGCGGGAGGCGCGGCGGGCGAGTGGCGGACGCGCGCCCTCTGCCTGCGGCCCCGGAGCTGCCGCGCTGGGAGAGGCGGCGGGCTCCTGCCACCTGGACGTCCCTACCTGTGGGTTCCGCCCACGGAGGCGAGCTGCTGGGACGCGCCCGGCACCTCCTTACTTTACCGAGGCAGATCTTGCCCCCCTGCCCGGCTCAGCGGGATCAGCCAGCCTTTCAGATTGGTAACCGGAGGTGGCGCGGTCTCCCTTCCATCCTTATTCCCTGACCCTGTAAGACACATGGGGGGAGACGCCGGTCCTGCTGGGTGCCTGGCACTCGGGGCAGAGCTGGGAAAGCACCTCGTTCTGGGCCCGCTCCGCTGGGACGCAAGGGAACGCGGAGACACCCAGTTGTCCTGCTTGCTGCTGTCTGATCCCACTCTATTTTTTTTTTATCTTTCAGAGGGTCTCCTCAGTCCTTCAGTCGCCAGATTAGAATGAGGAATCCTCTTTTTCAGTTTTCTGTCTAACCACCTATTAATGCCACCCGTTAGGGGACTGTTCCCATAAACTTTCCCCCATGCACAATCTCCCATGTTTTCTGTTTCCTCCGTCAGCCCTATGTTTGACGTCGTTTTATTTAAACAGGATTTTCTGCCTTCCAGTTTGGGCAGTAAACCTGGAATGGGCCAGAAAGGGTTTCTGGGAGCAGTGTTAGGAGGTGGGGTAGTAGTTAGATGCTGATGTTTCTGTGGTTGTGTCAGAAATTTGCTGTTTTTCATAAAAGATAAAACTAGTACACAGCTGGTGGGAATGCAGACTGGTGCAGCCACTATGGAAAACAGTATGGAGTTTCCTCAAAAAATTAAAAATGGAACTGCCATTTGACCTAGTGATCCCACTTCTAGGAATATATCCTAAGAAGCTTGAAACACCAATCAGAAAGAATATATGCACCCCTGTGTTCATAGCAGCACTATTTACAATAGCTAAGATCTGGACACAGCCCATGTCCATCAGTAGATGAGTGGATAAAAAAGCTGTGGTACAGCATGGCTGGTGTGGCTCAGTTGGCTGAGTGTGTCCCACCCACCATGGTCGCTGGTTCTATTTCTGGTCAGGGCATATGACCGGTTTGGCTTGATCCCCAGTAGGGAGGCAAGCAGGAGGTAGCTCATCAATGTTCTCTCTCATCTATGTTTCTCTCTCTCCCTCCCTCTCCCTTCCTTTCTCTGAAATCAATAAAAGCATAGAAAATAAAATAAAATGCACAGATCACATTATGGTTCACTCTTGTGTTGTACCTTCTATGGGTTTAAAGAAAAAAGCTGTGATACATTTACACAACGAATACTATGTCTGTAAAAAAAGATGGATCTCTTACCCTTTGAGACAGTATGGAGGGACCCAGAGGGTATTATGCTAAGCAAAATAAGACATTCAGAGAAAGACAAGTATCACATGATCTCCCTTATTATGTAGAATCTAATGAACAAAATAAACTGATGAACAAAATAGATCCAGAGACATGGAAGCGGGGAACAGACTGAAGAATCTCAGAGGGAAGGGGGTGGGTGGGAAGAGATTAACCAAAGAATTTATATGGATATATGCATAACCCATGGACACAGACAATAGTGCAGTGAAGATGTGTGTGTGGGGGTCAATGGGGGAAAAAGAGGGGACATCTGTAATACTTTAAACAATAAAAATAAATTAAAAAAAATTTTTTTTTAAATTGTTGAGTCCAGGGAATTAAAAAACTAAATATGGCCTCAGTATCATGCTAAACATTGAGATAATAATTACAGAGTTCTTCTGCTGATTAGAAAGATTTTACCCTTATGATACCAAATATTACTACTGGAACTCACTTAATCATTAGAGCAGCCCTAAAATAGGTATTATGACATATTCCATTGTTACAACTGAGGAAACTAGTTTACTAAAGTGGTAACTGAGCCAGGCCCTCTCTTGTCTTTGACTTTAGATTTTAACCTCATGTTTTCTCCTGTCCACAAATACCTGTGAACTTGGAGACATTCTTCCATTTAGGAAAAGCACTTGCTTCTCAACCTTAATCTCAGTGACTACACTAATTTGTCTTGTGACTTTGCAAGAAAGAATTAGAAATACCCAGAGTATTGGAGTGAAATATTGTACTTCAAAGTACTTCAGAGATTACTTAGAAACTGCAAAGTGTTTACATTTATGATCATCTGCGTGGGTGGTGGGCACTGAGAAAGTGAAGAAAATTTGATGTGGACAGAAGAGTAGGAGAACATGTCTGGGATGTCTTTTCTTCACACATTGTTACCTCTGTCTTTCTTTCCTGACACACAAACACGTCTATCTTCACCCTGGAAAGAAGATTTTGTCAGAAATTCTGTACACAGAAGTTGTGAGGCAACTGTCAGTACAACACAAATGTTATTATTTAAGGTTTTTATATATTAAAACAAGTATGAATTAACTATTGGAATTGTCATAGAAGTCTGTATTGTGGGAAAATAGAACAGGGTCTAAAAGTAAACTTTAGTCCCTGTGGAAACTTTTTATCACTTAAAAGATAATTTATGAATTCGTTAAAATGAGAAAGTAAATTATAAATGATTTATCTCCTCTTTCATAAAAACACTTGTCCCCTAAGTAGAAGCATTGTGAAAAGGTAGCTAAAACAGGGTTTTGAAAGGTAGCAAATTAAGCTGGGGGCAATTATATTTTTCATGTGGGTATTTCAGCACATATGTTTTGTATTAATTGCCTCAATAAATTCTGTTAACCTGGCAAAGAGAGAAAATAGCATATTGATGACATCAGACTTCCAAATCAGAAAGCTGCTTTTAGTATCTTGCTTTCTTCACTGTAACATGCAAAAAAAAAAAAAGGTTTTCTAATGTGTTAGCGTTTATGTTCCCAACAAACTATCCAACCACTCAAGCTATTGGAACATTTTCTGTGAGCAAAAGTGTAGGCTTAGCAACAAACTTTTTGTCTCTTGCTTCTGGAGAATTAGAATCAATGGCTAGTTTCCCTACTTCTTAATTTTTTATTCATATTTGAGTTTGTGGAACTCTCAAATCCAGAAAATGCAAACTTGACTTTCCTCTTGTTTAAGACAAAAATATTGACTGATTACATGGCAGGATCTCAAAAGGGAATGCAAAAGGAGAAACCTAGCTCAATTTCACTGTCAATAAGTCGAATCAATATCAAATGGTTTCATCTAAAAGTTTTATGAGAATATTAAGTCCATTTATATTCTTTCAAATAATAGTTAAGAAAGATACATGAATACACTCTACAGACCCACTCCCTCCTTCCCTCCCTGGATAAAAAGATAAGGTTTTAGAATTAAATTTTTTGCCACTGATAAAGTTGATCCGTTTCCAATCAATATGAAATTTAGAAATTTACTATCTACCTCAGGGTGACTAACGGAAATGAAGAACTGCTTTTAGTACTTAACATATTTATTTCCTGATTTTCAAACCTACCTTAATGAATAAAAGTCCACAGGGTTTAGAAGGTTTTTTATTTTTAATTTTTATTGTATGTGATAGCAGTCTTCACACCGTGAAGTTAGGCTGAGGAGCTGAGTTGCTTGCACGTGCATCACCTCCATAGCCCCCTGGGGAAGGGAACTCCACTCCCAGGAGAAGTCTCCCTGCAGAGCTGTGTGTGTGTCACCAGCAGTATTGCCCCCTTACAAGACTGAGCTATTCTCACACTGTGGCAAAGTTTAATGGATGAGTATATCCCTTTTGGAATCATAATGGTATAAAATTTTGTTTTTCTCAGTTGCAAATCAGTGATGAAGAAAAGTAAAAACAACCATTTGTTTGTCTCGTCTATTCTTGTTAATGTTCTCGAACTGGACACTCAGTCAACTTATAAATATTCAGAGTGGCATAAAGCTAGAGTTTTCTCCAAGTTGGGTTTTCCTTTCAATATGTCAAAGCTATTCATGGTAGATTTTGCATATTAACAGAATGTAAAGAACTGGCACCATCACAGAAACTTTCCATAGAAATGAAATTGGGTTGTTATTCTTTTACACGTAAATATCATCAAATGTAGCAATTACCAGATATTAGAGATGTTTGTAAAGAGGCAAATAAAAGGGAATAGTTTTCTTCCCTTTGTTTATTTTTATTATTTGTTTATCATAGATAAGTTAATGCATTAGATAACTCAGAAAAGATAAACTCACATTTTATTATGGTGTTCTTGACATTTCTGATCTGAAATTATAATGCTTTGATAGTCTTTGGTTTGTGAAAGAAGATTTTCTGTTGTAATTATATGCATTTGATCTGACTGAACAAGTTAGATTAATCTATGCTTAAAATAATGGTTTCCCCACATTTTGGGATACAGCTGCTTTCCTTAAACATTTGTACATTGAATACAGAACTTTTTCTTACCTTTGCTTATAAGTGATATCCAAAATCATTCTAAATATTTGAATATCTTAAAAAAATCTATATAGAATTCAAGAAGAAAAACTAAAAGTATATAAAATTAGTTCTATCCTTTTAAATTTTCCTTTGCAAAAATGATCCTATGGAAACTAATTAAGAATAATGTGTTCTATGTTTGGCTAAGTATGTAGTAGGTTTATTTCTCTAACCCTGGTAATGGAAACTTCAGAACTTTAAATTTAATTTCAAAGGCACAAATTTAAAGACCATTAGCGTGAATCAAGAAAATCATTAAGAAAACATTAACTTGCCCTGGCCAGTTTGGCTCAGTGGTAGAGCGTTGGCCTGTGGACCAATGAGTCCCCGGTTCTATTCCGGTCAAGGGCACGTACCTCGCTTGCAGTTCCTCCTAGTCGGCGTCATGTGGGAGGCAACCAGTCGATGTGTCCCTCTCATGTCCATGTTTCTCTCTCTCTCTCTCTCTCTCTCTCTCTCTCTCTCTCTCTCTCTCCCTTTCTCTCCCTCCCACTCTATCTGAAGATAAATAGAAAAATATCCTCGGGTGAGGATTAAAAAAAAAAGAAAGAAAAACATGAACTCATCTTTCATATTATAATAATTTATTTATTTATTTTTTATTTACCATTTGCTGCATACCTTTACCATTACATACTAGATTTTGGAAATGAGTATTACAGGGAATGGTATAGTCTTACGTCCTTGAAGATAACTCAAGAGAGACAGATGACCACAAAATGAATACTTATTTTTTTTAAATCATGTTTAACATAGAAAAATTATGAAAAATGAGATATGAATCTTCAGAGAAAAGTTAAGTTAGCCCCCAAATCAGACTCTGGGATATAGCAAAGATTTGTAAAAGATACACATTAACAATAACAATAACACATTAATAATAGCAAGGGGAAGGAGATTAAATAAGCATAATTTCATGTGGTGAGGATGATTATAACCCAGATTTTTTTTTTACTAAATGTATCTAGAGAATAGAAAGAATAATTTGAATGAATGCATAGTAAGTATATATAAAATTGAAAAACACTTTGAAAGAACATTCAGAAGCAGCTATTTTAAAGAAGCATATATGTAAGCTTAATGTAAATAATGTGTGAGGACATGCATGCACATGGGTGCATGTGCATGTATTGGAAACACATGATTGAATATCAAAACAGAATTATCCCCAAATAATGGCTTCTGTAGGTGCCACTCATAATATGACTACACTGCCAAGAAAAACCACATTGAAGTTTGTCTGAACTCTACCTTCTCTTCCAGTGATAAATTAAAAAGTTTTCTATCACCAATACTAAAAGTCTGATACTTTCCATTGACAACAGGCTCCTGGGATGGAAGGAAAAGGGCTCGAGTTTTGAATTAAATGGATAAGCATGTGGTGCCTTATTTGATACTTGTGGGTGTTTATGAAGACCTGTATTTATTCCTTGAAGAGTTTGTTTTATGTTTGTGAGCATGAATGACTGTAGACATCAGTCATGATGTATGACATAAGACCAAGATACAGTTTTCTTTCAGAATATGATGAAGTCAAAGATATTCACAAACTTTAATTTCCTGGAATTTTAAACCAATTTATGTATTCTGCAATGAGTTTCTTTTGAAATAATAAATAAATAAATAAATAAATAAATAAATAAATAAATAAATAAATAAATAACAACTCATTTTGTGATATAAAAATATCCAGAGAAGGTTTTTAAAATGAAACATTTTTATCACTAACTTTTTGTTTTCTATGCTAAAATTTTGAATCCTCCTATTTAAGGGACTTCTAATTATAAAATAAGTAAGTTATGAAAGTAATGTACAAGGCTTACACAAACATTAATGTTTTACTTTTAGTATCTTACATTTTGGGAAACACATTTCGTTTGTCTAAATGATTCATAATATCAGTTGACAATGCACAGAAACAAAGAGACCTGTTATTCTAGGGACTGTTGTTAAAGCTGAAGTTGTTGATGGACTGAAACTAGAGTATCCCTATGCATTTATGTGAAGGGTTATTTCGTTATAAGAACACATTCCCTAGTGATATTTTGATAGCTGTTTTCTCCAAAATAGTATTGATATCAGAATGGGCTTTAGATTCTCTGATTTTTTTTTTTTTTTTTTTTTATCCTCACCCGAGGACATTTTTTTCATTTTTTGTTCAGATAGAGTGGGAGGGAGAGAGAGGAAGAGAGAGAGAGAGAGAAACATCAACGTGAAAGGGACACATCGAGTGGCTGCCACCCACACGACCAACCAGGGCCGGGGACAAACTGCAACCGAGGTACATGCCCTTACGGGAACCGAACCCGGGTCTCTCTGGACCGCAGGCTGACGCTCTAACCACTGAGCAAACCGGCCAGGGCAGATTCTCTGATTTTTTTTAAAAAAAGAAAAATTTAACACTTTATAAACAGCACAGGGTTTACATTTACTAAAGGGTCCAGGTTTCAATTCAAATTTTGGTCCGTGTTTGTTATTTTCTTGAACCACTGTAGGCTTGAGAACCCAGACATCTTACTGTGAGACCGGGTTTTGGTTCCAAGGAGATTCCCTGCTGTTGGCATAGATTGAGATGAGGCAGCTGATTACAATTTGTTCCGTATTTAGGACCTGCATGAAAGTAAATCTAAAATTATTGCCCTGGGACCTGCATGAAAGTAAATCTAAAATTATTGCCCTGGAGGTAAAGCGTGTAAGAAGGAATAAGTTGATAGTATGTCACCTTGTCCAGAAATCTGCTTTCATAGCATAAATGAGGTCTTAGGGACCATGTGACAAAGTAGATTTTTCACAGAAATGTTGAACACAACAGAATTTTTTCTTTAATTCTGACATCATGATTTTAGTTGGTCATTTGATAGAGAAATGATCATACATTAAATCTCTATGAAACAAAATGCCTGTTGAGTTGAATCTGACATGCTTCAAGGGAGTCTTATCCGCACACAGTTGATAGAGTGCACAGGCATGCCTCCTTTTATTGTGCTTCACAGATGTTGCACTTTCTTACAAAGTGAAGGCAAGACTCCGCCAGCACGAAGGTTACCACTCGCCTCATTGCGATACTTGCTTTAGTAGGTGGCCTGCATCCCATGCTGCAGTGTCGCTGAGGTATGCCTGAAGTTGACGTCATTTATAGACTAAACATATTTTGTTTTGTAATTTTTAGTCTATGAATACAATAGTAACCAGATCTATTAAAGAATGTTGTAATTATGTTTAGGTAGGAGAAAAAGTACAAACAGGAAGCCCACAGGAGCAATTTAACTAAGAAAATGTAACGACAGCCTGGCTGGTGTGGCTCAGCAGTTGAGCATCGAGCCATGCATCAAGGGGTCCTGGTTCGATCCCCAGTCAGGGCACATGCCCAGGTTGTGGGCCAAATCCCCAGTGGGGGGCATGCAGGAGGCGACCGATCAAGGTTCTCTCTCATCGATGTTTCTATCTCTCTCTCCCTCTTACTTCCTCTCTCTCTAAAATCAATAAAGAAAAAAAAAAAGAATATGTAACCACAGTAGATAAAAGTTGTGTAGAAATGTATAAGCACATCAATGAAGCTTTGACTTCTCTAACTATCCTCTCACTGGCATAGCATGGTATGAAAAGTAAAAATGGAAAGCAGTTTGGTGCAATCCTGTCAGAAAATACACTTTGATTTCTTTTTTTTTTTTTTAAGGGTCAACTGTACTTTACTTTTTTTTTTTATTAATTTATTTTTGTTACAGATGTTTCTCCTTTTTTCCCCATTGACACCCTCCTCCCCATCCCCCCACCCTGTCCCCAGCTTTGTTGTCCATGTCCATCACTTATGCATACATGCGCATAAGTTCTGTGGTTTATCTCTTCCCTCCCCCCCCACCCCCTCTCCAGAGGGGTGTCAGTTTATACCCTACTTCCACGTCTCTGGGTCTACCCTGTTCCTCAGACTGCTATGTTCATTATATTCCACAAATAAGTGAGATCATGTGATATTTGTCTTTCTCTGCTTGGCTTGTTTCGCTTAGGATAATACTCTCGAGGTCCCTCCACGTCGTCTCAAAGGATAAGAGATTTTCTTTCTTACAGCTGCATAGTACTCCATTGTGTATATGTACCACCGCTTTTTTATCCATTCGTCCACTGATGGACACTTGGGCTGTTTCCAGATCTTAGCTATTGTAAATAGTGCTGCTATGAACATGGGGGTACATGTATTCTTTCTGATTGGTGTTTCAGGCTTCTTAGGGTATATTCCTAGGAGTGGGATCTTTGGGTCAAATGGCAATTCAATTTTTAATTTTTTGAGGTAACACCATAGTGTTTTCCACAGTGGCTGCACCAGTCTGCATTCCCACCAGCAGTGTACTAGAGTCCCCTTTTCTCCACACCCTCGCCAACACTTGTTGTTTGATAATTTGTTGATGGCGGCCATTCTGACAGGTGTGAGGTGATACCTCATTGTTGTTTTAATTTGCATCTCTCTGATGATTAATGATGTTGAGCATTTCTTCATATGTCTCTTAGCCATTTGTATGTCCTTTTTGGAGAGGTGTCTATTTAGTTCCTCTGCCCATTTTTTAATTGGGTTCTTTGTCTTCCTTTTGTTGAGTTGTATGAGCACTCTGTATATTTTGGAAATTAACCCCTTATCTGATGTGTCATTGGCAATTATGCTCTCCCATAGAGTGGGTTCCCTATCTGTTTTGATGGTTGTTTCTTTTGCTGTGCAGAAGCTTTTGAGTTTGATGTAGTCCCATGTGTTCATTTTTCCCTTTGTTTCTGTTGCCTTAGGTGATGTATCAGTGAAGATTCTACTGCGTATGATGTCCGAAATTTTGTTGCCTACATTTTCTTCTAGGATTTTTATGGATTCATGAGTCACATTTAAGTCTTTTATCCATTTTGAGTTTATTCTTGTGTGTGGTGTAAGTTGATGGTCTAGTTTCATTTTTTTGCATGTAGCTGTCCAATTTTCCCAACACCATTTATTAAAGAGGCTCTCTTTACTCCATTGTATGCTCTTGCCACCTTTGTCAAATATTAATTGAGCATAATGTCTTGGGTCAATTTCGGGATTCTTTGTTCTGTTCCACTGGTCTATATGCCTGTTCTTGTGCCAGTACCAGGCTGTTTTGATTACAGTGGCTTTGTAGTATAAGCTGATATCCGGTATTGTGATCCCACCTACTTTGTCCTTCTTTTTCAAGATTGCTGTGGCTATTCGGGGTCTTTTTTGGTTCCATATGAACTTTTGAAATATTTGTTCTAGTTCTGTGAAATATGTCACTGGTCTTTTGATGGGGATTGCATTGAATCTATAGATTGCTTTGGGTAATATGGACATTTTAATGATGTTAATTCTTCCAATCCATGAGCAAGGTATGTGCTTCCACTTTTTTATATCTTCCTCTATTTCTTTTTTCAATGTCCTGTAGTTTTCTGCAAATAGGTCCTTTACTTCTTTGGTTAAGTTTATTCCTAGGTATCTTAATTTTTTTGCCGCGATGGTAAATGGTATTGTTTTTTTAGTTTCTCTTTCCGTGAGTTCGTCATTGGTGTATAAGAATGCTGTTGATTTTTTGACATTAATTTTGTATCCTGCTACTTTGCCAAATTCATTTATTAAGTCTAGTAGATTTTTGATGGAGTCTTTAGGGTTTTCTATATATAATATCATATCATCTGCGAATAATGACAGTTTCACTTCTTCCTTTCCAATTTGGATTCCTTTTATTTTTTCTTCACGTCTGATTGCTGTGGCTAAGACTTCCAGAACTATGTTAAATAAGAGTGGCGAAAGTGGGCATCCCTGTCTTGTTCCTGTTCTTAAGGGAAATGTTTTTAGTTTTTGCCCATTGAGTATGATGTTGGCTGTAGGTCTTTCATATATGGCCTTTATTATATCAAGATATGATCCCTCTACTCCCAAATTGCTGAGCGTTTTTATCAGAAATGGGTGCTGGATTTTGTCGAATGCTTTTTCAGCATCTATTGATATGATCATGTGGTTTTTATCTTTCATTTTGTTTATGTGGTGTATCACATTTATTGATTTGCGAATGTTGAACCAGCCTTGCATCCCTGGGATGAATCCCACTTGGTCATGGTGAATAATTTTTTTGATGTATTGCTGGATCCGATTTGCTAGTATTTTGTTTAGGATTTTGGCATCTACGTTCATCAGGGATATTGGCCTGTAGTTTTCTTTCTTTGTAGTGTCTTTTTCTGGTTTTGGAATTAGGATTATGCTGGCCTCATAAAACGAGTTTGGAAGTCTTCCTTCTTCTTGAATTTTTTGAAATAGTTTGAGGAGAATGGGTGTTAGTTCTTCTTTGAATGTTCGGTAAAACTCCCCCGTGAAGCCATCCGGGCCTGGGCTTTTGTTTGCTGGGAGAGTCTTGATTACATCTTCAATTTCCTCAGCTGTTATTGGTCTGTTCAAGTTTTCTATCTCTTCCCGGTCCAGTTTTGGGAGATTATGTGTTTCTAGAAATTTGTCCATTTCACTTAGATTGTCGAATTTGTTGCCATATAAATGTTCATAGTATTTGCTAATGATCCTTTGTATTTCTGTGGTGTCAGTTGTTACTTCTCCTCTTTCATTTCTGATTTTGTGTATTTGGGTTCTCTCTCTTTGTTTCTTGGTGAGTCTAGCTAAGGGTCCATCAATCTTGTTTATCTTTTCAAAAAACCAGCTCTTTGTTTCATTGATCCTTTGAATTGTTTCTCTGGTCTCTATGTCGTTTATTTCTGCTCTGATCTTTACTATTTCCTTCCTTCTATTTGCTCTGGGGTTTTCTTTTTGTTTGCTTTCTAGTTCTTTAAGTTGTGAGGTTAGATAGTCTATTAGAAATTTTTGTTGTTTCTTGAGGTAGGCCTGTAGTGCTATGAACTTCCCTCTCAGAACAGCTTTCGCTGCATCCCATAGATTTTGTGTTGTTGTGTGATCATTTTCGTTGGTTTCCAGGAAGTTTTTAATTTCTTCCTTGATCTCCTCGGTAACCCATTCATTGTTTAATAACATGCTATTTAGCCTCCATGTATTCAAATGTCGTTGCATGTTCTTTTTGCAATTGATTTCTAGTTTCATGCCATTGTGATCTGAGAAGATGCTTGATATGATTTCAATCTTCTTGAACTTGTAGAGACTTCGTTTGTGTCCTAACATGTGGTCTATCTTTGAGAATGTCCCATGTGCACTTGAGAAGAATGTGAATTCTATAGTTTTGGGGTGTAATTCTCTGTAAATATCTATTAAATCCATTTGGTCTAGTGCTTCGTTTAGAGTCTCTGTGTCCTTGTTAATTTTTTGTCTGGAGGATCTATCCAGTGATGTCAGTGGGGTGTTGAAGTCCCCTGTTATGATTGTATTGCTGTCAATTTCTCCTTTGAAGTCCTCCAGAAGATTTTTAATATATTTTGGTGCTCCTATATTGGGTGCATATATGTTTACCAAGGTTATATCTTCCTGTTGGATAGATCCTTTCAATATTATGTAGTGACCTTCTTTGTCTCTAGTAATGGCTTTCATTTTGAAATCTATTTTATCTGATATGAGTATAGCTACCGCAGCTTTTTTTTCCTTTCCATTTGCTTGGAAGATTTTTTTCCATCCCTTCACTTTCAGCCTATGTGAGTCTTTTGTTGTGAGGTGGGTCTCTTTTAAACAACATATATATGGGTCATGCTTTCTTATCCAATCCGCTACTCTGTGTCTTTTTATCGGAGCATTCAATCCATTTACATTTAAGGTGATTATTGATATGTACTTATTTATTGCCATTTTTGTTTAGTGTGATTCTACTCTCCTTCCCATTTCTTCTACTAATTACAACAGACCTTTTAACATTTCTTGCAGTGCTGGTTTGGTGCTAATGTATTTCCTTAGCCTTTTTTTGTCTGAGAAGTTCTTTATTTGACCTTCTATTTTGAATGACAGCGTTGCTGGGTAGAGTAGTCTTGGATTCAGATCCTTGTTTTTCATGACCTTGATTACTTCATGCCATGCCCTTCTGGCCTGTAGTGTTTCTGTGAAGTCAGATGATAGCCTTATGGGGGTTCCTTTGTAGGTAACCTGTTGCTTATCTCTTGCTGCCTTTAGGATTCTCTCTTTGTCTTTAATTTTTGGCATTTTAATTACTATGTGTCTTGGTGTGGGCCTGTTTGGGTTCTTCTTACTTGGGACTCTCTGTGCTTCTTGAACTTGAATGCCTTCTTCCTTCACCAGGTTAGGAAAGTTTTCTGTCACTGTTTCTTCAAATATATTCTCTAACCCTTGCTCATTTTCTTCTTCTTTGGGGACTCCAATGATGCGAATATTATTGCGTTTCCAGTTGTCCCACAGTTCTCTTAAGCTGTCTTCCTGTTTTTTCATTCTTTTTTCCTTTTGGTTTTCTGATTGGGTGATTTTTTCTATCCTGTCTTCTAATTCACTGATCCGGTCCTCAGCTTCCTCTACTCTGCTGTTTAGTCCTTCCAATGTGTTCTTTATTTCTGCTATGTCATTCTTCATTTCTTCTTGCTGCTTCTTCATTTCCACTTGGTTGGTTTTCAGTGTTTCTATGTCTTTGCTCATGGTGTGGATGTCTTTACTCAAGGTGTTGATGTCCTTACTCATGCTGTTGAGCTTCCTCAAGATCATGGCTCTGAATTCTAGCTCTGTTAACTTGCTTAGCTCCGTTTCATTTATCTCATCTTCGGTAGAGGTCTCTTGTTCTTTCATTTGGGCTCTGTTTCTTTGTTTCCCCATTTTGGCTATCTCAGTGGTTTTTGGAGCCTGCCAAGTTTTCCTGTGGATGTTGGTGTTCTGTTGTTTGTGGCTCCCTCTACTGGGTTTGGATGAGCGTGGGAGGACCCACGTTAAACAGCACCCTGGAGTCTTACTTTCCAGGGTATATTTGGGAGCCCAGCAAAGGTTAAGTTATCCTCTAGCTTTTTGCCTAGAGGCTATTAGTTGTGGTTGCTTGAAGAGCCTTGGGTTTTCGGTTGAATGAAAACCTCCCTCAGGTGTTCAGTGTGAGAGGATTTCCAGGGGGTAGGGCAGATGCTAGTAGTTAATGAGCCTCAGTTTGCATTTCAATGGCCCACTAGGGTGGAATGGATCTCGGAGGGAGGGGCTGCCGCCTCTCCCCAGAGCCCTGGGATGGAGTAAGATGACCAGGCCACAGTCCTGGGTGGCCGCAACTCAGCAAAAACTCTGAGCGCCCTCCAAATCCCAGGTGTCCCCACACAGTTCCAGTCCAGTCCGCCCTCCCTCTGCCGGAGCCCAGGTGAGTGGCTGAGGCTATTTTAGCGCTCTGTCCCGGCTCTGCGCGGTGGAGCCGGCTCGGGCTTTAACCCCGAGGGCGGGCGCCACTCCCGGCTAAGGCCGTTGCTGTCCGTGGCTGTCCGTGGGCTCCCAGCCCCCCTCTCGCGCCTTCGCAATCCTACCAGGATCGAGTCAGTGTCCCTGGTTGTATCGTCCTCGCAAGCTGCTTTTCTGTTGCTTTTTCCCGACGATTTGTCTTTATTTTAGTTGTAATTCCAGTTTGGTCCTGAGAGATGGTCTGTGTAGCTTCCATTCACTCCGCCGCCATTTTTTCCTCTCCTCACACTTTGATTTCTTGATTCCATACTAGAGTTGACAAAGATAGCGCATGGAGGATTAGGAGGATGAGAACAAAACCGATTGCCTCCTGTACCATTTTCTTCTATCTGTGACTTTTAAGTATAACCTAGAAGCAGATTAAATGACCCCTCTGCTATCTATAACCAAGAGCCAAGCTACTCTTTTTATTATAACAGAAAATGATGAGAGCAGTAAAGATAAGTAGTATGTAAGAAATGTGGTTGGGACAATTACATGATGATATGGACAGGAAAGAAAATGTCATTACTCTCTAGTAAAAGCAAGACGTAATCAAAGCATAGGTTTGTTTTCTGTTGTAGTGGTTTTATAGTTATTTGCAATTGGCTTTCAGACACTGTATAACAAGGTTTTACAAGAAAAGAAATGTTTATTATTATAAGAGTCAGAACTTCTTTAGCCATTAAGCCCTGTTGTTCATCTTGAAATGACTGTTTGATAATTGTTTATAACAATATTTTAATAAAATATAACCATAGCATTACCAAAAAACATATGAGGTGTTATTAGATCACTGAAAAACTCTACCACTTCAATAAGAAATTCTGGCATTTAATTTTAAAAATTATTTAAGCACTGTCTGCATATTTGCAGCACTGAAACAATCTATAAGATATTTTACACTCAGGCTTTCTAAGGGGACAAATAGTTGCTATGAATCAAAACTTTGAAATAGTCTTGAAAAAATCTAGATATGTTAGTGATTCTCTAAGAGTGAGAACTTACTAACTGGGAACATTTCTTTCAAACAACTATTTTAATAACTACGTCCTTTAAGAAATATTATTGCATTTCTATTAGTAAGAAGAGAAACGGGTATAAGTTCTTGGTGTACATAATTATGACATTGTCAATGCAAATGAATGAAGGAGTAGACATTTGTATGTCTCCACGATGATGGAGGGTAGAAAAGGAAGGGAAAACAAGACTCCTGGGCATCTTAAATGCACAGTCCAGCTAAGTGAGAAAAGTGGCAGTCAAGATTGGTGGCAGCAAGGTTTTCTTCTTTCCAGAAGCACTTACAAACCAATTCAAGCCAATTTACTCTACACTTTGTTCTTCTTTCTCCACTCAGTTCAACACCTTCCCATTCCCATCAGACACCACACTTCCTTTTGTCCAGTAAATCAGTTAATGCTCACCTGAAAGCCAACTCAAGGAGTCCAAGTATTTCCTTTTCATTTTCATGAATGTAACATTCACCTATTCATACCTCTTTCCTATTTAAAAGCAATAAGTCTAGACAAAGTACAGTGAAAGAAACACAGAACCATATCCATTCAGACTTTGGACAGTTACTTCCAACAACAATTTTTCCAAAATGCACCTATTCCTATCTCAATTTAAATAGAGTTAAAATGTTTACAAAATGTGTCCAATTTAAATCACTTTAATTTAAGAAGTAATGTAGGCCCTGGCCAAGTAGCTCAGTTGGTTATAGCGTCCTCCCAATATGCCAAGGTT
This sequence comes from Tadarida brasiliensis, assembly GCA_030848825.1. NCBI lineage: Eukaryota > Metazoa > Chordata > Mammalia > Chiroptera > Molossidae > Tadarida > Tadarida brasiliensis. The sequence goes on along the minus strand of CM061260.1, from coordinate 87,691,493 downwards.
TTGGGTTTGATCCCAGTCAGGGTACATAAAGAATCAACCAATGAATGCATAAATAAGTGGAATAACAAATCGATGTTTCTCTCTCTCTCCCTCCTTTTATTTCTCTCTCTAAAATAAATTTAAAAAATAATGTATGCCACATAACTCTCTGAATAGAATATATTATGAAATTATGTGTTTCTGGTTATAAACCAAAAATAATAGAAAAATCACATGATTAAAGTATGAAATTGGGTAAAGGATAGCTTATATCTTTGGCAAATGACTGGGCATGAAGCAGTCATTAAGGAATTAAGTTATCCATGTATTCCCACCTACCCTTAAGAATAATTTCCTAAGTCGTTTTGTTAACAGAAACTCAAATTTTTCAGCAACTGAAAATAACCTTCCATATTGTAAATTGTCGTTAAAACTCAGACTGCAATAAAATATTTGTACATCACAGTTCTACCTGCCTCTTCCATCTGCCCTGACATATGAATAGCAATAGCACTTGAAGGGTTATGGTAAGGTCTGTATCTTTTTTAGGAAAGAAAAGCATGAGCAACCAAAGTTCTTCCTGTACCAGTGTACGCTTTACTATGTTGTATTGCAATGTTAGATTTCGTCAGTGTATCCAGAGACATCACTCACAACAGGAGACCTTCAAATACTATTAACTCCCCCTTCTTTTTATCTCAATTACGCTGCAATCGTACTGCAATGCAACAGGTCACAGGAGACTAGAAGTTTTTGTCCTTGAAAGTCCCAGTTTAGCAATAATTCATTTCAAAGTGGCTAGAATTTTTAATTTATTTTTAAAATATGTTTTTATTGATCTTAGAGAGAGAGGAAGAAAGAGGGAGAGAGAGAGAAACATCCATTGGCTGCCCCCGACACGCTCCCCACTGAGGGTCCAGCCTGCAACCAGGGCACCAAAGGCAATCGGACCTGTGACCTTTCAGTGCCCAGGACAATGCCCAACCATTTCTAGGCTAAAGCGGCTAGAATTTTAGATTGTATTGTTCTTATTGGCTATAAACAAAAGGCACCTTATAAACTCAAAATAGGTGCTTTTAAAAAAGTGTTTTGATGTCACTGTTCTTCTCTATTAGGCAAGTATAAATACTATTCAGAAGCCTAAATGAAACTGCTGTTAATGAATTAACTGTACAGGAACACTGAATCTGGATAGCATGCTGTAAAGTCAATGGCTTTAAATACATTTATATTATTTGATTATCACAGCAACACTGTAAGATAACCAGGTATAATTATGTCTGATAGACACAGAAACAGAACGGTGAGTAATGCTGCCAGTTGTTTCCATGCAAATGGAGTGTACTAAAAATTCAATTTCTGAGTAAATACAATTAATCTATTACAGTTATTTTTAATTGACAATGTAATATAGTTCATTTTGGTTAAGTTTTTTATTCTCGTTTGAGTAGAAACCAAAGTTGATGTAATTAATCCAGTCCTTTTTCCTTCATCATTATCATCAGAAAAAACTTAAGGGTGTTTAGTTTTTTAGTTAGCAAACTATATTCCAATGAATAATTTACGAAATTGAGACAATATTTATATTTTCTTTACCTTGGAAATCTTTTTTCTCTGGCTACTAATATTGAAATCAAACCAGCCATCCATGTGAGTGACTTAGCATGTGAATGACACATATTCATCACCAAGTACGTATTCCATTATTATGTACACACAAGAACACACTGAACCATGTACAGCCCTAAAAACATTGTAAATATGACCTAATAATTTATGAATATTGGTACTGTAAATTATACTATGCAAATCCTATGTAAAACTCAGAAATCCACAGATAACTGATAGAACCAACAATTAAACTAGGTATTTATCAGAATAAGTGTTGGTAACTCAAGAGGATGTATTCTCATACTTTCAAAATTTTCTTACATTGATTTATCTGAAACATCTGTAACATTGATTAATAGGTAGAGGTTTTAAAAAAAGAAGTTTTGAGAGATAATTTTAATATAATTAAGTATGCTATTAATTTTCACACTGATATCCGGGGAAATAATTTCATTATGGAAATTACCTTGTGTGATCCATGCAGCAACTATATTCTTCTCTTATCTAAATATAATTACTTATCACTGGGATTAATTTATAGTGAGAAAAAAATCTTTAATCATTAAGGAATTCCAGTATAATAAGTTAAATTTGTGTGCTTTTCTTTCATTACCAAAACTTAGGGAATGTAACTTAGAGAATTTTATCTCTTTAAATTAATCATCAGGAGCCTTTCTTACTCTCACCTAGTGTGTTTATTATCTAACCAGCTAACCAAATATCTTCCTTTAAAAAGCAGCACTTGAAAATTTAGAATGCTAATATCTGTCAAACGTATTATTTATTTTTGTTAACATTTTATAAGATTAATGTTTCCTTTGTAAAAACTAATTGGGATTGATTAAAGAAAGGGTGGTGCTTGTCATGCACCAGGACACATTATTGTCAATACATGGACATGTGCATGCATTATATTTCGATTTGTGAATATATGGAACCCTTGAAAATGACTCTCTCTTATTGTAGTTATTTATTCACCTGCTCTGGTTCATGTAAATAATACATATGTATTTTCTGTAAACTTCCTTTACATCTTCCATCAGTCACAGTGGGGTTGTTTTCTAATTTAGAAGAAAGAAGCTGTAAAATCATAGTTTTCATTATTTAACAGATCAACAATAAAAGTGAGACATTTGTTATTAACTAAACCTGAAGTATCTTTTTATATATTAATTTCTAATCCATTACAAATTAATATTCTCTGTGTTGATAACAAAGCATTTGTCTTTCAATAATATATTCAAAATACAACCGTAATCATATTATATTTTGTTATTCATCAACATCAGACTTTTTAATAAGTAAAGTTCTGAGTAAAATCATTAAAGCCTTTGGGTAACAATATCTTTTTTAAAGAAGTAAAGCTTTACACAGGCAATATTATAAAACATATGTTTGCCTTGGTTTCTTGTTATATTAGTCACTAAGCATTTTGTTTATTACACATAAGGATACAATTTATATAGTATTAAAAATACACACTACAACCCTGGCTGGGTGGCTCAGTTGGTTGGAGTGTTGTCACCTACACCAAATATGGTTGCAGGCTGGATTCCCAGTCAGGGCACGTACCTCGGTTGCAGGTTCCATCCCCAGTTGGGGCACATATGGGAGGCAACTGATGGATGTTTCTCTCTCACATCAATGTTTCTCTCTCTCTCTCTCTTTCTCTCTCCCTTCCTCTCTCACTAAAAATCAGTTAAAACATATCTTTAGATGATGATTAAAAAAATTACAGAATATGTTTGGGTTGGCCAGGACAATATGAAAATGACATATTAAATATACAAACAGAAATATTGATTCATTATGGAAGCATATTTAATAAATTACTTTATAGTGAAATCATATGTACATTTATCAAATTTAATGGCCTTTGAAGTTATTTTGATTTTATGTTACCATTAATGTTGTTTTGTATTTTGCATTATTATTGTTTTTTCTTTAAACGTGCAATTATTTTTAAAAATCATTATCAATGTGTTGAATATTAACCTATCTTTGTAAACAGACATAAAGAGTTACGAAAGCCACAGAATCTTTCAATCCCTTAACTTTCCCTGTGGTTGATTTTCTTTTGTAATTCTTTTCTTATAATTCTTATACCTTACAGGTCCAATGAAAATGAAGAGTTGCGTGTTTTGAATATGTTGATATTTTTGTATTGCCACTAACACAGACAACATTAACTTGAGAAAGGCAGATAGAAAGAATTCATCCTCTTAACAGTGTTTGTGTTTGTGTTTTCTTTTAGTCAATCTGCTGGATTCAAAAGCAATTCAAGGGGAGCTGGGCTGGATCTCTAACCCATCACATGGGGTGAGTTCAGTACACTGTTGAGAAGGAACGTGTTTCTGTCCATTGCCTCTCTTTGAGAGCAGAGGAATTATTGGTGTCCTCTCTCAAGCCAACTCTTGGACTTCTGGTGACATGCTTATCAGTGTTGTTAATACATGGACTAAGGGAGCCTAATATTTGTGTCCAGTGGAATGATGGAGAATTTTGAAAGTACTTTTCCTTCAGAATTTATCAATTGCTTGAATGTACTAATTAAAATTTAATTACTGTTAGCATCACGTAGATGATCTAGGGTGACCATTGAACGTGTTTTGTGATGTGACAGGAATAAGAGACTTAAGGGGACATTCTAAGTTTTAAGCAATGTAGAAAGTGAGTGTGTGCAGATAGTAGTCTCCAGAGCTGTCGACTTAAAATAAACTTTGGTGACTGTTCCAAGTCGTGTAGGGTGTATTTGTCAACGTATAAACCTGTGTTGCCGTAATTTCTTTGTTTACAATATTTGCAACTTGTCTAGATCAGTTATAATCAGGTGTTTTATTTAGAGAAAAGTCTAGAAGCTTTTACATTTAAAATTTTTTACATATCTTTAGTGCATTACCTACCAGACACTGATTACTAAGGTGTGTGACATTTTGGTGGCCTAAATGTTTGTAATGTGCCTTTTGTGTGAGAAAACTTTCCTTTTGATATTTTTCAGACAAAAAACAGAGGGGCATACATTTGGAAAATTCTTGATCCTACACAATTGTGTGATCAATGCCTAAACATGTTTTACCCCCGCACCCCAAGTATAGCTGTAGAAAATGCGAAGTTACTTTGAAATATTTGATAGGAACAAATTTATGCATTCCACCTCTGTCTACTCTGGTCCTCTCTTCCAAGAGATTGTAGTTACTTCCACTTAGTATTGGTGTTCAGTCTTTAGACTTTTGTGCCTAAACATACTAATTTTTAGGGTACTATCAACCTTTTCACCAACGGATGTTTTGCATCAAGGTTACTTCATCCATCTGTCATCTTTGTATCTGCTTTTCTTCCTGTTTCACCTTGACATTGACACGATGCCAAAACCTATCACATCATCAGGCCATGGTTAGTTGCTTCAGAAGGGAAGGGATGAAATAAGCCAGGATTTGGTTTTCCCATAGGTGTAAAGGATTCTAATGATTAGGATAAAAGCACATCCTGGGTAGTCGTAAAGAATGAACCAAAACTCAGGATTGAGCTGGAAAACTAATCATCTAAAAGTCAAACCTAACTTTAATTTCAATGTTTGAAATTTGAGTTTATCACCCTCTCAGATAATATACCATAGAAATCTGCTGCTTAAGGGTATACAAAAAAGCCAGAACCATAATGACATTTTACTAATGGAGACATGTGTGTATTTAAAAAACAACAACAACAAGGAAATAACTTGTATATCAAAGCAACACATGGTCTACCTCATTTTTTCAAAGATGTTATAAAGAAAACAATTTTCTATATATTGACAATTTGGGGGAATGTATTCACTTTACTTAGTTCATCTCATCTATTTAGTGATGAAAGAAAGCTGGCACTTCTTCCAGAGACACGTTTAGGGACGGGTGTTCTAGAACCTTGCACGCACAGCGTGGTGCTCGCAGCGACCAGCAGCATCAGCACCTGCAAGATTCTTAGAGATGAGACTCTCACGCCTCACCTCGGGCTTTCTGAGTCAGAATCTGCACTTCAACATGGTCCCCAGCTGATTCCTAAGCACATTAACTGTAAGACACACTCCTCAGAGTAATTTACCTCTTGACTGTTTCCATCTCTCATCCAATTTCCTATGTCCTCTGCCTCGGCCCAGGTTCAGTTCTTCCTTCGGCTTACTGTCGCCTCACAGAGCAGATCTCAGGCTCTCCGTTGCCTTCCCGGTTGATCTCGCAGCTGTGTGTTCCTTCTTTCTCATGCAATAAATACTTTAAAACAGCTGGCCAAGCTCCACAAGCCTATCATTAAAATTTGCAGGGACAAAAACCAAAAATCTCCCCCAACAGGTCATGATATTTATAATGCCTCAAGACCCCAACACTAAAAAAAAAAGAAAATCAAATATGTGAATTATTGTCCTGTGGTGACGTATAGTGTATTTTTTCTTTACGTTTTCTCTCTCTTTATGTTAACCACAATGTCCATGAGAAAATAAGTACTGCGAGTTTAGAAAGCGTTAGATGATTATTCATTTAGTGTTGAGAAACCGGTGATATTCTTGAGAGAAAGCAATGCATAGCCAATTTAGGTTTGATATTTAATGTCTTTGCTTGTACAATTTTGTGCTTTTAGATTCGGTTACTTACTTTAATGCCTAATTGTTGCCATTTTCAATATGACAAGGATAGATGAATTTTGTGTTTTTTGTTTTCAAAAGAGACAGTTAAAACAATTTGATATATTTGCTGTAAGCTTTCTCATAAAAAAATGACATCTAATAGCTGGAAACAACTTTGAACTTTGTATTGTTTTAATTAATGAACCCTAATAAATACCAGTGCATCTATTTTTAGGTTAATAAAATGTGAATGTAAACTCTAGAAGAAAAATTATGGTAACAATGTCACACCATATTGAATCACTAAAAATCTCTCTCTTTTTTTTTTGTTCATCTTAGCACTGAAAGTTTGGACCCTTTTACCACCCCCACACCCCCCTACTCTCTGCTTTTATAGGTTTGACTTTTTTTAGACTCCAGTATACGTGATACCACACAGTATTTCTCTTTCTCTGTCTGGCTTATTTTACTCAGCATAATGCCCTCCAAGTCCATCTATGTTATCACAAATGACAGGAAAAATCCTGTTTTTGCATTTAGGGTAATGGTTCTCAGTGTGATGAGTGGGTAAGGGGAGAGGTGGTTTTATTTTGCCCTGTGGGGAGATGTGGCAGTGTCTGCAGATTTGCTGGTTGTCACAGCCGGGAGGCAGGTCACCATGGGTGTCTGGTAGGGGAGGCCAGGGGCACTGCGGACATCTCCCACCAAGGGTGCCTCCCACAGCTAATGACCTTCTGTGAAATGGCAGCAGCCAGAGTGAGAAGCCCTGAGGGGATGCATGTTGGTGCTCCATGGGAAGCTGTGGTCACTAGAGATCCTGGGAGACTGCCAGCAACTTCTTTAAGTACCAGCCATACCCCCACCAGAAGCTCTAAATATCAAATTTCGACATACAAATTTTAAGAAATAGAAAAATGATTTATTCTAAATATAAATCTTTCATGAAATGATAATATCACCTGAGGTATATAAAATTAATTAATATGTTTGAGGGATGCCCTTGCCGGGTCACTCAGCTGTTGGAGCATTGTCCCCTACACCAAAAGGGCTGCTGGTTCCAGTCCAGGTCAGGGTGAGTCTGGGAGGCAACGGGTCGCTCAATTTTTCTGTTTCTCTCTCACATCAATGTTTCTGTCTCACATTGATGTTTCCCTTTCTTTCACTGTCTCCCTTCCTCTCTCTCTAAAAAAAGCAATTAAAACATATCCTCAGGTAAGGAATATGTGTGTGTGTGTATAAATATATATATATTTGGGGGGAAGTGGCCAAGAATGGCTCATTCCTTCATGTGCTTTTTTTTTTTTTTTTCTATTTTTCTTTCCCCAGAAATATATTCATGCCTAAAATCTTACAATTAACCTATGCAATTTTCTTTGGAAACATATTTCTATCTCTGTTTTTAAGTGGTGCTTTGAAACTTAGAAGAAACTTGGTAGGAAATTATGATATAGTACTATTAGGCTTGGGACAAATTTTAAAATAAGTATCTGGGAGGAAATTTAATGAAACTTTGATTTTCTCTCAATGAATATCATGAAAATAATACTCAAATTTATAAACTGAAATTTATCGAGCAGTCATAAATAGCAATTCATTTTTCAGTAATAGAGTTTTATTTGACATGAATATTTTCTACCACTAAGTTTGTTCATTCTAGTAAAGCAGGCACAGTAATTACCTTCTCTGGCCCTATAAACTACAACTTATCATATTTGAATTCTGGACTAATTCTATTTAGTAATTTCAGTAAATAATGTAATAGTTTATATAGTCTTTGATTTAGAGGACGAACAACACATATAAAAGCCCTTAGATAGTGTTGGATTACAACTCAGAAAAATCTTTTGTTTACACATGACTAAGTACTTAAATATATTGATTGATTGATAAAGTTAATCTACCAAACAAACTTTCTTAGTCTGGGTATCATTCCAAAGGAGGGACCAGAAGGAAGTATAGTACGTAGTTATACTTTAAAATAGTATTGAGATGCTGGTGAAATAGAACAGAGGAATCAAGAGCCTTGGTTCAGTTAAAGAAACTCTCATTAGGAGAAGAAAATGAGGACATGGTTGGGGGAGTGTGGAAAAAGCAAAGTTTAAAATGAATTATTCCTGTATATTTGCAGATCTTCAAAGTCTTAAAATTAGCAATTGTGGAATTATTTTATTTTCTACCTTCCTCCTTTTATTTTTATATCCTTTAGAATTTTTTTCCTCTACAGTTTTTCTTAGATATTTTTTAGCAAATAGAGGCCTTTTCGGTGTCCCACCCAATATCTGTTCTCTGGCTTTTCCTTGGGGATGGAGCACCGATTGCATTCTGGTTTTCACCCTCTCATGCTCTCTTGCCACTCTGTGGGTGAATGTTGATTCATCTGAGAGCTAATCGGGATAACTACAGTCCTTTTGCCGGAGACTGATTTAGGAAAGAATAAGTCAAAGAGTAAGTGAAGTCATTGAGACGGGAGGAGAATTGCAGTGACTGTAGGTAAGGTTTCCTCCTGGTGAAAAGAGGGGGAGAGGGGAGCACTGCGTGGCCCTGGGCTCGCCCTGTGCAGGCGCAGAGTGCGGAGCAGCTGCACGCACTTCGTGACCGGGAAGGTGGGTCCTGAGCATTGGAGAGGTCAGCCTGGGACTCTGACATCTCTGAACCACTGGATTAGGATAAAAATATATTTTCCTTGTTTAACCACTCTTTTTAGTATCTCACATACTTTCAAACTGAAAGAATACAATATTTTATCACCAGATCAAATATCTTAATTTCTAAATGGAGGCTATAGCAATGCATAATTGTATTCTACAACGTTATTTGTATTTTTCCAAGTTACCTTTTTTGTGCTTTAGCACAGACAATGTCAAAGGTAATAAGTAGAGTAGTAAAATAGAATAAGCACATTGTTTAAAATCAGGACATCTGCAGGTGAATTCTAAATCAGGACATCTGCAGGTGAATTCTGGCTCTACCATTAATTGCCCTCTGATCTGATACAGGCCATTTAACCTTCATTAGCATTTATCCTCACTGTTTAAAAAGGCATATCAATAATTCTGATGTCATAGCCCCTTAGAGTAAACGAGATTTGTATATTTCTCTATTTCTACCCATGAATATATACGTGCAGCATGCATAGATGATAATGCACATGAAAGAGCTATGCAAATATTATTTCTTATTCTTAGATAATTAAGTTTTGAGATTTTCCTATTCTAATCCAAAATCTTTTGCAAAATTCATTGATATGTCTTCTTAAATCTCAGCACATACTTGATATCTTGAATTTGGACTGAGAAGGAAAATTGATAGTATTCCCGAGGTGCCTACAGACAGCTCTTCTCAGTGACGATACCAAACATTTCCTTTGTCATCATATGATTGTTATTCCACTGAATATTGCAGACCCAAGTTTACATTTTTGTTAAAAAAATTTTTTTATTGATGTTTAAAGAGAGAGTAAGGGAGTGGGCAAGAGAAAAACATCAATTGGCTGCCTCCTGCACTCCCGCCACCAAGGATCAAGCCTGCAACCCTGGCGTGTGCCCCGACCGGGAATCGAACCGACAGCCTTTCTTTCAGTGCACGGGATGACACCCAGTCGACTGAGCCACATCGGCCAGGGCCAAAGTTTACACTTTAAAAAAATATATTTTTTCTTTATTATTTAGAGAGAGGAAGAGAGAGAGAGATAGAAACATTGGCTGCCTCCTGCATGCCCCCACACTGGGGATCAGGCCCACAGCCTGGCGACCTCTTGGTGCACCGGCTGACGCTCAACCACGGAGCCACACCAGCTCGGCAAAAGTTTACATTTTTAATTGAGAGAGTCAAACTATGGTAGTTGGTTATTTATTTATTATTTTTAATTTTAGTAATCAGACTTTCCTCTAAATATTAATATTTCTCCTTCATTGAGACCTGACTCTTCCTAAGCGCTCCCCTGCCAACCCAGACCAGCCGTAATACTTGCACACTCGTCGACCTTATCCCTTGCTGTGTCTCCACAGCTTATAATAATACGTTAATACAGTTATTTCATTGATATTTATCTAGCCAGGAAACTGAAAGCTCTTTGAGGTCAATTTCTTATTCATTTGTCTCATTTTGAGTTCCTGGATTAGTTGCTCATAAATTACAATTAACTGAATAAATGAATAATCGATAATAGCTAACACTGATTTTGTAATTGCTAAGAAAATTTTGGTTATTCCCAATTTGTTATTTTAAATGGTGTCTTAAAATGATTTCACTGTCTTTTTAATGGCATAAAATTAAGTAAAATTATAATATATGTACTATATGTATATATTATTATATATGCATATGTACATGCATTATATACATACATAATATATAGGTATACATCTTTGGCTATATTAAATATAATATTATGGGTTTTTTTGTACTAGAAGGGCTATTTAGTTCAATGTATTTAGAAAATACTGCCAATCAATGAATTGAAAGTTAACTGTAAAGAAAACAAGCTAGAGACAGCTCTATATTGAACATTATGTCGATTGCTGCCTAAGGGTAAATAGCCTGAATCCTGCAAATTAATTTAATTTAAAAATAGAAATGTTTAGAATGAAGTAAATCATAGAGATTAGTGGAAATCACAAAAATACTCTCAGAAACAAGTCATTGCTTTTCTATTCTCCAGTATAGTGTAATTTATGTTCAATGTTGGAATTATTGCAATTTGTGAAGTCTGGTTTCTAGAAGTCTTATCGACTGAATTTCTAGCTTTCACTTTGTAAATGGTGTCTGAAATGCAGGAGGACTATTTTGACAACTGGGTGTCAACAATAACCACCTGGGATTCTGCCTTTATGACTCACAGTCCAAAATCTGCTTCATATGCTGAATAGTCAGTATAGGAAAATCAAATTTTTGACACGTGATATGTGATTCTTGGTCATTTGAATTTTTTCTGTCTAGAATGAACAGTGCTACATATTTTAAACATGTCACTTTCACCTACTGTGCTGACCTTCCAAGGAAGGCTGTCTGATCAAATTAGAAAAGCATGGCAAAGTTTTGCAGTTTTTTTAAACCTTTTCTTGAAATAAAATGCACCACAAAATGATGGGACATGCACATGAGTGAAAAAAATCAGCAAAGATAGAATGTATTCTAACAACATTTAATTTATAAAAAATTAAAATCTTATCTTGTATTTATTTTAACAGAATTTTTCATCAGTACTTTAAAACAAATAGAAAGCATTTTTTTTTCATTGCTAATGTTGTATATTTCTATCTGAATCCTCCTCACTGCATCAAATCAGTGTTTATATATTGGAAGTTGGATTAGAATTTTTAAAATATGACATGAAATGTACTTGGCTTCTTTAACTTTGATGTACAGTTTGTGGGATTTAAATCAGAGGAGACTTGAAACATATTTGGATGGGTTTTATTCAGCTCGGCTTTACTCATAAATGTGTTTGTGCTTCACGATCCTCACTTAACATGCAGTAACTATAAAGTTAAATAAAAGCTAAGATATATTTAAATACTTTTTATTTCTATTTTAAATAGTACATAAATTCACTATGATCATTTCTATGTGTTTTTTAAAGTAACTTCAAAAAAAGTTGACTCAGACAAAATTGTGCTTCTGGTGGTTTCTTGTATTGGTAACATTTTTTAAAACATAATAACTTTTGATACCAAACGTTGTTACTTTGTGTAACTTCAAATAAGTGTACTTTCTGTTTTAAAAAAGGAACGGTTATTAAAGTAAAAGCAACAAAATATAGATATGAATCTTAAAAAAAAGAATGACTGACCTGGCCGGTTTGGCTCAACGGTTAGAACGTTGGCCCGCAGACTGAAGGGTCTCAGGTTTGATTTCGGTGGAGGGCTCGTACCTGGGTTGCAGGTTCGATCCCTGGCCCCATTCGGGGTTGTGCAGGAGGCAACCAATCGATGTGCCCCTCTCACATCAATGTCTCTCTCTCTCTTTCTCTCTCTCTCTCTCTCTCCCTCCTTCCTTTCCACTCTATCTAAATTCAATGGGAAAAAAGTGTCCTCAGGTGAGGATTAAAAAAAAAAGAATGGCTTTCATACTCGTATGCAAAATAATATATACCTGTTTCCATAATGCTAAGAAATGTATATTTTAAAGAATATACTTAGAATAAGCACTATGTTTTCAGGCTTCCAAGGTTTCATTTGAATATAAGATATACATACAGCATATGTACTCTGATGGAAAGGAGTTTCAATTCTAACATTTCATTAAGTACAATTTTGACTGGAATTTATTAAAATAATTATTTTCTCCAAAGATTTGCTTATTTTTCTCCTTAAAATTTCATAAATTATTGGTTTTGACTCTTAGGTTTATTATTCTCTGGTGGTTAATTTATTTTGGAAAATTAAAAAAAAAGAAATTAAAATTTGCCTGTAAAAATATGGTGTGAAATACTTTTTAAATAAGTCCCATGTTCCAAATGATAGCCAATGGACCCGAAAACATTTAAAGGTTATATTTACAATAAAAACCACCTGGAGTATTTCTTCAACCTTAATAACCCATTTATTACTGTCAGTTTTTTTTTTTTTTCCTTACTAATGATGCTCACTTTATTCAGGAAGTATTATATGAATAAAAACTTCACCAGTATAGCCTGACCGGTGTGGCTCAGTGGATTGAGCATTGTCCCATGAACTGAGAGGTCCCTATTTGATTCCTAGTCAGGGCACATGTCCAGGTTACGGGCTTGATCCCCAGTAGGGGGTGTGCAGGAGGCGGCTGATGGATGTTTCTCTCTCACATTGATGTTTTTATCTCTCCCTTACTTTCTCTCTCTGAAAAATCATTAAAAACATATTTTTAAAAAATACTTTATCAATGTGCTATCTGAAGTCTTGGGAGTTGATAAAATTATTTATCCCCTTTCCATGAGACATAAGAAAGAAAACATCAAGGGAAGGGAGCTGGAGTACTTGATTTCCTGAGTGATCTAAGTTTGCAAGTTATTTTTATTTATTCTGTTTTTTTTTTATTTAATTTATTGGGGCTGATACTGATTAACAAAATTATATAGGTTTCAGGTATACAATTCTATAATACATCATCTGCACATTGTATTGTGTATTTACTCTCCCAAGTCAAGTCTCCTTCCATCACCATTTATTTCTCCTTTACCCTTTTCTACCTCTCCCCACCCGCCCTTCCCTCTGGCAATCACATATAAATATCCATATATTCGAGTTAATATATATATACATACACACACATTATTACTTTTTAATTTGTAAACAGTGGTTGTTAAAAATGCAAAATTCTGAGTTTCCAATTAAGACCTCTTCCAGCAACTCGCTTCTTCACAGACCCTAATGCTGCTTACGTTTGGGAATCACTGCAGTAGGAAATCATGACCTACTTGCAAAGGTATTTAGCTGTTGCTTGACACAATGCTATAGTTTATTCCAGTCCCTTAAGTAACAATGAAGTGTGCATGATTCATGATTAATATAGGTCTGACTGTTTTCAAATTTAGCATTTTGCAATAAACACATAGCAAGAGAAATCAAGTATTTTACCAACGACTCAAGGAATCTATTCTTAGCCATTTGAAACTAGAATTTACTTTACAATCATCATGTTTCTCTCATGTAACCTTGGAGTTCAGTCTGAACTGCACGAGTATCCTCAGTACTTGTAAATAGTGTCTGAGAACCATTTGTCGTCTGTATCATTAATATTGGATGGATGTGCTGGGTTGTCATTTATTTAAGTGGAATTAGTGATATAATTTTTACTTAAATTTGCCTTTTCTACTGAGCATGGAAAAAACAGTAAACAGCAATGTAGTCATAAACCATAAAAATAACTATAGAGTTTTGTGGACATTGTATTGACAGAGCTGTTTCATTTTTCATTACGGGCAGCACACTTTTATCTTACTTGGAGCTGTAGAGTATATGAGTGAGTAATCAACTTTGGTGTCAGCAGCGACTAGAAATCATCTAGAGCAATTCCTTAATTATGTAGAAAAGCTGCTAACGCGCAGGGAGTCTTAGCGGCTTGCCCAAGGTCATGGCATCACTTTCTGGGCTGTGGTTCAGTGGTCTTTTCATTAATCCTCTCTGTCTTCCTCTGTGGACAGTACCAAAGAAGGATTCAAAATTCTGTGATTCAATTTTTAACAGACTATACTTCATAGGACTTCAGGACTATTTTGTCTATGTGTCAAGCCTTACAACACCCTAAATAATAACCAAGTCTTGGGATACATCAGTCAACATAGAGCTACTTTACTCAGCCGTTGAAAAATGCTAATCTTTTGTAAGCCCAAGAGGAAAATCGGGTTATACAGGATTATTATCAGCTCTCCACTCTCTCGTATGCATATCCCCTCATCACGGCTTGATTTATGATCTAGGACTGAACTGCCACTCGATGACTAAAGACTCTTAACTTACTCACAGACAACTAGAAATAGATTTTACCTTAGATTTAAGTATAAATCGGAATTTACTTGCATTGAAAGAATATTTTAAATGTTAGCTTATAACCAAAACAAATCTCATCTATTTTCAATTTTGATAAGAACCAATAAATGTTTAGAGATCTTTTAAAAATTTGTACCTTATTTTAATGTGACTAGTCCGAAAACAGAACTGTGTTATATTTTAGCCAACATTTTAAGATTTAAAATGTTTCTTAATTGCTAACTCTAGGTATTTTCTAAACTGTTAAAAACAAGTCTTTTTTTTTTTTTTGATACTTTTTAAAGAAATATCTGGTGCTTTTATGTAGCTTTAAAAATAATTTGATAATTATAAATTAGGATAGCAAGTTAGTTCTTTAACAAATTTTGAAAACATAAAAATCAATACAGAAGTTTTGTAACTTAAAAAATATTTGTGGTAAAATTTTCCATAGTGAGCATCTCTTTTAAAATAAATACTTTTTTTTAATGATCTAATTCAAAGGAAATTTCATGAGTGGCAAACATTTTGGGGAGGCCTCAGGGAGATAGCATTATTTTAGAAAGGAAAGTGTATGGAGGTAGTACTAGTTTCCAGAATCTATTGAGTTCTGAATAGTTTGTGCAGCATAAAGGGGGTTTGTAAAATCTTTAGTATATTGGAATTCATTTATCCTGTTGATTAATAACTGCTTGAGTTTCTATTATGTCTTGGGCATACTTAACTAAGTTGAAGGTATTGCAGATGTCCCCCCTGCTTTTACCACACTATTGTCTGTGTCCATTGGTTATGCATATATGCATATGAGTTCTTTGGTGTGCAAAAAGAAATTTACTGATATGTTACATGTGTAGACAAAGGAGAGATGATTGATATTAATTAACAAGAAGTTTTAGGTAAATTTGTCTCTTCTCTTCTCAGTTCTTGTAATAAAAGTTATAAAATTTGCAATAGAATTCCCAAGTAAAGGCACCAAATGTATTGCTATGTACAAGTACTAGCTCATTCTCAGGTATGACTGCAACCTACCAGAAGCAGTAGATAGTTAAAGGTACTGTTGCTGTATATTCGTTGCCTTATGTCTGTAGCTCTCTGTTCAGTGACATAGTTGGGATAGAAGAGCATATGACTCAAAGACTATTGGTGGCATGCAAATGACTTCATGGTTAATTAAGCACCACTAGGTCCAATTCCAATCATACAACAGACACTGTGCATAGACTTCTATGGGATATATTTGATCAATTTAACAAATGTCTTGAATTTGAATGAATGAAAAATCATCAGTGGTCTTCGGGACATTTGGATAGTAAAACTCGACACATATTCCTAGTGTATATGTAACGTGTTTATATTTTATATGTATAGATAGATAATGTACATTAAATATTGAAAATAAATGAGAAATTAAAAAGGCTATAACAAATGTCAATAGCAGGGGCCCATGTACTCCTTTTGGAGACCTCCCTAATGCAGATAACAGATGGAATCCTTCATTTAGAATTGATGGTCATTTCCTAAATTTAAAATTTCATGTAACTTCCCTAAATGCATAAACACACCTTTGAGAAAGCTTCAAAATATTGATGAGACACACATCCTATGTTATTGAAATGTTTAACAGGTATCAATTTGTTATTTTAATAATTTTTTTAAATATGTTTTTATTAATTTTAAAGAGAGAGGGAGAGAGAGAAACATTTGGTTGCCTCTCGAAGTCACCCTGACCAGGGATCAAACTGCAACCTGCTAATAGCCCTGACCGGGTATCAAAGTAATGACCTTTGGGTGCTTTGGACAATGATAACCAACTGAGCAATACCAGCCAAGGCAACAATTTCTTTTTAATCCTCACCCAAGGATATGTTTTTATTGATTCTAGAGAGAGAGGAAGGGAGAGAGAAAGAAACATTAATCGGTTGTCTCCTCTACTCTACCCGACCAGGATTGAACCTGCAAATTTTTGATGTAAGGGACGACGCTCCAACCTACTGAGCCACTCGGCCAGCACTCAACTTAAGTTTATTATGTACTAAAGTTTCTTCATATGATTAATTAACTACTTTATATATAAAACATTCAGAGTGCCCGATTGATACAGGCAGAACAAAGCATCATATATACCTGTAGAACACTCAGAAATTAGACTTTTTAATGTGAGATTTGCTCTCATAAATTTGAACAAGTTCTAACACCTTTTCCTTTGTTATACTCAAGACAAAACCCTGTGGGCAAAGACGTGCTTGATGGTTTAACTTCAGTAATGAGAGAAATATTATTTAAAACTATTATCATAAGGGGAATGGGCAATTAATGATTCATAAAAGCAGCAGAGAGGTAGATCCAGTTATCACACCTGAGTTGTATGCCACTGAAAATCATCTGTGTCCAACTGCTTACTTGGAAATCCACTCAATCTTCTTTCCTAATGAGAAAGATTCTTTTTTATTAAGATTGACACAGTAGCCTACTAAAAGAATACATTTCCCACCTTCTGTTGAATCAAAGTGTACCCATAGGACAAAGTCTTAACCCATGTGCAGTAAGCAGGGGTGTGGGGCTTGTAAGAAGATGCTGCACAGGAAACCTGGCATTTGGGTGATGGCCGGCACTACAGCAGCCATCTTGTGATATTAGAATGAGAGCCACGTACTGGGGGTGGTATAGGAAAGAGCCAGGAGGAGCCTGGGTCATTGATGATTTCATATGTAAACTGCCTACTTCTAAGTTTTTTTTTTTTTAACTTATCTTTATTGTTGAATGTATTACAGATGCTCCCTTCCCCTTTTTCACCCATTGACCCCCTCCTCCTCACTTCTGCTCCCCTCCTGCTTTCCCCACACTATTGTCTGTGTCCATTGGTTATGCATATATGCACACAAAGTCTTTGGTTTCTCTCTTCCCACTGCCCCCCTCCTTCCATTTGAGGTTCATCAGTCTAACAAACAATTGGTACATCTTAATCCTCTCACCTTTCCCACCCATCCTCCCAACCCCCTCCCATCTGGCAACCAACAAAAAGTTCTCTGTATCTATGAGTCTGTTTCTGTTCAGCTTGTTCATTTTATTTGTAGATTCAATTATTGATAGAGATGTATTTATTGCCATTTTATTGTTCATACTTTTTATCTTCTTCTTCAAGAAGAAACTTCAACGTTTCATATAGTACTGGTTTGGTGGTGATGAACGTCTAGCTTTTTCTTGTCTGGGAAACTCTTTATGTGTCCATCGATCCTAAGTGATAGCTTTACAGGTCCTTGCTTTCCATCACTTTAAATATTTCTTGCCACTCCCTTCTGGCCTGCAAAGTTTCTTTTGAGAAACTGGCTGACGGTTTTATGGGAGCTCCCTTGTAGGTAACTAACTGCTTTTCTCTTGCTGCTTTTAAGATTCTCTCTTTGTCTTGAACCTTTTGCATTTTGATGATGATGCGTCTTGGTGTGGGCCTCTTTGGGTTCATCTTGTTTGGGACTCTCTGTGCTTCCTGGACTTGTATGTCTGTTTCCTTCTCCAAGTTAGGGAAGTTTTCTTCAATTATTTTTTCAAAGAGGTTTTCATTTCTTGCTCTCCTCTTTCTGGCATCCCCATGATACAAATGTTGGTACACTTCACGTTGTCCCAGAGGCTCCTTCATTTCTGACTGGATCTTTTTTATGCTTTTGAGGTGCTCACTAAGTTCCTGAGCATCCTTATAACCAGTGTTTTGAACTCTGCCTCTGTTAGATTGCTTATCTCCATTTTATTTAGTTCTTTTCCTGGAGTTTTGTTCTGTTCTTTCATTTGGGACATGTTTCTTTGTCTCCTCATTTTTGCTGCTTCCCTGTGTTTGTTACTATGTATTAGGTAGAGTTGCTACATCTCATAGACTTCCTAAGATGGCCTATTGTTGTAGGTGTCCTATCAGGTCCAGTGGCACAACCTCCCTGATCACCCCAGCTGGGCCCTCGAAGTGCACCCTTCATGTGGACTGTAGACACTTCTGTTGTAATTGAGTCTTGATCACTATTGGCATGTCAATGGGAGGGATTTACCCAGGCTGATCAGCTGCAAATACTGGCTGTGCCCACTGCCCACTGGCCTCTGACTGCCTTGGAGGACCAGCTGTGCAGGGGACCACCACACAGAGTAAGACTTACATCAGCAGGGCTCTGGTATCCACTGAGTCCACTCTCTGAGTGTGTCACTTGTGGAGATGGTTGGGTGGTGATGCTTTGATGTGGTTTGAAGCTGTCCACTGGGTGTGCTGACTCTGGGGCAAGGTCAGCCACTGCCTGTGTTCTACCCAAGGCCACCAGGCGTAAGCTACAAAGTGATCTGCTGATGGCTGCTTCTTGTGCTGGGCTTGGAGGTGCCCAGGCAAAGCCAAGTGTGAACCAAGGCTGGCTGCTGCTAGTGCCAGGCCTGGGGCCACTTAACGAGAGGTATGGGGCTCGCTGAGACCAGATGCTGCTTGTTTGAGAGAATTTAGGAAAATCTGAAGCAAGAGCCAAGACAGGCCAATCCTATGGTAAAGCCACTGGAAATAGCTTGGGTGGGCTCAAAGTTGGGTGGGGCAGGGCCTCAGGGAACCACCAGGGCGAGACAAACAGTGTGAGCTAGGTTGCTGGAGGCTCAGGTATGGTGCTTGTCTCCAGCCCTGTGGGGGAAGGGCTCACCAAAGGAATAAAGGCCTCCACCAGCACGTCTGTCTGGGAGAAAGCTGTCTCTCCAGCTCTCACCCCAATGCCACACCACTCAGTTCTTCCCCATATGTCTCTGGTCCCTTACAAGCTGCCTCCCCCACGCTGGAGCCTGGAGGGAGCGGGTCTGAGTAAGCCTGTGCGTGGGCCCTTTGAGAGGAGCTGCCGGGGGCTCCAGAAGCTCAGCCTCCCTCAGCCTCAGTTCCTGCTGGTTTTCCAGCCAGAAGTTATGGGGACTTCTCTTCCTGGTACTGGAACCCTGAGCTGGGCACCTGGTGTGGGATGGGGACACCTCACACCTCAGGGAGGACCTTCCCAGTCGAGGTGTCCCTCCTGATTTTTATCCGCCACACGTGGGTGTGGGACCAGCCCGTCTGCCTCTGCCCTCCTACCAGTGTCGATGTGGCGGCTGCTTTAATTTCGTAGTTGTAGGACTTCCATTCAGCTCGATGTCAGGCGGTTCTGACTGATGGTTCTGTAGTTTAGTTGTAATTTTGATGTGGTTGTGGGAGGAGGTGAGTACCATGTTTACCTGACTGGAAACTCTAAATTCTTTATATGAGAAAATTAGTCCTTGTACATTAGTGACGGTTTTCTAGGTCCCATCACTACCAGTAAAACATAATTACTACTATACCAACCATATCTTATTTTAGAATAACTTAACATAAGTCTAGTATGGGTATATATATAAACACACATTCTGCATTCTGAATATAAGCATAACAATAGGAAAAATAGAAATTAAAGAAACTATAAAAATTAAATATTAATATATAAAATTAGCCAATCGCTTTCATAATCTGTAACATCTTGAAGCTCAAGAAAGAAAATTCTTCTTCCAAATTCTGTCTGCAGTGATCCATCCACCTATACCCTAAAAACAGTGAGTGGCAGTTACAGGACGATGAAAGTGAGATTTTGTTTTTAAAATCACAGATGTTGAAAAAATATTTTAAAAGGCAGTATAGTTTGAAAGGAATTTGTCATTTGAGAAGGACTTCTATCCCATCTTGAGATTGTAAAGTAGATTTGTTTACATTATTTCACATAAAGTGCTGGGTATTTTAATTCATTTTACCCTGGACAACGATAGCAGGCGTCACCAAGATGGTGTTCATCCACATGTTTCTGCTCTGTCTGATCACAGTCCAAGTCCTATCTCTGCTTCAGTGAATGATCAGAGGCAGCACAACACGCAGGGTGGGGCAAAAGTAGGTTTGCAGTTGTCCATATGGAAAACAATGTAACCATTAATAAATAATACAAAACTAAACTCTGTTTCTCATACTCAAACTGTAAACCTACTTTTGCCCACCTCGTACGTAAGTCACATATATGTTAGAATCAACAAACTACTTTAAGTTTTCTCCTTCTGGTAAACGTAGAACAACCTCCTCATGCTGTTTCTTATTATGATTAAAGGCTCCCAGAAACTACACAGACCCTCCTTCTCCACCCCCAACCTGCTTTCACATATGGAATTTTTAACTTAGGGTCAGGACCATTCAAGATGTCGATGTGATTTTACTCATCTGTTTTTATGAATAATTCTCAGGATATAAAGTATTCATACTGTTAAACATTTTAGGAAAGACTAACAGAATAGATACTATTATATATAAAACTATGGATATTTGCATTTTTGTTCTTTCATTTATTATTTCAACCTTTAGAAACTTAATTTCTAAAACTTAATTTTCTAAGAAAAAAGTTTATATTTCCCACTCAGCCAAATTTTTTGCAGAATCAAAATACACTATGATACAAAGTGAAAACTATTTTTTATGACTATAGGAATACCTTAATGCAAAAATGAAGGTGAAAAAATGATAGTTAATATGTTTCTAGATAACAGAACAAATGTACATGTATATGTTGAAACCAATTTGAAAGATTCATTTTGAAATAAGGACTAAATTCCAGCACTGTGATACCAATTTACTGGGTAAGTTAAGAAAGTCTAGGTTTAGCTTTTAATATTTATCTGTAAAATCATCTGATTATTGTATTGTGCATTTTTCATAAATATTAGGTATATATTTATAACCTGCGATAGCTGAGTGGAGATAAAATCTAAATAGAGGTTATTACAATAAAGCATCTTTATGAGCATAGCTGTAATAATCATGACACTCGATGTAATTATTAACTGGTATGTGTAAAATAAAAGCCATACATGTTAGGATAATGAGGATATGCATGATGAACTGGGTGGTTAGGAAAGGAGGTCCTCAGAACTGGAAGGTCGGGTTTGCCTTGAAGGGCATCTTTTCTTTTCCAGACATCTCCAAAATGCAAATTTGTGTATTCAACTTCCTCCTTAACATCTCTGTCTCAAATTAACACTGATTAAAAACTGGTTTCCTGTTTCTCTCCCTACCCCAGCCCAACACCTGCTTCTGTAGTCTTCCTCCGCAGTCTCTGCCCTTCCTCCTTCCAGGGATCATGCAAACACTCTGCAGTTTACTTTGACTCTTTTCTTTCACATTTTACTAGAAATGGCGGTACATTTTATTGGCTTTCCTTTCAAAATATATCAAGAATATAACGACTTCTAACCACCTCCACGGCTGCCACCCTGGCCAGGACACCACATCTTTTTGCCCGGACTATTGTAAGAATTGGTCTCCCTGCTTTCGCCCTTGCCCCGCTACAGTTACAGTCCATTTGGAACATAGGGATCCTGTTAAAAAGTGAAGTCTACTACGTCACTCCCATGTTTACAACCTTCCAGCGATTTCCCATCTCACTCAGTAAAAGTCCTCAAAATTGCCTACAAAGCACAGATTATACCTCACTCTGTGATACGGTGGTTTTATTCTCTCCCCTTCCTCATGCTCCATACTTGCTGGCTTCCACAGTGACCTTGGACAAGCCCTGACCTTGAACAAGCCCCGGCTGCTTCTCTCTCTGGGTGTCAGCGCTTCGCTTTCTTCCCTCTTCCTGCAAGGATGCCTCTGTGTGAGGCTCCCCTGCCATACCCTTCATCTCTTCCCCTTCAAATGCCAACCTCTCCGTAAGGCTATTTAAATTTCATTTCCTCCCTTCCCAACACTCCCTGGGGCACTTTTCACGTTTATTATTTGCATAACACTTATCACCCTCTAACATTCTCTGTAGTGTATTTAATTAAAAAAACAACAACATATATCCTTCTCTTTAGAACAAGAAAGCAGGCATTTGGGGATGGGGGCTGCCTTGTTTCCCAATTTATCCTCAGGCTCAGGACAGGGTGAGCATTTACTACAGATTTGTTGAACGCTTTAATTAATTAATTAATTAATATAGAAAAAGTATCTTGCCCCTATGAATTCTTCAGAAAATGTTAACCGTGGGCTATGAATGCTTCTGCAATGCTAACGAAGATGTGTAAATGGAGTACAGAAAATTATAAAATTTTACAATTTTCAAAATACTGGTTTGTAGTCTAGTTTCTGAGATTGCTTTGTTTAATGAATAGCTATATTAAAAAATATTTTAAATTTCTTAATCCAGCTAGGGTTAATTTTATAAATCATGTAAAAAATTTCAGTCACTTCGCAGCAATGTTGTAAAGTACTATCTGTAATTGGTAGATTGTTCAAAAGACTGAAAGATGTAATACAAAATGTTGAGAATCAAGTGGTTGATGGTTTAAAAAGAATGGAGCTTTAAAAAAAATCTATATTATATTTGAGACATTAGGCAGTTATGTATATACTTCATTCAAAGATAACTCATATACTCAGTAGGCCAGTTTCTTCAAGCCATACCAGTACCTAAGAGCATGTATAACATGTTTGTGACTGTAGAGCAATATTAATTGTGAAATGTGACAAATTAATTTATTCACAATGCATCGGCAAGAGTTGATACATAAGCTTTAAGTCTTAGACAACTATGGAGTAAATTATTATATATTCAGCTTCTCTTTATTGAGCGAAAGAGACCAGCCTTTAACCTAAAATTCTTCACAAATAACACTTATCTACTTTTTAGTTGTCCTCTTACCAGAAAGCTACAAATGATTCTAGTCATTCGATTTTTTGTGCTTTTATCTACACAGTCTAGAAAGGTAATTAATCAATAGAAAAATAATTGTGTTAAAAGGCTTGGGAGAGTTGTTTGTTTTTTAAAGATAAAATTCTATTAAAGAATTCTTGAAGTCTGTTCAAAGTGACATCTAAGCACTCACTGTGTGTGCGTCTGACAGTTTTGCACAGTACACAGGACAAGATGAATATATGGAGATTCCCAGGCTGGAGGAATTTTGGAGTGGTAGGCACAGAAATGTGTATAAAATTGAGAGTTAATGAGCAGTATTCTAAAGTATGAATACTGATTTTGTATATTCTTCAACTTCAATAGCTTAGAAACTATTTCTGAAATTATAACTATGGTTTCACATGATCTACATCATATAAAAACAATTTCTTAAAGTTCAGGAAACATAAAATAGCTTTTCCTAGTGATGTTAATAAGATTATCCAGCTGCATTTAGTGAATGTTTACCTTGTGCAAGGCACTGACTATATATTATGGATATTATTTTATTTAATGTTTTCAAGAATGCATTACTTTCAAGTATGGTATTAAACAGAAAGATGCTACTACAGATGAGAGAAAACAAAAATTTTAAACATGATTTCAGATGAGCTCACCTATAATAACAGTCAATTTTGATTTTTAAGGGTGGCTTTTGCACTGTTAATGGTCACTTTGAAAAGAGTTAATACTTTTCACAATGCCAGGCTTTCCAGATATCATTTGTAAAAGAAAAATACAACAAAAAGACCACAGTTTTGGTTATGTTTTATCAGGTTTAAAGTTTTAAAAAATCTTCTCATATACCTACTGTTGAGGATTGAATTATGTGGAGAGTGAACATAAGGCCTCAGCGATTTCTTTCCTGAGATCTCTCTTTCTCGCCTTTGACAACACTGAGCAGATGTGTGGCTCATACAGCGTGCAGTTGAATGCAGTTCAGTGTTGGGAACCAAGTCCTGCTGCAGTGCTAGGAGTAATTACAGCTGTCAGTTCTTTCAACATGAGAAAACAACCTTGTTTCGACTTTACAAGAAACAGATTGTAAGTATCAAAAAAAGAAAAGAAATAACAATCTTTATGCGATGAACAGTGTGGTGATTGTGAAACTAGTCCACTTGGTCATTTGAAGGTATTTATTTCCTGGAGGCTGTTGAGAAGAAGATACAGTTTATAAAGTTGAAGAGTATTTTATGAATAAACAAACAAAAACATGAGTACTAAATACCTTATTGGGGCAAGACGAATGGCAAGTAGACTTTTCAGGGTAGAAACATGTCTAAAGAATTCTTAACTGCTTTCATGTGAGTTTTGTTTTCTGTGAAAGCACTTCCTTGGTATCTGGGTGTTCCTCGCGTCTGGTTTATTTGGACGTTGGAAATCCAGGACTTCCTTATACTAAACAAGAAGGAAGTAGATGAAGTTGGAAAAGTTGAAAATGTGTAATGAAATGAAGAGCAAATACTCTTATTTTTAACGGATGTCCAATAAGTAACATTTATATTTGTTTCACATATAATGCTTTCTCTCTAATTCTGTGTGTGTGTGTGTGTGTGTGTGTGTGTGTGTGTGTGTGTTTATGTGTGTATGGAGGTGTGATTTGATGTGATTTTTGCAAAATTAGGCTGAAGTGTCAGCCTCAGATATCTGGGAAACTGGCAGAAAATATAAGCTATTGTTTTTGTTTTTTGATCCCACTGTGAGGTAAGACTTTAAGGTTTGGTTTTCTACTGTCTGCTATTTTCTTCTTCCTCCCTTTTCTTAATAAAAATGTTTGTTTCTTATCTTAGACAAAAATAAGAATGAACTTAGATGGCAAATGATCAAACCCAGTTAACATGCAAAGGCTAAAGATGATAGTATAATGCCAAAGTGGCAGATTTTTATTTTAACAAATAAATAGATAGAAGTGGTCATTGATATGTTTTCCTGAGTCCTTTCGGTAGCACCACTTTTTTCTCTCTCTTCATATTAACTTTTTGTTGTTGTTATTTATTTTTTCCCCTGAACGAACTGTAAGAAAGGGCAGCCAGATGGCCTAGGACAGAAAACAGGACACCATTCGTTGCCTGGACAGGTTTCAGAACCGACACAGCATCAGTGCACAGATGAAGTCAGATGTTG
Organism: Tadarida brasiliensis; assembly: GCA_030848825.1. Lineage (NCBI taxonomy): Eukaryota > Metazoa > Chordata > Mammalia > Chiroptera > Molossidae > Tadarida > Tadarida brasiliensis. The sequence continues at coordinate 87,666,033 of CM061260.1, read as the reverse complement.
TGGCAGAAGCCAGGCGTCCGGCTCTCAGTGTGCGGAGTGCAGGCTGAAGGGAGAGCATAGCTTTCACGGACGTTCTGGTTTGCAGATCTAAGACTGAGATGAAGTGAAGGTTTCCACTGGGATAAAAGCCAGGACGCCAAGGCAGCGCGATCCAGTGTCCCAGACTTGGCCAACTGAATTCCAACCTTTCGATTAAATCACTTATTTCTGAGTTTTACTTCAGAAAAATTAAGAAAAAAAGATGCCTTAGTCAAAATAATTGTCAGCTACTTCTTAATGCAGCTTTCAAATAATTTCTAAGCTTGCTAAATGAAAACATTTGATTTGACCTTTATTAAAAGGCGCCCTATCTATACTTCAGCTGTTATCCATAACACCTACAGCAAATTCCTATGGTGTTCCTTCACAAAACCAGATCTCTGCAAAATTGATGGAAAAGGAAGAGGAGGAACAAGTTGCATAGAATATCACATTTCTTTTAGGTGTTTTTTCTGATTTCCTTTGGGTTCTGGAATTTGTGCTTAAGTTCATGATTATCTAACTAACCATGCTGAGCAGATGGCTGTTATAAAAGGGTAATACTGGAGGAACACAGACCAGGCTTGGGGGACCCCGAAGCACAGACGAAACCCTCTGGAGGCTGATGAGGTCCTTATATTGATTTCACAATTATCCTACAGGTGGTTAATTCAAGGAGTTTTCTCTACATGTCTCTTGAGATGCAGTGGAAAACAAAGAAACATACAATTTATTGTTTGGCTACTTTATATGTTCAAAAATTCCCAAATTTGTTCATCAGAAGTCCATGTATTAGTCCAAAAAAAGTTAAGATTGTAAACAAGTTTTGAGAAGTCCTACTTTAAAGAGACATGATTTGTTTTTTTATAAGCCCATTGTTTTAAAACCAGACAACAACTGAGCTTTATATAGGTTTGATATTTTCCTTTCTTTTCTTCTCTCTCTTCTCCATCCCTTCTGCCCTTCTTTCCTTCCTCCTTATTTTCCTTTTGAGAGGCCAATGTTCTCTCTCATCGATGTTTCTATCTCTCTCTCCCTCTCCCTTCCTCTCTCTCTAAAATCAATAAAGAAAAAAAAATTAAAACAATGGGCTTATAAAAAACAAATCATGTCTCTTTAAAGTAGGACTTCTCAAAACTCTACCTACCACTCCACTGAGTATTACCTTTAATGCTAATGGTAGAGGTTATGTGGTTCCTAGTTACAAGAACTCGTCTCTTAGTTCTCAGGGTACAATTGCAAATTGGTGAGATTTTATTTTTTTACAATCTGTTACTTCCTGGTTCTATAGCATTTGTTTTACTGCAATGGCATCATTCTCTTTGTGTGTTTTGTTTTCTTTCAAAATGGTAAAGTTTACTAGGTCTTGAGATACATATATATTTACATTTATATGTATTATAGAATAATTTTCTAGTATCAGTTTCTTAAGTAAAATGATGGTTATATTTCAGTTGTTTCCCTCTTAGGTTGATTGGAGAATAAAATGAGACAATATGCAGGACCTAAAAAAAGTTTTTAAGATTGTAAAATTATCAATATTCATAAATAAATAATTGTAAATAAGTGTTCATAAATAAATAGCAGTTTTATATACCAACACTCAGAGAATAACAGCATTGGATTTGGGTATATATATTTTTTCTGTAATGCTTCTGTTCACATATTCTGAGTCATGTTGTATAGGCAATTTTCAATTCTGTTTATTCCCATCCCTTATTACGTCGGATCAGAAGCTTTCTTCAGCGTTGTTAAAAACTTGTTATATCTCTTTGCAAATGTTTTCCAGCCTTTTTATACCAAATCCATCATTGAAGATATTTTACTTTTTATGGTCTCTTCAGCTTGCTAATGCTACCATCTCACAACCTCGTGTTTCTACATTGCAAAAAAAAAAAATTGTTTAACTTCTGCGACAGAGTGGTTCTACCCCTCTTTAGTCTCAGGATGCCTTTGTTCATCAGTAGGTACCCTTAAAGGAATTCACCTGATAAATTTAAAGAAAGTATTAATTCATTAAAAACACTCAGCTCACCCCAGCCTGTTTGGCCCAGTGGTTAGAGCGTCAGCCCTTCGACCAAAGAATCGCGGGTTGGATTCCAGTCAGGGGCACGTACCTCGGTTGCAGTTCTGTCCCCGGCCCTGGTTGGGGTTGTGCGGGAAGCAACCAGTCGATGTGTCTCTCTCACATTGATGTTTCTCTCTCTCACTCTCTCTCCCTCCCTCTCTCCCACTCTATCTGAAGATATATGGAAAAATATCCTCAGGTGAGGATTAAAAACAAAACAAAACAAAAAACAAATAAACAATCAGCTCATTAGACATCATCACACATCACAGAGCTTCTGAAAACTGCCACTGAACAGTAGTGGGAGCGTTAGTGAACAGGCCAATGTCACCTTAGTGTTACTATGAAAATCACCTCGGTCTCCCTGGACCATACTTTGAGAACCATGACATACCAGAAACCTGGAGAAAAAAGGGACAGTTTTGAACAAGTGATACATTTATCTGGTTCACCTACCTCTGCCAGTCGGTCACATTTCCTCCTCCCCAGAGGCCAGGCATATTATTAAGTGTGCATTTTTACGTATATAAGAGCTGTGTAATGTTATATCATTTAAACATAATTTCTCTTTATATAAAAAATGGAAGTTTTCAAACATGTTTTATGGTCGATGTTTTTGAAACCTAACAATGTATGTTAGAGATTTTTCACACAAAGAGCTTCCTTGATCTTGGTCTTTGTGTTTGCATGTTATTACATAGTATGGCTGTACCATGATTTATTTAATTAGTTCCTTATGGATGGGCAGTAATTTTTTTCTTTTTCTTTTTTTTAACACAAACAGTGGTTTCAATGAATAACTTTATGCATATTTCAAATTGAGTAGGTACACCTTTGTTAAATGTCTAGAAAAGGAATTTCTGGGCCAAACTTTGTGTGCATTTCTATTTTTTATAAGTATTGGCAAATTTCTCTCAGTAGTGGTTGTACCAGTTTACTCTCTGGCTGGCAATCAATCCATATAGGTGTTGATTTCCCCTGCCCCTTGCCAATACAAACTGGTATCAAGCTTATGGATCTTTGGTAAATCCTAAATTTATCATATTTATTCTTCTAAATTGTGCTTAATGACCCTTCTTATCCCAGTGAGGTATTCATTTAAAATCACAATGAGAGATTTATCCATTTGGAAAATTATTTAGATGAGTACATACTTTCATCCCTGAAAGGATGCTTGAGACTAAAAGGGGGTACTACTTAGATTAAAATGGGGACAACAGGTATATGCCCTAGGCATATTAGGATATGTGAAATCCTAGGAGTTGTTCATTGTAGAAATGGGAAAATTTGAGTAAATAAATGAACATGTCATATACGGGAGAAATTAGATTGGAAAACTAAACCACAAAATTAAAAAATACTGTATAAATAACATTTTAAGCTACCAGGAATTTTATGCAGAACTGAACACAATGAACTGAAGAACGTATGTTTTTATGCCTCGAGTTCTCATTTTGTGCAGTTAGCTTTCTTCAGTGTTGTTCTCCTTACTCCTCCCTTGCCCAGAAACCACGTGTCCAGCTCTCCCTCTTTCTCCTTCCCGGTGAGTCAGGATTCCCTGGATGCATACTCTAAGGAGTTTAGCATGCTGAACATTTATTAAAAGGTGCCTGAATAGCATACCTGTGGAAAGGAGAAGGCAGCAGGAGTGAGACACAGGACCAGTGGGGGTCTCGGGCCACCCCCGAGTGCAGGACCTGAAATGGTCTTTTAGAGTGATCCTGAATTAGGCAGAGATGGCCAGGCCTCTATTCTTGCATGACCAGTCACTGGATGTGGCACCCTGGCAGGGGCATGGCTCTGGCCTGGCTGCTGTCTGCAGCAGAGGTGACCTCAGAAGGGGCTGAGCAGTGCTAGCTGCCAGCTGACAGCACCAGACAGCCCTTCAGTGAAGAGGCACCTATGTGGTGAGCTGCACTGTCAGTTCCATGTATCAACACAGTCACTCAACAAAAATTATTTACACTGAGTTATAAAGAGTTAAAGCTTAGATTTAGCAGAGATACTTCATTTTACCATGAGAACAATAAATGAGCCAAAGTCAAGTCATTATAGCTTTGGAATCAAGTAGACCTAAACTTGACTCCTGCACCGCCTTTCACGCAAGGTAAGCTTCAGCTTCTCCGTTTATGACACGGAGATGATGAGCTCTGTTTCACGGGGCTACCACACAAATTGAATGGTGTATTTTATATAGTTTAGCTCAGTGCATAGTGAAGAGTGAGCATTCAACAATGATGATTTGTATTTTCAAGGGATAACAACAAATAATAATAAATTGATTATCTTTCAGATTCAAGTATAATACTTTGATTATTTTGGAGGGAGAGCAGGGGCAGGTATAAGATAGGAAAACTTTCCCAGAACATCTCTTTTATATGGCTGCTGATTCATTAAGCTATCTCTGTTACTATATTATCAGATTAGATTAGATTAGATTAGATTAGATTAGATTATAGTGTTATCATGGCAAATATGTATTTTATTCTTATGAGTTATATGTAGAATTTTTGTGAGTTCCTTTACTCTCTAATATATACATCCATCCCTCAGTATCCAGGGGGATTTGTTCCAGAACCTTCATGGATACCAAATTCACGGATGTTCAAGTCACTTATATACTGACATAGTATTTCCATATATCCTACATACATTCTTCTGTATACTTTAAATCATCTCTAGATTACTTATAATGCTTAATACAATGTAACTGCTATATAAATATTTGTTTTACTGTATTATTCAGGGAATAATGACAAAAAAAAAGTCTGTACCTGTTCAATAAATGTAACCACTGTAGGCCTAACTACATAGTACATGTCAGCAACAGTATAACTTTTAAATATATATATAAATAATTTGATCAGCTGTTGGTGGAAGCGAGCATACAAAACCCATGTATACGGAGGGACTGCTGTACTACTGTTGAAAGATGGGAACAAAACTCCAAATGCCCTAAATGAATACTGTTGTGTGTATCTGAACTTTTTTCTTGGGATTTTGGAGACTCCCACTTTTTTAGTTTCTGGCATGAGATTTTTGTCTCTACTACAGCTATGTGGCAGATAATAACATGCAACATTCCTGAACAAATCAGAATCATTTGCTAGGACAATCTACAAATTTTCATTCCAAGTGATGGACTGGGGAGGGGAGACACACACCTACCCATTCTAAAATGAAGTGTTCTCTATTTGAGGTGAGTAAAAGAAAGGGATCTTGAGCATCAGACTGTGCCTGGTCTGGGTGGAAAGTAAGTTAAGTGCACCAAACCAGGGCAGAACATGACATCAAATGATGTCAAGGGAATAGAAACAACTCAGATTAATCCAGTGATAGTGTTGAATTGTTCAGACAGAGGTAACATTTCACACAGAAAGAAGCAGAGGAAAGTAACTGATCTAGAGATGCATGGAAACACAGACAGCCAAAAAAAATGTCAAGGAACTTTTGTATCACATATGTCATTGCTTAAATCAACTGGGAAATCTTTGTCAGGGGACATTTTCCAGAACTCATCCCACACCTGACCCTTCCCGATTCTTGTCATCCACAGGTTCTTTTGCCCACTGGGTCTGCTTCCACCCATACTCTCTCTTGGGGGTGATCCCATTAGTTTTTGCTGACTTCCTTTGAGCTACCAGAAATTTTTCAGCACAAAATTCTATATGCCTTTATGATACTTTTCTTTCCTAGAAAAATAAAATTAAGTAGGCAAAGGAAATGCTCTCCAGATTATTCAATGAAAGCTTGTGCTTTTCTTCCCATATGATCTCCTGAGAGCATTAAATTAGTGCTAACAGACTGTGTGCTGGTGTGCTGATGCCTCAGTACACACAGCAGAATGGAGCATGTCTCCGGGATTGATGACCATAGCTAATAGAAGGAATATACTGATGATATCAGGATGCTTTCAATGCAATTTTACTTACGCAGTTGCACAGAGACCATTGGTAGTGCTACGCAAAGAAAACGTCTTTGAGAGCAGCATTGCTGATTTGGGGTTCTCATATACTTCAACCTTAGAAACCACGTTAGAAACTTGGCTTTTAAAGATTGCAGGGGCTTCTTATCTTTCTGTCACTTCTAATTCCAATGAGTAAGGGATTAGAAACATAAAACAGATTAACACAGGACATTCTGCAAGTGATTCTGATTTAACATCCTGAAGAATCACACTGGGATCCACGGGAAAAGCCAACCCAGTGTTCTTTCCAGCTATGGTGGGAAAGCAGAGGAGACAGCAAAGAGCCCCCCTTTCAGAATAAGACAATTTACTGTGCCTCACCTAATCCTCGAAAAATGATCTTCAGAAAGAAAATAAAACATCATAGCATGCAACACGACCAATGTGTATTATCAACATACAAAATCTTTTCCAAGAAAATAATCTTTTTTATATAAATGTTTTTAAAAATAAATACAGTGTAATGCAAACACATTTTAAATCAGTTAGATTTTTTTCCATCCCCAGCGCTGCCTCCATAGTGCGGCCACCACCTCTGACCCGCTCTCACGTGTCAGTAAAAAATGTCACTGTTCCTCCTGTTGCCTTTCCCCTTTAAAATCTCCGCATTGCTGTCTAAGTGATCTGTTTAAAACACATATTTTATCTTAATCCTCTGCTTAATTGTTAATGTTATTACTTAAAAAGAGAAGAAAAGATCGCTTTCTACCCTCCATTATCCCGGACACTTACAAAGGTCTTCCGATGGAAGAGCAAACAAAACATCCGCTTTTTTGCACAACAAACAAAATCCTTCCCAAGGATGGCTAGGCCTTGGGCAATCGGGCTCTCACTGCTCGTGAACTTCATCCCTGTCCGGTTACACTGTCATCACACTGGCCAGCTTTCAGTGTCCCAGAAGCACTGCTCACAGTCCTGTGCTCTCCTTTTCCAGCCTTTCGAATGCAGTTCGCCCTGTGGTTTCAGATGCTATCATCTTCATTTCGCAGATGATGAAATTGACACCAGGGAGATTAAACAACATGTCCAAAGCTCAACGAATAGCAAACAAGGGGACGAATTAAACCTCAGTGTTTTCAGCTTAGATGCTGGTTCTCCACGGGCAGACCTCCAGCTCAGCACCCTGCAGGCCAGGTTCTAGGCTGACGTGTCAGGCAGTCCCCATCCGCCGTCTGAACGAGGCTTAGCAACCACCTTGTCATCGTCTGTTTCTTCCCTTATCTTCTCCCTCAGATAATTTGTCACAATTTGTAATTATTTATGACGTTCCGTTCTTTTATTATTCACTAAATTATAAGATTTCTGAGAGCAAAAACAAAATACACCCAGCACAGGTACCCTGCCTTCAGCATAAACATATGTGCAATACATTTTTTCTTAAAGTAACCGAGGCACACTTGGAGGCCAGGCAGTTATAGGATATGCTTGTCACTCTTGAAATGACACAGTCATTTAAGGTATAATAATTGCTGTTTCCCGATTTTCACTCTGGTACCATCATAGCAGCTGTATTACAAGGTTCTTTCTCATGAAAAAGAAAACAACGTCAACAATAAAAATGTCAGAGCTTTTTGGATTGTTCAAGACAAATAAATTCTTTTATCTCTAGGCTGTCTCCTTTTCTTCCCCAACTTAATCGATTTCCTTGATTTGCGCTCCTTTTTTTCTTTGCTTCTTGGAAACATCGACTTGTCACCAGTTTCTAAGGCAGAGTTTCATCAGAAAGTTCAGAGTCAAGGTGTTTTGGAATGAGATTCAGGAAGGACCCAGATACAACTCATGCTTTGGGTGAATTGACCTGGCCTTGAGTGGATGATTCTCTGAGAGCGTAACTTAACAAGCAGAGTCAGAACACAAACTCAGAAATCCAACAAGTATGATGTATTTATTATTAAAAAGAGGTGGACTGCGCATTTACTGGACAGGTCATAGCCAGGAAAAACATTCCTGCAAATTGGCCCATTTCTCCCCAAAATGTGTCTGAGGTGAAATGGAGCATCTTTTGTTTTCCACAAAGAAAATAATTCAAGAGAATAGCACTTTAGTAATCTATGTCTTCATGGCCTAAAATCTCAAGGGTTTGAAAAAAACAAAATGCTAAAATGTAAGAAAGTGGGAAAACTCAAGGGCAGATCATTTAAAAGCTCACACTTATTTTTTCTATAATGAATATTTAAAGAAGAAAAATCATAACCACAAGATACAGCATGTGTAGGGTAAGGGGGAGAAATAAGGATAATGGAGACATGTGACCAGAACATTCTCCCTATCTGGGGAAAAATCACATCACAAAGAATAAATAGAAATGAAAATGCATTGCCGTGAGTTTGAGTGTTATACTAACTGCATAGTTGGAGATATTTGTAGTTATTAGAAACCCTGACATCAGTGGTGAAAGATACGTATGTCTCAGTTTTTACTTTAAATGCAGGTGAAAGTCAAAGAGCACTGTGGGTTTTCCAATGAACAGCAGAATATCAAGGGTCCCTACCTTAAGAAAGTATAGTGATTGTCTGAGGACTAACTTGACACGAAGAGAAATATTTGCATGTTTCTAAAGCTCGCTCTTCTCTTTGCAACAGGATAGAATTCCGAAAGGTAGGTCATGCCATATTTTGACTTCTAACCCCTATCTTTATACCATTTATGAACATATTTGAACATGCAAAAGGTGGGAGTAATACCTTCTGCACTAATTTCCATCTGTCGTTTAATATATATATTCTTTACAATATTCTGATGACATTTTATTTGAAGTTTTCAAAGTACCAGAAAGTCACTAGGAAGAGGGTTTGAGGTTGGCACTGGATAAAAAGACAACCTTGAACTAATTTTAAAGTTTGAAATTAGTAGAGATCACAGTGTGGCAAGTAAAAGTTTTAATGATAGACCGACCCAGGCCTTGAGGTAAATTATGCATAATTATTCATAACTGCTATTTTTGGCTTGCCTGATTTGTCCTAGACCTCTGGCTGAGGAAACAATTTGAAATAATTAGTGTACTAGTGCATTGACAATGATGAATGAATTGAATACTTCTTGTGCCAAACATGGGTCTTGATAGGAAGCAGATAACTTTGGCAACTGGGGTATTTTGTTGTTGGATGTCTGAAAGTAGAAATTTTGTGGGTTTTGTGTGTGTGTTGTGTGATTTTCATAGGTTGTTTCTTAAGTCATTCTCTAAAGACCTCAATCATTAAAACAGACTATAATTAAAAACAAACCAAAAAAACCCTACAACAAACCAAAATGAAAAATGAACATTTATTGCTATAAAACGTGTAAATTCCTTATTCATTTATACCTAATTTTTGCATGCTTCATGTTGAGAGTTGGAACTATAGTAAATATAAACTAAATATAATTTCACAATAATTAAGAAACTTCCTTTAAATTTCAATGTCATGGAACGTCTTTCAGAGTTTAGTATATTAGATCAAAACTATAGTTAAGTAAAAAATGGACTGATAATGAACTAAATGCAATGCTTCTTGAATTAGGGATTTTAAATAATTAATACATAAGAATACTTAGTAACTTCTTTCTACACAATTATTTTAGAAAGTAAAAACAAAACAGATATTTAGCTACATGCTGAATTACTATTGCTAGGTAAAGAAACCTTTTTGTATATACATAAAATAGATTTCAATGCTTATAATATATAAATTTGTTGAAATAGAACTGCTGAGTAATTCTTCTGCACCATCAGAAGATAGAATTAGGAGAGAAATTAAAGAAAAAGAGTCTCAGAGATCTTTCTAATTCATTGTCCATAAATTATATAAAGCTGTTTGCTTAATGAAGGAAATACTCAGAAACGCAATACATTCACACTTTGCAGTAGAAAAACACCAACAACTGTCTCTGTCTGGAGACAACAATTGCCTCTTAGACAAAGGTTTGGACAAACAGCCAGACAATCTTTGTTTAGGTGAAAAAGCTTCAGTCCATTTAAGTCATCTGAATGCAAAATTAGATTTCCTTTTTCCAAAACCATAAAGTACTTTAAAAGTATAAAGAGACAGAATTTCTAGACAAACTTATAAATCTATACTAGTTGAATTTTATCACTCTGCTAATTTTCTCTAATTTAAAATAGTTTATTATGGCATCCAAACTTGCAGTGAACGCAGCATAATTTTTTTTCTGGCATACACGGTATACATGGTAGAAAATATGTTTTTATATTATGTATATATTATATGCAACACTTGCATATTAGCTATGCTTCTGAAATGTCACATCTAATCCAATTATTTTATATTTTATTATTTTTAACCATGACAAAATTCCTTAAATGATCTTATTTTTATATATAGGATAAACTACAATCTTAAATAATCTGAAAATAAAATATATCTACTTATTTGCTGCTCGTTATATATAATGAAACAATTATTTTATGTAACACTTACCGTAAATGAAGAGGAAATATAAACATATATGACCATACAGTTTTTTCATTATATGTATTATCCGCTATCATATATGGCAGAATGCTGTGTCCCTGAACTTGAAAATGCTGTTATTGAAGGGTCACATGGCCATCAAAAAAGAGGTCTCTCTCAATTAGTTCTCTTGCCACTTTATTTTTTATGTTTTTGGTTTAAAACCCAAATATAACACCTCTTCAGTTTTACTGGGATATAAATACTACTTTGTAACCTTCACTTTGGTTTTGGATTCACATTTTCTGATAGAAATTGTAACACAGAGTCTCCTTTTTCTGAAGGACTTTGTCAATTAGAGTATCCTGTAAAGTTACTGGTGGTAATAGAAAAAAAGTCAAAGGAGGGATTTTGAAAGTCAACAAACTCAAATATTGAGATTACAGTCTCACAAAGGAACATTTAATCACTAAAATTTAAACATGGAGATACTTGGCTTAGTTTGTTTTCTTTTCCTCATAAGCTATTTATTGCTTGGATTATACTGGATCCAACCTTCAAAGTCACCTTGCTTGGGCTCCCCATCTTGATAGGAACGGAACAGCAATGCTCGGCAGTGAGGACTCCGCTGTCCTTAAATACACACACTTTGGGGTGAAGTGTGTCCAAGGAGCTGGTGCATAAGAACTGGGGTCTTCTACGTTCCTCCTGTGTCTCCTATGACAAGTCCCTGCTGAGGACAGAGCAAGAGGGTAGACAGTGAGATCCAAGCACAAGTGTCGTAAATTCTCCATCTCAATAATAATAAAAGATCTATTCTAAAATAATATATGAACACACACATGTATTGTTATGTTAGTTACTATTACCTAGAATTAGGTTAAGTAGTTCACTTGTCATTAAAATTAAAGTTGTTTACAGCATAAAATGCAAATGTTTACTTTTCATAACCATGTTTCAAGAATTGCATAAGGGAAGAAAAACTTTCAACAGGTTTGACTCTACAGAAAGGGGTTCTGTTTAGCATCAGCTCATGGGCACATATTTGCAGGTTGGTACAAATTAGCCTCGGCACTACTTGCAGAATTTGATGCTCCAAATTTATGAGAGTTGTTTGAAAAGCTATAAAAAGAAGGAAGAGTTTACCCAGTAAAATAAAATGAAATGTTGTACGAGAGGCTCACCTACTTCTGTTAAGTTCCTTGTGTCAGAATTTAAAATAAGCACATCATATTTTTTCACATGCTGCTTCTCCTTGGAAGTTGGGCAGATTCATTTTCATGGCAACAGCCCAATGTTGAAATCTATGGGAGCAGTAATTTTTCAAATTGACTGAATAACTAATCAGCACTAAAGAAAGAGTTGCTGTCTTTCTTCAAGGCAGAAGCAATGAATTCTGACATACAATGTAGCAGGTGGTGTATAGGATAGGGTTTTTTCTTAGGATAACACAAATTGATACTTAATTTTGAGGCTTATGTTGAATGAATGTGGTGAAACATACTATTACAAACTGCATCTCCCATTTGTTTTGTTCTGAGAAAATGACAAATGATAAAATAATGGGGAATAAAACATCTTTTACACTTTATTCATGGTTATTCATTGATTTCTTAATTGCTTCAGGGTACAACGTCAGGAGGGCCTGCTTCCACAATGTCATATTTTATCTTGTGATATAATTTTTCAAAATGGTAAAAAAAAAAAAAAAAAAAAAAAAAAAGGTCTGTTATTCGAGCAGAAGTTCAAAGCTCTACCTGGAGTGCTATGGAAACCTCTGAAGGAGGCAGCTGAGAGAACAACAGACAATCACAAAGGGTCCGTGGCTAGACTTAAAAACAGTTTGAATCAGGAGATGTGCATATCATTGCTGATACTTCCTCGGGCGCTGTGTGTGAGCCTGACTACAATCTTTCCACAGACAGAAGCCCTCTGTTTGGGCGGAAGGCATTTTAAATCAGTTTTCTGTTGAGATAGTTTGCAATTTCTCCCATTTGCTTTTTTGTTTCTTCCTCCTCCCTAACCAACTGCCCCTTCCTCTCCCACCACCTTCTTTAAGTTGGAAGCCATCAATTCATGTATTTAAATGTCCTTGGAAACTGAAAGTAATCTAGAAGGTTATTAGCATATTGTTATAAATGTTAATGGCCTGACACCAAGGATGGGCTTTTTCTTTTATGAGTGTTGTGAACATTATGAGTTTAAATGGGGAAAATCTTCCCCATTCAGAGTGTCGCCCTGGCCCTTCATTCACATGTCAGGGGCCCATTGTGTGGCCAAACCTTGTCAGAGGCTTCTAGATGTTCAGTGGCAGCAGCTTGCCATTGAGAGCTGGGAAGAAGGCTGCTGGGATGGCAGAAAGACGGGCCTAAGCAGCCAGGTGGTGGCCAACTGGCCGGTAACTGACAGACAATTTAACCTAACTAGGCTGTACAGTCAGGCCTGCATTACAAAAGGCCCACATGTGTCCTTAGCAAGCTTCATTAACTCTTTTGGCTGGGGCTCTACTCCCCTGACATATTAATTAGTTGCATTGCTTTCTCTTACTCCAACTTAACCTTTCTATTGGTCACTCAAGTTGATCCATTGGAAGCATTTACAATAAAATGTATGCAAAATTACTGGGAGAAAAAATAACTGTAGGAGGAATAAATATTCTCTGTCACTGGACTGATTTTATATGAAACAATAATGATAAAATGATTGATCATAAATATTTTACCCAGAAGGGTGGGCTATTCCATATTGTTAATAAAGATAGGACATCAATTACTGTGTAATTATGTGCTGTGATCGGTATAAAATTGTCTTCCTTTCTTCTGTCTTTGTACTGAAAACAAAGGAAAATACTATAAAACAATATTTTGAGGCATTTTAGATTTTCTTAATGACCAGAGTTGACCTGATCTTGGGATTATAAATTGATTCAGAGTTTTGAGTCATTTTCACAAATTAAAAAGTGTTAATGAAGGGAAGCTATTATAAATATTTTTAAATTATACAAAGTACAGAGCATTAAGAATACAAAAAATGTTTCATATGTATATAGATAGATATAAATATACATATAACCATATTCACTGATAAAAAGTGATGCAATTAGTTGTGCGTAATCTTTGCAATTTTACATTTCATACATTTATTACATTTCATAATCAAGTGCTATATCATATGAACTATGACTATAGACGCATCAGTATTAAATTTAATGATGGATGAACCTCATTTGTATTTGTTTTTCGTTTTTCTTATAGAACATTTCTTGGCACAGTTGTTCTAGAGATGTAAATTAATTTAGAAAAGTCCAAAGGCCAAAAATGCATTTTCTATATCTGCACTTGGTAAGCAATAAATCTTCAATGATATAATACTTTAAACTTCTCACAGCAGATTAGTCACCTGTCAAGTCCTCTGAGAGTAAATTCAGGCTTATTTGATCATATTATGTCTTGTGGTTTTTTTCCAACTCAAGCAGTTTTATATTATAACCAATACAATATTATGAAGAAAAAAAAACTACATAGGAACAAGTACAATGTGTTATTTGTGTATTTATTGTTAAATTATGAGTTTTCCTTAGCTGTGTAAAATCAATCCTAAAAGTAAACTTTGCCACCCTTTTAAGCTGCATAGCTAGAGAGAGAAAAGCTGTGTTCAAACCCAATAATGAGCACTGCCCCTGCCTACTTTTTGATCAGCCTAATTATATTGTTCCCGGAGTAGTGTGTTAATGACTCTCATTCAGACTGACTCTGAAATAAGCATGGCCAACATAATACTCATAGGTCCTTAAGAGTGGGAACTTTACAGACACACAGGTCCAGATTTGAATCCTGGTTCTTTGCCATGCATAGCTGGTGGCCCTGGGGAACTTGCTAAGCCTCTCTGAGTCTCAGCTCTCTTGTCTGGAAAGCAGTGAGAGCTACCTTGGGAAGTGATTTGGGTAACAGTAGCTCTTATTATTGTTTTCACAATAAAATTCTGAAAAATTATGGCATTAAGTCATTTCACAGATAGAAATAAAAATATAGTATTTGCTATTAAAAAATAAGCATATCCTAGGCAATTATTGAGGTTTAAACCCATATTGGTTAGGTTTTTTTTTTTTTTTTTTTTCATTTTTTGTTCAGATAGAGTGGGAGGGAGAGAGAGGAAGAGAGAGAAACATCGATGTGAAAGTGACACATCAAGTGGCTGCCACCCGCATGACCAACCAGGGCCGGGGACAAACTGCAACCGAAGTACATGCCCTTAGCGGGAACCGAACCCGGGTCTCTCTGGACCGCAGGCCGACGCTCTAACCACTGAGCCAAACCGGCCAGGGCCATATTGGTTAGTTTTAAACCATGTAAAAATAATATAGTGTCACAATATAAGAAAAATAGATGATCCCTTAAATACTGGCTAAACAATGTTCAATAAAACATGGAGTGACTTTAAAATGCCTGTGGTAAGCACGGGCAGTCCGGTGGCACCTTCTTCTCAGGTGTCCTCGTGTGTGTATTTTCAGTGTGTGCTTTGGGGAAATAGAATTGAGCCTGGGGGTAGAAGCAAGATTAAAGTATCCAGCTATTACAGAGAACATACTCCAGAAGAATACTATGTAAGAAACACAACTTACAGAGATGAGTTGTTAATTGAAACGAATTGTTTTCATTTCA
Source organism: Tadarida brasiliensis (assembly GCA_030848825.1). Lineage (NCBI taxonomy): Eukaryota > Metazoa > Chordata > Mammalia > Chiroptera > Molossidae > Tadarida > Tadarida brasiliensis. The sequence goes on along the minus strand of CM061260.1, from coordinate 87,650,928 downwards.
ATTAATGTTTGTTTATATTTGATAAGTGCACAAAATTATGTAAATTATCTGTTGGTGAAAGTTGCTCATTAAATGTCAAGGAGGCTCAGTGCTGGGTTATCTTCTCCTTGACCCTAGGTATTCCCATAAATTCACATAGCGATAAAATATAGATAATAAAACCTGTCTTTAGTGTGTGAGTTTTCTTCATAATCAGGAAGAAATCCTAATAGAACTGATCAAGGCACGGTGTGGCCATTATGAATATTTGTTATTGTTTTTATTAGGGGAATATGATTATTTGCAGTTATATACAACAAAATCATCTGGACTGTGTCTGTTTGGGTTGGTCTTTTTAATCCATTTCTAAACAGCATGTGCACTTACATAATTTGCACATCATTTCAGAGGGTAAAATTATGGAAAGATTGATTGGAGACAGTATTTTTTACTGTATTCTAGAAAGTCTGTCATTTTTTTCCCAAAGAATTCGTGTCTTGAATGTAAATCAGAATTTATCATTACCCTTAATTTTCAAATTATAAGCTGGAGCCAAAGTCTTGGAAACACACATCTTGATAAAAAGTCATTCTTCCTTTTTTTCCTAAGCATCAGGTGAAATCATGAAACAATTATCAGAGTATGATATGTATGGAGGTGGTAATACTTTGTAAAGGTGGGGAGTTTGTAAAGAAAGTACACTAGTCAATTGATTCAAATGTCAAAAATTATAAGATTTTTTTGGTTCTTTATATTTAAAAAATCAAATGAAGCTTTGTAAATTTGACAACAGCATTTGCAAAGGAAAAAACCATGAGAGCATTTTCTGATATGAGTTTTGTTTGTCTCAATTGAACTAGGTGTATACAGTAATAACATGCTCTGGCCCTATGTAATTCATTTTTAATTAAACCAAGCTTTGAGAATGTGATGACAATAGGTTTTGTAAGGGGAAAAAATAGTGATTGCATTTTTTATTTGACCCTGAACCTTTCACCTGAAGAAATAAACAAAAGTTGGTTGTATTTGGCAATAGAATGTTGACTTTGAAAATATACCCTTTTTATTTGATGTGATATAAAATAATGCTTAAACAAATTGGGTCACAAGTGCCAGCACTTGATAATTTAAAGTGTTGTAAAAATGATTGGTGTTTACAAGTACAATTTGCTCCAGGAAAATTTGGCACCACTTTAACTTGGAAAAGTGTCAATATTTTATGATATATTTTATACCAGCCTTGCTCATATTACAAGATCTGTTCCAAGTACAAGTTCTTGACAACTTTCAACTATTCATTTTAAGTTGTGATTTACAGGTGCAGTGTAATTTCTGGTCGTTTTTAAAAGCTCATCATTATTAAAAACTAAAACACAGGAATAGAAATATATATATAGTATATAGTATATATAGTATATATATTAGTATATATATATATAGTATTTTGAACTGAGTTGAAATATTACCTTTTTAAGATTTTTTAATAAATGGGTAAAATCTCTTGTTTTCTTCTAATGGGCTTTTAAAATAACTATTGATAAATATTAGTTTGCACAATTATTCCATTTTAAATATTTGATTCCTACAATTTAGTTATAATATTTTTCTTAAAAGAAAGTTTGTTATCTAAAAACTTCCTTTTGGTTTCAGAACCATGCCTGTGATTCTATTCTGTCTCTTATATTCTGAAATTCCTGGTATAAAAAAGGGGAAGTCAGAGGAAGAAGAGAAGGAGGAGGAGGAGGAGGAGGAGGAGGGGGGGAGGAGGGGGAGGAGGAGGAGGGGGGAGGGAGAGGGGGAGGAGGAGGAGGGGGAGGAGGGGGAGGGGTGCAGGACCTTTCTGTTCTGAGGATTGGATTTCTCTTTCTGATTAGGCCACTCAGTCTTGCTGTTTTCTAAGTTTTTCGTTTGTTTTGGCCACCACAACCTCCAACCAATTCTATCTTGAGTGTAACTTCCTTTTTATTTTACGTGCAAGTTTCACATTGGTTTTGAGAGATAATTTTGATATTCTAACACAGAAACTACATCTTCTAGGATTTTCTTATTCTATTCCTGAGTTAGTGATGAAAATCTCAATACATTCCAATTTTTGAATATCAGTAGTGTAGCACAGTTGAAAAATTATGGGTGTTCTAGTAAAAAACTTGACTTGGAGATAACTTTTATCACTTACTCTTTATTCTTGTCCTAGTCACTTAACTCTCAGTCGATTAACTTGTAGAATGAGAGTAATAATACCCATCTCACAGAATTGTGACACTGTTTTGTAAAACTCTTGACAAATATTAGCTGCTTTAAAGATTACTTAGAACAGGGAGTCTTATAAATGTACTTAATTACAAGTACATAAATAAATGCATAAAATATTTTTCACTGTTGGAATTGTATGTGGATTGGAATTTATCTGAAATATACTATAAGAAAATGAATTGAGGGAAATAAATTAAATTCAAACAGACTTTAAAAATAAATAATTTCAATTTTCTAAGAAAATTAAAATAAAGACAGTTTTTGAGTGTTTCAGACACTCATGCAACAACAAACACACAGAAAACACAGATACCAGACACATATCACATACAATACAAGATTTTTCTAGACACTAATGAATAATTTGCAAAATCAAAACGCTTGCCACATGTGTCACAGCATAAAGGGCTGATGTGTGTCCATGCGTCTCAGGTCTATCACGTCCCCAAATCATTTGTAACTTTCCTAAAGATTTTAAGAGTCGTTTTTCTTTTTATGTCTGATTCCCTATCTTAACAAACACTTTCGCCTCGAAGACTGTGCAGAATGCAAGCCAGCTCCTGCCAGCAGTTCTCAGCTGCGGGTCTGCAGAAGACACTCTGGGTGTTGTGCTTGGCTTGGTGCGCTCTGACAACTGAGTGCTGAAGTCTCCGGGGGGCTTCCAGGAGGGACTGTGAGTCTGATGCCTCAGACTGCCTGTCTACGTTGGAACTCTAACAATAAAAAAAAGATTTATCTCTTGTACATCTGCCTTCTCTCTTTCAATTTGATGTCCTCTCTCCCATTGGTAAGATTTCAGTCAACAGCTTCAAAGACTGTCACAGGCTGACAGCATACTGCAGATGTGAAGGGTTACCTCTCTCCATTTCTCCTCTAGATTTCCATTTTGTCCATGTGTTTGAAATTATCAATTAGATTTAAGAATTGGTTTGTTACAAAGGATTTTGGAAAGCCACTCAAAATGACAGAAAATGTAAATAAAACAGCAAATATTCAAGTGTTAGTCAAATTAGTGGTGGCAAATTAAATGCACTATTTCACCAGAGAACCCTGTGTGTCTCCCTCTGGAAATGAAAGTGTGGCCCAGACGGCAGCACTGAAAATGTTTGATATTTGTAGTCCTTGTTTTTTGGTGCCTAGTGTACATCCTTTTCTTCCACTCCTTTTTTCCTGACTCATTTTCTCTCTCTCTTTTTTAGATAGTGCATCATTCAAGTAAATATCGATTGATTAGTTTATTATACCCCAAATTTTCCACAAAGCACAAAGCAAAAATATAAGTTTAAAGATAATGGAAGTAGTATCTCCAAAAGGAACTAAAATATTGGAAAAAATTCTAAGAGATGGACTGTATTAATATCAATTTACTCAAGTATATTTCTATTTCTATTTTAAATTTTACCATTGACACTTCAGCTTGTTCATGGATAGTCCTGAAATACTGAGAACAACAATTCTATGAATCCACTTCAAGGTGCAGTTCTCTAAAATTATGATCCATAAAACAGTGTGAATTAGGAGTGAACAATATTTTCAGGGCTTATTATCAAAAGGGACATATAGCTTTTATATGTATGAATTTTTCAATTAATTTTTAAATATTTATTACAATTTATAAATGTGTTTGATTTCTATATGGTTTTCTTTTTCATTTGTAGAAAGATAGGAATAATATATAAACAGAATGTTGTTAAAGAACTTATGATTTAAAATATATTATAATTGATTTAAGAATTAGAATTGAAAATCTGTCACTGGAATCATGTGTCATTTCAAAGGCACACCAACTGTTTTGAAAGAAATTTTTGTTCTGAACTTTTAGACCTTGGGAAATAATGGCCCCTATGAATCCAATCCTTATTACTATGCATGGTACATTATCTATTAAGTTTGTGGATTAGGACAGATTTTGCATTTGTTATTTTGGCTGCAATGAAAAATATATTTTAAGGATTTTTTGTGTTGTAGGTATTGTTTATTATTTCTGAATAATGTAATTTAATATTTAAATTATTAATATTTTCATGACTGTTACCATTTAAAGGATGCACGTTTTTAAAAGCACTTTGAAAATTTTAACTTCTATTTGCTGCGATAAAGAGGAATCTAATGTTATATTTTGGGGGATAAGTAAAGAAAAATAAAGGATATATTTTTATATCAGTTGCTAGTTATCAATAGCATCTGAATCTTGAGACTAAAACCTTTCTTGTATGTTTAAAGTAAAAATGTTATTGCATTTGGTCATGATATATCATACCATGAGAAGATAGTCAATAAATACGTATGGTATATAAACTACTATAGGGGTAATGTATTATGAGTGTGTGATGTTTTTCTAAAATCAAGGAATTCAAATATATTACTTATATTTTATTTTAATATTGATTTGCATTTTCATATTTTTATCTTGATGAATGTAATTTGTGCATTTCTTTCTTAACTATTTTAGAAAATGTATTTGTGATTTCTTCCAATGTTGAATTATTTCATGTACATTTTCATGTTTTGTTAATAATGTTGTGAAATGATATCAGAGAAGGAAATGACTTGAGGGACTAATATGTCTTTTATTAATATTTTTCCTTGTGTGATTCTGATTTCTATATCTCTGATTTTTTCTTTTCAATTATCACGGAGTGGGGGGGTGGTATAGACAAGGTTATCAGAGAAGGGCTTCTAAATAGGTCTAATTAAGGAAAAAGAAGGGGGAGTTTTAAGAATGAGTTAGCATCTGAGTTTATTTCTGATAATCTGATTTTACTTCTGAAATAATAGAACGCATACTTCAATATCTAAGAAGAAAAAAACCATGATCCATACTGAAGGCCTAATGATCGTTGGTCCAGACTAGTCCAGGGGGAATGTAAAAGGGTAAAGTTCGAATCTTCTCTCATCTTTGTTTGGATTGAGGTCACTGGTGGGGCAGAGCGGGGAACTATGTGGTTAGCTGTAGTGAAGACAAGCCTTTGAGCCAATGCTAAGTGTTAGGTTCAAATGTTGCCAATATTTTAAAACTCTACTACAAAGGGAAAAAAAAGATCTTCAAAAAATATGGACAATGAATTCCTTGTCTAGTTCCTTTTTGACTTTTTTCTATTAACACATACAGTCACAAACGCGTGTTACCAAGTCAAACATACTCACACTTGTAGCTACATGTTCCCAGCAGGGTTTCATTTGTGCTTAGTGCTGCGGTTTGGTGGAAAACCCTCTCATGTGTGTAGTTGTTTTCATTTTTGAGCCTGTCACAGCATGAAATCAGTGTCTCACTGAGAGCAGTTTTTTTTTTTTTTTAAATACCCTGAGATTTACAGGCTAAGTAATTTGAATGTCTGAATATGCAAGGATAGAGCTCAAATGTGGTTTGTTTATTCCTATCATTTTCTGTTATCAAAGACTAGAAAAGTTACAGTAAAACAATGTTGTGTAGTTGATGTTTGGAAAACCTGTTCTTTTTGTTTTTGTGATTTTCTAGGACAGAGTGAATGATTTCTTTCTTAAAAATCCACAAAGGCATAATATACCAATTATAAGATATCCAAATAGCTGTGCACTCAAATAATGATTTCCATTAAAGCCCTTCCTTTCCTTCCATATTTCAAAAATATCTTGGAGAGACCAGTCTTGAATGTAAAATGTTTAGACATTGTCGTTTATACAATTCCAAACCGAATGTCTCTTTCTTCAGTAAGTTTTCCACTCTACCATAAACTGAATCAGGGGTTAGTTACTCTTGATTTTCAAAGCTATATACTCAATTCCCCAAAGAGAAAGATGAGACCGTGCCCTTACGTTTACAGTGTGCGTATTCACTGACTGACATGCGACAGGAGCACTGTTTAGGAAGCCACAGCTTTATGATGCTTTGGGTCAAATGTTGTTTTGACATTATGCTTATTTTACAGTAATCGGCATATTAAACTGAGGAGAGTTTGCTCAAATATGCAAAAAATCAGAATATAAAAAGCTCTAGCTTAGTAGCATTGCAAGGCCAGGCAAGATTCAGGTTTACTTGCCTTGTGGTGCAGCTGATAAAACACTGGACTGCTTCCAAGATTCCTCAGCTCCAGCTTTGTCATTTATTTTTCTCTGTCATTATTTTTCACACACACAAAAAAAGACTTATTTCCATGAAACTCTGAGGTGATAAACCTGTACATTGCATGAAAGAAAAACATTTTTTTTTGTAAGTTAAATGCATAGGGAAATACTCCAGCAAGTTCAGTTTGTCCAATTTGCTAAGACTTACTCGTGTAGGAGGAGCTAAAATATTTTTCAGAGAGTTAAAAAAAAAGACATCTTTTCACAGCCTTTGACTGAGATGTAGACAAATCAAGTGAATGGTTAACCACTTTACATGAAACATTGTCCATATTCTGTAACATATAGTAAGTAATTAAAATTTATTTTTATAGTTTTGAAAGTGCTTCTTTTTATTTAAACATAAGTGTTCCTATGTTATAATCAAGCAATTTATGTTTGACAAACTTTAAAATAATCTCCTAGTTTTATTATTTAAACTTCCTTAACCTACCTGTTTTTGTTTATACTGAAGTTTATTATTTTTAGACTTTCAGTAAATGTACATGTAGTCATTGGATGCCTGCCTTGTTCTCAAACTGAAGTGAGTGTTTGGAAGAACACAGGAGAGTCCTGAGGAAATTGCAGTCTGAGAAACTATAACAGAGACATTAAATAAATGGACGATGACTCTTCAGATTTCTACTGAAGAATTTTTTTTCTTACAGCAATAGGCAACAGTTATATACTGTGCTATATACATCAGTTTTGTACACGGATTGAAATTTTTGAGAAAATAGACATTCAAATAGATCTATTTGTTAGTAAAACAATAATCACTTCAGAAGAAGATGGAGCCAAATACATTTAAAAAAAAAAAAATTTGAAGACAGCCCTGACTGGTTAGAGCACAGGCCTGTGGACCAAAGAGTCGCAGGTTCAATTCCAGTCAAGGGCACGTACCTCAGTTGTGGTTCGTTCCCCGCCCTGGTCAGGGTCTTGAGGGAGGCAGCCAGTGTCTCTGTCACATCGATGTTTCTCTCTCCCTCCCTCCCTCCCACTCTCTCTGAAGATAAATGTAAAAATATCCTCGGGTGAGGATTTAAAAAAAACAGACAAACCAAAGACAGTGTGATGGAAATGGTAGTGGAGATAGATTTCGAAGCACTTAATGCTGTATCATGTTTTAAACCTGTTTGAGACTTTCTAAATTTTTAGTGCAACAGTCAATAAGCATGCCTTCACTCTTACCCACCAGTCTTAAAGGTATCAGTTCTAGCTACATAATCTGAGGGACACAGGGAATAATGAAAATTCCTGCTTCCAAAGTTATGAACGGTTTAAGACAGTAGCAGCAGGGTGTTAAGCCAAGTGCTGGCTCCTCTGATCAGACACGGAGCCCTGTGCCAGGGTGCGGGTCCTGGGCCCAAAACGCCAACACTGTAAGCAAGGTAGAGGGAAAGTCTTGAGTCAGACCTGATTTCCTATTTTTCAAATTGTTGCTCCTGAGCATAATACTGTTATGCTCTTTAAGAATTGCCCTGGTGATTAATGAAAAAGTTTCATGTAAACTATGTAAGCAGCCTTGGGCTCTTAGAGATCATTTGACAACTGATAATTGTTTCCATTCTTATTTATATATCTTTTAAAAATATGTTTTTATTGATTTTTTTTAGAGAGAGATGAAGGGAGAGAGAGATAGAAACATGGATGTGAGAGAGAAACATGGATGGGCTGCCTCCTGGACGCCCCCCACTGGCGGTCAGCAGGAAACCGGCATGTGCCTTGACCCACAATCCAACCGGCACCTCTCAGTCCATGAGACAACGCTCAACCCACTGAGCCACACCTGCTGGGGCAATTTCCATGCCTATTTAAATGGTATCTCTCTTGCACTATAATTTTTCTCTTTCTATCACACATTTCTCTTCTATTCCTTTTTTCTTCACTTTTTCTTTATGATTTAATAAGTCCCTTCCACTCTGCTCCTTTCATTGAAAAGTAAAGGCAGGGCTTGTGCCGCCCCTTGTTTTCTATAGTAAGGGTGTGTCGTGGTGGTGGCAGTCGACTGTCCCCACCATGCCTCCTTTCTGAGAACATTCTTTCATCAGATTTCCTTGACATCTGTAAGAGATCAGTGGGGAATGTGTAATTGCTGGTTGGGTAGCCTGTGCAGCGCGGAGGACATGGCTGTTCACCGTGGAGAGCAGCCCAGACTGAAGTTTAAGTACACAGTAGCCCCCCCTATCTGCAGGGACACATTCCAAGACCACCAGTGGGTCCTGAGAGCAGGCCCACATTCAACCTTTCACTAACACTTCAGGGAGCACTTCATGGCTTCTCCTTGGCACGTCTGAATTGCCAGCGTCACGACTCTTGTGCTTTGGAGCTATGACTAAGTGCAGGTTACTTGAACATGAGCACTGTCATACTGCGGCAGTCATCTGATAATTATGATGGCCACTTGGTGACTAATGGGCAGGCAGTGTACAGAGCGCTGATGCTCGGCAAACAGAGGACCCACGTTCTGGGCAGGATGGGCGGGATGCAGAAGGGGCAAGCTTCCATCACTAGGCAGAACAGCATGCTAGTTAAAACAAACGAACGGTTCATTCCTGGGATTTTTCATTTAATATTTTTGGTGAACCATGAGTAACTGGAACCGTGGAAAGTGAAACTGCAGATAAGGGTTAATTACTATATAAGGTGCCCTTTAGAATAGAAATGCATTAATAGTTTGATGTTGGAACTTTATAGTTTGAATAGATGTTCAACTGACTCTCCATACAGTCCACGTAGATTTTTACTCATTTTAGTAGTTTCAAAAGATGCACCTTACATTACTCCATGGTGGGAAAGTGTTAAAGAATGTTGAAAAATAAAAGGAAAAGTCAATGCATATACAAAATTTGAACAGAAGAAGTGTGGCTTAAATTAAACAGTTTTTTAAATTATAGGTATTAAATGTGTGTATAATTTTTCTGCTTCACATGGAAGTAGTATGTATGTATATGAAAATTTTGATGTAAACAACACAAACTTAGCATATCCTTCTGCTTCTGCAACAATGTCAGGGGAGTAGGCTGTTCCCCACTCACATTTTTGGAAAAAAACTTAGAAAGAGGAAAATCATCCTATGTGATATAAAACTCCATGAATTGTGCTTTACAGAATCACAGGGTATACTTTATATATATATATATATCTTTTAAATGAAAACTGTCTGTGATAAATAGCTTGGGTTTGGATTGGACTACACAAAGCTGTCACTGAAACTTGTTAGAATATCACACATTCCTAAATCTGAAAGTAAGACTGATTACAAATGTGATTTTGATTTGGAGATTCAAAGAGGTAATTTTCCCAATATAATTCAAAGTCATCCAAGTTGTTGATGATCACCCTGATAAAATAATCATTGACTTTCCACTATATGTATATTCAATGGCATCTATAGATTTAATGATTAAATGTGTACTTGTACCTCTGAATATATTATATACAAAATCAAATTTAAATATAGATTAAAAATAGAACCACAAAAACTGGAATTGAATTTCTGATATATTCCCCCTGCCTCACATGCCTTACTGAGACCTTAAGGTGTGTTTATCCTATTTTGGGTAGTCCTTACTATGGACTGAATGTTTGTGTCTCTCCTAAATTTGTATGTTGAAGCTAAAATCCCCAATATGATTTTGATGTGGCCCTTTGGAAGGTAACTAGGTCATAAAGATGGAAGCCTCTTGAACTGGATTAGTGCACTCATAAGAAAGAAAAGAGAGAGATAATCTCCCTCTCTTGTGAGGATACACCAAACAGACAGACATCTGCCAGTCCCTAAGTGGGTCCTCATCAGACACCAGATCTGCTGTCATCGTGATCTTGGACTCCCCAGCCTCCAGAATTGTGAGAAATAAATATTTGTTGTATAAGCCTCCGAACTCATGGAAATTTATTATAATGCCCTGAGCTGGCTTAAACAACCCTGGATTATGCTTTGGGTGGGATCTAGAAGATTGGATGTGTTCTCTCGCTGTGTCACTCCATCAAACACCCAAAGATATGTTAACTTTATCCTCTTTGTGGGGTATATTAAGCCTACAAAACTTTAATGTTTTAATATTTTCCATCTTGCACCTTTTCTTCTTCTCTATCACTTAGGTCCTTACCCAGTCATTGCCAAAAGTTTTGAAAAATTCATCCTCTTCTCTCTCTCTCTTTTACACACACACACACACACAATTTTTCTTTATGGTGATTTATTTTGCTTTACAAAAAATGAATTTGCTTACAGAAAACATGCATTTTAGGTCTTTTCTAGTAATATAATACTATATTTTCAAATAATTTATGTGATTTTTTATTTATTAGCAGAAATCTTGAATTTGCAACTCTACATTTTTTGAAAGACTCAAGAAGTAGCTGTCTGTTTTAGGAATGGGGAGGAAGCAACATATTTTTATACTGGTGTTATATCTGAAATTCCTTTGCAAAACTCTTAGCTTGAATAGAATTGTAACTGTAAGATTTGAGATTCTGTGAATTAAATAAAATTATTGATCTTTAAGTGATCAATTAAATCTCCTATGAATATATAAATGTTTTAAGGGTGTAATTTTCACAAGGGAGAATACTATTTTCCTTTGCATTCCAGAAGGACACATAAGGATAAGCCTTTAAAATAGTGGAGTGGTGGTTGCCTTAAGTGACTTCATCAAAAAGGAGGCCCCTGCACGGCACTGGTATCTCAGGAAGTTACGAGCCACAGGGATTTCATGGCATCAAAACCATCGTCCTCTATTTGTGCTTAAAAGACCTCCATTCATTGGGTTGGTAGTTTACATTGGCATTAATCAAATTACATTCAGTTGTTTTGAATTTAGTTTAGATATGCCATAACTGATTCTACTTTCAATAATCATGTGCAGAAATTACAAAGCAGCAGTCAGTAGAGGACTCTAAAATAAATGAACACTGGAACAACTGAACTCTTATGTTTTTCAGGAATATAATCTGAAATATAAACACATGCTGAAAAGCTCTTTTAAAAAAATCAGTAAAACATACTGTACTCATGACACTTTTTTGTTCATGCCAGAATTTCTGGTATCCCTTGTGATTGCTGAAACAAAATGAAATAAAACTCTTGAAAATGAAATAGTTTTACCATTTCCCCCCTGCTTTTCTAATTAAGCTAAGTGTTTTGTAGTAAGATGATGATGAAGAACCCTATGGGAAAATAAGAGATTAGGAAAAGGGAAAGCGGCAGTGATATTAGGATGTCAAGGGAGGAACTATGGCTCCCAGGATTAAATCCTCAAAGTGCTCCCAAATCTTCTGTCCACTGCCAACCGGGAGCTTGGTATCTCCAGTTTAAAAAGCACATTCTTGATTTCTATACCTTTAAAATAGAAGAACCAGCTTTAGTATTTGCGTCTTTCTTATTTCTAGATAAAGTTCTTAGCTTTATCTGCGTAGGTGTACTGTGAAGACAGGTATGGCTATGGAGGTGCACCTGTTATCAGGCGACAGTTAAAAACCCGAATCTTGAAACATTATGCTGTCTCTTAATATTTAATTCACAGTATACAACAGTATCATTAATATAATTATGAGAAAGGTCAGCAGAGTTCTAGCTTTTTCCCTGAAAAAAAAAAGTCTTTATGTTTATTTTTTCCCCCTTAAAATGGAACAAACATCTTTTTAGGTTTTGGAAATGTTTTTTAAAACTCTAAAACATTGATTATCTTGCAGTCCCTTGATCTGTCTGATGGCTGACACAGCACCAGTTTTAAATAAAATGAGCATTTAACTGGCTAATTATGCAGAAAGGGATTTACGTTTGATATATATTTAGTACATGAAAAAATAGATACTTCAGGATAGTTAAGTAGTTTACCAAATGTCACAGAGACATCATTAGAAGCAGAATTAGAATTCAGTTCTCTTACCAGTTTCTCATCACTCTCACCACCAATATTTCACTACTGGCTGAAGGGCTATGTTTTTGTCTGCTCTAGGGCTAAAACTTGAAGAAATGATGGAGTAGGTGGGATCTGAATAATGCGTTTTGTTTCTCCAGTTATACCCTCTCAACTTTCACCTCACGGGAGTCCTCACGGTTTCCACAGTCCTGCCCTTCCACCCTGTATGTCATCAGATCATTCTGGGCTCACATATTCACCCTATTATGCAAATGATAGTTTAGGTTTAATATAATGTCACACTCAGGGATGCGGTCATTTTCTGTTGTCTTTTAAAAAGTAGTATTTTTAGAGGGAGATCATCTTTTTGTCAATCTGTCACATTTGAGGTGTATATAAACAGCCTATTTTCTTAGCAAGAAAGATCTCCTTTCCTTCCTTCCTTCCTTCCTTCCTTCCTTCCTTCCTTCCTTCCTTCCTTCCTTCCTTCCTTCCTTCCTTCCTTCCTTCCTCCTCTCTCCTCCTCCGCTCCCTTCTCTCCCTCCTCTTTCTCTATCGCTCTCTCTCTACTTTCTATCAAGAGGTACAAGTCTACTGTCTGAAGTCTACTGTTTGTTCCTAGACATGAAAACCTAAATCATGATATTATACTCTTGATTAGCACAGTTAGGGCTTCCATCTTTTCATATAAACCTCACTCTGGTTAAATTCTCTGTATTATCATTAGATATTAGTCTATTTGGACAGTAGATTGTGACTCCCTCTGGGGCTTGATAACTTTACCTTATCTGAGAGGCCCAGAAACCTGTCTAAATACCTCTGTTCATCTGTACAATGGTGTGAGCTTTACCTATCAACATATACCCCCGGTTTAATAAAATGTAGACCAGATGGTAAGCTTACAACTCAACCACATCTTAGTTTACTTATTTCTTTAAAATTTTTTTTATTTCAAAAGAAAAACTTCTTAATCTTATGTTCTACTGTCACAAACTCAATTATGTGAAATGAGAAAAAGTCAGACTTCACATTGAGAAGTATTTTCTGATATTTTGTTAGTTGTGCTTGTGTAGTAGTGCCAATTACATTTATTAGCCCTAAATATTAAACAGCTGGCAGAATTCCATTGTATATAAATAAGACATTTGAGACCTGGACAAGTGCCATTGTGAATGCAGCCAGCTGGTGCTTTTTACAGTTCCATTCAGCCCAGCAGTGCTGATTCCACAGGACAGTCAGTGTTTAGGTAAATGACAATAGAAAAACATGTTGTGAATAGGGAACTCTATAGGAAATTCCACTGTGTAGAAATATAACATTTCAAAGGCTTGTTAAACCAAGGATATGATCCAGTATGCACCTGTTTGTTGAATGTGTTGAATATTTTGTCACCTGAGCTGTGTTTTTAATCTTTGTTTTCTGTGTGCCCATTTTGTAGAGATGAGTTATGCCATGCAAACAATTGATGCCTGCTTTACTTTTCTTTTCTAATAAAATTAAAGTTATTTTTTCCAGATTTCTATTCATCATGAAAGTGTATTGAACTTAATGCGCAGTTTAGATTCTCACGTCATATGGTGAATTTATTCTTTTGGGATACTACAGATTTTAATTTTTTATTTTTACTAATATTATCATGTACACACTCTATCTTTGTTATCGAGTAGATACAAAAGCCCTTCATCATGTTATTACATCAAATTAATATTTTTAAAATGTAAATATATAACATCATTATATTGGATAACATGCAGATAAATGTTGGTATAGTGATTAAGATCTATGAATATAGTAAATATGAAGTAAATGTTAATATATTTAAATTAAATTAAAACTTTGGACTTATAATTACAATTCCAAAAATATTTCTTTCTTTTGGTGGGCTGTAGAGTCCTAGAAATAATTGATAAATACCCTAGAAAATATTAATTGATGTACACATTCTGTGTGTGTGTTTTGTGGGTGTGACAATCTGAAGTAAGCAGCAGCTTTGTCACTGTAGGTATTTGTCTGAAATAATGGCCTGACATAGCTCTGCAGCGTCCCTGAAAGGACTGGCTTGAAGAGTGCAGTATAACTTGTTGCAAAATTAATCTCTTGTATATTAACACCAAAAGTCTCTCAGCATTTCAATCACTTTTTGACAATTTTAAATATATTTAAAACTAAAGTATATTATTAGTGTATATACTAAATAAAAACAAGCAATCTGAAGAAATACAGACTTTTAATGGGCAATATAAACTAGCTTATTTTATCCTAATGATAAAAAAGAAAGGTATTGATGCATGGCATTTTGTTTTTCATTTGCTTTGTGATTTAATGATTTGCATACAAAAATAAGTGAATTCATTCTCTTTCATAGTTACCCCTTTAATACTGACACATAATAGTTGCTCAATAAAATGTTTTTGAAAAACAATAGATGATGGAAGGGCTTCACCTGAGGCAGGGTTGGAGATTGCAGCATTTGTCTCCTGCGGAGGGTTGACTTCTAGGGCAAACCTGGCATTGGGCCTGGGGTTAATCATAAAAATAGTAGTAATTAATTATAACGGGCTACTCTTTCTTGAACACCTTTAATATTTATTGGCTTGTTTGGTCTTCACACCCCCTTCTTGAAAGATCCTTACTGGCAATATGACACATATTATGAGGGAAGCTTGTTTATAACAACATAACTAGTGCTTTTGATGAGAATAAGGGTTTGAGAGACGATTGAGCAAAGCCAAAGAGAATCATTGAACTAGAGGATAGATCAGACAATATCTGGAATGCTTTAAAGAAGAGAAAAAGATGGAAAATATGGAAGAGAGATTAAGATGTATGAGGAATTCCAAAATGGTGGCGGAGTGCATGGAAGCTACACAGACCATCTCGCAGGACCAAACTGGAATTACAACTAAAATAAAGACAAATCATCAAGAAAAAGCATCAGGAAAGAAGCTTGCAAGGACCATACAGCCAGGGACACTGAATCAATCCTGGTAGGATTGTGGAGGCATGAGAGGGGGGCTAGGAGCACATGGACAGCAGCGGTCTTAGCTGTGAACACCACCCTTGGGGTTAAAGCCCAAGTTGGCTCCACAACACAGAGGGCCGGGACAGAGCACTAAAATAGCCACAGCCACTCACCTTGGGCTCTGGCAGAGGGAGGGCAGACTAGACTGGAACTGTGTGGGGACACTTGGGATTTGGAGGACACTCAGAGCTTTTGCTGAGTTGCGGCCATGTAGGACGGTGGCCATCTTACTCCTTCCCAGGGCTCTGGGGAGAGGTGATGGCCCCTCCCTGGGAGATTTAATCCCACCCAAGTGGGCCATTGAAATGCAAATTTAGGCACCTTAACAACCAGTATCTGCCCCACCCTTGGGAAATCCTCTTATGCTGAACACCTGAGGTGGGTATTCATTCAACTGAGAACCCAAGGCTCTTCAAGTAACCATGACTAATAGCCTCTAGGCAAAAAGCTAGAGGATAACTGAACCGTTCCTGAGCTTGCAAATCTACTCCTCAGGAAAGTAAGACTTGACAGTGGTGTTTAACCTGGGTCCTCCCACACTCATCCAAACCCAGTAGAGGGAGCCACAAACAGCAGAACACCAACATCCACAGGGAAAATTTGGCAGGCTCCAAAACTCACTAAGATAACCAAAATGGTGAAACAAAGAAACAAATCCCAAATGAAAAACCAGAGACTTTGACTGAAGATGAGATAAATGAAATGCAGTTAAGCAAGTTTACAGAGGTAGAATTCAGAGCCATGATCTTGAGAAAGCTCAACAGTGTGAGTAAGGACATCAACACCATGAATAAAGACATAGAAATATTGAAAATCAACCAATTGGAAATCAAGAAGCACCAAGAAGAAATGAAGAATGACATAGCAGAAATAAAGAACACATTGGAAGGACTAAACAGCAGAGTAGAGGAAGCTGAGGACTGGATCAGTGAATTAGAAGACAGGGTAGAAAAAAATCAACCAATCAGAAAACCAAAAGGAAAAAACAATTAAAAAACAGGAAGACAGCTTAAGAGAACTGTGGGACAACTGGAAATGTAATAATATTTGCATCATAGGAGTCCCCGAAAAAGAAGAAAATGAGCAAGGTTTAGAGAATATATTTGAAGAAATAGTGACAGAAAACTTCTCTAATTTGGGGAAGGAAGAAGGCATTCAAGTTCAAGAAGCACAGAGAGCCCCAAGTAAGAAGAACCCAAACAGGCCCACACCAAGACACATACTAATTAAAATGCCAAAAATTAAAGACAAAGAGAGCATCCTAAAGGCAACAAGAGATAAGCAACAGGTTACCTACAAAGGAACTCCCATAAGGCCATCAGCTGACTTACAGAAACAATATAGGCCAGCAGGGAATGGCATGAAGTAATCAAGGTCATAAAAAACAAGGATGTGAATCCAAGACAACTCTACGCAGCAAAGCTATCGTTCAAAATAGAAGGTCAAATAAAGAGCTTCCCAGACCAAACTAGCACTGCAAGAAATGTGAAAAGGACTGCTGTAATTAGGAGAAAAAATAAGAAGGAAAGTAGAACCACACTGAACAAAAATGGCAATAAATAAGTACATATCAATAATCACCTTAAATGTAAATGGATTGAACGCTCCGATAAAAAGACACAGAGTAGCTGATTGGATAAGAAAGCATGACCCATATATATGTTGTTTACAAGAGACCCACCTCACAACAAAAGACTAACAGAGGTTGAAAGTGAAGGGATGGAAAAAAATCTTCCAAGCAAACAGAAAGGAAACAAAAGCTGGGGTAGCAATACTCATATCTGATAAATTAGATTTCAAAATGAAGGCCATAAATAGGGACAAAGAAGGTCACTACATAATATTGAAAGGATCTATAAAATAGGAAGATATAACTTTGGTAAACATATATGCACCCAATATAGGAGCACCAAAACATATTAAAAATCTTCTGGAGGACTTCAAAGGAGAAATCGATAGCAATACAATCACAGCAGGGGACTTCAACACCTCGCTGACATCACTGGATAGATCCTCTTGACAAAAAATTAACAAGGAAACCGAGACTCTAAATGAAGCAATAGACCAAATGGACTTAATAGATATCTACAGAGAATTGCACCCCAAAATAACAGAATTCACGTCCTTCTCAAGTGCACATGGGATATTCTCAAAGATAGACCACATGTTAGGACACAAACTAAGTCCACAAGATCAAGAAGATTGAAATCACATCAAGCATCTTCTCAGATTACAGTGGCATGAAACTAGAAATCAATTGCAACAAGAACATGCAAAGACATTTCAACACATGGAGGCTAAATAGCATGTTATTAAACAATGAATGGGTTACCGAGGAGATCAAGGAAGAAATCAAAAACTTCCTGGAAACCAATGAAAATGAACACACAACAACACAAAATCTATGGGATGCAGTGAAAGCAGTTCTGAGAGGGAAGTTCATAGCACTACAGGCCTACTTCAAGAAATAAGAAAAATTTCTAATAGACTATCTAACCTCACAACTTAAAGAACTAGAAAGCAAACAAAAGGAAAACCCCAGAGCAAGCAGAGGGAAAGAAATAGTAAAGATCAGAGCAGAAATAAATAACATAGAGACCAAAAAACAATTCAAAGGATCAATGAAACAAAGAGCTGGTTTTTTGAAAAGATAAACAAGATTGATGGACCCTTAGCTAGACTCACCAAGAAACAAAGAGAGAGAACCCAAATACACAAAATCAGAAATGAAAGAGGAGAAATAATAACTAACACTACAGAAATACAAAGGATTGTTAACAAATATTATGAACAATTATACAACAAATTGGACAATCTAGGAGAAATGGACAAATTTCTAGAAACACATAGTCTCTCAAAACTGAACTGGGAAGAGATAGAAAACTTGAACAGACCAATAACAACGAAGGAAATTGAGGATGTAATCAAGACTTTTCCAGCAAACAAAAGCCCAGGCCCGGACGGCTTCAAGGGGGAGGTTTACCGAACATTCAAAGAAGAACTAACACCCATTCTCCTCAAACTATTTCAAAAAATTCAAGAAGAAGGAAGACTTCCAAACTCGTTTTATGAGGCCAGCATAATCCTAATTCCAAAACCAGAAAAAGACACTACAAAGAAAGAAAACTACAGGCCAATATCCCTGATGAACATTGATGCCAAAATCCTTAACAAAAAATACTAGCAAATCGGATCCAGCAATACATCAAAAAAATTATTCACCATGAACAAGTGGGATTCATCCCAGGGATGCAAGGCTGGTTCAATATTTGCAAATCAATAAATGTGATACACTACATAAACAAAATGAAAGATAAAAACCACATGATCATATCAATAGATGCTGAAAAAGCATTTGACAAAATCCAGCACCCATTTCTGATAAAAACGGTCAGCAATGTGGGAATAGAGGGATCATATCTCGACATAATAAAGGCCATATATGAAAGACCTACAGCCAACATCATACTCAATGGGCAAAAACTAAAACCATTTCTCTTAAGAACAGGAACTAGACAGGGATGCCCATTTTCACCACTCTTACTTAACATAGTACTGGAAGTCTTAGCCACAGCAATCAGACATGAAGAAAAAATAAAAGGGATCCAAATTGGAAAGGAGGAAGTGAAACTGTCATTATTCGCAGATGACATGATATTGTACATAGAAAACCCTAAAAACTCCATCAAAAGTCTACTACACTTAATAAATGAATTTGGCAAAGTAGCAGGATACAAAATTAATGTCAAGAAATCTACGGCATTTTTATACTCCAATGATGAACTCATGGAAAGAGAAACTAAAAAAAAAAAATCCCATTTATCATCGCAGCAAACAAATTAAGATATGTAGGAACAAACTTAACCAAAGAAATAAAGTACCTATTTGCAGAAAACTACAGGATATTGAAAAAAGAAATAGAGGAAGATATAAAAAAGTGGAAGCACATACCTTGTTCATGGATTGGAAGAATTAACATCATTAAAATGTCCATACTACCCAAAGCAATCTATAGATTCAATGCAATCCCCATCAAAAGACCAATGACATATTTCACAGAACTAGAACAAATACTTCAAAAGTTCATATGGAACCAAAAAAGACCCTGAATAGCCACAGCAATCTTGAAAAAGAAGGACAAAGTAGGTAGGATCACAATACAGGATATCAGGTTATACTACAAAGCTACTGTAATCAAAACAGCCTGGTACTGGCACAAGAACAGGCATATAGACCAGTGGAACAGAACAGAGAATCCGGAAATTAACCCAACACATTATGCTCAATTAATATTTGACAAAGGTGGCAAGAGCATACAATATAGTAAAGACAGCCTCTTTAATAAATGGTGTTGGGAAAATTGGACAGCTACATGCAAAAAAATGAAACTAGACCACCAACTTACACTATACATAAGAATAAACTCAAAATGGATAAAAGACTTAAATGTGACTCATAAATTCATAAAAATCCTAGAAGAAAATGTAGGCAACAAAATTTCGGACATCATACACAGCAGAATCTTCACTGATACATCACCTAAGGCATCAGAAACAAAGGAAAAAATGAACACATGGGACTACATCAAACTCAAAAGCTTGTGCACAGGAAAAGAAACAACCATTAAATCGGAAAGGGAACCCACTGTATGGGAGAGCATAATTGCCCTTGATGCATCAGATAAGGGGTTAATCTCCAAAATATATGTAGTGCTCATACAACTCAACAAAAGGAAGACAATGAACTCAATTAAAAAATGGGCGGAGGAACTAAATAGACACCTCTCCAAACAGGACATACAAATGGCTAAGAGACATATGAAGAAATGCTCAATATCACTAATCATCAGAGAGATGCAAATTAAAACAACAATGAGGTATCACCTCACACCTGTTGGAATGGCTGCCATCAACAAATCATCAAACAACATGTGTTGGTGAGGGTGTGGAGGAAAAGGGACTCTAGTACGCTGGTGCTGGGAATGCAGACTGGTACAGCCACTATGGAAAACACTATGGTGTTACCTCAAAAAATTAAAAATTGAACTGCCATTTGATCCAGTGATCCCACTTCTAGGAATATACCCTAAGAAGCCTGAAACACCAATCAGAAAGAATATATGTACCCCCATGTTCATAGCAGCACTATTTATAATAGCTAAGATCTGGAAACAACCCAAGTGTCCATCAGTAGACGAATGGATAAAAAAGCAGTGGTACATATACACAATGAAGTACTATGCAGCTGTGAGAAAGAAAGATCTCTTGTCCTTTGAGATGACATGGAGGGACCTCAAGAGTATTATCCTAAGCAAAACAAGCCAAGCAGAGAAAGATAAATATCACATGATCTCACTTATTTGTGGATTATAATGAACATAACAGTCTGAGGAACAGGGTAGACCCAGAGATGCGGAAGTAGGGTACAGACTGACAACCCTCAGAAGAGTGGGGGGATGGAAGAGATAAATCACAGAACTTACATGCATGTACGCATAACTGATGGACTAGGACAACAAAGCTGGGGACGGAGTGGGGGAGATGGGGAGGAGGGTGTCAATGGGGAAAAAAGGAGAAACATCTTTAACAAAAATAAATTAATAAAGAAAGAAAAAAACAACAATAGATGAAACACATCTAGTTAGGAATAAGCCGGCTAAAGTTTGCTTTGTCATAAGCACAGCAGTGACATCCATGTTGCCAAAGGTCGTGACTCCGTCCTCAACCCTCACTTTCCTCATCTAGTAGGAGCATTTGACAAGGCTTATCATTAATCTATCTTCTCCTCCCAGGAGTTTTCTCTTCATCTGGTGTTGGAACACAATTTTCATAGTTCTCTTGTCTGACTTGTCACTTCCTTTTTAGGCTCGTTTGCTAGATTCTCCCAGTATTCTTGATTTCTAATAATTAAAGAGCTCCAAACTCACTATTCAAATCTTTTCTTTCTACACTCATTTCCTAGCTAATGTCACCATCTATATCATGACAAACCCAATTCACATTATACCTGTCTTCATTGTGCTTCTGAATTTCAGACTCAGAAAGAGGAGAGCTTATTGTCATCTTCGCTTGGAAGTCCAATAGGCATTCATAGTGAACATGTCTCAAATACCTTCCTATCCAGTGCCCACACCTGTTCCTCCTGCAGTTAATCTGCTCCATCTTCATAAATAGTTTTCTCACACTACTCAGCCCTTTGCCCATTACGGTTTATCTACATCGTGGTCCTTGACCACTGGGTCCCTTTACCCTCGTTCATTTTCCATTATCTGCTCTCTTTGATGCCTAGAAAGTAAAAAATAATTCCATAGAACTTCACACTTTATGTTTGTTTTTTCAGTGACTCTACACCTACTCTTGAATATTCTCTGGTACATAATCAGCCCTCAGTAAATACCTTTGAATGGATTGAATGTAAGCCTGTAATGAGTGCTTCTTTCATGTTCTACCCAGACCAGAATCTTGTACATAGAGTGCAGTTGTTAAATGGATTCCAGTCTGCTTAGAAAACATTTATAAAATTTTCTGAAGGGAATAATTTTGAGTCTTTCTCAAGAGTATGAAGAAGACTAAGCAAGAAGAATTGATCACACATTATGGAATGAGAAACATTCCATACACTGTAAGTGATACAAAGTGGGATGGATTATAGTATTAACGTCCAAACTTTCATGGCATTAGCATTACTATCCTATCCTTTATGCCAAGTATATTATTGAAAACTATACCAAGAGACTTAGCTAGTAGTTATATTCAGAGATACCTTTCTCTCCTTGAAAATTTCTGGTGTCCAGAAGATGTTACTTTCAGCTGTTCAATGCACCATATCAACCTGCTCTAACACAATTCTTTTTATTCTAAAAAATAACACTTGCTTTCATTTGCAATATTTTTTCCACATCAGTTAGTCTTTTAAAACAGTTACTATAAATACTCTATTTTTAACAATGGAATGAGTAAGAAGACATTAATTTTGCTCAATATGCTCTGCAATTCATTATTATTATGTCTTCCTTTGGGCAGTAGCTCTGCTATTTTCTACACAGATATAATAATGGAAAACAAACTTTAAACACAGCTACTTTTATTTGGAAGCATAATTTCAACAGCTGAAAACAGGTCTCTCATTGTACAAAAACTTGGACTCTAGGACACTTCCTGTGCAACACTATTAAACATCCTCCATCTGCAACAGTTCAAGGTTTTACTGCTTAACTATTTCATGACTACTTAACCTAAAACCTGTATCTCTTCTTTGTTATATTTTATATATCGTATTGAAATCAGGCCACACTTATCTTTTAAACACTTGCTAGGAAATGCTAACAAAGAAAAAATATTTAATTGCTCTGGACCAGTTTAATTATAATAAAAAGATCTTAAATGTTTTTTTTCCCAACTCTCTTCACAAAAAGTCTGCTAGGCATATTTATAAAAACAGATGAACCAATAATTTTGGAGAAAATAATAAATCAACCAATTAATTGGGCACCTATAAGTATAAACTTTATCTGAATATGAAACTTTCAAATTTTGCATAAATGTTATTCCATGGTGTATACTTTGCTGGATTGCTGTACCAAAGTACCACAAACTGTGTGGCTGAAACAAAAGAAATTTATTTTCTCATAAGCTGAAAGTCCCAGATCACGGTGTTGACAAGGCTGGTTCCTTCCAGGCCTGGGGAAGGATCTGTTCCAGGACTCTCTCCTTGGCTTATAGATACCTGTCTTCGCCCTGTGCCTTCACGCAGCCTCCCTTGGTCCATGTCTGTGTCCAAATGTTCTCTTTGTATAAAGACCCAGTCCTATTGGATTTGGGCCCACCCTAAGAACTTTATCTTAATTTTCTTATCTCTTTAAAGACCCTATCTCCAAATATGGTTATATTCTTAGGTACTCAGGGTTAGGACTTCATCTTATGAATTTGGGAGGGGGAACAATTCAGCCCATAACATATGGTTAAATGTTCTTTTTATTGGTAAAATTAGACTATATTGTTCCTCTTTTATTAGTTGAACAAATATTTATTGATGACCCCTACTAGATATTGTGAGATTAGGAGAGAAGAGTATATGAAAAATTAAAGTGGAATTTCTTCTCTAGCTTACCATAGTTCCCTGAGTGTCCATGGAGCCCAACCAGCTTTAACCCTTTCTGCCATCTCCCCCTGCAAGCATGTGAATGTCCAAGCACTCTGCTGGACTCTGCAGCAACACAGAGCTCACTCTGAAAGATCGCACACACTTACCTTCAGGGAAATTGTAGCCTGTTAGGAGAAGACTGTTTAAGCAAATCAGAGCAGTATGAGGTAATGCATACAATAGAACTGTTTAGGAAGTGATGGAAGTGCACAGCTGAGGAGGGGTGACTGAACTTTAGTGACAGGGAGACAAATCTCAACAGACAAGGTGTCACACGAACTGGGACGTGAAGATCAAAGAGTAGCTCAGTGGTCCGCACTAGGAAGCCGCAGAGCAGGGAAAGGACGGATTTGCATTTCTGTGTAAGTGGCAGAGTGGCTCTGAACCATCCTTGGAACAGCCTCTCCCCCATGCTAACAACAAACAGCAGAAGGGAAACCGGAAAAGCAACACCATGTCAACCAGGAAGAATGATGAAGAGCACAGTCCACGAGCCAGCGTGCCTGAGTCCCAGTCTCGGCCACAACCTAGCATGTCACTGCAGGATTTTACCTAAGCTTTGCTGGCTTAGAGCCTTCATCTGTCAGAAGGGAATATTCATAATCTTTAACCCCATAGGTTCATTTTGAGGATTATGTTAGATTATATATAAAAAGAATTTAGGAAAGTGTCTAGTCAATAAAACATTTCATACATGATTATGTTGAAGAGTAGGCAAACCTGGTGAAATAACACCAAAATCCATGAGGAAAATCCTGGGTATTCTGTCTAGAATCCACACTACACTAACCTACATTCAACAGCTACAAGACTATTGGAAGATTGTTTATATGAAAAACGATACATTCTGATCCTTCTTGGTTCCAGAGTTATAGATGAAAGACTTAATTATCTTCAAAATAGCAAGGCTGAGATTTTAAAGTAGGAAACTATGATAATTAATACAAATAAGGATAAAATATACTGAATAGAAAATCACTATATATATTATAAAGTAGTATATCTACTATATATAATATATTAATATATGTTTATAATTAGGTAGAAATAAATACTAAATGGTATTTATAACAACCTACATGGTTGTGGGATTTAGGAATTAGCCCTTCAATAACCAAAGTATAAAATTCATTGGAATATCCCACAAGAATATTATCTTTCCAGTGTACTTATAAAAAATCTATAAACTGTAGAGTTAATATTGTTTTTCTTTAATATAGTCCTATAATCCTTACATGCCTAGAATTGACTCATATTCAGAACATTATTTTGTGCAATAAAATTTTCAAACAAAAAGTAATTGCTCCAATATCAAAATTTTTAAAAACAAGAACATTTTCCTATTGACAAATTAAATAGGTTTATCAAATTGTATTCAATTGGTTGCATATTTTGAAAAGGATCATAATATAAAGAACAAACTGGTACATCTTACCATGTGATGCTGTATAGTTCTAGATGCTGGAGGCATGTACTATTGGGAAAATAATATTGAGAGCTACCCTATTGCTAAGCCAACACAAACAATTGCTTTTAACTATATACCAGCTTTAGCCTCAGTCAGGAGCAGAAACTGATCATCAGCTGTAATATTTGAAGTAGAATTTAGAGAAATATTCTCAACTATATTTTGGCACATCTATTAATTATATTTAAACTTTAAAGTTATCTGTGAATATTCTCTGATATCTTTTGTAGAAAATTGGACAAAAATGTACTGGGATAATAAGTAGAGGTGCCATAGCATGCAGTTGTGGTTTATATTAATACAATACTGGAACCACACAATAATATGTTCTGTTAAATACCTTTCTTATATGGGCCATTGGTAAGATTTGTGAACACTTGAGATACCACACATCAATCAATGATCAACTTGTGAACAAACACAGTAAGAATTCTGTAACTTAAGTATTAGGCATGATCCTGAACAGGTGGTTGAAATCCAGTTTATTTCATTGCTTCAGCTTCTAATCACATTCACTTTGGGCTGTGAAGTTAACTCAGTATACATTGCAGAATACTCTAAATATATAGATCATATATATTATAATCATATGATAATTTTCATAGTGGAATGTCTATCACTTTTGATTTGCTTACAATTGTTGTTAGGTCAGGATTGAAATAGGATTAAATCTATTCTCAAACATCCTTCCAGAAATGTAGCTTTTCCTTTTAAAAAATACTATTTCAAAATATGTTAATATATACTATAAAATACATAAATTGATATACTTAAAAATGAAATTTCAATAAGGCAACAAGTTTCATCTAAAAATATAGCAATACCATGTTCACGCATTTGTTTCAAACCCATTAATCTTTACCTGTAACTGAGGGGAATTTCCAGTTAAAAATGCCATATAGATTACCAGTGAATCAAGTTTCTATCAAAACTGACTTTAAAATCAGTTCTTTCTGTCTTGCAAATATATTCTGGTATATTGTCACTAATACTGGACTGAGAATAAGATCCAGATCTTGGGTGGTCTAGGTTGGACCCTTATTAGCATTTTAACATTGAACATTTTTATCTCTCTCTCTAGATGTTAATTTCTTAATTAGTAAAGAAATTCTCAAGGTCCCCTTATGTGATAAAATGCATTATTCCAGGCTCTGTTTAATAATAAAATTGTTTTAAAAATCTACAATTACTGTAACTTCTTCTTGGCTGTACCCTCCTTAGTTCTGTAACGTTTGGCAAAAGCTTCTGCTACCTAAAACAAAAATAAAAAACATTCCTAATAGTCACCAATATCCTTCTGCTCACCAGTTTATTCTTCTCAGACTGTATATTTTTTTACTCTGTAGTAAATACAAATTTTTTAAAATTCTCTCTCCTCTAATATTGTTGACATTTTCTTTTTTTCCTGCTCCCACCTCTGAAATGGCTCCTTTCATAGTATTTACCATGTTTAACTTAAAAAACTGTTTTTGATGTGGAAAACATTTCAATATGGATGCTTTGAAGGGGCAATTTTTATATTTTAATTTCTTTCATCAACTCATCTTTCTCTTTCTCCCCTCTAAGCATAAGCATTTCAAAATACAGTTTCTGAAATTCTTTGTTTTTTTTCTTTTTTAATCATCTTAAATATTTCCAAAGTTTTAATTAGGCAACTCCAAAATCTGAATTTCGACTTTTATGCTTTCTTCCTCCTGACTGCTGGATGACCTTTCCAACTCTTGACAAATCTTTGTCTGTGTTGACATATCAGACTCTGCTTATGTTAAACAGAACTGATCCTCTCTCTGCTAATGACTATCTCCAAGACAGACTAGTGGCAAATAAGAAAAGCTTCCTAACTAGAGTTCTGGGTTTGAATCCAGGCTCTACCATTTAGCAGATATCTGACTAGGGGCAACTTATTGAATCTCATACTAAGCTTCATTAGTATCATTTGTAAAATTAGTCGATAACAGCAATTGCTGGAAAGGGGTTTGGGCAAGGATAAATCATGATTCATTGCCAGGAAGGCCCATTACTAGTAACTTCTACATGCAGTGGTCAATATGATAATCAAATATTAGCTTATAAACTAATTTTCAATTTTCTCAAACCAAATATCCATCAATTGGCAAGTCTTTGTCTTGCCCCTGAAATATTGCTGTCATTAAAAAAGTAATTAATTCATTTGCCCATTCAGTGAGTAGATTATGTGGAACTGTGCTGGATGCTGGGAATCAATAATGAGCAAAATGGGCACGATCTCATCACCCCTCTCACAGCTAACCACAGTAACGCTGATTCATCTCCCTCCACTTTCCCTCCAGTGCATCCTAAACACTCTTGTCAATGTAATGTCCCTAAATCTCACCTTTGTTTGAATCGCTTGAGTGATGACAGAAACCTCAGTTACGTTCTAGACCATCTCACACGATCATTCCTACTTCGATTTTTACTGTTTTCTTTATAGTAACCCGTGTGATCCTAGGAAAAGGTGAATCTTGCCAGTTCTCCGCTCAGATCCCAGGCTCGGACTTAACAGCCAACTCTCGTCTTCCTCCCTCTGCCCTGGCCACGCTAGATCCCTCCTCTTCCTGGGGCATGCCAGATATACTCCATGCTTTGTGGTTTCCATACTCCAGATAACTCCTCAGGGCTTTGCACTTCTATTTTGTTGGCATCGAATACTCTTTCCTGATGTATCCATACTCCTTTCCTCAAATATCACCTTTGCAGTGAAGTGTCCTCAGCTGTGAGCCCTTCCTCCAGGTCTCTATTTAGACATCACCTTTCAGGTGAGGTCTTCTGGGGCCATTCTTTTTAAAATCTCTCCCTCCTCTCCACATACACAGCTGTCCCCTATCGCTTGTCTCCTTTATATATATAAACATTTGTCCTGCTATATTTCCAGTACCTAATCGAGTCTCTAGTGCATGACTGGTATGTAACAAATGTGTGTTGAATTAATCAATGAAAGACTGGCTTCATTTCTCTCTTTAGCTGCTTCATGATAGAACTTAAAAGATTGAACTTAAAATATATTCTGATTATTTTATAAGAAAAAATCTCTGTGTATTTCAATGACATTTTTAGGTAATGAAGCTTAAGCTGAATAATAGTATTTGCTTCCTGTTTTCCTCGTGCAGCATACTGTTTAGACAGACTATCTACTTTTGTTTACAACATCTCTAGAAAGAGTTCACTGTTATTTTTCCCATTTTCCAGATGTGTGAATCAAATGATAATCTATTAAATAAACTCCTATTAAATAGCAGAGCTAGGTTTCAAACTCAGAGTCTGTCTCTAGAGTTTTAACCCCTAATCTGGGCTTTGCAGGATGCTCAATGGATACAGGAGTAAAATGTTCCTGTGAAGCACTATTGCTACCCTTGTGGGAAGAACAGGAGAAGGAGTCTCTGTAGCTTTAAAATTGGTGCTATGAAGCCACTTACATTTCGGGGAAACGCTCTCAAACCTACACTTATTGTGTTAAAAAATAAACTGAGTTATCTGAAGATCTGTGAAATTTAGCATATGTTCCACAGTGACATGAGTTAATTTCATTTCCGTCACTGCGAGCGCTCCACAGGTATATCGTGAATTGCTGTGATTACTGTGGCTGTAACCCATTATCAGAGCAGGAAATTACACGAATCTCACAACTGATATGAAATGCACTGCTGTCACTGCTCTGCATTAATTTCTAAGTAGTTGGCCATTTGGAATAATTCTGTAAATGTCCATCTTAGCACACTTTTCAGTCTAGACAAGTTAAGCCCATGCATGGAATTTTCCCCATTATTTTCAAGCAGTTATACTGAATTTTAAAATTATCTTTTTATTGGGCAATTTTACATTGAACCTTTTTCCAAACATTGAAAACATGATAGTTTCATTGTCCTACTCCCTAATATTTAAGGGAAATTTATTCTGTAAAAAGTAAAGTCATTTGCAATATATAAGAAAAGGAAGAGTGAGAAAAAAAATCTCTGAGAGTATAAACAATGTTTATTTTTCTAAGTTTTATGGAATAGATAAATGGTTTATTAAATGATTTTTTTAAAACCATATTGATCTCTTTGCTAAGATCATTTCAGATAAAGGTATACTTCATGGTTAAAGTTTTAAAATAACATTTTTGGAATTTTAAGTCTCTCTTACATTCTAAATAAAAATATTTTACCATTTAAATCAAACCTCTATAGTGCAAATTATATCTTTCCTATCCTTCCCTTGATATTGATATTCTTTCCCACATAAGAAAAATAACTTCAAATTAGCAGGTTTAATTGAAAACATTTGACAATGGTATATTTAGATAATGGCTTTGTATGGAATATTTTACATTTGAGTACATATAGTCTGTTGCAAGTCAATTCCTCTGGCTAGATCATCACACTTTTACTTGGTGTCAATCATTGTACATCATTTTACATCAGTTCGGTGTTTTTTTATTGTCACTTCACCATCTAACACATTTTAAGATACTTTTCTTCATCTTCCAAAAATTTCCACCATTTATCCCAAAAATATTTATCATAAATTTACTGACGTTTCTAGAAATTTATTTTCCTTCTCTTAAAAAAAATTTAAAAATGCTTATAATCATGGAATGGCTCTGATATTTATTTACTCATTAAGGCCACTCTCTGACACATAACTATTCAGACTATTAATTTTTATTATTTATTTTTTTTTCTTTATTGATTTTAGAGAGAGGAAGGGAGAGGGAGAGAGAGATGGAAACATCGATGAGAGAGAACATTGATTGGTCGCCTCCTGCATGCCCCCCACTGGGGATTTGGCCCTCATCCTGGGCTTGTGCCCTGACTGGGAATCAAACTGGCGACCTCTTGGTGCATGGATCGACGCCCAACCACTGAGCCACACCAGCTGGGCGACTATTAATTTTTAAATGTAATGCCTTACATACCAAACAACACAATTCTGTGCTTTGTTAGTTATATAAGTTTAACGTCTTGCACATCACATGGTATTTAATTATTGTTATTCTCTCTAGGGTACTTGGTTTTAGGTATAGGGTTAGGTGGTTGGGAGGAAAAGAAGAACCAAACCAATAACCATGTTGGGGAGAAAGGATAATGGATAAAGACATAAATAAATCACATAAAATAATAATAGATATAAACAATGGATATAACATAAATACAATATGTCCTTAAGAATAGGTAACCTGTTTATCTTCTTCATTAATCAGTTATTAATACGGAGCTTGACTCAGTTATTCGATAAATGCCAATTGAATGTTTTTGAAAGGAGATATATAGAGTATGATGAGAACACTGTTTCCTAAGAGAAAAATTAAAGATATGCATCGACATTCATGCACCTAGATATTTTTTTCTGCTGATACTAATAATTTTTCAGGCATTTTTCTGAAACATGATTTAGTAGTCAAGGAATTCTAATATGATGAGCATCTGTCACTCTCTGCACATGTAGATGTACCCTGTATACAGTCATAAGAAAAATGTATGTCTTTACGATCTTTTGAGAAATGTTCACTGTACATTTATTCCACAAGGGTCATCTTATGACTTATTTCTGGATCTTTGCAGTGGTGTTTCTGAAACCCTCTTTTTTAAGAGAGAGAACTAGCTCCCAGTCCAGAGTTAACCATGTACCTGTCTTCAGTAGTTTTTCACTGTAGCTGATGAAGTAGAGACATGTCAGTTGATATTGCTCAAGTTGGCCCAGACCTTTCTTTTCTAAGTAATTGGCCACATCCTCACTGCTCAGTGACCTATTTTTAGCTATAGTGGAACCCAATTTATTAAGCAGGCTTGTCCTTACACATCTGTTTTGCTCACACTCTTCTCTCTATATATGCCCTGTAGGAGCTCTGGCCTTACTACTCTTCCGTTCCTTTTTCCTGTTCCTTCCCCAGGACTTCTCTCTGTTTCTTTTAGAAGCACAGATAGAGAGCATTTCATCATTTGCCTTGTCTGACGCTTAACGCCTCTCCCTCCAGCATCAAAACTTCTGCATAACAAAAAGCACACTTTAACTTTTGACTACCCATGGTTTCTAACCTAGGCTTCCCTGTAGAAATATTTAAGAAATGCATGTGGAATTGAATAAAACTGCTGTCATAAAAGCCTCTTTAAATATCACAAATCACCACAGAAGATCTCAGTGGGAAGCTATCAGATTATAACAAACACGCAATAGCAGCATGTCTGAAACCAGTGTCTCCGTGCAGGGGGAGATGTGATTGAAGGTAACCCTCCCACACACACTGTTTACATCTTTCCGCAATGCACACGGTTTGCATTTGCCACCAGATGCGAACATGAACACTGTGATTAGATGTACTTTGTTTGTTATAATCACATCTTACAGTTCTTTGTGGGAGGTAGAAGATGAGGTTATTCAGGTGAGCTTCCACAAAAGGCATGTCTGGGCTTGGGCAAATCTGGAATCCAAACACAGGCGGGAAGAGGACTCAGCAAATGGCTGTTCTACAGAGACGGGGCAGGGCTATCTAGAAACTTGAGATGCAGTTTCTGAGGAGATTCGGAAGTTCTGAAAGCTGATACTGAAGTATGCTGTCAGATCAGGTAGAGAATGGAAATGGAAAATCCAGTTAAGGGACATATAACTTTGGTTCTCAACCTTAAGGGTACATTAGAATCACCTAGGTAGTTCAAAAACAAATAATTATTTTGGATAGGAACTCATCCCATGAAGCAATATTTTATTTTATTTATTTATTTATCCTCTGATTATTTTTTATTTCATTTTTTTATTGTTGAAAATATTACAGATATCCCCCTTTTTTCCCCATTGATACCCTCCTTCCCGCTCCCACCCCCCTCCTGCTTTCCCCAACTTAATGTCTGTGTCCATTGGTTGTACATATATGCATATAAGTTCTTGGTTTATCTCTTCCCATCCCCGACCCCTCCCCATCCCTCTGAGGTTTGTCAGTTTGTCCCCTAGTTGCATGTTTCTGGATCTATTTTGTTCTTCAGCTCATTTTGTTAATTATGTTCCACAAATAAGTGAGATCATGTGATACTTGTCTTTCTCTGACTGGCTTATTTCACTTAGCATAATACTCTCCAGGTTCCTCTATGTCATCTCAAAGGGTAAGAGATCTTTCTTTCTTACAGCTGCATAGTACTCCATTGTGTGAAGCAGTCTTTTAGAAGAGCTTGCTTTCTAATGTTTATATAAGGACCACTGATGTAAGGGAATGAGACGGACTGTGGTCAGTAGCATGGGACATTTGTCCATGGGTACAGAGATGTGGCAACAGCCCTGGCATCTCAGTACAGTACCACTGAGCTCCAGCTGGGAGGAGAATAGCTAAAATTAACGCCTTGGAATGGTGAAGCCAAGGCTCCTCTAGTTCATGTCTCAATCAAGGGGTGTAAGGAACTGAGAAATACTGAGAATGCAGATGGAAGCATCTGTGGGCACAAGGTGCTGGGTAAAGACAGGGAAGTCAAGGTAGGGGCTTATAAGGGACCTAAGGATCCTCATACCCTTAAGCTTTCTGGAGACATTAGCTTATGCCCAAAATGTATTGCAGGTTCTCCCTCTTAAAAGAAATGCAAAGAGTTTGCTCCTTTTTTCCTATATGAAATGTATCCAACAGAGTAACATCAACAAGTAAAAATCCTTAATTACTATAATTGAGGTTTATCAGAATAATACTTATTAGGTTAAATGCTAATTAATTATTAACAATATGTTTTTCCAAAAAATACATGTTTGCATCAATGATATAGGACTGTGCTATCTAGAAAATATAAATTAAGAGTCTCCTTTGTCTCCTACACTATGTTTTGATGATGGGAATGTTCACTCTTATTACACTGCTGGGAATAGGTTTCAGAATGACCTTGGTAGGGAGAGGAGGTCTGGATACAGCTGGTTTCCAGTTGTACAATCTGGAAAAAGAAAAAAGAAAAAAAAAAACAAACAAAAAAAAAAACAGGGCACTGCATTCTGTCTGCCTCCTGTGGTCTAATAATAAATGCTTGGAGTAAGAATCTGAAAGCCAGGCTAAATATCAGAATTGTTGATTTGGGAGAATTGAGATTTAGAAAGAATTTGAGCTCCTCATAGTTCTATATCCACTTCTGCTGAAGACAACATTACTTCTGGGTACCCCTCGCAAAGATTTTCTCTAGAATTAGGGAAATCAATGGAAAAGTACTTTGAGCCACCCAAGTCTATATGCCACCCGTTTCCGTTTTCCAAGTCTGTCTTGGGACAATGACTATGGCAATAGAGTGTCTCTAATAATTTATGAACATTGCATGTTAGTTCTTGTAAATATGGACATTCTTCAAAATTATAAAGTGTAAGCTTTACAACAGCAGCTTAATGAATGAATGATTTTTGCTTAGTTGTTGCTGTTGTGAAAATGCCCATTTAGTGATTTTGCCTCTTCTGTCTTCAGTCCTCGGCAAATGTTCGAGTTAGTGACTTGTTGTTTTTGTAAGTGGTCTGAGATGGCAAGCACCATCACTTACAAGCAATTTGGTCTTCATTACAAATTAATGAAGTGATAATTTCTCCCTGCAACCTTTTACTTGCAAAGCATTATGGTGCTGTTTGCATTATCTTCTTGAAATGTATACCTCTGCATTCAAGGACTTGTGATAACTTGCCAAATTAACATCAAGGGGAAAAATGTTAAACTAGAGTGAGAGCTCCATAATTAAAATCATATTTTACATCAAATTACACAAATCGCTCTATAATCTCTTCTCCATTTCATGTCTCTTCATACATACAGAAGAAATTTGCAATGAATTCATCAGCTGAAGTACAAACTCATATTTATTCCAATAAGGAAATCTTGACATAAATTTTTTAAGTCAATTTGTTTATTTTTAAATAATGATGTCCATGATCAAACTTTCTTTAAAATGTCCACAGAAAACATTTATTCTATGGAGTTTTTGTTATCTCTGTCCTTTACAAGCCATTGGAGAACCCAATGTAATGACAACATAACAGTGACTTTTTAACAGCAGAGTTTTGGAGAACTCCAACTCTGTTCCCTTCCTTCCTTCCTTCCTTCCTTCCTTCCTTCCTTCCTTCCTTCCTTCCTTCCTTCCTTCCTTCCTTCCTTCCTTCCTTTCTTTCTTTCTTTCTTTCTTCCTCATCTGAGGATATGCTTATTGATTTTAGAGAGGGGGAAGGGAAGGGGAGAAAGAAACATCGATGTGAGAGAGAACATTGATTGGTTGCCTTCCATACCAGGGATAGAACACACAACCCTGGCATGTGCCCTGACCAGGAATTGACCCCACACCCTTCCCTACATGGAACGACATTCCAACTGAGCCACACAGGCCAGGGCTTTTTTAATTTTTCTGATATTAAATTTATACATTATTTTTTGTACATATTTCTTCTTAAAAGTTACATAGAGTGGATGATTGAAAACAGTACACTGTTGATTATTAAAAGCACAGTGTGACTATTTTCTTATATTAAGATATAAATGTGTCTTATATGTTAGGTCGAAGGTTTTCTAAAATAGTCCAAATGTGTTTCTTTGTTGAACCTTGGGTGTGACAGTAAGTTAGGGTAATTTTGTCTTCAGGAAATTAATGCCTTTTTTATATTCTAGATCCTGAATGATCGAGGTTATTAAAATAAGGAGCGCTTTTTACTTATTTGCTCTTGTGTTTTTTTTTAGGTTTATAGTAGAGCTAGAGAGAATAAGGCATTTTTAAACTGTGTAGGCGGTGGTCCACAAATTGGTTTTGATAATTTAAACATCCTAATTTAAATAATTTATTGTTTTTCTAATGAGGTCAAAGACCAAATAAATGTCATATTTCTTTTCTTGTGGTTATTGTCAATAGAATAAATTAACATTCTATTTTATGTTGTGACTGGAAATTATGCATTGAAATTTCTATGTGTTTGTAATTAATATATATAGAAAACATGTCAATACACTTTAAATGCCATTGACTTCATTTAAAAGTATGTAAAACTTACCATTCCCTCAATGGAGAAAAATTTAGAATACATTATTAAAAGGGTTCACAAGGATTGTGTTAATTTATTTACTTAATTAAGATATATTATCTAATAAGAACTTTATATGTGTTGCTTCTTTGAATGATTTCTACATGTATTATAGGAAAAAATACTTTTTCTGTATCTTCCAAAAGGTGAAGTTTTATGTTGTGTACTGTGAAGGATATGAAGAGGCCTAAAATTCAGCAAAGGCACTGAAGCAACACTAAACTTACCTTAACATTTATTTTGAGTTTCATATGGTATTTAGTAAGAGTTAAATAATACAGACAGTTTCGTAAGAATGCGAGGGGTATAGAAGGAGAAAATAGCACAGTCCAGTTGGGGTTATACCATAAACAACAGCAACAACAAAACGATCAAATGTATCTTTTGAAAACAGTAAGAGTTCTCATTGACAAGAACATAGTATGTGCCTAGTGGAACATAATTCACTAACTTCAGTTCAAACTTCTAGAAAAATATAAATGTGCATTAGACCCAGATTTTGGAAAAACACAAATGCCAAACAGAAGAGATATTGCATAGGTAGTAGGGAGCCATGGAAAACTTTGAATCTCAGAATGACGCGGTAAAGATGTACTTTTCTGGCAGCAGTAGGCAGACCTGTTATAATCGTAAAATTGTGACACAGATCATCTGATGCTACCTTAAAAGCATCTCAAAACCTGTTCTAAGGATTGGATCTGAGAAGCAGGGTTTCACTGCTCTGAAAAGTCTTGAAACATTTTAAGTGTATTTACAATAAAAAACATTTGTATTAAGGTAACCCTAAATTCTACCACAGCAACAACCCAAGTAGCCATTTATTTCTTTTTCGTGTAAAATTTAATGTAGGTAAAAGATATGAAGAATTGAAATGTTCAGTACACTTATGTCTTTTGTTCTCCATGCATAACTTTTCTTCTTTTTTTATTTTGGGGCAGAAAGAAAGCATGTTTATATTTTTACTTCAAATTTTCTTTCATAGTCCACCAACATATATTCCTTGAAATGACTGAGTATGTTAAAAATGTTGCCCTGACTGGTGAGGCTCAGTTGTGGGGCATTGTCCCTGTACGGAAAGGTTGCCGGTTTGATTCCTGGTCAGGGCACATACCCAGAGTGTGGGGTTGAATCCAGTAGGAGGCAGCCGATCGATGTTTTGCTCTCACATCCGTGTTTCTCTCTCTGTCTCTCTCCCTTCCTGTGGGGGGGATGGAGGGATGTGGGGGGTGGAGGTGAAAGAAGGTATAGAGGGGATAAATGGTGATGGAAAAAAAGAAAAAATAATTTTAAAGAAATCAATAAAATATATTTTTAAAATGTCATACATGAAGATATATGGCAATAACATCATTTAGATTCACTTTGCTTTGCCATATATTGATTTTACCAAAATGTGGCCCAAGTTAGGAGAAGATTAATAAAGATGAATATAGGCAGTCATATTTTTTCATTCTTTTAAGTAACAAAAACAATCCAAAAATATACAACAAAACCGTTTTTATAGTGTTATTGAAGATGCCTGAGTTGAGGTTTTGATCTTGAAATACTTGGTTAGGTCTAATTAAATAAATGCTAAGCAACTTTTTTCCTGAATGTCCACAAACAGCAATGCAATTCACGTGTTCATTAAAATTATAGATTATTTTGTGTCAATGAACTCAGAGAACCTTGCAAATAAAAGGACGAGAATGTCATGGCATTGCTCTACTCATGATCTTTAATGAGTAACGCTCAAGTTTCAGCTTATTTATTTTGTATTTTCTGTGAAGCCATCCGTCTTATTTATTATTCATTCATCATACTTAACTTACTAATTAACTCTTCTTTTTTCTCCTTTGATTCTTCAGTGGGAAGAGATCAGTGGTGTTGATGAACATTACACACCCATCAGGACTTACCAGGTGTGCAATGTAATGGAACATAGTCAAAATAATTGGCTGAGGACCAACTGGGTCCCCAGGAACTCGGCGCAGAAGATCTACGTGGAGCTCAAGTTCACTCTACGGGACTGTAATAGCATCCCGTTCGTTTTGGGAACATGCAAGGAGACTTTCAACCTGTACTACATGGAGTCCGACGATGATCATGGGGTCAAGTTCCGAGAGCATCAGTTTACAAAGATCGACACCATTGCAGCTGATGAAAGTTTCACTCAGATGGATCTTGGGGACCGTATTCTTAAACTCAACACTGAAGTCAGAGAAGTAGGTCCTGTCAA
Source organism: Tadarida brasiliensis (assembly GCA_030848825.1). Taxonomy (NCBI): domain Eukaryota; kingdom Metazoa; phylum Chordata; class Mammalia; order Chiroptera; family Molossidae; genus Tadarida; species Tadarida brasiliensis. Next base: position 87,613,891 of record CM061260.1, on the reverse strand, counting down.
CAAAAAGGGATTTTATTTGGCTTTTCAAGATGTTGGAGCTTGTGTTGCCTTGGTGTCCGTGAGAGTGTACTTCAAAAAGTGCCCGTTTATAGTGAAGAATCTGGCTATGTTTCCAGACACAGTGCCCATGGATTCCCAGTCCCTGGTGGAGGTTAGGGGTTCTTGTGTTAACAATTCCAAGGAGGACGATCCTCCCAGGATGTACTGCAGCACAGAAGGCGAATGGCTTGTGCCCATCGGCAAGTGCTCGTGCAACGCTGGCTATGAAGAAAATGGTTCTATGTGCCAAGGTAAGTCTTCTCTATTTTCCTTAGAGCGGTACCTCTCAACTGTGACTTTATCATAGAGTAATTGAAAGAAATGAATTGAGCCTGAACTCACTTGGCAGCAATACAGGCCTTAAACTGAACAGTGTCTATTTATAGACTAAATTTATCCCACTTGACGTGTGGATTCATGGTTTATTTTAGCAATATTAACATGTTTGAGTATGTGGTGCTGGCCTATACCCCACTAGAGGTGTTACATATGCTATTTTTAAAGTTTTCCCTGCTATTTAATGACTACAGTAGTATAACTCTAAGGAAGAATTTTTTCTGTCATTTTATGTTGAGAGAAAAAACATCATTTGCACTCAGGTAATCTAATTCTAACAGAATTAGACAGTGTATTGACTAGGTTTGTGCTTTTCTGTCTCATAGTAGAATGTACTGCATTGTTATAAAATATAGTCTTTTCTTATACATTAAAATTTTAAATATAGAAATGCACAGGAAAACTTAAGTACCTACTCTGTAGAATCTAGTCTGTTTTAACACCTTTGTTTGCTATTACAATGTGCCAAAGGAATTGAGTTTGGTATTCTGCTTAGGGCCATTCAGTATATCTCAAGTCCACGGGGAAGAAATTGATATACTTTATACATAAATTCACCTTTCTAACAATCTGAACAGAACATAACATTTTGCTTTTGACTAGACATAGTTCATAGAAAAAAATTTTTTTAATGAGAACAAATGGTACTCTCTAGCCTCATACTTCTCTGTATTATTTAGATCCTTGGCAAGCATCATTAGAATACTGTTACTAAGTATAGTTTTGGAAGGTCTAAAATTGAAACAACATACTACTACTTGCTTATATACATGAGTAGAGAGACGTCTCAATGGCCTCATTATCCACTTGGAATTGTATTTTATCACCATGATATTATTTGCAATATATGATATTTGTGATATTAATTTTAAATAAAATGATTAGGGCCCAGCTCAAGAGGGATAAAAAAAATTGTCTATCCCTCTAATTTGATCCCTACGGAACCAGTTTCTGACACACCAGGAGAGGTATAATGTGTTTCCATTTTAATAATATGTATCAATTTAAGCAGAGCTATCTCATAAAATATTCCATTCAGCAAGAAACCTAATCATTAGATGTTTGAATTTTAAATAATTTTTCTATAGTTCTTTATATCTTATTCTAAGTTATAAGAAATGGAAAAATAAGTATCCGTGAGGTCAACAGAATCTCATAAAGTGCTAATAGAAGTAAATAAAGCATTCAGATTATTAGCTCTTTGCATATGCTGACTTGAGGACAAACTTTAGAAGACATTTTTTAAAAAGAGGAACATGAAGCTGTATTCAGAACATTCACAATAAATTCAGAATTGCTACTATTTTTCTAACCTCACCTTAATTTACTGAACCACTTTTCAGAAGTAACTGCCATGCTATTCAGTGACCCCCCATGTCAAATTACTCCCAGAGAACACAGATATGTCAGTTTTACATTGTGCACTTTATTATGTTGAAGGACAACTTTGATATAAAAATGCTATATTATTACAGACTTTCCAGCACTTAAAAATACTAGTTTCAGAATAAGAGATAAATATGCATAAATATAAAACATTCTTAGAAAATATCTTGAGCGTAAACCAACAACAGTAATTTTCGTAGAATTAGAGGTGTGGTGTGAAATGGGATGTTACTGGAATTTAAAAAGGGATGATTTTTTTAGTCATGCGATTTGAAGGTGGAGCATATTCTTATATTCTTATGGTTATTTCTTGACATTTGCTTACGTTGTCAGGTGCGTTTTGGCTTCTTCTCTTTTCATAATCAACAAATCTTGTGTGTTCAGGTTATTAGACAATGTGTCAAAGTATTCTACTATGTTCTGAATTACTTGTCGTATCTAGTATGAACCAATTTGATTTTAACAAACACTAGTTTTAATATGTCAGTGTAGTAGGTATTTTACTATGTCTTGAAAATCCAATACCCACAAAATAATTCTACAGCCTTGAATCCAGATTCTACAGAGTAGTGCCGGCCAGTTGGGTTGAGGCTGGTAATTGTGCTGTTGTTGTCAGTGGTGGTGTTGGGGTTTGTTATAGTTTCTTCTCTTAATTTTAAATTTTATGGTTGGTTTTTAATAAACTTGCATGCTGGTCAGAATAGCTTGCTGTGATACCCACAATTCAGTGTTTGATTATAAATACTTTAATTCAGGCACAAAGAGAAATGGTAATACTTCAAAAAGGTAAAAATGAAAAGATAGCTAAATAAACGTATTTCATTAGTACAGTTTTATTTTGTTTGGGTTTTGTTTACAAAAAATACTGTCACACCTTTGAAAAGTAATCATAGGCTTTCAATTGCCTAAAACAGGAAAAAATGAGACTCCTTCACTTCACTTCAACCAAACATTTAATGAGAACCTACTTCATTCCAAGCACTGCACTGAGAATTCTAAGGTTTTTTAAACATTCATGAAGCACTTACGAGACGCCAGACACTGTGTACACTTGTTAATATTTATGAGTTATTTCATTTTTCCTTTAAAATGACCTGTTGATACATACTATTATTATCTCTATTCAAAAAACTGAGAGCAGAGCTTTGATAGTTTAAATGTCTTGCCTTAAGTCCCTTAATGAGTGAGTGTGAGAGTCGAATCTGAAATCAGGCAGCCTGATTCCAAAGACTGCAGCCGTAACCTCAGCCCACAAGCTTCCCTGTGACTCAGTCCAGTGGTGACAGAGACCGGGAAACCCGCAAAGACACAAATTCCACTGGAGTTAGTGTTCCGTATACTGAAGAATGAGTAAGGCCACAGAGAGCTGGCACAAAGTAAGTAAGAATCTGTTAATACAAGCTTTATCTCTTTCAGTTTATTTTTCCAAATTCTTTTGTTTCTAGATTTTTAAGAAAGAAGAATTGCTAGGCAAAATGTCACATTGTGGGAAGATTAGGTTTCGCCTAATTTAATAAAATCTGGAAATGTGGGTTGTCGTGCACCTTAGATATGCATAAAATGTCCACCAAATTGAATTCAACAAGGGTTTTTTGACCATCTATTAATACAAATTAATAATGTGCCAGACACAGGGGAAACATAGATGAATAAGTCATTGTATCTACCTTCTAGGAGCTCACAATCTAGTATGAAAGACAGATACATAAGTGAATAATTTTAGTGCAAGACAGACCAATAAATCATCTACCAGAGGTACAGAGGTGCTTTGGTAATGAAGGGAAAGAAGAGATTAATTTTGTATTACTCAAAATTAATAATGAAAATTGTTCATTAATAATGAGAAGCCTTTGCACTGAGAGTTTTACACTCTTTACTATTGTGTTTAGAAACTTTTGGGGTAAAATGAAAGAACTAACACAGCTTACACATTTCAGAAGTTGAGGTTTATAATTTGTTTATTGAATCATTATCTCAAAATTTCAAAATGTGGAAAATTCCCTTAAGATTTCTGTGTTTGTTCCACAGGGAGGCCTTATAGGTTTACATTTCATAACCAAGTTATTTTCTGACTTTAGTAATGAAATATTCAGAATTATCTATTTTACTCTAGATGGATATTAGGGACAGTTGCTAAATGATGAAAATGTGGCAATCTCTGTTTGATAGGAAAAATATATTGATAAAAATATTTTGTGTTAAAAAAATTCATCCATCACTTTCAGAACTATAAGTAAAACCAAAATTGTCTTTGTAAAGGAGCAGAATTCTAACCACAGCATTATTTACTCTCATATATAATGTAAATTTCACAACAGCCCACTTTTTTTCTAAAATGAGAAAAAATAAAATCATATGGTATTTGTTTTTCTCTGGTTGGCTTATTTCACTTAACATAATGCTCTCCAGGTCCATCTATTCTGTCACAAAAGGTAAGATTTCCTTCTTTTTTATGGCTGAGTAGTATTCCATTGTATAAATGTACCACAGCTTTTTTATCCACTCATCTACTGATTGGCACTTAGCCTGCTTTCAAATCTTGGCTATTGCAAATAATGCTGCAATCAGCATAGGGGTACATATATTCTTTTGAATTAGTGTTTCAGGCTTCCTCAGATATATTCTCAGAAGTGTAATTGCTGGCTCATAAGGCAGTCCATTTTGGGGGAACCTCCTTACTGCTTTCCACAGTGGCGGCACCAGTCTGCATTCCCACCAACAGTGCACGAAGGTTCCCTTTTCTCCACATCCTTGCCAGCACTTGTTTGTTGATTTATTGATGATAGCCATTCTGACAGGTGTGAGGTCAATCTAATGAACAAAATAAACAAACCAACAAAATAGAAATAGACTCATAGATACAGAAAACTACAGACTGACAGTTGTCAGAGGGGAGGGGGTTGAGGGGTTGGGTGAAAAAGGTAAAGGGATTAAGCAAAAAAAAAAAAAAAAAAAAAACCCTCATAGATACAGACAATAGCATGGTGATTATAAGAGGGGAAAATCGGTGGGGGAGGTAGAAGAGGGTAAAGGGGGAATAAATGCTGATGGAAGAAATCTTGACTTTGGATTGTGAATACACAGCACGATATACAGATGATGTATTATAGACTTGTACATTTGAAACCTGTACAGTTTTATTAAGTAATGTCACCCCAATAAATTAAATTTAAAAATTAAATGAGAAAAAGTAGATGAAAATATCCATTAATCATTTATTCAGTTAGTAAACATTTATTGAGCCTCTAATATGTGTTAAATCTTACTAGACATTAGAAAAATGAAGATGAACATTATCACTGCTAAATTAGTTTGGTTGATAGTTCAAAAATGTGAGTGTGTGTGTGAGTTGAGTGTGTGTGGGTATGGGTGTGAGTGAATGTGTGTCTTAAAAGATAAAATGGTTTGGTCTCTGCCTCCAACAAAACAGAGATTTTTAACTAAATTACTAAATAGAGCTAAGTTAATAATAGTTTAAACTGAAGAGAAAGTATTAGTATTGATGAGGAAGGAGATATTGATAAAGGAGGAAAAAGTGATGAGAAATTAACATTTTCTACCATAGATGTTTTATGTTGCTGGTCTCTTTTCTTTGTTTTCTAAGAAATATGAGAAAGTAAGAGTAGAAAATCGTGCAGTTTTCTCTCTCAAGCACTGGCTGGGGAAGAAAACTAGGGAGCATTAAAAGAAATATTGCTAAAGTATCATTCAGGAATTGTGTGCCAAGCAAACTCGAAAAACAGAAAAAGGCAGCTCCAGGAATATAGAAAGTACTTATTATGATAAATTTGGTAAAATAGAAATGCACAGAAAAACAACTACACAAACTTAAACTTATAATGTAAAGATTATAGTAAGAAAGAAATCATGCATCCGACTTGGTTTGGAAGTGCGAGAAGCACTTTCTTTAATATATAATTTTAAAATATGACTTTTGTCTAAAAAAGTCATTTCTCACTTTAATGATAGAGTAAGAAATTGTGGTATCTCTTAATTTACTGTGTGTGTGGCTCAAACCTCATTTGGGTCATGTTTCTGGGATCTGGGCAGACTTTCTGGATGTTGAGAATATAGTCAAATTGCAGGTTGAGTTGTTTTTATAAGATGTCAACCAACCTCCTTTTAAAAAGATAACATTAAAAAATTAAAATTATAAACCTAAATCATCTGCTATTTGTTTTCAATCATTGACTATCTTGATTTAGGTGATTTATTTCACTTGGGAAATCCTTCATATTTCTTACATCCCAGCGTAAATAACTCTTTTCACTTTTAAAAACTGAAGGTGCAGGGAAATTTCACATTAATTCCAAGGGAACTTCATGGTCGTTATTATATTTTTTATCCTGGCTAATTAATTATGTTATCTGCTTTGATTCAGCTTGAAGAGAAGAAATGAGAAAGCTAATGGCTTTTTATATAGTCAACTAATTACATGTGAGGCAGATACCAGGAGGTTACTATAAATATTCCTGCTCCTACAAACTTTGTTTAGACTTAATGTACCAAATACCTTATTAATGTCACTGAAGAATCTGTTGCTCTGTGTTTTATCTCTGTGCGTTCAACGTGGAATGCTAACTTTCTTCCTTGTTCTTGTACATTAGCAGCTTTATAGAAAAGTGTGTTTGATGTGATGTATCAAGACATCGAGACTTTTTGAGGATTATTCGTAATTATGTTTGTTTCACCTAGGACTTAACAATACCAACTCTTACTCTCCACTTACGTCTCTGTCAGTTCAGAAACTGTCTTAAAGAAGCTGTCAAGGTTTCACTAACAGAAAGATTTAGAGATTCTGCTTGCTCCGACAGAGGAGCTGGAGAACATTAAACATCTCAGTAGAAGTTTCTTAGCACCTACTGAGTCTATGTGCACCTTCTGGAACTGCAAGGTGTTCATATGTTTTAGTGAATTCAGAAGCAGTTCTCTCTAGTTCCTTGAGAAGAGGAACCACATCTTGTCTTTTTGTAGGAACATTGTGCCTAGAACCTGGCAGAATATAATTAAGTTCTCAATTAGATAATTACCAAGTGAATAAATACTGGGCGATTTCTATGCCAATCATGCATTCTTATGATGTAAGTTCTGGAGAGAACATACTTTATATGATTTATCTTTGAATTCATGAGACCTTTCAGAAAGACTTGCACATAAAGATGTTCATGTTTGTCATTTGAAATGAATGCATTTGACTGTCAGATATATACAGTTGCAACAAGTTCAGATTACATTTATCTGAACTATCATTATGGTAATGAATAGATGATGGAAAATAACAATGTTTAATATACCTGAGGGAATGCTTTTTCTTTTATTAATTTATGATGAATATTATTTTTTCTGACTTGCAAAAATTAATTACCACTAGCTTCATACCCATAATAAGGAGAAAATCTGTTTATGAAGATGCTGAAATTTGTCCCTTAATTTTACACACTTAGTTCTTAATGTATGGATTCATCTTTTAATGCCCGCACTGAAATGATCAGGTTTCTTACCTTGCATTACAAAAATTTTAATTGTTTTTCTTGAGTATAAAATGATAGCCCTCCATTTCTATTTTGCCTTTAATGGTTATACACCCATGACTTTTCAAACAAATCAATTTATTTGAATAAAAATATGCCACTAATAAGTAATAAACTAAATAACTTTTAAATGAATTAAACAAGTACATTATGAGGGCTTTATAATAGCTATAAAACCTTTGATTTACACAAGTTTCTATGCCTTCTCACCAATTTATATAAGTTATGGCAGCATTAAAACAGTGCAGGAAACTTCCCTAAGTTTGTCCTCAAATTTCAGTTTTTATTTAATTGTTCTGTGTAGCAAAACTCTCTTGTTGCTGGTAAGTGTCTTAATGCTTGGGCTCAAGAGTTCTGGGAATGCTACTTATCTGTTGTGTGGCTAACTAGTTTGAACTTCAGTTTTCTCATCCACAAAATTTACCCTTTAGAATTGCCAACAAATGTGTTTCCTAGCCCATTGCAGAGTATCTAGCACTAGATAAAAGGTATTCTAACCTCATTGTTATTGTCAGTCATCAGCATTGTTGGAATATATTTTCTTCCTAGTTTTAATCTGTGTTAAAACACTTAGATATGACAAACTCACTCTTTTAATAGTCTGTTTCCTACCTTAAACCTTAGACTTTGGAGATAGCCTAAGGGAGAGAAAATGTCTTATAATAAATTTATACAATTATACATTCATTATTCCATCACTGGTTGTCCACCTTCTTTCAAACAGGATTCCCCCCCCCCCCAAGGAAACTTCATTTTCAGTTTAATTAAAGCTCTAGTCTATTCATTCACAGGTGATAGTTCGTCTATTTTCTTATTGTTAGTTTCTTTTTCATCTTCTTCTAAACAGCTCTTAATTTTTCCCATGAGGTATATGCCTTAGTTGCTTATTGTTTCTTGAATAGGTCTTCCCATTGGTTTTTCAAAAGTAGCCTTGAATTAATAGATGGACACGCTTATATTATATACACAGAAGGATATTCAAATTTTAACGGATTTAAGAAAATATAGTTGAGGAAACACGCAAACAACAGTAGCAAAATAGAATAAAAATGCTTCATTTCAGAAACATTGAATCTTGAATTATTTCACACTGTGTTCTGTAACATTCATTGTATAAAGGACTAGATGAGAAGCTGGAGAGGACATAATAACAGTGTTCTTACCTTGTGGAAATTATGTAAGTCAAAAATAAGTCATCAGGCCCAGCCGGTAATGACGCAGTGGTTGAGTGTTGACCATGCACCAAGAGGTCGCCGGTTCAATTCCCGGTCAGGGCACATCCCCAGGTTGTGGGTTTGATCCCCAGTGGGGGGCATGCAGGAGGTGGCCAATCAATGTTCTCTCTCATTGATGTTTCTATCTCTCTCTCCCTCTCCCTTCCTTTCTCTCTCTAAAATCAATAAAGAAAAAACAATAAAAAATAAAAATAGTAAGTCATCAAGTGCCCTGGCCAGTTTGGCTCAGTAGTTAGAGCGTCGGCCTGCGGACTAAAGAGTCCCGGGTTTGATTCCGGCCAAGGGCATGTACCTTGGTTGCAGTTCGTCCTCAGCCCCGGTTAGCGTCGTGCAGGTGGCAGCCGATATCTCTTTCTCTCTCTCTCTCTCTCTCTCTCTCTCTCTCTCTCTCTCTCTCCCTCCCTCCCACTCTGTCTGAAGATAAATGTAAAAAAAAAAAGTCATCAAGTAGGTAAATTATATGTGTAGCCATTTTACTTGACTCTACAGAGTGCTAACTATATCTGTTTGATTTGTTTCAGCTATTTATTATGTATACTTAAGAACCACCCAAATAGTAAAATAGGCAGCAGAGAAAACAATATTAATTGTATGAAGTAAATGCCAAATGTGCTTATGTGAATACTATGTGATATTACTGGAAGCTTTCAATCAAATTATGTTGATGCACTATCTAAACAGTAATTAAGTAAAACCTTGTTTCAAGTATGCAAAAGAGAGGAAAAATAAGGGGGTGTATTTTGTTTGTGACTTGTTAAAGTGTGTAGTTTATCTTTGGGTCTGTATAAAAATAAACAGTATAAATTTGAACCATGGATTTGCATGTTTAAGATACGAGGAGGAAATGTGAATTCTTTGTTCTGTATATACTACAAATCAGATTATTTTGAGCAGTCAGAGACAATTTAATTGCAAACATATTTAGGAGAGATATGCCTGTCCTTAAATTTAAGGAGTAGAACAAATTCCTATCTAACCATTTAAATACCTCGTAATGAATAAGAATAAGTTAAATGATCAACAATGAACCACCATAAAAGACCTTAAAAATTACAGGCAGTTTTATCAATGTTAGTTACATTCTAGCACAGAATTACAGCTAAATAAGAATTATAGTGTTTCAGTAAAATAGTATTCTTGTACTTTACATAGGTTAATTTAGTTATATAATCTTATTAATTTTGTTGTTCAAAGAGGGGGAAAATAACAGTAAGACATTTCCTCTTTAAGTAGGTATTTTACTACTCTTTATCATAATCTAGAAAACCATTTTAGAGGTCAGTACTAAGGAATTTTCCTAAGGTTCTAACTCAGTTCCCAGTCAGCCCTTATCAAATAGCTGTAGTGGGTCTGCTTTTGAGATATCAAGTTCTTTTTCCTACCTCACTATGTTGTGTGAACTTTCAGACTTTGCCTCGTTTGATCCAAATAACAAATAATTTGTCCATTGAATAGTTTATTTATTTAAGGGTCTGTCTGTGGCAAAATATGGATTAAGCTCCCAAGGACAGTATTCAATGAGCTAATTTAAGACATGGAAAAAAATATTTCCAATTGCAGAAAGAAAAATAGCTGAGGTTTTACTTGAAAGAAGTTGTTTTGTCATTGCATTTCCAGCCTAATTTTCAAAGGTAGACCAGAACATTGCTTTGTACACCACTAAGTGTCTATAAGTGCAAATTCATCTGAAAAGTGATTAGAATTTTCTAAGAAAAAGCCATATTTCTTAATGAGAGAGGGAATATTAGTTATTTTGAATATGTAAATGTTATACTGACTTTGACATCTTAATAAGTAACACCTTGTCGTGAAGCTCATGGATCTGCCATCATAAATCAAGTCTAGTAAGACTCCACAGGAAGTCTTGAAATTTCATTTCAATTTTTATTTAACTTAGGCTACTTTGGGGCTTAGGTAGACAGTCTTCCTTGGTTCTGGTTCTGTTTTGCTGCATGCCATTTCATTAAATAATTTAATAGTTTTTTTTAATCCTCACCCAAAGATATTTTTTCCATTGATTTTTTTAGAGATAGTGGAAGAGAGGTAGAAAGAGAGAGAGAGAGAGAGAGAGAGAGAGAGAGAGAGAGAGAGATATCCATGTGAGAGAGACACATCCATCGGTTGCTTCCTGCACTGGCCGGGACTACGCTCAGGGTCAAACCCAGGTACATGCCCTTGACCTAGATTTAGCCCACGACCCTTCAGTGAGTGAGCTGAAGCTCGCACTGAGCCACACCAGCCAAGGCTAAATAAAATTGTTAAAGCTTATATATTATATAATCCATGGCTTTTGTAAAGAATATTATTCATCTTTGATTTTTCAAACTTAGGCTTTTCTTTCTTGCTATTAAGATATTGTCAAAGCATCTGTATTTTAAAATTTAGAGATCGCAATATTATTTTTCAGATTGTATGTAACAATTCTAAAGAGAGATGACTGATATTTTATTGAATTTTCCAATTATTTATTTTACAGTTTTTAGTTGACCTCTCCCAGCGGAGGAGAAATCAAACTCCATGCAAAATCCACCCGAGAGCCAGATCTTTTCCTCCCTCTTGCGATTCCTAGGTTCTGTGAAAAGCATCGGTAATAGTTTCACAGTGATCGCTTTGCCAGTACAGCTCCGTCGAACACTTTCCACCTTCGTCCCTGTGATCTCTCCCCCCACTTAGGTCTGCGCTCGGAGTTTTGACAATCCCTTATTAGTTCCAGAGTAGGACTTATAAGCGCTAATCAGGGTTTACATTACAACTCTGACAGCTGGCACTGAACTGAAATAGAGAGCAATTGTAGAGAGAAGGGTACGTTTTGATAATATTTGATGAAAGTGCTCTTAAAGCAAGAGTCATTTGGAAAGAATCAGACTCGAAAGACTGTGTGTATTTTCTGCTGCTGTCGCTTCTCAGCTTCCAGGCTGAACACAAACATCCTGTTGGCGGGTAGCGCTATGATCACTTATGGATGCCTCTTTCAGGGGCCAGGATCCATGAGAGAAAAAAATATATGTATCAGACACTTTGGTCCTTTTGCGATTGACTGTTTGATAGTCCTCTGAGATGTGTAGCTGCTGATTGCCCTTCAGACACAGCATCACAATGTGAATTTCTAATCACAGATTTTTTTCTGTGAGAGGATAGCCAGGGATCCCGAGGGTGCCTCCAGACCATGAAATCATAACCCTCATATAATCAGCCACAGGCTTAAAAAAAAAATTATAAATAGATAAATAAGAAGTAAGAATGACTTCTAATAGCAAAAGACCTGGATGTAAATATTCCTGAATTCTCTGCTCAGTGGTCAGTTCCAATCCTGCAAAGGTTAAACGTGGATGCTGTAATTGGGAACAGCTGCTGCTTTTTGATATGAAGACTCACTTTCAACAAGAAAAGACAAAGTGTATGTGCTGTGGGATGAGGGGATCCCATTCTTGAATTAATGCATAAAGAATATGTAAAGTTCTGTGAAACTCAGAAACGAATCTGTGTAATTGGTTGGAAAGGAACGTTTTCGCTTCTCTGGTATTTATCTGTATTTCAGAGATTTGGATCTTTTTGCTGTCCATGGAGTGCTGCTGTACTGAAGACGGAATGTTTTAATCGATCAGTCAGCATGTGCGAAAGTTTTATGGCTACAGAATCGGTTGTCGTGTTCAGCGGGGAGAGGAGGGTACCGTTCTTGCTCTCAGGCATCTTATATTCTAAAGGTGATATGACCTGAGTTCATGTTAAATGGAAGCACGCACAATATTTATAGGGAAAACATGCTGCTAAGGTGTCTTGAATGAAAGTTTTCAATCTCTGTGCAGTTCGATACTCCATCGTTGTTCATTGTTGTCAACAAACTTTTACTGAGTGCCTACTGTACCAAGTGTCCACTGGCAGCACGACACTGAATGAGACAGAGAAATCCTGCTCTCAAGGAACTCAGTCTTAGTGGAGATGTCAAGAAATCAAATGCTAATGCAAATGCTTTCAGTGTACCGCCCATAGAATTTTAAAGCCTACAGCAATGTTCTCAACCCCCACAAAACTGCCCCAAGGCTTATTTGGCAAAGTCTGAAGACATTTTTGGTTGTCGCGCTGAAAGAGGGGGTTGCTACTGGCATCGTGTTTAGAGGCTAGAGCTGTTGCTGAATATCCTACAGTGCACAGGGCAGCCTCCACAGCCCAGACCCAGTCAAACATGTCAACACTGTCCACGTGGAGAAGCCCTGCTCCAGAATCTCCCCTTCTTTTATTTTTTATAGAAACATCAATGAGAGAGAAACATTGAGCAGTTGCCTCCTGCATGCCCGCTACTGAGGATTGAGCCCGAAACCTGGGCATGTGCCCTGACCTGGAATCGAACCAGCAACCTCCTGGTGCATGGGATGATGCTCAACCAACTGACCCACACTGGCTGGGCACCCCTTCTTTAAAAACATTTTTTATTGATTAATATGAGAGACAGAGACAGAGACAGAGACAGAGACAGAGACAGAGAAGGGGGAAACACTGATTTATTGTTTCACTTATTTATGCATTCATTAGTTGATTCTTGTATGTGTCCTGACTGGGAATTGAACCCACAACCTTAGTGTTTAGGGACGGTGCTCTAACCAACTGACCTACCCAGCCAGGGCCTGAGAATCACCCCTTCTTTAATAGAGATATAAATTAAGGCTAAAACGGTCAATTACACATTGGCAGAGCCTAAACAGGAACCCTGGCTCAAGCATCTTATGAGTGTACCTGAAGATTCATTCTCTCCGGGATTTCCTTAGACATGTACATGACTTTTGAAGGCGTGTGAACTCTACCAACTATTTAGATCATTAGGAGTGACACAGATGCTACAACAACCATCACAACAACACAACACCCCCCCTAAGAGTCCTTCTCTGAGAGAAAAAGTAAAGATTCAGGGATATTGACCTGAAGGTGGATATTTTAAAAGAGGGGAAGAATATTACTTGCAAAGACCTGGACAAAGTGATTGGCATTCGGGGGCTTGAAGTTAGTAGTGCAAGAACAGAGAATGTGGAGGGAGTGATAAAAGAGACATCAAGGAGAAAACACTTGGAGAGTGCGGGTGTTTCCTTATGCAAAGGGCTCGAACAGCTGCTCTGGGGTGCGTTCCCTCTTAGGTTCCTCTGAAGTGCAGATGTGAAATCAACTCTGACATCTGACTCTTTATTTTCTCTGTAATGTGATACTAATGCAAAGATGACAGGTAGATGTGGTTATATTACACGACATATTGTATTAATAGTCTTTGTATAAAAAGTGCCCGTGCTTCTCGTGCTAGGACTGTTTCTCCTTTGAAAATTAGAGCAGCACCTCAGCATCAGCTGTTTCTTTTAAAAATAGCCATTTCTGTCCTCTGACATGTAACCGAGCCTGGCAGTTCATTTAATCCTCCCAATGACCAGGGAGGAAGGTGCCGTCCTGTCCCCGTTTTCCATGAGGAAAGGAGAGGCTGAGAGCATTTGGACATTGTCTGAGGTCACAGTTAGGAAGTCCTGAAGCTGGACTTTGAATACACAGCACTTGTGTGACCAGAGCTCACCCAGCCTCCCTAGTGCAGAGGGCCAGGGACATGAGGAACCTGACGCCCACCAGCCCGAGTTTTCAGAAACAGCTCATGCAGCTCAGGGCGGTAGTTACTCTCCAGATGCTTTTGAGGATGTTCCTTAATACTATCTACCATGTCCTCTCTCGGAGGCGCATCATAGACATTTACCTCTGGCTCCAGTGGAAGGAGTGGTTGTGTTTCTTTTGAGCTATTACCCCCTTTTTTTTACTTTCCGTAGTTGATTCACCTTACGGTCCTGGTGTCTTGTTTGCATTCCCTATGAGAGGTCACAGAATTATGTGTCTTCATACATGCAACAAGCAGGCATGCCCTTGTAACATACCTTTCTGATGCTGAACTCACAATTCTTCCTTTTATATTCCTTTTGTGCTCTATTATTCACCTTTAAAAAGTATTTGTAGTAAGTTATTCCATCCTAAATTGTGGGTATCCTGTCTCAAGTATGGTAAGACATAAATATGTTTGAAATGCCATTTATTGATTACCTAGTGTGTACCCTGTGATTAATGTACCCTTAACCCTCAATAAAACCCTTACCAGGTAAATATTAATAGCCATGTTTTGCCAAGGCAGGGCTGAGAGAATTTACTAATTTGCCCAGTGTCACAATGCCAGGATGTAAATTCAAGTCTGTCTAATTTTGAAATCCAGTTCTTCTATAATATACTAAGTTAATATTTTTCATTTAACGTTGCTTTTGCAAGTCACCATATGTGAACATTTTCAAGTTCTTGCTGCCAATGGGGTGGCTGGAGAATTTGGCTATTAGTGTTGAGATAAAAAGATGGACAGTAGTTGTTTAAAAAGGCAAGAACTTCATATTCATGTATATAACCCTTTCCTCTTTTTTCAGTACAGATTTGCGTAAAACTCTAACACAAGGATGCTTTAACAGGGTATCTCTGGACTTTATTTTCTGGCCATGTGGAACTGAGTCACGCCTCTAATTACCTTTGCTTCTCTTCCCATTGCTCCTGCTGTTGCTGAGGACATGATTGATAGATGGTGGCAAGGAGGGAACCGGGGCTCAGAAAGACACTCGCGATGTGCCCAGTGTGTACGCTTGCACAATATGCTTCGTTATTAGCTTGCCGGATCTCCACGTGGCAGATTGGGAATGCAGTTTGGAGATGGCTGACATATCTGCTACACATATTGAATTTTTTAAAAGCTTGTAAGCACTGCTATGCATAAAAATGTATATACATATGTAAATATACATGCTTATATGCATGTACATTTATATATGGGTATACATGTGTATGTATATAAACCTATGTAACATGCATATATGTAATATGTGCATATATTTATATATGTATGCCTATTACATATTTTATTAGTGTATATACACATTTAATTATTGTACTATGAATATTTATAAATACACTTATGATCTTTATTTTTTAATTTCTGATCTGATTTTTATTATTTCCTTCCTTCTACTTACTTTGGGTTTTGTTTACTTCTCTTTCTCTAGTTTCTTTAGGTGTAAATTTAGATTGATTTTTTGGGTGAAAGGGGAAGAGGAATATAGTCAATAATATTATGATAAATTTACACAATGACAGATGATTACTTTAATTAGTGGTGTGATCACACTGTAAAGTATAAAAATGTCGAATCACTATATTGTACAACTGAAACTCAGATAACCAATATAAGGTTATGTACCAACTATAAAAA
Organism: Tadarida brasiliensis; assembly: GCA_030848825.1. Classification (NCBI taxonomy): domain Eukaryota; kingdom Metazoa; phylum Chordata; class Mammalia; order Chiroptera; family Molossidae; genus Tadarida; species Tadarida brasiliensis. The sequence goes on along the minus strand of CM061260.1, from coordinate 87,598,103 downwards.
TATCTTTATTTCTTAAAACAAATTAAGAAGAGTGAAGTAAGGAATAAAATATCAGACGGCTTCAGATGGTGATGGGCTGCAACATGCATTCTTATATTTCTTTGCTGCTTTTAAAATGAAGCTGCATACAAAGTAAGTTAATGAATATAATATGTATATCTTTTAAAACTTGGAGGGATAGCATATACTAATAAATCTTCACACTCTTTTAGTAAATAAATGTGGCTTAAAATGTACGTACTTCCTAAGTTCCTCATCAGGTTGTTTTAGATGAGAATCATTTATGAAACTATTTTTCCTTTAAAAATGTTATTGCTGTTACAGATTACAATTTTTTTGTGTTGCTATCAGAAATGTCTTAACCTTTTAAGCTTTCCAGAATATAAAGGCTTGTATAAAGCAACTATTTCCTTAATATAGTAAAACCCCTTTACAATGTTGTTCGTGAACAGAAGTAATTTGCTAGGGCTTTTGCAGTTTAGAGGTGTTGTTTTCGTGACAACATACACACTGCTTTATATCCAAACCTTTGTAATGATGATAGGCGGGATGATGGTGTTCTATTAGTGCCTCTTTGCAGAGCTACTGGGAAAAGGAAGCTAAAAATAAAAGCCGACTATATCTTTCATAAGGTTGATGGTTGCTCTTATTAATGATGAAAAGAAAATGAGAAAATGCATTGGCTTGCTTTTTATTAAGCACAGTAGGTAAAGCAGATGAACATTTGAAAGCTCATTCAGCTGCCATAAAGAAATTTAAACATTGTTCATGTTGGCTGATAGCCAAGCTCATGCTGCAAACTCCAGCCAAGGGTCAGCCCTGCAGAGGAATTGTCAGCTCTGTGTGCAGAGGGTCGTTTCTGGACACTCTTAGTCCAGTGATAAACCTGAGCTGTGCCCAGCAGGGCTGGTGAGAGCACATTTGTTTGACGTGACTTAATGTACATCTACTTTCACCGCAAAGATCCTGTAAGATTCCTTAGCGTGAACTGATGATATCACTTGATTTTATACATTTGGATCTTCTTTATAAGTTTGGTGCTGCATGTCTTACCCTAGAATATTATTTAAGAGTTAGAATTAGGAGAGAACCATAAAATATGACACTAAAATATGAGTACTAAATTGTTTTTAAAGCTAATAAAAAGCAAATTTTGTTGTTGGGACAGATTGTGGTCATCCTAAGATTAGCAGCTTTCCACACCTTTAGAAGTCTTTTTGGGGTCCAGTTCAAAGTCTGTACATACGAGATGTATCTTTTGTGTGACTATTGACAGCTTCTTTATTTATTAATTGTTTTTCTTTATTAACAAGATGCATTATATCAATATATAACAGGTAGATGAAGCAACAGGAAAATGTGGGTAACTTTCTCAAATGTAGGCACACTTGGTAGAGATAGAAGTACTTAAACTGAGGGAGTTGCTGTACCCTCACTTTTTATTATTTTGAGAATTATAGCATCTCTCCTTCCTACACAGACATTTGTCCATAAAAAACTATTTAAAATTAAACTTCATAAACTAGAGACAAAATCTACATGTTTAGCTGATCAACTTACTGGTGGACAGGAAAATTAAATTATTGAGACCTGCAGTGGGGCAGATAAATTAGAATAGTTAATTAATAATAAAATTATAAAACAAATTCTACTATATTAGTTAACACAGTTTGCTTTATTCATCTTTTATATTTTCTAACTTCCATTAAAAAAAAAGTCTACAAAGAGTAACAGAAAAGTAATTGCCTTAATTTCTGAAGAAAGAAAAAGGTTAGAAATAGTCATTACTCTATAGTACAGCTACAGATACACTTAGAATGCCCATATATTCTAAACAGTTGTTAAATGTTGAAGAGACAGACAGGAAAAACAGTTGCTTAATTTTTCATATACAAATAAGAAGGTCTTTTGTGATTTGCTAAATTACTTCCCCAGTTTAAAGCAAAAGCAAAAAAATAAATTAAATTTGAAAATCAAGATATTCCTTATGAAAAATATAAATTGAAGATGAAAAGGCATTTGGAAATTGTCAAGTTATCTATGGCTGAAATTATCCATCCTGGAATACCTATTTTAAGATGTAAGGATTTGAAGCGTTCTAACTTAGTAATTACATTTTATTTGCTATTGTTCATTTGCTGGCCATTTATGTGACATAATTATGTGCGGTTGCTTAGATGATTGTAATGATAAGGCAAAAAATGCCTTTATAATCTAGTACATTCTATGTCTAAGAAACTCAGTGAATACATTCTATGCACCTCAGAGGACACTCTATACTTCCTCTGAAGGCTTTTGGTATTTTCACAACAATTTTCTAAAAGTACACTGGGTTTGAAAGTAGACTAGGTGGATCCTTTACATTTTCTACCAATTGTAAGATTTTACACACCTCAATTATTCACATATTTTTATATTTCTCTTAGCTTAATAGTTATGTTCTTTCAACTGATGCCAGTTTATAAAATTAGTTCGTAATAGCCTAGATTCTAAAGAAGATGCATTTTCCCCCCAAATAACTTTACAGAAAACACTTTTGCTAATTGTTAAGCTAGGACTCCAGAGTGGCAACTGTCTCCTAGATACGCCACATTTTTGCGTAGGGGAATTTTTTATTCTTATGGCATCAGCCCGTGGTCCTCAGTCAGATCTCACCTTACTTCAGACACATAGTTATTACTTGCTGGGGGATTCGATTTCCAAGCTAAAAGGAGAAGAACATTTAAAAGTTGAAACGGGGGCAAAGAGAGCATATACAGTGGGTATAGTGGAATCGCATTGACGGCCTGGGTACAGGACAGGAGCTGGCAGGGCTGTGATCACGTGCACCAGTGTTTAAACTACATTCCCTGGGGCCTCTGAGGGGCCCCCGCGTTCTGTGCTTGAGTGAACCCGGAGTGCATCCCAGGACTGCGAAGTGCAGAAAGCAAATAAAAACATATCCATAGCTGTGACCTTGAGGTTTAAATAAATGTTTACATTACATTCTCTCCACTCTGGCAAAGAATTAAGCGGGTAAATATTTTACAATGTTTTCTTCACATGAAACAATGGTTAGAAGCATCATTGCTTTAATCAGGATAAATAGTATAAAAAAAGAGGCTCTGGATTTTATCCTGGCTCTATTTTTTAACCGCTATGTGACCCTGGGCAAAGTAATTAGCCACTCTGGGTTCATCTCCTTTGTAACATCGTTGAAAGAATAAAGTGAGATACTGTAATGTTTACAAAATGTTCGACACAGGTCCTGGCACATAGTAAGTACTTAATAAGTATTAGACTTTTATCATAATAAGAAAAAAGTCTTGCCCTGACCGGTTTGACTCAGCGTTTAGAGCGTCGGCTTGGCTGCAGTTCGTCGCCGGCCCCGTTGGGGTCGTGTGGGTGGCAACCAGTCGATGTGTCTCTCTCACATCGATGTTTCTCTCTCTCTCTTCCTCCCTCTCTCCCTCCCGCTCTATCTGAAGATAAATGCAAAAATGTCCTCGGTGAGAATAAAAAAAAAAAGTCTTAATTATGGGGGAAATTCAGCTAGCTATCGTCAAAGGGGTTTTTGGAAGTTCCAGGAATCCAGAGAGCCAAGGATTTTCTATATGTCAAATAAAAGGATAAAACAAAATGAAATGTAACTAAATATCACACAATATGTCTTTTAACATACAATATTTCTGTACTCTAAATTGAGAGATCTTCGATTGTTATGTATTTAGAACTTGGACTAATCCATGATTGGATAGTTTTTCAGAAACAAATAACACTACTTGGTGGGGTAATTGGTTTTGATGGTCTGACTAACCTGGTTCAGGGTTATTTCTTTTAAAGCAAGGCATGCCATACTGTTCTGAATTTTTTATGTTTTGAAATACCTTGTTGTGACAAGTATTTTTTCTTTATCATGTGGAAAATTAGTTCTTATTCAGGGCCAAATAATTAACTACTTTGCCAGTTTCATGGAGTTTGAAGCTCAAGCATGATTATTGAGAATCACATGTAAATCCCTGAGATGTGTTCCATTGTGTAAGGTTGTGTAGGGAGAGGGAGGTGCAGGAACGGGTATGGCAGCGTGTATATAGACACGAGGGGACGCAGATGCTGGATTGTCAGGCAGAAAGCGAGAGTGACAGAGTGTGTACATATCACACCGTGAACTTCCTTTAAAGTGGTCAAAAGAGAGAAATCAGTGAAGGCCTGATGCTCAGGAGTCCTTACATTTTATATGTAAGAGAGGCAATAGACTCTGTCTTGGAAATTCTGAAAATTGACCTCAGACTTTGGAGGCAGTCTTTTTTAGATATTGAGGAGATAAGCCCAAGGGATGACTTCCAGGTCTCTGATTACTCATTCCTCAATCATACTTTATTTCCTGTGTGTTTCTGAGTAAATATTAATTTAAAGTAAGGAACTTAATACATCACTGAAAATGGAATATTTAAGTCAGTATGTTAAGGAAAACACTTTATAAGTCATGATATAAATTTAAATCCTGAAACCTGGAACAAAATTTCCCCAGTTCCCTGTGCCCATCCAGGAAAAACCTGTGAGTTCTGCTTGTTGTGTGTACTGGGTACTAGAGGGCGATGGATTCATCACTTTACCTGTGATTTCAGGAGGCTGCGTGTTACTATTTTATTCATTTTAACACCTCAGGAAAATTTACTATAATAACTCAGTCAGGATATCCCAGAACATGATGACTATTATTTTCGGCAGTTTATTTGTAATGTCCCATGTCCAAGAATGACTAACTCTTGTATTAGGTTGTTTAAACTGGAAAGGTCAAATGACTTAAGCTTCCAAAAATTCATTTAGCAAATTTCACATTTGCTTTCAGCACTTTGGTTCCTTTCACCAAAGTACAAAACGTTAGGACTGTAAGTGCAGTGACTTTACAAGGTTAATTATAGTGTATTGTGCATAACAGGCATTTTGCTGGTATTTCAATATTATGTTTGGCATGTGTGATAACACTGCAAAGTAGATTTGCTGTAACTTTGACTTCAGTATCCTTAGTTAGAAATGACTGGTCTGTGAGACACATGGTCCCCAGATAAAATGCCTACTTAGATTCACTTAAAAATTTTTAATATAGCTTCTACTGAAAACCGTTTCACGCATTGGTTGGTATTCACTGACAGAGTGGGTATAATTGGCAACGTGTAGTTAAGTGGTGCACAAAAGCCTACAGATGACAACAGAATACTGAAGATGAAAACTTGACTAAGATGTAGTGTTCTTGGAAAACATTGGAGGAAATGCAAATGTGAAAGCCTGCCAATACAGTAAAGTGGGTTAACTTCTGAGCGCTCACATACAAGCCTAATAAATACAATATACCCACAAACAAGCTCATTGTCCTATGCGCAGTGCCCTTGCTATTCAACATATTTGGGACTAAATATTGAAAACATAATAACAATGCTATGTTCATTTAAATAACATTTTTGTTTATTGTACGATTAGATACACTATTACATGGCATAAATTTGGCTTTGGAAGTTATGAATTTTATATTACATAGTGGTTGACTATTAAATTCAAGGCATTATGCAAAACACTGTGTAGGATGCAACACCTGAGTAACCCATAAACATGCACAAGGAAGTGTGTACTCACGGTGGTTTCCAAACTGAGGTGCAGGTGAACCAGAGTGTCACAGGAATGTCCGGCGGTACATGGCTTTAAGAAAATTAGTTTTCAAGTCCTCAACTTTCATATGTACTGACGTTGATCTGTGTAAGAATTAGACTGTGTCTAAACCCAAACTCTCAAGGTAGTTCTCCTTCCCCACATCGAGTCCCACCACTGGTCTTTGCCTTATTTTCTAAAGAAAAGCGTTCCTCTCATCCTTCAGAAATCTTAAAGTGCATATTTCTTTGGCTATAAGTGTTAAAAGGAATGAAAACTTAGTTTTGAGAAAATGAATTGGTGTGTATCAAATTCTATTTCAAGTCAAGTGATTTTCAGTTCCCTGTTTTTATTCAAACAGAAGAGAAACCTAATAAACTGTCCATTGCTGAAGTAGTAAAAATCATTTCAATGATCAACTACTATAGTATTTAACATATAACTCAAGTTCAAAGAATTAAGTCACACTGCTGTAAGAAAACGATTTCCATTTCTATATATTTATGTAAACCTGATTTCTTAATGTATATAAAACAATAAAAAATAGCAAATAAGTTGATTCTGATTGCATAGCAATAAATAATATCCATCCTAAATGAAAAAAATCTAGTTCATCTCAGTAATACATGAATTTCTAATAATATTTTACTTATTTACATTGCTTTTAAATGTATATCAATGAATGTTATCATTCCTTTACAAAATATAGAAAATTTTAAAAAATAATTTACAGCCTTACAACATTATAATTAAAAATGTGTTAATTTCAATATTTTATTGTAACAATATATGATAGATTGATCAATATAAGATTTTTTAAGCATAAAAATATATTACCCCAGCATAATATTTTATTGGGAAGTTGATTGAAAATACAAATTCAAGAAGAAAAGGAAATAAAAAATCCAGACCATTAGAGAAGAAGGTGATAATTTATTTTTACATGATAGTAGGTATCAAATCAATATGGTATTTAGATTCTGTTGGGTGAATTTAGAGGAGTGGTGTAACAGCTTTATTTTAAAATGTCAGTATTTACAATATGTTACAAATTACATCATTTCCAATTATTTACACTCATGAGGAAACATTTTAAATGTCAATCTTAAAAATGAGTCAGTATATAGATTAAAAAAATTTTTTTCTTTATTGATTTGAGAGAGAAAGGAAGGAAGAGGGAGAGAGAGAGAGAGAAACATTGATGAGAGAGAGCATCAATTGGCCACCTCCTGCATGCCCCCCACTGGGGATTTGGCCCACAACCTGGGCATGTGCCCTGACCAGGAATCGAACTGGTGACCTCTTGGTGCATGGGTTGATGCTCAACCACTGAGCCACAGCAGCTGGACTAATTTTAAAAGACTATTTCAGGGTGCATGTGAGCAATAAAAGTTACAAATTCATAGCTCTATGCCAACAACTTTATATTACAATGAAGAGATTAAGATGCGGAGCGATTACATGTATTACCAAGGTCACCTCACCTAGTTCGGAGACAAGAGGTGTCACGAAGAGGACAACACTGAAGGTGAAATTTTCCTGAGTGAAATGCCTCTCGAGGCTCTGGAAAGATTTGAAGATAGGAAAAGTTTTCACCCAGATTTATCACATCCATCCCAGGAACACAGAACATTTTGGTCTGCCTGATTTGCAGTTTTGTTAGAATGTATTAATATCTAAGGGGGGGAAGTTATGTTGGGGCTGGGTGACTTCTGAAAGATTTAAAATTTTCTTCAAATATTGTGTCTGTGGGGTAGCTTCTGAAGGTTTTTTAGTAGAATGAAGGGGAAAAGCAGTATAAGTCTAACTTAGAATTTGTAAGTAAACACTGTTACATGGTTTTGATAATGTCAGGAAAGGTGATTTGATTCAGACAGTATTTTAGGGAAATCAGTCAGGTATCATTTTATTTAGTTTTATTTGGTTTTACCTTCCTTCAGATTTTATAGTATGGCTATACTCACTGGTATGGCTCTATTCCCCTAACACACACACACACACACACACACACACACACACACGCATGCACAATTGAATCTCTAAATCTGCTCCCATGGGGCTTTGTGTCCAGGCTCTGGACTTTTTTTTAAGGCACAAGCATGATGGCCCTCATACTGGCTCCCTCCATGGCTCAATATCTATGCTCTTGTAACATTCCTTCTACCATATTATGCTTATTTAAAATTTTAAAAAAATCATTAAACACACCAAATGATCTTATTTGGTGTACATTTCCCCTTCCCCATATTTCTAATAATTAAATTTACCTATGAAAAGTAATATATATGTATATTCCTCTTTTTGTTAATAATTTTCACTAAGATAAATAGGATACGTTTATAGGCACAATTGTCCACTAAAGATAAATATTTTGGTGCCATTTTATTGTACAAAAAAGTTACCTGCCATTTCTTTTAATGTGTGTAGTTAGTAAATTATTTATTATACAAAATACTAACAACCTATTAATAACCTATTACTACATTTGGATCATATCATCACATTTTTAAATACTTCCTATATTGTATGAATATAGGAAGTATTATATACCTAAAGGAACACAACCTAGATATTTTATGTTAACACACAACTTAGAAAGAATGCAGTCTGACATTCACTTTTTTCCTTCCTCTCCTTTCTCACTTCTAGCTACTAGTTGTTTGTGTTGTTGTTGGTATTTCTTGTTTGTTTATGTTTTGGGCAGTACAGAATAGTGTGTTTCGAAAGCTAACGTGCACATAGATTACCTGCAGCTCTTGTTGAAAACACTGATTCTGAGTCTGCAGGGCTGGGGCGGGGCCTGGGATTGTGCCTTTCTGACGCGCTCTCAGGTCGCAGGGACAGTGCTGGTCTACAGACCACAGTGTAGTCAGACTTCAGAGACAAAAATGACACATACGTACTTCTGCTTATAAAACAATTTCCTTTATAAAGTTTAATTTACATGAACATATTTTTTAAATGGAAAGCAAAAATTTAGTGCTCGTGCAATAAAGACCCATTTCTGGCCAGGGTGATGGATCTGAGAAGTGTGTGCTGGTGGGAAATCGGGAGGTGAGGCTGGTGAACGTCGAGGCAGCAGGTAGTCGGACAGCCGCGTTCAAGCAGGTGGGCCGGTCCGTGGGGCGGGCAGGGCGGTGAAAGGCTTGAGGCACAACTGATACTGGGAACAGAGAGGCGTCAGAAGCTTCAAATAATTGTAAGGGAGACATTGATCTGGCTAGATTTCATGTAGAAAGTACAAATGCACCGTGTTTTGGAGGAAGGTTTAACTTTTAGGTTTATGGGAAAATATATGAACTAGTCGGTGGGGAAAGATAACATTTTTAATGATGTAATTTAGGCACAGAAGTCATTTCTCAATTTTATGCCAGATTAAATCATGGACGACAATTAATATTGCAGTGTGTTACGCAAAATGGTTTCTTCGAATGCGAGACTATTCAAGCAGCCAAGAAAGAATTGAAGTGCTCTGTAATTAATTTTAAACACAGTCTCAAAATGAAAGGGATTTTTTTTTTTAATTCTGTACTCCAGGCTAGAAAAAACTTAGCTATTTGCCTATCATTCATTCAGGTTATTTTTAGTACCAAGTGTAGACAAACAGCAGACAGAATAAACTTTCAATTCTACTGAATCATAGCTGTCAGTTCTCTTTCATCTCTGCACCTGAATTCAATGTGTACAAGGAAACTTGCCTTTTCAGGGTGTGGGAAAATGACCTCCTGTTTTATATCCCAAAATGGGCAAGTTTAGATTTTAATAAAATATAGCAATTTATCCCTATATAAAAGACCACATATGTTCCATGTCTACTTATTTACTTTACATAAATAACATGACACCTAAAATAACAAAAAGATCAGGATTTAAGAGCAGAATAACATTGTGTCCTGGGTATTTGTCATGTATTACTCACTTACTCTATCATATGTGAAGATGAACTATTTAGAAAATAGGAAATACTGAACAAAAGTGGAAGGCCTCAATCATTTATTGGTAGCGTTTTTTAATGCAATAGAGGCAATAATAATGCTATAGACTCAACTGCTTCCCCAAAGACTTGCATTGTCTTCCCCACTTTTCAGTTTGGCATTGAACTAGCGTGTGTAAATGAGGGTGTCTGCTCTTTTTGCCCTGTTGTTCAGTCATGAGCGGCAGGCCTTGCCTTTGGTACCGAGGTTATTCATAAGATCAAAGATTTTAAAATGTTTTCATTGTTATTGTTGTTGACATGACTTTTTGCTTCTACTTCCCCTGCTGGGCCAGACCCTAAGAACTCTGCACCGGCTGTTATTTTTTCTCATGTGCCGAATTGCTGTTGGTTTGAAGACTGGAAGGGCAGAGGGGAAATTATACTGGTTCTTCAGTTAGACTTGCATTGTTTCTAACCAGAGAGGAGAGTGTAAGTGCTACTTCTGAGGAAAACAGTGGAAGCATACGAAGATAAATGAATGCATTTTGAAGTTTGTCGGCTGGAAAAGGCAAAAAGTTAACTAAAGGGTATGCTTCTCCTATAGAATTTCAATTACATTTTCCATCATGCAAAGATGTGCAGATTGCTTGAGCTTGTTTAAGGTGGAAATAATAATAATAATTCATTTATTTTTAAATCCTTAAGTTCATTCTTGCACTAATATTTATAGAGGGTGCACATATCATTGAAGCAAATATCAGGTGACTTTCTGTCAGCCTGCAGTCTTATGTAAGTAATCTCATAGAGATCTCATAAAGAAGAAAATAGAGTTCTGATGTCTGGACTGTTTTGGAAATGCATATTTGTTTAAAATCATAGCTGGAATATGAGCCTCTTGCTCTCTGCTCAGAGAGATTCCCTGGTGGAGAGAAGCTGGAAAAGAATGGTTTGGAGTCCTGCTGCACTTCAGGAGGTGTCTGTGGAATCAGTGGGCCATGGAGTGAGCTGCTCATGTAGCCCAGCTTGGCCCTCAATATGATGAATGACTTACGGGTTAAAATAGACAGGCATGAAAAAAATGGTTGGTAACTTCTGCCAGAATTTCAATGTCCCGTTAATCTTTACAATTTTATTATTGAAATTTTATACATACATTCTTATGGAGACATTCTTTGTGACATTTTGCAGTCCTCTATAAAGATGATTTACCATTTTTAAAACAGTCAATTAGAGCAAGTTAGGTTTCATTTTCTTTTTAGTCAGATGTATCTGTTGTGTTTTGTTTTCCTAGTTCATACAGTTATCACTTTGTTTTTATCAGAGACCAAGGCCTATAAGAGATGTTTATAAACTAAATAAATTACTATTGCCATTATGAAAGGGACATGGATTTTTCTATTTTCTTATCCTTTGCACAGGCAGCAAAGGTATTTCATTTGGAGGCTTGCGGTTGAGGTGTGGTTCAGCTGGAAGGTAGAACTATGGAAGGAAGCCTCTGACAAAATGACACAAATCTTAGTGGAAAAGCTCAATAGTAGCTCAAGAGTTTCAATTTTCAGGTAAACCAAAGGCAAAATATATGGGGTAAAAATTTAACAAAATTACCCGGCTGGTGTGGCTCAGTAGTTGAGCGTCGACCCATGCACCAAGAGGTCGCCAGTTCGATTCCCAGTCAGGGCACATGCCCAGGTTGTGGGCCCGATCCCCAGTGGGGGACATGCAGGAGGCGACCAATCAATGTTCTCTCTCATCGATGTTTCTATCTCTCTCTCCCTCTCCCTTCCTCTCTCTCTAAAATCAATAAAGAAAAAAAATTTTTTTAATTAAAATTATGCCATAAAAAATTGCCACTTTGAATTAATCTGAAATGAGAGGTCAATTTAAATATAATTTTATAACATACTAATTATGTTGCATAAACAAGAAAAAAATTTTAAAATGACATACTGAAATAATTCTATAAAATCTTAATATCAACACAGAAAAAATAATTTGATTTATGCTAGAGCTTACATTAAATTTTGATGTTATTAATTTTCCATGCACAGCTATTTTTGTGTATCTTGTAAAACTCTACAAAACCATGTAGAAAAGATAATTATTTAAACTGCATTGTAATGTACCACAACTCAGTCTGTGTGAATGTATTTCATTTATATTCAATTGTCTATTTTTTGTTAACTTTGCCACTAAGTAAGGTAATGTTGATTGGTTATGATTGGCATATATGTGCCAATAAAACTTGCCACTTCCTTCCTTGCAAGTAGGGACTACTAATTACTTCTAGAAGTGAAGTTCTGTAGTATACTTGAGTAGTGTTTGGATGGGCTGTGTTGTTTTCAAGATACATGCTCTCCTGACACTCATCGATAGCTTTATAGGATAGAAAACTATTCATGAAATGGGCACTCCTTTTTTGAACAATATTTTGACATTCAAAAGGACAAAGCAAAATGACTTTTAGTGGCAATATGGAGATTTAAGCCTAAAATCAAATATATTTTGCTTAAATAAGTAGGTATTAGTAACATGTAAAGAATTTGTATATATTAATAAATAAACAAAAAATGAGCAAAAGTCATAAATTGGCATTTCTTCCAAAAGCAAACATAGATGTTCAATAAACATAAAAAGGATGTTCAATATTATTATTGATCAGAAATCCAAATCAAGAAAGCAATAGGTCATGTTGACTATTTAGTTTGAAATATAAAAATATGTAAATATATTTAAATCAGATATTTCAAGTTTTAGAGAAGATCTAGTTTTATAGTTTTATAATTTCTATCAAATTTTAATATAATTTGTGAAATTTTAAATACTTTAACCACTTTGGGATATAAATTACTGTTATCTCTGAAATAAACTAAGCCATTTTCCTAGATATATAGCCAAGAGAAATTCTTCTCTATGTTCATAATGATACATTTTTCGTAAAGCACTGTTCAAACTAGATGAGATCTGGTAATAATCTAAATATCATTAAAACGAAAATGTATGAATAACATATAGTACATTCGCAAAATGGAACATTATACATCAGTCAAAAAAATAAAAAATAATGATATAAAACTGTATGAATCTTAACAATATAATACTAAGTCACAGATGAGTCCTTAAAGTGCATCTGTTATGATGCACTTTTTTAAAAAAAATTTTTCCTTATTGATTTTCAGAGAGAGAGGAAGGGAGAGGGAGAGAGAGATAGAAACGTCGATGAGAAAGAACATCAATCGGCTGCCTCCTGCAGGCCCTCCACTGGGTATATGGCCCACAACCTGGGCATGTGGCCTGACCAGGAATTGAACCAGCGACCTCTAGGTGCATGAGTCGATGCTCAACCACTGAGCCACACCTGCCCAGTAATGATGCACTTTTTTATTTTAAGTTGAAGAGAACTCAATCTTTAAAAAGTGTTAAAATATTTATGGAATTTAACTGTAGAAATATACCTATAACGAAAGCAAGATTATGGCGAAAATACAACTCAAAGAATATTGATTAGGTGAAGTGGAGGAGACAGGAATGGAATGGGGGAAAAATGTGGTTAGATGTATGTTTTTAACTATTATCAAGTTTCTATTCTAGATGATTGACTTACAGATATGTATTACAGTATTATAAATCAAATGAATGAATGAATAAATGAACAAATAAATAGATACATAAATGATGGCCATACATTAACCAATTTTAAAAGGTTTTCATAAATCAAAGGTCAAGTTTGATTAATTTAATGCTATAAACTCAGTATCAACAAAAATAAAGTGATATCCACAGTTGTCCCCATCTTACTTTTTGTCTATCTTCTAAGTTTTTCTGCCTATCATTCCAATGAACGTGTATGAAAACTTAGCTGGTGGTAGATGGTTAGTATTGCACACAGAATAACTTAGACCTAAGTCATGACCAATTTATAATTTGTAAGAGTATGTTAGGATAATGACACTTTATTTTTAAAACTCTTCATTAGTAGAAAAGATCGATTGTCTCCTATTCAGTTTGTCAGTGGCTTAACATTCTCTGCCAAAGAACCAACACAAAGGATTTACATAAACATCTTAATAAAAACAATGGAGAATTGGGAAACCTAAGAAAATGTTTCATTATACTACTGGCTTAAAATCTTGCTGTGGTATGTGAACCCAGTTTTGAATTTGATAATTGTAATTTTTCCTAAAGATCTCAATATTATATTTGATCTTTTCTGCCTTCAGTCAGAACCACAATTAAGCTTGTCCCCAGATCACAAAACTGTTCCTCTTTAAGCAGGGTTCTAACATGAGAAATCCATTCTTCAGTTTAACAACCCTTAGTTTAAGGAAGCCTTTCATTTGTTTAAGTGTGGGTAGTTGTCATTTATGGCAATTTATCTGTGACCAGTATAGGTTTGGGGAAACAGTGTTGCCTGAAAAATTTGTGAAATGGTGGCCTAAAAAAAACATGAAGTTGATCTTTCTTCTTTTATTGCATTGTTAACCTCAACAAATTACTTGCTTCAATTCCACTACTTTAAATGCCAAGTACTTGTAAAATAGTTGCAAATATTTAAAATTAAACTGTTTTATAAATGTTTTTACTAAACTACACCATGGACTTGATTATATTTGAGAGGGTAAGAAAACTTTCTAGGAGTTATTTGGTAGTCATGAATCTACCCTTTATTTTTCTCAGAAACAGAAACCAATTGTATTCTGTCTCAAACAGCTAGGTTTATATTAGGTTAAAAAAAAAAAAAAAAAAACCCTTCCCAGCATGGTATAAATACATCTTAAATTTGGCCACATTTCCTTGCTCAAGTATATGACGTAAGAAGTTACACAGTATACTGGAGTGACTGAATACCTTTAATCTTTGGTCTTTCTATACTTTGTAGCTCACAGTGAGAAAGAAAGCCCCATATGCTGTATCTGTAAGTGTGCATTGACTATGGAATATCAAAAGCATTCAGTGCTCACTCAGAGAGGATCATACTGTTCAAAGTCAACGCTTTCTAACTGCAAGTTTTATTCCTGAGACTGATTCAAGTAAATTGAAGATAAAAAGAACACAGAGATATTTTGGCAATGATTTCATTGCTTTCTGCATTTCAAAATACTAGCTTTAAAATTTAGACGATTCTCCAATCCAAACCATTTATTACCGACACTAAGGTAATAGCCTAGCCAAGCCAACAAAATAATAATAATAAATTTTACATTTTAGGAAAATTATAAAGTTGCAGGTGCTATCAGTGTTAAAATCGGAAGTCATTATTTATACAGTATATATTTTAACACTACAAGAAAATGTTAGGTTCCAATAAAGTAAATGGGAACTCATAGAAGCATTTTTTAAATCAACTAGACTTTCTGAATCCGAAACTTGGGGTTAAGGATCTAAACATATAACAGACATTTATCATCATGCCTCTTCTCCTTCATGACCTCTTGAAAGGAACATAATTCATCCAGAAAATATTTTTCAATAATCTCTGCACAAGATAATTTGCTTTTTCTCGGATCTTCAAAGTGACAGATTGCACAGGTTGAGCCTCTGTGACTTAAACCACAGACAGTTTCGTGTTTCAGCGTGCTTTTTTTATTTGTCTTGCTGGCAGACTTGATTTATAATAGTTGAGGTAGCACAAAATTAAAAATTAATTAATTTGAGTGAGTTGGTAATAAAGGGGACTGAGTGGCTGTATTGAGATGCTAATAGGTCTATTCCAGACCTCTTCTGGCCATCTGATCCTCTGGAATACCCAGCAGCTGTGGTAGGCAAACTGACAACAGCACATTCAAGAGGAAGGGTCAAGAGTTTGGCATCTAACCCCAGTGGGGCCAAGCAGGGGCTGCTCTTGTTGAGATTCTACTTCTGGGATGAAAGCAGGTCAGATGGTTGAAATAATATATGTGTATGGCATTGTTAGAGAATCTCTGTATAGATGCTGCGATTTGATCTCAGGATGTGATTTTCTGGGGATTTTTATGGAAAACGACTTCCTGAGCAGTTTTCTGTAAGACTTCCAGGAACTATGATGCTTGCTTCATTGACTGGTTTATTGGGAGAATGCATAATTAATGAAATTAAGATTTCTAGAAAAAAAACCACAATTACTGGTATTGTGAAGTAAATACACTAAGTGTTATATAACATACTAATTATTACTTATGCACACTCAAAATGTAGTGTATTTGTACTCTTTGAACAACAAAAATTATATTTACATCTAAAATAGAATGTTTTTCCTTTTATGTAACTATTTGACTTGTAAAATAGCTAGTATAAGATGTTTTCATATCTACCACAAAATAAATATATCATGCATTGCTTTTTCTAATTATGAAAATGAAACATGCTCATTTATGAGATATTTTTGTTTAAATTCAGAGTAAAGTAAGGAAATAAGATCATTCACATTTCAATTATTTAACATTAAGTATGTGCCTGTCTGGCTAAATGGTAGAAAAATAATAGTAAAATAATAGGAATTACTGACAATAGGCTGTCAATACGATAACACAAAGCAGCACTGATTTAAATTATAAAATTGACAAAGTTGTTTTGAAACAATTTGTTTCAATACTCTTTGCAGAGCAAGTTTTGAGAGCAAATCTTTAAAATTGAAATACTAGCCCGGCTGTGTGGCTCAGTGGATTGTGCATTGTCCCATGGACTGAGAGGTCCTGGTTCGATTCCCCCTCAGGGCTCATGCCCAGGCTGCAGGCTGGATCCCCAGTGGGGGACTTGCAGGAGGCAGCCGATCAATGTTTCTCTCTCACATTCATTTGTCTGTCTCTCCCTTCCATTCTCTCTAAAATAAATAAATAAATAAATAAATAAATAAATAAATAAATAAATAAATAAATAAAATTGAGCCCTGGCCGGTTTGGCTCAGCGGTTAGAGCGTCGGTCAGCACGTGGACCGGAGAGTCCCGGGTTCGGTTCCCTCTAGGGGTGCGTACCTTGGTTGCAGTTTGTCCCCAGCCCCGGTTGGGGTCGTGTGGGTGGCAACCACTCTATGTGTCTCTCTCACATCGATGTTTCTCTCTCTCTTCCTCCCTCTCTCCCTCCCGCTCTATCTGAAGATAAGTGCAAACATGTCTTCGGGTGAGGACTAAATAAATAAATAAATAAAATTGAAATGCTGAATTAAAATAATTCCTGAAGCAACACATGCTTGTTGAAAACTTAACATATGTATAACAAACAAAATCAAACAAAACTTTTTTGTTTTGTTTACAAAGATATACCTCATTTTTCCTTTTAAAAAAACTTCGTTTGCTGAAGAAGATGTTATACACCTTGTAGCTCCCTAGCTCTGGCATCATCCATCCAATATCTAGTCTAAACATTATAAAAACAGTCATTGGATAGCAATGTAATTTTTAGTGTTTATTCTCCTTGATTTCTTCCTACATTTCCTCAGGGAGAATAAGGAAAAGAGGATTAACTATTTCACCAGAGCCCAGTTACCTCCATTGCTTCTAGAGGGAATTTGCATCACACATAATAATTTGTGAATCAGCCAATTGCTCTTGACCTCCTATAGCTAAATGTTAGGTAATTAAAAATTGATTGGCATTTGCCTCTCACCTAATGCATTCAGCTAAAATTTACTATGGTGGTGGTGATTCCATAAATTTTAGCAATCCTGTCATAACTATTTCTATTTCATTCCCCAACCACACCTGTAGCACCTCTACCATTACCTCTGCTAAACTGCTACAACCCACTAATTAATACCGTCACAACCACTAATACCTAGTATTTATTGAGTTCTTCCTTTTATATACATTGATGTATGTAATGCTCATAACAAGCCTCTTTGTCAAGTACTATCATTTTCTCGATTTCAAAAATGAAGTAAACTAGATGGTGTATCAGTCAGTTCTTTTTTAACACCCACTACATGACTTTAAAAGAATGTGATGTACATTCTTTGTTTCTTATTTAAGTAGTTAATTATTTCTTGTAACACAAGTAAGTAAAAATACAATAGTATATTTTATTATGAGGCTCCCCCCAAATAAAAGTATAAGAGAAACTATACCTCAAGGAATAAACTATATCTTCTAATTAGTGAATAATTTATTCCCCCCGTAAGGATACACTAAAGGGACCATCAAGCAGAATAGTAAATCTTAAGCTTGTATGGATGGGGCAGTAAATAAAATTATACTTCACAGTTTCAGAAAACAAGATTAGATTGTCCTTTAGTGCAATAAAATGCTGATTTCAAACCTAGGTTGATTCTTTTAAGGTGCTTTCCAATCAATGAGGATGTGAAAGGAAATGCATAGTTGGCAGAGTTGGGAATTCAACTCAAAGTCTAAAGAGTAATGTAATTGCTGCAAATGACGCAATATGAGCTGATGATTTTTAAGGCAGTTTCAAGTCAAGAACTGTAATTCTACTGAGACAACCATTCCCGCTACAGATTAAAATCCATAGACTATTCCTGTTCAAAATAATAGTAACTATTTGTTAGGAGATACACAGGGATATTAATGCTTTAAATAAAATGAGTTGAGGCTTACTATAAAGTTCATGGTGAAAACTATGTCCAATTGTGTACTGCAGTGTAATATTGTAGTATTTCCTTTATAATTTTTATTCTTATAATGTGTAATTAATCCAAACACTTGGATTGGGTGGGGTTCTCCAAGTCATTTGACAGATATTAGGTAAACACTATCTCACTCCCTGGGTTCATTTGTCTCACTCCCTGTGCTTTCATAGTTTTTTAAATCAATTATATTTCTTTAAGTATGAAAGTTCTTCCACTCAGAAAAAACTAAAGCCTCCCCCTTTAATATTCTTTTCTATACTACCTGTAACAATGCTTGCACCTGCAATTCACCAGCACAGTGCTGTGATGGGGATCTTAAGAATTTGATTATTTTACGTTTGAAAACATGAAAAGATTGCCTTCAAATCTTAATTTACATTTTCACAATACTGATTTTATGTTACATTTGATGCACAAAGTTTAATTATGACAAAATATCAGGGGAAATTTGTCTGTATTGAGAGATTTTAACCAAAATTATGATTTTTAAGTTGTTTATAGAACTAGGTTTCCAGGAATGTCCATTTTTAGGAAATCTAAAAGAAAGTTTGTAACTTTGTTATATTTTATGTTTACTTTGCTTAAGTGTAAAACTTCAATTAGACAAACATGTATATATTGTAATATTGTAAATTTAAATATTGTAATTTTAAAAATATGAGCTAATTATATCACATGGATCACATACTTTTCTACATCCAACATATTTAAATTATTTTTTCCATAAAAGGAAAAATAAATTTTAAAAATATTTTATACTATCCATTAATTCTTAAAACAAATAAGTATTATTTGTTTTATTTAAAATTTAGTGATTATAAATTTTTTATAGTAGTGTTTCCACAAATGCTAATCTGAGAAAAGAAGTGGAATAGAAAATATGAAGAAGTTATTTCAAAGTGTGCTTGTTTCTTATATTAAAAGATTATTTTAGTCACTAGGGTGCTAATTTCAGTAATAGTGATGTTGCTATATAACTTCATGAATGGCTATCATATGCTGTGAGCATTTCATCGACTACATGCCACACAGGTAAATGATCCTGTTGGAGGTATTGGCTTTTTAATTTTTCCAGATTCTGGCTTTTGTGCTAAGCATGTGTTTTTGAAAATGAAGTGACACTTTTTCTTATGAAAATAAAGTTGAGAGACTGTTGTGGGCAAAGTTCAATTGCACTGAACCCTCCAGATGAACAATTGCACCCCCATAACTCCGTGTCATGCAGGTCGACCTCAATTTTTAAAGAGAATTGCAGGAAGGGTAAGTATGGTTGGATATTCTTAAAGAAACATTTAAAAAGAGAATAGCCAAGCCAGGATATCAGTGTCTGTAATGGTTTTGAATCACTTTCATGCCATTGTTTTTTAAAGATAAATAGTGCAGATCATGTCAATCCTAGTAATAATTAGTGCACACTTGTGTGTTTTTTTAAAAATACAACTATGAGTCATGTTAAAACTTTTTAGCTCATAAAATACGGAGGTAAAAATTTAAGCTATTATGTTATATTAATTAATTCTAAACTATCCAGGTATATAATTATCTGAACAATATTTGAAGGAGAGTAGAAAAGAGTGCTTTATATAGCAGTATTTTATTCTTCTTTTAAAGCATTTCATTGTTAATTATCTTAAAAACTAGCATCCTGCTATTATGAATCTATATATAACCAAACTTATAAAATAAAATGACTTTTCATATCTTATAAATAATTGATGTTATAAATACTAAAAATAATATTTATAGATGCCAAAGCGATTATTTTTCATCTTGAAAAATAATATAATGTTAAGGGAAAGAAAAATTATGAGGTCTTTTATGTTTGATTGTTCTGGTGAGATAGAACAAATATAAAAATCTAGTAAACTCTCATAATTGTGAAGCATCCTACTGCAATGGACAAGATTAATCTGTAACACTTCTCTGAAGTGTGAATTAAATCTGCCGTTTCAGATCATCTGGAGTCGATCGGATGCCTGTGTACATGAGGGGCTGTTAGCAGAGTGCTAGCCTCGGCTGGTTAAATGGATTTTGCTTCAGTTTAAAAAGTCTTCAGGGAATGGGTCAAATTGTTCAAGGACATCTTTTCTAATCCCTGGCCAATGATGTAAAAATAAGAGCACAATATGGTTACTTAAAACCCTGCAATAGACAAGATCATTGAGAAATACTAGAATGGGGTATCTCAAGAGAATAAATTAGACCCACAGTTGGATACTGGCAAAGTCTTTTGGTAAACGGATAGGCTAGAATGCCGGTCCCTCTTTACTTTTCTCTCGTGCTGTGTGACTCTGGTACGCTCAGTTTAAGCCAGAGAAATGTTGAGTCTTCTAAAATAATGGCATAACTTTCACATGTGATATGATTGTTATAGTTATGCTATCTTCTGCATTTAGTGTTATTCTGAAGATTTTCATGTGACTGAGAAATATCATACTGGGCTAAAAACCACAATAAAGTCTTCCAGTACAGTTATACAATTTTGAGGTTTATATTTTATTATTTAATTGGGAAAATAGTGTTTTAGATATTTAAAAGTCCAAGGAAATCCTCTCAGCAAAGTATAAAATAAAGTCTCACAACCCATTCAATCCTATTTTGAACGAATTATTTTATATACTTTAATTTTTAGAAAAAAATAGGTATGAAGTTGAAATTTTGTATTTTGTCATGAAACTCTGAAGTTTAAAGCCATTTATTTGGTAGACGAGACAGCATTTTAACAGCTCCCACATCACTAATGTGACATAGGACATAGCTGTCTATAACCTGATCCACTATCAAATAGATCTGGCCCCTGTTGGCCCATTTCTTTGAGTCTCCCATTAGGTTCTATCAAAGAGCTTGCAAGGGACACATTAAGGTTGCCATCATTTCCGTGGGCTATGACAGTGCAATTATTTCATATGTGAATACACTGCGTGACACTTGCAACTCTGCTCTTTCTAAGATACAGCAGACATACTTCCAATCACTTTTCTTTGACAGAAAGTTCAATAGCATCTACGAAAATTAAGTATGAGTTGTTATAAGAAACATTCTGGGCTTCTTCAGAAATTTACTACTAACATTTTAATGATTTATTCAGTTTGCCTCTTATTACCTTTGAAGTCATCAGAAGTAATGTCAGATTAATGTTCTTTGGAAGAGTGAATTTCCCTTCTTGATAATATCAAACTGAAGTTCTTATCCTAGGAGTTCTTTTTTTTTTTTTTTTTTAATCCTCACCCCAGGATATTTTTCTCTTTATCATCAGATAGAGTAGGAGAGAGGGAGAGAGAGAAACATCAATGTCAGAGAGACACACCAACTGGTTGCCTCCCTCACGACCTCACCAGGGCCGGGGATGAACCGCAACAGAGGCACATGCCCTTGACCAGAATCTAACCCACGACTCATTGGTCCATGGGCTGACACTCTAACCGCTGAGCCAAACCGGCCAGGGCGTCCTAGGAGTTCTTAATGATGCTTGAAATATCTGATATATATATATATATATACACACACATATATATATATATACACACACACACACACACACACATACAGTAAGGTTTATAGTTGTGATTGTGCGAAACACAAAGTTTATTCTTATATTCTTATTTATTAATTATTGTATTATTTTCCATATGAACAACTGTAAACCTACTTTTGCCCCAACCTGTATACTTATATGCAGTGCATTATGTAGATAAGAGCAAGAATTGGCATATAGCATGAAGGGCTAGTTGTATTTGCTGACTTGGTCTCAATGAGAATATTCAGCACCATTCAACAAGTATTTATTGGCCATCTACTCTGTGCCAGTACTCTTCTGGATACTGAGGATAATTGCGAAGATAAATAAGTTCCAGTCATTACTCCCAAACAGCTCCCAATTTAGAAGATAAAAAATATGGCGAAATCAAGTAAAATAAATCATTTCAAGGAACAGAGATTAACAGACACCATCTTCTGAGATTAGAATAGACTCAGCCTGATTGGAGGGATTTAAGGATAGATAATTCTAAAGAGCAGATAAAGGGAAGGGGGAACTTGAAGAATTATTAGTAGCTAATTAGACACATAAAAGGTGAGATGAACAAAGAAATTTGAAATAAAGTAAAATTATGACAATTCTGAAGGTAAGAATAAGATGGTAGCAAGGATGGCAAATGTTTGAGTATTGCTGAAACATACATTGTGAGCTGTTGCAGGCAGGAGTGGAAAATGTTCTCTGAGAAATAGGCAGGGGACAGGTGATATAGCATCTCATTTACCATCCCAGAGATTTTAATTTTATTTATGTGTGTGTCTGGAGAGGTGCTTTTTTTTGAAGTTTGGGTTCAGGGTTGGCTTTGACTGTCTTAAAACAAACAATTGACCTAGAGAGATCTTTGTGATAGGAAGAAAGTTAAATATATAAAACTCGCTATCATAGTTGTCAATTCAAGCAACGGTGATAGCCTTATCTAGACCAGTTTTATAAACAAAAGAGAAAGAAACAAACCCCAAAAGTACATAGGACATAAAATCCATGGAAATAAGCCACCTAAGAGAGAGAGGGGACTATGTGACCTGGCTTTCTGAGAAAATAAATAGGAAATATGGGCAAAATACAAGGCTGGTAAAAAAGTGATGAGTTCCGTTTTGGGCATTTTGTAATTGAAGTCATTGTGAAACATCCAAGTATAACTATTAAACAAACTTGAAATTGAAGTCTAAATGTTATTGCTCAAGACATGATTGGCATGTAAATTTGTGAAATTCATCAATAACAGATGTCACCGAGAAGCTAGAGTGAACGAGGTTGCCCAGAGAGAACTGTGAAAGTGAAGACATTGTTAGCCTAAGGAGCCTTGGGGAACAGATGCTTAGAGGGATTTTCAGTTCTTTTATGTCAGTTTCCTATTGTTTGTGGTACTTATCTTTAATTCACCAATTTTACTTGTCCCCTCTGTCAATGAGCATGCCTCTGTATTCCCAATGAAAACAAAAACAAAAATACTTTCACAGTATATTTTCCCCAATTACCCTATTTAACTTCTCTCCTTATTCGCAAGTAATAAGGAAATCTAATCATTTCCTTAATTACTTGAAACATCTACTGCCTATACTTTTTAACCATAAAATCCTTGCTTATTTTTTCCTTATGGTATTGCATGAAAGTAGTGTTCTTGGCGTTCACAACATGGGACTTCCAGGCTCCAAACCAATGAGCCTTTCCCCAGCCCCAATCCACATCTTCCCTGATCCTCCCTCAATCCACATCTTCCCTGATCCTCCTTCAATCCACATCTTCCCTGATCCTCCCTCAATCCTCATCTTCCCTGATCCTCCTTCAATCCACATCTTCCCTGATCCTCCCTCAATCCACATCTTCCCTGATCCTCCTTCAATCCACATCTTCCCTGATCCTCCCTCAATCCTCATCTTCCCTGATCCTCCTTCAATCCACATCTTCCCTGATCCTCCCTCAATCCACATCTTCCCTGATCCTCCCTCAATCCACATCTTCCCAGATCCTCCCTCAATCCTCATCTTCCCTGATCCTCCCTCAATCCTCATCTTCCTTGATCCTCCCTCAATCCACATCTTCCCTGATCCTCCCTCAATCCTCATCTTCCCTGATCCTCCCTCAATCCTCATCTTCCCTGATCCTCCCTCAATCCACATCTTCCCTGATCCTCCCTCAATCCACATCTTCCCTGATCCTCCCTCAATCCTCATCTTCCCTGATCCTCCCTCAATCCTCATCTTCCCTGATCCTCCCTCAATCCTCATCTTCCCTGATCCTCCCTCAATCCTCATCTTCCCTGATCCTCCCTCAATCCTCATCTTCCCTGATCCTCCCTCAATCTCATCTTCCCTGATCCTCCCTCAATCCACATCTTCCCTGATCCTCCCTCAATCCTCATCTTCCCTGATCCTCCCTCAATCCTCATCTTCCCTGATCCCTGGGAAGCAAGTGCTCTCAGTTGATCACAATGACACTCACTGTAGAAAGTCTGCCTTTCCATAGCTCAGTTCCAATTTCTAGTCTACATTCCTAAATAAGGACAGTCAATTTAGTTTTAAAATTAAGAAAGTTGATTTTATCCAAAACCAAAGTCAGCATTCTCCGTACAAAATCCACTCCTCTGGGCTACTTTTTGCCATTGGAGAAAGCTCCTTTAGTGTTTGCTTAGAACTACGGAAGCTTTATTGATTTACGGGTCCTCACACATCTATTCAGTTGATTTCCTTCTTTGTATTTGTTGGCCAATCTGCATATCTTCATAACTTTTCACATGTATCACCAAATCATTACTAATTTTTGGTTTTGGGGTGTTTTTTTCTTTCCATTTAAAAAAATTTTCATCTTTGCCCTGGCCGGTTTGGCTCAGCGGTTAGAGCGTCTGCTCAGAACGGAGAGTCCCTGGTTCGGTTCCCGCTAAGGGCACGTACCTCGTTTGCAGTTTGTCCCTGGCCCTGGTTGGGGTTGTTTGGGTGGCAGTCACTCGATGTGTCTCTCTCACATTGATGTTTCCCTCTCTCTCTTCCTCCCTCTTTCCCTCCTGCTCTGTCTGGAGATGAATGCAAGTGTCCTCCAGTGAGGATTAAAAAAAAAAAAAATCATCTTTTGTGTCTTCCTACCTATATCTATCCTATGAAGAATTACAAGACTAATTTCCCTAATTTGTTGTTCTAGCTTTTTTGTTTTTTTGCACATAAATCCTCACTGTCTTCCATTGCATACCAAATTCCTCAGCTTGGCTTTCAAGAATGTCTCAGTTATCCTCTGTTATTCCTACTGCTATCCTGTACTGCCTTAATAATTAAAAAAAAATTTATTTTTCTTTATTGATTTTAGAGAGAGGAAGGGAGAAAGAGATAGAAATATCGATGAGAGAGAACACTGATTGGCTGCCTTCTGCATGCCCCCACTGGGGATTTGGCCCACAGCCTGGGCATGTGCCCTGACCGGGAATCAAACTGGCGACCACTTGGTGCGTGAGTCGATGCTCAACCACTGAGCCACACCGGCCAGGCTGTACTGCCTTAATACGTCACCAAACTGGAGGTCCTTCTGAGTTCAACAAACTGGATATACTAACTCCATCAAAATTTCCTTAAAAGACCCCAAACTCTCATCACTGCCCATTATTTGGGCTTTATTCTATTGCACTCTCTCTTGGAATGGCTTCTGTATATAAAAATTCTACCACATTTGCAAAAAAATATTTTATGTCTAATAACACTTCTATATGGAGCCTCATCTGATCTTTATCGTGGTAAAGATTCTCCGATGAATGTTTGATGATATTTTTCTGTATGCCTTGCAAACTTGATAACAAGGATTAGTCATGTTCATCCGAGTAAGCTCTACATCTCTCCTCATGAGGGTGCATAGTTAGCAAATATTAACAACCATCTCTCATAGAATTGTTAGAAAATTAGATGTAGAATTAGTTGTCTGGGACCATAAAACCAAAGGTCCAGCCTTGGCTCTAAGCAGTTCGACCTACTGCATCATGTCCAACAGCTTTGCTTCTGGAAACTGGAAAGTTTAGTCATCACAATTCTAGACATATTCTTTTCAAAATATTGTTTTTTTGTTTCTTTGTTTTTACCTCAGAATCTCCCATGCTAAAAAACAAACACACAAAGAAGCAAGACAAGATAAAACAAACCAACCAACCCTGCTAAATTAGAACCAGTGGGAAAACACTTCGTTTCAGGACTTTTTTTTTATACCTCTCAAATAGATTATGGTTATTTCTTTAAAGAAGAAAACAAATATAATAACATAAAAAGTAATAAGTGTTTCAATCACAGTAGCATTCTGGGCCAAATAAACATTGAAAATGATATATGAGAAAAGTGACTAAAATTTATGAGAACATATTATGTGTTAGATATGTTTTACATAATATCTCAACCCTGAAGGTAGGTGATATAAATCTAATTAATAGAGATAAAACCATAATTCTGCAACATTAAGTCATATTCCAAGGTAACATAATCAGTAAAGGGCACAACTCTGACTTAGATACGAATCAATCTGATTACTGAACCTATGCTCTTTCAACTACCACGTGACTGTAAAGATAAATACACTAAGCAACAGTGTGGTGATTGCACGGAGGGAGGGAGCTGGTGGAAATGGAAGAGGGTATGGGTGGATGAATGGTGATGGAAAAAAGATAAAATAAAATAAAGGAAAAATATAATAAGCAATCAACAAATCACAAAAATATTCAAATACCATTTGATTTCAATAACAATTTGAATTTTTGTTAATTTGTCTTACATGGAATAAGTTAACCCATTGACGTGTTTCACTTTACTCCATGATATTGTTGTATGTGGATAAAAAAATCCAAACTGATAAATCTTATAGCCATATATTCCATTTAATAGGAAAATACATTGAGGCATTTTATCATTCTGAGTACCTCAGGATATCTCTATTTAAATATATTATGTATGTTCATTGTTAATCATTGTATTTTGTTTTGTCTTTCTAAATGGAGCATATGTGGATAAAAAGAATTATGGCACATGTGGCCTAAGAGAAAGAAAATCATGAATTACACTTTGAGTCTTAGTTTCTATAGATCTTCTATTCAGGAATAATAAATTATAAAGCAAAAACATGTCATAGTTACAAGAACATTTCTTTTAAAAAGACATATGAAATATTTGCAGAGGAAACGTGATTCTATATATTTCTCATACTGCAAACCATTTCCAAATTTCCATACATGCTTGCCAAGAACAATGATAATTAATGTTTCATTGAATTCTTTGAGAAATATTGAGTTCTAGGACTGGTTTGTACCATATTTAAACATATTATGCTAGACTAAATTCCAAAAGAAGAGAGAATATTTTATATTTTTGGCTATTTGGATTAAAAAGAAAATCCTCAAGTGGAGTTCAGATTCAAAATACATTGGATAAAATAATTAATATCCCATTTACCAGTTGCTACTTTAGCAATTGTTTTATTTCTATATATATATTTAAACCCCTAATAATTACAAAACATTGAACCTTTTGTCCATGCATATTTTAAAAATATTGTTCAAGTTTATCATGCTCTTTACCTTAATAGATGTCAAGAGCAGATACAATATTGTTTGCAGGAGTTTAATGTTCTCTTTAAGACTGTATGTATACAATGTGCTATGATTAGATATAATTGAATTCCTTTAAGATAATAGTATAAAAGATCAAAAATAGTTTATGGAAAACAGTGGTAGAATTTAATTTTTTAACTGGTTTGCTTTAAACTTACTTTATTTATCCCTGCCCCCAATTTAGTCATTCTCCATTGCCAGATGTCATCTAGTTATTCCAAGCAATAGAAAAAGATTTATACATTGACAAGTGGAGAGGTGAAACACTGGTTAAAAGAATTCTGCAAATGATACTTCTGATCCCAGTAGGAGTTATAGGTTTACATTAGAAAAAAAGGCAAAGTTTTCCCTCTTAATAACTATAAATTACATGCTATAGTATTTTATCCCTTTTTTCTTTTTCCAGTGACTATACTTCACTTTAGGAAAAAAAAAAAATTCCTCAAGTACATGACTAAGACAGATACAATACATTTACATTTGAGGAACTCTTGAAGTTTACTTTGAAAAGAATGGATTTACAAGATTGAAAGATACATACAATTCATACCCACACCATGCCTGGCTCCCCACCTCAAAGTTACACTTCAAAAAAAAAAAAAAGAATGAAAGTACTCAAAAACATGCCTGGCTTAGAACACTGTTTAATCATTAGTGTACTCCTGTTCTTGTAGCCGCTATAAATTCATGTATTATAGCTTGAACTTTAAAGTATGTGTACATACTCATTAGAAAGCTATACTTACAAAGGAGGTCAAGACCATTGCCAATTTCTTACAAAAATGTAAACTTTAAAATATTATTTTAAATAAGTAGGAGCAATTTACAGACATCCCTTTGACTACATTTTCTTAAAGAATAACTTTATTTTATATTGGCTTAGACACTGAATTTAGTCAATTAATAGAGAACTTTATGGCTAAATATAAACTCACAGTTAAGAAGCTCTGAGTTGAAATTGTAGTTTGTGGTTAGTTATTTAAAATAGGAAAAAAATGAGCTTTTTCTTAACAATAGCAAAAGCAAATGATATGGTGAGCTTATGGTCTTGCATTGTGCAGTTGAAATGCCTGCTTCCTTTCTATATTTTAAATATACTCTAAACTGTGGGGGCAAAAATCACATAAAAGAAAAGAATGTTTCATCTTCTTAATTAGAGCCCTCATAAATAATATCAAGTGTAGTCATTTGCTTTGCCCATTGATCACTACGGTTTGATAGAAAATTATACTAGAAAATGATGAACAATATATTCACTTTTCTTTTAGCCTTTTGAATTTGTTTCTGCACACTAAATTAATCTCCTTAATTCACATTTATATCCCATAATCAATAATAATGTAAACTTTTATAAGCTCTTATTAAAAAGTTTTGAAAACACACCTTGGAATTTGCTTTGCTTTTTAAAACATTACTGTCTGCAGATGCCTGAAATCACTTTCTTCTGCACTGATCAAATAAAGAATAATCTTTATATATTTTGTTTTTTGATTAGTATTATTTTCTTCTGTGATGTTACATCCACTCTAAATAATAGGAAAGGCTATATAATGGATAAATCTATTTATAATTGTGTGTCTAGTGAATCCTTAAATTCTGTGTTGAAACAGCTTAAAATTGCTCATCCATGTATCATCACCTCTATGCGAAACCTTTCATGGACTAATATATTGACAGCATTTGATACACTCTGCCCATCTTTCAAAGTGTAAATACCCCTTTTATAGATGTCGCCTAATTACTCACAGCCAGAGACCAGGGGGCTTCTACACCCAGCAGAAATGATGAGAGATCTCAGTTCTGAAATAAAATAAAGATTTCCCTCTAGGGCAAGCATGTTTTCAAACATTATTTTATTGCAATGTGGGGTGGGAAGAGGGTGATAAGAAAAAGGAGTCTTGACTATTATGTATTTATAGTTTTTATTTATAAGACATATTATAACAGAAATCTATTTAAACCAGGTCTTCAAACCAAGTACAATTGTTTAGAACTTTAAGTAAAATATAAAGAAACATAATTGTGAGTTAGCCTTGTAATCTTCTGTTATATTATAAGACTATGTCAATGGAAAAACATGTTTTCTATCCTTAATTTTTCTGTTTAATTAGGACTTCGCTTAAATTAGATTTCAGTCAACTATGGACAACAGGCTAAATCCTGCCTGTCACTTGCTTTTGTAAATGCAATTTTTTATTGAAACACAGATGTATTAATTTTGTACATATTTTCCTTGGCTGCTTTCATAATACAGTGTGACTGTAAAGCCTAACATATTTACTATTTGGCTCTTTACGAAAAAAGTTTGTCCACCCCTGTCTCATATAAAACTCTATGATCCAGTCCTTGAAGTATACTCCTAGACATGTTCAATGAAGAGGTTCTCATAGACGTGTGGCTATCAGCTCAGAGTCTCGCAAAGCACCCGAACAAAAATCCAACACAATAGCCAATGTTGACCAGTGAATTTGTTGTTCGATCATTTTTGTCTCCCTCTTATACAGAAACCCATTTGTAAAATAGTGGGAATCTCCAGAGCAATTTAATTGATATCTTATGGTAACAAATATAAAAATGTTTTTTAAAAAAACACGAAAATCCTGGTCTGATACACAGACACATGCCCTTAAGGTATTTATACTTTAATAGATGAATCACCTTTGCAATCTCATGATGCTTTTCATACTGGCATTGATTATAAATATTAAAGAAAAGTTCACTGTTCTATGTATAAATATATGTGTACAAATGTAATACTTAAGACAGCAAAACTGGATGTTTCATAGGCTTAATTATTTCATCATATTTGAATAACTTTAAATGGCTTGAGAAGCAAATAAGAATACACAGCCCTAAGTGCTTGACCTTCCCATTGTACCCTACCCAAAATGTGCCCATGGACAGCCATTCTATCTCAGATGGTAACTCTATCCTAGTTGCTCAGACCAAAAATATTGAGGCACCTTTGCCTCTCCTCTTTCTCTCCAACTCATCTAATTTTGTGAACAACTCTACTGTTAGAATATAATAAAAATTCAACCACCTCCTGCTTTGTAGAATTGTACCTTGATCCAAGTCACCTTCATGTCTTATCAAGATTTCAATAGCTTCCTAATTCATCTCCTTGCTTCCACCTTGGGACTTCCATTCTTCAGCTCCCTTCTCAAAACAATGATTACGCCAGGCTGGTGTGGCTCTGGTTGAGCGTTGACCCATGCACCAAGGGGTGGCCGGTTCAATTTCCAGTCGAGGCACATGCTCGGGTTATGGGCCTGATCCCCAGTGGGGGGCATGCAGGGGACGGCCAGTCGATGTTCTCTCTCATCGATGTTTCTCTCTCTCCCTCTCCCTTCTTCTCTCTCTAAAAATCAATAAAGAACAAAAAATTTTTTTAAAACAACAATTACCATTCTCCACTAAAAGGAATCAGGTTTTTATTTATTTATGTTCTTGTTAATCCTCACCCAAGGATATTTTTTCCATTGATTTGTTGTTTCTTTGTTAGAGAGAGACTGAAAGGGGGAGGGAGAGAGAGAGAACGATATGAGAGAGACACATTGATTGATTGCCTCCCGCACAACTCCGACCAGGCCAGGGATCAAACCCGCAACTCCAGTACATGCCCTTAACTGGAATCAAAACCACGACCCTTTGATTTGAGGGCCAATGCTCTAACCACTGAGCCAAACCAGTCAAGGCAAGAATCAGGTATTTTTGGAGAAGTATTTGATTCCACATCTGAGGCAAAGAAAGTTCAACAAGAAGCTTGAATATCTTACTGTTCAAAAATAAGACAGTGTTCAGAGACTGATGAGAACATGGCAAAGAGCACACAGCTAGAAGTGGCTCTATTTGCCCAAACAGAACAATTGGACTAACAGAAGAAAAATAACAGAAAAAGAATAAAATGTGTTAAGTAATAATAATAATAACAACCAGCACAACAATAATAACATTGACATTATCAAAAATCCTTGACTCCATAATGATATTAAGTGAAAAGTAGTAAGGGTGAGATGCGAGAAAACACATTTTTACAGAATGCTAGGTAGAAAATGCATTGTACTTGACCAAACAATGTAATAGTTGATGTAGGTAAACACCATCAGTGGATACTAAAACTCTTGAATTAATGGTGCTGAGAAACAAAATATTCACGTGGTCTCCAAGTATCAGTCCACAGATTTTGTTTATTAATGGCAAAGGGAAGAATAACCTTTACAAAAAAAGATACATGATGAACTCCCCTCTGAACTAGTCAACAAACTTAGCAGCACTCATGTGACAACCTGTCATGTGCCTTGTAATGTGATGCAGTAAGGAGTACACAAGTTATCCTTGCAGAAACGTCCAGGAGCATTTTGTCAGGAGGAAATAATCAGACAAACCCATCCATACTGTGGGACATTCTACAATCAACTAGATTGTTCAATGTCCTGAAACACCAGGAGAAAAAAATAAAAATAAAGCAGAGATATTTGTCTAGAATAAAGGAGACAAGAGAAGTAAAAACCAAATGGATGTGTGGTCATGATTGGATTCTGGTTCAGAAAGTCTTAAAGGATATTTTTAAGGTGATTAGAGTAATTAATGTGGCCTATATATTAGGCAATATGCCATCAATGTTAAAATGTTAAGGTGTGATAGTATTATTGTGCTTATGAGAATGCCCTTGTCTTTAGAAACACTTGCTGAGGTATTTTAGTAATAAATGTCATTCTGTATGCAAATTACCTTGAAATGGCTCACCAAAAAGGGGAAAAATAACAATAACAACAACGGCAAAAATCTATACATAGAAATGAAGCAAATATAGTAAAATGTCAATATTTAGAAATATAGGTAAATGGAGTATAAGGGTTCATTTTATTATTTTTTCAACATTTTATAGATTTGAAATTTTTTGAAGAAGGCAAAAGAAGTATCTATATCTGTATTTATATCTATCTATTATTATATATTATATCTAATCTATCTATATCTATCTATATTGTCTAGCAATTCACATCACTCATTTTCGTAACACCTTCCAAAGGAGTCTATCTCACTCAAAGATAATGTCAACACCACTGAAATCAAGGTCTGATGGTTATCGGGGAGTAGGGGTGGGGTGAGCATGTAACAATACTTGGAGGGAGTTCTGGGGATGACAGCATTTCTGCACCATGACTGAGGTGGGATCTATACATATCTCTATACATGCAATAAACTTCAAACTATTTTGCACTAAATGACAGCAATATAAAGTCAATGTATGGAAAATCTCCTGGAATTTGATTAAGGCCTGAAGTTTAGTTTATTGTATTGTGCCAATGTCAATTTCCTGGTTTTGTGGTATACTAATGTTATATAGTGTGTTATCATTAAGGGAAACTGAGTGCACGGTTTGTGGGGATGCTGTATTCTGTTTGCCATGTGAGTCTAAATTTATTACAAAAGAAAAAGTTTTTTGAAAGTTGCCTATAAGAACATGCATAACTGGCACAGTTACCTGTCTGATCTTCTCCCTACTAGGCCACTAACGCTGCTGCTGCTTCTTCTTTTTTTTTTTTTTGAGTATGTTTTTATTGACTTTTTAGAGAAAGAGGGAAGGAGAGATAGAAACATTGATGAGAGAGAAACATCAATCGGCTGCCTCCTGCATGCCCCCTACTGGGGATTTAGCCCACAGCCCAGGCATGTGCCCTGACTGGGGATCAAACCAGGACCTCTCAGTCCATAAGATGACACTCAGTCTTCTGAGCCACAATAGCTGGGCTTCTTCTTTTTTTAAATTTATTTTTATTGTTGAAAGTATTACAGATGTCTCCCCCATCTCCCCCATTGACCCCCTCTGCCCTACTCCTGCCCTGCCACAGGCCTTCGCTGCCCAACTCTGCTTCTTGCCGTTGTTTGTAGGTACATCCCATTCCTGAGTCTTTGCTCTAACGTTTTCCTCAACATTCCCTGGCTAGCCTCCAAGGTTTGCATAAATATCAAGCACAGTGGCCTTTAATAGTACAACATGCCACTGCTCCACAGCAGTCCCAGATGCTCACCTTGATCCACTTAATTTTTTTCACTTATCATCTTCTATCATCATCATAATTTTCTTAGCTTGTATCTTTATTGTCTTATCTTTCTGACTAGAATAAAAATTTCAGCGGGACAAAGATCTTTATTTTGTGTATAAATTATGCCAAGTGGCTAGAAAAATGCTTGAGGCATAGTAGGCATCCTTTAAAACAAGTGTTGAATTAACTAGCACATCTTGGATTTTAAGTACTGGAAGTTTTTTTGTGATTAGCGGGATATGCATTATTTCAAGGAAATACAGTTTCTTACCACTTTATATGTATAAGATTGACTTAAAGCTCCAACAAGGAACAACTAAATAATATTCTTCAGTTTGCTGCTATTGGCACTATTAACAGAACATAATATTATTTCTTGCTTTGCTTTTTTGTTCTGCACACGGTCAGAATCTCCCTCTGTGCCGACTTCCACACCAAGCTGATCCATGAACGACTGCTGTTCCCATTGTTTCATGTGAGGACTCTATGGGCCTCCACAGAGCTTCTGCTGAAATCTTTGAGGCTATCCTGCTTTTGCTCAGTACACAGCAGCCGCTTAGGTGTCCTGCTGTCTTCCATTCTCTGCACATTTCCTTCTGTGAAGTTCTACTGCAACAAAGAACAGCAGCACGCTTGCTGAGCTTGCTCTTCTTCTTCCTGTGCCATTTAATTTGCAGTGGGGCTCGCTGGCGAAGAGGAGAGAGCGCATGAAGCCAGTTAGCTGTTCGTTTTCAGAGCCAGTCTTCGAGAGTCATAAAGACACTCTTAATTGAAAATCTGCTAAAGATGGCTTTACATTTCATAATTTTAGAATTATTTCATTTTCCTACTTTAGCATTTTATATTTTTCTTTTGAAGCTTTTGAAATTATT
Organism: Tadarida brasiliensis; assembly: GCA_030848825.1. Taxonomy (NCBI): domain Eukaryota; kingdom Metazoa; phylum Chordata; class Mammalia; order Chiroptera; family Molossidae; genus Tadarida; species Tadarida brasiliensis. Next base: position 87,563,979 of record CM061260.1, on the reverse strand, counting down.
ATTCATTGCTTAGGCTCTGTGTGTGTGTGTGTGTGTGTGTGTGTGTATGTATATATATATATATATATATATATATATATATATATATGGAAATCTTGCCTTATTTTTTGTATGTTCATCCCCTTTTAACATTATAGCTTTCAGTTAAAGTCATATGCACAGAGAGCTGTTCCCTGACCAATGAATGAAAGAATACCCATTTGTTCTTTTCCATGACCGTACCCTACACAGAACTTAATATTTTATATGTATTTTTAAATTCTGTGCATGGTTTATTTCCCAGCAACCTGCATGCTCTGTGAGAACATGGAGGAAACGTCTCCTTGGCTTACCACTGTAACCTGGCATTTAGCACGGGTTTGTGTATGATGGGTGATCAAAATAAATATTTTTTTAAATAAATGGATTTTTGAAAAAATTAATTTTCACGTTATTTGAGTAAATTGCCATATCCAGGAAATAAATATTTACACAAAAGATAACCACATGCATTAGATATTGACTCATTCATAACTCATATATTATACTCACATTGTCCTTTGAAAGTCAGTTTTAGTCATTTTGTATTTCAAGTAATTATTTAGAGAGTTACACTACCTTTACCCTTCACACACACAGACACTGACACATCTATGATAGCATTGTCTATAATACTTTGCAGATGATATTATTGTAGATGTAATGTAATAATAGATCATGTAATATTATAACACTGTCCACATATAACTATTGATATTATTTCATTTGTTCACCTTATTGAATATCTACATCCAAAAATAAAACATGCAATATTATAAAGCCACAATTTTTTGTTTTTCACCAGAAATAACCCAACTAATATAATTAGCCTCAGAGGAAACTGTCTTATTCATATGTACCTAGCCTACCGAACTGGGAAAACCCACTCTGATGCTCTGTAATCAGTATATATACTGAAGCAGACAAAAATATCTCAGGGTATTTACTCTGGTGAAGCTGAATTAATTTCCTAGGGCTGCCGTGACAAGTTACTGCAGATCTGATGGGTTAAAACAACAGGAAAGTATGCTTTCGCAGTTGTGGAAACCAGAAGTCTAAAATCAAGGCATTGGCAGGGTCACGCTTCCTCTGAAGATCATGGGGAAGATATTTTCCTTGCTCTTCCTAGCTTCAGGTGGTGCTGCGATCCCCGGCATTAACCGCGTGTCGGAGCACTGCATCCCTCCGACGTCTGCCTGTCTTCACATGGCTTTCCTCCCTGTGTGTGTTTTCACATGACCAGTTTCTAAGGACTCCAGCCATTGGGTTTAGGGTCTACCCTGTCAAATATTAAGATAGGACCTTATTTTAACATATTATGTTTTCATAGACCCTATTTCCAATAAGTATACATTCAGAAGTTCCAGTGTACATGAATTTGGGTGGGGTGAGGGAGTCTATTCAATCCAGTAGGGTCTGCCTTCTGCCCCTCAAAATTTATATTCATTCCATGTGCAAGATACATTCACCCAATCCCAACATTCTCAAAAATCTTAATCCATTCCAGCCTCAACTCTAAGTTGATTATCTCATAAATATCATAGACTCAAGGGTTTTCAATTTCATCATTTAAGTCTGGTGAGACTTGGGATGTGATCTATCCTAGGGCAAAATTCCTCTCCAGCTGTTTACCTGTGAAACTAAGAAATAAGTTATCAGCTTCCAAGCTATGGTGTGGGACTGGCATAGAACAGACATTTCTATTCTCATAGGGAGAAAATAGAAGGTCAAAGAAAGGGGTTATTTGTCCCAAGCAAGTTCGAATCTCAGCAGGGCAAATCCATTAGGTTTTAAGGGCTGAGACTGTTTCTCTGTGTCTTGATGCTCAGTTCCATAGACAATAACAGCCCTGCCCTACGTTCCTTTCCTCATCTACTTCCCCATCTACTCTACGCCTTACTCAGTGAAAAGTGAAATCCTACTCATTTTTTTTTTTTTTTTATCCTTACCCGAGGACATTTTTTTTCATTTTTTGTTCAGATAGAGTGGGAGGGAGAGAGAGGAAGAGAGAGAAAGAGAGAAACATCGATGTGAAAGTGACACATCGAGTGGCTGCCACCCGCACAACCAACCAGGGCCGGGGACAAACTGCAACCCAAGTACATGCCCTTAGCGGGAACCGAACCCGGGTCTCTCTGGACCGCAGGCTGACGCTCTAACCGCTGAGCCAAACCGGCCAGGGCCCTACTCATTTTTTAGTTAGTTCACCTGTTACTTATTCTAAAGTAGATGAGGTCCCTTTGTTATAAATTCTCAAATAAACACTCATCAGCACCCGATTAATATTCTCCAGAGAAACAGAACCAATAGGATTTATATTTTATATAGAACACATATAATATATAAACTATATATTTATGTTAAAATAATGCTGTGGACAAAAGGTTGAATTCCATATTAAAGTCCCATAGAGTCATTAAGAATACTGATAAAATGGAAACTAACCCTTAATGTTTTTAACAATTTCAAGATTTGGACAGAACTGGAGACTTTAAAAATGATTAAAATAACCAAAGAACTTATATACATATATGCACAACCAATCGACATGGACACTAGGCTGGGGAAGGCAGGAGGGGGGTGGGAGTGGGAAAGAGGGGGTCAATGGGGAACAAGGGGGACATCTGTAATATTTTCAACAATAAGTATTGCCAATTTGTCAAATAATAATAATAATAAATAACTTTTGGATATTAATTTAAAATTTTAAATTATTTTCAGCATTAAAAAGACTATCACATGACGTTTTGTGGGTCTATTTTAACTTTTGTTTGTATCATTAGTTTCCTAATATAAGCGCATCTCCAAAATAATAATTATAATAAATGAAAAATGATACAAAATCTTCTTTGCTTTTAAGTACCTTTCATTTAAGGTTAAATTTCCCCAAACTGGCATTATAAAGAACAATATTTGTTTAGAGTGACATCAAGAAAAATGGAAAGCCCTGAGCAAATAATTTTAGTCAATATCCTCCTTCACACATTAACTTTCGTTGAGCACACTAATGAGGCAACGGCTCTGAGGAGTTCTACAGAAATTTTATTTTCTGAAAAAAAATTGCCTCTCCAAAGACTTTTATATTAAAAATGTTTGTAAACCTCCTGATGTGCCACCATTTCATGAGACATTTTGGGGGGAAATGTGTCAACTGTGGTATGACTTTTATTATTTAATTATTCCTGTCCCCATTTAGAGTAAATTAGGTTAAAAAAATGTCCTTTGTTTCAAAAAAATAACAATCTGATTTTTTGATACATCCCTTCATTTGCAGAACTGATTATTTTAGGGAAAAGTGTAGCAGAAACAACTGCTTGATTTCTGACATAACTGCAGAGGTGTGTTTCTTTCGTGTGTAGACATTGTGAACCCTAGTACCTTCTAAGCAAAAGTCAGGTCCTAAGGCTGAGGACCGCTGGGACACCTGGGACACCTTTCCTTCCACCTCTCTCCCCCGTCAGAGTTCCTTGCTTTAGGTGAATGCGATACTGGGAAAATTACTGTAAGAATATACACAAGGCAGTTTCTATTTCTTGTTTCTACCTTAGGAATTTTCCGTATTTGAGATAAAAGTTTTTTGGGAACCTGTAACTCGAGATTTTTCGGTCTGATGGACACACTAGCAGAAGATACTAAGAACACACTTAAATTCCTAGGCTGGCCCTCAACTCTGTCACCTTCAACCCGAAGGTCCTGACTGCAGGGGAGCACATGCTGCAAAGAACCACACTCCAGAGCATCACACAGTAATGACAACAACAAAGTGTGCACTCATTCATAATTCGTACAAACTTATGAAATAGAAATGATCAATTCCACTTTATAAAGAAAGAAACTGAAACCTGGAGTTTAAGTCACTTGTCCTAGGGCATACCCTTATTAAGCAAAGAGAACAGGATTTGAACCGAGGCACCGGGCTCCTTAGTTACTCCTAATTACTATACCATGTCATGTTCATTGAAAACTTGACTGAAGTTGCTTTACTAAAGCCAGCTTAGTTCCCAACGGGCTGATTCTGAATTTACCTTTGTATTAGTTGGACTTGAAAAGTTCTGCTTCATATTTTAGGTGTGCCAATAATGAATTGAGGATTTAAATTCAATTTTAGCACAGCAGATAAATCAATTAACTTAAATTACTCCTACAGATTTTGACTGGAAGACTCATTTTTTATAGGTAAAAAGCTCTTAATTTTTCTCCAATCCTAAGGCTATAACTTTCTTAAGCAATTAGCATATTCAATCATCATGAGTGATTTAAATGTTTTTCTATGTTTCTTTACACTTTAGGCTTTTTAATATTTTTATGCTCTCCTTTCATTTCTGTACTTAGTATATTACTGTTATGATTATAAATAACTAATGTTATTGAAAACATATTAAAAATAAGTCAGCTGAAAACAAAAGTAGATTAGAAGAAAATTTAACAATGAAAAATATCATAATCATTTACCAAATATAAAATAACATTCTCAAAACCTACTTTAATGTGTTGCAATACATTTATTTTTTGCAGAAACAGTTTCACTTATCCAACCTTGAAAGGGCTAAGACCTTTGGAAGCCAATGACCTTTAAAAATGATGAAAAGTAGCACTTCTTTAAAAAATGAAATTGTCTAATATCTCCTACCATTTCTTCTCATCTTCTGCCTGGGTGCCTTTTTTCTCAGAGAGCATAAGAAAATTTGCAGAGTATAAGCAAACCGGATGAAGGGAAATCAGACTCTGAAAGGCAGAGATGAGATGAAGTAAGTGTAACAGAAGGTTAGCTGGACCTGAACAGGGCAGTGGATAAAGTGAGCTTATCTTGCCAAAGTTTATTTATAAAAGTTATAGCAGACAATGATAAAACTTGAAGAAATTTAAAAAGATGATGAGCATCAGTGTAATTTTCTTTGTAACATTATAAAAATATGACTGTGTACTTGAATTGGAAATGAATGAGGGGTGACTCAAAGCATATAATTAATTATCCTTGGCTATTTTACGCTGTGGCTAATTCTGATGGCGTTCTCTCAGGCAGAGGAAGAAGCTGATTTATTCAGTGGAATCCTGTTCTCATTAAAAAGAAAGCCCTGGGCACCACTGACCAGCACTTGCAAAGTCACAGCCCTGCTCTTCTCCCCGGAACCCAGGAAGCAGAAGAGCAAACGAAGGATGTTTCCAAATGAGCATTAAAAGTCCTTCACATTGGAGGAAGGTGTATTAAAAGTAAAGGATGGCAACAAGATATTGCCATTTAGCCAAATAAGTTTTTGAAAATAACTATAAAAGCTGTCCTGGTATGTCCAAACAATACAAAATCAATCATTGATTTGTTTGTTTTTATTTGAACTTTGATTTATTTTTAATTAATTTTTTTTAAGCTGAGAACAAACGGGAACCAAGCAAAGACTCAAAATTTTATACTAGACTGCTAACAGTTTCTGTGTTAATCTGAGTTTTAAGTTTGAGAAAAGAACAACGGATAAACCAATATAACATTGTGTTTTAAAGCAATGTGGTTCCATTAGTCTACAATTATTTTGTTAATGATTTTAACTGGTTCCAGCAAAGCTTTCCTTGTTATAGGTCTCGTTTCATATTCACTTTCAATAAAGTTTCTGCCAAATGTTCGCAGTGATGGAAAAGATATGTGAAGTTCTTAGTAGCTAGGATGTGCTTACTAATGTAGGTTAAGAAAAATTATGAAGTTAATTATTTGTGGTAGGTTAATGTAACTTGATCCATTTTTCCTAAGGATGCATTTAGATGCCAAAAGAAACAATCCACTTGCTCCAGGCCACACAAGTCAGTAGCTGTGGGGTGGTGCTTGAGAGGGATTAAAATTCACAACTTCTGACACCTAGCCTACGAGGCCACACCAGTTTCAAACTGTCCCCAATAGATCAACTTTCTTCTTTCTGAAAACATGTGTTTCCTAATGCTGTTGCTGCTGAAAGATATGTCTGTTCATGTGGCTAATCTTCATTGCTTAGAAAGGAATAATAAGAAACGATCACTCATTTTCAAGTTCACGGCCTTCTCAGACATTTAAAGGGATACTTCAGGTTTCTAAAAACTGCAAATTTGATTTTCCTTTTTCTTATTTCTTAACATATGGGGTCTATCTGGCTTTTTATGTTTCTGTTTTTATTGTTTTTAGACCACCGAAAGTTTATTACATAATCAATGTTCTTGAAAGTGAGGAAATTGAATGTATTTTCAGGATTGTAGACAAGTAGACTCTTATAAATTATACTGATAACACATTAAAGAGAAAGCCGAACCGTGCTGATTTTCAAGGAAAAGTCTTGTCTATAACTTTAGCACTTTAGCTGCAGCAATAAATCAGCTGAGATAGAAAATTTACAATGTTCTTTGAGGAAGGTGAAATTTATTATTAGCTTTTATATACTCCATTATTTTCACAAAGTGCTATAAAATAATTTTACAAGTTATTCTTTTCACCCTTCCTGTGTTGTGGTAAATGATATAATTTTTCTTGTTTACAAGTAAGAAATGAAAAAAACCACCTGAGGTCAAAGCAAGATTTTGTAACTTACACAAGGTTAAAAGATACACCTATGAGCTTTAGCTAGAACTGAAAAAATAATACCGTTTTATAACAACTATTTCTACTTTCCTTCTCTTTTAAACATCACAATTTAATTCTGATATTTTTGTAACTGTGCTGCCCAGTCGTGTGGCCTTTCATGCGTTGTGCTCATTGTGTGCCAGACGCAGTTTTACATGGCAATTTATTTAATCTTCAAAACAATCCTATAGGGAAGATTTACTTCACAGGCACAGAGAATTTAAGTGACATTTTTATATCCAACAAATGCAGAGTGGCAGTTCTCAAAGGCTGGACTCGGGCCTGCAGCACGGGCATCGCCTGGGCGTTTACTGGAAACGCGAATCCTCAGGCCCCACTCCAGACCACGGAGCGAGCAGCTCAGAGGACAGGCCCAGCAACACGAGCCTAACAGGTGATTCTGACGCAGGCTGGAGCCCGAGGACCAGTGATGTGGTACACAGATTCCAGGGGTAGGCTGCGTGGGTTTCAGTGATGAGCTTTTCAGTTTTGTGAACTGTGACTTCAAGTCATTGGTCTCTCAAGGCCTGAGTTGGGTTTTCTTTACAGTGTGAGTGATAGTAATTGTTCCTCTTTGAACTTATCAAGAGCACTAAAGTAGACTTTAGCAGCTAGTATTTCTTCTGTGAATACCTAATCCAAAACTCAATTTTATTACCCATAGGATCAGAATTATGATGGGAAAATTTATTAATATACTAAAGCATTCTACATGGTATTCCACGGTAAAGAGTATCTGAGATCTCAGATGATTATTTTCATTGTTGTTGGTATTATTATTTTTAATCATTACCATTGCCAGTCATAAACTTACTCGTAGAAGACTACGGTTATTGTTTTACCTTTGACTTCAGAATCAAAAATCTGCTTCCACCCTCCCTTTGACAGGACTTCTGTCCACTGTCTTCTTCTGTGTGCCCGTCTGTCTTAAGCCAGCTGCTGGTCCACCTGTTCTCTATGACTAAGGGCGCCAGCCATGTGGACAGCTTCTCCCGAGCTGCAGCCCGCCTGACCCTCACTCCTGTCTTATTTCTGTAAGAAGAGAGGCAATACTATGCTGAACTTTGTAGCTTGAGTATGAATTGAGTCCACCAGAGTTTTTCTAATAGAAGCTGTCTATCCTTTGATTTAAAAACAGACAAACAAGTGAATAAAACGCTGTGCTCCTTCACCAGAATATGTTTCAAATCACAGCAGAAAGAATACAGCCCTCCCTTTCATGCATATGTAACCTTTGTGTACACAAAATATAGATTGCTCTCAGCAAGTATTACTTTCTTGTTGACATTATTGTGTTCTCTCTTTAAGCATTGAGACAAAATAAAACTTGTTTATTCGTATTCTTCAGGGAACATTAAGCATAATAATATGAGGAATATATATCTTTTTTTTTTTTTATCCTCACCTGAGGACATTTTTTCATTTTTTGTTCAGATAGAGTGGGAGGGAGAGAGAGGAATAGAGAGAGAGAGAGAAACATCGACGTGAAAGGGACACATCGAGTGGCTGCCACCCGCACGACCAACCAGGGCCGGGGACAAACTGCAACAGAGGTACATGCCTTTAGCGGGAACCGAACCCAGGTCTCTCTGGACCGCAGGCCGACGCTCTAACCGCTGAGCCAAACTGGCCAGGGCAGGAATGTATATCTTTAATCGAAAAGTCCCTCTATTACCATTTGATTCTTCAGGAAGGCAAAAGTTAAGAAAATAACTTCAGTTAGAAATGGCAATCTGAGATGGTGAGTTTAAAAATCCAAAGTGAGGTTATTGTTTTTGTAACATACAACAATGTTAAATTTAATTTTGAATGGTGTTCATAGCAATTTTTTCTAGGTATTTCAAAGGGGATGATTAGATTATTTAATGAGAGAAGCACAGTAAAGGCTATTGCCAAGCTGAAACTCAATAAGTCTATTGATTCAGAAAAAAAGAAAAAAATCAAGGTGGCTAAGGGGGTTGGCGTCACGGGTAGGGAGTAGTTGATCATTGTGTCAGGTCCTGTGTCAGCGTGGGTAGTTCTGTCTGGTTTCATGAGGCTGTGGTCCACAGGCTTGTCCACTGTCATGGGCCTGGTGCTGAAACACACCTACCTTCTCCCTGCTGCTCTCCTGGAGGCAGAGATAGCACAGACCCAGGACATGCTTCTGGAGACCCAGCGCACATGCCTTCGGGATCTTTCGGTTTGCTATGGGTTCCTACAACCTGGAGAGCAAGGGCTGTGAGAAGCAAGTTTGGTGGGGGGTGACAAGGTAATTTTAATGAAAGTTTTTCCAATAAAGAGGATATATGTGCAAATAAAAAAGAACCAAGCCCTCTGAAAATGAGCAGTATGAAACGCAAGGTCAGAAGCAAAGTCAAAATGTTTTTTGTTGTTCTTGCTGTTGTTATTTTTAATGCTGAGTAGATAAACATGCCAGTGGGTTGTGTTGACTTGTCTTTTTTTCCTTAGGGGTTTTTGTGTGTCTTTTTATTGACTTTATTGGGGTGACATTGGTTATGAAGTTATATAGGTTTCAGGTGTACGATTCTATAATACATCATCTGTATATTGTACTGTCTGTCCACACCCTGAGTCGAGTCTCCTTCTGCCAGCATGTATCAGCCCTGTCCTTCTTCTACCTCCTCCCCCGCTGCTTCCCCCTGGTCATCACTACCAACTTTCAAAACAGTGGCTGCAATTCCATAAGATTAGACTTCAAGTGGGGAAGTTAGGAAAACTGCCCGAGCTTGGCCTTTTCTGGTCCTCAGTGTCCCTGGTCCCGAAGATCTTTAAGATGCTGTAGATTTCTGGATTTATGTTCAAGAAGAAGTGGAAGAGGAGGAAGGGTGAGGAGGAGGAAACAAGAAAGAAGCAGAATTGACCCGAAATATAAGGAAAGAAAATGTCAAATGAGTTCATTTGAATTTATTATTATATCAGTTACATTATTAATTTTGGCTACTATGTTGACAAATAAAAATAAATTATTTTTAATTACAATTTTTACTTAAAATTTAAAGGAAAAAATCTCAATAAGTCATATAAGTTAGCTAAATGCCACACACCTACGTTTGTATTGACAGAGTACACAAAATTAAATGACATTAAACTAAAACCCTGTCTTTTACAAATAATACAGTGTCTTTGAACTTTGCCTTGTTTCATGTGTCAAGGAATTTTAGTCTATTACTACTTGGTAGAAAATGGAAAATAAGCATATCATATGCCAGACTTTCAAGTATCCGTGTGTGTTTGCAATGAGACAAAGTGTGGGTTATGTGGAATCATATTTCTCAGTTTTCCAGCGTGAGAACACCTTAAAATGATTTCTTTTAGAATAGCTTTGATCTTTGACCTGATCCACATTTATGTTTACTCTTTTTCTCCTTGTCCATATTCTGTGTATGGTCTGTCCTGTTTAAAAGTAACCGTGGAGCCCATGAAGAGTTCAAATATTATTAGGAGAATGCGTGAGATATTTTTACAACTTGGTAATAAAAGGAGGTTTTAAAGTAAACATGTAAATCTGGGAGATCTTTTATCAAATTAATGTTCTCTGACAGTCAGTGTAAAAATCTTAAACCACATGTGTCTGACTTGAAATGAATTCTGGCTTTATTGTTTATTACAAAATTATCATCATCAATTAGTTATGTGTTCATCAATAAAAGTGATTGTTTTCCTTATCTAAGCAAGCAATTTATTAGGCCAAAAATAGATCTACTATCATTGGGAGGTAAACTTTTAACACTTGAGTAATTTCTGTAAGTGTTGTGAACCAAAAGATTTTAATTTTTTAAAATTCCAACTCCTTGAACACTGCCCATGTTACTTTCTCTCTGTCAGCCTCACTTGCCTTATGTATTCATTGAAAATAGAAATGCTTGTGAATACCTGACAGAGAGGTACAAATAGATAAAGCAATAAATGAGCCTTAAACGGCTGTAGGAATGTAGTTTTCTCTCTGCTGTCCATTTCTGCATTCTAGCTATTCATTTTTTTTAAATGCAAATAATTTTTAAAAATTTGACCTTTAAGCCAGTATGTCCCAAATATTATGTCAACATGTAATCAATACAAAATTATTGTTTTTTACTTTATTTTTATTGTTTACACTATTACAGATGTCCCCAACCTCCTCTTTGCCCACTTTCCCCCTGCCCACAACCCCCTTCTGCTCTGGCCACCACCATGCTGTTGTCTGTTCAATGGGTTATGCATAAATGTTCTTTGGCTAATCTCTTCACCTTCTTTCATTCAGTCCCACCTCACTCCCTTCCCTCTGACAGCTGTCAGTTTGTTCCATGTATCCATGTCTCTGTTTCTATTTTGTTCACACGTTTACTTTGTTTATGAGATTCCACATATAAGTGAGATCATATGGTATTTGCTTTTCATCAACTGCCTTATTTCACTTAGTATAATAATCTCTAGGTTCATCCATGTTGTTGCAGAAGGTAACAGTTTCTTTTTTATGGCTTCGTAGTATTCCATTGTGTAAATGTACCACAGCTTTTTTATCCACTCATCTACTGATGGGCATTTGGGCTGTTTCCAGATCTTAGTTATTGTAAATAGTGCTGCTATGAACACAGGGGTGTATAGATTCTTTCTGATTGGTGTTTCAGGATTCTTAGGATATATTCCCAGAAGTGGGATCACTAAGTCAAAAGGCAGTTCCATTTTTAATTTTTTGAGGAAACTCCATATTGTTTTCCACAGTGGATATACCAGTCTGCATTCCCAGCCACAGTGTACTAAGGTTCCCTTTTCTCCACACTCACCAACACTTGTTTTTTGATTCATTGATGGTAGCCATTCTGGCAGGTATGAAGTGATAACTCATTGTGGTTTTAATTTGCATTTCTCTGATGATAGTGAAGTTGAACATTTTTTTTCCGATGTCTATTGGCCATCTGTATGTCCTCTTTGGACAAGTGTCTATTTAGGTTCTTTGTCAATTTTTTAATTGGGTTGTTAGTCTTCCTAGTGTTGAGTTGTATAAGTCCTTTATATATTTTGGGAATTAACCCCTTTTCAGATTATCATTGGCAAATATGTTCTCCCATACAGTACTTACTCATTCTTAAGTATGTTCACTGCCTATACCTTAATGGAAACCTTATATTCATAGAACAGTTGACAGCTTTTTTTCCCCCATTAGTCTTATTTATAAAATCTAAGCTAGAAGAGAGCCCTCAATAAATATAATTCATGTAGATGAATGCTTTTCAAGTGGAAATTGAAGTGCTAAAAATATGCTAAGTGTGTGAAAACAGCACAGTTGTAGCAAACTATTCTGATTATTCTTGATAGTTATGTTCTATAAAATCACCATGAATACTGAATTGTTTTTCCTAGGAGAAATGCAAGTTTAGGTTCTTTCAGGTATCTGGTCACAAAATTTTCCATCAATTAATCAATATATAACCTTTCTTATGATACCTTATTTCATATATATTATTGATTAATTAACATTAAACTCACAGCCAACAGCACTATAATGCATACCTGAAGGAAATTTTTCTAACACATATATTTTCTCCATAAAGCACATCATCGCTGCTTGTGCTTAGAAACAAAAGACAAACACTTTTGCACTATACTTTAGAGCCTTTTAAATAGCCAGGTCATAAACATAAAACATAAAAACGTGAAAAATGCGGCACTAAATAGACTGCAAAAAGGATGTTTATTTACATTATGAGATCTGAAACAAGAAGGCAAAATTCTCCTTGTTCAACTTCCACAGAGAATGTACATGTTGGGTGACATTTTTTTTTTTTTTGCCATTCTGTGCATGCTGCAAGTGGCCAGAAAAGAGCCACAGATTTTTACTTTAGCGTCACAAATAAATTTTAGTTAGTAGATGAATTTACAATGAAAGAACCCATAAATAATGAGGATTGATGTTGTTTGCTATTTACTATTTATCCATACTCTCGTTTTGTTCAAGACTTAAAAAACAGTTGTGTTTTTCCCTCTATGGCATGCTTTCAATTTACTTATCTTTTAAAACTTTAAGAAAATAAATCATTCCATCTCTGTCACATTACTACTCAAGTATTTTGTTTTACATTATTATTCTTATTATTTTATGAATATTGAAGAAACTCAAATGGTAAATAATTGAACTAAATGATTTCTAAACAATATGCAAGTGTACTTAGAGAGTAGAAAAATTAGGGCAATTCATTTAAGTAAAATCATCACTCTGTTTAATGATTTGTATTAAATTTTAACATTTTCTCATGAATTAAGTATAATATTCTAATAGAATGCCATACATTTCTGTGAATTAATAGAAAATAAACAAAAAAGTGTCTAAAAGAGCTATCTCTTGTGCCAACATTAAATGGTTTATGTAGAGGTGAAAACAAATATCATTGATAGAGCCATAATTTTGATATAGTGAATCGAATGCCTGCCTTATAGTTCTTTGTAACATAGTTTTCTGCATTTTTAAAGACTAAACAGTGATTTAGGATGGTAACCAGTGAGGCAATATAGATATCAAAACCAAAAAAAAATTAAGAACTGAAACCAATAATCATACATAATTTTCTCCAAGCCACTCTTCCCAATATAAGCACCACATGAGAGGATTGTCATTTCTCTTGTTCTATCAGATATGCTTCCATTTCATCAGCTTGACATGTATGTGAAGCTGCACATTTATATTTTTTGAAATTATCTTAACATCCTGTTCAGTATGTTACCAGAGGGATGAGTGGGCCCGATTCCCGAAACACGAGTGGACATGGGGTTCTTGAGGTACTTCTGAAATAAGCATTTTCAGGAGCCCCCACGGGAGAATTAATGGTCTTTATTGGTGTGGAGTTATACTCCTGGGGTTGTAACGTCTCAGTTCCCTTAACCCAGTCCTGGAAAAGGGGCAGCTGTGGGTTTGGTAAGGCTGGAAACAGCAGGGCCAGTGTTCAGAGCTTTCTCTCCATGCTGCAGCCAGGTCTGTTCAGCATCAGGCTAGATTCAGTCCATTGTGTGGAGTTCACATGGCCATCAGCCGTGGGGGCAAATGCAGGGAGTGTTCCCCCCTGCAACAGGAGGAGAGAGAGAGAGAGAGAGAGAGAGAGAGAGAGAGAGAGAGAGAGAGAGAGAGAGAGAGAGAGAGAGCGCGCTTTCCTTTGTCTAGGAGATTCAATATTTAGGTTTTCGGCACTTGCAGCAGCCACGCCTGTTCTGGCCACAGACTTGCTCCCAGGTGTGATAGACAGGCAGGCACATCCATACCTTCCCAGGCATGCATCTAAACTGCCTTTGTCCAGTCTCTTCCCCCATCAATTAGCGGGAAATAGACCTGGAGAGTGTTAAACTGCTAGTCTCCCCTTCACTCCTTTTCTGTTAAATACTAACCAGGTTATTGAAACAGCATCAAGTAGACATTTTACTAATGATGAAACTAAAGCTTAGAGTGCTTATAACTTGTTTAAGATCAAACATCTAGTAACCAGTTTCATTAAAATTGAAGTTCTAGTCTGAATGCCTCCAAAGTCCATCCTTTTCCCACTACACAAGGTTTGATATATATGCGAGCTGAACTCCTACTATGGATATGTTATGAAACAATTCTTGGGAAAGCAACATCAATTCTATATACTTCTTACTCTGGAGATTCATATTCTTCAAAAATCACTGACAGCTTCTAAAATCAAGAAGACATGACAGAAAAAAGAATAATCCAACAGCATCAGAACTGTAATGTTTCTAAACATGGCACCCTCATGCTACAGGAAACTGGGTTTCCCTCTACAACTATATGTTCCTTCAGTTTTCATGGTGTGTGGCTTGGAAAGTGTGCATTTATATTCACACTAATTAAGTTATTACTTAATTTGTGAGAGCACCAAGCCTTCTCCTATAAAAAGTGAGGTTTGGGATTCTTCTCTCTCTTGAATGCTAGGAGCTTCAAATGAGTTATTATAAGTAAGATTACCTTTCAAAACGCAGCTAACTCATTTACAAATGTGTACCTAACTCATTAATAAGTGTGCTTACTCCAATAAAATTCCTTTACCAACCTCAAATTTTTTTCAGTAATATATTAAGAACTTCAATCTTTCCCACAATTAATAGTTGACAGGATATAATAAAGAGTTTGTGTAATTTTATGTAGAGCTCTTCACATATAGTCTAGGTATTGTGACTGCATCATGAAAAAGTCCTGATTTCTTTTATTCATGAAATAAATATCTACTGAGGGCATTTAGAAAGAAGTGAACCTTCCTAAGGACTGATACTATAATAACGAGTAAAGCAAAATCTCTTCCTTCAGTTCAAAGAAACAGAAGGGTGAAAGGATTGAGCAAAGAAAAACTCATGGACGCAAAGAACAGTATGGTGATTGCCAGAGGGAAGCTGGCTGGGGGAGGTAGAAGAGGGTAAAGGGGCTTAAGTAGCAAAGAAAGGAGACTTGACTTGGGGTGGTAAACACACAATACAATATACAGATATATACTGTAGAATTGTATACCTGAAACCTAGATATTTTATTAACCAATAAATGCAATTAAAAAACAACAAGAACAAGAGGCAATACCATGCATATTCTATGTGACCAGGTTTTAGAGGGTTGAAGAAGGGACATCTGTCAGTGAGCACAGAACTGGGGAGACAAAGCAGAGGAAGAAACTCTGAAAGAGGCCGCAAGGTAAGAGACCACACTCAAGAAATCAGCAAAAGGCAGTGCCTGCATTTTTAAAATAGATGCTCTAAAGGATATGCATCTCCATGTTCTCAAATTGTACAGGTCATTTCTACTTCAGAGCATATTCTCACTGATGTATCCATGTCACAGAATGCCATCCATGAAAATATGTCAGCCTTTCAAATCATAAGTGATGGTATGAAAATGTTGATAAGACCTTCTCTTACTTCCTTCTTTCTCAAATAGGATGTGTATAGAGCCTTGCACTGTTCAGAGGGAGGATGCCTCTGCCAGGTGCTTAAATTATTGATGGAACCTGTCACTAGAAGATTCTTTAAACTGGATACATTTTGATTGAGTAGGAAAGAATGTTTAAATGGATGCCTGACTGTGAAGAGAATGGTTTTGCAAATTTCTCCACACTGCTCTTAATTAAAGTTCTGATAATACAGTATTGTGAGATAACTTGTTCTCTTCTATTTTTAATATGGCAATTTAACATGTGCATATAAATTAAAGGCACAGGAGTCAAAAGCAGCAAAGATTGATAATAGCCCTCCCCTTACCTCTTAGATGTTATTTGTGGAAGAAAATATGAAAAAGGTTTGATTGAGAGAGAAAGTTTTACCAGGCTTTTTATATTCAGGAGAAAGATTTATGATTCTAATCTGAATAGCCCTCTCAGGAAGTCTAGGTTCCCACAGAACACAGGAAATGATGTATTTTTCTATAACACTGAAGGACACATTATGTATTAAAGAGGATATCTGAAAATCAGGCCGTTTTGAAGGTACCCAGCTGCAGTGTTAACTTAAATAGATCATAGCAACTTTTATACTTTCCAAAGTGATATTAAAGATCAATTTAACGGTTTTCAACAAGTAGGTCCCTTTTAAGATGTCATCTTATAAAGCTCATGATTAATTGCCTGGCTATCCATATAAAATAGCATTGCCTATCCCATCCCCCATCTCCTCAAGACACAAGCACATTGGAGCAATCAAAACTTCAGAGGCCCTGCTATCTGTCTGCTACTGTCTTGCTAATTTTCATGTCTTGGAAATAGTTTAATACCAAGGCTTACATTTTCTCTGAAAACTATTTTTTTCATCATATAGATGAACTCAAAGAATGATGATAATGATGATGATGATGATAAACACATACTCTAATTCAGAATTTTAAAATGAAATGATTGCAGGCACATTAAAAAAGTAATAAGATTCAAAGTCCAAGCATAATGTGACTCTATAAAAAATCCTTTATGCTTTTGAGTATATTTCTACCCAACACTACAATGGGTATTTCATACATTGAAAATTCTTTATTATATGGTCATACTAGATGACTAGATTTGATTTTTAAAATATTTAAAAAATGAAATTGGCATGAAAATTGAAAGGACAACACAAAAGTAAATCTGCAGTACAAAACTTGAGTTGAGAACTGCATGGAATTGCTAGAGTTGTTCTAGGCCACTGAAAACATGATGCTTCTAAATAAACTATTCTTACTTATGCATTTTAAGATATGTTGCTATAGGGATAGCACACCCTGGAGAGCTTTTATTCCATAGGTTTATAGTTCGAACTCCAAACCACCCATTTTAATGGGAAAAATGATCCCAGTACATCCTCTTTGTTGTCATAATATGATGCCCTGGTGTTTTCTTCCTCTCTTTCTCCAAAAATTTCCTGAACTTTATTTTTAGTGACTATTTATTTTCCCATTTATGAAAATTCCCTATGTATTAGCTAGTAGGTTTTTAAACACGTTTCTTTGTAAAAATCTTTTACACAGTGATTCTTTATCAGCCCCCCCCCTTGGAGGGCGAATATAGTTTCAATGGGGTGTTTAACTCTCTTACTTCTCCCAGTACAGTCAGGAGGTTGGCTGCAGCTGCCTTGCCAGGGAAGGTTCAGAGGTTTGTCCCAAACATATTTTACTTCTTGACAAAGATCTTTGCTTTTACAAGCTTCATGATGGGTTTATACTTTTTACAAGATGCCTTTCTAAAAACATGTATAATTCCCCAACAGTCCTTTAAAATAGAGTCAAAATACTTTTCTTTTGGAGGAGTTTTACCCCAATGGCTAGTATGTTATATATATATTTCCTGCTTTACTTTTCATTTTAAAAAGATTTATTCTTAATCCTAGGCATATTGGGACATTTTTCAGCCAAGGTATCAAGTGTGCTGGGTCTCAGTGGCAGACTGGCAGACTGCATCGTGCAGAAGGGTAGCTGGAAGCAGGTCTCTGCCCTGTAGGTGGTGAGGGCCCCAAGAAGCTGGACTCTTCCAGGTGGGAAATCAACCTGTCAGGACGAGTCATGGAAACATGATTAGTTTACTAACTTCATTAAATGAAAACGTTTTCAGCACAGTGTTCCTTCGCTCTGTGTCTGCTAAACAATCCAGGGTTTCATGGGCTGAGTAGAATGCCATGTGTCCACCCAGCAGGAGGACATTCCAGAAGGCTTGTGGCTTCCTCTGCCTTGTGATCTTGTGGACTCCGTGTGCAAAGCCCTATTTTTGTGACTCCTTCTCCCCTCCCGTTCTCGATATCCCACAGCCACAAATGCACAAATTAAGAATGAAGTGAAAGCGAGGTTGCTCGACTCTTTCAGATCTTAATAAATCTTATTAGAGATTTGTATATACAAATTACCAGCTTCTCAGGTAGAGCGTCTCTAACAACTAAGCCCATTGCCCCAGAGGTTTGCCTAACTTCCCAGAAGAAATGCTCTCAAATGAGTGCAAATTAACTTTTAAAGAGAGGATAGGTTTCATTACCCCAGTGCCTCACGCTGGGGGGAGGGTGCAGCTGAGCTCCTGTTTGGGAGTGTTTAGAACGGCATCCTTAGCTGCATTCTAAGTATGCATCTGACTTGCTTGGTGGTAAACTGTGGACAGTTCGAACCAAATGTGTGCATGGCGGGGGCTTTTTGTAGGCTTTTAAATAACAGACTACGTAGCATTTAAATTCTTGGAAGGGCCTTTTATTTTTTATTTAAAATTGTTTTTGCAAGTAAATAGCTATGTCAAACGAGCTACACTCTGTTTTCCTAGAGATTTTTTATTAGTGCATGCATACATACACAAAACCTCATTCAGGTAGGAAGAAATATGTTCTCTTGTCCTAAGTAATGAGTTTTAAAGAAAGAGTCCTTTCTTATTAATGAAATTTACACAGTCTGTTTACCATTCTAGAAAAAGTTAGAGAAAAAGTCAGTAACAAGCACTCTCTACACTTTAATATTTATAGTTATTGAATAAATTATATTCATATACCTCATGCTGTCCATTGGCTAATTAATTTTTAGACTTTCTTTTTATGTATAGCTGCCTTTTGGTTACTGACTTAGACATATGTTCAATAAATGTTCAAAATAAATGGTACTAAAATTTCAAAGACATTACTCAATTTGTTTAAAATTCAATGAAGTGAGCTAGTGTGTAAGCTAATTTTTAATGTAAGACTTAGACTAATTGACTTTTTTTTAAACAACTAAGTGTTCCTTAATAAGGCCATCTGTTGCAGTAGTGAATCCTGCAGTCCTTATCTGACACGATCCCAAAGTAAGGGTAGAGAGAATAAGTTATATATTTAACTACCAGTCTCTCTTCTTCTGAATGTTAGTTACAGTCCTCTTTGCTAAGTAGCCAATGTTTATCAAGAGAGATAAAAATAAATAATATATGAGCCCTCGGTACTTGTAAACTGCAGTGGGAAATACCACTTTAGACTAAATATACGAAAAGGGAGATTTACATCAATAACAAAAATAATCTTTATTAAACTCACTAAACCACAATACTGACAGTGTTCTATTACTACCCTATGATGGGAACTGTGTTTTATTCATTCCACTTATAAACTCAGAATAAATATATAAAATTACTGACTACTGTGTTTCAACATTCCTTGTTGTGTGCAAGTACATGTATGTGTAGGTTTGTGTGTGTGTGTGTGTGTGTGTGTGTGTGTGTGTGTGTGAAATGGGAAGCCCAGAGTAAAATATTACTTCAAATCAGCTGGATATAGAACTGATGTAATGGCATTTATTACTCTCAAATATGAATGGATTTATTAGTAACGTTCATATTTCACAATGACTTTTTAATAATATGTCATAGAAATGATGCTACTTCAGGTAGGAAACTTGATCAACTTTTAAACAGGACTTAAGATATAAGTGGTTATGACGGTCTGTCCACAATTCTGTGATGCTGGTATAGAAACAGCATCTCGGTGTTAATAGTAATCAATAAAAAGGCTCCAGACAATTTCAACAAAAGGGCTGGCGTTGGAGAAGGGCTGGTGTTGTCACAAGTCTCCCCTCTGTTGTACAGCTTATACAAATCAAAGCACTTGAGTAGTGACAAGTGATGTTTCCATCCTCGTGGATCAGTACTGAGTGGCGGATTCTAGAAAGGATGATTGCTTTTCAGAGAGTAACGCCTTCCTTGTATGATCGGGTTGCACTTGAATGAAGTAATGCAGCAATATTATCATAAGACATAAGGTTTTGGTACACAAAGATGTCTGCATTGTATTTATGCATGGTCCACCTCTGTACACAGCCATAAAATATGTAAAGGACATATTACTGAGTAATAAGTATGCACAATCGTATGTATTATACAAAACATAGTAACAATTCTATCTTCAGTATTGCTATTTAACTATGAATAAGGTGGATTTTGTATTATTTTCTCCGAAGTGGAAACAGCTGTATCTTGTCACATACCCATGATCCTTGTGATCAGACTTATGTATTTTACTTAGAAGGTTAGCTCATGATAATAATAAATAAATAATAGATAGTATTTACTAAATATCCGCCATGGTGTTCACATACCTGTGAACATTCCTTCAAGCAGTCTCTCACTTGGCACACTATCATTGAACATCTACTATGACTAGACAATCTAGGGTCACATAAAATAATAAGCAAATATAGATGCTGTTTGGCTCATCTGGCATTTTGAGCAAAAAACTCACATTATTCAAATACTGATTTAATCAGAATTGTGTTGATTGCTAAAATAACCTATCCTCTAAGTAGTGGTATTCAAGTTGATATCCTACAAAAATTTACTGAACTCTTACTATGTGCCATACACTCTAATGTGTGCTGAGGAAATAGCAGTGAACATAGATATTTATTTTTCAATATAGAAGTTATCTATTTTACTCTTGTTGATTACTCATAAGACATAGACACTTTTTCTTGGTAGTAGATCTGTGAAATGTATGGGTCATCTGCTGTGTACTTTTCATTTAAAAGTTTCTCTTCCTGCTTCTTATATCTTTCCCAACCCATCCCCTTCCTAAACAACGAGAAAGTGACTCTTCATTTATCCATGCTCATGGGAATTGATAAATCATTACATTATGATAGATCACATTTTCATCTGATGCATGCCATGCTCTCTCTCATGTTTTTATTTACTATATTGGTATTTTTGAAAGATCCATTATCAATTATAAGTGCCAATACTGGGATTTAAACATAACAAGTGAATGAATCTGGAAAAATGAAGTGAGTTATTACAACACCCACCATGGGCAGCTGATAGAGTGTCTTTTCTCTATTCAGAAAAAACAATCCTCTACACCTAAACCGAAATGTGTTATGACTTTGTAAATGCAATGACACAAGTCACTGTGTGCCACACTGATTCTTTTGGTCATGTTGACTGATACAGCAATGATAAACACCATTGAAAGGTTTGGACTTTAGTTCTTGAATTTAAGTTGTATTAATCTTTGTATAAATACCAGTTTAACAGTTGACTGTACTTTACTTGATACAGGAGTAATCAGGCAAGGGAATTATTGTAGATCCAATCAGTACACACACCTGAGTGTAATGCAGGTATGAGGAACTTGCTTTCTGATGAAGTAACAGGGCATGAAAAAGTTTTAACTAGTCATGAGGAGTAATAGAAAATATTTGTTGTTGACGCTGTAAAATCAACAGCAAAGCAAAAAAAAAGACTAAACTGGTAACTAGCATCAGGTTTTCTGAAAGTTCAAGCCATTGTTGAATCTTTATGACATTCTATGTACATAGCTTCCTAAAGCAGAGGAAAAACATAATATTGCATTGTTACTGACATTTATCCAGTGGGGGCTGGTGGGGAGATAGAGCAGGCCTGAATGGGGGAAAGTAACGATGGTCCATATGTGCCTCCACCGACCACGGATCTTCTCCAGTAAACAACCAGTATAGTTCTGGGAAAAGAAAAACCCAATTGTATTCTCTCTTTACAGGAAACATCTGCATTAATCTTCAGGTTAAGGAATAAATAACCAACCCTAAATTATCAGGGCCTTTTTTTTTTTCTTTTTCTTTATTGATTTTTTTAGAGAGAAAGGAAAGGAGAGGGAGAGAGAGACAGAAACATCGATGAGAGGGAACATCTATTGGTCGCCTCCTGCATGGCCCCACTGGGGAGCTGGCCCACAACCTGGGCATGTGCCCTGACCAGGAACCGAACCGGCGACCTCTTGGTGCATGGGTCGGTGCTCAACCACTGAGCCGCACTGGCCGGGCATGTGCCTTTTTTAATCTAAATATGCATTTCCTAAAATACTAAAGCTAAGAAAGGGTGTATCTGAAATATAATTTGGAATTCGTTCAAATTATTCTGAAATATAAGTAGAAATTAGGGTCCAGCATAGAATATGTTGGGATTGTTAGAAGAATATATCATTTCTACTCTTCACTCTGCCAGTGACTGACTTGAAGGTTGCTGACTGGCCCTGGTTGGTTTGACTCAGCGGTTAGCACGTCAGCCATGGACCAAAGGGTCCTGGGTTTGATTCCCGGTCAAGGACACTGTGTTGCAGGTCAGTCCCCAGCCAGTCCAGGCACATGCAGGAGGCAATTAATGAATGTGTCTCTCTCTTTTTCCCTCTCCATCCCTTCCACACTATTTAAAAATTAATGGAAAAATATCCTCAGGTGAGGATTAACAGAGAAAAAAAGATTGCTGACTGGGTCCCTTAGCCTCAGGGCAGCAATTCCTCGTTTTGGCCTGACTGGGATTTGACTGATAAAGACATTTACACAGACATTGAAATAATTCGGGGGAATAAGAGCAGAAAAAAGCACGATATCTGAGTGACAAAATAGCTCAGACATAGTACATGTTTTTCTCTATTTCTGACTCTTAATACAAATCTTATTGTATAGCACAGGGAAACACAAAATGAAAGAAAATTTATGTTCTATACACATATGTTTGACACTTAACTCCTCCTACAAACTTGAAAATTCTTTCTTCCCCTTATATAAATATGCATTAGAATTGAAAAAAGATTATAATGATAATGAACCAAATGGAGTAGATTTGGTTTTCTTTTCTTGATTTTCTTTTTAAAGATAAAATTGAAGCTCCTCAATTACAGGGTTTACATTAAAAAACAAAATCTTAGGACTGTCTATGGACTTTTCTATCCATAGTTCCAGGTCAGACATAACCGCGAGCTTTAGTCATGTGCATTAATGGAGGGCTGACATAAATACGGGACATTTGTTCTAGACACAAATGTCTACATTTATACCACTGCACTATAAAATACTCAAATCACATTAATACTAGAATTTTATTAGCAACTGTTATTAATATTTAATTAATTGGTTTTTAATTTTATTAATTTAATATTTACATTAAAATTATTACAAATATCATTTATTACTGTTATTTTATTAATACATTAATTAAATTAATATGTATTGTAGAATTTTACACATATACACAATTAATAGAAATTGTACATCAAGGTAATTTTAAAATATAAAGTAATTCAATTTTGTATCCCAAGTGTGCACTTGTTATCTTAAGGATATATTGTGGATCATATACCTATTTTCATTTTGTTTAATCCATACTCATTTTCTTTAATAAACTACATATTTGGGAAGTTCTATAAATGCAACATTTTGGAAAGTTTTTTAAAGGTTCAGGGAGTGTGAAAGTAACTATTAATCAATGTGAAGCCTTTAGAAATGTATGTCATTCCCAGTAATGATAATGAGACCAGTGATAAACTCAACCTAAACTATTCAGGAATATTTAGATTATATTGAAGACGAAAAAAAGTGAAAGCAGTGAAAGTTTTGTCTAGCATCAAGCTTTTCCCAAATATGAAACCTTAGTGAACATTTTACAGACAAGTTTCATGTTACCTATTTAAAAATCTTAGTAATGATTCCCCTGATTATTTTCTTCAAGTAAAAAAAAAAAAACAAAACCTTTCTATTCTTTGTCAGTCAAATGACCTTTTAAAATAAAACTAGGTCATATCACTTCCCTTGGCCCATCTCTTTGATTGCCCCCTTCAACACTGCTTTCTTTACATTAAAGTAAAATCCAACTTCTTACCACAGCCTGGAAGGCCAGAAATGAACTGTTCACTCCCTCCTCAGAATGCATTCTCCACCTCTTTTCAACTCACTCCCTTTATTCCAACCACCATTCTTCCTGTTTTTGTTATCATACATGTCAGAACAATCACTTAAAACTGTAAATCATTTCCTGTCTCTCCACTCTCGATTCAAAGGTTGACTGTTGTTAGGTCATTTCCTCTACTTAGAATATGCGCCTCCAGATTCTCAAATAGTTGTCCATCTCTCCATATTTGGAGCCCAGAACAAACATTATTCCTCAGAAAAGACTTTTTAGACTGCATTCATTTATTCTTTGCTTTTTATTTTATTTATTTATTTATTTTTTATCCTCACCCAAGGACATTTTTTTTTTTTCATTCTTTTCTCAGACAGAGTAGGAGGGAGGGAGAGGAAGAGAGAGAGAGAAACATCGACGTGAAAGGGACACATCGAGTGGCTGCCACCTGCACGACCAACCAGGGCCGGGGACAAACTGCAACCGAAGTACATGCCCTTAGCGGGAACCGAACCCCGGTCTCTGCGGACCGCAGGCCGACGCTCTAACCGCTGAGCCAAACTGGCCAGGGCTATTCTTTGCTTTTTAAATTAACTCAGTAAATATTGAAAGAACACGTGCCAGGCATATATATATATATGCAAATATGCATATATATATGCATATTTAATTTCTTTTTTATTGATTGATTTTAGAGAGAGGAAGGGAGAAAGAGAAACATAAAATTTTTGATCCACTTATTTATGCATTCGTTGGTTGATTCTTGGATGTGACCTGACCAGGAACGGAACCCACAACTTCAGTGTACTGGGACAATGCTCTAACCAGCTGAGCCACGCGGCAGGGCTGTACAGTATTGGATATATTTAGAAGGTAGAGTTGACAGAATTAGCTGCTGATTTGGATATAAGATGACAGGAAATATGGAGTCAGGTTGGCTCTCGAGCTTTTGGTGTTAGCAAAGGGAAATGCCATATCCTGTCACAGGTAGGACTGGCGGTGCAGCAGGTCCGAGGAGGATCGCCACATCTGTGGTGTGTTTGGGAGTCATGTTTAAGCCTAGGCTGGGTGGGTGCTGAGGAAGGGTGTGCAGACAAAGCAGAGTGATATACAAGAACCGAGCCTTGACTCACTCCAGCGTGAGGTTACATAGAAAAGCAAGGAAACACACTTTTTTGCATTCTACTCTCATAACCCTCTCAATCTGTTTCACGTCCTTCTTTTTATTTTTCTTAGCAGTTATTCTCTGCACTGGAAAATATCTTACTCATTTTTTTATATTTCTTGATAGCACTTTTTGCATCCACGGGAGCAGGAAAATGGTCCACCAGTACCATATTCACAGAACCTGATTCATGGGCAGCTCTCTGAAAACACTTGTTGAAGGAATTAATTTTTTAATGTAGCCTTGGTTTTTAACAAGAAAAACATCTGTAGCTGCAGAAGAATTAAGTACAGAAACTAATAGCTGACATTTACTGAGTGCCAAGCACAGTTAGTTTCCTGCCTTTACATATATTAACAAGCAGAACAACCCTTCAGGTTTAGAACTCTTATTGTCCCCATTTTACAGATGGGAAAACTGAGACACACAATACTAAATGCCTTGCTAAAGGTCATGTGGAACACAGTGAGTAATGATGAGGTCAGCAAAAGTGTGATATTTGCAAGGTTGGAGATGTTCTTGGAATGAACACGTTAAGGGAAGGTGTGATGTCAGCTAAATAAGAGAGAGAATCGTCACCAGCTGGAGTAACTATAATATTCTGGGAATATATATTGTACAGGCCAGCAGGTTTATCAAACGTTCCCCTTCACAAACCCAAGGACAAAAGACAGGAATAAAAGAAGAGTGAACAAACATATTTAATTAGGCATTATCATTTTTTTTTAGAAGTAGAAAATTTTCGTAAAGATCGTGAGGTCAACACCTATTTACAGATAGAGAAACTAAGGAAATTACCTCAGGTTACACACATTTGGGTCAATAGTTTAATCATGTCAGCCATTTCTTCTCTCCTTTCAAGGCTCTCCCTAAGTGAGATATTGACTTTAAGTTTTCCTTAGAAGAAGAAGAAATACAATACATTGTTCAACTTCTATTTTTTCTCTGACAACTAAAAATGTGTCTGAATATGGTAATATAACTTAGATCACTAGCCCGCTCCACAGAGGTAGGCTTACTTGGCAATAAAACACACCAGTATTTGTTTTTTTAAAATAAAAAATAGCCTAAGATGTGCATGCTTCTTAACAAGATGATTTACCAGCAGCTACAAAAGAATACAATTTAAAAATTGCCTTAATGTTTGTGTATAATAGTTACCATGAGGAAAAACAGTTTCTTACATACATAGTCAATGTTGATATATTCAGGCTAGGGTATATATGCATTCATCTTTTTAATATAATACTCTCTGTGAGCAGAACATCTTTTCTAAATGGATGTGTCATACCATTAGTCGGTAGGACGTGAATGATTATAGCTTTAAACTGGTAATATGCCTTCCTGACACAAATATGGACTATGATGCTGTGTAATGTTGACATTTATAGCCAGTTTCATAGACTTTATCTGGGATCCTTGAGGAATACAGAGTGGACTCGTATCTATTTTAAAGCGCCTATGTATGGACAAGCACAGCAACTATTAAGTGATAAAAAGTGTTACAGACTTCAGTGTTCCACTTACTGCGGGTTGTTCAGAGCCCAGGGAAGTATAGCCTTGAACCAGTCCTTCTATGCCAGTGGCAAATGGTGACTATAACCTAGCAATGTTCTTAGATGACAAACCCAACTCAAGTTTCCCCTAATTAGTCTAATAACAAATTCTGTTTATGTAAGCCTTGAGCACTAGCATAATGGCTGTGTAAGTGATATTGTCTTTCTTCAGTATTACAGGAAAACAAGGCACTATGGTTTAGAAGGGTGTCAGCATAATTAACATTTAAACTTCAAATGTGAAGTATGTTTATTTAACATAAGATTGATTGAAATGCTTTTAAATAGTTTCAAATGTTCTTTGGTCTTAGTAAAGAATTCTGAAGATAATTTCAACCTTTATTGATGGCAGTGTATCAATTCTGGCCATGTTAATTATGAATACAGCACCTACGATGTGACAATGTCCCAAGTCTTTGTGTCTTAGTGTATGTGGTCATCAGCACAGCCTTGTGAAGCCGCTCCTGTGATGACCCCTGCTGTCCAGGCTAAGGGGTGAAGCAGAGAGGTGAACTGACATGCTCCGAGTCACAGTTAGAATGTGGGATGCACCGGGGATCACCGAGGTGCACAGAGATCCACTCCTCAGCGTCTGAATTCCCTTTGTGTGCAGGCTGGGGACTGAGAGAGAAGCCGGGGCTCGGTTCTGCCTTTTACTCTTTATTCCCACTGACAGCCCAAAGTGCTAATTAAATGCCTATGGTCAGTGAAATTTGGTCTTAACGTTGGTACTAAAAATGAACAGTTTCAGAGTTTACTCCTGAGAGTATTCTATGAAAAGGAAAGAAATGATAATATATGTAGCATATTAAACGAATCCGTCCTTTATAATGGCATCCTGGAGCAGACAGGCTGGGTGAGGCAAGTTTATTTGAGAGCCTTGAGCCAGTATCAGATTTGTTAGATTTCCCCGTCTGAGATGGCATATATGTTTGTGTGTGTATGTGTAGTGTAGTGTGTGTGTGTGTGTGTGTGTGTGTGTGTAATATTTTTTATTTATAGAACTTCATGTTAGAAAATAATTTTTAAAATTTTCTGAATCTTCCTCAATGACATAAGATTAAATATGTGTGATCATGTTCATGACTCATGTGAAGGGGTGACATTGAGAGTTGAGACTTACAGAGACACACACAGAGGGAAAAAAATGTGTAGCGAGGACAAAAGTCCGTGGTTCTTTCCCCTTGCCATTTTTCCTTTCCTTCCACTCACGTTTGACTAACAGGAGTGGATCCCTTCACGCTGCAGTTTAGTGAGTGGACTGCCCGGCGAGCGAAGCCGCTGTGGTCAAGTTTAGCCTCAGGGTCATAAGCGTCAGTGGGAACTCCGCAGGAGGGGCTCCGGGGTGGAACCTGCTTCTGGCCCATTGGGATTCATGCTCGGAAATCTCCCTTTCGTTTAATCAGTAATGTCAAGTAATACAGGCTGTGAGGTTGCCATCAGCTCCTTCTGGGACAGGTCCTCTGTTGCTGTTCTCAATGTCTATTTCTGTAGATTTTATTACCTTTTTGTAATTATTCTAACCAGGCACTTCTCTCTGAGGTTTTATTATCTGTGTCCATAACTAAAAATTATATCTTCCTTCATAAATTTATCAAAGCAATATATGTGGTTTAATCAATTTCATTATCATTTTCAACAATCTTTTGAGAATTTCTGCTAAACTTGCTCTGATATATTCCTCACCTCTTCTCTCTGATGGATCAACACATGGAAATGATGTTGGAAGTGTGGTGTCAGCAGAGTTGTGTGTAGAGGAAAAAGTGTTTTTTCATAAGCAGCCCGCATGGTTTAGACAAACTGAATACAACCTCTCAAAAATACACTTGACCATAATTCAATAGTAAGTTATGAAATAGGAACTGTGATAATTAAAGTGTTAATTAAAGTATTAATTTAAACCTTAGTAATTCCTTTACTTTTTCTTTCTTGGTACAGTTGAAAGCAAGCAATAACCATGAGTTTGGTTAGCAGTAAGACTGTACCTTAGTGCAAAGGAGGCTGAAGGCATATCTGGAAATAAAAACTACATCCACCTGTCGATTTTAAGCCCTGACTTCAGATTTCAGCACTGCGTGGTGAATTTGTCTTCACTCTTACTGCGCAATGTACAGGTCAAATGAAAACTACATGGCAGTCGTTCTTGGGAAAAAAGGATTTGCAGACAGCTTCCCTCTCTTTCAGTGAAAGGGTGTATTTTGTAATTGAAATAAATTAAATTAAACATACAACCCTATATTGTTCGATGTCCTGTTATGAGTATGTCTGTAATGTGTTTTTAATTTTTATTTTTATTTATTATTTTTAATTGAATTCGTTGGGATGACACTGGTTTGCAAAACCATACAGATTTCAAGTGTACAGCTCAATAAAACATCATCTGCACACTGCATCATGCACTGTCGCCCCGAGCAGTCTCTTTCCACGCCCGTTTCCCCTGCCTTTGCCCACCTCTGTCTAGCCCCAACCCCCTTGCCCTAATGTATTTTTATTGGAAGATTGATTTGCAGAAAGAACTATGGATACCTAGAATCAACTGAGCTGAATGATGTGCAGTGGGTTGTCTTCCCTGCCAGACTCCATAATCACTTGAATGACTGGCTTTGTGCCTTTTTTTTTCCTATGCAACCCTTATATTTAGCATGATGTATCACTTATCATTAGAGTTTTCTAATTAATTAAAGAGTCAACTGGGATCCAAGTCCAACTAAAGCATTTACTCAGTCTATGACCATGAGTAAGTCACTGAATCTCTTCCATCTCCAGTATCATAATTTATATGATATGAATGTTGGTCTAGACTATTTTCCACTTCTCATACACTTTGATTGCAGGATTTTATAGGTAAGATTATATATTTAAGAGATAATTCCAGAGGGTGCACAATCAAGTGTACATGTTTTCATTCTTAGTTTGTAACATAGAGGAAAAGAAGTCCACCTTACATGAGATTCTGCAAAAAACTATTTGCAATTTTTTTTTAAATTTAGAAATGTTCTTTTAAAAGTATGTCTTGTGAAAAAGAGATAGATAGATAGCATTTACATCTGTTTTATTAATTAAAACTTGATTTAGACCAGCCTTTCATAATAATGAAATGATGAGAAATGATGAAAGTTATTTAAAGGATTCTTGAGTAATAAAATCAATAGGAGAGGAAAGATAAAAGATAACTTATGGTCAATTGTAGGTGCTTAGGACTAAAGAATTATTACTAAATAGCTAACTGAGGACCTTGAAGTGTGATGTTGCATGAGATTATGTGTAAGGATCATTTGCTCCATTTTATGACTCTGTCACTGAAAAAATCAGAATTTTCCACACTGTGAGACTAAAATTTTGGCCTGGTTTATGGGATATGTGCCAGATGGCCAGGGTAAATGAGAATAGGTGCTTGCCCAATGAACTTGTGATAAAGTATGGCCCTTAGGCTACTTTTTAAAGCAGGATGAATCTCAATGTATGGGACCACAAATGTCTGGGGAACGGAGATAAATGTAAACTATCTGGCAGTCAATTTGATATTAGGTTGACAAATTCTCTTCTTCAATAAGATTTTGGGCTTCTGGATTCTGAAGCCTATTTATTGGTATAGTTCTAAGATAGTTGATAGAAAGATGCTATAATTTTTTCCAGATATCCCTTTAATCATGAATAAAGGATTATTTTATTCAGAAAGTAGAGGACAGGGAAGGCACTTATAAGCAGTAATTTATTTAAGCTTCTACATGAATCTTAGAAATCACATATATCTGATTACATTACCTAATAATATGCACTGCTTGCAGAGGCTATTAATTAACACATTATTGCTCTTTCAGATTTGTTAATATATATAGGATAAAAATTCTTAACTACGTTTGACCTGCAGAAAGCACAACACATGTATTGAGGACCCCACAATTTGTACTAAAGTCTCTGTAAGGTCTCCAATATTTCATTTAATTCTCCTTAATCTTGCCCTCTTACACACACACACACACACACACACACACACACACACACAATGTTGGCTAAAATACATTCCAAATTTCAAAAATCTTTGAATTGAGTACATATTTTTTTACAAGCCTATTTTATAGACATATATCATTTCTTTTGGATAAATTCCAGAGTAGGCTGGCTGCATTATGTCACAATTAAACTTTTAAGAAAGTGCCAACATATCTTCCAAAGTGTTTGAAACATTTTATATTCCCAAGAGCAATGTATGAGAATTCCCATTTGTTCACATCCTTGCCATCCCTTAGTATGGTCAGTCTTTTTAAAATGTTTGTCATTATCAGAGCATTATTGGTATCTTGTTAGAGTTTTTGTTTGCATTTCCATAAAGCATATTATGTTGATAATCATTTTATGTGCTTATTTTCTATCTATATATCTTCTTTTGTGAAATATATGTTTAAACATTTTGTCCTTTTTTTGGAGGACTATCTAATGGCTATCTAATTGTTTCAGGACCATTTGCTAAAATGACTGTATTTTCTCTACTAAATTCCCTTTGCATCTTTGTAGAGAATCGTCTATGAGTCTATTGTTGGACTCTCTTCTGTTCTTTTAACCTATTGTCTATCTTAACACCAATACTACACTGACTTGAAATGTCTTAAAGTTATTAGTGCTAGTTCTCCACTTTGTTCTTCTCTTTCAAATTTAATTTATTTAGTACAATTTATTTAATTTTCAGGTTGTTTCTTTTTGAGTGAACTTTTCTCTTTAAAGGATTTTTCCATTTCATCTAAGTTGTCAAATTTATTAGAATAAAAATTTTCACAATATCTGCTTATTATCTTTCTTATACTATATAATCTGTTGCTCTCTTATTCCTGACATAGGTCATTTGTGGCCTCTTTTTTCATTCATCTTTATGGATAAAGTTTTTCAATTTGATTGATCTCAAAGACGTATCTTTTGATTCCACTGATGTTCCCTATTCTGTTTCTGCTCTCTATTTTATTAATTCTTTTTTGTGTGTGATCTTAAATATATTTTCTCATTATTTTTAACTTAATTTTCTCTTCTTTTTCAGTTTCCATGGTGCATGCTGAGGCCATCGATTTGAGATTGTTTTTTTCTTAACATATAGATGTCTAGTGCTATAAACTATTTCTAAGTACCGCTATATTGGCACTCTCCAAATTTTATGTTGTGTTTTCAATTTCATTCAGTTAAAATGTTTTTTTTTTTATTAATTTGTTTTTGTTACAGATGTTTCTCCTTTATCCCCCATTGACACCCTCCTCCCCATCCCCCCCCCGCCCCATCCCCAGCCCTGTTGTCCATGTCCATTGATCATACATACATGCATATAAGTTCTGTGGTTTGTCTCTTCCTCCCCCAACCCCTCCTCCTCTGAGGCTTGTCAGTCTGTACCCCACCTCTATGTCTCTGGATCAATTTTGTTCATCAATTTGTTTAGTTTTTAATTTACATTTTTATTTTATCTTTGATCCATGGGTTAGTTCAGTGTATTATTTGGTTTCCAATATTTAAGGATTTTTTTCAAAAGTTTTTTTGTTGTTGATTGTAATTTAGTTCCACTTTAGTTTCAAAACAGAATTTTCTCACTTGAATCTTTTAAAATTAATTCAGACTTATTTTATGACCCAAAACATGATCTGTCTTTATAAAAATTTTGTGTGAACTTGAAAAGAATATGTATTCTGCTCTTACTGAATGGAGTGTTCTAATAATGTAAATTAGGTTTACGTTGATTAATTGTTAGCCACATCTTTTCTATTTTTACTGATACTCTCCATACTTATTTTATTAGTTATTGAGAGATAAGTATTGAAATCTCTAACTGCTAATTTGTATTTTTCCTTGTAGTTCTCTCAGTTTTTTCATCAATCTCTCTCATCACATGTATAAACATGATTATGTCCTATTGCTTAATTGACCCCTTTATCACTTTGAGATAAACTTCTTTACCTGTTAATATTCTTTATTTTAAAATATAATTTGTCTGGTTATATATTGTCATTTAGCTTTTTATTTTCTAGTGTTAGCCTGTTATATCTTTTCCCATCCTTTTACTTTTAATCTATAATGTCTATATTTAAAGTGTGTTTCTTATAAACAGCATATAGTTAGTTTGGTCTTGCTTTTGAATTTAGTGTGACAATCTCTGCCTTTAAATTGGGTTGTTTAAGCTATTATTTAATATGTTTATTCATAGTTAGGTTTAAGACATTATCCTGCTATTTGTTTTATGTTTCTCCCCCTGTTCCTAGTTTGTCTTTTTGTTCTTTCTTCTTTTGTATTAGTCAATTTTTTTTTTTAATGAATCCATTTTATTTCTTTTGTTAGTTGATCCTAGCTCTTCGTTTTATTATTTTAGTGTTTTAAGGGTATATTCTATACATTGTTAGCATATCACGGTCTCCCTTTCAATGATATTATTCTATTTCACGTACCATAAGAAAACATGCACTAGCAAGCCACCATTTCTCCCCTCCTGGCTTAAAGCTGCTGATTTCAAACATTGTACTTTTTAAAGATACTATCAACCTAATAATATATTATCATTTTAGTTCAAAAGTTTAATTGTATTTTAAGCGATTTAAATATTTACAAAAATTATATGTCATGACCAGTGTACTTACTGATACTGGTGTCTTTAACTCTTCATATAAATCCATATTTCCATGTAGTATTATTTTTTTTCTGCCTGAAAAATTTCCACCAACACCTCTTAGAGATTATGGTGATAATGAATCCTTCAACATTGCTTGTCTGAAAAAATGTTTAGGATACCTGCATTTTAAAAATACAGTTTGTGTCCGGCTGGTGTGGCTTAGTGGATTGAGCATCAGTCCTAAGGACTGAGAGGTCACCAGTTCAATTCCCGGTCAGGGCACACGCCCAGGTTGCGGGCTTGATCCCCATTGGGGGGCATGCAGGACGCAGCTGATCAATGTTTCTCTCTCTCTCTCTAAAAACCAATAAATATATATTGTTTAAACTAAAGGAGAATCTCTCATAAAAGTCCTTTGTCTATCTCTGTGCAGCTCTCTCCTCTCTGGTATTCTCTCCTGAAAATTCTACTGAACCTGGTCTTCCCTAAAATTTTAACTCTGACTCCTCAAAGGAAGTTTTCTTTGAATTCCTGTCCTCGTGTTGCAGCCTGGACAGCCTCCAGGCAGACAGATGCTGCACTGTGGTGCTCATCGCATCCACCGTGCTTTCACAAGGATCATTGCCTTTGTTGCTTGAAATTCAGAGACTTAAACATTGATGTTCAATATATTTTTTCTTTCTTTCTTTTTTTTTAGTTAGTTTTTTTCTTATGGGATGATAAATCCAGTTCCCATTATTCCATCTTGGTAAAGAACCAAGGATTGAATTTTGTTATGTATTAACATTAAAAATATTTGTTCTGCTTTTAAATTTTACATTAGAGGTGCTGAGAAAGACACAAAATCCTATAAAATAATGTTACAGATTTTCTTAAAATGAATAAAGTATATGAAATATATATGTCAATTCAATATTGCAGAACAGAATAAACAATATATAAAATAAATATAAAAGTTCAACATAATAAAAATTTCCTGAAGATTTTACATTTAGATACACCTTCATAAAGAAAATGTAATGTTGATAAAATTTCTGAGGATGGTATAGAGTATTTGGAAAAAGCCTTTCTACATAGGTAAACAATATTAAAGGTATATTAAACAGAATGATTAATGGAGAGATCTTTTTATGGAAGAGGGTGATAAAGGATTATAATATGTTTGAAGAAGTATGTAATGCCAGAGGGGAAATTTCAAAGATGACTGAAATTTCAATAAAGGGGCATAATTAAACCATCCACAGAAAATTGAATATCAGGAGAACTATGTGTACAAAACTAAAAAGGAAGAATGACAACCTAATTAAATAATAAACAGAAATATTTATTAAATGTGCAACACGTGCAGACATTATACAAAAGTGTTTACATGGACTACGTCATTTAATAATCACAGTATTGTTATTAGCTTCGATGTTGTCTGTGAGTTACAAAGGAGAATAGTAAGTGCTGCTCCAGGTTCAGCAAGAAGAGGTAGGAATAGGATTTGAATTTCAGTATACCCAGCTTCTTGTTATAGACGATTACTATGAAAATTGTATAGTTTAAAAAAAACACAACATTTTGGTTAGGAGTTTGTCTAAAATTGTATATAAAGTAGAAAAATATAATTGAGTAGTGCAATATCCAGCCCTAAGTAATAACCACTCAGATTTGTCTGTCTACAATCTGAGATAGGACATTGTAACTATGTATTTCTGTATCAATTATATCAATTTTTCTTTTGGACATAAGAAGATTGTTTTATTTTTTATTGTCACATCAGGTTTTTGCCCCTAAGGAAAACAAAGATAGAATTTAAGACATTATTGTTCTACTTACTAGAACTTGAAGCATAGTAGATTTATGCCCTGGATAATTGTGATTACTTCATTTTGTTTATTATGTAGCTATTCAGTAACTTTTCTAACGTACAAGGAACTATTAAAGAGTCAAGCCTTAGCCCTGGCCAGTTTGGCTCAGCGATTAGAGCGTCGGCCTGCGGTCCAGAGAGACCCGCGTTCGGTTCCCGCTAGGGGCATGTACCTCGGTTGCAGTTTGTCCCCGGCCCTGGTTGGTCGTGCGGGTGGCAGCCACTCGATGTGTCCCTTTCACGTCGATGTTTCTCTTTCTCTCTCTCTTCCTCTCTCTCCTTCCCACTCTATCTGAACAAGAAAATGAAAAAAATGTCCTCAGGTGAGGATAAAAAAAAAAGAGTCAAGCCCTATACTGTCTTGTCTTTCTCCATTGGATTATTTTTCTATCAGGAAGGTAGCATTCACTATATCTAATTTCTTGTTCTGTAATAAAACAGATATAGTTAATATCAACATTAACTACCCTTGCAGGCCATTAACATTGTCAGTATATGTAAAGTTTGATATACTGACAGTGCTGCACACACACACACACACACACACACACACCTGACAGTGCTGTACACACACACACACACACACGCCTGACATTGCTGCACACACACACACACACACCTGACAGTGCTGTACACACACACACACACACATGCCTGACAGTGCCGCACACACACACACACACACACACACATGCCTGACAGTGCTGCACACACACACACACGCCTGACAGTGCTACACACACACACACACATATGCCTGACAGTGCTGTACACACACACACACACACACACACACACATACATGCCTGACAGTGCTGTACACACACACACACACACACACATGCCTGACAGTGCTTCACGTACACACACACACACACGCCTGACATTGCTGCACACACACACACACACACACACACACACACACACACATGCTAAGAACCAGAAAGAATATGGGAGAACTGAATTGCTTAGTACAAACTATGTTCCAGACTCCATGCGAAACTCTTTTATTTAGATGACCTCATTTAATATTTTCAACGATTTTCTCCATTTTCTGAAATATGCTCAATGCCACTCAGGAACTGGCCTTGGAGCCAGAGTGCAGCCCACGCTGTCTGACTTCAGAGTGCAGGTTTTAACCACAGCGTCACACTGCTCGGTACCAAGACATCGTGAGTCAATACAGTGCCTGCCATTTATTTCAATAAAGGAAATCCTGAGTGGTAAAGCCAATTTCTTAAAGTAAAAGGTCTCAAATAAAATGCCCATGTCTTCTCTCCATGTTGTCTTACCTGCTCTCCGGAGGCCGCTAAGTGTCTCTGTCCTCCCCTCACTGGAAGGTTCCTCATTGGTGAGACCTGATTATAGAACAGCGTGTCTGATGTTTCCACGAGGGGACCGACACATACCTTCAGAACCTGTGATCCACTCCTTAAACAAACGTTATAGCAACAAATGTGTACTATTTTTCCAAAGTAAATTTTACTTTTCACTGTGGTCAAGAATTATCCAGAGTTGAACCTGGTGGCTAAAATGAATTACCAAATAAGAAAGGCCATTTAGTGTTTCTTTAAAAATGAGTGACGGATTTAAAGCACTAAAGGAAATTTTCTCATGGGGCTCATAAAATATCTCTTGAGACAATATTAAAAAAATGTTTTAATGTTTTGAGTTTTAGCCGCATTTTAGGATAAATGTGCAGCCTTCTCAATTTTCCACATTTAAGCTGCCACATTAATTTGGAATGGTATATTATGAGATGTTTTTGATAGGAAAAGCTGATAATGTCACTTAGAATAATAAAACATATATCCAGTCCTAACCTAGAGAGATTTTACTAAGCTTACTTTGAACAGACTAGCACATTACTACACACGGGAGATTAATAAATGCCCTTTTCAATAATAAGATTGTTTCATATTAATTAAACTGAGTAACATGATACCTTGATTTGCATGTTTACATATTTGCATCTCCCCGTGCTGTGTATGTTTGTTATAGATTCAGGAACTATATTCACAGAATAGATTTAGTTATCCGTATTCCAATATATTATAGTAAATATAAATTATGATGAGATTGGGGAGTGGTGTAAATTGAGAGTTAAGCATAACATACCAAAGGATACTTTTTTTAGAGTTAAAGTTTTCATCTCCTTTACAGACTTCCATGAATGAGAGTGTATGCTAAGGTTTTATTTTCCAAGAAGCTCAGCACAACAGAACATACCTTGGAATGGTAGGTAGTCTAGGTCATTATGATAGCCGTGTTGATAGGCTCTGTAAGAGGAAGTGTGCGAAGCTTAAGAAGAGCTATTAGAGATATAAGAAGCAAATAAATGTGGTGTGGCTATTTTGTGAATGTGGACCTTCTTAACTTTGGGTATATTAGAGTAAATAATAAAATGTAAATAAAATGTGACTACCTCATCACCTTAAAAAAGTGTGACCATTCAGACTGATGAAAGAATCTTGTCTTGTTATCCTAGCTGGACAGACAATTCAATATGTAAATACAACATTTTTTTTCTTCGATTTTTAAAATTATTTTTTATTTTATTTTTTAAATTAATTAATTAATTTTTGTTACAGATGTTTCTCCTTTTTCCCTCCTAGACACCCTCCTCCCGATCCCCCCCCAGCATTGTTCTCTATGTCCACTGTTTACACATACACGCATATAAATTCTTTGTTTTACCTCATCCCTGCCCCCACCGCCACCCCCTCTGAGGTTTGTCAGTCTGAACTGTACTTTAATACAACATTTTTTAAAACATAAAAAATAAATTTCATGTTTTGTGATGGCATAGCATTAGCTTTTTCATTTTACTTTTAAATCCCCAAAGCTATCCTCTTACTCCATAGTCTAAATCCAATCATTTAATACTGTAAAATAATTTGAAATTTTAGTAATAAAATCCTTCTATATGATGTCATGATTTCTCCTACTTACAGTTATCTTTGCCTGTTATTGGTAATCTTTTTATCTGTTTTATAATTGCCTCTCTTTATACTTTTATTTTGATTGTTACAAAGGAACAAAGGGATTCTGAAGTTGAGCTTGCTTTATGGGAGGTACAAAAGCCTTTTATTTCATATCCACGTGAAGAGTTTGACTCTGTCCTAACTCAGTACAAGTTGAGAATAGGGAACTGAGTAGGTGGAAATGATTAGAGGCTTGCAGTCGGGAACAAAGTGGTGAAAGATATTGTATGTGAATGAAGAATTCCATATGGTCCTCATTTCATGTGTATATCAGGGCTGCTTATTTTTCTAATATCCTTCTCCCCACATGTTTTAAGATGTCTAAAAAGTCTTCAAAATGCCTTTATATTTCCTGAATTTGGAATCATAGCAGCTCCCTACTTGCTAATACTCTCCTAAAGCTTAACTCTTCCCTTGCTCTTTGATTTCTCTTTTTCTAAACAACATTAGAATTTCAAAGCAACCATACTGCATGGTCCAATTGCTATTGTTATATTTATTACAAAAGTATGCAAAGTAGCATCTGAACAGATTCTTTTCTCCTTGCTTCCATTTACTTATATTTCTTGACTTTTAAAATAATTTTGGTTGATGGTATTCGCCCTCCACATGCTGGATATTTTTTTAAATTGTAATTCCTCTTTCTGTCTTTTGTCTACTATTATATTCAAAAGCTTCTTTCCAGTACAGTTTCTTTAAATATTTTCTCTTTAATTAAAAAAGGTGATCCATCCAAAAATGCAATTCTTGATATCTGGAAAAAGGGAAGGAAGAAAGTGAGGGAAGGAGAAAGGACGTGAGGAAAAGAAGGGGGAGAAAAACTGAAGGTGGAAGAGAGAGAAGGAAGGGACAGTTTATTAAACTGGAATTGGTCGTCATACATTTTTATTACTCTTACCCATGTGGTGATACATGCGCCTATAAATATCAGTTCTGTATACAAAATATAAAGCAAGTAATCTAGTCCACATTTAAAAGTATATTTGAGAAATATTTTGATTATTTAGAAACATTTTAAATAAATAAGCATCGCATGTTATTTTTATTAGTCTCATTTATAATATATTCAGGTTACTACAAATAAAGTAACAATTTTTTCATGGGATGGAAAAGTGGACTTTTCTCACCAAGAAGAAAGCAAGCAAGTTAAGTACAGAAAACTACTGCTCACAAATAATTCAGATGGCTCTTTGTGCAACTCTGTTTTTATGTCTAAAGTCACGGAGGGAAGTTGAAACTCGCTGTCCCTTCATATATTTCCACCAAGGAAGAGTAAGATTTAGAACCAGACCTACTTTTCTGTTCATCGCCGATTTTCAAGCTATTGAACATCTTTAGGCTATTTTCTTCATTGACAATCTGTTGAAACCCATAAATAAGAGAAGTTTTATTCCCTGTAGTATCCTTAGCTCCTGCTTTGCTGTCAACTTGGGTGCAAATTTTAAGGTCCTTGAAACTCTGGAACCAGCTGGAGCTTTTGATAAAACTTTCATCGCCAGCATTTTCATCTTTTAACAACAAACTCCCTACTTCCTGTCTCATCCATTCTGAACTGTGCTTTATCCTTAATTCCAGCCACTCTGACCATTCTGCCACCTGTTCTCAACACAGACATGATCTAGTTTTCAAATGAAACCTTTCTTGCTTCTGCTCTGCTTCATGCCCTCCAGTGGCTCCCCTGTTTACTCAGGATAAAAGCCTGTGTTCTACACTGTAAGGATTTCCTTACACCAGGATCAGACGTTCTTGAATACCGGGCATAATCTAACTTTGGGGACTTATTTCCTATTACTCTCAGCATCAGTTCCTCCACTCTGGGCACACTGGCCTCCCTAATGTTCCTGAAATATACACTCATCCTGTGGTCTTTGTCACGGCTGGTCACTGGTCCAGGAACAGTCTTTCCTAGGTAATACCTTTACCTCCAAGTGTTGGCTCAAATGCACGACTAGCTGACTGCTCTATTCCTCTCACAAACTCTCTTAGTTCTTTAATTTCCTGTTTCATATCAATTACTATTGTATCTAACATAAAATGTATTATACACATTGATTATATTCATGACTTGTCTGTTTCCTTTCCTCTCACCTCTGTCCTTCCCCTCTGCTCACTGCTCACTGCAACCTCAGCTCCAGAGGGCGGGGCTCCACCTTTGTTTACTGGTGAAGCCTAAGCACCTTGAAAAGTTCCTGGAATGGAGTTACCACACAATATATATTTGATGAATTTATCAATGGAAGTGTTTCTCGAAGTTCCTTTAGGTTAATGTGCATCTTACTTTGATGTTGATCTTCTCTAGTCATGTGATTAAAAGATTATTCAGTTTTAGAGTTATTTCTCAGTTGTACTTATGACTATTTAAAACTGCATTGATTAAAAATTTTTATATGATGCATGACATTCTCTTGCATCAGAAATCACTTCTATCTTTAAAGAATTATCTCATATACACTGGCTTTCCATTTTATGACTATTTTTTTACTTGTTTAATTATCTTTTTCTTTTTCCTACTGGTGTAATCGTCTTCCCATTCTGGACATCTATTTCATCCCTCTTGGTGATTTTCAACATGACGAGCACTTTAGCATAGCACATAAAGATTGCTATAGTTTAAAGGAAAATGTAAAGTCCAAGAAAAGTATTATTTTTCACAGTAACTCCTGCCATCTGTTAATAGAATGTTGCTTGAGTTGACATACTATAACTTTAGCTTCATTTGATGAGCACTTGTAAGTTTTACATTTTAGGTCCAGGCAGTTCCATTTGAACTCACCACATAAGGTAGAAGAAAGAATATTAGATTGATATATAGGCAATCATAGATGAAAATTCCTCAGTGTTGCTACATTCTTTTGGTGTAACATGAATAGGTCACTTCACACCTCTGAAACTTATTCTTTAATAACTTGTTTACCTCTAAGTTTCAGTCATTCTGCTCTACGCTTGGGGTTCTTGATGTTAGAAGAAAAACTGCACTGTGTCATTTCTGACCCTGGTGTTGCCTTACTTTTTCATGTTGGCCAAATCAAGTGTTTGGCTGATTCCAAATTCAGATCCCTACTTTCCTGGGTTTGCCCCCTTGTCCTCACTGTGTGTGCTCAACCAGATTGTTTCACTTTATTTTACAGTGCAGAGAATAAGACTTTATAAAAAGCAATCTACTTGCATTTTTTCCTTATTATTCTAATAAATTGGCAATAATACATCAGGTCAAATTTTATGTAGGACAAAAGTAATTTTCATGGAAAGGCATATTTGCTAGAAGGAGAGAAGCAGGAGAAAAAGTAAGGGGCTACTGTGGTGTACAGTTATCACTGATAACATCAATTAATACACCCAGCATGATGTATAGATGTGTATAGGATAGTCAACATCATCATCATCAGTGTTTTTTTGTGTGCTTACTCTGTCCCACACAATCCTTCAAGCAGATAATCTTTCATTTAATAATGATTAATTTCCACAATTATAGTATGAGTGAGTCAGTATTTTGATATCCATCATGCAGGTGAAAACCTGAAGCACAGAGAAGTGAAGTCATTCATTTAAGGAAACAGAGCTTCTAAATGCTGAAGCCAAAATTCATATGAAGTGTCTGGCTTCAAAGTCCATTTTCTTAATCACTATACTATTTTGATTTTATCCTACCCATTAAACTATGGGCAGGGACTTTAAGTCACCTCAAGACTATTGACTCTAATGATATCCTCATGAAAGTCAAAAGTAGGGGGTTTTAGATGACACTATGAATATTTTGTGGTTCGAGTAGATTTCATGTTAGCACTGGCTTTCAGAAAATTTTATTTTTCTATTTCAACTATCTTAACTCCCAGACAGTACTTAGTGAATGCATTTAAGTCCTGAATGACAAATTATAGTTGAATTTTGTGTCAGACCTTTCGAAAACAAAGATATGAGCTGTATAATGGCAGTAAAATGAATGATATAAAACTCAGGTCTGACAGATGATCAGACCCTGTCTTCCCAGGTCAGTTCACCTAAGTCAGTCTGGCCATTCACTCACAGCAAATTATTCCTAATCCTCGCAAAAGCCCTGTGGGTTTGGTCTGGTGGGTTCTGACGGTGCTGTGGTTTGACGAGGCTGAAAGTGAGAGTAGAAGCGTGTCTTCCACTTCTTGCTAAGTGATACTTGCCAACTGTGAAGTGGTCCTTTGGAATTTGACATAATCCTTTCTAGATGAAGCACCTTTCAGGCTTCTTTGTTTAGGAAGACAGAAAACTGTCTCAGAATTAAAAACATTTCACATTAAAATAGTCGTTCCCCTCACATATCAAAACATTAGACTTATACTTGTGACTTCAAATGTAAGGGAATAGCAATTTGGAATTAAATTTTATAGTAATATCTGTATACTGTTATAAATAACTACCTGTTCCTAGGTTTCAGGAACTTTGATGAATTCCAGTTGCCCTGTTGTATAGATTTTCAGTATCTTCTCTATATTTACACTGTACCCGAGGTTTTATAAACCAAGTTACACTAAAATCATCACCGTCATCATCACCTAGCATAATCATGGAAACAAAAAATCCTAAAAGTTTCTTGAATGTTTTTAAGAGGGAAACAGAGAGATTATTGGTAGCCAGAATATCTGACTATATTTGGAGTAGCCTTGGGATTTTTCAAGTGCAGAGTCTTAACTCAAAGAATTATGAGTTGTTAAACTTTTTTTTTTCTGGCACAAGAAGTTTATTTAACCTTTTAGAAAGAAAGTCACAGGGGCAGAAGAAGCGAGCCAGCTGGACCGCATGAATTCAGATAACAAGTTACGGAAGCAATAGAAGGGCCCTTGGAGCTCAGGAGAAAGAATGCAAAGGATACGTGCCTAGGAAAGGAGGGGTGTGCTCTAGAGAGAGTACGCTTGCTCTGGGTCCTTTGTCTTAAGAGTTTTTATCTGTTTTCTAAGGGTGGGAATTTTAGGGGAGGTCTCAGGGGAGGATCTCAGTACAATCTTCATCAGCTTTCCAGGTGTGTCCTTTCAGGATCATGGTCTCTCCTTGGTGGTCTCTGGTAGGGCAGAAAGCCATGTGTCATTGCATCTGGTCCTGAGGTCGGCCATGGCATTGTTTTGTCTGGTTTTGCTGCTTTTCTGGTTCTGAAGCTGAAACACAGCTGAGGCTTGAATATTATCTCTAGTCTGACCAAAACTCTGTCCCTGTAGTCAATAGACCCAAGATTTTGCTTCTCATATTATTTGATGCTGATAAGAACCTTATTGTCCTGAGGGCTTAATGATTAAGGGAGTGTTTGTGCAAGGGAGAAGGAGGAAGCCGAGTCAGGGTGCTGGATGGGGCCAGTTTGAATCAAGTGTCTGTCTCAGGAACTTGCCAAGGAATTTTCCCAGCTTCTTACTATTCTGCCTCATAACTTTCTTGTTCTCGCTCCCTTCTGTCTATAAAAGTCTTTCATTTTGTACAACTCTTTGCTGCCACTTTCTTTCTGCTGGATAAGATGCTGCCTGATTCATGAATCGTAGAATGAAGCCAATAAGAGCATTAAAATTCATTCAGTTGAATTTTGTGTTTTAACACTGCCCATCTGAAACAAATAAGAAATACAAAAAATATGTCAAAATTATTTCTGAAATCATCATTTTCAGAAATTGAACATCAGGCAGCACAGGACACTGATCCCTGACAAATAGGAAACAAATGAGGTGAGATTTATGATTGCCCCGGGCAATGTTTCTAGGCTGCTGCTCAGGGAGAAGTTAACCCAAGCAGCGCTCAGCAAGCTCCCTGAGATATAGAAACAGAGCCAGAAGTCCAGGAAGGCAAACGTAGCTAGACTCTACAGGCTGGAATACTAGAAAGGAGAAAACAACGTGGGGAGAAAGCTCCAAAGACCTGTAAGTTCTCAGCTGAGAGCGTATGCTCATGAGGAAACTACTTGAAGACACTGGAATTGTTAAAGGTTGTGCTTACCTTGGTTTAGTCATCAATTCCAATGGAGACTGCAACCAAGACATCAAGAGAGGGCTGAGACTCAGAAGGGGAGCAGTGGAAGACTTAGGAAATATCCCCAAGAGTGAAGATGTGTCATTAGAGACCAGGGCTGAGATCATCCACGCCCTCGTAGTCCCGGTTACCATGTACAGATGTGAAAGTTGACAGTGAAGAAGGCTGCTGGGAAGAAAATTGATTCATTTCAAATATGGTGTTGGAGGGGAGCTCTGTGGATACCCTGCACCATCAGAAAGACAGACAAGTGGGCCCTAGAGCAAATTAAGGCGGAAATATTGCTGGAGGCAAAAATGACAAAACCGAAGTTTTTCTACTTTGGGTACATCGTGAGCAGGCAAGGATCTTTGGAAAAGACAATAATGCTGGAAAAAATAAAAGGCAGCAGGAAGAGAGGAACAGCAAGTATGAGATGAACTGACTCCATAAAGGAAGCCATAGGTAAGCGTCCACAGAAGCTGAGCAGCACGTCGAGGCCAGGACTTGTGGACATCACTCATTCACAGAGTCGCCAGGAGTCGTAGCCTACATAACACACATACACACACCCCAGGCTAGGAAAGATCCACTGGAAGGAGCAGAGAAACAATCCCGCAGCTCACAAAAAGCTGAGAACAATGTCTATTCCCACCTGCCCGAGTGGAAATCTTTGTGATTCAAGAGACATCAGATTAAGTACACAGTGGTGGGCAAAACTATCCCTACACTTAAGGTTGCTCTGGTCCTGGATAGCAAAGTGTAAAAGCAAGCTTCAAAAGGATCAAACTATCAACTTACCTGAGTTTGAAAAAAAGGTCAAAAATATGTATAGGACTGCCCTGGCCGGTTTGGCCCAGCAGTTGGAGTTTCGGCCTGGGGACCAGAGAGTCCCGGGTTCGGTTCCGCTTGGGGCATGTACAAAAAAAAAAAAAAAATTGTATAGGACTAAAAATAAAATTAGCACCCAACAAGGCAAAATTCATAATGTCTGACATTCAATC
This sequence comes from Tadarida brasiliensis, assembly GCA_030848825.1. Taxonomy (NCBI): domain Eukaryota; kingdom Metazoa; phylum Chordata; class Mammalia; order Chiroptera; family Molossidae; genus Tadarida; species Tadarida brasiliensis. The sequence continues at coordinate 87,519,222 of CM061260.1, read as the reverse complement.
AAAATTTACCAGCCACGAAAACAAGTCAAATAATGTGACCTATGATAAAGAACAGGAAAATATCAATCAATAGAAGCAGATCTTCTAAAATGATGTTAATTGTTAAGCTTAATGAGGACCAAAGGGAGTAAAGACCATCAAACAAATGACTAGGAAAAACGAGAGAAGTCTAAAAATATACAAAATGTAAAGGTTTTCATTATTCATTTGGTGGCATTATTAGACCAGTGAAGAGTTTGGAAAAAGCCAGGAGATTAACTTGACTTTATAATCATTTTGTTTTAAATAGAGCCCATATGCATTTACTAAAATAATAACTGTGCTTATGTGTGTCAGATGAGGAATCAACTTGGGTTGATTGTTTAATTTTCTTTGATTTACTTCCCCAAATTGTATTAATATGGTAAGTTTAATCACATAACATGAAGAAAATTTAGCTGAAAGTTGTGATGGTTAATAACATCCAGCAGTTATTGGAATTTAAGATTGACCCCAAGGAGTGTCGTCATTAGAACTGATATGATTGTCTGAATCATCTAATGAAGTCTTGGTAATTTGCAAATGGTCTTTGCCTCAATTAAGCAACAACTAAGTATTTGTTGAATAGGCATTATGTTTGGGCCTGTGTTAAATAGTGTGAAATGTATGGAAGAAAGATAATATAGTGTTAAGTGTACGGTTTGGTTCCCGCTTGGGGCACATACAAAAAAAAAAAATATGTATAGGACTAAAAATAAAATTAGCACCGAACCCTTTTATAAAAAATCTAAGTGTACAACAGTAAAAAAAAACAAAAAAACAAAGACCTACACATGAAAAGCATGAGAGGACAAAACCGCATTTAACCTCATTTAAGTAAAACTAAACGTCCTCGTTCATATATATATATATATATTTTTTTTTTTTTCCATAAATTTAAAAGCAAAAGAGCAAAGCAAGTTTGAGGGACATTAGCATCAACTGGGATCATCAAAGATGAAAACTAAACAGGAGCTTAGAAGATGAAGCTGGCTATAATTTAGAGGAGAAGGGAAGAGACATATAATGGAAAAATAAAGAACCGGGGCATAAGGGGCAACTGAGAATGTTGGAGTGAGCGTTATACTAAGAAGTCTGGTTGGTGTAGTGGAAGCTAAGAAGGAATAAGTCAAAAGTGAACAAGTTATTTATATACTATAGCGAAGGGAACATAATTGAAATTCGTTCATAATGTGCAACTACGGATTTTGAGCTGAGTAATGACATTCAACTCAGCAAAGGTTATGAACCATTACCTAGGTCGTAGCTGGTAAGACTGACGCGTTGAGATTTGTGCAGTGCTGGAGAGGTTAGTGTAAAAGGAGCTGGGAATGACAATTGGAATAAACGAAAAACTCAGCAAATTTTTGTAGACAATATTAAATTCATTAATTAAGGTGATTAATATTGAATGTGCATGTGAAATGGATTAGATAGCAAAGGAAATGGATTTAGGAAGATAGTCAATCTTTTTTCAGACTACCTTTTCAATATGAATGATCACTGCTTCCTAAACACAGTATTTAGGAGGCAAACAGAGGGAAATTCTTAGGCACATTTGAGAAGTTAGTAAAAAGAGAGAGTGGTTTCTCAGCATTGTGAACGCTTTGAAGATGGAGGGAGTAGTGAAAATATCAGATGTTGCTTTAACAGATCAAGCAGCCTCTCAGAAAGTAAAGAAAAAGTATCTTTATATTTAGTAACTGGGAGAATATTCTTGACATTTATCCCAATGGTTTCATTAAATTGGTAGGAGTTGGAGAATTAATGGCTATAAGAAGTAGAGGGAGGATATAATAATCTTTCTATAATTGTTTTTGAAAAATTGATAGTTATATAATCATTTTGGCACGAAAGGGATAGCAGAGGATATAATTTTGTTTCCTTTGTTTTAGAAAGTAGTATCTTTCTCTGACTGGCATATTTCACTTAGCATATTCAGAATCTAATGAACAAAATAAACTAATAAATAAAATAGAAACAGATTCATAGAGAACAGACCGACAGCTGTCAGAGAGGAGTGGTGTTGGGTGGCTGGGTGGAAAATGTGAAAGGATTAAGAAAAAAATCTCATAGACACACAACAGTATGGTGAGCACCAGAGGGAAAGATGGGTAGGGGGAGGTAGAAAAGGGTAAAGGGGAGATAAATGGTGATAGAAGGGGACTTGACTTGGGGCAGTGAACACCCAATACAATATACAGATGATGTATTATGAAATTGTAAAACTGAAACCTATATATTTTTATTAACTAATAAAATTTAATAAAAAAGAAAAAATTGTGTCTTGAGCTTAATAAAGATAAATTTTTTAAAAGCATTGGAGAACAGGCTAATAAACATGAGACATCAGAATTGATTGTGTCTAAAATGGGAGAAGTGGAAAAAATCATGAGTGCAGGTGGGGGGAGTATGAGAAAGGAAAAGACTAATTTTTAGTTTTAGACTCTCAAAATCATGAGACTCTGTGATTCCTGCCACGCACTTTCCACCTTCCAGCTATGCACAGGTGCACGAGTGTGCACCCCCCCACACACACAGCCCCACAGCTCTGTGAACCTGCATTAGCCTCTTACTATTCAGACACAAGAACACTAAACATAGATAGCTTAGTCTTATCCATAATTATTATTTTAGTTCGTTTATTTATTAACCATTAAAGAAGAATATTTTCAGTTTCACTGTCAAACCTGTGTTCCCTGGGTCAATAGTAATGTAAGTCAAATTTCTAAATGTTCAAAAAAAAACCCCACAGCTTTAATAATTAATTGAATACAGATTTACAGACCTTGAGCGATATTTGGGTCTATGCTTCTTTTCTTCTTTTTACACACACAGAAATGCCTCCACAAAGAAGCACTGTTTCAGAATGCCCCTCTCAGAGCCTGTGGTGCTGGTCACGCTAAGAAGAAAACTGGACTTGTTACTGCAGAATCAAGATCTTGTGCTAAGTCAAATCTTTGGTGGAAAACACACAGTGCAATCTTCACACGCCTTTACACTCTCTGTTCTAAGCAGAAAGTGACAAATATCTACAATGTTCACTGACTTCCTCTTAGTAGAGTTTCTAATGAGCGGATACCAGTACAACCCAGGTACTTTCCATATACACCAGATAGAGAAAAGTAAAAGACAAGTGAGAAAAAACATATTAGATAATGAGAGTACTAATTTTAAGAAAAGAAGAAAAAGATACAATATCAGAGCTTTAAAGAAAAAGTAAAAATTGAGGACATTATCACAATTATCCTTATAAATCCACAGAATAATGTCAGACTGCTTTGGGAAAGTAATGCTATGCTTTTCTACAAACTGTTAGTGTTCATATAGTGTTTCAAAGTTTTGTGTTCTTAATGATAAACAGTTAACTCAAAAGCACTTTAATTGAGGAGACAAAGCTTAATTTAAATTATGTTAACGCCTCCCTTCCTTGATATTCGCTACTTCTTAACAATTTTTTTTTTATAGTCTGTGTTCACCTACACTCTCCAAATACCTTACTTATTCACCTCTCCAAAAGGCAGGGGCACAGTCTGCTAAGTAAATCAAATATTAATTAGTAATGCACTCTTGAGAGTCAATAAATAAATGAAGTAAATCTCCCAATAATGCATCATTGTTATGTCTTATCAGCTGTTTGAATATAAGACCTAGATAATTTAGTTGAAATGCTAATGTTTTATGACAGGTATATTAATATTACGTATCAACAACAGTAAAGAGCAAACTATAGTCTTTTGGAGATGTCTTAGTCATCCTGCCGTTTTTTTTTTTGTTTGTTAGTTTTGTTTTTTGAGCATAGTCATTTGGGGCAATCTCTGGAGCCAAATGCCTGGGTTCTTACCCAGATTTTGCATTGCTTAGCGGGTTGCTTCACTCCTTTGGCTCTTGGTTTTCTTATCTGTATGTGGAACTCATAACGGTACTGATACGAAGGACTGTGGTGAAAACTAAATAAAACGTCAGGAAAATACCTGGCAAATAGTAAGCATTCTATGAAAGGTCACTGCTAATATATAACTTTTTTTTTCAGATGAAAATGCTATATAATACATAATGATCCTCCCTATGTTTAAAACAAGAAATCAACTATATTTCAGATTCTGGATTACAAAGAAACAAAATATAAAATGAAAGAATTTAACTTCAACACCTTTTTCTTTGTTCTCCTTCTACTATCCTCGACATAAGAGTGATGACATTGTGGAGAAATGAACTTTAGGATGAATATTACAATTTCTTTGCTCTTGCTTTTAACATTTACCATGTCAACCAATAGTCGAAGTGAAGCCGTGCAAACACTGGTGTCCAAAATGGGGCAAAAGGTAAAACTGTGATTTGAGTAACAGAGATGGATTTAAAAATTCTGCATTTAGTTTCCATATGTATCATTAACTTAGACTGGAAAAAAACAAATTATAATCATAATTGAGTCAAGACACTTTCAGAATTTTCAGATGTGCTCAAGTTCAACATTCTCTTCAGTGTTAGCCAAAGGACCCAATGGATTTAGGAGAGTCTTGGTCCAAACCATCAACTGTCTCTTAAAAGTCATGTTTATTATTCTGGTTTAATGAACATGGATTGTCTTTCTCCAGCAAATACCAGCTCTGAAATTGTTTATTAAGTGTCTATATCATTAATATTTCCAAGGGGCTCTTTGACCTCAGAGTATCCTTCCTTGGCTCAGTCACTTGTATTTTCAACACTTCATAGCTGGCAATGTAACTTGGAATATTTTCCATAAAATGTCTGAAAATTTTTCTGGGGTTTGTTGTCTCATGTGAAATTGCCAAGAATGTTGAAGAGTGGCTTTGGGACAGTGCAACTGAGGCATGATTTTGTTGGAAAAGGGAGGAAAAGGTGAACACCCAAAATGAAAAGAAAATCTTTAAAGGAAATTAAATAGTATTTAAAGTTATGGAGGTGGACGTATGGAATCTGTGTGGCTTATCTAAGTCCTGGCACCTCAGTTTCCTATGGTCAGCACATTCCCTCCACAAATGTTTTCTGATTCTACTTCTTTCAGATCTCTTGGTAAAATATATTTGTAATCTCCCTTAATAATGAAGTCAACATGTAATGTCAACTCTGCTAAAGGACCTACAGGACTCAAGGATTATAATAATGCTTGTCTTTTATTTTCACTCCTAAACCTCACACGTTCAGGAAAACTTCTGTGAAACTGGGAAGGGTATTTTTTAGAGACTGCCTAGAATGTGAGAGTTCATTTACAGTTATGCAATAACTTTTTTCATAGATTCCTCAGGATTTTCTACATAGAAAATAATTCAGTCTGTGAAGAAAGACAGTTTTAAATATCCTTCTCTAAACTTATCTTTCTCCTTTAAATTTTGTCAATTTTCGTTTTGTGTCTTTTCTGCTATATTTTTAGGTTCTAATTCATTTATAACTATATTTCTTTCTACTGTGTTTATATTTTATTATATCCTTCTTTATGTCTAATAATATTCATTTTCTTAATGTCCATTTGTCTGTTGTTAATATAGGTAGTCCGATTTTCTTATCCTACTATCTGCATGATGTTTCTTCTTTCATCTTTTCACTTTCAGCTTATTTTTGTTTTTGACTTTAAAGTATATTTCTTATACATGGCATATAATGGAGTCTTGCTGTTTTTATCCAGTCTGACCGACTGTGATGTGCTTAGCGTGCTTAATTCTTTCACATTTAATGTAAAAGTTGCCATTTGAAATTTAGGAGTGCTGTTTGCTGTTTGTTTTCTACTTGTCTGGGTGCTTCCCCCACCCCACCCTTATATTTCTCCTTCAGTCTTTTTGGTTTTGTTACAGAATTAGTTTAACACAGTAATGAGTTAGTATATCATTTTGATTCCTCTATTGAATTTTAACAAAACTTCTTTGCTTAACTTTTTGGTGTTTTTTTGTGATGATGTCAGTGTACATCTCTAATTTATCAAAATCTGCTTTAAGCTGATTTGAATTACATCTCATATAATATAGGATATTTTTATGACTATAACTCTCTCTACCCCAATACTACTGTGATCATATATTTCATACATATCTTAAAATCAAATGTAAAATCTGTTTCATTTAACCACTCATGTGGCTTTTGAAGAACTTTAAAAAAATAAATGATAGATTAGTGAATAGTAATAATAAGAAAAGAGCAAAAATTACCAGACTTTCATTCTGTAACTTTTGTCATTCCAGCTTTTAGATACCACATATTTTTGTTCAGTTATTATCAGTAAAATAAAATGACACATTATTTTCTTATCGTGGGAAATATATAATTTTTTAAAGTAAACTTCTCTTGTAAGAATTCCAAAATTGATTTTATGATGGTATCAACTTAGAATCAAGATAATTATAATATTAATTTGAAGTTGTATGTGCACACACATAGACATGCACATCTAAGAATTAACATTGTCTATTGCTCTTCATTTATTAAGCATTTCAACATGTTTTTCCCCATTTGATCATGTTTGAGGGATCTACTGTTACAGATTATTACATGAGTTAAATATGTTCTGCAAAGTCAATTTTTCTGCCACAAGTTATCTAGTCAAATTTCAAATTTTGTCAAATTTAGTCACCTGCTTCACCATAAAATTATGAACACATGGTCAAGTTTTTGAGCTTATATAAAAAGCCACATTTCTAACTTTTAAAGTAGTTTCTGATTCATGGTTTTTGGTTTGTTTTGTTTTATTATGACCCTAAAGTATGTGACTAATTTTTTATGTAAGCTATGGTCCATGCGGATCACATGGGAATGAGTATGATACTTTCTTCAGACAATGGGAGATCTTCAGTATAGTGACGGTTAATGCTGATACAATGCAAAACAATTTATAACGTGTTTATTAAAGTTTCAAAGCACACTGATGGGAGAGTGAGAGCTCATGGAAATAAATTATGAAAGGATACAAATGAAGAGACACATGCTCATGGCCTTGCCTCTCCAGGGCCGGGTGATAGGCCTGCTGTTCTCAGCATGCTACCCCATGATGACCTCATCGGTAACATAAGATGCATTCAGCTGTCTGGCACCTAGATGGCAGCTTACAGAATATAAACACAGTGCCCACAAATGGACCGTAAAGCCGGACTACAATCTACAAATTAGTAATAGAAATACCTGTTACATCATTACATCATTCGGGTGCACCCAGCAAATTAATTCCTGATGTGCATGTGTATATTTGGAAAAAATATTGCATACATGTATGTACAATTTATTCTTTTCTTATTTATGTTGGTCAAAATGCAATGTCTTATAACAGAAGTGCATGACAACAAAGATGGACTTGAAAAGGATGGTGCTGGGGAGCATGCTTTGATTTGTCAGCCACATTATGTGATGAGACGTTCAGAATAAGTGCTGCCGTTTACAACTCCATGGACAGGAATGAGAAACGCTGTTTTGTCTCGTGGACGATGGTGACTCACAAATGTGTTACCATTGATCTGTTTCAGCAATGCCATTTAATCTTGTTTTAAAAAAGGCTTCCCTGAGGTTGAATGAATATACTTATTTATTTTCATTTAGGATGGTTGGAACCTGTGAAGTTAATTTTCAAAAAAATAAGCAGTGTTGTCTTCTTACATATCTAAGCCTCCGCATTGAGGCAGAGCTCCTTTTCTCTGGGCCTTACCCTGGGTTTGCCTCTCAGACAGTTCCATGGGGAGAAGCCAATGATGCTAGGACGGTGGGTGCCAGCGAGTCTAATTGTGATAGATGAAGCATGATTTCAGATGAAGATTTATTCTCATTTGAGAACCTCATTTTCTAGTTGACATTGTTCGTCGAGAATACAAATCTGAGATGCAGGTCCCCTGAATGATCTCTAAAGCACTTTCATAAGAAAAACGTGCCCACTGAGGTGTTTGTCAGTCAAGGGACAGTTTGAATGGAGTATCTGTCAACCCAGATATAGAGGCAAGAGAGAATGAATGAGTCGTATTTTTGTGCCCATTTGAAAGGCCATTCTGATACTTATATACATGTAAGAGGTAGTCCTTGAAAGGAATCACACTGAAAGGTAAGTCCTCTTATGATCACCTCCTTGCCTGGGGAGATAGTAGGAGGAAGAAAGAGTTCCTCAGCATTAACTCTTTCCAATACCGTAGCTGGCACAAAAATGACACTGGAGGAGAAAACCATCCTAAATTAGGAATGTTGTTTGCTGTTTTCATGGCACCAGGTGGGAATGTTAACACTTAATCAGCCTTTCTGGCATTATTTCCTGTTTGTATTGCCAGCTTTATCACCATGAAAGATGCTTTGGTCTTCTTCCCTGGTGTCCAGAACAACAGGCCGCAGCATCACTGACATTCCAGTCAGCGGGGTATCATTTCACATTAGTTGTTCTCAGATACGATATTTCTCTAGTGCATTTGACAACACCTGGCAAATACAGGTCTCTCTCTCTCTCTCTCTCTCTCTCTCTCTCTCTCTCTCTCTCTATATATATATATATATATATATATATATATATATATATATATATATATATTCCTTTTAAAATAATTTTTAAAAATGGAGATTTACTACAAAGCACTTTTTCTTTCACTATTTTAGATTTTGAAGGGAAAAGAAAATATTATCTTTAAAAATGTGCTACAGCTTTCTCCTTGAGAGTGCTTAATGCCTTTTTATGGAAAATGAAATCCTTAGATTTTTGGAGACACTTGATAGTTACTTCAAGTTAAAACAATACCAAGATTGAAATGCTAAGAATTGAAAAATCCTAGCATTGCACACAAGTACTGGTTGTAAACTATAACTGTTAAGTACTAATAAAAGCTTTTCTATTTTTTAATGAAGTGCTTGTTCTATGTTAGACACTTATGGATGGTTATTTATTTATTTATTTATTTATTTATTTTTATTGATTTTAGAGAGAGAGGAAGGGAGAGGGAGAGAGAGATGGAAACATCGATGAGAGAGAACATCAATTGGCCGCCTCCTGCATGCCCCCCACTGGGGATTGGGCCCACAACCTGGGCATGTGCCCTGACCGGGAATTGAACCCGTGGCCCCGTGGTGCATGGGTTGATGCTCAACCACTGAGCCACACCGGCCGGGCTGGATGGTCATTTCAGTGCTCACAACCACTCTTTGAGGGAGACATTTTGTACTAAGTGTGCACGTGTGGAAATTAAGTTCAGAGACGTTGAGTAACGTCTCCAAGTTCCCTCAGAAAACCCTGATTTTCCCTGAGATCCGACCTCACTGTGCTCATGCGCTCTCTGCTGCCACTGAAGGCCGCCCTCTCTTTTTAACTTTACTAACCCAAATATCAAATTATTCTAAAATTAGGTAAAACACAATTTTTTGACCATAATTGAAAGAAAGTGTTGTAGTGTGATATAAAATGATCAGAGAAAGTCATGTTAAAATATCTTCATATTAGATTTTCTCTTTGGAATTGTACTTTTTAAATTGTTTAATAATCAATTAAAATTAGAAGGTATAACATACTAGTGTTTTCAGCTAGCAAAAAGGGGGGAAAGGATTGATAAATGTTAATGTGTTGTTGATTTGGAGCATAGGAACATTTCAGATCGGGGTGTATTCAAATCTGGCCCAGTACTGCCAAAGGGAAGCGCAGGGTATTACTGGTAAATGGTGATAGGGAGGGTTATGTGAAAAGAGATTTGAAGAGAAATAGCAAAACGTCATAAAAAAAAATTAACAACCTACCCACTGATTCCAAAATCAGTGCATTTTATACAGTGATAAAGTGCATCTTGATATATAATGACTTGTAAATTCAGAACTATGAGATATCTTGGATAGGAAACAATCATCTTTTGCATTATAACATCAATAAAATGTCAAGGTTTCCCTATTTTCCCTCCAAAATGTACACAGCTTTTATTTTAAATAATGCAAGCTATTAATGTGAATGTGTGCTATCTGCTCATGTAAAAGACAGATGACATTTTCCCAAGATTATTTTTACAATTAAAAATAAGCTAGAAGGAGAACGTTTTGTATCAGACCAGAAATAAGTCAAACAGATGAGGTAACACATTCTTCTGCCTCACTTCTACATAAGCCATATTCTTTGAGGTTTCTAAGTGGCTTAAAAGGCAATTTTATAGGTTGAAATATTGTCCTTTCTAGTTTTATGGCCAGAGCAAAACAGTATTCGTCTGGAATGCATATAATATTGCACACGGGGTTAATTAGGTTAGGGATGAATTAATTTGTAACAATTTCCGTTATTTGACAGGCATCAATAATGTAGTATATTACTTGCATTCCAGACATCAGCATACTGCCATGACCCAGTCAGATTTAATTTGGGAAAATCTTGGATCACATGAATATGTTATTATTGATTTTTTTGTAACATCATATTTTACAATCAGGTCTAGTTATAAAACACCATAATAACTTGAGGAGATATTTTAGAAAGTCATATTGTTGATGAATGGAAATCATGCTTCTATAGCAAAATAAAAACTTACTGTCCTTTTCCTGAAATAAGATGTTAAGGTATAATTTGGTACGTTATTAACAGCTATTAAGGAAGTTCTTTTTCTAAGCAATCTCCCCAACCTTTGATTGGATGTTTTCTTTGGGGGTGTGGGAGGGAGTATAATGACCGTTTATATAATTCTTTTCAAACCCTTTCTATTTCAGACAATTTTCAGTTGACTTCCATGTGTCCAGGCTCCCATTTAATTTGCACATAAATGATCAGATGGCAGATGATACAGAAATGTTATGTTCCTGGTACCTATGGTCAAATGCATGCATTTTCAAACAAGAGCTTGCATTCATCATAGACTAATTGTATAACGTTTAGTGATAGAGATGCAAAACTGAATCTGGTCATAATATGGAAAGTTAAAAAAATGACACTTTTAAAGAATGATAGATTTATAAATCACAAGAATTACTATCAGTAATGAGTTTTCTTGGTCTATATATATTTGCAAATGTATAACATCTTCCACAGATGGTTATACTGTGTTAATTGCAGTTAAGTGGATTTGTGAAATCAGAATAACACACACACACACACACACACACACACACACACACACCCCTCTCCAAAGGAATGGCAAATATTAATGTTTCTTACGCTAAAAGTCAAATTACAAATTGCTTAATCCAAACTTTCTTGGTTCTCATATTTTTCATAATTCATTTAGAATATGTTATGGTTGTTTATGTTGAAATTGTTGATTCATAGTGTTCATATATCGCATTTATCACCCCCAATATCTGCTTCCCACTATCATTTACTCTTTCCCAAGATTCCAAAATGTAGGCAATTTAAAAAATTTCTATTTATCAGTATCATTTCTTAATTTTCTCTATTGTTTTCTATAGCATCTGAGAACATTTGGGGAGAGAGATTAAGAGTAAGGGGTGGGAGAAAGTTTGGGAGGAGTGTTTATATTGTGGCCTAGCATGTGTTCTAGCTGCTGTAAATGTGCACACAACATGTGTATGTATCATGTATTCATATATATGTATATGTGTTTATGTATGTATGTATCAGAGCTAATTGGTTTCAGTAAATATTAACTACCAATTTTGTGTCAGGCAGTGTTAGGATATCTAATATACAAAGATATATAGAACCTATTTCCTCTGTTCAATGAATTTTCAGTGTAACAGTGCTGAAAGCCCCATAGAGAGATAATGAGAATATAATATAATAAGACTAAAGAATACACCAGAGTTAAAATCACAAACAGGAGAATCTTGTAGTTACTAGTATACCTGTCCAGTCCCAGAGACAGGCTTATTCTTTGTGTGAAAATGGGGGCCCAGATTGTGTAAATCAATGCCATAAATGTTGAAATATCTTCTCTCTCTTTTAATGCTAAACTAATGTGTGAGTTCCAGACAAATAAAAATTAGGAGCTTTTTAGTGGAGGCTCATGGTATAACATCTTGCTTTTAAAATGCTTCCTAAAAATATCTGTAAAAATGAGCTGAAACACTCTTAGGTTTGTCTCTGCAAGTAATGGTATACGTACACATACATATAAAACATTTATAATATCAGTCTGTTCTGTTATTGCAAAAAAAAAGTATGTATTTAAATGATGGTTTTATTCCACATGTTCAGAATTCTGAGCAATAGATAATTTTTATATTAAAAAAGCATAATTTTAAGAAGAGAGACATTCTTTTATTCATATTATTATACTACTTGTTTTGTTTCTAGTATTTAAAAGAATGATAGGCATACATGGAAGTGCAAATAATTCAGATACAAATAATGGGAGAGACCAGATTAAGTGTCGGTCCCTGCTGCCGTCCCCTGTGTAGCCCGGCCTTCCGCCTCAGCTGGCTCAGCAGCATTGCAGGGCCTCCTGCTGTGGTCAGAATAGTGTTCATCTCTGGCTATTCCCTAGCGTCCCAAAGGTGTTTAATTTTCAAGTTATAGTTGACACAGAGGAGTAGAAATTCAGCAAATGAAAGAGTAACTTGAGATAAGAAACTAAAGGTGACTACAGGGATATTATCTTTGCTTTAGGGGAAACATATTCCCCATTGCAATCATTGAACCATCTTGTGTCATTTCTAATCCTTGGAGACCAGTGCTAAGGAGATGAGGACATCTATATATTCTAGGATATGGGATTTTAAATAGAGCAATCCTGTGAACATTTTTTTAAAGCTATGGAGCTATGTAGCAAGAGTTTTTAATCCTTGTTGAAAATTAATTATTTGCTTATTTAGGATGTTAATTAACAATAACTAGTTATCAGATTACCCACAATGGATATAGATATGTAATATCATGATAAATATTTGGAAGTGTTCTAAACTGCTGAGAAATTATTAATAATCAAACATGTTACTATTGACTAAAATTACTTTATTCATATGATGAGTAACAACCTATCTCTATAAGTAGTTGCTGTAAAATTTTCTGTAAAGTTAAATTGAAAAGGGATTCCTGAAACACAATCATTATCATCCTAGTTCTTGAAAAGCAAATCTTGTACCTATAGTAATCGATGGAGGAAGGAATGATGACTCATATAAATGTGAGGAGAGTTACTTGTTTTGCTCCTACTTCTTTACAAAGAAGTCCACATCACTAGCTTGTCATATTAGACTATGCCCGGATTCAGTATGGCAACCTGTATGTAGAGTAAAATATTATCAGCCACACTGAGCCCGGCCGGTGTGGCTTAGTGGTGGAGCGTCGATTCATGCACCAAGAGGTCACCAGTTCGATTCCCAGTCAGGACACACGCCCAGGTTGCAGGCCAAATCCCCAGTGGGGTACATGCAGGAGGTGGCCAGCCGATGTTCTCTCTCATTGATGTTTCTATCTATTTTTCCCTCTCCCTTCCTCTCTCTCTAAAATCAATCAATAAAGAAAAAAAAAGTGCATTAATCCCAGGTAAATTGACCCAGGAAAATGTGTTAGCTGCTCTTTTTTTATATATATATATAATTCATTTATTTATTTTTGTTACAGATGTTTCTCCTTCCCCTCCCCAATTGACACCCTCCTCCCAATCCCGCCCCACTCTCCCAGCATTATTGTCTATGTCCCTATTATGCACATGTCCCTGTTATACATGTGCATAAATTCTGTGGTTTATCTCCTCCCTCTCCCCACGTCCACTTCTTCTGAGGTTTGTCATTTTGCACCCCACTTCCATGTCTCTGGGTCTATTCCTCACCTTGTCTTGTTCATTATATTCCACAAATAAGTGAGATCATGTGATATTTGTCTTTCTCTGATTGGCTTGTTTTGCTTAGGATAATACTCTCCAGATCCTTCTATGTCGTCTCAAAGGTTAAGAGATCTTTCTTTCTTACAGCTGCATAGTATTCCATTGTGTATATGTACCACAGCTTTTTAATCCACTTATCTATTGATGGACACTTGGGCTGTTTCCAGATCTTAGCAATTATAAATAGTGCTGCTATGAACATAGGGGTACACATATTCTTTCTGATTGGTGTTTCAGGTTTCTTAGGGTATATTCCTAGAAGTGGGATCTCTGGATCAAATGGCAGTTCAATTTTTAATTTTTTGAGGAAACATCATATTGTTTTGCATAGTGGCTGCACAGTCTGCAATCCCACCGGCAGTGTACTAGAGTCCCCTTTATTCCACACCCTCGACAGCACTTGTTGTTTGATGATTTGTTGATGGCAGCCATTCTGGAAGGTGTGAGGTGATACCTCATAGTTGTTTTAATTAGCATCTCTCTGATGATTAGTGATGTTGAGTATTTTGTCATATGTCCCTTGGCCATTTGTAGGTCCTGGTTGAAGAGGTGTCTCTTTAGGTCCTCTGCCCATTTTTTAATTGGATTCTTTGTCTTCCTTTTGTTGAGTTGTACGAGTACTCTATATATTTTAGAAATTAGCCCCTTATCAAATGTATTGTTGACAATTATGCTCTCCCATATAGTGGGTTCCCTTTCCATTTTGATGGTTGTTTCTTTTGCTGTGCAGAAGCTTTTAAGTTTGATGTAGTCCCATGTGTTCTTTTTTCCCTTTGTTTCTCTTGCCGTAGGCATTGTATCAGTGAAATTTCTGCTGCGTATGATGTCTGAAATTTTGTTGCCTGCATTTTCTCCCAGGATTTTTATGGATTCATGGGTCATATTTAAGTCTTTTATTCATTTTGAGTTTATTCTTGTGTATAGTGTATGTTGGTGGGCCTAGCTTCATTCTTTTGCATGTAGTTGTCCAATTTTCCCAAAACAATTTATTGAAGAGGCTGTCTTTACTCCATTGTATGCTCTTGCCACCTTTGTCAAATATTAATTGAGCAAATGCCTTGGATCAATTTCTGGGTTCTCTGTTCTGTTCCATTGATCTATATGCCTGTTCTTGTGCCAATGCCAGGCTGTTTTGATTACTATGGCTTTGTAGTATAACCTGATATCCAGTATTGTGATCCCTCCTACTTTGTTCTTCTTTTTCAAGATTGCTGTAGCTATTGGGATCTTTTTTGGTTCCATATAAACTTTTGGAGTATTTGTTCCAGTTCTGTGAAATATGTCATTGGTATATTGATGGGGATTACATTGAATCTATAGATTGCTTTGGGTAGTATGGACATTTTAATGATGTTAATTCTTCCAATCCATGAACAAGGTATATGCTTCCACTTTTTTATATCTTCCTCTATTTCTTTTTTCAGTGACCTGTAGTTTTCTGTGAATAGGTCCTTTACTTCTTTGGTTAAGTTTATTCCTAAGTATCTTAATTTTTTGCTGCAATGGTAAATGGGGTTGTTTTTTTAGTTTCTTTTTCATTGAGTTTGTTTCTGGTGTACAAGAATACCATTGATTTCTTGACATTAATTTTGTATCCTGCTACTTTGCCAAATTCATTTATTAAATCTAGTAGATTTTTGATAGAGTTTTTGGGTTTTCTATGTACAGTATCATGTCATCTGCAAATAATGACAGTTTCACTTCCCCCTTTCCAATTTTGATTCCTTTTATGTTTTCTGCATGTCTAATAGCTGTGGCTAAGACTTCCGGTACTATGTTAAATAAGAGTGGTGAGAGTGGGCATCCCTGTCTGGTTCCTGTTCTTGTTAGCTGATCTTAAAGTTCTGTACTGTGAGCATAACGAAAGCAGCTTGGGAGTTTAAGGAAGACCAGTCAAGTTCATCTTCACTACCCACTGGCTCTGGGATCTGGGACAAGTTCCCCCAATGTAAGACAGTACCCACATAAAGTAGGGCCAATCAAGACTGGAACTTAGGTGTTTTGCTCCCAATTTGGGGCTGCTGTGGCTCCTACATGAAAAGATAGAGTTGAATAAAGAAGTTATCCTTATAGTTCAAAACTAACATAATAATTTAAAATATTTAAACATTAAAGTAAAATAAATCAAAATATGTTTTGCACTAAGAAAAATTCTGAAACCACTTTATTAAGTCAGCGTTCTCTTTAAATGTCTATTATTTCTTTAGAACCTCCACAACATTTTGCACATTTGTTGACTGCTTGTAAGTCTGAGGAATGTCTAATTTACTACCAAGTATGAATAAACAGAGAAAGGTTAGAGAGAAACAGAAAGGAGTACAATAGACCCTTATAAAGCAGCCTGGATACAGAAGCAGGTTTAAAAGTATAAATAAGTTATTGTATATAAAGTTGAATCCCTAAATATTGAATTAATAAATGCCTTCACAGAAATAGACTCCATGTTGTCCTACTTGTGAAAAACCAAAATAATGAGAAAGATTAGTTAAAATAGCAATCTATAAATGCCATTAAGTTTCTTGAAAGACTATTTTTTACAAAGTAGAGCTGCTACTCTTAGTACTATGGTATTTAATGTATAAACATATTGGCTTCTGTTAATTCAAATCTATAATACCTTAGGCAGTGTGGAACTGAAGTATCTTATTTCTGAGGTTTCAATTGCTATAGAGTTAACTCTAGAATTTTAGTAGAATTATATAAATTCTGGCATAAACTATTCAAATGAATCTGTTTCACTGGAAAAGTCATTTAAAAAAAGCAGTAACTTTACAAAAAACAATATATACTTACCTTATTCAGGAGGGTTTTCCTATTTGGTGCTAAGGAATTATTCAAGCATCCACTGGGACTTTAGAAATAATGCTGTGATCACCTAAAAAAAGCCTGCCAATTATTGCCATATGTGAGTGTGGTTTTTGTAATCTGGACACTTATCCCCTAGGATTTGGACTAATAGCTCTAGCCTTTTACTTCTCATTAACTGTCAGAAAAGCTATCAGACAGAGGAGATATTGGTCAGTGCCAACCTAATACAAATTTGGACAAGTGGCTGAAAGTTGAAAGGATCAGTATCACCTTAGCAACAGTCTGTACTTATGGAGAAATAAGACTCAGGAAAACTAAAGAATTTTAAAGTTAGGTATGTTTTGATACTCCGTGAAAGAAAGCTCCTTCAAGAAGTGAGGACAAGAGGTGGAGGGAAGTCGGCCAAGTTTGTAAGTGTTTGCTAATGCATATGGCAGCCAAAAAAATAAAATAAAACATTGGCAGTATTGGGGGTGGGAAGAGTGAGTCTATATAAAGAAGCAAAAAGGTTTTGAACTATAAAGTGGAGGTAATTATTTCAATTATCTCTGAGGGGAACCCATTTAGCTTTGGTCCTTCCACCAATAAATGCAAGGATTACAGAGGAGAGTACAGACATTAGTTATGTGTGACAAGAGATGTGGAATATCCACTAGCAGCGAAGGGCAAAGCATTGCTCTGGTTTTTCCATGTTAAAGAAAAAATTGTACAGACATAGTATATCTCTGGAAATCCCCAGGGTCCCAAAGACATAATTGAAACTATTGGGTACAGCAGAGGAGGGTTGAACATCTATCAATAAAGTATGTGGACAAGAGGTTCTGTTTTGTTTTATATATATATATATATGTTTTTTTTTCCTCACCCGAGGACATTTTTCCATTTTTTGTTCAGAGTGGGAGGGAGAGAGAGGAAGAAAGAGAGAGAGAGAGAAACATCAACTTGAAAGGGACACATCGAGTGGCTGCCTCCTGTACAACCCAGCCAGGGCTGAGGACAAACTGCAACCGAAGTACATGCCCTCAGCGGGAACAGAACCCGGGTCTCTCTGGACTGCAGGCCGGTGCTCTAACCACTAAGCCAAACCGGCCAGGACTGTTTTGTGATATATTTTTATGAATTCTCTGGAAGAAAATACAACTCTAACAGAGAAGGATATTGCAATGTTATTCCAAGGAGAAGTAAATGACTATTAAATCTGCAAAATTAGAAAACTGAGAAAAGGCAAATGTAGTTTAATAGTTTCAGATACTTTGACAAATAGATGGATTTGTGTCATAGATTTTAGAAATGTTAGTATACATTCTGTAACTGTTTAATTCTATATTAATACTTACCAATTTCTAAAACAAGTTTGAAACTTTCAATTTAGTTCTTACCAAATCCTAGTAGTTTTTTTTTTTTTTTTCTTGTTTGACTATCCTCACTTTATGGATACTGAGACGTAAAGAAGCTTTGTAACGTTTCAGTTACATAGGTAGTACGTGGAAGAATCAAAATCTGGGCCTGAGTGGGCTGAGCCTGTGCTCTTAACAATTATAATCTCCACATCAAAATAATGTCTCCTACTGATTTACCAGCACTGATGTTACAATTTAAGTTGTTGGTGCAGTAGACATGATATATTTTAGTTGATCTGCTCATAATTTTTCTTTTCACTTTGATAAATAGTGTATATTAGCAAAATCAGGCAAAGTTGGAGTTCATGGAGCACAGTTTTTCTGTTTTTGAAGCCAAGTATCTGAGCCATGAGATCAAAGTCAATTGTGTTCTGAGAAGAAGAATCACCCAATTCAGTAAAGACATTTTGTTTTTCTAATGTATTTGTATTAGGGAAGATTTCTCCAGTAATCTCTTCTTGTAATCATTTTACATTAAAAATAAAAATAAAAAGCTCTATATTGCTTGATTATGTTTGCTTCTCTGGAAAACCATATTTTTGATAACCAACTTCATTTGGTGTCAATACACAAAAGCCTTTATAACAAAGAAAACTAAATGTGGCATTTTCCTTGACATGAAAATATTGGAATCAGTTTGTTTTGTGTGTGTGTGTTTTTTGCAGTACAAAGTCTATAAATACCTTACAGTTTAGTATAGCAAATGCTTATTTGGCTAACCCAATATAACATATAAATTAAACTCTGTGTCTTTAGCTGTACATGTCCATTCATTTCCTAACCTAGGAAGTAGGAATAGCACTCAACAACTTGAACAAGAAGCTCAGATGTCAGTCCTTAGCTTTCTTCCGCCTTATACTCTGCATCCACTCTATCTGCAAGAACTATAATGTTATCTACATAATATATCTTAAGTGAATACACATCTTTCTATACCCGTAACTGTTTTTCTATGTCCTATCATCTCCAATTTGGATTATTTCAGTAGTTTCCTGTCTGTTCCATTTTTGACTCCGTTCAATGCATTTTCCCCATAAGCGCAAGAATAATCTCTTTGAAATGTAAATCTAATTGTGCTGTACCCCATGCATGAACCCTTTCAGTGACCTTCTACAACACGTATTATGTAAAAACGAGCCCTTACTATAACCTGCCAGGCACTCCATGGCCTGGCTGGTCTGCATGCCCCCCTAGACTGACCTACGGCCCACGTATCCTCTCTGTTTCAGCTCTACTCTGTTTTTGTTAGTTTCCAGAAACACTAAAATGCTTTTCTACAGCAAGACTTTCAGCCTAGAATGCCCTGACTTCCAGCTGTGGCTCTGTTTTTACAGATCACAGAAATAGTTCAGTGCTTTGTGCATACCACAGAAAATGATAGACCTTGCCTTTAAGGCTAGATGGTGTACATAATTATTACTATTCAATTGGAAATTTGCTAACTCTTTTTCCATTTTAAACTAATGTAATATATTTATTTAAGAGACAGAGTTATATTTAGTAAATATATCTTAAGTTTTTTCTTTTTATCCTAGGGATATTTGCTTAAACATAATTAAATATTTTTTAAAGGAATGTTCAGAATAAACTGGTAAGTCTCCTTTATTTCTAGTTTTAAAATATTACTTATAATTATTGTAAATCACATACATGATTATATATTATATATATTACATATATTATATATTTCTCATTTAATGCCTAATGGAACACATACATTTAAAAAAGAAATTTCCCATTTTCTTCCAAAACTTAATAATTGATTCATAACTTGAGATTGATTCCTCTCAGGAAAATTTGGTCTACTGAGATATCTATGATTGGTTTAACCTAGTAATTGGGTATAAGAAATATTGTTATGGGATTCTGTTATGGAGAAATGGAGAAGGCTTCCATTCTTCTCTTAAAATCTATTGGCTGCTTTTCATGATCCAAGCATTCTAATAGATGCCTAGAAATAAAAGCAAAAAAGGGGGGCAGTCTATGAGGTGCTCACTATCTTACCTATCACATTGCAATAAAATAAGTTGAGCTTTAGGAGTAGAATGTTTTTTATACATGTTTTATGAAAATATGATTATATTTTCAGTGTTTAGTTTATATGTAGATCCAATAACTAGATTGATTTACAAGATATATCAAATATCAACTAAGTAAAGCACACTGTTTGGAAAGAAGAATTCCAGGTAGTTAAGATGTTCTCTGGCCTGTAAGCATGCAGATCATAAAATATACAGGCAATCAGAAATGGGTCTTTGACTATGAGTTTGGATGATTTCTGATATTCCTGAACATGAACTCAGCTAGTCACAGAAATGTATCCTTCTCTTCTGGTATAGATTCCTTCTAAATATCATCAAATAAATGGAAAGTACTATAAAACCAAGATTTGCTCAAAAGTAAAAGAATACAGATCTGGCTGCTAAAACTTGCATTAAAGGCATTTTAGATGTACTATTTTCCAGTACTAATTAATATTTTATTGGTTTTAAATCTGTTGTTACTTAGCTGTGCCAAAATTACAATCAAAGTGACAATACAGGTTGAGGGCAGTGCTGAAGGCTTTTTAAGGTATCTTTCCTGAAGTGCATCAACTCTACCCCCAAATCTTGGAAAAGGTGCTAATATTTTTCACTCTTACTGGTATTCTGAATATTTACTCTTCTTAGACACTTTGAAGAACTCCAAATACAAAGTTGTGTTATAGTGAAAAATCACCATCAAGGATGTAACAGATAAAGTTGAGTATTTCATATTCCTAGACTCCTTGAGAGTTCTTAATGTGCAACTGAAGCAATAAAGTAGAATTGCATTAGTCTTTGTAGTTTTTTATTGGAAACTGTATATGGTATGATCCCTCCCCTGACCCTGTACCCTACATTATAAAGTTTCTGTTTCAGCTGATACAATAGAGAAAGTAGAAAATTCATTCTATGGTAAGCAGGCAGATTCCCCTGCAAAAAAAAAAAAAAAAAAAATGGAAGCATTCTGTTTCCAATGCTAGATTTCCTTCCATCAGAGCCATTCACCTGACTAGACTTAGGCTCGACAAATTGTTGAAGGAAACGACTATTGACAATCAGTTACTCTAACAAAATGATATAATCAATTATCCCATATGCCATGTGATGACCTAATATCTTTAGAGTCACACCATATAAATTTGTTACATTAATTTTCGGTGCTAGATCCATCATCAATCCTACATTAATCATCGCTTTTAAATTTTACAGAAGGAGAAGACAATAGATGCAAAACTGAATAATAACCCGTGTCTAGGTTTCATTTCTGATTACAAAAGTTAATAGCAGCCAATCCACTTAATATCATTAAGCCTCAATCATCTCCTCAGGGAGAATGGATAATACCTGTCCAACAGGGTTGTTTTAAGTCCAGAGTAGCTAGATCTGGGGAAGGTGATGCAAAGAGGTAATGTAATCTGCCAGGGACTTCAGAGGCTGCTGGGACAAAATGTGACTCAATGCCCCATTCCCTTCCAATCCCTCACCTCAAATGCCTCATGTACAAGATCTAAACCCCTCAATTTGCAATTGTAAGAAGAAAATAAACAATTATCCTGAATAAGTTTCTCAAGTCAATCAACAAAATTCTAATCAGTAACTCAAAAGTATGGATGGAATGTATACTAACCTCTGCCCTGAAGAAACACTTAAAATGTACCCAGTGGTCTAAATTAGAGAAGCGATCCCCCCCCCCACACACACACACACACTAGAAGTGGCTATTTTAAAATACACAAAGATATACTTACTCTCTCCCATCTTTCTTTCCTTCCCTCCCTTTCCCATCTCCTATCTCTCTCTCTCCCCTCCCAACCCACATCCCCCCTTCAGAGGAGCATAGATTACCAAATCTGGTTATGTGAAATGACCTGATAGAATGAACAAAAATGGGAGACTCCTATTGTCTTTCTTCCTTATGTTCCAAAACCCTCATGTGTCCCAGTGATTTGTACAATAAGAGTAATAATATTTGCCAAATATAAGCAATGTATTTTAATATTTCCTCTCTAATATTTTCTCCTTTTCTCATTCTTTCTGTCCTTTATTTTTCTCCTCCTCTTAGATTTAATCGTATCCCTTTTATTGCAATGCATATATCCCCCAAGATGAATGTAAAGTTCTGGGACAGTAGAGTCATAGCTGTGAAGAAAAATATATGTTCATCTCCATATTTAAAAATTAACCACATAAATGATTTCAATCTGGTTGCACTTTTTTATCCAACACCGTAAATACTAGTATTGCTGCAGCACCTACCCATGAATTTCGTCTATATATTTAAAGAAGTTCCTTTCCACCTTAATTGCAGGGGGGTTGAGGGAGAATGCAGGAGAGATATTTTTGTACTTTTGAAATACATATTACACTAGACATACACATTTGAAATGTTACATTGACAATTTTTTCTTTAAAAACATTGTATTCTTATGCAAATAGAAATATTTTTAATAAGACAGAATTAATTTTATGTTAAATTCAAATATAGAATCTTGCTATTCTACACAATTATGAACACATGTCTTTCTAAACAGTTTCAAAATAGGCGATTGAATTTTTGTGAAACATGCATTTGGCTAACAGTTTTTGCTGATCACATGGGCATTGAATTTTCATAGTTTTTATGTTTTTGTTGTGAAATCCATTCTCATCCATTTGAGGAGTGAATCCCAAAAGACCTTGAGTAGAAATCTCTTTCTATCTTGGAGCATATATTTACCATAAACATAAAATCAAACAAAAAAGAAGACCCTAGAGTTACATTAACTAATTTTTTTCTGTTACCTTATGAATGGCTGTTAGCCATGAAGGTTACTCAAAGCAAATTTTAAATTGAAACCATCTCCTAGTGGGTAATATTTTGTGATCAACGTATATATGATACATTAAGTTTATTTTAAATCCATTCACTTTTTCAACATACTATTATCAAATGTTTCAGTAATACATTTCAAAATATAAAAATAGAAGAGAAAGCTGATAGGATTATATGAAGTGTGAGATCTAAGTGTGAAAGCTGCAGAGGTATTTCCCCAGGATAAAAATAGACATTACTGTAAAATAAACATATCTAAAAAGTTAAGATACATTCAGGACACTCCGTTCTTCCTTAAATGTGGAAGACAACCGAAAAGCCGGCAAAACGCCACGTCCTTAGGACCAGGGGCTGTTTGAACATTCTCTTTGTGGCAAATGTCCACTGGACGTATTTCAGTGTTGCCGGCACCTGTCTTGCTA
Organism: Tadarida brasiliensis; assembly: GCA_030848825.1. Classification (NCBI taxonomy): domain Eukaryota; kingdom Metazoa; phylum Chordata; class Mammalia; order Chiroptera; family Molossidae; genus Tadarida; species Tadarida brasiliensis. The sequence goes on along the minus strand of CM061260.1, from coordinate 87,496,017 downwards.
AGTCGGACGGAGCAACAACAAACACAATCGAGTCTTGTTACTAAGCTACCTTTGAGCCATGCTAGATTGTGATGGATTCCGTTGTGTTTAATGGTGTGGTGGCATTTTGCCTTAGGCCTTTTTGATTGAACAGGGGAAAGAACAGAAGAAGGAAACACTTGATCACTTTGTAAATGCTGCACATTGCAGGCTGGGTTTAATGACTGAATGTAGCCACTTCCAGTGTATTGAAATGCCTCTGCCTTGCCTCAAAGCATTGTACCTCTATTCAAATGGCAAAGAATAGAGTTCCTGTAAGACTGTGGAGTGCAGCTCATTTTGGGAATAAACAGTTGCTTTGACCTTGTACCGGCAAATAGACCCTGTCAGGTCTGGAATTGCAAGGCCAGGAAATCATCTGTTTAGTCAGGGCTGGTTCTGGCCATTAGTTTGTGTTGATGGCTGGGAATTGATAATATAGCCCTGTGTCTATGAAGCTAAGGTCTGAATACTAAAAGGGCCCTATTTACCAACAGCTTTATTTTTTAATTTAAAGTTAGTTCAAATTGAAATCATCCTTTTAACTCTTAATTAGGACCATGTTTTCTCTTAAAAGTCAACCACATTAGTCAACTGGAGACAAAATTCACTTTGCAATTGAAAGGCTGTCTACTTTCTTTCAACAGTAGCCACCATGGTTTACTAAGTGCATTTGTTTTCCTTTCACTATGGTAACTTTACCCATTCTCTGTATCAGCAGAGCGCAAACCCATCAATTACAACTTAGAGGAAAAGTGTGCTATGTGCTTTGGGAATGAAGCCAAGATTCTATCATGAAGCTTTTCTATAATTATTATTCATTGTATAGGTAGTGCTCATAATACTCCCTATTTCATACTTTTTCCTTTATTATTTTCCAAAGCTGGTAGTTTGTTATTTTACCCTACTTCTGACCCATAGTATGTAGTTCCTGTTTTATTGTTACCTCTTCATAAATACAGAATCAGCAGATTCCAAAATATTTCAGATTCATTCACTACAAATTGGCATTATTTTGGCTTCCTCCTATTATTCATATTTTTAGTGTTTCTCAATAGAAAATTAACATTTGGCAAGGGTCTCAGAGTTTTGTCCCACTGTGGCCCATCCTGGGGTTTTTCAATAAATTTGGGGTTTGCTCAATAAATGAGCAAGTATGCCTTCACCAACGCAGCGTGTAAAATACAGGAACTGAAAGCTAGATGAGCAAGGGGAAAGCAAATGAAACTTTACTGCACACTAACAGATGGGAAATGTGTATTCTTTTACATTGTATTTTCAATATTGTGTTTGTTTTCCTTGCAAAAAATTAAAAAAAATAAAAACATCATCTTATATTTTAAAAAATGTAAAAGAATAAGTAACATCAATTTTTTATTTTTTATTCATCCCCACAGATTCCCAAACTTCTAAAATTCTAATCTACAATGTACATAAAAAGAAGAGTATAATTAAATATAATCTTATTATGCTGTTGGTCAAGATGAATGTGTATTAATAGGGAATTATTTGTTTGGCACTCGATTTACTTTTTAATTAATCCAATTATGAATGGACATGTCCTTTGAATACATTCTGCTCTGATACTGGAAAACACGGAAAAGGTCAAAATTTGTCATTTCTTGCTGAAGTATATTTCTTTTAGGTAAGAAAAGAACCTCATTTCTTTGTCTTATTTCCCCTATGTAATTATGTAGTTTCAGTGGCTAATTATAATCTTTAAAGCAGTGATGAAAGTGAAGATAATTTGTTGTAATTTTTTTTCTATTTAGAAAGTTCTAGGAATCTTACAATTTTTGGTATACAAAGTATTAACTTTTTAAAGTGTCTAAAGAGTTTTAAAGACAACTTAGTCAATATCTGCCATTTAATAAATGAGGAAATCAAAGTGTAGAGAGGACAACTGGTTGCAAGTTAATCATGCACTTAAAAAATGCACCCCATCGTCCGGCTGGTGTGGCTCAGTGGTTGAGCGTCGACCCATGCACCAAGAGGTCGCCAGTTTGATTCCTGGTCGGTACACATGCCCAGGTTGTGGGCCCGATCCCCAGTGGGGGGCATGCAGGAGGTGGCCAATTGATGTTCTCCTTCATTGATGTTTCTGTCTCTCTCTCCCTCTCCTTTCCTCTCTCTCTAAACTCAACAAAGGAAAAAAATTTTTTTAAAAATGCACCCCTTCAACTGCTAGGTCCTGGAAAATGTCTTAGACACAGGGCATACAAATGAACAGGAATAACTCCTGTCTCTATATTGCTTACGGTCTAACCTAGGAATACATAATAACTACCAAATAAAACTTCAGACATATTTATAGAAGAGAAAATCACTATTCCAACCATCTCATTAAAATTTAAGACATCTGGTCAGTGAATTTGAGATAACACTTATTTAGTAGAATAGACTAGATCAAAACCTGCATTTCCTCCTTCCTAGTGCAATGCTTCCTGTAAGATGATGACAATACCTTGAAATGCTGGGACAAAAAGAAGAGAAATTGGAAAATTTCTTGGTGAAGATAACATAAAAATGTCATATTGAAAAGTATTTTAACAATTGCATTCTCAAGTGAGGATATCCATTTCCAAAATAACAATGACATACAGAATTGGTCTCCTCTTTAAAGCTCGAATTATGACTTTTATCTCCATAATACTGAACACTGTAAAGTGTCTAGGTCATTCTAGAAGATCAGTACATGTTTGTTGGGAAGTGACAGATGTTATTACTAGTAATCCATGATGCTCTTCATCCAGGAGGGTTTGGAAAACTGCTACCTCCCATTTTTAATGGTTGTTAATTTAGATTCATGGATCATCCTACTTAGACTTATCAATACAAAGTCGAAGATGAGAATTCTGGCCACATTTAACTAGTTCAAAAATCTCCATTACAGCAAGGGGATAAAGCATCTCTTAGGCCACATACAAAAAAGGTGGCAAGTTGTCTCCATTTAAAGGATTTTTAAAAATTAATTATCTTATTAAAAAATTTTTATGTTGATGTAATTGCAGGTGTCCCCCTTTCCCCTGCCTTTTGTCCACCTCTACCCACCTCCCCCTTCTCAGCCTCCACCAAACTATTGTCCATGCCCATGGGGTATGCATACATGTTCTTTAGCTAATCCCTTCACCAAGGATCTCAATCTCCTGAATTACTCTTTGGTTTCACTACCTTGGGATTGAAATGTAAGAATAATTTTACTAATGTTTCACCTATGAGGACATGTAATACTGGGTTAACTGAGGAAGGATGTCAATCAGAATTTTGTCATTTAGGTTACAGATGTCTAACATGTGTATAATCACCTTAGTTAAGTATTACTTTAGTAGCTCACCTACTCCAGGAAGGGCTTTGACTATGGAGCAGAAGTTCTTTGCTTTAAAACTTAAAACTGGATAAATCTGAATTAGTATTCATTTGTTTACCCTACATGCCTGTTCTCTGTTTTCCCTGATATTCTGTAATCAGTTAATCAAGATGTCTCTTGAGTAATAAAAAGAAAGAAAACATACCATATTTACATCTTACTCATCGCATGGATTTTTTTTTTTTTTTTTTTTTTACCATGCTGAACCTCCTCATTCTCTAAGATAATATTTAAATTAGAGAAATGTGCATATTATTATATCACTGGTTTTACATCCAAGGTAAGGAAACAGAAGCTGTCAAATGAAAGTCATTGCTTTTACCACTACAAGCAGCAATAATAAAACAAGTATTTATGTCCCTTAGAGATAAAGTTTCAAATTCTTCCATGATAATTTTTGGAAGATGAAGAAGGTATAATAGATAGTTATTTAAGCACAAGTTGATTTACTACAAAGGAGGGAGATTATTTATTGATGGGAAAAATTTTAAAGGATGTATGTTATATAAAGAATTTCCTGTTAGGGAGAGTATTCCCTACTAGTATAATAATTTTATTATTAATATAAATTATTTAGTTATATTGTTAAATTTATTGAGCAATTCTGGAGAATTTAGAGATCTTTCTTATAGCAAGAAAGGGAACATTTACTTATATGCTTCTCACATAGAGTATGTCACCCTATTTTTGAATTTGACAGACTCCCTCAGCCCTTCCAACTAAAAACACCCATCTGACCATAAGAATGTTAGATGTCAAATAGAAAATTCTAGAGAAAGACAAGAGAACGTTAGCCTTTCTGAAATGGTTTCTTACTAAAAATAGATATAAAAAGACTTGGATTTATGTAATTAAACACGTTTTTTAGATGATTTTCCTTCAATCTACCAACAGTTTAGAATTGATAAAAAATGGCTTCAGAGAATAATTTGCTTTTAGTGATTCATGTATAGTTAAAAGCAGAAAAAAGTCTCTTCCTTATTCATACTGCCATTGAATGTCTTTGTTATCTTGAGCCTATTACTCCTTCTTTTTCTTTTTCCTTATTGATTTTAAAGGGAGAGGTAGAGAGAGAGAGAAAAGAGAGAGAGAGAGAGAGAGAGAGAGAGAGAGAAACATAGATGAGATCTCCTCCTGCATACCCCCCACTGGGGAAGTTGGCCCACAAGCTGGGCATGTGCCTGGACCAGGAATCAAACCAGCAACCTCTTGATGCATGGGTTGGTGCTCAACCACTGAGCCACACCGGCAGGGCAGCATACTACTTTTTCTACATGTGCTTTAACTGACCATCCTGTAAGATGCTTGGATTAACATCTCATTCTTTTCATAGAATGGTTGAGATTTTATTGAGGTGGTTCATATGAAAGTCCTTCAGAAAGAGTCTACAAAATGTAGGATATTATGTACTCTAGGGTTATACTCTTATATAGCTGACATTCAAAAGATATCTATAAATTTGTGGTCAAAGCCTACCAGCAGAAGATACAGAGTACATCCTGTCCCTGAGTGTCACCTAAGGATGTAGAATATACCGACTGGCTGATGTGATTTCTTAGGATCTTTTTAGCTCCATTAAGCTATGATTGTGTTTAATCAGTACATCTCAATGGAATTCTTTGTCCTTTTTGTCATTTAGAAATGCTTTCTGCTGTGAGTAAAAGAAAACTTGACCATAGTGACTTAAACAAACAAGCTGTTATTTTTCTGACATTAAAATAAATCTTGAGATAGGTACTTGCTGGGTCAGCAAGTGCAGGGTACACATTCTCTGATTTTCTTGGCCTTTAACTTATTGTCATATGTAAGCCATTAAGTCCATAATCAATTCTGGAATAATGTAGATGAAGTGGCTTCAGTTACATTTGGACCATCTTGTGAAGAGTGGCAGCGGGGGGTCGGGGGGAGGCTATCCCAAAGACTTTCATCAGATTTCTGTTAGTATCTCCTTGGCCATAACTTTGGCCATCCATCATTATTTGCAATGAAGTCTGAGTTCAGGAGCACTGGATTGGATGCAATTCTGAATGAATCAGGATTCTATTAACAAGCAGAAGCAGAGTCTGCGTATTGAGTATGCAACCAACTGTACCCACCACATTCCTTTGCTTAGCAGTTTGTTCCTTCACGTTGATTTATTTGTGTGTTTAATTATGCTTTGCACGGGCCAGCTTCTTCCATCATTTCATGATCTTTCTCAGAGGAGATTCCTCTGGGTATTCTCCCCAACAGCTCAGTCAGCATGGACTGCTCCTCCATGTGGCCTGTGCTAAATGTCCGATGCACATTTTGCAGGGGCCCTTTGGGGATGGGCAGAATTAGGGAACTTGTATCTTTAAGGGTGCCAAAAAAGCCTGAAATAGAGATTTTTTACAAATATTTATTGAACTGCAAGTGTATGTGTCTACCTATATTGTACTATTGTCATCTCTAAGATTATTTAGTCATAATGAGGTAAAGTCTAGTTACTAGTTTGAATTAACATTCTTAACTTCTAAGTTGATTAGCTGTAGTTATTAACTGGTTGTATTTAAGTTACTATCAGAAATCCTTGGTTGTAGCTCTGTAGCTAAGAAGTAATTGTATGACTGTCTTGTCTTTTCTTTCTTTATGTATCACATAGTATAAATATTTATAATAGTAACAAAAAGAGATTGACTGTTTAGCAAATACTTTCATGCTAAATGTAAAAACTGTAGCAGCCCCAAATAAAGACCCACAGATAAACTTATAAGCAAACAAAATAACAAAGCAACTTAATTTTGAAAGACTCAGTAATGCCCCCTTGCAAATTTAAAGGCACTTCAGTAATGAGCTAAATTGAAACCAGAAGTTAAGTGCATAGTTTGTTTATAACTTATATCATTTCCTCTGAGGCAATATAAGAGGAGATATGAGTAGAACTTTCTAACCAATGCTTACAGACAGTGTTCAAAATTTATAATCCTAATCCATGGTTGATTAGGGCAAAACGATTTATTTTAGTGGCTCTCAATGTGGCACCAGAAGTTGTTCAACTTAATGTAACTTGGTCCTAGAGCAGCCATTCTTAGTAGGAACTAGAAAACAGCAAGACTAAATTAATGATTGCTATCATTTTAAGTTATTCTAATTGTTTGTCTTGGCAGTGTGTTTCCTAAGAACCTTCTAGTAGGAAGATATACTATTATGGATATAGTGTGTTATCTTTCCAAATGCATTTAATGGTTATAAAAGTTAAGATTTGTCCACACAGGCTTTACTTGAATTCAGATATCCTGTTATTCACAGTATGAAGTTGATATAAGAAGAGTCTGGAATTCAATGATAAAGATAATCTATAAGGCCTATTCTGTACTTTAAGCCATCAGATCTCAGTGTAGCACTAAAGTTGAGTTTTAGAGATTCAAGAAATTAGTGATTCCAAAGATGTTCTAAAGGAAACTTTAAAAATTTAAACCACAAATTCCTTCCTCGAAGACGTGTCAGAGAACTACTCGTTGGGATTTTCATCATCAATTTAGTTCTCAATGTGATTACAAAAATGGATAAAATAAAACAGTACAGCACTTTAAATCTTATATAAGATTAAATGAAAATAAAATAACAGAGGCAGATGAAATCAATGTTTGATAACCAGTTCATTGGACTTAAAAAAAAATCATTCAGGGATATGGCCAGAAAGAAAGAAGATAACATAGAGTTATTTTAAAAAGCTTTAATTTAATAAAAATTCACAAATGTATCAGTTTAAATAGAAACTGTACCTCCCTATGACTGAGATATAGAAAAGGAAATATATTTGTTTAAATAGAAATTGTACCCCTTATGTATTTGAGATACAGACAGGGAATTATATTGTACTCTTTATTTTAGGCCATTATCATATCATTAATAAGTAATAACACAAGAATGAACTCTGTGTTTCGCGTACTCACAACGACAGTGCAGATCGTGTCCACATTGCATCATGTTTAAAAAGGGAATGACTACATGATGACATGGCTTTGCTTTATTTTCTCCACAAATATTCCAATGCCAAGTAAAGCTGTGAAAACATGAGCTGGAAATTTCATCACACTCTCGTGCCAAAATAATCTAAATCTTACGGGTTTTTGTTTTTTTTCTTTAACATTTGGTGCAAATTCAAATGTATATGTGGAGAAACGACACTGGGCCATGTAGTTTGCTTCTGTAAATGCTGGAATGAAAAATGATTTTTTATTCTTAGTGAATGCATGCCCTAACATCCTGAAATCTGCTTTACATATTTTCAAAAACACATTTTCAAAATGATTACAGAACTGTAAAAGAGTCATTTTGTTTGTAGCTTGTCGACCGGGTTTCTACAAGGCTGCGGATGGTAACACGAAGTGTGCAAAGTGCCCGCCTCACAGTTCGACGCACGAAGACGGTTCGATGAACTGCAGGTGTGAGAATAATTACTTCCGAGCAGACAAAGACCCTCCATCCATGGCTTGTACCCGTGAGTAGTTTTGCTGCAACCCATGCCTCCATGTTTGTTTTATTTATTGTTTTCTTCTTGTTATTGTGGATTTTTATTTGTTTGTTCTAAGCATTTGGCCCATTTCCGTGTTTTATCCATGCGCCAATTGAAAGCTTTCTCTGCTTCACTCTTCATGCTTGGCTCCCACAAATGCAACATTTCTCACACAAAATGAATTGATTTTTAAAGCATTTCCTGCAGCAGGACCCCCAGAAAGAGAAAATCTTCTGTGTCTTGTTTTAGATTTTGCATTATATTAGACAGGATAGGGGAGGTTATAAGCATGGGATTCCTGTTTTTACATTTCTATTCCCTTATTACATGTTGGTCGTAGGTCAGAGGGAAAGAGGACTAAGATTTATAAAACCGATACTGAAGTTTTCATAGCTATTCACAAGGGCATTGCATTTAGTGGTAAATTCCTTTGTTGGACTTTCTGAATGCATATTCAACCTTGAGTCAAATCTCCCCTGCTCACAGCTTGGAGAGAACAGTGGTCTTGAATCCATGTGTCTATAATCTCACGGATCCTCTAAGGACAAATTAAAAGTATATAATAAAGACAAGATGGTTATTTACCTCTTTCAATTCCATTGTAAATTATCTCTTCCCCTTGTAGTAGAAACCAGAAGTGAGGCTCATTAATCTTTGTTGAAATACTTCGCAGGACCTCCATCTGCACCAAGAAATGTTATCTCTAATATAAACGAGACCTCGGTTATCCTGGACTGGAGTTGGCCCCTGGACACGGGGGGCCGGAAGGATGTCACCTTCAACATCGTATGTAAGAAATGTGGGTGGAATGTGAAGCAGTGTGAGCCGTGCAGCCCGTATGTCCGCTTCCTCCCTCGACAGTTTGGGCTCACCAACACCACGGTGACAGTGACTGACCTCCTGGCACACACTAACTACACCTTTGAGATCGATGCCATGAACGGGGTGTCAGAGCTGAGCTCGCCACCGAGGCAGTTCGCTGCGGTCAGCATCACCACGAATCAGGCTGGTGAGTAGTTGTGGGCGCTCCGACTCCTGCTCGCAGAGGCCAACCGCTTTGGCACAGAGGGGAAGAAGGGTAGGGAAGCCAAGATTTGGAAAACTCTAGGATTGTCTCTTCTAACACTTTTAGACAGTTATGTACATTAAATAATTCAGTTCTTCAAATAAGAACGAATCATATTTGTTAGAGGATTTTTTTTTCTGTTTAATCCATTGCTACCCAGTTTGGAATCTTCAAATAATTGGGGCTCTGGAGGTAGTACTTGTGGGACTTGTTGAAGCCTTTCATGTTTCAAAGAATTTAGACATTGAATCTTAGCTGTGAAAAGGTTATGTAGCATATTCAAAATTTGAATTATCTTTACCTGTTACAATTGTATCAGATTTTGTTTGTAGTTATTCAGTTACTTTATGATCGTCATGAGTATTACAGCTTAGAAAGTTATAATCATCTCATTAATTAAAAATAAGAAAAAACATTAGTCAATATCTACAATTTGTATTTAAAAAATCAAAATATGAAATTTGTGAAATTTTCATATTCAGCACAGTGAAAAGAGGTCTTGCTGGAGAATATTTAGAAGCACCAACGTCTGAAAAATAATTTCCTAGGGTAAATTGTTAGGTGATTTCACCAACTATATTTTCCACTGACAATCTTTTCCTAATAAAAAAAAAAATGCTACATTAACAGGCTGTGAACAAAGGCCCTTTGGTGTGGAACGGAATAAAGAAACAAGCAACCTCCTTCTCACCTGTCTTTATGTTACATCCACAACATTCCTCTTTCTTCACTGTCAGTCATCTGTTTCTTTCAGTCACTCATTCGATATTTTATGTGTTTTCCAGTTCTCTGATAATTCTTGTGATTTGTAATAGGTTTTTTTTAAACAGTCTGGTGTTTGAAATTATTTTGGGGATTTTAGTTGTGATTCTCTCAACATATAGAAGTGTTCTGCTTTACGGAGTATACAGAGACATACCAATGACACTCCTTTGAGACAAGACACTCATTCCTCCGATGTTGAAAACTATGATGAATGAATAAGGAAGTTTTCTTTTGGAACCAACAAAGCTTGTGCCAAGTTAAGCTGATAGATATTTATGTGCATAATTGTTGCTACAAGATACCATAATTAGGAAAACATTCCAAACTGCTTAGTGCAGAAATATTATAGCATCATTTATGCACAAATAAATATTGGAGCCAAAAAAGGGAAAAGGAAGAGACAGGATGCACCTTGAACTGCAGAACCACAGCTTCTTAAGTCAGCTCCCAGGTGAGTTTACCCCTGAGCTTGAAGTCAGGATGGAGTTTGAACTCAGCTTCTTTTCTACATTTGGCTAAACTTTCGGAAGTCCCTCTGCTCTGTAGTGGGACTTGCCCTTTGCTCTGGGGATGTGTATGCTGGATGCCTTAGGAAAAGGGGAAGGAGGGATGACCAAGTTCCCCATCAGCTGGAAGAGGTTATAGTGAAGACAAATAACTAGCCAGAAAAACCCATCACTTTCCTTTCTCTCACTTAGCTGACTCAGTAAGGTTCAACCACCAAGGGCAAACTATTAATACATGTCATGCAGGGCTAATATTAAGCATGTCAGCACCACTATGACTGTTGCTTGTTAATGTGTTCTACTACTTTTATACTGGTTAGAAATATTTCTAACTGCTTCTGCAAGTTAGTATGGAAATGCATCTCTTCTGATTAATTCCTCCAGCACCCTGAGTAGCCTCCTAAACCCAGTATCTCAGGTCCACCCATCCTCCAGGCCTAATCCAGCAACCAAAAGTATACATCCTGGTCTAAGAGGGATTTCTAGAGCCCTATGCTGGAACTCCTCGCTCTTGAGGGGTCTATGTCCCTGACATTCTAGTTGACAGATATTTTGAATATAACCCCTGACAGAGTCCATCGTCAAATGTGTCTCTTCCTGATTCCAGACCCCTCTCGTATTCCTTCTTTGCTTCTCCTCTGTCTACTGATGAAAACTGGACACTTTCAGTGGTCTCATGCTGATAAATAAACCTTATCTGTGGATAAGACATGACTTTTAAATGAAGTGCACTGATTTATTATTTTAATCTTACTTCCTGAACCTGTCATTTCTCCTACTTGAAGCTAGATCCCAGATCAACTAACAGAAGTTTTTGCTTTGCTTCAGTAAATGATATTTAAACACTTGTAACACGTTTATTCTACTATCTTCCATGAGAGGAAAAAAAAAGAGTAATGCTATTTCTATGTATCACATGATTATAGCTCTGGTATTCAATGAACACAGGAATTTTAAGAAATTATAATTATGTGGTAAATGGCTTTCCCAAATCCTGTATTTCATGCTGATTTACTACATTGTTTAAAATGGGAGCATCAATCTGTGTTATAATTATATCCTAAGACGAACAGAACATATAAAAACAAGCACGAACTCCTTATATTCTATCTTATCATCGGCCTCTGGCTTTCTGATAATGCATTTATCCAGAAACAAATACTTCCATACATATACAATGAATGAATATAGGTAAAGTGGTAACCACGGGAAGGCCAAGACATTCAAAATAAATGGGGTTGATGCTTTGGCCCTCCCAGTTACAAATCACAGGGCAAGACAGAGCTTCAGCAAGGATGATGTCAGTTACTCTCCCCTAAACACACTCTCATTTTTTTTTTTTAAATCACAGATTTATCTACAGTATGCACTGTAGGCATTTTATATATTTGTTTCAGGGTGTATGTATTTTTTGTGTGCCTGGGTAGGTATAGGTCTTTGTTCCATCTTCAATCCCCACAGTAAGATATATAAACAAGATTAAAAGCAATGCATTTCTCCAGAGAGTGTTTCTTTGTTTTGCTTTAGTTTTGTTGTTGTGAAGGTTAATGGACTGGTAGCCTTGAAAACTGAGCTCCAACTACGAGACAGATATGGCTGTGACAGATACGATGCCATGGTGTTTACATTGCTCCTAGTCTATCTTTGCAATGGACATAAGTGAACATGTCCCTCTTAATCTAGTTTGTGAGACTGAGCTTATTGATACTTCTCTTGATTATATTGTAAAAGCCACGTGACGAGCACACTATAAGGCACCTTCTAAATTGTGGATTATGTTGTAAATTCCATTGTTAGTTCTCAGCTCTCCATACTTTCACAAAATATGTCAGTGAGATAGAAAACATGGCCTCTACATAAAGATGGTGCTCAGGAATCATCAGTCAAATGTGTGCAGAAAGAACTGCAGATTGCAAAACAAAAGTCTATAAAGTTGCAACTTGGCACGAATTGCTACTTTGTGTTTTCTTCTTTAAATGAGTATATTTACCTTTCATTCCTGGAGCAATCATTCTAGAACATTAGTGGAACAAACATCTCTGTTTATTCTCAACTCCATCATAAAATCTGCCTTTTTTTCCTGCTATCTTTTAACATATAATGATCTCAGACTACAACAGGGGCATTCACAGAGAATTTATGGGCATTCCATTTTGAGATCCACTCCTGTTCCTATTTTACAGCTGAAGAAACTGAGATTCGAGAAGCTTTTCAGCATTTCATCATGAGATCAAACTTCGACTTAAGTCTCACAACTCCAATGCACTTTCAAATTCTATTCTCCTCTTCTTTCTTCCATCCCGTGGTTACACACGTGGCTACAAAAATAAATGCTGCCTTGGAGACAGACAGGAGCTTTGCTGAGAAAATCTACTACAACTTATGCCGTCCACACTAAACTTGGTCCTTGCTTTTCAGTCATATATCAGAGTTTCTTAGGGTATTCTGCAAGAGATCTTCCTTATCTCCTCCCCTCTTCCCTGAACCCAACCTCATTTTTCACTCCCTCATGCTCCACAGATGATTTTCCCTCTGTGATACTGAGATTTATAATGAGAAATAGACCTTGGTCTTGATCCCAGTTTATGGCACAGAGCTCCTAAGCCCTTGGAATTTCCTAAGTGATAAAAGCAATAAAGGTGTATTTTGTTATTCATAACAGTCTCTTTCAACCACACCTGAATTTATGTTAGTGAACTGACTTTTGGAAAACTGCTAAGGACAGGGACTGGTTGCCAGTGGAACCAAACCCTGTAATTAGAGGGCTGGAACTTCATGTCCCCCTACTTCCCACCCCCTTCTGATAAGGGGAGAGGGGCTGAAGGTTGAATCAATCGCCAATGGTAAATGATTTAATCAATCATACTATGTAATGAAGCCTCCTGAAAAGTCCAAAGGAAGCTGTTCAGAAATCTTCTGGACTGGTAAACGCATACAGGTGCTGGTAGGTGACAGGTCTAGAGAAAGCATGGGACCTCTGTGCCCCTTGTCCCATACCTTCCCCTATGTACTTCTAACTGGTTCTTTCTGAGTTGTATTATTTTATAATAAACTGGTGACTTAGTAAGTGAAATGTTTTCTTGAGTTCTGTGAACTACTCTAGCAAGTTAATTGACCCCGAGAAGGAGGTTGTGGAGATTATATATATATATATATATATATATATATATATATATATATATATATATATATAGCTTGTGGGTCAGAAGCACAGATAACAACCTGAACCTGAGATTGGCATCTGAAAGGGGGTCAGGTGGAGTCCGATTGGACTGAGCCCTTAACCTGTGGGATCTGATGGTAATCCCAGGTAGACAGTGTCAGAATTGATTGAGGTGTAGTTGCAGGACATCCAGCTGGTGTTGCAGAAATGCTTGGTGTGGGGAAAATCCCCACACATTTGGTGATCAGAGTGAAGTGTTCTGTGAGAGGTGTTTTGAGAAGGGGGGAGACACGAGTGTGTTTTCCTCTTACACCCTAACTTATTATCCTAACTTATCAAGACCATAAGGTTTAAGAGGGAAAGAAGATGCTACTCTCTCTCCCTTCTTTAAATCTAATTCCAACCCCCATCCCCGTACTCCCTAACTTATACTGACTCCTGATGCTAAAGAATGTGCTGTCAAGCAAATCTCCGCTTCTAGCATCTTTAACAAACACTGTCCTGGCTCCTATAACAAAAGTTGACTCATCTCTGCAGATGAGATGATTACAGTGCAGAACAATGTTAATATCCTGATTTTGATAAATGTATTGAGGTTATGTTAAAGAGTGGCATTGGTTTTCAGAAATTCACACTGAAGTATTAAGCAAAAACAAATTGATGTTCTGTTTACCTTCAGATTCTATCTGTGATATAGTCCCTATCTATAATAATGAATAAGTGACTCATTATCTGTAAATTAAGTCAGATACAAAAATATGAAGGGAAAAGGAACCAACTCCTATTGTAGGACTGTCAAAGGAATTTCACAGTTGCCATCATGTTGAAAAAATAACCAGTAGATAATGTTATTTAAAACTAAGAGAATTCAATTTAGTTTTATTTAGATTTCCCATTGAAACAATCCTTCCTCAACTTTAGACATGGCCTCTATCATGCACTGAATGTAATGATCAAAGGAAAGTTCTTTTTTTTTCCTGATCACAAATTGCTATCCATCATGTGAAAGATTTCAACTAGAAGCCCAATCATAATTTTTTTGTTTTGTTTATTTCTTGTGATTCTGGGACTACAATTCAAAACTTCATTACTAGTATAATTTTCATTATTCGGTAATTTGTGGGGAGCCTTTATCAACTCACTTTTTGTAAACAATTTTAGAAGCTTTTTTCACCTATGATTTTGTGGCCTACTACTTCACAGAACAAAGTAACAGCATCCTTCAGTAGGAAAAGAAATAACATCTTTAATAAACCTTGAATAAACAATACACACTTTTTCAAATAAACCCTAAACTATCACGGCTCTTTGGTTCAGTTTAGAACTCATCTTGTTTTCTTTTTATATTGATAAAGCAGATATTTTAAATATTTCATATTCTTGATTGTGAAATGTGTTTCCTCTATCCACCGTGTCGTTCTGTTGGAATTTAGAAATGACATATATAGCTACGCCAGAGGAGCGCCTCATGCCAAAGACAGCCAGGCAATCTGGAGCATTTCTGAAGAAGGAAGCATTTAAAAATAAAGGCAGAAAAGGTGTGAAGCTGGCTCTGCTATTAAACTATGGAGACGTATTGGCCCAGTCTCTATAGAAACATAGGCTGCTGTACGATTATGTACCCAGGAAGTAAAGTAGACATCAGAAGAATATGCGTGAGTTTTTCTCAGAATGTGAAGGAAGGCATTTTGTAGCATCTGTGTAGCAAACCAGAATGCTAAAACATAGTGAAAATCAACTGTGAAACAGTAGGGATAAGATTCTAGTAAGGTACTCAGATGAATCTTCCCCTTCTTTTACTTTGTGTGATTAATAAACCCTAAGAATTAAAGTCTTGACATGTTCTTTCTCTCAACAAACAAGTGAGGTCTGGATCCGGCCCAGAGAGTCCAAGTGCATTGATACATTATGATTTTCCTGGTGCATTTTACATGTGTGGTAATTCAGCTTCTTTCTCCTTGATCTGTAATCGAGGCAGATAGATACTCGTGCATCTGGGACTATCACTCTGCAGTGATGTGTCAGTGTGTGCCTGAAGCATTGCACATCATTTAACACATCAATGATGCCTTTCAGCCACCACACCGCGGTGGGGAGGCACAATACACACCTACAGTATGAGCAAGAAGCTCAAAAAGCAGAACCATGTATTGATCTGACGGTTTTTCAGAACCTTTACATGAGCTTAAAGCCACTACCATAAGGAGAACCAGAAATGAAGACAGTTTGGGGGCTTCCAGGATTGATTAAATTCTTGTCCCAACTTCATTTCTTATCCTCAATACCACTACAATTAATGGAGCTGACATGCGCCTAAAGGACTGTGGTTGCTCTTTTCATGCTGGCTTCTCCTAAACAACCAGCTAGGGGAGAACCATGGTGTTAACTACAGCACCTACATAGTAGGAAAGAAATAGCCAGTTAATGCTAACTTCTTCCCTGTGTCTTTCAAGAGCAAAGCATGTTCATTCAACAGAAATATTTCTTATTCATATTTTTTCCAAACAGAACATTTTTAGTCTCAAGTGCAGTAACGATAATAACTTATCTTTGCCTATATAATTTAATTTTTAAATGTGTTCTACTCTTCTAGAGTTAAGTTACATATAAGTCCTTAGAGAATAATTGCAATATGTACAAATAGTTGGGAAATTGAACAAATGCAAATATTTGGAAGGAAAAGACACTCTGTCCTCAAAAGCACAAATCTTACTACCACAGGCCAGACTTGTTTACAATAAACTATTAACTATATTTTAGTATCTCCAAAAATATTATCTCACTGTTAATAACTATGATATAACCCAGCATTCTGACTCTCTAATCCTGTCAAAGTAGCACCATGCCTAAATTGAAAAAGGGTATCCCTTTTTCAAGGGACTTTACTGTCATCTGCCATAAAATTGTTATAATAGTATCCAAATTGAAAGAGCTGTGAGGCATGGCACCTTAACATGCAAGGACCCTGAAATTCTATAACATTCTCACCAAGCCAAAGGATGTCAAAGCCAAAAGATGGGAAGCTCACATTTCTAAGCGGCTTCATCAGTAAGAGTTGCTGACCTAACTCCTCTTGATAGGATTAGCACTGAACTAAAGTCCATTCCATTATTATCTCATTTAATCCTTACAACAACTTTAAACAACTGTAAGGTGTTAATTCTCTTGTCCATGGTTACATATCTCCAAAATTCCTGCTCTGTACTGTTGGAATATTATTTTTTTATGGTTCAGGAAGGAGAGGTTTTGCACAAAATATAAATAAGACAGAATAAAGAAAGAAATAAAGAAAGATAGTTATCATATAATTGTGTGATTTTTTTCTTTATATCTAAATTTCACTATTTGAACAGTGCTCATATGTACTTGAAATCTGAATTGCTTTATTCGGACACTATTTATCCAAATCTTTCTTGCCAAAACCAAATAACAAAAACCTTAAACTTCTAAAGTAACTTTGAAAGAGTGCACTTAATACATGTTAATTTAAAAGCATTTATCTCAACAATTTGTTATTATCCAGAAATTGCCTCTTACTCGTTTTCATTTTAATTCCATTTACAAAAAAAATGATTATACCAAACCAACAGAAAGAAAATTTGTCTCTGGTCATAATTTTGTCCAAGAAATAGCTGCAGTGGGGAGGCTGGGTTAGAGTAAGGAGTTCTGGAATGTTGTCAAAGAGGTAAAAAGGTGTCAAGAGTCCAGTTGCAAATCCAGGTGTTACCACTTAATATTCGTGACTTTTTAAAAATTTTTAAATTTGGTTGGCTTATGCCTTTATTCCCAATTTTTGTTTAAAAAATGAATTTAAGGCAGTTATTAGACTAACCTTACTGGATTTCTGTATATATTTTTTGAAATGGATATAATAATAATGACTATACACAGATTGCTGTGAAGAATAAATAAAATGAGAGAGCATATGTGGCTGAGGAAGTGCTTAAATAAGCTATTGTGCCTTGTTTCCAGCATAATCATGCTGATCTTGCTCTATCTAGGGGAAATAGACACTCCTTTTAAAAATTAAAACAAAATAAAATAAATATTGAAATGTGAGTTCAAGCTCTGAAACACCTTACTTTGCTGTGGTACAATTGGCTTAAGTCCCAATTTTTCATAATTCATATGTGTGATCTGTGATAACATTTAATGTAATAAGCCATTTTTGCTTGGGTCGTGACACACACGTATGTATGTGTATGCACTGACTTTGTGCTCATACTCAGGAGCCCAAGAGAAAGTCTAATGACAACATCTATTGGGCAGTTGAAGATACTGGTCTATGACTCTGAAACTTGGTGAGGGCAAGACGCAAAGACATCTACAACATAAGGATTGGTAAGAATAAGAAAGAAAT
Source organism: Tadarida brasiliensis (assembly GCA_030848825.1). Taxonomy (NCBI): domain Eukaryota; kingdom Metazoa; phylum Chordata; class Mammalia; order Chiroptera; family Molossidae; genus Tadarida; species Tadarida brasiliensis. Next base: position 87,478,292 of record CM061260.1, on the reverse strand, counting down.
AGTCAAGAAAATCACATCCATAAAGATTAAAGAAAAGAAATAGAAATATAGGAAGATATCAAGTGGCAAATGAATATTCTAACAATTATTCTGGATAAAGAGTTAAAATAATAAATGTTTACCAGGGACCATGTTATGACATAAAACAAATGTTTTGCAATTACTTAGGAGATGCCCACCTCTTACTTTTAGTCACTAGAATATAAGTAATTTTAAGTGTATTTTAGTAAGTTTACTATATTAACAAAAGGAGAAAATTCTAAATGCCCACAAAATAATTACTACAGACATATTAAAGACAAATGTTGCATTCATGTCCTTTTGTTTGGCTCATGTTATTTGAATATACTTCTTGGGCAGCTTGGCCATCCTTGTCCACCTATGGAGGACAACAGTGTGTATCCTGTAAGGGGACGTGTCGCAGGTATCACACAGATCCCACCGGGCCGAAGCAAAAGGTTCTCTACTTCTGTGTCACTGCCTAAAGCTTGTTTCATTGTCCTTCTAGTAAAATGCTTTCAAAATGTTTTTTTCATAGCTGACGTCTGAAACAACATACTTCTTTCTTGATATGAATTGACATGGTAGAAGAATTTGGTTTATTTTGAAATGTTTTTACGTGAAAAGTTTAAAAAGTGAATCTCATTAATCTTACATGAGATATGTTTCCATTCTAAATTACTGTCATAAATTCTTATTATGGTATAAAGAAGATAGATGTCCTTAGTAAAGTCCCGAAGGGGGGACATCTGTAATACTTTCAACAATAAAGATAAATTAAAAATATATAAATAAATAAAATAGATAAGCTAGATGAAGAGCTGCGTTTTACAACAATTTATTATTTAAGTGTGTATATGTGTATCTGTGTTTGTATGTTTGTGTGTATGTATACACACATATATCAAGAAAATACAGTATAAAGTTCTAGAAAAATTAAAGTTCAAGAAAATGTATGAAGCCTAACAGATCTGAGATAATCAAGTATCGTTTTTACTACATTATTTGAACTTGGATATTTTTCACCTTAACTATCAAATCTATCTAGTAAAGATTCTACGTTGAGATGTGAAGACAAGGACAAATGCCCATACAAGCATTTGTAGTGCTTGCTACTTCTCAGTGATCAATACTTGGTAGTTAATATCCTTAGTAAACATTTGGGATCTTTTGCAACAAACATACACTTGAAGATCAATATCACTTTTAGATGACCCTGATTTTCTTTGGCAATAAATATCACACTCCACTAATTGCTTTTTGCTGTTCCCTAAGCACTGACCAAGCGCTTAGTTGAGCCAGGTACGGTGCTGGATGCACTTGGAAACAACGATGATGTGATTGAGATGTACCTACTATCTTCAAGGAGCTCTCAGTTTAGTAGGAGATCTTAAAGGTTTTAAGAAACCAGCATGAAATTGATTGGTTTGGCCAAGAAAAGGCAGGCAAGGCCAGCTGCCAAGAGGCTTCAACAAGCAGCAGCAGCTCGGTGAAGCCGCCCAAGGAAGCAGATGTATCTCGAATTCACAGATAATGTCAAAGTATGTATAATAGCTTAATCTGTTTTTCCATTACTGAAGGAGATATTTTTAAAGTTATCTTTTTTGGTAATTTTTTGTGATGTAATGCTAAAAATCAGTCTACTATCCCAAAGGTTTTTCACTGAGAGGAAAAGAAATAAAACACTTTAAATTGTATACAAATGAAATGATAGTTACATGTGTAGTTGAATGCTTTCTCAATTGAATATGTCTGGTTTGTATAAAGCACTTAGTAAAAAATGTGAACTTACAATAAGGGGATGAGACCAAATATTTATAGCTGTCTAGGGAAACTTTCCACATCAGCCTCGCTTTTTTATCCATCTATTTGTCCATTTGTTCACTTACTGATCAGTCAAATTTTTTGTTAGTAACATGGAATGGAACATTCTAGTTAGTGAAATATACAAATTTATAAGCAGTTACCATATAAAATATTTGAAACTGGAATGCTCTGAAATATAATTGATAGTAATTATCATAAAAGTAACTCTTTATCTCAGTAACTTAGAAAATGTCAAAATTTTAGAAGTGTTTATAATAATCATTGTAAATACAAATTATAATTGTTTTGAAAGTATATGGCCATAATTTAGCGTTGGTGAGATAACACTATGCCAGCTAATGTTTGTCTGCTTATATTTGTTAGGACATCCATGTTTACAAATATGGTCTGCTTGTGAAAATTAAAACATATTACTCACTCTTTCTATTAAAAGTATAAATATTATTGCAATGAGTTTCAAAAAAAGAAGTCTATCAGAGGAATTAGATATAAAGGAACAGTTCACCATTCTTTGTTCAGGTTGATCTACATATTATACACTTTGTTGGGATATAATGGTTTGTCTTCTTGGGAAATACTTAAGCTTCTAACATGGAAATGCATTTCACTTGTAATACTGGTATGTATACAACTACTTGCTATAATTTTTAGAATACTGGATGAAGGTTTTTTTTAAATTATATATTCAGGCAGTAACATTAACTTTTTCTTATTTAGATAAACTAGCAGGCATTAGCTATTTGGTATAGATTTGTGTGCATCTTTGAATTGCAGTAGCCTAAAGGAACTGTTGAGTAGGCACAAAAATCAGAATTTAAATTATTATTTAAAATAGCAACCCAAATGTGTAGGGTCAGGTATTTGCCAAACATTATACTGAGTATTTTACAGCTGCCATTTAAGCCTTAAAACAACCGTGTGATTTAAGCATTATTGCCGTTATTAAATGGAAGAAACTGCTTTCAAGTGGTTACTTATCTAGCCCCATTTATCTCACTTAAGTGGCTGAGGAGAATTTGAATCTAGGTCTTTACAACAGTATTTCCCAATTCTCAGTAAATAATTTACTTTCAACTATTTTGCTTCAACCACATACCATGAGAAGTCTCATAATGTAACAATATACTTAATTAAATCAAACTTCCTTTTTCTTTCTAAAATGTATTTGAACAGAGAACTTGACTCCTGTAAATGAAAAAATTAATATCACTTACTAAATATTTATGACTAACTAGATAAGAAATGTTTGTTCGTGTAACACCAAGTATCCTTTCACAAGCCACCAAGGGCAAAGTGGGACCTGAGTGACGCACTGCTTCCCAGCAATACTCCTCTCTGGTGTTGAGTGGAGGTCCAGTAACCCACAGATCTCTCTTTGAGGTAATGGCATCGGCATCCTTCCACGTTACTCAGATCTAGCGGTGAAGTCATCCTTGACTCCTCTCTTTCTCTCACCTTATATTTGATCATCAGCATATTCTACAAGATATGCCTTCAGAATACGATGGGAAGCTAATGGCTTCTTATCACATCCGTTGCTATGGCCCTAATTTTATCATATCCTGCCTAGATTATGTAAAATGCCTCCTAACTGGATTCCTCCCTCCCTCCCTCCCTCCCTCCCTCCCTCCCTTCCTTCCTTCCTTCCTTCCTTCCTTCCTTCCTTCCTTCCTTCCTTCCTTCCTTCCTTCCTTCCTTCCTTCCTTCCTGTATATTCTACAATAACAAGCCTCTCATAACTACACTATGTTTATCATCATTAATTTTATTGTATAGATTAATGATATTTATATTTTTTTCTGAAATATTTTATGACTGGCTGAATTTCCTAGTTATTTCAAATATTTTATTCACGTCCCCTGTTTCCTTTCAAAGGAGGCAGGGGTTATTTTTTATTTGACCATTAAAAAGATGAAAGAGAGAACCTCTCATATGACCAGATAGATTCATTTAAAAATAAAAAGTGCTCATGCAGAAATTGCTACTAATTGTATGGTCTTAAATGCTGACTCACAATTTGATGACTTTCTCAGTCAGTAACCTTCACACTTGGCATTTCTTTCCTCAGTTAACATCTCATTTATAAAATTCCCCTTCAGTATCTTACCCAGGGTGCACATGTGGTTTTGAACCCAAAAGAACACACTAAAAAGAAGAAGAAAAGATGCATTGGTGCTGCTCAAGGTGCGGCCCAGGCCTCACACCCGTCGTCCTCTGGAAATCAAGACCTACGGGTTCCTAATCTATACGTTTTGTTAAGATCCATTTTTAAAAGGGTGTCATGTGTAACCTAAGATATAAGCTTGAAAGTTGATATGAGTGGTGCTTTGTGACAGAATCACAGATGTTCACTACATGATATATTTATTTTTTACCCCAGTGGCCCTTATAAAAAAGGGCCAGAAGATCAGCTTATAACAAGTCAACTAACGACATGATATAGAGAGGCCCAGGTCCAGTGGCTGTTATTACAGCTGTGTCCCGTTACATATTAGATACCTAGAACATGCTGCATTCCAAATGGCATTTATCTTTTGAATTTCAAACATTCTTGCCATAAATAAGGATTTTATGCTTTTCAAAAATGTTTCACAGTTTAGTCTGGGGAATACTGAAAGGTTGCTTTTACTTAATGAAATCTCCCCTGCAAGGATTTCTGGAGATAAAATGAGAATTTTCTAAGTATTCCGTTCCACAGACCTGTGTCGCCCTCCTCTCTGCCCATTCCTTGCTATTCCCTTAGCCTGGAGATGTGATAATAACTTGAGTTTCACAAAGCCAGCAGTGTGGGACCATATGAGAGTTGGCCTTTGATCATGGTTTAATAATTCTCTCTTTGTTACTTCTTCCAATAGGGACTATCTGAATCGATTACAGAATGATTACCTATGTTAGTTCTGTGGATAAAGCAAGATTTTCATGTGTATTTTGCTCCTCAACTTAACCCTGTGTCTTAAATATATTCTAAGTGAAAGTATTATATAAAAGAATGATGACCACTTCCTCCCTCCCTCCCCAAAGTCCTGATTATAATAGGAAGGAGCTAGACTCATGTGTTTAATGCACACTTGAAACCTTAAGAACGACTATGTGAGATGACTCCACTCCAGAAATAATGACCACAATTATTCCTTTAAAAAATAAGTACAATGATCCATCTCATTTTTTTGAAGTGGAACTCGCTGCTATTAATCAAGTGTATGTTCATTTCTTTTTGAGATGTACATGTCCCATATCTTGAGGAATGACCATCTAAAGAAGGAGATTCATTATGCATGTCCTTGATTCAGGGAGAAACTCAATTATTTTCCTTTTGTTCTCCAAATAATTGTTGGGCTGGTGGGAGATTAGCCTGGATAGTTACTGCTAGAGGAACAACTGCGGCCTCGGAGTGAGCTTTGTTCCACCTCGACGTAAAAAAGCAGCTGCCTTTCTATTGCAGTTGGTGCCAGGCAGCTGCTTTTATTGTCTATATTCTTTATAAAGCTTCTCATCCTAGCTGTGGTCACCTGCACACAACCTACAGATTTTTAAGTCCCGAAGACTACAGCCAGAACCCTTCCTATAACCACTGTAATGAGCAATGCAGACAGTGGAGTGGAAGACATTTCCCTTCAACCTTGGGTAAAGAGTGTACATGTGTGGATGTGTGTGAGGAGTGTTGGGCGGTGGGGCAAAGGGGAAAGTGCTTAACATATGTGATTGAGTGTTTGAGAAAAAGGCCAGATTGACAGATGACAGGATGCACACAACATTGGAGAAATGACAGAGAAGGCTCAAAACAAAGAAAAATTGCCAACACAATCAGAAACAAGTTTATGACAGATGAGTGAGGTTTTACCTTTGCTCCAAGTTAAAAGAAAATGTCCTCATTAAGCAGGATTATATTTATTAAGTCAAACTAAGATTTTAGTCGGGTGCCCTTTTCATTTTCCTACTAGGGTTGTGAGGATTTATACAGCTCAGACTGTGAGGGGGTATGTAAGATAGTTGGCTGTGACAACAAAGGAAACAGTTCTAATAATTTACCCTAAATAAAACTACACACACACACACACACACACACACACACACACACACACACCTTTTGGGTTTGTTCTCTGGACAACCCTAATACAATATAGGGACTAATATCATTCCATAAACACATTCCAATAATACTTAGAAAGCCAAAGATAAATAGAAAGATAGATAGTGTGTCCCAAAAAATGTATACAGGGTGTATGTAGATTCTGTTACATTTTTTAAAATGAAATGTATTTTAATAAATACTGACTTTATAATTACACTCTTTTTTGGTATACATTTTTTGGAGAATAGAGAGAGAGAGAGAGAATTTTGTTTTAAGGTGTTGGTTCATGTGATTTTGGGAGCCAGCGAGTCCAGAATCTCCAGGGCAGTGTGGCAGTGCGGAGACCCAGAGGCGAGCTGACGTTGTTGCTTGGTCTAAAGGCAGTCAGTAGGCAAAAGTCCCTCTTTCATGGGAAAGACTTCAGTCTTTTTCTCTTAAGAACTTCAAGTGATTTGATGAGACCCAGCCACATTATGGAGTGCAATCTGATTTGTGTCTACTGATTTAAATGTTGATTTTGTCTGAAAAACACCTTCACAGTGATATCTAGACTGGTGTTTGATCAAATATCTGGGTATCATAGCTTAACCAAGTTGACACATAAAAGTAACCATCAGAGTCCCCCATGGCAGAGGTGTGTGTGTGTGGGGGGGGTGTAATTGCTCTGTCTCTTTTGAGTGAATTTATAGACCATATGTTTAAGGAAAGTGCCAGGGTAAACTATAACAGAAAATAATAATTTTAAATCTTCTTCTGCAGATCATATAGAAATTATCTTTGAATCTTGATTCTTCTGTGGAGGATGCTTTTCTTGGGTTCTTTTTGGAATACAGTGCCTCATGCATCAGATAATGTCCCCTCCCTTTATCCCATCTCAAATATATTGAGTTTCAAAACTTCCCTAGGAGGACCACTTAGCAGCAGCAATGTAATTTGTGGAATGTCACATTATATCATGTTTCACTGGTAAATATTTTCATGTCAGTATTATACTTTTGGAGATCTCTTTTTTTGTGTGCCCCATTTACAAGGATTTTCAAGGACAGCGTCAGTCGTGCTAAGACACCTTCATCGCACTTCTTCCTCTTATCTCCACGGGGGCATCTCAGTGCAGGGTGGTATTGTGACTGCCGTTAGCACCACTCAGAACTGGTTTATCGCCTTTGTGTGGTCCTACTGATGATAACCCATAGTTCAGTAATTTTCAAATGCAGAACTACCTTACAAAAGCCACTCAGAAGCTTTTCAGCACACCCATGTGTACCCACTTCAAGCCAATTCTACAGATTCAATGTCTCAGAAAATAAATGCGGAGATTCCCTAGCACATGTATATTTAAAACATTATCTTGGCCTCAAAAGGCAACACATTTTTCTAGATTTTATGAAAATATTAAAGATTGTCATTGTTTTATTAATATACCCCAAATTCATTGAACTATGAAGGATTTAACATCCATTAGCATTTGCTTTACCCACAAATTTGTTGAGGAGTAATTGTGAGTGGGTCGATAGTGAAATACACAGACCATACCCCAAATATGCATTACCTGGTGTTGGGTTATAGTTTTCTTCTTCATTTAGATCATTCTTAACTGTTTTTAAAAGGTTTTTTTCATATAATTTATTTCATGAAGTAACTGCATTTTTATAGCAATTACATATTTTATTTGTTTAATTTAGTTTCTAAGATATTTCTCAAATACTATCATGTGACCGACATTGTGCCGTGTTTTGTGGGGGAATATAATGATAATTAATACATGCTTACTGCCCTCAATTATTTATAATTAATTCAACATTTAACCAACCAAATGCAGTTTGTGCAATTTAAATGCATCAGAATAAGGCACACAGAATGATTGTTTTCAGTTTGAGAACGGAGGAAGATTTCACTGAAGATGTGAGGTCCTGAGTGGACAGTAACAAGTAAACAAGGATTTAACAGGCACAGAATGGAGCAGAGACACTGAAGGCTGTGAGGTGAATCAAAGAGGCTGGGAGGTAATTGTCCCTTCAGGCTCCTCCGTTCCCCTGAAGTAAGGGCGAGGGGAGGGCTGAACTGGGGCATCAGCTAGAAAGGGCTTCACTCTTCAAGGGAAATTCAGTTTACCTTAGGTGGACATATTCTCACTCACCCTTCTCTTCTTTCAGTTTTTATTAACTTAACTTAATTGTATTTCTTTCATCACCATTTATCCCCTCTGTGCCCTCTTCCACCCGCCCTCCCCTGCAATCACCACACTGTTGTCCATGTCCACGTATGTGTTCTTTCTCTTTCTTTGCTCAATTCCTCCACCTCATGCAACAGCCCCCCTTCCCCCAGAGCTGTCTGCCTGTTCTCTATCTATGAGTCTATCTCTATTTTTTTCAAACATATTTAGTCAAAGGTATAGAACTTCAGAAAAGGGGCTGTAGGCACAAGAGCAGATACATTTTTAATTTTTTGAGGAAACGCCATACTGTTTTCCACAGTGGCTGCACCAACCTGCATTCCCAGCAGTGCACAAGGGTTCCCTTTTCTCCACATCCTCGCCCACACTGGTTGTTCGTTGATTTATTGATGATAGCCACTCTGACGGGTGTGAGGTGATATCTCACTGTGGTTTCAGTGATCATTTCTCTGATGATTAGTGATGTTGAGCATCTGTCTATTGGCCATCTGTATGTCCTCTTTGGAGAAGTGTCCGTTTTTTAAATTGGATTGTTTGGTGTTTTGGTGTTGAGTTTTATAGGTCCTTTATAAATTTTGGATATTAACCCCTGTACCATTGGCAAATGTGTTCTCCCATTCAGTAGAGTGTCTTTTCATTTTGTTGCTGTTTTCTTTTGCTGTGCGAGAACTCTTTAGTTTGATGTAGTTCCAATTGTTTATTTTTTTTTCTTTTGTTTCTCTTGCTAGAGGACATATATCAGAAAAAAATATTGCTATGAGAAAGGTTTGAGATTTTACTACCTATGTTTTCCTCTAGGATTTTTATGGTTTTGAGTTTAACATTTAAGTCTTTAATCCGTTTTAGTTTACCCAGTGATTCCACTTCTGGGAATTCATGTGAAGAAACTCTAAACACTAATTCGAAAGAATACATGTACCCCTGTGTTCACTACAGCATTATTTATAATAGCCAAGATTTGGAAGCAACCCCCTAACCCCACCCCGCCCTGTGTCAATCAGTAGATGAGTGAATAAAAAAGGTGTGGTAACTCTGGTGAGTGTTTCTCAGTGGTTAGAGCATTGGCCCATGGACCAAAGGATCACAAGTTTGATTCCCATCAAGGGTGCGTATCTGGGGTGCAGGTTCTATCCCCGGCCCTCCTCTGAGTTCTGCAGGAGGCAACCAATCGATGTGTCTCTCTCACATCGATGTTTCTCTCTCTCTCTCTCTCTCTCTCTCTCCCTCCCTCCCTCCCTTTTTTCCACTCCCTCTGAAAATCAATGGAAAACTATTCTTGAGTGAGGATTAACCAAAAAAAAGGGAAGAAGAAGAAGCCATGTTACATTTACACAATGGAATATTACTCTGCCGTAAAGAAGAAGAAAATTGTGCCCTTTGTGACAGCATGGATGGACCTGAAGAACATTATTCTGAGTGAAATAAGCCAGTCAGAGAAAGACAAGTACCATATGATTTCACTCATATGTGGAATTTAATGAACAAACTGAACTACCAAGCCAAATAGAGACAGACTCAGGGAGAGAGAGCAGGCAGACAGCTCTGGTGAGGGGTGGGAGGGGGTGGAGGGATTGAGCAAATAAGAAGGGAAAAAGAAGAATTCATGGACATGGACAACAGTGTGGTGATTGTGGCAGGGGAGGGGGAGGGTAGAGGTGGAAGAGGGCATAGAGGGAATAAATGGTAATGGAAATAATAAAACAAATTAAAAAAGGAAAGAAAAGTCACAGTGCCTCTTGGCTGAGCTTTCGTCCTGCCTTCTGGGATTTTACAGGCTGACGGCCTCACGTGACTGTCTGTGCAGCAAGGGTCCAGCTGGACTTGAAATAAAAAACAGCAACAGAGAATGTGTGCACTTTAGTTTAGGGAACTACTTACAAATATTGGTCCTTTTTACTTCCTGAACTAACTCAGGATGACAATACCAACAAAGAGAGGAAGCTTGGGAGCCAAAGATGAGTCAGCTCACAGTCTCCTGGAGAAGTGTCTCCGCCTCCGCCCTCCCTTTGTCAGAGAGGGCCCACCTCCCCCGGAGCCTCCGTGCAGCTCCTGCCTTGTCCCGCGTGCGTGAGAAAGCTCCCCTCACTACATGTGTAGTGTGCTTGGGTAGGTTAGAGATGGTCTGGGACTGGGCGGCAGGAAGTCATGTAGACTTTTGTGCAGAAGAGTGACTTGATGGACATATTATTTAGGGAAATAAATGAAGTCGCAAGGGAGACCAGTTAACAAACCAACAGTAATCCAAATGGGAGACAGTAAAGTCTGAACAAACCTGAGGAAAGGGGGGCGTGGCGATGACCTTTCAGGTTTGGAATACAGAACAAGGAGGAGGGGCAGCCCACTGGAACATGAATATAACTTCAACAAGTGTGGAAAAAAGGACGATGACGCCATTGATCAAGGCCAGACACGAGGACGATCATGTGATAAGACAATGTGGAGCATTTCAGAATGAATGAGAATGAAGCGACCTACAGGGCGTTCATCTAAATGGTTACACAAAGCAGGCAGCTGGCAATTAAAGTCGACTTCTTAAGAAAGAACTTAAATACACGTTGTATAACTGTGAGTCATGACAGTTGAAGAAACAGGAGTTGATATAGAGTATAGAATTAAAAAATATAGGGCCAGAAGCATGATCTTGGGAACAGCAACAGGTCGCTACTGAGCATAGGACAAGACAGGTCTGGAATCAAAGCTCATACTTGAACTAGGAAAATTAATGGTCACTTATGAGATCTCACTCTCTTTTGTCCTGTTTTTCAGTCCTTCTCAGACATATCAGCTTTATGAGGGCAGAAAATGACCACTTTTGTTCATTGATGGATTTCCTCACTGCTTGAAATGTAGTGGGTGGTAAATCAATGTCTTATAAAATGGACATCTAGTCAGTTACAAACCCCCCTATTTCTTAGGCCATCCTTTCTGTCTTCACTGATATGTCTGACTTCAGATTCTCGACTCTCCTCTGGACTATTGCAGTAACCAGGAGTTGATCCTCTACCTAATTTTTTTAGGAAACACCTTAAATGCAAGTGCTTTACTATGGCGTACAAGGTTCCTCGGGACCTGTTCCGTGCCCACTTGTCATTAATACCTTTCCACTCTGTGCTCTGTGACTGTTCTCCTCGTAATCATAAACTTCCACAGCCCCATGCCAGTTAAACCATTTTAGCTATTTCTACTCACAGGAAACTCTATTATTTCCCTGCTCCGCCTGTTCATTTCTCGTCTCTCAAAAATTAGTCCATGAGTCACCCTCTGCAGGAAGTTTCCCGTTTCCCAGCTGGAGGCAGCAGCTGCCCAGGAGACCACCACAGGACTTGTAGGGCTCTGTCACTGCTCGTTGCAGACACTGTGACTTCTGATCAGCTCACCCGTGTCTTCTGAGCTTCGACGAAACCATGGCAAGATTACACTTATTGAATACAGTTTTGATCATGTCACTCACCTGCTCTGAAACTTTCATGGCCCCGCATAATATACAGAAAAAAGTCAAACTTTTTAGCCTGGAAATTAAGACCTTGCACAAGTAAGCATCACACAAATGTCCAACCATCATCTCCTCTACTCTTTGTAACAAAGATTAATTGAACTCTTTCTTATTCTCTGGAAATTTTGAAAATTTAGTAATCTTCACCTAAAATGTACTTGTTCAATAGTTATGTGTCCACATGTCTTTTATTCTGCAAGGCCCCGATTAAATGCCAGCACCTCCATTAATTTTGTTTTTCCTAATTCTTCTCAGCTCAATGTAATTGTGTTTTCATCTGAACTCTCATGGCACGGGTTATCACTTACGGGTGTCTCTTATGGTGCTCTTCTAATTTATATTAAAATGATATTCTATATGCTTGTAATCTTCCCTACTCTGCTCTGAGTTCGAGGGCACGATCCAGGCGTGGCACCCATTGGTCTCCTTCACACTGGCTGGCTTGGTCTTTATCCAAATAAGCACTTTTGGATATTTCTTAAGTGAAAAAAAGATATAAGAAGGGAAGGATACACAGGGAATTTAAATTCTAGAGGTTTTAAATAATTAGATTAGCATACAAAAGCTACTACAGTTGGTAGTTTTGGAGGGACGGGATCGTTTGAGACAATTTAGAGTGAAATTTGGGATGGAAGGTGAATTGCAAGTGGTAACGTATAAACTGTGTGGCAGGCATTGTGCTAATTGTGTTCTGTATATCATGTAAGGCCATCTTCACAAAGAAAAAGGTCTTTAAGTTAGAAACTGTTATTTTCCCAGTTTTTCAATGGAGGGAACTGAGGCAAGAATATGAACTAATATGCCCAAATTCACACAGCTGTTGCTAAATTGTGATTTGAAATCATATAATCTAACAGTAGTGTCTGCATTCTTACCCAACACTTCCTCCCCTGTTGAAGCATGCCCATGAAGGGAAGAAAAACATGGATTAGCAATTTATTGACAAGGCTTTTGAGAATTAAAGGGATGGTAAGGAGGAATTGAATCAATGACAGGTATTAGTGATAGAAAGAAAAAAGAAAACGCGTTTCTTTTAACACAGGAAAGAAAGGAAAAAGAAGTTATGGGTGAATCTACAAATACACTTTGCCACAACCAGGTTGTAAACTGAATGGATAAGAAGTTACTACGCCCTGGAGTAATAATGTGATTTGATTTCTTAAACTGGTACCACTGTGTCTCATCTTGTTTGTGCACCTAGACAAAACTTCTGCAACTCGCTATTGGATATAAAATAAGAAAATAAAGGCACTCAAAGAATTAAGAAAGCCAATTTGGAAATGTTATTACGTCTTCTCTAAAACTCTATGAAAAGAAATATTTCAAGGTAGTCAGGGTCTCTGTACAGGTTTGGCGTTTTTTGTTTGTTTGTTTGTTTTGTTTTGTTTTGGCAAAACCCTTCATTTTAGTTGTCCACATATTTGATTCATAAGATAAGAGGAAGGATGGGCTGGTATCTTAGTATTTCTGTCAGGGAGACGTATGAAGTTTCCCAGGGTTTTCTCTGTTTCAGTAATCTGTAGCTGTGTGCTCTGACACATTCAGAATGACTAGGGGAAATCCCTTCAGAAGTAAAGTTTGTTCCAGTTGATGTGCCTCTACTTAGTTACCGTACAAAGCACTGTGATAGTAAAGAAAAAAAGAAAAGACCAATTGATAACTATCAAAGTGTTAAGACCAGAAATAATTTATTTTATGGAAATTTTTCATATCCTAGTCAATCTTGATTATATATTTTGAAGAGAAACACAGTTTCTGATAATTCAGCACTTAAAGAATTACTAGAGTTATATCTGGGGTGGGCTTTAGAATCAAGTCCATTGTTTTTATGGGCAAATTCTCTATGATTCACTTTTAGCCAAGGAAGTTATCTAAAAGCATTGTCTGGCTACAAAAATTAAAATCCTTATGGTACATAGAAGTAAGGAAGAAAATGCTATCACAAGTTTTTTCACAATAATCACTCTGATCGGAAAGAGTCAAATCAAATTGAGACCAACATTTGTCCACCTTGGAACCGAGATTGATCCATCCGGAGTTTTTAGAAGCAGTCAGCCCCAGTAGACCCGCAGACAAGAAGACGGGGTGTATCAAGAGAAGCCCCTAGACAACTTACAGTTCAGTCATGACCTGGAGCTTGAAGAGGCCTCAGAAACCACTGTGGGCTTGAGTGACTCCATAGCAGATGGAACGTATTGATAATTTCTGACAGTCCCTCTGTCACTCTCAAGCTTAGGCTCAGTCTTATGTATTGCAAGATATTTTTAAAAACCAACCATAAGGCAGCTTTGATTCGTATCTAGCACAGACTTTTTATCTCCTCTAATTGCAAAGAGCTGATTCATTGGCATATGTGCCACTTCAAGGAATGCTCTTAACCACTTCATGAAACTTGGCACTGTCTAGATGCTGGTTTTAACTGCCAACCTACAAAAGGGAAGGGGAATCACAAGAAAGAAAATTAACGTGTGCACAGTTCCAAATGTTGTTGTACAAATGTGTTTTAAATCAAATGAATCATCCTTTGGCACAAGCTACTCACTTTATAGTCATTCATTTGAACAGCGAAGCCTCTATCTCCTGAAGGCATTATCCCTGATGAATGAGACAGTTACCTTAAATCGTAAATAAAACAAATTGAGGAACTTGACATTTGACTCTCAGAAGAAGTTGTGTTATCTCCCTTTGCACTGGAAATACATTTTTAAAACATTTTTATTTATTTATTTATTTTTAATCCTCACCCAAGGATATTTTCTGCTGAGAAAGAGAGAGAGAGAGAGAGAGAGAGAGAGAGAAACATTGATGTGAGAAAGACACATCGATTGGTTGCCTCCCACATGACTCAGACAAGGGCTGGGGATCGAACCCACAAATGAAGTAGGTGCGCTTTACTGGGAATCGAATCCGAGATTGTTTGGTCCATGGGCTGACACTCTAACTGCTGAGCCAAACCAGCCAGGGCTGCAATGGCAATATATTTTAAAGTAAAGCATTTAGAAAATCTGTTTAAACCACAAAAAGTACCAAGGATGTGCCCGCCAGGAACTGCTGCATGAAAAAGGAAAACTGATCAAACAAATGCATCTTGATTAAGAAAATATGTAATTCTCCAAAATATTTTATCACTTAGTTATTCTAGTCTTTTCACTCCATAAAAGTGGTTTCAGTTCTTATTCTTGTAACTTCCTGATTTAATTTAAAGTCTCTGGCACCAAATAGAATTCATATTTGCATTCTTTTTAATTAATTTTAAGTCTTTGCAAAGGTAAAGACTTACAAAGGTAGGTAATATGCAAATATTAACCTTCTAAGAGATAAATAGGCTTTCCTTTTTTATTTACCTTCATTTTTAATTTAAAAAAATGTTTGCTTCACCCGGCCAGTGTGGCTCAGTGGTTGAGAGTTGATCCATGCACCAAGAGGTCACTGGTTGGATTCCCAGTCAGAGCACATGCCCAGGTTGTGGGCCTGATCCCCAGTGGGGGGGGGCATACAGGAGGCAGCCAATCAATGTTCTCTCTCATTAATGTTTCTATCTCTCTCCCTCTTCCTTCCTCTCTCTCTAAAAATCAATAAAGAAAAAAAAAATTTTTTAATTTTTTTGCTCCTTCATAATTTCTTTAAGAACATTTTTAAAACTAGTCTTGATAGGCAGGATAAAAAAATATTTTCCCTCATTTTATGTAGGGTACCTGGACACAAGCCTGCATTATTCTGCATTTCTTTCTAACATCAGTCTTACCTCACGAAACAAACTTTGAGAGTAACAATTGCGAAATGGCCATGTTAACTCCGATGTCACTAATCATCAGAGAAATCCAAATTAAAACCACAGTGAACTATCACCTCACACTGTCAGAATGGCTGCCATCAATACATCAACAAACAACCAGTGCTGGCGAGGATGTGCACTGTTGGTGGGAATGCAGACTGGTGCAGCCACTGTGGAAAGCAGTAAGGAGTTACCTCAAAACATTAAAAATGGAACCGCTTTATGACCCAGTGATTTCACTTCTGGGAATATATCTGAAGAAATCTGAAAGGAGAATTTGAAAGAATATATGTACCCATATGTTCATTGCAGCGGCACTTACAATAGCCAAGATTTGAAAGCAGCCCAAGTGCCCATCAGTAGGTGAGTGGATGAAAATACTGTGGTACATTTACACAATGGAATACTACTCTACAGTAAAAAGGAAGAAAATTTTACTCTTTGCAACAGCATGGATGAACTGGAGAACGTTATGCTAAGTGAAATAAACCAGTAAGAGAAAGACAAGTACCATATGATTTCACTCATATGTGGAATTTAATGAACAAACTGAACTACCAAGCAAAATAGAGACAGACTCATTGAGAGAGAGCAGGCAGACAGCTCTGGTGGGGGTGGGGGGTATGGGTTGGGAGGGGGTGGTGGGATTGAGCAAAAAAGAAAATAAATGAAAAGAACTCATGGACACGGACAACAGTGTGGTGATTGTGCAGGAGGGGGTGGGTGGAGGTGGAAGAGGGCATAGAGGGGATAAATGGAGATGGAAAAAATTAAATTAAATATATATATATATATATATATATATATATATATATATATATATATATGTATGTATGTATAAAATTCCCTGCTGTGAATGAGCCTCTCTCAGAGAGAACTTTCTTCTGCGCCTCTTTCTCTGATTTCTACTGGACTCTTAATTTTCATTCACCAAGTGAATTGACAAGAAGTATTTATTCAGAGTTATGCTTTAGTTCACTTTCAATCCTAGTCAAGGCTTCTATTTATGTGGGATTTTGTAGCATATTACCCCAACATAGAACTAAATTGCATTCGGGAAGTCTCTGAGAGGAATAGGATGAGAAAGATGTCATTACATGGTGTTATTCATGCTGGGTATAAGCATTTAACTCTAAGACTTAAATAGGGTCATTTCATCCAATTAGTGTGATATAGGTATTATATATAGTACTATATATTATAAGTGAGTTTATTAAAGCAACAAAATAATATATTAAAATGAGTTTCCAAACTAGAAACTAAAATATGTAGTATTATACATACTACACACACACACACACACACACACACACACGCTTACATAGATATACATTGATATATAAAATGTTTAGTAAAATATTTTTCAGTTCCTTGGGAATTGACAACTAAGATCACAAAATAGGATAAAAACGCACCAGTGGTACCACATTCAAAAGAGAACTGCAAATCATAATGGCAGATACATCTTGAGGGGGTTTTAAACGGCTCAGAATGGGTCCCTGCCGGAGGGAGACCTGCAGAGTCCCCTGCAAAAGCAGCAGTGCCTACAGAGAGTCCATGCACATCCACAGCTGAGGTCAGCCCAGAAGACAGTGGAACTCAACACATGCAGTGCAACTGTGAGCACAAAAATGTCAGTAGTTTCATTTTCCACTACTGCTCCACAGTGCCCCAATCAGAAAAGGGAATGAAGGAATACAGTGCCGACTTTTCTTCTCTTTCACTCAGGAAATTGCTGTTTAATCCTGGTGTATGCTGGGCATTAATAACTGAAAGTGAACAGAAAGCTATGAGATATTTCCAGCAATGTCATCAAGAACAGGAAAGCAAGGTTCAACAGATCAGAGGAGCTCTGTTTTTTTAAAAAAGAATCATGTTTCTGGTCTGCATTGGGATGTCTGCTTCGTGTTTGAGGGCCCATTTTCACGATACATCTTGGTATTTCCCTGGGAATCTCCAAGAATGGCTAAGGGAGGAAGCACCTCTGCTTGTCTGACCTGCGGATGTTGCATTCTAAGCATAGAAAGGATAAAAAAAATAACCATTTAGTTCAGAAGAGTCATCCCTGCTTAGAGTAGTCAGAAAAACAAAGGCTTATTGAACAAAATAGATTCCACCAAACTTCTATATACTACCACACACACCCTCTCCTCATCCCACTATAGCAAACGGAGCCCTATTACTCAAATATTTTATAATATTATCTGTGTTACAACTTAGAACTGTCAAGAGGGAGTTTGAGGACCTGATGATGCTAGGGTTGGGGTAGATGTGTGTGCCTGTGAGCTCTGTATAAATGTGCATATTTGTGTGTCTGTCTGTTTTCCCCTAAACTCAGTTTAACGGATACCAAAACTTCCTAGTGATACAGTTGGTCACTAACTAGGGTAGATGTTTATTGTCTATGTGTTTTCAAAATCAAAATAGAGCTCCAGATGGTCTCTGCTGTCCTCAATATCCCAAAGTATCTTCAGAGACCCAAGGTGTCTTGGTTTGTATTCTTCCAGAAGTAGAGGCTGAGATGAGGATTTAAGAACAAATTGTTTGTTGGGAAGATGATACTAGGAAACACAGGTAGGGGAGTATGAAAATGAAACAGGAAAAGGAAGGCCACTAGTGAAAGGTGAGATATTGGTCAAGTTAACCTGTGGAAAACTGGAATTTAATTTCACTTCTGAACAGTGAGAGCCAGGGTAGAACATTTGCCTCAGAGTTACCCTACCCGGGAGAAGAGGAAGCTGGGGTAGTTATGCATTGACTCCCCACCAGTCCTTGACTGATGGCTGTTTCAAGAATGAGAGATATTTGAAGGAGTATTAATTTTTAGATCTTCCAGCCTGAGTGCTTGGGCAGAGCTGACTCTGGTAGCCAAAGAAAGCCCTCAGTCAAATACAGTGCGATGCTGGCAGATTGACATAAAATAGTTGTTCTACAATTATAAATTCCAAAGGGTATTGTTGGGACACCAACAAAATATGCCCATTAGGTATCTTGGATGGGTTGGGGTACTTGAAGTCGTTTAGTGTTCAGCTGAGATGACAGGGTCCACATTCACCTAGGGGAACACTGGCTATCAATAATTTGCAAAGAAGTCCAACTTGAGGGATGAGAATGTTTTCAGCCTCCATGGAGGCTGGCTCCGCCTTTCACACAGCTTTAATCACTGTCCGGGGCACCTGGCAGGCAGTGAACACACAAACTCTTCTAGAGTGAAGTTATTTTATGATATTTACTTTAATAATTCTTACTAAGGAATTAAAGATCTACAAAGGAGATATTTAAAGAGATATTTCATGATATTATTAATTTAAGAAGAACGTTAGGACCATAATCAGAAGAGCTATAAGACTAATTACGATTGTTTCTTTATAAACTGAAATAATTATGCTGTCTTAGCTGTCTTCCCAGAGAACTACCCAAATACTTCTTTAGTCTTATTCCAGTAGGATAATAGAAAAAGGAAAGAGTATGGGATTAAATGCTAGTCATTTTTTTTCTTTAAAAATTTACCATTGTTTTCTGTAAAATGAAAATAGAAATATCTCATTATTTATATTTAAATAGGTACTGACAAGTGTGAATGGAGGAATTCAAGTGAGAGAAGTATGTGAAAATTAATGGTACCACTATTCATTAACTGTTTAGTTGAATTTTGTAGCATTTTTTATTCTGAGTTTCCCTCTTGTGAAATCAGAAAAAAAAAATTTATTTTTAAAGATTGCTGTTAGAATTAAATAAAAGAATGTGTGCTCTAATATATAAAACGATTAGCAATTGAGATATATGTAAGATGTATATATATACATATATACATTTCAATGTGTATATATGTACATGTATACATACATATATGTGATAATAAATATATATTATACATGCATATAAATATGTCTTCCTATTTGAGATTTTTTAAATTAACACATTCAATTTTTACATTTAATCATTTTTTCCTCTTTAAATATCAACTATGGATATATATATAAATATTTGGTGTTGAATAATTGATAATTCATAAGTTGTAAAGAATTGTATTCAAATTTCATAAAATATTTGTACCAATCAATACTTTTTGAATTTTATATGCATATTGAAAAATATAAATATAAAGTATACATATGAAAAAATCTTCTGTGCTGTATGTCTTCCATCTATACTTCGAAATGTGTTGACTTAAGATTTAAAAGTTACCGGGAAGGTTGACAGTAATTATTCAGATGCAGTTTTTGCAGCGGCCACTTTACAGTAGTTTGTAATCACCGTTATTCCTTGTTTTCTTAAGTGAACATAGGTAGTTAGCAATTTGTAGTCTACAAGGGCCTTTTAATTAATCTTCAAAAGTGAGTTTGAACATATATTTTTTTGTTAAATTATACATGTTAACTGAGTAAATTCTTGGTTGCCTGTTTTATTTCTACAATCACTTGATTGTTTCCTATAAAACCCTGCTGACTTTTCATGGAACGTGGTGGAAAATTTTTCTCACTATTTTCCTTCTGTGTCTGCAGTTCTTTAGTCAGTTCCCTTATTATAAGCTTAAATGCTATAGGGTTTGTAACAGGCATAGCTTTCTGTTGTCGTCGTTTAATTTTTATACTTGGGTTGAATTTTTTCTTATCTGATTTATTATCCACCATTTCACTAGAAGCTAGTGGTGAATTACTTAAAGTGCTTCCCAGCCTGTCTCTGTATATTTGTAAAAATTTTATGAAGATAACACAAACATTATACTGATTATGTATATTCACCTTTGCATTGGACGTTTTATGTTCAACACAAATGTTAATGGAATATCCATTGCACACATACCATTTGCAAATGTTACACAAAAATTGTTTAGAACTCAAAGTCTGATCTCATAGGACTTATAGTAGGATCCCTTTCAGAGGATTAAATCAAAGTCAATTTGTAGCCCCAAATCAATTTGACAGTCAGTTACTCCTAAGGTTAACAAAGAATAAAAGTACCACACTTTAGTCATCCATGAAAGCAAGTTATATACAGAGATCCATACCCACTTATATGAAAACCAACTGGGACCCCCTGGAATGCTAAAGGGATAGGGAAACCCAGTTGTATTTGGAGAATGGACTGCCAGGCGTCTCAAACTTCAAGTTTGCTTTGTTTTTAGCATTTTTTCCTCTCTCTCTCTCTCTTTTTTTTTTTTTTAGCTTAGGTGCATTTTGAAGGAAATTTCACTTGAAAAGTATATTTCTGAAGCTGAACCACAGACTGTGCAATGTGGATAATAATGTTCCTGGGTTTATTATTTCTCAGTTCCTGAAGAAATCTGACAGACCAGCCCAGCAACAAGTCATATTGCTTACATAATAGTTTCACACGGACATTTTTTTTTTTAAACAAAAAGCCTGAAATTAGAAAAAGAAATGCGGAACATAGGAACATAAAACATGTGGAGCAAAGAAAAGTTAAAATTATTCAAAGCCATACAATTAATTTAACCACCTCTTGATTCTGGCAAACCATGTATATTACTTTATATTTCAGGTTTTTTAATATATATAACTATATTGAGGTATATTCTGCATCCTATGAAATCCACCCTTTTCAATAATTTTTAGTAACTCTACTGATTGATGCAACCATCAACATTAATCAGTTTTAGAATATGTTATACCCCAAATTAGCAATGACTATGAAACTATCATTGCATTTTTAATTCAGTTTTTTAGCATACATTCTATTTTAAGAGTCTTTGTATTGAAGTTACTTTTTGTAAATAAAACTCAACACAAAGTGACAAGTCTAGTTCACAAGCTTGGGAATGGGTGTTTAGATTTTTCCACACCTTAGGTGAAATGTAGTGTCTCCCTATAAAATCTGTACTTTATATAGCTCTGTCTGAGAACTGTTTCTCATGTAGACTAAGGACAAGTTTCTGTTCGCTCTTAGAAATGCAGGAACCTAAATACACACAGTGAAATGAGAGTCAAATTCTGAAAATGAGCAAGTACTACTATATTTGTATCCACATAATTTTCTTTTTAGCTTTACTTATGCAATCTAAAAATGGAGCAACTTAAGGTTGTTTTTTCCTAACGCACTGGAATTTTTTTGGTGCATATAAAAATTAATTCACTCCAGTTCTCAAAATTCTAAGGTCGAGTATGTGAAGTTTCCATAATTGGCAAATATATATATATATTGATGACTTTTTCTTATTTGGGTGGACTTAAGAACTACAATTGCTCAAAAATTCATGGGTAGATAAAAAGGTATTTGAAAAAAAAATTATTTCGATAAATTAATTTTGTGCCTGGAACGAAAGAGATCAGCCACAGGCATCACGAAAATTAAACAGCAGGTAGTCTGCCTCTGCGATTTCCATTTTCTTTTCTGCATGTATTTTTAAGAATCTTTGTTTGTCATGAACAAAATGGTTTTAATTGCAACTAAATGTTTGTATTTCTTAATTAAGAACTATGGCGTGGAGGAAGAGGGAATTTGTTTGGGAGAAAAAGAGGTTGGGAAGTATATAAGAAAGTTCAAGCATGAACAAGGCAAATTTTACAGCCAGAATAGAAATTTTGCAGGCATGATTGCTTTTAGAAACTCTCTAAGTCTCTACTGGTGTGCATTTTGTTTGTATAAAAACGCAAATACACCCACATTAGCATGTTCCCACCTCATCCTTCAGATAGCTGGACTATTACACAATTTGTTAAATTTTAATTAAAATTAGATAAGGGGTTTGGAATGCATATTTTGAGGAGATGTAGGGTGCATGTAAGGATTCACGTAATTGTCAAATGAATTTAACTTTTTCCTATTTTGCTTAAAAATTTTTCAGGTGATATCTTTTCAATTAACAAATAAAGACTGTGTTCTTTAAGAATATAGCTGTATTAAAAATAAGTTCTTAGCATCACGGTAACACAGAACTAGAAGTAGGGCTACTCAGAAAGACGATTTCATAGTTATCAAAATATTTTAAATTTTATACAGTGAACTACCAAAATGTTCTCTTTTTGCAATACTCCCTTGTTCCATTTTTTTTTCAAGCCAGTGAATATTTCTATATGTAAGTAAATCAGATAGCCCTGAGCTAATTAAGAAAATCTGATTTCCAAATGTTTGAGCAGACTTTGCAGATTTCCTGTTATGGGAGTTTGGAGCTTTTACCTCCCTAAAGGAAGGGATCAACCTACACGATTTCCAAGGAGGACCTCTTTCCCTGCTTCAGTTAGTCTCTGTTGCACTTGGGATAGGATCACTAGGCATACGCAAGCCACATGGGCGAGACATGTACAAGTCATATTCTCAAACAGAATTTCTCAACAATTTTTTGTGCTTCCACACATAAGGTCAATAATATTTAGATGCAGCATATACTTCTGTGGTGTACATTTACCGAGGGATAATCGACTATAAAATTTCATGATTCATACAACAGAGAAAAGTAATGGTTGCTCACTCATGCATAAGATACTTATAAGGATCATTGTCATTCCTTCAGGAGTAAATCCATTTCTCACTGACCCAAGAAAGTATGTGAGTGTGTAGTTATCATAAGGCCACACTTGAATTCATACAAATGCATGCATGCATGAGATGAGTGTGTGTGTATGTATGCGTTTGTATGTGTGCTTCCAATTTTAATTCCTCAATTAGAGGTACTTATTACTTGTGACACAGACCCCAACTCAATCTACCAAGAGTGTTTATATATGATACTCTGAAGATCTGTGTTGACACAACTAGGATATCATTTTCTCCATCATATTTTCATTTCTTGTAAAAAGAAAGGATCCAGCAAGACTGAACAAAATTTTTCAGTACCAAGTAGGTATAGGTCCAGAAAAGTGTGGTAGCTTATGAGTTAGTATTTCATATTTAACTAATGAGGTAATCTGAGTAAAATCAGAGGGTTAATGAGCAGAGACACAGGGGCCCGACAGATAGTAAGCCTATAAGTGTGGAAGTATCCACATATTAAATACCATGATAGGTTAAAACTATGCCTTATCAAAGTTTCTACAGGCTGAACAAAAACTAAATTACAGCGAGACTGTGTGTGTGTTACAGGTATTTTCTTAGGTAGCTCATTAGCTCTGTCAAGAACAGTTCTTTAACCTGCTTAAAAAAACTTCTGTATGACATTCTACTACTGTGATTATTTTAAAATATAGGTTTTATTATTATTCAAGCCCGGTGAGGCCAACAGATCAGAGGTTTGCTATTGAAAAGATAGTTTGTGGCTCACCGTTCCCAAGAGGAGGAAGAATGCCCGCCCTGGAGGGCCACACCGAGAAGCACAGGTCAGTTAGGAGACAAGGAGCGAAGGAAAGAATGGGCAGGAAGCTTCATTGTGGCTTCATGGGAAGGCAATGCAAGATAAAGTAAAATAATCTGAGCAGACGCGGAGGTCCAGGGACGAGCTCTGGTGTTCTGGCACCTGCTTTGGGTTGATTAGGGCAGAGGAACCTTGCCTGCTGTGGTGGAAGACCAGAGGGGAAGGCACTGGATTGCCTTGTCTGCCTGTGGAAACAGCCCGTCACCACTCTCGAAGAATTTGCTAGTCCCGGGAGAGGCAGTCTGTCCCGCCAGCAAGGCTCCAGACACCGGAGCATCAAGAATACAAAAAATAAGAAAAGATCATTGATACAGTGACATACTAAGCTCTAAGCAAAAAAGTGTATTTTTTACTTCCTTTTTAGTAGAGGTAAATTTTATATGTAGTTAATTGCATCAATTACTTGTAAATCCTATTACTTTTGACAAACACCTCTACACAAAATATAGAAAAGTACAGAGTATTTTCTACCAGTGTCTACTTTCCATCTATAGTTATAGTTTGCCAATAAAAAGTTAACTTACTTAAGACTAGTACATATTCTGTCTAGTTTCTAAATATAACATAACATACAATTTCTTTCTTCCTTCTGTCCTGCTTGAGCACATGAACCAAACAATCTTAGAGTGAAACCTTTCAGACTGTGTTTTTCCCCCCCATCATTATCTGTAAAGAGGAAGCTGGGTTGATATCAGTCCTCTTCTGTGCTAAAGGTGTATTTAAGTTGTATCTCTCCACTCCTGCAGCTAAGTAGATGGCAGCAAGCCCCTTGTCAGTATCTCCACAGAGAATGCCACCAGAATCTAGAGTTAGTTCCATCTGGCCTGTGCTGGAAAGTGGTCTCAGCAGTCCTTTGAAACCAACCAACAAAGTGCTCACCCTTTCCCCCTCCTGGCACCATACCACTGTGCTGTACACCTGCAACCAAGACAAAATCATATGTCAAGTAAACTGCGATTGAAAAAGGAAAAAATTAAAACCAATCAAGAAACAAAACCTCACAACGTGGTGAGCCTAGTTCTACTCTGAAGCATGCTCTGTATTCACATGGGCTGACCTTGCACCAGAATCCTTTCCCCACTGCATTTCCCTTCGCTACATCCATAAGCTGCCCTTCTCAATCTTTGGAGCCATCTACGCTAAAGTAATCTTGCCTATACTAAAATGTTTTATAAAATATTATCTGATTTTGCCCAAGATTTCTAATTTAGTTATTTAAATCTTGATTCTCAACCCTGGTTTAACTTCTCTGTTCATTTGTCTTTATTTTTGTGGAAACTACTGCGTTAAGAACAAACAAGGGATGTTGTTGAAAATAATTATATTGGCTTAGTAAAATCCCATCAAAGCAAATTTTCTCAAAACAGTAACCAGGGAACCTACCAAAGGAGAACTTTGAAAACAGTATTTAGATGGACTACTACTCACAAAGTCGGGCTGTATCTTTTGGAAATTTTGAGATATTTAGAAGCCTTATGAAGTGAGGAATTTGTCAAACATCTTTGGCTCGCTGGGAGGGAAGAGTCTCTCCTTTTCTTATGTATTATTTATATTATCTCTGGAATGCATTTTTCTAAATTGAGGTTCAGCAAATACTTAGAAGGATAAAGTATAAATTTTAGAAATAAAGTAAAGACGACTGAATATTTTAAAATAAGGCATGCATAGCTAAATGACTAAGAATTTTGAGAGTACTTTATGTTTCATTTGTAATTGATGGGGAAAAAAAAGGAATGTCCTCTATGTAGTTGAATTTGAGTGCCTTATATTAAGAGTAAAATACAACCAGACCCTCCAGCAGCATCATATCATTTGTGTAAAGAAAGAACATTAGGCTAACACACACACACACACACACACACACGTAGGTGATTAACCAACTAGCATTCTCATCGCCTTGTGTATCAATGCATGGCGTCCCTGGACTCTGAAACTGCAGGCAGGTTGAAAGCACTCATGCTCCTACAAGGACCTAAAGAGAGAAAAGTGCAGTAGAATGACTCAGCAAATCCAAGGAATACTATTTTCTTCTAAAATGTACTAATGTCATGGATGTATATAACCTCTCTAGGATTCTCAATATATTATGGTAAATTTGCTAGTATACTGCATTTTCCGATGACAAATAGTTAAGGAAAAAAACCTTTATGTGTCCTAATTTTTATTATTTCCTACCTACATGATTTCTTATGTTAGAGATTAATCAACTCCCAGTGGACAGAGTCTTAAAAATAGTTACTTATCAATATTAAACTCTTCAACATTGAAGATTTATATTTAAAAATATATGATAATTATCCCCATTGATTTTAAAGCCATATTACATGTGTGAAATAATAGAAAATATATATTGGTCTCTGTCCTTGGTTAGTAGAAAAAAATTACTGAAATCCTTGTAATTTCCTAAGTGATAAAATCACTAGAAACATTGTTTGTTCTAATATTTGGTCTTTGACCTTGGTCCCTGACACAGCTCCTAAAACCCTTGAAATTTCCTGCTAAAAAAAATTTCTTTTCTAATGAGGATATTTTGAGTGGGTTCCTGGATGGCTCCAGGTTGAGGGCTAGAGATCTGAAAGTCCAAGTTGCCATTAGAAACTTAGAATTTTCAGCAAACCGCTTTCCTCTCTCTAAAGAAGAGAGCAGGGCTTATGTGGCTAAGCCTCCCCAAGAGTCCCAACAGTGTGAGTTCTGTGAGCGCCCAGGTGGTTGTGCACATCCACCCACTGGAGGGTGATACACACCAACTCCATAGGGACTGACACTCCTGTCCTCGGGACCTCCCAGACCTTGTCTTGTGGATCACTCATCAGGCTGTTCATTTGTATTCCTTGTCATATCCTTTATTAAACTGAGAAGTGAAAGTGTGTGTTTCTCTGAGTTCTGTGATCTGCTCTAGCAAATTAGTCAAACCTGAGAAGGGGGTCGTGGCAAACTATTTGTAACTAAATTGGACAGAAATTGTGAGTAACCTAGGGACCTACTACTTGGATTGGCATCTGAAGTGGGGTGTATTCTCATGGGACTGAACCCTTATCCTGACAGTGTCAGAAATTAGTTAAATTTTAGGACATCCAGCTGGTGTCATAGAATTGCCAATAACATATTTAAAGAATGTTCTAATTCTTTGAAGATACTAGATGATATTAAAAGAAGGAGAAATTAATGCTAAAAAATGTAGAGAGTGATTTGAAAAGTGAAAAACAGGATCTCATCTTGGTAAATCTATACAGTAAACATTTATGAAACGAACTCTTCTTTCATCACGACTGTTTTTTATCTTTTATTGCTCTGTGCTGAGTCAGAAAGAGATTAAAATTATAACTGCATTCTCCACTTTTTAATCTTACTCTGGGGTCTTCAAAATTCAACAATTAAAATTTTAGAGTTTTCTAGAAAATGAGAATTGAGAAACCTACATCAAAATTTATTTTCAATGTATGTATCTTTGAATGTTTTTCTCATAGCATTATTGAGTCAATTGAGGAAATGACATTTTACTATAGAAAAATGAATGAAATAATTTTATTAAAAATACTCTCTCTGCTAAAGATATTATAATTTTCCTTTTGATTTGAATTTTATTATTTTAACATCAGAAGGTAAATGGAATTTATCTTTTACAGGAAGTGGACACAAAATACAGTGTAAGTTTTATTACAAAGCTAACCAAACTACATAACAAGATATATGTAAGACTGGCACTATGCTAGGTACCAAAGACTCTGAGGGATTTACAGTCTAGTCGGAAGACATACTGGTAAACAGATGATATTATTACAATGCAGTAAGCAAATGGAGAACTATGATTATACATCAGAATGGAAGAAGAAGCTGATTAACTAGTTCCTAAGGGGCTCAAGAAAAACTTCATGGGGGAATTATATTAGCAATACATTTCTAAGAATAATGAATAGACAGGATTTTTCAAGTGGAAAAGGAATAGATTTAGTATTCTAGGCCAGGGGTACAGTAAGCGGATTGTGGAAAGATGACCAAAGGAATTGTCTTTACAACTTTAGCTTTGAAAGAATAAAAACTGATAAATCTGATACGTATTTTTTGGTCTTATGAGAAGTATTTATTAATAATGCAATGAGTTCCAATTATATATTCTATTATAGTCTAGAATTTCCCAAATCTGTGATCTTAAGATTTTTCTGATATCAACTTCTTAAAAATATTGACTCTAATACCTTTCCTTTAAATGTATTTTTTAGTTAACAAGTTTAGAAAAACTGATTTGAGATGAGATTTGGAAAGAAAGGAGGCTTCAAGAGTCATTTGCATTATAAAACAATCAATCATCAAAATGTGTAGAAAGTTGAAGTTCTGGAAAGATTGAGATGAAAAGCACAGAGTACAGTGCAAGGGTCTGAACTAAGACAAGGCTGGAAAACTAGAAAGAAAATTCATCAGCTTTCAGATGATGGGGCTGATTGACATGCACGGTTGTTGGTGGGGGAGAATATAAAAAGAAGTTCAATTCTGAAATTCAAACTGGGTACATTGTAAAAATGGTGAGTCTTGGGACCCAAACAGGAGATTCTGGAGAATGACAGGTTGGGGAAATCAGAGGAGGAGTGTTGAGATGGAGAACATTCAGCTATGAATGATTTTGCCAATTCAAACCCAACAGTGTTTCTGAGTTTAAAAGAAATGTTCACTTCTGAAAAAAAAACTGAGAAGGAAATGTTTTTTAAGTGGGCATGGTAATGAATGGTATAAGAAAATAAAAATAAGGAAGTAATGCTTTTAAAGGCATGTCTGATTCAAAGGAAAATCTTTCAACCATTTATTGCATGATATTTTCCCATGGAGATAATTTTTAAAAGCTTTGGCTCACTTAGTAAAGAAATACCGAGGCCATTTTATTATTACTTTAACTTGTTGTATCTCTAAACCACAGAGATACCTCAGAGGTTCATTAGAAATTCCCAAATTCAGAAAAAGAAAGTACCAGTAAAAACAAATGAACCTAACCAGATCCTTTAGGAGTTGAATTTTGAAGTTTTGACTTCCTGAGTCTCAGAATGGGCCATATTTTATTTGCTGAATAATGGTAAATGTAGCTTAAAAACACCATAGATAAAGTAATGAATGCCTTCCATCTCTGTCAGTGGGTTTGACATGCACAAGACCGAGTGTGGTTCTACACAAGCCCGTTGCTAACCTGATCCCTTTGCACGGAAACATTTTTTAGCTTATCTTTTTGCTTCCTACTGTAATTTTTTTTTCTATTCTTTCATTAGATGCAATCAATGTCTCAGGTTACACTGAATGAGAGAAAATCTTGCCCCTCCTCTATAAATAAATGACTGAGTTCTATTATTAACTGCTGAGGGTTATACTTTTCTGAATCTCTGCCTTTTGGATCAGTCATTGCATGATTCTGATTCATGAGGCTGGCGCTACAGGGCCTGGAACTAGAGAAGAAAACACTCGGTGAATAATTCAACCCTTGGTCCTGGAAAGTTATGTCCTTCGAACAGAAATGGAAACACATTTTGATACAGTTTTTGTGAAGCACATATTTCTAGATAACATAGGGTGAAAATATCTGTCTAGTCCAATGTCACAATCAAAATAACATTTTAAAGAAGAATTAATTGAAAGAGCCATGAACTTGTCCAGTGTGACATGGACAAGTCCAGAATTATTTTAATACTGGGATGCTCAGAACTCAGCAGTTTATATCAGGAAAGCTTCATGGAGGACAATTAACAGTGTGAGCCATGAACCTCCTTAACTTCCCCCACTTCCCTCCTAACCTTCACTGTTTCTCTTGTATTCGTGTTCTTTTAAGAAATATTTCAGTTAAAATACAATACATTTAATTTTACCTAGTATATTATGTTTCCTTTCTGTGTTTTCCAAAACACAGATATCTGATTGTACCCAGAATAACAAAAGCTAAGAATCAAATATCTGTTCCCTAGTAAATACCAGCCAATGCACCAACACTGTATACTATACACCAACACATTATTTTAAAGAGGGCTATTAGCCATTAACTTACTAAAAATAATGACCTTACTGTTTTAATTTTTCTGGTTACCAGTTTCTTCTCTCTCTTTTTCTTCCGCAAAAGTGACCATTCACTAAACTTCATAAATGTCTGGGCCATTTTCATAGCCGCCTATTGTGTTGTCAGCTTCTTCCTCTTATAAGAGAATCGTTTGTATCATGTCAGGTATATAAAAGAGGCACAGATTTAAACTCGTAATTCTGGGATGTCGGGGTGTTCACCAGTAGTTGGAGTTTTAGCTTATCCACCAGCACTTTGCCAGGGAAACTCTGTGCCACCTCCTCCTACACACATTTTCACAGTAGTTCTGAGCATTTCTCTAGTCTTAAGATAGATTTGTTTTTCATTCCCTATAACTGTTACCCATCATTCTTTCCAATCACAAATTTAAAAAAACGAGAAATGAGGATAAAATAAACCACAACTTTTTATAATATACCTGTAATACCATCTTCTATTAGACAGAAAGAAATTTCTATGGATTTTGAAAATTAGTACATTGAAAAATCACTTTTTGATACCTGAAAAATAACTAAAAAAGCAACAACAAAACAACAGAATCCATATCACTGTTTTTCACTATTATTATAAATTGTGTTAAGCACATGAGGAAGTATGGATAAATTAGACTTCAAGACATGAATTAAAAAGCGTTCTAGAAAACTTTTCAGACCGCATGGATACAGTGGAGTGCCCATAAAATTTGTCTCTTTCTGCAGTGTTTTACTATGTCTTAAAATAATTTATTAGGGAAGGGAGAAACAATTTCTGTTAATTATTTATTAATATTAAAATATTGATGAGCATTGCTCAAATGTACCGATTCCAGCTGGTGCACTGGGCGAAACTGCTGAAATGCAGCCAACTCGAGGGGCGTATATTAAAAGAGCAGAACAAATGACTTAAGAGGGGCCTAAAACCAGCAATCAGAAAGGGTTCATTTAACTTGGAGATGACACAAGCTTTGAGCAATTGCCTCTACTTAAGTAAGTGTGGAATTACAAAAGGCTATTTATTACAGTTCAACAGGGCTCTGCAGCTTGCTCAAAGACCTTTGAAGAATTTCAACAGTTATAAAGCCTTGCTCAGTGCAGAAGCAGTAAAATTTGGGCAGATCCCCAAACAGCCTGCAAAGCTTTCATGAAAAAGTTAATACAATACTCGTCACAATTGTTCTTTGAAACGAATTGCTTTCTCTCTTTCTTTAAGGAGAGATGCTATACCTGGTAATTTTCAAAGCTTCATTGAAAATGGATTTTAACTGTTAGGGAAAATAAACCATATTCAAGGTGATATGGAATGAATGTGAGTCTCCATGGATTTACCAGGAAAGTTTTCCAATGCCCAGCTTCTTTGAAATGCTCTGTAAGCATACCTTAGTTGCTCCATAATGGATTTACTTCAGCAGGAAAATTTATGATATTTTGCCATTTTTGTATAAAAAGCAAAATTTGGTTCCAAGGTCATTGGAGCAAAAATTTTCCTACTAGAGATTAGGTAATGAATTGAATTTTTCTAAGTATTAGGAGAAATAAAAAGAATAATTCTCAATAATTTAACAAATCTGTTATTTGTGACTCAGTGATACATGTATAATTATTGAGTATATTTATAAAATTTCAACTAAATACAACCCAAATAAATTATCCTTTGCTTAGAATCCATTTTAGAGTTGCACAACAGTGTGGGGTGAGGGGTGGGGATGTTGTGAGGCCATTTGGGGTATAACACAATAATATTGAATAAAAGAAAAGCAAACATGATGGAAAATAATGTTTTATGAAAGGATATTAATTGCTAATGGGAGAAAAAGAAAATAAAAAAATGAATTTACTTTTCCATTAGAAAAGTGAGACCTACATTTTTCCTTGGTAAAAGGTTAGGTAATCATTCCCAGGTCAATCAATCAAAGTAATGATGCTTTAATTATAAAAGATTTTATAAGAAGATTTTACAAGCAATAGAAATAGAAGGATGGGAAATTTATTGCAATAGATTCTTCATTTAGGTTTACATTTCCCAATAAAATGTCACAAGGCCAGCTTGATGAAACTATTTCCAAGTGAGGAATAAAAATTAAAGGCTTTTATAAACAGGAACGATTTAAATGCGAGCTTGTGTATACAAAAGTTGCTGTGTGATCATCACAGAAACATCCAATCAACAAATCTGCTGGCTGTGGTGAGAAATACAAACACACAGCGTTCTAACAGTCCTTGATTTGAGAAAAATCAATAAGAAAATATGCCCTTTAACAATGAAAACACTTCAACAGTTAATATACCTAAGAATTTTTTTTCATATTTGTAATTTATATTGCTACATTCCATTAAAGTAGAATGCCACTGAACCCCAAGTGAGACATTTCAGTTGGCCAGTTTACCAAGATTGAGATTTGAAACCAGAAGGGCGTTGATGGATAGTATGCATTTTTCTTTTTAATGGAAGGATTTGAAGTAGGATATCACTTAAAATATATTTAATCTTCCATTAGAAATGAAGGTGACCCTATGATATCTGATCCAAGCAGGTGGTTTTTTTATTCATATTATGTACTTTTGATAATGCATAGCAATACATAATAAGTTTGAGTCACCACCTAATAAGAAACTTCAAAATATAGCTTGAATTATGTTATGAACAGCAGTCATTTCCTTGGTAGTTCTTATTAAATATTTTTAAAATAATAAAAAATGTAAAAGCTGAAGATTGTTACATTTTTCTGATACATATTTTTGTTCATGAGAGATTTTTGTCAGAAGTTGGTATGTCCTAAATCCTATTTTACAGTATACTAAATATTATTATTACCTATAGATACCATGGGACTCCTTGTGCATAATGGATTCCAGTCCTCTTACAGAGTTGCATATGAAAATGTTATCAATGAGCTGAAGAATCTGGTATTAATAACTTTGCAACATTACAACAAATAGGTAGTCCTGATGTTTTGTTCTTATTTTAATATATCAAATATATTTCATTGCTTACATTAGAGTAGCAGATTGAAAACATCTGCTCACTTGCCACTATTCCACCAGCAGCTGAAAATCTCAGCTCATTTTCCATAGGCCTGTATGTACCAGGGCTATAATCCAGCTGCTGAGGCTTGATAGGGGGCCAGATTAATACTCAAGAGCCTTTGAAATGGAAATAGTGCTTTCTTGCCAAAGATTCAAACAATGATAGACTCCATTTGCTGTTCCCTTCCCTCTCTGCTCTTCTTTACCACCTTCACAACCTGATTAATTTGCCCCCTCCTATGGGCCCCTCCATCTTCTCTTTACAGCTCCATCACCTGTCATGACAATTAAGAAGGATCGGACATCCGGAAACAGCATCTCTTTATCCTGGCAAGAACCTGAACACCCTAATGGGATCATATTGGACTACGAGGTCAAATACTATGAAAAGGTAGGGAGAGGATGTGATACGGTTGGTTGTGAAGGGACAGAGGTTAGCTACTCATGAGCTGCGCTCTTGCAATGAAACAAATGACATCGCTAAGAAGTGGTAGTGCTTTGTTTAAATCTGTGGACTTGTGATACTTTTGATTTATAGGTAAGGAGGGGGTTAGAAATATTGTGTAGAATATCCCCCATTCTGTATCAATGAGCCACAGCAGAGAGGTCACTACCAAACTTAAGACATCTAATTATGGTATTAGAAATGACATTTATGTCCTTCCACACCAAGACCTGTGCTTTACCAACTATTTTACAGTGATTCCTTAACCCATTGATGCACTATTTCTTAGTTTTCTGCCATAAAGCCTCATTACTTGACTTGCACATTCACATGAATTTTTTTCAGTACAGATAGGAATATTGAACTAACAACAAGGCCCCTGTATTATTACTGAACTGACGAAGAAAAACTTTCTTGACTGCACAAGGAAGTTTAGAAGATGGGCAGTGGGTGTGTAAGTCTGCCTCACATCATAAAATTGTGGTTCAGTAATGAAATTATGAAAAATAGGTACATGGTTATTTATAAATAGAATTTAGGCTGTGATGCTTCATCACTAAATAGTACTTATTTCTCCCTGATTATAAATTATGGGGAAGTTTGAAAGCAAGATATATTCAAACCGTATCATCAGAGCTGGGTGGTTTTGTAACTACTAATATGAACACAACATATTTGTGTATCTGATGCAGTTTACAAAGTATTTTAAAGTGAATTAAAATAAATTGTGCATTATACAGTAGTTTATATTTATAGAACACATCTGCATACATTATTTAATTTGGAGCTATCAGATAATCCTGTTAAAGTGGGCAAATAGGCATTTTTACAAATAAGAAAACTGGGAGTCAGTGAAGTTATTTTGGATTTCTCACACCCTCACTGCTAATAAACATTAGGTCTGTGTTTTGAGTCCTGGCAGCCATGACTCCTCATTGGTATGTTTTCCCTGTATTACCTCCCTCCCTCTACATGACAGAGGGTCTAGAGACATGAGAATTATTGGTATGATCCACTGCACAAAAGGCATAACGTATGAACATTTCTTTGCAAATGTAGGTATTTTCTGTTGTTTTTTTTATCCTCACCCAAGGACATTTTTCCATTTTTTGTTCAGATACGGTAGGAGGGAGAGAGAGGAAGAGAGAGAGAGAGTAACATCGACATGAAAGGGACACGTTGAGTGGCTGCCACCCGCAGGACCCAACCAGGGCCAGGGACAAACTGCAACCGAGGTACGTGCCCTTAGCGGGAACGGAACCTGGGTCTCTCTGGACCGATGCTCTAACCACTGAGCCAAACCAGCCAGGGTTTTTTGTCTTTTTAAAACTTAAATTTAATGAAATATAACTACATATTATAAAATTATCTTAAGTGTACAGTTCAGTGTTTTTTTTAATTTATTTTTATTGTTGAAAGTATTACAGATGTCCCCCCCCATTTTCCCCCACTGACCCCTCCACCCTGCTCCTGCTCATCCCTGCCTTTACCACACTACTATCTGTATTCATGGGTTGTAGGTATTTTCTTTATTGAAGTTAACGTATCTCACAGGTATGACGCCAATGTTTTCTTACCCGCTCCTGCTTCCCGGCCACACACAGCAAAGGTGTGTCTCTTTTCATGAAAAGGAAGTGAGGCCTAATGAACTTCATTGTGCCAAATCATAGTATAAATAAGTTATTTCCCAGCTTTCGGTGATCCTGTATGGTACTGTCAAGTACTCATCTGATCATGATTTTCTGTCTTTGAAAGTGTGACAAGATAGCCTGTGAAAACACAAGAATCCATGTTACAGATGATGCAACAAAATAAAAAGAAAATCACTGATGTGCCTCAGTTTGGACAGGGTAGCAGAAGCGCAAAGCAGCCGCCCTTCAGATCCATGGGGCTGTTTAAAAAACATATAATGAACCTACATTCAGATCTTTTGCTTATAAAAAATATTCTGAACTTATTTTATACTCTGCCAAAAAAGCACAATATGCAAGTTTATTTTTAAGCAATATTAACCAGTGCAGGGAAAAAATGGCTAAATCTATTTACTATTCCCTCAGTGTTTAAAATTTGATATATATATGTAATGTTATTTAATATATAAGTATTTATATCATACATACATAAATTTAAAAATTATTTCCCAATATATATATGATGCTGAGAAATATTGTAATGTTTTACTCGATTTTAAGCTCTATGAGGGCTAACACAATATTTTTTTAACAAATAAAAATTTTTCTGTAAAATAAATATATTTGACTCTCTTCATTAGTAAGCATATTAACTCCAAGTCTGTCTAATACATAACCAGCATCTTTAACTAAAAAGTATCTATAACCTGCAACCTTATTTCTGCAGTTGTCTGTCTAGTGTTGGTTGAGAATATGCACTGTTCCATCTTACCCATTCCAGGCCCCAGCCCAGATACAGGGACACTTCCCCATTGCTCAGAAACAGGCTATCCATACAGTGCTCAGAACATATTAATATATATTACAGAAAAACATGATTCTATGTAAATCCAATTTTTGCAAACAAAGCTTGACACAAAAAAGCTTTACCATTAATGTGCAGTATGAATCTGTTAATGTACAATGTGACTCTCCTAGAGGAGATTCTTTTGGGGAAATATTTCTGGACTTTGATCTGGGGATTTTTGTTTCTATTAAACCACTGTGACTTCAAAACAATGCAAATACAATGCCACTAGGTTGATGCTGAAAAAGTTTTTAATGTAGAGATATATAGAGAACTTTGATCTTTTTAAATTTAATATTTCACAATTGATAGAATATTTCCTATCTGGGAATCAGTAAGGCATTTCTATTAGGTTTAATTTGAAGGGGTATTTTTCTCTTTGTAAATTTATTCTTTTAATTAGGTTGAAAATTTTAGCTTTGATTTTGAAGAGAACAGATTTTTGCTCAGAGTATTACTAATTGGTGAGAATGAAAACTAACTTTCCAGCTTTATGTGTAGGACACAAACTATTATATCCAAATTAGTAGACTCTGTAAACATTTTTATCTTTAAAAATGCCTTCAGAGAGTGAAAGGATTATCATGTCTCTTTTATCTATGCTCTGTATTATATTTTACAGTAATTGGTTTTGAGTGGTTCACCTTTTTACCACTTAATACATTCTAAAGATTTGATTTTAACATGATTTTTCTTACCTCAAAGCAGGAGCAAGAGACCAGTTACACCATTCTGAGGGCAAGAGGCACAAATGTTACCATCAGTAGCCTCAAGCCTGACACTACGTATGTGTTCCAAATCCGAGCCCGAACAGCAGCTGGATATGGGACCAACAGTCGCAAGTTTGAGTTCGAAACAAGTCCAGACTGTATGTATTATTTCAATGTAGTGTAATGGGGATTGGGGGCAGGGATGTCGCAAAGGTGTCTGATAATTCATCCTTACTCTCCTTAAGTTTTAACTCAGTGTAATACATTGAAAGTATATTGCTTGGAACATTTAACAATTTGCATGGCCTTTGGTCTGGGCATTTGTGTTTGTTTGGATATACATTTGTGGTTTTATTTGCTCTTTTACAAATCACACACATTATAAAGCTTGGAATGCTTCTGGTTTTCGATTAGTCATAAATTACTTTCAGGAACATTAAGTAGTATGCTTACACACATCCAGTACCCGTTAATGCTGATGTTCCAGATTCATTCAATGATTAAATTAATTACCAAAACCTTTCTGATCCATGAAGATCTTAATATTGTATCACTTGGAGATTAAAGATTTTCTAAAATCTGATTTATCACCTCATTTGCATTCACAAACTTTTTGGATAGTCCTATCTGTTTGACCCCAAATTTGGCTAAAATTGGTCTAAAACAGACAAACATTATCCCAATAATATGTTTCTTTGAATGCATTTGCTTCATATTAGAAGAACTCTCTGCTAAAATATAAATTTAAAAAGATAAATTCATGACCATGGTATCAATATAAAATGAACACGTTAAAATTTTGTTTGACTTACTTAATGAGACTAATAAAAGATTAAAATTGGTTCAAAGGAAAATTTAGAGAATAGATAAATATATACATATATACAAACATATTTGTGTGTGTGTAAGGAATTAGGAATATTTAAATTTAATGATAGATCCCAAACTGGCTAATATCCTATAGGAAAATAAATGTAATGATTGGGTTTATCTTGTCCACAGCACACATCAATTACATCTCTATTGAATAAGTGTCACTGATCTGGCCGGTGTGGCTCAGCGGTTGAGTGTCGACCTATGGACCAAGAAGTCACTGGTTCATTTCCCGGTCAGGGTACATGCCCAGGTTGCAGGCTTGATCCCCAATAGGGGGAGTACAGGAGGCAGCCAATCAATCTCTCATCAATGTTTCTACCTCTCTCTCCTTTTTCCTTCCTCTCTCTATCTAAAAAAAAATCAATAAAACATATTTTTTAAAAAAAGAATTAGTGTCACTGTAATTGTAATGGAAAAATCATAGACATCACTATAAATTCTCTTCAAATTAAATCACAGCTGTAAAATAGTCTAGAAATAATGATGAACACCTTTTACAAACAGCTTATCCAGGGAGGATATAATTCCCAGCTCTCCCTTGAAAGGAAGCCCAGTAATCTCTTTTGACTGATCTAATTTGTCATGTTTCCCTGGCACCTATATTTTCTATTATATAATTATTTCATTTATGATATAAAATCACACTGTTATTGCTATGGTAAATTTTTATGCCCAAATTTTATACCTGGTAGAAACATTCAGGTCTAACAAAGAATTATAAACACTATTTAAGTTAAGGTGATAGAGTCAATATTTTATGGCACACTTTTTGTCAGACAATTAGAAATGCTGCTTACAATAACAAGCTGTAACTTCTGCGAAGTATTGAGATTCTAGTGTTATTAGAAGTCATTGGCTCACAGCTGAAACCTGACCATTCTATTTGGAGGAGAGCCGCCATCCTGAAATACACAAATCTATACATCAAGCCCTCACTTAATCTTCCGCTGATGGAATGAGCACAGAGAAACCACCTTCTGAGAACACTTAAAACAAAATGCTGTAAAATACCATGGAAGTCACATGAACAATGTTTAAAACAAATTAAATATTTCAGATAACAAAATACAATTGCAATTTAGTGTAAGTCTACATCTTTTTATAACTTTTAGCTGGTACAAAGATAGTTTCTTGCTTTGAAATGATTGTAGATTGCCTTTGATCAAACTTTTATATGGTTATCAGCATTAACAACAACAAAAGCTGTATTTGATTTACCAAGAATGATCCCAAATCACAGAAATAGAAAAAGCAAATGTTTACTATATCCTGTGGTATACATTAGGCATATTCCAGGCAGGAATGTCAGATCACCATTAGATAAACCTTTATTATGTTGATGTATTATTTTGGAATATCAATCTAATCTCCTATGTTCTTAATTAGCACTAACCTTATCTGATCAGTAAATTTGTCAAAAGGACAACAATTCCAAAATCCTAACGTAATTACAGATTCACCATAGATACTTCTATGGTGCGTTATACATGAACATCTAATGAAGCTTCAGTGTCTGACGCTTAAGGAATATTTCATTTTAAAACTGCAGACTTTTAGGATTTTTGCCAAATACGTTTTATATTTATAGCATTTGACATTGACTGAAAGAGAGCAGATAAAAAGGAAAGAAAAAGAAAAATACAAACATTTTAATATTTCCCTATCGGTTATAAAAGCAAAAAGTTGAGTCGCACAGCTTGATTTTTAAATCTACCCTTACGGCTTCACCATAGAATTCCTCCAGACTTCAAATATAGATGAGGAAAAAGGTGCCCATTGTTCAAAGAGGAAAAGGATAAAATCAATTCTCACTTCATTTAAAAAAATCAAGATGATATACAGTTGACCTTTGAATAGCTTGGGGGCTAGGGGCACCGACCACCTGTGCAGTCAAAAATCCATATAATTTAAATCAGTCCTCTGTGTAGGCAGATTCATAACCACAAATCAAAAATATGTATTCATGAAATACTCTAAGGATTTAGGGCTCTTATTTTTATATATTGATTTTTAATAGATATAAAAAGACTCGTGTTTAGATTTCTTTAACAGTTTGCTCTTTGCTCTGGTTTTTATTTTTTAAAATTGTATGAAAAGTTCTCATTCATAACACAAATATTTCTTAGTAGACTGTATTTTGAGCTGGAATGCAGGTAACTTTTATGAACTTGATTTAGAGTAAAGATACGGAGGCACTGTGAAGCATATATTTTCCTAAGTTTTAAAATGTCTCACTTTCTATATCAGTATTTACATGTATTATCACCCTCCTTTAACGGATGAGAAACTGAGACATGGAGAGGTTAGGTAAGCTTCCCAACGCCACACAAGTGGTAGGTGATGAGTCTGGTCCTAGAAGCCATGTATTTACGTGGCAGTACACAATAGCATTTTAATAAACAGTTTATATGATCCTGTTCTGCAAGCTATTCAGATACTATCCTTTCTTTATACACATGGTCTGTGACAGAGGATGTATATGTTTTATTTCTGAGGGTGCATGGCTAACAAATGGGGTCAATGAGCCTACAATCTCCAGATTGTGGACTACTACTGGTTCAGTGCTGCTGTTTTTCATACTAAGCAAAAAGATGTTAAACAAGGCACAGAAAACATAGAATGTGTAAGAGTCAATGGACTTTCCTAGAGTAGAGGCAACGTCCACCAAAGCCAGAAGTACCAACAATATGGCATGTTTGTCTGGAAACACTCAGTGGGCAGAAGCTGTATCCTCAATAGGGTTTTCATGGTGATTGGATTAATTATTATTTGTAAAGTGTTTATAGTATGCCTTGGTATAGGAGGTGGTGTGTGTGTGTGCACGTGTGTGTGTGGTGTTTAAATAATAGTGCATCATTTGAACTTCCAAGGAATTTCAAGAGCAAAAATATGTAGAATAAAACTAAGTTTTGGACTTGGAAGATTCTATAGTTATTACTATTCAAGAAGATTAGCCCTGGGGACAATTTAATTAGCACTCCTGAATGCTTCCCACCTCCTTGTCGTTGTTTTAATAAGTGGGTATGCAGCAACTATAATCTCTTGGACCCTGTTATTAGGGGTCATTAAGGCAGCCTGGCCAAGGTAGAATGAAATCATTATACAGAGAACTCTGTATACCAAAATTAGACATTCATATGTAATTTTGTAGAACATAGTGTACTTTGGCCAGTTTTTCACCGGGGAAATGAAATACTAAAAACGTAACATTTATTAAACACTTTCTGTGTGCTTGACACTGTTCTAAGTGTTTTACTTTATTAAATCATTTCATCTTCACAACATCACATAAGTACAACCCAGCACTCTGGTTCAGGAGAGTGAGCCCACAGCCAGTCAGCTCCAGGGAGAGACGTCGACACTGTGCAGCTTGAAAGAGGGGAGCAGTTTGCTTGTGGGAAACATATTTAGATTGAATTTCTAAGACGTGAATTTTTAACAGTATGCCACGTAAAATTATTAAAAAACTAGATAACACACATTTAATCAATATTATTCATTCAAAGGTTTGCTCATCTCAGTAACAAACAATGATCTGACTTTGTGTGTGCTTTTGCATGGTGTCTGGGACACGCGGACATTTAGAGCTAGTGGAAACGGTAGGCAGAGAAATTCTAGTTTAATCCTGGCTTTGACAGAAAAACAAACAGAGGCTTGTTTCTTTTATCATGTTTCCCCTCCCAGGTTTGCTGATCTATTTTAAAAACTGGCTAAAATTTACCAAAGAATTCAGAACTTGCTGCTCTTTCTAAGTTATGATAGTATACAAAATGAAAAGCATGGGATAGAATCATTATCTGTTCATGGAGCATTATTGAATCTCTAGGTTAAGTTATTTTGCAAATTAGTCACAGATCTATAGCGAATGGGTAGGGATGTATCAGTTCAGGTGTTTAGGAAGCAGAT
This sequence comes from Tadarida brasiliensis, assembly GCA_030848825.1. NCBI lineage: Eukaryota > Metazoa > Chordata > Mammalia > Chiroptera > Molossidae > Tadarida > Tadarida brasiliensis. The sequence goes on along the minus strand of CM061260.1, from coordinate 87,437,175 downwards.
ATTAAGAAATAATTATGAGAGCTTTTTATGGGGAAATACAGATAATGGGTAAGGGGTGGAGCAGAAGGGGGCAAGCAGGGCCTCAGACGGAGATATCGCTCAGCCCTCTGAAGAAAGGAAGGAAAGAGAAGGGAGGAGGAGCCCCAGAGAGCAATGCAGTTCCGAGGGCCTCGCCAATCCGATGGGGAGCTCCAGCGTGAAGAGTGCTCAGTGGGCAGACGCGGCTGGCTCCTGTCCCCTTGCCATGTGTAGTCAATGAGGAAGCCGAGGCTGCCGGGGATCCTGACGGGCAGCAGCTGGAGGCCATCTGCCCACTGAGGCTTGGCAGCAGGGAGATCCAAGCAGGCACTCCCGTGACTGCCACAGTGGTGTAAACAATAGTTCGCTGGTAGGAAAGAATAAAGTGCGGCAACAGTTTATATTTCGAGTGTGCATGCCATCCTACAGACTCGCAGCTCTTTTTTCAAATGCTTGGAAAAGTTCTAACAGGCTACCAGCCATGTTTCTTTATTTGTATCATTTAATTAGTTCTAAAACTGCATTACTTTAGAGAAACCTTCCAAATGTAGATTTTGATTAGGTTGAGGATGTGGTATTGGCTTGCTTCTTGGAGAGGCGATGGCATTCAAATAACCAAACTTACTCTTTCCTCTAAGCTCATTTTTTTATACATCATCCATTCGCTTGTTCCATCAGCAGTTACTACAAAAGAAATACAGGTTAAAGTATGAGCAAATGAAAGGGTTGTTCCAGGAACTGCCTGTGTTTTTAAAAGTCTAGAGATAGGACATACATAGAGTTTGTTAGCAGATGAAGCTGGGATTGGGACGGGACAGATTTTAAGGAGCTTTACACCTTCTGCTACAGAATTTGCATTTTATTCTGAATATGGAAAGCCCTGAAAAAATTTATGCATGAGAATGACATGATCAAATTTATGGTTTAGAAAGAGTTTTGTGGTTGCCAGGTAAAGGGAAAGGCATGCAAATAGAGACAATTTAGGAATTTCTCATTGTAATCCAGAAGAGAAAGACATAAACTAAGATAGTTTAAAGGGCTTAGTGATTAATCAGAAATGGAATGGTCAGGAGAGGGAGTAGACAAGGTGACTTCATGTTTATGGTCCACATCTTGGCTACCACAACCTTGTGGTCTGCAGTCACCTACATCAGCATCACTTGGAAGCTCATAAAAAATGCACAGTCTTGGTCCCCACTCCAGACCCACTGAATCAGAAACTGCTTTTTCCAAAAGATACTCAAGTGGTTTGTATGAACATTAAAGCTAGAGAAGCATTGGCCTGAGTCAAGGATCAGTAGGCTTCCTGTGAACGGCTAGACAGTAAATAATTTAAGCTTTGTGCAAGTATAGTCTCTGTTATTCCTACTCTACTTGGCTACTTAATATAGTGTAAAAGCAGCCATAAACAATACACAAATGAATGAATGTATCCAAAATAATTTTATTTATGGCCTCCAAAATTTAAATTTTATAAAATTCGCATGTCACAAAATCTTCTCGTTTTGACTTTTCACAACCTTTAAAAACTGTGAACCCATCCTAACTCCTGAGCTTTACCAAAACTCACGGCAGGCCAGATTTTGCTCCTGGGTGATTTCGGACGGCACTCTGTGAGTGAATGAGTGATGGGCCATCTACAAAGGTGGGGAACACAAGGAGAGGAACAATTCATTGGTGGTATATGTTGAGGCCCACAGGACAGGTGTTTACCACCTTTTAAGTAAGTATAGACTTTGGAGACTAAACCAACTTAATTACAAAACTTTTGTAGTTTCATTCTGGAAAGTCTCACCTATTCTCTGAGTTCCTCTGCTCACTTCTGGTTTATGCACTGAGTTCCTTGCCGTTGAGGATAGAGGAAGCAGTCCAGCACGTTTCACACAGTAATATTTGATCGATGCCATTGAAACAGATTATTCAATCTTATTAATTAGAAATTTCTCACAAAATTATAGGAAATGCCTATTTTTTTATGCTCACTGAAGCACTACTTTTACATAATTTCAGACAGTAGCCATATTTCAGGTGAAAGCAGAATAAATACAACTTAATTTATCAGATTTTCCATGTAGATGTAGTTATGATGTGTTAATGCCTGGTCTTTTCCATTTTTCTCTCTCTTCAACCTCACAGCTTTCTCCATCTCCGGTGAAAATAGCCAAGTGGTAATGATTGCCATTTCAGCGGCTGTAGCAATTATTCTCCTCACAGTCGTCACCTACGTTTTGATTGGAAGGTGAGTTCACAGTCTGTTTTATGACTTACTTTTATTATTGCTTTTCTTGCTCCCCCCAATTGCTGCTAAAATCCGAAGTGTGGTCAATAATGTGTGTTAACAGATCAGAACGCCTCCATTCGTGTTCTAGGACTTTCTCTCCCTCTCTTCTGTTTCTTCAACTTTAGTTTTGATTTTCCTTTTTCCATTAACTTCCCACCCCATTATCTAATACACACCACTTCTCTTTTTTGACCTCATTCCTAGTTTTTACTTTTTTCCCCAATTATCCCTTCACTCTCCAAATACACCCCAGATTTCCCTGACGCGTTCTCACCCAGAACACGTAACACCGCACAGCACTAATCACTAACAATGGAGACTTTACCCTTCATTCATTCTAACAGCAGTTGTTAGAAAAAATACTATAAACACCTTCTAAGGCCATTATAAAAACTCAACTGAAGGGGTCTGCGCGGTGGGGAAGCAGCTCCACATATCTCCTCATTAGGCAGCTTTCCAGGCTCCCCAGAGAAAGAGGCTTTCTGTAGAGGATTTAAAAAATATGAAGTCATTAAACTTTCACTAAAGCATTTAATTGTTTAAGAAAGATGCTTTATATTTTGTGCTTTGCACATTCTGAGTGTAGATAATTGTTTTAAGTATATGTATGTTTTCTGTGTTCTCTTTCCTTAATTCACCTCTAGGTTCTGTGGCTATAACAAGTCAAAACATGGTGCGGGTGACAAAAGACTTCATTTTGGGAATGGACATTGTAAGTTTCTGAGCCGTTTTGCTGTTTTGGTTTTACCGCATTGGTGTCACAGTTGTTCATTAATAACTGGGTAACTTCCCCTGACAACGAGAAGTCAAAAGTAGTTTTATGGAAAAAAAACATGAGCAAATTAAATTTATGTTAAACAGAGAAGGACACTCATGACTCTGCATCAGGTAATTTTTGATCGCCACATTTAAGCACACTTAAGCCAGCGCGGAAGGTTTATATTCCAATAATGCACGCGAGGGGAGTCAGCTCTGCAGCTGAACGGCAAAGCCCATCGCAATTTCCTTATTACTAGTCCTTTGCCAAAATCTAAATAGGATCCCTTTCCTTCCTAACTGCCGGGTAAATATAAACAACCTCTGTTTCTGTAAACTGCCTTACTCGTTTTGTCAGTCAACCAGGAGAGCGCCTTTAGAATAAACTGTTTATTTTGGAGTTATATGATTGACATCCGATCGGTAGGACAGCCAGCACTCCCCACCCCCCATATTTTATTAGCAACCAATTTAGTCTTTTTAAAAAATGTTTTTTAAGAGAAATATTCTTTTAGGAAACAAAGTGTTTATGTCTAATAAAAAGACTCATTTTTATTTTCTTCTGGTGAAACAAAGCCTCACAGGAGCTCTGTTTTCCAGGCCATGGCTCAGTTTCACGGGGCAAGGACTAATCAGTGATAACAGCGTGTCCTCTGGAAATTAGTATGGAGACAATACTCATGCTTCTGTGTCTCAGATAATCTCAGTATAGCTAGTGCAGTCTTGTAAACATGACTTTCTTTGGCATTCACTATTGCCTTCTAAAGTTATTTTCAACTCGACATGATACTTTGTTATCAGTCATTTGCTTTACATCCAAAAATGTTGCTTCAGTTGTAACTCAAGTAAAAACTTGATTATCTGTTGCTAACATGAAGGAGGCATACAGTAGCCTGAAAAAAAATGTTTTGCAAAATGTATATTGATGTAACATTGACAGAGTACGAGTTTACAGAGAGCGTTGTTTGTTTTGTCCACCTCATTGCTACCATTATAGAACAAGTCACAAAAAAGCCAAAAAACTCCCTTCCTAATACCAATATTTTATCATTTCAGATTAGTTAGATTGAAAATTCAAAAGTTCCAAAAGTAAACAAATTATAGGACACTTGTCTAGTTTTTTCTTCATGGTCTCACAAAACACTAAAAATTGCCATGCGTAAATTACTCAGAACACTTACATTCCTTTGGATTAAGTTGCTTTTAATTTCAGTTGGACAATCAATGTAAATATTGTTTTTAGAGCAAAACCATATTGATTCGGTCCTTTATATGAGAATTATAAATCTCATGAATTTGGAGCATTGATAAATTCCTGGGTGCCAATTGTAGGTAGGTTCCTTTATCACTCCGATCTGTCTTAAATGTTGGTTTTCGTGGTCAGGTTTGTTGAAACGTTAATTTTCTTCAAATGCACAATATCCTTATGATAGACAAACAAAAAAGAAATACATTTTATCCTAGCTGCAAGGGCATAAAGTAACGTACATGCATGTCATAAACTTTCTGCGTCTTAATGCTACAGCTGGTTTATTTCAGACCATTTATTTGGTATTACTTGAAAAAGCTCTAGTTATGAACTATTCCCTCCAGCCTTGTTACAAATCCCATAATATAGCTTCAAAAGGAAAGAAATGTGTTTCACCTCCTAAGATCCTGTCCCATTGCCCTCTCTGGCTGGGTCTTTCTACTTTTTTGCTATCCTTGGGGCAACTCATGCTGGTAAAATGGAAATGTAAATTATTGTGTTTGCACAGAACGAGCTGTAAAGTAGTGCAGCTTAACACGTGTGCATGTGTTTATTGTCTGGTTTTCTTGACACAGCCCAGTTACTCTGTATGTTGCCCTTAATTATTGGTGTGAGGGGATTATGTGCCTTGCATCCTGACTCACCTGATTCCTGGAATCTCTGGGGTCAGCAGTTAAAAATCAGCAGCCAAAGCTACCACAGTGAAAAAGCCATTTTGGGGGGGATGTGTGTGTGTTTTTATTTGTATTGTTTCCCCAAATGTTATGTGGATAAAAAAACTATTTACTTAATTTTAATCAATCGCAATGAATTTGCTTGGTTTTATTTGAGAATGATTATTTAATTGTCAAATTATTTAGTAATACATCTCTCTCTAGGGTGGACAGGTATTGAAGGGTCCATCTAAAGCACAATTTCAAGGCTTTTTAAAGCCAGTGCTTATTAAAATATTTGAGCTACTGTTTGTGATAACTCATTTCATAATCTTCCTTGTAAATTCTGGTGTCAGTAAATCTCTCACAAGTTGATTTCCTTAAGTTCAGCCAGGTAAGACATGTGTAACTGTTTATCAGAAATTTTTTTTATTTTGACCTTATTTTTAAAGTTTCTTTTTTCCTTAAAAAAAAGCTAGATTTTTCTTCTTACGTTATAATTTCCTTATCTTACTCTTACTAGAAAAAAAATCAAAACTGGTTGGTCCCAAATCATAGCCTCCATTTGATGTGAGTCTTATTAAAAGGTAACCAAATTGACTTAACAAAAAATTCTGACAAGGCTTCATTTCCTAACATCTTTGGTATGTCTGCACTTACTTCTACTGTTTTCCTTACTCCAAAGCTTTTCTTTGTATGACAGTTTGAAAGTAGAATAGGTTTCCTTAATCTGTTTGCTTGTTTTAAGGGTAGAGTGTTTTAGTACTGATAATGCCAGGAGTTTTAGTCTAGTAATCAATTATAGTAGCCCACTGTGCGGAAGAGGGACTCTGCCCTCTGTTTTTACAGGAAGCAATCATGTTTATAATGGCAACTAATCTATGAGCTCAAAAGAAATGGGCACTTCTGAGCCCAAGTTCTGTGTCCAGGAAACCTCAGTGATAATAACTGGGAATAAACATTCTTACATAAAAATACTGATGGTGACATTTGGGGGCACGAGCTACATAACAGGCACTCACATCAGGCACTTGAGCACGTTTCAAGAGCTTTCTTTTCTATGATGTCTAGCTAATTCGTTTTGCTGAGCTATTCAAAACAGAAAAACTTCAAAATCTATCCCACACATAGTTGGCCCAAAACAAGGGCAAAGGAGTCACTGTTTCCCCATTTGGGTGGTATTGACTCCCTAAGCCATGGATGTCCTCTCAAATGACCTGCTCTGCCTCCACACCGAGAGTAGCTCCTCTTTACAATGTCAGTGTCAACACCAGGCGAAATAAAAGCAGTTAGCCTTTCTTCCCCTAATTCTCCATTTGCTGCCTCACTCTCCTATTTTTATTTTGCTGTCTTATAATCATCTGAAGAAGTAGTAAGGAAAAGAGAGTTTTACCTCCCATCTCTCCTGGCCACCATTTTAAAAAATAATTTGTATATCTATAATTCTTTACTCAAAACCTCTATGGAAGCTTTGCAGAAGCATAAACTATTATGTGGTGTGACCATGGCATTTACAAAGTTGTACTGTAGGTCCCAAAACTGATCCTTTTGTAGTCAAGCTCTGTATTCCTGGATTCACTGGTATAACAATTGCTGTCATAACAGTTTTCTACCTTTTTCCTACTGAATACATACTGACGCAAAGAAATCTTTAATTATCCCAGAAGGTTCAGCTACAATTTTGCCAAAAAGATTCTTTCATTACAAAATGATATTAGAAAAGATAAAGTCTTATTTTATTTGTTATTTTAGGATAAAATAATCATTCAGTATTCTAGTGTTATCAATGAAAAAATATATCATCATTAAGTAATCATGTCCCTTGCTAAAACAATGTCACCAATTTTTTTTATCAATGTTACCAAAATTAAGAGGAAAAGCATTAATATCGGTACATATACTATGGTAGTTAAACTAAAATGTCCTTTAATGTTAGAGCATGTTTATGTACTTTAATCGATCTTAGGCTCACTTTTTAAAAATTTAGTTTTCTGTCAAAGAAAGTTAGTTTATTGGACATTCCAAATTGTTTCTAACATTAATTATTTTTCCAAATGATAGGAATCTAATTAACATTAAATAAAATTCAAAATGACTCTCCTGTATCTTTTGTCTTTGCTATTTTGATTACAGAATATCATGAAAAATTTTCACATTTAGAATAATTAACTAGATGAATTATAAAGGAGTTTATATTCAATAAGCTATGATTTATGGTGCTCCTTAGCACTATTATTAAACCTATAGATAATATTTATATTGCCTTTAACTATGTTGAATAGCTACATGATAAGATTTCAGTTAATTGATGCCATCTTACTATATACATGTAATACCCATATTATATATACATAAACTCACAGCTTAAAGTAGACCTATAATTGTCATGGGGGATTTTGATTGTGAATATATTTTAATAAAAGCAGAAAAGTGTCAGACAGAAGACATGCCATTTTATATCTTTCAGTTAATTCATCTGTACATACAGTACTCATCCTACCTTATGAAAATATTTCACATACTTTTATTTATCATCAGATGTGACATTGTAATAGATACTTGGTTACTGTTTGTAGAATCATAAAGGTGCAGTAGGGTGATGATGTTCTCTCACTAATGCTACCAGTGAAATTACTGGGCCTACATAGTTCTGAACCATCTTCTTCTCTTCAAGATTCCCCTTCTTGGAGGTCCATTTTCCTTCTAGTGTTTTTTGCAGAGAAAGCTCACTGTGGATCCTCTTTATGTTTCATTATGGGGAACTTCATTTTTAAGGTGGTCAACACTTAGTCCAACCTCTGTCTGCTGATTTCTGTGATATCTCAGAATAAACTAAAGGTTGGTGCACTTTATCATAATGGGGATTATTTTTAACCAATAATGTTATAACATTTGTTCAACAAAGGTTTTTGAATGTAGCTACAATAATATTTTTCATCCTTCCCTTAAACAGTAAAACTTCCAGGTCTCAGAACTTATGTCGACCCACACACATACGAAGACCCTACTCAAGCAGTTCATGAGTTTGCTAAGGAACTGGACGCCACCAACATATCCATTGACAAAGTTGTTGGAGCAGGTAACTGCCACACCGAATCTCTCTACCAACCTAGAATGTTAGTTACAAGTTTACAGTTATGAGTAAGAATTCTCCCCGATGCCCTGACCTGGTGACTGAGTTGGTTGGAACTGTGTCTTACTCCAAAATGGTTGTGGGTTCAATTCCATTGATGTCTCTCTCTCTCTCTCTATCTTCCTTCTTCTTTCTCTAAAATCAATAACTATATCTTCAGGTGAGGATTAAAAAAAAAGAATTCTGCCCTGGCTGGCTTGGCTCAGCGGTGGAGCGTCAGTCCTGGGGTTCGATTCCAGCCAAGGGCATGTACCTTGGTTGTGGTTTGTCCCCCGGCCCTGGTTGGGGCCGTGCAGGAGGCGGCCTGTCGATGTGTCCCTCTTGCGTCGATGTTTCTCTCTCTCTCTCCCATTCTCTCCATCTCTCTCTACCTGGGGATAAGTAGAAAAATATCTTCGGGTGAGGATTAAAAAAAAAAAGAATTCTTCCTGAAATTGCTCAGGTTCTTAGGCTTAATTACACGGTGGGACAAAAGTAGGTTTACACTTGCGAATACATGAAACAGAGTTTATTCGTGTATTATTATTTATTGATTATTGTGTTATTTTCCATACAATCAACTGTAAACCTACTTTTGCCACACCTGTGCATTGCTATGAAAAAAGGACATTTTCTGATTTAATTATCAAAGACAAGCAACAAATAAATGGAGTAGTTAATGGAATGCAATGATTTCAAAGGTGCTAGACCTACAAACTCACAGACCATGGCCAGCTTTTTATTTATTGAATTTCAAGGCAGCGGCAGCCACAGCTCGGTCTTCCCAGGGCTACGCCGATCATGTGTCACAAAGACCATTTTGCTAAATAGGGATAACAGGATAAAAGTGGGTTTTACTCTAAATAAGCCCACTAAGTGAATTTTGGATTTGTAGAAAAAGGGTAATTTTAGAATACTCTCTGGAATTTAAAAAATAGACAACACAAAATAAAATCGTAAATGAAGCATTTTAAAAGCACATGTTTCCTGACAGCTATTTTGAGTAGTAGTTTAAATAACACGAAGGCTCTGTTTTAGTACTTGCCTGTACCTTTATATAGTATTAATTTATTTGTGTTGAAACTTGTTTTCATACAGAAATCTCTTTGTTCTAATCAGTGATTTGCTATACCATAAATTCATAAATAAATACCCACAGAGTGATTATTAATAGCTGTTGCCTATTTTCAATAAAAATTATAGAAATTTATAAAATAATTATTTTGCACACTGAGACATAACGTATGGACATCCAAAGTCGATGCAGTGTGCATTTGAATAAAACTACTACTCCAAAGTTAAAATAAACAATACTGTGCAATAGCAGTTTCACACCATCATCTCAGTCTTCAATGTTGGTCTGAAAATGAACACAAACTTGTTATGTTGATGTGGGAAATAGAATGAAAGACTGAAAAATTAGCTCATTGAATTAAGCCCAATATATCAGAACACATTTTCTGTAAGTACTCGATTTATGACTGATGCTTCTTTATACAAGTGTGCATATACTGTTCTATGTTTCTTTTACTATACACTGAAGCAGCATTTAGAACTCAAGCAGTATTTACTATTATGCAAGACAATTGGAGCAATTCATATTATCTAAATAAAATGATAATTTACTGAATTTTCTCTTCTAGAAGGAGACCTGACTTGGGGTGGTGAACACACAATACATTATACAGATGATGTATTATAAAATTATAAAAAATAATAATAATCTAATTTTCTCAGTGTTGTATTTCACATATGTAGGCAATATTAAAATGGTCAGCTAGTGATTCACAAAAGCAAACTAGAGTGACTTCTCTTTTTCACTCTAAGAATAAATATGTTCGCCATACCTCTATGTTAACCCAGTTAAAAGAGTTCTATACCAACTCCTCTTCCATCTGTGCAGTTCTGTTTTGTGCACTGCTCCGCGGTGCAGAGGGTTTTGGTCATGTATCTGTGTTGCCTATGAGGGTGCAGTGTTCTCCATCACAGAAGCCGCAGTAGCACACACAACACACAAGTGCTCACCTGAAGAGGAAAGACCCACCTATGCTCCACCAAGGTCCAGAAGGCCAGACAGACACAGTAGGACGTTGAAATTTGAGACCCTCCTCATAATTAAAAGCTTACATATGCAGATGTTACAAGGCCAGAGATCTATTACACAGTGTGTGCAACAAAGTTCACTCATTAAAAATGGTATCTGATCAATGAGATCAAGGGAATGCCTACTTACACTAAATCACTTAATAATCCCTGATTAAAGATTAGGACAGATCCTCTTTTACTCTTCAAACATATTTGTAAAAAAATAAACATATGCCCCATTTTCAGGGGTTTGCAGCCAATATTCTTATTTGCCACATTAAGGGCAATAAAACAATACCTATTTTGTTTGCAAATAGGTATATCTTCAAGGTCGGCTGTGCTTATCCTGGAAGATTTCAGTATAATATACATACTCAATTCCAGTCAGTCTTGATTAACTGTTAAAGAGTTTGATATTATCAAGAAAAATAATGAAATCAAGATTTTGGAACATTTCTCGTAAATTTTTAAATATGTATAAAAATAGATGAAATTGGGCAAGAGTCTAATGCACCAGCATGTGCCCATTTCCACAACTATGATAGAATCCATGCATGGCTGCTTTCTTTTATCTGTATACCCACTTCCTACATCCTTTCAAACTTTAAAAAATAATGGTGTACATAAAAAAGTTAATACGTGTGCTAAATTGCCAGTGCAGAGGGTCATTCTACTTAAACACAAGTACTTTTTATCCTCTATTTTAAGTGAAATGAGTGTAAGAAATTTTACTAAGACATTGAGCCATTTTGCATTGTGCATCTTAAATCAGAATACAGCACTCTAATGTTCATGAACCACACTTTATTTCCAAAGACAAACACTGCCACACTTATTGGATTTAAAAAATCAAGTAGTATCTTTCCAAATCACCCTCCTGTACTGTGCTTTTACATAGATATAACAGAATCTAAATTTTCTTTCTTATAAGTGCACTGTTGATTGAATAAGGCCACGTACAATCTGGCTCAGTGGAAAGATCAGGCATTGCATTTTCCCAGTCTTTGTCAATTTTTTAACAGTGATTTTAAATTATTTTAAAGATAATTAAATTAATATTTAGCATTTTTCTGTCCAGTATAATATATTGGTGATCATTTCTAGTATTTATCTGATGAAATCACATTTCTAAATTTTGTAATTTTTATAAATTAGCATTATTGAAACACTATTTTCTGAAATTTGAAGGTAGATATATATATACATATGTCCAGCTATCTCAGTGAGAACAAAGAAAGGAACTCTAATTGGCCCACTTGAAATTCAAACACTTCCCTTTGATCTCCCTAGTGAGGCATTTCACAAAATACTTTCCTTCACAAATACTCGGCCAATATGACAGTTAACCTTGCTATCACCCTGATCATCATAACTGTCTGTTTTTACATTAAAACAATATTTGACATTTTAAAAAGCACTTTTATATTTATTGTTCAATTTGATCTAACTCTTGAAAGGGAAATCGATAATGTATTCTTCTTAAGGTGGGTTTGAACTCAGAGAGGAAAATAATGACTAACACCTAGAAAGCATTTGCTATGTGTCTGATGTTCCCCTAAGTGCTTACATACATTAATTCCTTTAACTACACAAAAATCTTACTAGAGACACAATTGGTGTTTCTGTATTATAGATAAGGAGACAAAGGCACAGAGAGGTTAAGACACTTGCTCAAAATCATACAGCTAATAAGTAACAGACGCAGAATTAGACCCTAGACAATTTAGTTCCAGAATCCATGCTCTTTCCCACAACTCTGTACTGTCTGTCCTGTAATCTGAAAAGTGACTTGTCACTTAGAATAAGTGGTGATGACATCCAAATATAAAACACAATTTAATACACCATATTGACTCATGATAATGGTAAAACTTTCAGGAAATGAAAATTCAATATGGATGCTTCTTCATCATTTGCCCAAAATTAATGTTTGCACAAAGTAAACTAGAGCTCTGGCAATGTTCTGATAGCCCTGTACAAGGAAAGAAATTCTTACTCTTGCTTACAAATTCTAACAATTATTTACCTTGTATCATAATTTCTCCTCCTAATACTTACACATCTACCATAACATATTTTCCCTTGGATTTCAAAAGATCAATGAACAGTCTCAAGTCCTGCCCCTAATTCTTCCTGCCCAATGGAAAACTCTAGCTACTGTTATTGCTTCTTCTCAACACTTCCTCAAAGGGGAGAAATTAGATCTGTTTTATTTACCATCATATCTGTGTTTTTCACAGTGTCTGCCATACTGCTTCCAATCGGTGAATATTTATTAAATAATGTATAAATAACTGCTCCTTGGACCTTAACTAACTTTGACAAGTTGCCGTATAAGTCATTGTTTTGAAAAGCGGGTCAAGTCCAGGGAGTTTAGAGCTTCCTGGAGAGAAGCGAGTCATTTTTAGTGATGGAATTAGTAAATCAATGGGACAACTTGCAGTGTTTGTGGGACATACCACTTGGACCACTAATAGAGAAGAAGTATCTCAACTTTTGACACCTTCTCTCTGGCTGGCCAGTGGGCATGGAGCTTGTACAAAAACTCACAGTGAAAAAGTTGGACCAAGAATGTTACTACATTCCATAGACATTCTACAAATTGTGCGTGCACTTAATCTTTTTCGGAAAAAACTCTAATTTGATATTTCAAAAAAATGTTTTAAATGTCTAATAATCCATACAATATTAAGATTTCTTCTGTGAATACGAAACATTATATGTGTAGCACTACCTTGTGGCTCTTACTATGGCAGCGGTGTGGACAGAGAAATGAATATAAAGGGTCTCTGCTCTCCGGAAGCCAAAAATCTACTGAAAGAGCAAATCTTCTCTATAAAAATGTGTATGAAGATAGTGCTCAAACTAGTTCTAGGTCATTTTTTACTAATTGCATTAGACTATTTAAAAGTCAGCAACACTTTATATTCAACAAGTTCTGGATTAATTGTTCATTTAAGATAGGTTTTTACTGAAGACATTGAATCTAAGAAAATATCCCTACAGTGATTCCATTGATAAAAATGCGGTATACTTTATTTGTTACTGGTACAGTATTGTTCTCCTTCCAGAAGTCCAGAGAACTTTACAACTAATTTGTCAATAATGCAGTACACCAATACTCCAATAAAATGAATTGATAGCAGATGGTTTCATTTTCATTTTCAGAGAGCCCAAGTATACAGTTAAATTGGCTCTCTTAGTAAAAACAGAATAGTTGGAAACATCTGAAATTTCATCCAATGCTCAATCCATAATGTTTGTGCTGGTCTGATGATTTCTCTGAGGAAATGGTAGCTATGAGAACAAGAAGTAAAATGTCTAATAGATATAGCTTTCAACCGTCCCTTAGTCTTTCATATTACATTATTCACAGTGTGCCACTTAAAAATATATGAGGCTTATCACAAGGTCCATTCACTACTGGAGTGTGGGTGTCGTGGGGCTTCTCAGGGAGACTCAGATCACCAGCTTCCAAAATAATGTGGAGGCCTACAGTGTACATCTGTAGGCCAAAGGTGGAAGTATTTTGAATAACATTATTAAGAGGAAACAATTGTTCTCTACTTATTATTATTATTTTTTAATCCTCACCCGAGGATATTTTTCCATTTATCTTCAGATAGAGTGGGAGGGAGAGAGAAAGAGGGAAACATCGATGCGAGACACACAACCCCAACCAGGTCTGGGGACCGAACTGCAACCAAGTGTGTGCCTTGACTGGAATCGAACCCGAGACTCTTTGGTCCGGAGGCCAATGATCCAATCACTGAGCTAAACTAGCCAGGGCTCTACTGATTTTTTATTTTATGATTTTTGTTGTTGTTTTGTTCTTCTGCATTGTAACAGGTGAATTTGGAGAGGTGTGCAGTGGTCGCTTAAAACTCCCATCAAAAAAAGAGATTTCAGTGGCCATCAAGACCTTGAAAGTGGGTTACACCGAAAAGCAAAGGAGAGACTTCCTGGGAGAAGCAAGCATTATGGGACAGTTCGACCATCCCAATATCATTAGACTGGAGGGAGTTGTTACTAAAAGTAAGTAAAGTTGGAAGATCCAGTTTTGTGTATGTTGAGCAGAGGTCGTTTAAACCCAAACTCAATCATTTAAGAAATTTGAACTTTCTTTCATAAGTATGTATTAGTCCTAACAAAAAGCCCAGTTTGAGATTAATACGTCTTTCTTTGACAAGGTAGCAAAGATATTTAACTAGTATTATATTGACAGTGATCTTAAAAAGCTTAAAATTTTTTAGGAGCTAAACTTTGGCCCATGCTGATTAAAAGCCTGGTAAGAAGTGAATTTCGGAGAAATTTCTATTATGTAGAAAAACAATGATTCAGTTTTGACAGAAATTGTCAGGAACTCCCAGCTAGCTGCCTTTTCTTTTATTGTTCATCACTTTCATTTAAGCTTCCAAGTCTTTAAACACCATCCACTCCCACCCCCGACTTTAGGAAAATTATAGGAGTTTACAGAATACTTCGGAGCTGTAAAGATTGGGATCACATTAGACCCAAGGCCTTTTTTCCATTCTCTGTGGATTTCAACTAGTTCTGATCTCCAGTCCCACATGGATTCTTGACTTGTCTGGGAAGCTCTGGCTCACAGCCTGTGATAGGATCTGAACCTATTTCCTTGATGGTTTCTCCAGCCAGACGCAAAAAGAATCCCATGAGACGACTGTGATTTTTGGCTCCAATCCCAATGAAAAGCTCTTGAGAATGCTCTGGGATTTTTTTTCTTCTTAAGATTTTAGAGCACAAAATAAAGAATAAGTTAAATTGGCAGAAAACTCTTTAGAATGAAAGACAACAAGGCAGGGGATTTGGCATCCTTTTGGGGGTAATTCATTGGCACCACATTTACGTATTCTGTGGTCACCAGTAGACATTACACATTCTGTTTTTCACAATGATATGTTTCTTTAACATTACATGGAGCACTTTACTAATGGCACTAATACCTATTCTCATTTCAGTGTGACTAAAAAAACAATGCCTTTCTCAGAAAAGCATGGTATAATCGAAATATACTTTGATACCCTTTAGAGTTTTCTTATATAATAAATAGGATTAAGGATTTAGCAATGTAAGAATTTAACCATAAAGTATAAGCCTATGTTAAGTCATATAAGAATCATTTTTCCCTCTGTACTATTAAAAATTAGGCCATACTACTAGTAACACTGAAATACTTTCTGACAAAAAAACTTTAAACATTTTTTAAATTAATAATCAAAACACCGTTAGTAGTAGTAAGGATTATGAAAAGGTATGAACCATTTGTTCCTCCAGGGTAAGACCAAACTACTTAATATCCATTGAATAAGATGATGTCTCAGTGGTGTTTTAATAACCAATTAGCCATTTATTTTCCTCCTTAGCATCTTTACCAAATGGTTGTCCTTCATATCTTTAACCCCACTGTCCAACATTGTACTATGGAGATGACTTTATTCTTACTACTACCCTGCAGTTAGATATACCGTTTTACATTTGAACAAGCAATAACTGAAGAGCAAGTAGAAACTGGTCTAACTAGAAAGCGCTAGGCGTAGATGGAGCAATGGGAACGTGGTCCGTTGGTTTCACCAATTCTAGACAAAACTCGGCTTCTACATGTTATCATTGTATTTGACTTATTTTCTTATATCTTGAATTGTTTATTTTTCCTAAAAACTTGATTATAGCAGGGCACCCCTCAAGCTTCCAAAACTTTCTGTAGATACTTAATAACCTTTAACACCTAAAACAAATGTAAACTCCCATAGGCAAGACCCATGTTATTTGATAATCAGTGACTAAAACAGAGCCTGGATCATAATAGGTACTTAATTTACCAATGTTAGGAAGTAAAATATTGATTGATTGAATGAATGAATAAGAAACATTGTCTTCTACCTATAGGTCTTTCTTCAGTGTTGGTTCATTTAATTGAATGCATGTTTTAAAGCAGAATTCTGTAACTGCTTGTAGCACTCAGGGAGCAATGGAGAAAGTGATTACATTTTAACATGGCGAGAATTATCACCTAATTTCTCCAGTACTTACAACTAAAAAAACATAAGATGCAAGTAACTATCAAACTAAAAATTAAGTTTAAATTTAAACTTATGGATAAACTCTCTTATATTAACCAAGTGTGAGTTGATTTTTGCTCCCAGGGTTAAGAATTCTTGAGAACAAGTTGTTATATTTTGCTAGTTGTTTTCTATAAAAGTGTTTACTGAATGATAAACAACATTAAACCATAATAATTGTGGCAGATTTTTTTAAATATAAAAATGAAATAATCAAATATGAATTACGGTCATATGGCAAAGGAATCCATAAAACAATCCCCAAGACAAAAATGCAGGGAAGAAACTGATGAAGAGAAAAGTGACCTTTAACTCTTGTCGGCGTTATGTACTTAATGTCTTAGTCAAGCTTGATTCTATAACATGCTAATATGGAGATCACAGCTGCCTTGTTCTTGGGGTGAAAGCTCTAAACCTGACGTATCTCCCTGGTCAGAGAGGCATCTAAGGAGCTGCCACATCGGACTGTATAAATCCCGATCCTCTCCTCCTGTCTGCATAGCAGGGAAGCAGACTGAGGATTCCATTCCAAGCTCCTTGAGTGGCATATGTGAACGCTCTAAGTCTGGCACCCTGTATCAGAGAGAAAATAGAAATGCCTTAGAAAAAAGTTAGTATGTTGCATTTAACATATAAATAAGACATTTTTGTCACCAGAAGAAGTTATTCAATCCACTTCTATTATTTTCTTTGTTTCCTGAGACTACATAATGGCTAAAACAATCTACCTTCAAAGTCCAAACACCCCCCCCCCACATACACACACACAACTAAAGTGATACAGAGCTTATAATTTAATGAACACAATTTTTTTTTGAAGAAGGAATACAATTGGTAGCTTGATTTAAAATCAGAGGGTCAAAGTTCAAGTTCTTACCCAATCCTAATGGTTGTGAGACATCTGGAATATCAGACCACTCACAGAGACTCACTTTCTTCAATTGTAACAGGGAAATAGAAGTTCTATTTTATTATTTCCAGATACTTTAAAGATTAAATAAGATTACATAGAAATACATTGTTAAGTGGAGCTATAAAAATCTAAATTACCACTTCTGGTGAGCTTGAGATTTTTACCAGTTAATCTTGTGAGTACAGAAGTAAATGCTTGAAAACAATTTATTTTTTTCTGCTCAAAAATGTCTTTTTTATTATTGTTATTAATTATGTGCTTTGAAGCACTAGGTCTATTATAATGTATAATTTTCAACTCATTTAGAGACAGCCCTTTATTCAATCATTATATTTTCATTTATTTAAATTGAGCCATAAACAATTTTAATGGTACAGTTTGAGCCTGATAGTCTTAAACAAGAGAAGGTGAGAGAGTCTCTGATCTCAAAGTAGCAGAAAGCTGGGGCACAGTCTCTGCTCAGAGCTTGGCACTAACATGTGTTATCAATTTTAGTTGAAGTTCAAAAAGATGGAACTTTTTTAAAGCAAATATTTGATATTTCTGCCATCACACCATTAGTCAAATGATGTTCAGACTCCAAGAAGACCTCCTCCATTGGCCACTTTTCAATTAATGAAATAGAAGGAATTATATTAGATAAGATTGATGTTTTTTGTTGTTATTTGGGGAGGGATTATTACTGAAAATTAAAAAAAATAATAATGAAAATTAACTGTAAACTTGCATTACTAAGGAATGTCATGAGCAGAATATTAAGGTGAGTTTTCATAGTTAAAACATTTCTATATTGGTGTGAGAATCCACTTTACACACACACACACACACACACACACACACAAAACTTATTTATTTCTACCTTTCTCTCTGCTCCACATAAGATAAGGAAACATTGCTGAAAAGAGATGTCATTTTTTAGTGACAATGCCAAATTCTTGCTATTTTCTGTTTACTTCTCTTAAAAAGTTTTCTTCTGCACTTGTCTCAAGGATATACTCCATGTTGTAATCTAAATAGACAATATATAGTTATACTTACTTTATTAATAATTTACAGAAATAGTTTGTTAGAATAATCCATTTTGAAAACTCTGAACACAAGTTGTCATGCATTTAGGACTGTAATTTGATAAATCAGTTAATGCCATCTCTATCTAAGTGCCCAGATCAGCAAAACTAAGAAAATCTTTACTCAATATATGAGAAAAAAGTAAGGCTGGAACTGCTATTTTTATGTGCCTAAAGAACTTTCCTTATTTCTTCAACATCATCCACTTATGTCTCTCTGTTGAATCGGCTCCATTTGAATTACAAAAGAATGTGATGTGTCTTTTCCTCAATCATTTAGATAGAATGGATTTTTGATAGTTTTGAAAGATCAAATTCAACTTACAAAATTTGTCAGAGTATGACTTGCATGGGCCCAAATATTGTCTTTAAAAAAGTGCAAGTTTAAAAATACCTTAACTATCCTAATGAAAGAAGAAATATAATTACATACTTGTGTAATAACTGAGCAGTTCTGATCTTACATAAACTCTTGCAGAAAGGGAGAAAAAGAAACACCCCTAACTCATGAGGATAGTGATATCTTGATATCAACCCACACAAGAATATTATCAGAAAGAAAAAAAAAACAAAACAGGTCAGTGTAGCATATGAATACAAGTTCAATAACACTGGAATAATCATGCAGCCATACCTAGTAATGTATTAATAAAGATACTATATCATGCCCAAATTTAGTTATTCCAAGAATGCAGAGTTGGTTCAATATTCAGCATCCAAGAAAGTCACATTAATAGAAAAGGTCAATCTCAATAAATGCAGAAAATAAACATTTTAACTTAAAATACTTTCTTAGCACATCATACACAGAAAATATGTGTGCCTGATAAATGTATGTAAACACTCCAAAACAAAATCAAACAAACCTACAAACACCAGATTCAATAGTGAAACATTAAAAGCATTTCTTTAAAAGTAGACATAAGAAGCCTGCTATCATCACCTCAACTCATTATTATACCTAAGGTATTAATTTTACTATTAGAAAATAAAATAAAAGAAAGCTTGAAAATAACAAAAATTAAGGTATCCTTGCAAAATCAAACTGAGCACATTCAGACTGCTATATTCATTAATTGTCATTGCACTTATTAAGCAAATCAGCTCTGAATGGAATAACAGAGAGTAGAAGTATTGTTCTTGTCTTTAAAGGTGTTATATTTTGTTTAAAATTAGCATCAATAAATTTAAAAATTTAAAAGTCACCTAAGTATAAAATATTTGATGTGTTAGCATTGATAGAATATGGTTGGTTAAGGAAGTCTTGGAGAAAGCATTTTTTAGCCTAATTTTGAAGACAGAGATGATCTTTAACCAGCCTGAAATGACAAACATGATATACTCAATTGCAAGGAGCACTCTGCTAGGTGCTGTATATTGAACTACAGACAAAATGGAGTTCACCCCTGTGCTCATTAACTCATAAACCAGTGGATATAATAGGGGTCATTCTTCACATGAATAATGTGTTGATTAAAATGGAATGTTGAAGAGATTGTCCTGTATTTTACATGATTTAATGGGAAACTCACAGAAAAATACTCCAATTCAGTGCATTACAATAATTCTGTCCGTCAGCTAGGTATAGTATATGAAAATCTAAAACCGAAACCTTTTCTTCCTAATCAAATGTGACTTAAGACTTCCTTCCTGGAAATAGTGAGGCATATTTTGTCAATTTCATTTCTCCTGCTTCTGCTTTTATGCCTCCACCCTGATTCTGATTACATGATACTAATAGTGAATGTGGGCTTTTAAGGCCAAATATTTTAATGTTTAAGACTTTTGAAAATAAGACTTGGATATATAAGACACAATTACTGTTAATAGGAGTTAGTAGCATTTCTTTTGGAAATAAATTTCAAAATTTGTAATATTTCAGTCATTGATAATTTTTATGTTTGCATAAAATACTTTGAAGTAACATTTATTTGATAATTGCAATAAAAATGTCTATGTACTGCTATTTATCACATTAATCTTGCTCTTCTTTTTATAGAAGAGATGATTAGGAAGGTTGCAGTGAAATAGTGCTGAACCTTGTGTTCTTAGACATTTTCAATCATATTTCTTCTGTCATCAAACAGTGGTTCAATGATTGGTACTACCTCTGAGTCACTAGAGATAGTTTGGGAAATGAACTGATTGTAATGGATTGATATGCTTCCCTTAAGCCTTTAACTATGAAAAAAATCATAATTTTATCTATAATCATAAATGATTTTAAGAACAAAAGCAAAATTCTACTGCAATGTTTGTTTTGTTCATTTTAGATAAAATTTTATTTCAGCCAGTCATCCAGCAATCGTTCCATTAAGTTCAGTATGTATATTCAGACGTATTTTAGAATCTCTGAAGGCAGTGAAAGATATAGGCTCTTGATGTTGATGTCACTTCTAAGTCAAAATACACATGAAAGACTATGCAAATTTGAACAGAAATGCATTGCACTGTGTGCAGATGAGCTTGTATTTTATGATATCCAACTACATTTCATATATGTTAGAACTAGGTCTCACCGTTATTGCATCTCTCTTCCTTGAACCCCATTCGGCATAAACAAAATCACAGGGGAAACTAAGTCAAGATACTGCTTTCCAAAGTAGAATATCTGTGATGCTGTTTACTCTTTGTCTGTACATTTGGGTTTGCTGAATCTTTGAACTTAATGTAAAACACATTTTCAGACTTGCCCATTTTAACTGACGTGTTTATAAATACCTCAATTATAGAGCTAAATGCAGCCTGATCCTATTTCTGAATGGTCACGAGGCTTTGGCTTAATTGACTGGTTTGATTTTTCAGCTACTATTATTTCCCTTGCCAAACATTTTACTAGACATGTTAACAAGAAATGAAATGGCCATAAGGCTGGGATCCAGAAGGAAGAGAGATAAGCAAAGGTCTGGGTAGTACGGTATGCAAACATATTAACTGGCCACTGTAACTGAGTCTGAGGCAAAATATCTGTGACCACATTCAAGGTATGCACCGAATTTTGTTAGATATTATTCTTCTTAGAATTGTGTTAAGGAACATAGAAATGTGTGGTGATTTGAGTGGAACATGTATATGCAGAATTAATTTCTTTCATTCATTCATTCATTCATTCATTCATTCATTCATTCATTCATTCATGCTTTCACTTTATTTCAGGTCAGGTCTCTGGGATCAGTTTTAGGGATTTAATTTTCCAGTTCAGGAGAGATAGAGGATTACAAGGAAATGTTGAATCTTCCCTTGTTCTTTTAATATTTTCAAGTTAAAGCTCAATTAGAATTTTGAAAAAGCAAGTTTTAGATACTTAAGATTTTAGTTAAAATTACTTTTCAGATATTACCAGATTAACAATATATAAATTTTGTTACCCAAAATGTATAAGTAAATCACTCTGTTAATGGAAAATAGATTGATGTACCTCAATTGATTGTTACATATATGAAAATTATCAGAGAAATTTGATAAAATTTAAATAAGTTTTATCATCTCTTATTAAATAAAATATATAGCTTGAGATATGTTCAAGTACTAAATATAGGAATTATAACCTTCACAGTACTAATCCATAATTCACAAACAGCATGAATTAAGAATTTTCACCCATGAAAAGAAGAAATCAAAGAAAACTATTTTCTATCATCAAAATTGCAAACTAAGCTTCATGATACAGAAGGATCTTTTGAGGAAAAATTATATGTGCTCTTCAATTAGGTGTGCATGGATATTTGTGAAAAATGTATTATTTGCTCAATACTCAGTCAAGTCTTAACTTGGGTCTTCTAGAAATGGAAGAGGAGTGATTTTTCTTTCTTTTTTTTTTTTTGTAACATGGTGGTTTTATAATTAAAACAATATTATATCAACAATAAATGAAGATAATTATAGTGTGGTAATGTACGTAGGGTTTGAAATCAGAGATAACCATGTTGGGGATCTGCTCAGTACTAGCTAACTGTGTGACCTCGGCAAGTTTCCTAAATCCACAATGCTTTCAGCTGAGGAAACACTAAAATGGAATAATATATATTGCTAAAGCTTAAGGATGATGTGAGGATGAAGCGATGTAATATACATCAAGTGCTAATGTAATGCTACATAATTCTAAATATGAAAAAATACTAGTGCTTTCTATATATCAAAAATATTCATTTTCCTTGTCTTTTTCTATTTGAAATGTTTATTTTGTATTACTTACTTTTATCATTGTTATCATAATGTATGTAGAGTTATATATTTTCAGCTTTGTTCATGTAGCATTATAATTGTTTGAAGTGTTACAATCTTCAGTCATTCTACAGAATTGATAACAACAATGTCTAAATCATTACCTACAGTTGAACATTTGTTGTATTTGTATATCTATATATTGGTATATTTAACACCTTTGTGTCCAATGTTTTTACATACTTTAAATGTTTCTCTCAGTATAAATTTCCAAATGTAACAGCATAGTGTATGCAGGTTGCAGTTTTTGGCTTTATAACTTAATAACTGTGTGATGTTGAGTAAGTTAATTATACTTTTTACATCTTAGTTTTCTTATGTGTAAATGGAAATGATAAGTAATAATTTAGTACATATAAAATAATTAAACAACTATCTTATACATAATAAGTGATATCTAAATACATATAATACATTGTTAAACGGTTTAATGGTATTTAAGACAACATATTTCCAAAATGGTTATTATATGTTGCTGCCAACAGAAAGTTTAATTTTATTTTCCTTTTAAACATAGTCAAGGTGGATTTTATAATTTTAATGTGTTATTTGGATACAGATAAAAAGGTTATAATTATTAATCTTAATTGTTTTGTACAATTCACATGTTGAATCCATGAAGGTAGGGACTTCTTCTTGTTTCTGACTAACCAGCACAAGAGAATACCTAGCACATAGCTCTGTAAATACTTGTAGAAAGTATAAATGACTGTGGAATTCTTGGCTGTATCTTGAGCTTGAAGTCAGAAATACTTGATTTTGTAGAATGAAGTATTTAATTGCAAGCTAAGATATAATTAAAGTGAAGAATGGGTCGTATTTTGTGTTCATGAAAAGCCATGCCAATTTAAATATCATAGGATATGGGCTCTTATCCAGAAAATAGATCTTCAATTTAAAATTTTTTATATTTTCTATTGAAATTTAGTTTTTTGGTTGCAACTTTGCAAAATTGGTAAGACAAAAAACTTTAACATTTTTAATTCATCAGGAGTATCAAAGTGTATCTATATGTTATTGCATATTGGCTGAATTTTACTGATGAGTATATATTTCATTTGCAATACATCTAGG
This sequence comes from Tadarida brasiliensis, assembly GCA_030848825.1. Lineage (NCBI taxonomy): Eukaryota > Metazoa > Chordata > Mammalia > Chiroptera > Molossidae > Tadarida > Tadarida brasiliensis. Next base: position 87,413,663 of record CM061260.1, on the reverse strand, counting down.
TAAACCAGTTATGATTGTCACAGAATACATGGAGAATGGTTCCTTGGACAGTTTCTTACGTGTAAGTAGAAGATTTTTATATATATTCATATATCTTGTATCTCTCTCTGTTTGTCTATGCATATACATACATAAATATGGAATGAATTGCTGAAAATGTTGGAGACAACCTCTGATATTGTGCCGAACAATTAGATAATCAAAGTTCAAAATAATACTGAATTTGCTGAGACTAAATAGCAAGAGAAAGACTATAAACTTTAATCTTTATCTTGAAGCATCCAAATGTTAATGGTTTATATTTTTAAAACAAATTTGTGCAATCTTTTTCAGCCTTTTTGTACTGCCAAGATTCACATTGGTTAAAACACAAATAAAAAATAATCCTAAAGTAAGATATAAGTACATCAATGTAAGAAATGTTACTTTTTTCTTATCTAAAGTAACCTCAGACTGCTATAAAATAGACCATCTCTCTCTTACATAGTGCTGTCCATTCAGAAAATAAGCATGTGCTATAATGCCAAAGTATTCTTAATTCAGAGATACCATTTTGGAACAAATATTAAGTTCAAACCATACAAAAAATTTATACTGTCAATCACCGGTCACTGCGAGAGATAAAATAAGACATAGACCCCGTCCTCATGCTTCTTTCAGCACTATATATATGTAGAGAGAGACAGATGATAGATAGATGATAGATAGATGATAGATAGATAGATAGATAGATAGATAGATAGATAGATAGATAGGAAAGAAAGACAATATAATTCATTATGGAAGAATATTCTAAACTTTGTATGAATGAGAAATTGTATTATTAATTTTAATATTCATGAGCCAAATATAAATTTTATTAGAAATTATTTTTTCCAGCCCTGGCCAGTTTGGCTCAGCGGTAGAGCATTGGCCCACAGACCAATGAGTCTCAGGTTCAATTCTGGCCAAGGGCACGTACCTCGGTTGTGGTTGTCCCCGGCCCGGGTCGGGGTTGTGCAGGAGGCAGCCAGTCAATGTGTCCTTCTCACATCGATGTTTCTCTCTCTCTCCCTTTCTCTCCCTCTCTCTCCCTGTCACTCTATCTAATGCTAAATAGAAAGAAAGGAAAAATTCTCAAGTGAGGATTAAAAAAAAAAAGAAATTATTTTTTCCAAACATATTTCAAAAACAATTCTTCTAATTAGGTAATTAAAATCATAATATTTTTTAAAATATTGTTTACGTAGATATAACTAAACATGGACTTTTAGACTTAGGTATGTATTTATATATGTGTGTACTACATACATATGTATGTATCTATCTATCCCTTTAGTTATCTGTGGTCTCAACCATATAGTTCTATTTTAATCCAAGTAGATTGGAAGTTTTTCGAAATTCAGAACTCCAACTTTATGTCCTATTACTTTCTATTTTTTAGCCTATAATTCAAGGTTGGGTAGAAAAACATATATTCAATAAATACTTTTTACTAATTTTGAACTAATTCTGTGTGATAGTTAAAAATATAACATCCACCTTATTGAAAACAACTAATGAAATATCCAGAAAACTAGAAAGGAGAATGAACATTCAGTGAAACAAATGAATAAAAACCCTAAAATAGCCACAAGGTCCATTTCACTTCGTTGTTCTTGAACTGAAAACTTCTAAGGAGTTAGTATGTCACCTAAACAGGGTGGTTCAGGTTTGAATTTGAAGTCAAAGACTATTAAGGTATTTCTTGTTACAGCGTATTTTGCAATGCAGCCTATGCTGTTTTGTGTTAGCCTTGCATCCATTTATTTACATATCTTATTAGGCTGCAATGCTTAGAACTAAAATGTATAGTCAGTATTGTTCCAATTCAATATGTGAGATTTTAATCAAAGTATATCTTTAAGAGATACAATGCATCTTAATTGTATATTTGAAATACTTCTCAGAAACATGATGCCCAGTTTACCGTCATCCAGCTGGTGGGGATGCTTCGGGGGATAGCGTCTGGCATGAAGTACCTCTCAGACATGGGCTATGTGCACCGGGACCTCGCTGCTCGGAACATCCTGATCAACAGCAATTTGGTGTGTAAGGTTTCTGATTTTGGACTTTCACGTGTTCTAGAAGATGACCCAGAAGCTGCTTACACAACAAGAGTGAGTAACTCTTTTTCTTTCTTTCCCAGTTCATCTTTGTTTTCCACTTGGTATTATGTTGACTCACAAATACATAAAAATCATGCCCCCACCCCCAATGCTTAGTCATTTACATCTTCCCCAAAAGGAAACTTATCCTTTAACATTAAATATTGTTACTTATACGGGAAAATAGATGACCACTGTTCACAAGCACATTAATGATTTTAATTCTGAAATCAATCCCACACATTGATTTAATGCTTTCTTCAAAAGGCAGCAAGATTCTCACATGCCTGAAGTCTTGGTATTTTTATATTTACCATCTTTCCATATGGTTGAGGCATCTTTAAGTAGATTGTATAAATTCTCAGTACCCCCAGTAACTATATATAGTTTTAAAACATTTTAAATTAATATTTATGTAAGTAACACATGTTAATATTATAGAAATTTCAAAACAAAGCAATAAAAAGAAAAAAAAAAGTCATCCATAATGTGCCACCCACAAAGAACATTTGTAGCTTTGTAAGTCAATTCTTCCAGATTTATCCTGCATACCTATATATAAATACACATATGCGTGGATACATAATTAAAATGGGATTATTCATAACACCATTGTATAACCTATTTTTCTCCTTAGCAATATAATTCTTTTTTTTTAGCAATATACTATAAATAAATAACCTTTATATCTTTATGTTTAACAGTTTGATATACTCTATATTTTAGTTATACCATTTTTTAACCAACCCCTAATTTGCTGAAAATTATTATTATATCTACTTTATCAATATTTTATACAAATGTGTATATAATTCATCTGCATTCATAATTATATGAGTCTAATAATTTACCTGTAGTATATTCCTCAAAGTGAATTTTTGTCAAAGAACCTGTGCTGTCCGGCTGGTGTGGCTCAGTGGTTGAGCATCAACCCATGCACCAAGAGGTCACCGGTTCGATTCCCGGTCAAGACACATGCCCAGGTTGTGGGCCCAATCCCCAGTGGGGGGCATGCAGGAGGTGGCCAATCGATGTTCTCTCTCATCAATGTTTCTATCTCTCTCTCCTTCTCCCTTCCTCTTTCTCTAAAATCAATAAAGGAAAAAAATAAATAAATAAAAAGAATCTGCTATTTTTAAAGGATACTTAACTATATTGCTGATAATATTAGATTTTATCATTATTTTTAGTATTTATTAATTGTGAGCAATTGCATTTTATTGTTTTAATTTGTGTCCTTTTGATTAAAAATGTATTTGATTATTTTATCATACATTTACTGGCAGATTTCTTTAAAATACTATTTCTTTAGGAAAATTTTCTTTCATGGCAGTATATTTTAAAAATAAAGTTAATAATCATTACTAATGATACTACCCAAAACAGCCAATTCTGACATTTTAATTTTATCTTTCCAAAATATTTTTACACATTTTCATATGTAAATAAGTATCATTGTGCATTACTTACAAAAATGGTATCATGATATATATGTATGTATATATATATAATGTTGTTTTATAATCTGCCTTTTTAAACATACAAAACATAGAAATTTCCTGGTAACAAATATTCCTTTTACAATATATCATTAAAGAGTGTATAGTACTCCATTTTTTCATGTACCTAATTTATTTATCCAATCCACTATTAATTGGGCAGAATTTCAAAGTGTTGATATTATTAACAATACTGTGATACATCCTGATATATAAATCTTTTGAGAATTGAAATTACTGAGTGTGCAACTATGTGAGGATTTTGGTGTACAAATCACTCAACTGTTTTCTGTATAGTTTGTTATTAATTTTCATTCCTAGTAACAAAATATAGTATAAAGTAGCCTGTTCCTCCATACTCTTACCAGTCAAAAGAATGAGCAGGTTTTTTTGTTTGTTTTCAGTCATCTTCTGCTATTTTCTTCTCATTTAACTCTAAAAGTTTATTCCTGAGTAAAAGAACCGACTCATTTTTTTTTTTTTCTGAAATCACCGACCTTAACAACTCCATTAACAACCACCAAGATCATCACATTGCATCAGGCTCACACTCTGGGGAAAGCCCAATATGCCAGACTGAGTTCCATCTGTAAATAAAGCTGCAGTGATAGGGCCACAGAAAAAGGAGGCACAGTGTTCCGGAGACGTTCCTAGATGAGCTGATTTAGTGGCTGGAACTCTCCTGATTGCTTTATACACTGCACCGTTGTTTGCATTTTCAATTTGACTCTGTAGTGGATTCACTTTGGTCATGAATCTAAGTATTTTGTTTTAAATGTGTTGCGCGTAAAAATGTTGTTCTGAGGAATGCAGTTCATTGGGTTAAGAGTAAGAGGAATAAAAGACAGTTGTATATCTTGCAGCTAGTTGAATTAATTTAGAACAGTGATCATGACTACACAGCTCTGAAAACTTGATGGAATTTCAAAACAAGGGTAAATATTTTGAATGTGCCTTTTTAGTGCTCTTTGGGTGTCCAGGAAAATTAGTCGACACTGCAGAAAAGCATCATTTTTATGACTAAATTATCATCCCGGTAGACAACGGATGATAATATGTTTATTGTCTCCAATATTTTTTTATTTTACTAACTGTAACTCTGTATTCTAAAAATTCCATTATAACCTTCTGCTACTATATGAGTGTTTAACATGCTCCATAAAATATATCATTCTTGCTGGCATTATCCTTGGTGTTACAGCAATCACACTATCCAAGAAATATTCCCAGTTTTAATGAAAAGTATTTGATAAAAAGGCCTTTTTTTGAAATATTCAATTTCTGGTAGTTCAGTCAGGTTAATCCTCTGCCATATCCCATTTTTAAACGAGAGGACACTTGTTGTCAAAACTAGTCTTGATTTTTAGGATACTCGAAGGACTGATTTCTCCTACAGGAGCTTGAGAGACCCATACCAATCTAGATCATCTCCTCCTTGGAGAATGCTGCCTTAACTTTCAGAACTTGACTGATTGTTACTTTCTCAGGACCAAGGGGTCCAGAAGACCACTTCTTCATCCTCAATAGAAAAACAGGTGTTCTTGTGTCAAAATTCCCCTTTAGTGTTTGTGAAGTAAAAGTACAGCAGGCTGTTTGCATTTGTGTTTCATTCTGGGAAGATTCTTGAAAACCACACAGACCAATTGGGCTCGTTCACTACCAATGGATAGTTGTTTAGAGTTCTTCAGTGCTCACCCTTTTATTTTCTTAAAACTCCTCAAAATATCCATGGAGGTCCTAGATTCCTTCTGAGAAGCTGTAGTTTGCATCTGCACTTCTGGAATAATTTTGACATCTTTGATTTAGTCCTCCATAATAAGTCTTGTTTGGTATAATAATTTTTCAGTTTACTCTAAAATGAAGTTTGGTTATAAAGTAGTAGGAGCTTGTACTTACTGCAAGAACACTGCTATTACACAAATGTTTTGGAAGTCCCCTGTTTGAAATTATCATTAAAACTGATCCTGAGTGATACCATCACTTAGAATTGTTTAACTATATAACAGTCTTGACCGAAATCAAAGTTCTGGTCTCAATAAGCTTATAGTTAATAAATAAGAAAAGTAGAATATTGTTTTATAGTCAAGTCTGTTTCTTTTAAAGTAAAACCAATATTATCCAGTGCAGACATCCACCCTGTTTATTTAATTTAGCATGCTATGATTATTTCAGAAAAACAAGGTCACCATTTGAAAGTGTGCCAAGGCGTTCTTGGATAAATACATTCTGGTTAATCTGCCTTGCCAGTCACTTGAGTCACACTTAACACATTTCACCTCGCCACACTCCAGTTCAGAAATTAGCAGTTAGTGCCCCAATGCACTAAATTTTTCCCGATCGCTGCTCTGAATTTTATTGCCTGTGTGTGTTACCTGCCGTTAAGTGGACTCTGACTCCTGGCGACCCTGTGAATGAGTGATCTCCACAATATCCTGAAACAACCCTACTCAGCTCCCATAGACTCACGCCTGTTACTTCTTTTATGGAGTCCATCCATCTCATATTCGGTGTTCCTTTTTCCTTGCTTCCTTCTATTATTTCTAGCATCGTTGTCTTTTCCAAAGAACCCTACTTTCTCATGATGTTTTGTCATTTTTACCTCCAAGGGTATTTCAGGTTTAATTTGCTCCAGGACACACTTGTTCTTGTTTGGCTTTAGGTAGAGCGTAATTGCGCTAAAGAATCACGAGAGGCATTTGATTCAATGCCCCCGAATGAATGTATGAAGTCTGCTGTTCCCACTTTGAAAACATCTTTGTGATGGACAGGCAGGGTAGAAGAATGAAATAGAAATTATATGAATTAAGTCTATATTTAAAAATTCTGAAACTAGAGGGAGCATCTGAGGTGTCGAGGAAATGCTTAGCCTTAAACCTTAAAGCATTGACCAGACTTTCCAGTGTTGCTTTTGGTATTGTCTTAAGTGTATCACAGGTTTTCCTTCCTATGTCTTCAATAATATGCCCTAAAGTCAAGGCTCCCAGCTAATATAATAGTATACACTATTTTTGTGTTTTCTCTTTTTAATAAAGATATTGGATAAGAAATCAGAATTATTTTCAGTTTTCACTTCTACTTATTCCTCTTTCTTCCTTACTACTGAGTTATGCAGAAATTCCAAACATTGACACTTTCCATTATACAATATTAATATGCATCCTGTAACCTTTGTAAAATTCCACTGTATATTCATGAGATGTTGAGAGTGAGAAAAGCTATAATGTTTTATTTAGTAATATTATGAAAATAGTTCAATCTTGCTGGCACCCTGAAATGCTCTTGGGGACACCCAGAAATGGTTGGTTGACACCATGAGAACCACTGTTGTAGATATTTTATCTAAAATAGAAACACCTTAAAAACCAAATAAATATTTCAGTAGTTGCTAAATGATATAGAATGTGACCTATGATATAGTATTGTGTGATATGACATTTGAAGAAAAGCCTTGGAGCGTAAGCGCAGCTGCATAGCCCAAGGTTGCCAATCATCTTGAAAGGCCCAGGCTTTTATTGGGGATGGATATTATTGGAACATTTAGCTCTGCTAATTTAAGCCATCAAAGAATTTTTATTGTTGAGAAAAACAAATAAAAAATGAATTCTCTCTCTATGGTTTTCCATTATGTGAATTTCAAAGTATAATTATGGCATGTGTCCTATTTTTCACACTGAACTACTAATTTACTTTATTTCATTCTAATAGAACCATGGTATTACTGGTGAAAAGTCTTTGTCACTGAATAATTTTTCAATCTTTCCCCTTACGAAATTTCATTTTAAACAGGTTAGCAACTTTTATATAAGCATAAATGCATCCATGCATATGAACATTTCTATATTCATATGTTGAAATAGATGGGACACAAAATTGTAAGACGATGGTACTCTGTTGTTTTACACAACATTAGAGAAAATGTAGGCTTTTATCTCATTCACATGTTGTGTCGTATAAAGCCAATCCAGTTCTCCCACAAATTCATTTTAGGGGCATAATTACCACATACACTGATTTGGGAAATTTGAGAAAGCCAAATGCTTTATTCTTTATTTTATTGTTCATTATCAGATATTTTTATTTCTGTTCTGAAGATGCCTACATATTAATCACCAATTGTATTTTTGTATTGGATAAACATGTTCTGTCTTTTGTCACATTGCTATATGACCAACTGATATCTATTTAATTTTTAGAAGATACAGTGAAAAGCTATCACAGGTATGGTGTGTTAGTAATAGGAGAAAGAAACTTTATATTACACAATAATTTATTTGATTTTTTAGCTCTGTAATTCTACCAAGTTGGTGCCAGAAATATTTAGATACAGCTTTGTCTTATTTAATTTCATTTGCAGCATTTAAAAGGAAAAAAAGTGCCTAATGCAAATGGTTAAATATTCCTGTTCAGAATAGCTCCATTCCAAAAACTTAAATAATAGAAAATATGAGCCTTTGTTTTGTAGGACCTCAAGGACTAAAAACTATGCATACCAAAATCTGGTGTAATACAAAAGAACAATTATTTTGATAAATAATATACATTGCTTGTAATTTACACATCCTTGAAAAAAAAACAATAAGTAAATATCTAATCAGTGGTCTTCAAATAGTAATGTATTTAAAGCTTGAACCAAAATAATTAGTGTCAACTCTGAATTTACTTCCTACTCTCATAGTATCAGTATAAATATACCTTATGTGGCTTAAAGTAAAGCCACATATTCAAAAATCAGAAAACTTTAGATTTAGCAATCTCGGTTATCAATGTTGTATCAAAATTTAATGAGAGTTTTAGTACTTTTTGTTTCAGAGAGATGGGTAGCAGCAACATTTTATCACGTTAAAATAATCTATCCAGATTTATATGGGGAAAATCACAACTATAATTTTGGAGTGCAACACAAGAGTGAGGAGGTTGTATGTAAATATATTGCACACACTTTCTAGCAGGAATGATTTTCTCTAAAATGCAACATTTATTCACTCAACATATATTTAAGTGCCCACAATATACTAGGCAATGTTTCTTTGGTTAATTATTAGAGTAAATCTATTACTTCTATTTCATTATTTTTATTACAAATATATAGTATTCTTGCTACATTGAATAGATCTTTCTGACTTACTTGCTTAAAATAGTGTTCCTTTTATTCAGAGTGCACAAAATTCAGATGTTCAAATTAATTTCTGTAACCTTTTAAAAAATAAATAAGGGATTGATTATATATAAACCACAAAGTTTAACAATTAAAACTTCATTGAACTCTGAAAAAGAACTATACTCATATTAGGATATATGTTTAGCCTTATTCCTAAATTTTTGTATTGTTTTTGTTGAAAAGAGACATTATACATCAAATGACCTAATTTTATATTTTATTATGAAAGTAACAGAACTGTTATTTGTATTTCATTTCCTAGTAAGACATAGAGTTACTTCGAATGCAACGTGATGATTTTCCTGTATTTCAAGAAATTCTTGGGCATTTCACATAATGTTAAAAAATCTCAAAAGTTCAAGGGATGGGCTTTGGCTACCAAGGAGATCATTTGTCTCTGATCTCTCGTGGCAATCAAACATCTGCTGAAACGATTCTCTCAATGGCTTTTAGATTTGAACTACTGGGGATTAGAACAGATGCTTCCCCTGGGAGTCTTCTTGGATCGCCCTTCACCTTGTTGTCTGCAGCGAGTGGAGTGGAGTCCCTGACAACAGATAGATGCTAACTCCTTGAGTAAAATGATTTATCTCTATCGCTCCACTTCTAACCTGAGAAGCCAATATTTGCCTCCAGGTTAAACACTCAATTACTTAGGGTTCACTAAGATAAACTCTCTAAAGTCCTTTGTCACTCTGTGTATGACCTGACAGAGCTCACAGGCAGGCACTGTGAATGGTGAATCAGCAAAGCATTTCCCAATTCAGCAAGAAGATATTTGTATATATAATTAGAGAAAAATTGGGGCAAATATGAGATGTTATCCCTCAATGTCTAGAGGTTCGGCAATTACACTCCCTTTCTTTAGAAATCAAGACTTGGATCCCCCTAACCCACAGTAACAGAGCTGACTTCATTTAAGTGCCTGAAAAATCCAGGCTTTTAGCCAATGATCTCATTTGAACTGTCTAAAGTCATTAAGCTTAGGGAACCAAATTGCAGGATGTTTTGAGAACAGGTTTACTGTTTGATTCCTACTCTAACTGCTGTTTATGGCCAAAGTGAACAAGGTTTTGGACTACTTTAACTAATCCTGGATTAGAGTTTAGCAGTTATGTAATGCCTCTGCCCAGAGAATCGCTAGTATCATTACTTGCACCATGTTAGCCTTCTCCTTTAACTTTTCTGTAAAAATTCTACAGAAGTAAACCCACATATGATACCCAGTAGATATGCAGTTTAGTTCAAAGCTAGGATCATCTTTAAGAGTCCAAAATAATTAACATTGAAAATGTCAGCATCCTTGATATTCATATAGGTTTTGGACAGAATTTTGAATGTTGTCAGAGCTAAGGTTCATAAGTCAGCACATCTGTTAGAGATAGATAAGACTTAACATAAAGTCAGGTTTTATATTTCCCATGACCCTCAGTTTGTGAATGACAAGATAACTGCAGAGAGGTTAAAAAACTTGGCTAAAATTTAATAGTAGGATCAAAGCTGAGCCCAGAAACCAAGACTCTGATTACTACTAAACTTTAAAATCCAAATGGAATAACTGACCATAAATCTCCCTGCACCCCAAATAACTGAGCTAAAAATAGATAAGACAGCACTGAGAGGAAGTGACTCTAGGTTGGACAGTGCAGATACGGGGAACAAACACTAGCTTCTGATGCTGTTAAGTGTGAATTGGAGAACCCTCTGCAACTGAGGTACACTCCTTATGCTGTGAATTCTGAGCTCACTCCAGCAATTGGAAACTTCTCAAATACATACATATCTGGGAAGCTTACATGTAGATATATGAATATTTCATTTTAAAATCTTTTTAAATATTGTAAAAAAATGATTTACAAAATATTTTTATAGTAACTATTTGTGCTTTATAGGATTCAGAATATCGAGTAGCATTTTACCAACCAAAATATCAATTGCCAACTAATTTCACGATGTAGCTCACTACCAGCAGTTGCATTGGTATCGTTTGCCTGCGGCGGAAAAGAAGTTGTACCAAACTATGACAACATGTTGATAGCCACTGAAGAATGTGTCTGGCAGTTATTTGTAAAGCATCTAAAATTTCAAAATGACTCCCCCACCCCAAAAAGAAATGGGGGGAAAAATTTCTGAACCTGAAAAAGAAAAAGGAAAAACATGTCAAGCAATATGAGCTTAAATTTGTTGGGGTGAAAGGTGGGGGAAGAAGAGACATTTTTGTGGCCCAATCAGGAGCAGATGTATGAATAAATTCTGCAATAGAAAATAACCTGTATATTTAATGTATCTTATTGCCATGGTCTCAAATCTATAGTTGCTCAGTTTGAAGGCAGAGAACCTTACAGTGAAGTATATCTAAATTAAATGTGTGGGCCTCCGCTTCTTCCTTCACCACATTTCATAATAAAATTGGGCCCTCAAGGGCTCTTACCAGTGTCTTGCTATGGCAATGCCATTTACGTTTTTGGAGCTGTAGATAATGTTTCCTTTTGGAGTAAACACTTATTTCTTAGTAAAATCTTTGGTAATTGATGCCTTCATCTGTTAAAGAAATCAATGCTTAATTTATAAGACTAATTTAAGTTTCATTAATAATAGAAAGTTATCCCTTTAAAAAATGAATTAATGAAAAATATAATAAAACATTATAAAATAGTATGAAAATCTCAAGGGGAGGCTGTTATATTTACCAAAACCCAGGTATCAGAAGATGAGTTCAAATCAATTTGGCCCTTACTTTTCTAGATTAGTATTGGCATAAAAATATCCATTGAAAGTATGTGAATGATGAGAAAAAAAAACCAGAAAGGGTTAATTCTACTTAATCTACATAAAATCCCAGATAAATCCTGGACTTCATTTGAATTATTTTCCCTTGCAGACCAGAATTTGTCACACATCATCTAAAGTAGTAGTTCTCAAGCAAGGATGACTTTGCTCCCCAGGGGATATTTGGCATTGTCTGGGGACATTTTTGGCTGTCACAATTGAGAGGATGCTAATGCAATTTACTGGCTAGAGGTCAAAAATGCTACCAAACATCCTACAGTGCACAAGACAGCCCTCACAATAAAGAAGTAATATAGTCATATGTCAATAGGGCTCCAGTAGAGAGACCTCGTTTAAAGTCATCTAGCATATGTAAAGAATGCATAAAGAATGGGAGTGGGGATCAAATGTTTCTCTCAGGTACTTTATAATGTCTCCTATTCACTCAGTACTGCAAGTTGCATGGGACAATGTGGAATACATTGCCATTTGTAAAAAAATATGGGCCAGTCTATATTTTCCGTCAGACTATCTAGAATGCCGACCTTCAGGATATCACAAACACAATGCAACAAATAGTACCTTTTTCACTGTGTTGTTTTATTTTCATTTGCTTTCAATCAAACACTTGAAATTTATAGTTCTCTACCCCTCCCATTGCTATAAATTTTAAACATGGTTACTTTACTTTTTATGTTTTGATTTTATTTTATTAAGATGACATCGGAATAAACTCATAAATAGATATATCTATAAATATGTCGTATTTTCAGGCAGCATATGTCTTACTGCATAATTATTTGTTTATATTTTAAATTTTTACTTAGCTTCATCCTACACTGGAATGGAGTAGTATCCGTGTGCACAGGCTAAGAATATTTATTAAATTATCGGTGGTGTTTTAAGTTGGTGAAGTACCTGCAACATTCATATTGAGGCACTTGATGTAGGATGCATGTTGTTTATGAAGCCAAATGAAAATCTTTATGGCATTCTGCAAATTCTGAATTACTTAATCCACATGAAACCCAGTGAGATGTTTTCATAATTTTATAGATACTTTAAAAAATTGATCTTTAGCAATTCTTATTTTTACTACCCGTATGGAAGTAAGAGCGTTATTAAATAGTAGCATGAGGGGAAAGAGGAGGACATCAGAAAATAGTATGATTTTTTAAAGGTATTGTTATGCTATATGTTGCCTTATTCGTATTTAATATTTATATATATTATGAAAAACTAGATTCAATGTATTTTTTCTAAAAGTAAACTGTATATTTTAAAAATGGTAAAAATTATCGAAGAAATCAGTAAAATCTGCTACTCTTAAGTTCATAAAATATTAATTATACTCTCTCGCAACAAAACTAAACACTCCTCCAGGAAACAAGGCTTTGTAAGCAGGGGAGCTAAAAAGTGAGACTCCTGTTTTAAATTGTGGGACAGCAGAGATGAAGGAGGAAACTACGGATGTCCCAGTCAGGTCAGAATAATTAAATAATAGATGGATCACAGAACAAGGAGTAATTACCTTGGCTGTAAGATTCCCAAATGTTCCTCCACCAATGGGTTCACATATGACCAGGATGCTCAACTAAGAAGTTTGCTAGTTACAAAAAGCAGGCAAGGAGGAACCACTCCCTCCCTCCCTGCCCCCCCCCCACACACAAAAAGAATGGCATATGTTTAGGACAAGGGAATTCAATTCAAGTCGATGAGCATTATTGAATGCCTACTCTGCACATTTGCCAAGATAATATCCAAGAAAACAATTGCCCTCTGCAGTGAGCGAGCACAGGCTCATGTGGCTTCTGCTAATTATCTTCGGCTTTATAAGCTATTCAGCTTTCATAGCCTGTGATTTCAAATTACAGTTTGGGCACACGAATTTTATTTATAACAATGCATAGGACAAGAGCCACTACTTGAATTCATTTTACTAGTGTTGAGTATAGAGAATTTGAAACTATAATGTTGAACTTAAAGAGTTTATGGTAACATATTTGTAATAACATTCACCCTTCCTCAAACTTTAGAATGGTTTACTATGTTGGAATATCTCCTGTAGCTTTATTTCAAATTAAGTGTGGACAATAATGGTTCATGCTTCTCTCATTTGAAGCTAAAGTGACTTGATATAACATATTTAACCTATCATAAGAAAATTTTTAAAAATATATTCTTCTTAGTTTGATTCATTTTAGCATCAAGAGTAACAAATGTTATATTGGAATAGTGCTTTGAAGTTGACAATAAGCTTTCTCTTATATCCTCATTTAATAAATTCTTTTTACCAACAGTAAGGATGTGTTAACCAATGGAAGAGAATTAGAGAGAAAGAATGGCAAACATTTATTCAGTACTCTATTAAAGATTAGATATTTTATTAGTATCTTTATGTATATCATAAATCCATTGCCAATGACAAAAAAAAACCTCCCTAAATAATAATGAATATAATATTCAGTCATCTTTATTCTCTTTCCGATTCCCTCAGTGATAGATGGCATCATTTACCAGATGGCTGACTAGGGGCAAGATGAGAATCTTGAATCTATGATTATCACAGCAATGTCAGAACAAAACTGATCAGTCTAAAACACTACCTGTAAGCAGATAATGAAAGTCTTCTAATAAGAAAGCTAAATGAACATAGGGGTGCATCTATTCTTTCTGATTGGTGTTTCAGGTTTCTTAGGATATATTCCTAGAAGTGGGATCACTGGGTCAAATGGCAATTTAATTTTTAATTTTTTGAGTAACACCATATTGTTTTCCATAGTGGCTGCACCAGTCTGCATTCCCACCAGCAGTGTACTAGAGTCCCCTTTTCTCCACACCCTCGCCAACACTTGTTGTTTGATAATTTGTTGATGGCAGCCATTCTGACAGGTGTGAGGTGATACCTCATTGTTGTTTTAATTATACACATATAAGCATAACCAATGGACACAGACAACAGTACAGTGAAAGCAGGGGTGGGGAGGTCAGGAGTGGGGAGGAGGGTGTCAATGGGGAAAAAAGGGACATCTATAATAAAAAAATTAATTAAAATAAAAAGAAAGCTAAATGTTCAAGGGTTAAAATTCTAGGGTTTAAATCTAACTATCTAGGGGCATCAACAACGGCATTAACAAAGGCAAACAATACTCATTCATTCACACTTTCTTCTATAGAAATACTCCAAATTAGCCCCAGTTATTTATTTAGAGTGAGTTGTATGGGTATCATATAGGAAAATATGAATTGAGCGTTTGTTATTTGTAATTAATGTAACCATATTCACTTTTGAGTGTATAGACTAACTAAACAGTGACATGGGATGGAGCTCAGCCGTAGGAAAAGGACTAGTACACTGAAAGACCAACCGATGGAAACTTCTAGATACGTTAAGAAAACCTGCACTTTTGCTAACTGGATTAATTGTTGAGGTGACTGAATGCCACTTACTCTTCATGTGCTTAGAATAACATGATCAGAATAAAATGAAAAAATCCAAGTTGTCTCACTTCCTTATGCTTTCCCATACGAGCAGCAACCCAAGTTTTGATAGATTTAGGAGCCAGAGGAAAGCTTAGATTAAAAACCCGAATGACAAACAAAGAGGCCATTACCCGCATGTGCAAATTTAGCAAATACTGTAGTGAGAGGCTTTTGTCATTTCACAGGTGACTGTGCAATGTGGCCAGCATACTTTCCCGAAGGAGCACAGTGAGCTGAGAGGCAAAATGTTTTGTTAACAATTAATACAATCAAAGTTGAAGATAGTGAGGAATTATTTGATCAGCCAGTAAGGTACAGAAGTTGTTATACTGAACAGTTTGAAGTTGTTACCCTAACAACACGCACTTAGCAGTCACATATTAGCACAAGAGCAGAATTCAAAATGTAAGCATTTTTGTTAAAATAGTTCCTCAGGCATTTTTTTTCAAAACACATTTCCTATTTGTGCAGGTTTTAGCATTTTAATAAGATTTATCCAGTGAAAGCAAATAGACAGCATTTGATTGGAAAATCATTCTGGAAATAATTTGCTCAGATCTGTAACCATGCGCTACGTTAGAGAATACACTGCGAGAGTCACAGTCATGTTTATGGGATTGTGGAGAGCGCAGCCGCCACTGAAGACATGGGCTTGGCTACAGCAGCAGAGATACCCCCAACAGCATGAGTGTCTGTATCGAGAACAGCACGTGAGACAATTCTCCTTCCAACCTTAAACACAGGCTTGGCTATGTCCATCCTAAAAAAAGATCACTTTTTAGTATTCACTCTTTTAAGAAACTTCATTAAAATGTGCTCAGTGATCTCCTCTCTAACATGTAGTGATGAATCACTTAAGATGAAATGACTTTTGCAGGTACCTTTTGAATCCTGGTTGAAGTAAAACACAGTAAGTTCATGGTTGTCATCAGTCTATTTTCTTTTCAATTAGAGATCTCAGTAAGGTGACATATACCTGTGCCTTGTATTTCTAAATAGATACAAAGTTTTCAGCATGGAAAGGCTTTTCTTTTTCTTTGTTTGTTTGTTTTTTAAATTTTTTTCTTTATTGATTTTATTTTATTTTATTTTATTTTATTTTATTTTATTTTTTTAATCCTCACCCGAGGACATTTTTGCATTTATCTTCAGATAGAGCGGGATGGAGAGTGGGAGGAAGAGAGAGAGAGAAACATCGATGTGAAAGGGACACATTGACTGGTTGCCACCCACACGACCCCAACCAGGGCCGGGGACAAACTGCAACCGAGGTACGTGCCCTTAGTGGGAACCAAACCCAGGACTCTCTGGTCCGCAGGACTCTCTGGTCTAACCACTGAGCCAAACCGGCCAGGGCTCTTTATTGATTTTAGAAAGAGAGGAAGGGAGAGGGAGAGAGAGATAGAAACATCGATGAGAGAGAACATAGATTGGCTGCCTCCTGCATGGCCCCCACTGGGGATTTGGCCCACAAGCTGGGCATGTGCCCTGACCGGGAATCGAACCGGCAACCTCTTGGTGCATGGGCCGATGCTCAAGCACTGAGCTACACCGGCTGGGCTGTCTTTCTTTCTTTTTTTTTTTTTTTAATAAAGAGCCATTTTTGTGTTCTTAGTAATTTGGTTCTGGGCAAAGAAAGGGTAGTGTCCAAGTGTTAGTAGCAGAGATAAGACAGTAGCTGAGATTTTAAAATGTTATCTTTTCTTTGCATCATGAATACAGCTTTGACTTCTGTTCTCAGAATTATTAAAGGGAGAGAAAGTGTGCCCAGTGATTGTATTTGGCATCCTGAATAGATTTTGCTAATTGCCACATGTTTAATTCATTTTTCATCAAACTTAAGAGATATTATTTGAAATCTTGTCTCCTTGAAACTCAAACTTGGTCTAGGCAAGTGCAAATGAGTTAATTTGTGGGGAGGTTAAAATGTTATTATTATTATTATTATTATTATTAAGTTTGAATGTTTTGACAGAAAAGGTCAATATTAGGCTTGACAACAGACCCTTTAAATTTAAATATGAAAAAAGACCTTTTAACTTTTTTTTTAATCCTCACAAAAAGATATGTTTTTATTGATTTTTATTTTTAGAGGGAGAGAGAGATGAAAGAGAAACATCGATCGGTTGCCTCCCATACACGCTATCGAACCCACAATCTTTTAGTGAACGGGATCATTTTCCAACCAGCCAAGCTACCTGGCCAGGGCAGGACCTTTTAAATTTTTGTTGCAACAATGCACACTGTAGAGAGAGTGTGCGAGAGAGCAGAGGCAGGGGAGCCTCTGAGGCCAGGTGTCCGTCATCTGGGTGACTGCGCTTTCCCGCTGTCCTCCTGGGTCCGGTCCATCAGCACCTAGTGCCCGCTCGCGCTGTGTGTCTCACCAACTCCCCACGTTGTCTTAGTCTGGCTCCCGTCTCCCGTGATTTCCTTGCCTTCACTGGTACAAGTGGTCCACCGCCCTCGCCGAGGCTGCCCAGGAGGGCTGTGCCCAGCTCCTTCCGTGCCCACTGTCCACAGTTTCAGGCATTTTCCAAGCCAAGCGAGCCCACCCGAGGCTCTCCTGGCAGAGTCTCTCCGATCAGCTCACTTGTATGGAAACGTCCAGAAGTGTCAAGTTTTCTGAGGTCGTTGAAATCACGTATACCATTGCCCTGTCCAGGATAAAACTCAGAACACGTATGATTAAATTCAGAGTTGGCCATTTCTCATCCTGGCTCGTGTTCCTCCACACCATCCGCCCTGCTCTTACGCCAGGAACTGTCCTTCCAGAACAGGTTTCCTCCTCTGCGCCGTGGCTCACGCTGTGTCCCCGAGGCGGGGCGTGGTGAGCTCGTGCCTCTGGGGCTTCACCAGGTGCCAGGGACTCTGCTAAAGCTCCTACTGAAATGTCACGGAGCCCACAACAAAGCTAGGAGTCGGTGCTGCTACCTTCCCGGGAGCAGATGAGGAGACTCGGGCATAATTCGGTTAATGTCTCACCTCCTAAGTTCCCACGCATGTCTGGAAAGCAGCATTGTCCCCTGGAGCGTCGTCTCCGAGCCAGCGTGTGCTGTGAGAGGCAGTGCCAGTGCGGCGCATTTTGATGAATATGGCTGAAGATTTTGATGATGTAAACTGTTTGGAACGTCCATTATTTTTTCTTGTTGTATCAAAAATTGATACACCTTTAAAGCTCAGTTTGTACGTGACCTACTCAGTCTCTCCAGTGATAGCCGGGGGTCTGTGCTGCAGCACGTCTTCCTAGCGCCTTTCTGTAAACTGAGGCCCACAGCCAGCACCGCCTGGAGCGTCTTAGAAACGCAGCCGCTGCCTACACTCTGCACCTGCTCAATCCGAGTTTCCACTTGCACGAAAGCGAGCCACCATGGGCCATATGCGTTGTGAAGTTGGAGAAGCAAAGTTTCTCTCTTTGATAAGATACTTATTTGTTTCTGCATTATTTATTCACAACAACTGATTGTTATTCCTATTTGCCTGATATTTTCCAAGTAGGAGGGCCAGTATGCTATTTATATTTGTCTCCCCCAGAGTGACTAGCATAACTCTTCATTCCCATGTGGTTGCTGCCCTGCACATCTTTGTTAAATGTATTTATTAAACTGAGAGCCAATTTCATGGGAGGCACATCTTTATATATCTGATAACTCCTAGAACCAATATCCTTCTCTAGAAAGTTTTGGGAGTGTAGTTATCATACTTTTCTAGTTTATATTGTACCTAGTATAGGAAAGGTACTTCAGTAAATAATAATGAAGGGAGGCACTGAATAAATTAATTAGGGTAATTGATAAATGTGTTAAAGAAGAGTTTTGTAGAAGCATAATTAAAAAAAATTTTTTTCTTTATTGATTTTAGAGATAGAGGAAGGGAGAGGGAGAGAGAGATAGAAACATCGATGAGAGAGAACATCGATTGGCCGCCTCCTGCATGTCCCCCACCGGGAATTGGGCCCACAACCTGGGCATGGGCCCTGATCAGGAATTGAACCGGCGACTTCTTAGTGCATGGGTCAACGCTCAACCAGTGAGCCACACCAGCCAGGCCATAATTTTATTTTGAATTTATTTAGTTAACAAATACCTGTAAGTGTCAAGGAATGGTGTAACTTGCTTCCAAATATTAACTTATTCACATTATGAACCAAGGTTGTATGGTAGAGCACAAATCTAGTTAAATCAGTAAAGGTTGATTTGAGATTCCTCCTATTCTAACATGGTATCACACATCCATTTCAAGTTGCTTTGTTACACATGACTAACTAATGTGCCACCATTGATATGAAATGTCAGTATTTGCGCAATTTTCCATGTTTTTCTGTACTATTTTAAAATTCTTTTAACTCAATTGGAAGCAAATTGCAGTGCGTATTATGCCACTGACTCCGGCTTGGTATTAAAATAGAAGAATGTCAAGATCCATCAACAGAAGCCCACGTTGGGTTTCAGAAGAGAAATGCCCTGACAAATTCAGTCAGATTTCAGATTATAATGTACATTATATGTTTTGTGCCTTGATCATATATGCCCATGTGATTTTACATTCAAAGGGAGGAAAGATTCCAATCCGGTGGACATCACCAGAAGCTATCGCCTACCGCAAATTCACATCAGCCAGTGACGTATGGAGTTACGGGATTGTTCTCTGGGAGGTGATGTCCTATGGAGAGAGACCATACTGGGAGATGTCCAATCAGGATGTAAGTATTTGTGGTCTATGAGTTATGGATTCAGATTAAGAGATCAAACTGTGCAAGGAAATGGAGCACAATGAAACCAGGTGGCTCTGTTTGTGACATTGAAATAGAATACTTAACAAATGAAATTGTTTCCAAATCTTGCGAGAATATTAATTGAGCTGCTCTTAGGGCTTTATAGTCTTCTCTCAACCAGGGGTTTAGAATTGAGGGGAAAATGAAGACATTTGGATCAAAATATAATGAAATAAGTGACTAACAAGATAACCAGTGTTTGAAGTATTTTTGCTACAAAATTGTTTCTGTGTAACATTAGTAAGATACAAATGTCTGCCAGCCTTTGTAGATGTAATTAATGCATCTATGCCAACATTTTGTTTACTTAAATATAGTATTTCCCCAAATTAGACAAAACAACCAATCTGTAGCATGTTGTTCTTCATTATGTATTAATGTTGCACATGAATTTAGTTATACAAATGGAAGTCTCTGGATGAAAAAAAATAATCTTTAACTCTCTATTATAACTGTGATATGATTTTTCAAAAGGATTTTTGTTTTTATAAGTCATATTTGCTAATGCTTAGTAAAAGGATGCTCTTGGCATATGGGATCAGCACTCAGCGATTTTTCTTTAAGCTTAGCCAGGAACTGTGAGCATGATCTCAAAATGCATAAGAAGGAAAGCTGAGATGCTTTTAGTCATTTCCTACTCACCACATATAAAACTGCTTTTAATGTATTTGGATATAAAAACCTTTTTGTACTTCTTCAAACAAGCTATTTTTTATAACACTAATGGGAAAATCAGACTCTCTTTTCCACATCTCTATTTTCCAAATTTTCTCTGTTATCAGAGCCCCCCACAATGTGGTCTCTGGACCAGCAGTTTTAGCATGGCCTGGGAATTTGTAGTAATGCATGTTCTCAGGCCTTCCTCCAGAGTGATACAATTAG
Source organism: Tadarida brasiliensis (assembly GCA_030848825.1). Classification (NCBI taxonomy): domain Eukaryota; kingdom Metazoa; phylum Chordata; class Mammalia; order Chiroptera; family Molossidae; genus Tadarida; species Tadarida brasiliensis. The sequence continues at coordinate 87,392,975 of CM061260.1, read as the reverse complement.
AGCTTAGTCATCTGTATATTATTAAGTTCTCCAGATGATTCCGATACATATAAAGTTTAAAATCACTGCTTTCTGTGATTTAAAAAACTAATAAACTGATTATTGCTTAACTGTGCAACACATGAGCTTTTCCAAAGCTCCTGACTGTGATTTGAAAGTCACTGCTTGAGCTGTGGTATAAATAAAATCTATAAACTGTTTTTTTTTCTGCATTCATATACAGTTTCCATAGAAATTTCTATTACCAAATAAAATTTTCTTTATAATTCACTGAATTTTCTATGTCATATAAATTATTTTTTTAGTTTCAATCTGAAAACATCTTTACAAACTCTTCTAAATTCACTTTCTCTCTCTTGATCTTTTATATAACATTCTCGGGCATTCATATCATATTTATTTAATAAGCTGTTATCTTTTAAAGCAATTTAAAATGAAAACTTATTCACTTAACTTTAAAATATTTATATTAGCCTGCTCTGCCCATGAAGAAGTAAAGGAAGTCCTACCTCTAAGTGCGCGGGAACTTTGCTTCTCACACAGGTAATTAAAGCTGTGGATGAGGGCTATCGACTGCCACCCCCCATGGACTGCCCAGCTGCGTTGTATCAGCTGATGCTGGACTGCTGGCAGAAAGACAGAAACAACAGACCCAAGTTTGAGCAGATTGTCAGCATTCTGGACAAGCTCATCCGGAACCCGGGCAGTCTGAAGATCATCACCAGTGCGGCAGCGAGGTGAGCATCAGTTTGCATCCTTCACTCACTCCAAAAGAATGTATTTTCCATCTCCAAGTTGTTAAGCTTTTTCTCCCACTTCCCCACCTGCATTATTTGATATTTATATTTCTCAAGATTGAAGAGACATATATATGTTTTTCTCTTTTTTTAATCTATCAGGAAGAAATCTCATGCTATTCAATGATAATGATGAAATTCTGTGTTGTTTTTAGCTTTCACCTTGACTAGAAGTGAGTCTACAGTCAGCCTTGTTTAAGTCTTTGGAAAAGAGGAACCCAGGACACATGACTTCTTTTTATTCTCAATTATTTAAACAAAACAAAAAAGGTTGGGGCGGGGGTGGATCTCCTGGACTGGTTTATTCTGCATTTAAAATGAAACTTGGAAAATAATTTTAAAATGCTTCCAAAGCTTTGCATTGACTAGTAGAATGCAAGCCCCCTCCACTTGATTAAATAAATATTGATTCGACCCATATTGTGAGCCAATTGCATTGTTAGGTTCAGTCAAGGATAAAACTAAGAGTAAAATAATGCCAGTTCCCAGACAGCGGCACAGTGTCAGTGCGTCACGGCTCTCTGCAGTCCAGCATGCAGTGTCCATCCGCTTTTACGGATGTTCCTCCCGGTGAAGAATCACTAAGTTCTCTTCATGGTTTTGAGGAATGTAAATTCAAGTGTTCCTTCACGGTGCAGTACAAGAACTAGGTAAGGAGAGATGAATTTGTCAGGGCCATATGAGAGGGAAAGAAGTCTTAATATATTTGGTGCTTCTCAGAGAAACTAAAAGCAAAGCTAACCATCTGGTTTAATAATTTAGTTTCTCATTGCATACATAAGAGAAAAACTGTTCTTTAACATTTTGATGATGAGTGCTCTAATGGGAAAATTACAGTTTTAGTACAAGAACCTACACTTAGTGTGTACATAGATCCACAGTATTAAGTGATATGTATAAATACTGCATAATGATGGTGCACTATGACCCATATGTGACAGGTGTGATATAGTGCCTTGATGGAAGTTTTCTTTACTTGTGTCTTTTTTGCACATTGGCTCTTTTTACTGATAGTCATTGACAGTTATGACTTGCACACTGATAGAACATTTATTAAAGTACTTTTTAATAGCCCTGGCCAGTTTGGCTCAGTGGTTAGAGCGTTGGCCCATGGACCAGAGAGTCCCGGGTTCGATTCCCGCTAAGGGCATGTACCTTGTTTGCAGTTTGTCCCTGGCTCTGGCTGGGGTCGTGTGGGTGGCAACCACTCAATGTGTCTCTCTCACATCAATGTTTCTCTCTCTCTCTCTTCCTCTTGCTTTATCTGAAGATAATTGCAAAAAATGTCCTCAGGTGAGGATTAAAAAAAATAATAAATAAATAAATAAATAAAGTACTTTTTAATAGAATACATGATTTTTTTTACCTGAATAAGCATAATTACACTGAATATCCATGGTCCCATTTTTACATTGCATTTAAATAAGATGAATAAGGGGATCTGAACCAAAGTCTTAATATCAGTAAGTAAAAATTATTGATTATTTGTTGGAAATAACATTTAAGGGGTCACTAAAACTGAACTTAATGATATATCTTAAGTAAGTAAAACTACCTACAACTTATCCTGTAAGGATGAATCTCTGTTCTAAGTTTCACAGAGAGAGACTACACAGACTCTTTTGGAAATCTACCTGACAATTTAACAACTAACAGGATAACAAACGTGTCCTTTCCTGGACCATATGGTCTTCATTTTGTACCCTGAAATCACTTCTTTTGATCTTCACTCAATAGCAATCATAGCAAAAAAGAACATCTTTTCAATTCTTTCCATATCATAAAAAAGACATTCTAAAGCATTTCCACAGGATGGTATCAGCAATATAAAGACTAACCCATATTATGTGATCTAGAGATAGTTAACTCCAATTCTATGGGGAAAAAATGTCTTAATATCAGATCATAGCATGTCAGGATATGACTTAGCATCAAATTTTTAATACACTGCTTAAATTCACTTTTGCATTCTTATTGAAATATATTGAATATATTTTCTCCTAATATATATTATTTAAAACCTGAATAAATTCCACTTTTTTGGTCACAATACATGTAATTTTAGGGGAAAAAATGTCTTTCTTAAAAAAGTATCATCTATTTTAATTTATTAAATATAAAAGTTCTGGAAATTTTTTTATGCTTACTTATCGCCATTGAGATACAAAACAGGGAGGACTGTGTTGTTATGCATTCATAAGCAACAATGTCAAATTGTCACATAATGTCAAGAATTTTTTTTAATAAAATTTACTTTCCTACTTTTGACAATTATAATTTCATTCTTTTTTATAGCTAATTAAATTCATTGCCTTTCACCTTTAATTTTCCAGTGATACCCTTGCCAAATACTTTATTGAGAAAACACAAGCTATCAGATGGGACATTCTAGCAGCAAAATAGAAACTTGGTGATGCCTGTACCCACCCATCCTATCCTTTTTCCTCCAATTAGATGATGGGAAGTGTACCTGTATTTGTCAGAGGCAAATCTCTCTCTCTCTCTCTCTCCCCCACCTCCCCTCTCCTACATATTCAGTCTCTCTCTTTCTGCAGGTTCATTGTCATAGACATATGTCCTATTGCATTGTTTCTCAAATTTCCCTGGTGATAGGAACCACCGGGGAAACTTGTTAAACATACAACTATCCAGGTCTATCCCAAGCTACTATTTCGGAATTTCTGGGAAATGAGACTGAAATGTAGATATTTGATAAAAACAACCAAATAACTAACTTTTATAAGCAGGTGAATTGAAGCAATTCTGTTTGTCGACATCATCTCTGTCGGTCCCACATCTCTGCCAACAACTTCCTTATTTTTCTAACATCCTTCACAGCCAAACTTCCCAAATAAAAGTCTTAATCACATCTCAAAATTAATATTCTGAAAATGCATCTTCTTATTTTCTCAGATGGCCTCATTTTCCCACTGTTTTCCTAATTTACTTCAGTACAGCAGCACCTGTTCACTTATCTGTCCGGATTAGAGCAAGTCTTGGTCCTCTTTCTTTCCCTCCACACTTTGAGCCTGGTGATGGTTGGATCAACACAACCCACTCACAAACACTCTCTTTCCACTATGAACAGTTTTCTCTCTACATAACTTTTCCCACTTTTGAGCTAGACCATGGCAAAAAGCCTTCTGATGTGACCCCGCTTCAAGCACCTTTTCATAGAGCCTTCAGAATTTCCTTACCAAAATATATAGGATATTTTGATCACCTGTTTATAACCAATCTTGATTTCCCGTTGCACGCAGAAAAAATCTACTCTTTTTGATTATTTAAATAGCCATACTTTTCTAATGTCATTACTTTTATTCAAATGTTTATTTATTCATTTTCCAATGACTATTTATTGTATGCCAATCTATGTGCTAGGCATGGGTAGAATCTAGAGAACAGTGAAGAACACAAATGTGGTCCCTGCCACCCTGGACTTTACTCTGTAGAAGGGTGCAATACACAACGGGCAAGTGCAGACCAGAGGAAGAAAACAGAGATGGTTGTGATAGATAGCAAAGGGGTCTTTGGAAAAGAGCCCTTTGAGGAGTTGATATGGAGCTAAGACCGTAAGAAAGGAAAAGAGCTGTGAGTTTAAAGAACACTCCATCACCCTCCCCCACTGCCACCTCGTGAAAAAGCCATCTTGGCATAGGAAAAAGAAACTGCAAACGAGTTTAGAGTGCTCTAGGAAGCGACAGAGCGGGCACATGACTGCAGAACAATAAAAAGGAAGGGTCTCTGCCCTGAGCCTGAGCAGACAAAGAGGGGCAGAGCCCCTGAGGCCACGGTGAGGACTTTGGAATCGAATCCATGAAGGCGTCTGGAGCAGAGAAGTGCTGTGGTTTGATTTACAAAACTTTGAGGTGGGAGGGGCAACAGCGTCAGGAGAGGGCTGTTCCACCCTTTCAGCCTGTGCCCCTCACACTTAAACAAGCTCAGTGGCCGACGTCTAGTTCCTGCAGAAAGCCCAAGTGTTTCAGATATGAAGGCTGTAACACACGCTTTGGCTTGTCTTCGAGTCTCCTTTGCATCCTTCTTCCTTCAGGCATCAACGTCTCCGTCTTATACTAACTGAGGCATTCTCCAGCAACACAACTCAGAGGTCAACACAGTTGTTTCTTTACAGAGCACCGTACTCCTGTTCTTTATCGCAATTTTAATTCTGTAGTGAGTGTGCGTTTATTTTTAAGTATCCATTTCCCCTATAAACCCTAGGCCCCCTGAGATCAGACCTCATGCTTCTGTGCTACCAGTGCCAGGTTCATTGTGGAGACTCAACCAGTATCTGTTAAGTACATGAATACATATTTGCTAAAATAATACTAAAGTCCCATTTCAACAGACACACTATTTTTAGAAAAATATTCCAGTTTTTTTTATTCATTATACAGATTTCACCAGACTTTAGTCCTATGGTAAAAAGCTTAACATTTCTCCTAAGCAAAATTATACATAAGTGTGCATTCTGTCAACGTAGTTCCAGAAACATATCTCAAATCACACTTGGCAAACTGTCCAAATCTGAGTTTGTGGATGGCATCAAGGATTCAGGTTTCTGAATGACTTAGATCAGTCTAAGAATGATGTCTAAAAAACCCTTTAGGAAAAACAATGTCACACTATCATTCTTACAGGGTTGACATTGCCAGAGTCTGCCCGAGTCTAGTTAGTTTTATGGTAAAATTTATTTCTACTATCACAGAAATTGTTCTATATGCGTAATTTCACTTTTCCACCATCCTAAGAGTTGATGATTCACAACAGAATCATTCCCAAAGAACCTTCCACTGAGACTGTCTTTGTGAACATCGGTGCTGAAAGGGGAAGGTGTATAACTAAACCGTCAGGGTGTCCAGATTCGACACGTAATTAGAGGATCCAGAGTGGTGAGAAGAGAAGGGAAGTTTGATTATTTATTTATTTATTTATTTATTTTTATTGTTGACATCCTTACAGATGTCTCCTAATTCTGCCCCCCCACTTTGCCCACGTTCCTAGCCCCCACCGCCCCTCCCCTGGCCTTCACCAGACTGTAATCTGTGTCCATAGGCTATGCACATGTGTTCTTTGGCTAACCTCTTCGCCGGCTTTTATCCAGTCCTCACCACCCTCTTCCCTCTGACATCTGTCAGTCTGTTCCATGTATCCATGCCTCTGGTTCTGTTTTGTTCATCGGTTTATTTTGTTCTATACATTTTACATATTAGTGAGATCATATGTTATTTGTCTTTCTCTGACTTGCTTATTTCCTTTAGCATAATAGTCTCCAGATCCATCCATGCTGTCACAAAGGGTAAGAGTTCCTTCTTTTTAACAGCTGCATAGTATTCCATTGTGTAAATGTACCACAGATTTTTGTATCCACTCATCTACTAATGGGCACTTCTGCTGTTGACAGATCTTAGCTATGGTAAATAACTGCTATGAACTTAAGGTACATGTATTCTTTCTGGTTGGTGTTTTGGGATTCTTAGAATATATTCCCAGAAATGTGATTAGTGGGTCAAAAGGCAGTTCCATTTCTAATTTTTTGAGGAAACTCCATAGTAGCTGCACCAGTCTGCGCTCTCACCAACAGTACATGAGGGTTCTGTTTTCTCCACATCCTCGCCGGAACTTGTTGTTTGTTGATTTATTGATGGTAGCCATTCTGGCAGGTATGAAGTGATACCTCATTGTAGTTTCAATTTGTGTCTCTCTGATAATTAGTGACAATGAGCATCATTTCATATTATATTGGCCATCTGTGTGTTCCCTTTGTAGCAGTGCCTATTCAGGTTCTTTGCCCATTTTTAAATTGGATTGTTTGTCTTCCTGGTGTTGAGTTGTATAATTTCTTTATATATTTTGGATATTAGCCCTTTATCGTATGTATCATTGACAAACATGTTCTTCCATACAGTGGGTTACCTTTTCATTTTGTTGATGGTTTCTTTGGCTGTGCAGAAGCTTTTTGGTTTGATGTAGTCTTATTTGTTTTACTTTTTCCTTTATTTCCCTGCCACAGGAGACATATCAGCAAAAATAATGCTACAAGAGATGTCTGAAATTTTACTGCCTATGTTTTCTTCTAGGATTTTTATCGTTTTGGAACTTACATTTAAGTCTTTAATCCATTTTGAGTTTATTCTTGTGTATGGTGTAAGTTGGTGGTCTAGTTTTGTTTTTTGCATGTACCTGTCCAATTTTCCCACACCATTTATTGAAGAGACTATCTTTACTCCATTTTATGCTCTTGCCTCCTTTGTCAAATATTCATTGACCATAAAGATGTAAGTTGATTTCTGGGTTCTGTTTTCTGTTCCTTTGAACTATATGCCTGTTCTTGTGCCAGTACCAAGTTGTTTTGATTACAATGGCTTTGTAGTATGGTTTGATATCCGGTATTGTGATCCCTCCAACTTTGTTCTTCTTTCTCAAGATTTTTGAGGCTATTCGGGGTCTTTTTGGGGTCCATATAAATTTTTGGAATATTTTTTCTAAACCTGTTAAATCTGCCATTGATATTTTAATAGAAATTGCATTGAGCCCTGGCCGGTTTGACTCAGTGTTTGGAGCGTCGGCCTGTGGACCAGAGAGACCTGAGTTTGGTTCCCGCTAAGGGCACGTACTTCGGTTGCAGTTTGTCCCCGGCCCTGGTTGGGTCGTGCGGGAGGCAGCTACTCAATGTGTCCCTTTCACGTCGATGTTTCTCTCTCTCTCTCTCTCTTCCTCTCTCTCCCTCCCACTCTATCTGAACAAAAAATGGAAAAATGTCCTCGGATGAGGATTAAAAAAAAAAAGAAAAGAAAAGAGATTGTGTTAAATCTATAGATCGCTTTAAATTTTGTTTTCTAGTAATTGATTTATTTTTAAAAATGAGAATTGGAGAATACAATATAATTTTAAGTTTTTATTTTACATCAATATGAAGCTAGAGATGTTTGTGTAGTGTTCTTTTGTTCAGGGCATTAAGCTAAGGCGATAATACAGATAACAAGACCTAACCTCCACCCTCAACAGCTGGCATTTATATATGGGAGGAAAATACATCTTCAGAAATAATTAATACTCCTCAGAATATAGAATTATTTGAACAAAAAGAAAGGGGTTCAAGAATGTGAATTCAGAAAGTTTGACTGAAGTGAGTTTACGGGATATGGGGACTAGGGAGATGTGCGCGGTGACAGGACCAGAGAGTTCCTGCGGGTTCCGCATGTGGAGGGCCCGAGGACAGCACTCGTGGGGGCAGCAGGAGGAAGAGCAGACTGCGAGGCAGATGAGAATTCTGGACGCAGTTACACCAAGTCCTAAAAGAAGCTGGAAGTTCACATCTCATTCTGGAGAAAACATTAAAATTAAATCCAGGCATATAATTGAGAACATTCTCTGTATGAAGATAATAAAAGAAGCCGTAGTCAGAAACATGTTCAGCAGGTACAGATCTCAGTCTAGTAATGCTGGTTTTCACCACTAATGTAACCATTTCTATTTTCTAAAACTATTTTATTTCTTTTTTTTTTCCTTATAGACTTTAGAGAGAGAGGAAGGGAGAGGGAGATAGAGACAGAAACACTGATGAGAGAGAACATTGATTGCCCGCCTCCTATATGCCCCCCACTGGGGATTGGACCCATAACCTGGGCATGTGCCCTGACCAGGAATCGAACCCGTGACCTCTTGGTGCATGGGTCAATGATCAACCACTGAGCCACACCGGCTGGGCCAAAACTATTTTATTTCTGATTAAAGCTTTCATATTCCATGAATCAACAGTAAACTTTAATCTATGAAGAGTGGAAAGTGTTGTTTCACATAGATTGACACTGAGATTTCCCTCATCCCAATCTGCCAGACTGCACTTTTGAGCTTCTTCGTCCCACTTCTGTGGTGCCCTGGGGTCCAGGGATCTTTTTTGAAGCCTCTAAATGCCTCAATCATTTACTCCAGAAGTCGGTAACTCAAATGTCTGTAAGAGCCAAGAAGCTAACTGAAATGAGTCAATGCTTCCATCGTATGTAATAGGGTGTGGTGGTGGCCAGTGAGATTTCAGGCTTCTTACAAGGACATTGTAGAACTGATCAATGCCAGTGGATGGCAATCCTAGAAGGAGAAAAGTGGAACATTAGTTAACATCTCAGAATATTATCCCACAGTATAAACTCCCACTCAGAGAGAAGGAAACAGTCTCTATAGAGAGCTTTGGAGAACAGTATAAATTACAAAGCAGAACAGAGTTAGGAATGAGACTCAGATCACTTTAGAGAATCACAGCTCAAGGAATTAATTTTCCAAAAGTTGACAGAATGAACTGGTAACCAAAGAACTTGCATGCATATATGCATTGCCCATGCACACAGACAATAGTATGGTGAAGGCCTGGAACAGGGCAGGAGCCAGGTGGAAGGGGACAAAAAGGGGAGAAATGGGGGGACATCTGTAATACTCTCAACAATAATGATGAATTTTTTAAAAAGCTGCAAAAGGGTGAGGGGGAAAAAAACAACTGAGGAAAAGGCCTTTCAATGAAGTAATGAGAACATTAGCTTCTTTTTAGAGGACTATTTTGATTTTTTTAGAGCAGTAGATAAGATACAAAATTTAAGAGGTTGAGTTATAATTGGATGATGAAAAGGAAAAAACAATGTGAAAATAGTGTTTTTGAGAAAACACTGCATAATAGAAAAAAGTACATAATCATAGTGCTTATGTGTAAAAGTATAAATATAACCCCCCCCCTTTCTTTTTATTGGGAATTGAAGAAATCCTTCTTGAAGAAGTTCTTGATAGAAAATGGTGCAATGTAAATAAGTAAGAAAAAGTGGTCTTGCATCAAAAAGTTTTATCTTACTTTAAAAAAGGTGCTTTTGTTATATAAATAAAGAGAAATAAGCAATATTTATATTTTAAAAGAAACTATTTTGCAAGATTAGTTTTATAATATAGCTCCTGCTTTAAATAAATTGATTCAGTTACTTTTATGAATGTAGCTAACTTGAAAATAGATTAAAAAAAGACAAATAACAAAAAATAAGAGATGAATTTGTTTCTATTCAGGTAGTAAGATACTTTTTATTTTTGGATGTTTATATATAAAAGGAAATAAAGAAATGACTTGTTCTCTAAATCCATAGAATTTTCACCTTCAGGTCACTGGATTCTTCAATACTATTGTGAATTTATGGAATCCAAATTTTTGGCAGAAAGTATTAAAGAACACAGTCAATATATTCAGAATGGGGTTTTAAAAGGAAAGCAACCAAAATTATGCATAAAGACTTAAATGACATATTTAATATATTTAGAGTAAGATTCTGAAAACTCAACTGTACTTAATTTAATTGAAATGATATTAAATATACTGTTTCATTGCATTGATTGCTAAGTTTGAAGGGATTTATTTTTATGAACTCACAAGATAAACAGAAAAAAATAAGCAATACTTACAATTTTTCATGTTAATGGCATTAAATTATCATTAACAAAATGTTTCTGATCTCTAAGAGTACATAATATTATTCTTTTAAAGAATAACTGTTATTTAACAAATATATCCTTTAAGAGAAATCTAATGACCAAAATCTTTCTGTTTCTCCAAATAACTTTGACCTCCCATTCTGAAACTGACAGGGTGACTTTCCTCACTGAACAAATACAATACTGAACCTTTTGGAGGGAAGGAAATATATGCTAAATACCCAGGTGATCTCTGTGTTGTTGTTTTTTAATCTTAAAAATCAAAGTAGGTAATTTTTCTACTAGGAGGAACTAAAGCAGATATAACAGCTATAACTGCTAAGATTTTTGTCTTTAAGGCCTAGATATAGTTAAACACAATGACTTTACTTCTCCTTAATGTGTCATTTACATACTAGTCTGCTATTAGGAGCTATACATATACAAAATTATTTTTAGTTACTGATAACAAATTAAATTTACTTGATTCTATCTGAAATTTTAATGTTAGAGATAAAAAGATGAAGATAATCATAAATCCACACTTTTAAAAGAATTGGCCAATACAAGATTTCCCCCTGAAATAGATAAAGTCATCATTTGATATAAAAAAAACACTAAACTATAAAAAGTATTGAAAAATTATATTATTATTTTCAGGCAATAATAAAGTAGAAATAATTAATATTTGCTTTAAGAAATTACTCTTTAGAGTTAATATATTTCTGAAACTATTCACAATAACAGAAAATGTAAATAAAGTGTTATACATACATCTCCAATATTATTAATATCTATTTCTAGACTCAGTGGGCATCTACATATTCATTCAAAACTGTTTATTAACCATTATTTTTAATACATGAAAAATGAAGCCCATAAACCAAAAAGAGTCTTCTGATGTTGCAGAAGGATAAAAGAGCAGTCAATCCCAGTAGTTTAGAATTCTAATGCAGTATGAAATAAGATCATTAGGAGAAGACATTCTTGGGACTGGCAGTTACTTATTGACATTTGTTTCCCAGTACCTGGGGCTAATTGGTATGAAAACATTTACAGATAAAATAAGAATTGATGGGAAGAAAATTTAAGGGTACCTCGTTAATGCAACAGTATGAATATCCATAAAAGAATAATTCACGAACATAAATGCAAGGAGGGAGAGAAAAAGGGAGGAAAGTTATTTTTTTGCTTCCCCTGAGCAAACATAATTTCCATGATTTCTTTTTAATGACTGTGTTCTGCAGCCAGTAGGTACTGATTTATGAAAAGCTGTAAAAGATCAGGTGGAACTCTGCAGGACATCGTTTACAGCTGCACGGATTGAAACCTATCTAATTTGTCTAGTAAAAGTGTGAGCTCACGGTGCACATCACCCAGCCCATAAATTTCCCCTTCAGACCCAATGTCTGGGGCTGGGTCTAAAAAAACGCCAATGCCTGCAGCTGCTCAAAAAGCCCACATTCCCTTGGTGAGCATGAAGAGACATCACAGGCTCTTCACAGTGAGAGACAAATTCCTATCCATTGATAAACTCTCCAGATGTCCTCTCGGAGGAGGAAAGGAACCAATTTTATTTGAATTCCCCAGAGAAATCCTGGAAGTGGAAAAATGATACTTTGCAGGGCTGGTTATTCTGAGGTCACTGGCATTAAAATTAGGTCATTCTTTGTCTTTGTTGTACTTTGATCCAAGTAATAAACAGAAAAACTCAGTTGGGGTCACTCTAATCCCTAATCCGCACGTCCTGTTCTATTTCAATCTGTTTATACCAATTTTCTCTAAACTCTTGTTGAGTCTTGGCTATAGTGTTGAATTTAAAATACAAACCATTTTGAATTGAGAAGAAAAAAATTCTACGTTTTGCTATTAGGCATGCTTCATAAATAATCTGAATAAATGTCCTGGGGTTTGATTCTTTATACCCACAAACCCATAAATAAAAAAGTATTGCTATTCATGAGACCAAGAGTCTACAACAGTTGACATCAGAGTCTATGTATAGCTACTGTAGAAATCCAAGCTGTGGGGTATGCTGTGTGTGTGTGTGTGTGTGTGTGTGTGTGTGTGTGTGTGTCTGTAGATATTTTAATATATTGTCTTCTTTCTAGGTCTCATTTCATTTTTCTTATAAAATTTTTTCATATATGATTTAATATTATTTCCATCAATTTTTTTACTGATTCAATGACTTTTCCAATGGATCCAATGTTATATCTAATTCTGGCTGGTAACAAAGACTGTTTCACCCATGATTGCCATGCTAAAACAACCCAAGAATAGCATGTAAGTTTTGGAACCTGGGTTCCTCACATTTTTAGAAAAAATAAAATTAAGAGATTTTCATTTATTAAAATAAAGTTTTTTCTTTGTCAGATGAGTAATTTAAAGGAATATATATATATATATATATATATATATATATATATTCCCTAAGAGAATAATTCATAAAATGTTATATTTATATTTTGTAATTTTTATATTCCTAAAGGAAAGAAAAGTAATGTTTTGTAAGGTAATGCCTGTGTTTTTCTCCCTTTTTACGATTTTATTAAAATTTGACCATATTTATCAAATAGGTTTCTGTATCTCCAACAAAATCCAAACAAATACTCAATTCACACTCCTCTCATGTGTCCCCAACAGCAGGGTGCATGCCTAGAGCATAATATAAAATTATTCAAAATTTAAAATCTTGACCTCACACTTATGCATGTCTCTTGTATATCAGGGAGTGAGTTCAAAAACTATCATCATAGTAATAGAAATCACCCAATTAAACCTTCCTTTTAAACATGGATGGAGTTGGCATATATATGGATATGCTTCACAGAGAGGTTTTCTCGGGAGAATCAGGGGTTGGTATTCATAGGTAAAACACTATGCAGTTTAATTGTGTCTGGAAGGATCGTTTGCTATTATTTCATGCTATTTCGAAAAATACTGGAATTGGTACCTTAAAAAGCTAATTTGTTTCTAAAATAATAACAAATTCACGTCAACATATTTTTTGTTTGTTTTGGTGTCACCTAAAAATGATTTCTAAATGTTGAATTTAAAAACATTTCAAGCCCTGGCTGGTTTGGCTCGGCGGTTAGAGCGTCGGCCCGCGGACCGGAGAGTCCCGGGTTCGGTTCCCCCTAAGGGCACGTACCTCGGTTGCAGTTTGTCCCCGGCCCCAGTTGGGGTCGTGTGGGTGGCAGCCACTCGATGTGTCTCTCTCACATCATGTCTTTCTCTCTCTCTCTTCCTCCTTCTCTCCCTCCCGCTCTATCTGAAGATAAATGCAAAAAAAAAAAAACGTCCTCTGGTGAGGATTAAAAAAATATAGATATTAAAGACATTTCAAAAGATGGATTTTATTTAGACCAATTATTAATTTTTAATATATGTGAAAATGTGAAGTTCTAGTTTTTAAAAAATCCTAATATTCAGTAAATTAAAATAATAATTTTTAAAATTTCAAGAGCTCAATGCTGATGAAATGCAGTATCACAAAACATAAAAGATTCAGAATGATAACTCAGAAGAGGTAAAAATCCAAATGGACCCCCTCAATTATAAGATAAAAATTAGTTTACAACACTTTGCAAGACAATGACCCTGTCCAAAATATCCATGGAGACATTTGATCCACATCAAAAAGATCTTAGAAATTTGCTGACAAATTAATTAATGCACCGTGCACCAGAAGATCCCATACTCAACTTGTCCTCTGTATGTCTCTAAAAAGGACTCTTCACTGATCAACATATTTAATATAAATCCTGCTCTTCTGCTTGATTCAAACCCTGGTCCATCTGTCTCACCCCATGTTCCTTTACCAGCTAAGCTACTGAGGTGAGAAGGGTAATTGGCAATACAACCACAACAAAATATTGGACCAAGAAAACATGGTTGTAGTTTTCACAAATTAATCCTGTAAACTAAAGGTATAAATAAACATTATGGACTATTTGAACCCAGGGACTTTTCTAAAATAAAATAATAGAGAAGACGATTGTCCACCTAGTGACTGGTTTCAGTCTCATGAGTTAAAGGAGGATTAAAGAGGTCACTGAGAGTTGAAAAATATACTTCCAGGGCAGTTCACCAGCAGGTAGGCTCTTTGGGGATGAGATCATGATCTCTTACATTTCTTTTACATCCCTTTGATTCACCATATAATAGTTGGTAATAGATCTGTGGTTAGGCCTATAATTATATAAAACAATTCTAGAATTAAAAAAATTTTTTTTAATTCATTTTAGAGAGGAAGAGAAAGGGAGAGAGTGCTAGAAACATCAATGAGAGAGAACATCGAATGGCCGCCTCCTACATGCCCCCCAACTGGGGACTGGGCCCACAACTTGGGCATGTGCCTTGACCAGGAATCGAACCAGCGACCTCTTGGTGCATGGGTCGATGCTCAACCACTGAGCCACACTGGCCAGGCTAGAAATTTTTCTTAATGCTGATTATATTGTGCAATGTAAAACACAGTAACAATTTCTGTCTTTTTAATTTTATTAAATTTATTGGAGTAACATTGATTAATAAAATTATATAGGTTTCAAGGGTACTATTCTATAATACTTGATCTGTACATTGCATTGTGCTCACCACCTAAAGTTAAGTCTCCTTCCATCACCATATATTTGACCCCCTTTACCCTCTTCTACCTCTTCTGCACCCCCTATCACTTTGGTAACCACCATACTGTTGTTTCTTTCTGTGAGCTTTTGTTTGTTTTTTTGTTTTGTTTGCTTGTTACTTTCTGTTGTATATCCTGTGTATGAGTGAAATCATATCATGTTTAGTGAAATAAGTCAGATGAAAAAAATCTCTCTTTTTACTCTCTATTTATCCACCATCTACCTATATATACAGAGAAGTATATATATATAAAAACTCTACATATACAACTATAACTATATATATAATAAACTATGTATGTATATATACATATATGTAATGAACTTCTTTTGGTATTGTCACATATGCAATGATTTAATTTGTTACTCACCACTTTTCCCACTCTTTTTGTTAATTTTATTTTTAATGACATTTATCACATTATTTAAGTCTGTGCCGACTTTATGTCTTGCTGTAGGATTGTTTAGGTTGTTCAAACTGTCTTTTAGACAGTCACCTGGACAATGGACAGGATTTAATATAGAAAACCAAACCCATCACTCAAGTAGACAACAACGTATTTAGTGTGTCATGTTTGTAACAATTATATCCTAAATTAAGACCATCTTTGCAAATGGTTAAATGAATTAAATTATTAAAGTATGTATGGATACATTTATGCATTTCACTGGCCAAGTTTCAGTGATTTAAAAGGTGTCAAATCTGAACATCCAGCAACTCTACTGACTCCTGATCTCTCTCCCTTTGGTAATTTCTTTTCTTGCAGGCCATCAAACCTTCTTCTGGACCAAAGCAATGTTGACATCACTACCTTTCGCACAACAGGTGACTGGCTTAATGGTGTCCGGACAGCACAGTGCAAAGAAATCTTCACAGGAGTGGAATACAGTTCTTGTGACACCATAGCCAAGATTTCCACAGAGTAAGAAAACATTTTTAAAAGACTGAATATTTCTAAACTTTCTATTGAACATACATGTTTTGGATTAATGTGTTATAAATATTAGTTGAACCCCTGAGTTACTTACTGTCTCCTGTAACCACTGAACTGGATCCCGGGTCTCTTTGTAAATGACACCTTTTGCATTTATGTGTGTTCATGTGTCTTCTTTCTTCACAATAGGCATCTTGACTGAACTTTGACCTCCTTCAGATAGACCAACAGATACATATCTGTACCCAATTCCAGATCGAAGCCCCTAACTTAAAACATAAACAGATATAGCAAGATGATTAGTACATTCCTGCATTTGTGATTTTCTGTGACTTTTAACAAAACCTGGTCCCTGTGGAAATGGAAAATCAAGAACTAAGTGGATAAGCTGGTATAGAGGAAACACGCCAAAGTCTAAAGCAGTTTTCACAGCCACTAAATAAACACACCATCATCTACTACCAGTCTATGAAGGATATCGTGCTTGAGAATGAAGTTACAAACAGGTTTAAGGCATTACTTTAGTGTTTTCCTTAAAAGGCTTATTCTATTTAGAAAGACAATATATGCATAATTAATATGTTTTATGTGTTAAAAGCCAATAATAATTAAGTGTAATATGCTGTATTTCTTAGACAGGGATCTTTGGATAATAGGAATCCTTTGACATAAGAAACCCACGGGCTTAAGGAAAAGGGGTTTATCAAGTGAACCCAGAGACTAACCCATGACATTAATCTTCATTCACAAGACACAGTAATTGGGAACTGGCAGTGAAGAACAGAAGCCATATCCTCCCTCTCTCTGAATGAGAGCCAGTTTACTTCACTGTCTAATGTAACCTGCATCTGTTTTTCTGCACAACTTTTTCTGCACTCTCATGAACATAGCTAAAAATGTCTTTCTCAGCCTTAGGTCCTACAACCTTGGTGTGCTACTCAGCTGACCAGAGCCCAACTCTCTTAATTCTCAGTCCTCCAGAGAAAATTCTGCTAGGCTCAGTCCTGCTTGTAGATGGCACCTTCCAAGTCATATATATAACTATATCTGTTCAAAAGTGGTGAAGTAATATAGTATGATATTGGCTCAAGGGGCCCTTTCCTGAGGGTAAGATAGGGAACTATTCCGAAAAAAGTTTTTGTGTTGGGTAAATACACCAAAACTTGGACATGTTTGTGTAGCTTGTATAGTCTGTTTGCAAACTGTGTCCATCTTTATTTCAGATTCTTCTATCTTTCATCTTTGTTTCTTAAAACAAACTTTTAATTGCCCTCAAAGTCCTTTAAGTCTTAACCTCTCCCACCAATATTTGAATGTTTAAATGTTGGTAAATATTTAAGGACTTTCATTGTCATCCTGTCAATCATCTAAACAAAGCCAAAGTGGAGAGCTACAGATAACCTATCAAAAAGGAATGTGCAGTGTAATTAATAGAGATAGAAGTGTTTACTGTTTCATGGTATAACATTTCAATAAGAAACACCACAAGTCACAAAAGGACCTGGTATGTTACTACTGAAGAGAAAAATTGTTCCTTTTTTTTTCTTTTTATTATTATTATTTTTACAAATGTCCCTCCTTTTTCCCTCATTGACACCCTCCACCCCGCTCCCAGGGAGAATTGCTCTTGAGAAATCAGCTCGCTCTAGTCTGTTCCGCCTGTGCTGGCGTTCCTGAGTGGAGGGAAATGCACTGTTCATTGCACAGACTTCTGCCCCAACCAACAACATGCGTTGAGTTTCTGTAGTAGTTCTTTAGATCAGACACAATCCCAGGATACAGTAATACATTTAAGTATTTTTGTAAGTCCCTGTTTTAGTAATATGAACAGTTGGGGTTACGACGCACAAGACACCTGCTGTAGAGCAGCGCAGCCTGGGACAGAACAAGCACAAAGCTGAATATGTCCACACGATTGCCAGATATTCAAAGGCAAAGTTAGACAAATGTTTATTCCCAGTAAAATACCAACACTCACAGCTTTTAGATAATGGATCACAATACTGCAGTGGACGCGGCAGAACTCTGTTAATGCAATTTAAACACAGCCAGACGTTATGAACGGAGAGTCTGCTAGGAAAGCCTTTGCCTGGAAAGGTGACGTGGCGGCATGCGTGACGTTCCAGCTCGGAAATGTGTCTGTCTCAGCAGCAGTGTTGGACAGTATGCTCTTTTTCTCTGGTTAGAATATTTTCACTTGATTGTTGTTATTATTATTTAAACAATCTGTGAATGTACATTCAAGCTGACTTTTCCTGAGAGTGGGCTCTTTCAGGTCCGTTCATCATACTGAGCCAGATGGTTTCAAACCTCACAATGTTCTTTCTTCTGTCCTTATCCTCAGATCAGGGACCACATAGAGTCCAGATCCACTGACCTGAAATTCCTTGAGCAGAATGATTTCTTAGATCACCTCAGTGTGGTGTACCTTCTGTCCCTCGTTTGTACTACGAAAATGAGAATTATAAAAAACATTTAATACACTAATATTTTGGGGAATTTAAATGAGACAACATTTATAACTCAAATCCTATACAATATTTAACTCAGTGTTTTATCCTCCTTTTTTCAGTCTTAAGCTTACTGTTTGAATTTGATTTCTTTCTATCCTTATTTTCTCTGGTCATGGCAGATCCTTATTTTCTTTGTGACATCCAGACTCAATTCAGAAATGATTCCCTTAACCAAATAACTCTACAGAGTCTTCTAGATAAGATAGTGGTACCTAAGAAAGTATATTAAATTCTTTTTTTCTATCCAGACTATCAAATCAGAGGAAAAATTCAACAGAGCTTCCAACTCAAATACATATTAACTTATTTCAGTTCGGGATTTCATTGACATGGAAGCTACTCAAGTCATTTAATTTTCCAGTGAAATCCAGAAAACATGATTTTATTCAGTATACATGGCATAGCTTTAAAAGTATTATTTCAGAGCTAAGATGGATTTCAGAAGGTTAATGTGAGAAGGAAAGAGAGAATGAAAAAGGGCAAAAGTTACTGTAGACTCTGGAGAGAGACTGAAGGGTGTGGAGTGAATATTAGGCAGATTAATTGCTTCATGTCATTACCCTGCACCCTCGGATGCCATTTTCCAAGTGCCATCACCTATCCATTGGCCTTTGAAGTACCGGATCGCTCATTAACCTCTGGTCTCAATCTTGAGCTGCTCTTTCGTCTTGAACTTTTCCACTGCCCTTCTGAGCAGGGTAGTGGGAACGACATGAGCGGTGCGGAGTGTTACTGAGACTGTCGCAGCTGTGTGTTTGGAACAGCGCGGACATGGCAGGGTGGTGGGCAGAGGGAGCGGAGAGTTCATCAAAACCCAAGCTACAGCATAGCCTAAAGGGATAATCACGTTAATTCTCTTTTACCATATAATCCTTGACGGGATGCATAGAATTATGTTTACTATTAAAATTTTGCTGAGACAGGGTTCCCAGACATGGAAACTGAAACAGTTTTAGGAAGATTTCTTGAGGGGTGTGCTTGGAACTTACATCTATAAAGAAGTGATGAGGGAGTGATGGACTGAAGGGGAAGAGGCAGCCCTTCTTAGTGAAGCAAGAGCCCCAGCACTGGGCGGGCCCCTCAGAGAGCTCTGTGACCTCTCAGCACAGGTGTCCCTTCCTAGCTGCTGAGGCACAGGTGCTCCAGAGGGCAGGCAGGGCCAAGCATCACAGCATGGCACTATGTCATACTACTCTGTCACTGTGCTGACATTTCTCCAAGAGCTCGGGGCATTGGAACATGCCTTTTTTCTGCTATCCATGATGACCATTTTGTTTTTTTGAGCTTGAAAGAACGGAGAGAAGGAAGAGACAAATATTAGTGAATCACAAAAAATATGATACAGAATTGGAAGTAAGATGTTAGAAGAAATATAAAAAGAGTAAGGATCTATTGATTTGTACACATATATTTATATCTACCCTATTATAACCTGACTTTGATATAATTGGGGACTAGTAGAGAGATGTTTTTTGTTCATTCTGAAGATGGATGCATGGTATATCAAGAATCAAAATCCCACAGAATGCACATTCTCAAAAGCAGGGATCAGTATAAATTGCCTATATTCCTCTAAATAAAGGCTTCATTGCCACAGTCACAAGAAGGGTGACAAGCCTGATTTCACTCCCCACTAGCCTTCCTGGTTCAGCGAGGTAGCTGCAGAGTATTCAGAGAGGACCTCAGGCAAAATGCAGGTTGTCTGTAGAAAATTTATCAGCCCCTTGAATGGCAGCAGGGAAGTGACCTGCAGGTCATCAGAAATTTAATTGCCAGCTCAGGTGATAGGAGTGCAATCAGGCCTGGTTAATTTTATGCAGGAGATGCTTAAATCACACCTAAATTGCTTCTTAAATGGTTACTTGTTTTCTGCTTGTACACCTTTATTGCTTGAGAACTCATTTCATAAGGAATCACTAGTTCATTACTATGTAGTTGAAATTCCCAATTTCTGGTTCTTTCCTTTAGGCTCAATATAAAGGAGCCCCTTCTGTGTGTGTGTGTGTGTGTGTGTGTGTGTGTGTGTGTGTGTGTGTGTCTGTGGGTCTGTGTGTGTGGTGTGTGTCTGTGGGTCTGTGTGTGTCTGTGAGTCTGTGTGTGTGTGTGTGTGTGTGTGTGTGTGTGTCTGTGAGTCTGTGTGTGTGTGTGTCTGTGGGTCTGTGTGTGTCTGTCTGTGGGTCTGTGTGTGTGTATGTCTGTGTTTTCTTCTTGCCATTCTCAATTTGCCTGGCTCTCTTTGACAAGTGATACTTTACTCCTCTGTCAACTTCCCCAGATAATCGCTTTTTGGACTATTGATTCATTCTTTAGTAAGTGCATATTGAGCCCTACTAAATGATAACCACTGTTCAGAGTATGGTTGATAAGCAGAGCACAAAACCAACCAGAATGCCTGTTCACATGATGTTCACCTTCTTGTGGACAAGATAGAGAATAAAGAACATAAATCAGAAAGAAAGGCAATATGCTGAAGGGTAATAAATGTTTGGAAGGAAATGAAACAAAAAATAAAATATGAAGTGGAGATCTGACTACAGAGAGGTTTTACAATATTAAATAGAAGGGTCAGGAAGTTCTCATAGATGGGCATGCTTGACTCAAGACCTCAAAAAGGTGAATATATGAATTGAATACTTGATTCAAAAATATTTAATTAATGATTTACACATGTTAATATAGCTATTTCTTTTCTTAATGAAATTTCTTATGTTCTTATTGTCTTCATTTTATGCCTGGTTTCCCAGTTTAAACTATTTCAAATTTAATAACTTTGACAGATAAATTCTTATCATTTTTTCCTACTTTGAAGGACATTTATACTTCAAAGACATTGTTCTAGTTAAATTTATACTTCAAAGATATTGTTCTAGTTATCTATGGCTGACAACAAACTGCTTCAAAGCTTAAAGGCTAACACAACAATTTTATTGTATATCACAATTTCATGGGTTATGAGTTTGCACAGAGCTAGCAGGTAATTCTTCTGCCGCAGTGCCGGTGCTGGCGGAAGCATTCACCTAACGTGAATGAGGTCTCGTCCGGAGGGCTCGAGGTGGTGTCAGTCCTGTCTTCCTGGTGCAGAGGCTGCGTGGCTGCGACAGCAGACTGAGGGCTTCGCGTGGCCTCCCCAGTGGCTCAGGGTAGTCAGACCTCACGTATGGCAGTTTGAGGCCCCGGGAGGCTGTCTCAAGGGGTTGAATCTGGCAGTTTCTGAAGACCTGAGTGCAGAAACTGATACAGTGTCATTTCTGACATACTCGGTCAGTCCAAGCAGTCCTGGAGCTGGCCTCGGTTCCAGGGAATGAGATCATGCCCAACAGAGAATGTGTGACCCTCTGCATTCATTTCCTAGAGTTGTATAACACATTACCACAAGCTTATTGGCTTAAACAACCAAAATTTGTTCTCTCACATTTCTGAAGTCCACAAGTCAGAAATCAAGGTGTTAGCAGGTCCACAGGTCTCTAAGGGTGAATCCTTCCTGACTTCTTCCAGCTTCTGGTGAATCCGGGCATTCCTTGGCTGTGGCAACGGAACTCCAATCTCTGTTTCCATCTGTACCTGGATCTCTTCTCTGAGTCACTGTCTGTCCTTCTCTGTCTCTAATAAGAATAGTCTCATTAGATTTAGAGTCCACCCTAATCCAGTATGATCTCATCTTGATCCTTGTCTTAATTATATATGCAAAGACCCTAATGGGGTTCTGGGTAGACAGAAATCTGGGGGGGACACTATTCAACCCATTGTATCATTTATATTCTTCCACAACAATAGAAGTGAATGGCCAGGATAGTATACATGGATGATGAAAAAATAAATAACTAGGTCCAAAGCACTGGGATGTATGATTGTACAAGCTTTGCTAACTGCAAACCTCACGCTTACACATCCAGGAAACCACGATTCTCACCAAACATTTTCTCCTTTTTCTTTTTCACAGTGACATGAAAAAGGTTGGCGTCACTGTGGTTGGGCCACAGAAGAAGATCATCAGTAGCATTAAAGCTCTAGAAACGCAATCAAAGAATGGTCCAGTTCCAGTGTGAAGGGCTGTTTCTTGAAGGAGGCGGTGGCTGTGGAAGATGTAGTATCAATCTGCGAACGATGATTCTGCTCGACACACTGGTGGTCGCTTCAAGCTCAATAAGACACTCCTATATGAGTACAAATGCCTTAAAATGGAATCAAAAAACTCTTTATTTTCCCATATCATTTAGTGGATAGGTGGGTGGGTGTATTTTGTTTCGCAATTGATTTTTTATATTAGTTCATGGATTAAATTAAAATTCTTCAGCACGAAATGATGAAGAACTAGCCTAGAGCCATGGATCATATACTGACTATAATAAAAGCAAAATAAGTGAAATAACAAAATGAACAGAGTGGCTCTGTTCACTGACAGCCACAAAGGAAAACGCTTGTGATATTTTTATACACGGAAGAAATCTGTAACAGGTATTTTTTTTTTCTTTAAAAGCAAGCAAAACAGAGGAATTTATACCTCAAACTATCTGGCCATATTTACTACCTTTTCATTGTATTATTCTCTTTTATCTGTTAAAAGCATATAGAAATGAAGTTTGTAGTTCTTTTTAAGTACCACACATTTCTTTAATTATTAGCTTCATTAAATATTATCATGTAAAAATGTGTCTTAATTTTGAAGAAAAGTGCATATTTATTTTCTTTCCACTTGTTTTTATTGTCTTCTATTTATGCCTCAATGATTCGATTTGGATTTGCTTCAGCCGAGTGCCAAATGCTCTCTCAGACCGTCAGCAGCGGGAAACGTGGCCACCTCAGCAGAGGATGGTGGCTTTCTTTCCAGAGTTTTGAAACATCCACTTATCTATTTTTCTATCTATCCATATAGATACAAAAAGAAAGAAACCCAATCATTTCCCTGTTCATTCACTAACCACATCTCTCACTGTCTGAATTATCTCATACATTTTTGTCTCTCCACTTGGTACAAACTGTATGCTCCTAACTTAGCATAATATACTGACTTGTAAGCAGTGGCTTCCCAGTGGCATACCTGCCCCACTCTGGTGTTTAGAAACACTCCATTCATTGGTAAAGAAGCTATATTAGAGCTCCTAAATAGAGAATACCTACACTGGAAATAATTGGAATCCTATTTCGATCACTGCATTAATTGGCAACAGCCTATGGGCCAGTGCATGAGTAAAAAACATCACTTTCTGACAGGCTCCGAAATGTCATTCAATATCTTTGCTGAAATTTCTGAGCTGTTTTGAGGGAATGATTATAACTAACCTACTTATCTGCATCACTGGGGTTTAGTTAAATTATTAAACATTGCAATAATCTATAGCAGGTATTGTTATCTTAAATCGTCTTCCACTGAAATACACCTGTTGTAATTTTGGTGTATAAGTTAAAAGCATTGAACTTCTTTGCATTAATTGAGCATATAATTTTCAAAATAGTTTTATTTTTGAAATAAATAAAATGGTTATCTAGCAAATGATTCAAAAATCTGTAGGCAGTGGGGAGGTCTCTCACTGCGGGAACTTAGACTTACTACTTCATAAAGGTTAAATATGAGCATACTCAGTAATCTTTGAAAAGCTGTACCTGTTGTAGATTCAGCCACATATATATTGTGAAGCAACATTTTAGCTCTATCTATATTCTCTCTAAGGCTGATATAATCATTTTATGGGAATAAAAAATGCATATGTCATAAGAATAGAATGGATAAAACAATGCTGTAATCTTTATGTTTTCATGCAAAATGGAACATTATACAGCTTACAATCAGATCAAAATTCACAAGTGCTAATCTGTTGTAAATTTAGTGTAATAAGGCTTAGATTGTGTTCCTTCATATATGAGATTATTCTGTAAATTCGGCAATATTCCTTATGGTCAAATCATCCAACTAGAATTCTATATTGGATACATACGAGCATGAATTTTTATAAAGATATATGTGATTATGAAATTAATTACAAATTTTACTTAAGCCTGGAAGCAGCTAAAACCATTTTTTTAACCAAAACTTTGTGTTGTGGAATGTTAGAGTGAGATCTGAATCTGGCTTCAATCTTATTTTATCCCAGACTAGCATTTACTCTTGTATTCTGAGCATACTCCAAAAAACTCATGCATTTCATGAATTAATAGAAGTTGAAGATTGTTGACTCTCGTTCACTTATGTTGGCTGTGGTTTCCATTTGGAAGTAGAGATTCTATACACAGTACATTGCTCTTCGTTTTTTTACTATTTTTCTACCTGACCTCTTATACATTTACTTTACACGATTCTTACCCTGTACATATGTAAACATAACAGTGTACGATTCTTAACTGTGGAGTAGAGGTACTAGATGCTTATGGCCATCTCTTTGTACAGAAACTGCATTGACTTTCCATAAACATGAAACTGTATCTCCATACAATGGTATATACCATATTATCTGTTTTGTATCGTAAATTTGATTTACATATATTATTTATTTCTGGCACGTTGCCCAGATTATTCTGTACTAAGTATCAATTAAACCATGTATAAATGTGATATGATTGACAATATGTATTTACTTTAAACTTGTATTTTCAAAACATTACTCATTTAGTTTATGTTGTACAATGCAGATGGCCTCTTACTAATGTAAAATGATTTGTAGTGGAAACATTTATATTTTTATAATAAACATAATGAAAATATTTTTTACAGATTGAAATACAGAAGTGGTCTTTGAAGCTTTTTAAACTATTATTAAAATCTGTGCTTATTTAAACAGCAAAATAATGAAATTTATATGTCATGAAGAATGTGCTTCTGTTTCTTTTTTCTCCACTAGTAAGGAGGGGTTCATGTTATGCCCTTGGATACAGTGGGTGTGATTGTGTGGAATCCTTGCTCTATAGCAGGAGTGGGGAACATCTGGCCTGTGGGCCGTATAAGGCTCTAGAAATCAATACCAACTAACATCATACACCTCACCAAATTAGCCTTACCAAATATAGCAGAGTGAATTTTAAGTTGATAATTTTGTATGGCTCACGAATGATGTTATAAATATCCAAATGACCTTTGGCAGAAAAAAGGTTCTCCGCCCCTGCTCTAAAGGGATTAGAGGTGTCAGAGTGGGTTATGTCAAAAAGAAACCCAGAATATCATTTATGAAAAAAGAAGGAAGGAATTTTAAACAGGCCAAATGAAACAAATAAAAATTAAAAACAAACAACCACAACTTCAGAAAACACTCTAAGAACCTCCTGATGCTTTGTATAAAATAGGTCCCTAGTCATTTGCAATCTACTTAAAGAAAATCATGTACGTGAAAACCAAGAAAGCTAACTCACAATATGAGGCTAGATAACGTGATCAAGATTTCCAAAGAGGTAGAAGTAGATAAGGAGAGATCACAAAACAGATCAGATTTGAGCTTGCCCTGAAGGAGACACAGCATTTGAAAATGTTGAGTGGAGGAAAGAATAACTTGTAAACAGATTAGCTAAGTAAAGGGAAATAGGTAAATAAGAATATATTTATCCATTTAATAAAGATACATTAAGCACTATGATGATGAGACAGATACTTTGTTATCACCAGTTACAAGTTACCTCGTTAAATCTTTGCAACAATCCTGTGAATAGATAGTACCCCTTTTAGTAGATGATGGAATCCAGTCTTGGAATTCTTCCCAAGGTCACCCTAACAAATAGAAAAAGTGATTTCAAACTAGAATCTTCTTATTCTGTGTTCTTTCCATAATATAATTACTACTGCAATCCAAAAGAATCTCTGAGGACAGTGCCAATGGAAATTTGCAAAAATGATTTGGGGAAAAGCTGTGGGATAAGTAGAACAAATGATGTTACAAATCTATTTTGGTGGTGTAGGCATGAAGCTGTGCACTTTCTCTAGGGCAGTGACTTTCAACCAGTGTGCTGCAAGAACGTTTAATACATGCAATACTGCCCTGGCTGGGTGGCTCAATTGGGTGAAGCGTCGTCCCATACACCGAAAAGGTTGTGGGCTCTATTCTGGACAAGGCATAAACCTGGGTTACAGGTTAAATTCCTGGTTGGGAGGCAGCCAATCAACGTTTCTCTCTCTCTCTCCCCCCACCCCTTTCTCTCTAAAATCAATAAACATATCCTCAGTTGAGGATTGAAAAAAACAAACAAACATGCAATATCTGACTATTTAGTCAGGGGCAATGACCTCTTTTCCCTTAGATTGTCAAATAAAGTGACAACAGTCAACACAATAATAGCCATCCAGTATGAATGAATCAAAATTATACCTATTTTTTTTATCAGATCAGCAAAAAATACAATATATATTTTGGTGTGCTGCAGAATTTCAGTAATTAGTTTATGTGTGCCATGAGATGAAAAAGGTTGGAAATTGCTGCTCTAGGGTGGTGATAATAGAATATAAAAAAATGGAATGGATACACAGACACATGAAAGGAGAATTAACAGAACTTACCAATTTGATATGAGAATTGTTCAAAAGGTAGGAATCAAAGAAAACCATAAAATATAGGTCCTGGGTGTTTGTGGAAATGATAGCACCACTCATAGAAGTAAGGAATAAGAAGAAGTTAAAGTAACATCATGAACTTACTAAATTGATGGTGTTAGCCAAAGCTTAATGAGTTAGTAGATATTGAAGATGTGAGTTTGAAGCTAAAGGAAAAAAATCAAAGGTAATAAAGATAAAAGGTGTCTCTGACACTATTTAAAGATCTACATGTCTTTATTTGTGCTATAATTATATATATATGATATATATCTTTATCTTGGACCACCTTTCTTAAGGTAATGCTAGCTGCTGTAAATGTTAAATCCCACATGCCATCAGCTTAAAATAAAAAATAATTTTAAACACAGAATAACCCCAAATATTTGCCAGGTGGCCTTGCTTGCAATGATTGAGATCCCACGCTCTTTCCATCTAGTGGAGAGTATAAGGCCTTGAGATCTTTCTCTCAGCCAGTAAAATTGAAGGGAGGGTTGTCTGGCACATTTTATGAGCCCTGCTTATGAGTGGCACATATCATTTCTCTCCTTCCATTGACTAGAAGTCAATCCTATTGCTATACTTAACTGCAAGAGAATGTGGGAGAAGTAGTGTGCCTAAAAGGAAGGGAAATTGTGGAAATCTATACAACAACCTCAAGCACAAGTCACTTTCACTTATATATGTAATATGTAATGTACAATGTATAATATGTAATATGTAAGAGGAAGATGGTTCTAAAAGGCTATTCAGGAACCATTAGTCTCTTGCTACCTCTACCTATTTCTTTTTCCACACAGACAACCATTTTTTACTCTTTTCTCTCATTACTTGAATCCAATACTTCTAGTAATGGACACCTGTGTTCACTATGGGTGCGAACTATTCAGATTTCCTTTCAAGAGAAAACTTACTAGAAGAGCAAATCGCTGACATCCTCAAGCTGTTGTAGTTTCAAACTCTCCAGCACAGTTTACCCCGGGACATGGAGCATGGTGGGAGTACTAAAGCCCATCCGTTTCCTCTCAAGTGACAGAATTTTGTAATAAGCAATCTTGGATATCATACTCTAATCACCCTGGCTGAGGGTTTTCTCAGAGGCCCACTGGAGTTTGAGCTTCCTATCCAATCTCCCTCCTTTGGTCTCTCCTTACACAGGTTTCAGATGTGTATTTCAGTCTGAAAACTCCCTATGCCTTCTCTTATTCCCTGTCCCAAGCCTTCCTAAGCATTTCCACCAAAAAGTTTCTTGCAAGTCTAATTCCTTCTTGGTGTCTGTTTCTTGAAGATCCTACACTGAGACAATGATTCTCAAGTTGATTATCCTGGCAATTAAAATGTCATCTTTTACTCTCCCCTCTATCTCACTTTAGGTCACCTAAGCCATCATGCCATCATGGGAATGCTAACTTTTTTCTCTGTCTCCCATCACAACCTCATTACTTGTCTAGATTGCCAAAGGAATGTCCTACATAATGCATCACCTCCAGTCCTGATACCTCCAATATCGGTCAGACTAATATATTAGAGCACATTCAGTTTTGTAGTTCCTCTTACAAACACCAATGCCTCAGGGACCCAGCAGGTTATAAAAACGAGTGAAGCAAGTGAGGAATGTGGTGACTCATGAAAGCACCCTTCACAGCCTTCTCAGAGACAAGGTGACAGAGGTCCAATGTGAATTCCTGACCTTTCCAGAAAATTCCTAATTGATCCTGCATTATAAATTATCTCATTGAAATGGCCTCTTTTTTATGCCCCCTCTAGACACGGCTGAGGGCACCTTGACCAGGAACTGCACCTTATAAACAACTGTGCCCCCTTGCCCATTGGAATGCTTGATAGAATAAGCGTTCAAAAAATTGAAGTTGAATTAAGCGCATTAGAACCATTTTTTGATAATATAAAAAAGGAGAATGTCCCTGGGTTTTTGGTCCTTATAGGGAAAAGTGCAAATTTCCTTGAGGTCAATAAAGCTAGTTAATGTTCTGGTTGTGTATCTTGGATCATTAAACATACTGATTTCTGCTAGAATTGGTTCATTTTCATAGAATTTTGTGGACTCTTTTCATTGGTCTCAATGCTCCCATTTTTCTTAGTGCAGTTAAGTCGTTTAAGTAGACCCTTGAACCAGAGCTTAGCTATAAAAATTTAACAAGGTAAATGCCAAAGCTTTTCTGATCCTTTATACTCTCTTACTATGTACAAATAATGTCAACATGCCTACTAAAAACTACCCTTCTTATGGGGCATCTGGGATACACATTCTATTGACCCAGGGGATCTAGACACAATTTAGGAAAATAAGTGGTAGAGTTAAGTACACTATAAAATGAAGATTTTGGAGGTTTACAGAAGTCTTCACCCTGAAATTCTCTGGGAAAACTCACTTACAAGTTGATAGAAAATAGTCATAACTAAATCATATTTTCCTGCTACATGTACTATCACTTTTCTTCTTTGAAGAAAGATAATGTTCTACTTAAATTTAAAAACTGACCATAGTAATACTAACAACAAATATAAATTTTAAAATTGCTTGATAATTTTCATTACATCTATGTACATAGATATGCATGTATGATAGTAACTTATTCCAAATATTAAAAATTAATATCAACTAAGCATTTACTATTTGCCAAGCACTTAATATACAGAGAGTTGGGCAGAAAGTAGGTTTACAGTTGTTCTTATGGAAAATAATATAACAATTAATAAATAATAATACAAGAATAAACTTTGTTTCATGTACTCAGAACTGTAAACCTACTTTTTCCAAACCCTGTATTATTTCATTTAATTTTCCCAGAAACTCTATGGACTGAATATGTTGTCCACTTTAGAGCCTGAGGCTTAGAGTTAATAATCATACCAGTCATATAGCTAACAAGAAGAAGAGCTGAAGTAGAAATCAACTCTAGGACCCTTTCTCTGAATAATTACACTCTATTAGTACAAGATGTTACTCAGTGATTCGGCTAGCGGTGACTCTGCCTCACACTTCTGCGGGACCCTTGGATTCTTGCGGTGTACTACCATGGTAGAGGAAGGAACAGGCAGTTAGCCTTGATTTCATTTCTGTGAACTCCATTTCAAGAGCATGAGCCTTGTCTGACATATGGTGAACTCTTCAAGCAAATATGCTCCCTTGAACATTCAACAAATAATCTAATTTGGAAACACCAAATACCACAAGGAAAAAGTAGTACTTTTTGTGCTATTTTCTGACAGATTTCCACACCAATGATTTATGGAAGTGTGTTAAGTTGGGATTCTTATCTGAAGCCAAAAAAAAAAAAAAAAAAATCCCTTACATTTTTTAAGCCTATCACCCTCAATGATGGAAGCCAAAACCTTGGAATGTTTGTTAAAATCAAGGATGAGAGAACACAAAATGTCATGTACTATCAAGAACTTATTGACTTTCATATGGTTCTCATTTATTCTCATACATAGCAAGTCAAAAGCCTTGGGAGGAAGCCAATACAAATTGTTATAGATAACACTATCTGAATTTAACTGCCATAGGTATGCTTCATATAATAAATATATATTTCATATCAGCAACTCAGCAACACAAAAATAGAAAAAGACTCTAGTCAAAATTCATTTGGATATTCTATTTCATAGAATACTCAACTTGCCAATATTATTATTTATCTTGGGCTGGAGATCCCTTAATACTCAATTTGTTTCATGTTTCTGACTCTAGAGTTTATATATATAATAATCTATGGAATATTGAAATTATGTTACAATACTATCTTAGGGTAATAACTTTTTTTCCAGTATATGAATTGTTAGTATATGCTTGTGGAATTAAATAGATTAAATTGTTTTATTTTCAATATTTTCAAAGACATTTTGCAAATTGGAATATTTTCTTTGTTTAACTGGCTACAATTCAGTTTTAGGCATCATTTGGACAAGGACATTTCTAAGTTAACATTCCGTAAAATTTAGCCTAATAGTGATGGATCATTTATCAAATGCCTAAGACAGTAACTGGCAAACAATAGATAAGAAGGCACAAAATAAGTATTTCTTGAATTAATTTTTAAATGTATTGTGAGAGGACAAATTAATATTACCTTTTTCAACTAAGATGACATGGATGCAGTGAATACTATACAACTGAGTTCCACTTAGGTTAATGTTTCTCTTAGAGATAGAGCAAGAGAGCGACAGAGAGAGATTTTTGTAAAGGCAAGTCTAATCTAACATATGGCCTGACCCATAGAATAAACTCATAACTGTTGAATAAATATTTTTAATGCAGTGTCATTATAGGTAACAAAATAATCCTATTATACCTTTTTCCACTGTGAAGAAAGGGAATACATATATGATATATTACTTAGTAATATTCAAAGAATCAATAAATGTCAAGGACAAAAATAAGACTAAAATTGTTTGAGAAATTCTTTTCTTCTAAAACAGCATGTACATAAAAGAAATCAAGAAATATTAAAGCAAGGTGTTTTGGTTTGGTTCTCTGTTTTAATGTATGTTCCTTACTATGGTGATGTAATATCACTTAGTGGCATAAATCACTAAGTCACTTAAAGTCACATATCTCTCATATTTTCTGTGGCTCAGGGACTCAGACATGGCATAGTGCAAAGAGCTTGTCTCTGCTCCAAGTTTTCTGAGCCTCAGATGTAAGACTCAAAGCCTGGGGGTTAGAATCATCTGAAGGCTCATTCATTCACATGTCTAGTTATTAATGTTGCTGTATTTGGGGACATAGAAAGGTTATTGTGTAGAGCACTCACACAGGGGCTGTTTTTGTGAACTGGGCTTCCTCATGACATGAAGGCTAGTTCCAAGTACAAACATCCCAGGGGAGACGGAGGTGAAAGAGCTATCAAGAATTGTGAAATGTCTGGGAATTTACCCTATTTATAAGCCAGCAAGTTAGCCTGTCACACTTTCATGAATGTTGGTGAAAGATATGAGTTCTCTAGGTCAGAGATAATGGATGGTTTGACACTCATATCAATAGCAGTAGCCAGAGCGTCGCCATTATCATGTGTTGGTCCCCCAAGCCTCAGTTTCCACAGAGTGATGCAAAGTGTACACAGCAGGTTTTGTTAAAGGAAAAAAAAACACCACAAGTTTAAGGAAGCTTAGTCTTTAATAATGGACAGAAAACAAACCTGCCCAACATTTGTCTCAGAAAGAGATATTGTTTTTATTATACTGGGAGAATGGAAATCAACTCCTTCACCCTCTCCCTTCATTCATTAGGAATTACTACAGGAAAATTCAAAGTGTTAGTATCTTCAAGGATGTAAAATAATTAAATGATGCTTCTCAAGTAAATATTGCAATTTGTATAAATATATAAATTTGGTGAGATTTGATAGGATTTTTACCAAAACTATAGGTAATTTTTGTAGAATTGATATCTTTAATATGGTGACTTTTTGAAAATTCATGAGCAGGGTACATCTCTCCGTTTTTTGTTTTTGTTTTTTTAAATATGTTTTTATTGAGTTTTAGAGAGGAAGATAGAAACATCCAAGTGAAAGGAAAGCACTGATTGGCTGCCTCCTGCATGCCCCAACTAGGAATCAAGCCCGAAACCCTGGCATGTGCCCTGACCAGGAATCGAACTGGGACCTCTCAGTCCATGGGACGACGCTCAATCCACTGAGTCACACTGGCCAGGCTACATCTCTCCTTTTATTTCAGTTTGCATTGGTATCTTTCATCAGAATTTTGTAATTTTTATTATAGAGATCTTGTACAAGTCTTATTTAATGTGTACCTATGTACTTCATTTTATTTGGAAAAATTATAAATAATATTGTAGTTTTGACTCCAGTTTCTATATGTTCATTGTTATTTCCTTGAAAATAATACATGTTGGGGTTTGATCTTATATCTCACTACTGTGTTTAACTCATTTATCAGTTCTAGGTTTTTACCTTTTGTAGATTCTTTGAAAATTTTCTATGTAGATAATCATGCCTTCTAAAAATTGTGGCATTTTTATATCTTCCTCTCCAATCTGTATGTTTTTCATTTCTTTCTCTCTTTCTTTCTTTCTTTCTTGCTTTTCTTTCTTTCTTTCTTTCTTTCTTTCTTGCTTTTCTTTCTTTCTTTCTTTCTTGCTTTTCTTTCTTTCTTTCTTTCTTTCTTTCTTTCTTTCTTTCTTTCTTTCTTTCTTTCTTTCTTTCTTTCTTTCCTTCCTTCCTTCCTTCCTTCCTTCTTTCTTTCGTCTTATTACTCTGGCTACATCTTATATTACAATGCTAAATAAGAGTGGTGAGCAAGCATCCTTGACTTGTGTCCAGTCTTAGGGAGAAAACATTCAGTCTTTCACTGTTAAGTATGATATTAGCTAAAGTTCTTTGTACATACTTTTTATCAATTTGAGAAACTTCTCCTCTCAGCTTTCTTATTTTTTTCAGGAATGGCTGTTAAAATTTAATGTTTTTTCTGTCTTAATTGCTATGATCATGTGGTTTTCTTCTTTAGCCTGTATATATAGTGATTATTCTCATTGATTTTTGAATATTGAACCAGCCTTGCATACCTGAAACAAATCTCCCTTGTTCATGGTGCATAAATATTTAATACATTGCTGGATTCAATTTTACTAAGGTTTTGTTGAGAATTTTGCATCTAAGTTCAATAGAGACATGTAGATGTAGTTTTCTTTCTTTGACATCTTTGCCTTTTTTTTACATTTTTTGTTGGGCTTTTCGTATGGAGCTTCATAAAATAAGTTAAAGATAATTCCCTTCTCCTTTATTTTCTAGAATACATTGTATAAACTTGTGTTAATTCTTCTTTAATTGTTTATATATTTCTTCAGTCAAATTATCTAGGTCTGGGGCTTTATTTCTAAGGAAATTTTAAATTTTGATTTCAATTTATTTTATGATTGTGTGATATTCAGTTTATTTCACTTTGTTAAGTTTTTGTAATTTGTAGTCTTTGAGAAATTAATACATTTTAATACATTGTCACATTTATGAGTATAAAGTAGTTTGTAATATTCCCTTGTTGTCTTTCTAATGACTACGGGGTCTAAAGTAATATCACTTGTTTCATTGTTAACATTTATAATTTACGTCTTCACTATTTTTAGTTCTTATATTCTAAAAGTTTCATAGGTTGTTGTTTTTTTAAGAACCATCTTTGCATTTTATTTTCTCTCTTGTTTTCCTTTTTTCATTTTCATTTGTATTTGCTCTTAACTTTATTATTTTTTTCCTACTAGTTCCAGTTGCTCTGGTTTTTCTTTTATTTTTTTAGCTCTTTTTTTTTTTCCCCTTAGGTAGGATCTTAGATTATTAATTTAAAGTCTTTACTCTCTTTTAAAATATCTATACAGTACTATACATTTTCATTGAATTGCTACTTTAGGCATATCTCATTAATATTGATCTTTTCATCTTTTGTTTTCATTTTCTTCAGTTCTATGTATGTTAATTTTTTTTTTTTTTTTGAGACTTACTCTTTCAGCCATGGATTATTTAAAAGTGTGTTGTTTAATTTTCAAATGTTCACAGAATTTCCTGTTATCTTTATTGCATTTACTTCTAGTTTGAGTCCATAATGATTAAAGAACATATGCTGTATGATTGCTCTTCTTTGAAATTTGTTGATATTTGTTTTATGATTCAAGGTATGGTCTAGCTTGGTGAATGGCCCATGGACACTTGAATAGTGTGTATATTATGCTGTGATTGGGTGGAGTATTTTTTAAAATGTCTACTTGATCTTGTTGATTGATAATATTTTTTAGTTATTCTATATTGTTGCTCACTTTTTATCTGTCACTTCTATACGTTGCCAAGAGTGCGGTTTTGAAGTCCTCAATCTTAATGGTGAATTTGTCTGTTTTTTTTTTTCATTCAACTCTATCCATTTTTGTTCGGTGTATTAAGAAGCTCTTTTGTTTGGTGCACACACATTTAGGATCACTCTATCTTCTTGGTAGGTCAATCATTTCATTATTATGTAATAACTTTATTTGTCTCTACTAATTTTCTTTGCTCTAAAGTTAGTTTATCTGATATAAATATAGCTATTCTTGCTTTTTAAAATCAATGCTTACATAATATAGTTTCTTCCAACATTTTATTATTAGTAAGTTTGTATCATGTTTGAAATTAGTTTTTTTGTAGACTCTATATAGGAGGGTCTTGATTTTGTATCTACTCTGCCAGTCTCTGTCCTTTGATTTGTCTATTTAAATGATTTATTTGTAAAATAATTACACTGTGGTTTAGGTCTATCAATTTATTATTTGTTTTCATTTTCCCTCCAGTTCTCAGTGTTCTTTCTCTTTTCTTGCCTTCCTGTGAGTAACTTAATCTTTTCTTTAGAATTATTTTTATTTCATTTTATTGTTTGGGATTATTGTTTTTGAATATATTTTGTATAAACTTTAGTGATTGTGATACTGTTGTAATTAGCTAGTTATTAATAATAGAAAGGGAGCAAAAGGCAGGCCAGACATTATAAGCATGTCCCTGCAAACTGTTGGGGGAAGGGGACTGAACAAAGAGAAGACAGAAGTATGCCCAGTAAAGTTGGGATGACAAAGGGAAGATACTTGCCTGTCAATCACACCAGGTGGGGTGTCGGGGGGTGGGGGGGGATGATTGGCCAGAATGGATATGGCCACTGCAAGTGCATGGGAGATTTGAGATACTTAATTCCCTGAACAAAGTTTGCTCTCTTGGCTCTCTTGGGACTCCTGGGACTCGGGGCTTATGGAGCTTGTTTGCTCCTGCCTCCCTGCATTCATCTACATGGCTCACAGCATGTGGACCCCACACACAATAGACTAACGGACTAAAACTAGCCTGATGCTCAACTGAACCCAGCTTCAACATGGAAAGAAAAGTCTGGACACTGGTTTTCTTTCTAGTTTTACTGAAACCCCTGCTACACTTCCTCTATGACTGGATTAAGGGAAATGGGACTTTGGAAATGCAGGAATTTAACTCCAAGCAAATAAAAATCAGTCATTCTACTGTATGAGTCTCAGAAAATTCATTTTCTCAGGATATTACAAGGACTCCACCTCCAGCAGCACCCAGGGGGGAAGAAGACCCCTCACTTCATCTGGTATCAGTTGCTCAGAGCATTAAAATACACATGTGATTCTGAACATACATGTAAATTCTGATAATGTTTAGGTGAACAAATTTAGTCTGTGCTTGCCTCTACCAAATGAGAAGTGATGTAGATATTTTCTTAAGGTTCTTTGTGTTCTAAAAATTTGTAATATGTGATTAATAGTCATGGTTTAAAAAAATTTATTTTCTTTATTGATTTTTTTTAGAGAGAGAGAAAGGGAGAAGGAGAGATAGAAACATCGATGAGAGAGAACATCGATTGGCTGCCTCCTGCATGCCCCCTGCTGAGAATTGGGCCCACAATCTGGGCATGTGCCCTGACCAGAAATCGAAGTGGCGACCTCTTGGTACATGGGTCAATGCTCAACCACTGAGCCACACTGGCCGGGCAATAGTCATGATTATAAATGTGTTTTTATTAGAAAATTATAGTGCTCTATGGAAAAATAAAACATTACAGTTTTGCTACATCTATTGATTTTTAAGTGAGAAAAAAATACATATACATGTATGTATATGTGTATGTATATTGGTGAAAGCATGTTTTAAAATGGAAATTTTTCCAAAGGAATTAAGAATAAAGATGGGTTTATTATCCATGCTACTGATTAGAGGTTTTTGAACTGACTTGTCCAGAGTTTAAGGAGTTAATTGAAAACAGTTCAGAACCCCCTTGTAATAATTCTGGATTATTTGGCATGTGAGAGGAATTCTAACTGTTCTTCACTTTTCCAAAAAAGGCATATTCGTTTTTGTAATTTTTATACTTTTACATATTAATAAATGCATCAATGTTTTTAAAATTTGTAAAAATCACCATTGTAATATAAGCTCACATCTGTGATTTGTATGTTTTTTGCAGATCACTGAAACAACTCAGGCAATAGAAACAAAAGCACCCAGTTAGCTAAGTTACTTATCAGAACTAAAATAAGTCCCCCCCCCCCAAAAAAAAATCGATGCATTTATGCAATGGCAACAATTAATGTGTTTTTGTTTGCTTGCTCGTTTGGGATACCTACCCTCTGCCAGGCATGGTTCTAAGCTTCGATTCTTTTTTGTGAACTAGAGAAGTAATGACACGAAGATGGATGTAGAAGTTAATGTTGAAGTCTGAAAAACCTTTCGTCCTTTGACTCCTGCAACAGGTCAGATACTAAGATAATCTGCTCTTCCCACAATCCGTGAATCATTAAAGAAACTCACATTTGTTGAGTGAAGTGCATTTCTCTTGGTTTCTGCATTCTGATACAGTTTAAAGGACATACTTAACCATTACACTATGTACTTTTGGAGGACTGACTAAAATGTTTTTATTTATATGCCCTCAGGTGTTTCCAACACAAAAGGATTTTTAAAAAGTGACTATTATTTTTAAAATATGCTTTTTGTTGATTTCAGAGAGAGAGGAAGGAAAAGGGGGAGAGAGAGAGAGAGAGAGAGAGAGAGAGAGAGAGAGAGAGAGAGAGAGAGAAATATCGATGTGAGAGAGAAACATCAATCAGCTGCCCCTCATATGCACCCGAACCGGAGAAGAGCATACAACCTGGACGTGTGCCCTGACTGGAAATCAAACCTGTGACCCTTTAGAGCACAGGACGATGCTCAGCCAACTAAACCACACCAGCTGGGGCTGAAAGTAGCTATTTTATTTATTTATTTTTAAATAATTTTTCTTTATTGAATTTAGAGAGAGAGGAAGGGAGAGGGAGAGAGGTAGAGACATTGATGAGAGAGAACGTCTATTGGCCGCCTACTGCATGCCCCCCACTGAGGATCGGGCCCACAACCTGGGCATGTGCCCTGACCTGGAATAGAACTAGCAACCTCTTGGTGCATGGGTCAATGCTCAACCACTGAGCCACACCAGCTGGGCTGAAAATAGCTGTTTTAAGTGGATATGGAAATAAACATAGATATAACTAGATATTATATGTTACTGTGAATATTTTATTGCTTGTTAAAAAGTACTGTGGTGGCCCTGGCCGGTTTGGCTCAGCGGTTAGAGCGTCGGCCAGCGGTCCGGAGAGACCCGGGTTCGGTTCCCGCTAAGGGCATGTGCCTCGGTTGCAGTTTGTCCCCGGCCCTGGTTGGTCGTGCGGGTGGCAGCCACTCGATGTGGCCCTTTCACGTCGATGTTTCTCTCTCTCTCTCTCTCTTTCTTCCTCTCTCTCCCTCCTACTCTGTCTGAACAAAAAATGAAAAAATGTCCTCAGGTGAGGATAAAAAAAAAAAAAAGTACTGTGGTGGAAAAAAATGAGGATTTAGAGTCAAATAAACCTGAGGTCAGTTGAATTTAGCTGTTTTTATCAGTTGAATTCAATGTTTAATGAATTCTAGAGACTTAGTTTCTTTAGCATGAACATAAAAATAATTATATCAACTAATTGAGTTGGAGTGTAAAAATGGAGTATTATAGGTAGAGTGTTTTTCCTTAGTTTACATACTCAAGCAGTATTTTCCTTTCCCTATTTGTTTATATTGGTCCAGTGAAAAGTCTGGTTTTCAGATTTGTTAATCAAAATTGAACTTTGAAGAAAGTGAGCTCGAAACATAAATTTTCAAAAGCCGTTTGGGAGCCATTGTTAAACGCTTGGCCAGCCCTCTTAATAATATTTTACATTAAAGTGATCGATAATTATTTTCAAGATACAGAATAAGCCTTCTCTTATTTCTCACTGTTAGAAAAGTGATTTTTTGTTGACATTTGAAGTATGTTATAAGAAAATTATATAACGTAGAAAATTTCCTTCAGTGAAATAGAATATTTTGACTTTCTATGAAAGCTGTTTTTCAGTCCCAACATAAATAATACAAAATTTAATTTCCATCTTTTGGTTTTAAATTATAAGTCATATATTCCTAGGTTACAGTAGACTACATGCATTTAGAGAGCTGGAAATGCTGTTTCAGATAGGTAGATCTTGAGTAGTAAAAGGCTACTTTATGAGCGTAGTTTCCTGCTACGTAGGGAACATAAATTATTAAATTTAGTCTGAAATGATTGAAAAAAGTTCCAACGTCTTTTAACAATTAAAAAAAATATGTGAGGCTCTGAGACAATCTGATTCACTCAGCAAATTTGTATTTTGATTAAAGGAACGATTTAATCCTACACAGTAAGTGCATGGAAAAAGTTGGCCAGCTGTTTGATTCCATGTGGTTGTTAGAGAAGAAAATATGGCCCTTATGCAGCCTTTTAGCCTTGTGTAGCTTTGTGATTGTAGTTGTTTACTCATGATGGAAATGTTCTTATTACATTGTGGGCAAGAGGCACTTTTATTGGTTTCCTCACAGTAACTGCTTATTTCAGGAAGCATTAGATTAAAATGCTAGATGCAGATCTCTGGAGTTGATCTTGTAACAGAGCTAGAACACACTGCCTTGATTCTTAGACATGTGCAGGAGACAAACAATTTCCTAAGAGGCTGGATGCAATTTTAATAATTTATTCTACCCTTAGTAAAGATATGGGCATATGTATCAAAAGATGAAGTTTGATATAGCCTTCTCTAAATTTTAGTTTTACACGTATTGAGCAGTTGAGCTTCCCATGACTATAAAATATCATTTAAAAATAAAAGCTCAGTCCTGTAGGTCCAGGTGAATCACCGTTAGTTGGTATGCTCTCATTAACCATTATACTACCAACACTGTTATGATCAACACAGTGCTGACCTTGGACTGCTGTCTGCTGCACTTCGAGCCGAGTACTCCTCCGGTGGTTGGGCCCGTTGAGTCGTACATCTTTTGTCCTAAACCATATGGAGCATGTTTTTGTATGAACTCTCATGATTGAGGACAGCTGTCTCAGCCCCAACATTTGCCTTCAGGGGATCTTTGCATCATTTAACGATACAGCTAACAACATGTTTTTATCATGAAGTTAGCCATATACAGCTTGACGGGGAATTCCACTGTTTCCTCCCTAAAAAACACATGGAAGAGTCTATAGTTTATCTTTTTCTCTCTCTTTTCTTCTTTCTTTTTTAACGTCTCTTTCCTTTCTTCCTTATTTCTATTAGTATTTACTGGGTGTCAAAAACATGCTAGGTGGGGCTTGTAACATCAAATTGCATGTTTCCAATAGTTTAAACATTGTCTGCAATTTCTAAGTGCAGTTCATATTCCATTCAATTTCTTGTTTTGAGTATAATTTAGATGTCCTAAAATATATGTGTTACTTTTCCATGTATTTTATTATAAATAATATGATTCAGATTCAACTCTTAGATTTTCCTGAAAGATATTTTAAATGAATCTGTCTAATATGTGCACATGCCTCATAAGTTTACAGCCCAAATGTTGATGAATCTATACTGAAATTCTACTAACTTGTCCTACTTTAGAGATGTTCATTATAATGTAGTCATAAGTGTATAAATATTTAATTTAATCAATTTAATCACTTTTAAATGGTTATAATAACACTAAATAGGAAGTACAGTGACCTGTAATGGAAACTCATAAGCACTGGGAATATATGAAAGAAACAAAATAATTAAACCAACTACATTATATATTGTTGCTGATTTTTACTTTATAATTTGTAAAAGACCTCTTTTGTTGTTGATACAAAGGTAAACTATTGAAAAACCACAGAGTAATGAAAAAATCTAAGTTGATGTAATAATACAGACTATAGTCATAATATTTTTGTTTCCTCATGGGTGAATTGTCACTTGTCTCATTTATTGCTAAATGAAGTGTTCAACTATGTCTCCAAATAATTCCAAATTATACAGATGAATAAATTTAGAGAGTCTCAGTGAAATCATATTGATTAATGAATAAAAAATATTGATATTTATTTATTCTTTCTAGTGCTTATATTTATTCTTAATAATTCAGATATGCAACAAAAATATCATTGACTATCTATGGATGCCAGGTATTGTATGTGATAAACTAAAGGTACAGAAATGAACACGATGTTGTCGCAATCTGGTGGAGTCCACTTGTTGTTGGTACTGAGAGTTTGAGAAGACACAGAGACAATAATGATAGACTTTGTTTTCAAGGGTGTGATGTCTTAAGTAGGGTGTAGGCAAAAATTGGCACATTAAATGAATGATGTGAAGATACCAATATTCCCCAAATGCAAACATAATTCTGTACTACGACTAGTTTTTATATCTCTTTGTTAAGATATAATTGACATACCATAAATTTGCCCATTTTGAGTGTATCGTTTTGATCATTTCTACAATTGTACTACCACCGCTACTATCCAGTTTTGGAACTTTTCTCACCTCCTAACTTCCCTGTATCCCTTTGTGGTTCCCCACTCCCAGCTCCAGCCCCAGGCAAACACTGATCTGCTTTTGCTCTCTGTTTCCTTTTCTAGAAATTCCAGAAAAATGCAGTGATACACAGGGTGGGGCAAAAGTTGGTTTACAGTTGTTTGTATGGAAAATAATACAATAGTAAATAAACAATGATACAAGAATAAGCTCTGTGTTTTGCACACTCACAACTGTAACCCTATTTGCCCCACCCTGTACAATGTAGTCCATAGCATACTTAGTTTTGTTATACATTTCATGTTTCTCAGCTTACTTTTTACCATGAAAACTATATTTCAGGTGGCATTGTGAAATGTGTAAGATGCTTTTTGACTAAAATCTTTTGGGGTACCAAATCTAACTCTGGCATCTTGCTCCAAAAAGCTGTTATCAACCTTCAGAAAAGAAACTGATGGAGGTATAGGTATGAGGGGCATTTTGACTTCTCATTTTAAAACGCTGATGTGCTGTTTTTCCAATATTCCACCATGCAGAAACCACGGGGCACAATGGGATTGACAACACTGAAGTTCTCAAATTTTACAGAGCAAATTTTTTTTTATCAATTTTGATTTTAAAGTCTCTGCCTTGTATGGGACATCATTCCAAAAAATTTCTTTGAACCCTTTGTTATAGTTATGATGTAGATACACACATATATATTTTTGATTTCATATATCAGAAACTGAAACTTACAAGAGATCAGGATTTGTGTAATGACACAACTAGTAAGTGACAACTAAGATTTAAAAACAGGACTGTCTGCCCCGGCCGGTTTGGCTCAGCGGTTGGAGTGTCGGCCTGCGGACCAGAGAGTCCCAGGTTCAGTTCCTGCTAGGGGCACGTACCAAAAAATAAAAAATAAAAAAAATAAAAACAGACCCGTCTGGAGCGGGGTGGGAGCAGGAAGGCAGGGGTCAATGGGGACAAAGGGGGTGACATCTGTAATACTTTCAACAATATAAATAAATAAATAAATAAAAGCAGGCCTGTGGAATTGTGAATTCACTACTTTAGTTCCTGAGAAAATTGAAATACTTTAACATTATAAACTTATTGGTGGTAGTATATTATTTCTATTTTTTTTTTCTTTCAAATTTTATTTTTTTTTATCCTCACCCAAGGACATTTTTGCATTTATCTTCAGATAGAGCAGGAGGGAGAGAGGGAGGAAGAGAGAGAGAGAAAGATCAATGTGAGAGAGACACATCGACTGGTTCCCACCACACAACCCTAACCGGGGACGGGGACAAACCACAACTGAGTTACGAGCCCTTAGCAGGAACCGAACCCGGGACTCTCTGGTCCGCAGGCCGTAGCTCTAACCGCTGAGCCATACCGGCCAAGGCTATATGTGCTATTTTTAATGATTACCTTAAAATATGTAACCATGCTCAGCACACAATGGAATTTCAATTATTTATAATAAACTGTTCTATCATTTCAATAATTATTAAACACGAATATACCAAATACTACACTAGTTGTGTGGGGTTAAACTAAGAGTAAGAAATAAAATAAATTCCAGTGTAGTTTTCATATATTCTTAAAAATCTCCCCTCATGATGTATCTAAAATCACACACACAAAAAAACTTGTCCTTAAAATTTCAAAAATCTATATTACATCTAGAAAAATCAACGGTTTTGCTGGCCCCTGTCTCCTTCCCCAAAGCAACGTTTATGCCACTTTGCTGTGCCCAGTGAGATAACTTCTTTTCGGTGCATAGATTATGTTATTCTTGTTTTTCTTTTTTAGGACAGAAAAACTAACAAGTGAATTAATTTAATTATATCACATCTACCATTATTCAATTATTTTAAAAATTTAAAAAGCAAATGCTATTATAATACATTTAAATGCAGTCTGAAACTCTTTTGGGAAGTAATGCTTTTAGAACCACATTCCCAAGCTGTTTTACTGGACGTTTTTAGCAAGAAGTAAAATCTTAATGTGTTTCCATATGCAAGACTTTCACACGCTTTTTATCAGGTACTAGAGAAACACTGAATGTTAATGTCTTCAAATCTTGCTGAGCTGGTGTACTCTGTAACCCCTTTCATACTGAAGATGTCACCCACTTAACTTCACCAGAAGTGTGTTTTCACAATGCATGATAATGACAAAGAAAAATGACAGGAAAGAGAAAAGTCCCATCAGGTTCAGAGTCAAAAGGAAAAAAAATAAAAAAAACTTTTTCCTTTCCGTTATCTTTTTCATTTCAATAAAGAAAACATAATGGATTTGCAACATGCTTATCAAAATTTACTTAAATTCTTCATTTACAACTTAATTCAGAAAACTTACTTATAAAATTGTGAATTTGACATTTTATTAAAAGTTTGCTGTCAAAATATGTTTAATTAATTGGTGCCAGCAATTGGATACATTTATTAATAACTAATACTCAGACTACTTTTGCCAGTATTTTTCTTATAGAATTCTCTCTTGTCTTTCATTCTTTTTCTTTCATTTTTCTATAGGAGTTTAAAGTTTAGTCATGGGACCATACCATTAAGTTTATCATTCAAATCTTTATCAGGACATTGGAAATTAAAAAAACAACGTATGCATTCTGGATGTGACGCTAGAGACAAAGGCATAAAACAAGGGAGTGTTTCTAAATGTCTTCCAATAACAATGAAAAAAACGGAAGTTATTTGCAATCCTAGAAGATGGTTAAGGAAAAAGTGAAACCTGAAACTAAGGAAACAAAAGTTTAGACAAGATAATCCCAACATCAGAGAGAGCATTTGTCATTGTCAGAACTCCAAAGAGCAATAAAGCTTTAATCCATTTCATGGACCCCAGGCCTCATGGTCTAGTAATTCTTATGTCACCAAACCATCTTCTGATCTGTATGAAATTACAGTGTGTCACCACTCTGCATCTGCAATCTTAATGTTTCCGTCCTTTGATTGCATGACAAGAAAACTCTTGAACCAGAGCTCTCCACTTCACAGGAGTTGGATGGAACCAGCTGCTCATAATTTTGGAGTTTTATAAAAAGGGCTCTTTAGTTCCAGAATCTCAGTCTGACCTGTGTCTATTTTCAGAATTCTTCAGGAAAATTTTTTGGCTATCTTTTAGTATCTTAAGCATTTTTTTAAAGTACTGAGAAAGATATTTCCAAAGCTACCCATAGACTAATTGTCTTTCTCCACTGTTTCTTCAATTG
This sequence comes from Tadarida brasiliensis, assembly GCA_030848825.1. Lineage (NCBI taxonomy): Eukaryota > Metazoa > Chordata > Mammalia > Chiroptera > Molossidae > Tadarida > Tadarida brasiliensis. The sequence goes on along the minus strand of CM061260.1, from coordinate 87,348,582 downwards.
TGTAAGAGTTACGGAATCTAAAAATAGATCATTTTAAATTTTATGCACTTATTTCAAAACCGAACATTTATAAATGGCTTCATCATGTCCCCAGAAAGAGACATTGTTGTCTAAAATTAATATTTACTAAAATTTATGTCATATTAGATACTGTGTGCATTTCTTCAAATTTTCTGTTGTGAAGCATCAAAATGGAATTGTTAACAGTTTTTATTTGGTATGAACAAAAGGAGTGTTTAGAAATGTTATTGATGGAGAAATCAATTTCAAATTATACAAAACTCCAAAGTCTTCTGTTCCCACTTTTCCTATTCCCTGAGAATACAAACGTTTACAAACTCTCTGATAGCCTTGTGGATGGTCATTGATATTTTATTTAGCATTAATTTTCCTCCTACAACACAGCAAATGTATGACATAACTTCCTGTTCTGTTAAAAACAGAACTGATATCTGAACAACTGGTTATAATAAGACTCTGCAGTTTATATGTTCTGTTAATATTTTTCTGTGATATCTGGAAAATTTTTGTAATCTAAGTGTGTTTATTAGAAATCAAATCAGGGTCAGTAGGAAGTCTCCACACAAATAGGAAAATTGAACCGTCACAGTCACGTAGCCGTGCTGCCAGTGGTAAATGGTTTTACATGACAATTTGTGCTTGCTCTCTCCCTCTCTCTCTCTCTCTCTCTCTCTCTCTCTCTCTCTCTCTCTTCCCCCCCCCACTGTCTTTTTTTGTCCCTACTGCAGACAAATAGTAGTTCATACAGCAATATGAGTTATAATTGATTTATTCGTAAGGATTACAGTGAACGTGCATTGCTAATAATTATTCCTACAAATTATGTACATTTAAATGAAAACACGAAGGGCTCCTGGGGTGACGGGAGGATACGCGTTTACACAAAATACTCTGCATTGGAAAAAGCAGTAGTCATATTGTGAATAATTAAGTTTGGAAAATATTATATGCGATATACCTCCTACTGGTGAGTCTTTATGCTTGTTCTCTGTTAACGTCTCTAGAAAGTTCAGCACTAAAACATCTGTTTAACTGTTCATTCTACATCACTCAAATCTGTTTGACCGCAGAACGCTTTTCTCTAGGTATCTGTTTTGCAGAAAACATGCTGGGAAATGCTGCTCAGTGCTGTCCTGAATCACCAGCCCAGAGTTTCTACTGACATGATAGTCAAAGGCTAAAATGGTTTTATATCTGTCTTGCAATATTTTAAGTTTACAAATTTTATGGCAAAATATATAAGGCACCCTGATCATCAAGAGACTTATCCATTCAAGTGTGTGTGGGCTTCGACTCCTGTGTGAAGACTCTGCCTGCGCTTCGTCAGAACCAGTGATTCAGCAGGAAATTTTACGACTATTTTTCATTAATCAGATCCAAGTGTAAAGAACGTTAAGATTTCTTGGAAGTAGCTTTGTCAATGAAGATAGAATTAAATATCCGTATTTCCAGGATTCAGCTGGTATAGAACACACGTTTTATTTCCTCATATCTAAATCAGTTTAGTGCTCTACGTGTCCCTGTTATGTTCTTCATATAATACAAAGTGAACTTCTCTGAGAAAAATATAAATGATCTCAGACTTGGAGGCTATCATGAAACATTTTATAGCTTCGTACCAGGAAAGTATGAGGCCACCTTGCAAACATTTGAGAACAAATATTAAGCTCTCATCTGATGAAAATGTAATACTATTGAAGTTAAACCTGAAGATAACTCTTTTCTAATAGAGCAGCAATTTCCAACCTTTTTTGTCTCATAGCACACATAAATTAATGACCAAAATTCATTGGTGACCAACATATACTAGTATGTTTAGAATAATGCTTTTTGATAGAAAATGGAAATGTACAATATGACATAAAATTCAAAGCAGTGATGTGTATCAGAATCAAACTGAGGGAAAAGCATTTTTATATACATTAATTCTCCCCTGAAATTATAATTATATTTTTCTATTAATTTAACCTTAGCCTGACCTCTTTTTAAAATCCTGTTGTCACAAACTAAAGCAATGAAGTTGCCTCAACTCTTCCTTGAAAGCTTCCTGCTAATAGTTTAGATTCTTAAACCGAGCACGTTTCTCTAGGTTGTTTCAGCCAGTCGCCCCGAGGTACACAATATAGATACAAGATTAAGGCTTTTTATGGCTTAAAAAAATGACACCTGGTACTTACAAAGTCAAACTGAAATATGTTTAATTTTGTCACAGTGTTTTGCAAAATTGCTATTGAACATCTTCAAAGAGTCTTAGTGATTGCGATCAGTCTCCAGCCAGGAGCATGGTCAATGATAAAAGTGAAACTGCTTGAATGAAGGAAAATGTGAGAATGTTCATTCATAGCTACGTTATCAGAGTTGGTCGTGAAAATATTTCCATACAAGTTATTTTATCAAGAATAGCACATGGCATAAAGTGAAGACCAGTGTTTGCTATTCAGTGAAACTAATTCTATCTCATTTTAAATGTGTATTTTCAGGCAATGGGGTACAGCTGGCTAGTGACCTCTTGCAGAAATACTGAGCAGATTTCTTCATTTGTCTAATATAAGATATAGTGTTTTACACAGGACTAAGGAAAATTTATCATCATGACAGGAAAAGATAAAGCATCTAATAACTGAGTGATACCATATGTAGAATCTTTCAAAAGTATTTAGTAGTGCTCCTATATAACAGCTATCTCCATCCACTCTTTTTGGTACCTTTGTGTTGAAGTCAACATTATAAATTCAATGACTTCCTGAACTCCTGCTAGCAAAGAGCTGATGGATGGTTCTAACAGGCAACAGGTATGTGCGAGCAGGAGCTGGACCTTTATTTTCAAGTAGCATCAAGCCAGACACAAATCAGTCAAATCAGAACTTGCTGCTACCCAGACATGAAGCTGTCAGTGGATAATAGGATGCTTCCACATATCATTTTTATCTTACATCATGGAGATGTAAGTGATTCCAGTCATCCTTGAATAAAACTGTGCAGGATGAAATATTTATCGTTTTGTTTCAAAACAAAGTTAACCTTTCAAAAATCTTTAAACTCTACCAAATATAAATTTTCTCTGATGCGCATGTGAGAAAGAAGATTTCCCAGGCATGAAATGACAAAAACAATGCTGTGAGCCGTAGCATTCTTACAAGCTACCACCTTCACTCATTCCTGCCAGAAATAAATATTTCTTGGGTCTCTAGTGCTAGAACTTCAGGTCCAAGAAGCATTTGATAGAACTATTCAGACTTGATCATTTGGGAGCTTTAAATGTCAGACTTGAAGTCGGAAACTCAAATGACATCTTAATTACCTGGGGACATTACCTCAAAGTCATGAGAAGTAACTTCCCAGTAGCAGACTTTGCTTTGCCAAGATACGATATAAAGAGTGGCTACCGAGAGCAATACATAATAGTGACACAGGTGTTCTAGTTTGGAATGATATTTGATTAGAATGCTTCAAGTTTAGATATAAGCTTTTATAGCTTCACAAGATTTTATCGCTCACAAGGGGCAGAGACATTTTTTTAGAGTTTATAGTCGCACACCAAGAAAATATTTTCTTCTGGAACACTGACTAAGTAAAATGATATCAGGGTTGGGGTGTGTGTGTGTGTGTGTGCGGGTGCGTGCACTTCTTCCTTCTACCCTGCAGATGTTCCTAGTACATAGCTGTCTCCGAAATGGAAATACAGATGTCTACCCAACAGGGCCGCCTGCTGCCATGTGTTCATGTGCCCCACTGGATATTGTGAAAGGGCGAGCTCAAGCCCCAGAATTCTTATTTTAGTAGATTATTTCATCTGCTATATTTTTGAAGTTCAAATCAGAAGAGTTTGTTGCTTGTCTGACACACTACGGTGTATTACGTTGACCTGGAGAGGTCCACACAGTGACAGGAACACAGTGAAAGCACGGGCTTGCGTTTAATAACTGAGTGATACCACATGTAGAACCCTGAGTGTTTACACAACTGTGTGGGTGGGTTCGTGGAATCAGGACTTTTGCTGGATGTGGAAATCTGTTTACAGCTGCACTCAAGTAGGAAGGGAAATATCACTGGGCTTGATCAAAACACCATTTGGGAGAGGATGACCAACTTGGATGGGCTTTTAATCTTCAATTTGAAAACAATATCAATATAGAGTTTGTTTTTCCTAGTTCTTCACTGGAAAGTCGGCTTAATTATTGTGCTGCCATTTCGCACTTGACTTCACTGGAAGGCCTCAGGGGATGCAAAAAAGCTGTGGCATTCCTGGTTATTTACTACAGTGAAAGGCTCCAGATTAAAATCAGGTAAGGGACAAGTGCACGAGGTGATACCCAGGAGGAGAAAGCACACACACTCTCAGATGTCCTCTCCCAGTGGAGTCACATGGACATGTTTACTTCTCCCAGCAAAGATGTTTCTTTTTGAGCTAATTTTTATATATGGTGTAAGTTAAAGATGCAAATTCATTCTTCTGCATGTGGATCTTCAGTTTTCCCAGCACCCTTTGCTGAGAAGATTATTCCTGCAATGGTTTCTTGGGGCATATTTGTCAAAAATCAATTAAGGATTTATTGTTGAGCTCTCAATTCTATTTCATTAATTTATATGTCTATAGCAGTACCATTCAGTATTAATTACTATATATAGTTCTTATGTTTTGAAATAAAGAAAGTGTGAGTCTTCCAACTTTGTTCTTTTCCCAGAATGATATAGCTATTCTGGGTCCCTTATGTTTCCATATGAGTTTTAGAATCAGTTTGTCAATTTCTGCAGAGAAACCAGCAAAATTTTGACAGGAATTGTGTATCGTTGCTGAATCAATTTTAGTAGTAGTACCACTTTAAAATGAACATCCATGCCACCTAGCCACAAATACTGGATGTGTTCCGTGTATTTAGGTCTTTAACTTCCTTAATGATGTAGTTTTTTAGTGTAGACTTGCTTTGTTTTATTAAATTTATTCCTAACAATTCTTTTCTTTTAAAGCTTTTGTAAATTAATTTTCTTAATTTTATTTTCTGTATCCTGAAATCTTGCTGAACACGTTTATTAGCTCCATATATTTTTTCTGTCTTTTTAAGCACTTCTAAAGATACTTCTTTAATTTTATAGCATAATTAATAAGGTTACTATTTAGTTATATTGATATGTTTTGTTTTGTTTTCTAATGTTTCATTATTTTCTTATCTTTGAATTGCAGGGGGAATTTTTTTATATATTTTTCTTTAAATTTACTGCTGGAAATGGTTTATTAATATTAAGAGAATTTTTACATTTTGTAGCTAAAGTTAAATTTGTCTAGAATGTTACTCTTTTTTGTACTGTAATTTTCTCATATTAGTGTTAACGTCTTATCAGAGTCCTAATTTCCCAAACTTTTATTCACCTTTGAATTATAAACTCTCCAGATTTCTCATTCTCTTCTAAATTATGGGTTTTAGAAAAAAGCCATTATATTAAACTAAGAGATCAAAATTGTGCTTTTTATTTTATTTTATTTTTCTTTATTGATTTTAGAGAGAGAGGAAAGGAGAGAGAGAGAGACATAGAAACATCGATGAGCGAGAACATTTGCTGCCTCCTGCATGCCCTCCACTGGGGATTTGGCCCACAACCTGGGCATGTGTTCTGACCAGGAATCGAACCGGTGACCTCTTGGTGCCACACTGGCCAGGCTAAATTGTGCTTTTTAATTTTACTTATATACATTTACATATTCATTTTGAATTCATAATTAATATCATTTACCTTAACTTAGAGATACATTTCTACTATTTTAGTATAAACTCAGCCATATACTCTTTCACTTTTAAAATATGTTCACCTTTCATCAAGGTGCCAGGAAGCATTCGTTGAGACCTCCTTTCTGTGTCAGAAAAACATAACTTTTATCTCAACTTGTATGATACCACACAGGACATGAAAAAGGAAATGACTACCTTATCCTTTCTCTTCTATCTTTTTTAAAATTCTGAGATAAATTTTATTCCTGTAGGTGTTCAATTTCCATTGCTCAGCCGAGCTCACTCACTTAGATAGCTCGTTTACATAAAGCACATTCTTTAATGGGGAAGATAAACAGAAATGAGATTCATAGCAGGGATTTCTAACTATTCAACCAAATCACTCTCTTCCCTGCTGAAAAAAAAGACACAGAAGAACATTCACTTCACACCTCCAGAAAAACCTCACAAACTTAGTAAAACATTTATTCAAGGTATTTCGTTGTAGGTATGAGAGTAGAGGCTTATGTACCGAGCTTTACTACCAGCTCTGTCCTCAGCTCAATGGTGCACAGAACTCCAAGGAGGCTGCCATTTCACTGCAGTGAAACATAGACGTGATCCTTGCTGTCCACCCCAGAAAAGGTTTTGATGGAAAGAGAATTAAACTAGGAGCCAGGACACCTGATTAGCCACTTATCTTTATCATAAATGTTGTGAGACATTGGGCAAGCTGCATTTTAATCTCTGCAAACACTGCTTCCAAGTAAAATGGGGGAGTTGAACTAGCTATCTCTAAAGTCCACTCCATATGTAGAATTATATGATATTATGCTGATTAGAGACATCGTATTCAAGTGTTTCTTGATAACGTAAAACTGGAAGTTTAACCGTAATCTTAGAAACACATTGATGTTGAAATTAGCTAATTTATTTTGAAAGAGCTTAGCTTTGATCTAATGCATAGATTCAGAGCAGCATGATTTGCTTTAAACACAATTTAAACATAAAGTGACAGTCAGAGAGAGATTATTGTTAGGCCCAGTTTTTTAAAAAAGAGCTTATGTTGCAATTGTGTCTTCAATTAGCCACAGATTCGCGTAAAGTTCTTACAAAATGTGAACTACGGTTTTTGGTTTGTTTGCTTTTTTTCCCAAGGATCCCTTAAAACAGAGCTTCAAATAATGGTCATAACAGAGTATAGTTAATATGTTGTTTTAATTTATTACAAATATATGCTTTTTAACATTTATTACAACACATTATTAAACACTTATTTAAGTGATTTAAAACCAAATTTAATATGTTTAGTTTCCTTAATTATGATAGGATAAAAACATAATCTTAAATAATTTTTAAAAAATTATTATAGAAAGTAATATAAATGCAAAGTTAACTGACCAAAATTGAATTTATTTTTAATGTGTATTATATTTCTTTGTTATGTTCATCTGCATTATGCTGACAAGCTTCAAGTTGGCTTATATTTTTATTTAACTTTTTCTTCTATTATATTTCTGTAACTGTATATACAAATTGTTTACATTTTGTACTTGACTTTAGTCAAATTTTTAAAAAGTAACATACCTGATAACCACTTGAAAACATTAATTTAAGTTTTAAAATTTTGGAATATTGTTTAAAATTGTGACTCCACAGCCTAGATCTGATTCACTCACTATAAAGTCTATATGAAGATTTTAAAAAATGAGATATGTGATGCAATTAGTGATAAAGTTGACAAACTTTAAAAAAAATTTTAATATATATTGCCAACTTTCTCAGTTGAACTTTGGCCTAATTTAAGTATAGATAAATTTGTTAAAATATTTACTAAATGAATTGATGAAAGCATTCTATTTTCTCCTCCGATTTATAATTTCTAGTTTTTATTTTCCAGTTTTTCTTTAACAATAAAAAGTGTTTTAAGAGGTTGATGTGATAAAGAAGTATACAACTGGGTTCCTGCCTCCAAGGTGCTCAGGATCTACTTGGAAACTCGGAATGTAGACAGAAAAGAAAGAAGGAAGAAAGAAAGTAGGGAAAAACGAAAAAGAAAGAAAGGAAGGAAGGAAGGAAGGAAGGAAGGAAGGAAGGAAGGAAGGAAGGAAGGAAGGAAGGAAGGAAGGAAGGAAGGAAGGAAGGAAACTGTAAATTACTTAGTGGTGTCAATTTGATTTTTTCTACTATAAAATCTGGGAACTAACCCCTTTGTTCATTGCAGCTTATTTACCATAACCAAGATCTAGAAACAGCCCAGGTGCCATCAGTAGATGAGTGGATAAAAAAAGCTGTGGTACATGTACACAATGGGATAATATGCAGCTGTAAAAGGAAGGAGCTTTTACCCTTTGCAACAGCATAGACAGACCTGGAGATTATTATGCTAACTGAAATGAGCCACTCAGAGAAAAACAAATATCATAGATCGCAGTTATATGTGGCATCTAATGAACAAAATAAACTGATAAACAAAATAGAAACAGAGGCATGGATAGAAGGAACACACTGACAGAGGTCAGGAGGAAGGGGGGGGTGGGATGTATAAAAGAAGGAGAAGGGATTAGCCAAAAAACACATATACATATACATGACACATAGACACAGACCACAGTGTGGTGATAGCCAGAGGGAACGGGTGGGGGCTAGGTGCAGCTGGGCAAAGCAGGGGAAAATGGGGACAGAAAGACGCTTTTCTTGGGGTGATGGGGGCGCACGATGCAATGTGCAGATGATGTTTTATTGAGTTGTACACTTGAAACATGTATGATTTTGTGAACCAATGTCACCCCAATAAATTCAATTAAAAAAAGGTATTAAATATAATTTTTCCCTTTTTTGTCAGTCTCTCTCATGATATATCATGGTGTTTATTATTTGCTATTTAATGTTGTTCTAAATAAAATAATATAAAATTTTAAATTGTTTTTTAAAAGATCAATGAAGAATAGATATTGCTGCTGGATCTCACAGAAACTAAAAAGGAATTCAAATTGACCCTTGATAACAGTATGTTGAAAAAGATGAAAAGAGAATGTACACATTTCTCCTGTAGTGAAAAGAACAAAAATGATCCCAGATACAATTATGCTAACAGCATAATTTGATACTAATGATTAAACCATAGATCTTCACTGTAGGTAGAAGGATATGTTTTAGAATAATTCACTTTTTAAATTTTAAGAAAATTAATAGTATTAGAACAGTTTTCTTGAATCCAGTTTTACATATTTTTAGTAGAAAGAAATGACATTGAAAAGAAACAAATTTACAAAGATGAATACATTCAATCTCACTTCACAGAATAGGAATGTTGGAATAGATGAAATGTAGCACAAAGTGACTTGTGCAAAACTAATGCTTTACAAAGGCTCTTTTAAAAAAAATTTTCTTTTGTTGTTCTCTGTACTAATTTTTTTTTTTATCCTCACTCGAGGACATTTTTTGCATTTGTCTTCAGATAGAGCGGGAGGGAGAGAGGGGTGAAGAGAGAGAGAGAAACATTGATGTGAGAGAGACACATTGAGTGGTTGCCACCCACACGACCCCAACTGGGGCTGGGGACAAACCCCAACTGAGGTACGTGCCCTTAGTGGGAACTGAACCCGGGACTCTCTGGTCTGCAGGCTGACGCTCTAACCGCTGAGCCAAACCGGCCAAGGCTGTACTAATTTTTTTAAATTTATTTATTAATTTTGTAGAGAGAGAGGACGGGAGAGAGAAACATCAATTTGCTTTTCCATTTATGTATGCATTCATTGGTTGATCCTTGAATGTGCCCTGACCAGGGATTGAACTCTCGACCTTGGCATATCTGGGCAATGCTCTGTGTAAGCAGGTATTTAATGAGGCAAGAAGATCGCGGAAGAGGTAATTAAATTAGCCATATACGTATGAGTCTAGATAGCTTGGACTGGAAGATGTTAACAGCAGTGGGAATGGAAAGACGAGGAATGAAAGTAACACAAAGTGGAGGAATTTACACGATGTAATAATTAAGTAGATTGAAAAGGAGGATTGCCAAAAGATTGCCAGAATGTGAGCATGAGAACTTGGACAATGCTGGCTCTACAAGAAGAAAATAAAGCTGTTTGGGGGAGAACCAGTTCTGGGAAAATCTTGATATATTTGATATTTGGTCAACATTAGGCATTTGAAACAATGATCACACATTCCATTGGAAATAACTTTTATATGAGGCTGAACCAGAGAAGTTAGGTAAAGTTAGAAATCATATTACTGGAGAGTATAGTTGAAGTCATTAGATATAAAATCTCCAAGAAAGGAAATAAATGGTGATCAGAGGGATAAAAAGTATGAGTCATGTGTCACAATTCAAACAATCGTCCAAGTGAGAGGAACAAAGGAAACAGAAGCAGTAATTAGAGAGTAACAGACAGAAGTACAACTCTGTAGAGACCGTGAACTCAAGATGTTCAGTGTCACATAGTTTGGAAAACATTAGGCGTAATGACCACACACACACACACACAGAATTATTTACATGAGGAGATCACTGGTTGACTTCAACCAAACCACTTGGGAGAGGTCAGAAACTACATCAAGAAATAAAGAAGAGATTAACCAAAGAACTTATATGCATCTATTGAACAAAGTAATGCAGAAGCAAACACTATCTAAATAACTCATTACCTAAATTAGACTATTGACATTTCTGGGCTCTGTGACTATTCTTTGTATTGTGATCACCCACCTGTGTATAGGTTGTGACTTCCTGAAACTTAAAACATAGGAAAATAAAACAATTGACTTAAAAGTGTTTTATACTTTGAACTAACAGTCAAGAAACTGTACCCAGAGAACAGAAACCATGTAGGGAAAATATTTGTTTTGTTTTGTTTTTAATCCTCACTCCATGATATGTTTATTGATTTTGATTTTAGAGAAACAAGGGGAGAGAGAGAGAGAGATGTGAGAGAAAAACATCAATCAGTTGCCTCCTGTAAGCTCCCTGACTGGGGATGGAACCCAAAACCTAGGTATGTGCCTTAAGCGGGAATCAAACCAGCAGCCCTTTTTTTAATCCTCACGCGAGGATATTTTTCTATTTATCTTCAGATAGAGTAGGAGGGAGGGAGGGAGAGAAAGAGAGAGAGGGAGAAACATTGACGTGAGAGGGACATATCAATTGTTTGCCTCCCAAACGACCCCGACCAGGACCAGGGATGAACCGCAACTGAGGTACGTGCCCTTGACTGGAATCAAACCCATGACTCTTTGGTCCGCGGGCCGATGCTCCAATCATCTGAGCCACCCATATGTTTTTGCGGGGGGTTGGAGCCTCCAGAAAAAGCCCCTGGATCTTTCAAAGGCAAAACACTACTGCATGAGGTCTTTTGTCAATAGAGAAAGTTGTAAATGGTAAGGTGAGATATTATATTTCATTTTTTATCCTGACTTTTGATAAATATATAATCTAGGATCTTAATTTTGTTCTTAAACCATACCAATGTTTCCAATTGAAATTTACTTAGGGATGATTATTTTAAAATAAATTTCTGATTGATGTATTTAGCATTTTAAACACTGTCATCTATCATCATTTAGGGAAATATATATATTTATATTTGTCTCATTAACCACTGTTAGTTTCTGTCTTCTTCAACCACAAGTTTCACTGGAATGAAAAGAAGAAAACAGATGCCCGTGTTAAAGATGTCACGAGAGATCGCACAATGTTGACAGCCATGGCCAGGCCACAGAGCGAATCAGGGACAGACATACCTAATTTATTAACTTTGTTCTAGATTCTAGACTGCGAACTTCATGCAAACTGAACATAAGTCCTAATAAAGTTAAAAGGTATAAATACAAAGGGTAATGAAATATATGTGGCAAATAAAATGAGTTAAAATCTAAAACATTGAGAATTCTGGAGATGAGAGATGACAATAATTATTTTTTAAATCAATTTGATCCCATTTATCCAAACTCACTTGTGCCATTAACAATTAAGTAAAAATGTTTTATTTTTATATATATTTTGAAATTATAGTTAAAAATTAATTATCTTAATCAAGAGATTGCAAAATAAGTTTACCTGCATTCTACATTATCTTAACATCATATAAGACAACTGTTAAAAAAAATATATATATATTTGAAAAAAAAGTATGTTACTTTCCATTGCATAAAAAGAGGTACATTATCACACATTCACCACCTTATTGGGTGAATAAAAGCCTAAATATTTTATTTGTTATTCTCAAAACAGGATAGTATTTTCCAGAAATTTGAATGCAGAAAACATTCCTATGGATTTTAAGTTGAGTTGACTTTGTTTAAATAACCATTAGATCATTTTAATAGGAATAGTTATTTCTTCCACAATCTTTATTTTTCTCTATCTGTCTTCCTTGTATCTGCAGCAGTGAATTTTACACAGTCTCCGTCGGTTTCTGCTGTCCTGGGCAATGAATTATGGATCCGAAGAAGATCTGAAGCAACGGGCAGAACTGTAAAACAGGGAAGAAGTTTGACGGTATAAAGATGTTAACATATTTGAACTTACTGCTGTCTGATCCCTCTTCAGGAAGTAAGGATGAGGCGCCTAAGGGTCATGATGCTGAGAATAATTCAGGAAATGTAAAAAAAAAAAAGAGGAAGACAAGACAAGAAAAGAAATGCTCGAGAAGTTACAGCAAGAAGATAAAATAAAAATGAAGAATTATTCTGTTGTGTCATCCATCACAGGTGCCAAAATAATATAACCCAAGAAAGGCTATTGTCAACTTATGGTAATGTGTAACCTGATGCTAATTAGACAAGTTTTATTCCACACATAAGTCTGGCTCTTGCAGTTCTTTCTAGTCATAAACATAAAGGGTTACTGATTTAATGACAGGCAGAATTTCCTGCTGAGCCAGGAAGAAGATAATGGTTTAGAGATTACATTAAAAGTGTTAACTAGGAGACACATTCGAAACAGCTAACTTTTTTGGAGGAAGGACCTGCTTGTGTTAGTTTAAACATATTGTAGAAAGCAATAGCGATATTTACAACTTTGTTATTTACTAAACAGGAACTTTTGAATGTTTTTCCAGGTGGAACGAATTTATTTCCCCTCTTTGTTGCCGAGATAAGCACTCACACAAGAAAAGATTGAAAAGGATATCATCAGGGTATTCTACCCAACTCCTTCTGCAAATTGATTCAGGTAGAGGGAGGAGGTTTTATGTGTATCCATATAGTTAAAAATGGAGGATTACAAATCAAAACATTTTATGGATGTGGAGAAAATCTCAGACTTCTTACCGTTCTCCAAAAGAAACTTGTCCCTAGGACCGTTACCCATAACTCTACTAGATTCCAGCACCGCTTGCTCCCCCGAATTCTTGTCTTGTTCCTTTGAGACAGCATAAAAGGGAGACTGCAACAGGATTGTAAAACATGAGGTCCTGTAGGTATTTTAAGTTATTATACATATGTGTGTATTTTGAGTATAGCCTTTTCAGATGAAAAAATGTATTTATTGTTTTCTTCCTTTAAAACGAATATTTGCTCCCTGCTTAGAAAAGTAGACCTGAGCAAATAAGAAGTAGAAGCGAAGTGTAGAGAAATTGTCTAATACACACACCGTGATGATTGCCGTCTGTAATGGAAGTGAACGATTTTCTCCTGCATTGATCAGGTTCACACGGAAGCCCACAAACAGGTTACAACTGTTTAGTTTTCACAAAATTTACAATACACCCTCCCACAAATGAAACTTCACTTTATCTCATAAATAAAACTCTATAAATTATCCCAGGAAATTGAGGCCCAGAGAAATCTAACTAATTTATTTAAGGTCACAGGGTTAATTAGTGTAGGAGATGAAACTAAATTTCTCAGTCTTCTGGTTCATTCCTCTCCATCTCCATTATATTACCCACGGAACACTGAATTTACAAAGAAAAGAAGCAAAAGCAACCGTGCAGCCAGGTAAAGAAACAAAACGTGTGATCTCATTTGTCTTCTGGAGTACAGAAAACGATGACACCTATTCTGGGCAGCATGGAATTTGACCTTGAATTGCATAACTCTCCATTTCTGCCCCTCTTGATGCTGGCACTGTTCTACACTTCATTCGCGGTGTATTTATTGCTACACCCTCAGTGGCTGCATCTAGCACCTGGTGCATGGTAGATACTCAGTAAATATTTCCAGAATAAAAAAATTGTATTTTGTATCTGCAAAATAATATTTTTCACACACCAACTGAATAGGTCAAGCCTTGAAATTGAACCACCCATATTGACACACTGTGTTGTTAGCAAAACATAGTCTAAATCTCTTTAGCGCTGCTCTATTTCTGTCAGTCTTTGCAAGTCTATTGATGGGATAGGTTAGAATGTCAAACATTCTGGATACACTGTAAATATAAAGCTACAAAATGCGGATTATTTTTTGGCTGCAATATAATTGTTTAACTTCTGTTTAAAATGGAACATATTTTGCTTGACACAGGAAAACACTTGCCTACCCATTCTCTCACACTATTCAAATTATAAATGAATATTAAAAAACAAAAGGTAGTTAGGTGGTATTCCACTTATTTTCTTTCCATTGCATAGCTATTCACAATTTTCCCCAATATCTTGCAGTATATAATCTGTACTTAAGAAATGCCTTGAATATATCTTGTTTTCATAGGTAGTTTAATAGATTCTTTGTTACAATTATGCTTGTTATTTCAAGTAGAGTGCATATGTTATTAATGAAAATAAATCGAACACCTTTAAATGAAAATAAATTGACCACCTTTAAAAGTATCATGGTGGTTAAAGTTTATGTTAAAATGTGTGATGAGTTGGTCTTGATTCAATAAATGATGAGTAGAGATATAAATTTCCAATGGCAGTACTGCATGGGACTCTAACATATACAACAGGATGTCTGGCCTTGGGGTGAATGGAAGGGCGAAGCCTGTGTTCTTTCTTTCACTGGGGGCACGTTTCTCCCACCAAGGCCCTGAACACTCACGGACTGTGCTTCCCTACAGGTTGCTGTCCATTAATCTTACCATCTCCTGCCCCGCTGAGTCAGCACTTCCAGATTCAGCACTTTGTCTCCCCAACAAGCAAACGACTCTTTATTTGTCAGATCTTGCTCGAGGGGAACAGGCAACGCAGTGGGAAGTGATCAGGCCTAACACATTTACAGTTCAAAAAAACATTAATAATTTTGGTCAGAATAAATAGACTTCTTTGGATATGTTTATCACCTAGATGATCTTGAGAGTGAAAATGACATGAATGTTTCTCCAATAAAATTAAAATTTTAATTTCTCAAAAACCCCCACAAATAAGCGCAAATGTCATTTTATTATCCTTTTGTTAAATAAACTCTCCCAAACTATATAAGCACCTCTGAGTTTCAGGTAAGTTTAATTTATTTACTTTTTGAATATTTGGGGGTATTTATTCTATTTCAAATAGTTTGGTTTTTTTAATCTATTGAAGACATCTTTTTCATGGATGGAGAAATCTCAACAGTCTTTAGGACGGTCTTTTGACTTTATGCAGAAGTAAAAGATCATGATAAATCACCTATTACATCTTGCTGAAGAAACACATACATTTTTAGAAAAGTTACGGATTTCTAGATAAACTAAATTCTAGATAGTTCACATATATTTTCACATGTCTGAAAACAACAACAATTTCTAAGTACATGGTTTTTTCGGATTGACAAAAAATAAGCATTCTCTTAGCTGATCCTGAGCTTAAAGCTACATTCATTAAAATCTGTGATAGTTTGGATTATAAACAACTGTTAAATATTAAAGGTACGTAACCTTAAAAATACATAATACAGACAGTGCACAGCAACAGATACATCAAATGTATGACATTTTCTCAGTGTATGCCAGGTTTTCCACTATTAAAAGTTCTTTACAATACCCCTTCTGTAAATATTTTTCTTAGGGTGATAAACTTTAAAACCCTTAAGGGCAGGTGCAATTTGTTGTTCATATGTTTATAAATGTAACAGCATCTTGCACAAACAAGATGCAATAACATGCCTTGAGTTCAGTGATAGGAGAGTGGCTCTCTTGCCTCATCTCTGTGAATGCATGCATGCTAACTCTAAGCTCGTCATTCCCAAACTTCTGCATGAGGGAATATTGTAAGGTGCGTGTGTAAAATGTATTCGCAGGTGCTGCATAGGCTGGTGTTATTATTAGAAGGTCTGAGTGTGACATAAGAATTTGAATTTGTTAACAGGCATCATAATAATACTGGCACAGGTATTTCCTGGATAATATTTGGAAAATTACTGCTTTTTAACAGCTACAGTATGTTGTCGTCCACAATTCCTTCACTGTATTCAATGAGGAGCTAACTGTTAGAACAATGTTCTCTTGCACTACCTATTATTCCCACAATTCTCCACATACCCAGGTTTTTGCTTGGAGTGAGGGAGACAGTCTTTGAGCGGAGCACACAGCTGATTGACAACTGGTAACAGTGGAAGGTCAGTGCTAATTACTGTGCCGAATTTGCATGAAATACTTTGAAAGATGGACGCCAAAGTGTCTATGGCACTTTCTGCCAACAAATTACCTGGCTGACAGGAGGGTGTCACTGCTCATCAATGCTGATGGTGTGTAAACTGGTACTTTTGCAATTAAGGAGAAGTGAAATGTTGCCTCACAGAGTTACCTTCCTGGGAATAATTACTACAGGTGTCAGCAAGGCCAGAGAAACAAAGGGGTCTGTTTGCTGTTCTATGAGTAAAGGTTGTGCATGACGAAAGGGCCAGTTCTGACAATCTTCTGAATCCCTACTCCACCTCTCAGTTCATTCATTTGTCACTGATTGTAAGAGCATGAGAAAGGGCTCAGAAAGAGGACAGTAATTAGGGGGATGAGAACAAAATCCCTGTTACTTATTCCATGGATTCCTGAGACATTTCTAATATGAGGTTGCTGTTCTGAAACATAATGTTACTGGGTAGATTTCAAGAGCCAATAGAGGGTGTAAGAATAAGAGGAATCATTAAAAAATAACTGGACAAAGATTTATCAAGAAAAGAAAGGAATTAGAGTCCACATTTTCTGGGGCCCAAATCTTTGGAGCATCTAAGGGCTTTGGTTCGTGTCTCCATAGAGGTTTGCCAACTTTCTTCACAATCCTGAAGCTGCTCTGAGCCTATGTCTTCCCTCCTTGGTCCACTTGCTTCCGTTTCTCGTGCTGGCTACATGCTATCCACACACAAAAACAAACCTTGTTTTCCATGAGTTTTTCTTGTAGCCACTGCCGTCATATAGCAGTTTGGAGCCCCCTCTTGGAAATGGAGCATGCTTGAACATTTGCTAGGAAACGAATGAAGGCTAGAGCTGGTGAGTAGAGGCCTTTTCGTCTGGTTTATGCAGTTGGGAGTTCACCACCATCATCAACACTGATCACTTCAGAGCTCTGTAGTTCTGTTCTGTATTAACCCTCTCAGACCCCTATGGCCTCTGGGAGACCTGACCCCTACTTTGAGACACATTGAACTGGAAATAATAACTCCCATATGGGAGAAGAATACTTCAGCCCCATGAGCTTATCAAGCTTTGTTTTTTCTGACTGCTAAGAAAAGGAGACTGTATTGGAAGCAATTCTCTCAGCTTATAGCTATTTTGATAGGGGTTCTATATTTAATAAAGGTTAAATCCATTGAAATTGTGAGTCAAAAGCACTTTTCATGGCCAACAATTTCACCTACTTTAGAAGCCGGTCTCTTCTCACTCTCCCCATGTCTACTCAAAGAGAAAATGGGCGACTTTGGCTTTGTTTAATAGCCAAATGGCCTGTCTCTTAAAGAACATGAATAAGTATTTTCAATCTGAACTTGTGCATCACTTTTATATGTCTCTCTTCTCCACATAAAAGAAAGCTCTTTCCGTAATTGCGAGACTTAATTAGCCAGTGTTCACACAGACTTTCTTTGTTCACCTATCAACAGGCTGCTTTCATTGATGGTTCTCTGACTCTCTGAAGACTATTCTTTCCCTAAGTTTTATACAGACTTCTATTTTCAGCTTTGGAGTCCTATGATATAAGTGCTCTGCATTCTGTTCCCTGGTGTCTTTTTCTCTGTCTGTTACAGATAACTTCTTCCATGGCTGATGGTGATCTGATCACCTTTCCAGACTGCTAATTCCTAGTCTTCAATGGGACAGAAACAGATTTTTGGAAAAGCGGTGATGCCATGGCAATTATGATCCACTAAAGAGCTGATTTTCTTCTAGTTTCATTTTCTCATTTTCAAGTCAGAGCTATAGCAACAGCAGGGAATGGGGGAACTGTGAACACCTGAAAAATACAAGAAAGATGTGTTGGTAATGACACTGTACACATTTAAGCTATATGTCTTTTATGAATTAAAGGAAGGAAAGCACATTTTACATTATTCTACATAATTTTTAAAAAGCTTAGATTCATTATGAGCAAATTTATGGCAATCACATCCTGAGCATTACCTGATCTTACTCTGAAATTACCTCCCTTTTCTCTCCTGTGTATGTAAATCCTACTGTAACATTTCATGGCTCTTTTTATGTTGACATTTAAAAGGCTACTGTCCCAGAGATTGCTGTTTTCCTTCTTGGTAATAAGCTTAACATTTACATACCTTTTGGAGTCTGACATCTATAGAATTAAATTTATAGTATTTCTGCCACTACTGTAAAAAAAAATTCTTGGAATGTCAGTTGTCAGTGAGGAGGAAGTTTTCGCTACCTGGGAAGTAGTAATCCCTCAAGAAAAGGTACTTATTATCATGATTATTCCCATCCAGTTGTAAGTGATACTTGTAATTTACATCCTTAATGATGAATATCTTACTTTTATTATTATTTTGTATTGATTTCAGGTGTACAGTATAGTGGTTAGACAATCATGTATTTCCAGTACCCAAATGGTGCCATACATAGCTGTCTCAATATGATGGACTATATTCCCTATGCTGTACTTTACGTCCCATGACTTTTTTGCAAAAAACAATTTATACTTCTTAATCCCTTCACCTTTTTCTCCTAGTGCCCTCACTTATTTACAGTGTTTTTAAGAACAAAGTTCTTAGTTATTTTGTAGTCAAACACACCACATTTTCCTTTATGGTTTGTACATTTTGTCCTATTATTTAATTCCTGCATGAATGAAATATATTTTTATATAAAAAGATAAATATCTATGGTATTCAAAAGCATAGATCTCCATATAAAGTAAAATTAATAGGAAAATCATTAATTACTTTTATAAAGCTTTCTGTCGAGTATATTAAACATAAATATTAGTTTACATCACAACATTTAATTTGAAAGATAATGCAAAGTTCAAAGAAAGATGTTTTAAAATCATAAACATTTTATTACAATAAACTTAAATATAGTAATCTTGAGTTGTCATCAAATATTACCACCATAAATCAGCATATTTTCACCTGTTTCAGAAAAGAACAATGTACTAACTCTTCCAAAGTTTGCTAATGGAATACAAGTTCTAACACTTTCATGGGTATTAGGTTGCAAAAGGGTTTCATTTGGAGTCAATTACAATTAACCAGGGTTGTGTGATTGTGTTTGAACTTGTGTTTTCTGCTATAATTCTCAGATTTTCATATGCTGATGTACAGTTATTTCCAAGATGGGAAAACAGAGTAAACTCTTCTCAATTAACTGGATAGAGAAACCCCTCTCTCAGGGAGCACTTCATGAGATTAGAGCTGTACAGTGCACACTATGTTCTCATTCACCATTGGTTTTTCTTACTTTAGAGGCTACTTATAACTTCTAGCCATTAAGCAGCAGTTTTATCAAATATGAAAAACAAAGTCTGGTTATAACTCTTCTGATGAAAGGATTATTCTCACAGTTCTCAGTAGATATTTGTTTAATTTCACTATAGTGCCTCATCAATTCTTTATGGACTGCATACTCCTGCATTTTTTTCTCCTCCATAACTACAAGAACATAGTCTACAGTTTTTGTTTATCATAAATTTGCCAGTATGAACACTTTTTTCTTTTTTTAAGAATCTCTTTTTCCAGTTCAGAGGAAAGTCATTTCCTTCATTTGCAGATATTTCTGCAGAGACAGATTTTGTTTACTGATTAACTTACTTCTACGTACAGTTGGCCCCATTTTATAGCCATTCATCTATACTTCATTTCTTCTTTTATAGCTTGGCCTATGATATCAACTGTACTCTATGAAGTTACTTAGTTTATTGCAGAATAGACTCATTAACCAATAATTAAATAAAACATGTGTAATTAAACATTTTTTTTGTCATCATAAAAATGATAGTCTTGGGAAGAAATAAATCACCCCAACTAATAGTAAACAAAATGGTAACAGTGTTCTGTATTTACGTCCATTTTCCTATCAAGGTTAAATCCAGATTTGACACAGACTCATTAGTGATGATTTGCTCTACGTACAAACGTCCTTAAACTCTCAACTTTGATAATATTCTCTCCATTATTTTCGATAATAAACATTTTTCAATACCAGCTATGGTTGGGGGGAAGCACGTCATTGTTGTGGAGAGAGGCAGGTCACAGTAGTATTCCTGACCTTAGAAGGCCCTCAGTACAATTCAATCAATAATTAAGGCATAAATCCTCGAGAATATCATACGTTGTATAAGGAAGCTTGTGAGGCATGTAAAAGGATTAATAACAAGGTGAGAATACTGAGCACTGGGGTGGTCAGGGAAAGGTCATGCTATGCTAAATCATACAATATGCAGATTTGAAACATCTCTGAAAATGTACAGTGAAAGAAGAAGAAACCATGACTTTTGGGCATTTTAAGAAGGGAGAATTGAAGTCTACTTTCCTAGTTTGTTTGTTTTTGCAGTCAATTGTCTTCAAATTTAATGGTTAATAAAATTATATGAACATTTAATCATATTAATTGGGTTTAAAAGCTCTTTTTAGTATGTACTCTTCCATCGTAGAGATACAGTATTATAATTAAGTTAAAAGTCTATTTTCCTTTGTATCTTGGAATTGTTTGCAAACATTTTTTTTTAATCTTGAGTTTTATCACTCTATTGTTAATATAAACAAGTTTCAATATAACTTTCATAGTGTGCTGTTATAGACTGAGTTGATTTAACCTGGTGAAAATACATTCATACTATATTAAATATCACTTTAAATAAGATACATCTACATTTTCTCTTCACTAAGTAATTTAGAGACATTATTAGATTTTAATGCTATTTTGAATACTAAAATATTCAGGAAAAACAGAAAATCATTTGTCTAAAATGTATTGGAGTTAATAATGAAAAAAACAACCTTAATCCTAAGAGCAGAAATATTGCAAGGGATATTTTAATCAGGCTAGTGCTTCATCTGTTTCTTAATTTTGTTTCATGAAATTCAGAAAGGTTATCATTTAAGTCTTCCTATGTTGAATGACAAATAGTTAAATTTGCAAAATAGTTTTTTTGGGGTTTTTTTTACTATGGGTTTTGACGTACTTGATTTCTTGACCCCCCCTTTTCCCTATTTTTTTTTCATGTTTTGTAAAACTGGCACCACATTCATTAATAACTGCAAACAGATTCTAATGTAGTCCTATTTCTTTAAACTCAAGTTACCACATTTGGGTGCACCATTTACTTCTGGTAACTTGGTGAGGAGGGTCAGGATCTTTATACTCTCCATTTTTACATCTATCAAAATCTGTTCTCAGACTAAATCTGAAAATTTTGTAAGAACTTGTAGTTTTCTTTCCCTCAGAGGGTTGTATTTAACCTAAAGAAGTAATTATAAAGTCTGTTATAGGGGATAAAGATTCATTTTTTATTGCAGGACCTTCCCAACACCCATAAAACCACTTCATGCAGACACTTACCTTACATGGGACTGATTCAGCAAGAGATTAGAAATGAATTTAGCTTTTTTATTAAATAAAATGCAAACATTATACCATACAGCTCCTGATTAAACACTAATATAGAACTAAGGCAAAATGTATAGACACAGAAATTTCTCCCACCACATCAGTATAAATATACTTTCACTTATTAAAATAACAAGCAAATATTAATTATAGGTACATTTGAGAAATAAAATATTTTATTAAAAGTTTTTACAGTGTAATTTTAAGATGTAATTCTAAATAATAACTAGTATCAATGAAGACACGATTTCTTAAGGAAAACATTCCAACAGTTTCCTAATTTCTAAATGTTAATAATTTTCTTGGAAAACTCAAAAAGCTCACAGAAACAAAGACATAACTCTGTGCTACAGATTTAGGCAAGGGAGAGAAAAAAAGACTAAAATGATGCAGAATTTATAAACTTAGTAGTGAAATGTCCAATAAAATAGACTGTGACTACCTATTATTGCATAATAATAATCTATGTACTTGTTAAAAACTTACTAAATATTTTTCTTCTCATATCTTGCAAAAGTCTTCATTTGCGTGAAATGGTAAAAATGTTATCCTTTTCATTTTCGTATAAATTTAGAGCCACTTAGGGCATGCGGAAGAGATGTGAGAGAAGTAGCATCTAGCTGAATGACATTTAGCCTTAATCACACACATTTAGCATACTTTTTCAACTTTTAAAACAATTTTAAAGTGGTCTAATCTGAAACCTTGCATGCTATCTCTACTGTGCTGCACACAATTGGCCATTGATTCTCACAATGGTCTTTCTATGAAACTTGTGTGGTCCTTCTTAGGAAGCCAAACAGTGAGATAATGACAATAGCACTTATTATAAAGATCACATTTTTGATCACTATGTTTGCTGCCTCCAATTTGTGGTTTAAGTTTCCCTTTATTAAGAAAAACGGGCTGATGTAAAATCACATACTAGACAGTGCAGACTCAGCTGCCCTCTCTTCCAATTTTCCACAGAACCACTGGCCACCACACACATTGCTGTCAGATTATTCTGCTTCTTGTCAGCTGTTCACTGGACAGAAGAACAGGAGGCTGGTCATGCACTAATTAGAAAGGCAGACTTTTCCTTTTAAGTCCCTTCTGAGAAACATAGGTGCCAAATATTAGCTTATGTAAAAGTTATTTAAGGAGAAAGGGCAGGGGTGGAAGAATTACAAAACAGAATTTTAATGTCTTTGGATTAGAATATTAAGGGAAATGTGTTCTCAGGATGGCACCAATGTTAAAGTAAAATGCTTCCCTGAGCCAGGAACGGGCTGAACTATAGGCCCACTTAGAATTGATGGTTTTGGAAAAAATTCCAAATATATAGAATCCCTTGTGTGGATTTGACTAAATAGCTCTGTTTATCTGAAATAATTATAGGCTAATAAAGGTGCTAAATTTATCAGAAAGACATTAATCTAGTTTGACAGAAATAATAAACAGTGTAAACCTGTAGTACATTCAAACTTTTCATAGCAGATTGATATTTTAATATTATTAGTTATGGATGAAGTGTACAATAAATAGTTTTTCCCTATTGAATAAATTGGCTGATGCTAAATATTGCTTAACATAATGTTAAGACATTACGCAAAAATAATGTTTTAAAATATTTATGGTTATAGAATGGTATGAAAGTCAAAATGTGCCCTAGCCATGTGGCTCAGTTGGTTGTCATCCCATGTATCGAGAAGTCGCAGGTTTGATTCCAGCAGGGCACGTGCCCCAGATGTGGGCTAGATCCCTAGGAGGGGTATGTGTAGGAGGCAGTCCATCGATGTTTCTCTCTCATCAATGTTTCTCTCTCTCTCCTTCCCTCTCCCTTCTTCTTTCTCTAAAATCAACAAAAACACATTTTAAAAAGAAGAAAGTCAAAATATATTAGAGTATACAAATGATTGAAAGAGCATATATATTTATTAATTTTGTGAATATATCATTTTATATATGTATACATGAATATATATGATACAACGGAAAGATTATTTGGAAAAATCTTAAAGTCAATCATTTCTCAATAATATTGGTAACTTTTAATTCATCTCTGTTTTATATGATTTTCTACTGGGAATGATTTGCTTATCAACAATGGCAATATAAGTTTTTAATGTTTTTTGAAATTTTGGATAATATTTTAAACACAGAAAACTAAACTGGTACTAAAATGTTTATAAATTAAATAATATCCACAGTGAGAAGAAAAGAGGCTTATGAGTTCATATTTGAGCACTAATTTTTAAATGTTTAAAATTAAATAAGATCGTAACAGAAAAAAACAAAAGTATACCCTCCCTGCCTTAGTGGGTTAGTAGTACTGAGAAGATTTAGAGTGGTAAGGAATTTCTAATGCTTAGAAGAACATTTAGTTGATGGTGGCTATTCTGACAGGTGTGAGGTGATACCTCATTGTTGTTTTACTTTGCATCTCTCTGATGATTAGTGATATTGAGCATTTCTTCATATGTCTCTTGGCCATTTGTATGTCCTGTTTGGAGAGGTGTCTGTTCAGTTCCTCTGCAGATTTTTTAATTGGGTTCTTTGTCTTCCTTTTGTTGAGTTGTATGAGCACTCTATATATTTTGGAAATTAATCCCTTATCTGATGTATCATTGGCAATTATGCTCTCCCATACAGTGGGTTGCCTTTCTGCTTTGATGGTTGTTTCTTTTGCTGTGCAGAAGCTTTTGAGTTTGATGTAGTCCCATGTGCTCATTTTTTCCTTTGTTTCTGTTGCCTTAGGTGATATATCAGTGAAAATTCTGCTGCGTATGATGTCTGAAATTTTGTTGCCTACATTTTCCTCTAGGATTTTTATGGATTCATGAGTCACATTTAAGCCTTTTATCCATTTTGAGTTTATTCTTGTGTATAGTGTAAGTTGATGGTCTAGTTTCATTTTTTTGCATGTAGCTGTCCAATTTTCCAACACCATTTATTAAAGAGGCTGTCTTTACTCCATTGTATGCTCTTGCCACCTTTGTCGAATATTAACAAAGCATCAAACAACAAGTGTTGGCGAGGGTGTGGAGAAAAGGGGACTCTAGTACACTGCTGGTGGGAATGCAGACTGGTGCAGCCACTATGAAAAACACTATGGTGTTACCTCAAAAAATTAAAAATTGAATTACCATTTGACCCAGTGATCCCACTCCTAGGAATATACCTTAAGAAGCCTGAAACACCAACCAGAAAGAATATATATACCCCCCTATGTTCATAGCAGCACTATTTACAATAGCTAAGATCTGGAAACAGCCCAAGTGTCCATCAGTAGACGAATGGATAAAAAAGCTGTGGTACATATACACAATGGGGTACTATGCAGCTGTAAGAAAGAGAGATCTCTTATCCTTTGAGACGACATGGGAGGACCTGGAAACTATTATCCTAAGCGAAACAAGCCAAGCAGAGAAAGACAAATATCATATTATCTCACTTATTTCTGGAATATAATGAACATAACAGTCTGAGGAACAGGGTAGTCCCAGAGACGTGGAAGTAGGGTACAGACTGACAATTGCCAGAAGAGCAGGTGGGGGAGGGGAGCGATAAACCACAGAACTTGTACGCATGTACTCATAACCAATAGACATGGACAACAAAACTAGGGACGGGGCAGGGAGGGAGGGGGAGGAGAGAGTCAATGGGGGAAAAAAGAGAAACATCTGTTAAAAAAAATAAAAAATAAATTAAAATAAATAAATAAATAAAGAACATTTAGTAGCTAATATGCTAATGTCAAAATGAACTTCAGCAAAAAATAAACAAATTTTAAAAGATATTTTTATAATAGGCCATTTAGTAGCACATTGGATGACAACTTCTAGAAATAATTTAACTAATATATTTTACTGAAAATATAAATTAATATTCATACAGTTTTTCCTTGTATTAATCTTAGCTAAAAACTGAGGACGTGGAATACTTTAATAAAGTACATATGTGCGTTCTTTGTTATGCACCGTGGGTGGTGCTCGGAATGTACTCTGAATAGTTGAGGAACTGAATTACATGTGCTTTAAACTGTCTGATTAAGAATGAATTTGTGTTTGCTCAAATAAACTATGAAAGTAGAAATGCTATTTTTGATAGTATATCAAATGAGATGAAAGAAAATATGGTATTAATAATAATTAATAGTGGAGTGATTGAGACCACAACCTATTAGTTATCTATCACACCTGAAAGAGTAAATCCATGGCACATTAGGAAAAAAGTTAATATAATGATTTTTTGAAATACCTGTAATTGAAAGATAATTTCACACACACACACACACTCACACACACACACACTAAGATAAAGTACAGTATGAATTCATGCACATGTTGATGTATTTGAAAACCACATTAAACGTATTCTTCAAAATGTTATGGGACCTAGCATTCTGTGCATGATTTTGTTTTCTTAATTTTCAATATGTAAACAATTTGATCCATTTAGAGTTGAATTTTGTATATGGTGACAAATAGCAGTCTAGTTTTATTCTTTTGCATGTAGCTTTACACAACAGAAAATTCTAACAAAATTAATGACATTTCTGTTAAGTATAAACTTTCAAAATTAGATGAATAAAACTTAATAAGAGTAATAAGAAGATTGTCAAGAGAAAACCCAGAGAAGATCTACTGACTATATGTTAGACCTAGGTGGTTTTACTAGTAACTTATCCCAAACTTTCAAATAACAGAAAAGATAAGTGGAAGAACAAAATAGAAACAGAGACATGAATACATAGAACAAACGGACAGCTGTCAGAGAAGAGGTGGAGGAGGGAGATTGGCTGAAAGAAGGTGAAGGGATTAGCCAAAGAACATATACGCATAACCCATAGAAACGGACAACAGTATGGTGATGGCCCCAGGAGGGTGGGTCTGGGTGGAGATGGGCAAAGGAGGGGAAATGGGGACATCTGTAACAGTCTCAACAATAAAAATAAAGAAAATAGAGACATTTAAAAAAAAAGAAGAACAAAAGATTTGCCTTTCTGAGATGAACTCCACTTGGTTATAATGTATTATTCTTTTGACATATTGCTAGATTATAATGTATTATTCTTTTGACATATTGCTAGATTTCATTTGCTGATATTAAGTTGAGGAGTTTTACATCAATATATAGGGTTGTGTTCTATTGTTGTTTTTTTTGCAGTGTCTTTGCATGATTTTATTCACACTAGCCTCAAATAATTTGTGAAGTGTTTTTCTCTTCCATTTTCTCTGAGAATTTCTGCAGATTTGTATTAATTCTATTCTAAATATTTGATAAAATTTATCGTTAAAGACATTTGAACCTCAAGTTTTCTCTGGGGGAATATTTTTTTAAGACTTTTTTTTAAAGAGAAGTTTTAGGTTGATAATAAAATTCATAGGAAGGTAAAGATCTCCAGTGTATCCCCTACTCCAGCACTGCATAGCATTCCTCATCATCAGCATCCTCCCCCCTAGTGGTACAATTGTTACAATTAACTAACCTGCATTGACACACCATAACCATTCAAAGTCTATAGTTTGCATTAGAGTTCACTCTTGTTGTACATTCTATGGGTTTGAACAAATGTATAATGATATGTATCTTCCATTAAAGTATCATGCAGAGTAGTTTCGTTGCTCTAAAAATCTTCTGTGCTCTGCCTATACATCTTTTTCCTCCTTATTAGTTCCTGGCAACCAATGATAGTTTTACTCTCTCCATAGTTTTGCCTTTTCCAGAATGCAATATAGTTGTAATCATACAGTGTGTAGCCTTTTCAGATAGGCTTCTGTCATTTAGTAATAGGTATTTAAAGTTCCTCCATGTCTGTTGAGCCCTTAGCATATCAATCATAGTTGTTTTAAATTCCTGACCTGATAATCCCAATATTTTTGCCATGTTTGGTTCTGATGCTTTCTGTGTTTCTTCAAATTGTGTTTTTTTACCTTTTAATATGTCTTATAATTTGTTTGATACCTGTATATAATGTACTCAGTATAAGGGACTGCTATAAATAGGTCTTTAGTAATGTGTGGGATGGGAGAGAGGCAAGTATTCTATTTTCTTTTAGTGAGCCTGAGCCTCTGAACTGTGAACTTCACTGGTGTTTCTCAGGATTATTGTTTTTTTTTCTCCTCCTTAGGTGGTACAAGATGGCTAGAGTGGACTGGAGTTTTGTATTTCCTTACACCAGGTCAGTTAGACTCTAATACTATCTCAGCAGGTTAAGCTCTGGTTCACTAGTTTCCTGTGAGGGGAGCCTTGTGAAGGACAGAATGTTCTGGTGTATTTCAACATGGTAACTCTTTCCTCTCATCTGCCAGAGCACAAAGGGGTTTTTCTCTGATATTTACTGCGGGAACCTAGTCAAGCTCCTGGAGGTCAGTTTCACAATATTATGGGGGCCCCCATTACTGAGTCCCCTTTCAGAGTTGTCTATATTGATCCTTCAGCAATTTGTTTATTACAGTTTGGTTTCTCCTAACCCAGAATTGGTTCCCAAGGTGGCTTCCACTTTGGAGTCTCTGGTCCCATAAACCATGGATCCCTGTATTCGTCCGTCTGTCTTTTCAATCTGAGAGCAGTGGTTTGTTCTGTTTCCTCCCCTATTATGAATCCAAGAAGAGTTGCTGATTTTTTCAGTCGCTTTAGATTTCTACTTGTTAGGACAGAGTGGTGACTTACCAAGTCCTTATATCAAACCAGAATGCAGAAGTATGTGAGAATATTTTTTAAACATTTTTTTTTATCACCACTGGAGTATATGTATTTTTAAAATTAATTTTTAGAGAGAAAGGAAGGAAGAGAGAGAGAGAGAGAAACATTGATGTGAGAGAGAAACATTGATTGGTTGCTTCCTATATGCACCCTGATCAGGGATCAAACCCCCAACCTAGGTATGTACCCTGGCCAGAATCAAACCCACAGACTTTTGGTGTACAGGATGATGCTCCAACAAACTAAGTCACCTGGCCAAGGCATATGTGAGAATATTTTTTCACTAAATATTAATTTACAAATAGTTACAGGGTTATAGGGTCATCAGGATATTTCTTCATGAGTAAACTTTAGTCATTTGTCTTTCAAGTAATTTGTCAATTTCACTTAAGTTGTTGGATTTAAAAGCATAAAATTGTTGATAGTATTCTCTTATCATAGTTTTAATATTTCTAGCTTTTATAATGATGTCCATTCATTACTCTTGTTGGTAATTTGCCTCTTCGCTCTTTTTTTCTTGAATAGTTAAGCTAGAGATTTATTAATTTTATTGATGTTTTCAAAGAACCACCTTGTGGTTTCATTAATATTTTTTTTTATTTTAAAACTGATTTATTTCTGCTCGTATGATAATTATCTCACTTTGGGATAATTAACTTTCTTATATTTATTTCATTTTATTTATTTATTTTATTTAAAAAATTTTTTCTTTATTGATTGGAGAGAGAGATACAAATATTGATGAGAGAGAACATTGATTGGCCACCTCCTACATGCCCCCCACTGGGGATTTGGCCCACAACCTGGGCATGTGCCCCAAATGGGAATTGAGCCGGCAACCTCTTGGTGCATGGGTCAATGCTCAACCACTGAGCCACACCAGCCGGGCTCATTTTTATTTAAAAATTATTTTATTTTATTTTATTTTTTCAATTACAGTTATATTCAATATTATTCTGTATTAGTTTCAGGTGTACAGCATAGAGATTAGAGAATCATATGCTCTATAATGTGTTCCCCCCGATATTTCCAGTACCCATCTGTACTTAGTTGTTACAATATTATTGACTATATTCCCTATGCTGTACTTTACACCCCCATGACTATACTGTAACTACCAAGCTGTACTTCTCAATTCCTCCACTTTTTTCACCCAGTGCCCCAAACCCCTCTATGCTCTGACAACCATCAGTATGTTCTCTGCATCTATGAGTCTGTTTCTGTTTTTTGTTTGTTTATTTATGTTTTTCTATTTGTCTCTTAATATGGAATTTTAGTTCATTGACTTCAGACAATTCTTTCTTTCTAATATTAGTGTTATTGCTGTACATTTTCCTTTAAGTAGTTCTGTGGTAGGACATCACAATTTTATTTCATTTTTTTTTCTCTTATGGCATTTTGCTTTTATTTATTTTATTTTATTTTTTTATTTTCCAATTACTTTTATTACTTTACATAAACCTTTGTTATTTTTCAAAGAACATTATTTTATTCTATTTTTTTATTTTATTAATTTATTTTTGTTACAGATGTTTCTCCTTTTTTCCCCATTGACACCCTCCTCCCCAGCCCCCCACCCCGTCCCCAGCTTTGTTGTCCATGTCCATCAGTTATGCATACATGCGCATAAGTTCTGTGGTTTCTCTCTTCCCTCCCCCCCACTCCCTCTTCTGAGGGGTGTCAGTCTGTACCCTACTTCCACATCTCTGGGTCTACCCTGTTCCTCAGACTGTTATGTTCATTATATTCCATAAATAAGCGAGATCATGTAATATTTGTCTTTCTCTGCTTGGCTTGTTTCGCTTAGGATAATACTCTCGAGGTCCCTCCATGTCGTCTCAAAGGATAAGAGATCTTTCTTTCTTACAGCTGCATAGTACCCCATTGTGTATATGTACCATAGCTTTTTTATCCATTCGTCTACTGATGGACACTTGGGCTGTTTCCAGATCTTAGCTATTGTAAATAGTGCTGCTATGAACATAGGGGGGTACATATATTCTTTCTGGTTGGTGTTTCAGGCTT
The DNA here is from genome assembly GCA_030848825.1 of Tadarida brasiliensis. Classification (NCBI taxonomy): domain Eukaryota; kingdom Metazoa; phylum Chordata; class Mammalia; order Chiroptera; family Molossidae; genus Tadarida; species Tadarida brasiliensis. The sequence goes on along the minus strand of CM061260.1, from coordinate 87,318,231 downwards.
CTTAAGGTATATTCCTAGGAGTGGGATCACTGGGTCAAATGGTAATTCAATTTTTAATTTTTTTGAGGTAACACCATAGTGTTTTCCACAGTGGCTGCACCAGTCTGCATTCCCACCAGCAGTGTACTAGAGTCCCCTTTTCTCCACACCCTCGCCAACACTTGTTGTTTGATGATTGTTGATGGCGGCCATTCTGACAGGTGTGAAGTGATACCTCATTGTTGTTTTAATTTGCATCTCTCTGATGATTAGTGGTGTTGAGCATTTCTTCATATGTCTCTTAGCCATTTGAATGCCCTTTTTGGAGAGGTGTCTATTTAGTTCCTCTGCCCATTTTTTAATTGGGTTCTTTGTCTTCCTTTTGTTGAGTTGTATGAGCATGCTATATATTTTGGAGATTAACCCCTTATCTGATGTATCATTGGCAATTATGCTCTCCCATAAAGTGGGTTCCCTATCTGTTTTGATGGTTGTTTCTTTTGCTGTGCAGAAGCTTTTGAGTTTGATGTAGTCCCATGTGTTCATTTTTCCCTTTGTTTCTGTTGCCTTAGGTGATGTATCAGTGAAAATTCTGCTGTGTATGATGTGCGAAATTTTGTTGCCTACATCTTCCTCTAACCAAAGAAGTAAAGGACCTATTTGCAGAAAACTACAGGACATTGAAAAAAGAAATAGAAGAAGATATAAAGAAGTGGAAGCACATATCTTGTTCATGGATTGGAAGAATTAACATTATTAAAATGTCCATATTACCCAAAGCAATATATAGATTCAATGCAATCCCCATGAAAATACCAGTGACATATTTCACAGAACTAGAACAAATATTTCAAAAGTTCATTTGGAACCAAAAAAGACCCCAAATAGCCACAGCAATCTTGAAAAAGAAGGACAAAGTAGGTGGGATTACAATACCAGATATCAGCTTATACTACAAAGCTACTGTAATCAAAACAGCCTGGTACTGGCACAAGAACAGGCATATAGACCAGTGGAACAGAACAGAGAATACGGAAATTGACTCAAGACATTATGCTCAATTAATATTTGACAAAGGTGGCAACAGCATACAATGGAGTAAAGACAGCCTCTTTAATAAATGGTGTTGGGAAAATTGGACAGCTACATGCAAAAAAAAATGAAACTAGACCATCAACTTACACCATACACAAGAATAAACTCAAAATGGATAAAAGACTTAAATGTGACTCATGAATCCACAATTTTAATATACTGTTTTATTTCTATTAATACAAAATATTTTCAATTTTTTTTACTTCTTTGTTAACTGACACAATATATAGAAATGTGCTGTTTTATATACAAATATTTGATGATGTTTCATATATCTTGGTTATTGAATTCTAATTTAATTCCACTTTAGTCCATGAAATTACATTTTGATCTAAATTGTTTTAATTAGTTGCAGTTTAGGGTTTTTACACCCAAAATGTGACTTACTATAATCAATGTTCTATGATCAAAATACAAATTATCTTTAAGAGCATATATAACATTCACTAAGGTAAATGATATTCTGGATCTCATCTTCTTGGCTGCTAATTTTAAGGTTAGGTCAATCTTATTCAGCGTTAAGTTGGGTTTGTATTTTGTTGTTATGGGTACCTTCAGTTCACAAAAAATGGCTTCAAAATCCTCTGAAATTTCTTATACTTATATGCTTGGCCAGAAAATTTTTCTCAAAGTCTTCTTCACTCTCAAGTTTAGGTCTTCCCTTTGTGTGTGTACCTCATAGAAGTTCTGCATATATTCTTGTCTCTCACCAGGCAACAGACTGATACTGCTTGACACCTGGTGCTTGATACTTGCTGGTGTGAGCCAGAGGGGTTCCTGCTATCCTACTCTAGCCTCTGTGTCGGGCAGGCCCTGTGTCCCTGTGTTCCTGTGTCTCAGGGGTGGAAGTCATTCTCACTCAAGAGTTAAAGATAATTTCTCAATGATCTTATTTGCTCCCCAAATTTTTAAAAGTGGTTGCTCTAAAATTTCATTAATCTGACATTTAAGGAAAAGTAATGATTTTATATGTTATAATGACTTTTCCTTTTGTTAGTTTTGGAGTTACATTATTTCCAGCTATCTTCAACTTAAGTTGAAGCTAGAAGTCTCTCTCTTTCTTTTAAATGAAAAATAATACTTTTATATATGGTCCTCTGAGTGTACATTTGACCATACATCATCAATTTTTATGTAAAATATAGTAACAATTATTTTTAAGTTAACTAGTTAGTATATCTTTTAAAATTTAATCTCAATCAATAGTATCAAACTTAGATATCAATTTTTTCTTATTTTTATTTGTGATAACATGTATAAACTTTACTATTAATTTCTAATTTTATTACATTATAATCAGAGGATATAATACTTATGCTATCTTTTATTTGACTAAGAATATTACCAGTTTTTTAATGCTCCTTCAACAGTAAATGAGAATTTGGATGCCTAAAGAAAGTGATTTTCAGATGATACTGAAAAGTCAACTGAAATTTAATATAAAAATTAGTGCTAAAGCCCTGGCTGATGTGGAGCAGTTGGTTGGAGCATCATCCGGTATACCTAAAGGTAGCGGGTTTGAATCCCAGTCAGGGCACATACCCAGATTCTGGGTTTGATTTTGTCAGGGTGTGTGTGAGAGGCAATTGATCGATGTTTCTCTCTCACTTCTCTCTCTCTCTCTCTCTCTCTCTCTCTCTCTTCCTAATATCAATAAAAAAATAGTGCCAAAAGTAACTATCATTATTACATAGCAGCTTATTTAAAGGGTGAAGTCACAATGAGCAGTGAAGTTAGGGGAAAAAAGATTATTACCTTATTCTAGAATATACACTGCATATTAATGTAATCTATAATCACAGCTATTTTATTTAATTGCATATGCTGTTAACCATTGGCCACTGTTTTCTAAAAGTCTTAAGATGCTTATCCAGCTAAACCAATCTATAATTGGACATTTTGAAATTTTGATTTTATTACTGTGCCCTAAATTTATCTACATTAAAATTTCCATATTTAGTTTAATCTCTTATTTTGTCCTGCCAGTACCTTCTTTGACACTAATGCTGTCATCCAAAACAATATGTATCCTTTCCAGATTCATGCCATTTTCTATTTGGATAATTATATTTTCATATCATTGATAAATGATGATATGTGTTACACAAAACAGTATTGAGAAGAAAGCCTTATGTTCTGCCACTGAAAATGTCTTTTAAGTTGACACTCTTCTGTAAATGAATAAATACATTTGAACATGGCCATTTAATTTATTACAAATCTTCCTATTGTCTTAACCCAAAGCTACATGATGCCATCTTTTCCAAACATATTATTAAAATAATCTGGTTTAATGTTATTTTGAAATTTAGTTAGCTGTGTCTCATCTCTTGCAGAATTCACTTCACATTTTTCTGAAATTATGCTTACAACTTTTATCTGTCTTTGAAGAAAACTACTGCAATAAATTCATTGCAAAAGTGACTGAATTCACCACTCTTTCTTCTATGCATGCCTTTTGCATTGTAACTTTCGCTCAAAAAGTAGACCCTGGTTTTCTCACCTCTGAGTCTGGGCTGACCCAGTGAGTTGATTTGGCCAATAGAATATGTTAGAAGTATCACTATGACAAATCTACTCCAAGAGCTCAAAAACACTTAAAACTTTTCACTGTTTCTTTAAATTCTGCCCCATCATGAGAACAAGGCCAGTATACCCACCTGAAAGATGAGAGACCAAATGGAGGGGAGCAGAGTTGCTTAGCAGAGGCTATCTAGACCAACTAGTTGAACAAAGAAAGGTGAGTAATCCCAAAGGTTTACTGAATCTGACCCATGTTATCAGAAATACCCATAGACTCATGAAAACAAAAAACAAAAACAAAAACACATGTTACCCAAAGTGATCTACAGAGTCAATGCAATCCCTATCAAAATTCCAATGGCATTTTTCATAGAAGTGGGGGGAAAAAACCCTCAAAATTATTATATAATCACAAAAGACCACAAATAAAGCAAAAAGAACAAAGCTGGAAGCATCAAAGTGTCTTATTTCAAAATATACTATAAAGCTATAGTATTCAAACTTACCATAAAAAACAGATGTATAGAGCAATGTAACAGAATACACAGCCCAGAAATAAATCCATGCACTACAGTCAATTGATCTTTGACAAAGTGCAAAGAAAGTACAATGGGAGAGAAGACAATCTCTTAGATATATAAATGGTATATACATAGGCAAAGGAATGAAATTGAACATTTCTTTCACACCATATACAAAATAAACTCAAAATGGAATAAATAATTAAGCATAAGATGTCAAACTGTAAAACTATTAAACAAAAACATAGGGGGAAAGGTTTTTGACATTGATCTGGGCTACAAAATTTTTTAATATTATTTCAGAGGACAGGCAACAAAAGAAAAAGAGATAAGTGCAATTCCATCAAACTAAAAAGCTTCTGCACAGCAAAAGACACAATCAACCAAGTGAAGAGAAAACCTGAAGAATTAGAGAAAATATTTGCCAACTGTACATCTGATAAGGGGTTAATACCCAAACTAAATAAAGAACTCAAACAACTCAGTAACAAGAAAGAAAAATAATCATTTTAAAAAGGTCAAAGGACTAAATATATATGTTTCCAAATGTCAACAGGTGAAACCAAATCTGTATTCTGTTGCTTGCCTCAGTGAAAGCCAAACTCTGAGACAGGTGCTGGTAAAAAGAAAGCGGTCTATTCAAGTGCCAGCATCTCAAGAAGATGGGTACTTTTGCCAGTCCTCAAAAACTCCTCTACCCCTCAGTGTGGGCTGGGATTTTCATCAAGAAGGAGAGTGACAACAGAACAAAGAGACAAGAGGGAGGGGATTGGGCAATCCATCTCTCCTAGGAGTAAGGAGAAGGGGAAGCTGAGGAATTGTCACTGCCCAAGGTTTCCTCTCCCTATTTCAGCATTACCTCTCTGAATTTGTAGTTTTACTGTGGACAGCTATGGGTTTTCATGGCTGGCATGAGGAATTCCCTTCTTTCCCAAAAGAGCCTTCTTTTAAGTTGTGAAAAAGAGGCAATATAAGAAAAAATAACATTGAGTTTTATTTACACACTCTTAAGATACCAGAGGTCAGCTGTAACATTGAAACAAAAGGAATGCATAGTCTTTTTGCTTAATTGGAATGTTAATTTGAGGTTACACAGGTACATAAAACTCAACATCACTAAACATCAGGGTAATGCAAATCAAAACCACAATAAGATATCACCTCAGATCTGTTAGAATGACTGTAATCAAAAGATAAAATATAATTGTTAGAAAGGACACAGAAAAAGGAAATCCTTGTACACTGTTGGTGGGAATGTATATTGGTGCAGCCATTGTGAAAAACAGTATAGAAGTTCTTCAAAAAATTAAAAACAGAAAAAACATATGATTCAGTAATTCCCTTCTGTTATATACATCTAAGAAAAATTAAATCAGCATCTCAAAGGATATTAATCACAATAGTCAAGGTGCAGAATCAACCTAAGTGTCCATCAATAGATGAATGGATAATAAAAATGTGATGTATATTTCATTTAATTTTTTTCAGCCTTAGAAAAATAAGTAAATCCTGTCATTTGCAACAACATGGATGAACCTGGAAGAAATTATGTCAAGTGAAATAAGCCAGACATAGAAAGACAAACACTGCATGATCTCACTTATATAGAAAATCTAAAAGGTCAAACTCAACTTCTAGTCAAAATGGCAGAGTAGGTAAATGTTGTACTTGCCTCCTCTGTTACCATAATAACTAGCTAGCTAATATTAATAACAGGAATGGAGCAAAGGGAAGGCCAGACATTATATGCAACATCATCTGGGCAGCTTCACCATGAAGTTGCAACTTTATACTCCCCAGGGAACCATTGTCCATTTTCTGCACATCACTGTGGGAAGGGGGTCCAACAAAGGTGAAGATGGATGCATGTGCAGTGAAGTCAAGGTGATGTAGGGAAGGTACTTCCTGTCTGTTTAACCTAAGAACAAAGATAATTGGCTAGAGAGGTGGATCCAATCCAAGCCTGTGAAAATTTGGGAATACAGAATTCCCAGACAAATAATTATCTTTCTTGTTCCTTTTGATTCACTCCAACTTCTTGCACTCATTTGTTCTGTGGCCTGAACTCACTGTACAACTTCATAGCCATGTGGCCCTGGAAGCCACATGGTCCATGGCCATGTGGACCCCACACACAATGGACTGTAGCAGGGAACACAGGCTAACCTAACCAGATGCTGATCTGAACTGTGCTTCAATATGGAGTGGAGGGTCTGGTCAGTGGCTTTGATCTTAGCCCTGTTGAAGAAAAAAAAAATAGGACTTTTTCAAGGCAGGATGGAGGGAGATGGGACCTTAGAAACTCGGGGGTTTAATTCCACAGAAATAAAGCTTTCCATGATCCCTCATTCTCCCATGGGGGTCTCAGGAAATTCTTGTTCCCATGGCACCCCAAGAAGCCCACTTCCATCAGAACAGTTGGGGACACAGAGGACACCCCACCAATAACACTCCCATGACCACATAAAAATTACAACTAAACTACAGAACAACCATTATTGAGAACTGCCTGTAGTCTTAGTGAACAGAAGTCCTATAAGAGGATATACAGAAAAAGCCACTTCAAGACTGGTAGGAAAGTTGGAAACACAAAATACAGACTGCTTCAACCCCCTTGTGCAGTGGTTAAAAACTGGCTGCAGAGGTCCACCATGAGGAGCAAAGAGTCTCAGCCCCACATCAGGCTCCCAAGCCAACTATTTCAGTTACAGGAAAAGAGGTACCCATAACTTGTAACTGTGAAAATCAGCAGAGGTTGTGGCTGAGTGAAACGGAGGGCTTCCGGAGTCCCAGGCACTCCTTTTAAAAGGTCCATACATGGACTTATTTGCTGATGGGCTCACTCACTTTGAGCTCCAGCGCTGGAGTAACAGCTTGAAAAGTGCCAGGGTAATATGGGGAGGAATTGAATTGTCTGATTTCAGAGGAAGAGCTGGAGGGATAGCATTCTCCCAGATAGAAGTGCTGACAGAAGCCATTGTTTCTTTGCTGATGCCTAGCTCCTGCAGACACAGTTGGGTACCATATCTAAAACTCCATCAACTTGGCTATCACTGTTTGTCCTGCCCTGGTGATTTCATGAGCCCTGCCCCACCCAAGTTCCTTCCAGGGGGTTTTCTGTACAAATGACCTGTCTTGGCTCATGCTGCAGACTTTCTTAACATTTCTCAAAAGTTCACAAACTCCAAACAAGTAGCATTTGGCCCCATAACTCTTGCTAAGCAGCCCCAAGCCCAGTACTAGTGGCAGCCAGCTTCAGTTCACAGCTTAGCCTCTCCCGGGTACCTCCACGCTAAGCACAAATGGCACCATCTGCAGATCACTTTGTAACTCATACCAAGTGTCCCCCAAGAAGGGCACAGGCAGCAGATAACCTTAGCCTTCACCTCCAAAAGTTTCCATAACCAACACATCCAGTGGCCAGCTTCAGACCACACTACAGGACAAAATAACCATGTCCACAAAGGACAAACTCAAAGGGCAGACTTGGCAGGCATCAGAGACCCCTTAAGCTAATCCTGCTCTATAGGGTCAGCCCCTGTACAACAGCTCCCCCACTGTAGTCATGGCCAGTCCTCATAACCAATCTGCTTAAGGGTCAGTCCTTCCTATTGATGTGCCAACAACAATGAAGTCTCAACTACAACAAGAGGGCACACACAACTCACACAGAGAACACATATAGAGCACCAAGATCATGTGAGCCCCACTGGACAGCTACTATATAAGGCTACTCTACAAAGACCAGGACATGCAGCATCTCTACCTAATACGTAGAAACAAACACAAGGTGGCAGCCAAAATGAGGAGACAAGGAAACATGTCCCAAATGAAAACACAGAACAGACCTCAGAAAAAGAACTTAACAAAATGCAGACACGCAATCCAACAGATGCAGAGTTCAAAACACTGGCTATAAGGATGCTCAATGAACTCAGTGAAAACGTCAAGGAAGAGATAGGAAACATAAAAATGAAGATAGGAAACATAAAAATGAAGATAGAAAACATAAAAAAAGAACCAGTCAGAAATACATACACTAAAGGGAATCAACGATAGATTAGATGAAGCAGAGGATCGAATCAGTGATTTGGAAGATAAGATAGCAGAATACACCCAATCAGAACAGGGGGGAAAAGTATTCAAAGAAATGAGGATAGTTTAAGAAGCCTAGGAAATAACATCAAACACAGCAATAATTGCATTATAAGAGTTTCAGAAGGAGAAGAAACAGAGTAAGGAACTGAAAACCTATTTGGAGGAATAATGATGGAAAACTTTTTAACCTGGCAAATGAAATAAGCATACAAGCCCAGTAAGTGCAGAGAATCCCAAACAAGATGAAATCAAAGAGGTCCACATTAAGACACATCATAATTAAAATGCCAAAGGTTAAATATAAAGAGAAAATCTTAAAAACAGCAAGAGAAAGGCATCTAGTTACCTACAAGGGAGCTCCCATAAGACAGTCAGCTGATTTCTCAACAGAAATTTTGCAAGCCAAAAGGTATTGGCACAAAATATTCAAAGTGATGAAAAGCAAGGACTACAACCAAGATTACTCTAAGGAGCAAGGCTATCATTTAGAGTAGAAGAACAGATATAGACGTTCCCAGACAAGAAAAAGCCAAAGGAGTTCATGACCACCAAACCAGTATTACAAGAAATGTTAAAGGAACTTCTTTAGAAGAATAAAAAAAGATTTAAAAAATGACTAATAAAATGTAATAACTACATATCTGTCAATAATCACTTTGTCAACAAATGTAAATGGATAAAATGTTCCAATCAAGGGATATCAGGTGGCTGAATGGATAAGAAAACAAGACCTGTACAAACGCTATTTGCACCAGACTCATTTCAGATTGAAAGATATACAATGGAAAAAGATATTTCATGAAAATGGAAATTGAAAAAAAAAAAAAAGCTGGGGTAGTAATACTTATACCAGACAAAATAGATTTTAAAACAAAGAAAACAAAGAAGGACCCAGCAATTCCACCTTTAAGTATTTATCTAAAAAAACCCAAAACAGTAATTTGAAAAGACATATGCATCCATATGTTTATTGCAACATTATTTAAAATAGCCAACCTATGGAAGCAACCTAAGTGTTCATCAACGGATGAATGGATAAAGAAGAGGTGATACCCAGTGGAATATGACTTAGTCATTAAAAAAAATTTTTTTTTTGCCATGTGCAACAATATGGAAGGACCTAGAGGATATTGTGCTGAGTGAAATAAGTCAGATAGAGAAAGACAAATGCCATATGATTTCATTTATATGTGGAATCTAAAAAGAAAAAACAAAACACAAAAATGAACAAACAAAACAGACGCAAGGTCATAGATACAGAGAACATTTTGATGTTTGTCAAATAGAGAGGGGTTGGGGGACTGTTTGAAAAAAGGGAAGGGATTAAGAAGTACAAACCGATAGTTACAAAATAGTCATGGGGATGTAAAGTATGGCCTTGGGAATATAGTCAATAATATTATAATAACTATGTATGATGCCAGATGGGTACTGGAATTATTGTGGTGATCACTTTGTAAGTTATATAAATGTCTAATCACTATGTTGTATATCAGATACTAATATAACATTGTATGTCAACTATAATTAAATTTTTAAAAATATTTTAAAAAATAAATAAAAAGTCAAACTTATATTAGCAGAGAGGTGGCTATAGTTAATATTATTATATTGTACACTTGAAACTTGGTAAAATAGTAGATCTTAAATATTCTCACCATACCCACACAAAAGGTAACTATGTGAGGTGATGGATTATGTAAATTAGCTTGTTTTAGTAATCATTTCTCAATCTATTTGTATGTCAAAACATTACATTGTACAACTACACTGTAAATATATATAATTTGTACTTGTTAATTATATTTTAATAAAGCTGGAAAATACAACAATAAGTGTTTGCTGCATTAAGCCACTAAACTGCGGGGGTTTTTAATCACCAATAGATAACATATATTATCCATTTCACTTTTTATGAAAATTGAAACAATTTTCTGTTAATATTTGTCAGTCTGTCCTCCATTTTCTAGGAGTCTTCAGAAGTTATAAATGTATATTTGATCTCATTAGCACATTTATTACCCTAAGCTTGGGGTGATATAACTTTTACCTAGTTTTGTAGTTCTGTTTCACGGGCAGTGATACTGTATCAAGAAAAGCCATGTGGGAGCTTATAAAGGACTGCTGTGGACACAGGATAAGGTAACAATTATAACACTTTCAAGTTATATTTCAAAGGTAAGGACACTGACTTCGTTGTCTCTTGGTGATTACTATTAAAACAAATTTACATTACTTGAGCAAGTGATCTATTTGCATTTTCTGTCATTTGTTCATTATTATGTATTAACTTTCTAGGTTGTCCAGATTTTATCTTAAAGAGAATATAAACCTTGGCCCTAAGATGATTCAGCAGACAGAAAAAAGTCAGTAAGTGTACAGAACAAGGTTTCATTAGGAACACAATTTCAGGAGTCATCCATTCTTCTGCACTCAAGAAATTGGAGCAAGATGATTGCCTAACCCAACTAGATAATTTTACGTAGATGACAGTGAGCCACACTGATAAAGAAGTTTTTTATTGTTTGTTTATTTGTTTGTAGCTTATATCATTAGTGCACAGAGCTAGATTTTGTACTTGGACATTTTCTTTTGTTGGGGCAATTCATTAAGACAGATAGGGTAACAATAGAAGTTCAGGTACTTTCCAAAAGAATGGCTAAAACTGGTAACATATTAGATGACTGAATTTTTGTTTGTGTGTTTGGGCATGGACCTATCACTTCTATTTATGCTTTGTATAATAATTAACTTATTTAGTTTAATGAACTATTCAGATGTTTTCTCTAAATATTTTAACACTATTTACACAATTAGCAAACAAAAAATCCCAAAGAAATAAACCAAACTTCTCAGACACTTAAAATTGACTAGAAATAGTAAAATCCCCTTAAATATATAAAACAATGGTTTTGTGTTACCTTCCTTACAGTACATCAAATAATATAAAAATAAATAAGCCATTCACAATTATCAAATGATTCAAAACTTCTTGTTATCTTCACATAATGCATAAAATTGTACGCAGAAACTCTTGAGGTTGAACCCAGTGATTTGTTGCACATGCCCTCCAGCTGATTCTGATAATGCTCATATCTGGAAATCACGGGTTTATATTCCTTCACCAGGAACACATCTGTTTTCTCCTCCTTTTATCCTCACCCAAGCTCTACCATATATTTTTGGTTTATAGAAAAATTGAGGAGAAAGTCCCTCAAGACTCCATTAGTCTTTTAAAGTTGTCAAAATATTTGGTAAGTAGCATTTTGGTCTGGAACAATGCATACTAAATGTCATCTATATAATCATGAGAATTAGAGATTTCTTTCTTTTTTTTTTTTAATCCTCACCCGAGGACATTTTTCCATTTTTTGTTCAGGGGGAGGGGGAGAGGGGAAGAGAGAGAGAGAGAGAGAGAAACATCGACGTGTAAGGGACACATAGAGTGACTGCCTCCCGCACGACCCAACCAGGGCTGGGGACAAACCACAACCGAGGCACATGCCCTTAGCGGGAACCAAACCCGGGTCTCTCTGGACTGTAGGCCGATGCTCTGACCGCTGAGCCAAACCTGCCAGGGCTCTTTTTTTTTTTAATATGAAATAGCATTTCATGTATATCTTTCTTTCCATTCTTTTTCTATACATGTGATTTCTCTTTCCCTTCCCCTTTCTCTCTCTCTTAAATTTAATTATTTTAATTTAATTAATTTATTTTTGTTACAGATGTTTCTCCTTTTCCCCCCCTTGATATCCTCCTCCCATTCTCACCTCCCTCCCTCCACTCCCAGCATTGTTGTCTGTGTCCATTGGTTGTGCTTATATGTATAACTTCTTCAGTTTATCTCTTGCCTCCCCCACTCCTGCCCCCTCCTCTGAAGTATGTCAGTCTGAACTCTACTTATATGTCTCTGGGTCTATTTTGTTCATTACCTTATTTTGTTCATTATATTCCACAAATAAGTGAGATCATGTTATACTTGTCTTTCTCTCACTGGCTTATTTCGCTTAGCATAATACTCTCCAGTTCCCTCCATATCGTCTCGAAGGATAAGAGATCTTTCCTTCTTACAGCTGCATAGTATTCCATTGTGTATATGTACCACGGCTTTTTTTTTTTATTGATTTTATTTCCATTATTTTATTAATTTATTTTTGTTACAGATGTTTCTCCTTTTTCCCCCCATTGACTCCCTCCTCCCTTTCCACTCCCACCCCGTCCCCAGCTTTGTTATTTATGTCCATTGGTTATGCATACATACATATAAGTTCTGTGGTTTATCCCTTTCTTCCCCCTCCACCCCTTCTGAGGATTGTCAGTCTGTATCCTACTTCTATGACTCTGGGTCTATTTTGTTCATCAGTTTGTTTAGTTCATTATATTCCAGAAATAAGTGAGATCATGTGATATTTGTCTTTCTCTGCTTGGCTTGTTTCACTTAGGATAATACTTTCCAGGTCCCTCCATGTCATCTCAAAGGATAAGAGATCTTTCTTTCTGACAGCTGCATAGTACTCCATTGTGTATATGGAGTGCACAGCTTTTTTATACACTCATCTACTGATGGACACTTGGGCTGTTTCCAGATCTTAGCTATTGTAAATAGTGCTGCTATGAACATAGGGGTACATATTTTCTTTCTGATTGATGTTTCAGGCTTCTTAGGGTATATTCCTAGAAGTGGGATCACTGGGTCAAATGACAGTTCAATTTTTAATTTTTTGAGGTAACACCATAGTGTTTTCCATAGTGGCTGCACCAGTCTGCATTCCCACCTACAGTGTATTAGGGCCCTCTTTTCTCCACACCCTCGCCAGCACTTGTTGTTTGATGATTTGTTGATGGCGGCCATTCTTACAGGTATGAAGTGATACCTTATTGTTGTTTTAATTTGCATCTCTCTGATGATTAGTGACATTGAGCATTTTTTAATATGTCTCTTGGCCATTTGTATGTCCTGTTTGGAGAGGTGTCTCTTTAGGTTCTCCGCCCATTTTTAATTGGATTCTTTGTATTCCTTTTATTGAGTTGTGTGAGTACTATATATATTTTGGAAATTAACCCCTTATCTGATGTTTCATTGGCAATTATGTTCTCCCATATAGTGGTTTCCATTTCCACTTTGATGGTTGTTTCTTTTGCTGTGCAGAAGCTTTTGAGTTTGATATAGTCCCATGTGTTCATTTTTTCCTTTGTTTCTGTTGCATTAGGTGATGTATCAGTAAACATTCTGCTGTGTACAATGTCTGAAATTTTGTTGCCTGTATTTTCTTCTAGGATTTTTATGGAATCATGAGTCACATTTAAGTCTTTTATCCATTTTGAGTTTATTCTTGTGTATGGTGTAAGTTGGTGGTCTAGCTTCATTTTTTTGCATGTAGCTGTCCAATTTTTCCAACACCATTTATGAAAGAGGCTGTCTTTACTCCATTGTATGCTGTTGCCACCTTTGTCAAATATTAATTGAGTATATTGTCTTGGGTCTATTTCTGGGTTCTCGGTTCTGTTCCATTGATCTATGTGCCTGTTCTTGTGCCAGTACCAGGCTGTTTTGATTACAGTGGCTTTGTAGTGTAACCTGATGTCTGGTAATGTGATCCCTCTTACTTTGTTCTTTTTCAAAATTACTGTGGCTATTCAGGGCCTTTTTTGGTTCTATATAAACTTTTGTAGTATTTGTTCTAGTTCTGTGAAGTATATTGTTGGTATTTTGATGGGGATTGCATTGAATCTATATATAGCTTTGGGTAGTATGGACATTTTAATTATGTTAATTCTTCCAATCCATGAACAAGGTATATGCTTCCACTTTTTTATATCTTCATCTATTTCTTTTTTTCAATGACCTGTAGTTTTCTGCGAAGAGATCCTTTATCTGTTTGGTTAAGTTTATTCCTAGGTATCTTAATTTTTTTGCTGCGATCGTAAATGGGGTTTTTTTTTAGTTTCTCTTTCTGTGAGTTCATCATTGGTGTATAAAAATGCCGTCGATTTCTTGACGTTAATTTTGTATCCTGCTACTTTGCCAAATTCATTTATTAAGTCTAGTAGATTTTTGATGGAGTCTTTAGGGTTTTCTATGTACAATATCATGTCATCTGCAAATAACGAGTTTCACTTCTTCCTTTCCAAAATAGATCCCTTTTATTTTTTTTTTTCATGTCTAATTGTAGTGGCTAAGACTTCCAATACTATGTTAAATAAAAGTGGCAAAAGTGGACATTCCTGTCTTGTACCTGTTCTTAAGGAAAATGTTTTTAGCTTTTGCCCATTGAGTATAATGTTGGCTGTAGGTTTTTCATATATGGCCTTTATTATGTGGAGATATGATCCCTCTATATCCACATTGCTGAGCATTTTTATCAGAAATGGGTGCTGGATTTTGTCGAATGCTTTTTCAGCATCTATTGATATGACCATATGGTTTTTATCTTTCATTTTGTTTATGTGGTTTATCACATTTATTGATTTGAGAATATTGTGCCATCCTTTCATCCCTGGGATGAATCCCACTTGGTTATGGTGGATAATTTTTTTGATGTATTGCTGGATCCGATTTGATAATATTTTGTTAAGGATTTTGGCATCCGTATTCATCAGGGATATTGGCCTGCAGTTTTCTTTCTTTGTAGTGTCTTTATCCGGTTTTGGAATTAGGATTATGCTGGCCTCATAAAATGAGTTTAGAAGTGTTCCATCTTCTTGGATTTTCTGGAATAGTTTGAGAAGAATGGGTATTAGATTTTCTTTGAAAGTCAGTAAAACTCCCCCATGAAGCCATCTGGGCCTGGGCTCTTGTTTCTTAATTACATCTTCTTAATTTGGGAGTTTCTTAATTACATCTTCAATTTCCTTTGTTGTTATTGGTCTGTTCAAGTTTTCTCTCTTCCCGGTTCAGTTTTGGGAGACTGTGTGTTTCTAGAAATGTGTTTATTTCGCCTAGATTGTCCAATTTGTTGGCGTATTACTGTTCATAGTATGTTTTGATGATCCTTTTTATTTCTGTGGTGTCCGTTGTTAATTCTCCTCTTTTGTTTCTGATTTTGTTTATTTGGGTCCTCTCTTTTTGTTTCTTGGTGAGTCTGGCTAAAGGTTCATCGATCTTGTTTATCTTTTCAAAGAACCAGCTTTTTGTTTCATTGATCTTTTGAACTGTTTTTTTATTCTCTATGTTGTTTATTTCTGTTCTGATCTTTACTATTTCTTTCCTTCTACTTGCTCTGGGTTTTTATTTTTGTTTACTTTCTAGATCTTTAAATTGTAGGGTTAGATAGTCTATTAGGGATTTTTCCTGTTTCTTGAGGTAGGCCTGTAGTGCTATGAACTTCCCTCTCAGGACTGCTTTAGCTGCATCCCATAGATTTTGTGTTGTTGTGTGTTCATTTTCATTGGTTTACAGGGATTTTTAAATTTCTTCCTTGATCTCGTAGGTAACCCATTCATTGTTTAATAACATGCTATTTAGCTTCCAAGTGTTTGAATGTTTGTTTGTGTTTTTGTTGTAATTGAGTTCTAGTTTCATGCCATTGTGATCTGAGAAGATGCTTGATATGATTTCAATCTTTTTGAAGTTTTAGAGACTTGCTTTTGTCCTAACATGTGGTCTATCTTTGAGAATGCCCCGTGTGCACTTGAGAAGAATGTATATTCTGCAGCTTTGGGGTGAAATGTTCTGTAAATATCAATTAAGTCCAACTGATCTAGGTCATCATTTAAGGACTGTATGTCCTTGTTAAGTTTTTGTCTGGAAGATTTATCCAGTGGTGTAAGTGGGGTGTTAAAATCACCCACTAAGATCATATTGCTATTGATCTCTTCCTTGAAGTCCTCCAGAAGTTTTTAAATATATTTTGGAGCTCCCATATTTGGTGTGTATATGTTTACCAGGGTTATATCCTCTTGTTGGATTGATCCTTTTAATATTATTTAGTGGTCTTCTATGTCTCTTATTATGGCCCTCGTTTTGAAATCTATTTTGTCAGATATGAGTATTGCTACACCAGCTTTTTTTTCATTACCATTTTCTTGGAAAAAATTTCTCCATCCCTTCACTTTCTTCCTGTGTGAGTGTTTTGTTGTGAGGTGAGTTTCTTGTAGATAGCATATATATGGGTCTTGCTTTCTTATCCAATCAGCTACCCTATGTTTTTTGATTGGAGCATTTAAGCCCTTTTACATTTAAGGTTATTACTGATAGATAGTTATTAGTTGCCATTTTTATTTTACACCTGTGTTCCTCTCTCTCTCTCTCTCTGTTTCTTCTTCTTCTTCTTACAACAGTCCTTCAGCATCTCTTGCAGTGTTGGTTTGCTGGTGGCAAATTCCTTTAGCTTTTTATTTTATTATTATTATTTTTTATGTGAAGCTCTTTATTTAACCTTTAATTTTGAATGAAAGCCTTGCTGGATAGAGTGGTCTTGGATTCAGACCCTTGCCTTTCATTACTTTGTATACTTCACGCCATTCCCTTCTAGTCTGCAGTTTTTCTATTGAGAAATCAGCTGACAGTCTAATGGGAGCTCCCTTGTAGATAACTTTCTGTCTCTCTCTTGCTTCCTTTAAGATTCTTTCTTTGTCTTTAATGTTTGCCATTTTTATTATGATGTGTCTAACTGTGGGTCTTCTGGGGTTCATCTTACTTGGAACTCTCTGTGTTTCCTGGACTTGTGTGACTTTTTTCTTCACCAAATTGGGGAATTTTCGTCATTATTTCTTCAAACAGGTTCTCTATTCCTTTCTCTGATTTTTCTCCTTCTGTTACCCCTATGATGCAAATGTTGTCATGTTTTATATTGTCCCAAAGCTCCCTTAAACTCTCCTCCTGCTTTTTAATTTTTTTCCCCATTTGATGCTCTATGTGGGTGTTTTTTTCTACCTTGTCTTCTAACTTGCTGATTCGGTCTTCAGTGTCTTCTAATCTACTATTGAGACCTTCTAAGTTATTTTTTATATCAGCTATGTCATTCTTTATTTCTATTTGATTTTTATTCATAACTTCTACCTCTTTTTTTTTTATGCTGATGTAGTTCCCACTGAGCTCTGTATAATCCTCATTAAGTTGCTTATAATTCTCACTAAATTGTTTTGAGCACCCTTAAAATCATTGCTTTGAATTCTTTATCTGACAAATTGCTTTCTTCCATTTCATGGAGTTCCTTTTCTGGTGATTCCTTCTTTTCTTTCATTTGAGTGTTGTTTCTTTGTCTTACCATTTTAGCTGTCTGGTAGTTCTGGGCCCAGTGAGGGATGTTGGGATGTGTAGGCAGGTCAGTGTGTATCAAATAAGGCTGCCTTGCCGCCCAGACTGTTTTGGTGTGTGTCACCTCTTGCTTGCTGTGGGTCTTGGAGGACTGACAACTGGCAGCTGGTATAGGTCTGTTGTGGTAGGCGCTGCTGGGGTTCATGGGTCCAACTGTTGCACTGCTGGAGTGCGTGGGTCCTACTGCTGCACTGCTGGCATTTTTGGTCCTACTGGTACACTGCTAGGGTGTGTGGGTCTGACCAGTGTGCTGATGAGATGCACTGCTGCCTGGTGAGGCTCAGCTCCTGATCAGTTGCTGCTGATACTGCTGGGGGTGAGTGTCAGCTCCTGGTTTGCGCTGCTACTGCTGCTGCTGTTGCTAGAGTGTGCTCTCAACTCCCAATACTCTGCTGCTGTTGGGGACTGAGGGTGCTCAGCTCCTGGGACTTTGCTGTTGCTGGGGGAGTAGCTCCACTCCAAATCTTCTGCTGCAGTTGTCTGGGGTGGGTCTCAGCTGCCTAAGCCTTGCTACTACTTGGGCTGGGGCACCACTCCTGATCATCCTCTGCTGATGCTGCTGGGGATGGGACTCAGCTGCTGATCTGCACTGCTGCTGCCTGGGGATGGATGTCCGCTCCTGAGCCTCAGTTGCTGTTGGGGGTGGGACTCCACTTCTGCCCAGTCACTGCTGCTGTGGGCGAAGGTGCTGGGTTCCCAAGCTGGTGCTACTGCTGCTAGTGGTGGTGTTCACTCTGATCAGGCTGCTGCTGTGGGGAATGGTGCTTGGTTCCCAGCCATTTGCTGCTTCCCCAAGCAGGTGCCTTGACAACGCCGCTACTATGCGCTGGTCTGCGTTGACACAGTAGGGCCCACTGGTCCTATGGTGCAAGGCACTCTGGGGGACTCAGGTCACTTGGCCCTAGGCACTCCCCTACTTCCTCCAAGAGAAGACCATGGGTCTTCCAAAATGGCAGGGCCTTTTGACCATGCAGGGAGAAGCCGCTTACTGCGGTAGCTGGATGCTCCCCATCCACAGCACAGGAACCCGCTGCCCCATGTTTCTGCTCTGCTCGAGGCTGCTCATCCACACTCATGCTCACTCTCACTCTCACACTCACTCACACTCTCACACACTCACCCTTGCTCTGGCCCCTCCTACCGCCATCTTCAGCTAGAGATTTCTTATTTAATCATTTTGTCGTGTTGATTTTATAAAATTCTATGGGTGGAGTTCAATATTTTTTTCTATTTGTGTCATTTAGAAAGAGAAATTGGCCAAATAAATGTTTGTCAAGCCTTTGCCCGCAATCTCCATTTCTATTTATTTGAGCTTCTAACTATACTGTCTATTAAAAAGAAAGATTTTCATAGGACATATTCTTACCTACAGCATCTAGCACTTGTATTTCCCAATGTCAAAAAAAGACACCATTGACCTAGTTTAACTAAAATACAAATGTTTGTTAGCTGTACATCTATTTTCTTCATTGTGGCTGTTTAAAAAAAATTAATGTCTTGTAAGAGTTAACCATGTGCCAATTTAAGAACTGATGGGAGCTGAGTAAAATGACATTTCAAAAAGTACCTTCTGGTCAAGTGTACAAAGTCCAAGTAAGTAGTCAAAATTATTGCTAAACTCCAAATCTAAGTTACACGCTAAATCTAAGTTACATAGTAAATGCAGGTAGAAATCACTTAGGTAAATGTAACTCGAGATTAAGACATGTATTCTATGTTTGAAAGACTTTTCTCATTTCAAATTGAGAGTGCAAAATGTTTCCTTCATGTCTATGTAAGTTTGATTTGAAGCACTTTTAAAATGTATACACTGTGCAAATCATTTTAGGAAATGGAAACCCAGAATCCTATATGTACTTCAATATCCTGAAAATATGTCTGCCTATAGGCCAATAAAAGTAATGGTATTTGGCTGAAACAGAAATTCCGAATTATTACTTTCTGGAGACATATATAATATGCAGATATATATCATTTTGCACAATCAAATAGGATAAGGTGCTTTTTAGGAAGCTAAGTTCTACATGCATATTAGGTGTTATTCGAGATTAGTTAACAGCTGGGAATGAAAGGCCTGTGACTCTAGAAATGATAGCAAGGAAAGTAATTCCCGGATCGAACAGTGGCTCTGTTCACATCCTCTGGGAGCACATTGGCTAGCTTTCTGTGTATGTGGAGCTGTGAAGTCGGGAATGGCTCAGGAACAGGGTGAGAAATCCCTTAAACATAAAGTGAGAAAGCAGAAAACAAAGTCAAGAGACAGGAGTTGGCAGTGGCTCCATGCTCACACAATCGTCGACCTCCTCATGATCAAGCTGGCTTAGACACTGCTCCATGCTTCTCTGCCTTGTGCACTGATGGTTGTTCATGCTTATAGGTTTGTGGAACAAAACCCAGGAATGTAGACATGTCTTTTAGAAACTTTGTTGCACACCAGAATCATCTGGAAAGCTTATTAAAATGCAGATCCAAGTGCACCACCCTCTTTTTTTCACTAGTTCAGGATGTCAGCCAAGAGTCTGACTTTTTCAAGTGTCTCAGAAAGTTCTGATGTATGGGTCTGCAGCAAAGTAACATTTTGTAAAAGAGTTACTGGATAAATTGAATTGAAATTACATTTTTTACTTGTGTAAATTCTCGATTTCTGAGCCCAAGCCCAGATCAGTGAATCAGCGTCTCTAAATTGTGAAACCCGAGGTCTGCAATTCAGCAAGTAACTAGTGATTGGTACTCATGCTTCATCTTGACACCCAGGACCAGTAGACAAGGTTGGTTCAAGGGCAAGTTCTGCATCTGCTGTCTCACCCCTGACACACTCTCACTCACTTTGCATCTAATTTCATTGTTTTCCTAAAATAAATTTTAACTCTGTTTCAAACTAAACTTAAAGCTAAGTGAAGTTTAAAATGCAAATACCTGGCAAGGTTGACTAGAAAGTAAATCATGACTTCAATTTTTCTCATCTTTCCTGAGCTCAGTCCTCTTCTTTCTTGGCTTTCTCTGTAGCCACTTCTAAGGTTGATGTTATTCTTCCATTCCTCATGGGGACATTTTCAGTATTCATTTCACTTGACAGTATTCATCACTTTGGTGTTTGGGGCTTATACAGTTTTGTCAACTTAGAATGTTTTCACTGACTCATTTATCTGGTTAACACCAACTTATCCTTCTAAGTTCATCTTAAACATCACCATCTCTGGTAATATTTTCTGGTTTCTCAAGTTCAGGTTATTCACTGCCCTAAAGATAGCATCCCGGACTCTTCCTGTCATATACGCAACACACCACTCTATGTGTTCATTCATTTGCCTTGGTTTCCCACTAGATCAGGTTTGTCAAACATTTTTTTTCTGTAAAGTACTACATAGTAATTATTTTAGGCTTCCCAGGTCATAAGGTCTCTGTCCCAATTACTCAGCTCTGTCACTATAGTATGAAAGCAGCAATAGACAATAAGGATGGCTATGTTACAATAACATTTTATCTACCAAACAGTCAGTGGGGACACTTGGCTCATGAGATGTAGGAGATGTAGTCTGCTGACCCCCGCACCACATGGTTAGCTAAACGTGTCCTTTCTTATTCACCATTGTAGTATCAGTTTGTGGAACAGCCCCAGGCCAATGATAAGCATGCCACACAGACTGGCTGAATTTAATCGGTATTCTGTATAGAACTTGGTTCAGTTTCCAATAAACAAACAAACAAATACATAACCAGTGGTTTAAAAAGAGGTAGAAGCTTATTTCTCTATCATGTAAAACAATTCTGGAACAGACAATTCAAAACTGGTATGACAGCTTCACTGTTTTAAGTCACTGGTTCCGTTATATGTTCTACTATCCTCAACACGTAGCATCCATTCTCAAAGGGCCCTCATTTATGCATGAATGAAGAAGGTGGGAAGTTCATTTAAGGAGACCTCCTGGAAGTCTGCTGTATATTCACGTACATGAAATTGTCCAGAACATAGTCACATTTGACTGTTAAGAGAGGTTGGGAAACGTGCTTGTTTAGCAAAGGGTATCAGGTTCAGCTAAAAATGGGAGTCCAATCAAAAGTAAAAATGGGAAATGGAAGTTGGCATTTTTCATGCATGCTAATACCTGTTCTTGAGGCTTGCTTGGTCTTCTGTTCCCATGCTAAATCTATGTCCGGAAACAAAGCCCAAATACCATCCACTGGAATGGCTGAAATGTGGCAGTGGAAGGAGAAAATGTTCTTCATAATGTTCCTTCCCACCTTATGAGTATATTAGTTCATAAGCATAGGGAAATGACTCAAGCAGTTTCAGAACTTTCATTTTTTTATTGTTGACACTATTACAGATGTCCCCCGTTTTCCTCCTCTTTGTCCACCTCCACCCAGTTTTGAGTGACACCCAGAAGTTCACAAGTAAATTGCCTTCCTAAAATTTTCATTTCATGATGAATGTGATTGCACGTAGCTCTAATCTCTCATGCTATGCTTCAGAAAGGCAAATAATGTTTATGTTAGGCCAGCCCCACCCACAGTCTCTAAAGCAACTGTTTTTGTGCATGAAAGGCAGCCTGAAACATGCATAATTACAAATGTTTACATCTGTTTCCAATCTCTAGGCCAGAGCACAGAATTACTCTTGTATTGGGGCTTACACAGTTGTCCCGGTTGTTTATTTATGTTTTGGTTCTTGAATTATATGTAAACATGCACAATAACAGCAATGTTCTAATGTCTGACATCTGTCAGATGGTTGGGTGAGCACACAGGAAGAGATTTGGGTCTTCTTTATGAAAAATGAGTATTTGATCTTCATCAGAAGAGTTCTGAGGTTGAAGATTTAAAAAATAAAAACTTGTTAAACTAATTTGTTTTTATTATTGAGTCCCTTTTTCTATAAAATGTTGTGGGTTTTCCCCCCATTCATATTGTATTTGGAAAAACATGGATCTCTCTCTCTCTCTTTCTCTCCCTCTCCTCTACACATACCAGCTATCATCTGTGTAAACATAAACCTTACTTAATTATCATGAATCTGTTTTAGTTTTGATATTCTTTAAATACTCAAATTTTGTGTATTATAATTCCTTTATTTGAAAATAGAAACATTTAAACCTTCCATTTGTTAGCTCACCATTTTTACTGCGGTGACTTTGCCTAATTTTAGGAATCTAAGACTTTGGAAAGTTGGTTATATTGTTAGCTCATTAATGCTTTTCTAATGTTAGCCTATCAGATGGAAAATAGTTATTTTATAATATTTATTATTAGATTTATTTTGATCCCTCGTCATTCTTCAACATTTGACATTTATGAAGAAAACCACTGACCTTTGTCTTGGGAAGATATTATAGAAATAGCAGTGGTCTTCTAACTGTAACGCGTGGAGCAATCACACATGGAATTTGTAAAAATACAAATTCACAGTCGTTGTTTCTGGAGGTGCTGATTCAGTACATACGGAATTTTGCCAAGAAATCATATTTTTAAATAAGCAGTGGTCTGTGGCTCATGCTTTTAGAATAATGGGACAAGCATGTTTGACTATCTCTGTTCATATCATTTTCTTCATGCAAAACATGGTCTGGGTGTGGGTGTGTGTATGTGTGTTCTCTTCCATTGGTTTTGGAGTGATTTTTCCTTCTTTCTAAATTAGCATCTTTGACTTTTAATTGAACTTATGGGGGTAACATTGGTTAATAAAATTATCTTTCTTGGGCTACTGCTCTGAAACATCCCCTTCCCACTTTCTGCTTCGCCCTAGTCCCAGCTTCCTTAATTTGTACCAGGCAGTGTGAGCATTAATGTCCTTTCGGCAGGGCTGAGCTATGTTGACCACCAGAAGACCGGCGCAGCTGGGAGAATGGCAGCACACACAGAAGCTGAGTCGCTTTTCATTAGGTTACTGTTTGTACCATTGCCTTCCCTCTATTCCATGGCTGTTCCCAACTTGCAGCCTCTTCCCACACTCGTGCCCTAGGCATATTCCGGGAGCCTGGGACCCTGCAGGGCCATCACGTCCCTCTTCTCCAGGAAGAGTTGTGGTATTTTTACATAACGTGATTGAAATATAATTTGTAACAGCCAGTCATACCTTTCTCTTCAGTAATCTAAATGCTGTAGAAAAATGAACACATTCAGCTCTTTACTACGATCTGTTCCGGGTTTCATAGAATTCTAGTATAAACGTAAAAGCTCATTGTCATCCCAGTACAATGCTATTTACGTATCAGTGTAGACTATTCAAAGTCCATTCCTTTGAATATATCAGATTACTGAGAGGGTCTTGACAGTCTCAAAATTATTTGATTTCAACTGTGGATGTTGTAACTTGATATTCACCTGTACTAGGTGAGTTCTTAGCCATAACCTCAGGGGAATTCTCATTAGTTTTGAATGTTTCCAAATATACCCAGGAAAAGTTGTTCCATGACAATAGGGTACAGAAAACATGACTCAAAATAACAAAAGAATTTTAAAACCAGAGTCAATATCCCTAATCCCCCACTCCCTGACTAAGAAGACATAAAATGCCAGTTATTTGAGGGAAATCCACTCCCCTTACTATGTCCAAGAAAATCTGGGGTCTCAAAGATGTCCCCTGAACTACAAAGCCACACTACAGTTCCTCCTGTCTTGGCTAAGGGAGGATGTCCTAGCCGATTGGGAGGCTGTGTTCAGGACTTCAAGGTGGTACCCGCCTGCCGGCAAAGGCAGCTATGGCCTAAGGCAGAGTGGGAAGAATACATGATTTGGAGAATATATACCGCAATTTAGAGGAGCAGGATACAACAAGAATAGAGAAAATGTCTATACCTGTAAGTGTAGAAAAGAAATTGAGTCCTGGAGTCTTGCTACAGGCATTTCTGTAATAGAATGAGCAAACTATAATCTAAAACTGCAAAAAAGGAATAGCGTAAAAAATATTACCTAGAAGGATATCACCATTCATCAGAACTGCCACCTAGAGACCCGGACAAATCTGTCCTGGAAACCAGCTAATAAGTTGACCTCATTCTATATTGGCAAAGCTTTATCTGCACTGCTTCAAACAAAGAGTAAAAATTAAAACACACACACACAATAAATAGTTACCCTCAGGTAAGCTAGCACTAGAAAAGGTGAATGGCATTGCTCAAGGACACAGTCTCGTGGAGAAATGAGTGTGTTATATTCCCTTTCAGGCTGGTATGCACTGCTCGGCTAAGACGTGTGACTCCTGCTTATTACAATCCTGTCTGGCGGAGCTGCCTGCTGTCGCCCTCAGCAGAGCCTCACTGAGTCCCCGCTATTCAATCACTGCACCAGAGCTCTGTCTCCTGCAGGCTACTTTACATCTTTGCTTGTCTCCAGGCTGTGTTTGAGGAGTCGAGCTCCAGGCCCAAACCCTCTGTGTGATCTTTCATGCCTGACAATAGGCAATTACGGGCTTTGTCTGGCAGGCCTGAGGGTGGAGGGAAGCTGTCCTCCCCGCAAAGACTTGGTGCGGGGCAGAGCACTGCGTTTTTCTGGAGGGAGCTGCAGTCACGGATTCCCGCTGTGCAGACCCTGCATCCCTGGCCGGCGCCTCCCGTTGAGGCCTCCTATTGAAAGGCCTTTCCCGAGACACCTTTCTCACTCAGCACTTCTCTAATCCAAGTGCATCCTCTCTTCCCCGCCTAGCCCTGCGGGTCCACAAAACACCCGTGACTTTCATTCAGGGATCATCAGCAGTGGGAACATCCCCCTATTTTTTTTTTTCTTTTAGATTTTGCATTGATTTTTTAGAGAGAGGAAGGGAGAGGAAGAGAGAAAAAGAAACATCTATGTGAGAGTGAAACATGGATCGGCTGCCCCCTACTCTGCCAGTGTGGCTCAGTTGGCTGGGCATCGTGTTGTGCACCAAAAGGTTGCCAGTACGATTCCTGGTCAGGGCACATGCCTGAGTTTTGGGCTTGGTCCCTGGTAGGGGATGTGCAGGATGTCCCCCTATTTGTGCCGATTCACTTGACCAATGCCCGGTACCATTCTATGGGAAACAACGGAGCATCAGAGAACTGCTGTTTATTTTTGAGTCTTACTTACGCTGTATCAGTAGGTGAATACAGTTTTGATTATTACCTTCAGTTTGACTCGTTGTCCTAATTGACCACCTAGAAACCTGGCAGCTTGACAGGAGTGTGAAGCACACAAGCCTCTCCCCAGGCAATGCTGGGATTAACAAGATAGCTGGGGAGACGTGTTAGGAGAGAATGAATGTTTTCCCCCTATCCAGCCAGTGATTAACATATCCAATCAAGTTTTTATCTATACTGAGGCTGGCCAACTGCCCACAATATAATTATTTCAGAATGTGAGATTTGTACTTAAAAGAGAAGAGACTTGACTAGCATGTGTCTACAAATTGCATATTCCTTTGATGCGTATTCTGCTTTCTTGAGAATTATCAGGCCACTCTCACTGAATGCCTCTGCTGAAACTAAACCAGGGCTTGGTGTTGTGGTTTATAGGGAACAAGCAGCTAGAGAGAGAGAGAAAGTGCATACTATTCTCCTACTAACATGAGAGAGCTAAAAGAAATTTTCCTTCCGTGTTGTGGCATGCATGAGTAAGCTCTGGCTAGCAGATGGAACACTGAGAGAGCATTCGGAAAACAAGAGAAAAAAGAAGAGACAAAGTGGTTTTTCGGGGTTTCTCTGCATTAGCTAAAAAATATGTCGAGGGGAAAAAAAGGAGCAACATCTATAACAAAAAATTAATTAATTAATTAATTAAAAAATATACCTACATACATATATATGACTGGCTACCCAGAGAGATCTCAACCCAGTTGTGCAAGCCATCTTGCCATCTGTAAAAGACCCTTTACCAACTTGGGGGTTGTGCACTCCCAACTCTAGGACATTATTCACAGAGACACATCTCAAATTTCACGGGCATACACATCACCTGGGATCTTATTGAAATGCAGATTCTGAGTCAGCAGGGCTGGGGAGGGATCTGAAACTCTGTATTTCTAACAAGCTCTCTGAGTTGATATCTCAGCTGCCAGTCAAAGGCTATCGGCTGTGATGGAAAGGGACCCCTGGACCTGTGCGCTGTACAAGCTGCAGATATTCAAAGTGGCTCAGACTTCAGCACTTGAGATACTGCAAACCATGTGACCTACTATGCTTGTTATAAACTTCTTTTAAACACCCGAGGGAAAAAACAAAACAAAAATTCCTCCTTTTCACCTACCACATTCTTCCTACTACTTTTCCAAAAACCCCCTTCTTGCTACCCTAATTTACTACGCTTACTGCCCTCACTTCTCACAGAGACCGAGTGACTCAGTTTATGAAATGGGGTTGCACATATACTGTGAAGGCCTGCTTCAGGTCACCTGGTGAATACCTGCTTAGCTCTTTATACTTTTTTTTTTTTATCCTCACCCTAGGACAGTTTTGCCTCTATCTTCAGATAGAACAGGAGGAAGAGAGGGAGGAATAGAGAGAAACATCGATGTCAGAGAGACATATTGAGTGGTTGCCATCCACACGACCCCAACCGGGTCTGGGGACAAACTGCAACTGAGGTACGTGCCCTTAACAGGAACCGAACCCAGGACTCTCTGGTATGCGGGCCGACACTCTAACCGCTGAGCCAAACTGGCCAGGGCAGCTCTTTATTCTTGATTGGCATAAAGTATAGAGAGCATTTTAGTGTCCTAGCCCTAATACTCCACAATTTGCAATCATGGAAAGTTCAAGACATAAAAAAGTAGCGCAAAAGCTGGGAAAGACTCAGCTTAACAGAGCTACAAAGCAGACTTTTGCTTTCAGCCATGATGGAGTAAGAGGAATTATCTTCATTCTCCAGCTTTACACAATTAAAAACATGGGCAAAATATACGAAACAATGATTTTCAGATATTTGATAACAGGCAGCACAGAGCAGTATCCTAGAAGGAAAAAAGTAAGCAGTTAAAGCCCTGTGATCGCCAAGTTGCAGAGACAGAGTGAAGCATTTGAGGAGGCGACACATGGAGAATGCGGAGGTCACAGTGCAGGAGAGCGGAGCTGCACAGTGGGAACTCTGGAGACCTGAAGCAGGTTCTCCTTGACCCATCAGCCACGTGCTGATCAACAAATACATGGGAGGCTGGAGAAAGGAGGAGGCAGAACAACTACTGAGGCTCACCTAGGTATGTTTTCAGGAATGAAAGAGAAGTCTGGCCGGTGTGGCTCAGTGGTTGAGCGTCGACCCATGCACCAAGAGGTCGCTGGTTCCATTCCCGGTCAGGGCACATGCCCAGGTTGTGGGCCTGATCACCAGTGGGGGGCATGCAGGAGGCGGCTAATCGATGTTCTCTCTCATTGATGTTTCTATCTCTCTCTCCCTCTCCCTTCCTCTCTCTCTCAAATCAGTAAAGAAAAAAAAAAAAGAATAAAAGAGAAGATGGGGGGACATCAGGCAAAGTACTGAGAAAGTCATTGCCTCTGGAATGGGGCCAATCAAGCCTAGACTAAAAGTTATTCTGATCCTGCCAAAAACAGTTTAAACATCCAGCCTCAGAAGAGCCAAACTGTTCTCAAGTAACTCAACTGTGTCTTAAAACAGAGATGAGAGCCCTGGCAGGTTTGGCTCAGCAGTTAGAGCGTCGGCCTGCGGTCCAGAGAGACCCGGGTTCGGTTCCCGCTAGGGGCATGTACCTCGGTTGCAGTTTGTCCCCGGCCCTGGTTGGTCATGCGGGTGGCGGCCACTCAATGTGTCCCTTTCACGTTGATGTTTCTCTCTCTCTCTCTCTCTCTCTCTCTCTTCCTCCCACTCTATCTGAACAAAAAATGAAAAAATGTCCTCAGGTGAGGATAAAAACAAAAAGAAAAAAAAAAACAGAGATAAGAAATATTTTAAAGGATTAATAAAAAAACTAATGTACAAATATCACAAATTATTTGAAAAAAATTGGCTGAAAAATTTCCAAATTTTTGATAAAACTTTAAACCTACAATTCCAAGTATTTCATGAAACTCAAGCAAAAGATATATTTTAAAACTACACAAAAGCATAGATCATCACATTCCTTAAACCAGATGAAAAGTTGACCTATAGTGTAATTTTTTGTAAAATGAAACAGTATAAGATGACCTCCTCGCTCATATTTTTCATAGGTGTGTAAAAAAAAAGAGTATGTAATTCTATTGCAATGGATTAATAATGAAGAAGCTTTTATTTTGTTAAATAAATGTTTGTGCTAGCCCACAGTCAATATTGCAAAGGGCTTCACATAGCGCCCAGTTCTACCGACAGACCACTGGATTGCAGTTTACTTTCCAGTTTGTCGGCTTATCATATGGCCCTTTAAAAATAGAAGAAAGGCCATGGCCAGTTTAGCTCAGTGGTTAGAGTGTTGGCCTGCGGACCGGAGAGTCCCGGGTTCGGTTCCCACTAGGGGCACGTACCTTGGTTGCTGTTTGTCCCCTGCCCTGGTTGGGATCGTGTGGGTGGCAACCACTCGGTGTCTCTCTCACATCAGTGTCTCCCCTCCCCCCCTTCCTCCCACTCTATCTGAAGATAGGTAAAAAAATGTCCTCAGGTGAGGATAAAAAAAAAAATAGAAGAAAGAAAACAAAAACAAATGGAAAATAAATTTCCTGGTGGTATAGATAATAATAAAGAGAGTTTTTCCCTGGCAGGTGTGGCTCAGTTGATGTCCCATGGACAGAGAGGTCTCCAGTTCCTTTCCCACATGCCCGGGTTGCAGGCTCAATCCCATCGTAGGGGGCGTGCAGGAGGCAGCTGATTGATGTTTCTGTCTCTCCCTCTCCTTTGCTCTCTTTGATATCAATGAAAACATATTTTTAAAAAAGTTTTATTCCCACCTTTCCTGGGATACACTCTAATATGAAATTTGACATCATTTAACATCAATTTTAATGTGGGAAGGAAGAAATAAGATTTCTGCCTTCCCTTTGAAATTTGCACATTGTCCTTCCTGTAAGATGTGCTTATATTATTTATGTTCATTCTTTATAGTAGGCTTCATTTGGAGCAACAAATACTGAATGCTCACACCACAAACTGTTAGAGGTTCTCAAAAAAACACTATGAAACAAAAACATTTCTCCAAACTGTACATTCTCGAACTTTACACACATTTTTCTTGAATATTTTTAACAAGCAGACCTAACATTAACTATTGTGATAATATATTTATAAGGAAAAACTACAGTAAGCTCATTTTTTTTAAGAACTCATATTTTCTGCCTCATGTCTATTGAAGTATAATTTTAAACAGGTAAAATTGTGACTCTCGCACTAATGTGAAATGAACCTTGCCAAACATTTTATTTAACCCACTGTGATAAACTGTTAAAATCATTCCAAATGAGAATTCTAGAGATTTATAGTGGTATGAAATGCATTTGCATTGCCATGAGCAAGAATCATTTACATTGCTATGTAATGTAAATCCAAGATGCAGTTGCATTATTTCAGTTTCTCCAAGTTAACTCTATCTATCATAGGTGGCCAGTCCTAAGTTATACAATGCCCAGTGTTTCATTTAAAATACACCCAGCAATCTCTTTGCACATTTCAAAGCAATCTCTTTGCATAAATTTCTAACTAAGCATATTTGCCATTATATTAATGCTGTTAAGATTTGCTAAAACTCATTAAAGTATCACACTTGATTAATTAGAAAAAGTTATATTTTATTATGATTATTCAAACTGATTCCTCATGAAATTGAATTTCAGGAAAAGATAAAATAAGATGAATTCTAGAGAGAAAAGTTTCAACAATTACTTATTTTAAATTGTAATTAACTTTTAAAAATTTTAACATACGTGTTTTCAAACAATAATTGGACTGTGATGTCATCTGAAATAAATATTGACGTCTGGGAGGTAAAGATACTAACTGCTCCCCAAATTAGAATAATATTAGCCAATTTAAAAGAAGGCAAGGAGAAAATGTATTCACTAATTTTTAATCACTTCCTAAGTTTCAAAGTAATATATTAAAAAGTAACAATACACCTCGCCCTCTTACAGAAAAAAAAAGAAGTAACTATAACCAGTTATCTCTTATTTTGCCTCAATAATTTTTCCATATTTTCTTTTATTTGTCAGTAACTAGAGCATGAAAGGTGATTATTTAATATCCTGTGGGGTTTTTTTTGGAGGGGGGAATAAAAACCAAGTGATTTAAATACTATAAAAATAGTGTATTTGAAATTAATTTTTCCTATTTTAAATCATAAATGTAAACACTTAACATTAAAAAAAGTAATTATTTTAACACTTGTTTTTGTTTTTCTTGGAGCTCTCGGATACTTTGCCAATCCTATGTCAGTATCTAAATGAAAGAAAACACTTTTACTTCTTATTACTCATTTTATCTCTGACTATTTTAAACATACGACAACCTGTAGTTTTGCAAAAGTCATGACAATTTATGTTAATATTTTTTCTGTGCCATCCAATGGCTGTCAGAGCGCAGAAATACACTTTCACCCCGTAATGTGTTGTTTTAATACATACTCAGATAATCTATTAGTATCACTTCATGCGTAGCGCCCCACAACAAGCTCAGTGCAGACCCAGTAATTTCCTTTTCCCTACGATGAGATGGAGTTAATCCATCTTGTCCACTAACACTAAGTACAAGAAATCTTTCACACGCAATTAAAGTGACAGAAAAATATATAGCTCTCGTGTCAACCTCTTTGGGATGCACCCTGTGACTCACGTTCTCTGGCACCTCGGTGCCAACTTGGTTTCTCTGCTCTGCGACTACAGAGTAGTTTCATTTCAAGTCACGGATTCTGAACACCAACCAAGCTGGCAAATGAAAAATAACTCAGCCAGGGCCATTTCACCCACCAGTGCTCTCTGTCTGTGAGATAATTCCTCCCTGAGGTTTCTTTCTCTCCACTGCTGTGTTCTTAAAGGCCTAACCCAGGGCAGCAGGCTGGTGCCACGGTCTAAGCTTTCAATTAAGACACGTGAAGATATCAAAGAAGTCACAAGCAGGCCTCCACAACAATGCCTCGTGCTTCTCTCTCTGTTCTAGTTCAGAGATGGCAAGATGCTTGAAAAATGTAGTTCATTAATCCCTGCAACAGATCCCAGAGCTGGAGAGGACAGAGAGGAAGCCAGCAACAGGATCGGGGTTGAATAGTCTCTCTGTTGGTTGTATACATTTGGAACTGACTGTGAAATCTATGTGGACATACTGAACCCTCTGGTTAACCTCATGGTGCAAATACATTGATCAAAGGCACTCTGTCAGTATCTGATTAAGAGCCATGTAAGAGCACTGAAGACATTTCCTTCTGGTTAACAACTCTGATTACAGGGGGCTCCTGGAGTGAGTTTTCCTGTGAGCAGTCAAGCAGGTCCCTGGGCTCCAGCTGGAGCTCTAGGGTTTCCCAATGGCAGCGCTTCCTGTTGCTGAAGGCTTCAATTCATTCACAGCTTGTAAATCAGTAGCCTGTAAATCAACAGATTGAGCTACTACTGTTTAAAACACAGTTTCCTCAACAACCTTCCTTCTGGTTTTGTTTTCATATATCAAGGGCATGAAAAAAAAGTGTCCAAGTTTTAACACCTGGACCGATGGGGACTCAGCAGGAGAGGTATGTTACACCAAGCTCTGCAGTTTTGTTTTTATTTCAGTGGAGCAAGAATTTAGTGGCTAAAGTCATGATAGCATTTACTCAGAGAAATGACAGAGTTCCCTTTTGTGGAAATTAAAAATTATAAAGCCTGTATGCATTTCAGCACATTTTAATGTCTGATAAGAAATACAAAGCTAAAACTGGAGTGAGAATCGACACACATGCGTAGACTCTCCTGTATTAAGCGTGTCAATTGTATTTTGAAATTGATGTGAGTTGTTTAATTCAATTATTTTGAACATTTTCTATGACTTAATACTTATTGAAACAAGATCAATATCAAGAGGACTAGTTAATTACAAAAATCTTCTGTGAATGACATAGGGTACCTGAAATTGTAACAAACTTCCAAATTCATGACTTTACCTATTACCAGAATGTTTTAGATGGCAAAAACAGGTATCGTATACTACATGAAATATTATAATAAGCTCATTATAATTTTACTCATTATTGCCATGCCTACTTGAAAGGACAATTGTGTAAGAGATCATTTGTACATTTTAATATTGTATTCAAAGTCAATATTAAGCAACGATAATTAGTATCCAAGAAAATGAGTAATTTCATTTTGTCCTGGTCTCTCTACTAAATGTAGCAAAATTCACATAGAAACGTAATCTATGTCCCTTGCCAGGAATCTGGGACTATCTATAGACTGATTCTATTTATATGGTTGTCTCTAGGCTCTCTGATAAAGGGAATTAGAACTAGTCCTTTGAATGACATTGGTGGTAGTCCAGGTTGCACTAGTAGTAGTAGTAGTAGTAGTAGTAAGTAGTGGTAGTGGTAGTAGTGGTATAGCCTTTAAACAGACTTGGATTTAACTGACTCATGTTCTTGGAAAGCAGTCTTTCTAAGCTGGAAATCTCCCTCTGGGATAGAGCAGAGATTTGGTGAGGAAGGCAAAGACAGCTGTTTAT
This sequence comes from Tadarida brasiliensis, assembly GCA_030848825.1. Classification (NCBI taxonomy): domain Eukaryota; kingdom Metazoa; phylum Chordata; class Mammalia; order Chiroptera; family Molossidae; genus Tadarida; species Tadarida brasiliensis. The sequence goes on along the minus strand of CM061260.1, from coordinate 87,285,207 downwards.
ATGGTCACATACTACTTAGCAGCACATGGCTTTGCCCTTGGGGAATTTGGTCCAACTTCCTACATAGAGAAGTGTCATTCCTGAGGAGAAGACTTGAAGGTAAACATTTTTCCTTTTCTCATGAAGGAGCTGAGATTCTCCAAAGATTCGAATGAGCTCAATGTTAATGGTGTAGGAGAGTGGCAAATAAACGACCCAGAATTTAGGGGAAAGGAAAGTACAGATTATGGAAAATGCCCCCCTATCATGACAAAAGAGTGAAAATGTGAAAGTTCCAATTAGTACTCAGAGATTGCCACCTAGAGAAGGGGAAGGAGAACCCACATTCTGGGAGTAATTTAGACTAGAAATTACTGGGTCTTTGTTCAGCACATCCGCGATGGAAGTTAGACCCTGGCTACATCTTATGGTAAACAGCTGTATAAACACCTACAATTAAGTCTGTAAACACCAAGAGTTACACATTTTTCATCCACTGGTCCTTCCATGATAATCTTTGTCTAATTATTACCTTTCCTCAAACCCTTTCTATAGCTACTGTCACTTCATCTACTTAATATTTTTCAGAACTGCCACACTTTATTTTTCTTTGTTTTGTTTTTTCCTGTATCAAAAAGGGATCCCACTATCTAGGTAAGGAAGGGAGAACAAGGGACATACTTCTCGGTGTAAGGAAACAGGAGGGCAGGAGAAGGAGGGGGGGGGAATGTCATTAAGGCAGCCAGCAAGATGTTCTCTGTAAAGTTGGAGGAAGCTTCTCCACAGCCTCAGAGATAAAAAGGCACCGAGCACCTTAAGGTAAATGACATCTCATCTCTTGGTTCTGTTGCAGCCACTCCACTGCTCACTCTGGGTTACCTTCTGCCTTTTGCAGATTAAGTGCTTCAGGGCTCAGAAGGCAGAGATTCGCTTGTGTGGGTGAAAAGTCAGCATCTCCAGCAGCAGCTGTGCTCCAGAAGGCTCCAGACCAGGCATCGCCAACTGCACTGGGCGGGCTCTCTGGGGAAAAGGCTCCTCTGGGTAGAGACACATCTTGGGGCCAGTCATCCTCTGCCCGCAGCCCAATCAGATCCAAGATTTTGCCTAATTGGTCAACTTCAGAGTTTCCACAGAAGAAGGATCTTCAAAACATCTCTGCAAAGATACAGCCAACAGTCCACAAGTCCACAGGTGTTGCAGAAGAACTTCCGGGGCACAGTACCAGAGTATAACAACCACAAGTGTAAGGTGTCGATTCTGGTAGCTGTAGATTCTGGCCAGGCCAAAGTCAGCCAGGTGACTGTCCCACCACTTGTCACCAGAAAGTTCTCTGGCTTCAGGCCTCGATGAGCAATGCAGTTGGCATGAAGGAAACCCAGGCCTCTTAGAAACTGGCATATCGGGTCCTTGATGGTCTTCACTGGCAAACCTGGTGGGGTGCCTTGTCCAGATACGTCCTTAGGTCTTGGTCCACATGCTCAAACACCAGGGTCACTTTGATCTCCGGGTCAGTTCGGCTGTGGCACAGACATCCATCAGCTGGACTACACTGGGATTCTTAAAAGCCTCCAGCCGTCTCGGTAATATCACCTCATGAACTGTGCTGATGGTAAGGCCCCCTCAGAGCCTCCTCCGCTGGGGACTCTCAGGCTCTTGAGCACCACAAAGTGGCCACTGTGAAGGTCACAGGCCTTGTACACTGTTCCATGGGTACCAACACAGATCTCAGCCACTGGCTCATATTGAGGGTTAGCCATTCTCAGATCAATAACAATTTGTCTGCAAGCCTCAAAATTTTATTCATTATTCAGTCTATATGCAAACCTTAAAAGAAAACTAAATTTCTTCTTTTTCAAATTTATTTTTTAATCCTCACCAGGATATTTTTCTATTTCTCTTCAGAAAGAGTGGGAGGGAGGGGGAGAGAGAGAGAGAGAGAGAGAGCAAGAGATGTGAGAGAACCACGTTGATTGGTTGCCTCCCGCAAGACCCAACCAGGGCCAGAGACAAACCACAACTGAGGTACGTGCCCTTGACTGGAATTGAACCTGCGACTCATTGGTCCATGGGCCAATGCTCTAACCACTGAGCCAAACTGGCCAGGGCTAAATGTCTTCTTAATTCATTTCCTCCATGAAAATAATAATTACTGCTCAGTTCCCCATTACATAAGATATAGGGCTTCTCCATATTTACTCTTGCTCACTAGAGATGGGTCAAAGTTATTGTCATTCTGCTGTCACCTAATGACCTTTCTTTTATAACATTTTTTGTGTCTGTTTATAGCAATGACATCTCTGACTCATTATGACCAGCAGCAAGCACACTCCTAATTGGTTAGAACTCTTCCAATCTTCCTTATCATAACTTGTTCTTACTTCCCATAATTCTCTGATTACTAAACCCCCAAATCAGTCATTAAAAATATTTCTATCCTCTAGATATCACATATCTTCTAAAGTACTCACATTTCTTCCGTGATAATTGACCTGGTTAAACTATTTGGCTGTGTGTATGTTCTAGGGAAGTCCCAGCTCCAGTCTTTTTTTTTTTTTTTTATCCCCACCCGAGGACATTTTCTCATTTTTTTGTTCAGATAGAGTGGGAGGGAGAGAGAGGAAGAGAGAGAGAAACATCGACGTGAAAGGGACACATCGAGTGGCTGCCACCCGCACGACCAACCAGGGCCGGGGACAAACTGCAACCGAGGTACATGCCCTTAGCAGGAACCGAACCCGGGTCTCTCTGGACCGCAGGCCGACGCTCTAACCGCTGAGCCAAACCGGCCAGGGCCTAGCTCTAGTCTTCATGTCAATTCATCAAACATGCCCAGGAATAAAAGAAGGAGGGAGAAAGAAATCAGCAACTGAAATCATTAGAATTTAATTTCATCTATTCTATAAAATATGTCATATATGTCATCAGTAACCTAATTCATGTCCATTTTGGATGAGATACAACATTTCAATAATTTAATTAAAATTGTGGCATAGAAACTGCTTCAAATCTCTTTGTGTAGCAAAGAAAATAACTAAGGGGAAACACTGACAACCCATTTGGATTTTCTTGTAATTCAGCTTGGATCAAGAAATAATACTTCATACCAGATTAATATAAGGCTAATTTTTTAAAAAGTATATATACAGAGAGAGAGAGAGCCTGAAGCACAATGGGTCATCAGGAATATTACTTCCTTTTGAGAGATGAAGATTGTTTTCCAAATGCAGAGTTGTAAAAGGGGCTATATGTACACAGGAGAAGGTCCAAGAGGGTTAACATTATCAAGAGGAGACAGAGCACCCGTGGGAGCATACTATCCCTCTGAAGGAGTAAGTTTTGAATAACACTCTCCTTTCTAACTGATATATGGGAATAGCTGACTTAGCTACCATTTCCACCTTTATTTAAGCTACAATAAAATGTCTTTCTTAGAATTTCATATTTTTTAAAAATAAGTAATATGTATATTTCCATGGTAATGAAAATTACCATGACTGTGTTGGTAAAGGCTGATGGTGTAAGGATGACTTAAGGAGGGTGACTATCTGACTTGCCTGGTAATCTCCTGGACAACTAGAGTAAACAAATGGGAGAGGGACCCAGCACATCTTGTGTAGACTTCCATGTAGAGTCTCTTTGGTGTGTAGGTAATGGCAAAGAGATCCAAAATTCTAGGAAATGTCTAAGGCATACAAGATTTTGGAGAAATAAGACCAAATTCTCTGATTGCCACTTTATAGGATAGGAATTATGACCTATGGAAATAAAAAGTAAGGATATGATCACTGCCACACCTGCATTATATTATCTATCTCTGTATTGATTTTCTTTAAAATTCCGTATTGAATTTTCTGCGGTTACCATCACTAATGGAATAGTTACTATTATAACTCTTGAAAACTTACTTCCAGTTGACACTTTACTTATCCCCATAATCTCAGAGGTTTACCCATCTGGCTGTCCTGCAAATATTAGGGCAATTTAATGAAGGCCCTTCAAATTTTCTATCAACTTTCCTATTGAATTTTTAACCTTATAGATTTTGCTGACTCTTACCTACCTACCTGCATAAAAATGCATTTATATCTTTCCTTCCAAAAGAGAAAACATGAATGTTAATTGAAGCATCATGATTTCTCTGTCACTTATTACTATTACACAATTGATTTCATTTTTTCTTCTTCTTACAATGAACATTAAAAAATATTTTTTCATGTTGTCAGAATTTATTCAAGTTTAAGCTTTTAGAGATTTTTATCTCAAAACTGTGTTTGTAACAGTTTTTGTCACTTTCTCACATGGTTTCTTAATCCTGAGTCACAGTCTTTCATCAGGAAGATCACAGGGGGTATCTTATTTAATTTTTAACAAAATCTCCATGAAGTAGGTACTATTATCTTATCTTATAATTTATGATGCCAAAACTAAGTGACTTGTCTGACATAGCTTTATGGGTACGTGGAGCAAAGATTTAATCTCCATGTCTTGTTCTAGACCTTACACATATCATTAGTTAATAAACTCCACCAAAAAATCAACAACAATCTACAAATTATAATACACTGTAAAATAAATATAATTTAACAATATATTATAATGACAAATTATTTATTTAATCTTAAATTACAGTAATAAAAGCGTAGTGTCACTATCAAAGGAGCAAAAACATATTAACCTCTGTACTTTTAATTGGTCAAACTTTGGCAGATTTTAAAGAGGATGTTAGTAAACAGGAGTTGAATTAGTGATAGCACGAATGATATTAATATCTAAAATAATATTCTATGAATAGCGTCTTGAGGAACTGAGAACATATACCAAAGGAATATGGACATAGGAGGAGAGAGAAGCATTTTGCAAGTGCCCACAGGAGAGAGGTTACATTTGATATAAATAGCATTAGGAGGGAGATTGAAGATCAAGAACTAGTAGATATAGAAAAGCAAATTTTTATCAAAACAATATTAGAGTTATTAAATTTGAAAGATTTAAATCACCATTAGTAATTATTATCACTGGAAGACTGTAACAAATGTTGGGTGGCCAATTAAAGCATGATGTAGAATAAAGTCCTTTTCTAAAATAAAAGTTTGTCATGTAATTTAAAATCATTCTCTTCTAAAAGATAAAGCATGACTGTGGTAACAAATCATGTCAGTTAAGAACAGATACACGCTACATAGAACTCTACTGTCCACTCTGTGCCTTCCTGGGCCCTGGGCCCATTCTCTAAAGAGTTACCTGTCCTATCAGCTTCTTGGGTATTGCTTCAGAGATATTCTATCTCTACACAAGCATTTTAGGTAATTTGTAATACACTCTACAGACTTTTCTGAACCTTCTCTTTCCCCTTACAGATAATTCCATATCAGGATAAAACAGGTCTTATTTCTCTTAGTAGCTACATAGCATTCCCTTTAATATATGAAGTATAATTTTATTAGTATCCTATTGTAATCATATGGGTGTTTTAGTCTTGTTCTGTAATAAACATAAAAACATGCTTATCTGAGTCTATATTGGAATATCTGTAAGATACATTCTTAAACATAAAATTCCCCAGTTAAAGGGGATTTTTATGTTTGAAATTTTGATAGATATTTGTCCCATACAGAAATTTACATTATTCCACACAACAAATGTGTAATTCAAAATTTTATAAAAATGCAGTTTTTGTTAATTTTCTTTTAATATAAAGTTGAGCATCTTTTCATATTTCAAAAATGCATTTGTATTTTATTTTACCATAACTTCTGTTTTTATGCCTTATATTCTTTTTTAATGAATTGTTGATCTTTTTCATATCAAGTTGCAGTAACACTTTATATTTTAAGTAAAATAATAACAATTGAACTGTCATATTGTTGCAAATAGGTTTTCAAAAGTTTCTGTCTTTTGATTTTGTTCATGCCATTTATGTAGACTTTTTTTTATTATTAAGTTAAATTCATCATTTTTCATGATTTTGGGTTTGATACCATGGTAAGCAATTCTACTTCCACATAACTATATAAGACACTCTCCCTTGTTTTCTTCAAGTATATTTGGATTCATTTTCAGAGTGTTTAAACATTAGACTATGAGATATTTTTGTTATAAGAAGTCAGCTATAGATCTAAATATTTCTCAGGTAGCTGCTCAATTGTTAAAAATGTTTCCAGTTCATCTATCTTTTCCTCACTGATGTGTAATAACACCTTTACTGTGTAATGTATTCCCTTACACATGTTGGTCCATCCATTCATGTATCAGAATCTACGATGGTGTTGCAAATATATATTAATAATTGTTTAGGTTAGTTTTGCCCAATCACTTTTATTTCTCAGATTTCCTGTAACTATTATTACATATTTTTCTCATATCAACTATTGTGTCAACTTAGATTAAAAATAAAGCACACATAAATTTGATTAAATTATTTTAAAGTTTTAAATTAAGCATCAGCAAATCCCAACCCACAGGCCAAATCTGGCCTATCTTTGTAATTAAAATTTTATTGGGACACAGTCACATTTATTCATTTAGGTACTATCTATGGTTATTTTTGTGCTATGACAGAAGAGGTAAATAGTTTGACCAAAACCATATAAACCATAAAACCAAAGATAATTAATATCTAGACCTACACAGAAAAAGTTTCTTGGGCTCCATTGTCGATTATTGTTCTATAGTTCAATATATTCCCAAATTGCCAAGGTAATCACCAAAGCTCCCTGGCTTAACACAATAATATTGTATATCTTCTGTCTACTATTCATTCATAGTAATTCAACAAGAAGGGTGGTGAGGTAGTCAGTTCTCATAATAGCTACTCAGGGACCTAGGCTAACAGATTTCATTTTGAAATTTGCTACCATAAATCCTGTAGAAAAATGTAGTCACTAGAAATGTGTTAAATCATGCACTGGCTTTTAAAGCTCCTTCCTAAAGGCAACACATGTAACTTCTCATATTTTATTGGCCAAAGCAAGTCATATGGCCATATTTAACTTCAAGGAAGCACGAAAGTCAATTCTATGTGCCCAGGAGAAAAAAGAGACAAAAAATTTTTTGATGTGCAGTGTTAATGACTACCATAATTAATGTAGGAAGACCTGTCGTTTTTTTAAAATATTGAGGCAACCTATTCAAGAATATTATATAACTGGAAAAATCATTAAAATTTCATATCACACCTTTCATAGTATATTCATTTATATCCATCAAACAGCTCTTGAAAAATGTCTCATATATTTACTGCTCAGTACTGTCATTTCTGTTACAAATGTAAATGGGATTTATAATTGTTTGTTGTTTACATATTGAAAAATACTGATTTTATGTATAACTTTTTATTCCTAGCCATATTATTAAAGACTATGATTGTGCTTAGGGACTTTTATGTGTTCCCCTTGGATTTTTTAGGTACACAGTAATTTCTTGAGAAAATAATCATTTTTCCTTTGTCTTAGCTTATATTTAAAGTGCTTTCACTGTCCAGATTTCTATAGTATGCTTGGCCTGAATTGATATCCTACAATTCCTTGCTTCATTCATTCATTCATTTAATATCCAATTATTATTTAACATATGAAGAATATTGTATTATGAATCATAGATCGAAAGGCCAAAAAGCAGAGTACTAGAGAAGCTTATTTATATAGGCAGATATATTAATAAATAAGTATACAATATAAAAATCCTACATGTAAAATACAAATGATGTCCTGTGGAAAAATCTAGTAAAGTATGTCACATTTAGTATTGAAATTTAGCAGTTAGTAGGTGCATAGGTATGGTGAAGGTCCAAGGTTAGTTAATGTAATCGTAAAACTATTGTTAAAAATATCATTGAATATATATTTGTATCTTAAAATAATTGTGTCATTTTTCAATTTATATTTTACTATTTACAAACTATTTTCAAAATATCAAGGGCAGTGTAACTTCTTTTTAATTTTTTTTTGCAGCAGTACCTAATGTTATTGTAACTTCAGTGAATTCTCAATTAATTATGACTAAATTTGTTAATAACACTTTGATTATTGCTAGATTGAGTTAAGAATATTTCTAGAACAAAGGAGAGATTATTGAGAGCTAACAAACACAAAATGAAAAAAATCGTAACAGGTATGAATATGTTTTAAAATTATCAATACATGTTTAGAGACAATACCCATGATAATGACCATGACAACCATTTTAAAGATAATTTTATTGTAAATCCACTTGCTTAAGTTTCCTCAATTATGAATTTTAATTTTTTACATTTATGACTGAAGTAAGTGACCTGACAAAATTCAAGAACATTTAGAAATATTTACTTTGCCAGTCCCAGTTTTGAAATGGCTTCGCTAGGGAGGAAGTGGCCTTTGCCAGTTGCAAGGGTCTCAACAGTTCTCCTGCTTCTGTTTCAGATGCCTGGGAGTGATCTGATGACTGATTCTTATTCGATTCCCTAGAGAATCTAGTTCAATTGAGAAGAAAACAATCATCATAAATCATACACAATGTCTTGAGACTTAACATTTTTCACATATAACTCAGAGGTTACTCCAATCGTGACACTTGAATGGCATGAAATAATAAGGTACATGGATCTCCAATTATCAAGTCGGGGTGGTCTCAAAGCAGGATAGGCATTTGTAAGATTGCAATGTATTGCTAATAAATTGTGATTAAACACTGGGTCAGATTAGCAGAGAAACTGTCTCATTTTGGTCACTATCCATTTCATTAAGCTGAGATTCCTATAAAGTTTAACAGAATTACAGAAGAAATCATACAAACTGCTTACTGGATCATAACATATTGCATCAGATCTCTGCTCTAGGATTTTTTTCTCAATTATTTGCAACTTTATTGTGGAGACAGGCATTACTATACAGGACCTGGTGGTATATTAAAAAGTAATTGCTCAAATGTACACACAATTTTCTTTTAGTCAAAGATTTATACATGTTGAAACTATATACATATGTGCATCCTAAAAAAGTATTCCTAGATTTTGGTTATGTTCTTGGGATTAGATTTTTAGTAAATATCATTTTAAAAATCGAAAAAAAATTTAACTCTCTTTGTTTATATTAAATCTAAGAGAGGTAGCATCAATTGATAAATATGATGTTATGGCCATTATTTGATCATTCATGAAGGAAATGAAACTCAAAACACAGAGATTAAATCTCCAATGCCTCCTTTTTATCTACTCTTTCTTGTCATTCATGGATCTCCTAAAGCTTCCCTCAAACCTACTTTCCAAATTTATCTCCCACTATTCCTTTATATCAATATTTTTGCTAAAGCAAACTGACTTACTCATGATTTCTTTCTTTTTTTTTTTTTTATCCTCACCTAAGGACATTTTTTCATTTTTTGTTCAGATAGAGTGGGAGGGAGAGAGAGGAAGAGAGAGAGAGAGAGAGAGAGAAACATCGACGTGAAAGGGACACATTGAGTGGCTGCCACCCGCACGACCCAACCAGCGCCGGGGACAAACTGCAACCGAGGTACATGCCCTTAGCGGGAACCGAACCCGGGTCTCTCTGGACCACAGGCTGACGCTCTAACCGCTGAGCCAAACCGTCCAGGGCTACTCATGATTTCTTGCACAAGCCTTACAATTATAATGATTATGAAAACTATATTCATATTTTATGATCTCTTAGATACATTTTTATTTGTGTAGTTTCACAAATTCATTCCAATCCATAATGATCATTCTTTATTGAACCTCATGGAACTTAGTAAACAATACTTCCCAAGTTTTTCAGGCCATGATAGCAGAGAAAATCGATAGAGTTGTACAACGCTCTGTGGTAAACCAGCATGCCTTTACAATACTGGAGGCAAACTAAATAGAGATTCCAAATGCCCTAGATCCCATAAAACCAGCCAAGATTTAGAATGTGGTACAGGGATAATCAAGCACACCTACAGGAAAGAGCTGAATTCTATGTCAACTCCTTGATGGTATGACAGGTGTAGTCCTATATCCTGACTTCTATCATTCTTCATTATTAACTCTTCTTGCTCTATTTCCTGATCAGATCAGACAATTTTTAAAATTAGACATAATGTCTTCTTAATCTTATCTATCTATCTATCCATCTATCTACTTATCTATCTCACTATCTATTTAAAATTCTGGTAATATGTATATAAACCAAAATTTACTGTTTTGAACATTTTCTAAGTGTATAGTTCAGTGGCATCAAATACATTGCAGTTTTGTTCTCAGCACCACCCTCCATCTCCAGAAATTATTTCATCTTCCAAACAGAAACTGCATTGCTCTCTCTCCCGAGTCCCTGTCACCCACCATTCTACTTTCTGTCTCTATGGATTTGCTAATCTAGGTACCACATATAAGTGGAATCATACAGTATTTTCCTCTTGTGGCTGGCTTATTTAACTTAGCATAATGTCTTCAAGGTTCAAAAAACAAATATATATTACTTTTTTATTACTCATGCTGCTCTCTAAGAAGCTCACATTTAGTAGCAAAAATTATGTATTAGACAAGTTAGTTTCTGAATACATTAGAACTTGTGAATTATATCTAAGCTTTATTTCATCTGATTTTTTTTATTATTTTTTTTTCTTTATTGATTTGAGAGAGAGAGGAAGGGAGAGGGAGAGAGAGATAGAAACATCGATGAGAGAGAACATTGATTGGTTGCCTCCTGCATACCCCTCACTGGGGATCTGGCCCATAACCTGGGCATGTGCCCTGACTGGGAATCGAACTGGCGACCTCTTGGTGCATGGGTCAACTCTCAACCACTGAGCCACACCAGCCGTGCTCATCTGATATCTTTGATCTCTTATTAAATAATTTTTATGAGACTCAATATAGCCATTTGTTTGAAGATAGTTATGACTGACTTAGCTATTAATTGACTTCAATGTATGGATTATCCTTTATCACACAGAATCACATAGTCTTCAATTAAACCTAATCATTCAATTATTTTAAATTAGATTACAATGTCATGGTCATTAATAAGACCATGTATCTTAATATTTCTTGTTTTTTGGAAGTTTTCTAATAAACTTGTTAAGATGATTATTTCTAAAACCCATCACTTCTTTCAAAATAATAGTTAATGATTTACTGTTTTACATAAGCCAGTGTAGTACACTAAATTGCTTTGTTAGAGTTTGTTTTGAAGGGAAAAAAATCAGTTTTCTATAGGAAAACTTGAATATCTAAGAAGTTCCAGTTTGAATAAACCCTATGATATAATTAGCATTGTTATGATCTACAAATATAGTTTATGTATGTGTGAGAAAACTATTATTTAGTTTTACAGTCAGATGAGTTTCCAGGCAGAAAGGATTGTTTTAGAAAACATGCTGCAAAGTGACTCTGTCAACTGCAGTTGAAACAGGAAACAAATAAAGACATTATTACAGCTTCTATAAATCTGTTGTACAAAAGGTACTAAGTGCTATTCAAATAAGCCTTGAGAATGTGAATGAGTTGGTATTTGAGTGATCTCACCTATTTAAGGTCTCTTGCCTTCATTTAGTTTCTCCAGCACTTAAGAATTTTCTGAGAAGAAATGTGAACATTCTGAAAGGCTGAGAAGAGGGTGAGCACCAATTATAGTCTCAGCTGACACCGAAACAGTAGCACCCATCAGTAAGCAAGAAGGTGAACCACTGGAAGAGCTCCCTATATTAATGCCACAGTAAACGTGGTGAGCCTGTCAGAGGATAGTTTACTACATTGTGCATGTCATTCGGATGTACGGGCCACCTGCTGAGAATGTGGAGACTTAACCTCCGTGCTGCAATTTTAGTGCATTTTAAGAAATATCTCTACATTTTACCTCTTCACCAAAATACTTGGGCTTATACTTCCTCAGTTAATAAGAAGCATCTTCATGCATTTCCCCCTTAATTTAAAGAAAGGTAAACAGGTTCAAGTTAAACTGTGTTGATCTTGCATTAAAAAAAAAACAAAAAATTCCTGTAGTCTTCTACAATGAAAAAATAAACAAATAAGGAAAACGGAAGAAAAGAGAGACAATCAAATATATAATTGAACATCCAAACCTTAAATAAAACACTTAAATGCTTAGCACAACTGATGAATTTATTGTTCTCATTGGGGCAAATTCCAACTTTGATCTACCATCTGTTATAAGATTTATGCTACCAATATAGCTACATATTATTCCACAAATAATGTAACTCTTACAATAACAGTATTTTTGAAGGAAATATTAAATGCCACTTGTCGAGTTAATAGCCTATTACAGTCAAATCCCCTTAAAATATGTACCTATTACAGATATTAATGATTTTTAATTATTTAAAATTGTATAGCATAACTGTGAACTGAAATGGAACTCAGACTGATGCTTTGTGGAAAATTAAAGTGGCAAAATAACCTAATAGAGTTTCCCTCAGGAAAGAAAATACACAAACAAATCTGTAAAATGATAAACAACTTTTAAAGAGAGGATCCATTTCTTTGTTCCAGTTTTGGCTGAATCTGTTCAACGTATTCAGTACATCCCTGCAGCAGATTGGTTAGAGGGGCATACTGCTGTCGTGCACGAAGCATCCCTGAGTAGTGGAACAGCACAATATATCACAAAGCAAAATAGATATATATCAAATAAAAGGAAAGAGCATCTTCAACTTGACTCACCTTTCTATCACAAGTACACCGGTCTGTATTTTGCCTCTAGTACATTAGCATTTACTCCGCTATTAAGATCATTTTATGCGATGAGAGTTAACAAAGCATAATAGTAAAGATTATGGTCAGTTGAGTCGAATTATGTGGATTTAAATACTAAAAGACAAGACCAGTTACGAGGTACAAAATTTGGGGCAATTTACTCAGTCTCTGTGTTTCATATTTCTTATCTATAAAATAGAGATTTCCTACCTTAGAAAAGGCTTGTTTAGGGGCTAAATATGCCATCCTTGTAAAGTTCTTGGTACTGTCTCTGGCCCATAATAAATTATCAAAGAGAACTAACTATTGTCTTTATTTTTATCTATAAGAACAAAAAGTTTAAATTATATTTTAGTTATTTTTTGCCTATTATTACCTATTGTTCCATCCATCTGTTATTGAATCTGTAGAAAAGGTATAGGCTATCACCTTATAAAAACATTGATTAATTAGTATATTAAATAATTCACCAGAAACAGAACATCTACTATGTTTTGAGCACTGTTAGCCACTGATGAAATAACAGAGCAAAGTAGGTTTGTTCTCTGTTTATGGGACTCTCATAGTTCATTACGGAAGGAGTCAGATAACCATAAAAGGGGATTTTCTATTTTATTATAATAAAAAATTATTATCTTATTTTTAATTAAAAATTAGTCTACCTTCAAACCATTTATTTAATATGAAGCTAAATACAGATCAAATATAAAGTTAGTCATTTCTGTCTAGCAACTAAATGCTGCCGGATATGTAAGTAACCACATTTATTTTTACAGTCATTCATCCACTGAATCAAATGGTTGAGCTGTTCACTGTGCCAGCTCTGAGAGGCATCCTGACCCAAAACACTGGTAAGAAATTCCCATCCTGGCCCTCTGAGAGTGCTAAGAAAGTAGATATGTAAATAGAGTTTATTTATATTTAAAGTGTGAGCAAAGTGCTTTGGAAAAAAGAGGAGTAAGCAGAAAGAAGAAACATTTTAGATTTAAAAGTTAATATATAAAGATACATATATAAAAAAAGGTGATAAATAAAAAGAATCTATGTAAGAATGTTATAGTTCTTAATATGTAAGTATTAGTAGTAGTAACCAAGTAATATATTAATATATAAGTGATAGAAGATATATTTGATTGGAAGTAGAACTGAGATTACAAAGATAAAAGAAGAAATTGACAAACAACAATAACTGACTTTTGACTTGGGAAAGAATGTTATGACAAAACAGTGAGTAACAATTTTCTTCTTACTTAAGACATTACAGAAGGAATCTAGTTTAAGGATCCAGATTAAAAAGAATTCCCTCATAGCACTGGGATATAGTTCAGGAAGGTTATGGAATTGTGTTTGGTGAATATTTACCAGTTACAATACAGACATTGTTTTTTGAAGAAAGAAGGCAAATACATTACCCCCTAAATTACATCTTGCAGCTTAAGATAGCTATCTGCAGAGTGCCTGTGAGGCTGAGCACTAACCGTCAAAATGGACTCTTATCAATGACCACATGGAACAGTCTATAAAGCTTAAAGAAAAACATACATCAGGTTTGGCACTTGACATTCTATTCACAGAATAGCAAGGCCACCTTCAGATTTCTGACATAAGTATGTTTTGTAAATCTGGGGGAAAGCCTTGATTATTAGTTAAAAGAAATATGTAATAAGAAGCTGTTTTTAAGAACTGCTGAAAAACAAATACTCTGTAATTCTAAGGACATACGTAATCCCATTTTCTGTTTCTGATGACGTTTACCCCAAAACAAAGGCCACAATGACAGCAACGCAAAGCTTTCAACTAAGGATTATTTACATAATCTATTCTTTTTTTTTTTAACTTTAATTTTTAAAAAAAATTTAATTACAGTCGATATACAATATTATATTAGTTTCAGGTATATAACTCATTGGTTAAACATTATAAAATATACTAAATGATCACCCTAGTAAATCTAGTACCCACCAGATACCATACATAATTATTACAATATTATTGACAATATTCTTTATTTTGTTCTTTATATCCCCATGACTGTTTCGTTAACTACAAATTTGTACTTTTTAAAAAATTGATTTTACAGAGAGAAAGAGGAAGGGAGAGAGACAGATTTGTTGTTCCACTTATCTATGCATTCATTGGTTGATTCTTGTGTGTGCCCTAACCTGGGATCGAACCCACAATCTTGACATATCAGGACAACACTCTAACCAACTGAGCTACTAGGCCAGGGCTCCAATTTGTATTTATTGATCCCTTTATCATTTTAACCCAGCCCCCTAATACCCATTTCCATTGGCATCCATCAGTCTGATCTCTGTATCTATGTTTGTTTCTGTTCTGCTTGTTGGTTTATTTTGATTTTTAGATTCCACATATAAGTGAAACCATATGGCATTTGTCTTCCTCTGACTGACTTATTTCACTCATCATAATACTTTCTAGGTCCGTCCATATTGTTGCAGATGGGAAGATTTTATTCTTTTTTAGAGTAGAGTTATATTACATTTTCTATATACATCACTTCTTTATCCATTCATTTCTTGATGGAGACTTCGGTTACTTCCAAATCTTGGCTATTGTAAATAATGCTGCAGTGAACATATGGATATATATGTCTTTTTGATTTAGTGTTTTGGATTTCTTCAGGTAAATACCCAGAAGTAGAATTCCTGGGTCCCTCTTTGTCTCCTGTTATATGGCCTTTGTTTTAAAGTCTATTTTGTCTGGCGTAAGTATTGCTACCCCAGCCTTTTGCTTGTTTGTTTATTTCCATTTTTATGAACTATCTTTTTCTATCCCTTTAGTTTCATTCTGTGTCTTTTAATCTGAAGTGAGTCTCTTATTGACAGTATATGTAAGGGTCTTGTTATCCATTCAGCAACCATATGTCTCTAGACTGGAGCATTAAATCCATTTGTATTTAAAGTAATTGTCAATAGAAATGTATTTATTGCCACTTTGTTATTTATATTTTTAATTTTTTTCTCCTTCTTAAAGAAGATCCTTTAACATTTATTGTAATACTAGTTTGTTGGTGATGAACTCCTTTAGCCTTTTCTTGTCTTTTTTTTTATCTTTCCTTCAATTTTAAATGATAGCTTTTCTGGATAGAGATAAGTCCTTGCTTTTCATCACTTTGAATATTTCTTGTCAATCCCTTATGGCCTGCAAGGTTTCTGTTGTGAAATCAGCTGACAGTCTTATGAGAGCTCCCTTGTAGGTAACTAACTGCTTTTCTCTTGCTGCTTTTAAGATTCTCTCTTTGTCTTTACCTTTGTGTATTTTAATTATGATGTATCTTGGTGTGGGCTTCTTTGGGTTCATCTTGTTTGGGACTCTCTGTGCTTTCTGGACTATTATATGTCTATTTCTTTCACCAGCTTAAGGAAGTTTCCATCATTATTTTTTTTTAATTCCTAAAAACATAGGTTTTTAATTCCTAGCTCTCCCTCTTCTCCTTCTGGCACTCTCATGATGTGAATATTGGTACACTTGAAATTGTCACAGAGGCTCCTTATATTATCCTCATTTTTTGGATTCTTTTTTTCTTTTTGCTGTTCTGATTGGATGTTTTCTGCTTCCTTATCTTCTAAATCCGTGGTTTGATCCTATGTTTCATCTACTCCACTATCAATACCCTGTAATGTATTCTTCATTTTAATTATTGTGTTCTTCATTTCTGACTGCTTTTTTTGGTTTATTTTCTATCTCGGTTTTTATGTTTCCTATGTCTTTACTGAAGTTCTCTCTAAGTTCATCTACTCTTCCCCTAAGTTCGTTGAACATCCTTATAACCATTGTTTTGAACTCTGCATCTGGTAGTTTGCTTATCTCAATTTTATTAATTCTTTTTTTGGAATTCTGTTTTATTCTTTCATTTGGGACATGTTTCTTTGTCTCTTTAGTTTTGTTTCTTCCTTGTGTTTGTTTCTATGTATTAGGTAGAGCTGCTGTGTCTCCCAGGCTTGGTACAGTGGCCTTATGTAGTAGGTGTTCTGTAGGGTCCAGTGGCACAGCCTACCAGATCACCTGAGCTGGGCACTCCAGCTGTGTCCCCTGTGTGGTCTGTGTACACCCCTTGTTATAGTTGGAGCCTTGATTTCTGTGGACACACATGGAGGGATTTACCCCCAGGCTGACTGGTTGTGACCACTATGAAAGATCAGCTGTGTAGGAGCTGACCCCAAAAAGTAGAACTTACTTCAGCAAGGCTCCAGTGCCTACTGAGTCTGCCTCTTGAGTATGCCATTTGTGGTGTTGGTTGAGTGGTGCTTTGACATAGTCTGAAGTTGTCCACTGGGTGTGCTGGCTCTGAGGACTCCCTGGAGTTGTGGGCCAAGACTAGTTGCTACCTCTACCTTGCCTGGTGCCACTTGGCATAAGCTATAAAGCAATCTGCAAAATGCTGCTACTTGTGCTGGCTTAGAGGTGCCTAGGAGAGGTCAAGGTGAAAACCAAGGCTGGCTGCAGCTAGTGTTGAGCCTGGGGCCCCTTATCGAGAGGATTAAGGCACACTGAGGCCAGACGCTGCTTGTTTGAGAGATTTTAGAAAAGTCTGAAGCATGAGCCAAGACAGATCATTTTTATGGAAAAGCCACTGGAAAGGTCTTGGGGTGGGCAAAAAGTTGGGTGGGGTGGCATCTCAGGGACTCAGATATGGTGCCTGCCTGCCAGCTCTGTTCAGAGAAGGCTTAGCAAAGGAACAATGGCCTCTGCCAGCACTTTTATCTGTGACAAAGCTGCCCCTCCAGCTCTCACCCTAATGCCAGGCAATTCAGTTTCTCCTCCTATGCTTCTGGTGCCTTTCCAGCTGTTAACCAAGCACTGGAGCTCAGAGTAAGTGAGTTTGACTAAGCTCATACTTGGGGACTTTAAGAGGAATGCTTGGGACTCTAGGAGCCCTCCATCTCATTCAGCCACAATCTTCACTGGTTTTCCCAGTCAGATGTTATGGGGACTTCTTTTTCTGGCACTGGAAACCTGGGCTGGGGAGCCTAGTGGGGGCTGAGAACCCTTGCTCCTCAGGGGGGACCTCTGCAACCGAGATATCCCTCCTGATTTTTATCCACTACATATGTGGGTGTGGCAACAGCTCGTTCTGGATCTCTGCCCCTCTTAGGAGTCTTGTTGTAGCTTCTTCTTTATATTCCTTAGTTGTAGGAGTTCTGTTCAGTTAGATTTCAGGCAGTTCTAAATGATGGTTGTTCTGTAGTTTAGTTGTAATTTTGGTGTGGTTGTAGGAGGATGCAGGTACTACATTTATCTACGCTGCCATGTGGACTGGTACCTACATAATCTATTCTTTGTTAGGTATTGACTGAAAGAACATCACATATTTGGACTCAGTTATTACTATTTTGAATGTCATGTTTTCAGTTTTATAAATGCCTAAAAAATGACCCACAGAGTCATTTATGTCCATATGTCATCTAACCAATAGAAAATAAGCTCTGAATTCTCTCTCTTGGCTGAAATTTTTAGGTTACAATTTGGACTCTCAAGGACTTGCAGAATAATAGCAGTGGACATACTTGTGGAAGCCCTTTGTATACATTTGAAACTATTAGGAATTTGGGGGGGTAAGTGGTATACATTTCTATTACTGTTTTAACAATTTTCCTCCTGGTTATAAATAATAAATCTTAGATTTACATGAGTTGGTTGGGATTATTATCTTTACTTTCTACAAACTGACACTCAATATAAGTGAAATTTCATTGAGAAAGAAAAGGCAACTCAAGTACCTGGGCTGAGACCTAGTTCCTTAGTAGTCTGATAAATGTTAGGAAATGAGCCCTTAAGTCCCTCTTAAGCAAGCCAGAATTCAGTATAGCCCATTAACATGAATTCCTCCCTTTCTCCCTGCTCTGCTTAGCATCAAACAAAACACTGACCTATCCAGGCTGCATTTCCAGACTCCTGTGTCAAGTATTTCTGGCTGAATTTGGCCAAAGAGAAGTCAAATGGCATCTCTGACAAGAACTGCTTCCAGAAAATGGACTCGTGTGGTTCCATGTTCCAGTGAGGATCCAGAGTCCAGGGCTCCATAAGCAATATGCTTTTCATTTGTCCCTCCATCCCAGCAGTGGTGAAAGATTCCTGCTGTTGCTCACCTTGGATTCTCTTTCACTGATCCCTACTGTTTCCTGGCTCTTCCATTGTCTATGTAACTGATCCCTGGATTAATTGTATTTGTTTAAATATTCAGAGTAGCATTTTCACAACTGGTTTGTATTAGCCAATATAGTCCTTGGGAATAGAGGTAGTCCCAAGGTAAAAATCTTCAAGTTGGACTTCTGAGATAAATTATTCATCTGTTTAAGAGGGATATGGTTAATCAATGGTTTGCAGGAGTGTTAGGATTATATAAATTATTGCCTGTCATTGCTTGGAATAAAGCACTAGTCAAATTCAAGACTTTAGGAAATCAAAGAGTTGCTTCACCTGACCAGTCACCATAGGAATAATGATGCTTACACAGACAGCAAGGTGGAATCACTATTTCTGGTGGCACCAGAGAGTTTACAGGAAAAGCAAGCTCAGATATTTGAAGTCTCCACTCACCGCACAGAGAACAACGAGAGGGCTTTAAATATGGCATTTATTTTATTTATTTTTTATTTTTTATTTTTTTTACTTATCTTTATTGTTGAATGTATTACAGATGTTCCTCATTTTTCCCCCATTGACCCCTTCCTCCCCATTCCTGCCCCCCTCCTGCTTTTCCCCACACTGTTGTCTGTGTCCATTGGTTATGCATATATACATATAAATTCTTTGGTTTATTTCTTCCCACCCCCCAACCCCCCTTCCCTTTGAGGTTAGTCAGTCTAACAAGCAATTTGTACTTCTTAATCCTTTCACATTTTCACCCCTCCCCCCAGCCCCCACCCATCTGGTACCCAACAAAAGTTCTCTGTATCTATGAGAATGTTTCTGTTCTGCTTGTTCATTTTGTTTTTAGATTCAATTGTTGATAGATATGAGTTTACTGCCATTTTGTTTGTTCATATTTTTTTATCTTTTTCTTCAAGAAGACCCTTCAACATTTCATATAATAATGGTTTGGTGGTGATGAACTCCTTTAGCTTTTCCTTGTCTGGGAAACTCTTTATATGGCCATCGATTCTAAATGACAGCTTTGCAGGATAGAGTAATCTTGGTTGTAGGTTCTTTCTTTTCATCACTCTGAATATTTCTTGCCACTCCCTTCTGGCCTGCAAAGTTTCTTTTGAGAAATCAGCTGACATTCTGATGGGAACTCCCTTGTAGGTAACTAACTGCTTTTCTCTTGTTGCTTTTAAGATTCTCTCTTTGTCTTGAACCTTTTGCATTTTGATGATGATATGTCTTGGTGTGGGCCTCTTGGGGTTCATCTTGTTATCACTCTCTGTGCTTCCTGGACTTGTATGTCTGTTTCCTTCACCATGTTCGGGAAGTTTTCTGCCATTATTGTTTCAAATAGGTTTTCGATTTCTTGTTCTCTTTCTTCTCCTTCTGGCACCCCCAAGATGCGAATGTTGGCATGCTTGAAGTTGTCCCAGAGGCTCCTTACACTATCCTCATTTCTTTGGATTCTTTTTTCTGTTCTGATTGGGTGTTTTTTGCTTCCTTATATTCCAAATCGATGGTTTGCTTCTTGGCTTTACCTACTCTACTATTGAATCTGTGTAAACTATTCTTTATTTCAGTTAGTGCCTCCTTCATTTCTGACTGTGATTCCATCATTTCTGACTGGTCCTTTTTTATGCTCTTGAGGCCCTCTCTAAGTTCACTGAGGTTCTCACTAAGTCCATTGAGCATCCTTATAAGCAGTGTTTTGAACTCAGCATCTGTTAGGTTGCTTAAGTCCATTTCACTTAGTTCTTTTCCTGGAATTTTGTTCTGTTCTTTCATTTGGGACCTGTTTCTTTGTCTCCTCATCTTGGCTGCCTCCCTGTGTTTGTTTCTATGTATTACTTAGCGAGAGGTATGGGGCTAGCTGAGACCAGATGCTGCTTGTTTGAAAGAATTTAGGAAAAGCTGAAGCAGGATCCAAGACAGGCCAATCCTATGGTAAAGCAACTGGCAACAGCTTGGGTGGGCCTGAAAGTTGGGTGGGGTGGGGCCTCAGGGAATCACCAGGGTGGGGCAGACAGTGTGAGCCAGGTTGCTGGAGTCCCAGATATGGCAGCGTCTGCTGCCCCAGGGGAGAGCTCACCAAAGGAACAAAAGCCTCTGATAGCACGTCTGTCCAGGAGAAAGCTGCCTCTCCAGCCCTTGCTCCAATGCCAAGCAGCTCAGTTCTTCCCCATATGACTCTGGTGCCTTTCAAGCTGCCTCCCCCATGCTGGAGCCTGGAGGGTGGGAGTCCGAGTAAGTCTGTGCGCGGGCCCTTTAAGAGGAGCTGCCGGGGGCTCCAGCCGCCTCAGCCCCAGTTCCTGCTGGTTTTTCCAGCCAGAAGTGATGGGGATTCTCTTCCTGGCACTGGAACTCTGAGCTGGGCACCTAGTGTGGGACGGGGACCCCTCAGTCCTCAGGGAGGACCTTCCCAGCCGAGGTGTCCTCCTGATTTTTATCTGCTACACGTGGGTGTGGGACCAGCCCGTCCGCCTCCGCCCCTCCTACCAGTCTCGATGTGGCTTCTTCTTTAATTTCGTAGTTGTAGGACTTCCGTTCAGCTTGATTTCAGGTGGTTTTGAATGATGGTTGTTCTGTAGTTTAGTTGTAACTTTGATGTGGTTGTGGGAGGACGCGATACCGCGTTTACCTACGCCGCCATCTTGACCGGAAGTCCTAAATATGGCATTTAAAAGAATTGTCTACTGTCTGAAGCTGCAGGGAAAACATGGTTGTTAATCAGAGCTAAAATCTAACTGGACAGGTGGCAGGATCACAGGTCAAGGTGAACACACAATTGTACCAAGTCTGTTACGTAGAAGTCAGGGTATTAGTGGAGGAATGAGATTTCAAGACTTGGGGTGAATATATCTGGGTGTACCTAAGTGAGCCTGAGAATCATTAAGCCCCAAATGTCTCTGAGCTCCTTTGCAAGCAGACCCAGTTTAGTCTTCCTTCTCTGAGGAAACTAGCTGCATTAGTCACAGTCTACTGAAAACAGAAGGCATACTCATGTAAGATTTTCAAGTTAATAAACTCCTAAACAGTGTGCCTACTGTTAAGAAAAAAAGAGGAATATTGAGACACCCAGGTACTTGCAACTATGGTAATCTTTACCACCCACATTCTTCAAAGAGTAAGAGAGAAAAATTAAAGCTCAGTCTGATTAGAACCACTCAAAAGGAACTTTACTTGTAGAGAGATGCAACCACTACCAGAAATGCAACCCAACTTCTCTCTTCACAAACCCTCCAATATCACCTACTGGTATTCCCATTAGCCAAGTCCGACTAGAATTCACAAGTTAGGGAGGCATGGCTATCCTTTAAGGGCTAGCCCCTAATGATATATAGTAGGTAGCTAAGGATGAAGCATGAACTTGGAGAGCAAATGAAGATTACAAAGTATATTGCACCCTTTTTCCCAATCTTTATCATTTCCCGATATTTTCTCAGAGGAAATAATTATCAGCCCAGGGGAGACACCCTATCACTGAAAAATAATCTCAGTTCAATTACATTTCCCCAGGAGCCCACAATTATAACATTAGTCATCATCTCTACATCTTAGATATGGTAGCAAGAAGGATTAACATAAATTATAGCTACCATGGTACTCAACTGTGTGCTTAGTTACTAGGCCTTAAACTGATAATTATACCTTTTGACAGCATCTCTACTTGGTTTAATGATCCAAGTATTTATTAGGATCCCAGCCCTCACTGCACCCTGTCTTTATTTGATTGATGCAGTTCTCCATTGATGATTCTGATTGGACATGGGAATAATAAGTGGTTCTCCAATGAATCCTCTGCATTAGTTCTCCTTTGCCCCTGTGGTATACTAGCAGACCAATTCTCTCTTCATTATTGGGAATAAGCTCCATGACTATTGGATTGACCTTATTATCTACTGTTGTTTCAGCATGAGAAACCCCAAAGGGCCAGTGGGTAGTCTCAACTACCTAATTAACAGAAGCATGACTATGTTCTGTAGCATATGTATGTCTCCTTTGGCCACTAATAGTTCCAAACCCACCAAGGCCAAGGCTGCAAACATTAGAGAAATGGGTTATTAAATATATCAATGAAAGGGGCCTACCTCTACCTTGGTTCCCAAACTTATACATTCTAGCTAAAGATAAATTAGAATGATACTTTGGACTTCATTGTAACTGTAGGACATAAGTGAATCATCAGTAGGCCATAATACTATTCTATCAAACTCCTTTTTTATGGGTGAGGCATTCATGGTAAGACCAATGTATCCTTTGTACATGAACTCATTGTTTCATTTTTTTTTTACTGTAAAATGAGTTCTTTATTTGGAGGCAACGATGTGTGAGATAACAGAGCATAAATAAGGCATTGTATAAATCCACTAATGGATGTTCTGGCAGAAGCATTTCAGACTTGAAAGGAAAGATCATATTTGGAATATGTACATGTATTCCCAAGAAGACAAATCATTTCCTCACACCTAAGGGAAGGGGTCAGATGTAGTCTAACTGCAACATCAATTGACAGGTTGGGCAAATGGTAGCCAGATCAGCCTTAATGAGAAAAAAAAACCATGTTTATTGAACCCATACTTAGCCTAACAATTTTCATTTTTCACAACCCATTGAGGAGACAGTGAAGTATTTGAAGAATGAGTTTGGCATCAGCAAGATGGTTCATCTTGATAATGGCAAGTCTCCTCGGAAGTGGATGTTTTTGGAAGGTATCTATCTGGTATACAAATTCTTTCTCTTTTGGTTTATTCTATGATGCCCACTCATGTTTTCCCAAATCCTCCTTGTTATAAATATTCCAATTTTATTATGTTTCCAGCAAGATAAGACTTAACCACTACTATGAGTCGATATAGAGCTATAATATACGCAATCCCGCATATATGCAAGGTGGGGCAAAAGTAGGTTTATAGTTGTTCATGTGGAAAATAATACAATACTTAATAAGTAGTATACAAGAATAAATTGTGTTTCATGTACTCACGAATGTAAACCTACTTTTGCCTAACACTGTGTGTGTGTGTGTGTACATATACACATAAAATAATTAGACACACTGCTTGACATTTGGTCAAGAAAAACTTTCTCTTCAGCTCTGTCTTCTACAGGTTCCCAAGTTGGTCTGTAATGCTACTCAGTATACTTATCTCTGGGTTTAAAAAAAAAAAACACAAAGCATTCAAATTTGACTTCTTCTTGAATGGCAATCCAAGGTATACTAGGTTTTTCTATAACTTGAAAGGAATAGCTCCAACATACCCCAAACACTAGTTGGAAGCACTAATGTGGGAGCCCCTGAACCTTTTCAGGGCTCACTGCCTGCACTCTGGTGTACATTTATCTCATTAAAGCATATAGGGAACTTTCTAACTCCTCTTCCCCAAGTCGGTTAGTAAAATTTTCACATGATTAGATATAGTTTATCAAGGGGAACATAATATATTTATTCCAACATTCTCATTTCCTGGCCCTTTGAATCCCTTTCTCTATATTGTGTTCCAGGGAAGTTCTGGCATCTTAACCTCATTGACTCTAGGCTATTACTGAGACAAAGATTTCTTAACCAACAAACCAAACATGAGGTCCAGCATAGGGGCCTGAGCTAACATTTTAAATTCTGAATTCCAACTAATTGCACATATATCAATATATTTAGCCTAAAATATATTCCATCTTCCCTTTTCTAACACAATTAAAATCCTTCCCCATGAAGAATGGGAAGAGATACCTCCAAGGTTAAATAATGAAATGCTGTTTTTAAAAATTAAAATAGTTTCCTCAAATCGGGAGAAAGTCTAATTTTGCTGTTAAGGGAGGTTTGGGGGAAATTGAGGGTTCAAGTTTATAAGTTCTATTGAAATCATATAACATCCTTCAATTTTCTGTAATTTGACTCCTCACAAGATAACTGAATAACTATTTAGTGACATCTGTATCTATAAATACATCAGTGAATAAAACAAAAATCACCATATTTATAGTTAGATTCTAGTAGGAAAAGCATATAATATGTTAAATAAAATACAAAGTTTTTTAGTGATTAGTTCTGAGAGAAAAAATAATGCAGAATGGGTCCCTGGATAGAACATGTCAGTGATGGAGGAACTGCAATTTAGATTGATGTCCATATTGGGCTCCCACTAAGAAGATGACAGGAAAGGTGAGGGTTTAAACCATAAAGGTGCAATGCATTTGGATTTTGAGGTACTTAGCATTCCAGGCAGAGGAAGCCTTGAGGGCAAAGGTCTTGAAGCAGAAGTCTGTCTGACTGGCTCAATAAACAATGAGAGGCCAGTGTCATTGAAGTGAAGTGAACCCAGGGGAAAATCAGTGGGAAATGAGCTGAGAAGGGGCCAGATATAAAAATCCTTGTATATTTTAAGAATTTTAGGTTTTCATCTCAGCCAGTTGCAATAGATTATCATTGGGGGTTGGGGTGTGGAAGTTCAAAGTTATTGCAGTAATGCCAAGTAGCCAGGTAGGAAGGTAGGTCAATGAGAACAGACATTTCACTCAGTATGAGACTAAGAAACTGGTTTAAGTAGAGATATTTTAACCTAAGGGATAACTAAGTCCCTCATCCTCTCTAATTCCATTCCCACGAGATTTTTGCTCCCAGATACCATTTAAACTACTCTTGTCAATTCACCAGTTATCTCCATGTTCTGCCCTTTGCTCTTCTATCTTTTTAGATTTCAAACATTAGAACAATCTTGTGTAGAGGAAATAGTCATGGTGGAGACTTCAATTTCAGTTTAGAATCCAGATGCACAAAGGCTTATCTGAGAACACCAGCTAGTAGGCACCAGAGACCTTCGGGGGAGTGGGACTCAGGCTTCAGGGGAGCAGAGCCCAGGTCCCTAAGAACAGAGTATTCAGACACAGCCCCTTCAGATGGAGGGGGATAAGCAACTAACTCCATCAGTCAAACATCCTAGCACCACTTATTAAATAATTCTGCTTTTGACTTCCATGCCAACAAGAAGTAATAGTGACTTACACTGGGATAATAACAGTTTGAAAAAAATCCTCAAATTCTGATTACTTTCTAAAGGGTTAAATGGTAGGATTTTCTGGAAAATCTGATATGAAAAATAATTCAAGGATGACTCTTGTGTTTTGGGCTGAGGAATTGGAGAATGGAGTTGCCACTAGCTGAAATAGGGAAAATTGCAAAAGGATCTGAATTTGAAGGGTAATGCAGAGCTCAGAGCAGGAAAGAGAGGTAGGAGAGATAGAAATTGATTCACAGAGTGCAGTCTCTTAGGAGATAGGCAAAGATAGCATCTAAAGTGCAGGTTGAAAGATTTAAACAATGAACTTCAAATATGCTAGACACTTTTTGCATTGTAAGAGAAGGAAGACTTTTTTTTTAATGGTTGAAAATGTAGGTATTTTTGTATGTTTAGTGGCAGGAATTTGAGAGAGCCTTTTTAGATCAATAATAAATTATAGCAGGAGGCAAGATCATCTGCTAAGAGTTGGGCGAAAGGGAAATGATAAGGTCAAAGACATGATAGAGTGGTGGACATGTGTATTAGCCTTTCTAGGAAAAGTCATAGAGGGCTGACCTGTGAATCACAGTGGGAGCTGGACTGGCAGTTTGAATAGAAGGCAGAGTTGACAATAAAAACCATACATTTTTCATTACACCTATAATAATATGAACAGATAAAACTCATACAGCATTATTATGGACCAGACATTGTTTTAGACACTTTGCTATATTAATTCATTAACTTTTCACTGCTATTCTATTGGCTTAGTATTATTAATGTCACCATTGTAAATGAAGAATTGAGATAAAAAAAAAAAGTAAGTAATTTAGGCAACATTATAAACTAATAAATGGCAGAGCTGGTATTTGACCCTAATGTAGTTATTAACCACTGTCTTATACCTCAAATGATGAAGTTTTATGCTTTGCCTCCAGCAATGACAAACAACACAATTATAGGCACAAGGAAATGAGACTGTAAAATGACACATCAAGTTGGTTGAGGTTTTAGGCAAGAGACTGAGGAGCTGACCATATAAACTAGGTGTGGAAGGCAAGTAGGCTCTGCTGTACCACAGAATATTGTAGTATGATGTGAGAGCATTCTGTCTACATCTGAGATTACAAAAGTGGAAAGGGTGGTCTAGGTCTCAATGTTCAGAACAAAATATTAAAGATCTATTAGAAAGGCCTCATATATTAATATGCCCTTCAAGTTAATTCTTCTATAGCTGAATTATGTAATATTTTTTTTTATTCTGGATGTTAAAAGTTAATTTTTATTTTTGTTTTTTAAATAAAAATTATATACTTAATGTGTAAAACATGATGTTTCATAAACATATACATAGTGAAATGATTACTACAGTCAAGCTAATCAACGTATCTTCTCATAGTTACTGTTTGTGTATGTGTGTGATGAAAGCACCTGAAATCTACTTTCTTAGCAGATTTCCAGTATTCAATACAGTATTATTAACTATAGTCATCATGCTGTACATTAGACTTCTAGACTTGTACATCCTACATAAATGTAACTTTGTACCCTTTAACTAAAAGCTCCTCATTTACTCAATCTTCTCACCCCCAGTAATCACAATTCTACTCAACCATTCTATGTATTTAACTTTTCTAGATTCCACTTACATAAGTGAGATCATGCATTTTTTTTCTTTCTGTTCTGGTTTACTTCACTTAGCATAAACCCCTCTCTAGTTTCATTCATGTTGTTGCAAAAGGTAGGATGTCCTTCTTCTTAAAAGCTGAACAATATTCCATTGTATATATACACCACAATGTCTTTATCCATTCATCTGTCTACAGACACCTACGTTGTTTCCATATCTTGGCTACTATGACTGAAGCTACAATTAACATGAGAGCACAGATTCTCTCTTTGAGGTACTGATTTCTTTTCCTTCTAGTATATATCCAGAAGAGGGATTGATGGATCATATGGTAGTTCTATTTTTAGTTTTTGAGGAGCCTCCATACTGTTTTCCACAGTGGCTGTACTTATGTACATTTCCACCGACAGTGTACAAGGGTTGCCGTTTCTCCACATCCTTGCCACACAGGCTTGATGTAATGTTTCATGTGACTTTTATGGGTGCCTCTGATAATTTGCAATGTTGAGTACCTTTTCATATACTTGTTGGCCATTTGTTTGTCTTCTTTAGAAAAATGTCTATTCAGGTTCTTTACTCATTATTTATTGTTTTTTTGTTTTGTTTTGTTTTTTGCTGTTGAGTTGTATGAGTTCTTTATATATTTTGTATATTAACCTCTTATCAGATATATGGTTGGCAAATATTTTCCCCCAATCCATAAGTTCCCTTTTCATGTTTACTTATTCACATGGTTTAGACTTTAAAGTAAATAATATAGCCCTGACCAGTGTGGCTCAGTTGATTGAGCATTGTTTCATGACCTAAAAGGTTGCCGGTTCAATTTCCGGCCCGGGTGTGCAGGAGGCAGCAGATCGATGTTTCTCTCTCACATTGATGTTTCTCCCGCTCCCTTCCTTTCTCTCTAAAAAAAAAAGTCATTGAAGTAAATAATATAAACAAACTAACAAGTATGCAAGGTGGACATAACTTCACAAGCTGCATGGTCTTTTTTGTCAATTTGGTTTTTCTTTTCATGATTTAAAAGAGATACTATATTATTTCTATATTCTGTCAGTAATGAATGAAACTGCATTTATTACTAGATAGTCTGTTTCTAATTAGGTGAGCAAGGTGGCATTAAGAAATACATTGTGTAAGAGGAAGAAATTTGAATTACAGATTGCAATTATTGTTTTTGTAATATTAGAGAACTCACTTACGCTCCCAATTTGGTCTTGATAAAATGAGACTGAGCTGATTTTGATATTGTAGGGTTATACTCATAATTTAAATTATATGAAATACTTGAAAAAAATTTAAAACAACTTGTTTCCTTTACTGATTATTATTATATTTCAGCCTCTAAATAACCATGTGAACTAATTAATAAACTTACTTACCTTCTAAAGAGCCACAGGCCTGGCTACATGTACATACTTGAAGACTGCATAAATTTTTGTACCCTCTTGGAGCATATTTGTATTTATATTTATATAACTTTTAAGAAACATTAATTAAATGTAGAAAAAGCTCCCTGTAATAGTTTCCTATGGCTGCCATACCAAAGTACCACAAACTGGGTGACTTGAAACAACAGAAGTGTATTCATTCATGGTTCTGGAGGCTAGACGTTCACAGACAATATGTCAACATGATTAGTTCCATTCCAGGCCTCTCTCCTAGCTTCTGGTGAAAGCCAGCAATTATTGGCATTCTTTGGCTTGTAGATACATCATTCCAACTTCTGTGTCCATCTTCACATGGCATTCTCTCTGTGTCTGTCTTTACATGGCTATCTTCTTATAAGGATACTAGTCATATTTGCCCACCTACTCCATTATGGTCTTATCTTAACTAATTGCATCTTCAATGACCCTATTTACAAACAAGGTCACATTCTGAGGTACTGGGGTTAGGACTTCAACATGTCTTTTTGTAGGAGGTACAATGAACCCATAACACTGTTCTGTTGGAATACATTTATAGACATGACTTAATAGTAAAGATTTTCCTAGGAAACCAAATTAGATTGGAATTTGTTCTTTTCCCATAGAGCATCTGATGCTGTTTTTCTATGATTTTTAACTATTCTGCTTTTGTCATCAGAGATCAACAAGAAGCTGAAAACTTAAGCAAATATTTTCGTTACAGGCTTAAGTACATGGTCCTTGAGGTTAATAACATTGTAATTAATATAACCCTTCTTCCAAAGACAATCCTTTATTGCAGACAAATACAGATAATTCAGTGATGATCATAAAGATAAATCAAATTTGTCCTTACTCATAACTTTGAAAGCTTAATGGTGTACCAAATTTCTACTAGCCTTACTGTCATCAGATTTCCTGCCAGAGGTCCATTTCAAATCGAAGTCCTCAATGTTAAACACTTGAAACAGGTGGGCTTCTTATATATTTTGTGAAATGGACCAAAAGAGGCTGCAGGGTTCCATATGCATTAAAAGTATCGTCTTATAAGACAGCATGTTCTAATGGGAAAAGAATGGACTCTGAAATCAACATGTTTAAGGGTTTGTATCCCAGAATTTCTTCAGTTCTTTATTTTGCCATCATGTATAAGATGGGGATAAGCTCTTATACTTAAAGAACTCAAGAAAAGACAAGGTAAAATCTGAAAAGCAGCCAACATAGTGCTGTCACGTGGTATGCACTGGTAAATTTAGATTTCCCTTTCCTTGCTTTCTAACTACATGAGGTTATTATATCATTGAATTGAACGTCTTTATCAGCAAACCAACACTTTCCAGTGATTTCCTGAATACTATGGAGGTAATGAAACAATACACATTGTTAAGGGAATCATTTGATAATGGTTAAGAATCTCATCAAAATATAGTTATGAAGATAGTGGAAATTAACAGGATAAATACATATATGCAGTGCTGACAGAGTCAAAGGGGATTATGGGACTTAAGAAGTTGGACTGGCCACAATAACACAGGACATGGAGGCATTACTCAAGTGTAGAGGTTCAGAAATTTACTCCCGAGATCCCAAGTGATCCAAGATAGTCCCCATGTCACTGGGAGCTCTGAGACAAATTTTGAAAATATCTCTCACTCTCATTGTGAATATAGGCCCATGTTTAAACTTGAGATGTTCTCCAGGCTTTGCCCCTTCATAAAATTGTGCTCCATGAAAGGTAAGGTATATTTAAGGACCACTTTTATTTTATATTCAAGTGTTTCTAAGTAAATATTACTTGTGAATCAGTGAGGCCTTCCTAGAAGATGTGGAGTCTCAGATAAATAAATACTAAGGGAGAAAAAAGTATTTAGCTAGCAAAATAAGTTTGAGATTAAAGAGAAGATAAGCTTTATCAGCAAAGGAAATAACAAAAGGTAATTAATTCAGAGTGAAAGAGAATAACAGATTGATTCAAAGCACATGTGTAGTTCATTAGAATGAGATTGTTAAATGCAAGTGAGCCACCCTTAAGAAGTAAAGCCAGAGGGGCAAGAAGGGACCCTTACTGTACGGTCCTAACAAATGTAAGTCTTTTGCTCTGGATAAAATGGGGAGACATTGAATGTTTTTAAGTTGGGACAAGGACTGATATGTTTCGTTTTGTGCTGTAAAACCATTTGAGAATGGTTTTGGGGTTCCAAACCAGAAGCTGGGAGATGTTAAGATGCTGTTTCAGTAAACAGAGTACAGATCACAGTGGGTTTAACAATGACAGTGGTGTGAAAAGAGAAAAAAATATAAAGAACCTCTAAGGAAGTTTAAAAGCATAAGACCTAGAAATAAATGTGTTATGAGAGCAAAGAAAGAGAAGAGTTTAGGATGATAACAGCAGGTGGAGTTGCTGCCTTCAGCTCAGAGAGCACGGGAAGAGGAGGAGGTATTTTGGCCAGTGGGATGATTACTCGTGTTTCTGTGCCACAGTATGTATGAAGGTGATTATGATATTTCAGGATGAAAACTTAGAACTGCATCCCACCTCTACTTCACTGTGACTACTTCAAAGACAATGACTGTTCATACCAATATATCACAAATATGAATTCTTTCACAGAGCTTGCTGTCACAGAGCTAACATTTAAAAGGCATTCAACAAATATTTATGTATCTATTCATTTGTTCACAAATATTTACTGAGCATCTATTATGTACCAGGCATCAGTCTACATCAGTAATTCTCAATCATGGCTGCACATTAAAGAGTTGGGGATGTTTAAAAACAACTGAGGCACTTGTCTTTCTCTGACTGGCTCATTTCACATAGCATAACACTCTCCAGGTCCATCCATGCTGTCACAAAAAGTAAGATTTCCTTCTTTTTTATGGCTGAGTAGTATTCCATTGTGTAATTGTACCCCAGCTTTTTTAATCCACTCATCTGCTGATGGGCACTTGGGCTGCTTCTAAATCTTGCCTATTATAAATAATGCTGCTATGAACATAGGGATGCATATATTCTTTCAAATTAGTGTTTCAGGTTTCTTTGACTATATTCCCAGAAGTAGAATTGCTGGGTCATAAGGCAGTTCCATTTTTAATCTTTTGAGGTTAATCCATACTGCTTTCTACAGTGACTGCACCAATCTGTATTCTCACCAATAGCGCACAAAAGTGCCCTTGTCTCCATATCCTCACCAACACTTGTTGTTCGTTGATTTATTGATGATAACCATTCTGACAGGTATGAGGTGATATTTTATTGTGGTTTTAGTTTTCATTTCTCTGATGATTAGTAACCATATGATTTCACTTATATGTGAAATCTAATTTACAAAAACTAACAAAGTGGAGATAGAGTCAAGAATAGAGAGAACAGACAGACAGCTGTCAGAGGGGACGGATTTGGGGGCTGGGTGAGAAGGGTGAAGGGATTAAGCAAAGAACAAAAAGAAAAACTCATGGACACAGACAACAGGATGATGATATGATGATGGCCAGTGGGAAGGGGAGGTGGAGGGAGGTAGAAGAGGGTAAGGGGAGGATAAATTGTGATGGAAGGAGACTTGACTTGGGGTGGTGAACACACAATATAATATACAGATGATGTATTGTAAAATTGTATACCTGAAACCTGTATAATTTTATTAACCAATGTCACCCCAGTAAATTAAATTAACAAGTAATAATAAAAACCACCGAGGCCTAGGTCTCTACTTGAACCCATTATATCAAAATATCTGGGTCCTGAAAACAAGTGATTACAAATGGTAGCTGGGTGGAATCTGGTAAATTGCATCCAGTTTCCAGGGTTAAGAACTACTGTCTTAGGAGTTGGAGATGCTGCAAAAAACAAAAGAGCCAGAGACTCTAATCACCTGGGGATTTTATGCAAAGATCTGTGGAAAGCAGAAAGAAATAAAAGCAGAAAGCCAGAAACAGCTTCAACATAAATAATAGTTATAAACTAATTATAAAACAAGTACAAAAAATACAACCAAATCATATAATAAAAGAAAAATCACATCTCTTAAATGGCAGTCATTACTTGAAGCAATTATCATCTGGAATAATCGTAAGCCTGCAGGTAAATAAGCAGGTAAATAACTATTTAATAATTCACTTATTGACTAAATATGTGTATCCTCTAAAATTCATAGTTAAAGCCCTAACCACTCTGGGGGCTCAGTTGGGGGCCTCTAAGGAATTAAGTTTAAATGAGGTCATAAGAGTGAGACCCTGAAATGGTAGGATAGGTGTCTTTATTAAAAGGCCAGATGAGTACATAATGAGAAGGCAGACCAAGAGGAAACCCTCACCAGATACCAGCCCTGCTGGCAACTTGATCTTAGACTTCCCAGCCTCCATATCTGTGAGAAAAGAAAATTCTGGGGTTTTTTGTTTGTTTGTTTTTTTGAAAATTATGTTTTTTAAAGCCACCCATTCTGTGCTATTTTGTTATAGAAACTTGAGCAGACAAATACAGTCACCTGCATTTTAGCCATCAGCTCTGGGGGTCACCCGTCATGCAGAATACATTTGATTCATTTTAAACAAGCTCCTGGTTTCCAGTTGTTCCCTGGTTAGAGAGAACACACTAGCACCTACAAAGGATAGTGATGGGTAAATGGAAACAAACTCACTGCTGCAGAAAGTGACCTCAGGACTGCAAACATGAAGACAAATGGAATCTGGGACCATTTTGAGTAAAAACAGCATTACAAATTGCAGATTTTCCTCTGTTAGTGAATAAAATTAGCTATGGGAAAACAAATGAGGGGAATGTTAGGTCCAAACTGTCTCAGAGGTCCCGGCATGTACCATGGTATTAGAGCACGATACAATGCCAATGTCCCTAACGCGACTTGATGATTTTTTAAAAATTGAAATAAAAAATTAAAAGGAAAGACAAATACCATATGATTTCACTTATATGTGGAATCTAACTAACAAAATAGAAACAGACTTATAGATACAGAGAACAGACTGACAGCTTTCAGAGGGGAGGGGTCAGGGAATTGGGTAAAAAAGGTGAAAGGATTAAACAAAGAAAAAAAGACCTCGTAGACAGACAACAGTGTGGTGATTGCCCAAGGGAAGGGGGCTGGGGGGGAGGTATGAGAGGTAAAGGGAGGATAAATGATGATGGAAGGAAACTTGACTTGGTGTGGTGAATACACAGTACAGTACACAGATAATGTATTGTAGAATTGTACCCCTGAAATCTATATAATTTTATTAACCAATGTCACCCCAATAAATTCAGTACAAAATAAAATATTACAGTCTCAGAGTGTTTTAAAAACAATGAGAAAGAGTAAATATTTCACTTCAGAAATTAAGCACTAATTATCTGGAAATTTTTACTTATCCTGAACATCTAATTTCCCAGAGGGTACAGTATAAATGAAACATTACTAGCTTATTATAAAAGGTGATCCATTATTGCCCATTACATGGAGCAAACTATTAATTTCATTTAACATTTGCCTTCAAATAAAGCATGAGAGTCATTACTCAAAAGATAATTAAAACATGGCCGCAGCATATTTATACAGAGTCAATAAGCACAAATATATTATATAATTGGTGTGTATACATTTGTTGCCTTAGATAAGAATTATATACAGAAATAATTTAATTCAAGATTAATACATTAAAACATACATTTATCACCGCTTTAGAATAATACATAATATAGATTTTATACATTTTCATAGGCTTTTTATTATATATAGTTTAATTAATTTAATGGATTAAATATATTAGAATAAAAACAAGTTCTGCATATTCATATTTATCAAGTACCAAACAATATGCTGGGTATTTTCTCATGTAATTTCACAATAATGTCTGCAAAGTCATTCAAGATAAACACAAACATTTTCTTTTTTTGTTGTTGTTAATCCTCATCCAAGGATATTTTTCCATTGATTTTTTAGGTAGAGTCGAAGGGAGGGGGTAAAAAGAGGGGGAGAAACAAAGATGTGAGAGAAAAACATCAATTGGTTGCCTCCCGCGTGACCCTGGTTGGGTTGAGGATCAAACCTGCAACCCAGGTATGTGCCCTTGACCGGAATCAAACCCAGGACCCTTGGGTCCAAAGGCTGACACTGTAACTGCTGAGCCAAACCTGCCAGGGCCAAACATTCTAATTTTAAAAATGGATAAATTAATTACTAAGTGATAAATTATTATGTATGAATAGATAAATCTCTGAACATCAGAAAAGTTGGGAGAGTTAATCATGCTTCCAAGCTACGGAAAAACAGAATCAGGATTCAAAACCTGGTTATTCAGATTCTATAGTTCAGTGGTTCTCAAAGTGTGGTCCCCTATAGCATCAGTGACATTTGAGAATTTATTAGAAATGTACATTCTTGGGCCTCCTTCTAGACCTACTGACCAGAAACTCTGAAAAGGAATCCAGTAATCTATGTGGTTAGTCCATTAGCTGATTCTGATTCAAGCTACAGCTTGAGGATCATCATAAGAGTCAATGTTTTTTCCTCTGTGCCATACAACTTGTAATTTAGTGAAATTTCCATCACAAACACTTCATAGGCTGCAGTTTTTACATATGCTTCTCCAAATTCATGCTCATTCTGCACCCAACTTTGCACCCAGAGAGGATGGCCAGTCTAGACCACCATAAAAATGTTCCTTGATCTTGGACTTCTAGCTGGATTCTGTAAATAGATGACAATGGTGAGAGATTTGAAAAGGGGGGAAAAAGGGCTTTCAGTTGTGCTTCTGAACCCAGTTCCTCTCCTGTCATATTGCTGTGGCTTAGCTTTACCCCTAATTAATTTCAACACCTTCATTTAGGCAACACTTTTGAGATAATTCTCTCTTTAGGCCAAGGTAACTGTCTTATCCCCTGTGCCTTCATTAATTGGGGTAGAAATAAAGCTCTATTTTTATTACCCTGGGCTACTATCCATTGTGGTTTTCCTATATAATGACCACACCTTTTATTATATTCTTTTTAAATTTCCCAGTAAAGTGTACCATATATTATCCATAGGAACACTGAATAATTTACCTCCACTCATAATCATTTACATTAACAAAGAATATTTCATATTATTTACTTTTCAAATATTCTTTATTAAATTTGAAATATATAATTACTCAAATATTATTCAACCACATCCCCAGTAAACTACATATACAGTTTAAAATCCATTTCCCTGTATTTATAATTAGTGTAACACTGGCTATATTAGTCAGGTTAGGTTAAGGTATGCTGAAGTAACAATTTCTAAAATCTCAGTGTCTTAACACAGTAAAAAGGTTTTTTTGTCCTCATACAGAGACTGATGAGAGAAGCCCTCTTTTAAGCAGTGACATTAGTATCTATGTGGCTCCCACATCAAAGATGCTGAGAGATCAAATACTTACGCTGTCCCATAAATGCTTTGGCCAAGAAGTGATAAACATAATTTTTTCTATGG
This sequence comes from Tadarida brasiliensis, assembly GCA_030848825.1. Taxonomy (NCBI): domain Eukaryota; kingdom Metazoa; phylum Chordata; class Mammalia; order Chiroptera; family Molossidae; genus Tadarida; species Tadarida brasiliensis. The sequence continues at coordinate 87,248,956 of CM061260.1, read as the reverse complement.
CCATTTGTCAGAAATTAAAACACAGATCTAACCTGCCGCAATGGAATTTGGGTAATATGGCAAAACACACAGAGTGTTTTTAAACACTACCATGGGGTTGGTTTTCATTCACTATGGAAAGGGTAAAGTATGAGAAGTAAAAGTGATAAAGAAAAAAAATTCCCAAGCATAACTAGTATAAGCTTCTTCCTAATAAATGGAGTCAACTTTTTTATTTGTTTTCAATGTATTATAACTTTATTAAGATAAAACTTACACACTATAAAATTTATCCATTTAAAGTATATAATTCAATGGTTTTTAATATGTTCTCAGAGCAATGTGACTATCATCCCAATTAATTTTAGAGGATTTCACATACCCATATGCATACCCATACTCATTAACAGTCACTCCCCATCTCTTCCCATCTGACACAGCTCTAGGCAACCCTTAATCAATTGTTTTGTGTCTATATGTTTGTCTATTGTGGACATCTCATATAAATGGAATCAGGCAACGTGACTTCTGTGACTAGCTTATTTAACTTAGCATAATGTTTTCAAGATTCAGCCATGTTATGGCATGTATAAATACTTTATTCCTTTGTATTGCTGATAATAACACATTGTATGGATATATTACATTTTGTTCATTAGTTGATGAACATTTGGGTTGTTTTCACTTTTTGGCTATTATGAATAAAGCTGCTATGAATATTCATGTACGAGCTTTGTGAGGACATATCTTTTCATTTCTTTTGTATATATCCAAGAACAGAACTCTATGCTTATCCTTTTGAGAAACTGCCAGAGTCTTTTCCAAAATGGCTGCATCATTTTACATTCCCACCAGCATTATCTGAGGGTTCTGATTTCTCCACATCCTGCCAACACTTCTGATTATAAACATCCCAGTGAACGCAATGTGGAATCTGATTGTGGTTTTGATTTGCATTTCCCTAATGACTAATGTTGAACAACTTTTCATGCGCTTATTGGCCATTGGTATGTCTGCTTTGGGGAAATGTCTATTTATAGCCTTTGATGAATTTTCAATTGGGTTGTTGTCTTTTAGTATTGAGTTGTAGGTTTCTGTTGGTATCCTGAATACAAGTCCCATATCAGAGACATGATTTAATTTCTCCCGCTCTGTGGGTTGTCTTTTCACTTTTTTATGATATCTTTTGAAACAATTTTTTTTTCATTTTAAATCTTAATTTATCTGTTTTTACTTTTGTCACATACTGTTTTGTTCTATCTAAGAAGGCTATGCCAAATCCAAGGTCACAATAATTTACTCTTGTATTTCCTTTGAAGAGTTTTATAACTTTTGCTATTACATGTAGGTCTACAAACCATTTGAGTTGATTTGTATGTAAGCTACAAGAAAGGGATTCAACTTCGTTCTTCTGTATGTGGATGCTCAGTTATTCCAGCATCATTTGTTGAAAATACTATTCTTTCCCCACTGAATTTTCTTGATACGAATGTTGAAAATCAATTAACCATAAATGTGACAGTTCTTTTCCTGGAATCTAAATTGTATTTAAGTGAATCATATGTCTATCTTAATGCCAGTACCAAATTATTTTGATTCTTGTAGGCTTGTAGTAAGTTTTGATATAGAGAAGGGAGTCCTCCAAATTTTTTATTCTGTTTCAAGATTATTTTGGCTTGTCTTGGTCACTTGAATTTCCATATAGATTTTAGAATCAGCTTGTCAATTTCTGTAAAAAAAGAAAGCTGAGAATTATATGGCAATTGCATTGAATCTGTTTAGGGAATATTGCCATTATAATAGCAGTGTCTTCCAATCCATGATTATAGGATGTTTTTCCACTTATTTAGATATTCTTTAATTACTTTCAACAATATTTTATAATTTTTACAGTACATTTTTTAACTTATTCTGTTAAATATATTTCTAAGTATTTTATTATTTTCACTGCTATTGTAAATGGAATTTCTCTTTTAAGTTCATTTTTGTATTTTTCATAGCTATTCTATGAAAATACAGTTGATTTTTGCATTTGACATTGTATCCTGCAAACTCGAACTATTTTTTTTGTTTTGTTTTAGTTCTCATAGCTTTTTAGAGGATTTCATAGTATTTTCTATATACAATATCATGTCATATGCAAACAGAGACAGTTTAACATCTTTACCAGTTGAGTTCCTTTTGATTTATTTTTGCCTAATTGTACTAGTTCTAGAGTCCAAGAAAATGGTGAACAGAAGTGGCAAGAATGAACATCCTTGCTTTGTCCCTGATTTTAGGTGGAAAGGATTCAGTCTTTCACCATTGAGTATATTAGCTGTGTTTTGTTGTTGTTGTTGTTGTTTTTCATAGCTGTTTTTTATCACATTGATTGTTTCCTTCCATTTCTAGTTTTTACTTCATTTATGTTGGAGTTCTGGTTTATGCATATATGCTTATCATTATTGTATCTTTCTGCTGCACTGGCCCTTGGAAATTTTGATATCCTTGAATATGTGGATTGATATTTTACAACAAATTTGAGAAGTTTTCAACTATTATTTTATCAAATAAAGAATATAGAAATAAATGGAAAGACATCCTCTATTCATCCTTTCTCTTTCTCCTTTCATTTTGGTACTCCTACTATGCATTTGCCGGTGTGTTTACGGATGTGCCATATTTCTTTGTAGTTTTGTTCATTTTCCATCATTCTTTTATCTCTCTATTTTCTGAACTGAATATCTTTGACTCTACATGTACACTGATTCTTTTATCTGTTAATTTAAATCTACTTAATTTATATCTACTAGTACATTTTTAATTTCACTCATTGTACTTTTCAACTTATGTTCTTGGGATCAGCCTCACCTCCTTGGCAAATGTCTGAGCCACTGCTCTGGAAATGGGCATAGGGCAATGCCTGCTTCTCTCAGAAGGACATCACTGGTTTACAATATGGGCATTCAGCAAGAATGGTAGTCTGTGGTCTTTTGGGCTTGCTATTTTTATCATGGAACCTTTATGAAGGAATTACGGTGAAAGGACTAAGAGCCAAATATTCTTGGCCTGCCATGTCTGGCTTAGAGCCTATATACTTGTGGCTGGTAGGGGGAGGGAGATCAAACCTCCTGGCTATACTCCCCAGGAACTAGCCTCTACAACCCAGAGCTGGAGGGTGGGTGAGAAATTCTGACAGCTTGCCCCTCCTATAGAAATACCTTAGCCCTTGACTGGGAACTGGAAGGAGAGAGATTCCCAACTTCTTGGCAACACCTACCAGGAATGGCAATTCTGTCATGCAGAACTAAGGCATGGGAAGAAGGGGAAAATTCCTCTATGAAATACCATAGACTTTCATTCTTACTTAGTTTAGTGCTTTTCTTAAATAAAGTGTCCTTATGTATTGTTTTCTCTTATAAAAAATTCCAGACTTTAACTGGTTGTGTTTTATAATTTTTATTCATTTATTGTTTTGCTGGGAAGTGCATTGATGGAACTCTTTATAAAACCATTCTGGAAGTGTCTAAAGGTTGTTCACACTGTTTTTAATTTCTATTAATTTTTGAGAACTCATTTTTCTGATTAGTCAGAAGGCCAAAATCTCTCTACTACCTCATTATTCCATTAAACACAGGGGTTTACTCAGTACATGGTATCATTCTTATTGCAAACTATATATGGAGAAAGGGGGAAAAACTTCAAAGTTTCTGGTTGCTCTGGACTAAATTGTGTCCCTCCCCATATTCATATGCTGAAGCACAAACCCCCAGTATGATGAGTATTTGCAGGTGGGAATTTAGGAAATAATTTGTTTTAGATGAGATTATGAGGGTGAGGCCTTCATGAAGGAATTAGTGCCCTGATTAGAAGAGACACCAGAAAGTTGCGCTCTCTCTCTTTTTTTCTCTCTCTCTCTGCCATGTGAGGACACAGCAAGAAAGCAGCTATCTACAGGTTAGAAAGCAGCTCTCACCAGAACCCCACCATGCTGGCACCCTGATCTTAGACTTCCAGCACTAGAACTGTGAGAAAATTAATTTCTGTTTTTTTTAATTCACCTCATTTATGATGTTTTGTTATGACATCCCAAACTCACTAGACACTGATACTTTTTCTTTTGGTCTTATCATGTGATATTGCCATTAGATATTGCTCCTACATATTCTAATAAATATCTGTTCACAACAAGGGTTTTTTTTTGGTGACCCAAATCCTTACACCAAACCTGGCATTGGATTTCAATGTTCTAGCTCATGCTGTTCATTCTCAAATGCCAAGTTCATACTTCCATACCACTGGAATTGATTCTATAAAAGACTGCCAACTGTAGCCATATATTTTCTGAAACTAGACATTCTTTTTAAAACATCGAGCCCTGGGGATAAGCCTGGGTTATTCATGCACATTCCCTCTTCCTTGTTCTGAGTTGTTTGGGTCTCTTTAAAAAATTTCCTTCCAATCAATATCAGTTAGGTCAATGACAGTCCATCAAAGAAGTTTTAATAATACTAAACTTCAAAAAAAACAGCTATGATCTCAATCTCTTTCTTTTCATAAGGATTATTTGTCTCAATTCAAATATATCCACCTCCTCCCTACTGATCAGCTCTACATTCCAAGCAGCTTTGGGAAAGAATCAAGGCTACAGATGTTTTATTTCACAATTCTCCAGACAGAGTGGCTTCCTATTAGGTTTATATTTACATATGTAAGTACATAGGGAACATTCCAGTGACTTCCTTGAACAAGCAAGGTCTCTTCTAAGATGATTTGCTCTGTCCACCAATAGAGAGAGCTGAGATTGTTATTTTATAAGGGTTCACAGGCTATTAAAAATTTTTGCTAAGAAATCACATTACACATTTAAGAATATTTTAACTGAAAGATTAGCAAGCCTAAAAACTGACAGATCATCAAGTTTATTCTAAAATATAATGCATTCATATTTTCACTATATTTTTGTTATTATATCTATCAGTTCTGCAAAATGAGCAATGCATTTTAGTTCTTGCCCTCATGGGCACACATGTATTTTACAAGGCCACTGTTGATATATTTTGCTATACAAATCACAAGATATAGTTTACATAAGCGCTCAGGTTTTTATACATTTCTCCCCAAAGGGTATTCATATTTGATAAATCACTGATTGAAATCTGAGGCAATTAAGTTGTGATGACCTTGGCATACTGGTGGATGTATTTTCCATTAAGACAATGTCAGTCCTTTATTAGAGTCGGCCAGACTAAAAGAGAGCCAAGTTAAACCCACATCACATTTAATTTCTTATCCTTCAAATACACACAATGTTTTAATTCACACTGACCAAATCTACCTGGCAGCCTCTTGCTTGATTAGGCCAAGGTGAATGTCTTGCTTAGAATTTCCACTCTTTCATTGAAGTAATAGTCATTAATCACCAAAAAGGCAAAACAAGTATCTATCATTTGATTGATTTTAATTTTTTAATTTGTCTTTTTGAAATAATGAATAGAAGATTCTAGTATATTCTACATTGTTATAATCCACTACTTAAACTTATTTTGACTATTAAATATTCCAACAACATCCAAGTTTATAGAGAAAATATGGCCATTCACTTTCACACTGTGTTCCCACTTTCTCTTTTCTCCTCAGAGGTACCTTTCTCACTAGCTATTATGTTTTCATGCAGGCCTTCCTATTCATTTTTTAAAATTTTTTATTGTTTTGTTAATCCTCACCCAAGGATATTTTTCCATTGAATTTTAGATAGAGAAGAAGGGAATAGGGGAGAGAGAGAGGCAAAGAGAGAGAGAGAGAGAGAAACATTGATGTGAGAGAGACTCATTTATTGGTTGCCTCCTGCACCCACCCCGACCAAGGCTGGGGTCAAACCTGCAACCCAGGTACTGCTCTTGACTGGGAATTGAACCAGTGATCCCTCCATGCATGGGCCGATGCTCTAACCACTTGGCAACACCAGCCAGGGTCCTATTCATTTTTATACACAATTTACAAGGTGGTAAGTGGGACTTTTCCTGTTACTTTTTTCCTAGGGTAATCCTTGACACAGCACACAGTACTTAATCTGAACAACCTGGGCTTCTTGGAAATTCTGTGAACTATCAAATTCCCCTTAATAAATTATTTTTCTGCTTATACAGTCAGACTATATTCTGTTGTTGGCATAAGAACCCTGAATGACACAGGCCTTTCTTGACTCTTTTCCTCAGAAGACAGCCATGGATAGTAAACTTCTTGAATTTCTGATCACCATTAAGTGAATTTACCAAATGATAACTTAACTAAGGACAGTACTTCTGTGTTGCTGTCCTTTCAGCTCAGCATTGTGCTCATGCTATTCTGCTTTCTTCTTGATTCGGGTTTGCAGAGAAGTCTGATAGTTTCTCCTCTGCAGGTGCTTTGTTCTTCTTGCCTCAAACTTTATAAGATTTTCCCTCTTAATTCTTTTTTTTTTTTAATTGAATTTTACAGAGAGGAAGGAAGAGAGAGAGAAAGAGAAACATTGACATGAGAGAAACATTGATCGGTTGCCTCCCATACATGCCACAACCAGGTTCGAACCCCCAGCCTGGGTATGTGCCCTGACCAGGAATTTAACCCACCACCTTTTGGTGTACGGGATGACACTCAAACCAAATAGGCCACACTGGCCAGGGCTTCCTAATTCTTAGAGTTCAATGGTTTTATCAGAAATGCCTAGTTTTGTGTGCCTGTTCTCATCATTGTAGCATTAAATTCAGTGATTTTTTTTCTATGGAAAGTGTTTATTTAGCTCTTCTTCAATTCAGAAAAAAAATTTTTTTCTAATTGATAAATTCTTGTTAATCTAGATTTTATTTTATAAAACTTCTATTTTTTCATATAATTCCACTTGATTATATTCCCCAATCTCTGATATTTTCCTTCATGATTTTTGTACTTTTGCTCTGAGATATTTCTTGCATTTCATCATTCTAATTTAGGTTTGAATATTTACAATTTTTTCCTTCAATAGAGCAATTGGTAGAGTTATCTAGACTTCCATGAGGCTTCTGTTCAAGCTGCCCAGCTCTCAGAGAAAAAAAGTACTAGTATCACCAGCTTCCTGCTGTCTGGAGAAGAAAACTCATTGTGTTTGGGATTAAAGCGGAGGGAGTTTCCTGCAGGTCATCAACTTCCCAAGAATTCTCCATAGATAACTTTAGTTAAGAATATTTGAAGAGAGAACTTACTAAATGGGAGAACATATTTGTTAATTATATATCTGATAAGGAATTATTATCCAAAATTTATAAAAAAAACTCATACTACTCAACATCAATAAAACAAACAACCCACTTAAAAAATGGGCAGAGTACTTGGCTGGTGTGGCTCAATTGGTTGAGTGTCATCCCATGCACCAAAAGGTTGCTGGTTCAATTCCGGTCAGGGCACATGCCCAGGTTGAGGGCTCAATCCCCAGTAGGGGACGTGCAAGAGGCAGCCAATCAATTGATGTTCCACTCTCACATCAATGTTTCTCTCTCCCTCTCCCTTCCTCTTTCTTAAAATCGATGAAAAAAATCTTACAGAAAAAATAGAAATAAGTCAGTCAGAGAAAGACAAATATATGATTTCATTTACATGTGGTATCTAAAGAACAAAACAAACAAAAAAATAAAATAAAATTTAAACAGACTCATAGACACAGAGAGTGAACTGGTGGTTGCCAGAGGGGAAGGGGTTGGGGGACAAGGGGAAAGAGGTGAAGGGACTGAAAAGCACAGATTGTTACTTACAAAATAGTTACAAGGAAGTAAGTGAAGCACAAGGAACATAGTCAATAATACCATGATAACCATGTATGGTGCTAGTTGGGGTACTGTAAACGCTGGGAGGAACACTATGTGAATTACATGATTACCTAATCAATAAGTTCTATGCCTAAAAACAATACAAAATAAACTTGAAAGAAAAAAAATATTGTGGAATATATTGTTTTTTTGTATTTAATACTGTTTTTCTTCTTTTCCTAGCTAACCTTGAGCAGAATATGAAAAACAGGATGGATTTAGCACCTGTCTTAAAACTGACCTTTCAGCTACTTACCTCATTTATGTCTAAATTTTTATACCTCTTCTCCCACAACTCCACTTTGCATACTTATAACACTTCCTCTCAACTTCCAGACGCGCGGGTGGGAGTCGGTGTGGGTCCGGGGCAGCTGTGCGGTGCTTGTCAAGTCACACCCGTGGAAACCCATGCCACAGTGGCCTTCCTTCTGGCATCTGGCCTTTGAGCTTTTTGTTTCTAGATTTTTAAGCCCTGATTTCCACCTTCATCATTTACCAGTTGAGATAATATTATTTCAACATCTTACGCTATCATAAAATAGATACACTCAAAATAACTTGAAAGAATATCTTTTTGACTTGCTGGTCAACGGCTACTTGGAATCATTTCTGTCAGTTCTGGACATGAAAATAAGAAAGGAATGAGTTTGAGATGTGTCTTTTTTGCCTTGTTTTCCTTCTAATCATCTACTCCTTTGATAATAAAAGATCATATAAAAGCAGACTGTATCTTGCTCAGCTCTCAGCATCCTCCCTCACTTTATGGGTCTTTCTAAATTGAATTTTTAAAATGACAATGTGGTTATCGATTTTACCAAATTTAATCAGAATCAATTAAATTATACCATGCAACGAAGGTTATGGATTTGCTGGATTCATGGTATTTAGCAGCATTAAAAAATATCCATAAATATATCAAATATTTTATTTTAATATATTTTTGTTTTTTCATTGAAAGCTTTAATCAATTTGGAATTTATTTTTGTAGTTTTACAACTAGTGTGAGGTAAAGATCTAATTTCACATTTTTTCATAGAGTAAGACAATTAATCCTTTATGATTCATTTTAAAAAATGTATCCCTTTTCTACTGATTCTTGTGACATTTTGAAAGCATGGTTTTATATTTAGAATTATTTATTTTCATGTCAATTCTTGTTAATTATTCTTAATATATTGGCTCTATAAGGCAAATGTTAGACTCAAAGAATTTTAAATCTAAATGTTGACATCTAGATATAATAACAAATGAGGAACATCATCCAAATTAAAAAAAATAGGATCATTGTTTTTTGGACTTAGTTATTCTTGTTAAAAGAATCATTGTACTCACTTTAAGTCAAATGTAATATTTTCTTCCAGAGGTACTGAAGAGCCTCATCACAATTTTATACTTTGAATAACTGAGTCCAGACCTGTCTTACTTTCTGCTATGTGACGGTTAAACCTTCCGAGTGGAATGAAAATGTCTGTACCTCTGTAATGCCATGTTGATGAAATAAAGGGGATTCAGCAAGTTTTTGTTTAGCATGACTGTGCTTCACTAGGTAAATATGTCTCATAGTATTGGGAAAATCTGAGAAATGGAAAGAAAGAATATTGCTGTGACATACACAAATATTTTTTGAAGTAGAAGAAATTGAATTTTATAATTTGATATTTTCTTCTACATTTGGAGCAAAAGATTAATTTTCACTCAGATCAGAAAAGCTGTCACTCACATATCTGAACATACCATCTTACTCAGATACTGTGTTTTATTTTCAAATTTCAACACGGTCCTAAATTCACCTTGTAGACTAGAAATGTTACTTTTAGACAGTGCTTTGTGTGGTGCTTATTACAGAAAGGTATTGATAAAAGCAGCTGCGTCTAATTATAGGGGCTGAAAGTGAAAAAAAAACAACAATACTATTTTGAGGTCTTTATCCTTGCAATAATTAATAAATAATTTAAGTTCTGTATAACCTGGTGATTAGATAAGCTTTTTAATATTCCTGACTGACTAAGGCACATACTTAAGAGAAACAGGAAGCTCAATTTCTAATCAAGAATGTACAAACTTCCATTAAGAAATTTCATTTACAAACTAGTGGAGAAATAATAACCAGATCTTACTTATTTTGAAATAATTAAACGATGTAATTTTTCTTAGAGTAGAAGTGAGAATATCCTTGATATTTTGCCTCAGGCGATAGAGTATGTTTAATTCTTATATACACAAATATAACTTAGATTTGAACTTCTTATATTTTATTTGTCTTTAGTTTGAGGTCCTAAAGATGAATGTAGCCAGAACAGCTGTGTCGTCCTGGTTGTAGATAATGTTGAGTGTGTACCAGGAATTTGGCCCTCTATGATTACACTGGCAAATATATATTTCTCCAAGGAACCAGTCAATTGAGACCATATTTCAGAAACATATGAATTTTAATAATCTCAGGTTTAAGCTGAATTAACCAACTAGGTGAAGACAGCTTTAGCCATTAACTACAATTTTCTAGAGTTCCCATCTGCCAGGTGGTTTAGGCCAGATCTCAAATAAAGGAAAAAATACATATCAAAAAGTTCCATTTGAAATCTAACTGTCCCCTTGCTACATCTGTGAATACAAATGTATTATATTTTAAATTCATTGTGTTATAAATCTCAAAGCTCTAAGCTTTCACTTGCATGATTAATAATAAATAAAAAAAAGTCCAATCTTTTCCTGGTAACTGCTTCATCAATTATCTAGGTATCTGGAGAGGTGTGTATGTCTGAATATGTAAGGATTGTTTGGTTACCATTTGATAGTATGTGGTAAATCTTTGGCCCCAGTGTTATTTATTTAACGATTGTTGATTATCTACTATTAGCAAGATGTAATTCTAGATACTGAGCATAATTAATAAACAAGATGATAAAGGTCCCTGGCCTCCTGGAGGCAGCATTCTAATACAGCCGCCTTCATCGTTTTTCTGGGTCATTGATACTGTGGGTCTCCTGCCCTCACTGCTACCTAAGTCCTGGGACCCAACCTCCAAGCTTCCCATCAGCCGCCTCTCTCGGTAGCCGCAGACCTTTTCTAGGTGCTCTTTCTCTACTCAAGTCAGAAGGAAACTTCTTATGCCTCCTGGGACAAGCTCTTCCAAGGAAATGTAGCACAGCAGAGCTCTCGCACCCTCGGTGACACAGTCTTTCCGTTCTGCCCGTGCTCCTGGATCTTGGCTGTGAGATGTTTGAAAGATACAGGTTTTCTGGTTCACTTCATGTTTGCTTAATTAGAGTAATTAACAGCAAAACCCAAACATCTATGTTCTTAAACCTCCTCAGATGACCCTGACAGACGTGAAGCACGGCCTCGTCTTTCGTGTGGTCCTCCTGATGCCTTCCAATCTGAACCCCATTGCTCATTTCACTCAGGCAAACTATTCATGTGTTTGTTTGGGGCTTGTTTGTTTCAAGATTCCAATTTTCTTTTCCATCCTTCTGAGCCCATGTGAGGATTCTCAGTCGCTCAAGTTAGTTTGAGTATGCCCAAATTCTAATTGTAGATCAGTTCAAGTTCATTCTCACAGGGCTCTATAAAACTCAAAGTTGTGGTTCACATTTTTTATGTCCCTGGGCCGGGACCAGCATTCCACATAACTACAAGATTTTTTCACCACTTACTAAAAATACAAAGGCTAGTGTGCACGAAGAACAGAGACTCCAGAGGGTGTTGGTGTCTAAAACCCAGGAAACGAAATAAAGGTCATCTTCAACTCAGCCAAATACAGTTACTCATAAAATTTCCGTGGGAAAGAACATTATTAGAGATAAAGATGCATATTAGAACATTAATCTAACAAAAATATCTTTAGAGTTGTCTAACCTTCGCATCTGGAAATACGGAGCTATCTCTGATAGGACGATGGTGGTAAACAGTACATGAGATGCACAGCCCCTTGGATTCGAGTCCTGGCAAAGATGTATCCTATCCGGGTGGTCGGGACGGTGTTTAACTTCCAGGGGCTGGTTTCCTCTCATGGGAGCAGAAATGCTAGGAGTATCTACATTACAGGGTCATTCTGACATTTAGTTAAGAAATGTGCATTAAGCTCTTAATATAGTACTTAGCACATGTTAAGGACTCAAGAAGCTGATGACTGTTATTGATATTACAACCATTATCGTGACTAAATATACGAAGTTAGAAGTCATAGGTAAGGTTTCCCTCTGGGTAACCTCTACAGTGAAACTTATTATGGCATGTGCCAATAAGCATTTTCTTTCAATGGTCATTATGCAGCAGTTATCATAAGATTTTTATTTTCTTTTTTGTGGGGGAAAGTAAGAAAAACATTCTCACACTCTCTCAAGTCATCATGAAGAGGCTTGTTCCTATCTAAACTAAAATTGTAAAAATATCACTTTCTTCTGATTTAAATATCAGCCATGTTTACGCTCACAAAATATGTGTGATAAGATTCAGTTCACAAACTATTTCTGGTTCAGTTAGAAGATCTCAAGAATTTATTGATTTTTTTCTGGGATTCGCATTCTGAAATATTTATTTTAGGCAAATAAAATTATTTGACAAGTCCTGTAAATAATGTAATTTTCTGCTATGAAAGCACACAGTTATGATACAAAATATTTGAGAATTTTTGTTGTTTTTTTTCTTTATTTTGTTTTATTTTTTCCCATCACCTTTCATCCTCCTCCACCTACCCCACCCCACTCGTAATTACCACACTGTTGTCAAAAATAAAAATGAAAAGAATATCATCGATATAATGATCTGACCTCATTTACGAGGGTTATAAGGGAATTAGCCTATCTGACCGTTACCTATATCTGATTCTAAAACAGTTTTGTGCTTCCTCTCTGCAGGCATTCTTGTGAGACTGACATCGTTTTAAAACCTTGTGGGCCATCTCTAATGTACCTCGGTGATTCCCGGGGGAGAGAGGGCACCTGGAAGTCCAACTACTTCCTTAAGATCATCCAACTTCTGGATAATTATCTAAAATGCTTCATTGTAGGAGAAGACAATGTGGGCTCCAGACATATGAGGCAGGTCCGTAGGCCCCCCTGCAGGAAGGCTGTGACTGACGGGCAAGAGCACCGTGATGCTCAAGGCCATCCGAGGACATTTGGAAAACAACCCAGCTCTGGAATAACCTCACATAGGGGGAAATGTGGGCTTCGCGTTCACCAGGGAAGACCGCACTGAGATCAGCGACATGCTGCTGGCCAGTAAGTCGCCAGCTGCTGCCCGTGCTGGTGCCGCTGCCCTGTGCGAAGTCTGTGCCAGCCCAGAACCCTGGTCTGGACCTGAGAAGGCCTCCTCCTTCCAGGCTTCACCACTACAATCTCCAGGGGCACCACTGAAATCCTGAGTGATGTGCAGCTGATTCAGACTGGAGACAAAGTGGGAGCCAGGGAGCGGCGCTGCTGAGCGTGCTGACCGTCTCCTCTCCCGCTGGGCTGACCATCCAGCAGGTGTGGACGTCGGCAGCACCTACAACCTGGAAGTGCTTGACATCCCAGAGGATGTCACTCCGCTTCCTGGAGCGTGTGGGCAATGTTGCCAGCGGGTGTCCGCTGATTGGTCACCAGCTGCTGCCTCAGTGGCCCATTCTACCATCAGTGGGTACAAGCAGGTCCCAGCTTTGTCTGTGGAGACTGATTACACCTTCCCACTTGCTGAGGTCAAGGCCTTCTTGGCTGACCCATCTGCTTTTGTGGCCCCGGCCACCAGGGCTGCTCTTGCTGCTGCCTCAGCCCCAGCCAAGGTGGGAGCAAGGGAGAGTCAGAGTCCAACAAGGATGTGGGGTTTGGTCTCTAATAACTAAAAGGAACCTGCTCAGCCAGCTTTATTTGTGAAACAAGGAAATAAAGGCTTACTTCTCTTTTAAAAAATCAAAGTTTTTCAAGTGGTCACTGGACATTGCTCAATATCTAGTTCAAAGTGGTCTTTATAGAATACAGGCATTGAGCTGAAGGAAAATAAGTTCACAGAATCCAGTATACTCACCTTATTTCTTTGCACCTTGAGTCAAACTTTTTTCATAAGACTAGGAGTCTGTGATAAAATTCTGAGCATATTTACTATAGGTAGGTGATTGTTTCTTTCAGAAATTCTCAAATAGTATAAAATTGAATAGTTGTTTTTAAATAAAACTTTGTTTCATACTATAATAAATAATGCTGTTTTTTTTCCAAAGAAAATCTATTTATAATGTATGTATTTACCTCTTGTAAATGATCATAGTTAAAGTCTTGGACTCCCTCCCAGTGGTAGCTCCTGAATTTCCAAAATATAGGACGATACTAGGACATAGTTATCTGTTTGGAAGGAAAGACAGACATGTCCTGACAGCGTGGGAAACTAGCAACAGCATCACTGTAACACAGAGCTGTGCTATCTGCCACGGCTTTGGGCAAACACACAGTTACATGGTTACATTGGGGGAGATGGCACCATGGCTCCCTTTCTGATCAACTATTACAAAAATAAAATTGGTCACAGAAACTTTAACTGTAAAAGGGAGGAAAAAATAGTAAACTGTAGTCTCTCACATCTCAAGTTACAAAACAGAAGATATCAAATGCAAATCAAATGCAGAAATGAAACACAACATAATTAATTCTAACAATCTGAGACTATCTTATATTGTGCTTTTGATTCTATCCTAGAACTATTGTACATTTCGTGGATAAGCCATTCTGTTATGGGAGAATTGTGTGGATTGCCTTTTTCTGTTGCTAGTGGGAGTGGGCTTCTTGGGTGCTGCTGGAATAAGCATTTCGGAGACCCCCATGGGAGGATAAGATGTGGTAGAAAGTTTTATGTTCATGGGGTTCTATCCCTCGGTTTGTAATGTACCATTTGCTTTAAACCAGTCCAGGAAGAGGGGTAGCTGGGAATTCAGCGGAGCTAGAATCAAAGCCCCCATCCAAAGTTTTCGTTTCATGGCTAATTCCAGTCCATTCGTCCATTATGTGTGGGGTCCACATGGCCTTGAGCCATGTGGGTAACTGCAGGAGCATGAGATCCCCGAAAGTCAGGAGTCAGGCTCCCTCGAACAGCAAGAGAGCAAAAAGGGGGAACTGCCTTTGTTTAGGAGATTAAATATCAAATCTCCCTGCACTTGCAGTGGCCACGCCTATTCTGGCCAGTGATTCCTTCCCAGTGCGACTGATAGGTAAACACCTTTCCAAGTCATCCAGACCCTAATGGGCATGTGTCTATCACCCAGTCCCTTCCCTCATCAATCTGCAGGGAACAGACCTGGAGAGTGTTAAACTGCAGCTTCCTGGCACAAATGGCATGCTCATATTATCTGGCCTTCCCGGTGCTCCTTTCCTGTTAATTAATTAATAACTGGATTAATTACAATGGTATCATTATGACTTCCAAATACATTTCAATATGAGAAATAATAGTTCTATTGTGTGACAAAGAAAAGAACATGAAACAAAGACATTTTAGTTAATAAACCAATGCAGATTCAGCCTCAGGGCAATGATGATAATGAAAAGGATCATATATTATGAGAATTACTATTCTATTGAATGACAAGGTTCATTTTCCCCTTCTGATACAGAGAGACTTGCTCAAGAATAAAAAACAACCTGACTTTAATTCTCTTTTGTTTTATCTGCAGTTTGAAGAGTTAATTTTTACCAGAGTGAAAAACCTATATTAACAAAGAATTTCATGCTGGCACTAAAACTCTTTCCCCAGACTTTTTTCTTTCTTTCTGAAAACTATTGAAGGAGACATTAGTTCCATTTCTCTAACATCTTAACTCGGGACTTTAGGGATATAAACAATTATCCTCATCCGGCATCAAGCTGAATTTCCTGTCTGGGAAAGCAAATGTATACACAGTTTGATTCTCCTTAAACCATTCTGTGCCATGAATTTCTAGGTTGCTTGTACATATTTACCACTCTCCTTTATCTCCTAGTGTGAAAATCTAATTGGTTGGTTGTCTTATAGTTTACCCAAAAAAATAAAAGACTACATTACTAAGCAAGCATTTAATAAGACAAAAAATCAGGATGAATGTATATGATTCTTCCCTGGTCCCATAAATCCCCAAAGACAATATAAATAAATTTGAGAGAAAAAAATATTATTAAGAAGGAAAACTGGACTTACAATCTCAGCCTAATGGGACATGCAGAAGAAATATGAATCATATTCACAGAGTTAAGTTGATAAAATGTTAGGTTGACAGATGTTTATGGAAAATATATGTGCTTCCTCATAGGAAAATGCACATACAAGCTTTCATAACTTCTATAATATACTTGAATGATGTTTCCTTTGCTTGCTGTATAATCATACCAAGTGGGCAAATATATAATGGTGAAGTCTAAATTTTCGCTTGTTATTTTCATTCAAAATATTGAGATGCTCTTTTGTGAGTTACTCTCTAGTGAGTGACTACAGTAAATACAACTAGACTAACTGTAGTGCTAAGCTCTGTCTCTATTGCTGCCCTGTGAAGGTGCATACCAGCTTTGTTTACCGTCCTCACCCAAATAAAATGCACATTGTCAACTGCCCCCACCTTCTACTTAACTATTTTTAACCTACGGGCCACTTTGTACTTTTGACATAGTAAAGATGAAGAGATTGGTTCTGGTGCAAATCAGGTTCTCATTAGAGTAAGTTGAGTTCTTTAATCAACAACATATTTTTTAAAAGAAATTAAAACCAATGTTTGGAGATTTCCTGGTTTTCTAATGGTTTGCTTTTCTCTTTTTAAAGTCGCCTTAAGCTAAAGTGAAGTTGAAGTCAGGGGGGAGGGAGGGACAGGGGAAGTTATGCAATCCAGAAGTTTGTTGACAAAACTTTTTTGATGTCTTCCAGTTTATAATGGAAAGTGAACTTCCCAGGACAGAATGAAAAGCAAGTGAATCTCATTATCCTTAGTCGAAAATTTAAATACAAAACAGTTCTCAAAATGCTCATGTTTAAGTTTTGTGCCTTTTTGGCAAATTCTTACTTCATGAGCAGTTTATTCTGTGTGAAAAACAAATATCTTTATACCTAATTATGAAACTACTAATAGAGGTGGTCAAGCTAATTTCCATAGTAAGAAAATTGATCTATTTCTATGTTTCTGCACTTGAAATAAATTGAGATCTTTAGCCATAACCATTACTACAATTAAACTAGGTAATGTTTCTAAATCTTTTCTCTTTCAAAATCTTGTTTTCTGTAATTGTATAGTCCGCAAAAGAAATCTAAAACTCTAAGACTAGCCTGTTTTTTCTGTCCCCATGGAAAGAGCATATTGGTGGTAATTTGATTCATATCAGTTGCTCTTTATTTTTTAATCTGTTCTGTCATTTTATGGTCAAATATCCATCTGTTTTATTGCAATGTTGTAATTTTTAATTATTTTGGTGGTAAAAAGTCTTTTCAAATATTTTTTCTTTTAAATGTGTTAACAGGATTTCATTAAAATTTAAAACTTTTTCTCTGCAAACATCCATGTCAAGAGAATGAGGAGACAAGCCACAGAGTTAGAGGAAACTATTTCAAAAAAGTACATCTGATAAAAGACTGTTATCCAGAATATATAAAGAATTTGTACACCTCTGATGTTTCAGGATTCTTAGGATATATGCCTAGGAATGGGATCACTGGGTCAGACAGCAGATCAATTTTTAATTTTTTGAGGACATTCCACACTGTTTTCCATAGTGACTGCACCAGTCTGCATTCCCACCAGCAGTGTACTAAGGTTCCCTTTTCTTTCTTTTTTTTTTTTTTTTATCCTCACCCGAGGACATTTTTTCATTTTTTGTTCAGATAGAGTGGGAGGGAGAGAGAGGAAGAGAGAGAGAAACATCGATGTGAAAGGGACACATCGAGTGGCTGCCACCCACACGACCAACCAGGGCCGGGGACAAACTGCAACCGAAGTACATGCCCTTAGCGGGAACCAAACCCGGGTCTCTCTGGACCACAGGCCGACGCTCCAACCACTGAGCCAAACCGGCCAGGGCTAGGGTTCCCTTTTCTCCACATCCCTGCTAGCACTTGTCGTTTGTTCATTTATTGATGGTATATGCACCCCTACGTTCATAGCAGTGCTATTCACAATAACTAAGATCTGGATACAGGCCCAAGTGCCCATCAGTAGATGAGAGAATAAAAAAGCAATGGTACATTTAAACAATGGAATACTATGCAACTGTGAAAAAGAAGGATCTATTACCATTTGAGATAGCATGGAGGGATCTAGAGAGAATTAAGCTAAGTAAAATAAGCCAGTCAGAGAAAGATAAGTATCACATGGTATCCCTTAAATGTGGAATCCAATGAACAAAATAAATTGATGAATAAAGTAGAATCAGAGGCATGGAAACATGGAACAGACTGACGGACCTCAAAGGGAAGAGGGGAGGGGGACCCAGAAGAGATTAACCAAAGAACTCACATGCATATATGCACTACCCACGAACACAGACAGTAGGGTGGTGAAGGCCTGGGGTGGGACAGGAACCAGGAGGAGGGGGGCAATGAGGGGAAAAAAGGGGATATCTGTAATACCCTCAACAATAAAGATTTTTTAAAAAAAAGAATTTGTGCAACTCAACAATAAAAAAACAAGCAACCCAATCAGAAAAAGAGTCAAAGACCTGAACAGACATGCCACTAGAGAAGATAGGCAGATAACAAATAAGCCTGTGAGAAGATGCTCCACATCATATGTCATCAGGGAAATGTAAATGAGGCACCACTACATACCTATTAGGATGGTCATTCTGGAACACAGAAAACACCAAATTCTGGAGAGGATACAGAACAACAGGAACTCTCATTCATTGCTGGTGGAAATGTAAAATGGTTCGAGCACTTTGGAAGACAGTGTGGTGGTTTCTTATCAAACTAAACATACTCTTTCCATATGATCCAGTATTGTACTCTTGGGTATTTACTCAAACAAATTTAAACACATGTCTATATATTATGCATGTCTGGGGACATGGGGTACATAGGAACTCTCTGTACTTTCCACTCACTTTTGCTGTGAACCCAAAGCTGCTCTAAAATATAAAGCTTATCAATTGCATTATCTGAAATATATTTTTTCTTTGAGTTTTCAGGTGATGTACTATTATGTTGCAACATTTTAAAGCAGTTTTTCCCCTCCTTCACCTTTTCAACATTGTATGGGGAAAGATTTATTCGAGTCTCTTTGCAAAGAAGCAAAAGAGTGGGAAATTTCTATAGTTTTTTCCAATGTTTGTTTGATATGTATAGATTTTTCCTTTCAGACCATATCCTTATATCAAGTTACTGTCCAGAATAGGACTAGCTTCATCTGTGAGGGCAATTTGACATTCATTTGTTTGCTCAAGATTCTCCTGCTGTCTTTTTGGCCATGCTAGATAGCCACCTAAATAATATGCTTGGTTTTTTTGTCTTTATTTTTCTTCTTTTCCCAGGAATATTTCAGACAACCTCCCCCTGCTGAAAACATCCATTACTTCTAGAAATCTACCTCAATGACCTGTGAATTCATTTTCCATTGGTGGTTAAGATTCACAGAGTCTATAACATCTTCATCCATTCCTTTATTCTCCCCCTTTTGGTCCTTAACATTTGTATTGATTGAATAAACTTGAAAAGATAGTCACTGTTAGAGTGAGATGAAAAACTCTGGCGGTTGCTGGTAATAACTACCAAGTTTTCCTCCTGTTTGACCAGGTTCTTTTACTCTGGATTTACATAGAAAGTGAGTATACATTAATCTATTCCTCACTGTTTCTGTGGGCATTTTTCCCTCCTTCTGGTTCACAAGTGTGTATATGTGTCTGAACCCAGTTTATTTGTTACTCTAGGTCTATTCAGCATGTCTCCCCAGGGCCTTGGCCACATGCCTTGCTCCTTGGTCAGAGGGGCTCTAGTAGAAGGTCTGTGCTGTTCCCAGAGTTATAAAGCTCTAGAAGCCACCACTGATATCAACAATACTCACTGAAAGACCCTTTGTTTGATGACAACTGACAAGAGAATGGCTGGAGTATGCCCAAGGAAGCTTGGATTTCTCTGATGACTTCCTAGAGAATCAGCCAGATTAAACAGAAAAGGCATATGGGATACTAATGTCCCCAGAAGAAGGTTTTGACCAAAAACATAAGAAGGCAAGGAAGAATCAGCAAAAAAAAAAAAAAAAAAAAAAAAAAAAAAAATGGATCTCTATCCTCCTCTGGCTGGCTGTTTCCAGATGCACAGATTTCCATGTGCCTCTCTAGATGGATTTCATGTAACTGAAAACAAAATGTTTTTTTAAGTCAAAGCTGTGGCCAGCTCTGGAATGTACCATCTAGTGTTTGTTCTGCACTTTCCTTGCTTCACTTTCCTTTATCCTTGACTCTTGCTTCCCTGGGATTGCGTACCTCAATGGAATATCAACCTTTAGTTTTTGCCTAAACTAAACTCTGTTTTCTAAGGAATCAAGATTAAAACAGTGTGTGTGCGTATGATCCAAAAATGTGCTTTCACTCTTTTTCAGAATTCAGTTTAGTATAATTCCCTGACTGAGTTATATCAAATATGCTCTTTTAACATTAGTATATAGTGCTACTGCAAATATAATTTCCTAAAACTTTCATGGGTGTTTCAATGGAATATTTAGAAAGAATAGCTATGAAACCTCTAATTCACCATTATTTTGCCCTGGAGCATAAACATTTTATTTTATCACTGATGCATTAAACACATTGATATTTCTCTGATCAAGCAGTTTGGTTAGGAAAATTGGAAAGAAAAACAAAAAATAGAATAAGTACAATAGAAAATGGGGGGGGGATTTTTTTTTTTTTTTTGTCTTTTGTCTTTTTCTTTTACAGAATGCTGACCCTGCTTTGACCATTGAAACAGAACTCTTTCAATGAATTTATTTCTGTTATTCCTACAAGAGTTTCTTAGGTTTGAAAGTTATTTACATTCTAGTGTGGAACATAAAATAAAGCAGAAAAAAATGTCAGTCTTCTGTTATCATTTAATCACTTAAAATTGGTAACTGAATGCAAATTTTAAATGTAAACTGAAATTCCTCCCTACCAGCTCAAATTAATTGGAATGCTGATGTCAAGTAACTTGCACTGAATTCTGGTGGCAGAGAATGCTAATGCTCACTTAAAGACATTTATCACTTTTCCTTCTTGGGCACAATGATAATCCACATTTTGTTCCTATTCATTTATGTAGGTTTATGCTTCAGTTTTGGACAACGGAATCTGGTTGGAGGTGATATATATGTCATTTCTGGCCTAAAATGTTCCCTGTGCACCTCCATGCTTTCCCTCTTCTCTTGTCTTGTCATCAAGCTTCAGAGGATCCTGTGAAGGGCCCTCAGCCCTCAGGTCATAGAGAACTACTAGATAGAAAGCACTGAGAGTCCAGAAGAGCTGTGGAGCAGAGTCCCCATCCTACCTACCCACCAACCATATTGGAATATGTGCTTTGTGAGATGTGTGCTTTTGTTTTAAGACACTAGAGTTTTGAGGTTAACTGTCATGATCAGATGCCCTAACATTTTTTATTCAGCAATCAATAGTTATATTATAGCATAAAGTACATTTCAAAATTGAATAAAAGTAAATTTGGTATTATCATAATAATCACTATTAATATAATTTCATAAATTATAAAAATGCTAAAGTTGGAAATTTTATTTATAAACTTGCCTTGCATATTTAGTAAATCTAATTAAAATACAATTTTTATTTTTTATGTATAATAAAATTTTGGAAGCCTGATTGTTAATATAAATTGAAAATATTGTTGCTCACAAAACACACATATCAGAAAGTATAAAGTTATTGTCATGAAAATTTGTAAAAATCTTTGAAATCTATTTTTATTATATATTCATGAAAGTACTTTTTATTCTTAGTATTTGGGTGAATGACACAATCTAGTTATGGAATTAATAAACAAAACTAAAAATAATTTTCAATAATAAAAATATAATGTTATTTCTATATACCAAGGGAAATAGCAGACTTTCCCCATTCACTGTGCTCACTGAAAACAACCTCCACCCAATCCACAGCAATTGCTCCTTGTCTCCCCCTAAAACATTATGCAGAAATATACAATATAGAATAAACAAAAAATACCTCTAAGGGAAAAAAATCACATACAGGATCATCAAAGAGCAAAAGGTAAATAGAGGAAGGAACATACAACTCTGGAATAACTTCAATTTTAATCCTCTGAAAGATGATGACAGAATGATATATTCATAAAAATAATTGCAAAAATTAGAATTTTGATTATTTAAATCAAAATCTCAGCAAACAGAAATAAAATTATGTTCAGAGAGAAAGAGTTAATTAGTGATCTATAAATCTGAGCAAAGGCATTCTCCCAGAAAGCAAAGCACATTTGAAAAGGTAAGACACTAAACGTAAACAAGCAATTCTAACACCTAGGTAGATTTTCAGAATGTGAAAATGGAAAAGGCATGGAAAATACTCACAATGATTTGCAGAACAGAAAAAAAAAAAAAGATTCTATACATAATAATGACCAGCCTATAGAATTTCAGACATAAATAAAAAACTCTAATTTTAACAAAATAATTTTAGGAAAAAGCGTGTTTAATGTACTTGTAGTGAAATTGATTTTGTAATAAGAACATTATTTTGCTTATATACACATAGTATGTTCTAAAGCTGGTATTAAACAAAAAATCACAAATTCTGAATAACAGGACTAGTTTGTAGATCTTAAAAGTCTAAAACCAGGCAAGAGAAACAAAGGGAAAAAAATGAACACACGAGACTACATCAAACTCAAAAGCTTCTACACAGCAAAAGCAACAACCACCAAAATGGAAAGGGAACCCATTACATGAGAGAGCATAATTGCCAATGATACATCAGATAAGG
Organism: Tadarida brasiliensis; assembly: GCA_030848825.1. NCBI lineage: Eukaryota > Metazoa > Chordata > Mammalia > Chiroptera > Molossidae > Tadarida > Tadarida brasiliensis. The sequence goes on along the minus strand of CM061260.1, from coordinate 87,226,281 downwards.
GGATAATTTTCAAAATATATAGAGTGCTCATACAACTCAACAAAAGGAAGACAAAGAACCCAATTTAAAAATGGCAGAAGCCCTAAAGAGACATCTCTCCAAACAGGACATACAAATGGCCAAGAGACATATTAAAAAATGTTCAACGTCACTAATCATCAGAGAGATGCTAATTAAAACAACTATGAGGTATCACCTCACACTTGTCAGAATGGCTGCTATCAACAAAGCATCAAACAACAAGTGCTAGCGAGGGTGTGGAGAAAAGGGGACTCTAGTACACTGCTGGTGGGAATGCAGACTGGTGCAGCCACTGTGGAAAACAATATGGTGTTTCCTCAAAAAAATTAAAAATGGAACTGCCATTTGACCCAGTGATCCTACTTCTAGGAATATATCCCAAGAAGCCTGAAACACCAATCAGAAAGAATATATGTACCCCGATGTTCACAGAAGCACTATTTGCAATCGCTAAGATCTGGAAATAGCCCAAGTGTCCATCAATAGATGAGTGGAGCCCTGGCCGGTTTGGCTCAGCGGTTAGAGCGTCGGCCTGTGGTCCAGAGGGACCGGGGTTCGGTTCCCGCTAAGGGCACGTATCTCGGTTGCAGTTTGTCCCCGGCCCTGGTTGGGGCATGGGGGTGGCAACCACTCGATGTGTCCCTTTCACATTGATGTTTTTCTCTCTCTCTCTCTTCCTCTCTCTCCCTCCCACTCTATCTGAACAAAAAAATGAAAAACTGTCCCTGAGTGAGGATAAAAAAAAAAAATAGATGAGTAGATAAAAAAGCAGTGGTACATATACACGATGGAACACTATGCAGCTGTAAGAAAGAAAGATCTCTTATCCTTTGAGATGACATGGAGCGACCTGGAGGGTATTATCCTAAGCAAAACAAGCCAATCAGAGAAAGACAAATATCACATGATCTCACTTATTTGTGGGATATAATGAACAAAACAAACTGATGAACAAAAAAGACCCAGAGACACGGAAGTAGGGTGCAGACTGACAAACCTCAGAAGAGAGGGTGTGGGGGGAGGGAAGAGATAAAACACAGAACTTATATGCATGTGTGCGTAACCAATGGACATAGACAACAAAGCTGGGGACGGGGACGGGGCTGGGAACGGGGGTGGGGGGATTGGGAGGAGTGTGTCAATGGGGGAAAAAGGATAAACATCTATAACAAAAATAAATTAATAAAAATAATTTTAAAAAAAATCTAAAACCACAGGGCTAAAAGTATTATTCTTCTTATCAGAAAATATTGGTACATAGTTTATACTAGAAATACATTTAGTCCTGGTGGTTTGGCTCACTTGGTTGGGTGTCATTCCATGCAAATGGTTGCTAGTTCAGTTCCCAGTCAGGGCACATCCCTGGGTTGCAGGCTTGTTAATCCCAGGTTGGGTGCATGCAGGAGGCAGCCAATTGATATTTCGCTCTCACATCGATGTTTCTCTCTCTCTTTCCCTCTCCCTCTCTCTCTAAAAATCAACAAAAATATTTTTTTAAAAGAAATACATTTAACTATAAAGTATAACAGAAATACCCTCAATTGTATATATAATTGGCTATTTTCTCATGACACCTTTTTTTCTTTAGGAGAAAATGACCAGTGAAAGATAAATTTTGAATCTCTCTAATATCTCACCTGCCATGTTTTGCTATTAGGAGTCTCTTTGTTCAAAAAATAAAAACTTGATAGAACAATCTGGAGGGACAGAAAGTGCTATAAATTTACATAGTACACTGTCAAATAAAGAAAAATTCCAGTGATGTCAACATATAAGATGGGATGGTGAAGAAGAGAACAGGTGTAAGCAAATACATGCTTTATTCCTTATTCAGGATAGTAGACATCGGTATCCATACAATTTGTTACAAAAGCAGGTTTAAATAGCTGCAATAAAACTATTAGGATAGAAGGAGAGGCATAACTTTGAAGCAATAGATTAAAATGAATGGTACAAAAATATTCATCATAATCACAAAAGGTAAGAAAGGTAAGGAACTTAAAATATAGTAAATAGAAAAAACTATACGGTCACACTAATCTGTATTTATAATTAATGTAATTAAAATTTACTTGATATTTATCTATTAAATGATAAGAGTTGAGAACACTTGTTGATTTCAGTAACAGAAATTAGGACAACCTAAAAATCCATTAGCACAGAGAATAACTGGATAAACGTTTACAAGCCCATACTACGCAACCTTGTGCTGTAAGTAGTTAAAATGAATGATGTAAATGAAGAAACACTGATCTGGAAGGAAAGCAAATTACTAAATACTAGTTAATATATAGCACTAGCCAATAATAATAATAATAATATATATATATGTATATATATATACAAGCAAAAATATGCTATATATTAGACGGGTACATATATATGTTTAAATATTTGCATTGAACTCATAAATATGCCTATTTCTCATTAAGGGAGCAGAATTAAAGTAAATCATCAAAAGAAATTTTAGACTTATTAATAGTATTTTAATTTTTAATGGGCATATTCATACATTACTTGTATAATTAAAATTTAATTTGAAATATAAAAAATATGAGTGAGGAAGAGACCTAAATTATTAGCTATCAGTTGCCCAGGGCCATGTACATTTTTCATGCTGTCTGTCCCTAAGCATAGCATTCTTATGAGGATTATATAACAATATATATGATAAAACATTATGAAATGTGAAACATAATAGAAATTCTAGATTTTATTCAAGGAATTTTTTTTGCTTCAGGCAAATGGGTTTTTAACACTGTCAGAATATAACGAAATCTTTGCCAACAGGGATATTAATAACCATTATGCTATTGAAAAATGCTGGAAGCTAAGAAGAAAATAATTTCCTCTCAATCATTTTCCTTTCAGAGCTGTGTGAATGGGAATCTTCTGATGGGTAGAACAGATCTGTGAAGAAACGGCTTGTCAGCACACAGAATGAAAATAGCAGTATAAATATGTGGGGAAAACAACATTGATATATATTAGGGTTCCATGAGTAGACGGAAACAAATGTTTTAAATAGGCATTTTTTGGAGAGCAAAACAATGGAAACGTGAAAGCCTGATGGAGGCAAGGCTTTGCTGAATTCACGGGGGCAGTGGATGTGGGTGTGTTGTCAGACAAGCTGAGAAGTATAAGTATTACAGGTTTCAAAGCTGAAAAGGATCATATTTGTAATCTAACCAAACTCAGTCATTCTAATGACAGATTATCTAAAAATTGATACATGATATGGCATTATCAAAGTAACAGGTGTGTAAAGCAAAGGTAATCTGAGAAACCATAATTTTCATGCTGTATTCCAATGATAGTTCTCCTATACTTCAGGGAAAACACACAATGGTAGATTTTGTCTGTTTATTTTGATCACCAACAGTGACTGTTTTCAATGATATACCTAAATACCATTATATCCAATGAAACTGACATTTTCTTCTAGAAAACGTAAAGGTATTGGTCCAACTTTTCCACTGTCAACCCAAACCTTGTATTTTTCCTATGCTCCACATCTTAGCAAAAGGTTCTACCTGCATCCTGGTTGTCCAAGGTAATACCGGTGATACCACTTTGAAAATCACTCACTTGCAGTTAATAATAAAGTTAATAAAAAGCCTAGTACATTTCCTCCTAAATATTCTTCAAACCTGACTATATCTGTCCCCTCCTTACTCTGTCCCAATTTCAGTTCCCATAATTTGCAAAAATACTAAGAAAAAATAGACAAGTCAAGAGTATATAAGTTGATAAATTTTTACATCATGCTGAACACACAAAACATAAGCAAGTAGATCAAGAAATTGAATCATAATATTATCACAGAGGTCCCTTATCTGCTCCATAACTACTTTCCCCACCCAAGAATTAAAACTATTATAATTTTTAATACTGTAATTAGTTTTGCCTGTTTTCGAGCTTTCTAGAAATGGGGCCATACTGTACATATTTACTCTATTATTAGTCTGACTTCTTTGGCTTGGCATTAGGTTTGTGGGAACCATCCTCACAGGCATAGGTGGGTTCTATCTCATTGCTGTGTAGTATTCCTTTCCATGGATAGAGTATAACTTATCTGCCCTTTCTGTTCTTAATGAATATTTCAATTGTTTCCAGTTGGGAGCTATAGAGAATGATGTAACTATTCTTGTACACATTTTTAATGAACATATGCATGCATTCCTATTGGGTATATACCTAAGCATGGAATTGCTGGGACATAGGATATAAATATGGTAACATTTAGTGTCAATAAAGAGTAATACTAATTAGTTGTGTTACCTGGTGATCATTCATAATATATTAAATATTGAATCACTATTATGTAACCTCAAACTAATAGGATATTGAATGCCAGTTATACTTCAATAAAAAGTGGTTGTGTTAAGAAGTCCAACTGACTGATGAAAAATATATTAATTACTATCATCTGTGTTTTTTAATTTAACCATTATGGAAGCTGTGGTTGAACTCATTGTAGTTTTAATTTGTATTCATTGATGAATAATAATGTTAAACATTTTTCAAATATATTGCCTATATAAATATCTTATTTTCTGAAGTATCTCTGTTATTTTTCTATTGCTTTTTTTCTTTTTCTAAGTTAAAATATATAAAAATGTCTATTGTTGAAAACAATATATGTATATAATAATAATATATAATTCCCATAAAGGGGAAATTTTATATGTAATTATATATATAATTACATGTAATATATATTTTATATTTATAAATACAGAAATTTATATATATGCCATAAATACTAATTATCTTTAAATATATACTAAATATATATACAGTATATAGTCTAAATATATTATATAAAATATACTCTATAAATTATAGATTAAAATATATACTAAATACCTCATATATTTATATATTTATAAATATTAAAATATCAATTAAATTTTATATACTTGTATATAATATATTTATATAATTACCACTATCTAACTTGGATTGTCACTGTCTCAATGGTGTTTCATAAGAACTGAATTTTAAAATTTCAATGTAACCTAACACATTTCTTATGTTTTTGTGGTGAGCTCTTTTGTGACTTATTTCACACATCTTTGCCTACTTAAAAGTGGAGAAGATATTCTCCTGTATTGCTTTTTAGAATTTTTAATTATTTTCTCAAATTTAAATGTATAATCCATCTGGAGTGTTTTTGTGAATGTCACAAAAATATTTCTTTAACCCTTTTTTACATAATGAGAAAATTTTACAATTTAAGCCTCTCCTGATCGCTTTGTTATTGTCATGTATTTTAATTGTAGATACGTTGTAATATTTAAAGACAGTATTGTTGTAATTATAATTTCCAGTTAACTTATCTAAACATCTTTATGTATATTTATCATTTTTTACACTTTTCACTTCTTTCTGTAGTTTTATGATTCCATCATTTTTATTCACATTGACAAACTATTATTTCCTTTTTTTTTGGATTTGAATTATATTTTCACTTTTTTTTGGGGGGGGGGGGCAAAACCAGTCTCCTCAGTTGTTTTCCTTTGTTTTCCCTTCAAGATCATCTTGTTTCATTTTCTTCACCTCCTCTCTGGCTAGGTGTCCCCGGAAGATGGCTTGGATTTTGACAGCAGCGTTCTTCTCTTTTTCCTTATCTTCTTCAGAAGATTCTGAGGCTGTGACTGGTGTCTCCTCTTTCACAGGTGTCTGAGACTTTTCTTTCTCAGGTGGTTCTTGCTCCTTGAATGCATGGTTGTTATAGAAGTGGTCGTCTACCTTAGTCCCCCATTCTGCTGGATCAAAGTTGGTTTTCTCTCTTTTCTCTAAAAGATTCTCAAAATACGCTGCTGCAAAAGACGGTATATTGTCTGGTTGTTCCCTCAGAATCTCACATGTCAGTCCTTCAAGAAGATTCCCAAATCCTTGTGGAATTCGGTAGTGGGTGTTGGAGAATGGAATCGACATCTCCTTGGAAGGAACTGCCTATTGTACCTCTTGGTTCTCCCAGAGCTGGTGCCGAGGGTTCCGGTTGTTTTTTCTCGTTGCTGTATTTCTTATAGTGAGTGTTAGAAATTGACAAATTATCTCAGCTTTGAGATGTCATAAGAGAAGTTTATTTTGCCTTTATTTTTAAGGGTATTTTCTCTGAGTCCTGAATTCTAGGTTGGCTGGACATTTTTCCATTTCCTTCTCGATTCCATGGTTTCTGTTTTATACATAGTGATCAATATTATCAATATTTTGTTATTCCTTTGAGGAATATAAAATTTATTTTTCTCAGATTACCTTCAAAATGTAATTTGTCTGATTTGTTGTTCCCCTGATCTGAGCAAATTATCCATAATGTGCCTTTGCATCCATAATGTGTGGCTTTATATTTATACTGCTTAAAGAAGTCCAGTGAGTTTCTTGATTCTGTGGGTTGATATATTTCATTAGCTGAAATTTTTTCAAATATTATCTCTTGCAGTGTTGCTTTTATTCTACTATCTCTCTGCTCTCTTTGACTGAGACGCCGATGACATCTATGCTATATTATGTGAGTCTGAGGTCTCTAATAATTAACTTTGTTCATTTCTTTATTTTTTTTCTGTCTTTACTTAAGTTTGAACATCTTCTGTTGCTGTAGCTTCAAGTTTATGAATCTTGTCTTTTACTATGCCCAGTCTGCTATTAAATCTATACAATGAGTTCTTAATTTCAAGTATTTTTATAATTAATTTCTAGAATACCATTTAAATTGCATACACTGTAAAATTCTGTAGAAATTACCCATTGTTTGTTGGTTTTGTCTTTTACCCCTCTATATTCTTTAACATATGCATAGATGCTACATTAAAGTTTTTGTCTGCTATTTTCAATATCTGATTGTTTGGGGTATTTTTCTATCATCTTTCTTTTCTCTCAATTATCTGTTACGTTTTCCTCTTTATTCACATGTCTTTCAACTTTTTATTGTCATATGGTATCTAAAATAATTATAGAGAATGTGGATTTTATTTGCTTTCTTCACTTTAAAAAAAGTTTCATTTTTCCTATTCAGCAGATTAGGTGATCAACTGATTACCTCAGTCCAGTCAAGAAATGATGTGTGTGGTAGGTACTATTCCATAAGCCTTTCACTTCTGGGTTATCCCTGTTCCTCATACAGGGTCCTCCCAGACATTTAACTGACTGGTGAATGACTGTATATAGCTTATTGGAGAGTTCCGTTTTTGTTTTGTTTTGTTTTAGCTCTATTGATTCTTGCCCTTATAACTCCAAACTGTGACAAATGTCTTACCTTCAAAAGTGCCAAGATATTTGAAGCTAGCCCTGCTGGCTCTAGTGGGATTTTGTCTCTTGAGTATCCAGAGACAGCAGAAGATTTATTCTGCACTTGATAATTTTACAAATCAAGTCTTTAGCCACCACTACCACGACCCACGTACACCCCACCCCAACACAAACAACTCGTTCAACAAATGTCTCATCAAAAAAGATGACCATGCACTTGGGCTGCTCTAGGTTCTGCTCCATCACTCTTGCCTGTGGAACAGACGAAAACTCTGGATTTCTGTTACCTCAGGAAAGTCCATGTCCCTAAGTTAAGCTCATTTCTGCTCATGCTCAGTATCAGCAAATGATTCTAGGCATGAAAGTGATTGTCAGACCATTTAGTAAGGGCTCTTCCCAACTTGCAATTTTAGCTCCTTTACTCATTGTTGATATCACACTTTTTGATATATTAAAAAATATCATATTTATAAATATTATTTTATTTCGTATCAGAAGCAATGATAAATGCTTAATAATTATATATATTGTATCAGAAACATTGACCTGCTTGATAAATTTCTGGCTAACTTGCAAAATTTTTGACAGAGGGATAAATTTTGATGTTTTCTCCTTCTTCTCCTTTCCCTTACTACTGTTATTTATTAAGTGCTTATCATGTGCCAAACACAATGCTAAATGTTTCACTGTATCTCTCAATAGGTACAATAATTATTCCTAATTTCCTTATTTATAGTAACTCAGGCTCATAGAGGTTTATATAGCTAAGATGTAATGGAACTTAGATTTTTGTCACTGACCATGACTCCAAAATACACACTTTTTACCATCATGCTATATATTAATAATATTGACATATATATATATACTTACATGTATATATCAATATCTTGCATATATTCTGTATATACATTATATGCATTCAATATCATGTACATTTTAGTCAATATATAATTCAATAAATATTATATATAGAGATATATAGATATATTTTTTAATATCTTCTCCAAGAACTGATCTGTACACAGGTTTGCATCAGAAGAATGGGTTTATACGCTACCTCTTGCATTTGAAAGTGTGACCCTGAGCTCAATATTTAACTTTCCTGACTCTCACTTTCCTTATCTATAACAAATAGGAATAATACCTCATTGGGTAGTTCTATGACAGGAGTTAATGATATGGAACCAATACTTAAATGATAAATCACCATAAATATTTTAGTTATCATTTCCATTAATAGATATGCATATTCATAACCTGACAAGTTTTTGGTTGTTCATATCTTTCTTATAGTTAACTTCATCTCATGCCAATTATAGTTAAACCAAACAATCAAGTTGTTATCCGATTGTGCAGAATAACCAGCTAATCTCATTATTGAACTTGGCACATTATGTTGAATTATATACCCTAAGTGTCAAGAAAAGGTCCTTAAATAAGCCATTGGCAGTAATACGATTTTAACCTTAGTTGGCTTGCCAAAGACACTTTAATTGATTGCATTATTAAGCTTGCTGAAACTACAAGGAGGCCCTAAGAAAATTGAGCTGCCAGTTACTTAAAAAGTAACAGGATGGAGAGGCAGCAAGTTAGAATAGTTTTTAAAACAAAGACAGATATTATGTTGAGAATCATTCAGGCATAAAAAAATTGTCTGTACAATATATACAAGTTCTATTTTGCCGAAATTCATGTAACAGAAAAACAGAAAAGCATGAAATGAGATTTTTTTCCTTAAACATCACCAAACACTGGGAGTTAATTCTCATGATGGACTCATGCACTGCAGCTCGCAGAGCCAACCTCTACATCATCAGTCAGTTGAAATTACGTTCCGCATAATTATGGTGTAATTATAGTGCAATGTTTATTTGTGAACCAGTAGAGTCTTAGCACACACCCATTTAGTTTACACAAATATAGCTACATGCTCCGTAAGGATAATTGGAACTGGGAAAGAGACAGGGAGTCGGAAGGAAGAGGAAATACCAAAAATGGAGAGAAAGAGAGACTGGAAAGAGAGAAACATCTCTGTATTTAATTTTGTAAAGTTTAATTTTCTAATTACTTTCCCAGATCTAAAATGCTGAAAACAAATAAAAATTAACTGTTGTGATTTTCAAGAGTAATTTTGGCTGTATGAGATTTTGTTACCTAGCCCCTTCATACAACGTCATTCTACTCTGTTTTTAAAAGAATAATTAATTGGTTTCTTTTGCTTTTGAAAAGATTTCTCTCCCTTTACTTGACTTAAAACTAATTTAACTTATGAGGAAATCATGACAGGTATTACCCTTGTCTAGAATTTATTTCAGAGGTTTGGAAGACTTACCTAAAATCACAAGCCAGGTATTTCCATATAGGCATGAAACCAGTCCTTCTTCTCTTCTCTATAGTCATGATCTTTTTATGACTTTACGTTTCTTGTAAACTATACTTACACACATATGTGTATATGTGCACATAGGCCACACACATTTGGGTATGTTACATACATACACACACACACAAAGTTTAAGAGAATCATGAGAAAATAAATTTTAGAAAGAGAATAAAGTTTCTCCAAACCATTCTGTAGCTCTTTAATTTTTACTAAACAAGAATTACTATTTTATTTATTTTGTCAATCACCGTGCTTTACTGTGGATTCTTCAGATTATATTCAATTTGATTCAATTTGTGATAAAAGACTAGTGCTAAACCTACAGTTCACATTTTCCATTTTCTTCCCTAAATTTTCATAGACTAATTAATGGGCTTTTCCTTAAAAGGAAAAGTAGGGCACATGTCATGACACTGCATGGATAGCAGTTATACTCCCTTGTTTGCATAATCTTCTCTTCTAAATTTAGTCTTCCACATTTGAAAGGAATGTTGAGAAATTAAATCTATGGTCTATGTAAAATGTACGTGTATCTAATAGTTAGTCTTCCATTTTGACAGGTTTTTAATTCTCCAGATATCCATATACACTAAACATACAATCACACCAAGGAATGAATCATTATACCATATCCTGGTTAGCATCTATGTTTAGGCTTCAGATGGATTACACCACATAGCAACTTATTGACGGAGAGAAATCAACTTGATTAAATATACTGTAACAAGAAACACAAGTTCTTCAAAAGAAAATGCATTTTAAAAGTAATGTAATTAAGCTATTATAGGAGGTGGACATTACTGTGGAGCAAAAAAAAAGCTATAAAACAGAAAACTATAGCAATGCATTCTGAAAAGAATAGTCTATAAATGAGCTTTTTTCTCAAATAGTAGTTTGTCCAGTTTTACGTTTTCTTTTTATTCTATGCCTTCTTGTTGATGTATTTGGTTTTTAGTATCTCACCAATAAATTATAATAAAAATTAATGTCTTACCATAAACTTTTATATCTACATTTGATCTTAGCCAAGAGGTTGAGAAACAATTAAAACTTTATATCTAACATAGTTTAAAAGATAAACAAGTCTAATGCAAACAAAAACAGTATATGTCAAATTTCTCTGTGAATTTTTAAAGCTCTTTTGAAATTAAGACTTTTAAAATTTCTTCAATTTGTACCTATAAACTTGATAATAATTTTCACCTATTGTCTCTCTAACAAACTTTAAGAACCTTTTAAGTGTTTGGGGTAGTACTAAACGCATAATTCTGAGTCATAACAAAAAAGGTCCTCATGCCGGGAATCTTATCTTCTAGTGAGTGATTAATTATAGAGTGCTCTTAAGCTTCCTACAAGAAACAGTAAAAAATTAAGGGAACTTGGCGGCAAAAATGTTAGAGCATCTCCACTGTGCGATCTAGTCCTATCTTCAAATTATTCATAAAATCAAGATTGAAGTGGAAGTACCCACTTCAAACTAGAAATGGCTGGCTTACCCTTAATTTGGTAAATCTATGTTGAGTTAATAAAGAAAAAAATTTAATGAAAATTCTACTTTAACAGAAATCACAATATCTTTTAAGCACATAGCTATAAGCATTTACGTAACCTCCTTTCTATTGTTATTAAAGTACTGAAAACATTGGTCATGTACAATTAGTTTTTACTCATTAAGTTTTCCTTTTATTCATTCATTTATTTAACCATTCAAAAAACAATGACTGTGGATATGGTCAGGACCTAAACACAGGCCCTGCTCATATAGACATTACTTTCTAATGGAGAATGACAGACTACTTTTTCCAAAATTGAGCACAGCAATGTTTCTGGTCCCAACTGTTCTTGTAGAGCTTTGCCCCACCTGCACCTGGAGCTAGAGTTTCCTTCCCTTCCACTGGAAACTGAGCAGGCTTTGGTGACTCATTCAATGACTAGAATTCTGCAGAAGGTACGTGCTATGAGGCCCAAAACAAGGTCCTAAAAGACAAAATAACTTTTGCACTTGTTTTGGAACCCTGAGTCTTGATGTAATGTTCTGATGCTTCTAACACTGCCACGTCGGGAAGAAAGTACACAGAGAGACAGAGCAATGCCTATGGAGCCCCAGTTCCTCCAAACCTACGAGGCTGGAGTCTTCAGGTGTGAGGATTACGAAGAGGTAATCATGTTCATGATTTGAACCCCAGTCACTATGTAACTGTATGGGAAGCTCTGATAGAGGCCCTGGTAGCTAAGGCCAGTCAACTGGATTCATGAGTGAAATAAATGACTCATTGTTTTTAAGCTATTGTTTTGGTAAGATAACAGATAAATAGAACATAGGAAGAGAGGGAAAATAAACAAATATGCTAGGAAGTATAGAGTATGTCACAAAGACAAAGGAATGACGCAATGCAATGTTAAGAGAGATTAGCAGAACCAGGCAGGCAGTACAAGTGAGAGTTTACTATTTTGTAAGGGGTTCTAAGGAAAGACTTGGCTGATCTCTGGACAACTGAGCAGAAACCTAAAGAGAGCCAACCCTAAAGAGGTGTTGGGAGAAACATTCTGTCAAAGAGAACACAGTGCAGAGGCTCTGGGGTGAGAGTGTGCGTGGTGTGTTTGCCAACAATAAGGACACAGGTGACTAAAGCGGAATAAAGGAGAGGGAGAATAGTAGGAAATTAGGTTTTTAAGTATAAATGGGCCAAGAGGATATAAAGATGTAATTATCTACATTCCCTATAATTAAGGAAAAAGATTACAAAATATAGCACTAAAAGTCTTCACAGTACCAAAAATAATTCCAGCTTCAAGCTTTTTGCCAAATTTTTACAATCTACTTTGATTAAGGAGCATAGCCTGATTTTGCTTGGCTAAATAGATATCATACTCTATTTGCATACCAATGATTGCTAAACCACACAGAAAATAATTTGCCCTGATGTTGTTCATAAGCACTGGAAGGCAAATAAATCATAGATGACAACTTTCTAAAGCACATATTGCAAAACATTCATCTTAATGTCTTAAATTTTACTGCCTATTCCAGAATAAATGATTAATCCAATTTGTAATTTTGTTTGTGAGATTAATGCTATCTTGAAAACATAGCCATTGAATAGGAAAGTGTTTCTTATCTGTGGTCCAGACTGCCTCAAAGTGTTTTATATTAACAGAAAATATGCGTTTGTCTATCACTAGTGGAGTAATATAAAGTCACATAAACATGCCTAAGGGATTGTTGGTTGACATTAAGCACTGACTGAATCTGGATTTAGATACAGCTGTCACATGGGCTGCTGGAAAACATGGTGAGGGATGGACGTGGGAGATGACAGATAATCTCAATAAACTTTATTCAGCTCTAACTCCCTTCCCATCATGATCATGCACACGTGCGTGAAGGAGGGTAATAGTGACATTTAACTGGTCTGTGTTTAGTAATCACAAAAAGAATGAAAAAAGATGAGGAAGTTAAATACAATTTTAAAAAGTTAAACCCTGGAAAAATTCTGCTGGTGTAATTAATAAGTGACTGCTATTCAAGGTAAATGCTTTCCAAGTCCCAGGAAGTCATATGTAAAACAATGTTTATTTGCTGAGACTTATGGGCTCTTATGATTAATCTCTGAAGCAGATAGTAAATTATTCGTGCACTATGCTCTTCCTCTTGATCCCTTTTGTTGTCCTCTTGCAGCTATTTCATTGTTTATGCCATAATTGTTACTTTGTTTCACCCATGTTTCTGGGATTTTATTTGTTTAGGTTTTTGTTTGTTTTTTTGTTTTTGATTGGTTGTTTCTTTTTCAGAAAATAGTAGAGAATTTTTTACTGTTTATGATCTTGTGATTTAGTTGCCAGTCCATCATCTCAGATATGAGGTACAAGGAACTTTAAGGGAGAACATTTTGCAGAATCAGGGATCTTTCTTTGTTTTCTTCCTCTTAGTGGCAAGCAACTTGTTATAGATGAAGAAACATAGACTTTGTAGTTGGATAAAGATTTGAACTCTGTTATACCATGTATAACAGAGTTATACGTGTGACTTGAGCCAAGTTACTGTGCCTCTCTAAACCTTTGTTTTCTGAATCCTTAAAATGGAGATGTTTGATACCACTTTGGGAGGTCTAAATGAGTCAACCTGTATAAAATGGTTAGCACAATACCCAGTCCTCTTTCTTCACTCATTCAGAGAATATTTGTTGAACTTCTGGTATGACCCAAGAAATGTTTTTATTCAGTGGTGAGGAGGCTATTAGGTATCTGACCTCACAGAGCTTATATTCTTATGGATGCTCTTTAAAAAAATTTGTATTTTATTGCTGTAAAACAACGCAAGAGGGAGAAGAAGACACGTGGCATCTCCTTCTAGCTCTGTTGTTAACTTATTAATGATATGGCCAAGGGTGAAATATGAAATGAGAGCAAACACACTTGTATGTCTGTATAAATACTTTTTTTCTACTTTTAAAGTTTGGTATTTCTGAGTTAGCTAATATTGACAGTAGAGTACATCTCAAATCTCCATTAAAATGTTATGACGGACTTCTGATTCTGGAAATACGGAATATATGTACTTTTATCTATTTGTACCACTGTATAGAACTAAAAGGCTGGCCATTATATATAACGCAAACATAAGAAGACTTTGAAAACTGGAGAGAGGATGGCAGACCAGCTAGGGACTTTGGAACCTTGGGACACAGTGGTGGATTTCCTGGGACTTCTCTGTGTCTCATTTATTTCAGAGTTGTAAGTGGAAGAGCCAGCAACCTGGAAATACCAAAGGAAGCAGATTGTGTGGTGTTTTTTTTTTAAAGTAACAAAATCCTGATCTCTCTAGCTAGAGGACAGGAAAGGAGTGTCATAGCAACGTAGAAACTTAAATAACTGCTCTACTCCCACCAAACACCATTAGGGGGGAAAAAAAATGTGGCCTCATTACTATTCATACCACTAAAGGTGGGCAAGCTAGAAATCAATGTTTACCAGACTGTAGTGAGGAACTCCGAATCCCTTCAGGGATGGTATCAGAAAAGGTTAAGTAGAGAACCGTGTACCCTGAGTACCAACTCATTTGATGATAAAAAGATCCCCTTCCCATCTTTCACTGGTATCAGTAGAGACCACTGTGGGAGACAGGGTGCCTATACTTCCACTCCCACCCAGAATTAATGAGGAAATCCTTGCCATTTCCACTGGAGTATTTTCAAAGGAAACCTAATAGTCAGGAGTTTCACCACTGCCCTCTGTGGCATCAGTGGAAGTCAAATGCTGCAGTAACAAGGCAATTCTACCCTTTCCCAATCAGGGGAATACCAGCGAAAGCTTGTTGAGGAGTGAAAACTCACAACCCCACCCATCACTAAGGAAAACCATCACTAAGGGTCAATGAGGCCAAGTGGGGAAATTGAACTTCTACCCCTACCTGATAGTAATGAGGCCACACTCTCTCATTTCTTGCTGGAGCCATCTCAGAAATAGCCAGTTAAAATGGAAGGTTTAAGTTAAGATCCAGAGTCAACATAATATGCAAAATGTCCAGGTTTTAATAGGAAATCATCAACATACCAAGAAGCAGAAAGATATCAGACTGAATGAAAAGAGACAACCAAAAGATGACAATGCCAAAATGACAAGGATGTTAGAATTCTGGTAATTATTTTAAAACAGCCTCCATAACATGCTTCAATAAGCAATTATAAACACATTTGAAACAAATTAAAAATAGAGTCTCAGCAAAAATATAAAATATTCAAAGAACTAAATATTACTTTTACAACTGAAAACAAAATAACTAAAATAAAAAAAAAAATCAATAGATGGACTCAACAGTAGTTAGGAGAGGGCTGAAGAAAAGAAAATCAATGAATTAGACAATGGAACAATAGGAATTATTCAATCAGAACAACAGAGAAAATTGGTCTGAAAAAAAAACACAAAATGAACAAAGCCTTGGGGTCCATGTAAACAGAACAAAAAATCTAACATCTGTCTCATCAGTGACCTAGAAGGAAACGTAAAGAGGAATGGGTTACAAAAACACTTGAAGAAATAATGGCTGAAAACTTATCAAATGTGGCAGAAAATATCAACCTAGAGATTCAAGAAGATAAGCAAATTCCAAAAAGAATATATTTAAAGAAATCCATACCAAAGCACATCAGAACTGAAATTCCAAAACTAAAGACTATATCTTATTAGCAGGGAGAGAGAAATGACACTTTTGTTATTAGTGGAAGTGGAGTTCTTGGGGTGCCACAAGGAAAAGAATTTCCTAAGACCCCCCAAGGGGGGATGGGTTTATGGAAAACTTTCTTGATGATGTTAAATTAAAGGGGTTCCCTTCCCAGGTCTTATCTCTGTCCATCTAGCCATGGAACAAATCTGAACTTGTCTTCAGCAGGCCCAGAATTAAGGCCACTGCCCAGAATTTCTGTTCCATATTAGAGTACAATCCAGTCCAGCATCTGGCTGGCTTAGCTTGTGTTCCCAGCTGCAGTCCATTGTGTGTGGGGTCCGCATTTCCCATGGCATAGGGCTTCTTAAGGCCACATGGCTATGGAGAGAGAACACTCAATCATAATGGTGAGTGAGGGTCACAGAGCAAGAGAGAAGGAACAAGGAGAGAGGGAACTCTTTGTCTGGGGATTTTAACTTTCCAAGAATTCATGGGCTTCTGATGAGGGTCACCCCCGAGCCAATCCGTTGTTTCCCAGGCTACAATGACAGGCAAGCACCTTCCCTATGTTGCCCTGACTTCACTGCACATGCATCCATTTCTCCCTTTATTCGATCTCTTCCCCCTGTGAGCTGCAGGGAATGGACCGCTGGTTCCCTGGGGAGGATGAAGCTGTAGCTTCCTGGTGAAGCTGCCCAGATGATCATGCTTTTAATGTCTGGCCTCTCCTTTGCTCTCTTCCTATTATTAATATTAATAAACTAGCTAATTTTGATGATAACACTTTGACTAATGGGGAAATACAACTTAAGTGAAAGTAAGTTTCTCATCCAAAACTATGGAGTTCAGAAGAAGGTGTCACAATGGTTTTCAAGTGCTGAAAGAACATAAGTGTAAACCCAGGATCCTATATCCAGTAAAAGTATATTCCTCAAGAATGAAGGGGAAATCAAGACATTCTGAGATGAAATAAAACAAAGAACTTATCTCCAGCATAACTACCTAAAATATGGATGAAGGAAGCTGTCAAAACAGAAAGGAATGATATAAGAAGGAATCTTAAAACATCAACAGTGGGAAAGAACATAGGAAAAAAATATATGGTTAAGTATAAAAGATTTTCCTTTCCCTTTTGAGTTTTCTAATTGATGTTTGATGATGGAAACACAAATTACAACAATCTGTGATTTGGTTCTAAATCCCAGCAGAGTGAAAACTATATTATAGTTTTATAATATAGTTCAGAAAACCAAATTATAAAAGAGGGAAGATTAAGGGACATAAAGGGAAGTAAGGTTTCTAATTGGTAAAATAATGACACCAGTAGACATGGTTGTTCAAAACTTCTCGTCAACAGTTGATTTAAAAAAACAGACAGAATATCAGATGATATAGAAAAACTAGTAGCACCATCGATTAACAGGATATTATTGACAGTTACAAAACACTCCATCCAAGGAAGGCAGAATACACATAACTTTAAAGTACCCATGAAAAATATACCAAGAGAAACCATTTCTTAGAACATAAAACAACATTTTAAAAGAGTTGAAATCACACAGAGTATTTTGAAATCATATAGAGTTTATTCCCTGCCACAATGGTGTAATATAGAAATCAATTAAAAATAAGAAAATGGCTTTTCCGCCCTCCCAGATCTTCTAACGATAGAGCAGGAGGGAGAGAGACGGAGAGACAGAGAAACATCGACGTGAGAGGGACACATCGACTAGTTGCTTCCCATACCACCCGGGCTGGGGATGAACTACAACCAAGGATAGAACAAGTTAAATGGTATGACAGAATCAGTCAGACCCCTTCTATAAGACATATCTTTTCAAAATGTCATTAATAGAGACCAAAGAAACATAACCAAATGCAATGCAAAGACTTTGATTAAATCCTGATTTGGAGAAAAAATAAAAACTGCTGTAAAACACATATTAGGGGTAGAGAAAATGGCGGTGGAGTGAATGGAAGCTACACAGACGATCTCCCAGGATCAAACGGGAATTACAACTAAAATAAAGACAAATCATCGGGAAAAAGCAACAGAAAAGCAGTGGGAGAGGACCACACAACCTGGGACACTGACTGAGCCTGGTAGGATCTGCGGAGATGCGTGAGGGTGGCGGGCTAGGAGCCCACGGACAGCAGCGACCTCGGCTGTGAGCTCCGGCCCCGGCTGGGAGCTCTGCCCTCGGCTGTGGGCGTCGCCACCGGCTCTGAGCTGCGCCCTCGGCTGGGAGCCGCGCCCTCGGCGGGGAACCGCGCCCTCGGCGGGGACCGTGCCCGCGGCGGGGAACTGCGGCCCCGCCACGCCCTCGGCGGGGAACTGCGGCCCCGGCTGGGAGAGACGCCCTCGGTGGGGAGCTACGGCCCCGGCTAGGAGCCGCGGCCCCGGTTGAGAGCGGCAGCCCCGGCTAGGAGCAGCGGCCCCAGCGCGGCGACCTTAGCTGGGAGCGGCGGTGGCGGTGCCCGCCCTCGGGGTTAAGAGCCCCAGCTACTCCACAGCGCAGAGAGCCGGGACAGACCGCTAAATAGTCACAGCCTCTCACCTGGGGCTCCGACAGAGGGAGGGCGGACTGGACTGGAACTCTGAGGGGACACCTGGGATTTGGAGGGCGCTCAGAGTTTGTGCTGAGTTGTGGCCACAAAGGACAGTGGTGGCCAGCCCCTCCTTCCCGATTGCACAGACCTGCAGCGAAGTTTGCTCCTTCCCGGAGCTGAGGAAGCCCCTCCCTCAGAGATTCCCAGGTGAGGCAAAGAGGTAAAGAAATGCAAATTGAGGCTCATTAACAACCAGCATTGGCCCCACCCTCGGAAACCCTCTTACACTGTAAACATCTGAGGGAGGTCCTCATTCAATTGAGATCCTAAGGCTTTTCAAGTAACTGAGGCTAATAGCCTCCAGGCAAAAAGCTAGAGCATAACTAAACCTTTCCTGAGCCTGCATATCTACCCAGGAAAGTGAGACTTGATAGTGGTGTTGAAGGAGGGCCCTCCACGCTCATCCAAACCCAGTAGAGGGAGCCACAAATAGCAGAACACCAACACCCACAGGGAAAATTTGGCAGGCTCCAAAACCCACTGGGATAGCAAAAATGGTGAAACAAAGAAACAGATCCCAAATGAAAGAACAAGAGAACTCCACCGAAGATGAGATAAATGAAGTGCAGCTAAGCAGATTATCAGAGGGAGAGTTCCGAGCCATGATCTTGAGGAAACTAAACAGCATGAGTAAGGACATCAACACCATGAGTAAAGATATAGAAACACTGAAAACCAACCAAGTGGAAATAAAGAATGACATAGCAGAAATAAAGAACACATTGGAAGGATTGACCAGCAGAGTAGAGGAAGCAGAGGACCGGATCAATGAATTAGAAGACAGAGTAGAAAAAATCAATCAATCAGAAAACCAAAAGGAAAAAACAATGAAAAAACAGGAAGATAGCTTAAGAGAACTGTGGGACAACTGGAAACGTAATAACATTCGCATTATTGGAGTCCCTGAAGAAGAAGAAAATGAGAAAGGGTTAGAGAATATATTTGAAGAAATAGTGACAGAAAACTTTCCTAACCTGGTGAAGGAAGAAAGCATTCAAGTTCAAGAAGCACAGAGAGCCCCAAGTAAGAAGAATCCAAACAGGCCCACACCAAGACACATAATAATTAAAATGCCAAAAATCAAAGACAAAGAGAGAATCCTAAAGGCAGCAAGAGATAAGCAACAGGTTACCTACAAAGGAAACCCCATTAGGCTATCATCTGACTTCTCAACAGAAACACTACAGGCCAGAAGGGAATGGCATGAAGTAATCAAGGTCATGAAAAACAAGGATCTGAATCCAAGACTACTCTATCCAGCAAGGCTATCATTCAAAATAGAAGGTCAAATAAAGAGCTTCCCAGACAAAAAAAGGCTAAGGGAATATATTAGCACCAAACCAGCACTGCAAGACATGTTAAAAGGACTGCTATAATTATTAGAAGAAATAGAAAGATAATTAGAACCACACTGTACAAAAATGGCAATAAATAAGTACATATCAATAATCACCTTAAATGTAAATGGACTGAATGCTCCAATAAAAAGACACAGAGTAGCTGACTGGATAAGAAAGCATGATTCACACATATGTTGCTTACAAGAGACCCACCTCACAAAAAAAGACGCACATAGGTTGAAAGTAAAGGGATGGAAAAAAATCTTCCAAGCAAATGGAAAGGAAAAAAAAGCTGGGGTAGCAATACTCATATCTGATAAATTAGATCTCAAATTGAAGACCATAACTAGAGACAAAGAAGGCCACTACATAATATTGAAAGGATCTATCCAACAGGAAGATATAACCTTGGTAAACATATATGCACCCAATATAGGAGCACCAAAATATATTAAAAATCTTCTGGAGGACTTCAAAGGAGAAATCGACCACAATACAATCATAGCAGGAGACTTCAACACCCCACTGACATCACTGGATAGATCATCTAGACAAAAAATCAACAAGGAAACAGAGACTCTAAATGAAGCACTAGATCAAATGGATTTAATAGATATATACAGAGAACTACACCCCAAAACTGCAGAATTCACATTCTTCTCAAATGCACATGGGACATTCTCAAAGATAGACCATATGTTAGGGCACAAACTAAGTCTCTACAAGTTCAAGAAGTTTGAAATCATATCAAGCATCTTCTCAGACCACAATGGCATGAAACTAGAAATCAATTGCAACAAGAACATGCAAAAACATATGAACACATGGAGGCTAAATAGCATGTTACTGAACAATGAATGGGTTACCATGGAGATCAAGGAAGAATTTAAAAAATTTCTGGAAACCAATGAAAATGAACACACAACAACGCAAAACCTATGGGATACTGCGAAAGCAGTTCTGAGAGGGAAGTTCATAGCACTACAGGCCCACCTTAAGAAAGAAGAAAAATTTCTAATTGACTACCTAACCTCACAACTTAAAGAACTGGAAAGCAAACAAAAAGAAAACCCTAGAGCAAGTAGAAGGAAGGAAATAATAAAGATCAGAGCAGAAATAAATGACATGGAGACCAAAAAAACAATTCAAAGGATCAATAAAACAAAGAGCTGGTTTTTTGAAAAGATAAACAAGATTGATGGACCCTTAGCTAGACTCACCAAGAAACAAAGAGAGAGAACCCAAATACACAAAATCAGAAATGAAAGAGGAGAAGTAACAACTGACACCACAGAAATACAAAGGATCATTAGCAAATACTATGAACATTTGTATGGCAACAAATTCGACAATCTAAGCGAAATGGACACATTTCTAGAAACACATAGTCTCCCAAAACTGAATCGGAAAGAGATAGAAAACTTGAACAGGCCAATAACAACGAAGGAAATTGAAGATGTAATCAAGACTCTCCCAGCAAACAAAAGCCCAGGCCCTGACGGCTTCACGGGGGAGTTTTACCGAACATTCAAAGAAGAACTAACACCCATTCTCCTCAAATTATTCCAAAAAATTCAAGAAGAAGGAAGACTTCCAAACTCGTTTTATGAGGCCAGCATAATTCTCATCCCAAAACCAGAAAAAGACACTACAAAGAAAGAAAACTACAGGCCAATATCCCTGATGAATATAGATGCCAAAATCCTGAACAAAATACTAGCAAATCGGATCCAGCAATACATCAAGAAAATTATTCACCATGACCAAGTGGGATTCATCCCAGGGATGCAAGGCTGGTACAACATACGCAAATCAATAAATGTGATACATCACATAAACAAAATGAAAGATAAAAACCACATGATCATATCAATAGATGCTGAAAAAGCATTTGACAAAATCCAGCACCCATTTCTGATAAAAACGCTCAACAGTTTGGGAATAGAGGGATCATATCTCAACATTATAAAGGCCATATATGAAAGACCTACAGCCAACATCATACTCAATGGACAAAAACTAAAAGCATTTCCCTTAAGAACAGGAACAAGACAAGGATGCCCACTTTCACCACTCTTATTTAACATAGTACTGGAAGTCTTAGCCACAGCAATCAGACGTGAAGAAAAAATAAAAGGGATTCAAATTGGAAAGGAGGAAGTGAAACTGTCATTATTCGCAGAT
This sequence comes from Tadarida brasiliensis, assembly GCA_030848825.1. Classification (NCBI taxonomy): domain Eukaryota; kingdom Metazoa; phylum Chordata; class Mammalia; order Chiroptera; family Molossidae; genus Tadarida; species Tadarida brasiliensis. The sequence continues at coordinate 87,204,323 of CM061260.1, read as the reverse complement.
GACATGATATTATACATAGAAAACCCTAAAGACTCCATCAAAAATCTACTAGACTTAATAAATGAATTTGGCAAAGTAGCAGGATACAAAATTAACGTCAAGAAATCGACGGCATTCTTATACACCAATGATGAACTCACAGAAAGAGAAACTAAAAAAACAATCCCATTTACCATCGCGGCAAAGAAATTAAGATACCTAGGAATAAACTTAACCAAAGAAGTAAAGGACCTATTTGCAGAAAACTACAAGACATTGAAAAAAGAAATAGAGGAAGATATAAAAAAGTGGAAGCACATACCTTGTTCATGGATTGGAAGAATTAACATCATTAAAATGTCCATACTACCCAAAGCAATCTACAGATTTAATGCAATCCCCATCAAAACACCAACGACATATTTCACAGAACTAGAACAAATACTTCAGAAGTTCATATGGAACCAAAAAAGACCCCGAATAGCTACAGCAATCTTGAAAAAGAGGGACAAAGTAGGAGGGATCACAATACCGGACATCAGGTTATACTACAAAGCTACTGTAATCAAAACAGCCTGGTACTGGCACAAGAACAGGCACATAGACCAGTGGAACAGAACAGAGAATCCGGAAATTGACCCAAGACATTATGCTCAATTAATATTTGACAAAGGTGGTAAGAGCATACAATGGAGCAAAGACAGCCTCTTCAATAAATGGTGTTGGGAAAATTGGACAGCTACATGCAAAAAAATGAAACTAGATCATCAACTTACACCATACACAAGAATAAACTCAAAATGGATAAAAGACTTAAATGTGACTCATGACTCCATAAGAATCCTAGAAGAAAATGTAGGCAACAAAATTTCAGACATCATACGCAGCAAAATTTTCACTCATATATCACCTAAGGCAACAGAAACAAAGGAAAAAATGAACACATGGGACTACATCAAACTCAAAAGCTTCTGCACAGCAAAAGAAACAACCATCAAAGTGGAAAGGCAACCTACTGTATGGGAGAGCATAATTGCCTATGATATATCAGATAAGGGACTAATTTCCAAAATTTATAGAGTGCTCATACATCTCAACAAAAGGAAGACAAAGAACCCAATTAAAAAATGGGCAGAGGAACTAAATAGACACCTCTCCAAACAGGATATACAAACGGCCAAGAGACATATGAAGAAATGCTCAACTTCACTAATCATCAGAGAGATGCAAATTAAAACAACAATGAGGTATCACCTCACACCTGTCAGAATAGCCGCCATCAACAAAGCATCAAACAACAAGTGTTGGCGAGGGTGTGGAGAAAAGGGGACTCTAGTACACTGCTGGTGGGAGTGCAGACTGGTGCAGCTGCTATGGAAAACACTATGGTGTTACCTCAAAAAATTAAAAATTGAATTACCATTTGACCCAGTGATCCCACTCCTAGGAATATACCCGAAGAAGCCTGAAACACCAATCAGAAAGAATACATGTACCCCCATGTTCATAGCAGCGCTATTTACAATAGCTAAGATCTGGAAACAGCCCAAATGTCCATCAGTAGACGAATGGATAAAAAAGCTCTGGTACATATACACAATGGAGTACTATGCAGCTTTAAGAAAGAACGATCTCTTATCCTTTGCGTCGACATGGGAGGACCTGGAAACTATTATCCTAAGTGAAACAAGCCAAGCAGAGAAAGACCAACATCATATGATCTCACTTATTTCTGGAGTATAATGAACATAACAGTGTGAGGAGCAGGGTAGTCCCGGAGACGTGGAAGTGGGGTACAGGCTGACATCTGCCAGAAGAGGGGGCGGGGGAGGGGAGCGATGAACACAGAACTTGTACGCATGTACTCATAACCAATGGACATGGACAACAAAACGGGGACGGGACAGGGAGGGAGGGGGAGGGGGGTGTCAATGGGGGAAAAAAGGAGAATCATCTGTAACATAAGTAAATTAATAAAAAAAACAAAAAAAAAAAAAAAAAAAAGAAAATGTCCAAATATTCAGAAACTAAATGAAACACTTCTACATAACACATAGATCAAAGAGAAAGTCTCAGGAATTTTTAAAAATACATTGAAATGATTGAAATGAGAATACAGCAGATAAAAATTTGTAGAATACAGCTATAATAGTGCTAAAAAGGCAAAATACACCATTAAATGCATATATTAAGAAAATAGAAGTCGCAAATCAACAAAATAAGCTCCCACCACAAAAAAATTAGAAAAAGAAAAGAAAAGAAACCAAAATTAGGCAGAATGAAGGAAATCATAAAAATAAGATCATCAGATGCCAGTGATAATGAACACAGAAAACAATAGAAAAAATCAGTCAGAGCTGGTTCTTTGAACAGGCAAATATATTAGACAAACCCTCTAGTAACACTGAAAAAAAAAAGAAGATACAAATTACCAATATTAGAATGAAATTAAAAATATTACTGCAGAAGCCACAAATCAAAAGGGTATTAAAGAAATGCTATGCACAACTCCTAACACGTAGATTTGACAACTTAGACATAATACACCAATTAATTTAAAAACAAAAACAAAAAACACTACTACAACTCACCCAATTTGAAATAGATAATTTGGATAAATATATAACTGTTTGAGTAATTGCATTTGTAATTTATAAACACAAAAAATAATCTACAGGCCTTAAGATTTTACAGGATAAATATACCAAAATTTTAAATAAAAATCAACACCAATTCTATATACTATCCCCCAGAAAATAGAAGAGGAAGGAATATTTCTCAATTTGAATTGAGACAGAAAAAAAATAATACTTCAGCTATATTCATCATATATGTTGATGCAAAAGCTATTAACAAAATAATAGCAAATAAAATTCAGCAATATAAAGAAAGCATTTTATAATATGATCAGTGTTACTTATTCCAGAAAAGAAAGGCTATTTCAGTATTTGTAACTTAATCAATATAATACAACATAACATGCTAAAAGGGCACATTGTCTTCTAAGTGAGCACTTTTTTTTTTTTTTAATCCTCACTCGAGAACATTTTCCCACTTTTTGTTCAGATAGAGTGGGAGGGAGAGAGGGGAAGAGAGAGAGAGAAACATCGACGTGAAAGGGCCACATCGAGTGGCTGCCACCCGCACAACCAACCAGGGCCGGGGACAAACTGCAACCGAAGTACATGCCCTTAGCGGGAACCGAACCCCGGTCTCTCTGGACCACAGTCCGACACTCTAACCGCTGAGCCAAACCGGCCAGGGCTAAATGAGCACTTTTATTCATTATACTGCCGGGACTGCTAGCCAGTGCAATAAGTCAAGATGAGGTTAATGATGTACAGATGGGAAAGGAAGACATCTTATATTTGCAAATGAGATGACTATCTAGAAAATTCCACAGAATCTACAAAAAAATTTAGAGATAAGAAGTGAGTTTAACAAGGCCACAAGATACAAAATAAAACAGAAGTACAATTTTATATATATATATATATATATATATATATATATATATATACACGCACACACACACACACACACACACATATATATATGCATATATGTAGTTAACTGTGTGGACTAAGATTAATTATTATTTCTAAAAGTACATAAACATTTCCTTTCTAACATGAGATAATTCAACATGATCAGGATAACTCCCAATTGAAAAATCTGTTCAAAAGAAATTACTACAATTAATGTGAAAATACAATGGAGAAATATTTAAACTAATGCCAGAGGTTTTTTTTTTTTTCTTTGAAAGTTTATATATATATAAATGTGTATACACACACACACACACACACACACACACACTGTGGGGCAGGTTTACTGACAACATTCCTTATCTACAACCTAAAATGTCACCTTCAAAATTTTTTATAGTTAATTTTACTGCAAAGAGAGAGAGAGAGAGAGAGAGAATTAAACTAGATCCTTGAGGAGAAAAAAGCATTTCTATATAAAAAGAAAATCTTCCTGTACACAAATTAGAAGCAAAGTTTTTCAAATGATGCAAATGGACATGGTAACAGATATACAAAATATTTAAAAATACAAGTGTATTGATTTTATTTTACTTGCACCATTTGTTTACACTCAATCTTCCTTTCAGCAACTGACATTTAGTCATGATTTTCTATGTTTCAGATTCTGTACAATACACAAAATATGTAAAAATAAATAAAATACAAGGTTTCAAGGATTTGTGAACTGAAACTATTGACTATTGAATAATTTTTAAAATTCTGAGGATGATGTCATTTTGCAATTCTTAAACTCAAGGGTCCTCAGGAAAAGTATAAGTGGGGTTTTAATGGAGTGAGAATAAAGAAACAGACTGTTTATCAAATAAATATCAGCATATTGGAGTTTGAAGTTACCGTCAAAAGTGATTGATGAAATTCTCTCATTATACCCTTTATAAAACCAACACTCAGAACTCACAGATAGTGTGTCACAGAAGCAGGACTAAAACCTAGATGTCTAAGTCCTAAGTCAAGTAAGAAATCTTTCCACCTAGCCAGATGTAATGATATTTGAGACAAGGTGAGATTTGCTTACCAGTGTAGAATTTCTTAGGTTTTGCACAGCAATCGGTACCCAACTTAAATGCTATCTAATGCTACGATTTCTCCCATACTTTAGTGAGTCCATGGTGCTTACAGACTGTGATTACCCAGCAACTACAATAATGCTTAGTAGATAGCTCATTCTCATTATCTACTGCACTTCCTCCTCTGTACTACGTTTTGCCTGATTATACTTTATAGCACTCATCACATCCTACTGTTTCCCTAGTGGATACTGAATTCCTCAAAGTCCAAGACTTCATCTCATGCAGATTTGCATCCTTTAGACTTACACAGTATGTGGCTTTGGGCAAGTCCTCAAAACAGTTGTACTGACAGAACTTACTGTGTCAAGAAGAGAAACAGAGGATGTAAATGACCAATTATTGAATTGTGCCTTACCGAGTGAAGATTCCTTTCATTTAATAAGCTTGCCGATCGCCTGAAATACCTACAATAAGTCGGGGAATGGCCACGCCGCCTTTCTGGTACCATATCTTTACTGAAATATTTCCATAAAGATTGGGAAGAATTAGATGATCAATTTTTCTCTAATGTTGATAATGAAGGTGAAAGAACTAAAAGAAAATGAGTTAAAAATGGTCAGGATTAGTGTTGAACAGTAATAGGTATTTTTATAAAGTGTTTATTTTATTATACTATTTTTATTTTCACTAAGATTATAATTATTATTTCATTGTTGGTTTCTCCTATAACTGCTGATAAGAACAATGCGGTTCCTTGATTTACCGATAAGGAACATGTTTCTTAGCTCAGGGAAGTAACTGCTGCCACTTGCTTCTGTTCCAAGGTGGTGTGAAGAAGCAGGGAGTAGGGAGGAGGAAAGGTTTGCAGGTGGGCAATGTATGGATGTATCTTTGGAGGAGCTACATTATGTGAAGATGTTAACATTAATGCCTGCAAATAAACCAAAAATTATTGCAATAAAAGGATGTAAGCAAAATAAAGTAGTTTTACATTGAACATTATGTAGCTGAACTGGGACAGAGAATGAGCAGGTCCACACAGACTCTTACTAGTTTATATACCACAAAACAGAAGAATAATGGCTTTATTTGGGCTAAGGTGAGGGAATGAAGGGATTCTGGCTTCTGCTAGCTATAAAATATTAACAGTAAAAACCAAAGGCATGACTTTTTCAAGTATATGGAATCTTTGAAAAAAAAGATTTGCACTAAGACAAAATAGGAAACATGAACAGGTATATCAATACTTTTCTAAAACTAAGCATTATTGTTAATGTGTGTCATCTCTTGAGGAATAATCACCTGCACCTGAGTTGCATTATTGTGGATGAACCTAGTTATTAGTTCTGTTTCTCCATGAGTCAAAGCACAAATACAATGCCAGTTCTCTTCAATATACTACTTGTCCATAAAACACTGGATCTTATACTCAGTTTTTCTGTTCTGGGAAGCTACAAATGAAGCTTAAAATTAATTGATTTTTAATGCTAGAAGTTGATAATTTAAGTCCTATTTCTAAGGCCACTAAAATGAAAATAAACCATCCTGTACTTCTCAAAGTGGGTTGTATATCTCCAGGAAGCAGTCAGAGATATGCCACAAAGAGAAGAAATTATAAACTATAGGGTATCAAGGGGTCCAATGCCTCGCTGTGTTCAATAGTGGATAAGACAAAACATATTTACATATGTTCTAAAAAATATGAAGATGTACAAGTATTGTTTCTTCAATATTTTTTTAATTGATTCTTTTAGAGAGAGGGGAAGGGAGAGAGAGATAGAAACATCAATGTGAGAAACATCTATTGACTGCCTCCTTCATGCCCCCTACTGGGGATTGAGCCCACACCCAGGCATGTTCCCGGACCAGGAATCGAACCAGGACCTCTCAGTCCATGGGACGACTCTCAGTCTACTGAGCCACAAAAGCTGGGCAAATACCTTGCTTTTATACATATTCTGACAACCTGTACCTTTAAATGTGGGTGTAACTCTATTAATATTTAATGTAAATCTTGATGTTTGGGTTTAATATTATCATTCTACTACTTACTGTTTTTCTTATTGTTCCTTTTATTTCTCAGTTTTTCTCTTTCCTGAATTTCTTTGAATTATTTTAATAGCTTCTAGAACTGCATTTTAATTTATCCATTGTTCCTTTTTAGCTAAACCTTACATTACTTTTTTGTGTTCATTTTAAGGTTACAACATGCTTTCATAGTGTTTCAAAGGTCTGCTTTCATATAATGTTGTACCATTTGCAACATGTAGGTCTATTTACCATACCCTCTTTCTCCTTATGGTAGAGCTTTCATGTGCAGTAAATTGCATATTTTCTGAACTTCAGAAGACAGTGTTACAATATTTACTTTAATCAATAGTATGCATTTAAAAGAAATTATTACTTCCAATGTTTGTCAGTCATTTCTGCATATACAAGGGTTCATACTGTATTGTATCCTACACTCTGAAGAAATTCCTTTAGCATTTGTTGCAAAAGTCTGTTGGGATTAAATATTGAATTCTAGTGAATTCTGTTAGTGTTTTTAAGCCTAAAAATATATTTAGTTCTTCTTCATTCTGCAATGTTATTTATCCTGGATGTAGTAGTCATGTTGACATACTTTCTTTAGCTCTTTAAAAATACTATGTCATTGTCTTCTAGCCCCAATTATTTTCGGTGGAGTCAGAGATCATTTGAGTTTTTGCATGGCTATATATAACATGTCTTTTTCTTTGGTTTCTTTAAAAATATTTCCTTTATCTTTTGTTTTCAGCAGTTTGATTATTATGTTCTTGTTATGACTGTTGTTATCCTACTTTGTGTTTGTTGAAATTTTGACATTTGTAAATGTATGTATTTTACCATTTAAGAACTTCTCAACCATTATTTTCTTAAATATTTTAATTTCATTACCTATTATTGTTTTCCTTTTCTTAGGGAATAGGCCTTTTGATATTTTCTCACAGGTCTCAAGGCTCTGTCAGTTTTTTAAATCTTCTTTATTTTTTCCCTTTTTCTTAGATTTATTAAATTATACTGCCTTTTTATAAAATATTTTTCATTGATTTTTAGAGGGAGAGAAAGAGAGAAACATCAATGTGAGAATGAAACATTGGTGGGCCACCTCCTGCATGCCCCCTGCTGGAGATCTAGCCGCCTGCAGCCCAGCATGTGCCCTGACCAGGAATGGAACCATCAACCTTTCATTGCACAGGATGATGCCCAACCAACTGAGTGAGCCACACTGACCAGGGCTACACTGCCTTTTATTTGTTTTCCAGCTCTTATCTTCTGTTAGATGCACACAATAAATTATTTCTCAGATACTGAATTTTTTCAGTTCTATAATTTCTATTTAGTTCTTTTTTTATGGTTTCTATTTCTCATCTGAGATGTTCTGGGCTTTCATTTATTACAATTTTATTTTCTTTTATGTCCTTTACCGGCTAATTCTAATTTTTGGTGCATCTTAAAATGTATTTATATTTATTATCTTTTTCTGTGAGATTATTCACATTTTCTTGTTTCTTCCTATGTCAAATCATGTTGAACTGCATCATGAACATTGTTGTACGTTCTGTTATACTCTTCCCAAGTGAATTGTTTGTTTTATGAGACGTTTAACTTGGTTGGAATCAAACTACAATTCTGTCTCAGACACACATTAAAATCTCAGTTCATTTTTTGTTTGTTTTTGTTTTTAGCTTCGTTTGAGTTGTTCAGTTTGCACAGTGAATTGTAGTTCAGAGGACAGGGCAGAAATGTTGACGAAGTTTACAAGGGAATTTTGATTCTCTGTCTCTGTTCTTTTATTTCTAGAATTCCTCCCTCACTTACCAGTGATTGTAATTGCCTCAAGCTTAGGTCAGAAAATCTAGTTTCCTCTTGAATTTTAGAGGACTGCATGGCAAGATGAAACCTCTCCTTAGCAAATTGTTGTAAGATAAATAAATATATACACACACATACATACATACATAAAGAATAAAGTCACCTACTGCATTCCCTATTCCAAATTATCTATTCCCCTTATTATCAGCTTATACTTGCTCTTCACTGTTTCTGATATTTATAAATGGTTTATACCTGTCATCTGGAGGAGGGACCATAAAATATGAGATTTCTTAGAGATTGCTTGAAGTAGCACCTGAAGATAAATTATTTTAATATTAAAATCAACTGGAATGTAAGGCAAGAAAAGCAGGTTTAAGATCTGGTGAAGCTGGACTACAGAGTAGTTCAGCTATGGCACAGATGTTCAAAGCTCCAACCAGGCTAACTAGGTCTTGATGTTGATTTAGACAAGACCTGTCCGTGCCATGCACGTAATGTACCTGCATTTTTATGTAAACCAAAGAACCTTATAGACATTTGTTTATTAAATTTTCAGGAATATGCATTTACTCTCTTTTTATAAAATCAATGAAACCCCTGGAAAAGACTAAAAGTTTTTGAAAAACAAACTTCTCACTTTGACTGTAAGAAAAAATTTTCCATCCCGTATTTCTGAATCATGCCTCTTTGAGTTTCTTTGTACTCAGTAGCATGATTGTGAATTGTTTCTGGAAAAGATCATTTTAATGGAGAGATCACTTTTTTGTTCTTGTTTTTAACAAGTACTGTGGCTCAACATGTGAAAAAGATGATGGTTTTCATTTTTACATTTTAAATAATAGACCATTTATATTCAAAAGTTTTTGAGAAAGTATATATTTTGTTGATTTTCTGAAAGTGTTGCTTTTTTGGCATATTATTTTTTCTGGTAGTTTTAATAAGTCTTCTTGAAATTTTGCATGTGATTTTAAGTCATGATCCCATCATCTGCCTTAGATAGACTTTTCAAGGGAGCTTCATTGTCAGAAAGGAAGGTCTCTAGAGTGATGAGATGAAAGAGTGAGGGACACTTTCATTTCTTTGAGTTACTTATTTGGAAAGGAGAAAGTGAAGACAGCGTTTAATCAATCATGCAACTGTGTGTGTTCTCACTCAGAGTAAGTTACAGTTTCTGTATCTCTTTGAGATGAGAATGGAAAGCCAACAGAGTCCTATACCAGTGATTTTCAACTCTTCATCTCACAGACACATAAACTAATTACTTAAAATTTGCAGCACACCCAAAAATATATTTTTTGTCAATCCAACAACAACAACAAAATAGGTACAATTTTGATTCATTCACACCGGATGGCTATTGTTGTGTTGGCTGTTGTCACTTTTTAAATTTGACAATCTAAGGGAAATGAGGTCAGGGCCCCTGACTAAGTAGTCAGGTATTCATGTTTTAAAAAGTCTTGCGGCACACTGGTTGTAAATCACGTTCATGTACAATATGTTTTGTTTTTGTTTTTCATTATTCCTGCTGAAGCTTTTGCCTATAAATGGTGAAAAAAAAGAATTACCCCTATCTTGGGGAATTTCTATAAATTATGTGGCCATGCGTATATTCTGTCTACTCTTCTATTAAGTTTTTCATCAACTTTGTCTTGGCCTGAAATATTATTTCAGTATAGTTATCTCTGTATTTTTTTCCTTAGTACTCAACAGGTTCTTTGGGAATAGATTTGTCCATTGTAATTCCCTGCACAATGTTATTAAACACTTTGATGATAATGGTCATGAAAAAAGAAAAAAACCTTTCATCTTGATTAAACAAAGTACATTTTCTTAAAATGCAAAATAAAATGTGTATTAGTTCTCATTTACTTAATTTGAACAGTATTTTTCTCTCAAAATAAGGAAAAAAAGTGTCAGTTTAGCGTGAGCATCATTTAAGATTTATTTTATAGTCAAAGCCAACCCTTTACTTTCCTAAAATTGTGCAGTGATGGTATAGCCACGCCCATATATCTGGTGCTCTCTGTTGGAAATGAGTCTTGCAGATATCTTGATACTTCTTCATGGCCAATAAATCTATTTGTAACCATATTGACAAATACTGATTAACAGACTTTGGAACATTTTATTGTTAGTTCAGTCTCGCTATTATCAACATTCATTATAGAAATGTTCTGCCTACCTTCTAATGTTTCATAGTCATGTCGTCTCATGTCAACTATCACTTGAGTGACGATATGAGTGAGCCTCTAACAAATTTTTCAGCTTCTATGCTTTGAAGGGATAGAAAACTAGACAATCAATTTGTATTTGGGGTTAATAGTGATTGTGAAAGGTTTTTAAAAACAATAAAAATAAGATCCTTAGATTCCACCCAGTGAAGTAAAGAAAGAGCATGATTTAAGGGGAAACAATCTTTTAGTAGGGATATTGATGAGATGGGGAGTCCCTTTTTTATAGAGTGTATGTTCCGATTCTAAATGCAATAAAGTTTCATTTAGAAACATTTACTTAATGCATTCACAGACAGACAAAAACTTTGTAAAAAAAAACATTATTTTATTACCAGGGTGAGTTCATGTTTTGGAATATTTGTTTCTGGTATGCATAAAGAAATTTATCGTATTATTGTCGCTATACATTAACATAAAACATTACATTTCTTTCCATTTTAGCTTTAAGGAGGTATAATTAACATACAATACTGAGTTTTTATACATAATACAACTGCAAAACCATAAATACAGTGAAGAGATTACATGCTGATAATCAACAAATTTTTCTCATGCTCCTTTGTAAACCTTCCTTGGATCCTCGTCCACGTGTTATGCTGCACACTCATCCTCAAATATTATGTTTTCTGTGAATATAAATTAATTTACCTTTGTTATAATTTTTTAACTTATTGGGGTGACATTGGGTAATAAAATTATACAGGTTTTATAATTTTTATATAAATGGAATCATACAATATGAACCCCTTATAGTGTGGCTTTAGAATTTTTGCATTTTAATAATGATGTGGTATTCAAATAGCTTTTCTTTCCCTAACAACTAATGATGTTAAACATCTCTTCATGTGTTTATTTGCCATCCATTTATCTCCTTTGGAAGTGTTTATTCAAATGTTCAGTGCATTTTTATTTTTGTATTGTGGTTTTTTATTATTGCATTTGGAAAGCTTATATATTCTGACTCTAAATTCATTATCAGATATATCATTTGAAAATGTCTTTTGCCATGTTATGTCGTCTCTTTTTTTTTTCTCTTAACTATGTTTTTTCAAGAACAGAAAATCCTAATTTTGATGTCTGATTTATCAAATTTTTGTCAGATTTGTGCTTTCAGTGTCATATCTGAAAAAATCTTTGTCTAACCCAAAGTCACAAAGATTTCCTCCTATATTTTTTGTTTAAAATTTATGACTTCTAGGTTCTACGCTAACATCCATGGTAGATTGTGAGTTAATTTCTTTATATGCTGCAAGATATAGATTGAAGTTCATTTATTTTTGCATATAAATATCCAATTATTCCAGCACCATTTTTTAAAAAGATTATTCTTTATCCATTGAATTACATTTGAACTTTTGTTGAAATTAACTGACTATATTTGTGTGAGTCTGTTTCTGAATTCTTCATTCTTTACATTGACCTATAAATCTGTCTGGAAACCAACACTACATTGCATTGATTATTGTAGCGTTGTATTAAGTTCAGAAGTCAGGTTGTATAAATCTTCCAAGTTTGTTTTTCTTTTTCAATATTATTTGACTATTCTAGTTCCTTTGATTTTTCATACAAATTCTAAAATTAGTTTATCAATCTAAAAAAAAAAGTCTGTTAGGATTTTCATTGGGATTGCATTGAACTTATGTAGCCATATGGGGAGAATTGACATCTAACAATAGTTATCTGACACATAAACACTGGAAAGATACACACACACACACACACACGCACATTTATTTGTCTTCTTTATCTCAGCAATGTTTTAGCATTTTCAAAGTGCAGATCTTATACATCTTTTGTGAAATTTATTGCTAAATATTTAATATTTTCTGCTTGGTGTAAATGGTAATGCATTTGTAATTGCAATTTCTAATTGTTTGTTGTTAGTACACAGAAATTAAAAGTGATATTTTATATTAACACATGTGCCATGAACTTTGTTAAACTCACCTAATAGTTCTAGTAATTTTTTCATATATATTGTAAGATTAGTCACATAATCACAAATATAAATTTACTTACTCTTTTCCTGTATTGATATATTTCATTTCCTTTACTTTTCTCACTCAACTGGCTGGAATCTACAGAACAATTTTGAATAGACATAATAAGAATAGACATCTTAGTTCTTTTTGTTGTTTTAATGTCCTGAGGAAAGTATTCAGTCTTTAGCTATTTAGTATAAGGTTAACTGCAGGTTTTCCACTGAGTCCCTTCATCAAGTTGGAGAAGTTCCCTGTTCCTGGTTTGCTAAGAGTCTGTATCAGTAGTGGGCTTTAGACTTCTCTAATGCTTTTTCCGTAACTGTGGAGATGATCATATGATTTTCACTATGTAGTTTGTTAATATGATGAACTACATTGATTGATTTTCAAATGTTAAATCAGTTTGAGACAACTCTAAATGGTATTGAATCATAATTGTTATGTGTCCAATTTGATTTGCTAATTTTTACAAGAATATCTGCATCTATGTTTCTGAGGAATATTTTTCTGTAGTTATCATTTCCTGTAATGTACTTAGCTGGTTTTGGTAATGGATGATGCTGGTCTCATAGAATGAATTGGAGATTTTTTCCTTCTCTTATATTATCTACAAGAATTTATGTATAAAAGATTCATTCACTGTTTCATAGGCTATGTCAGTGAAACCATCCAAGCCTGGAGTTTTCTAATGGTAAGACTTTTAGCTACAAATTAATTTTAAATAGTTATAGGGTTTTTTACATTATCTATTTCTTCTTGAGACATCTTTGATAGCTGTGTATTTCAAGGAATTTTTCTTCTTTCTCTGAGTTGTTAAACACATTGGCACTAATTTATTCAAAATATTCCCACACTATTAATACCTGCGGAAAATTTGGTTATTATACCTCTCTCATTCCAGATATTGATTATTTGTGTCTCCTTACTTTATTTATTTATCAGTTTGGCTAGAATTCTTTCCATTTTAATGACTTTCATAAAAAAAATGGGTTAGGATTGCAATGGTTTCAATACTCTTTTTTCTGTATTCGATTCCAGTGATTATTGTTTTTAACTTAATCATTTTTTTCTTTTCATTATATATAATATTTTTTTCTAGTTCTTTAAAGTGGATGCTGAAGCCATTGATTTGAGACTTTTCTCTTCTAATATATCCATATTTATTGCTATAAACCTTCCCCTAAGCACTATTTACACTACACTTGTCAAATTTTGATATGCACTTTTTTGTTTCATTCAGTTTAAAATATTAATTTGCCTCTTTATATTTTCTATGAGCCATAGATTATTTAGAAGTATGCTGTTTAGTTTTCAAATATTTGGGGAATTTCCAGATATTTTCTGTTATTGATTTGTAATTTAATTTCATTGCTATCTGAGAACATAGTTCGCATGATTTGAATAATATTTAGAATACTGAGATGTTTAGTGGCTCACATTATGGCCTATAACAGTAAATGTGCTTTATGCACTTGAATGCAAACATTGTCTACTGTTGTTGGGTGAAGTGTTCTGTAACTGTCAATTGTGTTATGCTGGTTTATAGTGTTTTCTAGTCATAGTTCCATACTAGTTTTGTCTACTTATTCTGCCAAGTATTGTGAAAGGTGTGTTGAAAGTTGTTTGTGTGTTATGAAAAAAGTGTTGAAATCTAGAACTATAATTGTGAATGTCTATTTACAGTTCTATCAATTTCTGGCTCCTGTTACTTTGAAGCTTTGTTTTTATTGAAATAATTATTTTGAATTGTTAGATAAATATAACTATGAAATGTTCTTAATTCCAGTAGTATTTTTTATCAGAAATCTATTTTGTATGATATTAATATGGTCATGCCTACTTAATCATTTACTTTACTGTTTGCTAGTTATAGTCATTGCATTTTTATTTCAGACAGTATAGTTTTCTTATCTAGAATTTTGACTTGGGTCTGTTTTACATCTTCTGTCTTGCTGCTTAACATCTTTCATTTTCATGTTCCATTTACATTCTTGAACATGTTGAATATAATTGTATTAAATATTTTTATGTACATGCCAACTAATGCTATCATTTGTTTCATTCTTTGATTAATTTTTATATTCTCGTTATGAGTTGTATTTTTCTCTTTGTTTGCATGTCTGCTAATTATTTATTGTGTATTTTACCTAGTTGAGTATATATACTTATATACATATATTTCTTATAAACATTCTTTAGCTTTGTTCTGTGACGATGAATTTAAGTTACTTGGAAACAACTGGATCCTTTGAAGCCTTTTTAATTTAAGTTTTGTTGTGTAGGATCAAAGAAACTATTAGTCTAGAGCTAATTTTGTCCTACTACTTAGGTGGTATCTTTTTAAGTACTCTACCTGGTGTCTTGTGAATTTTGAGTTTTTTCTGCTCTGGCTAACGGAAACACAAAAAAATCTTCATTCTTGTGTGAGTTTCGAGGGTAATTCCAATACTTTCACATGATACTTTCCTTAGACTCAGGGGTTTCTTCACACATATGTCCACACCAGTGTTCATCTAAAGTCTCTGGAGGTATCTGGGCTCTATCTCTTTGCAGCTCTACCTCTTATGTATACTTCTTAAGGAACTACAGCCCCTTTCAACTCCTTGGACTCTCAACTCTGTCTTTTCACCTGGGGAATCTGGTCAGGCTCTGCCTGGACTTTCCTTTGTTGCCTTGTGACTTGGCATTCTTTCCAGACAGCAAGCTGAGGTAATTGTAGGGTTTACCTGCTTTGTTTTCTCTTTTTCAGGGATTACTGTTCTTTGCTGCCTGATATACATTACCTAAAAACTGGTTTTGGTTTTAAGCTGTTTCCTATAGGAGGACAAATCCAGTCTTCATTACTCCATCTTGACCAGAAGTGCAAGGTTTTCATTTACTCACTCAAAGGATTACTTTCATTTTAAAAAATATTTGTATTGATTTTTAGAGAGAGAGAGGAAGAGAGAGAGAGAGAGAAACATTAATGTAAGAGCAAAACACCAATCGGCTGCCTCCTACACAACCCCTACTGGGGATCAAGGCCACAACCCGGGCATGCCCTGACCGGAACGCAAAGACAACCTTTTGGTTCATAGGATGACACCCTATCAAGTGAGCCACATGGGCCAGGGCTCAAAGGATTTCTTTTAATTGTTTAATGCATCTGATGTCAGTGAAACTTTGTTTAGATGTGTCTTGATTTAATTTTTCCTCATTTTTGTACTTTAAATTTTGTAATGATTCTTTTTGGCTATATAATATTATCATCAGTATTTTTGTATATAAATATTATTATATATCTCAGATTATTCTGCCAGTAAATTATATTAGAAGTAAATATTATTGGTCAAAGTATGGTTTTATGACTACTTTGTATCATGTTTAAAATACTGACCTTGAATAACCTTTACTATATGTAAGAATAACGTTGCATTTCTAAATTATCATCAAAATAGAGTATTAATATCATGAAACTTCTAAGGCATACATAATTGTTATTTCATATTTTAAAACACCAGGAAGGTTTTTAAAAGAATTCCAAATGGTAAAGAAGAAACCACTTCTTTTTACTTAAGGAACTATTCCAACTATAAACATTTTGTCTTATGTATGTATGTGAGTAAGGACAACAGAAAGCAAATAAGAAAATATAGAATAAATATTTGTAATATAAAATCTTGTTTTGAAAATTTTGACAAAATTGATTTGTGAGCCTGTGAATTCAAGAACACAAGTCAAAGAAAATTATTTTTATGTGAAAAAGTAAACCCCTATTGCTCTAAACTACTGACACTTCAGCTTTGTGCTTCTTGCAGTGAACATCCCTTTACAGAAATTGATTTGTAATAGGTGAGTAGTGGGAGACAACGAATTATATTCCAAACTGCTTTCAGTAGTGTGAAATTCAAATGTTGTAATTATTATCAGCATAGAAATAAACTCCTTAAAGCAAAGAGAAAACTAATTTATGTTTCAATATTTTTTGAGTGAAAAATTACAATTTTTATAATGCTACTAATTGAAGTAGGGAATAGAGATAGATATTGGAAATAATGATGTAATTAGACAGAAAGATAGATGACAGAAAATATACATATATTTCTCCTTGGAAGAAGGACAGATTTCACAAAGTTTTCTTTACAAGTAGGCAATCAGATGATTTTTGAAATTAGTAATTCTATATCCTTTGTACACTAATGCTATGAAAAGTAGAGTATTTATCACTGAAACTTAAAAATAAACTAATTTTGTCCTTCAGCTCAGAAAAAATTTTTTCTTGTTTAGAAAGGATATTAATTGATTATTAATTAATAATGTATTTCATTCAGTCACTCCTTTGTTTATTCATTCAGTTGACAAATCCTGTTTCCACAATCTTTCCTTTGTTTCCCAGCAACTGTCTCTCCACCCTGCTATGGTGGAGACACAATCACTAATCTTCCCCCTCCATGCTCAGCCCACCGGACCATTACTCTCCCAGAAGAAAAGAGACATTAACTGAAACTCTGCCTCCAGGCCACCTAAGGAAGAAGGTCTCTGAGGAAATTTCAATCACCCTTTGGCTATCAAAAAATAATAGTTTCAGGAAATGAAAGTATGTGGCAGCCCTGTGTTTTCCAGCTTGAACTGTTTACCCACTTTCTCTCAAGAAACTATCAGGGTTAATCCTGTCATTCCTCACTTTCTGATTCTCCTTCGTCATTTGGAGAGGCCCAGGACACCCCTGCCATCACTCGTCGAGTGAACTAGCATTCCCACACTGTGTTGTATGTTCATTAATCTCCTCTAATCTCTTAACTCGAAAACCCTTCAAGTGTGCCCTTTGCAAAGCACCCTCTGTCAACAGCAAATTATTGATATGCTCTAACTCTGCTCTGAATGTTCCTTCCCCTCATTCTCTTCCTCCTACCGAAACCTTGCTGTTGTATAACAACATCACTTCCCTACAGTCCTTTTCAGAATCTTTTCGGCCTCTCAAGGACTTCACCAATGTCTCCTCCTTTTCTTGCACACACTTTTTCAATTATGTCAAATCATTCCCATTTACCTTTCTAAAAACAAAAATAAAAATTTGACCTCCACATCCCATCCCCATCCCACCCACCATCCTAGTGATAGTCCCATCTCTCTGCTCCCACCGAAGGCAAAACTTACTGAACAAGTTTTTGTAGACAATGTCACCACTTTCTTACCTACACTTTTTTTCACAGCACTCAGATAGAGCTCCCAGGCCTCCCACACCATTGCCCAGGCCCCCTGCTCCACTGAGTCTCATTTTGCAAGCTTGCCAATGACTTCCAACACTATCGCCATGTGAGCCATCTCTCCAAAACACCAAATTAATTTTTCCACATGACTATGTTATATTTACATTTAGATTTTTAACAGACATCTTGTAAAATTTTGCCAAAACATAACCATTTTTACCCCCCAAAGATACTCCTGTTGACTTGTTTTCAGTTTTAGTAAACATCTAGTGATTTCCTCAAGTCAGAAACCTAAATATTATCTTTGATTTATAGCTTTCCCTTAGTCATTCAGCCAATCAAATAAGGATTCTTTAATTCTACTTCCAAAATATATTCTGCACCTGTTCACTTCACAATACGTCAACCCCGTCCACAGTGTGTGCATTGTGCAAAGGGCAAGGCATCTGGCCAGGGGTAAGTGTGTGTGAAAATTCAGCCCATGCTCTCCTGACTATCCTAGTGTTGGCTGTGTCTTTTTGGCAGCATGGACTTTTTATATATATGCAAATATTTTTTTCTTGGCAAGCCTTGAACTGAAAGCATCACCTTTGTCAAAGTGCACAGAGGAGACAGACTAGCTAACTCCTACTATCACTCCAGTAACAGACACCATCATCTCTTCCCCAAACAGATGCAACAACCTTCTAACGGTCTTCTTTCTCTCTACTTTTTCCTCAATACAGTTGCTCCATATAACAATATAATACATTTAGCAGCCAAAGTATAATTATAAACCAGAACATGTTCTTGCTGCCTTAAAATCCTTGTCTGATTTACAAAGTTCTACATAATATATGCTCTGTTTAATTATCCTAGTTTATTTGATATCACTTTGGAGACATTTTTGCATCATTCTACAGAAATGTATAAGGAAAAACCTCATTTTTCCACCTATGTCTTTCTTTCCTGTGTGTCTCCTTACCAGTCACACAGAACATTGCACTTCTGACACTTCTGGTCACCAAATGTGTGGGGGTTTTTCCACATAACAGGCTGCTCTCTCTAACACCAGCCGGCTGTCCTACAATTTAACTTAATTCTGACATTATGTCCCTGGAGATAGTGTCAGATCCCACAGGTTAAGGGCTCAGTCCCACAAGACTGATTCCACTCCACTTTGATGCCAATCACAAGACTTAGGTCCCCAGGTGACCCACAACTTCTGTCTGATTTGGCTACAAATCGGATGTTCCCATAACCCCCTCCTCAGGTTCTACTAATTTACTAGAGTAGTTTACAGCACTCAGGGAAAAACTTATGTTTACCTGTTTATTAAAGAATATGGAACTGGATACAGAAGAATAGCTAGATGAAGAGATACATAGGGTGGATGTGGGTGGGTCCCAAGTGCAGGAGTTTCTGTCTCTGTGGAGCTGGGGTGTGTCACTCGCCCAGTGCTGATGTGTTTGACAGCCTGGAAGCTCTCTCCCTGAATACTGTGTTATTGGGATTCTTATGGAGGGTTCATTACATAGGCATGACAGATCATAACTCCATTTTCAGCCCTTGTTCTGTCTCAAGAGAATTGGGGGCAGGACTGAAAATTCCAAGCTTCTCATGGTTTGTTCTTTCTGGTGACCAACCCCCAAGAGCCATCCAAAAGCCCACCCAGAGTTGCCTTATTAGGACAAAAGACACTCCTATCACCCAAGAAATTACAAGTATTTCAGAAGTTCTATGTCAGAAGCTGGGGGCAGAGATCAATATATAGATAGATATAAATATAGATAGATGATATAGATATAGATATAGATATAGATATAGATATAGATATAGATATAGATACAGGATATATAGATATATAATCTCACAATAAGGAACTTTGTTTTAGTGTTCTTTTTTTTCTTGGACATGTTTCTATCTGATTCTCTTGTGCTGGGCTTCTTCTCATGCAGTGGTTCTCAACCTGTGGGTCACGACCCCTTTGGGAGTCGAACGATCCTTTCACAGGAGTTGCCTAAGACATAAATTACAGCTATGAAGTAGCAACGAAAATAATTTTATGGTTGGGGGTCACCAAAACATGAGGAATTATATTAAAGGGTCACGGCATTAGGAAGGTTGAGAACTTTAGAGCTTAGCTTAATGATCATATATATTCTTAAGGCTTTCTCTGAGGATCCAAACTAAATAGCTTCTATTTCAATATTTCAGTTATTTATTATTAATTAATTTATCATTACATTAATGTATTGTTTAATCTATATCTCTCTTCTCTGAAATGTAAGGTCCCTATCTGGCATATTCACTGTCATGTGCCAGCATTTTGAATTATGCATGGCACACAGTACACCTTTTGTAGATACTTGTCCAGTGATTTTCTGAATATCTTAGCGCCTGCTCAGCTAGTCACACAGTGCATCGTGGGATATCACTGTGTGTTTACTGAAGCAAAAACAACCAAAATTTTAGCCTTCAAGACATAGCTGAAGAAATTTTCCATAAAGTCATTTTTCTCCCTTAAAACTCTTATCAGTATACACACAAGAATTTGAATCTTTTAGAGAGGAGCATTCGTTTTTAAAGGAAGAAAATGATTAGTAGTTGGTTCTATTTATGATGAAGGCCAGGCTGGGAGATACAGATTTGAGTCTTACAAATATTAATAAATAATCTTTAAAATAGAAACAATAGAGAATAAAATTCTAAACAAAGAAGAGGAACTAACATAGCAAAACAAAATGGTGACATTAGAAAGGAAGTTTGAAAGTCAGAAAATTGTATTATCTCATAGTGGGAGAAAAAAATATAATTATTTTTTACAATAATTTTACAATAATATATTTTATAATATATTTTTTCATATATTTCTATATGACTAGACATGGCTTTAGCTTACAAAATCTAATTTATCATGATATAAGATTTTTTTAAGTAACTGCTGAGATTTAATTAAGTTAAAGTGAGGTATTGGTTTGTGACCTACTTATCTAGTTTTCTTAAGCCCTGAGCTTTTTTTAATAAGTGGGATATTAGTAAGATGATGACTCTGGAAGAAGCTGTATCAAAGAAAATATACTGACTTAGCACAATCTGTTTTCTTATCTGTCACATGTGATGTAATCTTGGTTCACTTTTGTAGTTCAATTATTTTTAATAAAGTAAGAAAAATTTTAATAATATTTTTATCCCTAAGTTTTAGAAACACACAGAAGATTTTATAATTTCACTAATGTGTACATTACAGTATATGAGTATTTAGGAGGAATTTAGAGAAACTGTGTTCAAAATCCTGACTCTATTGTATACTAACTGAGTGCCACGGGGGAAGTTGTAAAAACTGCCTTACGTCTAAATTCTCTCTCTTGCAAACGGTTCCATATTATTTTGGATTGTTGTAAAAATAAGTGATGTCATATGCCCAAAACTATTGGGACATTGCCTAGAACCATACAGAAGTGCTCAGCATACTGATGCTTTCATTTATTTATGAGGCAAATAATTCACAAGTAGAAAGATATTATTTTGCCCACTTAACAAATATGTTCAGTGCTGTTTTCAAAACATGTGTCTGTAACATAGACTCTCTGCCTCACAGACAAATTTAGTATTTTTCTTTCATGATTGTAAAAAAATAATTATGCAGAAAAATGTATATTTCCTTAAGTCATGAAAATTATCAACATAAATAAATGCATAAGGTGAGAAAAGTTTTACAATGGGCTCAAAGTTCCATATGGTGGCAGGATCTATTATTTTGTCCTACATTACTTGGGGCCGCTGTCCGTCTCCTGCCCACCGTCCCCATGACTGCTTCAATCTGTAGTTTGAACAAGAGCTACCATCTTACATGCCCCACCCTAGCCATCATTTATTGAAAAGGGAGTTGTATGTACTCAAAGATGTACCTTTCTGATACCTTCTCCAGGAATTCTGAAATGGAAATTAAGAAAGCAAGCTAGTTCTTCTTGATTGGTGAGGGAAGAACTACGAATAAGGAAGCAACCAGTAGACACGACGGCCACAGTGCGGACAAAGTTCACCTGCTCAGAGGGACTAAGCTTGAGAATGCTAGCTAGAAAGCCTGGACACAGTTCTTTCTTCTTTACGCTTGTCCCTAAGGCCAGCTGCTCGTGTGAATTTGGTGGTTTGTGTCCGTGAACGAATGTACCTCCTTTTTGGCCTAAGCTTGTTCAAGCTGGGTTTCCTTCACTTGAAAACAAAACTGTACTGAGAAATGTTTATTGTCAAATGTACCATGTATAGTTAACTCATTTGAAGAGCAAGCAAAACAAAAAAAAAAAACTGTGTTTACATCGTAGTATTTATATTTGAGAATTTGGGGTAGAAAGTCTAACTTTGGGAAATAGTAATTTTAGAGAGCAAGACATTGATCTTCAGAGATATTTATACCTAATCTTTTCATATTGTTAATTTCTACTTTTAGAAGGAAATATCAGTGATAATTTTTCCCTCAAGAGTCCAGAACAGTTTTGACTTGATTAGAATTTATCCTTTTAGCCCCAAAGTGCTCTGTTCTTGCAGCTGCATAAACAACAGATTTAGTGCTTTATATCGAGGATGCAACTTTTACTGGTGTTTGCATTATCCTTGGGTTCATCCTGTCTGTTGCTCAGTTTGCTAGAAAATGTAAGAAGACCACATTATAACAGGACTCTTGGTTTTAACAACTATCAGGTGTTAAATTTCATAAATTTTTCTACATCCTTCCATTTTCACCATTTAAATATTCTAGAAGCTACATGTAATCATGTATAGATATTTCCAAAATATAATTTCCCAACAATTTCCCAACACATGTTGTTATTTAGAAATTATTTGAATTTGCTACCATTAAACATAAAGCACTGTCACCAAATGAAATAAAAAGTGAAAAAAAAATACTACCGCTCAAGATTTAAGCAATAACGTACCATTCTTTGCTAGCTATTTTGTTACTAAAGAGAAGTGAGAATAGTGGTTGGTAAAAGAAACATCAGAAAAAATTGTTTTACTTTGTTATTGATCCAAATGTGGCATTTACCCAGAAAAGACGTTGTCTCCATTCCTTATTTTGGGCTATGTAGAAAATAGAAAAAAAGTTGTGTGTGTGTGTGTGTGTGTGTGTGTGTGTGTGTGTGTGTGTGTGTGTGTTAAGCACATACAAAGCTATAAAAGCAGGGTTTCTCCTTCTAGAATAGACTGAGAAGCTTCCACCATTGCACACACTGAACAATGAACACATGCTCTTTGACAGTTGTGACATCACCTTTGGAGGTGTCCCTGTTTACAATCCCTAATGCTCCAGCGCCTTTGCTGAACTTTTCTCCATCCAGCCTTTGACTGTGTGCTGCCTCATGTTACTTTCTTCACCACATGCAGGTTCTGAATGAATTCTCTCTAATACTGCCCGTGTGGGCCTGAGCATGGATAGCAACTCCACGTACTGATGAACTGAATAGAACAGTACTGAAGATACTATAATCAATAGAATACCTAGGAAAAAAAAAACCTTAATACAATTTAGTAAAGGGTACTATTTCTCAAGTTTTGTCAATTCAGACACTAGAACACCACTGTCAGATATGATTTGCCCAGGCCAAATACCTATCTGTGATAATATCAAGAGGGACTATTTCCTATGTATTTATGAAGAGAGAAAAAATGTAAGTTTACTTAAAATGACTAACTTCAAACTTTGGGATGAGGATAACATACATTTTACTATAAATTTCATTAGACCATTTAATAGATAACAATGAATAAGACAGCAAATTCTGATATAATTTTATATAGAAAGAGCTTCTCAGTATATAACATGTATAGTTGTTCAGTACATATTAGTCTATACATAACTATATAATGCTCTATACTAAGAATCTAGTTGAAAAAATAAAAAAGAAATCATTATTCATGTATGGTTAAGAGAATTGCCTTTGCATTTATCCTTGTTCTTTCTAAATTCCATTGACACTGCTTTTGCTGTTGTTCTGGGCTTATCTACCAGAGGCAACCACTTTCATCTATTTAGCCCCATACGACTCTTTGCAGGATATAACTTGATTTGTTAAGAAGGCATTATTCCATATACTCAGTCTAATATCTGTTTTCTTATGTATTAGTTCAAGAGTAGCTTCTCTCCCTCTGTTTCAGGACCTTAAGGTTCTTTGTCTTTTGTGTGTTACTTATTGATATGAGGCACTCTATACAAACTTATGGAATAAATATATGAAGGATCATTATGATAGAAATAGTAACTTGCAGACAAAGATCCAATCCAAAGCAACTAACCCTGTCCATAAATGAATGGATTAGAGACATTTTGAAACTTCCAGTGTGCCCTTCATAAGAAAGCTTCCTGAAGCATATACAGTTCAGTGGTCAAAATATTAGACAATATTTTGGTTGTTGCCTCAAAAATATAAGCATCTACATTCTGAAACACTTTTAATAAGTTACTTCACATCACCTGGCTGGTGTGGTTCAGTTGGTTCAGCATCATCCGATGCACCAGGAGGTCACCTGCCCATTCCTGGTCAGGGCACATGCCCAGGTCTCAGGCTTGATCCCCAGTAGGGTGCGTGCAGAAGGCAACCAATCAATGTTTCTCTGTCATCGATGTTTCTATCTCTCTCTCCCTCTCCTTTCCTCTCTATCTAAAAAATCAATAAAAACGTATTTTTTAAATGTTATATATTTACTTCACATGATTTAAAAAATTGAATGAGTGCATTTAAAACGTTAAATAAGCAGTAAAAGATCAAAAAACAGTAAAAGCATCATTATTTGTCATAGATGAAATCTATTTCTATATTAGTTCTGGCTGCTGAAATCAAGTTTTGTAATCCACTCTTTCCCCTCCGCACCTCCAATATATCTGACATAAATGAGGTAGGATGAAGGTATGCCTATGATTACCTTGAGGGTAAAAGCAGAAATCTCCAGAATACTTGCAGGCTGCCTAATGACACCTTCACTATTTTTGAACTGATTTGTTGATGGGGTTTGCATCTAACTACTTTATATGATGTACAGCAGGGCACTTCTTAGAGAGATATTACACACGGAGATTTATTTGGACAGGACCATACACAGTCCTATCTGCAATCATTTATTTTCAGCCTACACATTTTTCAATGTTTGTAAAACTATCCCCCAAATATTATCATAAAAATTCATGATTGATTCTTTGATAACTTCTCTCTAAAATTCAGAAAGAGAAAATGAGGTATGATTGACTTCTTTTCAGTTTCTTATCCAAACTTTTCTATACTGTTGGGGGTAAAAACCACAATAGTAGTTTTTGGAATTGTTTTTACTATATTCTGGGGTGGATATGGTTTATAATGGTTACAAATGGAATTCCAAGGCAAGCTCTGAAATAATAATGTAGAGTAAAATATTCTTCTTACTAAAAATTTCTGGGTTTGGTTCTTTTTCTCCCTTCTCATTTCTTGGACTAGAAAAATTTGGTTAATTTAGGAATTCTTGGAAATTGCACTTGGTAGGCAATTTGGGAGAACAAATATATATAGTAATACACACACACACACACACACACACACACATATATATATATAGTACAATAGTTTTTAAAATGGTCCTGTTACTGAGTTTAGAAACATAAGAATTTGGTGACAGTATACAGTTATAGGAGTGAAACATCTGGTCCAGTTGCAAGTAGATTACTTGGAATAACAGACTCATCTGGGCAGAAAGTATGCAAATGAAGAGAAGTCTCATGAGAAGTCTGTTGGTGGGAAGAAACAGCAGAGCAAGGCTACTTAGAAGAGCAGGCATAATAATACCAAAAGGCAACTATTTTTAACTTTTGGATGTGCATTTGAAGTTTCACAAACAAAAGAATAGGTCACAGTGAGAAAGAAAAAATGATGCAAAACATACCAGTTAACCTTTCTGAATAGTAATGCCATGTGCAGGAGTTTCCCAGCCATCAGCACTGTCCCTGAAGACCATTTATACTTCACAGTATTAATATTCATTAGGCATCACGCCATATGCTGCACAGCAGGGTGCATTGCCAGCAGGCTGTTTGTCATAAAGCCAGATTTAATAAAGCATTGTAAAACAAACATTATGATGAGAAATACAAAATGACAGGCTAATTAAGAGAATCTTAATCGCCATTTTTCCATAATAACATTTGTTTAGTTGTATCTGTCTGTGCTAGCATCCTTCTGGTTCAGCTTGCATTCTATGCACCTTCCTCATCATCCACCCCTTAAGGGAAAAGTACTTAGTGCCTCCTTTTCCCCTCCCACAAATCAGTTATAAGGTAATGAATACCTGTGTGCCACTGATGTTCACGAACATTAACCTTTAATCCTAAAGGAATAGAAAGTATCTCTAATTGAGGTCGTGTACTCACATGCCAGGTGAAATAAGTTGCAGAAATCAACGTATCATCTGAAATCTTTTGTGAAATATTTGGAGTTAATATTTTCAGCTTCAAGAAATCCATCCTGGGTTTTGGAAGTCACCATAGCCTTTGTCTTTTTATCCTGAAACCTATCAAATTTCAAGCAAAAAGAGGTGATGGACATCAAGGGTCTCTTACATTCACTCAAGACTTCTGTATCATATTCTGCATGCTCCCTAACTGATATAGTCTATAAAAGGTGAAAATACCATATTTAGTCATTTGGATAACAGATAGCATATATATTTTTTTCTCCCCTTCCTTTATAAAATACCATTTGAAATGTGTGTATTCTTGTTGCAGGTTCAAAATAGGGGCTTACTAAGAGGCCAGAATGTTGCCTGAGGAAAGGATAAATAGCCAAGCTCCCAAGAGTCTCCCCTAAATTTCCTTGGTATTTTACTAGGATACAAGTTCTTGTTCCCAGATTTGCTGTATCACAGCACAATTAGACTGAAGGAAATTTAAAATTAGAGGTGTGGTTGTAAATATTTAATAACCAACTCTCAGATGAGGAAAACTGAGCCCTGATTTGTAGGATTTGCTGAACTCAAGATACTATTGAGAAGTCATTTAACATGTAGTTGGAAAGTGATGTACATAGGCTGCCAGGAATGTTGATGTAATATAAAATATACAACAAATTAAAATAAGTGGAAAGTCATCAATATCTGGATTTTCCACTTGGGGGAAGAAAAAGAAAGCATTCTGAATGGATTGTATCCATAGTTCCGAGAAAATCTCTGCACTCAGGTCTAAATAATAATTCTAGACAAATCTTGACCAAATAAGCAGTTAAACTGGTACAATTATCAACTCTAACCAAAATTATAATAATGTTAAATGAGGCAGAAAAAAATCACAATGGCCTCTGAAACACAATGTTAAAATTTCCCCAAATATATTTGGAAAAAAAGTAAGTACAATTATTTAAAATACAATTTCTAAAAAAAAGTTTTTAGAAAAGTTGATGACATATTCCATGTTATTTGTCTATATTATAAAAATTATCTTTCTTATTTGAGATATGTTTGTTCAATTAATTTCAAATTTTTGTGGGGATGGCTGGGAATAAGGGGGAAGCTAAACATTTCTTTACGATGTGGGGAAAGTCAAATGAAAACTAGTAGTTTTAACAAAATAATCTGAAAAGTTCTTAACGCTTCAAAACTACCTACTAATTCTGCAGTGTGTTATACGGTAAGCTTGAAAGTGGACAATTCTACATTTTCAATTGATGTTTTGGGATGTTTCTCTGGTCAATTATTTTGCGAATCATTATAGTTATATAACTTTATACAATTAAAAAAGCATATGATTATTGACTTTATTTTATAGTCATCATAGTTAAACTTGTCTTTGAATTCTGGATCCACCGCTTTCTAATTCTTGACTTCCATAAGAAACGTAACTTTTCTGAGTATAGTTTTCATCATTGGCAAAAAAAATGGCACTAGGTATACATTGAATATGCAAAGTATTTTTAACAAAGTAACTGGTTTTAAAAATATATTATTATTATTATTATTTTACACTATTTAAATGGCTACAAGTACTTTGGCCACTGGAAAATAGGAAGACAGTATTTCTCTTTTTTCCTAAGCCTTACATGATAGAATTGTTTTTCCTTTGCACTAATATATTTTCAGGGTGAATTGTATCCATCACAAAAGTAGCATTTATGTCTTTATAGTTCTATTTATTGTTATAAGACCAGTTTAGGAAAGACATGATGAAGGAATTATTCAGGTTAGAGCTTAGATAGAGCGCATTTCTGATAAAAATTTGGATAAGGGTGTAATTTAATGGCAACTACTTTTTTTCTAACCCCATATATCCCTAATATGGGACAATCAACATACAAATGAAATTGGAGGATTAAGGAAGTGCTTGAAATGTGTGCAAACTTATCACTCCTACTAGATAAACTACTTGAGTTTATCTTCTCACAAATTAATTCACATTTAAAAATATATAATATTATTTTCTATTTTCAATCACATCGATTAAAGTATAGACATACCAAATACTACAACAGAGATTCTTAACAATGATTATCTTAATAATTTATGTCTTATTTTGTTTTGGTTTGTTAATGCCTCTGTTCATGTTACAAAGCCCCCCGTAAGTTTATAGTATTCTTTTTCTTTTTTAAAAAAAATAAAGATGTTTGAAAAAATAATATTTTTATTATTTTAATCTTAATTCTTATAATTATTTTTGAGCACACAAAAATGAATTTGAAAATGCATAGCAAAGTGGCAACAAATAAAAAGACATAAATTCTCAAAATTAATAAGTAGTAAAACGTGTTATTGTTTTTTATTAATACAATAGTGCTCATAAAGGCAAAAAAAATTATGTGAGGACATTACACAACAAACATCAATAATTAAAGTTACAGGAGAGAATCCCACATGAATAAAATACTTAGCAACTCTACTAAATTACAGGATAATAGTTTCAAAACATACTCATAAAACTAAGAAATGTGATAAACAGTTTTGAAATGAACTCAGCATGTTCAAGTGTCTCTTTTACTTCTAAAATCATGGGGGGAAAAAGAAAATAAAATGACCAAATTAATTTATTAGAACAAAAGGAACATTTCTCAAAAAAAAAAAATGTACTTACAATTGTTCTAACAAAGTTAGAACATCTACTTTCACTGTTTACATTTTATAAATTATTGATTGTCATTTCTAAGTTCTATACTCTTGTGATTCACGGGAAATATTTATTTTTATATTTAATTTAAACTTCATATTTAGCACACATTTATGAAGCTATAGACGTAAATGATTTAAATGCAATAAAATCTTTGTCATGAACAAAATTACATTAAACAGTTATATTACTAGGCTAAACATCTTTACTCATAGTTAAAATAAAAAGATAGGTATCTATACTTCATTATGAAGGGAAAAGAATCATTAAACAAAGTGGCTGCACATATTAAGAAATAAAATTATTTTCCTGAAATTTTATTGCCCTAATCTAATTATCATCTTTATGAAAACTAAGTTTACTCACAGGTAGTAGAGGATACGTCTATTAAATCAATCATTTTGACAGAATTTATGAATCAGTTAAATTCATGGAGAAGTGTCCACTTACGTAGTCTATAATGTGATTCAGCATTTCTCTAAGTTTTTTCAGGGTTTACCAGATGTTTGATTATAAAGATCAATTGCTTTGGGTGTAAAAAAAACAACAACTGTGAATCTATTCTCAGGCAACAAGTTTAATTAGAGAGTAAACATAGCATTACAATTTTTAAAAAAGCTTATATCATCAGTCTAAACTCAATAACATCCACCTGAAACTGAGTTCAGTGAAATGGACCGACATGTTGACACACAGTATAGAAGTGCATTTATTACAGAACAAACCAGACTCCTTATTTCTTGGCAACTTTTATGACTAGATGTGCCCTGAGCTCATCTTTAACAGTGAAGTGTGCGGGCTGCACACTGGATCCTCTGTGTGGCTCCTACCCCTGCAGTTAGAGGGAGTAAACTCAGTGACTCAGTGAACCCAGTGATCTACATCACTTAAGTAATTCCTCGGTAACAAGCAAAACATTAGTAATGTTGTGTGTTCACTAAAATTTGGTATCCTGGAGCCATAGATTAAATGGTACTTGGTTGAATATTATATATATATATATATATATATATATATATATATATATATATATATTAGTTTCCACATGTTCTCATTCTATTTATTGTTTTTGCTGCTGTTGCTACTGATCTAGTGTGATTACAATTATGTTTTAAATCATTAATATTCAGAAAAGCCTAAAGGTAGTATTATTTTGTGTTAACTATATAGAGAATAATATATAAAAGACACCTAAAATTAATGTTTAGAAAACCTGAACTAATATTTAAGAATCATAAAAAAGTAGATATTTTTAAAAAATATTACAGCAGTAGTAATTTAAACAGCATGGGATTTGTGCAAATAAAAATGATCAATGAGCCCTGGCCGGTTTGGCTCAGCAGTTAGAGCATCGGCCAGCGGACCCGGGACCCATGGGTTCAATTCTAGTCAAGGGCGCAGACCTTGGTTGTGATTTGGTCCCCGGCCCTGGCTGGGGTCATGCGGGAGGCAGCCGGTCAATGTGTCTCTCTCACATCAATGTTTCTCTGTCTCTCTCTCCTCCCTCCCTCCCACTCTATCTGAATATCAATGGAAAAATATCCTTGGGTGAGGATTAAAAAAAAAAGATCAATGAAAGAGAATGAATTTCCTTTAAATGGATTATATGTACACAAAATTATTATGATAAAAATGTGAAAAACCAATATAAAATGAATATATGTCTAATAAATTATGTTGATAAAATTGATCAAGGGAAAAGAAAAATTACATAACTTCTTTCTTCTTATGTGTCATGATAAATTTGATTGCCTAACCATTGCTCAGATTTCTTAAGTTTCACATAAGTAATCAAACATAATTATTTTACTGTAGCATTTATTTCACAGTAGATAATATATAAATATTAATTATGACCAAGAAATCTGAAGTATATTTTTTGAAGTTAAGTCCCACGTGTTATAGTTGATAATTCCAAGTAGAGCGTAGTGCTTAGCCCATAAATCAGTGTCATAAAATATTTGTCTAGCAGATTATTATGTATTGAGACTATGTATCCAACCCATCTAAGTACCATTTCAAAACAAAAGATTTCTTGCAACTGATTTAAGAGAGTTTAGACAGATTATAAAAAGAATTAATAGAAACTATAGACTACTTGCAAAGATATAAAGATATGTAAGGAATCTAGTAGTCCTCAGACTCCAATCAAAGAATTTTGCAAGAGAGCTAGAAAACAATAGTTGTCAGGCTTCTACATTTGTGTCTTGCTTAGGGTTTTTTGTGTTTCATGTTCTGTTGCGTTTTCTCTCTCTCTCTCTCTCTCTCTCTCTCTCTCTCTCTCTCTCTCTCTCTCTCTCTCCCCCCATCTATCTAGATTCCACGTCCTATATATAACAGCATTAGTTTGCGATAAGAAGTCTTCCATGTGTTAATTTCTCTGTCTGACCTTGTTCAAATCCCATATCAAAGTTTTTGTTTTTGAATTTGCACTTGGTAGGTTTTTTTTATCATTATTGCATTTCTCTGTCCTTTCTGTTTCTCAATGTATACCTTTCAACTTACCATGAATTTACACATGAATACTTAGAATGAACAAATTAATCAGAGTAGTTACATGTGTAGTAGGAGAAAGAGACAAGAACCACAGTCCATATAAGCAACAAACTTAAATACTTACCTCAGGTGTAACATGTTTAAATTCAGGTATAGAGTCCTGGCTGGATAGCTCAGTTAGAGCATCGCCCTGATACACCAAGACTGTGGGTTCCATCCCCAGTTAGGACACATAGAAGAATCAACCAATGAATGCATAAGTGAGTGGAATAACAAATCGATATCTCTCACTCTCTATTACATAAATATTAATTAATTAATTAATTAATAATTCAGGTGTACTGAATTATAACTTTACTTGGCTGTAACTAATTCTACCTACTCTGATTCCTAATTCTGAACCACTAGGAAACCTTTACCTTAGTCTCCTCAGTAAAATTTCTGGTCGATGTGTGTAAAGGGGGAAAGCGGACCTGAAGAAGGGAAGGCTATGGAATGTTCAAGCTTTCTGAGATAGGAGGGTGTCTTTCTCAGACGGGCCTACACATGGCTCTCCAAAGATATCTCTTCTTAAATTTCTGCCTGGCTTACTTGTGCCAAATTAGGAGTCATGGAGTCCAGTGAGTATTTCACAATGTGCCAGAGGGCCCAGAAGTTTGTGAGAGGCTCTTATCACACGTAAGAATCACAAAGCTTTTACTTCTCTGGAGTTTCCACCTCCTAGGTGTACATGACCCTCTGTGGGGCTCATGTACTCTCTTTACCCCAGGGGCCCATGTACTTTTGTTCATCCAAGGGAAACATGTACGACTTTTTAAAATTTTTTTACATACTGATTTTTAGAGAAAGAGAGAGAGAGAGATTTGTTGTTCCACTTATTTACACCTTTATTGGCTGATTCTTGTATGAGCCCTGACCTGGGATGGAGCAGAAATCTTGCTATATGGGGAAAACGCTCTAACCAATTGAGCTACCTGGCCAGGGCCCCACGTACTTTTAAATTTTCACTGCCTCTTGTCTGTTCCTTTAAACACAAATCCTAGACTTTTCTTAAAATGTGCACAAAGTCTGTTTGATAAAATAGTAAAATATTTCTCTCTACAAAAATTTTCAGTTATCTCTCCCTTAATCTAAGTTTCTGCAAAAAGAAAACGAATGTGTCATATTCACAGCCAATGGAAAATAATCAACCCCAAATATCTTCATTGTTAGACATATGAGGTATTTTTTATACAATTTTATTAAAAGGGAAATTTTAATTTGTTGCTAATATTCTAAAAACTGGATTTCTAGTTTCTTAAATTGGGATTCAGGAGAGCCCTATATTCCTGCATCACAAAAAGTAGTGCTGAGTTAGCTCTGCTCACTTAAGATGATTCTCAAGCCTATTTCATGACAGTTCTCATCAGTCTTAAAACCTGAGGATAGTTCTAGTTGCCATTCATCAGTGATCTTTCACTACTGTTTCTCTTATACCTACCTGGTCATTTCACTCTTTCATAGGAACTGTCTTGCCCTCTATAAGGATTTGATTTTGTATATAGGACAAAGGGCTTATGTTTTGGAACCTAAGTATAGAAATTTTGAAAAGCTTTTTTTTCTGTCTTGTCATATCCCGGGGAACAATGAGCCCAGGCCAATTAATTGTTTCTGAAAGACCAAGCCACACTGGAGAAGCAAAGGACATAGATTGATATTTCAAATATATTATTCAATCACTGACTTGTCAAATTATTTTATACATTATTCTAATCATAAAATAAACTTTACAATCCTTAATTCATATAAAGCCCCAAAGGTGACACCAGTTTATCAAACACATCAATATGTATGTAGGCATTAGCTTTATGGATGGTTTTAAAGAGGCATCAGGAAACTCAACACTTTTAGAGATTTAATTTTAGTGAAACCTTAAATATAATTAATTCAAAATAAAACCAAATGACTTCAAATCTGCATGTAAAATTTGAAATGCACAACTTACCAGAAAGGCTTTTGCAGAGATGGCTGACGTGGAGTTCCAGCTATGATGTCATACTAGCTAAAGCTGTGTTAAAATGGAACCAGAAGGGTTTTCCTTTCAAAGGACCAGATCTAGTCTGTAAAAAATCAATTTCCTTGCAGGTGGATACCATAAACAGGCTGAGGTGTGTGAGTACTATATGCATAGTAGGGCCTTAATATAACTGGGGAAAAAGTGACTGCATGCTGACTGAAGGGAAAAAAAAAAGCCAGAAACACATGAAAAGTGTTCCATTTTTTAGAGTAAATAGAAAATGTCACATAGATTGAATTTTAAAATGTGCCTTACACAGATCAATTATCTATTAAAACAGTATTCAGATTCTCCAGACATGGAAATTTTAGACACATAAAGAGGTTCATTTACATTTAAAGGCAGAGGTGGACGGCTAAACATGTTTTCAGACTGACTCCTGCTTCCCAGGCATCTCTGCATGAGATAGCTTATGTAGTGGAGAGTTTGTTTATACCATGTTCCTATTTCATTTCTTTCCTCTAGATGTTAACATTCCAATAGTACATATGAGGGAATTGAGTCCAAGTAGTTGAGAACCTGATCCCAAGCTAAGATTAAGTAATTAAGAGAGCAAGGAACTGAATAGCACTTGTCCCTGAGGCTGTCCATGTGTTGGATAATCACACAGTTTGAACTTGAAGTACTGGATTTCTGTTGCACGCATTTTTTGTGTCTCATCCATTCTTTATACACGTGTCAGAAATAGAAATGCTTTCTTCTTGAGCTCCTTCTCCCTTTCTTCCTCAATCTTAGGGGGGGAAAGTGGTCTCTGTTTAGATACTATCATGAACCTTTTTTAAAAAAAATCATACAATTTATCAAAATTATGCTAAGAAAGAGGTAGGTAGACTGTTATCTCTGACCTAGCTTACCTCCTTCATTTTATAAATGAGGAAACTAAGTCCCAGTGGGAGTATGTCCTAATTCAACGGAATTCACTACTTTTTTATAGTTCTTTCAAACATAATTTTAGGCAGTTCATAGGCAAATATGGCAATATAGATGTAACACAAAGAAAAGTGGGGAATATGGATGAAAGAAAGAAAATGGTTAAAACATTGTGTTTAGCATCATATTGTATTAGAAGAAATGCAGGTTCATAGATGATTATGATGGTCATGATAAATGCCATAAACTGTCTATAAGGTAAAGTGGTAAACATCAAGAAATACTTTATTTCATATGGCTAATCAAGAAGTTTCCACAAGAAATTTTCAAATGAACAGAAATGAGAATGTTTAATTCTCTCATGAGGCATATATGTAAAATAAATAGGAGTTAAAGACTTTATTCAAGTTATTAATTAATGAGGGAACCAATAAAATGGCTAAGCTATCTCCAAAGGCAGTCACCTGAAACCAATCAGAATAATATTGAATGTAAATTGTAACTGAAAAGTAAATTCAAAAAAAATTTTTTAAGAAATATATATATATATACACACACGCACATATGCCATCAGAATGATATTTTCATTTTTTAAATATATCAGAAAAAGATTTTGAGTGTAGATACAAAGTTAGAGATTCGCTTACAGAATGAATGGTGATGTGAGGAGTTCTGTGGACTCTCTTGTTCCTCAGAAAAACAACCACAGATTATGAAAATTATATGTTTTAAATCCTAAATATCCTGTAATAATTTCTGAAATTGTCCTAAGGGCATACAAGCACACAGCATATGAAGAACCATTTATTCAGGAAAATCTACTAAATCTCTGTAAGATAAGTGAGAATCTGTGGCACTTAGGCCATAACCCACTCCCTCCCCAACTCCCACACGCAGCTCAGTGTGATAGGAACTCCACTCTGGGAAGAGAGTGCCAAACAATGGGGCCTCTCTACCCTCAGCTCTCACTCAGTGGCTACAGTGTCTCCGTGGAGGGGCAGTATTTCTTGTACCTCCCCCTGTCCAGCTTCATGTTGCAGAAGCTAAATTCCAGATGAGCACAGCTGAGAGATTAGGTCTCCCTTCATCTATGCAGCCCTCACTTTCAGAAAGATGCTCAAGGCCAGGAACAGCAGGCAGAGAATACTGGGGTTCCAGTCACCTTTCTCCAGCAACCACGTCATGCATAGTTTCTAGGCCAGAGGAGGCGAACCAAGAAGAGAGAGAACTAAGAACAGAGAGATCCAAGGCTCTTCCCAAAGGAAATGACTTTCTTTAGAATGGAGTGCAGTTGCTCCTCAACTTAATATAGGGTTATGTCCCCATAAATCAACTGTAAGTTAAAAATATTGCTAAATAGAAAATGCATTTAACACTGCACTCTAGTATTGGTTGTTTACCTCTGACTGCATGGCTGTCCGGGACCTGTGGCCCACTGCTGCAGCCTAAGACCACAAGACAGTATCTATACTGCACATCCATAGCCTGAGAAGAGATCGAAATTCAAAATTCAAAATAGGGTTTCCACCTAATGCGTACAGCTTTTACACCATCAATGAAGTAGAAAAATCCTATATTGGATCACCGTAAGTCAGGGCCCCACTTTACAGGGAAGTTTACAACTAAGGGCTGTTTTGAAAACAATGGAAATTCTAGAAGGATGCTATCAAGAGAAGGTTAGTAGCTCCTTGAGAACAAGCTAAACCATAGGTGGGTTAGCTTACCAGAGTGAACTACAGAAATAGACAACTAATAATTGTTTTTGTGGGATCAGAACAAACCTCAAAAATTTTCCCTAAAAAGGGCCTATATTCATCTGGATCAAACAGTGGAGCAAATTTTGGTCCAGGTCATCATCAAAGACAATAGAGCAATCAGCTGGCAATTATGGGAGGAGTCAACATCTGGGTTGACAGAGGCAGACTGTGGAATTGATAGACCAGGAGAGTTAGGAAAGCCCTGCTAAAACCAGTCCTACAGGAGACTGCTTGTGCTCAAGGAGTGTCCTCCTAGGAATAACACCAGAGACTTCACACAGTGGGAGCAATAAACTTCACTAAATTAGTCTAGTCAAGCCACTAAACCAATAAATAAGCACACAAGCAGTCGGAGAGAAGAGGGAATCAGTACCCAGAGTTGCTACAGTATATGATCTAAAGTCCAGTTTTTTGTTTTGTTTTGTTTTTTTAATTTTTTTTCTTTATTAATTTTTAGAGAGAGGAAGGGAGAGGGAGAGATAGAAACATCGATGAGAGAGAACATCAATTGGCCGCCTCCTATATGCCCCCTACTGGGGATTTGGCTCACAACCTGGGCATGTTCCTTGACCAGGAATCGAACCAGTGACCTCTTGGTGCATGGGTTGACACTCAACCAGGGAGCCACACCAGCCAGGCTAAAGTCCAGTTTTTAACAACAACAAAAAAATATGAGACATACAAAGAAACAGGAGTGTGACCATATACCGAGAAAAAAAGCAGTGAGGAGGCCCAAATGTTGGACTCAATCAAAAACTTCAAAGCACATATTGCAAATGTGTTCAAGGAACTAAAGGAAACCACGCCTTGAAGGCCTAGGAGGGACAGGGGCGGGGTGGAGGGAGGCCAAGGGGGATGGAGAATGGGGGACAGCTATAATAGAGTCAACAATAAAAAAATTCAAACCTGTATTTCACATATCTAATAAAAATTATCATAAAAATGTTTTAAAAAATTAACGAAGATTTGAGGAAATGTCTTATTAGATAGAGACTATCAATAAGGACAAAGTTAATGTCTTTAATGGCAATAATCATACTGAGTTATCTTTTCTACCAAATGAGGTTCATTTGCATATATACTGGGTGTAATATGTTAACAGGAACCTTCAGAGAGTCTAAGCCATTGATTATT
This sequence comes from Tadarida brasiliensis, assembly GCA_030848825.1. Classification (NCBI taxonomy): domain Eukaryota; kingdom Metazoa; phylum Chordata; class Mammalia; order Chiroptera; family Molossidae; genus Tadarida; species Tadarida brasiliensis. Next base: position 87,167,139 of record CM061260.1, on the reverse strand, counting down.
AGGGAATAGCACAGTCCAACAATGGCACAGTCTTCTAGAAAAAAACAATACCCTTTGTGTGGCTGTAAGAAACAGTTTCATGGCATAATAATAAAAGGAACTGCAGACATCTTCTTTCCTTTATTTAAAAGTTTTGAATAATTTGTTTTAACAAAAACTATGTCCCCAGGTGGACTGGGATATTAAGGTAAAGGAAACAACATGTACAAAAACAAGAAGGAGAAAATAGCAGAATGTGCTTGGAGAACAGGTAATTTATTGATGACTGTGTATAAATTATTAGATACGGAAGAGAAGCTTATAGAGTTAGAATCAAGAAGCCACTTGTGTGTCTGGCTAAATAAGAAGTCTGCACTTTGTGTGAATATTAATCTCACCCTTTAAAGATTTTAAATAAAGGTGAACATGGTTTTAAAGGAAACAGAAGTGAGAAAGGTAGACTTGAAGGAGAATAGATTGCAAAGATTAATCTTGCAGAGTTGTCGAGAGTCCTTCTGTACATTTAATGTGCACACAAATCACTTGAGAAACTTGTCAAATTCAGGCTTGTATTTAGTAGATCTGAGAAGGAGCCTGAAATTTTGCATTTCTAAAAAGCTCCCAGGTAATGTCAATGCTATTGCTGGTCTTTGGACCACACACTGATTAGCAAGAATCAAGATCAGAACAGTCTAATAAAAATACAATGCAACTCATATGTGCAATTTTATTTTTTGGTAGGCACATTCAACAAAAGTAGAAAAAGAAATAGATCAAAATTAATATTAAAAATAGATTTTATCTAACCCAATAGATTGAAAATATCAGTTCAACATATCAATTAAAAATAAAGACTGATAATCATATATTTTGCATTCTTTCATTCATACTCAGTGTTAGATATCCAGTTTTTTTTTTACTCTTACTACACATTTCAATTCAGACTCTAAGTTTTCATTGGGAATAATTGATCTGCATTTAGATTTCATAAAACTTATAGTTGAAAAAGATTTACATACCCACATTGTTCCAAACATACTCAACATTTTTGCAATAACAGAGTAAAATTTTATTTTAATAATTTTAATTATTTAAAATTGAACAACATTAAAGATCAGTTCCTTAGCTGCATTATCCACATTTCAGGTGCTACATTGTTGGAGAACACAGGTCTAGATGAGACCAAGGAGATTAAGCAGTGCTATTTTGTGGCATGTAAGTGGTACATTAAAGTAAAGATGTATAAAAAGAACTCAAAAAATACTCAAAGAGGTATTGAAAAAACAGGAGTCAGTATTCATTTTTTCTTAAAGCTCAAGAGAGACAATTGTGCAACTGCTTGTCTTTAGTGATGTTCCATTGGTAGCAAAAATTTGATCATGCTGGGCGTATTTACACCATAGTCAGTAACAAATGCTCCCTTCCTCTTCAAAAGTCAGTTGTTAAATATTTAGCAGCACATCACTGGAGTTAAAATATTTTAGGAATCTTCCTGGCTGGCGTGGCTCAGTGGATTGAGCATCATCCCATGGACTGAGAGGTCCCGGTTTGATTCCTGGTCAGGGTACACACCCGTGTTGTGGGCCCGATACCCAGGAGGCAGCCAATAGATGTTTCTCTCTCACATCAATGTTTCTATCTCTCTCTCCCTTCCTCTCTCTCTAAAAAATCAATAAAAACATACTTAAAAAATATTTTAGGAATCAGATCAGTTTATTTTCATTTTCTAAACTAACAGCTTTCCATCCAAATGAAATATAAAATCCTATAATCTAGCTTTTCTTTTTCACCAACCCAAGTCAATTTTCTCATTACTTAGTTCTAGCAAAGGATATGTATTTTCTTCTATAATCTAGCTTTAGTTGACCTCTCCAAAATCATTCACATTCTGGTATTAGATTGTTCTGCTCTTCTTATAACAATAACAAGCTTGTTATAACTTGGTATTCTCTTTGCTTTTTGAACATTTTCTCCAGAAATCTGTGAATTTGTCCTTTTGCATATTTGCTGCAGCGGTTCTCAACCTGTGGGTGGTGGCCCCTTTGGGGGTCGAACCACCCTTTCACAGGGGTCGCCTAAGACATAACAGTAGCAAAATTACAGTTATGAAATAGCAACAAAAATAATTTTATGGTTGGGGGTCACCACAACATGAGGAACTGTATTAAAGGGTCTCGGCATTAGGAAGGTTGAGAACCACTGGAAAGTTCATTTCTCAGAAAAGCCTTCAGGAGCCGGTCCTTCCCTAACTATTGGTGGCTATCTAAAGCAGCCTTGCTTTATTTTCTTTCTAGAATTAAACACAATCTTTTTTTTTTTTTTTTTGCTTGTTCATTTACTTCTTGTCTGTCTCAGGGAAAAAAAAAAAAAAAGTAAGGTGTGCTGGTTTGGCTCAGCGGTTAGAGTGTCGGCCTGTGGACCAGAGACTCCCAGGTTCAGTTCCCGCTAAGGGCACGAACCTCAGTTGCGATTTGGCCCCAGCCCCGGTTGGGGCTGTGCAGGTGGCAACCAGTAGATGTGTCTCTCTCACATCAATGTTTCTCTCTCTCTCTTCCTCCTTCTCTCCCTCCTGCTCTATCGGAAGATAAATGCAAAAATGTCTTTCAGTGAGGATAAAAATAAATAAAACGTAAGGTTCGTGAGGACTTGATTGGTTTTGTTCCAGAGCCTCAAGCTTCTAGCACAATATATGATGCATATGGTATCGCTCAGTAAGGCTTTAATGCATGTGAGATAACTGAATGAATGAATGAATGAATGAATGAATGAATGAATGAATGAATTTAAATGGAACCCATACTACATGGATTTGGTGACTAATTGGATATAGGGGATAAAAGAGCCAAGAGAGCCAAGTGGCTCTTTGTATACAGGCTTAGATGATCAGGAAGACATTCACAGATAAGACAATGAATGCAAGAGGAGGAACTGATATGATGATGAGTATCACAACTTCAGCTTTCACCATGCTGAGTGTAAGTGATTGTGGAAACTAGAAATTGTAAAGTCCAAAAGGACGTTAGATATGCAGGCTGGATTTGGGGGGAAAGGCAGGCTCTATTTAGAGACCTGATACATACTGTTTATAGGCTGCAGCGCTAATCACAGAGGTAAATTAGATCACTTAGGAAGGTGGTGATGAAAGGAGAAGACAAGAAAGTTAAGTATGGCATTCTGAAGAACACAGAAATTTAAGTAGCACTTAGAGGTAAAAAATGTAGAAAGGAGTTTTTTTTTAAAAAAAAACAGAGATAGTATAGAAAACCAGGAGTCAGTCTTCATTTATAGTTTCAACAAAAAAAAATTCAAGCCTTGTGCTGACATACTGAGCAATCAGTAGGAATAAGATTTGATTTCTACAAGATTTCAGGAAAATAAGCACATGGCACAAAATAATTAGTCAGAAAGGCCTAATTGTTGGGTAGGGGTTTAGAGTACACATAAGGCTGTGCATAAATCTTTTCTGACTCAAATCTCTCTTCCCCACAGTCATTGATAGCACTTCTCAGTCCCTCCAACCTGAGTCAAGAGTTAAGAAAGAGAAGCGTAAGTGGTAGAGAGCTGGGGTCCCGAAATATCTGCTCTAAGATCTTCTTTTGAAAGCCAGGATACTAAAAAATGTCAATGTCAAAACAATGTATTCCTTGTCCAGCCCATATATCTCAGTTGGTTGAGCATCATCCCATGCACCAAGAGGTCACCAGTTCAATTCCTGGTCAGGTCAGGGCACATACCTGGGTTTCGGGCTTGATTCCCAGTAGGGGGCATGCAGAAAGCAGCCAATCAATGTTTCTCTCTCTCTTTCTCTCCCTTCCTCTCTCTCTAAAATCAATAAAAACATATTTTTTAAAGTGTAGTCCTTGAGGAACAACCAACCACTGCGTTAAGAGAAAGATGACTCCCCAGGGTGCCAAAGTCCAGAGGTGGCCAGTACTGCTGCTCAGGCACCAGAAGAGCCACTGCATCAGGACTAGCAGAAGAGTCTTGGAGCCATGACAACAACAGGGTTATATGAAGCTGGGCCCACAGATCATTTCTCATCTTGGGAACTATGTTGAGACCCTGCCACTGGGCAAGTGGGTTCTTGGTGCTACTCATCTATGCAGCTCGAGACCAGCTCATGTGTTACAGTGATTTTCCCAGATCCATACATTTTATGGGAGTTAAACTGGATATTAACTTACTGGTTATTAGGTTACTAACTGGAAATATATTTTTAAAATACAAATTTTCTTGAATCTGTCATAATACTCTAAAGTGCAGAGTCATATCTATTTGTTTGCAGACACCCTTATCAATCATCTTCCCATTATGTTGTCTAATTATTGGTACTACAATAAGGTCATTACTCTATTCTATTCATATATGATATTCTTATATATTATCCCTTATTTGTTTTTATAACTTCACTACTTGAAAATAGTAAGGGCTTAATGTATAGTCTCTGAATTATTAAACAGCTTTTAGCTCTGCTTTTTTTCCCAGTTAACTTTGCACTTTATTTTTCATTCTCCATAGAATTTTGATTTTGTAATAATAAACATATTCTGACATATACCATTGAAACAAAACTTTCACTTTATGAAAGATCAGCAAAAATACATCAACAAAGATGTAACTCATGCATGTACAAAAATACATCATAATCTTAAAACCAACTGATCACACTCAATAACCTTTACATCTGGCATACATACCAGTTACACCCTAGAAAAGCTACTGTCTTTGGCAGGTGGTTAATGTATGTCAGTAATGACACTGATCAATCATAACACTTCTGAAACATTCATGCTTTATCAGTTAAACCTAAAATAAATCAACAAGGGTATTTAAACATAATTGTGGGAAATAGCCAAGAGTCCCCAAAGTGGCATCCCACTTAGAAATTAACTGGGGGCACACAAAGAAACATCCTACTAAGACATTGGGGAGACAGCTGATATAATTTCAACCTAAAATCAGAGCAGATGAAATGAAATATAATTCAGAATAACTGAATGCTGACTTTCCTTTGAATCACTAAGCTAATTTTTACTTTTCAATGTCTACAAGTGTGCATTCACTAGGGAGCATTCTGGTTATTATAAAAGAGTCTGTCAGCTAAAGTAAAGATCAAAATACAAATTGTAGCACATAGGGACATTATATGAATTTGTGTTACTCCCTGGAGAACTTTAGGTTTATAAAAAGCAATGAATGGATTACATGAAGACATAAATATGTTCCTGCATTTTCATCTGTGACAGATACACTCTTATTGCAATGCAGTCTTAAAACTACACCACCTTGGGCTATGAGCTCATCAGAACTCTCAAGCTCAGCAGGGTCAAATCTGGCTAATGTTCGGAAGGGTGACCTCCAAGGAAAATCCAGGTGCAAGAGGATATGATGTTAGTAATTCAATAGATGACATGGTTCCCTTTAAGTCACTAATAAGCAATTTCCCCTCAAGGAAGTTCTCAGACACCAAGCTACTGGATGTTTCTTCATAAAGATTTAACAACACAGGCATTGAAGATCTCTTGATTTTTTTTCCCCTATCTATGTTATCATGATAATCATTCTGGTTTTAACATTTTTTATTGAGGTAAAATAAACATAATATAAAATTTACCATCTTAATCCTTTTTAAATACATGTCAGTGATGTATAAATACATTCGTACTGTTGTGCAACCATCACCACCATCCATCTTCAGAATTCTTTTCATCTTACAAAACTGAACTCTATCAGCACTAAACAATAACTCCCCATTCTCCTTCCTCCAAGCCCCTGGCAACCATCATTTTGCATTCTGTCTCTGTGATTTTTATTACTCTAGGAACCTCATATAAGTGGAACCATAAAGTATTTATCTTTTTGTGATTGGCTTATTTCATGTAGAATAAATGTCCTCAAGTTTCATCCAGGTTGTAGCATATGTCAGAATTTTGATCAATTTTCTTGATCTTTCAAAATAACCTAAATTTGTGGGACTGAGTGGAAAAAAGGCTGATTACTTGTCATGGTTAATTTTATGTGTCAACTAGACTGAGCCATGTGAAATCTAGATATTTGGTTAAACTATATTTTGGGTGTTTCTGTCAGTGTTTCTGGATGAGATTAACATTTGAATCGGTATACTGAGTAGAGGAAATTGCTCTCCCCAATATGGGTGGGCGTCACCCAATCTTTTGAAGGCATGAATAGAACAAAAGGCTAAGAAAGGGAGAATTTACTTTCTCTGCCTGAGTGTGTCTGAGCTGGAACATTGGTCTTCTCCTGCCTTTGGTCTTAGAGTTGGAATGGAATTTATACTATTAACTCTCCTGGTTCTCAGACCTTTGGACTCAGATTATACCATTGGCTCTCCTGGGTGATTCCATCCTTCCAACCTCAGATCTTGGGACTGCTCAGTCTGCATAATTGTGGAAGCCAATTTATATATATATATATATTCTATTCTATTGTTCTGTCAACTAATATACCAAGTATATGTACTCCAGCATGCCCAGTTCTATGAACTCTTTTGTTCCTTTTTATACTTTCTGTCCCAGGAGTTTTGACATTTATGCTGTATTTAATGTAAGCCATTACTTTCTTCAAGTTTCCAAAAGCCATTTTATAAGCACTGTCATTCAGTCATTGCCAGAGAGCTAAATACTATATTCTAGGATTTAAAAAAACCCTCAGGTAAATGTTCCCTTATCAAGTCTTATGTTCATCCCATCAATCCTGCCACCTTAGGATCCAGTCACATATACAGTCCCCTGGTTTTGCCCATGCATGAATGCTAGGTCCCACAGTTCTCTGGGGCATAGTCCCTTTCTCTCTTAAGAAGGTTTAGCATTTCCTTGGCCTGTTTATTCTGTTACTCGATCTATGTATTGATCTGGTAGTGGAACGTAAGGTGAAATTAGACCTTGAAGGGGATATTGTTGCATATTTTCTTTAAGCAAGAGGCACTAGTCTTTAACTGGGACTGGGCCATATCTGTAGAGATTAGGGAGATAGGGCGTTTTTTAAAACAAAGTTTTTGTTTTTGAATTTTGCCTTCTTTGACTTGAATGTTCCCTAGGTGTTCTCAGGGTCTCAGCTCTTCTCAACCAAAGCCCTGACCTTGGCAAAGCTGATTTGAGTAACTGAGAATTCAAATATCTTTGTATAAATTTGTATTACTTTTATTATTAATCCCTAAGCCTGGATCTGTGGGTTGTGTGTTGTTTTTTTTTTTCCAACACTCTAGGTGTATGCAAGAGATAAAAGACTTTTTAAAATGCTACTAAGGAGGTCCTCTGACATTTTCACTTCACCCTCATTTAGTAATCATGCACCCTCAGCTTTTCATTCATTGTATTTCTCAAATGGGGCAGTGGGTATTCAGCAAAACCCATCTGACTCCATTGTTAATATAATTAATACTTTCTCCCAAAGCTCACTTCCTGAGATATTATTGCATTTGCCTTTGAATTCTTTTTTTTTTTTTTTTTTTTTTTTTAGAGAGAGAGAGACCTCAATTTATTGTTCCACATACGTATTGCATTCATTGGTTATTTCTTGTATGTGCCCCGACCAGAAATCAAACCCGCAACCTTGGCATTTAGGGGCAATGCTCTAAGCCAGCAGTTCTCAACTTGTGGGTCACAACCCTTTAGGGGTCAAACGATCCTTTCACAGGGGTCGCCTAAGACCATCGGAAAACACATATTTCTGATGGTCTTAGGAACCGAGACACTGCTCCTCTATCAGTCTCCAGGCAGTCCACCCACATGCAGATATGCCCACATACGAGTACCCGGCGTGATGACATCATCGGGCCAACCCCATCACATACACCCCATACAAATACAGGTATATGTGACAGGGTTGGCACCATAATGTACTTATGCAGACCAGTCACACGTGTAAAGAGCAGCTACTGTGTAGAAAACAGCTACTCTGTTAAAAGCAGCTTCTGTGTTAAAAGCAGCAGTATTGGAGGTAAAACGACACTTCATGAATTATAATTACTGGGTAAATGTAAAATCATGTACTGTAAAATCATCAGCTACTGCAAAAAAAAATATCTGTGCCATGGGAACTTAATCTGGATGCTGATCAGTCTTTTTGTATTCAGCTGTGGTTGATGTGAATACTGCCCCCTTGTGACAGTAACAGTATGTAAAAAACAACAACACAGAGAATGGTAAATCATAGGAAATTTTAATGAACTGTATTGACTAAACTATGCCATGTATCATCTTTTGTATTATTAAAGCTATTGTTATATATTATTTTCATTAGCAAACCATCCCATGACAATGGATCATGTAGAGAAGAACGTTAAGAAAAGAAAATATAGTGAGGATTTTTTACAGTATGGTTTTACCTCAATAATTACAGCAGGAATTGAGAAACTGCAATGTGTTATTTGTTGTGAAGTTCTATCAGCCGAATCCATGAAGCCAAACAAACTAAAACGCCATTTTGATAGCAAGTATCCGAGCTTTGCCGGCAAGGATACCAACTATTTTAGAAGCAAAGCTGATGGACTCAAGAAGGCCAGACTTGACATTGGTGGCAAGTACCACAAACAAAACATAGCAGCCATTGAAGCTTCATATTTGGTGGCACTCAGAATCGCCCGAGCTATGAAACCTCACACCATTGCTGAAGATTTACTGTTGCCAGCAGCCAAAGACATTGTTTGAGTTATGATCGGGACAAATTTGTTATGAAATTGAGTGCAATTTCCTTATCTAACGACACTGTCCACAAAAGAATAGATGACATGTCTGCTGATATTCTTGATCATGTAATCCAGGAAATTAAATCTGCTCCATTTCCAATATTTAGCATCCAGCTTGATGAATCTACAGATGTTGCAAACTGTTCACAGTTACTGGTTTACGTGAGGTATATTAATGATGGCAACTTTAAAGATGAGTTTATTTTTTGCAAACCTCTTGAAACGACAACTACTGCATGTGATGTATTTGACACACTTGGTTCATTTCTGAAAGAGCATAAGATCTCTTGGGAAAAGGTTTGTGGTATTTGCACAGATGGTGCTCCAGCTATGCTAGGATGTCGATCTGGATTTCAACATTTGGTACTGAATGAGTCACCAAAAGTCGTCGGAACTCACTGTATGATTCATCGGCAAATATTAACAATGAAGATGCTGCCACAAGAGCTACAAGAAGTAATGAAAAGCATCATAAGTTCTGTCAATTTTGTAAAGGTGAGCACTTTAAACAGTCGACTGTTTTCGCAACTGTGCAACGAGTTGGATGCACCGAACAATGCTCTGCTATTTCACACTGAAGTGACATGTTTGTTGACAGGAAAAGTTTTAAAACGTGTTTTTCAGCTAAACTCAAAATGTTTTTTAATCAGAAAGCAAGACCACAATTTGAAGCACTTTTCAGCAATAAAAGTGAACTGCAGAAAATAGCTTACTTGGTTGACATCTTTGCCATCTTGAATGAGTTAAATTTATCACTGCAAGGACCAGATGCAACATGCCTCGATTTCTCTGAAAAGATCTGATCATTCCAAATGAAACTTCAGCCCTGGCCGGTTTGGCTCAGCAGTTAGAGCATCGGCCCGCGGACCAGAGAGTCCCGGGTTCAGTTCCCGCTAAGGGCACGTACCTCGGTTGCAGTTTGCCCCCGGCCCTGGTTGGGGTCATGTGGGTGACAACCAGTCGATGTGTCTCTCTCACATCGATGTTTCTCTCTTTCTCTTCCTCCCTCTCTCCCTCCGGCTCTATCTGCAAATAAATGCAAAAATGTCCTCGAGTGAGGATAAAAAAAAATTTTTTTTTAAAACAAACAAACAACAACAAAAAAACAAATGAAACTTCAGCTTTGGCAAAAAAAATTGAATGTTGCCTACCTTATCTGCTTTCTTTGAGGAACATGGCATTGAACCAGACAAAAGGATTACGATAATTTCTGTGAGAGAACACTTGCACATGCTTGCAGACCAAATTTCATCGTACTTTCCAAATCTACCTGACACCCCATTTGCACTTGCCAGAAGCCCATTCACAGTCAAAGTTGAAGATGTTCCTGAGACAGCACAAGAGGAGTTCATTGAACTTATTAACAGTGATGCAGCGAGAACTGATTTCTCTACAATGCCAGTTACAAAATTCTGGATCAAGTGTTTGCAGTCATATCCTGTTCTGTCTGAGACTGTGCTGCGCCTTCTTCTTCCATTTCCAACAACATATCTTTGTGAAACAGGGTTTTCCAGCTTGTTGTGTTAAATACAGAAGTAGACTTGTTGTGGAAGATGATCTTCACTGTGCTCTTGCAAAGACTGCCCCGAGAATTCCTGATCTGGTGAGAAAGCAATCTCAACCTTCGCACTGACGTTGGCTTTTTATGCATACTGTCACAAAATGTAGCAATGTAGTTTACTGTTGTTATATTAAGACTGTTACCCATGCTACACCATGCTTCAAGACAAAATTTCATTTATTTGTAATTAGAAATAAATATTTCACAATATACAATTACATATTGTTTTTGTGATTAATCACTATGCTTTAATTCTGTTCAATTTGTAACAATGAAAATACATCCTGCATATCAGATATTTACATTACGATTCATAACAGTAGCAAAATTATAGTTATGAAGTAGCAACGAAAATAATTTTATGGTTGGGGGTCACCACAACATGAAGAACTGTATTAAAGGGTCACACCATTAGGAAGGTTGAGAATCACTGCTCTAACCAAATGAGTTGCCTGGTCAGGGCCTGCCATTGAATTCTTTTATAGTGGCAGCCCATCCTAATTGACTATCAGCAAAATTTTTACATTGCACTGTTACAACCTACCAAGGCTATTAGTACTCCACTCACCAGTAGTGAAGAGTTCCTCATTAGCTCACCAGTGAGTGGTCTTAATCCAGTCTCCTTTCAGAGTCTGCTTCCTTGGACCAACCTACTTCTAATTGTCTCAGGTCATGTTTCCTAGGAAATAGATTCTGAAGCAGAGGTTTCTATACAGGGCCTTTACTGGAAGTGTCATTGGCATCAGCATTTCTGGAGGAGTGAAAGAAGGAACTAGCATTCACACATAAACACATACACACACACACACACACACACACACAATCCTCAGCCAATCTTATACATGTTCCTTCAGAATTGTACCCCTAAAAACAAAGAGGTCAGGCTTTTATATCCCTGTCTCAACCAGTCTAGGAGTGAGTAAACTTTTTTTGTAAGACCCAGGTAGTAAATATTAGGCTTTATGCGTCACATTCATTCTTTGTCACATATTCTCTTTCTTCTCCTCCTCTTTCCTCTTCTTCTGCCTCTTGTTCCTTTTAATGCAACCCTTTAAAAATATAAAAACCAGTTTTATCGTCTGTGCCCTATACACACGAGCTGTAGGTCAGATTCGTTCTGCAGATCATATTTTGCTGAACTCTGAAGAGTCAACAAGTGTGTGCTTTCTTCAGAAAGGGAATGGGAACTTCTGGTTCCTTAGGACCTGGGGAAATTCCTAGAGAAAGACTTATCTTTGTGTTGTCAACCTCCAACATTGGTAGAAACAAAGAGTAATGAGTGCTTCAGTCCTGAGTGGGAAATCCAGGTGGCAACCACTCTATATACGATTAGTGGAAGTTATATTCCAGCAGGCGATACAGAGAGTAAACTATAATAAGTAATGAAATAAATAATAATACATTATAAAGTTATAAATGTTCTAGAAAAAAATTAAAAGCAGAATAATATAAGGAGAATCAGAGATGGGAAATAGATTTTACTAAAGTAGTTAGGTAAATCTCATTAGGATGTTTAAGTATGTCTTTTTATAGATATACAATAAAACTGACATTTCACATCTAGTTCAATGTGTTTTGACTAATATATGCAATTATATCAGTATCATCACAATTAAGATATAGAACATATCTATTACCCCTGAAATCCCCTTCTGTCTCTTTATAGTTAATCCTTTCTTTCATTCTAAGTCCTTGGAAAACACTGTCTTCTCTTTTCTATCCCTAGTTTTGTTTATTCCAGAATGACATATTAATGGAATCAGGTAATATTTATATTGCCTTCTCTCACTAAATACATGCTTTTGAGATTCATCCATGTGATTGTATACATTAACAATCCATTCATTTCTGTAGCTGAATAATACCCTATTAAATGGATATATCACAATTAGTTTATACATTCACCAGTTGATGAATATTTACGTTATATCCAGTTTATCTTTTTTTCTTTTTTTTTTTTTTTGCCATGAAGAATAAAGCTGATATTAATATTTACATGCAGGCCTTTGTGTGGAAACATGTTTTCATTTCTCTTGGGTAAAATATCTAGGGATAGACTGGAAGAGTCATACATGTTTACCTTTATAACAAAGTGCCAAAATGTTTTCCAAAGTGACTATCCAATTTTGCATTCCCAAAAGTAATGTAAGAGATTTTTAGTTCCTCCAAATTCTGAGCATCTTTACGTATTATCAATCATTTTAAATTTTAGCTAATCTAGTAATTGCATAGTGATATCTCCTTTATGGTTTTTATTTGCATTTTTTCTGATGACTACAGAGGTTGAGCATATTCTTACATGCTTTCTAGCCATTTGAATATCTTCCTTCGTAAATATTGTTAAAATATTGTGTCTGTTTTATTATTGTATATCTGTGTTTATATTATTGGATTAAACTTTTTAAATATATATTTTAAATGCATATCTGACATCAGATATGTGTTTTTCAAATATTTTTTCCTATCTGTAACTTTTCTTTTCCTTTGCCAAATGGCAGCTTTCAAAGAAAGTACGTTTTTAACATTGACAAAGGTCAATTTATACATTTTTTCTTTTATGGTTTATACTTTTTTTGTCTTATTTAAGAAATTTTGCCTAATGTGAGATACTAATGTTCTTCTATTTTTGTTGCCTTTAGAAGTTTTATAGATATAGTGCTGTCATCCAGGTTCTCAAGTCAAAATCAAGTTTGTTTTTATATATTAACATCTAATTTTTCTAGACTAGTTTTTCCATCACTGAATTATTTTAGGGCCTTTATAAAATAAATATTTGGTTCTATTACTGACTACCTTTCTATTTCATCAATCTATCTGTACTTAATTTTTTATTACTATCTGGTTTAACTATGTGAGTTTAGAGCATTTGTATGTGTCGAATTAGAGGTGGTATGAATACTAATAGCAAGATACAGTATCTTATTTTAAAGCAATGATATAGGATTCATTTCTTGTGAGATATCATCTGCTAAGACTAAAGTAATAAAACAAATTGAATAAAGTTCTCAGGCATATATATAATTAGTATATTATATTAACAAGATAGGTAACATAATACAAATAATTTCAAAACAAGGATTTTAAAAATGTACACTAATACTCACAAATTTGTCTTCCCTGAATCAAAATAAAGTCACTGTATATCAATGCTTTCTTACATTCTTTCCTCAAGTATTTATTTAAATTTAGACATTCACTGAATTGTGTTTGAAAATGAAACTCTAAAAGATGATTTGTCTCTGTCCTCAGGGTTTTCAGAGTGTTAAGAAAATATATATACATCATCACAAAACTCTGAGGTGAGTACTATGAACACATGATCTTTACATTAAATTCCTGAAGGCTTTCCTGAGAAAAGAGAAGTGCTAAATTTTGGAGAATAAGTAGAATTTTCCTGATAAATCACTAGATTTAATTTTATTGGGTGAAGGTGAAATATTAATGTGAGGTTTTGTTTGTTGGTTGGTTGGTTTTTTCTAATCACCTGAAAAGCCTCTTTTTATACTTGTCATTCACAAAGTATAAATTGAGGACAAAGATAATTGAAATGCCTTTTTTAATAATTTCCCAAAAGTATAGTGTTCCTTTCCCTTTAAATGTATAAAGCACTTGCCAAGCAATTATTTATCTTCATTTTAGAAGTGAGAAATAGAAGATTAATACCTAGTCACCCAGGTACCTACTAAATATTCAAACTAGGCACTATCTGGTTAATTATTTTATCAGAGGATATTTCAGAAGCTCAAAGATGTGAATGCATTCTCCAGTGTGGCTTTCTCTTGAGCAGTAATTTATACTTTGGTAGGTACTGAATGTGTTTGGGTGACAATGATAATGATATAGTGCAAACAAACTATGATTTATCATAAATGATATACACAATGAATGACTGGGAAAGCACAAAGTTGTGAAGGATTTCTGGGTCCTTCTCTCCTTATATTGAGTTTTCAATATTGTTTCTGTTTTCCCTCCTAGTCTATTGCTGTCACTTGATAAATAATTTAAAATGTAAGGGATTTAATATAATATTCAAAATCTCATCCATTAGGTTATTAAACTAAATGAAATATAGATTAATTTTAACCATAAATATATTTTCACAAAATAGTCATTGACACGACTATGAGATTAAAGATATTTGTCTTTTTTTTTTTTTTTTTTTGGCCAAAGTCTTCATAAATATAAGATTTAGAAAAACCTCATTTGTTGCTATCATTGTATCCAAAAATTAATATAGGGTCATTAAAAATTATTTTTAATATTTAACAAATGTATTTATTTATTTATTATTATTTTTAATCCTCCCCCAAGGATATTTTTCTATTTACCTTCAGGTAGAGAGAGAGGCAGAGACAGGGAGAGAGAGAGAAACATCAATGTGAGAGGGACACAATGACTGGTTGCCTCCCGCATGACTCCGACAAGGGCTGGGGACAAACCACAACTGAAGTACATGCCCTTGGCTGGAATTAAACCAGGGACTCATTGGTCCATGGGCCGATGCTCTACCACTGAGCCAAACCAGCCAGGACAACAAGTGTTTTTAAATCTATCATTTATTTGGATTAAAGCTGAACATTATCTAAATCATGATTCCAAGTATTTGATTAGAATTATTTTCATTTGAATTAACAACTGATTTTCTTAATCAGAAGCATTGGTTTGCAATTATAATTACTTGAAATGGTAAGATTAATAAGTATTTGCAGATTAGAAAAATGGTGGCAGAGTGAATGGAAGCTACATAATCTGTCTCCCAGGACCAAACTGGAATTACAACTAAAATAAAGATAAATCATCAGGAAAAGCCAACTGGGAACAGCTGGACAGAACCAGTGCAACCAGGAATGCCAAACTGAGCCTGATAGGAATTGTGGAAATGCATGGGGGCTGGCTGGGAGCCCATAGACAGCAGCAGAGAGCTATATTAGTGGTGTGTGCTTCCCACTGAGAAAGTCGGGGTTTTTAAAAAGCACCAAACCAGCTATAGCCTCTCACCTTGGGCTCCAGCAGAAGGAGGGCAGACTGGATTGGAACTGAGTGGAGAGAGTCCAGGGCTCCTGTCTCAGGAGGGGTGGATTACAGGAGTTCTGTACTGAATCACTCTCTCAGAGGAACAGTAGTCATCTTACTCAAAGAGCTCCTTCCCAGAGCCCTGGGAAGAAGCAACAGCCACTCCCACAGGAACCCAACACCACCAGGCCAGGCCAGAGAGGTGCAAATTGAGCCTCATTAGCATCTCAATTTAATAAGCCAGCAAGAGCCCCACCCAAGGCTCAAGTAACTGAGATTGATAGCCTCCAGGCAAATAGCTAGAGGATAACTGAACATTTCCAGGGCTTGCAAATCTACCCAGGAAAGTAAGACTTGACAGTGGTGTTTAACATGGGTCCTCCCACATGCATCCAAGCCCAGTAGAGGGAGCCACAACCAGTGGAACACCAACACCCACAGAGAAAATTTGGCAGCATCCAAAACCCACTGAGAAAGCCAAAATGATGAATCAAAGAAACAAAACCCAAATGAAAGAACAAGATAATTTGACAGAAGATGAAATAAATGAAAGGGAATTGAGCAAGATATCGGAGGGAGACTTCAGAGTAATAATCATGAGGAAGCTCAACAGCATGAGTAAAGATATAGAAGCATTGAAAACCACTAGATTGGAAATAAAGAATGACCTAGCAGAAGTAAAGAGCACATTGGAAGGAATAACCAGCAGAGTAGAGGAATCTGAGGACTGTATCAGTGAATTAGAAGACTGGGTAGAAAAAAATCACCCAATCAGAGAAGCAAAAAGAAAAAACAATTAAAAAACAGGAAAACAGCCTAAGAGAACTGTGGAACAATATGAAATGTAACAACATCCACATCATAGGAGTGCTATATGAGGAAGAACATGAGGAAGAGTTAGAGAATACATTTGAAGAAATAGTGACAGAAAACTTCCCTAGCTTGGTGAAGGAAAAAGGTATTGAAGTTCAAGAAGCACAGAGAGCCCCAAGTAAGAAGAACCCAAACAGGCCCACACCAAGACACATAATAATTAAAATGCCAAAATCAAAGACAAAGAGAGAATCCTAAAAGTAGCAAGAGATAAGCAACAGGTTACCTACAAAGGAACCTCCATGAGGCTATTGGCTGACTTCTCAACAGAAATACTACATGAATGGCATGAAGTAATCAAGGAAATAAAAACAAGGATCTGAATCCAAGACTACTCTATCCAGCAAGGCTATCATTCAAAATAGAAGATGTAATAAAGAACAGAATAGAGAACCCAGAAATTGACCCAAGACAATATGCTCAATTAATATTTGACAAAGGTGGCAAGAGCATACAGTGGAGTAAAGACAACCTCTTTAATAAATGGTGTTGGAAAAATTGGACAGCTACATGCAAAAAAATGAAGCTAGACCACCAACTGACACCATATACAAGAATAAACTCAAAATGGATAAAAGACTTAATGTGACTCATAAATCCATAAACATCATAGAAGAAAATGCAGTCAACAAAATTTCAGACATCACACGCTGCAGAATTTTCACTGATACAACACCTAAGGCAAGAGAAACAAAGGAAAAAATGAATAAATGGGACTACATCAAACTAAAAGGCTTTGCACAGCAAAAGAAACAAGCATCAGAATGGAAAGGGAACCCACTATATGGGAGAGCATAATTGCCAATGATACATCAGATAAGGGGTTAATTTCCAAAATATATAGAGTACTCATACAACTCAACAAAAGGAAGACAAAGAATCCAATTAAAAAATGGGCAGAGGACCTAAATAGACACATCTCAAAACAGGATTTACAAGTGGTCAAGAAACATGAAAAAATGCTCAATGTCACTAATCATCAAAGAGATGCAAATTTAAATGATTATGAGGTATCTCCTCCCACCTGCCAGAATGGCTGCCATTAACAAATCATCAAACAACAAGTACTGGCGAGGGTGTGGAGAAAAGGGGACTCTAGTACACTGCTGGTGGGAATGCACACTGGTGCAGCCATTATGGAAAACAATATGGTGTTTCCTCAAAAAATTAAAAATTGAACTGCCATTTGACACAGTGATCCCACTCCTAGGAATATATCCTAAGAAGCCTGAAACACCAATCGGAAAGAATATATGTACCCTTTGTTCATAGCGGCACTATTTACAATGGCTAAGATCTGGAAACAGCCAAGTGCCCATCAATAGATGAGTGGATAAAAAAGCTGTGGTATATATACACAATGGAATACTATGCAACTGTAAGAACGAAAGATCTCTTGTCATTTAAGACGACATGGAGGGACCTGGAGAGTATTATGCTAAGCGAAATAAGCCAATCAGAGAATGACAAATATCACATGATCTTACTTATTTGTGGAATATAGTGAACAAAACAAACTGGTGAACAGAATGGACACGGAGACGTGGATGTGGGGTACAGACTGACAAACCTCAGAAGAGAGGGACAGGGGGAGAGAAGAGATAAACCACAGAACTTATATGTATGTATGCATACCCATGGACATAGACAACAGTGTGGGGGTAGGGGGCTGGATTAGGAGGAGGGTGTCAATGGGGAGAAAAGTAGAAACATCTGGAACAAAAATAAACTAATTTTAAAAATAAGTATTTGCTTAAGAAATATGAGAAAAATCTTAGGAAGACAAATGACAAAGAAATGCCTGCAGTACCGCAGTCTGGAGATCATGAGCGTACGATATCACATAACTTCAACTGGACAGAAATATGTGGCTGTCTATAACACTGTACAGTATGTAGCTCCTTATATTTTTAATCAAATCTGAAAAATGTATGTGCAAGAATATTTATGTCTTACTTAAGTGTTGAAATTCCCAAGTCTACCTTGTCCCCCCAAATTAAAAACCTCATGAATGTTGTAAGGTTAATAGTTATTTTTCAACTTAGAGATTTTTATTTTAAAGCCCAAGCTTATTTCTCTGGGTTTTCACTTTGCTTCATATATCACAAACTGAGTGCTGAAAAAGTTTGCCACAACAAAAAAAAAAAGCCCTAATGAAATGATGTTCTCTATAGGCAAAATATCAGGAAAAGGGCAAAAAGCAAGATTGAAGATTTTTAGACAATAATTGCTCTACTATGGGCAAACAACATGGAGGGAAAAAAACACAGTGGCTGCACCCATACCCTAATCATCAAGGGCTGAAGTGGGAAGTCTTGGCTTCCAACCTTACCCAGTTGTAATAAAATACCTTGTTCCTCCCACAAAGGGGTAGTGTCAGAGGAGGCCTAGTGAGAACCCATGCTTTCCATCACCACCCAGCAGTAATGAGCACCCCTGCCCCTCTCAGTTGAAGTGATGTCAGAGAAGCAGTAGTGGGAAGCTGCCAATGGTATTTTTCTGTCTCTGACTGGCTTATTTCACTTTATGTCCATCCATGCTTTCGCAGAAGGTGTTTTCCTTCTTTTTTATGGCTAAGTAGTATTCCATTGCATAAATGTAGCACAACTTTTAAAATGTTTTTTCTTTATTGATTTTAGAGAGAGAGGAAGGGAGAGGGAGAGAGAGACAGAGAAACATCAATGAGAGAGAACATTGGCCGCCTCCTGCATGCCCCCCACTGGGGATCTGGCCCACAACCTGGGCATGTGCCCTGACCGGAAATTAAACTAGCAATGTCTTGGTACGTGGTTCGATGCTCAACCACTGAGCTACACCAGCCGGTCTGTACCACAGCTTTTTTATCTGCTCATCTACTCATGGGCACTTGGGCTGTTTCACTCTATTTTTAAAATACAGGGCTCCATGCCTCTGGACCTATTTTGTTTGTCAGTTTATGTTCATTCAATTCTACTTATAAGTGAGGTCATATGATATTTGTCTTTCTCTGACTGGCTTATTTCATGCAGCATAATACCCTCCAGGTCCATCTATGCCATCTCAAAGGGTAAGCAATCCTTCTTTTTTACAGCTGCGTAGTAATGGAGGCATGGAAGGGAATGACATATCTCCAAAGGGAAGAGGGGGAGATGGGAAGAAATTAACCAAACAACTTGTATACATATATTCATAACCAATGTATACAGACAATAGTGTGGTGAAGGCCTGGGGTAGGGCAGGGGCTGGGAGGAAGGGGGTAAGGAGAAGGAAAATTGGGGTACATCTGTAATACTGTCAACAATAAAATATTTTTTAAAAGAATATTTAATAGCTTGGTAAATATGTATACATAATTGTGTATATTTTATGACCCAAAAATATATATAATTTCATGTATATTAATAAAAATAATTGAAAGGAAATGTACTAAATTGTTAACCTGTAGTTTCTAGATAGTAAGATTAATTATGACATCTATTTTATTTTTGATACTTCTCTATTTTAATTTTTTAAAATGAATACATACCATTCAAATAAGGCCAAATAAACAATGCTATTTTGGAACTTTTATTGGGGATTTGCTGTGGGAAAAACCTAATTATTGGGTGGAAGAAAAAAAACAGTAATTTATATTAATTTTACTATCTTCTTGTCTGTTAATTTTTTATCAGGCTAGGGAGTCAGAGCTTATCAAAAAGAATGGCAATATTTACCATTGTTTTGCTAAGTATTTTTTGAGAGAAAGGAAGAGGGTGAGGAGGGGGAGAGAGAAAGAGACTGAGTGAGGAGGGGGAGGGAAAAATGTGGGGGTAGGGGAAGAGAGAAAGAAAAAGCGATTTGCATCTAGAAAATAATAGAAATTAATTGATTCATTCTGTGCTCTGAAATTCACAAATGGTAGGAATGTACACGAAACACAATAATTTGCATATGCAATATAACTATATTAAATATCATTTTATATTAAATACAAAGAATATTTTTATTTAAAAAGTACGGGGCTCAAATAATACTATTATGAAATGAGGCTTTAGAATATACCTGAAACTCTTTAGCAATCTTTTGGGCATCTCAATGAGACTAAGCAGACTAGTGGTCTCAAAAATGAAAAAAGGAAATAAAAAACCTAGGTTAATATAATGATTATTATTTCAGTATTTATATAGCTGCCTAGTTGCCTAATTGATTTTATCTGATAGAATATCAAAATCTTTCTTTTAAGTTTTCCAAGTCAGATGTTTCTTTTACAAGAAAATCTTCACATTTTATAAATATAAATACTTTCAAATTTTTTGATGCAAATCTTACAAATTTTTGCCTCAAATGTACACAGAATATTTTTACTTTTATATTTTGCTTTAGTTTAGATTAATTAATTGTACCACAGGTATAATGATTCCTTAGTACTATATAGTAACAAAAGAAGTAAATTTTTAAAATGGACATATTCACCTATTATTCCAGTTGGATCAAAGATTATCTTCAGTTTTGTACATGCTGAGTGATAGTAGTCATTGTTGCCTAATAATTCTATAGCTTATTCTTTCTTTTAATAAAATATTATCTTAATTTTGTGTGACAGATTTATATATTTAAATATTAATTTGGAAGATGCTTGAATGGATAATATAAAATACAACTTAATATTCTGCTTTAAATAATCAGTCATATTTTCTTAAAAAAAATCTATTACTAGAAAAGTTTTAGAACCATGCAATTCTACAAAACTAAAAAAAAAATTGACCCTAACTATCTTAACCTTTGAAGAGCACATGCCTGAAAGGAAGTAGATACTTAATAGCTACTAGTGATACATATGTATTGATGAGAAAAAAAAAAAAAAGAATAAAAGGACCTTCAAAAATAAAATAAGTTTATAGCCATGTAGCTATGCTATATTTTAAGCAAAACATATATTGCCCTGGCCGTTTTGGCTCAGCAGTAGATTCCGAAATATCAGACAAGGTATCTGTATTTAGTAAGACATTAGTATTTTGTTAAAATTACCTTCTAAGAGGAAATCAAACACTCTGTGTATCCATAATCTTCCGCAAACTCAGAGGAAAATAGCCCTAATGGAAAATATTCAGTAAGTGACAGTTACTTAAAAAGTGACTTCTCTTGCAAAATGAAGAAATGGATAAGCATTTTACCTGTCAATATGTTTTCTTTTTTGCTTATGAGAAAACAATAACAAAGACAAATACACAGATAATCAATTTCCTTTACTTAAAATCAAGTAAGAGAGCAACTATTTCTGTGCATTCTTTGTCCACTACTTTTCTCAACAACACTTTTGTCATTTTCTTTCTCCATAATGGGAATAAAAAACAAACAAAAAAACAATCTCATATGTAACCAATCCAACTTCAAAAAATTAAAACAAATATATTTTAAATTTTTTATTACATTTCAAATTGTGCTCAGAAGAAACAAAATTTGTCTTCAGAAATATTAGCTAATATATAAGTTATCTGTTGAGATAATATAAAGTGAAGGTGATATGGTTATTGTTGCTATAGGTGATTTTCATTTTTTACTTTTTCACTGAATCTGGAAATGATAGGTCTAATGCTGTCCTCTTTTTGCTTCTTTTCCCTATTTCTCATAATAATCCATCATAGTCGTCTGTAGAAGAAAGTCATAATATTGTCATGAATGCCATTTTGAATGACAGCTTATCCTAATAGCACGTCTCTATTACTTCCTGATTCCCTGTTAGGCTTTCAGCTCCAAGTTTGCTCTTAAACCCGTGTTTGCATTCATTGCATCAACTGACATTATTTGAAGTGTCATTTTCTTCAGTCCAATTCCTTCTCTATAGTTTTCACATTTATTGGATAGTACATTCCTGAGAGTAGAAGCTATGCTTTATTTAATTCTGTAATTTGACATGGAAATTGGCATTGTATCTGACAACTAGAAAGTAACTACTAATTATTTTTCAAAGAAATGAATAAATACATAATGTTCACACTTTCTGAGCTCATTTGACTACCTTTGGTAGTGAAATTATATTTCTACAGTAATTTAGCAGATTTTATTATTATTTGGCTAAGATGGATGTCTATACTGGTGGCATTCTCCATTGTTCACTAATCATAATATCCTTCAATTAATATTTTAATTTCTCTGAGCTTTTAAAACTAGCAGAAACATAGATTATATTCTGCATTACATAAATAACTTGGAATTTGGTCCCAATAATTTAAATATGACTTTAATCTCTTTATATACTTTTTATATTATGTGCTGTTTTGCTTAATATGTATAATTTTATATTTTTGATATTTGATTCATATATATGATAACATTTTACTTATGGAAGATTTCTTATTACCAATTCTGTCCTTCAAAATATATTTCTTATGGACACCAAGCAACAACATCTGCTTGAAGGATCACATAATTAATTCTATAAATGTATCAGGTTTTACAAACAATTTGAAATTGTAAACCTAATTTTAGATGTATGCAAACATTAGCCAAGACAAAATGATATGTTATCTTTTTCCTAGCTTTATTAAGATATAACTGACAGCCCTAGCTGGCGTTGTTCCATAAATAGAGTATAGGACCATGCACCAAAGGATTGTGGGTTCATTCCCTGGTCAAGGGCATGTACTTGGGTTGCAGGTTCTATCCCCAGCTCCGTCAGGGCACATGCAGAAGGCAACTAATCAATGTGTCTCTTTCACATCTATGTTTATCTCCCTCTCTCCCTTTCACTCTCTCTAAAAATCAATGGAAAAAATATCCTCAGGTGATGATTAACAAAAATAAATAAAAATAAAAACTATAGCCCTGGCCGGTTTGGCTCAGCGGTTAGAGGGTCGGCCTGCGGTCCAGAGAGACCCGGGTTCGGTTCCCGCTAAGGGCATGTACCTCGGTTGCAGTTTGTCCCCGGCCCTGGTTGGTTGTGTGGGTGGCAGCCACTCGATGTGTTCCTTTCATGTCGATGTTTCTCTCTCTCTCTCTCTCTCTCTCTCTCCCTCCCTCCCACTCTATCTGAACAAAAAATGAAAAAAAAAAATGTCCTCGAGTGAGGATAAAAAAATAAATAAATAAAAAATAATAAAATAAAATAAAAACTATACAAGTGTTATATAACATTCTTTATGTTTACATTGTACAATGTGATGATATGATACTTATGGATTGTAAAATGGTTACCACAGTAGAGTTTCCACATAATTACCATTTCTTTTTGTGGTGAGAACACTTAAGATCTATTCTCTTAGCAACTTTCAAGTATATAATAATATATATAATATATACTAATAAATAGAATATATAGAATAATGTATATTATAATACAGTATTGTTAACTATAGCTACCATGCTGTACATTAGATCCTCAGAACTTATTAATCTTATAACTGGAAGACTGTATGCTTTGACTAAGCTCTTCCTATTTACCCTGTCCCCTACCCTCTGTCAACCACCGTTCTACTCTCTTTAGATTCCATTTTTTAAGTGTTATTATTCAGTATTTGACTTTCTCTGTGTAACTTTATTCAGTTAACATAATGTGCTAGAGGTCCATCCATGTGGTCACAATGGCAGGATTTATTTATTTCATAGTCAAATAATATTTCATCATGTACATACACCACATCTTCTTTATCCATTCATCTGTAGATGGTCAATTAGGTTGCTCCCATATCTTGGCTATTGTGAATAATGTTGTAATGAATGTGGGAGTGAAGGTATCTGTTGGAGAACTTGATCTCATTTCCTTTGGATATGTACCCAGAAGTGGACTGCTGGATAATATAGTAGTTCTATTTAAAATTTTTGAAGAACCTCCGTACTGTTTTCATAGTAACTATACTAATTTATACATTCCCACCAATAACGCACAAGGGTTTCCTTTCCTCCACATCCTGACCAACACTTGTTATCTTTTACCTTTTTGATAATAGTCATTCTCACAGGTATGAAATGATATTTCATTATGGTTTTGATTTGATTTCCCTTATAAATGGTGTTGAGCATTTTTTCCTGTACTTGGTGGCTATTACGATGTGTTCTTTAAAGAAATGTCTATTCAGTTCCTCTGCCCATTGTTTAATCAGATTTTTGTTTGTTTGTTTTGCTATTGAATTGTATGAATAACATATTTATTTATTTTCACTTTTCCAAAATTTTTTAAACTTAATTTGTTTTTGTTACAGATGTTTCTCCATTTCCCCCCATTGACACCCTCTTCCCAATCCCATCCCCCCACCTCCCAAACATGTTTATTTTGGATATTAACACCTTATCAGTGGTTTGGAATTATTTTCTCCCATTCCATATGATGTCTTTTTATTTTGTTAATTTTTATTTTGCTCTGCAGAATCTTTGTACTTTAATGTAGTCCCATTTATTGATTTGTACTTTTGTTGCTGGTGCTTTTGGTGTCATGCCCTCCAAAACAGTTGCCAAGACCAATGTCAGGGAGATTTCTCCCTATGTTTTCTTCTAGGAGTTTTATGGTTTCAGGGTTATGTTTGAGTCTTAAACTATTCCTAGTTAATTTTTATGACTAGTGTAATGTAGGAGTCCAATTTCATTTTTCTGCGTGTGATTATTAAGTTTTTACAAAGAGACTATCCTTACATTGAGTTTTCTTTGCTCTTTTGTCAAATGTTACTTGATGGTATATTTGAGGATTTAGTTCTGGGCTCTCAATTCTGTTTCATTGATCTATGGATCTATTTGTATGACAGTACTATACTGTTCTGATTACTATAACTTTGTAATATACTTTGAAGTCAGGAAATGTGATGCCTCCAGTTTTGTTTTTTTTCCTCAGGATTACTTCGGTTATTTGGGGTTATTTGGGTTTCTGAACAAATTTTAGGGTTGTTTGTTCTATCTCTGTGAAAAATGCCATTGAAAGTTTGATAGAGACTACAATGACTCTGTAGAAAGGTTTGGGTAGTATGGACATTTTAGCAATATTAATTATTCTGATCCATATAAACACAGGTTATCTTTCCAATTATTTGTGCATAATGAATTTCTTTCATCAAAGTATTGTACAGATTTTTCACCCCTTTGTTTAAACTTATTCCCAAGTACTTTATTGTTTTTGATGCCATCTTAAATGAAATTGCTTTATTTTTTTCAGATAGTTCAATGTTGGTGTATAAAAATGCAACTAATGTATGTATGTTGATTTTGCATCCTGCAACTTTACTAAATTCATTCACTAGTTCCAATGCTTTTTTGATGGCATCATTAGAACTTTCTATATATAAGATCATATTATCCACAAACAGAGACAATTTTACTTCTTCCTTACTAATTGGCATACCTCTTATTTCTTTTTCTGGCCTGATTGCTCTGGGTGAGACTTCCAGTACTATGTTAAATAGAAATGACAAAAGCAGGCACCCTTGTCATGTTCCTAACCTTTATTAAGTATAATGTTAGCAGTGGGGTTGTCATTTATGACCTTTGTTATGTTGATATATGTTCCTTCTACACCCAATATTTTAAAAGTTTTTATCATAAAAGGATGTTGTATTTTGTCAAATGTTTTTTTCTCCAGTCACTGAGATTATCACGTGATTATCTTTTATTCTATAAATGTGGTGTATCACATTTACTGATTTGTGTATGTTGAACCATTCATGTATCACAGGGATAAATCACACTTGATCTTGCTGCATGTTCCTTTTTATATGCTGTTGAATTTGGCTTCCTAATATTTTGTTGAGGATTTTTTCATCTGTATTCATTAGGGATATTGGCCTGTAGTTTTCTTTTCTTGTATTGTCCTTATCTGGCTTTGGTATCAAGGCAATACTGGCCTCATAAGTAAGTTTAGGGGTGTCCCTTTCTTTTCAATTGTTTTGGAAAAGTTTTATTCTTCTTTAAAAGTTTGGTAGAATTCATCAGGAAAGCCATCTGTTCCTGGACTTGGCTTTGTTGGGATTTTTTAAAATTATTGATTCAATCTCCCTATTCATTATTGGTCTGTTCAGATTTTCTCTTCCTTCATGATTCAACTTTGATAGGTTCTATGTTTTTAGAAATTACTCATTTTTTTAAGATTATTTAATCTGTATGTATACAATTGTTCAGTCTCTTACGAATAGAACTTCTCTGCTGGACTCCTGCATTTCCACAAAGGCTCTCTAGTCCATGGGTGATTGTCTAAGATAGTGTTCTCCATGGCCTTCCAGACTGTGGCTGAGAGTGGTTGGAACCAGTACAAAGGTCACTGCAGGGTCAACAGTCAGCACTAAGGTCTCCATGCCTGTTAGTCAATGCATAGGTGGATGAGACTCCACATAGGTATCAGCACTTGATGCTGGATTCCACAGCTCCTACAAAGGTACTTTTGTCTGTGAATAGAGGTCAAATTGTTGTTGTGGGGTAGGGGACACATGCGAGAGATGTCTCATTCAGCCATCTTGCTGATGTCATTCCTCAAAAATAATATTTTAAAATAATATGTTTTTTCATTTGCAAAATTAATATTTTCACTAGAAAAGATAGGTAAATCCAAAATTTTTCTAAATCAAGTTAAGTCAAGCATTATGTAAGTGCTTTCCTGTATGGTAGTTAAGATGAGTTTTACAATAATTATATGAGGTAGATAATATCTGGTTTTACATAAGAAAAACAATGATTACCTTTAGAAAAGTTAACTAACTTGTCTAAAAGCACCTCTTTATAAGTGGAAAAGTCAACAAATAAAAAGCATGATGATAAGAAATTCAAGACCTCTTTTCTTATAACCAAGAAAGAAATGTACATATCCCAGATAATGTGTTCATTTCATATTCTATATCATATTGGCTTGTTGATAATATGCTAAACTTTTCTTTTCTTTCTTGCTGAATAGGTAAAACACATCAAAATGGTGAAACAAATGCTAGAAATCAAAAGTCAGCTCAATTTATTCAAAAAATAATTAAAAGATTAACAGAACATTCATTTCCCTCAGGTTGGCATGATTTCACCTCTGCTTCTTATTTCTATTCTCATCCTGATGATCAATCATGGTATGCACAGCAACCTGTCAAAATGTGCTATATTAGCAAATCTGGGATGCTTTGCTCATCTTTCCCCTCAAAGCCCACACATTTTAATAGAACAAGTGAACTCAAGCTAGCATGTGGAAGGAAATAAAAGCAGAGAGTAAATCAAGATGATCTTCTTTTGATATTCTTTATGATTTTTTTTCTATTAGTTAAAGAAGTGTTGTGATCATAGTAAATTCTGTGTTCAATCAGAAAATTTTAGCATTCTGTATAAAAACATATGTTACAATTTTAACCAAATTAAGGGAAAACATACATCTTTTATTATGTAAATCCTATAATGACTCACAGCATTCTGCAATAAACAACTGATGTAAACTCTTTAGTTAGAAAGAAATAGTCTTGCTCATTTGACATTTCTTCTGTCTATAAACTCTTTCCAGTTAATTCCTTTCATACTAAATATTTTACTTCTTCAAGGATTAGTAACTTTTGTCAACTAATGAAAGAATGGCACATACAATTCCTGAAATGGCAATGATTTATTAGACATCCGAAAGAAATAACACCAAAATATTTTCTAATCCCTTAGAGTATGTACTAAGATTGAATGTCTGTTAAACTATTTTATTCTCTTAAAAAATTTACTGAGGTATAATGGACATATAACATTATATTAGTTTCAGGAGTACAACATATGATTCAATATTTCTACATATTGGAAAGTGATCACCCCAACAAGTCTAGTTAACATCCATCACCATACATAGTTAAAAACAGTTCTTTCTTGAACAAAATAAGCTGTCAATCAAAATAGATCCAGAGACATGGAAGTAGGGAACAGACTGACAAACCCCAGAGGGAAGGAGATAAACCAAAGAATTTACATGCATATATGCATAATCAATGAGCACAGACAATAGTTTGGGGAAAGAAGGAAGGAGGTGGGAGTAGGGAGGAGGGGGTCAATGGAGTAAAAAGGGGGAGACATTCGTAATACTTTCAACAATGAAGATTTTAAAAATAGTTTTTTCTTGCGATGGGAACTTTTAAGATAAACTCTCTTAGCAACTTTCAAATATGTAATACAGTGTTATTAACCATAGTAGTCATGTCAACAGATGGTCATTTATTCAATGCAAAACAGCTCAACCGTGATATAGCATGGCTGTGAGACAGCCCTGGGACCAGGTGGCTCCAGGGGCAGGCCCCTCTCTGGCTGGACAGCTCTGCTCTGCTCCTCCATGGTCTACTCTGCTTTTCTCCTTGCCAGTATGCTTTGCACTACACTGGTCTGCTCCACTCTGCTCTGGTGAGACATCATCTTTTGTTTTAGCTCAGCCAGGAAGAGGCAGTCTTAAGTGGAAAGGGAAAGTGTACAGTACTCTGAGAGACAGAGGGGAAATGGCTTGTATGAACAGAAGTCCCTTCCCCTGATTGGTCTGTCCTCATGCAAATAAGGACGTCAAATCCTGGCAGCTTGATTGGTCCAAAAGTCACTGTCCTTATTGGTCAGAATAAAGCCTCTATGGGTGGTTGGAGCTGATCAGCTACAGTTGGATGGAGAAAGCTTCAGTCCTGTTGGTTGAAATAGGATTCCAGGAACTCCTTTGTAAGGGCTGGCTCAGATGGCAGAAAGAGTCAGGCAGGCAGTTCAGTGCAGGCTTCTCCCTGAAATGCTATTTGTGTGAGAGTCCTCTATGTGGAAATGGCTGCTAGGCTTTGTTTTTATATTTGAGCTCAGCCCTTCTTAGTAGGTGTCTTCTTTCTAGGGGGTTCACAGTCATCATATCATACACTACATCCCCATGATTTAATTATTTTATAACTGAAAGTCTGCACCTTTTGATCCCCTTCCCCCGTTTCTCCCACCTGCACACCACCACCTCTGGCAACTAACACTTTTCTCTGTTTCTATGAGGTCGGTTTTAATTGTTGTTGGCTATTTTTTAATTCAACATATAAGTGAGATCATACAGTATTTGTATTTGTTAAGCTATTTATAGCAGTTAGGCTGCATTCTGCTACAACTAACAAAAAATCCAACCAAATATAGCTTAAAGGATAAGCTTTATTCTTTCATATAATAAGGTTTATTCATTCATATTACAATAATTTGGGAGAATGGATGACTTCAGATTGGATAATTTAGAAACTCAATGTGTTTCGCTTTTAAGTCATTTCTAGGTATCATCATTTTACTCAGCAACATACAAAAGCACAAAAATTGAGAGAATTGCTAATTTCTGTTCCTTTTTTTTTTTAAATCCTCACTCAAAGATATTTTTTCATTGATTTTTAGAGAGAATGGAAGGCAGGGAGGAAGAGAGAGAGAGAGAGAGAGAGAGAGAGAGAGAAACATCAATGTGAGAGACACATTGATTGGTTGGTTCCAGCATACACCCATACCAGGGCTGGGAATTGAACCTACAACCCAAGTATTTGCCCTTGACTGGGAATCGAATTGGTGACCCTTTGGTCAGAGGGCCAACACTCTAACCACTGAGCCAAACCATGCAGGGCTCTTTTCCTTTTTCTAAATTTTATTTATTTTTTCTTTTATTTTTTTAGAGAGAGAGGAAAGAAGAAAGAGAGAGGGAGACATCGATTCTGTTCTTTTTTAAGACTGAATAAACTTTCTTGGAAATGCCTCAGCAGATGCCTCCTTACTTTATATTCACCAGAACAAGCTCATATCAGAAGCAAACTATGTTAAGGGGAATGGATATTTTATGAGTGGTTTAGACTTTACTTATTCCCTCGTTAAATCAATGACAATATGTGAATAAAATCTGGTTTTTGCTGTCAAAAAATAAGGGAAAAGAATGTAGGCATAGCTCTGGATAGTTAAACAATGACTGCCAATAATTTTTTGATGCTAAAATCTCTAAAGCATTTTCTTATGTTTTTGTATAATATGTATTATAATATAAACAGGAATTTATTGGTTCTGCTAATTTTACAAGGACAATTTATTTGCCCCCTCTGGGTATTATTCTTTTCTGTAATATAGGAGGATTGTAGGGGTGGTATCAAAGAATACACCCAGAAGGAGCAAATAAAAATACATGCATATATTTATATATATATATATATATATATATATATATATATATATATATATATATATCTTATTAAAGCTCCCCTTTCATATTGCGGTTTCTGCAAATGGAACAATATGTCCCTATGCAGAGGTGACTGTGGGGAACCAAAAAGAGCTCTCAATTTTGTTCCAATTCCAGATTCACTATTTTATTTATTCATGTTGACTTTGGGTAAGCTACTTAACTCCTCTATGTTATCACCTGTAAAGTGGGAATAATATCTACACCTATTGCCATAATTATGATAGCACAATGAGAAAAAGCATATTAAAGCATCTAACATAAATCTTCAGCTATTAATAGGTGATTAATATATACTAGTGTGCATTAGTAGTAGTACTACCAAGTATGTCCTGTGACATGCAAGCATAGGTAGGTAGGTAGGTAGATAGATAGATAGATAGATAGATAGATAGATAGATAGATAGATAGATGATAGATAGATAGATAGATAGAGATAGATAGCTAGATAGCTAGATAGCTAGATAGCTAGATAGCTAGATAGCTAGATAGATAGATAGATAGATAGATAGATAGCTAGATAGCTAGATAGATAGATAGATAGATAGATAGATAGATAAAGTCATCAATAGCTCTAAGTAAACAACTTTGAATATTTCTTGGCACATGGAATTAAACATAATGAACAATGTTGAGACTCAAAGGATTTAAATGTCTCAAATGGAAAACTAATTATCTGAAATCTTTCCAACAAGAAATCCTTCTTTGTGGTAGTGTATTTTGTAAGTGTCCATTTGTGATAACTTTGAAGTTTACATCAAATATTAATGTATTTTTTATGAAAATAGATGGACTAACACCCTTTTTAAATGTGTAGCATTAGTACAAAAATGATATTTTGTAAAATCACAATTGTATGTGAGTGTTTGGAGCTAAGAAGTTATTTTTCATTGCAATTAATTGAATTCTGATGATTCTTCAGAATTGTTGAAACTACATTTAAAGAATTTTTAAGAATGGGTGAAAATGAAGAGCAGGTGACTGCTGTGAAAAGAATCCACCAGGACGCTGAGCGTGCCAGAGACTCAGTCTGGACGCAGTAGCGCTGCAGTCAGTTTTAGAAATGGCTGAAGCAAGAGCAAGTCTTTGCGTGACTGCAAGTTACTAGCTCATACCTGTTAATACACCAGCAGCTCCGTCTGTTGTGCGGTGATGTTCCCACCAGATCTCACAGACTCAAGTTCTACGTGTCAGTATTCAAGTGTAAACCAGAAAGGGCCACCCAAAATCTCTGGAAACTGAAGAGTTGTTTAAAATAAATAAAAGTGCATCCAACATGACAGTCGTGTACGGATTGCTTTTAAGTTTACGGCTTTGTGCGACATGACCTCACTAGATAAACTTTGCATTGCTCTGATTTCCAGTTGCATAATTAAATTCAGAGTTGTCCTTCACACATTATGTATTTTAATTTCATTTGCACATGTATTAAGTGACTTAAAAACTCTACTCTATATTCACCTCATTATTTAAATCCCTCTTCTCCACAAAAATACCAATTGATTTTCAAATATCTATGGAGTTTACCTGAGAACAACCACAAAAACACTTTCTTCCTCAAGATTTCATTCTTTTTTCCCTATAACATAAGTAAATCCACATTGTTTTCTGGGTATTTCATATTTATAATAAAAACAAAAGTTAACCTTTATCCTCACCAGAAAAATAGAAAAAAATATCTTGAGTTAAAAGGTCTAATGATCAGGTTGTATATTTCCCTAAACAGATATCTATTAGTCTAAAGACCATACCTTGTTATTCCTACTCACGTGCTTTTATGTGTCCATTGTGGCATGTTCCAAATATGAACTGAATTAAATACATTAATATTTGATGTTAATTAAATACATTAATATTTGATGTTTACCTTTATCCATTAAGTACTTATTAGGGATTTATTAAGTGTCCTGCACTGGGTTAAGTTCTAGACATACAATAGAGTCCCAAATAATAAACACTTCTACTCATAGAAGGAACACACTATCTAGTTTGAGGAATAAATAACACAATTAGTTAATAATTAGGCATCTATCAATTTGTGAAAATAAAAGTACATTCAGGAAAACTGCAATGTATGAACATATCAACTCTTTCTTGCTTTATTTTTCTTTGTTCAGTATTTATCACTGTAAAATGGGAATTACTGGGTATAAGTTTTAGAGAATTTGTTAGTTCTTAAAGGGCAAAAGGGGAAAAATGTAAGAAATAAATTTAATTAAAGAAGATGACTCTTAGGACAAACTTTTTGGCAGAAAAGGCCTACATTTTGGGCCCAACTCCAATATGTCATTGTTCCAAAATGCCTGGGGTTTCCCCCTTCATTTTATTAGTTATGAAGTCCACCAAGCACAATAATTTGGACAAACACATATCTTTTAAAATTAGAAATATCCCTAGCATAATTTTTAATACCATTAGGGTAAAAAGAATTAAGCAACATTGTTTTCTTATTATAACCTGAGATCAGCAACATCAAAAGATGGGGTATGTTGTTGGTGGGAAAGGGGTGGTACACAATGCTGGAAAAGTGTTCATTCTGCCAAGAATGGGTCAAACAGAGTTGCAGTCCTTCATGGTGGTTTAGGGCTTATGAGGTCTCATGAGAAAGCCTAAGAAAATCAGTGCTGGAAAGAGGAAGAAGCTATCGCTGGTGGAATCAAAACAAAAAAAACCAACTGGCCAGAAAAGAAAGAGGCCATTTTCTTCTCAAATCCTTTCTCCAGAGACCGATGCTGTCAGCCAAATAACGAGATAAAGCAGCTATTTGGGGTTTTGCTTGGAAAACACTAACATTTAACCTAGTGTATACAATAAAATATGTTCTTAGTCCCAAACAACTGACTTACAAATGCACTTTGGAATACAGTCCATTCATAAATTGTGGTCTCCTTCTATAATTACATTCAGACAAAAATCCTCTGACTCATAAACAAATTAAACAAATAATTTCCTTCCCAAACATCTGTTAGTGTGAACTGCAGTCTTGTACATCAGCCACAAGATGCCTTATAATAACATGAGGTACAACCTTAGTATACGAACAACACAAAGTCATGAGTTCTTGTGGACCTGGTGAGTCATGATTAACCACTTATTCATGCCCTTTCCCCAAAGATTTTAATCTGGACTTTTTAAGGCAGTGGATAGTAACTTCGTTTCTTTCTAGGATAATCTGGAGGAAACATTATTTTTGAAGATAATAAACTCTGGGACTATTACTAATGACCTTATCTTTCATTTTAGAATATTCTCCTAAAATCCATTTACATTTTATAGTAGAAATTAATTAAACCTATTTGACTTCAGTGGAAGTAGTGATTTTACTGCAGAGAATAAGTCCAAAAGTTCATTATTGTCACAGATTTAGGAGGTAGTTGATTACAGATAACCTGGATGTAAAGTACACAAAGGATGTCATTAGATGAAATGTTTAACTAAATTGGTTGATAAGGAGACAGTCCTTCTCTAAAATTATTTGCCAAACCTAATATTTTAAAAATGATAATGAGAAAAACCAGATATTATATCATATGATAATACTATTTGTTAATAGTTATTCAGTGCTTATGATATTCTAGATCCT
Organism: Tadarida brasiliensis; assembly: GCA_030848825.1. Lineage (NCBI taxonomy): Eukaryota > Metazoa > Chordata > Mammalia > Chiroptera > Molossidae > Tadarida > Tadarida brasiliensis. Next base: position 87,133,337 of record CM061260.1, on the reverse strand, counting down.
GTTCTATGACTATATGGAAATATGATACCATTTAATTCTAACAAAAATCTGTAAGATAGGCACCAGATTTATGACAGTTTTAAAATGAAGAAAATGAAGTAGAAAAAGATTAAGCATCTGGTTCAAGGTTACACAGCTAAGTGGCTTAAGTTTCCACAATTAAGTGGTAGGATATGTACATAACATTAACCTGAAGAAAAGAAATGCTTTGTGTAGTTAATTGTTAGATAACTTAGATGCTACATTAAAGCATCCACTAGGAAGTTTAGAAGCTTACTGAGGAATTTTGGATTTTACTTTCTGTCTAAGTGCTCCTAACTCCAAAAACTATACTGTAGAGATTATTTTTCTACACTCTTATTTTTAAGAGTATTTATTATTTCAAATAAAAACATTATTAGGTTATCTTCAATAAAATGTACTTTTTCAGATACTGTAGAAATCCTGTAAGAATTCAGAAAAAGGAAGGAAGAAAGAGAGGGAGGGAGAGAGGGAAGAATGGATGGAGACCGAGTCAAAGAAAATAATTCAAGTTGTTTCATAATAGCTAAGTCTCTTGCAAAGCCATAGCCACTCAGGAAATTAAACCTATATACAAATGTCTGTAATGCAGTGTGGAGTATCACAATTGTTATAAGAAGGACATAAATAAAGTGAACAGCCAAAGGCAATAAAAAAGTACATGCATACACTAGTCCAGGGGAAAATATGCCTTAAAAGATTAATCTATTTAGTTAGTGAAGACATAGACATGGGGAAGTGGAAACTATACTTGGTGTAGAACATTCCTTAGTTTATCGGATGTAAACATGAAAGCACATAGAGGAAAAACAGAAAGTAAGATTTTCCAAAAGTGTTTGGGGTCTTCAGTCAGTTATCAATTTCTGTTAATAAATTTCCTCAAACATTACTGACATATAGTCAGTCATTCCTTATGTCTCATGAATCATGGGTTGACACTCTGGGCTTAGATGGGGAGGGGGGCAGTTGTTCTGCTGCTCATGGTTGGAGTCACTCATCCAGCTGCAGTCATCTGGAGACTTGAAAAGGGTTGAATTGTCCCAGACAGCCTCACACACGGGTCTTGTGGTCATGTTAGCTGGGCCTCTCTAGTTCTCCTCCAAATCTGTTCTCCTCTAGAGATTTGAGATTAGACTTTTTCAAGTAACGGAGAGTGCTCCAAGAGGGTGAATGCAGGTGCTCTGAGGTGCTCTTAAAGCCTAGTCTTAGAAGGCATATGGTGACACTTCTGCAGAGTGCTCCTGGTCAAAATGAGTCACAAGGTCAACCTAAATGCGAGAGTTGAGGAGACAGACTAACCCTCTTGATAGGAGCAAAGTCATGTTGCCAAGAGGCCTAGAACCAGATGCATGAAGAGCCATTATTATAAGAGGGCCATTAAGTGATTTGGCTCATCACTGAAGTTTTCCATCAGAATAAAAACACGCTACTACATTCTTCCATTTTTCAAAAGAAAAGAACTTTGCTTGAACCCACTACCCACTCTGATAGCTTATCATTCCTTTCATTTTTCTTTGTAACAAACCATTTTCAAAGAGTAGCCTGTTCTCACAGTCTGATTTTCTTTTCTTCCATTCACTCTTTTATTAATTTATCTTTATTGTTGAAAGTATTACAGATGTCCTTCCCTTTTTTCCCTGCTCCTGCCCCACCCCCACTTTCACCACACTATTATCTGTGTTTAATGGTTATGCATATATGTGTATAAGTTCTTTGGTTTATCTCCCATTCACTATTCAACCCAATTAAATCAGGCTTTAGTCCTCCCCACTCCACCAAAACTATTCTTGTCAAATTCATTTACAAGCTCGACATTCTTAAATCCAATAGTCACTTCTTAGCCCTCCTCTTCTTTGACCTATTATCAACATTTCACATAATTTAACACTCCTTCTTGTTCTTCACTTGCTTTCTAGGACATCATGCTGGTGCCCATAAAAACACGCCCTTCCTATAACCAGCTGCAGGGAGCATAATCAGATCAAGGTCTAACTCAGCACTCCTGGGTCCACCTCTATTTTTGTTGAGTCCATGCTTGCAACATGTTCCTCCCAGCCAAAGGCATCAGCATTAATGAAGGTTTAATCCTGCGAGATACAAAACTCAAATGAAGACTTTGGCTTTAAAGGACTTGCCATCAGCTGGTTGAAACATTCCCAGAACTGCACCACAGTTTAAGACTCCTCACTTTAATCACTTCCTCCCCCACTTTTTTCATGATATTCAGACCACCATCAAGAATAGAAAATTCCCTTCATTTCCTTTAGATCCCTGTCCTTTTTCCTTAAAAAAGTTTTCCTCCAAAAAATCTCTTGTACATCTAATCCTTGTTATCTACTTCTCTGTGGACCTGAATTAATGCACGCTCTAGTGATTTTCCCCCTAACTCACTGGTTAATTCTTCTTAGCATATTTTGATAATTCCTCCTTTGTACTACATGCTTACTGTTGAAATACACCAGAGCTCATTTTGGGTCCTGAATTCTTCACAATCTCTATTCACTCCCTTGGTGATTTCATTTAGGCCCATGACTTTAGACACCATCTCTATACCAACGACTATTAAGTATATATCTCTAGTCCAGAACCCTCAAACAAAACCCACATTAGGCCCAGCCAGTGTGGCTCAGTGGTTGAGCATCAACCCAGGGACCAATAGGTCCCTGGTTCGATTCTCTAGTCAGGGCACATGTCCAGGTTGTAGGCTCAATCCCCAATAGGGGGTGTGCAGGAGGCAGCCAATGCATGTTTCTCTGTCATTGATGCTTCTACCTCTCTCTCCCTCTCACTTTCTCTGTCTCTAAAAATAAAAAAATTAACAAAATCCACATTAGTATATCCACTACCTGCCTACATGAGATTTCCAATTGGGTTTATAATAAACATTTCACTCTCTCGATCTCCAAAGATAAAGTCCTAACCATCCCTTTTCATGAAATAAAAACAAAAACAACTTGCCTTATATCCTTCCCCATCTCAGTTCAACACTCAGACCAAAAAAAAAAACATGCACTCTTCTCTGCTGTTTTCTTTTGCCCTCTCATAGCCCATTTCCAACCCCTAGTAAATTCTATTGGCTCTACCTTAAAAACATTTTAAAAATCTCAAAGTTTCATCTCTCCATTGGTGCCATCCTAGACTGAGGCACTATTATGTCTTTTTTAGATAACTGCAGTACCTTCTAGCTTGTCTTCTTGACTCTAGAGTTGCCTAACTACAGTTTATTCTCATTATAGCAGCCAAAGTAGGTATTTTAAAACCTAAGTCCCATCATGCCACTTCTCGAAATACTGCATTGGCTTCTCATTTCACTCAGTAAAAGACAAAGTCTTTACGACAGTTTTCCAAGCCCTACACTGTTTGCAGCCTTTTGACCTCTCTGAACTCTTCCACTCCTCACTCTCACTCCCAGTCCTTCAGCTTCATTGACATTGCTGTTTCCAGAACATGCCAAGCCTACTCTATCTCAAATTCTCCTGCCTGGAATAATCTCCAATTATCAATGGAAGTACACAACTGTGTGCACAGTTAACGTTCTTCAAGAATTTGTTCCAACTCCATTTTCTTACAAGTTTTGGCCTGACCACCATATTTAATACTGAGATCTGCCTCTGCCTCCAATAACTATTCATCAACAGGGCACTCCTCATTTTTGTTAATATACTCCACATTGGCAAGTAGATATTGTTCATATCTCTAATAACCTTCATATATATTGCATATTGAATAATTTAGTAATTATAATATTGGTTGTTTATTATGTCTCCCTCTTCCAAGAATAGGTTCTCTGCATAGGAATTTTATCAGTTTTGTTCACTGATATATACCAAGCATATGAATGCTATCTAGTACATAGTAATTTAATAAATATTGAATAACGAATGATTATTATATGAGTAATATATGGTATTATATATGATATATATATACATATATGTAGTAGTTTGTTATTGTTAAAATTAAACTTTTAAGCAGTCTTTGTCAAATATATTTTTCTCACTCTAACATTATATCTTCCTCAAATAACCTTGTGTAGTTAAATGTCAAAGCTTATATTATGCAACATTGACTAATTAGAGTCCAATACAAATTGGTACTTTAACAATTTCCCCAATAATTCTAGAACTTTAAGACTCTTTAACTTCATTCATATCTCTCCTGAGTTTTTCATTGTGTTTGTGATGCATTTTAGCTCACTTATATTTTACATCCCACAAAATATTACTATTCAGTTAGTCAATATTCAGTTAACTTTCACTTAAATATTTACCAACATATTTGTCCTTTTCAATATTATTTCTCCTTTCTTGATAACCTACTGGGTTCACGTCTTAAAACAAGCATCAAAATGTACACTTATTATTTTACTACATTTTTGTAAGTATACTCCAGTACAAAGTTCATATTTTAAAAAGTGAAATTTGAAATAGAATATTTCTACTTGTTAAGTCTTGTTCACATCTATACAATACAGATGTTTACATTGTCCTTACAAAATTATTGTGAGGAACTATTAAGACAGTGTATATGAAACACTTAAAAAATGATAAATGCTATCTTATAAAATAGTTTTATATTTAACAGCAAGCTAATCTCTCACTAGAAAAATTAATTATTAATTTGCTTCAGTGTGCTGCATTCTCTAAGAAAGCTTCAAATATTCAAATGCACTGCATTCTAAATTTCTGTACAGAATCATAAATCAATCAAGGGATAAATTAAAATTCTCTAACCCCAAATTACATTTAAAATGCTGTATAATACACTAATACTTATACAGTTAGAAATGACTATTTTGTCAATGCTTCTGATTATGAAAAAAAAGATAAAATGTTTATTCACAGCTAAAGAAAGCTAACCTAGTATAGATATAAAAAATTAAAAAGTAGATAACTGTGTATTTGTTAAAATATTCACATTGTATTTTTATTAAAATATTGGCTTAAAATTATTTGAGATTTTTGTTTTATTTCCATAAATCCATCTTAAAATGCCTCAGTGGTTATTTAGTAAATATTTATTTAGCTTTATTGATGGAAACGACTAGATTTACATTGAATTTAAAAAGAAAGTGAGTTAACCACTACAAATTTCCTGAGTTCTAATTATGTTATGCTGTGCATGAAATTCTAATGGCATGTTAAATTAGAAATTTAGACTGAGATCCTACAGTGATAATGACAACATTCCAATTACTGATTGACACATAAAATTATCAAAAATTAAATACCCAAAACCAGTCTGGTGATATTTAATCCTCTTTCCCACAGCTAGAATATGAAGACTAGGATTTTGAAAAGGATTTTAAAAGGTGGTGTTATGTTCTGGGAGTGTCACCTCTTTTTTCGTGGGGGAGGAATAAGGGGTGCCTTTTCCTGTCCTCAGTGAGAGGGGTTTCCGCAGGGCCTCCCAGGGAGCAATCAAGGGTCCCTGCAGGGGAGAGCGTGTGCATTGGTATATAGCTGTTGCTGGAAGAAATCTAATGCAGCTTCATGCTAACAATATGCTGGTCTGGAAGAGAGGGTTTAAAGAATGTGGATGCCTATGCATATTTGTATTTATATATTTTATTTGTCTCATTTTAAATAATTAATTTACTGTTTTTAGTGAGATACCTGAAAACTGGTATTATATTTTACCTCATTATGATTGTTATATAAGAGCAAAGCAAATGGGAGAGGGTGTGGAGGGAGAGAATAAAAGGGAACACTATAATTAGTGTTTTACTAATAACTTATAGATTTACTAACAAACGTTGAATTTAAAAAATAGTGAATTATTAACAAGATAAAGCAAATGAACTCAGCAATCCTCAGAGAGACAAAAAGTCACACTGAAGAACTATTTTAGTCAAAGGAAATTATTTTTCCCAGAATCCTTCACTTGGAATTCTAATGTTCTAATTGAAACAAACAAAAAGTAGTGAGGTATGTAATCAGCTAACAGTGGCTGGGGAAATCACCCACAATGATCAACCCCACAGAAGATAGAGGGACAGGGGCTGGTGAAGCCTTTAGTTTATTTAGTTCTATGCTTACAAAAACTCAGTAGGGAAGAAATTATGGATGCTTGGTTTTAAATATTAGCTAAAAAATATATTCTAACACAACAGAAGGAGCTTGTGAAAAGTGAGGAGTGCATTTCAAATATTTAGAGGGTTTTATTTCTTCAAATAGATTCAGTCATGGGTGATTTGGCTCAGTGCTTGGAGTGTCTGCCTGAGGATCAAAGGGTCATAGGTTCGAATCCAATCAAGGGCACACACCTGGGTTGCAGGTTTGATTCCCAGTCCCAATTGAGGTCGTGCGGGAGGCAACCAATTGATGTGTCTCTCTCACATTGATGTTTTTCTCTCTCTCTCTCTCCCTTCCTCCCTTCCACTCTATCTAAAAAAAAAAAATCAATGGAAAAATATCCTCAGGTAAGGATTAACAACAACAAAAATTAACAACAACAACAAAATAGAGTCATCTGAGTTTCTCTATGGTAGAAATATCACATTAACAATTTTTTCTCCATTGCTATATACCAATGCACATGCCCTCCCCTGCAGGGACCCTTGATTGCTCCCTGGGAGGCCCTGCTGAAACCCCTCTCACTGAGGACAGGAAAAGGCACCCCTTATTCCTCCCCCACGAAAAAAGAGGTGACACTCCCAGAACACAACACCACCTTTTAAAATCCTTTTCAAAATCCTAGTCTTCATATTCTAGCTGTGGGAAAGAGGATTAAATATCACCAGACTGGTTTTGGGTATTTAATTTTTGATAATTTTATGTGTCAATCAGTAATTGGAATGTTGTCATTATCACTGTAGGATCTCAGTCTAAATTTCTAATTTAACATGCCATTAGAATTTCATGTACAGCATAACATAGTTAGAACTCAGGAAATTTGTAGTGGTTAACTCACTTTCTTTTTAAATTCAAAGTAAATCTAGTCGTTTCCATCAATAAAGCTAAATAAATATTTACTAAATAACCATTGAGGCATTTTAAGATGGATTTATGGAAATAAAACAACTCTGGCCTGTTGCAACTAAAACTGAACACAAAAGCTGTCTTAAAATAAACACATACATATGTACGTACATACATATCAATTATAAAAAGGGAATACGTTAAATAAAATTTTAAGATTTTTCAAAACATAGGAAACAACAACAAAAATACCTAGGTTGTTTCCCACATACATTTATTTTTAAAATTGTTTAACTTGCACAATATGTCATGCTGAGAGACAGACTTAGACACTCAGAATGTCTGAGTAGGAGGAGACTTTAGGGATCATGAAATCCAACCTCAAACAGTGTTTGGAGGAGATGCGGCTGGTTGTGTTTAATGTCTAATGTCATACAGTAAGTTGTAAGAAGAATCATATTATCCTGGTTTTGAGATAGTTCTGTCTACTTCAAGTGTAGGGAAAAGAGAGAGAGAGACCCAACCAACCTTTGAGGAAATGAGGTTTCACTGGAGCAGTTCTAAGAGAATCTACCTCTTCCAGAACCTTGGCCCACCCGTTATGAGAAGGGTTGTTTAGGAGAAGCAGTACGCTGTGTATCTGCAAGAAGATAGACTCATACAGAGTGATGGCAAGATAAAATAGAAAACCAATAATGCCCTGTGCTTCAATCTTTTTAACTGACATTTTTGTTGCAATTTAATATCATGAGCTTGGTTTGTCTCCATAAGATGGTTCAGGCACTTTGGGAAATTGTGGCAAAGGTGAGAAGGGGGCAATGCTGGGAGCATGCAACATAAAAAGGTTCCAAGTTTTGATTGGATAAGTGGGCGGTGGTCACACACTACCTTGGTGTGCTACAATTAACCTACTGCTAGTAAATGGTGAGGTGAGACATTGTGTTTTACATTTTAGGTCACAGTTTTACATTCATCTTCACATTTGCACAATAACCCATTAAATTAGATTAAAAATGAATAAACCGTGACTCAAAGTATTTAAGTAAATTTCCACTTTTACACAGCCAGGATCTGGCCTTGTAAGACTTGATTCCTGGTCTTCCCATACCAGAAGCCAAGCTCCTTAACTATAATGCTCTCTAACCTACCTCTTAGAATTGTTGTTTGTTTCATTTGGGAGCTTCAGGGAAACCTGATTTGTTTTAAATACTTACAAGACTTAGAATCTTATAAATAAGTGAATACCTAGCTAGAGTGGGGAAGATGGTGAGTGTCTCTATAAAGGGGGAGCATGAGGATGATCTTTGTGGTGATGGTGTAGTTATTTCTTGATTGCACTGGTGATCATAGGAGTCTACACATGAAATAAAAAGGTGTAGAACTTTATACATATTGTACCAATATTGATTTCCTAGTTTTGATATAGTACTATATTAAAAATTAGATATAATGTATCATTGGGAAAACTGGGTAAAAAGAACACAAGACCTCACTGTACTATTTTTATTTATTTATGTATTTTTATTGATTTCTTTTTTTAGAGAGAGAAGAAGGGAGAGAAAAACATCGATGTGAGGGAGAAACATTGATTGGGTGCCTCCTGCACTCCCCCTACTGGGGATCAAACCAGGACCTCTCAGTCCATAGGACAATGCTCAATCCACTGAGCCACACTGGCCAGGCTACTGTACTATTTTTAAAACTTCCTATGAATCTATAGCTGTTTTCTACATTCTGATTTTGACTGCGATGGAACTCAGCACTACAACTGGCCCTCCATATATTCAGTATGATGCATATTGTTGTAAGTTAAATTGTGTCCACCAAAATGATATGTTGATATCTTAACATCTTGTACCTATGAATGTAGATCCTTGCAGATGGATAAAGTTAAGATGAGGTCATACTTGATTAGGGTGGGCCTAATCCAGTATGATTGGTGTCCTTATCAGAAGAGGAGAAAAGACAAAATGACATAAGAGGCTGACACCATGTGATGACAGAGATGGACACTGGAGCAATACAGCTGCTGTCCAAGGAACACCAAGGACTAAAGGGCTGTTACTGAAACTAGGAACAATAAGGAAGGATTATTCCCTTAAAAACATCAGAAAATCATGACCATACCTACACATTAATTTTTTACTTTTAGGCCCTAGAACTATGAGTTAATAAATTTCTGTTCTTTTAGAGTACCCAGTTCATGATAGTGTATCGTGGCAGCCCTAGGAAACTTATATATACAACAGGTCCATGACTGTCCCCCAAAGTACTATATTACTGTGTAAAGAAAAGAATGTTCATTACAGAGAAAATAAAAAAGGAATAAAACAGTGGATTCTTAAGAAAGCAAGTCCTTTTAAATATGATTGTGAGAAAAATTTTAAGCATGATTAATGTGCTTTTTTCATGTAGGGAAAAATGCAAAATAGAAGCTATATCTTTCATATTATGTCTTTCATAATATGTTTTTACCATATTTCACAGAACTAGAACAAACACTCCAAAAGTTTATATGGAACCAAAAAAGAACACGAATAGCCACAGCAATCTTGAAAAAGAAGAACAAAGTAGGAGGGATCACATTACCAGATATCAGGTTATGCTACAAAGCCACTGTAATCAAAACAGCCTGGTACTAGCACAAGAACAGGCAGATAGATCAATGGAACAGAACAGAGAACCAAGAAATGGGCCCAAAACAATATGCTCAATTAATATTTGAAAAAGGTGGCAAAAACATACAGTGGAGTTAAGACAGTCTCTTCAATAAATGGTGCTGGGAAAATTGGACAGCTACATGCAAAAAAAATGAAGCTAGACCACCAACTTACACCATACGCAAGAATAAACTCAAAATGGATAAAAACTTAAATGTAACTCATTAATTCATAAAAATCCTAGAAGAAAATACAGGCAACAAAATTTCAGACATCATACACAGCAGAATTTTCACTGATACAACACCTAAGGCAAGAGAAACAAAGGAAAAAATGAACACATGGGACTACATCAAACTAAAAAGCTTCTGCACAGCAAAAGAAACAACTATCAAAATGGAAAGGGAACCCACTATATGGGAAACCATAACTGCCAATGATGCATCACATAAGGGGTTAATTTCCAAAATATATAGAGTGCTCATACAACTCAACAAAAGGAAAACAAAGAACCCAATTAAAAAATGGGCAGAGGAACTAAATAGACACCTCTCCAAACAGGACATACAAATGGCCAAGAGACATATGAAAAATGCTCAAAGTCACTAATCATCAGAGGGATGCAAATTAAAACAACTATGAGGTATCACTTCACACCTGTCAGAATGGCCGCCATCAACAAATCATCAAACAACAAGTGTTGGCTAGGGTGTAGAGAAAAGGGGACTCTAGTACACTGCTGGTGGGAATGCAGACTGGTGCAGACACTGTGGAAAACACTATGGTGTTACCTCAAAAAGTTAAAAATTAAACTGCCATTTGACCCAGTGATCCCACTTCTAGGAATATACCCTAAGAAACCTGAAACACCAATCAGAAAGAATATATGTACCCTTACGTTCACAGCAGCACTATTTACAATAGCTAAGATATGGAACAATCCAAGTGTCCATCAGTAGATGAGTGGATAAAAAAGCTGTGGTACATGTACACAATGGAATACTATGCAGCTGTAAGAAAGAAAGATCTCTTATCCTTTGAGATGACATGGAGGGACCTGGAGAGTATTATGTATGCTAAGCGAAACAAGCCAAGCAGAGAAAGACAAATATCACATGATCTCACTTATTTCTGGAATACAATGAACTAAACAAACTGATGAACAAAATTGACCAAGAGACATAGAGGTGGGGTACAGACTGACAACCTCAGAGGAGGGGGGGTTGGGGAGGGAAGAGATAAACCACAGAACTTATATGCATGTATGCATGACCAATGGACATAGACTACAAAGCTGGGGATGGGGTTGGGGGGATGGGGAGGAGGGTGTCTATGGGGGAAAAAGGAGAAACATCTGTAACAAAAACAAATTAATAAAAAATTTAAAAATTAAAATTAAAAAAATAAATAAATAAAATAATATGTTTTTACCTGGGTTTACATTTTTTCTAACATAACAGAAATCACAGAACAAATAAATTTTTTTAAACCTGAAACAATGTATTTAGTTTATGAGATGCTAGTTTGTCAATCAAGACTTGTAATTGAATATTTTTTTCTCCCACACACACAGAAAAAACTCTAGGCATCTGTAACAATAAAGTCACAGCAATTTTTATGTTATGAGAATGTGTTTATTAATCAAAGAAAACATTAAGTAAATGTATTGTGTTGTGTTAATGTCTTGCTAATGGACGCAGTCTTGATTATGTGAGCATCTGCTGTGAGGCTTTTGTTAAAAAACGTTTTCAAAGAATTTCTGATTAAAATTACACCCATTGGTTTTGCTAGTTTTATGCAAATCTCTTAAAGGAGAAGGTACACCAACTAAAATCTAAATCCTTTCTTTGATTCGCTCAATAAAATGAATGAATCTCTTACAAAGCTTTGTGTCACAGGCATTTTGATAGGCATTTAAGTGCACCTAAAAACTAATTTTTAAAAAATGGTTACAATAAATCATTTGATTCATTTCATGAACAAGTATTAAAGGTAATGCTAGATTTCTGATGGTAAAAAATACCTGTTGATAATTTCTTATATTTTCATGAAGTATAACAGATTACAAAATGTTTTTGTTTAAATTATCTTAATCATAATCACTAAAATAGGAATCAGTGGGTATTCTTTTCTATGGCATATGAAACTGCATTAGAGTAATAATGGGACTTTTCAAGATAACTGACATAGTGAAAAGCAGAGAACACATTCCATTGTTAGTGCTCTTTTCAGTTCTGTGTGGAACTCTAATACAGTGTTATCTGACCAAATGTCCTCAAACTTTCTCTCTTTCTCTAATTGCACTTGCTTTCTAGGGACATGTAAACAACACCCCTTATTTAATCATCTTTGCATTGTTTCAGTTATTCCACTGGCTAAATCCCCTCACTAAACACCCCCAAATTTTTTAAACTGGGTAAATTGTTAATTTTACTATCTCTATTATTCTATCTAGATAGCTAATCCCTGAAGGACTAGTTACTTGAAATTCGGCATCACTACAAATGATACATTTCTAGTCTCAGTTGTATCTATCATGCCACTTGTCAATTATTTTGATTTTAAGCTGGCCCTCTCTCACACCCCCTTCCAGGGTGTCTCCATTTTCAAACTTATCTGCCCACATGTGCTCTTGTTTGTTTGTTTTTCTCATTCATTTGTTTGGAGTCTTTTCGCAAAGAGTGGGAGTGGGGAACAGGGCTAGTTTTGGTTTTCCCCTGTTTGAGGTATAGTTTACACCGAGCAAAATGCACAGATCTTAAGCATTCAGTCCAATGAGTTTGAACAATGGTATACATACATGTAACAGAAAACAAGACAGAGGGCCTCTCTATTCCTCCAGACATTTCTTTTCTAGTAAACAGCTGCCTTTCAGAATTTGATTCAAACGAGTTCAGGAGAGAATGGAAGAAACGTTTTTTGAGACAGAAATTTTACCTAGCTATTTCATTAATGATATTATGCTCTCAATTGAGTAGCCAATGGAGAATAATGACTATTCAAGAGAATTCATTTTAAGATGGACAAAATAACTATGTATTTAGCTGGCAAGGGTCACTAAAGAGAGAAATGTTCATACAGCATACAGTGGCAGTAACTGACAAACTGGTGTATTTTAGAAGGCAAGAGTAGACTAGCTTGGGTAGGAGTGCAAACACTGGCATCATGTGGCAAGATGGAAAACAGAGTATATGGGTATAGATGGAATTAAGTTGGTAGATCTGTCAGAAAAAAACATGTGGTAGTTTTGTTTTTGTCTTTTCTGATTTTGAATGAGTTTTAATAATGAAATCAGAAGCATTTCCATCAGCGGAAAATGGGGAGAGAATTATTTGGCATTTGAGAACAAAAGAAAAAGGAGTTTTCTTGTATAGGGGGATAAATGTAACAGGAATACTTATCAGGATTGTTCATGGTGCACCAAGGACTCGTTTTGTATAATGGGTCATAAATGTAAAGCAAACAAATCAGTATGGTCTTGTTTTCCTCCAACAATGTTTGTTCTGCTGGGCCCATAATGGGGCAACATATGTAGAGCGTTTCAGGCAACCAGCACTGGTATTTTCCAGGCAGGCAAATAAAGGGCAGAGGCCAGAGAGTTAAGAAACTGAGGCAAACGACTGATTACAATGACAGACCATTGACCTAAATTGGATAAAATAATAGTGAAAATATTACATGAGTGAAGGGAAATGAGATAATGGTTGAATCAATGTATAGTTACATCTTTTAAATGCTTTCAAATGATCACACTTTGTGTTTGTGTGTGTGTGTATTTTTACAGTAACTAGACAAATCATTTTCCAAATATCAGAGGGTACCTGCTATGTGACATAATCCAGTATTTTAGAAAACCCCATATATTTTTCTCTTTCTTTGCATATCTTCAAATAATAGATTCTTTTGTCTTCATCTTTTTAGACTAAGGTATTCTAATCTTAAGCTACCATGAACTGTCTTGAATGTTAGCTGTCTCTCTCTGAATGCTCCCTGCTTCAATCATATCTTTTGTTAGTGGAATAACAGCTGTATTGTATTTATTCAGTTAACTTTTTAAGAATTCGTTTGTTGCTCTGTTTCTATCAACAACATAAGCAAAAATAATTTAAAATATAAAACTTCAAGTGAACATAAACAAAAATAGTTTATCCCACCAATACAAAAGTCTTAATTTTTCCATTTAAACTAAAATGAGGTTTTGTCAAAGTCAGAAGTGACTTCCACTTTGCTAAATGCAGTGGCCAGTTAGTTCTCAGGTGAATATATTGAATCATTTCATACTTTTTTTTTTCTTTATTGATTTTAGAGAGAGAAGAAAGGAGAGGGAGAGAGATAGAAACATCTATGAGAAAGAACATCGATTGGCTGCCTCCTGCATGCCCCCCACTGGGGACTGGGCCCACAACCTGGGCATGTGCCCTGACCGGGAATCGAACCGGCAACCTCTTAGTGTGTGGGTCGACGCTCAACCACTAAGTTACATGGGTCTGGCTCATTCCACACTTTTTTTTAAAAATTTTTTTTCTTAATTTATTTTTGTTGCAGATGTTTCTCCTTTTTCCCCCCATTGACACCCTCCTCCCCATCCCCACCCCACCCCGTCCCCAGCTTCGTTGTCTATGTCCATCGGTTATACATACATGCATATAAGTTCTGTGGTTTATCCCTTCCCTCCCCTCTCTTCTGAGGATTGTCAGTCTGTACCCTACTTCTATGACTCTGGGTCTATTTTTTTTTTTTTTGACAGGAAGACCACAGAGTTATGGGCCATTCTCAGGGCATCATTTAGACAGTACATGTTATCAATATCACTTAGCACTGTTGATGCTAACTGTGCTCACCTGGCTTGAGATAATGTTTATCAGCATCACTGTAAAGTTACTCTTTTCCTCCCCTCCTCCCCCTCCTCCTTCTTCTCTTTCTCATTCTCATTCTTTTTTTTTTATTAATTTATTTTTGTTACAGATGTTTCTCCTTTTTTCCCCATTGACACCCTCCTCCCCATCCCCCCACCCTGTCCCCAGCCCTGTTGTCCATGTCCATCAGTTATGCATACATGCGCATAAGTTCTGTGGTTTATCTCCTCCCTCCCCCCCACCCCGTCCTCTGAGGGGTGTCAGTCTATACCCTACTTCCACATCTCTGGGTCTACCCTGTTCCTCAGACTGTTATGTTCATTATATTCCACAAATAAGTGAGATCATGTGATATTTGTCTTTCTCTGCTTGGCTTGTTTCGCTTAGGATAATACTTTCCAGGTCCCTCCATGTCGTCTCAAAGGATAAGAGATCTTTCTTTCTTACAGCTGTATAGTACTCCATTGTGTATATGTACCACAGCTTTTTTATCCACTCATCTACTGATGGACACTTGGGCTGTTTCCAGATCTTAGCTATTGTAAACAGTGCTGCTATGAACATACGGGTACATATATTCTTTCTGATTGGTGTTTCAGCCATCAACAAATCATCAAACAACAAGTACTGGCCAGGGTGTGGAGAAAAGGGGACCCTAGTACACTGCTGGTGGGAATGCAGACTGATGCAGCCACTATGGAAAACACTATGGTGTTACCTCAAAAAATTAAAAATTGAACTGCCGTTTGACCCAGTGATCCCACTTCTAGGAATATATCATTCCACACTTTTAATGCACCTGATCATTCATCATTTTTGAAATGCTTCCTTCCCATATCTTCTTGATTCTTCTCTTATTTAGCAGGACATACTTTCCTCAAAAGGTATAGACCCTTAGTTTCAGGGTTTACTCAGGAATTCTCTCTTCTTTATTTATACTCACTCATTCTCATGGTTTTTAAGTATAATTTATATGGTGATGATTCCTGAATTTACTTCTCTGGCTCAGACCTATTCGTGTGAACTCTAGATTTATATATCTAAGGTCTTATTCAACATCTCCATTTAGATATCCAATAAATTATTAAGAACTAACATGTCCAAAACCAAATTTCTTCTTTTCCCCTCTCAGAATTATTCATGCCACTTTTCCTTATCTCTGTTACTGACAACTTTGTTCTTCCAGGTGTTCATTCCAAACATCTTAGAGATTCCATGATGTCTAATCTATCAGCATTTTCTGTTACTTCCACCATCAAACTATAATTATAATACAATTACTTCATCCAAGACCAGCATTGCCAGCTGTTAGTACCTCCTTAAATTTATATTTTAAATCCTAACCTCCAAAGATCATGGATTAGTAGGTGGGGCCTTTGGGAGGTGACTATGTCATGAGGGTGGAGCCCTCATGAACGGGGTTAATGATCTTATAAAAGAAATTCCACAGAGCTCCCTGGCCCATTCTGCCATGTAAGAATATAAGATATCTGCAACCTGGAAGAGATCCCTCACCCAACCATGCTGGCAAGGTGATTTTGGATTTCCAGCCTCCAGAACTGAGAAAAATAATTGTCTGCTATTTATAAGCTACCCAATCAGTGGTATTTTACTCTAGTGGCCCAAGAGCACTAAAATAAAGTGTACTCAGCCCACCATAACCCCTTATCTGGATTAAGGCTATGGCCTCTGTGTTCTTCCTGCTTTTGCCCTTACTCCTCTAGAGTCTTTTGTCATGACAGACAATGTAATCCTTTTAAAATATAAGTCAGATCATATACCTACCCTGTGAAAAGTTTCTGTTAGCTTCCCTTCTCACTCAGAGTGGGAAGGAATATCCCTACCAAGACTCCACATAGTTTGGCTCTGCTATATCCCTTATTGCAGTAGCTCATCTCCCACTACTCTCTCACTCACTCAGCACCAATCATATTAGCCTTCCTGTTCTTCAAACACCCAAGTATAATTCTTCCTCAAGAACTCTGCTCTTGCTGCTCCTTTTGCCTGGGGTGATTTTCTCCGTCATATTCACATAGCTCTTTTCAGACTTCACTCAGGTCTCTGCTCAAATGTCACTTTTCTGGAAAACTCCTTGCTGAAAACCATTAGTAACACTTTGTTATATGCCCCTGTCTGCCTAAAACTTATGGAATGTGCTGCACTCTCATTTTCTTATCAAGGGTTGTGACTTTGGTTCATTTGTAAGAGAGGCGACAACTAGCAGTCTGGTCCAAGAGGCTAACTTAAACTTGGCCTTGAATTAGACACAGATTGTTATGAAAGATAGGCTTCTGATTCAGGAACTTGAGTCTAACAATAGTCAGTGATCCAAGCCCAGTAGTCAAGAGATAACCAGTGGTAGTTCTGGGTGATCCCAGCAGTGTAGAGGTTCCAATCAGTGGTCAGGGTCCAAGGACCCTGGTGCCACATTAGCTGGATCTCCCAAAACACAACAGTGCCTTTGCTTAGCCAAGGAGCTCATCGTGCAATTAAGCACTCTCCTCCTCATGGAGGAACTACAATGCTAATTACAATGTAATCAAGATACACAGATCATAAACATTATGGAAATTATGTTAAGGCTGTGGATCTGAACAAGCCCATGAGTTCAGGGTTCAATCCAGACATACAGAATGCTGGACTAACACCACTATGACTAGTTGCAAGCCCCATAGGGCCGGGAATTTGAATGTACATATATACACTGTAAATACTGGTCAAGATTATCTGAGCCTGTCAAAGCAAAGTCTGTAAAACAGAGGCCTAAAAGGGACTCTTAAAATCCTTTATTTTGGGGGGCTGGGTTTACATTTTGGGGGAGGGAAAGACAACTTTAAAAGCCTAATATAGTATGATAAGTAAAACAGGAATAATAAAATACATAAGGATTAAAGACAAAGGCAGCATATTTAATTCTCAGAATCTCTGTTTTGGTTATATTACTGCTAGGCACTTAGAAGTCACACCACAAATATGTGTTAAATTGAAAGTACAACATCTGGGTTAATAGTTATCGGAAATAGTTTTTAAGTATATTAGCAAAGATATTAATCTAAAATGTGAAAACAAAAAGTTGTATTTGACTACTTACACATGAAACTCCACCATGGCAAAAATAATCTCAAGTTTCATTATTAATAATAAACTGGAAAAGAATTCAATGCATGTGGTAAACAAATAGCACTACTAATCTTTTATGGGAACATACAAATCTTTAACATGAAAACATATGCTTCTACAGAAAAGTGCGAAAAAGCTTTAAAAGGGAATTTAGGAAAGAATAAATATAAACGACCCATGAATATTTGAAATGTTTCTAGTATTCAGAAAAGCGCATGGTAGCATAACGTAAAGACATTTTTTTTCTTCTACAACTGTTGGTGGCCAAAGGTGACCTGTTAGGGATAAATTTTATTCTCTGCCCCAGTGGTGTAAATAGATACAACTCTGACAAAATTATAGAGTTTTTAATATGTTTATAATATTTGACTCAGAAATTGTGCTTATAGTAATTTAACCTAGAAAATAAAAGTCAAGTTATGTATTTATAGAGATAGCATCATCATTTTCAATTGAGAAGTTTATGATATAGAAATCTAAAAATTTTGGAAATTGTAAATTCAATAAAATTTTTCTGATGATTGCATTCTGTATAGTCAATAAATAGCACAAATAATAGCTACTTACAACATATAATACTAACAGTTAATAATAATTTTTTAATTAAACAGAATATGTTACAGAAAAAGGCAAAGTTATAAAACTATATAGCATATACAAAACATAAAAATAAACTAAATGTGGATGGTTTTTAAACTTTTAGACGGTAAGAATATTGTGTGTACCTTTTTATATTTTTCTCAATTTTCTATCTTCCTATAATGAACTTATTCTACTATAGTAAAAAAAATATTGTATATGATAAAGGTTTTAAAAAAAGTAGGCCTAAAGGTAAAGAGAGGGAAAAAAAATACCATATTTTTCTACTAAACACTTCCATTGTCATCAACAGAGAAAATATCAGATGTGGTCAGCTGTTGATATAAACCATTGTACTGACTAATAATTTTTTAAATAAAAAGATTACTCTGAAAAATCTCAAGACCCTTAAAACACTAGTCACGATTAAGTAATGCTGTTTTATTTTTACATGAGAAATGGTATAAAATTTGTTTAAAATCTAATTTATAACTCTCTATTTCTATAATTGTAATTCTGCTTTTTCTCAAACATTCAGGCTTCAGATTGAATTAAGGATATGAATTAGAGTTAGCTCAGTCCATAAACATTTCTTTCTAAAAACCATTGTTCTCTGTATTACTGCTATTGGCCTTAGATCAACCACGTTGGTCACTGAGTTACGAGGCAAATGCAGAATCAACACACTGAGGACAAGTTTAGAAGATTTTTTTTTTTTTTACTTTTTTATTTATTTATTTATTTTTATTACAGATGTTTCTCCTTTTTTTTCCCCATTGACACCATCCTCCCAATCCCTTCCCCTACCCCCAATATTATTGTCTATGTCCTTGTTTACCCATACATGGGTATAAGTTCTATGGTTTATCTCTTCCCTCCCCCCACGCCCACCTCTTCTGAGATTTGTCAGTCTGCACCCCACTTCCATGTCTCTGGGTCTATTTTGCTCCTCAGCTTGTTTTGTTTATTATATTCCACAAATAAGTGAGAAAGTGTGATATTTGTCTTTCTCTGCTTGGCTTGTTTCACTTAGGATAATATTCTCCAGGTTTCTCCATGTCGTCTCAAAGGATAAGAGATCTTTCTTTCTTACAGCTGCATAGTATTCCATTGTGTACATGTACCACTGCGTTTTTATCTACTCATCTATTGATGGACACTTGGGCTGTTTCCAGATCTTAACAATTGTAAATAGTGCTGCTATGAACATGGGGGTACATATATTCTTTCTGATTGGTGTTTCAGGCTTCTAGGATATATTCCTAGAAGTGGGATCACTGGGTCAAATGGCAGTTCAATTTTTAATATTTTCAGGAAACACCATAGTGTTTTCCATAGTGTCTGCACCAGTCTGCATTCCCACCAGCAGTGTACTAGGGTCCCCTTTTCTCCGCACCCTCGCTAGCACTTGTTGTTTGATGCTTTGTTGATGGCAGCCATTCTGGCAGGTGTGAGATGATACCTCATAGTCGTTTTAATTTGCATCTCTCTGATGATTAGTGACGCTGAGCATTTTTTCATATGTCTCTTGGCCATTTGTATGTCCTGTTTGGAGAGGTGTCTATTTAGGTCCTCTGCCCATTTTTTAATTGGGTTCTTTGTCTTCCTTTTGTAGAGTTGTATGAGTACTCTATATATTTTGGAAATTAACCCCTTATCTGATATATCGTTGGCAATTATGGTCTCCCATATAATAGGTTCCCTTTCCATTTTGATGGTTGTTTCTTTCGCTGTGCAGAAGCTTTTTAGTTTGATGTAGTCCCATGTGTTCATTTTTTTTTCCCTTTGTTAGAAGATTCTTAATGTATAGTCACCTTCTAAACAGGAAGGTATGGTTTGCATTATTTTCCTTCTCAGCACTGTCAAGTTCATTGCCTTGCACTAAAAAAGAATGACACAGCTATTGCTTTAGCTCCTTATACTTTACTTGAATTGTCCCACAGTCCCTCATGTTTCTCAGTATCTGAAGGGATGGATTCCAGGACACCCTCTCCGCACCCCCCCCCCCGCCACCACCAGCCACAATACCAAAATCTTTGACGCTCAAGTCCCTTATAACTTATGTACATCCTCCTGGTATACTTTAAATCATCTCTAGAGTACTTATAATACCTAATGTAAATGCTATGTAAATAGTTGTTATACTACATTGGTTAGGGACAACTTTCTGGATTTTTAAAATATTTTCAACACATGGTTGACTGAATCTACAGATGTGGAACCTGTGGATATAGAGGGCTGACAATAAATATTTAAAGAGATAAAACATAATAATTTTTAGGCTTTATACTATCTAATATATTTAGTCCATAGATTTTTATTGAACTTACATTGATAAAACTAAATATTTGGATAAAAATATTTTTTTCAAATTTCACAAGGAAACTACAAGCTATTTAAGAGTTTAAAACCTAAAACATACCAAGCTGAACTGAACAAGTGTATAATGTCTCCATTATTTTTGTCTCTCAAAATGTTGCAAAAACATCTGTGAAATTGATTGTATTTCACTGTATATTTAATTTGCTTTAAATTTATATATAAAAATCCATACTATAAAATAGATAATAAAGTTCTTCAAGATTTTCCTTGACCGAAGACACCTAAATAACATTGTATCCAATGTCAATTATCTTAGCACACTTACAAATATGAAAATTAAATTATTCCAGTTACAAAAATAGCTGTGTAAATTTTCTCAGTTGTATGTCAAATGGACTATTTATATTATACTACTCAAGTGTTTCTGTGACAAATTTATCCTTTATTAAATATGAGAAATTAATCTTCCTAATGCATAGTTCTAAATAATCACTTTATGTCTTACGTTTTAGTGGTTTTCCATTACTACTGCATTCTGTACCAAGAACACTCCTGGGGAATTCATCATGTTCAATTCCACATCTCCTACTTAACATTTCCAATCTGCTTTCCCAAGGCTTCTTTATTTTCATTTTTTCCTCCCACCAACATGGGCTATGCATTTACTTAGATCATGTCCCAAATACCCTTGCCTTTACTGTTGTCCTATGCTAGTCTTTCCATTCTTATGTCATAATTTCCCCACTTCTGTTGCTGACATTATCTATCCTTCAAAGGCTGAGAAGTCTTCCTGCATACTCTTAAACTTGATTTCATTTTTCTCACTATGAATTCCCTTATCACTCTCTCTGTCATTTGCACATGTGGTTATGTAGATGTTTGTATTAAGCCTCTCATTTTCCCATAATCTGTTCAACTAGCAGGTACTTTGCTCAACAAATGTTGAATCGGGGGACTAGGATACATTAAATGGATAGTGTAAGGAAAGGAATGACAGATATAAATGTGTGCGGCAAAAATATCTCCGAATGAAATGGGGAGGAACATACAACTGGGCTACATGTGGCCATTATGCAAGCTAGGAAGATCTATCCAATTTTGGATATGTTCTTAGCTTTTTACTTCCCAAGTATAATTTCTATTGGACACAATCATGTTTTGTCCATTTTTGGTTCATTTTCTGGAATTATGTAATCACTACTCTTTACCCTCATTGGTGGATTCAATTTGTGCTTACAAAAAATATTCAGGCATGTGCTAACCAAGAATTCATTGGCGCTTAATAAAAATTTAGAAATTATGCTTTTAAATGTTCAAAACCATGTAGTCTATATCATTTTGAGAACTAAATTGTCCTTTTTTTGAATACTTTTTAAAGCAGTTTTTAGTTTCACAGCAACATTCAGTGGAAGGTACAGCAATTTCCCTTATACTCCTGGACCCCACACATGCATAGCCTCCCCCATTATTAACATCTTCCACCAGAGTGGTAAATTGGTTACAATCAATGAACCTACAGTGACACATCACAATCACCAAAATTCCAGAGTTTACATTACTGTTCACTATGTACCTTCTATGGATTTGGATAAATGCATAATGGCATGTTATCATACAGAGTATTTCCACGGCTCTAAAAATCCTCTGTGCTGTGCCTATTCACCCTCCACCCCTCTCCCCTGGCAACCATTTATCTTTTTACTGTCTTCAATAGGTTTGCTTTTTCCAAAATATATAGCCGGAATCATATAGTACATAACTCTTTCAGATCAACTTCTTATAATTAGTAATATGCATTTAAGGTTTTTCCATGTATTTTCATAGCTTAATAGCTTATTTATTTTCAACATTTAATAATATTTTATTGTCTGGGTGTACTATAGTTTATTCTCTCATTTACTAAAGTGCATCATGGTTGTTCCTAGGTTTTGAGAATTATTAATAAAGTTGACATAAACATCTTTGTGTAAGTTTTTGTGTGGAAATAAGTTTTCAACTCCTTTGGGCAGATACCAAAGGGTATGACTGCTGGATCATATTGTAAGAATATGTTTAGTTTGTTTGTTTTTAAATTCCTAGGAAAAAAATTTTTTTAAGAATAGTTGTTGATTTTTCATTTTTTTAAGAGATAGAGGAAGGTAGAAGAAACATCGATGTAAGAGTGTAACATTGATTGGCTGCCTCCTGCATGCCCCCTACCAGGGATCGAGCCCACAACCTGGGCATGTGCCCTGACTGGGAATTGAACCAGCAACCTTTCAGTGCACGGGATGATGTCCAACCAACTGAGCCACACTGGCCAGGAGGAATATGTTAATTTTTGTAAGAAACTACCAAACTGCCTTCCAAAGTGGCCGTACCTTTTCGAATGCCCACCAGCAATGAATAAGAGTTCCTGTTGCTCTACACCATTGCCAGTATTTGTTGTCGTCAGTATTTGGGATTTTGACCATTCTGATATGTAATAGTATCACATTATTGTTTTAATTAACGATTCCCTAATAACATATAATGTTGAACATCTTTTCATATGATTATTTGTGATATGTTTATCTTCTTTGGTGAAACGTCTATTCAGGTCTTTTGCCCATTTTTAAGTGAAGTTATTTGCATTGTTATTTTAAGAGTTTGTTGTATGTTTTAGATAACAATTCTTTACCAAATATGTCTTTTGAAATTTTTTTCTCTCAACTTGTGGTTTGTCTTTTTATTTTCACTGCATTGTCTTTTGCAGAGCAGGAATTTTTAACTATAATGAAATCTAGCTTAACAATTCTTTCTTTCATGGATCATGGTAGCTAAAGAGTGTTGTATTTAAAAAGTCATTGCCATATCCACAATCATCTACATTTTCTTCTAGAAGTTTTATTTATTTTTTTTTATTTTTTTTTCTTTATTGATTTTAGAGAGAGAGAAAGAGAGAAGGAGAGAAAGATAGAAACATCGATGAGAGAGAGTATCGATTAGCTGCCTCCTGTACACCTCCCCCTGGGGATTTGGCCCACAACCTGTGTCCTGACTGGGAATCGAACTGGCGACCTCTTGGTGCATGGGTCGACGCTCAACCACTGAGCCACACCAGCTGGGCTCTAAAAGTTTTATAATTTCATATCTTACATATAGTTCTATGTATATTTTGAGTTTATTTATGTGAAGAGTGTAAGGCCTGTGTCTAGGTTAATTTTTTTGCATGTGCATGTCTAGTTCCAGCATCATTTGTCAAAAAGAGTATCTTTGCTCCATTGTCAAAGATCAGTTGACTATATTTATATGCGGCTTTACATTAAAAATAACTTTTCCAGTGGTTGTTCTACTCAAAGCATGCAATGACAACATTGCTTTATGGTCTTTAATTTTTTTTTAAGTTTAATTTAAACTTTAAAAATATTTAAAAACATTTTGGAGGTAATTTATTATAAGATAGCAAGTTTATTAGAGAAATATTATAAAATGTAGATCAAAAATTAAGAAAGAAATGTTATAAATACCATGATCCAGAGATAATCACCATGACTTATTTGGTATATTTATTTCTGATCATTTTGTGGCTATTTATATCATTTTATTATGTCCACACAATCAGGAACTTAAATTACACCATCTTTTTCACTGAAATTTTATTGGAAATGTTTTTTAATATAAACAAATATACATCCACAATACGTTATTTGATGCAAAAAAAAAGATAATTAAAAAGAAGCTTCTGCAAATTATGCTATCAGCCTATTTATTTAGAAGGCTGACAACCACTGCTTAAGTAATTGCCAATGTGGTCCTTCTTTTCTACCAGAATTTGGACTCAACCATTAAATATAAATTTCTCAGGATTAAAAAAAAAAAAAAAAAGAAAAGTATTGCATTAGTTTGCAAGTACCAACAAATTGCCATAGACTGAGTGGCTAAAGATCAGAACTTTATTTCCGCACAGCTCTGGAGCTGAAAGTCCAGGAGGAAGGTGTCAGCGTAGTTGATTTCTTCTGGGAGCCTCTCTCTTTGTCCTGGACATGGCTGTTTTCCTTTGTCTTTACATGGTCTTTCTTTTTGGGCTATTTCCACATGTCCTTTTCTTACAAGATCACCGTTCGTATTTGATTAGGGTTTACCCTAATAATCTCATCTAACATTAATTACGTCTTTAAAGACTCTGTCTCTAAATATGTGACATTCTGAGGTACTGAGGGCTACAACTTCAACCTATGAAATGTGATGGGATACAATTCAGCCCATAACATTTAAATATCTTTATATCTTTTTATCTGGGAAGGCAATAGAGATCCTTTTATTTTTCTAAGATATGATGGAAAAGGGTTTAAGATAGATACATTTTATCAATCAGTAACCAAAACCTTCCTCATTTAATCACTGATTCATGAGCGCAGGTACTAAGTCTGTCTTGTTCATCCTTATTCTCATTGACAGTATCAAAAACAGAACAAGTGCATAGTAAAGATTTATGGATTAGTTGAATTAATAAAAGAAATGTCCATTTACTTAAAAAACTGTGATAATTGGTGCTAGAGAAAATCAAGGAAGCATGTGTTGCTTTTAAAAAATGTGGAATATCAAGGAAAGGATTATAACGTTTGAAGTCTGATAAAGCTATATTGCACACTGAAATGTCTTCAAGGGTTAGGCAGGTAATTTAAAAGTGTGAAGCAGCAATGAGTAAGAAAATAAGCAATGATAGAACTTTCCATAAACTAGAAAAAGCAATGCTAAACCTAATCAATTCATGCTTTCTTAAAACAACCACAATACTGTGCTACTGAACAAAATATGCCTGAGGGTTTATTCAAGACCACGGGGTATCAGTTCTCAACTCCTGCTTAGGATATGCAGTTGGTTATTTATAACTTATAAAAAAGATAATTAAAATCAGTCAATGACTAGCACAGATTCTGCAACATACGTGGTAAACACTCAGATCTGAGAAAGCACTGTAGACCTCATAGTGCAGTTTTATACTCCAAACCATTGCCAGACAGAAATATAATCTAAGAAATCTCTAAATTTCTTCACTGGTTTAAAATATATAAGTAATTCCATGTAGAAATCTTTACCAATTTATAGACTGTATTAACTAGCAAAAGTAAACCTAATTTTCCCCATTATAATAACGTATGTGTCCTTGAATCTATCTGATAGACTAATTTTATTTAGTTTTTACCCAGACAATTTTTAAAATGTGTTTCCATTGTTCTTCAGAGGCATATAGATTAGTTACAAGCTTCTAGGTGGTTTTAAAAAGAAATCACTTTGGATCCATGTCTTTGTTTTGTCATAGCCACTGTCAATTCCCTTCGCTAGCTCTTCTTGTGTCTCAGCTAAAGGAGTATATTTATCGAATGCTGAGTGAATTCCTTTACCATATTCTCTCAAAGGGAGAAAGTAAATGATGAGTATTTTTTATTATACATTAGGACCAAGCTTGATTTAGCCTAGGGCTATATGTACATATAAATTTTCATAGACAGAGTTAATACATTTCCTTTTTTATAGCCCCCTCAAATTTTGCAGATAGAAGAAAAGGGCTGTTTAATCCCTTCTCTTTGATAGATTTATGAACAGAATATATGTGGACAAGGCCTGACTTGCTGGCTCTATAGTTGGCTTCTTTTTGAATCAGATATTAATTTGGGGAGACATTTTAAGATTTTCAATAAATATTGCATGTTGCTGTTTCACACAAGAGGGATTTTCCTCTCTGAAGGAATTTAGTATTCCTGAAAGGTTTCAGATGGTAGAGCATTTATTGAGATGCAAAATTACAAGACACAGCCAGAAGCCATGGAAACGTCTCTGAAACGCTCAGCGGAGGACCCTGCTGAGCTAAAACGTCTCCACACATTTTCCTTCTCATATTTAGGAGAACTGTAAATTGCTGGAAACAGCTACTTTATTTCTGTTCTCTGGCCAGTGCTTGAGTCCCAGGACACATTCCAGGGGATATGGGCTTGATGGCTTCAGCACATCCTCCAAGGACTCGCCATACAAACCGCAGCTGCAGCGGTGGCCTTTGGTGAGGGATGTTTCTACCCAGCAACACTACTGCATTCACCCTTCTACCTGAAGAGAAAGATCCTTTGTGATTGAGCTGGTGATCACCTCAGGGTCAGAAGGGAGTACCTTGCTTTGGTCTCGCTGGCTCCTCCCCAGTCGTGAGGGCGTCCATCTGCTTCCCTGCCAGCACTTGTTTGAACTTGAGCAGCAGCGTTCGGAAAGGAGGGGTCAGGGGAGGGATGCAACACAAAGAAATCCAGGTATGAATCGGTGACCAGATGTTTCAGTTGGAGGGGGTAATCCCCCAATCGATTGTTGGAAAGTCTTATTTTTGTTTTGCTGAACTAGATCAGTTTTCAGTGCCTCAATTTTTCATGCTTGCTCAGATTTAGGGTTCATTAATGCCCACGCTTTAGAAGCACATTTGTAGGAGAACAGGTGAACACAGGCTTCCTGCCTCACTTGAGTATTTTTCTCCTACAAAAATCTATGTATTAAAAAAAATTTTTAAGTAAAAATTTGAATTTAAATATCTTTGAAAGGGAAAAAAAAAAACCAAGATTTTATTTTATAGTTATCTTCCTAATAGATAGTATGAAACTATGTTCTATGAGCACTTATTTTACCTATGGAAATTTGTTACATGTATATATCCATAAGTTTAATAAATCACCACACACACACACACACACACACACACAATAATAGTAACATAAATCCAAAATATTATCCAAGATGCATTTCATAACCTTCTTTGGGGAATTTTCCTTTGGTGAGTAACAGAAAGTTTCTCTAGATTCCAAAATGAGGAGTATATGTTACTGATGTTTGAAGATCTGCTTGAGGTAAATGCTGCTGATTGTGGTGCAAAGGACAGCGGGTTGAGAATTGGAAACATTAATTCTTCTAATCCAGATGCAATCACTAACTTAATATATAAGCAACACCAAACACATTACCTTACATTAAATAAATGTCTATGACTTCTTTTCTTCAACTGTACTTTGAGGGAATTGCCTAGACTATGGAACCTTGCTTCTCCACACATGGGTGGTAGACCAGCAACCTCTAAACCACTCTGGAGCTTGTTTAGAAATGTAGGTTTCCTTTTTTATAACCCCCTCAAATTTTACAGAGCCCTGTCCTCAGAACCACTGATGCGGATCTGCATTTTAACAGGATTCCCTGTGATTCATACACAAATTAGTTTGATAAACACTATGTAGACTAACTTCAATAATCCATGATTGCATGGAATAAAAATTCCATAAAATGTTACTTCAGCAACATGTCCCAATTTAGTTCAAAAGATTTGTGTACTTGCTGTTTGCAGAAATGAAACATAGGTGACCGCTGTGGACATTTGTTTTTTCACATGAACATATGTGCATAATGTTTTCACATTTTAGTCTGGAAAGAAAGAATGTCCAAGTGACCAGGGAAGAGATGCAGATGGCAAGAACAATGGAGAGAGTGAGATGACCATTGTTCTCATTCTATCTCTATGAACTCATTTGAAATTCTAAGGATGAGGGCATGTATTCAGAAGTCAAATACCACCATTATAACCCATGAAGACTTGGTCTTCGGCAGTAACTCAGAGCGAGTTTCCTCAGTGAGAGCCAGCAGCAGCATCAGTGGGCATTGTGGAGCAGCAGGCGTAATCGCTGTGCCCAGGAGACTCTCAGGGGGTCAGCATGGCAGGGAGCAGGCACTGGCGGCGAGCCTCCTTCAGATCCTTTCACTGTTGCACTTATGGGATGTCATGAGAACAGGAGACAATGCATGGGCTGATTTGGGAACACATGTGCTCACTGGGGATGCTTAGAATAACTGCCTGGTAGTCAAGCACTTAGAGTGAATCTATCTTTCCTTTCACACCTGAAAATATTTTAGTGAATGGTACTCCTATCCAATCAATTGCTCAATCCAGTAACTAGGGAATAATTTTTGACTTTCTTTCTCCACCATTCTCACAGAGTCAATGAGCAAATTAAAACTCCTAAATATACTTTGTTTTCATGAGGTTACCTCTATTCCTCATGGTCACGTCCGCACTTACTAACATCATGTCCCAGGAACAACCTTGCAACTGGCCACCTTGAAGTGAGTTTCGTTTTTCTCTAATCCATTTGTCATTGTTGAAAGTCCAGTTTTAGTCTTGTCCCTGCATAGCTCACTAGTTTCCTCTCCCATTCCCTTACAAATGATGGGAACTTTATGTGTATGCAGTTTCCCTTTCAAATGTATTGCTTTTGTTTCAACTCCAAGTGTTTCTACACGGTTTTCCCAGTTTGGTGGACTATTCCTTCTCAGTTTAGCCAAAGTATTACTCATCTTTAAATCTTAACTTCAATGAAGTCAAAGTAAACTAGGTAATTTGGACTCCACTAAAAAATGTAGATTGTTATGGGGTATATAACAGGCAGAGGTGGCCTCCTCTCAGTCAAGGGGTCTCCTAGAGCTTTACTGGGACCTCAGTTAACACTCCAATTTTTAACAAACTAGCTAATGGATTTTAAAGTTGACACTGTCTTATCAGAACTTTAAAAGGTGTCTGATACATTTCCTTCATAGTACAGTTCCTCAATAGAATCATCTCAAACCACTTTTGTTCTGTCGAGCATATGAAACATAAGCTGGGACAAATTACAAGTACATCTGAGTGACTAACCAGATGGAGTATACTAGTACGTATTTCTAGTTAATCGTACTCTCTGTGTTAATTGTTTGTACATGGCTTTGAGCATGCAATATCAGAAGAGAATAATCAGTTAAAATGATCAGAATGGCTTCGTAATAGTTTATTATTTCTGGTTCTCAGCAGAAAGCTTTGCTTCACAGAAAAAACATGAAGAATTACAGCAGCCTTGTTCTTCAAGCTGACCCTCTTTACCTCCAGTGACATAAACAAGTCTCGCAAGTGCCTTAGGCTACTCTCTCCCTCGCATTTCAGACTTTTTTCTAAAAGTGCAAAAGTGAAACTTTAAAAAAATATGTTTTTATTGATTTTAGAGAGAAAGGAAGAGAGAGGGGGAGAGAGAGAGAGAGAGAGAAACATTGATCTGCTGCCTCCTACATGCCCCCTACTGGGGATGGAGCCAATAGGGAATTGAACCGGAGACCTCTCGGAGCACAGGACCATGCTCAACCAACTGATCCACACTGGCTGGGCAAAGGTGAAACTTTGAACACCCCAAACTAGAGCACTGTACAGATCCATGGTTTCACCTCACATTCGTTTCATGTGACCAGTTCTCTCTGATTTTTATCACATAATTTTGCACATAGAGTTCCTCAAGATCTAAAATAACATCAAAACCAAATAAACTAATCTCTGATAGCTGAAATTCTCAGCTCTCCCCACCCAAGGAAACATTTTGTTAATTTTGCTCTTTTCAGGAACAAAATTATACTATGGAATACACAATCAAATTAAAAAAAAAAAAGACTCCCAGTCCTGCAAATATCCTCTCTCTCAGTAGACTCACAATTTAAATTTTCTTAAGAGACAGAAAAACAAAAAAGGAAGTGCAAAATTTCAGAGTACTGCATCTATGTGGTTTTTGGGGGAGGGTTCGGGGGGCAGGGGAAGAAGGTCTTTATCGACTCCCAGGTGTGTTTTTACCATAAATGGGTATTATTTCTAACTCCTCCAACATTCACACAGTTTTCAATATGCAGAGAAACCCAAAGCCGAGGGAGCTTTCCTTGGTCTCTTTCTCCTGGCGAACATTTTACATAGATTTGCGAGATGGTGTCTTCAGAAATTCCTCTCTTTGAGATTCCTTTTATTGGACATAATATCCCTCCCAACTTGGAAATGCGAGCAGGCCTATATATTTCCCATTTTTGACTGTTTTGGCAATTTTCCCTGAAAGGGAGGAAAAACCCTATAAAATTTCTTTGGCCCCCCAAAGCAGAAACATCTGCTGGACTCATGAGCAGCTTGCTGGCGCTGCTGCACAGTCCCAGCCTGGAGCTGATTATCTCCCAGCCTCACCAGTGTCCATGCACTCAGTGAGGAACGCACTGAAAGGTTTCTGGGAAGACTCATTATAAATAATGAGAACATGGAAGAAAAGAAAAGGGAAAAGGTTCAAGCTACTTTGGCCCATGCATTTTATGAGTTTTGCAAACTAAAATCGTTAGACCACCAAACTGCTCAATTAGAACTCAAGATTAAAAAAAAAAAAAATCAGGCCATTGCTTTCTGTAAATACAGCTGCTTGGCAGACACAAATAAAAAGAATGACAGATTGCCGTTATTTTAAGTGATATTTTGGAGAAAGGGATGGTTGCTGACCCGTCTGTAAGTTGCCAATGGAGCTGGCAGTGTGTAGCTTTTTCTGGCTTGAGTGCACAGGCGTTGCTTTTTCTTCGAAATAGTTTAACAGGTGCAAGTCAAGTCCTGCTAAGAACGCTTCTGTATGACAATGTACTAAACTCTTTCCTAAATTTATTCACTCCACCCAATGTAAAATATAACTTGTTGCAAAATTTTTTGGTGTGCTGTCAATTCAATCAGTTACTTCACAGATGAAAATAACCCTCATTCTTTGCATCGTCCAGCAACTCTGACAATTTTATTATTTTTCTACCATCAGTTTTTCTAATGTTAACAACTGACAGGGTCATAATGCTCACTGTCATTCTGATAGGATTTGCGGGGGGGGAAATATGAGCAGATTAGATTTTTTAAAGCCTGATATAAAGATTTAGATTAGAATTTCAAGGTAAATATAATAGGTACATAAGGAAAGGTTAAAAACTAGTGATCTGTGAGAGTGATCTCTGGAAAAAGTCCATTGGTCTAAGTGGAGGTGACATTCTCTGAGACATGAATTCTCAGACTTGACTGCATCAGAAACCCCTGGAGAGCTTGTTAAACACGTATCGCTGGACTCCACACCAGAGTTTCTGATCCAGTAAGTCTGGGGTGGTGTATTTCATAACAAGTTCCCAATGGCAGGTTATGGAGCTGGCTTGGGGACCATACTTTGCCAACCAATGTTCTAAGAGACAGTGGGAGGAGCCAAGTCAAAACCCCAGAGTGGCTATCTCTAAGAAGGGTGTTTTTCAGATTTCCAAGCTAATGGATTATTAACCAGTTTCCAACGAGATCACAAGCTCTTTGAACACTGGGTGCCAAGCACACCTTCACTTTCAGACCACCAAGCAAAGGCCATATTTTCACGTTAACATAGTCTAAGTGACTATTTGACCCATGTGCTCTTTTTTTCATTTATATGTCTGTATCACTATATATATAACTTTCTTCAAATGTCTTTTTACCAATTAATTGCTCTGATGACTCAGTGACTTTTAATTCTTTTCGTATTAAAGTCAATCCTACTCCAGTACCACATCAATAAATATTTAGAGACATAAACACAAATTAGTTTCCTTACAAATTAGTTTGCTTTCCCATCATACCCTGATACCAACTTCTCACTTGTAATGCCTAGGGGGAATCTCAGCTTCTCTAAGATTTTTTGATTGAGAGTCACACCCTAGAGGAGTATCTTTGGCCCTGTTCTCTGCCAATAGTCACTACTTCTAAAACCTTTCTTTATAACTCCCCATGTTTCTACTTCTTCAATAAAACTCCACCAACAGCTCTGCTCAACAGACACAGACACAATCACCTGACTTGCTGGGAGTCTTTGTTGATGTTGCTTTAGTGAATTTCCCACTGAAGCCTACCTTTTAAAACAATTTTTATAACTTTTGTGCTAATATAGCAGTTTGGCTAAAAATGTTCTTGATAACTTAGGTTTATCCTAATAAGCCAAAATTTTAGCAGTTTATTATATCCCCATGGTTTATTATAAGAATTACATAGATCATTGAAATTTTTAAGATACTGACTGTACTACATGGCTCCAGGCCAAGCCTGATTTCTGACTAATTACATCTTTCAATTTTTAACAGTTAATTTTGGACCTACAGAAAATTACAAAACCCAGTTGGTGTGGCTCAGTTTGTTGAGCGTCAACCCATGCACTAGGAAGTTGCTGGTTCCATTCCCAGTCAGGACACCTGCCCAGGTTGTGGGCTTGATCCCCAGTGGGGGGCATACAGAAGGCAGCCAACTGATGTTTTTCATCAATGTTTCTATCTCTCTCTCCCTCTCCCTTCCTCTCTCTGAATAAAAACATATTTAAAAGAAAATTACAAAATAGTATGAAGTCTCTTTACATCTCTTGCCCTGCTTTCCCTAATGTTAATGTCTTACATAATTAAATCATTAAATATAGAGATTATATGTAATAAAAAAATAAGGAAAGGTCGATATAGAACTTTTAAACTGTACATTGCAGAAGTGACTTTGGATGAAACTGAATGATAAATTCAGAAATCCTATATTTTTATATATGCTGGGAGTAAATTTTACCACACTGATTATTTTTTTATAACTCCTAACTTCCACTCTTCAAATTAGACATATTTTAGGCCTAGTTCTCTCTACCTTCTTATTAGAGTGACCTAATAACGTAAATAAACATTTTTGTTACTAAAAGAAATGAGGTAATATGGCCATTTTAAGTATGTTGATTCTTCCAAACCATAAAGCAATATACACATTTAATAAAATCTCCATCAAAGTCCCAATGGACTTTTTCAAAGCAGCAGAACAAAAATCATCAAATTTGTATAGAACCACAAAAGACCCTGAAGAGCCAAAGCAATCCTGAGAAAACAGTATAAAGCTGGAGGTACCACACTCCCTAACTTCAAATTTTACTACAAAACTACAATAATCAAAACAGTATGATATTGGCAGAAAAACAGACACAGAGACCAATGGAACAGAATTGAGAGCCCAGAAATAAACTCATATGAATATAGGCAACTAATTTTCAACAAAGGATCCAAAATCATGCAATGGAGAGAGGAAAGTCTCTTCAGTAAATGGTGTTGGAAAAAGTGGAAAGTCACATGCAAAAGAATGAAATTAGACTGCCATCTAATACCACACACAAAAATTAACTCAAAATGGATTAAATACTTAAATATAAGACCTGAAACAACAAAATATATAGAAGAAAACAGGTACTAAACTTATAAACCTTGGTCTCAGAGAAGTTTTTGTGAACTTGACTCTAAAGGCAAGGGAAATAAAAGTAAAAATAAATGAATGCAACTACATCAAACTGAAAAACTTCTGCACAGCAAAAGAAACCATCAACAAAATAAAATGGCAACCAGCTAAATGGAAAAAGATATTTGCAACTGATACCTCCGATAAGGGGCTAATATCCAAAATATATAAAGCATTCATAGAACACAACATAAAAAAATATAACTGAAAAGTGGGCAGAGGACCTGAGCAGACAATTTTCCCAAGAAGACATATAAATGACCAACAGATAGATGAAAAGGTGCTTACAAGGGAATGAAAGTCAAAACTACAATGAGTTATCACCTCACACCTGTTAGAATGGCTATTATCAACAAGACAAGTAATAACAAGTGTTAGAGAGGTTGTAGAGAAAAAAGACCCGTTGTACATTGCTGATGGGAATATAAACTGGTACAGCCACTATGAAAAGTACCATGAAGTCTTCACAAAAAATTAAGAATAGAGCTACCATATAACCCAGCAATCCCTCCTCTGAGTATTTATCAGAAAATTTTGAAAACATTTATTCTTAAAGACATATGTACAACCTATTTTCACTGCAGTGCTATTCACAATAGCCAAGATAGGAAACAACCCAAGTGTCCTTCAACGGATGATTGATAAAAAAGGATGAAATATTGCTTTGAAACAACATGAATGAATCTTGAGAGCATCGTGCTGAGTGAAATAAATAAAATGGAAAAGGACAAAAACCATATGATTTTACTCAAATGTGGGATATAAAACAGAAAAGAAACAAACTGAGACAGACAGCAGTATGATGGTTACCAGAGGGGGAAAGGAGTGCGGAAGGATGAAGGGCATAAAGGGGGTCACATATATGGTGATGGAAGGAGGTTAGACTTTGGGTGGTGAGCACACAATACAGTAGTATATAGATAATGTATTATTGAATTGTACACTTGAAACTTATATAATGTTATTAACTAATATTACCCCAATAAATTTAATTTTTAAAATGAGGGAAAGAACTTTATAATTCAGTGTAGCATGAGAGCCCCTACAACGCTCATTGCCCGCGTCTCAGGGGTCCACGGAGGACAGGTAGCTCTGCTCTGCAAGTACAAAGCTTGGCCACAGCAGTTTTTGTGGAGCCTGGAAGCATCGGCACCTTACGCCCAGACTCCTTACATGCATCTTATAGCTATTGCTCTCCAAAGTCTACAAGGCGGTGCAGAGCTAACTAACCCTGATATGGGCTTCCTAAACTCCTGGGTCTTTACCAGGTGAAGGGATCTCTCCTTCCCTCAGGGCCAGCCACTCTCACCTCTAATTCAATTATCCCCTTTCATTCTCTCCTCTCAACAATGTATGGTCCACTTTAACGATCCACTGAGAGCTTTCCTCTAAAAAAACAAACAAAGCTGTTCTCTCATTCCCAGGGTCTGGCTGAAGAATGACGTGCTAAACTCAGTCCATTTCTTCCCTCATAACATACTCTACAATGCATATATCTTCAAAACTTCTATTACATTATTAGGAACATTGTGTATTAAATTATATTAGTCCTTGATAAATTTCATAGATAATTTGTTTTCTAAGTTCTAAGTTTTAAACTTCTAAAACTATACAGAAAAAAAAGAAGAGGACGCATTATATTTGAGGGAAAGAAAGAAACGTGATATATACTGAGGGAAGTTAATAGGCATAACGTTATTGTAGAGAACATTAAATATTTCTTAAATATAGATACTTCCAAATCTCTAAAGAAAAAATGATCTCAGATTGCATGCTGTTGTGTGTTAATATTTAATGTTTTAATTTTATAAGACAGTCACTAATTTATTTGCTTCAGTTTTGGCAAATATGTGAAATACGCGGCCATTCTGCATTCACTTGTCATGACAGCCATGCTGCTGATCACAGCATCTGCAGTGCTGAGTCCCAAGTTTCAGAATCTTCCCGCGCAATGCTCCCAACCCTCACCCTCCGTGGACTGCAGGTAATGTTTGCCTTGAGGAAAATGTCATCATTTTGTCTGTGTTTCACACATTGGCATTATTTACTGGGGTTAAATGAACATGCCATAATAAATACAATTATATAGTATGTAATATAATAAATATACTCAGGAATACATATTGCTGGAATGTAATAGATGTTTCTTTCCTTTTCAGGTAACAGCCCAAGGTGTTTATTTCTGGTTGACAAGAGGTGCATTAACATTAATATTCAGTGACTCAGGCTCCTTATACCTTGTGGCTCCTCTCTAATTCCTATTGCCACAATGTCATCTCCATCCAGTCAGCAAAAGAGGAGAGAGAACATGGAGAAGGCAATTATCCATCATAAAAGCTTTGTCTCAGAGGCGAGTCACTCACTTATCCTCATATTTTATTGATGAGATCTTGTCCTGTGGACTCCCTTAACCACAAGAGAGCCTGGAAAATGTATTTTAGCCATGATCCCAGCACCAATCCTACTACAGAAGGAGAGGTGGACCTGGGTGCAGGGTTAATGATCTCTGTGTCCTCTGATGGCAGTTGCTGAAGTTGCAAGTTCTAATTTCAGAAGACAGCAGTACATCTCCATCTCCTTGCTCACCTTATTGGAGTACAGTTGTGATGTAAGGGTTTGGACAGTTGGGAAGCAAGCACAGGGGCATATCTGGAGATATGCAAAAAGATAATGATGAATTAAACATTTTTTACAGGAAAATAGATAAATGTTCACTGCGGTATAGGGTCAAAACTTTACTTTGAATACATGGGAGCAAAAATTACTTATTTCTTAAAATTTATACTGAAATTAAACTGCCAAATTTGCATTGATTATTAGACATGTGAAAATACTATAAAATGATGTTTTCTATAATTTGTAACAGGTTTTGCATTTTTATACATTTTAACAAATTGTTAAAGGACATTCCATCACTGCTAACAACAGGAGTAAATCCTAAGGTGAAAAAAAATGCTTTATATTTACATTAAACTCCAAATGCATAGAATGTTAATGATATTCCATTCTCATTGCATATTTTCTAATATTTGCATCTCAGGATGTTAGAATGAGACAGAAGTAAAGACATTTTCAAAGCCTAGAAAGCCACTGTCTGAGAAACAAACAACCACATGGAAGTCCTCAGATAATTATAAATACACGGACCACCTGGCATTAGTAGACAAGGCCTGGAAAAGAATACAGGAACAGCATATTATGTATTCAAATTCATCAAGATCTCTGCAATATTAGGTTATAAGTGTGTGCATAACATTCTACACAATACAAATAACATATCACAATGTTCTGCCAACCCGTTTTCCTCCCACAGGCCTTCTACTATTTTTATAAAATACAAAAGCACGTGACAACACATACAGTCAAATGTAGTCCAAATTTTAAAGCACAATCAGAATATACACTGGAAAATTCAGCTACTAATGTATCGTTGCACACAGAACTAGAAAACTACCAAAAATTTCCATAATTGAGCCCTGTGCTCTGAATCTTTTATTTGCCTATAACTATAAAAGGCTTTCCTCTTCCAATAGGACAATCTAACTGAATTCTGTTTCTCCAGATCAAAAAGGCAAACAATTTTAGCCTGTTATTCTTTGATAGTTGACTATAATTATGGCTAATGATAGCATAGCTATAAAATGATCTACACAAAAGGGTTGTTCTGAAGACTATCTGTATACAAAAACCTAGGTCAGTATCTGGCTGGCATACAGAAGACACCTGATAAATGTAAGTAACTATGATACATGGGAAAGTATTTATAAAGATGAACATATTTGTTTTCTTTTTTTAAACACATATTAATAATGTAAAGGCAAATGCTAATATTTGGTCATGGAAGAAGAGCAACTTAAATGAAAACTCTCGAGTGGTTCCCTGTATCTGTTTGCTACACCAGTGCCTCATTAGGGAATGAAACACACACACCCTACACTTAGCACATGAGAAGTCTGCCAGCATGGAACACATTAAGCTTCATCAAAATGCTTTTGGAGTCCATGAAATGCTCTGCTACAGGGAAGCCACACCAGAAGCAATTATTAAGTGACTGGGGAGATAAATGCAGCTATTAATACTGCACACCTGCCGTTCTTCCCTCTGCACTTTGATCTAACAGATGATGATTTGTAATGGCACAACCTCAACACCCACCCACCTGTAGTTTATTAGGAAATCAGCCAAGTAACAGTATTGCTTAGCTACCAGCAGCAGGGAGGTAGACATGCAAAGAGTCAATTTTTGTTATTTCACGGGTGACACCTTCATCCAGAAATCACCCTTAGTACCTGTGCTGCCCTTAGCCAGTGATATGCAAATGAAACATCCCAGTGGGCATATGTCTCTGCCTATTCAGACTCTGGGTTTATGGAGTATTTGTATTGTTTTTAAAAGAGATGTAAGTATGCATTATTTTTGAACTGTTTATGCCTCAGGAGAGTAAACCACGCTATGTATTTTCCTTTGGTTAGAATTTTATACACATATTTAAACTTCATCTAAAGATGGAGCCTTCTGAGATATTTTAGCACATTAGAATAAACACATAAGTGCTTATTCAGCTACGAGAGAGGCTATTAGGTAGTTTCTGCATTGAACAATGTGGAAAAAATCATGGCAGGATAAAAATTTCAGTTTTCATGGAGCCTTTGCATTAACCTGACAGTTTCATTTATTGGATTAGGATAAAGCTTTATTTGCCATAAAATACCCTCACCATAAATTAGCACTGTAGAGGCAGAGACCTTTTCCTGTTTATATGTTCAATATTTGGTTATCATAAAATGACTGTAGAATCCAGGAACAATGGAAAGGAAACTCCAGAAGCAACACAAAAACCAGTCACTTCAAACCAAAACTAGACTTCAAAGTCCAGTATACCTGCTAATATTGTTACAGGATAAGAGAGGTCCTCTTCTCTCCCCTATTGCTCATGGAAGTGGAGTTCTTGGGGTATCACTGGGATAAACATTTCCAGAGGCCCCCACAGTAGAATGAGATATGGTAGAAAGCTTTATTTCCATGGAATTACATCCCTGAGCTTCCAAAGTCCCATTTCCTTAGTCCAGTCATAGCAGAAGTGTAGCTGGGTCTTCAGTAGAGCTGATATCCGAGCCAGTGTCCAAAGTTTCCTTTCCATATCTGCACAGTCCAATTCAGCATCAGGCTAGCTGCAGTCCACTAGTCCATTGCGGGTGGGGGTCCACATGGCCTTGGGCCACATGGGTGAATACAAGGAAATAGAAACAAGAGAGCCCCACAAGCCAAGAATCACAAGCCAAGAGCAACAAGAGAACAAATCTCCTTTGTTTAGAAGATTATGTATTCCCAAATTTTAATGTGCTTGCAGTGGCCACACCCATTCTGGCCGATAATTTCTGATCCCAGGTATGACTGACAGGCAAGTATCTTCCCTATGTCACCCCAACTTTACTGGGCATATGTCTATCTTCCCTTTGTTATATCTCCTTCCCCCAATATTTTGCAGGGAATAGGCTGATGGTTCCTTAGGGAATACAAAATTGCAGCTTCCTGGTGAAGCTGCCCAAATGACATGCCTATAATATTTGGTGTTCCCCTTTTGCTCCTTTCCTATTATTAATAACTAGATGGTTACAATGGTATCAATATTTTGTGAAAATTTAACATATAGTACATAGTGAGTATCTCAATGGCAAATAAAATAGATATAAACCAAGTGATTTTTGAAGAATCATTGTAATTAAAATTCCAAAATCATGAAGTAAGATAATTTGGATCTTTGTGTGTGATTGAAATATATATTATCTACATTAATTGCCGGTTTCACTTAGAAACTTTTAATACTTCTACATTTAATACTTCTATTATTTGAGAAAAATAATAACAGAAAACGTCCTTAATGTAGTAAAATAAATAGACATACAATTGCAGGAAGCAAAGAGAGTCCCAATCAAGATGAACCCAAAGAGGCCCACACCAAGACACATCATAATTAAAATGTCAAAGTTTAAAGACAGAGAGAATCTTAAAAGCAGCAAGAGAAAAACAGTTAATTATCTGCACAGGAGTTCCCATAAGACTGTCAGCTAATTTCTCAATGGAAACTTTGCAGGCTAGAGGATTTGGAAAGAAAATTCGAAGTGATGGAAAGCAAAGACCTACAACCAAGATTACTCTACTCAGCAGAGCTGTTATTTAAAATTGAAGGACAGAAAAAGAGCTTCCCAGGCAAGTAAAAGCTAAATGAGTTCATCACCACCAAACCAGTACTATAAGAAATGTTAAAAGGTCTTTTTTAAGAAGAAGGAAAAAAGCTCAAAAATATAAATAATAAAACAGCAACAAAAACATACATATCAACAATAAATTTAAATGCAAATGGATTAAATGCTTTAATCAAAAGACATAGGGTGGCTAAATGAATAACAAAATAAGACCCTTACATATGCTGTATACAAGAGACTCATTTCAGATCAAAAGATACATACAGACTGAAAGCAAACAGATGGAAAAAGATATTTCATAAAAACGAAAACAAACAAACAAAAACAAACTGGAGTAGCAATACTTAAACCAGACAAAATGTACTTTAAAACAATTGCTATAACAAGAGACAAGGACTCAAAAATTCCACTTCTAGATATTTATCCAAAGAAACTCAAACACTACATTGAAAAGACATATGCATCCTTATGTTCACTGCAGTATTATTTACAGTAGCTAGAGTATGAAAGTAACTTAAGTGCCATCAATAGATGAATGGATGAAGAAGTTCTGCATATGTAAAATGAAATATGACCCAGCCATAAAAAATATTGAAATCCTGCCATCTGCAACAACATGGATGAACCTAGAGGGTATTGTGCTAGTGAATTAAGACAGAAAAAGACTAATGCCAAATGATTTTACTTATATGTAGTATTTAAAAAACAAAATAAATAAACAAGCAGAACAGAAACAGACTCATAATATAGAGAACAGTTTGATGGTTGCCAGATGGGAGTGGGGTAGAGGGGATGGGTGAAAAAGGTGAAGGGATTAAGAGGCACAAATTGGTAGTTTGGAGGATAGTCATGGGGATATAAAGTATAGCATAGAGAATATAGTCAATAATATTGTAATAACTATGTAAGGTGTCAAATGGTTACTAGATTTATCAGGGTAATCACTTTTTAAGTTATACAAATGTCTAATCACTATGTTGTACACCTTAAACTTATTGAAAAATAAAAAATTATTGTAGGGCTTCCAGTTAAGATGATGGCATGTAAATGCAGTATTCTAATTATCCCATGGCCTCATCAAAAGTACAACAAAACTACAGTCTAAACATAATTTAGAACTGCCTGAAATCTAGCTGAATAGAAGTCCTACATCAAAGGATATAAAGAAGAAGCCACATTGAGACTACTAGGAGGGTCAGAGTTGTGGAACAGGCTGGTTCCTCACCTACTTGTGGTGGATAAAAATTGGGAGGGATATCTTGGCTCAGAGGTCACCCCTGAGGAGTGAGGGGTCCCAGCCCCACACCAGC
The DNA here is from genome assembly GCA_030848825.1 of Tadarida brasiliensis. Taxonomy (NCBI): domain Eukaryota; kingdom Metazoa; phylum Chordata; class Mammalia; order Chiroptera; family Molossidae; genus Tadarida; species Tadarida brasiliensis. Next base: position 87,092,238 of record CM061260.1, on the reverse strand, counting down.
CCCTCCACCCCAGGGTTCTAGTGCCAGGAAGAAAAGTCCCCATAACTTCTGGCTGTAAAAACCAGCAAGGATTGTGGCTGAGTGAGACAGAGGGCTTCTGGAGTCCCAGGAAGTTCCTCTTAAGGGGCCTATGCATGAACCTACTTGGACTTGGTCTCTCTAAGCTCCAGCATTGGGGCAGCAGCTTAGGAGGCACCAGAGAAATGCAAAGAGGAACTGAGTTGTTTATCATCAGGGTGAGAGCTAAGGGTGTGGCTTCCTCCAAGATAAGGGTGCTGGCAGAGGCCATTGTTCTTTTTCTGAAACCACACACATACAAGGCCAGAGGCAGGAGCCATATCTCAGTCTCCATCCAACTGGCTATCTCTGTTTGCTCCACTATGATGATTCCCTGAGACCCAGCCCCACCCAACTTTGGGCACCATCCAAGCTGTTTCCAGTGCCTTTTCCATATGAATGGCCTGTCTCAGCTCATGCTTCAGAATTAACTAAAATCTCTTAAACATGAAGCATCTGGCCTTGGTGTACTCCATACCTCTCACTAAGTGGCCTCCATACCTGGCACTAGCAGCAGCTGGCTTTGGTCTGCAACTTGGCCTCACCTGAGTATCTCCAAGTGAGGACAAGTAGCAGCTATCTGCAGACAGTTTTGTAGTTGCTGGGTGGCCCAAGGCTGAACACAGGCAGCAGCTGAGTATAGTCTGCACATCCAGGGAGGTCTCAGAGCCAATGCACTCAGTGGACATGTCAGAGCCATGTCAAAGCACCACCCAACCACTTCCACATGTGACACACTCAAGGGGTAAACTCAGCAGTCACTCTACTAAGCCAGAAGATGTAGTAGCTCTACCTAATACATAGAAACAAACACAGAGAGGCCAACACAATGAGGAGACAAAGAAACATGTCCCAAATGAAAGAACAGAACAAAACTCCAGAAAAAGAACTAAACAAAAAAGAGACAAACAATCTACTAGATGCAGAAGTCAAAACACTGGTTATAAGAATACTCAATGAACTTAGTGAGAACTTCAACAGCATAAAAAAGGACATAGAAGCCATAAAAAAGAACCAGTCAGTGGTTCTCAACCTTCCTAATGCTACGACACTTTAATACAGTTCCTCATGTTGTGGTGACCCCCAACCATAAAATTATTTTTGTTGCTACTTCATAACTGTAATTTTGCTACTGTTATGTCTTAGGCTACCCCTGTGAAAGAGTTGTTCGACCCCCAAAGGGGTCATGACCCACAGGTTGAGAACTGCTGATTTATAGGGAATCAACAGTAGAATAGATGAAACTGAGAATCAAATCAGCTATATGGAATATAAGGAAGCCAAAAAAAAAAAAAATCAGAACAGCAAAAAGAAAAAGAATCCAATAAAATAAGGATAATGTCAGAAGCCTCTGGGACAACTGTAGGTGTACAGACATCATGGGGATTCTAGAGGAAGAAGAGAGAGAACAAGGAATTGAAAACCTATTTGAAAAAAATGTCAGAAAACTTCCTTAACCTGGTAAAGATAATAGACATACAAGTCCAGGAAGTACAGAGAGTCCCAAACAAGATGAACTTAAAGAGGACCACACCAAGACAAATCATAATTAATCTGCCAAATGTTAAAGACAAAGATAGAATCTTAAAGCAGCCAGAGAAAAGCAGTTACTTAACTACAAGGGAGCTCCCATAAGATCATCAGCTAATTTCTCAACAGAAACTTTGCAGGCCAGAAGGGATTGGCAAAAAATATTCAAAGTGATAAAAAGTGAGGACCTAAAACAAAGATTACTTTAATGAGCCAGGCTATTGTTTAGAATCTAAGGATAGATAAAGAACTTCCCCAACAGGAAAAAGCTAAATGAGTTCATTAGCACCAAACCAGTATTACCAGATATGTTAAAGGGATTTCTTAAAGAAGGAGGGGGGAAAAAAAAGACAGATAAAAAATATGAATAATGAAATTGCAATAAATACATATCTATCAACAATTGAATGTAAAAAAACAAAATAAACAACTCATAGAACAGAAACAGACTCACAGATACAGAGAACATTTTGACAATTGCCAGATGGGAAGTGGGTTGTGAGGATGGGTGAAAAAGGTGAAGGGATTAAGAAGTACAAATTGGTAGGTATAGAATAGTCATGGGGATGTAAAATACAGCACAGGGAATAGAGTCAATAATATTGTAATAACTATGTATGGTGTCAGATGGGTAGGAGATTTATTCAGATGCTCACTTAGTAAGATATATAATGTCTAATCACTGGGGTGTACACCTGAAACTAATATAATATTGCATGTCAACTGCAATTGAAAAATAAAAAATTATTGTAAAACAAACATAAAATGCAGGAAAAAAATTGAAAGACCAAAACAGAAACAAAGAACAAGGGCAACAAAATAGAAAATAGCAATAAATATGGTAGATATTAATCCACTACATCAATAATCACTTTGAACATTAATGGTCTAAATGCATCAATTAAAAGACAGATTGTCAGAATGGATCAAAAACATACTCAACTATATGTTGTCTTCAAGAAATCCCCTTTAAATATAAAGACATATACAGGGGTGAGTAAAAGTAGGTTTACTGTTGTGAGAACACAAAACACAGTTCATTCTTGTATTATTATTTATTTATTTATTTATTTATTTATTTATTTATTATTGTATTTATTATCACTGACCTACTTTTGCCCACCCCTCTATAAATTAAAGTAAACAAAAATAATATGCCATGCTAAAAGTAATCAAAAGGAAAAAAGAATAGCCACATTAAATTCTAAGGGAGAAGATTTCTTCAGATATGAAGAGGGGCACTATAAATGGCTCAATTCTTCAAGAAGACATAACAGTATTTAAAGTGTATGTCTTTAACAGCAAAGTGTCTAACTAGATGAGGCAAAAACTGATAGAACTGCAAGGAGAAACAGATGAATCTACTCCCATTATTGAAAACTTCCACATTCCTTTATCGAAATTGGACAGATCCAGAAGATAGAAAATCAGTAAGTGCCTATTTGACTTCAACAACACCATCAATCAACTTGATATCATTGATACCTATAAACTACTTCATGCAACAGCAGAATACACATTTTTCTCATGTTCACATGGAATAGTCACTGGGATAGACCACATTCTGGGCCATAAAACATATTATTAAGGTATTTAGTTTAGAAAAATAAAAATTATATAATGTTTGTTCACAGATCACAGTGAAATTAAATCAGAAATCAATTACAGAAAGATAGATGGAAAAATCCCAAAATACATGGAGATTAAAAGACATACTTCTAAATAACACATTTAGGGTTAAAGATTTTGAGAAAATTTTTTAAATATATTGAACTAAATGAAAATAAAAACATAACTCTACAAAATTTGTAGGTTGCAGTGAAAGCAATACCTAGAAGAAATTTATGGCATTAAATACATATATTAGAAAAAAAGAGATGTAAATCAATAATCTAAATTACCACCTTAAGTAACTAGAAAAAGAGTAAACTAAATCCAAAGTAAGTAGAATAAAATAAATAATAAAAATTAGAAGTCAAGTCAATAAAATTGATTTCTGAAAAATAAGGTCTATTGAAAAAAGTAATGATCATGTATGACTACTTTTTAAAGAACTTCTAAAAATACTTATTAAAAAAAAGCAAGATTCTTCTTATGTTTAACACAAAAATTTTACTTGAAAATCTACACTTCTTTAAATATAAATTTCATGTATCAGTAGTTAATTTAATTTTTAAATACTAGTACAGGCACCATAAGATCGGTAAAAACTCTTCCTAAAAATGAAATCCCTTCAATGCTCACTTGCTCTCACAACCACCATTTTCTTGCTCCCAAGTTTGTGGGTAAAGAATTAGAACAAGGTTCAGTGGAAACAGCTATTCTCCATTCCATCGTTGGCTCTTATAGTTCAGTTAGAGGTTGAGGATTCAAGGCCTTATTCACATGCCTAGAGCCTTGGTATTAGTTCAGCCTGAGTTCTTTGTTTTTTCTCCTTGTGGTCTCTCTCTCTCTCTTTCTCTCTCTTTCCCTCTTCCCTTCCCCCTCCAGCCACCCCCCACCACCTCACCCCCTCATTCTCTAAGAGGTGTGCCTGGACTTCTCTGCATGGAAACTCAAAGAAGCAAGTAAGTAGAAGTGGAAACTACCAGGTCTCTTAATGAAACTGGCACAGTGTCACTTCTTCTAAATTTCAGTGGCCAAAGAAAGTTTTAAGCCCAGTTCAAAACAGCATGGTGAAACAGTCCACCAGACAAGGAAAGAGGCATGCACATACAGGGAGAGAAGGAATTGTTGCCAACCACTGCGTACCACAGCACTATCATACAGTTGGATTTCAGACTGTCTGTGCTTTACTCCAAACACTCCTGACCTTAGCCAAAATAAAGATGAGATGTGCTAGCTAGTGATTTATAGTGCGCTTCTTAAAGTTAGAAACTCCTCTGGCAATATGTGGGGTTAACTTGTCTATACCGTTCAGGAATCTATGGCTAGATAGTTTATACCCAGTTAAATCTGTTGCACAACCTGGTGAGGCTACATGGCCAGTGGGGTGTAAAAGACCCTGCTGGAAACTTTTGCCCTAGCTATGCTGAAACCAAGTTTTCTGAGACATATCTCCATGGCTCACAATACAGAGACAAAATACATCCTGTGTGACCAAGAAAGGAACTGGAGAACTGCACCTGGAACTTTCTAGGGCCCTTGATGCTTGCCTGAATATTCTTTCTCCTTTACCATATCATTCATTTTTATTAAAGCCTTATATTAGTTTACTCAGTGGAGTTTTGTGAGTTCCTTCAGTTGTTCTACCCTATGTAATTGATGCCATCATCATTTTAGACAATCTATTACAACTCACTATAAAAAATAAAACAATATAATGCCTTCATTTATAAAACACACACACAAATGTTATTGCCTAGTGAACCACCTGTAATCTAACAACAAACTTTTGGATGAAATCTAAATTTTTCATTATCTTTTAGATAAAAAGGGTCAGAAGTACTTGTTGTTGTTTTTTTATGATTACCAATTTTACTACAACTGATACTACAACTAATAATACCAGCTAATGTTTATTGAGTGTTTACAATTGGCCCAGTATTTAAATCTATTATATCATTTATTTGGTGTCAAATATTATGATATTGACAATGCTGTCATTATTTATAAGATTGTTAACATTATACATAAATTTATATATATATCAGGATTTTGCATATACATTTTACAGTGTGCCTATATACGCTAATAGAGTATCTTACTCTGTTTTTGGTAGCGTTTGTATTTATCAACTTAAGAGACTTTGTAAACTTTTCCTTTCCAAATCGTGTTACCATAGGATATTTCAGAAACATTTCTTCTTGACAGCTTGATAAAGATAACTAAATTGTTCTTTTAGAATATGTTTCTCTTTAATAATTTTGCTTTTTTTAAAGACACATTTTATTCAAAGTATTTTCTTCCACATCTATCATAATGGAGTAATCATTAAAATATTAATATTAATTTATCATCTGATTTAAAGCCCTAATTTTATGAACACAAGAAAGGATTCACACCTTGAGAAAATTGAACTCCTTTATCTTCATCCTTTATTATTCCAAGGATTCACTCTTATAGTGACCTTAAACTAGGATCATGTTTTCTTTATACTCACTTTAAAAGAAATTCTTTCTCCCTATTTCTCAACACATTTTATTGAATCTGTGAAAAAAAAAAATCACTTGGGGTTGAATTTTTGTCTCCTCTTAATTTTCAGGCACTCTCTTTTAAGAGAAGAATCTATTGCAGTTATGAAGGTTTCTTCTACATTCCTGGGAAATATTTATGTTTCTTAAATTATCTTATGAAATCTATTTAAGCCTGATGTTAGTACATGCAAGAATTATACTACACATAAATAATACTTATAAATATTTATGGTAAAATCCAAAAGTTGAATTTCATGCAGCAATATCAGATTTTATAATAAAATACAAAGATAATTTTTATTAGGAAATTAATAGATAATATGAAATTTGAAGTCAAAAATAAAAATGATCTAATCATCCTATATCAAAAATTAAAATTTCATTATTACTTCACTGGAAGTAAAAAAAATTGTCATAAATATAACCCACAGAATTTACTTGAAATTTTTTTAAGTATTATAGAATAATTATTCTGCTAGCAGGAATCTCTCTGTAATCAATAGGCAGAAGATTCCAAAATGGTGGAGGAGTGAATGGAAGCTACACAGACCAGCTCCCAAATTGGAATTAAAACTAAAAGACAAATTGTCGGGAAAAAGCAGCAGAAAAGCATCCAGAGAGGGCCCATAAAACCAGGACAGAAAAAGGACACCAAATCAAGCCTGGTAGGAACTGCACAAGTGTGGGAGGGTGAACTGGGAGCCTCTGGACATCAACTGTTTTAGCTGTGAGCAGCTCCCTCGGGGTTAAAATTCCAAGTTGTGTCCACAGCACAGAGGGTTGGGACAGAGTACTAAATTAGCTACAGCAACTCAACTTGGGCTCCAGCAAAGGGAGGGAAGATTGGACTGGAATTGTGGGAACACTCGGGAGCTTGGAGAGGTGAGAGGCCAATGGGAGTTTTTTGCTGAATCACTCCTTTACAGGACAGTAGCCATCTTACTCAAAGAGACCATTCCCTGAACCCTGGGGAGAAGCAACAGCCCCTGCCTCAGAAACTTAACACCACCCAGCCAGGCCAGAGAAATGAAAATTGAGGCTCCTTAACAGCCAGAATATGCCCCACCCTCTGGAAATCCTCTTACCCTGAACACCTGAGGGAGTTTTTCATTCAGTTGAGGGCTGCAACTCAAGGTTCATCAAGTAACTGAGACTAATAGCCTCCAGGTAAAAAGCTAGAGAATAACTGAATCTTTCCTGGGCTTGGAAATCTACCCAGGAAAGTAAGACTTGACAGTGGTGTTTAATGTGGGTCCTCCCATACTCATCCAAACCCAGTAGAAGGAGTCACAATCAGTGGAACATCAACATCCACAAGAAAATTTGGCAGGCTCCAAAACCCACTGAGATAGCCAAAATGGTGAAACAAAGAAACAAATCCCAAATGAAAGAATAAGAGAACTCTACTGAACAAGAAATAAATGAAATGCAGTTAAGCAAGTTGTCAGAGGTAGAGTTCAGAGCAGTGATAATGAGGAAGCTCAACATCATGAGTAAAGAGATCAACAGCATGAGTAAAGATATAGAAACATTGAAAACCAACCAATTGAAAATGAAGAATGACATAGCAGAAATAAAGAACCAGATCAGTAGAAGAAGCTGAGGACCAGATCAGTGAATTAGAAGACAGGGTAAAAAGAATCACCCAATCAGAAAACCAAAAGGAAAAAACAATTAAAAAACAGGAAGACAGCTTAAGAGAAATGTGGGACAACTTGAAACATAAAAACATCCGCATCATAGGAGTTCCAGAAGAAGAAGAAAAACGAGCAAGGGTTAGAGAATATATTTGAAGAAACAGTGACAGAAAACTTCCCTAATTTGGTGAAGGAAAAAAGCATTCAAGTTCAAGAAGCACAGAGAACCCCAAGTAAGAAAAACCCAAACAGGCACAAACCAAGACACATAATAATTAACATGGCAAATGTTAAAGACAAAGAGAGAATCCTACAGGCATCAAGATATAAGCAACAGGTTACGTACAAAGGAACCCCCATAAGGCTATAAGCTGACTTCTCAACAGAAACACTACAGGCCAGAAGGGAATGGCATGAAGTAATCAAAGTAATGAAAAACAAGGACCTGAATCCAAGACTAATCTATCCAGCAAGGCTATCATTCAAAATAGAAGGTCAAATAAAGAGCTTCCCAGACATGAAAAAAAAAAGGCTAGAGGAATATGTTAGCACCAAACCAGCACTGCAAGAAATGTTAAAAGGACTGCTGTAATTAGTAGAAGAAATAGGAAGAAAAATAAACAAAAATGGCAATAAATAAGTACATATCAATAATAACGTTAAATGTAAATGGATTGAATGCTCCAATCAAAAGACACAGAGTAGCTGATTGAATAAGAAAGCATGACTATATATATATATTGTTTACAAGAGACCCACCTCACAACAAAAGACTCACATAGATTGAAAGAAAGTGAAGGATGGAAAAAAATATTCCAAGCAATGGAAAGGAAAAAAAAGCTGGTGTAGCAATATTCATATCTGACAAAATAGATTTGAAAATGAAGACCATAACTAGAGACAAAGAGAGCCACTACATAAAATTGAAAGGATCTATCCATCAGGAAGATATAACCTTGATAAACCTATATGTACCCAATATAGGAGCATAAAAATATATTTAAAAATTTCTGGAGGGCTTCAAAGGAGAAATCAACAGCAATACAATCATAGCACCCCACTAACATCACTGGATAGATCCTCTAGACAAAAAATAAACAAGGACACAAAGACTCTAAATGATGCACTAGATCAAATGGATTTAATAGATATCTACAGAGAATTATACCCCAAAACTGCAGAATTCACATTCTTCTCAAGTGCACATGGGACATTCTCAAAAACAGATGACATGTTAGGACACAAACCAAGTCTCTACAAGTTCAAGAAGATTATCATATCAAGCATCTTCTCAAATCACAATAACAGGAAACTCTAAATCAATTACAACAAAAACACACAAAGACATTTGAACACATGGAGGCTAAATAGCATGTTATTAAACAATGAATGGGTGACCAAGGAGATCAAGGAAGAAATTAAAAACTTCTTGGGAACCAATGAAAATGAACACACAACAACACAAAATTTATGGGACGCAGCAAAAGCAGTGCTGAGAGGGAAGTTCATAGCACTACAGGCCTACCTCAAGAAACAAGAAAATTTTCTAATTGACTATCTAACCTCACAACTTAAAGAACTGGAAAGCAAACAAAAAGAAAAACCCAGAGCAAGCAGAAAGAAATAAATGATAAAGATCAGAGCAGAAAAAAATGGCATAGAGACCAAAAAACAATTCAAAAGATCAATGAAACAAAGAGATGGTTCTTTGAAATGATAAACAAGATTGATGGACCCTTAGAAAGACTCACCAAGAAACAAAGAGAGAGGATCCAAATAAACAAAATCAGAAACAAAAGAGAAGTAACAACTGTCATCATGGAAATACAAAGGATCGTTAACAAACACAATGAACAATTGTATGGCAACAAATTGGACAATCTAAGCAAAATGGACAAATTTCTAGGAACACACAGTCTCCCAAAACTGAACCGAGAAGAGATAGAAAATTTGAACAGACCAATAACAACTAAGGAAATTGAAGATGTAATCAAGACTCTTCCAGCAAACAAAAGCCCGGGCCCAGAGGGCTCATGGGGGAGTTTTACTGAACATTCACAGAAAAACTAACATCCATTCTCCTCAAAATATTCCAAAAAATTCAACAAGAAGGAAAACTTCCAAACTCGTTTTATGAGGCCAGCATAATTCTAATTCCAAAACCAGATAAAGACACTACAAAGAAAGAAAACTATAGGACAATATCACTGATGAATATAGATGCCAAAATCCTTAACAAAATATTAGAAAATTGAATCCAGCAATATTTTTTAAAAATTATTGATCATGACCTAGTGGGATTCATCCCAGGGATTCAAGGCTGGTACAATATTCGCAAATCAATAAATGTGATACACCACATAAACAAAATGAAAGATAAAAACCACATGATCATATCAATAGATGCTGAAAAGGCATTTGACAAAATCCATCACCCATTTCTGATACAAACGCTCAGCAGTGTGGGAGTAGAGGGATCATATCTCGACCTAATAAAAGCCATATATGAAAGACCTACAGCCAACACCATACTGAATGGGCAGAAACTAAAAGCTTTTCCATTAAGAACAGGAACAAGACAGAAATGCCCACTTTTGCCACTCTTGTTTAACATAGTACTGGAAGTCTTAGCCACAGCAATTAGACATGAAGAAAAAATAAAAGGGATCCAAATTGGAAAGGAGGAAGTGAAACTGTCATTATTTGCAGATGACATGATATTGTACATAGAAAATTCTAAAGACTCCATCAAAAATCTACTAAATTTAATAAATGAATTTGGCAAAGTAGCAGGATACCAAATTAACATCAAGAAATCGATGGCATTCTTGTACACCAATAATGAACTCCCAGAAAGAGAAACTAAAAAAAATCCCATTTACAATTGCAGCCAAAAAATTAAGATACCTAGGAATAAACTTAACCAAAGATATAAAGGAAACTACGGGACATTGAAAAAAGAAATAGAGGAAGATATAAAAAAGTAGAAGCACACACCTTGTTCATGGATTGGAAGAATTAACATCATTAAAATGTCCATACTACCCAAAGCAATCTATACATTCAATGCAATCCCCATTAAAATACCAATGACATATTTCATGGAACCAGAAGAAATACTTCAAAAGATTATATGGAACCAAAAAGGACCCCAAATAGCAACAGCAATCTTGAAAAAGGACAAAGTAGGAGAGATCACAATACCAGATAACAGGTTATATTACAAAGCTGATGTAATCAAAACAGTCTGATATTGGCACAAAAACAGGCATTTGGATCAATGGAACAGAACAGAGAACCTGGAAATTGACCCAAGACATTATGCTCAATTAATAGTTGACAAAGGTGGCAAGAGCATACAATGGAGTAAAGACAGCCTCTTTAATAAATGGTCTTGGGAAAACTGGACAGCTACATGCAAAAAAATGAAACTAGACCAACAACCTACATCATACACAAGAATAAATTCTAAATAGATAAAAGACTTAAATGTGACTCGTGAATCCATAAATATCCTAGAAGAAGATATAGGCAACAAAATTTCAGACATCATATGCAGCAGAATTTTCACTGATACAATGCCAAAGGCAAGAGAAACAAAGGAAAAAATTAATACATAAGACTAAATCAAACTAAAAAGCTTTGCACAGCAAAAGAAACAACCATCAAAATGGAAAGGGAACCCACTATATGGGAGAACATAATTGCCAATGATACATCAGATAAGAGGTTAATTTCCAAAATATATAGAATGCTCATATAACTCAACAAAAGGAAGACAAAGAGCCCAATTAAAAAATGGGCAGAGGACCTAAATAGACACCTCTCCAAACAGGACATACAAATGGCCAAGAGACATATCAAAAAAATGCTCAAAGTCACTAATCATCAGAGGGATGCAAATTAAAACAGCAATGAGGTATCACCTCATACCGGCCAGAATAGCTGCCATCAACAAATCATCAAACAACAAGTGCTGGCGAGGGTGTGGAGAAGAGGGGACTCTAGTACACTGCTGGTGGGAATGCAGACTGGTGCAGCCACTGTAGAAAACACTATGGTGTTACCTCAAAAAGTTAAAAATTGAACTGTCATTTGACCCATTCCTACTTCTAGGAATATACCCTAAGAAGCCTGAAACACCAATCAGAAAGAACATATGTACCCCTATGTTCATAGCAGCACTATTTACAATTGTTAAGATCTGGAAACAGCCCACGTGTCCATCAAGAGATGAGTGGATAAAAAAAACTGTGGTATATATACACAATGGAACACTATGCAGCTGTAAGAAAGAAAGATCTCTTATCCTTTGAGACGACATGGAAGGACCTGGAGAGCATTATGCTAAACAAAATAAGCCAATCAGAGAAAGACAAGTATCACATGATCTCACTTATTTGTGGAATAGAAGGAACCAAATAAGCTGATGAATAAAATAGACCCAGAGATATAAAAAGGAGTATGGTTCAGACTGACAAACCTCAGATAGGGGGACGGGGGGAATGGATGAGATAAATCAAAGAATTTTTATACATGTATGCATAACTAATGGACATAGACAACAATGTTGGCAGGGGGTGGGATAGGGAGGAGGGTGTCTAGGGGAGAAAAAGGAGAAACATCTGTAACAAAAATAAATTAATAAAAATTGGAAAAAAATAAAAAAGAAGAAAAGGCACACAAGGGGTTTGGGGCCATGGAATATTCTGTACCCTGACTGTGTGGTGGTCACATGAATCTATACTTGTTAAAATTCTTAGAGCTGAACACCAATAAAAAGTCTGTCTTACTGTAAGATATTTTAAAATATAAAGTAAAAAATAAAACTTTATTTAAAAAACATATGCAACATCATTCTTGGTTTATATCTCCATAATAAGCCAAGATGGCTGCAGTTAACATTATTACTTAACATTATTCTATTAATTTTGATCAATGAATTAAGTCTCCAAGTAAATACGCAGAGTATGAGTATTGGAAGAGAAGAAGATAGGTTATTCTTTACACATGCATTTTGACAATATCCCGTTGAATTTTTTTAGTCATCTCAAACTTAGTATCTCCAAAATTAAAATCTTACCCAGAATACATACCAGATAGTGTTTTTTCTACCAGTCTTCCACATTTCAGAAAATTATACCACATCCAGGCACTAGTTCAAGCCACAAACCAAGACATTTTTTATTCTTTCATTTCCCTTATCACCTCATCCAATACATGAGTAAGTCCTGGTGGACCTACCCATCAAACATTAGTTCATTATCTCTCACCTGGTTATTATGATAATCTCCAAAATTGGTCTACCAACTTCTACCCTAAAATTATTCCCTAATTTAGCAACTCGAGTGATTTTTAAATAAATTGTAAGTCACTCACTAACACTTCCCATTGTATTTATAAATACATTTCAAAATCTAAGTACATTATATGGCCTTGCCTCATTTATCTTCACTGGACATTCAATCTAGAGGATCCTCTCAGTTTTGAGTTACTCTCTATGACAAAAATCTGAAAGAATCCATTAAAAAAGCAACAACATCAATAAAAGTGAGATTAAAGTAATTATACAAAAAAGTCTTTATATAACAATTAAAATTGAACTAGTGCTATAAAAAAAGATACTGTGTTCTAAGAACAATTCCATCAGGGAAAAGTATTCTTAAATTAATATGGACTTAGAGACAAAAAAAGATAAATGTGAAAATTAAGAGTAATTATAAAATATAAACAAAAATAAATATATATAAAATACAAAAATATTTTTCCTAATATTAGATTACTAAATTCTTAAGAAAAACCGTATTACCAAACAACTGCAAAGAGCAGTTATAAATTGATTATTAAAGTAATAATTTAAATTGCACTAAAGTGTCAAGGTGTTTATAACCTTTGACTTCATGAGTCAATTTTAAAATACTGGCAACTGCTTTTAGAAAACAATCCTTAGTAAATTGGGGGGAAAAAGCTTTATGGTGCATTCTTTTGGTGAAATTTTACTAATATAATGTGTAACAATATAAACATTTTTTAAATTTTTTCTTTATTGATTTTTTGAGAGAGAGGAAGGGAGAGGGAGAGAGAGATAGAAACATCAATGAGAGAGAAAGAACATCGATCGGCCGCATCCTGCATGCCCCCCACTGGGGATTTGGCCCACAACCTGGGCATGTGCCCTGACCCCTGACCGGGAATCAAACCAGCGACCTCTTGGTACATAGGTTGACAGTCAACCACTGAGCCACACCGGCCGGACCAATATAAAGATTTTAAATAAATATATAATAATAACAAAATATTTTACAGCCCTGGATGGGTGGCTCAGTTGGTTGGAGAATCGTCCTGTACAGCAAAATTTTGTGGGTTCAACTCCCAGTCAGGGCACATACCTAGATTGTGGGTTCGATACCAGTTGGGAGGCAATTAATCGATGTTTCTTTCCTTCTTTTCTCTCTCTCTCTCTCTCTCTCTCCCCCTCCTCTCCATTCTTGTCTTTAAAATCAATGAAAACATATCCTCAGATGAGGATTAAATACACACATACAGTATCAAGAAAGAAAAATTAAATTTAAAACTGTACTTGCAGTATGACTATAAGGGTCTATCAAACCTATGCATTTGAAAATGAAAAGCAACATAAAAAATTAATAATTATTTTCTGCTGAAATTGTCTGCAAGAGATTTTAAATATCTTTCTGCTTCTCTGAAACCTCTTAATCTTTAACTGAGTAACATATTCATTTAGGTAAAATAAGCAATCTTTAAAATGAGGGGTTCAGTGGGGGGAAGGGGGAAAGATCTGTAATACTTCAAACAATAAAGATTTAAAAAAGAAAAAAATTAGCAATATGACATAATAGATTTTTATGAATATAGCATATACCAGTGTGGAAATTATTTAAGTGACTGGTTCTAAAATTATAAAAGGAAATTTAGAGAAAAGAAGAAGCTAAATTGAAAGATCAAAGAAAAGAGATATCCTTCTAATTATGAGAATTCCTTTGGCTTTTTTTTTTTTTCTCACATAAAACATAAAAATATGATGTAAGCTTCCTGGTAAGAAAACTATAAATGTTTTAGAAGCACAAAATGCTGAATCTTTTTCCATTCTCCACATCATATGCCAAAGAAATGAAAAGAATGATGAAGTAAATACTGATGACTGAAAAAAGAAATAATCCAGATTGGCATTATTCCAATATCCTGATAGAAAACAAGACTCAGGAGATTATTGTATTGAGTGAGGATGCACCTGAAAATACTTTTCAGGACAAATGTGTAGTGGGAATCAGTTAATAAAAAATTATATTTTCTAAGAATCATTTATAACTTGTCAAATACTCAAGCCGAAGAATCTATATGTATACAAATGAAGCAATATGAAAAAGCTACTTTCAATTCTAAAAGATCATGCACGTGGATGGATGGGTGGGTGGGTAGGTGGATGGATGAATGGGTAGGTGGGTGGATGGATGGATGGATGGATGGATGGATGGATGGATGGATGGATGGATGGATAAAGAGGTGGATGGGTGAAGGGATTGGTGGAAGGGTGGAAGGATGGAGATATAATCAGGATAAAAAGAAAATATATTTACTGACATGAAGATGAGCAAGGGTTTCTTTTGAGAAAAGAGCATATAGCAATCATCTTAAGAATCACAAAAGGCTCTGGCCGGTGTGGCTCAGTTGGTTGAGCATTGTCCCATGCACCATCAGGATGCATATAGGAGGCAACGGATTGATGTTTCTTTCTCACATCGATGTCTCTCTCTCTCTCTCTCCCTCTCTCTTGCTCTCTAAAATCAATAAAAACATATTTTTAAAAAGGAATCACACAAGAGTCTCTCCATGAAATAATTCAATAAGCTATAAATAAATAACATTTTTTTCTTTGAGTAAAATATAGCAAAATTAACAAATTCAGAAATATAATCTTTTCTCTTGAGAAGTTGTGCATAGATATAACTTTTCTTTTAAAACACCAACAGATTTTTTTGCAAATTGTGCTGTATATAATACTAATGCAATAAGAAATCTTATAGAAATTTTATGTAGAAAGGGCAAAAAAATAAAAAATGCAATTAAAGCCACAGTGATAATGATGTGATGTTGTACTAATAAGAATACATGAAGCCAGACTTATACACCTGAATGTAATTACTTCACTAGCACCTGAGGAAATGATTGTTGATTAATGAGAAACAGATGCTAACTTTAAAGCCTGTGAATTCAAATATGTTCAAAATGTGAAGATGTGGTATACATAAAAAAAAAAAAAAAGTACAGGACGCATCATATACCATAAATTGTAAGAAAAGAACTAAGATGTTTGACAGAATTACGTAAAATGTAACATAAATTGGAAAATGGAAAACACAAATTAAAATATGGGAAGTTATTTTTAGCTATTTGAATGAAATTCAATAAGGATAATCAAAACTAAAAAATTCATAGCTACAGGAAATATTAATGTGGTTCATTTTGTTATGCCAATTTTATTCATTATATATTTGTTCAAAAATTAATTTCAATCTTAGTTTATAAGCAGAAGTTGAAATAAATAAAAACATTTAAAAAAGAAATTGCATATTCTGTATGTGATTGAAGTCCCATTGATGTAAAAAATATGTAATAGTAATTAAACATTAATATAGTGAGAAATACTATTTAAGTTGAGGATGGCATTATAAATTCTGATTTTCCTTATCTCAATCATTTGACAAAGTTGCTTTTTCTTAATTTGAGCAATGTCCCTCCACTTCTTCAAGATCTTAAGGTAGATGACCCTGACTTACTTTTTAATCTCAAATAAAATCTGCAATTAAGATGTTACTCTGCATCATTTACATCATTAAATTATGCAGATGAGTTTTCAAAATGCTCACTAGGATGTTTTACTCCTTGAGTACTTGTACCTGCACCACAATTGTTTTCTTTGTATTAGTAATTGAAGCACCTGCACTATAGTGGACCAATAGTATTAAAAAGAAAGAAACCTCAAATTATAATAATCCATAAAAATCTTTGAAACTATGTCATTGGGAATCTGACTCACTAAAGGTAGGAAATATTACATCATAACTGAGTCAAACAAAGAGAAAAGGATATTAAAAATGTCTTCATTTCTTCCAGTGCCCTGAATGGTCAACATCTATTAAAGATGCAGGGAATGTCCTTCAAATCAAGGTCTCTGCTTTCCTGGAGGCAATAAAATGCATGACACACAAAGAGTGATGAATTTCTAAAGCTCCTAGAGAATACCAAGTCCTTGTAGTCTTTTCATATTTTGTCCTTTAAAACGTTAGCTCCGCATTTATATTAATTTCCTTAAAAGTTTAGTGAGGTTATTAAAGAAAAAAACTAAGTACTTAATATAAGACTAAAACCATAAAATATATTTCCTAGGGAGAAAATTTTAGTGACAGCAAATTAAGACCATATCTATTAAGAATCTTTGGTCCCAATGATATTATTTTAAAAAATCATGCTATTTATTTGGAAGGAATATTTTCAAGAAAATAAAAATAATTGCTGTATCAATAAAAATAATTGCTTTATCACTTTCTTTGGCTATTTGATGTTTCCTATAACTTTGTCTACAGCAGAAACATATACCAAAAATTATAAAAATTGAATCATAATACAATACACCAACCCAGTTCACTTCTACCAAAGGCAGTAAATCTGAAAGGAAACGCAGATTCTCTTTCATTCTAATCATAATAAAAATAATGCCATATTTATTTGAACTGGTTTTTAAAACAGAAGGAATAGTTCTAAGTAAATTCACATTTTCAAAACAGAAAAGAATATTTAAAAATTAAATGTATCATAAACAATTAGGGTAGAAGAAATTATTTTGGAATAACAATGACCTAATATATTAAATATAAGACATAGAAATTTAAGCGCTATAAAATACTGTCAGAATTACAATAGAAGGTGAGCAAATATCATGAGATTTCGCAGTTTATCTTAAGAAGATGTAAAATCTATTTGTCCTGGATATCAAAGCACAACTAATGTTAGGTGTCTGTATTTATTTATTTATTTTATTATTATTTTTTTTTATCTGCACCCGAGGACATTTTTGCATTTATTTTCAGATAGAGCAGGAGGGAGAGGGAGGAAGAGAGAGAGAGAAACATCAATGTGAGAGAGACACATCGAGTGGCTGCCACCCACACGACCCCAACCGGGCCTGGGGACAAACCGCAAACAAGGTACATGCCCTTAGCAGGAACCAAACCTGGGACTCTCTGGTCTGCGGGCCGGCGTTCTAACCGCTGAGCCAAACCGGACAGGGCTATATTTATATTTTTTGAAGTAATTTTTATTTTGCCAAAAACACACACACAGATAATTGAAGTAAATGCAATTTAATAAGAACTTGATGACTTTTTACTCCCATCAATTCTTCTTTTGTAAATGAGTTAGGAAAGGCTTATTTTAAAGTTTTCCAACAAAGGCAGAAACACTTACCTCTAATGATTGGAATTAGCATTTCAAGTAAGTGCTAAAACAAAATATACCTATTGCACAGGAGAGAGATGACAATCTTAAAACAAAAAAATACACTAATCCATTAATCATACCAACATTACCTCATACATCTCAGTTTTATTTTAACCAAGTGATGTGGTTCTACATGGTAGCCGGTACACAATTAAACATAAAATTCTCCAGGGATTAATTAAAATTAACTGCCTACACATAAAGACTGGATTCTAGGAAATAAAGTTGCTGAAAAGAAGGCAATGAGAAATTATGTTTATTACATGCAAAGAAAGTAAAACACTGGAAAACAGCACAGATCCCTTGGGTGCACATCAGCAGAACCAAAAATGGGGGGACTTGATGAGGACTGGGGGCTAGTTTCACCTTTCCTAAAGAAAATTGAACCTTTGACTCTCAAAAACCTCCTTTTTGCTTTATTAAATGTTTCTTATTCCAGCACCACTTAGTTTTCAAGGTTAAATCCAGTTCATTGATTCTTGAACTCAGCTCTTGGTCATCTTGAATTCAGGTCTTCATTTTTAGCTGCATCATAAAATTAATTGTGTACATAATTTTATTTAGTACATTTCGCAGGATGGCCTTATGTTCCCCTCAGAATGACTAAACGTTAGACAGATTTCTTCCTGACTGTGTTCCTGACCTCCCTACTCTTAGACCATTTACTTTTTTTTTACCAGCAAGACTAGTTTATTTAGGAATTGTAAATCGGACAAGTAAGCTATGATGAATCACAGTCAAGTTTGAAGAGACAAAAGAAGCTTGGCTTTTGGGAGGTTTCAGGATGAAACTGTGGAGCCTTGGCATTTACTTTAGAAAACTTGCAACTGTAAATTCTTTCTCTGTCCCTTAGAAATGTAAATTGTCTCCCAAATTTCTGATAGTTTTGCAACCCTAGAATATCCTTCTCAAGGACCTATGACACATTTCTTTGAAATGTAATTACCTAGTAAAATGAAAAGAAAAGCATCCTGAAAAATAGGGCCCCATCTCCCAGTCTCTGTGGGAGGGTAGGGTTTAACTTCCATACACACCAAAAAGGAAGCATTGATACTGCGTCACATTGACAACCTCACCCTAATGTCCCCCAGCATTTTTCCACAAGCTTTGTAAATGTTTTAGATCTACTTAGCTGCCTATCACAATGTGCATAATGTATGAACTGTACTTTTAAGTTAAAATCTATATAAATCTTAAGTCCTCAAAGAGTATAGCAAAATGCAGATACATTCACAGATTTTGCAGATGTAAATAACTACAATGCTATACTAAAGAACCATTTAGAAAATAACAGCTTTGTGAATGTGGATATTTTTTTAGATAAAGAGGAACAAAAAAATGAAAATATAGTCTACTGTATATATCTAGACCTGATGAGAAATCGTGGAATCCTAG
Source organism: Tadarida brasiliensis (assembly GCA_030848825.1). Taxonomy (NCBI): domain Eukaryota; kingdom Metazoa; phylum Chordata; class Mammalia; order Chiroptera; family Molossidae; genus Tadarida; species Tadarida brasiliensis. The sequence goes on along the minus strand of CM061260.1, from coordinate 87,072,965 downwards.
ATAGAGCTGTACAGTGACACATGAAACGTTTACATAACAGTTTATGAAATACTGAAGGAAATGTTCAAAACTATAAAATGCAGACAAAGATGTGTTGTTTGAGTGGTGCTTTCAGGAAACAATCTTTTGAGGAGGCTAAAGCTTGGATGTAGTTTCATCAAATGAAACATTGAACTAATTAGTGCCATGAAGCTCAGGTATGGAAAAACATCTGCTTTCATGTCTTGCATGAATATCTATGGAAAACAAAGACTAGTATCTATATACTTGATTTCCCCATTTTACTTATATAACTCTAGCTGTTTAAAAATTGTTATACTTTGTCCATCCTTTTCTTTTCCTGTACATGATTTTTACCATCACATTTTATATAATTTTCTTCTTTCTGACTGATCTTACATTATATTATATTACACTACATATAATAAATGTATAAGGTAAAAACAACGAAGTTTTGGAAGTTTCAGAGCTGATAAACTTGAATCTTCAGAGAGTCCAAACAAAATCCTAATTAGAATAAATTAAAAGAAACCTACATCTACATACATGAAAATGAAATAGTTTATTACCCAAAACAAAAGGAATATCTTGAAAGTAGCTGGAGAGAAAAAGAATTTGCAAAGAAACAAGACTGATTTGCTAGCTACAACAATAAAGGACAGAAGATGGTAAAACTTTATCTTGAATGTGCTGAGAAAAACACAACCGTCCATCTGGAATATATCCTCAAAGAAACTGCCTTTCAAGAACAATGATGAAATAGTAAGCAAAATTCTAAAGGTTGTCCTTAAAACAGAAGGAAAATGACCAGGAGAATAGATCTGAGATGCCAGAAGAAATGATAAGCAAAGAAATTGGTAAATGTATGAGCAAACCCAAGCAAATATTAGGTATATTTCATATTATTTTAAAAATAAAATAATACACAGTAAGGGGGAAGTCATCAAGTTGAATTACTCCAAAGAAGAGAAAGGAAGTTGATTACTTTTAAGATTTATTTAAACTTTGTTAAAATTAGTTTGAACATTAAAGTTTATATTTCTTAAAATAATATAAATACTCTATACAATGTCTAAACCAGTAGAAGAAAATATTAAATTAAGAAAAAATAAAATAATACTTTTGATTCAAAATACTGCAAAAAAAGAAAAATATACAAAATATATAGCATAAAATTAACTGATAGGCATGGATCAACTACTTTTTAGTAATTATTATAAATATAAATAAGTTATTTCTTCAGTTAAAATATGGGATTTAAGACTGTAGTATATAAATCAGAATATACTCTGAAACATGTCTACAATATAAAGATACAGAAAGAAAGACTTTTATAAGATGTGGGAAGACATATACTAATTCCTAAACAAAGGAATTCTGGAATAGTTATCTAAATATCATACCAAATCATCTTTGCTATAGGTGAAGTCACTACACAATGACTTATTATCAGAAAGTGAATAACAAATAAAGTGGATTCCTACCCCCACTTTATACAAATTGTTCATGGATTAAGAATTTATGTGTAAAAACCAAAACTATTAAACTTTCTAACTAATATGGGAACATAGCTATAAATTTTAGGATAAAGAAAGGTTTTCAGCACAAAAAGTACAAAATATAGAGGAATACATGAATTTGAACACATTAAAACTAAAAATTTCAGTTAATAAAAATAATGGCATAAAGAACATAAAAAGATAGTCCATACATTAGAAATATTTGCAATACATAAAACTTACAAAGAAATTAATATCCAGAAAAAATTATAATTTTTAAATATGTGTAAGAAAGAGACGTTTAAAAAATCAAGAGGAGAATGTGCAAATGAATTTAACAGGCATTTTATGAAAAGGAAAAAATAATGTACCAAATGGTACATACCAAATGACAATCAATTCAATACAAATAAGGAAAAAGTAAAATGACTGATACAATTTTACTTCCACCAGACTAGCAAAAATTAAAATCTGTCAATATTACATGTTTGCAAGGATGAAACAATCAAAACTTTTATTCACTGTTGATGGTGAGAGGACACTGGGATAACTGTTTTGAAAAACAATTTGATGATACTGAACAAAGTCAAAGTTCCATACATCTTATGACCTGAGAATATCACTAATAGGTATATACCACAAAGATAATTTTGTCCATGCACAACAGAAGAAATGCACCTAAATACTGTATTGTTTATAAAACTAAAATATAACAGCCCTAATATCAATTAATCATGGAACAGATAATATAGTTATATATTCATAAAATGGAATACTATGCACAGTAAAAACAAATTGATTGCTGCAATCATTAACATGGATTATTCTCAATGGAAAACATAAGTTGCATAAAATATATATACCATATGGTTCCAATTATATAACATTTTAGACCCTGCAGACATCTTATAAATATTAACAAATGCTAAAATAATTATACACAACATTCACCACAATGATAACTTTTGGGGAGAAATACGGAAAGAAGGTATTAGGATCGAGTAGGGACAGATTAGGAGGTTCAAAGTATGACTATATCAAAAAAGTGGGTAACGAATATACAGATGTTTGTTTTACTGTTATTCTTTATATCTCAACTTTGACATTTAAAAAATTTGAATATATATGTGTATATATATGTATTTATATATATATATATATTAATGTTGGGAACTCTGTACTCAGCATATGATCAAAACCCTGCTTTGTCTTTTTGTGGTGTGTCAGTCAGGACAATTTACATTAATTCTTCATGCCTCAATTTCCTCTTGAGTAATGGAAATGATAATAATGACACATTCTTCAAAGGGATGGGAAGATTACAATATATAATGTTCATCAGTTACTACAGTCTAGTGAGCACTTAGTACTTAATAAATGTTAACAATTTTTTAATTCACATTTTTAAGAACTGTAGCACAAATAATGAATATACAGGAATATAATGCAGATATCAGGAGCCTAGAAAGATCATGTTGACCGGCACAGACTACCTTTTCCCATGCAAAAGTGTTCTCATATGATAATTATTCCCCCAACCCAAGACTCCCGTACATCTTGGTCTCGAACCACCCTCAGTCATAGTTACATCACACAAATATGTTCCACTCCACCCAAACCTATGCTCGTCATTCTCCAAGTCAGTGTTAAAATAGTCATTAAATTGTACCCATCTTTGAATAGCTAATTCAGTCCAAATTGTCATTTTATAAAATATGTAAAGTGAATACAGCTGAGTTATTTTTTACATTATATATTTCTTACATTAATGGCAAATTAGGTTGAAATTATAAATAAACTAGGTCAGAATAAATTGGTTTCATAATGTGTTAGATATTTAGATTACTATTTTGTAAATGAAAATAAATATTCCTTGTTCAGAGTTTTATCCCATTTATTAAATACTTAGAAGGGAGGTTTCTATTGGTGATTTTATTACCAATTTTTATTACATGAAAAAGAAGAAAAGCCATACTTTAACTTAAAGGTACTTTTTAATATTGTAGTTGTATAGACATACACAAAATAAGCCAAAAATAAATCTGTTAAAAATATTGGACCATGATGAGAAATTCTATCTTAAGATATGATTAACTGTAAAAATTTAACTTTCTGGCTTATATTTGAAAAGATCATAGAGTGGCTAAAATAGAAACTCTAAAACTAAAGTAAGATAAAAATCACAGTTTTCTAATTTATAGTAAGACAAAAATATCTACCTACTCTAAACGAATGGATAAGTAAAAACAATAAGAATAATTTGTAACCTCACACAATTACAGCTTTTAAAGCACTGAAAACCAAAAATCATGAACAGGATGAAGGAGACAAAGATGTCAATAGTTCAGTTAAGCATTAAGAAAGATTACATCTTAAATCATCTTTAAAAGGTAAGTATGTTCCAGATGTTTTGAAAAACATAGGTAACAAACTTACTAACCAGTCTATAAATACCAAATAATTCATGAAGAAGGAATGTAATTTTTTTCCACTCAACGAGGTTCAGATGTTAATTTTTACAGTGATGACTCTGACTATGCAGATGCTCATTAAGATCTATGTCTCCTTGCAATTGTGAACATATATTATAGAATCCAGATTTATTTTAAACGTACATAGCACAGGTTTTTGAATATATAAAAAAAACTTCAAAATTTAAAATTAGCCATTTTATGTCTTTCTCAAGAGATTTCAGGGTTGTATCAAAATGTAATAGTGATATTTTTAAAAATATTTTAGGTTTGTCAGAAAATATCCATCAACAGTTTATATATTTTCAATTGTCAGTAACTATAACTTTACTTTCTTATCTGCTAATTTATTCCCTTTGGCAATAAAACTCATATCTACTAGGTTTATGATACTGACAGTATTGTTTCTCCTCATCAAGTTAGTATTTAATTATATGTATTATTGTCCATAATTGTCTTCCATACATTTGTATGGAAGTATGAGCATGTAAATTATGTAGTGTTAATATTGAATTAATGACTCAACTACATAAAATTTAATATTAACTATATAATGATATTAAGCACCAATTCTGTAGTTAGTTGTATTGAATCAGCATCCATGACTAAAAATTATAACTCCAGAAAATGAGTGACCTAGTATGACATGCATTGTTAATATGTCTGGCCAACGTGTTAATTCAGGAATTAGAGGGAGATAAGAAAAGCACATAAAAATAACCAAATATCACATAATTGGAAGCGTGTAGGTCCACGGGACTCTGAAATTTTATAATGGCAGTGAGTATGAAAACTACAGAGGTGTATGAAATAGAATCTACAAGATTAGAGTAATTTTATGTCAAGTATGAGAAAAGAAAAAAAGCTGTTAAGAAGCTATGTGAGGGGTGAGGGGTCGGGGGGAACCTACAACAAACCAAAGGAAGAACACATTTGAGGGGGTTAGTAAAATTATAAATTTGTTTTTGGACACATTCAAAGTTAAGATGTCAGGGTATTATTCAAATCAACATGTCTAGTAGGCAATTAGATATATGGCGCAAAAAATGCAGAAAAGAAATTGTAGCTAGAGATACAATTTTAGTGGGATCTGAAGCAAAATTAAATGTGCTCATGAGAGAAAATAAAGCATTAATCAGGGCTAACAATAGAGTGTGTCAAAGATAAAACCACAAAAAGTGGCAAAATGATAGATGCAGCCAAGAAAAATAATATATAAAAATATAGGTCAAACAGAAGTTATATAATTAAAGCAAAAGAGGTAAATATTGGTAGGTGTGGCAAATGGTCCAGTTAGAAGAAATTGGCCATAAATTGATCATTATGCATGAAATAGTATGATACAGCCAATAAGTAAAATCAGAAAAGGAAATCATGGCAGGCTTATATAGTCAACAGCAGCTTTATCAAAACCTAGAACATGGCTTGAACTTTAAAAATTAGGTAGAATACAGCCAGATGAACTATAACAAACAGCATATTTAATGAGATAAAAAAATAAATGAAAAAGAATAGAAGTGAGGACGAGCATGGTTCTTGCAACACAGGGAATACTATAGATTTTCACTGTGTGAAAGTATTGGATAGGTATGGGCTAGATTAGAAGAAATACTATGACTTGGTAGAGAAATTTTATATTTTGTAATAGAAAGAAGAGAAGTGAGGCTTTTGTGTAGAAAATTAACCTATAAAAGTGGCATCCAATAATGGATTTGCCAGCAGTAATTAATAGATCGAGCTGAATTTACAAAGCAGACTAAGGAATTACTCTTGTAAACCAGGACCAAGCAGAATGAATTTGACTAGGGTGATAGGACAAGAAAAAAAGAAAGAGAGAGAAACATTTTGAAAGAAAAAGCAAATGGACTTAGTGCCTGATCTCCATGCCCCAAAAAATTAAATGAAAGAAATGAATAAGTCAAAGATGACTCCCAGATTTAACACTTATGTGACTGAGAACTTAATAGGAGGAGGAGCCCTGGCCGGTTTGGCTCAGTGGTTAGAGCGTCGGCCTGCGAGAGACCCGGGTTCAGTTCCCGCTAAGGGCATGTACTTCGGTTGCAGTTTGTCCCCGGCCCTGGTTGGTCGTGCGGGTGGCAGCCACTCGATGTGTCCCTTTCACGTCGATGTTTCTCTCTCTCTCTCTTCCTCTCTCTCCTTCCCACTCCATCTGAACAAAAAATGAAAAAATGTCCTCAGGTGAGGATTAAAAAAAAAAAAAAAAAAAAAAAACAAAAATAGGAGGAGGAGATCTGCTTAGAAGCACTAATTTAGCACAGAAAGTATATGCTTGCTTGCTATCTGCTAAGTTTATTGTGATGGAATCTATCCAAGAAGATATGTTCATTGGGCAACTAATGAAGAAGCTAGAACTTCAGTAAATGAACTTGAGTTATTATTAGATATATAAATATGTGACAATTAGTGATGATTTGCTATAATTTATTCATAGCCATTTGAGCATTTAAGGGGTTAGCAAAAGTAAGTTTACAATTGTGATTATGCAAAACAGAATTTATTCTTGTATTATTATTATTATTTACTAATTATTGTATTATTTTCCATATGAGCAACTGCAAACCTACTTTTGCCCATCCTTGTATTTCAAATATTTCAAAACCAATATCAGGCATGTCTTAAACACTTGAAATACTCCAGAGAATGTTTCTATCTCTTTACATGTCATTTAATCCTTACAACAAATTTTCATTCTAGAAAGTATTGTTATTAACCATGCTGTAAACATGAAAACACTGTGAGACACAGAGAAGTGAAGTGACTTGCTCAAGGTCACATAGCTACAGACAGAGTGAATACTGAGTCAGGTACAGAGCCTGAACTGTAGCCACAGTGCAATACTTGTTGCAGGTGCTAAGGATAAATAAGCTCCAAACATTCAAGGAATAAAAATTAGTCTATTCTGCTAAAATTGAAGGACTAAATAACTTCTTTATCAGAAATTAAAGAAATTTTTGAATAAATTGGCAGAAGAACGCAGGCACAAGAAGGAAGCTTAAAATGTGTAAGAAGCTTAAAAATTTCAAAGGAAATAATGGTTCTTTGTTTTTAATGTTAACCTTTTTCAAATACAATACTGATAGCTAGAAGAAAACCATTGTACTCTTGTTTTAGTGGAAACATAATAGAGGTCTGTTCTTGTGTTAAGTGTTGTAGCAAAAAGACATATACTGTTAAATTAATGAAGAATTTCTTTTGTTTTGTCAGAATGGTAACAGACAAGTACTTTGTAGATACTGACTTAGTAAACTACTTAAGACAACTTGCACCACTAAGAAAAAGATATGTAGAACTATTCAAAGAAATAAAATTTAGTAGTTCTAAACTTCAAAGAAATGTCAAAAACTTATATTCCACTCAATAAAGAACAAAATCAATTGTATTTTTATTACTTTCATCTGAAACATTCCACATTTTAATCTGAGCCTTGCAGACTTATCATTTGGAGTTTGAAGCTTTTTTTTATTTTTATTGTATTTCATTTTTGGATAACTTCATTAACTGAGATTAGCAATTAAAATACAGGTGCAGTTTTCTTTTAATGTTATGCTGTTGTTTAGGTAATAAGAAATATTAAGTAATTGGCTTTAGATTTAGTAATTTTTCCCTTAAGTTCCTGCTAGATTTCATATTCTAGTAGTCAATGTATTTTCAGTGAAATGTAAAAATATTCCTATTCTCTTTGACCAGTATTAGTTTCTATAGACCTATTGCTTGTCACTTGAATCCTGTAACTGTCATACTTCTGGTATAAGAAGTGTGTAGACCATCTTGCAATATTTTCAAGATGTAACTTTACATTTCTGCATTTTAAAAACACTTTGGTCACAATCTAGATGCAGGCTTCTAGTCCATATATGTGCACCTGTGACCTTTGTGAACAGAAATTTGCAGGTATAATCTGTGTTTACTTGTAACTTTCTGGTTATATACTGCTTATATCTGTGGATTCAAGTTACTGAAGTAAATACCAATAAAAACCTAGGTCATGTTCATTGGTTAAAAAAAAAAAAAGGCTATCGAAAACACCCATGAAATAAAATCTGTAAAGACGTAGCACATAATGACATAATGTAATTATAAAATTGATTTTGCTTTCCAGAAAGAGGAAACACTTCAGTTACTCAAAGTATGTATTCATTAAAGAAAACATATCTTAAGCAGACACTGTGTAAATATTTTGTTTACATAGATTACATTTTGTAGCTTTCAAGGCTTTCTATGTTTTAAAAGGCTAAAACAATGGTTTTAACTTTTGTACTAAGCTGTATGCAAATATTCTAGTTACTACTTTAGAATTATTTTTGAAGAACTATAGATCACCTGGAAATTTTGACTACAATAATTTTCTCTTCATAAACAATGATTGTCATTATAAGACAATACAACTGAAGATAAAGCTGCATAGTAACAGTGGATATTTGAAACTAGAACAATGAGTTTTCTCAAGATGAACTTTTCAATACACTCTACAAATATGAAAGTAACTATGGGCCATGCATTATAATTATGGTCTATGGAAAATGAATGGCTGGTTTGGCTCAGCGGTTAGATCGTTGGTCCACAGACCAGAGAGTTCGGTTCCCACTAAGTCTTAGTGACTAAGGGCACGTACCTCGGTTGCCGTTCATCCCCGGCCCCAGTTGGGGTCATGTGGGTGGCAACCAGTCGATGTGTCTCTCTTATGTCGATGTTTCTCTCTCTCTCTTCCCCCCTCTCTCCCTCCTGCTCTATCTGAAGATAACTGCAGAAGTGTCCTCGGGTGAGGATAAAAAAAAGAAAAGAAAAGAAAATGATTGAAGATGTTCTTCAAAAACAAATATAAAATAACATTATAACTCCCATTTTGCTCTAATTTGGAACAATGTTACCACATATTTAAAACAAAATAATTTTACTTTCAAACATTCAGAGTCACATATAAACTAATATTAAAGTACAATATATATTACACACACGGGCGCACTAATATACAACATCAATTGTTCATGACATTTTTTCTTTTACCTATAATGTTACACCATCAACTTTTTCTTTATTCTTTCACTGTGGAAACTCAATACTCATTTCAAATATGTACATCTCATTGGCTACATATTAGCAAATTCTCAACAAAACAAAACAAAACAAAACACAAATTGTGCTTAGTATTGAATTCCAATAAGGCTTTTATGGGCAAATAGTATAAATACTTTATTTCTTAAGATATCTCTAATAAACTACAATTGAATACATAGTAAATATGGGTAAAAATAAAAATCTGTATTTCTTAGATCTGCATGAATCTGTCCATAGGACTTAGCAAAAACTATAGATCAAAGATTAGATTCAATTAGAAAATTAACATGAGCATTGTTAAATTTAACACTTAGGGTACTTGGTAGAAGTATGCATGTTGCTTATTGAAACCACTTCATCATTGCCTAGAAAAATTCTGTCCTGTTTATTCTTTTTTCTTTATTTTTTATTATTATCCTTATTGTTGCGAGTATTACAGATGCCCCCTTTTTGCTCCCCATTGCTCCCCTCCACTTGGCTCCTGCCTGACCCCAGTCCCTCACTACCTTATTATCTGTGTCCATGGGCAATGCCTATATGCATATAAATTCTTTGGTTCATTTCTTCTCACCCACCTCACACCCCCTCCCTCTAAGATTCATCAGTCTGATCCATGTTTCCATGGCTCTGGTTCTATTTTATTCATGAGTTTATTTTGTTCATTAGATTCCACATATAAATGAGATCATGTGATATTTGTCTTCCTCTGACAGGCTTACTTCACTTAGAATAATCTCCAGTTCCCTCCGTGCTGCTTATTCTTGAGTAAATCAAAATAGAAACTTTAAGAGGTTAAACCATACCTATATAAGACAGTAGGCATCTTATCTTTGTTGGATTCAATACTGGCTAAAGGCTGTTGGTCTTATCCCCAAGGAACTTCTGATCTTGATCCTGGAATGTAGAGCAGATTAAAAAAAGAAAAAAATTGATGTGGTCCCTATGGTTTATTTTTTCTTTTGTTTCCCTTGTCCTTGGAGATATATCAGGGGAAAAAAATATTGCTATGATAAATATCCAAGATCTTACTGCCTAGGTTTTCTTCTAGGATTTTTATGGTTTCAGGTCTAACATTTAAGTCTTTAATCCCTTTTGAGTTTATTCTTGTGAGCAATGTAAGAATGTGGTCTAGTTTCATTTTTATTTATTTATTTTTTTGCATGTATCTGTCCAATTTTTACTGCAGCATTATTTACAATAGCCAAGATATGGAAACAACCCAAGTATCCATCAGTAGATGAGTGGATAAAAAAGATGTGACACATTTGCACAATGGAATACTACTCAGCCGTAAAAAGGAAACAATTTTACCCTTTGGGACAGCATGGATGGACTTGGAGAACATTATACTAAGTGAAATAAGCCAGTCAGAGAAAGACAAGTACCATATGATTTCACTCATATGTGGAATTTAATGAAAAAAACCTGAACTACCAAGCCAAATAGAGACAGACTCACAGATGGAGAACAGACAGACAGCTCTGATGGGGATGTGGGGATGTTGGGGGGTGGTGGAGGAATTGAGCAAAAAAAGAGAGAACTCATGGACATGGACAACAGTGTGGTGGTTGCGAGGGTGGGTGGAGGTGGAATAGAGTAGAGAGGGGATAAATGGTGATGGAAAAAATAAAATTTAAAAATAAATATTATAAATAAACAAAAAGAAAAAGAAAATCACTGTTAGACAATCATAAATTCTTTCTACCCTAGAGTCTCAGTGGAGCTTCTAGATTAAAAATAAAGAGATCACCATAATTATTTGTGAATAATTTGAGCAAATGCTAGTTTCTTTTGTCAAAGAAAAAAGTCTCTACCTCTGTAATAGTGTTGTAGAAATCACTGCACTTTTCCTTGGATTAAACAAAATGGCATTACATGGTGAGCGATTATTGATTAATCTTTATCCAAAGCCTGAGAGTCCAAGATGAAAGGTACTCTAGCCTGGAAACTGAGTGATGTCATAAACTGTAAATCATCTTTACTCACCTGGCTCAAATTGTCACTCCATCGTGCCAAGTAAATACCAACATCCTAAATATCAACACTTCCTAAATATCAACATCCACAAAATTTGTTTCTGCCTTTCAATTATCCACCAGTCTATCTAAATTATTTTCTTATTCAGGCCCTCATCATTGTTTGCTAATAATAACTTCCTTTTAAAAGTTATTTTTACCAATACATTTATTTGGGCTTATTATGCTTAATATATATAAGGTCTAAAAGAAAAAGGAAAAACCTCCTCATCTCATTCTCCAGAAGATATAATCAATTTCAAAACCTTAAAGACATTTTCAATATATGCACAAATATAATGTGTATTCAATTTTTATTAAAATGAATTCATGCTTTACTTGTTTTCTGACCTGCTTTAATATTATGTATATGCATGTGTGTGCATGTGTGTGTGTGTGTTTGTGTGTATTGTTAATAGTGAACTGTAATTTTATTAGAGCCTTTGAACAAATCCAGTACTTCAGTGTTGTACAGAGTTCCATCTGTCCAACTTTTCAAAAATTAATTTAAAATGTCAGAAGATAAAAACAAAGTGATAATAATAATCAAAACTTTAAGAAATGTATGCAGAAATTCTAAATGGACAATTTCTGCAGGGCCATTTTTTTTTTTCATCTTACTATATGGGTTACTAAGAATAAACTGATAAAAGACACCATTTTATTTGTATTAAATTCAATTGTCTTAGGACTGATAACAGGAGAAGTTTTCTATTTCCATTCACCTGATGCACAAGTTGCATACAATAGCATATGTTTCTTAAATAATATAAATATTATCTCTACAAAGCTCTTTTAAATGCTCTACATATTTCAGCCTTAGCCAAAATCACAGTGATCTCAGCAGTCTTGTTCACTTGCCAACTTCTTCACTTCCTTGACTAATTTCTAGAAAAAGTGCATTCTTACCATTTCTACTTCCTCGGTCCACTCTTCTTTTTAATTGCCTTTAGTCAAAATTCTACATTATTTAATTCACAAAATGCTTAAAATAATCAGAGAGTCTCTCCAAGTTCTACAAGTAATGTTCCACATCATTTCTTTCCTTTGTTTCCTTATTTAATATAATGCTACATTACCCCGTCCTTGTACTACCTTCACTGTCAGTTTTGCTTACTCAGCTTCCTCCTGTGCTCTGTAGTTACTTTGTCCTCATTTTCTGTCTTTATGCACTTTTTTTTTTTCTGTTCCACAATAGCAGGACATCAGAAATGTTCACTCAACACTTAGTGTTCAAATATTAATTTACTTTCCTTCAGAGTTCCAAGCACCCATTTCTAATTATTTGCTTGCTGAATATTTCTGCTTGGATATCTTACTACCCTACAAAACAAAGTTTATGCTTAAATATTTAAATATTGTTCCCTAAATCATACGTCTTCCTTCCATTCCAACTTCCTTGCCTTTCTTAGTGCCTATACAATAAAGTCAAACCTCTTTGGCCTATTGCTTTCACAATAACCTTCCATCCTTATTTTTTTTCAATATTTATGCTTTAATTTAACTTGGGAATTCACTGAGTGCCCCCAAGAAACCTTGTAATTTTCTTTCTCTTTTTTGTATACCATTCCAATTATTCATACTCTTCTCCCAAGTCATCCATCAATAGATGAATGTATAAAAAAAAGCAGTGGTACATTTACACAATGGAATACTACTCAGCCATAAAAAAAAAAAAAAAAAAAAAGGAAATTTTACCCTTTGCAACAGCATGGATGGACCTGGAGAGCATTATGTTAAGTGAAATAAGCCAGTCAGAGAAGATAACTACCATTTCATTCATACGTGGAACCTAATGAACAAAATGTACTAACAAGCAAAATAGAGACAGACTCATAGAGAGCAGGCTGACAGCTGTCAGGGTGAGGTGGGGGCCTGGGTGGGAGGGGTAGAAGGATAGAGAGAAAAAAAAGAGAAAGAACTCATGGACATGGACAACAGTGTAGTGACTATGGGGTGGGGGTCGAGGGAGCTGGAGGGCGGTATAGGGGCGATAAACGGTGATGGACAGACTTGATTTGGGGAAGTGAACACACAATACAGTGTACAGATGAAATGTTGAAGAATTGTAAACCTGAAACCTGTATAATTTTGTTAACAATCCCAATAAATGCAATACAAAGGAAAAAAATAAAATAAATTTAAAAACCGAAAGCTTATCCATTCTCAGAGAACATCCTAAAATCTCTAAAACGGTGCCTCCATTTTTCTCTCAAATTCTTTGTTTACTTCTTTAGTATTACCACAATTTTTGATTACCAAATTTATATATGTATTTATTTATGAATATATATAATCTTTTGATAGAAAGACCAGTAGAATGTAAGCTTCCCTTTATCAAGGTACATGTCTGTTGAAGGATAGATGGTGCCCCACTGGCCTTTCATCGTTATGTCTTGTGATCAGAAACATCTTAAAGTTACCCCTCATTGAGTCACCCTCCTTTGGAGGGTGAGGGAAACCCCTGGCTTGCCTCTAGCCAGTAGAATATGGCAAGAGTAATGGAATAGTCACTCCTTTGATTAAGTTGTTATGTGGCAAAGATGATGGAATAGTCACTCCCGTGACATCATCTTAGCAGGCTGAAGTGACAGTCTCCTGCTGGCCTTAACAGTAAACTGCAATGCTATGAAATAAACCTGTGAGACAGCAATATGGCAAGTAACAGCGGGTGATGTCTAGAAGCTAGATGACAGAGAGAAAATGGAGACCTCAGTCCTACAACCGCAAAAACCTGAATTCTACCAAAAACCAAGTGAGTCTGGAAAAACCCTGAGCTCCTGAAAAGAACTCAACCAGGCTGACACTTGAATTCAGCCTATGAGACTTTGATCATTGAACTTTATTACTATCCCCAGACTCCTGCTCCACAGGAACTATGTGACCATAAATACGTCTTAGTCAATTAAGCATGTGATCATTTGTTGCGTAGCAATAGAAAACGAACGCAGGCTCTGATGGCTTTTGTTTCCAGAAGAACGAACGATTTGGCAAACAGCCTTGAAATATTAGTACTCCCTTCAAACTTGAAGGCAGGACAGTTTTTTGGCTGGTATAATAAGTCACTCCTTCCAGAACAAAAAGCAGGTGGATTTTCTTACTGCCCATAATAAAAAATTCAGAGTCCCTAAGCCCAGTTATGATGCAAACCCACTACCTGGGCTGCATCAGCCTGAGCCCCTTCATGTCACCCCTTCATGTCACCAGTGGGACTTGGAGTACAAGAAGACCTGATCCAAATGCAAAACTCCTTCTTTTTGTTGTGCTGTGCTGTAAATATAGACTTTGACACCGACCAGAAGCCTCATCCTCTTCCATCACCCATGAAATTGTGGAAGGCTGACTTGTTAGTTTGAAAATAGGCTGAAATCTCAGAACCGTCACTGTTCTTGACAACCTCGGTCTTATTCACCTTTGTATTCCCAACATCTAGCAAGGCCTAGCATAATGCCTCACATATAGCAGGCACTCAACTAAAAATTTTCAAAGTAATAAATTAGCTAATGAATCCAATACAACTATTATAACCTAAAGAAATATCTCCTCATTGAATAGGTCTTTTACATTCTGTGTAATTAAGTTAAAATACAACTTCCTGCCCTGGCCAGTTTGGCTCAGCGGTTAGAGCATCAGCCCGCGGTCCAGAGAGACCCGGGTTCAGTTCCCGCTAAGGGCATGTACCTTGGTTGCAGTTTGTCCCCGGCCCTGGTTGGGTCGTGAGGGAGGCAGCCACTTGATGTGTCCCTTTCACGTCGATGTTTTTCTCTCTCTCTCCCTCTCTCTCCCTCTCACTCTATACGAACAACAACAACAACAAAAAATGGAAAAATGTCCTCAGGTGAGGATAAAAAAAAAAAATACAACTTCCTATAATGTCTTTATTAATAAATTTTAAATAAGTAAATTTTATATTTAATACTTTATTCCCAAATAGATCACATGCTTGTTGAGCAAATGGGCTCCAGTCTTTAGATCTCTGATTATGTCTACAGAGTATAGAATTTAATCAATTATTGTATCTAATAAATGTATCTATTGATTAAATTTGATTTTTTATGTCACACACAATTTCAGAAGCAGTAGGGTTTTCCACATCATTTGCAATGGCTCTGCCAACTTTAAAATAATGAATGATGAATAAATGCAATCACTAACTATTTAAATAACGTTCAACCTTTTTTTCTATAAAGGCTTCTGGTGGTAAGTAGGTGATTTCTTTGGAAGTATTCAAATTATCAATGTGTCATCTACAATGTTCTCACACTTTATGGCATACAAGCTAGAGGTGCTATGTTCTCAAGATAGCTAATTAGACAGTGTTCTTATGCTAAAATAAATTACATAACATTATTTTTCTACTTGTGTATAATATTTATGCGTGTTGAATGGACGTTCACATTAATTAGCTCTTTCATACTCACTAGGTAGGATAGGTAACATGCTATGAATGAGGAAACTGAAACATGTCAGCTATCTTCATCACACACATGCACACCAATGAAAGACCGAGTACTAAAATGTAGGTTTCTTAGGTTGTAGCCCAGAGCATCTTTAGAGGAGTCACCTGCTTTATAAACATAGGAGGGAAGGAGAACCATGGACATCTTACCCAGGAAGTAACAGAAATGCATACTTTAGGCTCAAAATATAAACATTGCAAGTCTCTTTGATTGGGCAAAATAAATTCTCCTTGTTTTGATAGTGGTCTTGATATTTTCTATCTTCATTTCAAAAGTTCAGTTTAATTTGGAATCCCCTTGAGGAGGAGCTGAGAAGAAAAATCTGTGTCTGTAGGCACCTGTCTCTAAGTAGAATTCTCATCAGGTAAAAAAGATGGCTTAAATACAGTAATTTGACTAATTTGAAGGTGCCTCGTCATCTGAAATCTGATGTTTAAAATGGAAAATGGCAGGTTCATTAGCAGTCAGAATTACTTGAAAATGTGACCCTGAACATCTCTATCCCAACAAAGATAAATTTCAGGAGACATTTGAACGCCCTGAAATTTTGTATATGTGTTTGTTTACTTTGTATATGAGTATATTTTTTCTAGAGAAAGTTTATACAACTTGATTAGATTCTCATGTCCTAAGGGAAGGAATTAAGGAGATTATAAGCACAGACTGGTTATTCTAGAACCTAGTTTAGTAGATGACTAAATTTAAGAGCATTTAAAAATTTAAAGAATAATTTTTATTTTTATAAAATAGCACGTTATTTATTACATCATTTCTTATAGAAAAAACTTTCTTATAAACCAAGTCATTTAATCAGTAAGAATGTGTTTATTCACCAGTCCTCTCCTATGATTAGACACTAGACCTTATGAATAATAACTGCAGCCCCCCCCCCAATCACCTTATTTCAAGCATCCAGTTCTTTAACTCAGAGCTCCGAGTATACCAACTGTTAGAGTACTGCTCATACTTTAAAATTTTTCAATTCTTCTGGATCTCCAATTTGCATATTCACTCTCCATTTCATACATGTTCTTTTTTTAAATATGATTTTATTGATTTTTTAGAGAGAAAGGAAGGGAGAGAGAGATAGGAACATCGATGTGAGAGAGAAACATCTATCGGCTGCCTCCGACACTCCCCCCACTGGGGATCGAGTCTACAACCTGGGCATGTGCCCTGACCAGGAATCAAACTGGGACCTCTCAGTCCATGGGAGGATGCTCAATCCACTGAGCCACAGCAGCCAGATACATATATTGTGTTCTTATTTTACTCCTTAATAAATTTAAACCCAAGGCCCATTATTATAACCATTCCTGTGCATATACTCACAACCCCTTTGCTCATTTTTTTCTTAATTTATATTTAGTTGACCAAAACCCTAGTTTTAGTTAAAGACACCTGTTTCTGTGGACGGGCTATTTATAAGCTATCTCAGGCCAACTGTTCCACTTGTGTACTTAATCCTGTTACCTACTGCCTCTTACCTAGCCTAAGAATTTGTCCTTAAAATGTCCACTTTCTCTCCTGGATCACAATTTTCCATATTTACTAGATAATTTCTATAACTATATAGACACACTTTAAAGTAAAATTGGGAGTTTTTCAGTAGAGAGATATAGAAGACAGCAAAAAGCACAGTTTTAAACGGTGTTTTCAATTGAGATATTTTATTAGTATATTACAGAATATAAGCTGAGTAAGAAGGGAAGCACAAAGGAGGAGACTATATAGTATAAAAGTGAGGAAGTCAATTGATCTGCACTGCTGATGAAGGTAAAAAAACTGTTGGATGTTGTAAAAATTCAGATGAGCTGCAAGTTGGTGGTCAGAGAGTAGAAAAACCAAAATTAAGCTGTGAGCTGTGATATAATTATTGTTAATGGAACTGTCTCAAGTTTGTCCATGGGAATGGTGAAAAGTGGAGTAGAAGAAAACCAACTGTAGGGTCAGGGTATTGGTGGATAATTAACATGTTTGTAGAAGACACTAAAATCAAGGCAGGGGTAGTGGTAGAAAGGAAAGTAATGATCTAGATGTTAAAGTCTTGTATACATGTGGTGTGAAGATGGAGACTGGCATGGAAATTAGTAGATGACATCAATAAGAATAGTTTCATCTGGTGGTTAGTCTGATGGCATGTGCTTTAAAAAAGTTGAGATTATGGGGGATGGAGAGGAGAATTTTTTAAAACAACAAATGGCAAAACAAGGGATATTACCGATCCTCAGGATTTGAGGTCACATATAAGACAGAGAAGGAAAAATATCTCCACTTGAGAAAGCTGTATGGAAAGTCTACACAGTGAACAGTTAAATTTTCAGAACAAGAAATGGGAAGACATTCCAGAGTAAGTTGCCTTCATCGGCAAGTTTCTAGTCCGTCATAGATCTCAAGGTGTTGTGGGGGTGAAAAGCACCATGTAATCCTTGGGGCATCTATTTAAATTGGCTATTCTAAGTGAATATTAAAATTAATAGTGATTTATATTCACTGGCCCCAAGAACACACTCTTGTCCATTAAATGCATTCATAAACCATTTAATAATTTCATCAGATTAAATATATTTATGTTTGAGTCCCAACCAAAACAGTAAATCAGAACTTATTCATTCATGTGGTAACACACAGAGAAAATGAACCATTTATTCAGATGAATTTATCCTTTATAGAGTCAACATGAGGTATTATTTTTTTCCAGATCTTAATAACCAATCCAAAATAAAATGATTAAAAATATAGTAAAGTTTATAAAGGTTTGCTCTTGTCTTGAACTATTTATTACTAGTCTTCTGATGATAAAATAATATACAGAACAATATTTTCATTGTTGTATTCAAAAAAGAATCTAGTTAGTGTTTCATCTACCAAAATGCTATTTTATAACTGGTACCAAGCAAGAAAAATCAAGAGTATACAAGGAAATGGTTAATTGTCAGTTAACATTCTTTTTACAACTGAAAAATAAATTGTGAAATTGGTTAACGTTCAAAAGTCCATGATGAACCTACTCTTCCAAAACTGAATCAGGAAGAATCAGAGTCTGAATAGACAGATTACAACCAGTGAAATTGAAGCAATGATCAAAAAAGGACATACAGATGGCCAAGAGACATATAAAAATAATCACTAATCATTAGAAAGATGTAAATTAAAATGACTATGAGATATCACCTCACTCTTACCAGAATGGCTGCCATCAACAAATTAACAAACAACAAGTGATGATGGCGAGGGTGTGGAAAAAAGGGGACTCTAGTACGCTGCTGATGGGAATGCAGACTGGTACAGCCACTATGGAAAACACTATGGTGTTACTTCAAAAAATTAAAAATTGAATTGCCATTTGACCCAGTGATCTCACTTCTAGGAATATACCCTAAGAAACTTGAAACACCAATCAGAAAGAATATATGTACCCCCGTGTTCATAGCAGTACTATTTACAATAGCTAAGATCTGGAAACAACCCAGTGCCCATCAGTAGATGAGTGGATAAAAAAGCTGTGGTACATTTACACAATGGAATATTATGCAGCTGTAAAAAAGAAGGATCTCTTACCTCTTGAGGCAGCATGGAGGGACCTGGAGAGTTTTATGCTAAGCGAAATAAGCCCATCAGAGAAAGACAAGTATCACATAATCTCACTTATATGTGGAATCTAATGAACAAAATAGATCCAGAGACATGGAAACATGGAACAGACTGACAAATCCCAGAGGAAAGGGGTGTGGTGGGGGTGGGAAGAGATAAACTAAAGAATTTATATGCATATATGCATAACCCATGGACACAGACAATAGGGCAGTGAAGGCTTGTTGGGGATGGGAATGGGATGGAGGAGGTCAATGGGAAAAAAAAGGGGAGACATCTATAATACTTTAAAAAATAAAGGTAAAATTTTAAAAATATGACTCCCAACAAATAAAATTCCTGGACTAGATGGTTTCACCCATTTATTATTGTAACAAAAAAGTAAATAAGATACCTAGGAATAAATTTAACCAAGGTGATAAAAGACCTGTACTCGGGAAACTATAGGACATTGGAGAAAGAAACTGAGGAAGATACAAATAAGTGGAAGCATATATCATGTTCATGGGTTAGAAGAATTAATATCATTAAAATGTCCATACTGCCCAAAGCAATCTATAGATAAAATGTAGTCCCTATTAAAATACTAATGGCTTATTTCACAGACCTAGAACAAATATTCCAAAAATTAATATGGAAACAAAAATGACCCCAAATAGTCTCAGCAATCTTGAGAAAGAACAAAGTAGGAGGGGTCACAATACCAAATATCAAACTATACTCCAAGATCATTGTAATCAAAACAGCCTGGTACTGGCATGAGAATAGGCATATAGATCAATGCAACAGAAAAGAGAGCCCATAAGTAAACCCATGGCTGTATGGTCAATTAATATTTGGCAAAGACGGCAAGAGCACACAATGGGGAAAAGACAGTCTCTTTAATGAATGGTGTTGGGAAAATTAGACAGGTACATGCAAAAAAACAAAACTAGACCACCAACTTACACCGTACACAAGAATAGATTCAAAGTGAATAAAAGACTTAAATGTAAGTCACAAAACCATAAAAATCTTAGATAAACTTGGGCAGTAAAATCTTAGACATCTCGTAGCGATATTTTTGCCGATATGACTCCTAAGGCAAGAGAAATAAAGGAGAAAATAAACAAATGAGAGTACATCAAACCTAAAAGCTTTTGAACAGCAGAAGAAACTATTAACAAAACTAGAAGGGACCCACTGTATGGGAAAACATATTCATCAATGATACATCCGATAAGGGATTAATCTCCAAAATATATAAAGAACTTCTACACCTCAACACCAGGAACACAAGTAATCCAATTTAAAAATGGGCAAATGACCTGACACTTCTCCAAAGAGGATGTACAGATGGCCAATAGACATATGAAAAGATGCTCAATGTTACTAATCATCAGAGAGATGCCAATTAAAACCACAATAAGTTGTCACCTCACACCTGTCAGAATAGCTACCATCAACAAACAACAAGTGCTGGGGAGGGTGTGGAGAAAAGGAGACTCTAGTACACTGCTGGTGGGAATTCAGACTAGTGCAGCCACTGTGGAAAACAGTACGGAGTTTCCTCAAAAAAATTGAAAATGGAACCACATTTTGACCCAGAGATCCCACCTCTGGGAATATATCCTAGGAATCCCTAAACACCAATTCAAAAGAATATATGCACCCCTATGTTCATAGCAGCACTATTTATAATAGCTAAGATCTAGAAACAGCCCAAGTGTCCATCAGTAGATGAGTGGATTAAAAAACTGTGATATATTTACAAAATGAAATACTACACAGCCACAAAAAGGAAGGAAATCTCTTTTGCGACAGCAAGGATGGACCTGGAGATTAGTATGCTAAGTGAAATAAGCCAGTCAGAGAAAAACAAATGCCATATGATCTCACTTATATGTGGAATCTAATGAACAAAATAAACTGATGAACAAAAGAGAAAAAGAGGTATGGATACATGGAATAGTCTCACAGCTGTCAGAGGGACGGGGACGGGATGACAGAAGGTGAAGGAATTAGCCAGAGAACATATGTGCATAACCCACAGACACAGACAACAGTGTGGTGATGGCCAGAGGGAAGGGGGGGCGGGGGGCAGGGACTGGGTGGAGGTGAGTAAAGGGGGGTGGAAATGGGGTCATCTCTAATAGTGTCAATAATAAAAAAAAATTTTTTTTTTAAAGTGCATGATGAATAAAGAACTGGAATAAAGGGAGTGTATCTTCTTACAAAGTTTTGTCACTGCCCTCTAGTAACCTTATGCACATTTTCCCACAAGAGTGTGTATCTGTCAAAGCATCAGCTTCAGCTGGTCAAGTTGCCTTGTGATAATTTTATAGTTGAAGAAAGATAGCAAAACAATGTCACAACACATACAAAAAAATATTCTTAACTTAGTTTTGGTGGAAAAAGAAAGAACAAAACCTAATAATTTTGTTTAGTTTAGTTAGAACATTTCCTGTAGTAATGCCAATTCTTTATTGGTCTAGAGAATTAGCATATAAAAAAGATAAGAATAAGAATTATTAATAATTGCATAGTAATAATAGTTGGAAGTGTGTTTATATATTTCCTAAGGGAAGCATTATTATCTCCTCTGCTTCACACATAAGGACAGAGAGGGTAAAATAAGTTATATTATTTGTTCAAAATTTTAAAATCCATTAAAAACATTTCTAATGTTACGCCTTTTCATAGGACAAGAACAGAACTTTTATACATCTCTCCCTGGGGTGTTTCAAAAGCCATTTATTTAAAATATTTAAAAATAAGAGGTTAAACATTACAGATAAACAAAGAAATCAGAGATTCCCCCCAAAAAGAAAAGAAAACATTACACAAAAGGGTTTGTCAACCCTGAGAAAACAGATTGGTTCAGTTTGAAAAATTATGCAAAGAGAATGGGACTTTAAAAGGATTTAGTGGGATAAAGAAAAATTTCAGTGGAATAATCTGGATAAGAAACATAAGAAACAGCACAAGGAAGCCAAAGGCTAGCTGTGTCTTGTCAAATTACCTTTGACTGTAAGATGAAGGATACGTGTGTGCTTACCCATCCCGCACGTGGGCTGACTGTGCTTGGTAAGTCCAGAAGGGACCTCTGACCTTTGGCATTCAGCACTGGAAGAGCAATTCAAAAATTAATAACTGGAATTTTCCATTTTTGACTTGTCGCTTCATGTTTTTAATGGATTGAGCTGGAATAAACCTAAATAATTTCCAAGTGACAAGTTATTTCCCTGGAAGAAAAGTAATTTACTCAGAGGATAAAGTATGGCAACTACGAATCTTAACAGTAAAACCAGTGTTGTTTTTACTTTCAAAACAAGGTTTAGGACTGAGAGCTTCATTTCTGATTTCTTTAAAAAGTAACACAGTAGAAAAAAATAATATATATTGCTGAGTATAAAATATATACAGATAGCTATGTACCTTAGTTTGGATCAATTTCAACAAAAAATAATTAAAGTATGCATAGAAAGTTTGTTATGAACAATTTTTTGTGCCTATCTTGATATTAAGGGAAATTTGTATTATAAACAATTGATATTTATATCTGAAAAGTATCACTCTTTAGATTAAATTATTGACAATAAATTCTTTAGCTGTCTTGGATTATGGGAGAAGTAATGTGCAAATAACTACCAGTAAATAAGAATGTGGCCAAGTTATAGAGGATCTTGCATAAAGTATAAATTATTGTTCAGGTAAATGTTATTATTACTGTAATCAACTTCACGATAACACAGAAAGACCACGGTTCACTTACGTTTATTTTTCATTCTTAATATTTGACAATATACTAATTTTTTTGGTTTATCTCCTTGACACAGCAGGGCACTTCAAAAAGGTCTGTTTTTCACAACAATTTTAGTTTTATCACTTATGATTATGACAGAAAAATAATAGTTTTATACAACTTAATGCCTTACTGTCCAGGTAAACTCTTTAACCAAGGTCTATTGGAATGATTTGCATTTTTGTTACTGCAAATCTGCACATGAAAACTAGTAAAGTGTAATAGTCTGTACTGAACAGATGCAAGGAGCTCAGGATTCTTAATTTGCTCTACCTTCTAAACAAACGGCCTATTAGGAATAATGACCAAATACATTATTTAATGCCAACAAGTAGTTGATTAATATTTTTAAAAACCAGTTAAGCTACCACATTCAAAGTTTGGACATTTTTTTTTTCCTTTCTTTTATAATTTACCAAGGATCCACACTTTACTTTGTACTGTACTCTCCAATATCTAATTAGACTTTTGATCGTTGTTTAGGAAACAGGCAGAAAAGGGTTTAACTTTATCTTCACACCGCATCAGTTTCAGTCCTTCCTACCCAGAGACAGCAAGGAGGTGTATTTGCATGCCTTTTCACAGTTTCAGAGGATGCAACACAATTGCTTTGCACAGAGAACCATTTACGGGTTTGCTTTTGCTGATGTCTGAAAACCAGTTTTATTTTTCCCTGCACAATTTATACACCCAAAATAACTATGAAACTCTCCTTTGAGGTGGGTCAGAATTCTGAGCTAAAGCAAATTCTTCTGTGAAAAGAAAAAAAAAAAAGCTCTAAGATGATTTCTAGAATTTCTCTACTTGACTGTATGTCCATATTCCGAATTCTATTAAACTCCTAATGATATATATATATATATATATTTGGTACGTGCCCCTAGCGGGAACTGAACCCAGGATTCTCTGGTCCGCAGGCCGATGCTCCAACAGCTGAGCCAAACCCGCCAGGACACTCCTAATGATATTTTTGAGAGAGAGAAAATGTTTCAAGTTTACCAATTTACATACCTATTATAATAGCTACTCGGGCCAAGCATTCATTAAAATATCTAGGAGGCCCAGTTTTTAAAGGTTATTAATATTATGAGTATACTTGTTCTGATATTTACACAGTCAACTACAATCTCTGATAATTGATATATTGCCAACTATTATGAATTCTGTAAATTACTTCAATATGTTCACTTAAAAATATCCATTTGACTGGGGATGTCTTAATATAGACAATATTTAGTACCATGAAAAGTAAAAATAGCTTTTCTCTTTACTGTTTATATATAGAGCCATTGATTCACATTATTAGTTGAATCATGTTTGTTGACAAAATATATATTCACTCGTATTGCCCTCCTTTGAGCTATTATATTAATTGTCCATTTAAATGGAAGTAACAGTTGGTTTCCCATTTTATTGTGATGACTCTCTGTTTTATATTTGGCCCTATAACGTTTTAGCCTTAGGTTAATAAATAAGAGAAACAATCCAAATGGAAAGATTAATTTAATGTTAATGTCTTCTAGGTATTAGATATTTATTTATGCTCTGTTGGGTAAGAAGTAAACATTAAAGGAAAATGAAGACTTAAAAATAGTTTCATCACCCCATTTGAACCCTCAAGTTACTAAAGGTAATAAACAAAAGGGAAGAGAGATAGAATTAAAACGTATGAGTGACTGTACTATATTTGATACAACTTTGTTCTTTGGACATTCTGTTTATTGTCAGAGAACACTAATTCTTCCAATGCATGAAAATTGAGTTTTGATATTTTATTAATACGGTTTTAATGGGGATTCTTTTAATTATCTACTCAAGCCTTTCAAACTATGGAAATTGCTTTAAAAAGCAATGGGGTTTATCCTAGGGCCAACAGGTAAAATTCTATACAGACAGGCTAAAAACAATTAAGTGCTCTCTTGGGAAGAACATAATTAAGAAAGATTTCAATGAAATACACAGAACTGAACATGATAGAAATAATGTCAAGCAGACTATTTTCCACTTAAAGAAGATAGCAAGATGATGGTTCAGTACTGGGACTGGGGAAAAAGGAAATTCAAGGCAGATGTCAGGAAGCACTTTTTCATAAAATGGATCACAAATACTTGGGAAGAAGTCTAAATAGGAAAACTAAACTAAGTCTAAAGTTGAAGTGAAATCATTGGCTGTAGGGATTGAAGAAACTTTAATACATATTTTAAATGTGGATTATAAAATAGCAGAATGCGTAATTATTTTATAGTTTGACATGCTCATTTTTAACTTCAATTAAACCCAAAGTTATACAAATCAAACTCATTATAAATTATGAAGAAAAGCAAAAGAAAGAAAGGCAGTACTTGTAATAGCTTTACGAAATAAACTCTGACTTACTACATGTAAATCATTAACTCCACAAAATCACTCTGGAGCTGACACTGTTCTTTTTATTCGTCGTGACGATGCCAGTGCCTCCGGCCAGACGCCAATGCGCCACCTCTGAGTTTGCCTAAACATAGTCACATTGCATAGAGTCACAGAATCATGTACTTTTGAGAATTGTCAGTATCCTAAAGATTATCATGCTAAATTCCTTAAATTTTACAGAAATTAAATGAATACATATTAAATTGCAGAGCCAAAGCCTCAAATCAGAACTTCTAACACCTCCTCATAATTTAATGTCTGGGAGAAACTCAGAACCAACAGGTCCAAGTAGCCTCTTTTATTTTCGATTCTTCCAAACTGTATGGGTCTCCGATTTTGCACGTTTTTAGCACTAAGCCTAGAATCATATATTCTAGGAAGCTCTTATTCTCTTCAGTGGGGAATAGTATTTACAGAATATAATCTGGTCTTTTTCAGTTGACAAAATTAGAAACAAATTCATTTAAAATAACAAAAAAAATATGAGCATGCTTATATTTCCATTTAATATTAAATATCAAATCAATCATTTTGACTTTTAAATTATGTCTTCTTTTATACACTGAAAATCTTAGTTCCCAACCATACTGGAATAATTATTTATTTGCTTAATTCTCAACACACACACAAATTTTCACAATAAATATATCAACACTATAACTAACAATATATCTTACAGATAGATGCATTTGCAAGTTGTTTTTGTTTTCAGAATACAATCCGTTGAGTATACAAGTCCAAATCTAGGTTGTAAAAAGCAGTTGAAGCAGTTATTTTCTCCATGAAGTATGTCAGTAATTTGAAAAACGGATACATATTTTTCAGTTGGCTTCCTACTATTAGATATCGTTTTTTCCATTGGATTTTCCTTTTCAATTCCGTTTTAGTTATTTGAATATTTAAATATTTTACTATTTTAAAATCAATATTGAATAACAAGTAATGTTCAGAGAAATACTATTCCCATCTTGTCCTCTCCCATGCTCTCACTCCAGTAAGATGATCTGTTAACATTTTTCTTTATATTTAAATGCTGCGATTTGCAAATCTGTGGAAATACATATAGTATTGCAATAACTCTACTTACCCAGTTGTCAAAATCAGAAACCATAGGATCATATTGTCTACTGTTTTGTTTCTTCTCTTAGATTTCTTAAATCTGTTCTCTCTACAACTTATGAGATGGTAGGTTTTTTCCATTCACATCTAATAGCCATCAAACTATACCCTGCCAACAATCATTTCTCCCTCCAAAACATCATCCACAGAATCTAGAAAGTTTTTTTTTCCTTTATTGATTTTTAGAGAGAGAGGAAGGAAGAGGGAGAGAGAGAGAGAAACATCAATGAGAGAGAACATCTATTGGCCACCTCCTGCATGCCCCCTACAGGGGATTTGGCCCACAACCTGGGCATGTGCCCTGACCAGGAATCGAACTGGCGACCTCTTGGTGCATGGGTCAATGCTCAATCACTGAGCCACACCGGCCAGGCTAGAAAGTTATTTTTTATTTATATATTATATCTTTTCCATATTGCCTCCAGAGCCAAGATTCAAACTCAAATCTTAAGACTAAAATTTAAACCC
Organism: Tadarida brasiliensis; assembly: GCA_030848825.1. Classification (NCBI taxonomy): domain Eukaryota; kingdom Metazoa; phylum Chordata; class Mammalia; order Chiroptera; family Molossidae; genus Tadarida; species Tadarida brasiliensis. The sequence continues at coordinate 87,046,070 of CM061260.1, read as the reverse complement.
TTTTCCATTTCAAATATTTGCTTCCCTAAGTCAAAGATGTCTTACTGTCCAGTGCATTTCTGAATCATTTTCCTTTGTCATCAATTTACCTATGTTCAAAGAAGGTGAACATCTGTCATATACATAAAATTATACAATTATATATCATATAAGAAGAAAATATTGCCATGAGACAACAAAAGTAAACTTTTATAAGCCTTAATAAAGTTTTGATTTTAGTTTTATAATACTTATGTAGTGATAAAATTAGCAAGAATGGCCCTAAAAGTTCAAGTATCATTTTTCAATCACTGTTTTCCTACAGAGTTGCCTAAATCCATATTATAGCACGTTTGGGACAGACACATACATTCCAATGCTTTGGGTTCTAGATCAAAGACCTTATGTAACATTCAGATAAACAGAGATCTCACACAAACATGGAGATGTATAATAGAATTCATGGAACTCACCGAGAAAACACTTTTCCTACAAACTTCCAAGGTACTTCTTTGTTATATTTCATACCTGGTCATTGAAGCTTTGAACAAGGGATTTCTCAATGAGTGGAACTATCACTGATTTCCCAAAACTCTTGTGATCCATAAAACACAAATATCTGGGTGTCTATTTAAGGCCTTAGCCTAAAGCCATATATTTATTTTATTTTTCAATTAGAGTTGGCATTCAAGAAGTATGAATTGGCAGTTACAAAATAGTAACAAGGATGCAAAGTACTGCATAAGGAATATAGTCAATAATATTGTAATAACTATGTATGGTGCCAGGTGGGTACTAGACCTATTGGAGAGGTCACTCTGTAAGTGATATGTGTCTAACCACTATGATGTACACCTGAAACTAAAGCTATGTATTTAAAAGGGCATAATTTAGTTAAAATATTTGTGATGTGTTTGTATTACCAACACTCATGACTTTCAAATTTTAAAAAAACTGAATATATACAGTTAGCATAATATCAAAGATCTATTGATCTTTTATTCGAACTATTCTAATCAAGCAATTAAAACCCTGGACAAAAATCTAGCTATGTACCAATTTCCCTCTCGATGCACAAACCATATTTATCTAATGTATTTTTGGCTTATAAAAAGTAATAAAGTGTCTATACTGAAATCATATTACCCACTTGGTCAATGTGCAATAATTATATGTTAATTACATACTTAAAATTCATTCATTCAGAATGGGTTTTATTAACCATTAAATTCAAGTAACTATGCCAGGTTATGGGGGATAGAGGGCATCAAAAGGAATAAAACTACATTACTATTCTTAAGGAGTTTACAACGTAAAAGGAGAGAAAGCATAATAGTAATTGTTCTGCAAAGTAGTACAAAATAAATACTATGAAATTCCCTTGCCCCTCCTCCCCACAAAAACCAAAACAGATGAGGATAAAACAAAAGTGCTTAGGAGTTTCATGGCTGAGTCTTAGTTCCTGGAAGGAAGAGCTTGAGAGAAGCAGCACGGGACACAGGGTCCAAGGGGAAGCAGAAGCGTGGCGGAGCAGCTTGACCTGGTACCAGTGCTGCGGAGGAGGACTGCAGACCCAAGAGACGTGTTCCAGGGACAATGATTGCGGATGTCAGAAACTGAATGATACAATTAAAAGGATGGGAGATGTTGTTGAGAAAAACATTAACTGAGAAATTAGACTAATAATAGGTCAGTCAGTCTTTAAATTCCAAATAAAATATCAACATATCATTCGAGGTCTTCTTAAAATTCTAATCAAATATGTGTCTATTGCTTGCTGAAGCCTCTTTCAGAAAAATAATGTGTGTCAATAACTGTGGAAGGATCTGACATTTACCCTACCGGCAAGTTAGGCTAGCCTGCCACGGTTTCATGGGTTCGGGCAGGCACAGACTCCTGGGCCAGACATGCTGTACAGTAGCAAGAGTGTCAGTGTATTCTCGAGCTGAACCCTCAAGCCCTAATTCCTGCAGGAAGATCAAGTTTTTCTTAACTGAGAGTTTGGATCCAAGAGGATACCTACCAAAGAAAATCTCGGCACTAAGTCTAATTACGTGTGTTGCGAAAAAAGTTCCACAGATAACTTTGATTTACATTCTTTGTTAAAAACAATTCAATAAAAAGTAAGTGAAAAAAGTTTAGTAAACTTATTTAGCATTTGGAAATACATCGATGACTGGGCAAGTATCTATCCTAAGTAAACTTTGTATGTGTCCAGCACTGTGCGAGAAATAGAAGGGGCAAAAGAAGTCTTAAATAAAATCGTTTTATAAGAATTTACATTTTAACTGGAGGTATACAAATAGGAGCTAAATCACAAAAATAAAGTACTGCAATACAGATTAAAAGTATAGTATGTTGCCCTGGCCGGTTTTGCTCGGTGGTTAGAGCATTGGCCCAGGGACCAAAGAGTCCCGGGTTCGATTCCAGTCAAGGGCAAGTGCATCGGTTGCAGTTCGATCCCTGGTTCTGGTTTGGGTCATGCAGGAGGCAGTCAATCGATGTGTGTGTGTCTCTCTGCCTCCCTCCCTCTCTTCCTCCCACTCTATCTGAAAATCAGTGGAAAAATATCCTCCGGTGAAGACTAAAAAAAAAGCATAGTGTGTTAATAGAAAAATTTACTATAATAATATATCAGATTATGGTTTATTAGTTAGGAATTGCTTATCACATATTCAAAAGAAGCAGCTTCAACATTTCAACATTTGTATGTTTCCACCCTACAAGCTATGAGAGGCACTAAACACAGTCATTGAAAGTATCCACCCTGGAACCACAGCACCTAAGTTGAAATCCAGTTGTTTGTCTTAATACAGGTTATTTTCCCCTCCCTTGGCTTCTAAGTCCTCACGTGTAAAATGAGCATAATAATTGCATCAGATTTATGATTAGTATAAAAATTATAAAGTTAATATAGGTAAAATCATTGTAGAATTATCTATGACAAAATAAGTACTTAGTATATTTTAGCTTTCACCGTCATTTCTGGGTACCAAGTATTTTTCCCCTATCAAGACACAGGTATGTAATTGTTTTTTACTTGCACTTGTCCTTGTAAGATGGTAAATACCCTAAGATTGGTACCATATTGGATTTATCATTGTGCGATGCCCACACAATGTCTGATCCATTACAATCATGTTACACTTACTTAGAAAAAGTTGGGCAGGAGGCAGGGAGAAAGAGAAGGGAAGAAGGAAGAGAGAGAAAGCAGGACAATTGCCAAAACAGTGACTGGAAATGGTTACTTCCTTTGAAAAACTCGAATTATCTCAGGGAGGCAGACACGCATGCATTTAATTAAAACACAGTTACATCATTTTATTGAAGAGTAAGAGGTAAGGAATAGAGACGGAAATCTGAAGAAGGGGACATTTGCAGAGGTTTGGGGACACTGTGGGTGGGAAGGTATTCTGTGCAAAAAAAAAAAAAATACAGCACAAACATAGATATGGAGATGTAACAATGCATAAAATCTATAAGGAAAAAATGAGTTTACTGTGGCCTCAATATTTCGCTCATGGGGAAAACTGAGCACCACCACATGAAGCTGTAGGGGTAAATTAGATTCAGACTTAGTAGGGCTTGATATGTCATTACATTTTTTTATATCAAAGAACATAAACCCATTTTCTTTGTTTATTGTTTTTCTTTATTTATGCATGAATTTTTAAATTTCAGGTGTTTTATAGTTGTTTTGAAGAAAAGGAAAAAGACCTTGCTTTAATTTTGCTAGGTTTGGGTAATTTTGTATGGTAGGTATTTATGTTCAAAATAAGTATGTGTAACATGTTTTATTACTCTGCCATTGGAAATTTGAGCCAGTCCCCACGCTACAAGGCCCTTTGAATAATTAAGACATAGGGCTGTGATTCAGTGAATCACTTGCAAGCCTTGGGCTGAAAAGGGCCTCAGGTTTTTCTACCCCCACCCTATTGAATCCCCTCTACAACATCGCCACCTAGTGGTCATAAAACACTTGCGGGAGGAGCTGGCCTGAATTTACTCTACAAAGAAAACTGTGGTGATCTAAACTTTAGATATAATCAATAAATAGTGATGTGTTTCGGTTAAAATATGTACAATACTGATCATTAATTCCCTCAATTCTTAAAAAAGACATCTTTTTTTTTTTTACAAATAGATTGTGAAGATTTAATTTGAAATAGGCATTTTCTAACCTTAAACATATTTATTTTTAAATATTTCTTCCCACTCACACTATTTTGGACAGAAGACAGGGAAAGAAAAAGCAGCCAGAAATTAACGTAAGCAGAGATACAGCAGAAGGAAAGAAGGGAAGGGATCGGACAGCACACTGAAAAATAGCTAGTGCGACTTGCACTTTATTTTTATTATATTAATAGATTTATGTGTCACAAGTAATGTTAGATCAGCTAGTGTTTTTAGCAACCCAAGCAATAAACACTGAGATGTTTAAAACATTTGGCCAAAAATAGGCAGAATTCAAAATGAGTTAAAAACAATGATCACAAATAATGAAGGATGTGCTGCTTGTTCCTAAATACACAGAGTTCTGACTTCTTAAGCCAACTCAATGTGCAGGAAGTGATGCTATTAAACTGATGTTACAAATCCTTATTGGTCTCATAAAGCATCTATAGTAACAAAAACAAAACTAAATAAAATACTTGATCCAACTCTGAACCAAAACAAAACTTTCTGTGGAGAAAAGAACATAAATTATTTACTCTATGAGAACAGCAGGTAATAGAATTCATTCTGCATCTCAAAAAGGACAGATTGTTTATAGATAAAAATGAATAAATAAATAAATAACATCCCCTCTGGAGTTTGCAACTATGGGAACCTTGTTTTTAAGTCATTATCACTATTAGAGTGGAAACCATAAAACCATTGGTAGTATAAAATGTGGCAACAAGATATGTCATGTCTAGATTCTGTTGCCAAAATTTTACTCCACACATGTCAACAATATTTTTATACCCTGCTTTGTTCCGGAGTCACACACATGAGTATGTGCACATGCTTGCGTGCACATACACACACACACACACACACACACACACACACAGCAAAAGGATTTTGCTGTGACTTAAGTGACTTGCAGTGAAGAGAAAATGAGAGGGAAAAGTATAAAACCAGACCAAATAAACCATACCAGGTGGTCCAGTGATGTTGCTAAAAGCAGACAATGATCCTTAGATAAACCTGAAAATAGACTCATTGGACCCTAATTATTATCATCTCAAAACTGCTCCTTACACTGACTGTGCTCCATGTTCCATGACTGCACCCCAGGTCCATAGAGTCTTTTACTCAGTTTGTCAAAGTGACTGGATACATGCTGCTCTTAGGTGCCCCTACTGGTGAGGATGGTCAGTATAGCTTCTGGACTGGGTGTAGGAGCCTGCCCTGGAATGAATGACTCCTTTTCCCCTTTGAAACTATGTAAAGAATGTATTATAGGCTTCCCTCTTAGAACCCAGTGGGATGTGTCTGAAGTTAGTCGGCTCAGCATGCCAAGCTTTTACATCCAGGCCTGAAAGCTTTCCATTTGCTTTTGGTAAAATGGGATTTGTTTCAATACCTCAGTTAGGATTTATTCTTGAAAATTACTACATTACAACAAAACAAGGCAGGTGTTTTTCTTTTTGGGGAAGAAAGAGGGAAGATAGAACCAAAGCCTAAGCATTTTAAGAAATAAATCCCCATTATGTAATTTTCAACTCACTTGGTTAAGCTATGCTTAAAGGCAACTAAAAATTAGGTAAATTTTACTGAAAACAAAAATGCAGTCTTCTCCATGTAACTTAAATCACAGTACCTCATCCAAACATAGTCCCTACAAATACCTATCAGTGTTTGTCAAATAGTAAAAGCCAATGATAACACATTTGCAACTGCACAGCACTTACATTCTATCAGTCCTAGAAGTTCTCACATAATTATCCACTTATCCTTGCAAAAACCCGATGAGATAGGAATTATCGCTATGTGACAAATGAGAAAACCAAGGCACAGAGAGATTGTGTAACTTGTCTAGAGTCACACAGCTGGTTGGCGGCAGAGCCAGGATCCACATACACCCTGCAGTCTGGCTCCCTAGCCATGATTTCATCCTCTAGAGCCTCTCAGAGAGATGTGCCATTTCTATGCTGATGCATCTTCCAGTATTAGGTTTTTAGTCTTATCATCATTCATTTTGACCCCACAACCAGGCTATTGAAGCTGTACATGGATGGTACTTAGATAATCTGAGATTCTTTAGGTAGACTCGTAAAACAATAAACCAGAATTAATCCTGTATGTGATACATCTATTTTTATAGAATTAGAGAAGCCATTTTAACATTCTATGGCTTGATTTCTTCATTTATAAATTTGGGATTTTTCATATAATTTGTTTCAGATTCTCAAAAGGAAACTGAGCATGAACATGATTATATAAACCAAGATATTAAACTCCCTGAAGATTACTGTTGTATAAAGTAGTCATCAAATTGGTAGGACACCTCCCTGAGGATTCTGCTTTGTTTTTCTCAACTGGTAAAGTGCATGGACCATGGGTATAGGATCCCCTGGAATGTTGCAAAAGTGTGATTATAGGATCTCTACTTAGACCTACTCCATCAAAATTTTTGGCGGCTTGGCACTAGAATATGTATTTTAAATTCCCATGTGATTCTTCTTTTTTTACTTAAATTTATTGGGGTGACATTGGTTAATTAGATTATATAGGTTTCAAGTGTACATTTCTGCAATATATGTTCTGTATATTGCATTATGTGCCCACCACCCAAATTCAAATCATCTTCCATCACCATATATTTGGCCCCCTTTACCCTTTACTACCCCCCATCCCCTTCCCTCTGGTAACTACCATTCTATTTTCTGTGTCTATGAGTTTCAGTTTTATATCCCATATATAAGTAAAATTGTATATGGTTCTCAGCTTTTTCTGACTGACTTATTTAGCTGAGCGTAATATTCTCAAGGTCCATCCATGATCGCAAATGCAATATTTCATCTTTTCTTATGGTTGAGTAGTATTCCATTGTGCATATGTGATTCTTACACACTACAGTTTGATAATCATTGCTCTTGAACAAGCTTTGGTTCTCCAACCTGATGACATTTAATTCACCTGGGAGCTTTGAAAAAGTGAAACCAGATAAATCAGAAACTCGAACAGGCTGGGGCCTGAGCATGATATTGTTAAAGCTCACCAGCTTCCCCATTTCCCCTGTGCACTCGCTCAGGCCTGAGAACCACTGCCTGCCTTCAGGTCCATGGAAAGGGGAGTACACCCTTTCTCATTTCTAAAATCTAGGGATGACTATTTGATCACTAACTATAGAAATGATCATCTTTGCCAGGATATTCTTTTCAACCTGTGAAAATATTACTGTTGAAATATACATTCTACCCTTACTTTCACAAGAATAAGTACCCTGGAAGCTACTGTATTAATTTCCTTTTTACTGTTACAATGGGAGTATCCATGGTCCAGTTAGATCATGCAACAGTAGGCTTGATTACAGGGCCTTTGGGGTTTGTTTATATTTGTGTTTGTGGAGTTTCCTTCCCTGACAGTATATGAACATACAAGGGAATGAAATGTTTTTATACACCCTCATCTTCAAGCCCCAGTTATGCTCTTGAGACTTAAATAATACTCATGAGTGATGCTATACATCCTTTTAAATCTCTTCACTCTTTCCATATGGAAATGCTTTGCTTGAAACTGTTCCCTAGGGATAAAGGAAAAAGAGGAAATTATTTTTAAACTATGTTGGGATTTTTACAGAGACACGCTGTATACTGTATACTCAAGTGACAATTCTGAGTGGACCGTGATGACCCAAGACTTTAACTTTGTGATTTAGTGACATTCACATCTTAACTTCCCAGTTCAACAAATTCAAGTTCAAAAGCATAATGACTGGATGCCACACTTAATGCTGCTTTCAGAATGTACTTTAGAGCAATTGATTTGGGCCCTTTTTATCCTTTGGAAATATTATTTTATGCTCTTAACTTTGAAAATGAAAACAATATGTAATAAGATGAACACAGAAATGCACAACAAAAATGAATGGGGCTTAGGAACCAATTGGCTGGAAACATGTCCCTGAGTCACTCTTAGCAAAAGCTGTTTGGAGAGAACAGCTGATGATCGATAGAGAAAAGTAAATATGGCATTGCAGAGAGAAATATCACTTCAGTTTCTGCTAGTAATCTTAGCTTAAAAGCTTCAGGAAACGTCACCTACAGGGCAATCCAGGGGAGGAGTCGTGTTGCCTTGCACACAACTGAGGGCAAATCAAATTTTCTTAGCCAGCAGAGACACCCATGGATTTGAAAAGGCCTGCAGGTGTGTTCATAAATGATACCTTGGAGATGATGACATCAGCTTTATAGGCAAGGTAAAGGTCCAGTGGCTGGGGTTTTAATAGCATGAACTCCATTTAATGACATTAACAAATAATTTAATGAACCGTGTTGCACATGGTACTTACTATTCTGCAAGGAAAATGCAATATAGTAAACAAAGGTAAAACAGACCCATGTGTGGTCAGGCGATGGCATGTCTCCAGGCACTCTGATGTTCCTTTCTCTCCGTCTCAGTTACATCGTGTTGCTCCATGCCACCAGGCACCTAGTTAGGACTAATAAATCAGTGATTTCTGGGATGACTGGGTACCTTATGTAATGACCCCATTCCCAATCAGCAGAATCTTTCTATAGTGATCATATTAGACTCACAGGCCATACAAAGGGAGACTGAATTTGGCCATTATATTTCAAAAATATACAATTCAAAATGTGCTGGCCCATGATGAGATAAGGAGCTTGCTCTAGAAAATAAATCAATAAATCAATATACCATTTTCTTTATCAAGGAAATCTTTCCCCCAAAAAAGGTCAGCTGAATCTAAATGTGCTTTGTAACTAAATGGATTTACATCCTGAAACAAGCTTCTTATCTTGTTGCAGACCAGTAGCAAATCGTTCACAAACTTGGCAGCCATCTGAGGACTAGATTTTGACTAGCACTAATTAAAATATTCATTTATATCTATAATGCCTGTTGTGAGTTAGAATGGTACACCCCAAAAGTTATGTGGTTAACCTAACCCCAGAACCTGTGAACATGACCTTGTTTGGAAAAGGTTCTTTGCAGATGTAATTAAGTGAAGTATTTTGAAATGAGATCACTCTGGATTCTCTAGGTGGACCCTAAATGTGATGTTAAGTATTCTTCCAAGAGACACAAAGACAAGACACAGGGAAAGTTTACAGACAACCACGTGAAGACATAAGCAGAGATTAGCTTATTCAGCCACAAGCCAAGGAACACCTGAAGCGACCGGAAGCTGGAAGAAGCAAGGAAGGATTCTCCTAAAGCCCTTGGAGGGAGTGTGGCCACCAGAACTGGGAGAGGACACATTTATGTAGTTTTAAGCCACTTAGTTTGCAGTAATTCTTTACCATACCCCTAGAAAATGAATACAGTGCCGTAGTTTTGTATTGTTAGGTTAATTTCCAAAAATATCATCACAAGTATATCTTTGGGAATATACTATATGTCATGTATATATAATATATCATATAATATACAAAGTTTTTGACATGTATATAGTGGAGGACAGTGATTCAACAAGAAATTTAAATGTAGTGGTTGCAATTCATATTTTTTAAAGTTCTAATAATTAATCAAGCAAGGGACTCACCCCCATTTAGCCCAAGTCCATTTCATTGTCTTCTAAACAGTAAGAATTAAATTAGCCACTTGTCACAAATATCTCTATCATATTTTTTGAAAGTGCAAGGGCCTTTTTTTCTTCCATAGGAATGTCATTCCACGAATTATAATAATAAGAAATTGGACAAGGAATTTATGGCATATGTCCAATACTTCTGAGTTTCTCTGATTTCTGCATAACATATAAATATTCCTAAACATAGAGAAATACAAATACATACACTGATATCACTCAGGGCAAAATCTGAGAAGACATTAATACATGAATTCATAACTTAAGTGAAAGGAATTCCCTCGGTATTCTTTTTCCAAGTGCAAACTGACTTGGAAAATGATTGTGAGAATACCCTATAATTAGCCCAACCATCTGAATTTTGTTCTCTTCTTTCAAAAGGGAAGGAATAGTTTTGAATCTCATCACAGTGAACCACAGTGTACAAGCTCTGGATTTCTAACCCACGAGGAGTAAACCCTTTCAAGCATCTCTCACCAATATCGCTTTTCCTGTTCTCGGTGTCTCACAATTCACTACATAGAGTTGCACCTGAAGGGTATATTCACATTCACTGCTGGAACTGACAAAAGTGACTTGCGGTTACCATGTTCCCATTAAAATTAGCTGGGCTCTTTCTGTCTGTGAAACATCTGCTTTGAGTGATACTGTAGCAGCTGTGATGATCTAATAGTAAGCTAAGCACTTCAGTATTCAATTGTACAAAAGGGGCTTTGAGGAGAATGATAAATGACCTAAATTAGATGACGGTTTTTAAGTACCTAATTTTAACCTTGCCCATAATGAATGCTTTTTCCTCACTGCTTCTTTGCACCTGTCGCTCTTGGAAAGTGAGTAAAATGCGCCTGCTTGTTGTTTCGTTCACGTTGCATTCTCAACAGACTGTTAAGCGACACTGGAAATGGAACGAAACATTGCGCCTTTAAAGACTTCTCTCTCTCTCTCTCTCTCTCTCTCTCTCTCTCTCTCTCTCTCTCTCTCTCTCTCTCTCTCTCTCTCGTTGGTTTTCTCTAATTCCCTGTGGTCTTAAAGGGCACAACTTTCTCCAGAGATGCACATGTACCATAGAAATAAATATTACATAAACCTATACATACCATCCTTAAAAAATTATTTCATATTTTAACATCTATTTTATTTTTAGTCTAATCAATACTTTTTAGCTCCAATGTAATTGTGAGTCAACCATGGGCCCTGAGCGTCCCTGCACATTCTTGCTGAGTGTGCCAGAATGAAAGGCCCTCACTGCTCTGCATCCAGGCCATTTCCTAGGGTCGCCCTGCAGCAGCAAGCTGGAGGGATGAGGTCCTCTCTCCCTCCCAGACAAAGAGCAGACTTACTTGCTCCTCATAAAAGTGGTGGGTTCCTCGACTCAGTCTTCCTGTTTTGTAGTACAACCCATAGCAAGGGCAGGCCTGCCCCGGAGCTGTCTGCTTGCCCCCATGGGACTTGGAAGGTAAAGAAAAAATTGATTCAAAAGTCTTCTGATTGTTTGCTATGACATCAGAAAAAAATCCTTTTTCCCTCATCCAAGAGTCTCAAGTCTTCTGCCAAGGTCCATTAAACAATAGTAGGCTAATTCGACTTGTAACTAGAGTAAAATCCCATATCCAACAGCAATGATTTAGATAAATATATACACACATACACAACCATACATATACAAACATATAAGCTCAATGGTTGTATTTTCAAGTTCTTATGTTTTTGATTATTTTTATCTCTACTAATTTTGAACATGCATATCAAATGAATGTTTATAACTGTGTTTAGTAAATTCTCCTTGAATATATATTTAATTACTACATTGTTTCATCCACAATGGGTCTGTGATTATCATCCCTTTTTGAGTGTATCTTTTAACATGAAATAACTATCCTTATGTTCTTCCTCAATATTTTAAATGTCAAATTTATCTTTGTCATTAATCTGTCACCTGCAGTTTTTTGTTTGCATTTTTCTGATATAATTTACATATTTCTTTATTTTGAAACTGTTATTTTCACTTTGATTTAGGTGTATCTCTTATAATGATTATATCACTGGTTCTTTTTTATTTATTTATTTTTAAAATATTTTTTTATTGATTTTGGAGAGAGGAAAGGAGAGAGAGAGAGATAGAAACATTGATGAGACAGAACATCTATTGGCAGCCTCCTGCATGCCCATCACTGGGGATTGGGCCCACAACCTGGGCATGTGCCCTAACTGGGAATCGAACCGGCGACCCCTTGGTGCATGGGTCAATGCTCAACCACTGAGCCACACCGGCTGGGCTCACTGGTTCTTTTTTAAAATCAAAATCGATAATCAAAATGGGTAAAGGTGGTGAAAAGGTACAAACTTCCAGTCATAAAATAAATAAATCATGGGGATGTCATGTAAGGGATGGTAAAAAAAAAAAAATGATAATTTCTATTTATTGCAATCATGCTGGGTGAATTATCAAACTATTACTTCCATTTTTAATTAATTACATCCTAATTTGGTTACTATTTTTACTAATGTCTATTGCTCTTTAATTTTCTTTTCCCTTTTCTTACATTTTAATTTTATGACTTAATTAATTTTATTTTTATTACTCTTTTCCCTTAATAATTTGGAAGTTTCTGCTATGCTTTTCATTTATACAAATGGTTATGTATCAGTCTGCTCAGGATGCCATAACAAAATACCATGGACTAGATGGCTTAAACAATGAAAATTTATTTTCTCACAGTTCTGAAGGCTAGAAGTCTCAGAGCAAGATGCTGGACAATTCAGTTCCCCGAGGAAGCTTTCTTCTTGGTTGGTAGATGGCAGCCTACCTCAAGGTAGGCTGCATCCTCAAGTGGTAGAGAGAAAGAACGCAAGGTTCCTGGTGTCTCTTCATACAAGGGCACTGATCCCATCACGAGGGTCCTGCATCACCACCTCATCTAATGCTAATTCCCTCCCAAAGGCCCCATCTCCAAATACCATCGCATTGGTGGTTAGGGCTGCAACATAGGAATTTAGGGTGGATACATTCAGGCCATAGCGTGTAAATTTTCCGTTTCTTGCAATCATATTTAAAATTAAATTTTGTAAAGAATTATATGAAAAAATGTTATAATACAATTTCAGTTAAGATCTTTATCATTTTCTTTCTAAACCCACTAGTAACAAAACTTCAGAGTATTATTTCCCCTCTCCCCACTTTAGCCCCTCTCAAATATTAAATCTTATTACTTTTACTGTGATAATTCTTAATTCTAAGTCCTTGAGATTTATATTTATAATGTGCCTCTTATTTTTTCAAAAAATTTAACTACTCTTAAAAAGTAAAAAATCTTAGCCATGTTATCATGCATTTAAAGTTAACTATACATAAAAAAGGCAATGCTTATTGACTATTAAGTTTACATTTGTTTAGAATATCCTTTAAGTGTTTTCCATAAATAACATGGTGTTTTCTATTAAATTGTACTAATTTTTCTTTTGCATTGTTCCATAAGTGATTTTCAAATAAAGAAGCCAATATGTTTTAATGGTGAATCTGGAACCAGATTCTCTTTCTTCCCATCTGAGAGACACTTTAGAGTGTGCTTTAGTTTCTTCATATGTAAATTGAGGACAATAAATTGATCTATCTCAAAAGAGTGATATATAGCACATAAAACACATGAAATGATGCTTAGCATATTGAGTACAACGGAAGTGTTTGCTTATTTTGACTGGTATAGAAATTTTTATGATGTACATTTTCTAACAGAGTCTGCAGGTATCATCCTCCCTCCATATAGCTTCCAGAGTCACAGAGAAGTATGGTGATAAATTGATATTTTGTTTTGCACTGTATTATTTAAAATATTATCTTTGCACTTAGTATTTAGAAACTTAGAAAAGACTATAGATTTTTTTCACTAATCTTACCTTGTGTTAGGAAAGTCCTTAAAGACTATAGATCCATCTATCCAAGAGAGAAAAGTCTTCTGTTATTTATTTTAATTCTATGATGCATAAAAACTTGCCTTTTGGTGTAAATTTTTAACCATCATTTTATTATTGATTTCTAATAGATTTACATATGCTTATTAGATCAAACTTGTCAATGTACTATTTTATGTTATTGAAAATTACTTTTTTTAAACTTTTTGATTAATAATTTCTTAAGGGAGCATATTAAATCTCCCAACATAACATTGGATTTAATTATATATTCCCTGTAACATCTTTTTCTGTTTTTCTATAAATTTAAACAAATATTTAAATAATATTTTAATAAATGACATTTTGGGTACTTTATTATTTTTCCATTATACAGTATCTTCTATTAGCCTAAATGATTTTCACTTTAAGTTCTAATACATTTGACATTGATATTGCAACACTAACTTTATATTTTAGCAATCTCTTTATTTCTACATTTTCAGTTCGTATTTTTATGTCAATACCTCAATATTATCTTTCTATTAAATACTCATCTCTTCTATTATGCCTGGTAAAGCAATTTTTCCAATAAAGTTTTTATTTTTGTATTTTATTATTCTTTTATTATTTTTTCTGCCACTTTTAATATATATCCCTCTACTTCTCTTTACTAGTTATTTCATGTATTTTCTTAAAGGATTTTAAATATACTTTGATCTGCATGCCTGTTTCCTTCTCTTCCTATGCACATGCTTTTCAGTTTGGTGATTTGACAGTTCTTCAGCTGGCCTACCATGGTCCCCAGACCAGATCCAGATCTAATATTTGTACTTTGAGTTTGTTCATCCACAAAAACAAACCAGATCCACTCGGGAGCTGGGGTGTAGCTTTGCCCAGATCCTACTGTACGGCCATATGTCTCATGCCATTGCTAGAAGTCGACCAGTGAGGGTGCCTGCACTCGGCAGTGGTTGCAGTTTGTCAGCCTCCCAGCCTGAGTAGGAAGGCTCTCTCATCCTGGCTTCAGGTACAGTAGACCTTGGTTATCGAACTTAATTCGCTCCGGAAGGCTGTTCAGAACCATATGTTCATTTTTTCCCATTAGAAGTAATGGGGGGGAAATGGAATTAATCCATTCCAGACTTCCAAAAGCAAAAAACACAAAAATATTCACAGCACAATTTCCTGAGACGTTAACAATGGGAGGTTTAGCAGTAAAACGACTGGTATCGCGCCTTCTCTCCTTGGTTTGTCACCTGAGAGAAGCGTGACTGATCGTACAGGTATCAGCATGAAAGGGTTGTCCGGTTGGAAACCGAAGTTTTGTTTGACAGCCAGTACATTCTTCTGTGAACAACCTGGTCAAGAACCGAATTATTTGAGATGGGAGTTGTTTGAGAACCAAGGTTTGATTGTACTGAGCCTGGCTTTTGACTCTCGTCATATAAGAGCTATCACATAAGAAGAGAATTTTGACAACCTCTGGCCAATTACATCGAGTGAGGGCACTTTTTGATTCTTCTCACAGGTTTTATTTTTCCTTTGTCTACAAGGATGCTTAGATTTTTTTAAAATATGGCCATATCTTCTTTTTAATATGAAAAATAATTGCTGTGGGAGTGAATTATAAAACTCTAAAAGTTACAATGTTATTTTAACTGGAAGTGCTTAATTAACTTCTATTCTTCCTTTAGTGCTTATATTTATAAATGTCCTTCATTCTTTCTCCCTCAGCTTTGAGCATGCCATGATCAAAAACAGTTTTAAGTGGCTACAAGATGTTCTTCTGTTACTTGTACTAATACCTTGACAGTCCCCTAACATACCTTCATTCAAAGTGAAACTACAGAACACACTGTGCCGCGTCCTTTTCCTTTTTTGCTTCAAAAAATTCATCTTTAAATACCACAGCCATTGGCATAGGTGGTAAATTTAAAACTAATTGTGGAAGACTAAAGCCACATCCTCATTTGTTTCTCATTAGACAAAATAAATAGTTAAACAGCTATTCAACCATTTTGTCAGCCCTGCCCGGTGGCTCAGCTGTTTGGAGCATCATCCCATTCACCAAAAAGTGGCAGGTTGGATTCCGGGTCAGGGCACTTATGGGAGGCGATTGATCAATATTTCTCTCTCACGTCGATGTTTCTGTGTCTCCTCTCCCTTCCTCTCTCTCTCAATAATAATAATAATAATAATAATAATAATAATTAGTAAAGAAACATATCCTCAGGTGAGGATTTTTTTTTAAAGTAGTTTTGTCAGTATAGATATATTTGACCATTCAGATAAACACTTTTATAAAAAATATTATTTGCGCCCTGGACGGTTCGGCTCAGCGGTTAGAGTGTCAGCCTGCGGTCTGGAGAGACCCGGGTTCGGTTCCCACTAAGGGCACGTGCCTCGGTTGCAGTTTGTCCCTGGCCCCTGTTGGGTTCGTGTGGGTGGCAGCCACTCGATGTGTCTCTCTCATATCAATGTTTCTCTCTCTCTGTCTTCTTCCCTCTCTCCCTCTCGCTCTATGAATGCAAAAAAAAAGTGTCCTCAGGTGAGGATTAAAAAAAAAAAAAAAATATATATATATATATATATATATATATATATATATATATATTATTTGGTCAAGTGTTTAACCATCCCAATCTTTAATACAGATACTATCAATGGTTAGTATGGTAACTGAAGAGATAAATATGAGCCAGGCAGCAGTGATCACTTCATCTACCTTCTTTTTGCTATCTATAGTCACTCTTTCCCTTTTCAGTTAGAGCAGATATATTTTCTCATTAAGATACAAATAAATCAAAGAACTCATATGCATATATGCACAACCAATGGCCACAGACATTTGGTGAGAGAAAGCAGGGGGAGGGGTGGGAGTGGGGAGGAAGGGGTCAATGGGGGAAAAAAGAGGGACATCTGCAATACTTTCAGCAATAAAAGAAAGATACAAATAAATAAATAAACAGGAATATATACAAAGATAATGTAAAAGTGAATCAAATTTTTTTTCACATAAAAAGAATATTAAATTACCCAGCCGGTGCGGCTCAGTGGCTGAGCATCGACCCATGCACCAAGAGGTCATTGGTTCAATTCCCAGTCAGGGCACATGCCCAGGCTGTGGGCCAAATCCCCAGTGGGGGGCATGCAGGAGGCGGCCAAGCAATGTTCTCTCTCGTCGATGTTTCTATCTCTCTCCCCCTCTCATTTCCCCTCTCTCTAAAATCAATAAAGAAAAAAAAATTTTTTTAAAAGAGAAAAGTTTCTTTATAAAAAAAGCATATTAAATTTATGAAATGTAAGATAAAAATCTTAAAATGATATCTGATCTTCAGCTAGAAAGAGATCCCTGTATTTCACTGAAGAGTTCATACTTTTTAAAAATGTATTTTCTGAGTCACTGATAGATGAGCTTTTCAAAGAAAATATCATATTGTTCAACAAAGGGACAAAAAATACAATTGTATTTGGTGAACATTAATTTATTAATTTATAATTTGTAGAGCTCTGAGTAAAGTCTGTAAGAGGACAGCTCTGTGGGCCATGCTGCCAGGTTAAATCCTGCTCCTCCTATTAGGTAGCAGTATGACCTTGGGCAAGTTAATCCCCTTTTCTCAGCTTTGGTTTCCTTATGGTCCCACGGAAAAAATAATAGTACTTACCTCATAAGGCTGTTGTCAGAAATAAAAGAGTAAATATATTTTTAAAATGCAGAACAATATTTTGTATATAATTAATATTATAAAATCATTAATAATTTATTATATTTCTATTAATAATGGAAACAACAATTCTTAAAATCATGTGTGTTATTCATATTATGAATTTTCTTATCAAGAATTAAATCTTTAGTCAGTGATAACCAATTTCAAACCTAAATATCCATTTCTTACTGGTGCATCCATTTTGACCTCTATCTTACTTTGTTTGATAAAGTTTGAGACTTTTATGCTTATAAAGTTAAAAATAGAAAATGTCATCATAAACACAATCATTTTTCCTGCTTTCTAAGGTGATGACATATTTCCTTTTATCCAAAACATAAAATAATAAAGATAATAAGAATACATTATTTGAATTAGTATTTATCGACCAGCCAGTCTATGCAAAATATTAATAGTCAGTCTTGAAATAATGACCTCTTTATACTATATTTACTTTATGTCATATTTACTTTTTCAAATAACTAACAGAAATTTATGACATCCTCTGAAGCTATTTTGAATAGGTGCCTGGTGAGGGTTAATTTTCTCTCTCAACTTGACTGGGTTCCTCAGTGCCCACATGGGTATTTGAATTGGTGGACTGAGCATAGCCCTCACCAGTGTGATGGGCATCATCCAATCCACTGAGGGCCTGAACAGAACAAAAAGGAGGAGGGAGGTTGATTTCATTCTATGCCTGGTTGCTTTAACTGGGACATTGATCTTCTTCTCCTGCTCTTTGTGCTCCTGGTTCTCAAGCTTTCAAACTTGGACTAGAATCTACACTATAGGCTCTCTGGATCTTAGGCCTTCAACCATAACACTGGCTTTCCTGAGTCTCAGGCTTTCAGACAGTAGATCATGGGACTTCTCAGCCTCCATAATCAGTGAGCCAAGTCCTTATAACAAATTTCAAAATGAAAAAAAGTGCTCAAAGGGTAATGAAACATATCAAAGCAATACAGAAGCCAGCCTGAACGAACCCCCAGCATTTGGCAACCACCACGGAATCTTCAATAAAATTAATAAATAAATGAATTCAATAACGTTTATTCAATATAATTCAAAAAGTAATTCAATGAAATATTTACATAATTTCAAGTTATCTACCCACAAGTTATTTGTTCATAACAATGAAAAAAATAACAAATAAAGTTACTTTATCATGCAGAAAGATGGCAATCACTTTTTATCAAATCTACTTTCCACACCACGTGCTAGGATGCAATGAAAAGAAGACAGCATCCAATTCTATGCTGTCTTTGTCTATTGAAGCAACACATGAAGAAACATCAGACAAATATAAATTGAGGGATATTCCACAAAATCACTTGCTCATATCTTCAAAAATGTCAAGGTCATGAAAGTCAAGAGAAGATGAAGAAGTAGGGACTAGAGAGACATAACAACTGGTGCATTGCATGACCCTGGATTGATCCATAGGGCAACTGACGAAATGTGAATGGAGCTCTCCGGGTGAGTGGTCTGCAGTTCCTTGTGCTATTCCTGTGCACGTTTTGTAAACTGAAATTCTTCCAAATTGTATTTTTTGAGAGATGATTGGAAAATCCACAAAAATAAAGAGTTACCTACAGCTGTAGGGGGCAGAGGGGTGGTGCCTGTGGAGAAACAGAAAAGAGACTGAACAGAAGCTAGAGTTCTCTGCATATAATATGTATGTAGACTTGATTTGGAATCTTAAACATATACAAAGAAAAATTAGGTTTTATAAGTTATCCATAAACATTAAAAGCAAAATGCAAGCAATAAACCAAATTGCATATCTAGTGGCATAATCACAAAATGACTTTGAAACACAGAGATCTGACTATGGATACACCCTACAAAGAGAAAGAACTTCAAAAAATATTAACTATTCTCTGGAGTTTGTTTTTTATGACAGTGACGTTAGTTTTACTCTGAGTTTGTGTGTGAGCTGTGGGTTAAATTAAATGAGTAATTGTGTCACTGAGAACAGAAAAAAGAGAGATATGAATGTAAAGTGGATGAGTTTAATCTCTCTGGTTCTTAATTTGAATTGGAAATAATAAAAAGAATTCATGATATATTTTGTTAAAATATGCATGTGTTGTAGCTCAGTCTACAGAAAAGACTATCCAGATACCACTAGCAAGAATTGGAATCCTTGGAAAACTGTAGTGCCAGGTCTGAGTAGGAAATGCCCACCATGAGCCTGCAACACTGCCATAGCTGAAAATAAGGAAGCTGGGAAAACTGCATCTCAAATGGAGTCAAGGGCCAAGGCCTGAATTTTTTTTCTCTTACAATTTTTTTTTGGGGAAAAAAAGTTAATTATATAGAAAACTGGAATTTTTCAATAAATGAAATTATTTTTATAACTTTTTAGTATAAATCCAATTGGATTAATCTTATATTTTCAAAAATTACTTGATGTTTTCTCCTATAATGTTCACATTCTTTGTCTCTAAAATATAATTATGGATTAAAGCAATTTATACAAATTTAGGAATAGACTATGTGTGTGTGTACAGGCGTGTATATAGCGCATTATGCAGGAGTAAGATGTATCCCTGAATAGTGTTCAAATAAGGACTGTAGTGGGGAGCCTAGTTGCAATATCCATCTGGACAAAGCTCTGCTCTCGACCTCCGAGATCACAGTGAGTATAAATAGGCAGGGGCATCTCCAAAAGATAGCGTGAGAGAATCTGTGCATGTAAATAAACAAGCAGTAAGGCTTCTATGAAAACCTTGTAAATTCAAAATATGTACTTAGGCCTTGCACAGAATGAAAACAATTTAAAACTCTAGAGCTTAGTTGTACCAAAACATAGCTTTCCTGAAAATAGTAAAGCAGTATCTGAGATTATATGCAGACCATATTTGTGGCAAATGTGTCTACAGTAGGACAAGAACATGTCTTTAAGTAATGCCTTATTTTAATCTCATACTGTGAAGCACTGCTATAAACTTCAAACAACAATTCACACATGCCAAAAAAAAGAAAGAAAGAAATTTATTCTATTATATGTAGCTGATTTGATCACCTTCAAAAATTCCACCCCATCCTTTACTATGGGGGAGGAAGGGAATTTTTAATCTTATATTTTAAATTTAGCCCAAATAAATGTTCAGTTGCTCAGGTTCTTACGCACGCTGCTTGTCTCTGCTAAGTGGGAGGTGGAAGAAGGGAGTAAAAGGCTTATTCGTCTTCATTGCATGGAGAGCTGGGACCTCTACCTCTCCATCTTCTGCTTTCCCAGGTTCACCTGAGTTGCTCCTTGCAACTGAATCTCTAGCGGATATACAGTAACTCTGCTCTGGTTATGCCCTTTGCCAATCCAAGTCGGGTGGCCTTCCTCAGAACCCAGCTTTTGCTAATGCCATAGACCCCAGGATTTGGCTGTGACTGTCTCTGTCCTAGCTGACGTGTCAGCTGCAGGCACAGAGATACCTCGCCCCACCATCGCAGCCTCACTTGCAATCCTCTGGGCCAAAACGTCTACTTCAGCTTGTCTAGGATCTGAGAAATAATAGGAAGCAGGGGATTTCTCAATCTCAAGGTCTCCCTCTGCCATCAACAATGCACCACTCAGTTGGTAACCTCACACCTCAGGTTGTTACAGGCGCTAGCTTTGAGATCACACCTTTTCAGAGTTCTTAAAATTGAGCAGAGACACAAGACTTTAACTCTATCTTTTGTATCACCAACATTTGTCTGATACTCTTCTTCTGTCTTGGATGGAGCAAAATTAGGACACATGTCTGATCACTTTGCTCTCAGGCTAGTATCGCCCCCACTTCTGCCTTTTACAATCCCATGGGTCAGCCTATTGCCTTGCAACACATCCTCTTCCAATCACACAAGTTAATCATGGACAGACATTTCTTTAAGCTTAGATAAAGAGATACAAATATTGAGAAGTATTTTTAGGGGGTACCCCAGCTTGAAACTCTGTTGTCCAGTCTTATAATCCAAATTTGAGCATGAAGATCACATTTTACTAGTTATATTTCTTTAATTTATCGAGTCCTTGTTCCTACTCATTACAGATGGGTACCTCAAGTGTACTAGAATGAAGGTCTTATGGATAAGAAGAAAAAATAGAAATGCACAGCAAAATATGAAACTCTTACTCCTTTACCCCATGTATTCTAACGGTTTTTGAGCACTCTGTGTTAGACAGAGCGAGAGGAACACTGGCTCAATATTTCCTTGTAATAATTTGAAGTTCTGATCATTTTTTATTACAGTGATTTATGAGTAGATGTTCAGACAATAAAAGGTTGCTGTGTTGTCTCTTGTCTTTTTATTAGGATATAGCATAACAGTCCTTTTAATGAATAAAATCTTTTCCTAGAACCAAATAACTTAAAGATTGTTTTTCCTAAAATTTTGAACTTAGCATATTGAAGAGAAGTGACAAAAAAAAAAAAAAAAAGAGAGAGAACCATGGAATTTTAGAGCTGACAGAAACCCAAGACATAATCACATTTAATCTCCCTCCCAAACATTTATTTGTTGTCATGTAAACAGCAGGGCAAAGTTCAAATTTCTGAGTTGTTAGCCAGAGTTTTTCTTCATGTAAACCTAGAGAATGTTAACAAACTTAACTGTTCAACTAGCTACACTGATTTGAGATATCCTTTAACATTTTGCTATACATATAAACTGCATCGAATGTCTGATGAATGCAGTAAAATTGAAGAATTAATAAAGAAAAATTAATACAATGTAGTATTGAAAGGAATACACTTGCTTTGTTTCTTTTAAGAATACCTCTGTATTTACTAATGGCAGTGAAAAAAATTTTTAGTTGTAGTAGTTCAGAATCTAAACAAAAGATTATGTGATCACCTATAATTGTGGATAAGAAAATTAAGTTAGCAATAGAAGATAATCATATGTTGATTGTACCACATTTGCAATGAAAAAAATAAGAAAATTATTTTCCACTTACCTATAAAATATAAAGGAAATATTGTAATTGAACTTTTTACAGCCTTTGCCTAAATCAAAATTACAAATTACAAATATAAAAAGAAATTTGCTGATGAATTTTTAAAAATTTGGTAATATTGCTTTTGATGGAAAACAGTTAAAATGCAAGAAAATATTACAGCTTCAGATATATATGTAGGTTATATATTATGTACTTAAACGTGTTCTGAATATAGATTACACAATAACAAGACAGAGTTTGCAAATCTCATTGACCAAGTTAATAAAGTTATTAAATCAATTTGTAAATCCATAGTATTTGTCATAAATGGTACCAAGTGCTGTGTCTAGATCTATGCAGTGCAATGTAATAAAGTGTACTGAGCAGTTAATCAGTTAAACTAAAGATATACTTAAAATGTAGTATTCAAAGCCTCAGAGTTACATAGGTAAGAAAATAATTTAGATTAGCCTACACGTTGGTCAAAATCAAATTGGCTACCAAAGCATTAAAAAAAAAAAAAGCAAGTATATGAAATCATCACATTGTACACTTTAAGTATATGCAATTTTGTTTGTCAAATATATCCCTATAAACCTGGGGGGGGGGTAAAAGTAAATATTAAGTGCGTTCCTTGAAGCCAAGGTGCACGTGAAGCTAAGGAACACAGCACAAGGAGCTGTACGACTCCCAAGAACATGTCCTGCATGCATTTCAACAAAACGCCATATCATATTATTTTCCTCCCTAAAAACATCAAATATTACATAAAAATATGAAAAGCAGCACCTGCTTTCTGCTAGAATCCTACTTGCAATAAATCTGAATCTGACAGATGAAGAGTACAGACAAGTGTAAAGTCTCCAGGAAATATGAACTACCAGATGTGCTGTTTGCCAGCCCTTCTATCCCATGAACCTATGCTCTGACTGCTGAAGTCATTCTCCTTTGAAAATAATGGCTCATTAGCCATCTGCTTGGAAATTAAAATTATGATCATACAAATATTACTTATTCAACTCTTTTACATTTTGAGAAATTGATGGGCTTTTCACAACTGTTCAAACATAACTATGTTTTGTCACCATAACACAGTTCTGTAGATGTAAGGTGAAAAAAGCTTCATTTCTGCTATTGCAGACATGATCTTGGAAATATTTAATTCTTGAATATTCCTATTATTAAAATATCACTGATTGGATCTTAAACCATATATTTGTTGTTATATTCCTGGTGTTCTATTTGAAAATTCGTGTTCTGGTATAGAATTAAAAATTCTGATAGGGTAGAAATGTGGGCTGAAGATGGTGGTGTTTTGAATTTATCAGGTAAATAAATGCTAAAAGCTTTGTTGATACTGTTATTCAGTCTTTTGTTTTCCTACGTGATGATTCAAATAAATGTAGAACCAAGGAAAGGTCAGTACTTTCAGGTCTTTATTAAGAATGTCTAAAATGGTGAGATATTCTGTACTGACTGTAGAAACACTGTAATCCATTCAAATCTTTAAATTCATATTGAGAAAAAATTATTTCCTAATGTTACACAGTGGAGTGTTGAACATGAGTCTCTCTTGGAAAGACATAACTGTTTTCATATGCAACATACATCTGGCTAGGAAATGGAATCTTTCTATGCCCATTTATCAAAACCAAGGCCTTCTATCAACTGGCTACTGTATTTTTCCAAGCTCATCTCTCATTACCACCCAACATGCCCATTGTCTTCTATTTATCATCCAACTAGAGGGAATAATGGTTACAGAATGTGATTGACTGGGGCTTGGCCTATGGCTGCTAGGCATGTTATGTTTGTAATGATTTGCCTACCCTCTTTACTCTTGGGAATAAATGCAAGAGCATCAAATTAGCTTAAGGGCATTGTGACTATATGGTTCAGACTAGGGTATTGTCTTTCATGAAACTTGTTTAGAAGTATGATTTCCTCACATTTCATGCCTTCCAATTTTGGTATTTCCCACTGTTTTAGCAACATATGACACAGAGAAATGGTATTAATCACTGCTAGACTAATGTAGGACAGGCTGCATTAGTTTAGTATCTAAAGCAAAAAATAACAACAGTAATACTACCATTAAATGATTCTGTGATTATAATATGTCAGATATTATGCTAAGGTCTTTAGATATATTTTTATTTCTTATAATGTATCTACACAATAGATATTATTACTATTTCCATTTTTTAATTAAATTTATTGCGGTGAGCCCTGGCCAGTTTGGTTCAGTGGTTAGAGCGCCGGTCCACGGACCAGAGAGTCCCAGGTTCGGTTCCCACTCAGGGCACATACCTTGGTTGCAGTTTGTCCCCAGCCCCAGTTGGGGTCATGTGGGTGGCAACCACTCGATGTGTCCCTCTCACATCGATATTTCTCTCTCTCTCTTCCTCCCTCTTCCCCCCGCACCCCTCCCCCGCTCTATCTGAAGATAAATGAAAAAAAAAAAAATGTGCTCGGGTGAGGATGAAAAAATAAATAAATTTATTGGAGTGACATTGGTTAATAGGAACATATAGATTTCAACTATATGTTTCTATGATACAAAATCTGTATATGTACTGTGTGCCCACCACCCAAAGTCAAGCCATCTTCCGTTACCGTATTTAGGCTCCCTCCACCCTTTACACACCCCATCTCTTTTTCTCTGGTAACCACCACCCTGTTGTCTGTGCCCATGAGTTTCAGTTTTATATCCCACATATGAGTGAAATCATATGATTCTTAGCTTTTTCTGACTGACTTATTTCATTCAGCATAATATTCTCAAGATCCATTCATGTTGTCACAAATGGCAGTATTTATTTCATTTTTTTCTTGTGGCTGAGTAGTATTCCATTGTGTATATTTACCACATCTTCTTTATGCAATCCTTTGTTGAAGGACACTTTGGTTGTTTACATGTCTTATCTACTGTGAATAGAGCAGAAATGGACATAGGGGTGCATATATCTTTGCAAATCTATGTTTTTGAGTTTTTCGAGTAGATACCAAGGAGGAGGATTGCTGGGTCACATGGTAACTCTAGTCTTACTTTCTTTGAGGAACCACCAGACTGTTTTCCATAGTGGCTGTATCAGTCTACATTCTCACAAGCAGTGAATGACGTTTCCCTGTTCTCTACAACTTCTCCAACAATTCTTATTACCTGACTTGTTGATAATAGCCATTCTAATAAATGTCGGGTGGTATCTCATTGTAGTTTTGATTTGCATTTCCGTAATAGCTAGTGAAGTTGAGCATCTTTTCGTATTATCTGTTGACCATTTGTATGTCTTCTTGGGAGAGGTGTCTGTTCAGGTCCTCTGCCTATTTTTTAAATTGGATTGTTTGTTTGGTGTTGAGTTTTATGAGTTATTTATATGTTTTTTATATTAATCCTTTGTCAGAGTTGTTATTTACAAATATCTTCTCTCATTTGGCCAGTTGCCTTTTTATTTTGTTGTTGGTTTCTTTTGCATGCAGAAGCTTTTTAGTTTGATATAGTCCCATTCATTTATTTTTGCCTTTATTTCCCTTACCTTTGGGGTCAAATTCATAAAATCTTCTCTAAGACCAAGGTCCATAAGTTTCACACTTATGTTTTCTTCTGTGTAATTTAATGTCTCAGAACAGAGAAGAAAATGGAGAACAAAGAACAAATTGTCAAATGGAACACAAATGGCAAGATGGTAGATTTAAATCCATCCATATCACTAGTCATATTAAATGGAAACAATCTACTTCAACTAGGAGTCAGAAATTGTCAGAATGGATTTAAAAAAAAAAAAAAAAAAAACAAGAGCTATCTAAATTCTTCTTACAAGAAACTCACTTTATTTTTATTTTATTTTATTTTATTTTTTTAAATATGGAACGCTTCATGAATTTGCATGTCATCCTTGTGCAGGGGCCATGCTAATCTTCTCTGTATTGTTCCAATTTTTTAGTATATGTGCTGCCGAAACGAGCACAAGAAACTTACTTTAAATATAAAGGTACAGATAAGTTAAAAGTAAAAGACTTATCATGTAATTCCAAATAAATGTCCAGAACAAAGAATATTATGAAGGATAAAGAGGATTAATTCATAATTTGGATCCGTTCATCAAGAGGACATAATAATTCTAAATGTTTATACAGATAAAATGAGAGCATTGAAATATTGGTAGAAAAACAAGGAGAAATAGAAAAAAATACAATAAGAACTTTTAACACCCTTCTCTCAATAATTTAAAAAACAATTAGAGAGAAATACTTTAAGAATATAGAAGCCTTGAACAAAATTATCCACCAGCTTGACCTGAGTGACATTTATAGACAACTCCATACACCAGCAGAAAACACATTATTTCAAGTGCACATGGAACATACACCAAGAAAGACTATGCTTGTCATTATGAAGAAAAACTCAGTATATTTAAAAGGCTTTAATCACATAAAATATTTCTTTACATAAGGTATTATTGCCAAGAAGTTAAATTAGAAATCGATAAAAAGAAACTTTCTGAAAAAGTACCAAATATTTGGAAATAAAATAACATACTCTAAATAACCTAGGGGTTAAAAAGAAACCAAAAATAAAATTAGAAATAACTCTGAGCTGAATAAAAATGAAAACATGGCATATCAAAATGTATTAGATACAACAAAAAAACTAAGAGGAAAGTTTATAACTTTAAATGTCTATATTAGAAAAGGAGAAATACCCCAAATAGCTCAGCTTCCACATTCAAAATTAGAATAAGAAGAGTAAATAAAATTCAAAGTAAGCATCAAATATGAAGGGACGGTAAAACATGAAAGAATAAACATAACATAGTAAAGTAGAAACCAATGAAATAGAAATCAGAAGGAAAAAAAGGTAAAATAAATTATTTAAAAGGTGTTTTTTGTAAAAAAAAAAAAAAAAAAAAAAATCTGTGAAAGTGATGAACCCGTAGCCACACCAATCAAAAAGAAAAAAATAAGACATAAATTTTTACATCAAGAATGAGAGAGGTGGCATAACTACTGATTCTACAAATATTTAAAGCATAAGTGGTTATCATGAACAACTTTAAGCCAATAAATTTGACAACTTAAATGAAATGAATAAATTCCTTGAAGAACACAAACTACCAAATCTCATTTAAAAAGTAATATGACACTGGAAACTAATACAAAATAATACTGAAGGTAAACTGTAATTGAAAAATAATAAATAAATAGTAATATATGATTTTTAATAGCACTATAGCAATATAATGAAATTGAATTTCTAGTTAAGTCTCCCCAAAAAGATATCTCCAGCCCGACCAGTGTGGCTCAGTGGATTAAGCGCTGTCCCGTGGACTGAGAGGTTCCGGTTCCTTTCCCAGTCAGGGCACATGCCCGGTTGTGGGCTCGATCCCAAGTAGAGGGCATGCAGGAGGCAGTCAGTTGATGTTTCTCTCTCGCATTGATGTTTCTATCTCTCTCTCTCCCTTCCTCTGCCTCCCCCCAAATCAATACAAACGTATTTAAAAAAATAAATAAAGACATCTCCAGGCCTAGATGCCTCTGTTAAATTCTGCCAAACAAGTAATAACAGATCAGCACACAAACAAAACAAAACAAAAAAACACTTTGATGTATATCTCCACCAAACTTAACTCAAAATATATCATAGACTAAAATATAAAATCTAAAACTATTAAATTTCTAGGAGAAAATCTTTATGGCCTACAGTTTAGCAAGGATTTCCTAGTTATAGCACCAAAAGTATAATGAAAAAGTATAAAAAATATAATGAAAAGTATAAAAGAAAAAATGTGATAAACTGGTGTTCATGAAAATCAAGAACTTCTCTTCAAAGGACACTATCAGGAGAATAAAAAGAAAAACTACAGACTGGGAAAGTACATTTGCAAAATGACAATATAGTGAAGAATTTGTATCCAGAATATATAAAGAACTCCCAGAAATAAAAAATAAGAATAAACAACCCAATTTCATAACTGACAAAAATTTTAAACATAAATTTCACCCAAGAAGATATGTGGATGGCAAATAAGCACATAAAAAATGCTCAACATTATTAATCCTAAGGAAAATGTATATTAAAGCCACAATGAGATGCTACTCTATCCTTATTTAGAATATTTAAATTATAAGGAATGAATAAATCAAGTCTTTACGAGGATGAGGAGCAACTGGAAATCTCAAAAAACTGCTGGTGGACATGCAAAATGGCACAACCACTTTGGAAAATCATTAGGTATTCTCTTTAAAAGCTACAGATATATCAACCATGCTAACTAGCCATTGCACTCATTTACCCAAGATACATTAAGCATATGTCCATACAAAGACATATAGAAATATTTATAGGAACTCTATTTGTAATAGCTGAATTTACAAACAACTCAAATATGTACCACCAGGAGAATCAATAAGCAAATTATGGTGTATCTAAACAATGGAATATTTACTCAGTAAAATAAATAAATAAAAATTAAAAAAGATGGATTACTGATATACCCAAAAACATGGATGTATTTTTTTTTCCATTGGAAACAGAGGGATTGAGCCAGTTCATATGGAAAATCTTTTGAGAATTGTGATGTAAAATACCTGGATAAATGAGTAACTTGGTACACAGAGAAGTGAAGAACAAGAGATATATTTTTTTAATTTATTTATTTTTTTAATTTTATTTGTTATTCCTGACCCAAGGATATTTTTCTATTTATCATCAGATAGAGTGGGAGGGAGGGAGAGAGAGACAGAAACAGAGAGAAACATCGATGTGATAGAGCCACATCGACTGGTTGCCTCCTGCGTGACCCGACCAGGGCCAGGAACAAACTGCGACTGAAGAACATGCCCTTGACAGGAATCAAACCTGCAAATCATTGGTCCACGGGCCGACACTCTAACCGCTGAGCCAAACCAGCCAGGGCAGGAGATTTTATTTATTTATTTTTCCTTTATTGATTTTTTTTTAGAGACAGAGGAAGTGAGAGGGAGAGAGAGATAGAAACATTGATGAGAGAGAACATCGACTGGCCGCCTCCTGCATGCCCCCCACTGGGGATTGGGCCCACAACCTGGGCATGTGTCCTGACCGGGAATTGAACCGGTGACCTCTTGGTGCATGGGTCGATGCTCAACCACTGAGCCACACTGGCCGGACAAGAGATTTTATTTTTAAGGTGGAAGGGTAGGGATCCTACATGGATGCATGACATCATGAAAGAAGCTGCAATGGGGGGGGGGGGATTGTCAATGCAGAAGGAAGAGGGTGGAATTTCTGAAGTAAGTGGAACAACTGGCCTTAAAAATGACCAAGGATTTATCTATCATAAATAGAGGTTAAACAGATCATGCAGGTACTGTTGCTACTAGATAGGTAGAGATGGTGGTTGGAGATTTTGAAAGGTCTCTGATTTGGGATATTCTCACAAAAATAATAACCTGAGAATGAGAAGATGAGAGGTGTTCAGTTTTCAGAAGAGAAGAAGTAGGGAGTGGGAAAGTGGATGGACTAAACATAATGATTATTGGGTAGCATTTAAGAGTCCACTTAAAGTTATAATTTTAAAATAAAACAGCCATTTAAAAAAAAGAGAGAAAGAAAACTCATGGACATGGACGACAGTGTGGTGATTGTGGTGGAGCAGGTGAGGTGGAAGAGGGCATAGAGCAGATAAATGTGATGGAAAAATAAAATAAAATGCAAATAAATAAATACTGAAAAATAAAATAAAACAACCATATATCATATACAAGAATAAATTCAAAATAGATTAAAGACTTAAATGTATGACTCAAAATCACAAGACTCTCAGAAGAAAACATAAGTAGTAAAATCTCTGACATTTCTCTTAGCAATATATTTTTCTGATATATTTCCTCATGCAAGGGGGACAAAAATAAATTAATTAAAAAGTGGGTGGGGCAACATCAAACTAAAAAGGTTTTCACAACAAAGGAAACCATCAACAAAACAGAAAGATAACTTACTAAATGGGAGAACATATTTATCAATGATACATCCAGTAAGGGGTTAATATCCAAAATACATAAAAACTTCATATAATTCAACACCAAAAAAACAATCCAATTAGAAAAATGGACACAAAACCTAAATAGACACTTCTCCATAGAGGACATACCGATGGCCTATAGACATATGAAAAGATGCTCCACATCACTAATCAAGAGAGAAATGCAAATGAAAACCACAGTGAGATATAACACCTCACACCTGTCAGAATGGCTATCATCAATAAATCAACAAATAACAAGTGCTGCCGAGGATGTGGAGACATGGAACCCTCATGCACTGTTGATGAGAATGCAGATTAGTGGAGCTCCCATGGAAAACAGTATAAAGGTCCCTCAAAAAATTAAAAATGGAACTGTCTTATGATCCAGTGATTCCACTGCTTGATATATATCCAAAGACACTCTTTCAAAAGGATATATGCACCCCTATGTTCACTGCAGCATTGTTTAAAACAGCCAAGATATAGAAACAACCCAAATGCCCGTCAATAGACAAGTGGATAAAAATGTTGTGGTACATATACACAATGGAATATTACTTGGCCATAAAAAAGAATGAAATCTTACCACTTGCCACAGCATGCATGGAACTAGAGGTTATTTATTGTGCTAAGTGAAATAAGTCAGTCATAGAAAGACCATACAATTTTATGTAAATGTGTAGTCTAAAGAATCAAATGAACAAAGTAGAAACAGACTCATAGATGCAGAGAACAGACTGATGATTGTCAGAGTGCAGGGGTTTGGGGGACTGGGTGAAAAAGGTGAAGGGATTAAGAAGTACAAATTGGTAGTTATGAAAGAGTCATTGGGATGTAAAAGCCCACTACAGAATATAGTCAATAATATTTTAATAACTATGTAGGGTGATAGGTGGGTACTTGAAATATTGAGTGGATCACTTTGTAAAGTATGTGATTGTCTAACCACTATGATGTACACTTGAAACTAATACAAACAATATTACATGTCAACTGTAACTGAAAATAAAATACATTTTTACAAAAGAATTTCTGGAGAACCTGACTAGCAAGAGTCACTACTCATTTGAGTAAGTCATGCTGTATGTTTCCTTGTACTTCATGCTTAAAACTCAAAATTTGGCCCTGGCCACTGTTGCTCAATGGTTAGAGTATCAGCCTACACATTGAGGGGTCATAGGTTTGATTCCTGGTAAAGGACACATACGTGGATTGCAGGTTCAATCCCTGGTCCCTGCCAGGGTGTGTGCAGGAGGCAACCAATCAATGTGTCTCTCTCACATTGATGTGTGTCTCTCTCTCTCGCTGTCTCTCTTTCTCTCTCTCTCACACACACTTCCTCCTTTCCACTCTCTCTAAAAATCAATGGAAAAAATATCCTTGGTGAGGATTAACCAAAAATTTAAAAAGAAAGAAAGAAAAACTAAAATTTGCCACTACGTGTACTTTTTAATGGTAAAATAAATGGTTTGAAACCCCAGAGAGGTTGGATCATGTAGATCTTTGAAGACTGACTATATTGTAAATGTAAGCAGGAATTTGTATTTTGGGTTTTTTTGTGAGCTTTGAAAATAAAATAAATTGTTTACCTGTCAAAAAAATAAAGTAAAATGAAACAGCCATATTCTACTATAAAGGTGCAGCACAGAGGAATGTGGTCTAACCAACTGAGGGAAAAGGAGTAAGAAAGGGGCAAGAAAGTTGAAGATGAATGCAAGGGAGAAACTATAATGATTGGCTAAGAAATGTGAACTGGTAAGAAGAGACATAAGGATGAGAGTGGAATAAAAGATAACAAAGATGTGATAAGATCAGGTGAAGGGACTGAGGAAGAAAATTGATGGACTTATGAAATAAGAGAGAGAGGGAGATGGAGACAGAGTTATACAGAGACAAAAGTGGTTGTCAGAGGGATGGAAGAGACTGAGATTTTTTATGATGTAGATATTTATCCTGACATTTATAGGGTATGATCAAGGGATTGAAAGACTAGATGGGATGGATGAATAAGAAGTTCAAGGAACTGAGAAGTCAGAGTGTCAGCCATGTGGACATTGAAATCACTAAGATGTGGTTTTAGAGTGACAATAATTCAGATGCAAACGCTTTCAACATACAGGATGCCATTGGCATAGAGGGGCCAGGTTATGACCCAGTGGTAAATATATTATTGCAACAACAAAGGTAATGGATATTGTCTGGTATCTGATAGTCAAAGTAAAGAGAACTTAAAGAAGAGGGAGGAAGAGTTGTCTAGAAACAGCAACTTGTATTAAGGATAACACCCACCTTCAGGCACAGTGGTATGAGAAAGGACTTCGGAGAAAGCAGCAT
The DNA here is from genome assembly GCA_030848825.1 of Tadarida brasiliensis. NCBI lineage: Eukaryota > Metazoa > Chordata > Mammalia > Chiroptera > Molossidae > Tadarida > Tadarida brasiliensis. Next base: position 87,013,466 of record CM061260.1, on the reverse strand, counting down.
TCTCAAAGGAGATCTAAATATCTGTTAGAGCAGGAAGTAAAAGGAAAATTCAGAAAACATTTGAAAATATATGGAATTTATTTCCTAGTAATGTACTGTGTGCTCCAGAGGACCCCATGGAAGGCTTTGAGAAGTTGGGATGGCTAGGAGATAAAGAGAGAATTGGAAGTGTGGACCGTCTTCAGTGACATTGAGTGTAGAAGATGAGAATGACCCAGAGTTTGGGATTCTCATGGTCAGTTGTATAATCAGCATAGAGACATGCTGATATTATTTCTGGTGGACACAAGACAGAGAGTGGAGTAAGGCCATAATTATTGGAGAAAAAAGATGGGATTACTGTAGCCAGCTGCCTCCTCTGCCATCTTGTATCAGGAAAAGTAAAGACTAAAAAGGAGGAAACCTTATATCCAGAGGCTTTCCTTCACTCCTGTGGATGGAGGCTTAGAAGTCTGGAGAGGGCCTTCTTACTCCAGGTCCACAGGACATCCTCGTGACTCCTGCAGACGGGATTGGTTTCCCTCCTCAGTGACTTTAACACCACTACCTGAATACACCAAAGACTATCGAAAAATGGTTCTTCCTCAACTCCAGTGACCAAGTCGTGGAGCCAGGATTTCCTTTAGCTCCATTCATTTCCCATGACATAATTAAAAGTTTTCCTATAGTTTGTGTTATTTCTTTCTCCACGCTGTTTCTTCACGCGGATGTAGTAACTCTATTATCTATTACTTGCATAATGCCTAAAAAGATGAACATCCAAAATCAATGACTATTCAAAAGAAAAACTCTAAGCTGGCCGGCATCTTTCCAAGACACACCACACTGTCAAGTAGAATCATGGAACAAATAATTATATCATTTTATAACCCACTAGCCTCTTTATCTCTGCTGAAAGGAGTATAACTGTGTAAATATCAATGAAAGGTAAGTGAATTTTAAAGATACGAAAAATAAACATGAGAATGGGTATCTACTCACATTTTAAAAATGCAATGACAGTATTACCACCAAAACATTTGGATAGCACATTGCAATTCATACTGTAATTTCATGTTTGATTTTTGTACAATACTGAGCATGTGTTATTTTTACTACTTTGCCATTAAGAAAAATGATTTTCAAAGAAGTTAAGGATTGCAAGTGTGCTGTGCTGGAACTCCAGCTTTCTGATCACATTGTGTTTTCCTTTCCAGAACAGTCAGTACACTGAAAGAAGACAACCTGGAGTCAGCGTCTTCTGACTCCCAGGCAGCAGTCTTTAACCACAGCTCTGTATGCAAAGGACAGTTTGAAACATTTGGTTTCCCTGCATCCAGCATAGTTGATTTAAAATACAATATTTAAATCACTAGTTTTCCTTTCGAGTGGGCCAGCTTTATATGTGCACTCGTTTTCTCTCTCTCTTTGTCTCTCTTATTCCCCAACCCCCAGCTACTATCTTTTCTGTTATGTTTATTTCAATCTACTGTATTCTATTATTTTGATTTTAAAATGTAAGCAACAAATGTGAATGATAATAGACATATGGACTCTGTTTTTCAATGTCTCCAGAAATTCATTTTAAAAATCTCTAGAGTGGCTGATTTGGTTCACCACACTGAAATCATAATGTTAGTTATACATGTCTCAGAGGGTGAATATAATTTAGAAAATGGTGACATGGAATTTGCATATAGACAGTATTTGGATATTAAATATAATAATTACATTCCATGAATATATCCCCATTTCACTCTACCTGTGGCAAGAATGTGATTATTCCTGCACTTATAAAACACAAAATATTAGTCCATTTTTAAGAATTTTACATTACTACAAATGGTGGAGAAATATGTTTAAATATACTTACCAATGCATTGGATAAAATGTAAAATAAAATTTTATGATACAATTTCCTAGCTTTATCTTGATATAAGATTTCTAATATATAACCACTGTAACTTTGAGAACACTGATACCCTTATTTAATGTTAAGGTGAATATCAGGAAGCGGCTCATTGTAATAACCTATAAGGAAAAGAAATACATTAAATAGAAGTGCCACATTATGGCTTTTATTCTCATAAAACCATGCAACTAATTCATTTTCACTTAAATAATGAGTAAGTTATTCATGAATAGGGACTTGAAACACTGCAACCTGAATATGTGAGAAATACATTAATAGGTAAACTACAGTTAAATCATTCACATGATTAGATTAGGTAGGAAAGGTATTCTCTTCCAAAAGGTGAGAAATACATGCACTTTATACCACCTCCTAATGTTATTAATTTTGTTTCAAATCCAGTGGGGCTTCATAGTCCCATTTGAGTATTCCTTGGATAATGAAAATGTAGGACTTACACTTTCTCACATATTTATTAGGAATCACAAGCATTACAATTCTACCTGCTGGGTGAGTCTTACAGAATTTTTGCTAGCCTATCCATGTGGACATGTTGTTCACATTAAAAAAAAAAAAAAAAAAAGTAATCTTTCTTCTCATTTGGGAACACTATCCTTTTCCAATGCTCTCTGACTCCTTTTCTCACCACTTAATTTGGCCACCTTAAAATAAATCTAATAGAATGAGTTGTAATTCCTCCTGGGACAATGAGTTTGCAATATATATGTAACCGTCCACAAGAAGGGACATGATGTCTACAATTTAGCAACAAGCCAGAGATGATAATAAAATCATTAATTCTGTCAATATAAATGCTAATAGAAAAGGAAAATTGGATCTATGCCTGGTGTCACATTTTCTCTGATAGGAAATTAGAGCAGAGAAATTGAATCTGACAAATCTTAGTCTTTATAGACCAACATCAAAATTGTAGTCAAGAGCACACAGTAAATGGCAGAATGCTTCTTAATTAAACTGTGCTTTTGTTAGACTAGGATGAATAGCATCTGCCTGGCCATCAAAGTGATACACAATCTCCCAGAGCAGCGATCTTCAACCTTTTTCATCTCATGGCACACATAAACTAATTACTAAAATTCTGTGGCACACCAAAAAATATATTTTTTGTCAATCCAACAACCAAAAAAAAAATAGGTATAATTTTGATTCATTCACACCAGACGGGCTATTGTGTTGGCTGTTGTCATTTTTTAATTTGACAGTCTAAGGGAAAAGAGGTAGTGCCCCTGGCTAAATAGTCAGGTATTGCATGTTTTAAAATTTTTTGCAGCATATCGGTTGAAAACTGCTGTCCCAGAGGGATCCTTAAAAAATATAGTACAACATAAAGGCCATAATGTTAGCAAAAATCAATCTGACAAGCCCACACTAATTATCTACAGTATCACAACGCTGCTAACAGAGCTGCAGCCTGAAAGATAATGGAGGTGAACTCACGAGCAATGCCTTGAACTCATGTTTGTAGGGGGGCCATTTATTTATTGTCTGCTAGTCCTTACATAGCTCAATACTTACAGCAGCATATTGAACAGGGATCTAACTTGATTTATGAGCATTTTTTTAACCTCTTGGTATAAATGATGTCATTTGGGGGGAAACAAATATAAATAAATTGGAGAGTATATAAGACTTTAAGGGCAAAAATCAGGCAACTGATGAAATAACGATATTTAAACTGTTTCACTTTTTGAAAAAGAACTTGAAAGTATATCCAAAGTCAGCCTTGGAAATCTTCCCATTAAACTTTACCTATAAAATGAGCAAGAAGTCTATAATACATATAAGGATAGATATTTTGGTTTTTATTATAGTTTGATTTTGTTGTGAAATTTAACCTTATTTTAGTTAACACCAGTGAAAATTATTTCTATTGTTTATATTTAAACAGTATATGACTTAAATGTTTAGAAAATAACAATGGAATAGTAAGTATTACCAGGTTTGGTTGGGCACTTTTAGTTTAGTTTAGTTTAGTTTAGTTTAGTTTAGTTTAGTTTAGTTTAGTTTAGTCTAGTTTAGTTTGGTTTAGTTTGTTTGCTTATTTGTGTGTAGGGGCATAACTGAATTGATTAGGAACATGTCTGTTCTATTTTTATTTGGCAATATCTATTTGTTTCCTCCTTCCTTAGCTCTGTCCATCTTACACAGGCACACATATATAAGATTAAGAATCTATGTAAATATCCAACAAGAAGCCTCATGAACTCTGAATAGCCACCATTTTCTTTGACTGTGCAATGACACTCTAATAATATTTTATTTCAATGTCCTGTAGAAATTTTCCTGTAGTAAATTTGTGCAGAAATTTCATTTTCATTTTATGCAACTGCAGTTTTACTAAGTGACTTAACCAAGTTATGAGTTTTCTTTATCTGAAACTGCATTTCAATTCCCATGTTTCTATAATAAAATTTTGTCAGAAATATTTAATTTTAAAGACACTAATGCTATAAAGTGCCTTATAAAAGAGAAGCACATGTTTGTAACCCTTACCTTAAGCATGGTATTTCTTCAATTTCTATGTATTTCTCACAAAGAAAATTGTGCTTTTTAAACAAATAATATGATTCATACCATATGGATATTAAAAGGAATTAGATATAATAGTAAAATGTATTATGCTTCTTTAAAATTATCATTAAATCATATTAAGTTAATCTATACTCATTTCAAACATATCATTTCTCCATTAGCCATTTCATATCTAAGACAAATGCTAACCTGTATTCATAAAAACAAGCAAAACAAGTATTATGAATACACAGCTTTATGGAAAAGCTAAGACTGAAATTTAATAGCTGTGTTTCGGAGAATTACATGTGTATGTTTATAATATATTAGTTCTGAGTTCTTGTGTATGTTGTGTCTATGTGCATACTTATACCTCAATTAAGAATTTTGTAGATAGGTAGTTATAAAGTTAAGACTGCAGAGTAGAATTAACATATCTGAAGTTTACACAAGGTCTTAGTTGAAGAACTGGAAAATGAAGCAAGTTACATACCCTCTCCCTAGTTGGTTTTTAAAAGTCTAATAACCTTAGAATGATTGTAGAGTTTTAGGAAGAAAGTTGAGAGAAATTATAACCTTGGAAGAGTGCATTGCCTCACCCTTTCCACTCCCTACTGCTCTACACCTACAGCTAAGTGGATGTAGACCTGGATCCGATCCAGTGGCCTCCTATGGCATATGGCATTGAAGTGCTCTGAGACGGACAGATGAGAAGTTTTTGGGTGTCTCAATACTATCTTCTTTCACATGAATCATCAAAAAGAAATTTTAATTGATTAATTTCTCCTATAAATGGACTGCTTTGTTATAGTTCATTTAGTAGATCCCATTGCTTTTAAATTTTTTTCTTCCATTATATTTCAAACTCTTTAGGTGGCCTCTCATGACCAAAGAAATTAGAAGTAGAAGCTATAACCAAACATTGAATAATACTGCTAGTACCTCACACACACACACAGTCTTTCCTCCAGCTTCTTCCAGAAAAAGTACATATAGGGTACCTCAATCATAGTTCACATCTAACAACATGGGTAAATAATGAAGCAATAAGAGCAAAATGCAGTGACATCTTTTTAAAATAAAACAAAAACAAAACTTAAATTTCTAGTCTTTGCAAATCAGATATTGTTGTTGTTGTTTTACCAGAATATAGTTCCACTTTTGATTATCTCATCATGTGACTCAAGGAAGGGAAACACAAGCCATCTGATGAGGTTGCTGAATAGATTAAATACAAAGTAACTAAAACATTTTTAAAACATGACATATCTATGAATGCAAATGAACAACCAAGATGTCAATAATTAATAATATAAAAACAGGTTTATTCTTACTTTCAATAAATACAATTGCCAGAAATTCCATATATTGCACAAGCAGAAGAAAGTTTAAGTAATGTTTACTGTTGGCAAAAGATATAATGATTATGAATGATACCTTAAATGGTTATCATTTGATAGTCCTTAAGAAAGTTCATAGATATTTGAATGAAGTCTGAATTGCATATCTCACAAGGGTAATCCGAACCCTACTTCAAGGTTAGATTTTAGGCTAACGTGTGCGTGAAATTGCTCTGTGACTGTTATTGGTGCAGGAGTACGTTCACGGTTTCAGTTGGCCCGAAAAGTCTTTTATTGACTTCCTCATAGACACTAATGAGATAGTTTGTATCTATGGTGGAGTTTCTCCCTCTCTCCTCCCAGCCATCAATAACAAATATACGGATTCCAAATTGCCACTGGCAGACAACTATTAACGATGAACAGAACCAGCATCAGAGTAAAGTCCATACTTTATGGTGGCAGAATGATTTCCAAACCATGACACAGATGGAGCCTGCTGCCTCTAGGCTTCAAATTACGTGTAGTCAGAGTCTGGGTATCTTTCTGTCCTCTACATTGGGAAGAAGGCTACAGAATTTAATTTTCAATTATTTGCTAATATAGGTGTGTGCGTTCACCTAGATAAGGTAATAGCATCTGAATATCCAAGGCAGTCTTTTCAGAGAAAGCTCAACAAAACTCATTCATTATGATATTTTTCTCTTCCAACAAATGCACTTCACCCAGCTGTTAGTCCCTATATGGATCCAGGAGGCAAAGAGTAATGAAATACATTAAGAACAATATTTACTAAGAAATATGATCTAGCAAGCTCTTCTAATCATTCCTGCAAATATTGGCATATTTTGACATTGTAGTTTTAATAAATGCAAGAATCTGCTACAGTTGATTATCTGCTTTACATTTGAAAAGTTTATTGATCACTTGACTTGAACTAATGCTGCAACTTTCTTAATTGGACAATCAGAATCAGGAAGCTGGATATATGTTTAAAGACAAGAGCTTCTCTTTTATTGACTTCCTCATAGACACTAATGAGATTATCATTTAGGGTAATTTTGCTTCTACTGATTGAAATATTATGATTGTACAATATTGACTTTCAATAATAATAAAATGCAATTGAATTATTAAAACTCATTTTAATGACTTGGGATTTGCTGTGTAATTTATTGCAGACAGTCTTGATTATTTTAAGGAACTATATTTTTTCTAATTACCGAAAAATTTATTTTCTGCATAGGGTGGTCTGAGCCATCTTGGCTTTATTTGTGAAGTCAAGTCATTTAAACTTAAACTATGAAAGAGTCTGAATTCAAAGCATTAGGCCTTCTCTAAAAAGGTAATTCCTAAAAATTCCTGAAAACTATGATTGATGAACTCCAAGGTCTTGATGACTAGGGGAAAAACAGATACATTCTAAGGAAATTAGAAACCATAGTATCGAAGATAGTGCTGTCCCTAGAATTTCCACTTTTTCTTCTTTCCTGTTCACCATTTTTATCATTTATAGCACTCCTGATTGCATATCCATTTTCAAAAGCATCCACATGTCTCATTTCATCTGTATTCCAATGTGAGGGAGGTGTTATTTCTAAAGTTCTCATAAACAAAGGTATTGAATCTCAGGTAATTTGATATTTGCTTAAGTCAAAGAGTTAGTTGATGGCAGACCTGGAATCAGAGTCCATAGCTCTTTTCCTCCCTAGATTGCTTCATGGTCCATTCCTGGCTCTTTTCATCAGACTACAGATTGATTACAAAATTGCTAGTGTGCTGGCCTATATATGCATACCATATGTAAATATTTATAGGATACATTTAGAAATAAATATTGTTATTACTATTTCTAGTTGTTTTTTTCTACCCATTTTAATGTATATTCATTTGCTCAGGCCTACTCATAACCAGCCTTTACTTTCAAATGTGATTTGAAACAAGTAGATAGAAATTAGATTTTCATATCATTTCTTTTAAGAAGAGCTACCATTATGGAATGGTAAATAAAAGTCCTCTCCAAGGGATAAAAATTTTCCATTTATTTATTTATTTTTTCCTAGTACAACTATACCTTCAATATGTGGTAGAGAAGGAAAAAGTGAGAATTTGGCATAAATTCTGGTATCCTAGGGTCCAGCACATGTTCCCACAACATAGATCAGACAGAAAATAAGTTCATTACTTTTATTATATGTGCTTCTTAGAAAATTGAAGGAGCTAGGGGGATCCTGAACTATTCTAATTGCTTTCTAGTCACTACTTTACTAGGTCATAATTATGCTTATTAAACATGAGTTCGTTGAATTATAGAAATCATTTCATGGGGCTCATGATGGAGATCACTCATCCAATCATCACACGAAGTTATTTTCAGAAGCAAACAGGTAGGTTAATAACATTCCTAAAACACGGAATCGGTAGTTTCTGAATCCAGGATCCAAAGTTTTGTAGTCAGTCAGTTATCACAAAGGGGATGTAAAGTAGCTCCACACAAAATATTGGTATAATTAAGTCCTAAGTTTGGAAAGTATTTATTCAAATAAGGTATTTTCTATAGTGTCTATCAATAAATATGTAATTTCCAGGGAAAGGGGGGGAGAAAACAAGTTCACTCTATCCTGTAAACTCCAGAAATTAAAGGGGCAAATGTGGACAGATAGCATTCTCTTTGACAATACAAGTAATAAGAGGGAAAAACATACATTCTCTCATTCAGAGAAAATCTGAACCATCATCTGGTTCCTTCTGCATAACATATCATCATTATGTTATCTGCATTACAATTTCACCAGTTACCACTGTTACAAATTATGCAAATATTCAATAAAACTTCAGATGACCCACATGTTGAATCTCTAAGTGACAGTGCAATGACTGAAGAACTGTTACATTTAACAACAAATCATTTTCTTTGCTTTACTTGAATATGTTAAGAGATCAAATAACACCTCCATTGCTTTATTTTCATATTCAACAAACATTTATTGAGCTCCTACTCTGTTCAAGTATTGCTTGTGATTAATCACTAAGTAAAATAAAGATCCCTTCTCCCTTCATGTTATATTCATGTAGACTAGCAAATTATATCTGACAAAAAGGTGGTACACAGCCATCACCTTGCCTTCACTAGAAAAGATCTTATGTAAAATCAATAGGAAGTTTCTAGGTATTGGACAGTAGGCATAGATAATGAGAAGTAGAATAAAATTTCTTTCAGATGCATCATAGGAAGGATTGCATAAATACGGTGCATCAAGAATTTCAGGACTTTAAAATCTCTGGGTATGTAGGCCTTTTGACAGGACTTCCCAAATAACAGAATTATCACTTTATATTGCATAATTTCGTTTTCACATGTGATGACCTGACCATTCTAGCAGGTGTGAGGGCAGTTATTTGTTCAAAGTTCCTCAGACGTGGAAGTCACTCACCCTGCATGGCTTACTGGCTATTATCACATTCATTTGAGAGACAGAAGGCAGACCTAAGAAATCTGCCCTCACTCATGAATGCCACATCCTTTTTAGTGTTTGATAACACCTGTGAATCAAACTAGGAATTTCTTTCTACCATCCTCAAACCCAGTCCCATTCTTCTTGGACCCTGTGCATAACACATAGAATTAGTCCACCCTCCAATTCTAATGTTTTAAGAAGGTGCGTGTATTATTTCTTCCCTTAATTATTTTCCAATTTTTTTGTTCTATTTTCCTTTTATATCTGGATCTGAGCTGCCCTCTTAGTCAGTATGTTCAAAGTGTAATGACTTTTCATATTAGAAATCATCTATTTCTAAACTAAGTGCTCTTCTATATCTTTTATGAGTCTTGTGTTTTATTTGCCTTTAATATTCTTTGAAGAATTGGGTTCTGTTTAATTACAAATAAAACTGTTTATGAAGAACATTCAAATGGGGTGCTTACTATTTCTTGCATAATAATAGGATCCTTAATATTAATAATAATAGTTGGGGTAACGTAGGGAGAGAAAGTCCCACAAATAAATGAACAAAACCATAAGAATAAATAGTAAATTTTAATATACTAGCCACAAGAAACAAAGCTCACCAAATCGGACTCTTTCTCCCATTATATTCTGATCTATCATTGTAATTTTCCAATATCAAACGCAAAATGATATCGGAATGGTTCTTTTTCCAGGTTTTTAGGATAATGAATTTGTTTTGAATATCAGTTTAGAGGGAATCTTCACTATTCCCAATGAGGCAGTCTTGCTGATCAGAAACATTTGGTGCAAATAGTAATCAAGCTTCAAAATTATGCAAAACATTCCCTGTTTCTCAAGAATTTCACTGAATTATTTAAAACTCACTGGTGGAAACAAGCACCAGCTGTGGTGTGAAGCGGACAGGGAGTTTTAAAGAGGCACAAAGGATTGGCATGCTCAGTGATTATAATTCACATAGTTGCACACCCTTCTTCTGGCTGGACCCCGGTGAAATCACACTGAAGCCTAACTGTGAAATACACATCATTTACCCAAAGAGAATTTTTCTGTCTTCAATTAAAAAGTGTTTTGTCACAGTGTTTTGCCATCTGTTTAAAACTTTCAAGCAATATTACATAACTCCAGCTCCGTTGTATGGGTTAGGTATTGAAATGATGTTCACTGCATAACGCCTTACTGGCTGAAATACACAGCCATGGCATAACCCCAAATGGCACCAAAGCAGAAATCAACATCATTCCCTTCCCAAACGATTTTCACTTCATGGATAGCAGTCCATGATCATTTGGTCAACAGAGTTATAATAAAGAGGAAAGCAAAGACAGAAATAAAAAATTAAGGAGCTATTCTGCAACTAGGTATTACTTTCAGTTCCGCTAAAACACAGTGGAGACAGCAGAGACTGCTGCCTGGCACAGCTCTGTCACAGGCAATATGTAACAAAGTTCATGAGTCAAAACTGCAGCTATCGCGATGTTTCTGCCTGCGAGCCTATCAAACCCCCAAGGTCGAATGAAAAGGAGTAAGAGAAATGGGAACGCATGTGGACCTATTCGCTACACTATATTACTGTACTGACCTATGCTGTAGAGAACCACCCGTTAATTATGCTTTAAACTGGGCAATATTAGTCTAACATTCTTGATCTTTCTTACCCTCAGATCACTGCATTCTCTCAACAAAAGTAGGTACCATTTCTGTGATTCACATATTTCTCTTGAGTTAGGAGACAGTTAAATTTAATTCAGTGCACATATATATCAAACTTGTGCGATGAATGCTTGGAACTTTGGGGAAACCCAGAAGAATAAAAATGGTCCCTGTCCAAAAGGAATTTAACATGTGTGCTTTACCAATCAAGACACCTGAAGCTATTGGCCTTTAAAGAATGCTTGTATTGCTCATGAATTTCATGATAATAAACAAACATTTTAAAATTAAACTTCTGAGTAATATATATTAAGCAGATAAAGAATATATCTTGTGGATACATTAGGAGATTTATTCCTCTAGGAAAAGGTATAAATCTGTCTAAAGAGGTGATGAATCTTTTCAGACCTCTTGGTATACTAGGATGATGAGAGGAAAAAATAGTCAAACTTAGGATATTACTCAATTAATTTGAAGATGTTGTTTTTTCTGTCCTGAGTATGACTTGCCAAATCATCTTCCTGCTGTGTACCTTCTCTCTCTCAACGGAGACAAGAAAAATAAGAACTAGAGAGGAAGAGTAAAAAAGGAAATCATTATTGGAAAGAGAGTAGGCACCTTGGACATCTTAAATGGAAAAAAAAATGTCAGGAAGATCTGGTAGCAAAGAGAGCTTGAGACAGGCCATAAGAATCAGTAGATATTAGTTCAATGATAATTAGTTGTATCCCCCAAACCGTCCATTAAATAAAGAAACTCTTGGGATGCATTTTTTTTTCTCTTTCGTGCAATAAAAGGAAATGACTCTATTATATGTTGTTTTCCAGAGCATGTGTTCAGTCATATTCTGAGAATTTGCTTGAAATAATATGGCCTTATTGAAAACACGAGCAGGAAACAAGAAGTGTTTATGTCTCAGATGAGGATTGTCATGAACGTTTTGCACAATTTCACTGCACAATGTGTCTACTCTAAGTGTATGTGACATTCTAAACTGCCTGTGGGAAAGCATGAAACCAAAGAGAAATTAAAGTAATTCCTAAAGTAGAGGGAAAGCCTAAGCCCTCACTCATTTCATTTAAGTATTAAGAATAAAAATGTGTTGCTATATAGATAAATACAAAATTGTCTAAAGCAACAGGGATCTAAGTATTTATATTTTCTAAGCATTATGCATTTCATGTGCCCTTTTCAACTTTTAAAAATCAAAGCATAGCTTTATTGTGGTCAAAATTGTGGAAAAATACTTATATTTATATAGTATGTTGAAATTTGCATATTCCTTTTATATGCATAATGCAGTTTCATCATTTTAACCACCTTTCAAAGTGAGTATCAATGTCTTAGTTTTACTGATAAGAACTGAAGAGATTGAATTATTTGCCCAAGGAACCATAACCAGAGACAAGCAATTTCAGGACCCAGCTCAGGCTCCTGACTCTGTGTTCAGCACTCTTTTCCCACCACAAAGGTGCACTACGTTGCTCTTTTCTTACTTCTTTTCTCACTTCTTTTCTCCACCCCTTTAAGCAAGCAGTACTTCCGATAACCCTGCTTTTCTCCCCAATCTCTGCAGGCTTTACCGTCTTGTGCAGGGCAAAGCAGCCGATTGTTTGAACCCTCTGACCCTTGGCCAACTCAAACCTACACCTTTATTGAGTATTTCATACATTTTATGTTAATTATTTAAAAATGATAGAAGCCTGGCAAAGTAGCTATCTGAGTACACAAATTAAATTCTCCCTAAGGAGACTGGCACTAGTTCGAAACAGTTAGACTTAAATCCTAAAGGCCACGCATGGCTTGGATAGACAGATATTTTAGAAAACTCCTCTCTATTTGTTTCTTTTTTTTTTTTTTTAATTCTCCCTAAATTGTCGCTCAATCAGTCCCTTTAGGTCTTATTTTTTCACCCTCACTGTGTATTTGAACCTTGTTTTTCTCCCAGAGACCTCTTTTGCTCTGTTCTTAACCTATTTCTAAAAATATATTGTAACTTCATATACTAATAAACTGCATTTTTTTTGCTTCCTATTATACTCTTTCCTCCAATCACTGATTCAGCAAATATTTGCAATAAAGCAGAATATGAGCCATGCACTGGGGACAAAAAAAAAAGTCATCTTTAAAAGTTTTTTTCCATACCATCTTTCTCTAAATTGAAGAGAAATCGAAATACAATTTGTTGTGCAACTTGTTTAATAGACAACGCAAAAAAAAAAAAAAAAAAGCTTTCAAAACACAATAAATGTAAGAACGTGGTGAGAGGAGGGATGTGGACCGGGGGTTTGGAAGGTTAGTATTTGTATACTGACCTTGAAGGTGGAAGCCGAGATTACTCATACCGGCGTTCAGAGACAGTTCACACAACGTGTGAAGGCACAGAATCTGGAACAGCATTATGATTTTTGAAGGATGGCCGGGGTTTAGGTATATTCTTGGAAGTGGCCGAAGATAAATGTCATAATTGAGAGCCAGACTGCAAGGAACCCTTTATGGCACATCAAGAATCTGATCCTTTGCTCAAAGGTTTTTAAAAAGGAGAATAATGTAATCAGCTATAACTATTTTAAAAGGAATGTTGTTGACAGTGTAGAGGACGGATTGGAGAAGGAAAAAAATAGGAAGCAGGAGAAAAGAGTTAGGAAGTAGTTACACACATCCAGTTATGCCATGATGAGAATCTTAACTATGGCAGAAGCTAAATATTAATATAAACAGATCACAGTGCTAAAATTAAAAAAAAATCAGAAGTATGTGCAATACACGCAAAGAACACAAAAGATAAGTTCATAGGTTTGTTAATTTTAAGAGAAAGATAAGTTCAAAGAGAAAGTCACAGGCTATATGAAATGTATAATTCAGTAGGATTATCAAAGGGAGTGACTGTCACACTGGCTGGTGTTACAGTGGTACGGGACAGAATGTGACGAAAACGCTCTGAAGTGGGAGATGTTGCATGTCATCTAGGGTCACAGATGATAGAGAAGGTGAAGCTTGCAGGTGGTAAAACAACTGTGAATCAGAAATTCTGGGTTTCTGGAGAAAATATCTCAAAGGAGAAAGAATACCTCCTCTTCTGGAATTCTCAGACCTAAAGGAAATCTGCCATCTCATCATTGTCTAAAATGGCACCTACGGCCACAACACATCTGCTAATGCAGCGGAGCGCAGGGTACCACCGGTCCAAGACAGGACTGCTCAGAGTTCCCTCTTGAAGGGAGATGTAAGTTTGCACCTTCCTTCACACAGAAGCCACAGGACATAAATTATTCATAAGAATAAGACTGAACATAGAGATTAGAAAGACACTTGAGCAGATGATTTAATTCAGAAATCTTACCAACCTCCCTCCCCACCCCCACCCCCACCCCCAGAGTAGTCTCTCAAGAGTCGCTAACAGAAAAATCTGTAAAATATCTTAAAGCATTTCAGGAGGAAGCTGCCAGGGTAGGAACTAAAAATGAGATTGCTGGGATAATCATGTCAAGAAGTAAACTCCTGCAGAGATCCCACTGAGGCAAAAGCAAAACAGATGTGTCTGACAGATTGGAAAATGGCAGCAAAAGAATGAAACATTGAATTTGTACATTTACTTTTTAAAATCAGCTTCCCTAAGGCTTTTTGCTCAGGGATGTCTGAGTAAAGTAAGAAAGCTTGTTAGAAAGAAAAATGGCATTGCATTTTAAGGGCTTAGGGGGGAAAAATTAAATAAGTAAAACTAGTTTAAAATCATAGACTTTGGGTGTTAGAAATCGCCCTGGCATCGTTTAGTCTGCCAATATGAAGGGTAGAAATGTTAATAGAGCCCATATGAAGAGAAGAATAACTTAAATGGGGCAGGGAAGAAAGACATTGTGTAATAAATAGTTACTATGGCCTAAACACATTGCTAGATGTTTTACATATGTTTTCTCATTCAATCTTCATAAAAGTCTCATGAAATAGGAATTATTCTCCCTCTTACAAAGGGAAGGTGACTGGAGCTGAGAGGGGTTAAGTAAATGTATTTATTTATATAGCTATCGTGTTCTAGAAAAGATTTCAAGGGTATGAGAAAGATTAATGATTCAAGATACCTACAATATGACAAAAACAATAGTAATTTTAAAGTGCTGAAGCAAACATTATAAAGGAAAGGTGGGTTCGTGTAAAGCAAAGAGTACGTAAAACTGCATTCCTCACTAAACCTGAGAGTGGCTTATTTGAACACATCTCTGTGATACTTAATGCTAAAGAAATGTGGTACTTCCTCTTTTTCTGTGGCTCTAATTCTCTCAAGAGAATTATTTCTCTGAATTTCTAGATTTCATTAACCATAGTAATTTCTCCAATCTTCTGTCCATAGATTCTTGTCGTGATCCCAAATAAGTAGGAAAGTCAAAGAAGTATTTTAGGACTGGTTACTATTTAATGGTGTATGTAAAGCAAGCTGACTTTTTAACCAAGTTTCAGCAGGATTCTTGAGAAGTCTGTGGTTGATTCTTTAGTGGGTGGGAAATTATATTTTATTGTAGGGCAATAAAAATATCTGTCTAGAATAGACTGAATATTCAGGGGAAACCCTTATTGCTAATTTTAGGAGGCATTTGTGTCTGATCCATCTATGGAAAATAAATTATGAAATATGACAGAGGAAATTCAAACATTTAAAAAAGAGAAAATACTAAAGGAAGTAGAAGAAAGGTATAAAACAAAGGTAACAAAGAAAAAGAATGAAACTGAAAACAAAGTGGAAAGAAAATCTACAAATCAAAAATTGTGTTTTTGAAAACAATTAAATTGATAAATCTCTAGAAAGATTAATCAAAAAAGAGAGAAAAAATACACAATTTGCCAATCTCAAGAATAATAGAAAAGACATCATTACAAATCTTAAAGACATTAAAAAGATAAGAAAATATTATGAAAAACTATATGCCAATAAAATTAACAATATATATAAAACAGGCAAGTTCCTTGAGAAAGCAAGTTATCATAACTAATAAAAAATATTCCCTGAAAGAAAGTTTTAGTACCAGACAGCTTCACTTGTGTATTCCATCAAACATTTAAAGAAGAGAGAATACTAATATTACACAAATATCTTAATTAAACTCTTTTTGAAAATCTAAGGGGGAATAACTCTTCCCAACTTGTTTTATGAGGCAAAAAAGAAAAAAGAAAAAAAAAAAAAAACTAGAAGGACATTAGAAGAAAATCAATTAAAGACCATGTCAATTAGGACTATAGAGGCAAAGATCCTTAGGAAAATGTCAGCAAAGAAAATCTGACAATTTTAAGAAAGATAAAAAATCCAGATAAAATGAGATTCATTGCAAAAGAGTAAGATTCAATTTTCAAAAATCAATCAATGTAATTGACCACATTAAAATATAAAGAGAGCCCTGGCTGGTTTGGCTCAGAGATTGGGGCGTCGGCCTGCGGTCCAGAGAGACCCCGGTTCGGTTCCCGCTAAGGGCACGTACCTTGGTTGCAGTTTGTCCCTGGCCCCGGTTGGGGTCGTGTGGGTGGCAACCACTCGATGTGTCCCTTTCACGTTGATGTTTCTCTCTCTCTCTCTCTCTCTCTCTCTCTCTCTCTCTCTCTCTCTTCCTCTCTCTCCCTCCCACTCTGTCTGAATAAAAAATGGAAAAATGTCCTCAGATGAGGATAAAAAAAAAAAAAAGGTGAACTTTATGGCACATAAAATGTATCTCAATAAAGCTATTAAAAATAAATAAATAAAATAAAATATAAAGAGAAAATTATATGGCAACCCTTGTATTAAATGCTAGGTGGAAAGAAGTTTTTTGAGTTGGGAGATAATGCATTAAAATGGAGTATGAGGAAGATACTTTTGCTATAATTCAATAACTGATTAGAGCCTAAAAAGATGATGACAAATTATTATTGGGGGTAGGGGGTTTTGATCCAAACAGAAGGCAACAAGAAAATCTAATAATGACAAAGGTGGCAATTAATACTAAAAACTTGAAGTGCTATAAGAGTTCAGAAAAACTTGAAAGTTTTAATGGGTCAGTTTGCATGATAATAAAAAGCTGAAATCTTGGCTTATTTAACCAAAAGAATGATTATAGACTCCATAATAAAGGGAATATAACAAGAAAACAACAACGCAGCAACCAACTAGTTGAGATCACACATTCAACTGACAGAGGTGGATGTTGGATATGTCTGGATGATATGAAAAGGGAATCATTACTTTCATATAAATTATATGTGTCTTTATAATTGTTTATGCAATGTATAAAAATAATGATTCATAAAAAATAAAAGATAATTTTTATCAAACTTTCATGCTAATTTTAGTAATTAGTTTATTAATGCTTTTCAAAATTTTTATTGGAAAATTGATCATATTACTAGAAATTTAACATAATTTTTCCTTCTAAATATAATTATAAGAGTTTTTTTAATTTTTTTTTATTGATTGATTTTAGAGAGAGAAGAAGGGAAAAGGAGAGAGATAGAAACATCAATGAGAGAGAACATCGATTGGCCACCTCCTACATGCCCCCCATTGGGGATTTGGCCCACATCCTGGGCATGAGCCCTGACTGGGAATCGAATCAGCCACTTCTTGGTTCATGGGTCGATGCTCAATCACTGAGCCACACCAGCCAGGCAAGAGTTTGTTTTTTAACTGAGACATATTCCTTTAATTCTTTTAGATTTTCAAAATTAAATTTTGATGCATTACTCTGATTTTATGACCACAAAAGGATCACTATTTTAAAAGGTAATGAGAAATATTATAAAAGTTGCATCAACAGTGTTGCAAATGTTTAACGTGTTTTCTCTGTTGTCTAGGTAAGTGGTCTTAGATTAAGAATGAGTAATTTATTTTTTCATAGATATGTGTTTCTTTTTCCCCTTAATTAAATTATTCTTAGTACAGAGTTTGGTATAGTATCACATAATTGTTCTAGCACATGTCTCCTTTGGCACTTGCATGCATATTAATTGTCGTAAATTAGTATAAGAACTATTGTAATGGAATATCTGGATCACATGCCAAAATATTCTTTGCTAGTAAATGTATATTTACAATGTTTACTTACTTTGAAAACCTAAGATAATAAAATGTACATTTAAAACCCAATTTAGTACTACCTTATATTTACCTGCAAAGTCTTTCTTATGAGTAAAGTCGTAGACTTTAACCTCAGTGAAGATAAAGCCACCTCTGTGCTGACATACATAGTCCTCAAATTATTGGTAAATATTTTAACAATCAACTGTTGACAATCATCAATTTTATTATAACACAGGTATACTTTTAGAGCATGGTTTTTATTTTTGGTATAAAAGCCATGAATAAATGCCAATAAAATCTATAGCACTCATTATATTGCTAACTCTCGCAAATGAAAAAAAGAATATCTCCTTATAAAATTCAAAATCTTAACATTGGGAATAGAATTCAATGGAAGCAAGAATACTTGAGCATTTCCCAAGGGCATGATATATAGGCTGCTTGCCATTTTCATGTACTTCTTACCACTTCAATCCACTGCAATCACAGGGATTAGTTCCAGAATGAGTAGGCTCTGGAAGGAATAATTCCATCCTACCTCAATGCAATCTATTAGTTACAATCAGAACTGATCTCTACTGTTAACATATTCCAGTGTTCTCCTTCCCCAAACCAGAAGATTAAATCTAAGAAAGATATGATGTTGGGAGGAATGAGGGATCAGGGAATCACATTTTGAAATTGTTTTTAGATCACTATCTTTGGTATTGCTAAGAAGAAAATCATGTTGCTGTGGTTTCAAGATCTATTGAAACAAATACATTTCAGAAGTCATCAGGGGAAAACAGTGTTTCACAACGTTGTTTCTCCTCCCTCCTCTTGCCTTTCCCCAGCTAATTTTTACCTTCTTCCCTGGAAGAAAAACAATATGTAACAGCTGTATGATTTATGCAATAATTGATGCAAAACTACATTGAATCCCCAGGTCACTCACCATATCGTTTGCCAATTACTATTAGTAAAAGCAGCATGACTTGCTTTTCTCAAACATGCAAATGAGGTCATATTTAACATGCTGAAATGCTCAGTGAAACCACAGACTGGTGTTTCTGTATTTCCTGTTCAGGTCAGAAAGCAAGGGAATGTGGCTCTTTCTCTTTAATCACAAGGGCAATGCACTTTTACTGATCTATTGATTGTGCAGAATATTCACACATTTTGCCTGACTCGTATCAGGTATGAGAAGGTCCTTTCAGGTGAGAGGGCAGGCTGAAATCCATTGCTAATATGAATCACATTTAAAATGATACATTTTGCCCTGGCTGGTGTGGCTCAGCAGTTAGTTAGAGCTTCCACCCACAGACAGAAGGACCGAGTGTTCAATTACCAGTCAAGGGCACATACTTGGGTTCCAGGTTTGATCACAGGCCCTGTGTCTCTCACATCATCGATGTTTCTCTCTCTCTCTCTCCCCTTCCCTCCCTCCTCTTTTCCACTCTCTCTGAAATTCAATGGAAAAAAATATCCTCAGGTGAGGCTTAAAAAAAAAAAAAAAAGATGCTTTTTACTACAGGGCAGGAAAGCAGTTACAGTTTACGAGTTTTATGATTACTCCTCATGGCACACCACAACGATGCTTCTACTTAGCCAATGCATGCTTGATTCTGGACTTGTACTAGCTCCTCTCCTTGGCTTCAATAATCAGACCATTTTCAACTGCAACTGTGGACTCTCAAATATTCTTGAAAAGCTCTTTATGCTAAATTCACCTTCCCCAATTAACAAACAAACAAATTCTGAAAAAAATATATACCTACCAGACTTTAAGAATAATTTATCTTTTAAAATATCAAATGTAAAAAAATGCTCTCATGTTTCATCACTGGCTCTTAGAAGTCCTCACAGGCATGCATGCTGTCCTATTTAAAAAGCAGTCATTGTCCCTGCAACCTGCATGCAAATCTGTGCTGAAATCCATAGTCCGCAAGACAGTCGGGAAACTCTCCCCACAGCCAGGTAAATCTCGAGGTAGCTGTGAAACTAGAGGAGATGCAATCACCAACACTCTAGCAATTCCAGAATTTACTACACATGTCAGTGAACGCAATGAGACTGTAAGTAAATGCTTCATGATTTAAGACAAACAAAAGATACTACTACTTGTTGTTCTCCTCATCCTACTGCAGAGAACTCAGTGCTAGTTGTATTTTTTTTTCCAGATGGAGCATGTTTAAAAAGCTTTTAAATACAACATCTTATAATGACAGCTCTACTATTAAAAATTATTTTACTCACTCCACTTTTGAACGCAGCAAATAGTCTAGAATAGAAGTTGGAAGCTTCTATATCTCTACAATTTTAAATAAATTCCTTGGGAAGATTCAGAATTGATAAATGGGAGGAAAAAGAGAAAAGAAAATAGCAAAAAATAGAAGTGAAAAAGGTAGACTTTAATCACCAATTGCTTCAGATTCCTCAGTTTTAAACCTTGAATAGCGTCTGCTAACTTCACAGACATTTTGCAAGTGTCAATATTCAAAATAAATAAAATTTATTTAAAACCAATCGTTCCTTAAATATGAAGAGGATTGGCATAATTATTGTAATACAGCAGAGAAACAATACTTATGAGTATACTATAGTCTTGAATCTCAAACAGTAGCAACTATTATGTATTCTGCTTTAAGGATATTTACCATAATAAACATCTGGATTAAGAAGAAAATGTCACCAAAAATTAGCAAGAAGAGAGACTTCAAAAATCATTGAGTACAATATGCAATTTCTATGAAAAAAGAAATAGAAACCAATGAAACCTGAGAACTTTGTTTATTTGTTTCAGTATTCTGGCTTGAACAGAGTTGTAAAAGTGGTTAGTCATCAGAAAGGAATTTAGATGAGGAATGAATTAAGGTTTACTCTTTTTTTTTTTTTTTTTCAGATGGCATGTTGTATTTCAGATATTTGGGAATTATCCTAATTTTTTTCTAGAGGTTAAATGAAGGTCTTGGTCAAATAATGAACAACAAAGTATTATAATTAATTTTATCATTTCATTTATTAAAGGTTACCTTTATATATTAGCTTGTCAAGTCAAAAACACACTTACATTTATAAGAGTATTGACCCATGACTTTTCAGGAATGCATCTGTAATATGCAATGTGATGTGTCTCTGGAGTCTCATAATGCAACAAGCAGCATCCTATCAACACCCTTGGCAAATACAATAAAGAACTTGAAACATCTCTTATATCAGTCTGAAACCAATGCCTGTGGTATTGATACAATTATAATAACCTGATTATTATTTAACAGGAAAAGAGGAGAGGGAAGACTAGATAATATAGGCATCCATTTATACAGCTTTGCCAGGAAGCTGCAGTTAACATTCTCCAGGTCTATTCCCCACAGATCATGGGGGAAGGGACTAGACAAAGGCAGTAAGATGCATGCCCAGTAAAGTCTGAGTGACGTGGGAAGATGCTTACCTGTCCATCACATCTGGAAACTGGTGGTTGACCAGGGTAGTAGGTGTGGCCCCTACAAGGGCACAAAGTCTGAATATTTAAATTCCTAAACAAAGGAAGTTTGCTCTTGGTTCTCCTGGCCCTCTTGGGACCTCTGTTGCAGGGGCACACTCCCCCGCATTTACCCATGTGGCTCATGATCATGTGGGACCCATACAGTAGACTGGTACCTGATATACATCGGACCCAACTCCACCATGGAACAAAAACTCTGGACACTGGCCCTGCCTCTGGCTTTGCCAAACCCACAGCTGCCCCTTTTCCAGGACTAGACTAAGGGAAGTGAGACTTTACAACCCAAGGAATGTAACTCCATGCAGATAAGTCTTTTACCACATCTCATTCTCCCATGGGGCCTCTGAAAATGTTTATTCCAGCAGTACCCCAAGAATCCTGCTCCCACTAGTGTTGGGGAAATTGGACCCACCGATTTCTCCAGTAACAGTATTACCTCCAAATGCAGTTCACAAAAGCAAATTTTAGGTGTTGAGTTAAGACAGCAAAATAATGCAAGTATGGCATTTGGGTTTTATTTGATTCAAATATAGATTGTAGCCCAGACAGTGTGGCTCAGTGGTTCAGCATCAACCCATGCACCAAGAGGTTGTTGGTTCGATTCCCGGTCAGGTTGTGGGCCTGATCCCCAGTGTGGGGCATGCAGGAGGCGGCCAATCAATGTTCTCTCTCATCGATGTTTCTATCTCTCTCTCCCTCTCCCTTCCTCTCTCTCAGAAAATCAATAAAGAAAAAAAAATGTCAAATGTAGACTGTAAATTTTCTGGAGCAGGAATTCTTAAGCTGTCAGCCATGAAGAGGACTAACAGGAATGCAAACTCACTGCACATGTAATTGTTATTTGCTTTTAGGCAGAAGCTGTCCTAGAATAATGACATCCAATAAAAATATCAAGGCTCGTGGGTAATTTTAAAATTTATAGCTGCCACATTAAAGTATAAGTGAAAGTAACTTTAATATATTTTATTTAACCTAATATATCTAAAATATTGTCATGTCAACCTGTAATCAATCAATATAAAAATTATTGATAAGCTGTTTTTCATTTTTTGTTCGTACTAAGTATTTGAAACCTGGTATGCATTTAATACCTAGAGTACATTTCAATTTGAACTTTCCACATTTCAAGTGTTCAAAAGCCTCACATGGCTACTGGCTACTATGTAAGATGTTGCAGGTCTAGAGAAAAAAATGCACAATAGGCATGAGGGAACATGTTATGAATAATCTTTCTTTCTGTTGATCTACTGATAAGTGTTGAGTGCCACTGAATTTGATAAGATCCTCTTTGATAATTACTAGTATTGCTATTTTGAAGATTAAGGGTCAACATACATCTTCTGAAAAGTGCCATCCTGAGAAAGAGGAGTCCTGAATGGACGACCCAATCTTCCACAGGGAAGATCTATAGTGATCATGAAATTTTGCATTACTGAAATCATTCTTATTTTCATGGAAAAGTCATCACATGGCAAAATGTTTTAGTGGGATGGAGCCCGTCTTGGATATATATAAAAAGCAAAATGTAAGAGCTTGTGGACTGTTAGTAATTAAATAAGAAATGCTCTTCTTTAAAATGACATAGCAGACATTATAATTAATTTTTGCTTAAATGCAATTATACTGATTTATATGCAATTTATTATGTATGTGGCAAAAGCCAGAAATGATCAAATAATTTTTCCTGAACTTCTCATATTGCTTATTATAATCAACCCTATAAAAAGTAAATCATTGTTATGCTATTCTTTTCATTGCAATCATTTCTAACATTTTATTATTTTTAACATCAAAATATATTACCTCTCCATGCACAATTACTGCTTTTGCACTGTAATGTTTATCATTCAAGAGTGTACTGCTTTGATAGTATAGTGTTGGTTTCCTTCACCTCAATTAGAAAGAGATAAAAGATATATTCCCTAAATACTGAAATTGTAAGAGAATACCCCCTATCTTGTAAGAATTCAGTGGTAAACTGGTTTTATATATTGACATTTCTAACAGGGAAATCAAATGTAGATAGAATTATTATCAGCTAAAAGAACAGTGGAACATGCTTGGTTGGCAAGAGGAAAGATCATTTGTTTTTCATTTGATCCCAGTGAATTAAAAAAGATTTTTTAAGCTCTCATTGGTGATTTCACACCCACTGATTCATCAGGCAGGTAATAGTACCTTCAAGGGTGCACTTGAATTGGTCCAAAAGGAGTCATAAGATAGTGTAGATACTGCAGCAAATCCTGTGTGTGGTGGTGGGAGAAGGGGAAGAAGACATGGCCTCTCCCGGGGTCCTACCCTCCATTCCACCCCCACAGCTTCCCTTTGGCCAATCCTATATGCTGATATATGTATTAATATAAATGTAGTAGGAGATGAAAACGTATTCAGGGAATCTGACCAATGCTGAAACTAACCTAAATAATTCAGACACCACATTGTTTTTTCTCATGAGCAGGTTTTTATTTCTAAAATATTTGGGTCATTTCCTTTACTCTCTATTTAAGATACTGGCACATTCCTCAAGTTTGCCAACAAGTAAGAATGAATCAGCTTTTACTCCGTGGATCATATGACAGGCTTTGAGATATCCTGAAATATTAATGTCACCAAGTCAGCTCGATCCATTGTACATTGATTTTCAAGTTAAAATATATTATTTATAGTATGATGGCTACATATATCTCTCCTGTATGTGTTGCTTGCTATTTTCTTAGTGATAAAATGCTTACTCTATTTTTCTCTCATTGGGATTTACAATCCCTGAAAGAGTAAAATTATATATTATTGACCTTGTTTTTTATATTAAAAAAAACTAAAATGAAGATAATTTAAATCTGGTCACAGTGACTTACTCACTTGGTGATATAAGCCATATGGTATATTTTTTCCTGATTCAGTTTTCTTTCTAAATTAATTATTTTTTCTATATAGATGATGTAGAAAAGTATTATTTATGCCTACTTATTAGTTTTATACGTATTCATAGTTATATGCTTTGCTTGCATATTGTTCACTGTGTCTTATATATAGAATTTCACTCCATTAATAAAAATTCTAAGTGAATAAAGCATGAATCAGCAATGTAAATGATCTTCTGTTTTATTATTAGCTTAAAACACAAAGCTCTGACTAAAGAGGAAAATGTACTCCCCGTAGTACTATAAAATATTGCTGTTCATCAGAGTCTGTCCTTCCACTATGGAGATATTAAATAACAAATCATAATGCAATAATTTGCATTTAAACCCACAAATTTTGGAAAAGCATATGTTCAGAATGATTTCCTAGGCATTTCTTCTAAAAAGCAAGTGTTGGACAATATAATAATTTTCATTTACATATTTTTTACAGTAGTCATTCACTGAATATCAGTATATGGCAGTCACTAAGCTAGAAATTTGGTATAAAAGTTGATGAATAATGGTTCTTTCCTTTAAAAAGGTGAAAATCTAGTGAAAAAATCTGGCAAAACTGCCCCATAAAGGCAACAATAAAATATTACACATGCATGCACACGTGCGCACACACACACACAATAGTGATGACATGGAGAAATTTACTTAGAGAATAGTGTGGAGGAATGCAGTTGAGAAGAGCCTTTGTAGAAGAAGAGGTAGTTGAGTTCAGTTTCAAAAGTTGAAAAGGTGATCACTTGGAGAGCACATAAAGAGGATTATAGTTCAGGCAGGAAGAAAAGATTCACCAGGCACAGAAGCAGGAAACAGAATGACGTGCTCAGGATCGCAGAAGTGTGTGGAGGGCAGTGATGGATGATGGGGCAAGCAGGGGTCTCATGGGGGGATTGTATGGGCAAATTCTTGAAAAGAAATATTGAATCTTATACTATATCTCTGCATTTAAGTAGCTCTTATGTGCTAGCCTGGAAAAGTTGTCTACTCTAGGATATTCGATTCATGGAATAAGACCTGGGGAGTAATCAGTTCTCAGATCATAGCCTATACCTAAAGAATTGTAATCTGTGCATCTAGCACTTAACTTAGACACTGTCACGGAGGTTTTTTCTCCAGTTTAGACACTTCCAGGACCCCCACAGGCTCATCTGGGTCTATTCTGAGTAACCTGCAGATATAATTATCTTGGATCCTAGAGATTTTCCTAAACTGAGATAGAATATTCCATGACAGTTGACCAAATCTCCAGGCAGCCGTATTTCAAGACTGTTCAGAGAGCTGTGTAGTGTGTGTTAAACCTGAATATAACTGCTGGCTGAAGAAGGTACTGTATCTTCCCTTTTACCAGTTAGGAGTTCAAATGGATTCAATTTAAGTTCTTGTGATTGTATTTGAGCCATTATTGTGTATTAAAACAGCTACGGACTCTGTGGAATACAATGTGGAAAAAGACCTAAGTACTACCCTCAAGTCAGGTTGGATGGTACATTCTTATGGGTGACCCTGATGGGCAGTGATATTATAGCTGGAAAGTAGTGGAACAAAGGATCCTTTTCTACAGGAAAGAGTCTCTTGTGTTTATGAAAATAATAGTTATGAGGCAGAGGTTCCCCAAAGTCACAGTGAATCAGAGCAATGGCATATAGAGGCAGTCTCCACTGTTAGCTGCGGTCTCTTCCATCTGTAAGATTTGACAAACTTTAAGTTACCCAACCATGGAGTGTAAACTTGTAAGAATGATAAAAGCAAAAGAACTCCATAAATGATATAACCAGGCGTATCAATTAATTACTGCTATCTAATAAACCACCCAACACTTAGTGGTTTAAAGCAATAACTATCTTTGTTGTTGGTTTTGGTTCACAGTTCTGTGGGTCAGGTGGGTAATTAATTAGCGATCTGCATTGGGCTCACTGTTGCTTCTCCAGCTAGCTGCTGGCTTGGGTACTCACTAATCTAGGATGGGCTTACTCAGATGTGCACCAGTAGGTATAATTTTGGCCAGGGTGATACAAATGACCACAACATATGTCTCTGATGCTTCGACAGGCTACCTTAGTCATAGAGTTCAAAGACAGTGAGGAGACCAAGGACACCTCAGAGGCCCAGGTTCAGAATAGTCACAACATGATTTACTCTGCATTATATTGGCTGTGGCCATTTTTGTAAGCTACGACATCAGATGATTGAGAACATTTTTTAAATAACACTGTGGATTTCCACATCCTTTTCCATCATATATTCTTTATGGTACTATATTATAATATGACAAAATTTAACATGGATAATTGGGTGGAGGGGGGCAAAAAGGGATAAAATGGGAGACATCTGTAACACTGTCAACAATTAAAAAAAAAAAAAAACATGGCTTTCAGTGTGACAAGAGGGGCTTAAGCTACCTGAGGGCATGTTAACTGATGGCACACTTGAAACAGAGTTACAGTGTACTAAATTAATCAAGGAAAGACACAAAAATAGTACTTTCACAAGATAATCCATATGATTGGAGAGTTCCAACAAAATTTAAACGTAGTTATTTGAAATCTAACTATTTTTTCGGCTTCTTTTCGTTCTTAGACTTCAGATCATGTGCTGTAACATCAAAGATTCTGTGTGTGATCTATAAATAGATAAGAAAACTTTCCCTTTGTAATCACTTTACTGCAATTCCAACAATATAGCTGGTCGCCCCTTGATGATTTCTTGTCATGTCTTTTCTATATGTTTCTGTCCAATTTTGCCTTTAAGAGGACAGCATGGCTCTGAGAATGTAGCATTGATGATGCCTGTGATATCAGGATATTGACTTTAGCCTAAAAATATAAGCCTGCACGCATAACCAGATTTCCCGCCAGTGTGTAAGTCAGAACAGTCTGGCAACACTCGAACCTTTGCTAAGAGTCACTCCTTCCAGCCCCCCCAGTCCTGCAGGTTGGCGGAAGTATGTCACCTCTGGAAGAAGCCCCACTGGTGACTGCAGTCCAGCTGTGGGAGTACAAGTCAGGGACGATGACTTTGAGCATATGCTTGAGTCAACTGTGTGGGGAAACCACAAGGCTCTTGCTGCCCCAGTAGATCCTTCTGAGGTGGAAAGAACAAGATTTATTGCAAGTTCCATGTCCTCAAAAATAGGTCAGCCAGCTCCACATGTTCTTTTCCTGATGGAAATCATGGACACACACTGTGTATATAACTTGCCCAAGTGAAATAACTCAGCTGACCCATGTTTACATCACTGCTGGTGTCCTAAATACCCTAGTGTGGGCCCTGGGGGCCAGTCCTGGCACACAAAGGGTGTTCGTGTTTTTCTTCCCATGGTGCCCCAGACATTAGATTTCTTTCTGATTCACACTGGTGTCTGCAGCTGTTCATGCCTGTCTGATGGTAGCGACTCCCCGTCTTGTGCCTCTCAGTGATGACAGTGCTTATTTCATCCATTCATTTGTTCACCAGACATTACTGTAAATCTACTAGGCAATGGGATTTTTTTAGAATTCGAGATATGAATAAATATTTTCTTAATTTTCTGCAGCAATTAGGCATAGAAACCAAATAAATTTGTTCTTTCAATTCTCACACCTTTTATTTTGAGACAGCATGGTGTAGTGGAAGAAGTCCTGGATGAGACTGTGAGATGATTCCTATAACCAGCGTGCTGGGCATATTGACCCATGGACTGTGAACAAAATGCAACTTCAGCTCTCTCTCCCTCTGGTTGTAACCCTCTCTACCCCTGAAGAAAATTCTGACCGCTCGCATGGCTTTTGTTCCCGCTTACTCCTGGGTAACACAACATCTCTCAATCTGCACAAGTCAAAAACAGTTTCACTTAAGTATGTAGGATGTACATTGAAAAATTCTGACCTTGGCCTGTCACTAAATCTCCTCTTCTCCAATCCAGATTTGCTTAAGGCTGGAAGCTCAGAGTCCACACTCTGCCCTCCACTTGCAGTGAATGAAAGGGATTGGAAGGTGCCATCATGTGTTGACTGCCCTCTAACATTGAGGGATGGTAGTAGTCACCTCTTTTTCTCTTGGACTCTGCAGTTTCCCTCCTAGTCTCCTGTGTTCTGAGGAGCCCTTCACCCTGGGAAATGAACCTCTGTTCTGGGTGGTGGTGTGATACTGAGGCCTCAGTTTCTGGGCAGTCCATGGTGCATCTTCTTCATGTTTCTGCTGAGGTCTCCTTGTCCCTTGAGGTGGCACTGTGGGACAGGACTCACAAGTCTTATATGGGCTCTTTCACTTTAAATGGCCCACATCTGATCTACAGGAGATGCTGTATATTCTGTGCAAACTATGAGAGTTCAGGCAATCCCAACACAATGCTCTTCTGCCTCTCCCACCACAGACAGAGGTGGCATAGCAAATGCTTCTCTTAAAGACTCACTCACTGGGCTTGGGCTTAGGAAATGTCCCCCAGTGTTTGGGAACTCGAAGCAAAGCATCAACTTTCTCCAAAGAAATCACCTTACCTTCCTCTTTCCACTGTCTCATATCTTTTCATGTTCTTATTTGGGCAGAGGGGTGCAAGAGTCATGTTTTGGGGTTTTGCATGTCTGTGTATGTGCAATTTCCTTTAAAAATCAGCATATGGGGACAGGGCTGGCTGCACACACTCTCTGCTATCTGATAACTTTTCCTTATGATACCTCAGTTGAAACCTGAGACAGGCACAGTCCCACACCAACTTCCTATTACTCTCACTACATAACATTGAAACAACAGTTTAATTTTCTGAATCTGTATTTCCTCCATAAAATGGGAGGTTTGAACTCAGTCTCTAGAGTCCTTCCAAGCTCTCAAATTTGGTGGTTTTGCAGTTCAATTTCTACAGACAATGTAACACAATGAAAAACACATTGAGATACTTGCCAAGAAATGTAATCCCATTAACCAGTTGAATGACCTTAGGCAAGTCTCTTTATTTTCCTGGGACTCAGTTTGTAATACATAAAGATGGTGTTTAGACAGCATGACATCAGGGTTTTTTTCCTCAGAGTTTATTTTTATTTATTTATCATTTAATATTTTTGAAGATTTCCCCAATTACAAGTCCTTATTTTGCCACACATACAAAGTAAGATTTTAAACAAGTAAATATTGTAATTATGCACAAAACTTAGCTGAGAAATCTCCCAGTTAAGAAAAGCATAATAAACAAAGATTGATGATCATTATTATTTTGGAAGGCCCTATGTTGTGGTAACCAGTGGGCAATTTTGGAATCTTAAGACTTGGTTTCTACTACTATCTTTGCCTCTTCCCCAAGCATTTGAGCACAGATATATCACCAAATCTTTTAAAACTCCATTAATAATAATAATAATAATAAATTATTTAATAGGGTTGATTTGAGGAAATCTGACATAAATTTGAAAGTGATTTTTTAAAGGAAAGCATGAAACAAATGCAGATTTTTATATTTAAATACATTCAATAATGTAGAAAGAAAACGATTACTATTCTAGTTGTTCAGAATAATAATGAGAGAGTAATTGAGTGATAATCACTAGGATTTACAAGCTCATAATATAACCAGAAGCAGGAAGAGCATGAAAACAGTGGACCAGAAGGTGAAGCAAATCCTGTCTGTCGTGAGGGATGCATTCCAAGGCCTCTGTGACTCTGCTAACTAGAGGTATCTGTCCAGGCTCTTGGTTTTCTCTCGGTTTACATTTTAGTCAGGCCACACGTTTCCTGAGGATATCCTCATGTGAGTAGTTGGAGCATTGACTAAGACATTCCAGTCATCCTTTATCTTGTTTCCATGGTGGGGGAGGGTATGTTTGCTCATATCACTGCTACAAGTGTTCACTAAAATAGACATTTTACTCTTTAATGTACCTAAAATTTCTGCTTTCTGGATAAGAACCATCACTCTTTTAGACTCCTGGATATTTGCTTCACTTTCAATCTCAACACTATAATTTATTTTTAGGGGTAATATGAAAAGAAAGTTTGATTTTATTGTTAGTTTTTCTCCTTTAATCTCTTTAATAAAATAATTATTATAAAGCTTTATTTTCTACCTAGATGATACATTTTTCATTCTTTTTTCTTAATGTGACTCAAATTCATACCTTTGCAAAATGACAAATAACATCTAACGCAGAAATTTTCAACTGGTGTGCCGCAAAAACTTTCAATACAAGCAATATCTTACTATTTAATCAAGGGCACTGACCTCTTTTCCCTTAGATTGTCAAATACATTTTTTAAAAAAATGACAACAGCCAACACAACAATAGCTGTCTGGTGTGCATGAATCAAAATTACACCTATTTTTTTTTTGTCAGGTTGGCAAAAAATATATTTTTTAGTGTTCGGCAGAGTTTTAGTAATTAGTTTATTTGTGCCATGAGATGAAAAAGGTTGAAAATCGCTGAGCTAAAACATCCTAAAATCCTTCAAACCCTGACCACGGAATTCTCAAGTGCCAAGATCTACTATCATACTTAACAGCCTTACCATGAATACATTTCCATATTAATTCAATTTCCCTTTTCCTGCTCAGACTATCTCATACCTCTTGCTTCAAAACAGCACCTCTGTTTTCTCCCCTTAGCTGATGATCTCACTTTTTAATTAATTAATTAATTAATTAATTAATTAAGAAAGTGGAAATGGTAAGACAAGAGTTCCTCCATATTCCCAACACCAATTATTCACCTACCCAGTGACTTCTTTCCTAAAATCACCGCCTCCTGCCTGCATCATAATGTCCTCTCCTCTACTGGTTCCTGCCCACACACAAACAGGCTGAATTATCTCCCATCTCAGAAACTTCATTTGGCACATATTCCTTTGCCTTTACTGCCTCATTGTCTGTTCCTCTTCTTTTCTAAATGTGTTGCCAATACTTATATTTCCTCTTCTCCTACACTCTCTTGAACCTACCTCAGACAGACTGAAATTCCTACTATGCCAGTAGTCTACCCTGGTTAACAACAACCTCCATCTCGCAAGATCAGACAAGTGCTTTTCATAGCCTCACATTACTCACGATTCACTTAGTCAAATAGCATTTTCACGGTTGATTGTTACTTGCTTCTTCAGAACTTCTTGTCTCTTAGCTTCTGAGAAACCACCTCTCCTGGTTTATTTCTTGGCATGTTGACTGTTCCTTCTCAGTCTTGCTTGTTGACTCTTTTTCCCCAACCTAAATATTATAATGGCCAAGTGTTTGGTCTTATATTCTTTCTCTTCTCTATTTACATATGCCTCACCCACTAGCATGACTTTGACTAAAATGTAAATGTAGAAGTCAATTCATACCTTAGGTCCCCCTGCTTCATATTGGCCATTAAAAAGAAAAGTTAGTTATTTTACCAGTAAAAATGAGTTTTTTTCAGGAATAGCATGGAATTGCAATTCAGTACATATAAGCTGAAACCATAGGCAAGTCTGGGAAACAAAGGAGAGGAATGCCCTTTATAGAGGGAAGAGAAAGTTGGAAAAGACTGTTATAATTGGAGGAAAATGGGAGTTGGAAATGTGCTGGCTTTTCGTTGACTGGGTTGAAACAGTCTCTTACTGACTAGGATGTTGTCCAGGGAGGAGAATAGAAAGCATCTTCCTGTTGGAGAAGCAAAACCTGTCTCTTCCTGTTAGGAGCAACCAATGACGAGTGGTAGGGCAGAAGTACACCCCCTACAGGCCCTCCCTACTCCAATCTTAGTTGAGGTCTCCTTTATTAATTTTCGCACTCTACACTGAAGGCTTACAAATCTAAGGGGTATCTAATGATTATCATTAAAAATAGAAAATAGGCACCTCAAATATAACATAACGAAAATAAGTTTCTTTTTTTTCTAACCTATAGACCATTTCTTCCTAGTCTTCCCTGTCTCAGTAAATGGTGCCTCTACCTAGAAAGTTACTTAGACAAAAATCCAGGAAACCATCTATGACTCTTCTCTCCTTCACATCCTACATCCGTTTACCAGCACGACAAATTGGCGTCATATTGAGAATATAATTTGCTCATTTCTCTCCATCTGCAGTACACTACTTTAGTCCAGGTCACAAATTCTCTTACTTAGATTTCAGCAATAGCCTCCTAACTGGTATCTTTGTTTCTCTACCCTAATTCATATTCAACTCATTTTCCATTTAGCATGTGATTGATGGCATAACAAGTCCTAAGACCCCCTAATGCCTTGACGCTGCTTTTAAAATAAAATCTGCACAAAATTAACAAAATCCATCTTTCTCACATGAAAAAAAATATTGTATTTTTGTTAAAGACCAGAGATTATAGATATGTATGACTATATGTTTATAAGGATAAGCATATATATAATATACAAAGTAAGTGATTGAATAATTGTAATAAGTCAATGAAACATGTAAGAAATTTGTTTTTCTTTCCTGTAATAAGTTATTATTTTTAATTTAAAGCCAACTAAGAGATATTTTAAAAATTGCAAATTTGTCAAAAAAGTTAAAATAATATGGCATTTCTAAAAGATTATGTAGTTGTAACTAATTTCTTTAGATTAAGTGCTCTGATTCCTAGAAAGGTCTATTCCTTCATCCACCCTCCCTCTACCAGAGAAGCTTAGATAGGAAAATATGTATACAAATATATGAACTAATGATCTTCACTCAATAATTTTCTTGTATTAATAATTAGTCCCTTTTTGCTAGGCTCCAAACCAAGACTCTCTATGTTGTGCAACAGGGGAATGGAAGGGACCCAAGGAGTGACACTCTACATTATAAAGCTTTCAAAGGAAACTAAAATCCTTGTTTACTTTACTTACTTATTTTGTGCATGGAACTTATAAACTGATGTCAAATTTATCAAAACAATCAAACTTCCCAGAAATCATCAAGAGTGTGGAAACCATTCCTCACAAACATTATCTTTTTCCTTCACAGACATTCCTAGCTCCTGGTGAGCCTACGCCTTCTGTAATCTCCCCAATGTGTGAATAATGTCACATCATTCAGGTTAAAAAAAATTCTACCTTCTCAAGCACTTCCATTTGAAATCAAGATAGTGTTCCAGTGTTTGTTTAGCCATCATCAAATGCCTCCAATGTGAAAAGTATTTCTGTACTACATCTTTTACTGGGTTTGAGTTGAAAATTTCCTGCTATCCATGTTCCCACTGGCCTCTAGAAAAGGAAAAATTATTTTAACCTAAACTTCAATTAGCAAGGAAATCTTTGTAAAACTGCTTAGCCTTTGCATCTTAGAAGGATAAAGCAAACAAAATCCACCTCATCTCTACATGGATGAAAGGCTCTACCTAAAATTTGCCATTGACTACTGAAATAATGAGAAATACTTCCCTCCTGGCTAGACTTGCCCATATCAGATTCCTCACCCTCATGGGAGACAGGGCCAACCCACCAGAAAGCAAACCCACTCTTATTCTCTCGCTGCAACAATGCTGGTACAGAGCCATGGAGGGAACACTGTGGGAAAGCAATCCAGACGCAGAGTGAGTTAATATTCTGCTGTCAGAATAAAGCTTCATAAATCATGAATGTGAGGAATTGACAAGGGAACCTACAGTCAAATCAGTTTCTACTCATCAAAGGGTCTCCTTATCCCTGGAAATAATATAAACTTCAAACCCAATCACAAACTGGTCCATTTCCTGTTGCCCAAAGACATGTCTGCTCACATATTTCATTTTAATGGTTTTAACATAAGCGTTCTCCTCATCATTGTAAATTAATACATTCAGATTTTCAAGCTAAAATCTATAACAATAGATAAAAAAAATTGGAAGGCTATCTTTGTAATGTAAAAGGAAATGCTTTGTGTGTACATCACTGTGTGTGAGTATGCGTGAGGTGTGCATGTGTGTTTGTGAGTGTGTGTGTGAGAGAGCGAGCGAGAAGAGGAAGGGAAGGGAAGTAAAATCTACAAAACACAGGAGTTTAGCAGAGTACAAGGATTTCCCAGCTCTCCAAGTGAAATCAGCCATAAATACTTTTTAAATGAGCACCTCAATAGGCACTAGGAGGCCTCCAAGGTTGATCTGTTAGCGCTATACCATTCTTCCAATACCACTCTATTACTCATAGCAATAGCCAAGATGTTCAGAATAGAATGGAAACAAATGCCCTGGCTAAGACTCCTTTCCCAGTCAGTGCATGTGCTGACTTACATAACCCACTGCATAGGAGGACCGTGCATTTTGACTTGTTTTACCTGATGATCGGCTATTAACTATTTTTATTTTACCATCTACTCCTTGTCACTAAAAAGAAGTATTAGAAAAATGAATGGCAAAAGAGTTACATGAATATGTAGCCATGAGCTGCAATGAAGATAATGCATTGAAATGCCCACAAGTCTGATTGAGTCCAAAAGTACTCATAAATATAAGGTTCAAAGCAGACACACTACTTTAATTATACATGGCAGTATAGATATCTAAGGGTCTAAGAACACTGAGAATCATCATTTTGTACTTTGTATGAAGTCTAATAAATTGCCCATTTGGAGTTAAATGTAAAGAGAATAAATAGTAGTTCTGGTTTCCATCTATAATGCAGTAATTATATAGATGTAAATATATGTTAGTGTAGCTTCTTTTTTAACTCAACTACATTAATTGGCACCATAATGTATAAGCTGAACTCTTTCTAAATTCCTTATTCTGAGATGGTCATATAATATGCAGTGTATATCCATATTTGATGTTTTATGGCCTGAAATGCAAATATAATCATTTTAAAAAGACATTTTTGCAGGGTTAAAAGATTGCAAGTACTTAGGTGAGCAGGTAGCAAAGTTGTTCATTGAGTTATCAGGGCTTTTGCACATGTTATATGAATCTTCCAAATGGGTAGAAACAACCTGGTCAGTTCATTGTGATATTCCTTGGGGCCACACATTCAGTGTTCAATACTGCATAGTTTTACCAAAAAAAATTGGCACATATTAGTGTGACAAATCAAAATCATCTGTTTATTCAGATTATGTTTTTGTACAGTATTCAGCTATGCTATAAGCTCACTCTAAATTTGTCAAACCCTTGAGAATAAAATATTTTAACAAATTAAGTTTATTTTGAGTTGATTCTATCCCAGCCTTTCAACAGAAATGCACTCCAGACATATTCTTTATAATATTGTTCAATCTTTGTTGGACCAGCAGTAGTAGTAAAATATTATCTGAGGGGGAAAAATATTCCTTTTATTACTCATCATCCATTTTCCCAGAGTCATGCTGACATTGCAACAATTTTCTAGAAACACAGACAGGTTGGTATTTAAGCTCCAGTTTGACAAAGTTGGGTGAACCTAAAGATGGATGAATCCTGTCCCCAACCACACCTTAAAAGTTGTCACTAAACAAAAAACAGATGTGTTGATTTTAGCTCTATTCAAAATATTTATAAATTCTTTATAAAGTTTTGTTTCAGGATCCTAAAGAAAACAATAATGTTTTAGTTGAATCCTAGATATTTTCATGATTGATTTAATGTTAACAAGGCTATAGATAAGAAATATGTATAAATTATAAGAAGAAATATTTAGGTATTTGGAAGAACAAAATGTAAGAAGTTAAAGGTTTTAGAAGCAGGTCAATCTCAATTTTTTTAAGTCATAAAACTTAAACAGCTACATGCCTTTCCACATCTTTTACTCAACACTACTTAAGAGTGTGGGAAACAGCTGCTTTGTTTGGTTTTAAAGGGAGGAAAATTACTGGAAGAGATGTGTAGTAATGTGTAGGCAGCATCTGGGTTGATTAATCTTCCTTTGGATGGATTCAGCCTCCTTTAAAAGCAAGCTGAAAAAGAAAATTTAAGCCATATAGTATGTTCCACCAGGCTGTTACCAACACATTAACACATCCCACATACAAAGGGTAACCACTGCATTAAGGACCGCAATATTAGTTGTTCCATATTTAGATGTAACACAGCCTGCCCCTTCAAAAAATGTTCATGGTTACCCAAAACAATGAGATTGTAAAGTAAACCATATCTATAAAATGCCTCATAAAATTGTTTTCTCATTTAAAATTTAGAAACAGTATGATAAAAAAAAATATCAAAACTTTAAGAGCATTTTAAAATAGTAGCAAAGCCCAGCTGGTGTGGCTCAGTGGCTTGAGCGTCACCCCATGGATTGAGAGGTCCTGGTTTGAGTCCCCGTCAGGGCACATGTCCAGGTTGCAGGCTCAATCCCCAGTAGTGGGCATGCAGGAAGCAGCCAATTGATGTTTCTCTCTCACATCAATGTTTCTATCTCTCTCCCCATTCCTCTCTCTCTAAAAAAAATCAATAAAAAATATTTTTTAAAATAAAATAGCAAAAATCACACTACCATATAATTCTCAGAATTAAGCTATTAGGTATCTATATATAGTGGAGCAACATTGACACACACTCAATTTCTTATCCTATGTGCTTGCACTTGGAGGGGCGAGAGGGGTGAAGGAAGTCAGAAGAGATCCCTTTTATTACTCATCATCCATATTCCTAGGGTGTGAGGCCACAGAATTAATGCAAAGAACCCCATTGTAATAATTTAGGGGCCGTGAAGGAACATTTCAAGGATAATTTTAAATGTATGAGATTTTTTTTCATGTCCTTACTTTAAAATCTGATTTTCTCATTAGATGTGAGTCTACCATATTTTGTATTTACCTTAAAGTAATCAGAAATATTGCTGCATACATTTGCCATCTCAAAAGAAATTATTTCTGACCAATTGCTTGCTGTTAAGACTGGAGAACAACTCTTTAGACAATATCTGAAATTAAAGAAGACCTCTCATGTTTTAAGTTTGAAACAATGTTTTAACTAGTATAACTCCTTTATCAGACTCTTGGATATCTGTGTTCCCTCCAATTTCCAGAAGTTAGATTGGATATAAAGGAAAAGAATCCAGAATCTCCATTTAAAGGAACTCAGGGAGCCCAGTTTATATCCCAATATATAGAGAGGGCGAGGTGGGAGCAGACCCTGGTCATCTCTAGTTTCTTCCTCTGCTGAAGTCTCATTTTGTGCTCTTATTGCACCTCCTGTATGTATATTTATTTACTGATGGAAGTAAAGCATTCCATTCCTTAATTTCCCAGTTCCCACCAACATGAGACTATATGCATAAGGAATGTATGTAAGGTTTAGAACAGAATAGAATGCTATATCCCTAGGGAAACACAGAGAATACCTTAAAATTTAATGTCAGGCATCCTTTAAATTCCCCCAAGTATTCTTACCTCCAGAGAATTTCACTACTCATTTCTTCTCCTTTATCTCTGGAATCCTATGTTCCTTCTTCCCTACTCCTCATCTGCTCTTCTAAGCTTGACAACTTCAAATGTCTTATACAAGACCTGTTGCCATCTTTGTGTGTAACTACCAGCTTCCCAGCCACTTCCTGGCACCTGCTACGTCACAGAAAAGAGGGGAGAGAGAGCAATACTTCCACGACTAGTCTGTTAAGATGTTGAGCTAAACATAGAGAGGGCTTTAAAAAAAAATAACTCAAATGCCTGCAGGGGCCAAACAGGAGGCAAGCCAGGGGCAAAAACAAGTGGAGTACTGCAGAGTTGGGGAGAGCATGCCCCGTCTAGGGTAGACAGCGGCTCATCAGCCCGGCTGCTACTGCCCTCTGTGAATTTGAACCTCTGTTATTTGCAGATTTTGGGATATTGTATTGGGGCAAAACTGTTCACTGTTCTCATGAGCTATATATACATGTTAGCTGAACCTTCCTAATGAAGGGAGAAAATCTACTTTAAGTATTACTTTAATTATACATGACACTACATGGCTAAAAAGTGTCAAGACACTCTCATAAATATAGAACTTTATTCTCTTAGTATGCTATTTATAAATCTCTATTTCTAATCTTCCAAAAGGAGGAAAATCAATTTAAAATAGAATTATAAGGGGGAAGTACATTTAATTGGTTTTCCCTGAAATCCTATTCTTCTGGTTCATTTTCATAAATATCTCAATTAAATAACTCGAGTTCATGTCTCACATATGGAGGCACATTCAAAAGTCCAAGATTATCCATGATTCCCCTGAGGAAGTACAGTCATTGCTTAGTCATCTCTTACGTTGCCATACAACTGCTAACAGTTGCTTTCTTCTTTTTGGTCACTGGTCCCCACACACCCTTCTTCCTTCATTCTCTAAGAAGCCAATAATACAAGGACATTACATGTATAAAAGACTCAACGGTTAAGATTAAATGAGGGTGAACTCAGTATACCTGAAATAAAAAAGGAGTCTAAAAAGAGTACTGGGCGTAATTTTTCTTAGGATTCTTCTGCCACACATTCTGCCTATACCTTATCTTACATCATTTCTTCACTTGCTCACATCTCTAAGCAGAAATGTCTGCCACTTTCCTGGTTCCTCTGGTTGTGGATATCTTATACAGTTTTACTTCCCCCCCTCCCCCCATTTCTTTGTTTTGTTTTGTTTGTTTTATAGCTTGCTTGTTTTCTTATTTAAGAAGGCCAATATTAGGCCCGGCCGGTGTGGCTCAGTGGTTGAGCGTTGACCCATGCACAAAGAGGTTGCTGGTTCGATTCCCGGTCAGGGCACATGCCCAGGTTGTGGGCATGATCCCCAGTGGGAGGCATGCAGGAGGCGGCCAATCGATGTTCTTTCTCATTGATGTTCTCTCTCATCAGTGTTTCTCTCTTTCCCTCTCCCTTCCTCTCTGTTTAAAAAATCAATAAAGAAAAAAATTTTTTGAAGAAGGCCAATATTCAATCAAACCACTGTTACTAAGTGCATCACATTGTCCAAGTTACTTGACTTCCTTACTTACAAGATTAAGAAAATAATATCTATTTTTTAAAATAATGTTTATTTTTTATTAAAGTTGGCATAGAATTTCCTACCAGTTTCAGGTCTACAATACATAATTCACTAAGTGATCACCCCAATAAGACCAACACCCATCTGACACCATACATGGTCTTCAAACATTATCGACAGTATTCCTTATTCTGTACTTTACATCCCTGTAACTATTTTTTAAACTGGCAGTTTGAAATGGGTCTCTTAAATGCAGCATATGTATGGGTCTTGCTTTCTAATCCATTCAGCCATCCTATATCCTTTGACTGGAGCAATTAAACCATTTACATTTATAATAATTATTAAAAGGTATGTAGTTAATGCCATTTTATTATTCATAATTTCCATATTTTTTCTTCTTCTTAAGGAAGTCCATTTAATTTTTCTTGTAATACTAGTTTGATGGTGATAAACTCTTTTAGCTTTTCCTTGTCTGGAAAGCTCTTCAATGTCCTCTGATTCTAAATGATAGCTTTGCTGGTAGAGTAATATCATTTGTAGGTCCTTGCTTTTCATCACGTCAAATGTTTCCTGCTAATCACTTCTGGCCTGCAAAGTTTCTGTTGTGAAATCAGCTGATAGTCTTATGCGAGCTCCCTTGTAAGAAACTAACTTCTTTGCTCTTGCTGCTTTTAAGATTCTTTGTCTTTAACATTTGCCATTTTAATTATGATGTGTCTTGGTGTGGGCCTCTTTCAGTTCATCTTGGTTGGGACTCTCTGTACTTCCTGGACTTGTATGTGTATTTCCTTCACCAGGTTTTTATTATCAATTTTTCAAATAAGTTTTCAATTCCTTGCTCTCTCTCCTCCTTCTGGTACCCATATGATGCAAGTGTTGGTATGCTTGATGTTGTCCCAGAGGATCCTTAAACTATCCTCATTTTTTTGTATTCTTTTTTCTTCTTGCTGCTCTGATCAGGTGTTTTCTGTTATCTTGTCTCCCAAATTGCTGATTCAATCCTCTGCTTCGTCTAATCTGTTGATTCTTTCTAATATAGTCTTCATTTTGAGTTACTGTATTCTTCATTTCTTTTTTGTTTTCCATCTCCATTTTTATGTTTTCTATCTCTTTGTTAAAGTTATCACTGAGACCATTGAGCATCCTTACAACCAGGGTTTTGAATTCTGCATGTGGTAGATTGCTTATCTCCATTTTGTTTAGTCTTGGGGAGAGAGTTTTATTCTGTTCCTTCATTTGGGACATGTTTCTTTGTCTCCTCATTTTGGCTGACTCCCTGTGTTTGTTTCTATGTACAGGCAGAGCTTCAACTTTTCCAAGTCTTGGTAAAGTGGCCTTATGTAGCAGGTGTCATGTGAGGCCCAGTC
Source organism: Tadarida brasiliensis (assembly GCA_030848825.1). Taxonomy (NCBI): domain Eukaryota; kingdom Metazoa; phylum Chordata; class Mammalia; order Chiroptera; family Molossidae; genus Tadarida; species Tadarida brasiliensis. The sequence continues at coordinate 86,973,014 of CM061260.1, read as the reverse complement.
TTCAGGTGGTTCTCAATGATGGCTGTTCCATAGTTTAGTTGTAATTTTAATGTAGTGGTGGAAGTAGGTGAACACAGTGTTTACCTACTCCACCATCTTGACCAGAAGTCCATGAGAAAATAATCTATTAATAGCCCTGTTGTAAGGATTAAAAGAAGTAATTCATTCATGTGTTCAACTCATGGGTGGTACTCAAAGAATTTTCTCTCCTCCTCCCCACTTCCTGCCTTCCTCTCTTTAACTTTCAAACTTTGTTTATCCTCCCTCTGTCTCTCCTCAATCCAAAGTGAAGCTATTTCTTCTTGGTCCCCTCAAGTCACCAATAATATAAATTCTGTTATATTTTGTCTTTCTAAATTTATTTTAAAATTTAAAATAGAAAATTGAACACACCCTTCTGATGCCAATAAATGATTCACTGACTTTTTCCTGAGTAAGAATCACACTTTCCTAAGCAGAATCCCACAATCAACTCCATGAAGTTCCTCTTTTTCTATTCTTCTTGACTAGCTTTCCATAGGGTTTAACCTTTAAACCCTGTAAATCCAAAGTAACTTGTACTTTTTCTCAAATCTCCCATTTTCCAACATTCCATATCTCTTCTTTTCATCTCAAACTCTAGCCTTCATCATGCATTAGAATTACTTTAGCTCATTTTGTTTCTATTCCATTCACCATTTATGACATTAGCATTTAAAACATCCATTGCCTATATACATGATAATCTTGTCTATTACAAAACCCATAGTGAATAAAATCCACAATAATTTAAGGAAGATATTTTTGCCTTGAGAATATTTTAATAATTATGTTTCCCATGGCAAACATAATTCCCATTAAGACTCATATCAAGGCCAAATAATACAGGGTTTTAAACAACTGGATTGGGGGGGGCGGTGTTATAATTCCAATGCATCAGATTTTTAAATCTCAACAATATGTACCTACAGATTAAAGGAAATGATGATGCTAATGTTTGTTGTTTTTAAATAATTGAATGCTGAGGTACTGTGTTTGTGAATAAATGTGAAACAGTTGTTTCTTTAGGTTGTTAACAGAATCTTTATGCTGTACATAGGAATGTCTTGTAAGCGAGAGAAATGGAAGGTTTCTTGTATAGAAACATAGACTGAAACAAAATTGATTTAAATATGAAATTATCCCAGCTGAAAAATAATAAAGTTGGCATTCATAATCATTGTGGCATCTCAGATTCATCTTAGATGTCAACAGATTATGAATACTGCATCACTAAATGACTTTCCAGGAATGTTTTCAAGAATGATCACACACATTCTGTTCCTGGCACATCACAGATGGAAAGAATATATAGAATCCAATCCCTTTATGCAGAGTTAAGAGGCAACCAATCCTTAGGATTTCTGATGCCTCTTTACACAGAGGAGAGTCATCATGTAACTCAAAGCTTTGACTGCTCCAAAATAAGTCTTGGCCTGAAGCTCCATGGAAGTTAAGATAAGCCTTTGCAGAACAGTATTCAGGAAAAACAGAAAGATAGATTTTTTTTTCAGTTGCTAAATTCACATATACTTCAATAATACCAATTAAAGAAAACATAGCTTTTCCAAAACTGTTGTCCATAAGTGAAGGTTTATATTTGTGAGATTACCTTTCTTATCATTTACCCTACAAAACTTGGTGAGTGAACACAGGGTAAAATATAAACAATCCCAAGGATTTACTTCCCTATTCAGCTCAGAAAAAGGCAAACTTTTTTTTTTTTTCTCCTCATATATAACCCTGGCCCATTTGGCTCAGTAGTTAAAGCATCAGCTCTTAGACCAAAGGTTCGCGGGTTCAATTCCCAGTCAAGGCCACGTACCTGGGTTTCAGGTTAGATCCCTGGATCTGGTCTGGGTTGATGTGTCTCTCTCACATCAATGTTTGTCTCTCTCTCTCTTTCCCTTCCTCCCTTTCTCTAAAAATCAATGGAAAAATATCCTCAGATGAGGATTAACAAAAAATAAATAAAAGTAATAATTTAATTTGTAGGTAAACACAAAAAAGCAGAACTGCACAGTATGATATGATGTAAGAGGACAGGGCTGGCACACCTGCCCCAGACATCTCTTCCTTTCATCTGAATGGTCACTTCCAGTAGCGCAGTTGGTTAGAACATTGTCCCAATATGCCAAGGTGGCAGGTTTGATCCCTGGTCAGGGCACAAACAAGAATCAACCAATGAATGCAGCAATAAGCAAAATAACAAATCTATGTTTCTCTTCCTCTCTCTCTCTCTCTCTCTCTCCCCTTTCTCTCTATCTCTCTTCCCCTCTCTCTCTAAACACCAATAAATTAAATATTTTTTCAAAAAGTAACTAGAATGTTTTGATCAATCATATTACATGACTAAAGATTTATAAGGACATTTCAAAATAATTTAATAGTCTGCTTTAATCAAAGTATCAATACCAAAAAAAATTTATTTTTGTTCTCTGTTGAGCAGACCACACTGGAAAATTGGATTAAACTGTAAGAAGCATTAATATGTGTTGCATATCTAATGACTTCTAAAAATTATTTTTAATTTTAAGGTCATTATAATCATAAGTTTCTTGCTAATTGCATCTCCCTGTAAACTTTATAAGCCATTGTTTATCATCTATTCTAGGTATTTACAATCTGGATTGCCCAGAGGTCTAGATATTCTAGAAGGCACAAGTTCTATTACATAAAATTGGTATTTTTTTGTAATTCAAAAATGATCAAACATCAGCTGTTTCATATAACTAGGCCTAGAGTAATGAACAGGAGTGGTTAATAAATGCAATAATAAGGGCTTCTGGGCAAGATGGCAGAGTAGGTAAACGCAGTACTCACATCATCCTACAACCACATTAAAATTGCAACTAAAGTACAGAACAACCATCAAGAACTGCCTGAAATCTAGCTGAACATAGTCATATAACTAGCTATAAAGAAAAAGCTGTGCCCAGCCAGTGTGGCTCAGTGGTTGCGCGTCGACCCATGCACCAGGAGGTGGCCGGTTCGATTCCCCATCAGGGCACATGCCCAGTTGTGGGCCTGATCCCCAGTGGGGGGCATGCAGGAGGTGACCAATCGATGTTCTCTCTCTCCCTCTCCCTTCCTCTCTCTCTAAAATCAATAAAGAAAAAAAAATTTTTTTTAAAGAAGCCGCAGCTAGACTTGTAGAGATGGAGAGATGGAATAGCTAGTCCCACACCCACATGTGGTTAAAAATCAAGAGGGATATTTCAGCTGCCCAGGTTCCCCCTGAGGAACGAGGAGTCTTAGCCCCACACTAGAACCTGTAGCCCAGGGTTCCAGTGCCGGGGAGAGAAACCCCCGAAACTTTTGGCTCTCAAAACCAGTGGGGATTGTCACTAAGTGAGACAGAAGAATGCTGCAGTCCCAGGGAGTTCCTCTTAAAGGACTCGTGCTCGGACTTACTCTGACTCACTCCCTCTGAGCTCCAGCACTGAGACAGCAGCTCTCAAAGCACATCAGGGACATGCAGGGAGAAACAATTGTCTTGTTTTGAGGCGAGAGCTAGAGGGCAGTTTTCTCTCAGACAGAAGTGCTGGAAGAGGCCATTGGTCCTTTGCTGAGCCCTACCACTATAGGTGCAGGTGGGGGCCATATCCATGTTTCCATCAATGAGGCTAAACTGTTTGCCCCGCCTTGGTGATTCCCTGAACCCTGCCCCAATCAACTTTGGGGCCCACCCAAGCCATTTTCAGTGACTTTACCATACAAAATGCCTGTGTTGGCTCATGCTGTGGGCTTTCCTAAAATCTCTCAGTTTCACAAACCACAAACAAGCAACATCTGGCCTTGGCATGCCCTTTATCTCTAAGTGTCCATAGGCCCGCCTCTAGCAGAAGCTTAGCTTCCCCTGGACACCTCCGAGTCCAGCAAAAGTAACAGCCATCTTTGAATCCAATGCACGGTGGCAGTAGGCAGGGCACAGGTGACTGGTGACCTTGGCCTGTACCTCCCAGGAGTACCCAGAGCCAGCACATGTGGTGTATACAGCTTCAAATCACCCAGAAGCAATACCCAACCACCTCAACAAATGACGTATTTAAAAGGCAGACTTATCAGGCACCAGAGCCTCTCTGAATGGAGTCCGCTCTGTGGGGTCGGCTCCTGCATGGCAGCCCTTCCACTGTGGTACAGCCAGTCCTCACAGCCATCAGCCTAGGGATAAATCCTTCTCATTGATCAGATGATCAGGGAGGCTATGCCATTGAGATCTATAGGACAGTTACTACATAAGGCCACTCTAGCAAGACTGGGAGACATCCCTGCTCTTTGTAATTCACAGAAGCAATACAGGCAGGCAGCTCAAATGAGGAGACAAAGAAACATGTCCCAGATGAAAGAACAGAATAAAACTCCAGAAAAAGAACTAAACAAAATGGACACAAGCAATCTACCACATGAAGAGTTCAAAACACTGCTTATAAGAATGTGCAATAAACTCAGTGAAAACTTTAACAAAGAGATAGGAAACATAAAATAGAGAGAGGAAACATAAAAAAAGAACCAGTCATAAATGAAGACTACAGTAGCTGTAATGAAAAATACATCATAACAAAGAATCAACAGTAAGGTAGATGAAGCAGAGGATCAAATTGGTGATTTAGAAGGTAAGGAAGCAGAAAACACTCCATCAGAGCAGCAGAAAGAAAAAAGAATTTAAAATAAATAAATAAAGATAGTGTAAGGGGCCTTTGGGCCAGTTTCAACCATATCAACATTTGTATCATGGGGGTGCCAGAAGGAGAAAAGAGAGAGCAAGGAATTGAAAACCTATTTGAAAAAAATAACAGAAACCTTCCCTAACCTGGAAAAGGAAATTGGCATACAAGTCCAAAGAGCACAGACAGTCCCAAACAAGATGAACTGAAAGAGACCCACACCAAGACCCATCATAATTAAAATGGCAAAGGCTAAAGACAAAGAAAGAATTTTAAAAGCAAAAAGAGAAAGGCAGTTAGTTATCTACAAGGGAGCACCCATAAAACTGTGAGCTGATTTCTCAACAGAAATTTTGCAGGCCAGAAGGGGTTGGCAAGAAATATTTGAAGTGATGAAAAGCAAGGACCTACAACCAAGATTACTTTACTCAGCAAGGCTATCATCTAGAATTGGAGGACAGATAAAGAGGTTTCCAGACAAGAAAAAGCTGAAAGAGTTCATCAACACCAAACCAGTATTACAAAAATGATAAAGGGTCTTTTTTAAGAAGAGAAAAAAATTTAATATAAATAAAATGGCAATAAATATATATCTATCAACAATTACTTTAGATATAAATGGATTAAATTCTCCAATCAACAGACATATGGTGGCTGAAGGGATAACAGCAAGACCTTCACATACACTGTCTATAAGAGACTGACTTCAGATCAAAAGACACACACAGACTGAAAGTAAAGGCATGGAAAAATATATTTCACAAAAATGAAAACAAAACAAACAAAAAAGCTGGGGTAGCAATAGTTACACCAGACAAAGGCTAGAACAAGAGACAAGGAAGAACCTAGCAAGTTTTCCTCTTGTGGTTATTTACCCAAAGAAACCCAAAAACATTACATCGAAAAGACATATGTATCCATATGTTCATTGCAGCATTATTTACAATAACAAAGATAAGGAAAAACTTAAGTGTCTATCATAGATGAATGGATAAAGAATTGGTGCACATACATGATGGAATATGATTCAGCCATTAAAAAGAATGAAATCTTGCCATCTGCAACAACATGCATGGATCTACAGGGTATGGTGCTGAGTGAAATAAGTTAGACAGAGGAAGACAAATGCCATATAATTTCACTTATATGTGAAATCTAAAAAACAAAATAAACCAACAAACAAACTAAAAATACAGAGAATAGTTTGATGATTTCCAGATGAAAGGGGGTTGGAGGAATAGGTGAAAAAGGTAATGGGATTAAGAAGTAGAAATTGGTAGTTACAGAATAGTCATGGGGATGTAAACTACAGCATAGGGATATAGTCAACAATACTGCAATAACTATGTATGGTGTCAGATTTATCAGGGTGATCATTTCGTAAGTTATATAATCACTATATATACACCTGAAACTAATATAATTATTGTATGTCAACTGTAATTGAAAAATTAAAAATTATTTAAAATAAAAGATAAATAAATGTAATAAAACAAATAAGTTATTTTTCCTAGTTCTGAACTGTAAAGGTTGTCACAATATAGGCTTACCTTGGTGACCAGAGGCTGTAAATGTTAATTAAATATAGTTTTATTTAATAAAATAAATAATTATTTAATAGTTTGATAAATATAAAACTTTACATAGCAGCTTTAAAATTTCCCATAACAGTAATCCAAACAATTTAGATATACAAAAATAGAAAACGTTATTTTCCTCTAGCTAAATTCAACATAATTCTCAAATGCTCATTTCTTTCAGCAGGAGGAAAAAAAATCTACATAATAAACTTATTTACTTTCTGACCATTCAACAATCTCTTTTTGGATTACCAACCAAATTCAGTATTCACTTCCCCTCCATTCTCCATTTCTTGGGGGTAATCTAAGCTTCAGAGTCTTAATATTATAATTTTAAAGAAGGAAGTTTCACTTTGCAGATTCTTATTGTAGGGGAGGAAAAATTTTTTCTCACCCCTCTTAGAGTTCCTGACTGAGTCTGAAGATTAAACTGACAAAGACAGATTAACAGGAGAAATATATATAAATTTTATTGAACTTTTTCAGGTACATGGGAGCCTTCACAGGAGAATCAAGAGCTGAAAACGTGGCCAGAGCAGGAAGCTTTTATACCTTTTAGACAAAGAATCAATCAATTTGTGAAAAATTAACAACACAATGGGTTTTGGGCTAAGAGTAGTAAATGACACAAAAGTAATTAGGAAGATAAGAATTAGTTTAACAAGGTTTGTTTTTACAGATGTCTTGCCCCCAAATACCCCGTTTCTGATTATAAACATGGCTTCTCTTCCTCTAGTACACGGAGGGTAACTTTGACAAGGGAGTTTTGTAACCTGTTTCAGGAAAGAAGGTCAGAGTGACCCTTCCTGCTTCTCCCCGTTTTTAATCCCTTCAGCTTATATTTAATACACCAAGGTGCCATATTTTGGAGTCGTGTGTCCTGAATCCCATCATTATCTTCAGACATCCATTAGTGTTCAATTCCTTCATTCTTCTTCCAGCTGGAGAAAGGCAGTATGACATACAGAGATTACCTAACAGTCCTGTCCTGTTGGCTCATCTCTCTCCTCAGCTCCCACATCCTGCCTTCAGAAGCAGCTAGGCTTCTGGTTTCATAGGCTCTGCTACAGACTCCTTCATCCTTTACTACAGTTCCTTGGCAAGCATAGCACCTTTAACTCTTTACTGCTTTTCATCCCACACTTGACTATTTTCAGATCTCTTCTACATCCAGCAGAAAACTTTAAGTGGTGAGTGGGGACAGGAGATTTATCTTTTTCTAGCTAGACATACACTGCTGACATTTTTCAGTATGATGAATTTTCTCATAGCTCTAGACAGGATCTGAGGCAAATAATACATCTATTCACAGAGTCTCACATGTAGGAGATTCATCCTCTCTACTGGGTGATTGGTGAGTGGTGGTGGTAGTGGAGACTGACAAAAAAACAACAGAGTTCCATGCTAAATTCTGCTTTCCTCTCTTAACCCTCTCTAAATCCCTCCCCTATACCTAGAAATGATTATCTCCTTTTCATGTGGAGGTAAAACTAAGTTTATATTTATAATGTGCATATAATTTTTTTTATCTCTCTTCATTCTTCTGTTTATGATATAAATAGATGCTCTTGGGTCTCCAAATTCTGCTTTTAATCCTTAAAACCAAATTGAAAAAACTTTTAACTAAAAAAATAATCAATACTGAAGATTTCTTCTCTCCAATTTCAGGATATTGCAGTCAAAAGCCATACAGAAATTCAAGAACTACATTTCCAGCCCTGGCTGGTCTGGCTCAGCGGTTAAAGCATCGGCCTGTGGGCCAAAGAGTCCAGGGTTTGATTCTGGTCAAGGGCATGTACCTCAGTTACGGTTCATCCCTGGCCCCAACCGGGGTCATGTGGGAGGCAACCAATAGATGTGTCTCTCTCACATGGATGTTTCTCTCTCTCTCTCTTCCTCCCTCCTGCTCTATCTGAAGATAAATGGAAAAATATACTGGAGTGAGGATTAAAAAAAAAGAAACTACATTTCCAGACAGATTCACCCTCCATTGTAATGAATACCACTGATTTAGATAATAGTTGTAAAGCAATATTATTCATAATATAATTATCTTCACACTATTCTTATTGATATCGTTTCTTTTCTTTTGTCTTCATTTTTTTATTAATTTATTTTTGTTACATGTTTCTCCTTTTACCCCCATTGACACCCTCCTCCTGATCCCCCCCACCCCCCACATTGTTGTCTATGTCCATTGGTTACACATACATGCATATAAGTTATTTGGTTTATCTCTTCCCGCCCCCCATCCCCTTCTTATGCAGTATGTCAGTCTGTACCCTACTACTATGTCTCTGGGTCTATTTTGTTCATCAGCTTATTTTGTTCATTATATTCCACAAATAAGTGAGATCATGTGATATTTGTATGAGTACTCTATATGTTTTGGAAATTAACCTTTTATCTAATATATTGTTGGCAATTATGGTCTTCCATATAGTGGGTTCCCTTTCCATTTTGATGCTTGTTTCTTTTGATGTGCAGAAGCTTTTTCTAGTTTGATGTAGTCCCATTGATTCATTTTTTCCTTTGTTTCTCTTGCTTTAAGCATTGTATCAGTGAAAATTCTGCTGCACCTGATGTCTGAAATTTTGTTGCCCATATTTTCTTCTAGGATTTTTATGGATTCACGAGTCACATTTAAGTCTTTTACTCATTTTGAGTTTATTCTTGTGTATGGTATAAGTTGGTGGTCTAGTTTTATATTTTTGCTTGTTGCTGTCCAATTTTCCCAACACCATTTATTAAAGAGGCTGTCTTTGCTCCATTATATGCTCTTGCCACCTTTGTCAAATATTAATTGAGTATAATGTCTTGGGCCAATTTCTGGGTTCTCTGTTCTGTTCCATTGATCTATATGCCTGTTCTTATGCCAGTACCAGGCTGTTTTGATTACAATGGCTTTGTAGTATAACCTGATATCAGGTACCATGATCCCTCCTACTTCGTTCTTTTTCAAGATTTCCGTGGCTATTGTTCTAGTTCCATGAAATATATCATTGGTATTTTAATGGTGATTGCATTGAGTCTATAGATTGCTTTGGGTAGTATGGACATTTTAATGATGTTAATTCTTCCAATACATGAACAAGGTATATGCTTCCACTTTTTAATATCTCCTTCTATTTTTTTTTTCAATGACCTGTAGTTTTCTGAGAACAGGTCCTTTACTCCTTTGGTTAAGTTTATTCCTAAGTATCTTAGTTTTTATGCCACAATGGTAAATGGGATTTATTTTAGTTTCTCTTTCTGTGAGTTCATTATTGGTGTATAAGAATGCCGTCAATTTCTTGATGTTGATTTTGTATCCTGCTACTTTGTCAAATTCATTTATTAGCTCTAGTAGATTTTTGATGGAGTCTTTAGGGTTTTCTTTGTACAATATCATGCCATCTGCAAATAATGACAGTTTCACTCCCTCCTTTCCAATTTGGATCCCTTTTATTTTTCCTTCTTGTTTAATTGCTGTTACTAAGACTTCCAGTACTATATTAAATAAGAGTGGCAAAAGGGGGCATCCTGTCTTGTTCCTATTCTTAAGGGAAATGTTTTTAGTTTTTGCCTATTGAGTAGGATGTTGGCTTTAGGTTTTTGCCTTTATTATGTTGAGATATGATCCCCCTATTCCCACATTGCTGAGCGTTTTTATCAGAAATGGATGCTGGATTTTGTCAAATACTTTTTCAGTGTCTATTGATATGATCATATGGTTTTTATCTTTCATTTTGTTTACTTGGTATATCATATTTATTGATTTGCAAATATTGTAGCAGCCTTGCATCCCTGGGATGAATCCCACTTGGGCATGGTGAATAATTTTTTTGATGTATCGCTGGATCTGATTTGCTAATATCTTGTTAAGGATTTTGGCATCTATGTTCATCCTGGATATTGAACTGTAGTTTTCTTTCTTTGTAGTGTCTTTGTCTGGTTTTGGAATTAGAATTATGCTGGCCTCATAAAATGAGTTTGGAAATTTTCCTTCTTGGATTTTTTGGAATCGTTTGAGGAGAATGGGTGTTAGATCATCTCTGAATGTTTAGTAAAACTCTCCCATGAAGCCGTCCGGGCCTGGGCTTTTGTTTGCTGGGAGTTTCTTCATTACATTGTCAATTTCCTTAGTTGTTATTGGTTGGTTCAAGGTTTCTATCTCTTCCCAGTTCACTTTTGGGAGACTGTGCATTTCTAGAAATTTGTCCATTTTGCCTAGATTGTCCAATTTGTTGGCATATAATTGTTCACAGTATTTTTTAATAATCCTTTGAATTTCTGTGGTGTCAGTTGTTACTTCTACTCTTTCATTTCTGATTTTGTTTATTTGGGTCCTCTCTTTTTTGTTGCTTGGTGGGTCTGGCTAAGAATTCATCAATCTTGTTTATCTTTTCAAAGAACCAGCTCTTTGTTTCATTGATCTTTTGAAATTTTTTTTTTTTTTTTAGTTTCTATGTCATTTATTTCTGCTCTGACCTTTGCTATTTCTTTCCTTCTACTTGCTCTGGGGTTTTCTTTTTGTTTACTTTCTAGTTCTTTAAGTTGTAGGGTTAGAAAGTCAACTAGGAATTTTTCTTGTTTCTTCAAGTAGGCCTGTAGTGCTATGAACTTCCCCCCCAGGACTGCTTTCGTTGCGTCCCATAGATTTTGTGTTGTTGTGTGTTCATTTTCATTGGATTCCAGGAAGTTTTTAATTTCTTCCTTGTTCTCTCTGGTAGCCCATTCATTGTTTAATAACATGCTATTTAGCCTCCATGTGTTTGAATGTTTTTGTGTGGTTTTGTTGTAATTGATTTCCAGTTTCATGCCATTGTGGTCTGAGAAGATGCTTGATATGGTTTCAATCTTCCTGACTTGTAGAGGCTTAGTTAGTGTCCTAACATGTGGTCTGTCTTTGAGATTCTCCCATGTGCACTTGGGAAGAATGTGAATTCTGCAGTTTGGGGGTGTAACTCTCTGTAGATATCTATTACATCCATTTGCTCTAGTGCATCCCTTAGAGTTCTGTTTCCTTGTTAAGTTTTTGTCTGGAGGATTCATCCAGTGATGTCAGTGGGGTGTTGAAGTCCCCTGCTATGATTGTATTGCTGTTGATTTCTCCTTTGAAGTCTACCAGGAGTTTTTAATGTATTTTGGTGCTCCTATGTTGGGTGCATATATGTTTACCAAGGTTATATCCTCCTGTTGGATAGGTCCTTCCGATATTCTGTAGTGGCCTTCTTTGTCTCTAGTTATGGCCTTCATTTTGAAGTCTATTTTATCGGACATGAGTATTGCTACCCCAGCTTATTTTTCCTTTCCGTTTGCTTGGGAAAATTTTTTCCATCCCTTCACTTTCAACCTATGTGAGTCTTTTGTTATGAGGTGGGTCTCTTGTAAACAACACATATATATGTCATGCTTTCTTATCCATTCAGCTACTCTGTGCCATTTGATCCAGGCATTTACTCCATTTACATTTAAGATTATTATTGATATGTACTTATTTATTGCCACTTTTGTTCATTATGGTTATGTTTCTCTTCTTATTTCTTCAGCTTTTCACGGCAGTCCTTTTAACATTTCTTAGAGTGCTGGTTTGGTGCTAATGTATTCCCTTAACCTTTTTTTTTTTTTTTTTTGTCTCAGAATCTCTTTACTTCACCTTCTATTTTGAATGACAGCCTTGCTGGATAGAGTAGTCTTTGATTCAGGTCCTTGTTTTTCATTACCTTGATTACTTCATGCAATTCCCTTCTGGTCTGTAGTATTTCTGTTCAGAAGTCAGCTGATAGCCTTATGGGGTTCCTTCCTAGATAACCTATTGCTTAACTCTTGCTGCCTTTAGGATTCTTTGTCTTTGATATTTGGCATTTTAATTATGATATGTCTTGGTGTGGGTCTCTTTGGGTTCCTCTTACTTGGGGCTCTCTATGCTTCTTGAACTTGTATGCCTTTTTTTCCTTCACCAAGCTAGGGAAGTTTTCTGTCACAATTTCTTCAAATGTATTCTCTAACCCTTGCTCATTTTCTTCTCTTCTGGCACTCCTAGGGTGCGGATGTTGTTACATTTCATATTGTCCCACAGTTCTTTTAGGCTGTTTTCCTGTTTTTTAATTGTTTTTTCTTTTTGGTTTTCTGATTGGGTGAGTTTTTCTACCCTTTCTTCTAATTTACTGATCCAGTCCTCGGCTTTCTCTACTCTGCTGGTTATTCCTCGCAATGTGTTCTTTATTTCTGCTATGTCATTTTTCATTTCCAATTGGTTGATTTCCAATGTTTCCATACCTTTATTCATGCTGTTGAGCTTCCTCATGATTATTACTCTGAACTGTACCTCTGATATCTTGCTTAATTCTATGTCATTTATTTCTTCTCCTGCAGAATTATTTTGTTCTTTCATTTGGGATTTGTTTCTTTGTTTTGCCATTTGGCTGTCTCAGTGGGTTTTGGAGCCTGCCAAGTTTTCCCTGTGGGTGTTGATGTTCCACTGGTTGTGGCTCCCTCTACTGGGTTTGGATGAGTATGGGAGGACCCATGTTAAACAACACTGTCAAGTCTTACTTTCCTGGATAGGTTTGCAAGCCCAGGAAATGTTCAGTTATCCTCTACCTTTTTGCCTGGAGACTAAGTCTCAGTTACTTAAAGAGCCTCAATTTGTAGCTCTCAGCTGAATAAAAAATCCCTCAAGTGTAAGAGGATTTCCAGTGGGTGGGGCACTTGCTTGTGATCAGACTTGATGTTAATGAGCCTCAATCTGCATTTCTCTGGCCTGGTCTTGTGGTGTTGACTTCCTGCAGGAGAGGCTGTTGCTTCTCCCCAGGGCTCTGGCAACAAGCTCTTTAAGTAAGATGACTACTGTCCTGTGAGGGAGTGATTCAGCACAAAACTCCCAGTGTCCTCCCATCCAGCTCTCTCCTGAGCCAGGAGCCCCGGACTCTCTCCACACAGTTCCAGTCCAGTCCACCCTCCCTCTGCTGGAACCCAAAGTGAGTGTCTGTAGCTAATTTGGTGCTTTTTAAAACACTTGCTTTCTCAGAGGGAAGCACACTTAGCTAATTCGGCTCTCTGCTGCTGAATGTGGGCTCCTAGCCCACCCTCAGGTGCCTCCGCAGTTCCTACCAGGCTCGATTTGGCATCCTTTTTCAGTTCCTGGTTGTTTGGGCTCTCTCCAGCTGCTTTTCAGTTGGTTTTCCCTAATGATTTGTCTTTATTTTAGTTGTAATTCCAGTTTGGTCCTGGGAGATGGTCTGTGTAGCTTCAATTCAGCCTTCTGCCATTTTCCAACCTCTCTTCATATAGTTTCTGTGTTCTTATAATAACCCTTTAAGTTATGTCAAGAATAGAATTAACATGTTGAATATTACTAACTACCATGTTTTATAATTTATCTTTTGATGCTCATAACAATGCTATGCAAACACAGAATTGCCCCATTTTACACATGAGAAGACTAAAGTTCCACAATGACTAAAGTGATTATTCAAGTTTACCTGACATTGAATGCTGGAGCTAAAATCTAATCTAGAGCTTCCTTGTCTTTCCTACTACAACATATATTTTATATGTGATATCTGAAATGTATATAATAGTATATATATAATCATTTAAATAATTATTGGGGAAAATACAAGTAATACTCTGTAATGATACAACTATATGTTTGTAAATTTCAAACCACTAGACTAACACAGATGTATATTGGAAAGAAACATTGAAAACCTCTCTAATAACTTTTTCATCATAGTACACGATTTATGGCTTTCTGCCATTTGATAATGAAAGTTAAGTTTGCTCTGCTTTTACTGGAATTGGGTATAATAACTCATTCCCCAAAACCAATTTATATAGAAAACGTATTCAATACAAAGATGATTGAGTTCCTGTATTTCTCTTTTGTCATTTGGCAGCAATTTGTGTGAGACCCAAGAAAGATAGAGTGAGAACTGATGGTAGTTATTTCTTCAAGATATGTGGAAAAAAACCAAGGGCATTGAAAGCATCTGTCAGTTAAAATCATTCATTTTAGATTAAGCTCATGGTCTGTACTGACAGAAATCCCAAAGAAGACATCTATCTTGAAGGATTAATAGAGTTTTATCCGAGGATTATTTCTGGTCCAAAAAAAAACCATTTTTTCAGTAGCTCATTTGACAGCCATTGTGGCCATAGACAGCAGTGGACAGTTGAATCTATTTTTTCCAAGGTGTGCAATGTTAGACTCAGTCTTTGGTAACTTTATAACTTATTTTGAAAGCACAATGGAATTTGTAACCTCTGTTCACCGACACTCAATAAATGTGTCAGTTACCTCTATCATTGAAAATAAAAGTTTTGTGAATGCAATAATTATAAGCTGGTTGGCAACTCCATTTGTAGAACTGACAATTTCAATTTCTGAGCTTTTAGTATCTTTTATAATCTCTGAAGTCGAGACCATAAAGTCATGTCTTTTCCCATATATTTCAAACTATGGAGTGTTTTTCACTTCAGCAATCAATATTGTGGTTATCCCCTCAACAACCATTCCAAACATTCTCCATCATGAAGCTGCTGTGTGGATTGGCTGAGATCAGGTAGACCTTGAGTGATCCACATCTTTGTGGATAATCTCAAATTACTTAATACAACTATTGTTACAGCAATCTACATAGTAAACGGTTCTGGCAATCTAAGACCAATTCAATCAAAGCATAACATTTTCCTGGACACTGAGATAAAAATTAGCCAATCATCACAAAAGTATGGTATTTATAAAGTGAATTCTAGAACTGGACACCCATCCTGTCCTAATGATGTCATTTGTGGGTGTGCCATTAGTTTACCACCCTGAGGGACACACATTTGAAGGTAAAACTGAAACAGAGTGGACCAAAGACTTGATCAAGTCATGCCTAAACATGTTATTTCTCTGAAACTTTAAAACTATATAAGTACATCCCTTTACAATTTAAAAATTTTTAGATAGATTTTATATAACATTAGTCATAATTGATTATTTCCTTAAATGCTAAGTATAGTCATAACAAATATTTCTGTAGTTGTAAGTATCATATCTCATGATTTTCACAGTTTAATTGGATTATATTAGATTGTTTGATGAGCAATTAGAGAGAAAATATTTTTATTGATTTGCTTAAAAAGGTCAAAGGCAAAGGATATTGTATTTTAACTTAAACACTTAGCTGCTTAGCATCTTGTGTCTTCTTTCTTTGAAATCAAAGAATTTAAGTTAAGTATAGGATCACAATGATCATCTTAACAGTACATCTGAGTCTTGAATTCTATTTCAACTGGTCATTAGCCAACCCTGATCACTTTCAGTGACAGGAAATTCATACCTTTTGAGATAGCCTCTTCCACCTTTGTTCAAAATGTGTAGGTGAGCTTCATTTTTACTCATATTTGACTGCTGACTACTACTTTACTGAAAATCCTGTAAACTTTAATGGTATTATTTTCCTTTCTCTCTAGATAACAAATTGTTACTTCTATGTCACTTCAGACAAAACATCCATTACTACTTGCTTTTAAAATCCCTGCTACCTTTACTCTATCATTTTTTAACCAATCCACTTCAAGCTACTATGTTTTTCTAAGTAGTCAACTATGATTGCAGAGATTAAGAAAAATTGTGATTCTCATCTTGCCTTTTTCTGTACAGAAAAGCCAAAAAGTACTAACACTGGCTATGGCAGAGATTGCTAATTACAAGTTGCCAACTGCCAACAAGATATCTAATTTTTCTTCCTTACTAAAAGAGCTCCCATTTTGTTAAATATGGCAAAATGCCCAGCAAACATTTTACACTTTCCTATTTCTTTAATGTATAACAGTGGTCATGAGACAGAGTGTGAGTCAAAGAAAAATTAAAGTTTTTCAACGGAGCATCCATGAAGGGGAGAGCTTCAAATCGTATGTGCCTTCTGCCCTGTGATCGTCTCCTTTCCCTGCCTGGAACACTGACATCCATGGTTGAGACATCTTGTCATTGCAAAGCAACACACATATAAGAAAGATCACTGAACAGAAAGTTAGAAGGGAGATGTTGGAATTATAAAATATTATTCCTGGATAATCTGTTCTTGGACTTCTTATTCCGTGAAAAATATAAAAGTCTTAATTTTTCAGTGACAGCTAAATAGTAATGATAACTTCTTGGCATGAAAATAGACATGTTTTCTTCCAAAACAGAGAGTAATGTAAAATTATAACTAGTGTGGAATTGGCAAGAATTAAGAATGTGAAAGGATTCAAAAATTCCATTGATCCATTTTTATGACTGTGTCCCCTAATCTCTAGAAGATGGTCCAAATAATCATTTAATTATTATGTAGTCTCCTTAATACTTAGATATTACAATAGAGAAAGAATGTTATGGACTCCTTGGCTCTCTATGTCTCAGTTGTTTTTAGACACTTAACTAACAATGGTACAGTAGGAGAAAATATATGCGCATGTGTATAAATTATGTATTTATGCACACACATATACATAAACATGTATGTCTTAGGCCATTTGGGCTGCTATAACAGAATATCATAGACAGGTGGCTTATAAACAACAGAAATGTATTTTTCATACTTCTGGAGGCTAGGAAGATCAAGGTGCTGGCATATTTGTTGTCTAGTGAGAGCCTAGTTTCTTAACCCCAAATTAGCTATCCCTTCATTATGTCCTCCATGCAGAAGGGATGAAGGAGCTCTCCAGATCTCTTTTATAAGGGTACTAATCCCATTTCATGAAGGGTCTGCCCTCACAACCTAATCGTCTACCAAAGGCCCACTTCCTAATATCATTAAATTGGTGTTAGGATTTCAGCATGTGAATTTGGGGTCAGACAAAAACATTCATTCTAGTATAAATTATATATATATATATATATATATATATATATATATATATATATATATATATATATATATATATATATATAATAAAGGGAATGCCTGCACATAGGCCCAACTCAGGCTTAGTGCCTCAGCATATATAAGTAATCATATTTTGGAAGACCAAATTAAAAGAATAAGATTGGTACTATCATTACCATTGTGTCCATCACAAACACACACCTAGAAATTAGGTTACCACAGTCTGGCATTAGGTTTTAAGAGATGACCATGGAATAGCTTTCGCAGTTGAATCATTGTGCTCTCCATCCATATCATACAGAAATAATTTCCTCCCACCATTATTGCTTCTTCCAAGGGGTAATCCAGAAAGGTCAAACACAGAAAATATACTAAATAATAATTAAAACAAAAATTTGTTGACTTGTTTTTTCTTATTGTTTTTCCATATTCTATGTCACTGATGTGTGCACGAATGTTTTGATTTTTTTACTTTCCGTATACTTTGGGACTATTTATTTCTTCTTATTTTTTTTCTTTTGAGTAGGATATTATATCATTGGTTTAACATCTTTTTTCTATAAGCATGGACATATTTATAGAAGCTATGAATTCTCTCTAAGTACTGCTTTTGTTGCATCCAAAAACAAAAAACCTTATTATATTGTGTTTTCATTTTCATTCAGTTAAAAAAATATTCTAATTCCCCTTGTTATTTATTTTGATCCGTGGATTATGAATTAATATGGTGATCAATTTCCCAATATTTGTAAATTTTAAAGATATT
Organism: Tadarida brasiliensis; assembly: GCA_030848825.1. Taxonomy (NCBI): domain Eukaryota; kingdom Metazoa; phylum Chordata; class Mammalia; order Chiroptera; family Molossidae; genus Tadarida; species Tadarida brasiliensis. The sequence goes on along the minus strand of CM061260.1, from coordinate 86,955,139 downwards.
TTATTGTTATTGATTTCTAGTTTAACACAACTCCTGTCAGAAAATATATTTTGTATGTGTTGAATTGTGTTATTTTACTGCAACATCTTTGAAGACCCAGCAAATGGTCTATCATGGTGAAGTTTCCATGTACACTTAAAAATAATGTGTATTCAGCCTGGCCAGTGTGGCTCAGTGGATTGAGTATCATCCCATGGACTGAGAGGTCCTGGTTCAATTCCCAGTTAGGGCACACGCCTGGGTTGGAGGCTCGATCCCCACCCAGTAGGGGACGCGCAGGAGACAGCCAATCAATGTTCCTCTCTTCCTCTCTTACATCGATGTCGATGTTTCTATCTCTCCCTTCCTCTCTCTCTAAAAAAATCAATAAAAATATATCTAAAAAATAATAATAATGTATATTCTACAATTCTAAGTGTGTGAAGAACTGTGAGGTATCAGATTTTATCCTCCTTCCACCACAGATTCATGGATACTGGCAGAAGGCAAGAAATTCTCTGTCAAAGGAAAATTTTAATTTATTACTCATAGCAAATGCTGTAGCTCGTGTACCAGTTTCCTGAGCCCCAATTCCCACAGGGGTACTTCAAAAGTCACAGGACATGGGGTGTATTATAGAAGAGAAACTGTGAGCATAGAGAATCTGAATTTTTAATAATGGGCAATACCCATACATGCCCTTTGTTCCAGAGGGAGACACTGTATCTATTTTCCTAGTATGTTATAGAAACAGCTTTGAAAGTTATTCTAGGGCAGAGGTAGGCAGTGCCTCTGCTAGTAAGACATGCAGAAATGTTTTTTTAAAAATCATAGAGAATTAGCTCTCAATAATACACAATGTTCTGTGAATGTCAATTAAATCAAGTTGGTTGATAACGTTGTTCACATCTTTTATATATTTATGATAATAATTTTCTGTCTACCTGACCAATCGGTTGTAGAGAGAAGAGTATTCAAATATGCAAGTGTAATCACTGATTTGCCTATTTCGATGATTTTTGTCAATTTGGCTTCATGTATTTTGAAGCTCTGTGTTCAGTGCAGTCACATTTAGAATAATTAAACATTGTTAATAAATTAATCTTTTCATCACTATAAAATATCTCCATTTTTTCTAGCAATACTCTTTTCCTTAAAACTTACTTTATCTGATATTATAGCCCCTTACTATTTAATGGTATACCTTTTTCCATCTTTTTACTTTTAACCTGTCAATGTCCTTGTAATTAGTGTCTCTTGTAAACAGAATATTGTATGTCTTGATTTTTTAAACAATCTAACCACATCTGCCTATTTATTCTAGTGTTTATTCCTATTACAATGTAATTATTGATAATTTGGGGTTTTCAAAAATATCCACATGCAATTAATTTTAAATTTGTCCCTCTGTTCTTTGTCTTTTCATTTTTATTTTCTTGTCTTCCTATGAATGAACCACTTATTTTTTAATCTTGTATTTTATCTCCTGTATTGACATTTTAGCTATACCTCTTTATGGTGTGTATGTGTGAGAGAGAATGTGTGTGTGTGTGTGTGTGTGTGCTCTATAGATTATAAAATGTTTCTTTAGGTTATCATAGTTACCTTCAAATATTATACTAATTAATGAACAGTATGAATACCTTATAACAGCATAACTCTATTTATACATCCTCCCTTCTCTTAGTGTCTTATATTTTACCACTACATATGTTATATGTTGCAAAAAGTTGCTTTTCAACCTGGGATTTAGTATACAGTAAAAAGTAAATAATATTTTCATTTCACCTTCAATTTTCAAAAAATTTTTTACTGTATACTAAATCCCAGGTTGAAAAGCAACTTTTTGCAACATTTTTTTTTCTGGTTTCTTACTTTTGTGTATATGTGGTTTGTTTTGTTTTGCTTGTTTGTTTCCCAGCAACACTTTAATGATGTTTTACATTCTTCTAGCCAACAGTGTTTCTGGAAATGCGCTAGCCAAAATTTGTTCATTCATTCTCATTTTAATGTCTCATTTCTCTACCTGCTTTTGGATATCTTCTTTAGTTGTGATATTTAGTCACTTGACTATCTTGGGATGAGGTATAATTTTCTTTGTGTTATCCAGTTTAAAAGTCACCAAGATTTCTGGTAGAGTGGTTTGATTTAGTTTACCAACTTTGGAAAGTTCTTGATTTTCATCTCTTCAAATATTTTTTCTTCCCTATTCTCTCCTCTCTTTCTGAGATTCCTTTTATAAATAAATTGGAAATAGTTACAAGTCTTTTGTTTTACATATATATTTTTTTGTTTCAGCATAAATATATTCTACTGACCTGTATTAACAATAGGAGCTTGGAAGCAGCAGAAGAGAGGATAAATAAACTTAAAAAAAGAATTTCCATGAGATAAAATTTGGAATCAATTCTTTTGTTTTACCAGAGACAGAGTGGAGACTTGAAGAGGAAAACAAACCAAAGAACTCCCAGACACTTAGTTTAAGACTAAAACTCTAATTTGGGAAGTTACCCAGGCCAGGAAAAGGCTGTAAAGGGCATTGTTGAAACTCCCAAAAGCAGTGACTAGAAGAAAGAGTTAAGCCTAGTACCACAGCTTAGAGCTAGCATATCAGGGAAGGATATTCCAGTGTGTCTAAAATCCTCATCCTACCTGTGCTTGAGTAACACAGTCATCAATCATTTTCACTTTTTGAATAGAAAAATTGCGCTTCCTATTATTTAAGACACTGTCCACTAATCATTTTAGAAGGGCCTATCCCAGCAAGCCCTACTTCACTGGAAGCAGTAAATGATCACTGCACACCCAACAAAGTAGAAAAAAATCAAATTGCATGTGCTTTGGAGGAAGGGGCTTTATAGGCCAAATGTTGAATCTGTAATTGTTGTCAGAGAAAACAGGATACCCTGATTGGCCATTTGCTATTCCTTATTAATGTACCCAATTATGGGAGGGTTGGTGGAAGCAGATATCCCAAGCCACAGGAAATAGGTTCCCAAAAGGAAAGAGAAACATTTATATCATATGAAGAGGAAAAAGAAAAGAAATTATTTTGGACATTATACCAACAAGTCTATTACAAAACACAAAAGAAAATGTAAATGAGAATTTGATAAGATCCACATTTTCTACAAATTTATTATTGGGACCAAATGGTTAGATTTTTTTCTTGGTTTTTTTTTTTTTTGGTTTGTTTGTTTGTTTCAAAATATGTGCTTATTGATTTCAGAGAGGGAAAGATAGAAATCAATTGCTGCCTCCTGCACGCCCCCTACTGGGGATCCAGCCTGCAACCCAGGCACGTGCCCTGACTAGGAATTGAACCAGTGACTTCCTGGTGCATGAGATGATGCTCAACCAACTAAGCCACACTGGCTGGGCAACCAAATGGTTAGTTTTTAAATATACAGAATTAAGCATAAATATTTCATTGCATATAAATCATATAATGATCAGATCCTGCATCTTTTAAATATTGGTTTTGTGCTCTTAACTATCCTTTATTTTCCTAGTTGCAACTGATTAATACTTTGTTTAATAGTTTGATACCCTTCAAACTATTAATTTGATACCATCTCACTTTTCTCTACTGTCTTAAGTACTGTATATGTTTTAACCATTTAAATCACTTATTGTAATGCAAAGATGAATATTGGCACAAGTTTTGAGTACTTATTTGGTTAATTTGGCATTAAAGAGCAAAATCAGCTCTCACATCACAATGCTGCTTAAATTAAACTAACAGATTTTTTTCATGAGGCTTTCTTTTTTACAAATTCTCATCTGCATGTGTGAAATTTAGCTGTGAGGCTGCATAAGGCAGAATTAAAAATAGATTTTGTGTGTAATTACATCTCTACCACATGAGACAGACCGAAATCAACTCCTCAGGTCTGTCACACCCTTTGGTTATTTGAAGAACAGAACTAAATGTGTGTGTTCAGCTATGATATCTCTTGTCAGGACATCCTATCGTGTTCAAGAATAAGTCATCTGATTAGTGTGGTGTGTGCACAGAACTTAACCACTCTAAAATGCTGACGAATCAAGTTCAAGTTGTGCAACAAAAAGTCAGAAAGCTTCATGGGTCAATTTAATATATAAACAACTTATGATTGAAACAAAGTGAAAAGATCTGTAATAATGACAGTCTACAAACACAAAACATGAAAAAAGATGATGTATCCACTTCATAATTATGGAAATCATATACCTCCTATAATTTTTTTATATCAACCTAATTGAGCATCCAAAGTAATTCTCAGAATTGCTTCCATTTGGATGAAGACAGTAAGCATTTCTATGCTGGAAGAACTAACACCTATATTATTTGAAAAAGTGGGAGATTATGTTCTGATATGTACTTGTAGGAAATTATTAAGAAGAGTTCTACTATGAACAAAGGCAGTTGCTATTTATAGAGGGTACATTTAAATCATAATATGTTTATATCAAAAATTTAGAGAGAAATCAGTATGAAAAATCCAATGAGTAAATATGTTGACCACGTTTTCTAAACTAGTAATTCAGAGATCTACAGTAACAAAGGAATTTTACTTCTCCTTTTTTGTTCTTCTAAATGAGAAGTCATAAAAGTATATCAATTGTTTCTTTTTTGAAATATTAATCATATTAAATTAGAACTATGTCGCCTGGCCAGTATGGCTCAGACTGAGAGGTCTCAGTTTGATTCCTGGTCAGGGCACATGCCTGGGTTGCAGGCTCGATCCCCAGGAGGGGGCGTGCAGGAGGCAGAGGATTGATGTTACTCTCTAACATGGATGTTTCTATCTCTCTCTCCCTTCCTCTCTCTCTAAAAAAAAAAAATTAACAAGAACATATTTTTTAAAAACTAGATTTAAATTACAACTATGTCATACACACTATCTCTAGGATCCCTCCACTAAAGCAGTTTTTAAAAAATTATTTTAAACATTATTCCTTTTTCTATCAAAGTCATACTTAGGAGAAGATTTCTGCTTCTAGACATTTTAGAATAATAGGGACTGAATTCAATAAATGGTGCTAGAACAAGTGAATATCCAAATGCAAATACTGAGCTACAGATTTTTACCATGCACCATACAAAATATTAACTAGAAATAGATGGGTCATAAACCTAAATGAAGTTCTAAAACTGTAAAATTTCTAGAAGAAAACAGAACAAAATCTTTGTAACCTTGGAGTTAGTAAAGATATGTTAGGTAGGACTAAAAGCCCTAATCATAAAATAAAATATTAATAAAATATCAAAAGTAATATTATTTTCCCTTTAAAAACCACTGTTAAGAAAATGAAAAAAAAAAAAGCAAGCCACAGACTAGGAAAAATATTTGCAAACATACATGTAATATAGTGCTGGCATTCAGAAAATGCAAATAACTCATAATAATAAGACAAATTATCCTGTAAAATATGGATAACATATTTGAATAGAACATTTTTCAAATATGATATATAAATAGCAAATAAGCACATTAGAAATCTTTAATATCACTAGTCAATTTGGAAATGCACTACAGACCCACTAAAACGGTTACAATTTGAAAGGCCTGACAAGTGCTGGTGAGGATATAGAGCAACTGGAACTCACACATTGCTGGAGGAGATTCAAAAAGGTAGGCAACTGGAAAACCAGTCGACACATTCTTATCAAATGAAACCTACAGCCTACTAATTCCATTCCTAGACATTCATCCCAGAAAATGAGAGCTTATTCCCCTACAAAGACCTGCCCTCTGATGTTTATAAGAGCTTTGAAGCCCAAACCTTTAATGAGATAGCAAGAGGGGGTGAGGCCTTTGAGAAGTAATTAGGTTTAGATGAGGTCATGAGAGTGGAGCTTCCATGATGAGATTAGTACCCTTATAAGAAGAGAAAGAAACACAGACCTTGTCTTCTCTCTGTCATATGAAGATAAAACAAGAAAGTGTCTGTCTGCAATCCAGGGAGAGGCCCCTTACCAGGAACTGAATTGGCAAGCACCTTGATCTTTGACTTCTCCAGACCTGCAAAAAATATGTCTGTTGTTTAAACCATCCAGCCTATGGTATTTTGTTATAGCAGCTGAACAAACTAAGATACTCACTGAAGTTATTTTAATAAATAATTAGATAAACAAACCAACACACATAGGTACTGACTTAAAATTATTGAAGATATGGAATAACATTTACTTAAGGTATATTTCAAACTGCTTAAGTATAACTGAAACTGCCCCTCATTGTGGTCAAGTATGAAGCTTAGAACAAAGGCTACACAGGAAGCTCTGGACCATAAATTTAGGAGTAGTTAGCCCTGATGTAAGAGTGGTATAGGAGAGAGAGCTGGTGAAGGTAACATTTCTGGAGGAAACAGCTGCCAGAGCTGAGGCACATTGCCCCATTCATGCTTTCCTCTACACCCATCTGCCAAGAAAAACTGAACAGCAGCAGCACCCGCTGCTCTTGTTGCTCCACAGATTGCAAGCCATTTTTCCAAATTAACATCTCACCAATGCTTACTCATGGAGTTTACACAAGCCAGTAACTAAATCAAGATGGGATCTGGAAAGAGAGGGAAAGTCACAAGGTAGTCTGATCACAGAGTAAGGAACAGACAGCAAGGAGCTGTCCATTGTGAAAGACAAGCAACACAATCTGCTGCAAAACTAGAGCAAGGTCAATCTGCAGAGGCAGACAGGGAAAGGGAGGCAGGTGCTTCAGAAGTGGAAGCGGTGTAGTAGGACTATGATTTAGTAGTTCGCCTCCTCCATTTCAGAAGGAAAGGGGGGAAATGAAGAGTGAAATAGCAGAGCAGTATTAATACTGTCCTCAGGCCAAGTAACAAACTCAATGTACTGCATCACATTGGACAGATGCTCAGAAGTTATGGACAAAAGGAGTTATGTCAACATATGTATTGCCTTAAATAATAACATGACAATTCTTCCCTTGTGCTAAGGAAAGTGTCTTGTTATCGTATACTAAAAGGAGTCTCCTTTATTCTGTTTTGAGAATTGTATCCCTGAGCCTGCATTCCTCTGGTTCCTGGAGCAGAAATGTTTTCCTGTAGCTTGCTCCAACAGGGAAAGAATATTCCAAAATCTCCTAAGATGTGAAGTGAAAGCTCCTTAGATGATAAATATTCTTGGGAATATGAAACAAGGAAAGCCACTTTTTCTTCTCTTTTTTCCCTTCTCATCACTCTTCCTTTCCTTTCCCCATTTCCCTCTAACTTACATCTCCTACTCTGAAATCCAGGTTGGGCTTGCACTAGACACACACAGCAGATTGGAACAATGACCATGCTGTCATTGATGGTAATAAATAGGGGAGTATCTTCTCATTTGAAAAATGTGTCCATCCCAGTATTCTCTAATCCATTATAAACACAGAATATGGAGACAAGTGTACCCTATTGTATGTGATATCATTTGGTGAGGTTGGGGGACTGGGTTTAACTAATTTAGTAATTTTTCATCTTGAATATAAAAGGTTAAGGCATTACTATGGAAAACAATATGGTGTTTCCTCAAAAAATTAAAAATTGATCTGCCATTTGACCCAGTGATCCCACTTGTAAGAATATATCCTAAGAAGCCTAAAACACCAATCGGAAAGAATATATGTACCCCTATGTTCATAGCAGCACTATTTACAATTGCTAAGATCTGGAAACACAGCCTAAGTGTCCATCAATAGATGAGTGGATAAAAATGCTGTGGTACATATACACAATGGAACACTATGCAGCTGTAAGAAAGAAAGATCTCTTATCCTTTAAGACAACACGAAGGGACTTGGAGAATATTATGCTAAGTGAAATACGCCAATCAGAGAAAGACAAATACCATATGATCTCACTTTTTTGTGGAATATAATGAACAAAATAAGCTGATGAACAAAATAGACCCAGTCCCTTTGAGATTTGTCAGTCTAACAACCAATTTGTACTTCTTAATCCCTTTACCCATTCCCCCAACCCCCCTCCCATCTGGCAACCAACAAAATGTTCTCTGTATCTATGAGAATGCTTCTGTTCTGCATGTTCATTTTGTTTGTAGATTCAATTGTCGATAGATATGTATTCATTGCCATTTGTTCATATTTTTTATCTTTTTCTTCAAGAAGACCCTTCAACATTTCATATAATAATGGTTTGGTGGTGATGAACTCCTTTAGCTTTTTCTTGTCTGGGAAACTCTTTATATGGCCATCAATTCTAAATGACAGCTTTGCAGGATAGAGTAATCTTTGTTGTAGGTTCTTGCTTTTCATCACTCTGAATATTTCTTGCCACTCCCTTCTGGCCTGCAAAGTTTCTTTTGAGAAATCAGCTAACAGTCTTACGGGAACTCCCTTGTAGGTAACTAACTGCTTTTCTCTTGCTGCTTTTAAGATTCCTCTTTGTCTTGAACCTTTTGCATTTTGATGATGATGTGTCTTGGTGTGGCTCTCTTGAGGTTCATCTTCTTTGGGACTCTCTGTCCTTCCTGGACTTGTATGTCTGTTTCCTTCACCAAGTTAGGGAAGTTTCCTGCCATTATTGTTTCAAATAGGTTTTCGATTTCTTGTTCTCTCTCTTCTCCTTCTGGCACCCCCAAGATGCAAATGTTGGCATGCTTGAAGTTGTCCCAGAGGCTCCTTACACTATCCTCATTTTTTTGGATTCTTTTTTCTTTTTGCTGTTCTGATTGGGTGTTTTTTGCTTCCTTATATTCCAAATCGATGGTTTGCTTCTTGGCTTTACCTACACTACTATTGAATCTGTGTAAATTATTCTTTATTTCAGTAAGTGCCTCCTTCATTTCTGACTGGTAGTTTTTTATGCTCTTGAGGCCCTCACTAAGTTCACTGAGGTTCTCACTAAGTTCATTGAGCATCCTTATAAGCAGTGTTTTGAACTCTGCATCTGTTAGGTTGCTTATCTCCATTTTGCTTAGTTCTTTTCCTGGAGTTTTGTTCTGTTCTTTCATTTGGGACCTGTTTCTTGGTCTCCTCATTTTGGCTGCCTCCTGTGTTTGTTTTTATGTATTACTTAGCGAGAGGTATGGGGCTAGCTGAGACCAGATGCTGCTTGTTTGAAAGAATTTAGGAAAACCTGAAGCAGGATCTAAGACAGGCCAATCCTATGGTAATGCAACTGGCAACAGCTTGGGTGGGCCTGAAAGTTTGTTGGGGCAGGGCCTCAGGGAATCACCAGGGCGGGGCAAACAGTGTGACCCAAGTTGCTGGAGTCCCAGATATGGCAGCTGTCTGCTGTCTCAGGGAAGGGCTCACCAAAGGAACAAAGGCCTCTGATAGCAAGTCTGTCCAGGAGAAAGCCGCCTCTCCAGCCCTCGCTCCAATGCCAAACAACTCAGTTCTTCCCCACATGTCTCTGGTGCCTTTCAAGCTGCCTCCTCAACGCTGGAGCCTGGAGGGTGTGGGTCCGAGTAAGTCGGTGTGTGGGACCTTTAAGAGGAGCTGCCTGGGCCTCTAGCAGCCTCAGTTCCCGCTGGTTTTACAGTCAGAAGTTATGGGGACTTCTCTTCCTGGCACTGGAACCCTGAGCTGGGTGCCTGGTGTGGGACAGGGACCCCTCAGCCATCAGGGAGGACCTTCCCAGCCGAGGTATCCTCCTAATTTTTTTCCGCCACATGTGGGTGTGGGACAAGCCAGTTGCGCCTCCACCCTCCTATTAGTCTTGATGTGGCTGCTTCTTTAATATCATAGTTGTAGGACTTCCATTCAGCTTGATTTCAGGCAGTTTTGAATGATGGTTGGTCTGGGGTTTAGTTGTAACTTTGATGTGGTTGTGGGAGGACGCAATACCGCTTTTACCTACACCGCCATCTTGACCGGAAGTCCCCAGGTTAAGGCATTTATTGATGTTCCTATAGTATGTTGTCTGAAAACCATTGGGGGGAAAAGTTTTTAAAATTTAATTTATTCAATTTCATCAAATATAAAGAAATCAGAAATATGTATGCTCTTATTCAACCTAGTGTGCAAAGATGAATATTACATTTGTACATGTAAAAACAAATGAAAATTACTTAAATGCATGAAAGACTAATCTAAATGATAACTAAATATATTTTAACCAGCATACATATATATTTTGTCTTCTCTCTGAAACATTAAATATTTAAACTAATAATTCAATTTTGTTTTAGGCATTCTTTATTTACAATAAAAATGAATATAAACAGCTAACTTCAGTTTATAGGAGATATCATACTTCCTGAGTCATCAAACAATGTGTATGATTATCGAGATCCTGCTCTGAGTTTTACTGCTCTGAGTTATTTGGGCTTAGGGATCACTGCCTGAGAGACTTAATTTTCTTGACTGCATTCTAATAGAACAGCATGAGTGATCTGGTAATGTATAACAATATATGAAAAGTCATTATTTTTTCTTTAAATATAGAATATTAAATTTATTTTTAAAAGCTTCCATAATTGCCCAGCCGATGTGGCTCAGTGGTTGAGCATCGAGCCATGTACCAAGAGGTCGCTGGTTCAATTCCCAGTCAGGGCACATGCCCAGTTTGTGCGCCAGCTCCCCAGTGGGGGCATTGCAGGAGGTTGCCAATCGATGTGCTTTCTCATCGATGTTTCTATCTCTCTCTCCCTCTCCCTTCCTCTTTCTCTAAAATCAATAAAGAAAAAAAAAAAATGTTCATACTACCCAAAGCAATCTATAGATTCAATGCAACTCCTATCAAGATGCCAATGGCATATTTCACAGAACTAGAACAAATATTCCAAAAATTTATATGGAACCACAAAAGAACTCAAATAGCCTCAGCAATCTTGAGAAAGAAAAACAAAGTTGAAGAGATCATGCTACCTGGTATCAAACTATATTACAAGGCCATAGTAATCAAAACAGCATGGTACGGGCATAAAAATAGACATATAGATCAATGGAACAGAATAGAAAGCCAAGAAAAAATAAACACACTTTATGGTCAATTAATATTTGACAAAGGAGGCAAAAATATGCAATGGGGTAAAGATAGTTTATTCAATAAATTATGTTGGGAAAATCAGACAGATATGTGCAAAAAAATGAAAATAGACCACCTTCTTAAACCATGTACAAGTATTAACTCAAAATGGATTAAAGACTTAAATGTTATATTAGAAACCATAAAAATCCTAAAAGAAAATAAAGTCAGTAAAACCTCAGATATCTCTCATAGCAATATTTTTTCTTGTATATCTTCTCAGGCAAGGGAAACAAAAGAAAAAATAAACAAATGGGACTGCATCAACTAAAAAGTCTTTGTACAGCAAAGAAAACCATCAACAAAATGAAAAGACAACCTACTGAAAGGGAGAACATATACACCAATGATATATATTAGGGGTTAATATCCAAAATAAAGAATTTATAAAACTCAACACCAAAAAAAAAAAAGCAATTCAATTTAAAAATAGACACTTCTCCCAAGAGGACACACAGATGGCCAATAGACATATGAAGAGATGCTCAACATCACTAATCATCAGAGAAATGCAAATTACAACCACAATAAGATAAACCTCACACTTGTTAGAATGGCTATCATCAATAAATCAACAAACAACAATGTTGGTGAGGATGTGGAGAAAAGGGAACCCTCATGCACTGTTGGTGAGAATGCAAATGAGTGCAGCCACTGTGGAAAGCAATATGGGGCTACCTCAAGAAATTAAAAATGGAACTGCCTTATGACCCAGCAATTCCACTTCTGAGGATATATCTAAAGAAACCAGAAACACTATTTTGAAAGAATATATGCACCCCTATGTTCATTGCAACATAATTTTCGGTCACCAAGATTTGGAGCATCCTAAGTGTCCATCAGTAAATGAATGGATAAAAGAGCTGTGGTACATTTACACAATGGAATACTACTCGGCCATAAAAAAGAAGGAAATCTTACCCCTTGCAACAGCATGGGCGGACCTGATGAGTGTTATGCTAAGTGAAATAAGCCAGTCAGAGAAAGACAATATCATGATTTCACTTACATGTGGAATCTAATGAACAAAATAAACTAACAAACAAAATAGAAACAGACTTCTAGATACAGAGAACAGGTTAACAGCTGTCAGAGGGGAGCGGGGCTGGAAGACTGGGTGAAAAAGGCAAAGGGATTAAGCAAAGAAAAAAACTCATAGACGCAGACAATAGTATGGTGATTACAAGAGGAAAAGGGGGTGAGAAGGTAGAAGAAGGTAAAGGGGGGATACATGGTGAGGGAAGAAGACGACTTTGGGTGGTGAGCACACAGTACAGTACACAGATGATGAATAATAGTGTAGAATTGTACACATGAAACTTGTATAATTTTATTAACCAATGTCACCCCAGTAAATTCAATAAATAAATTAAAAATGAAAATTAAATCAACCTTAGGAAAAGAAATTTAAATGCCCCCCCTTACATAATAATAAAACGTAAACTAATGATACCTAAAGTACTACTTTGGTTAGTAGAGTGAAATAGAACTAGCAGTTTGATTTTTAAGATTAGGGTTATCAGAGTTTAAATTCTATTCTATGTTTTCCAATAATATAATCTTGAAGTTATTCAAACTCTGCAACAGTTTTCCCTTCAGTAAAATGAAGAGAGGCAGAGCCACTGCTTTTACTGTGTTCTTGGGTGTAGTAAATGATATATGTATAAAGCAGTCAATTAAGTACATGGAATAGCAGAAGCATGAATGAATGTCAGCGTGTGTTTTTTTGAACCGATATTTATGGAGAGATTAGTATGTTCTGGGCATTGTTCTCATTGCCTGAAAGACAGTAGTGAACACAAGAGATCAAAAAAGCTTTCTCTCATGAAGATTACATTCATGAAATGGGAAGATGGATAATAAACGATGTATTAATATAAAATATACATTCTGTTTGTGAAAACTACTGCATAGAGGAGAGACAGGAAATCTTAGAAGGATGCAACTTTAGCCAGCATGGCTAGGGAAGCATCACTGAAAAGGTGGCCTATGTGAGGAACGACTGAAAGGAAATGACAGAGCATACCATGAAGTTCTCTGGGGAAGGAAAGTGCTCCAGGCAGAGAAAACCGCAAGTGCAATGGCCCTGTGGAAGAAGTTTGATCTGTTAGGGGAACAACAAAGAGACCAGCGTATCTGGCATGGTCTGAGAAAGGTGGTGTATAACACAAGGGTCGGAGAGGTGAGGTGCTGGTGTGAATCAGTGGGTGGTAAAGGAAGTGGATCGCATAGGCCACTGAGGGTTAATAGTAATTCAGTAACTTATACTCTGAGTAATGCGGGGAGCCATTGGAGGGATTTAAGCAGAGGAGTGGCATAGTCTCACTATAGTTTACCAAGATTCCTGTAGCTAATAGACAAAAGTGACCTCCAATCATCGTAGCCATCTAAGCTGTCTACTCCAACCCAGTTACAGAACTGCTTCCCTTAATTCTCTCCTAAAACTCTGAGGGCTAATTATAAAGAGCTATACTGCAGTACACCTCCATACTCAAGAAGAAAATCCTCTCACCCATTCACACACAGCTAGCACTTTGGACGTGTAACTTCTATTTGTGATACATCTATGATATTTGAAAACACAGTTTACAGAATGTTAGATTATGAGAAGTATACACAATTTTTATTATTCACACCTGAGAATATCAAAGAGAAAGTATTCCTTTAACCTTATGTAAAACACTGAGGCAAATTTTGTGGCTTTTGTGTTGGTAACATTCAGAGCTCAGTGATAAGTCAATGTCCTTGTTCTTCCAGTTGACAGGCAATAAATATTCAAGAGAAGGAAGGCATGGGCCAGTGTGGGATTCCTAACAGCAGTCCACACAGTGACTTAGTGCTCCTCTCCTTTCTCAGGTGCTAGATCAGCAGGGAAGCAAAGAAGCCCATCAGCCAATGGCTTGTGTTGCTTTGATTACAAGCCTGCAGAACATTGAAACTTTCAGAGAAGAGAGAATTGTCTCTGGCTTCAGCTTCTACCCTCTTAAAACCAGCTGCACAGCAGCCACTCTCCATGGCCATACGGCACCAAGCTTAGAGAATTCCACTTCCCCCTCCAGATCAGTCAGAACCGCTGGGAAAGACAAGCACTTCAAAGGAACCAGAGGTCTGGTGAATGTTCACATCACTTCACAAAGCTCTTCCCTGCTCAGAGATAAGATGGGGTGGGGGTGGGGCTGCAGGATTCTGAAAACTTGTAGAATCCCAGTGTATCCCCCACCTGCTTTTCTGTTTCGCCAAGACACTTAAATCAATCGGGAGGCATGGCTCTTGCACAGTTGAGCACAAATAACAACTGGCAGGGAAAACAAAACAGCAGAAAATGTTCGCGATTGTGATTTGGGGGCTGGAGCAAGTATGTGAAACAGATGTAGTACCAAAGACTATGACTTCCGGACCTTAAAATCTTACAGTGTTTTTGACTGCCAAGCGTGTAATTGTCTGGCAAGACTGGATTCCAAACCATTTTCTCAGTATAAGAGGACACATTTCTCATTCCCCTTTACCTTTTCTGTGAATAAATATTTCCTTTCCCCTGAATGAAACTACCCAAAATTTCAATTCAGTGCTTGTAGTTATCTCTGAGAAGATCTCATGAATGGGGAAAGAGGGTAACTAGACCTGGTAGAGATTGTCTCTGGTTAGGAACTGGCAACACTAGCCCTTTTGTTCCATAGAATAAACATTTAATCTCAGATCATATACTGCAAGCAATTTTATATGTAGACTCCCTTTCCAAACATTCAATAAGGAAGACACTCATATGCTACTTGTGCGTTGTCATTTTCTGGGGATAGGTTTACTCAAACCAACTCACTAAGAATACAGAACTATTTTTAAGTTAGTTGTATGGTGATTAAAGTTAAATTATCATCATTCACATGAAAACTCAATAATATCCCCAAATGAGGACACAACTGTTATTAAACAATTTCTACCTCATTAGTTAAATCAATGTCATAAGCAAAAGACTTTTATTTTTAAAAATGTCTATTCTCTATCTTTAGAATCTTTCTGCCAAGTCTCCTTCCCACACTTATTAAGCCAAATAAATCATACACAGCCCACATTTTCCCACACCTAAATTATTTGGGTTTGCCTGACAGGCACATTAAATGTTAATCAAAATAAAGCCATCTCTTTTTTCTGAAGAGACCGACACCTGGCATTTCTCTTCCCTCACTGCCTCCTCAAAGACCTCTCCTTTACCAGACAATCAAACCTAGCTTTTAAAAAAAATCCTTTCCATCAATGACCAGTGGTTTCCATCATTTCTGTTTATGTGGACCATTAAAAGACAAAAGTACATGTCATTTCAACATCATTTTTATTCAGGGACAAGTAGCTTTGACCTAATATAACAATACAGTGACATGTAGCATTAAGAACAATATGGTGTAGCTTTCTAAAAACATAACTAATTAATGAGCAAAAAAGCATTTTGCCCCCTTCTTGAGCGTCACCTCATCCCTAGCTCCATCTATATCTTAATTCTGACTCTGAAAATCTCATAATTACCATATCGAATGTTCTATTCTACCCATTCACAGTTCTAACCCTCATCCATCTCTAGTCCCTATTCCACCCATGACCCTTTCACTCATCCTCCCTTAACTGGTCAAAATGACAATTTCCACTAGGTTGAATTCTCCACTTTGCTATTGAATGTGCACATCATAGCCAAATTAATCATTAATATGCCGTTTTTAATTGGGTCTCCCAATTTAGCTTAAGAAATCTTAAATTCATAATTACAGTACACAAGAACTTCAAAACGAAAACAATATTTTGCAATCACTCAATCCAGACCACTTTTTTCTGGATATCTACCAATGAGTTCAATTAGTCAAACTCCTCAACTCATGACATACTCTATCTGCCCATGAAACTTCCCTCACATATACAATTTTATTCTCTCCTTCATTCCTGATATCAGTCCCATTTCCCTCTTTTTTCAGTGGGTAACCATTATAGTATAGGTCATTGACTATCTATCTATCTTTGAAAAATAGTAGAATTCTATATGATTTAAATGTACATAAAACCATGTTTATGGTAATGTTTTATGTTGTGTTTTTATGTTGTGTTTTTCTTTTCATTTCACACAATGCTTATAAGGTATAGGAATGTTGCTATGAATATATTTCATTCATGGCTTCTAGCAGTGGAATAGTATTCCATTATATATATATAATGGAATATTATATATTCCATTATATACACACACACACACACACACACACACACACATCATTATGTTTTATTTATTTACACCCCTAATGACAGACAACTAGGAAGTCTCCATCATTCTACTGTAATAAACATGTATAAAATTATTACTCAAATAAGACAATTTGTGGGATAATATTGACAAATGGACTATTTTAAAAGGGTGTAGGTAGGATTTAGGGGAACCACTAGGGTTATTTCAGTTGCCCAAGGTAAGAAGCAGCAGAGCTTCTACAACCTCTAGTTTCAAAAGGATACATGCAGGGAGCAAGTGCTGAATCCTGACTAAAGAGAACTATGCTGAAGCCTACAACATCAAGCTCCTCTCCCTAGTCTCTGAGGTACTATTCATTTTTCTTGATTGTTTATTTCCTCCATTGACCTATACTGAGATTGCTGATTCTCTCTTCTGCCAACTCAAATCTGCTGTTGAGCCTTCAAATGAAATTTGCATTTCAGTTATTAGATTTCAACTCCAGAATTTCTACTTGTTTTTTAAAAAATAATGTATATGTCTTTATTGATATTCTCTATTTGGTAAGACATCCTCACACATTAGATGTGGTTCCCTTTAGTTCTTTGAACATATTACAAATAACTGATACAGAGTTTTTTTCTAGTAACTCTAATGTCTGGATGTCTTCAGCTTCTATTCTACTGCCTGCATCCTCCCTCTCCCCACCCCCCATATATAGGTCATACTTTCTTATTTCTTGCAAGTCTTATGATTTTTAATTGACATATAGACACTTTAAATACTATAATATGGTAATTCAGATCCCACCAATCTCCCTGTTGTTTGTTTTTGTTGTTGGGGCTGTTATTTTTCAATAACTTTCTTGAACTAAATTTGTAAAGTATGTATTTTTTGTCATGTAGAGCCACTGAAGTCTCTGCTTGATTATTTTATTGGTCAGCTAATGATCAAACAGGTATTTCACCAAGAGGCCACTATATTTGTGTGTTGTGGCATACCTTCAATGATCCACCTAGCAGTCAAAATTCTGTTTTATCCGTTACTTTGCACTTGCACAGAGCTTCAAGGTCAAAGATGAGAGATCAGAGACTTCTGGGTATTTCTTGGACATACAACCCTGCACATGTGTGCAGCCTTCTAGACTCCCAAGGTTATTTCAAAGCTTTTTAAATACCTCTATGACCACCTCATTTCCCAGCAAAGTTTCCTTCTAAGATTTTTGGTCAGCTTCTTGTTAATTCCAACTGTTACCACCATATCAGGCAGCTTCAAAATTAAAAAATTACCATTGATTGTTTTTAACAAATGCCTCAAGGAAAAAAATATATATTTACAGTGATTGAGTTATAATCAGGTTTTAAAAAGACAAGTCCTGCCAGTGGGAATTTCCAGTGAATTGCTAGACAATTCCCATAATGACAATTCTAGGGAGAATAAAGTTTTGAGGGAGCTCCAGATTTCTTCTGCTCCCTTGAGTGGCTGTTTGGCTATTAATTTCATGACTACCCTTATGAAACTGTTGGTTTTCAAGACTAGTACAGAGCTGGAAGGGGCAGAAAGGGGAGGAATATGGAAATATAGCACGTTAAAATGACAAATTCATTGTTCTTTCTGCAGTTTAGCCTTTTCTCTTCAATAAATGCTCTTCAATTTGTTGCAAGCCTTTGGTTAATTTCCAAAGTTCTGGAAAAGTTAACTTGGATCATTTTACCAATGCTATCATTGCTTTTATATACAAGAGGCTTTTCAGTATTCTGCAATCTCTGCTGATGTCACTACTTGTTACATTTTTACTTTGAAGTAATTTTTTAGCTTTCATCCATCTGTTATTTTTCCAAAGTATACTTTTTAGAATTGAACTCATAATTTCTATTGTGATGAATGATCTGTTTATGCCCCTGTAGATCAACTATCAATTTTCTGCATCCTCCTTTGTGACCCAAGAAATTGACCTTGATGGACTGCTTCAATCAGTCTCTCCTGCCCTCTGGTTTCCAGGTATGCTCAGGCAATGGGAGACATCAACATGAGATTGGATAGCAGATGGAAAGGAAAATAAAGGAAGCAGTTATTCCCCAACTTCCTCCCTTCCAGACCTTGATTTGGCAGTGGCTGCATCCTTCCACCATATCCCTCTGCTGCAGCTGCAGTTCTGAGTATCTTCTGATAACCATTCCTTCTTCTGGCCTCTTCAAGCCTATGAGTGACAAAGGCTACTCACCCATTGCTAACCCCAGGTGCTTTATCAAACTTTGTTCCTTAACTCTGCAGATTTTGTAAATAGCTTTTTCATTAAATGCCCTTTGAACGATATTTAGGTGTAGTTAAATCCACTGCTTTTTTTTTATTAAGGATTTATGCTTTAGAGATCTTCGTTAAAAACTCTCACAACTCAAGTACAAAGAATTATTTTCCAAAAATTTCTACTACTAGTTTTATTTCATTTATTATTTTATGTACATGTCTTAATATTTTTAGCATTTGCTATTATATTTGGCTAGAGATAGATGTCTATTCTGAAAGACAGAAATCTGAAATGGGTTTCACTGGGCTAAACCAAGGTATCCGTGGAGGCTTGTTCCCTCTGGAGGTTATAAAGGAGAATCCATTTCCTTACCTTTTTCAGTTTCTAGATCTGTACTCCTTACATTGCTTGGCTCGTGACCCCTTTCTCCAACTTCAGTGACTGCAGCAGCATCTTCAAGTCTCTCTGTTTTCATCTTCACATAATCTTTTCTTTTACAAAGACCCTTCTGATTACATCTATTCATTTAGTAACCTGAGATAATCTTCTCATTGCAAAATATTTTAAGATATGCAAAGTCCTCCTTGACCCCTTTTTCTATAGCTTAGGAAGCAGACCTCTTTGAGTGAGTCATTATTCAGCCATCCAGTATCTAGCCTTATTTTACTTTACATGTGAGCCAGTTTTCGTAATGTCATCTATTAATCCCCTCACCCTGGTTTGTAGGGCCAGTTTAATAAAAAAAAACAGGGTCTTTCATGACACATAGCTTTATTTTTTAGCCCTCTAGTCCAATGGGTCTCAACTAGTAGCAATCCCCACCCCACCCCCAGAGGACATTTGGAAATACCCAGAGAAATGTTTTGCTTGTCAAAAATGGGAGGGGAAGGGAGACGGAAATGCTGCTGGAATCCAGTGAGTAAAGTCCTAAACATCTTACAATGCACAGAGCAGCCCTGCTCCCATCCCCAACCATAAATTATCTGGCTCAAAATATCAAGAGTGCTGAGGTTGAGAAACCCTGCTCCAGTATGTTCCAAAGATCTGTATGCTGTGGCTGCCCCAGTGCCAAATTATTTTTATTACTATGTTTTGTATAGTATACCTTCATATCATTTTGGATGTAGGCTCTGTCTCTTTAATAAAAAATAGGTGGTACTATATTAATTTTATAATAAGTTATTGAATTTTTTAAAATAACCTGCTGGAGTTATATTTGGAATTACATATTGAGTTTTTGGATTAATATTGGAAGAATAAATATTTTTATAATGTTAAGGATAAGAGACAACTTTAGATGGCCCTTCCCTCTATCATTAGCATATATGAGACATGGCTCATGATGTCAGCATCCTGACATGCAAGGCTGTTCCCATGACCCCTCTATGCAGACCTTGGTCATCCCATATGCATAGCCCTCAAAATTGCTCCTTGACTAGAAAACTCCTTGAGATAGTTCTTTTTATTTTAGGGAACTAAGCGTTTCCTAGCATTCTCAGGGTAGCTTATAGAGATGTAATGAGGTTTTGGGGTAGATATTGTTCATATTCTTGGAGTGCTCTCAGTTGCATATCTACCTACAGGCAGAAGCAGGACCCTCTCTATGCGATCATTGGCTGTTGTATACACAGATCATCAGTATACCCTAGTTAGACTTGGAATCACAAGGCTTTAGGAGACTGCACAAGCTCTGCTGCTACTCTGCTATAAGTTTTCCTCCAATAAACTCTGTATTGTATCTGTACCACGTGGCTCCAGTAATGCATGACCATGACCTACTGCATGGACAGTAAAGTCATCCTCTCCATGAACAAGTTGCATTTGTTTACTGATTTCAAACATTCTTGTTTATCTTTTTTAAATGCTTTTTTTATTGGGTAAATTCCTAGATCCTTATTTCTATTATAAAGTTCTACTATAAATTTCTTTATTATATTTTCCAGTTATTTTTGGCTGATATAAGGAAATCTTTGGTTTTTATAGGTTGATATTTTATCTACCTTTGCTGCATTTTGTATTAGTAACAAAGTAGATGTTTTGAGTTTTATAAGCAGATGATCATAACACCATAATAACAGTTTGGCCTGTCTACCTACTAGAGATATATATTGTATTTTTTCACATGCTCTGTATCTTATTGCATTAACTATAGACCTCAGACTCCAGCCCTACATTGATAATGATGGTAATAAATGGAATCCTTCTTTTATTACCCCCACCCATCTTAATAACATTGAGAGTTTCTTGATTACACAGTCCATAGATTTACTACACAAAGCAAACTGTTATAACTTGTTGCCCTAAGAGAAAAACAACACAGTGACCATTGTATAGAAGACAAAACAGAATAAAGACAAAAAAAGCACAAGTATTATTAAACAAGTATATTAAATATCAGAGAAATGAGAAAATCTTGAAAATATAAATTGGAGACAAAAAGTCTTAAAGAACCAACTGAAAGTACTGCAGAATAAAATATAATAAATGCAAAATAATTCAAAAGGCAGGTTGAAAATAAGAATAGATATAGATGAAGAATAAAGCAATATGCTAAAAGTTTATCAACATAAGATAAAAATGGAAAACATAAATTGAATAGCTAAGAGATCTAAAGTGTCAGAATATAAATTCCAGCATCCTTTTTTGATGGAATCCAAATGGAACAGAAAAGAATAAAAATTAAATGAATACATTGAGCTGGAAGAAATATCCCAAGTAAAAATGTCTTTAAAAATCCCTGAAAAGTCCTGGCCGGTTTGGCTCAGCGGTTAGAGCGTCGGCCTGCAGTCCAGAGAGACCCGGGTTCGGTTCCCGCTAAGGGCACGTACCTCCGTTGCAGTTTGTCCCTGGCCCTGGTTGGTCGTGCGGGTGGCAGCCACTCGATGTGTCCCTTTCACGTGGATGTTTCTCTCTCTCTCTCCCTCCCACTCTATCTGAACAAAAAATGGAAAAAAAAAAATGTCCTCAGGTGAGGACAAAAAAAAAAAAAATCCCTGAAAAGATGAAAAAGATATGAAAGGGGCTTATAAAGTGCCAAAATACAGAGATACTTTTTGGGGAAAAAAACTTAGACATATTATGCTGCAATTTAATGACATTTGAACTGGTCAAGTTTCAACCAGGAAAGCAAAACCACTTGAGTAGTTTGAAATAAGTAATATATTATAGACTTAGACATTAAACAATTGTGGAAGGGGGATTGGAAAATAAGGTCCAAGAAAAGGAGTTGGAGGATCAGAGAACATCACTAACAAACCCTGAATAAATGAATGAATGACTCAGAGCTGAAAGAAATATCTGGAATTTAGACAGACCCAGCTGCTGGAGTGTGCCTGTGAGTGGGCGGGTCTACAAGCCTATGGGAGGTGGTGGATTCTTTACTCCCACCCTTCTGTGAATTCACAGCAAAGCATCTGGTGATGGGCCTGAGATCACTGCCAGGCAACTAGGCAGCACTGGAAAGGACAGTTGGATCTAGAGCATAACACAAGATAGATTTCTAATTTTTAAATCAAAATCTATTTGAAAAACAATTTGACAATAAAAGTATATATATCACCCATTTAAAATCACACAATGATTTAGGAAAATGTACAGATAATGTATTGTTACTCGAATCATTCCAATAATATTTTTTCCTTCTCTTTTACTCAAATATGTCATCTTTGATTAAAACCTCTGGAAACAGGCAGAGTTGCATACAGAAGGTTTCTACAGAAGCAATCTTGGGAGATCCTCCTATAAGGAAGTGAAGAAAGTAAGATGGGCCCCACAGTGTGTAGCAACCAGAACTTCAGCTGATCTTATACAGAGCTAGAGTGACCTTCAGGTTTATCTCCAACTGAGCCTACATGGCTAAAGCTTTGCATGCCTGCTTTCGCCAGTTATTAACTGAGAATCACTTCCTGTGGTGCAATACTCTGTGAGGCTGTTCTCAGCAGGCCAGAAAAATTCCAATAAAAGATACATCTGTGAGCCATCAGCGACCAATATTTGAAGGATGGCTGCCTTGTCTTAGAAGTGTATCCACCATCCCTTGCGCTACTCACAGCCACTTGTTGCTATTAGTAATGTTGTTTCATGTGGAGAAGCTTCTTCAAAATCTGTTGATCTTGAGGCCATAACTGATACTTGATCATCTTCCTTTTCTACCATCTCTTCTAGAGTAGCCTTCCTTCAGCTAACATCTCTCCTGGTCTGGGTAGAATTTTTGGTGGGGTGACCCTCATTCCTGAGTAATCTGAGCCCCTAGTTACCATGCCCATCTCAGATGATGGCGACTCCAGCAACGAGAATCCTAACACTGGTAGTTTGTAAATGTGGATAACCCTGGCATCCTGTAACAGTAAAATGATTAAAAATTTCACTGCTGGTAAACTTGGATGGAATACTGGTTTAAAGGGCCCACTGGCTGTTACAATAGATCTAATACTAGAAAGAAATCAGGGAAATGATAAAAAAATAAATAAATAAATAAACAAGGGCTTAAATTAGGTAGATACTACTGAAATGTCTTGATTTACGGACATCAAGTAACCACTGAGCCAAACTGGCCAGGGCTCCGGCTTACTCTCTTGATCAGATCACTTACTTTGTGGGAATCAGCTTTCATGTTCTAAGAACATTCAGGCAGCCTGTGCAGAGGCCCACATGTTGAAGGAACTGCGGACTGCAGTTAACAGCCATGAAAATGAGCCTACCTGGAAGTGCACCCTCTACCAACGCAGCCTTGGAGGACTCAGGTGATAGCTTATCTGCAAACTCAGGCAGAACCATTGATTTAAAACACTCTTGGATTCCTGGCACTCAGAAAGTGCGTGAGATAATAAATGTTTTAAGCCGCTAAGGTTCGGAGTAATTGTTATACAGCAAGAGATAACAAATGCAGCAGTACTGAAGACCTTTCAAATCCTCCCACATTCTAACTGGAAGATACTCATCAGGGAAGCTTGTCCACACAGGTAGATGATTCCCAAATTTATATCACTAGTTTGGAAATTTCAGAGAAGCTTTCTCATATTATACAGGGGTGGGTAAAAGTAAGTTTATAGTTGTGAGTACACAAAACATTTTATTCCTGTATTATTATTTATTCTTGTATTGTATATGTTTCCATACAAACAACTGTAAACTACTTTTGCCCACCCCTGTATTGTGTTCCATCCACCCACTTCTATTTTCTGCCTCCCTATAACAGTTTATGCTAATGTCCTGAATATATATTTATCATTGCATTCAGCACTTTGTGTGATGTTTTAATGTTTCTATCCAACCTACTAGACAGTGAGATGTCTGAAGGCAGGAGGAGGGTTCGTCTTTGCATCCTTTTGCACCAAGCTCATGTGGGTCCTGAACACATTGCTGTTATTAATAAATAGATAATTAACCATCATGATAGATTCAATCACAAACTAAGTTAACTGAGGCAACTGTAAGTGGCAAAATGTGGTTTAATTGTAATTAGAGTCACCAAGACTGGAAGAAAAATTTGACAAACATTAATTTCATTTTTCATTTAGACTGGTGTTGATTGAGCTAGCGTTCCAGAACCCTTCAGCAGTGTTCGTGAGGCATTTCCCATGGGGAAAAGGGATCTTCAATGAAATAGGTAAATCTAATATATGCCATCTAATAACAAAAGATGAGAAGGGGATTAAGATCCATGTCTGAAATGCCAGATGAGTATCTGTATCCAATTTACTGATTAACTTAGGCCAGAACTAATTTTTATCATCATGATGTTTGCTAGAATTCTAGACACATGAGATCTGTGGCTGCCACAGAACAAGTGCACTAATGCTTCTCAAGTTCATGAACCATGTCCCTTCGACCTTGACACTAGTCCGAATAGAACAGGCCACAATATATTTTCAGTTTCTAATCCCTTGTTATCAATTGTTCAAGTACTTTGACATGAAAAGGAGGGGAATGCCACTCCTTTATCCCCTGCTGATTATACCTCTCCCTAAGTCATAATCCCTGTGACAATATGAGACCGAAGAGGGCATTGCTTTGAGGAGGCTCTTTAACCTCAGTCCTTTCACACCCTGCTTGTAATCTGCGCAGCCATACAATTATTCAGCTTCCCTTTCTCTTTATGGCATCTTTTCACACTTTCAAAGCTCCGAAAACTTACAATTCAGCTTCACTGTCATAAAGACAAAAAAAAAAACAAAACACACAACAACTCCCACTGCAGTTTAAAATCACACCACTGTTGGACTTAATCTCCTTCTAAAGCCCTAAAATATAAATTAGGCCTGTATTCATTGTGTCCCAACGAGCTTTCTTTTCTGAAACGAGCTCTCAGTGCTGCGGGGCCTCCGCAACAGTTCACAGTGGCCATCTGGTTCGTGTGTTCTCCCAGATGGGCTCAGTCAGCACAGATTCCAGGGTCTAGGAAAAGGAGAGGAAAGAGACATTTGGTAGCTGACTAAATTAAAATTTTACCATATTGAAAATATCTGCATTTCCTTTTCTCACAGCTTCACCGTCACCTGCAGAATTATTTGTGCCTAATATGAGCTGTCATTTTGGTTAACAAACGTCACAACAGTTTATGATTTCCTAATAATAGAATACTCTGAGACGTAAAAAGAATTGTATTAAATGTGACTAGTTCCTTGATTTTTTTTAAAAAGTTACAAAAATGTCCACAGATGCTTGAATTATTGTGAAATAGTACTTGAATGATGTGTGTGTCCTGCAATAAAAGTGGAAGAATGAAAAGATAAATTGTGCATTCTATTAAATAATACTAGAAAACACTTACATCGGGCTTAAACCATACCAGGCAAATGTCCTGAGTGATTTATACATGTGAACTCATTTAATCCTCTCACTAATCATGTAAAGTACTCACTATTACATCTTTATTTAATGACAAAAATGAGGCATAAAGAAGGTAAATAATTTGTGCAAAGTGATACAGATTCTGGCAAAACTAGGATTCGAACTGATGGTCAAGCTGCAAAAATCTGTGGTCCACTCTAGAGAATCACACTATTTCCTTCACCTTTTTCCCTATGTGTTTGATCAAACTATCAAGGTTGATCCCCATTCCAAAACTTGATCTCTGTAAAGTTATTCTTCCTCTAGTTTTGTCACCACAGCTGGCAAGAAGTGCAAATATATCTAATGGACAAGCAGGAGCAAGCCTGTGGTTAGCATCTGCCAGGTTAGAGAACCCCAGCTCTTTGGTTGCTAATATTAACCCTCTTTAGCCTAAAGGAGTGAGGTGGTTGGAAAGGTCAGCACACACAGCCTAGGTTAAGTAAATAATTGCTGACTGCACCACAGTAATATAATCTAGTTTTTGCTCCATCAGGGTTCTAGCTGCCCCCAAAGCCCTCCCAAACTTCCAGCACCATATATGTGTCTTTATGGCTAAGAATGTGTGTTTTAGATCAATTCAGTCAATAATTTGGTGTTCAAACCACTTAGGACATTATTTGGAGACTGGACGAAGTATATAAGTAATTATATTTTCATCAAAATAGGAGCGCACAGTTGAATGTCTATGAAATCCTCTGCCCCCATCAAGCAGGATCAGGAAAATGGTATATAATGTGTGCAGTCTGTTGAATTTGATGCCTTCAACACATCAAGTGATCAAGAATATAACCAAGCAGCCCTAGTTTCAATTCTGTATGATAAAGGTATAAAAAGATGGGATTTCCAAGAAGGCTACACCCCATGAGAAAAACGTCAAAATATGTGAGTGGACAGCACTTGAAAAGATGACCAGGAGCAGGGAGAATCATGCATCAAAGAAGGCTTTGCCATGCCCATGACCATGGTAATTAAATTGATGATGGAACTGCCCAAGCAAGTGAGCTCTGGGAATTGGGGCATGGCTTAGAACTATTCCATCTATATAGGTGGAATTTAAGCCTAGTTTGCCTGGATTTGAGAAAAGAGAAGCCACAAGAGATATTTGCATTAGAAAGGAAAACAAGCCAGGCTCTCTTTTCTCCCATGATGCTAAATCTCTGAGAACTGCAGTCTGTAAACCTCCCAAAATTTCCAGGTTCTCTTACAAACCAGCATTATAAGTAAAGGGTGAAAATTTTCATAGTACTTTTGGACTCTCTAAGTATTACAAGAGAAGATTTGAAAGAAATAAAGTCTTGATCTTTTGAGAAACATCCATAAATCTTCTAAGTCAACCTCTGACATCCAGCCAAGATTAAATCACACTAATAATCTCAAAGAAATATACATTTTAGCATTTATATTATTGTTTATCTTATATAGTAATATTAGTGTAGTGTTAATTTTCAACTATTCAAATTACTACATAAGGCCTAAACAAGTAACAATAAAATGTTTGAAACAAGTAACAATTAAAAGAATTAGGAAATAAATTTGATCTTACCCAAAAAAAAAATGTAAAAGTTGTACTGCCTAGGAAATAGCTTCTTAATATGTTGGCGACCTACTTCATCTGTACTTTAGCAACAGCCTCCTAAGTGGACTCTCTCCCTCTCTCCATTCATGTGAAGCCTACAAATATGAATTATGATACATCACTCTTCCAAAGCATCAGTAGCGCCTCATTGACTAAAATATTAAATAGAAACACAAACTTTTTACTCTGGATCTCATGATAATAAAACAGTCACAGCTGGAATTTTACCAATCTAGAATTTCCAAGCTGGTTGTTTTAACTTGCATGAGAAATGTTCTTTTCCCTTTTCCATTAAAATAAACAATAAATAATAGTCACTTGTCAGTGAATTTTCATTAATGAAAATTTTTCCCAAAGAGAGTAAACATATAGGTAATAAGAACTGAATCTCACTGTTATAAGACTTGGCCAGTAGTATTTTACAAAGTTTTCTTGGCAATATACAGGGATCCCAAGTTGGAAAGTTAGACAAATTCTTAATTTTGAAACATTGACCAGATATTAATGTTAGATTTCTTTTGCAATGAATATAGTCAGGAGTTTTGAGTAACACATTCTATAAAAATCAATAAAAACATTAAAAATATTTCATATTTTGTCTTTTTAATCTTGGAATAGAGGAAAAATTATAATAGAACCAAGAGTACGAATGGGTGGGAAGAAGGAAGAGAGAGACAGAGACAAAGAGAGAGAGAGAGAGAGAGAGAGAGAGAGAGATTGGGTGGCATAAAAAGTAGAAAATCATGGAATCAGAACAAAAAAAAAAACAGGTAAATGGCATCTCTGAAGATAATGACTATTTTAAAAACTTCAGCAATAGTATGTTTTTCAATGAAATTT
Source organism: Tadarida brasiliensis (assembly GCA_030848825.1). Classification (NCBI taxonomy): domain Eukaryota; kingdom Metazoa; phylum Chordata; class Mammalia; order Chiroptera; family Molossidae; genus Tadarida; species Tadarida brasiliensis. The sequence goes on along the minus strand of CM061260.1, from coordinate 86,927,482 downwards.
TGAGAAAATTGTTGATTGATATGCTATTGCAAAAAAATAATACTGAGAAATACTATGTACACTTTACCCAGTTTCTGCCAAATGTAATATTTTGCAACTATAATATGATAATTATGTTATTGATATTGATATCATCGACCTATCTTATTCGGATTTTTTCCAATTTTACTTTACACGTTGACATGTGTAGTTTTCTATATTATTTCACATGTCTAGATTCATGTATCTATCACCATATTCAAGAAACTGAACATTCCATCACCAAAAGTATCCCTCCTGTTGCATTATTAGAATCACACCCACCTAACCCCACCATCTCTGGCAACCACAGAGTCCTTGATTTCTAAAATTTGTTGTTAAAAACATGATGGAATTATAAAGTATGTAACTTTTTAGGATTAGCTTTTTTCACTCAGCATAATTCTCTGGAGATTCATCCAAATTGTTGCATATATCAATACTTTGTTCCTTTTTATTGCTGAGTATTCTATTTCTTCTAAATTATGTATTTTATTAGACAATGAATGTGCCATGCATCTTTATTAGAAGAAAGATGTTCAGAGTATCTCCTTCTTAATATTTTAAAGACTGCCAGATCTGTAGTGATAGCCCATAAACAGGGTGGCGCAAAGTGGGTTTACAGCTGTGAGTATGCAACACAGAGCTTATTCTTGTATTATTATTTATTAGTTATTGTATTATTTTACATACGAACAACTGTACATCTACTCTTGCCCCACCCTGTATTATTCCTGATATTGATGATTTGTTCTTTCTCACTTTTTATTTTTGTTAGTCTTGCTAGATAGTTTATCAATATTACTGATTTTTTTAAAAGAACCAACTTTTTGTTGTATCAGTTGTTTCACTATTTTCAATTTAATTGATTTCTGCTCTTTATCATTTCCTTCCTTCTGCTTGCTTTGGGTTATTTCCTCTTATTTTTCAAGTTTCTTGAGGTAGGAACTTAGGTTATTGATTTGAAAACTTTCCTTATTTCTAGAAATATAATAACTTAGTGCTGTAAGTTTTTCTCTTAGGACTATTTTTGTTACATCCTATGTATTTTGATGAATTATGTTTTTGTTTTCATTAACTTTTATGCATTATTATACTTTCTTTGTCTCATGGATTATTTTGGAATGTGTTTGATGTTCATGTGTTTTGAGATTTTCCTGGTTTCTTTCTGTTACTGATTTCTAGTTTGATTACATTCTGGTCAGAGAACATAGTTTACATTGTTTCAATTCTTTTAAATTTGTTGAAGCTCGTTTTGTGGCCCAGATTATTTCAATGAATGTGCCATGCATGCTTGTAAAATATATAAATATTCATCAGTTGCTGGATGGATTATTGTATGCATTTCAGTTAGGTCCTGTTGTTTGACTTTGTTCAGATCTTCCTCTTTGCTGATTTTTGTGTCTAGTATTTCTGTCAGTAGCTGAAAGGGGGATGGTGAAGTCCCCAACTGTCAATTTGTATATTTCTTCTTTCAGCCCTATCAATTTCTGCTTCATATATGTTAAGGCTCTATTATTTGGTGCATACACATTAAAGAACATTACGTCTTCCTGATGAATTAATCTTTTTATCATTACATAATGTCGCTCTTTGTCTCTAGTAATTTCCTTGCTCTGAAGTCTACTTTAATATTTATAATCATTCTTGCTTTTTTATTTTATTAATGCTTGCATGGTATATCTTTTTCCATCATTTTACCCTCAACCAATATTCATCACTGAATTAGAAATGAGATTTATGTTGTGTTATTTTGTTAATCTACTCAGTCTTTGTTTTTTTACCATTTACATTTTAGGTAGTTACTAAGATGTTAGTGCTTATGTCTGGGTTTTGGGGGGTTCTGGTTTTGTTTTCTGTTTGTTTCCTATGGTTCCCATTCTTCTGTTTCTCTCTTCTTGCCACTTGTGAGTTACTTGAATATTTTTTTAGAATTCCATCTTGACTTGTCTATAGTGTTTTTTAGTTTATCTTTTTCTACAGTTTTTTGTAGTGGTTGTTCTGGGCATTACAATATATAGATGTGACTTACAGCAGTCTGCAGATAGCAACATTTGACTACATTGACTGCAATGTGGAAACCTCATTTCCATTCACATAGCTCTTTACAATTCCCATCTTTAAACATCACTGTCTGGGATATCAGATGATGTTATAATTTTGTTTTGCTCATCAAATATGATTTATAAAATTTTAAAAGGATGTCTATTTTCAGTATACATATTTTTGTACCTTCCTCTGTTTTTTCTTCTTTCTTGATGCTCTAAGATTCTCTTATCATTTCTTTTCTGTTTGAAATTTTAAGAGTAGGTCTGATAGTGACAAATGCTCTTATTTTTCTTTCATCTTTGAATTTTTCTTTCCTTCATTTCCTCTCATTCCTGAAGGATAGTTTCACTAGATTTGAAATTTGTGATTGACCATTCTTTTAGTTCAACATTTGAAACATGTCATGCAACTTCCTTCTGGCCTTCAAGATTTCAGACAAGAAATCCGTCGCCATATAAATTGGTGTCCCCCTCTAAGAGTTGTTTCTCTTAGGCTGCTCTCAAGACTTTTTCTTTGTTTTCAGTTTTAAAAATTTTAATTATACTGAATCTGGTGTGGATTTCTGTTATTGGGAGGAAGGAGAAGGAATTTATCCTGTTTAGCATTTGCTCAGCTTCTTGGATCTGTAGGTTTGTATCTACCACCAAAATGTGGGGCATTTCAGACATTATGTCTTCAAATACTCTTTCAGCCTCACTTTGTTTCTTCTTCTCTTGAAATCCAATGATATGAATGTTATGATCTCAGCGGTCCAAGTATCTACACAATCTTTTTTTAGACTATTTTATCTCTATTTTTCAGATTAGGTACATTTGATACATTTTCCTCTCGGTCATTGATTTTTATCCTTTGTCCTCCAATCAGCTCTTGGATTCCACTTGCCAATTCTGCCCACCTGCTCCATATCTGTCAGTGAGGGAGGAGAGGCATGGCACCAGGAGGAAAAAGTGGCTTCTCAGGCTAAATCATTTACTGTATCTGTGTCCCTATTATGAATTCCTCCCACTGTCTCGGTATCCCTCGGTGAAGAAGAAAAGTCTCGGACCACTTATTGTTGGTTGCGCTCTCCATCAGTTGCCTTTGCTGGTGGCATCTAACTCACCTGATGTTGTCAGAGACACTCCCTTGACATATGAAGGAGGAATGAGTCTACCTGGGCTTATGTTACTATGTTAGGGTCAGAAAACACTGGGCCTGGGTGACCTTCTTCTGTTGAAGAGGCAGATGTCCTGCCACCCTGCATTTCCTCTAGTATTGAAATCTCAAACCAGTCTGCCTTTTTCTGGCCACATGTTAGAATTCTCCCTGAGCTGTCTCTTGAATTATGTCCAGGGGCCATGGTTGGACTTAGTGAGGAGGGACAAAGGTTAAAAAAGTACATTCTATTTTGTCTCAACCACATATTTTTTAAATGAATTTCTGTATTATCTCTAATATTTTGCCTTTTCTTAACTTTCCAATTTGCCCTCAAAACATAATCAACTAACATTGGCTGTGATTTTAATGACTGTTGAAATCTTTTTTATTAATTTTTTGCCATATCACTTTAATTCTTGTGTAGATATGAAAAACAACAAAAATTTCACTTAAAAATATAAAATTTGGCCTGTGTAACTTTGGTGAGATTATTCATACAAATATAGAAACCATTTATCTGTGAAACATTATTTTAAAAAGCTTAGCATGCCAAATTATGATCTTGAAAAAATACTTATTAATCATATGTCTACATGCATTGCCTCATTTGATTAGCATTGTGTGATTTTAAAATTTTGGAGGACACAGACACTGTTGATTACTGAACGGCCAAAAAAAAAAACAAAAAAAAAACTGATAATGTCCTATCTTTAAAGGAGAACGTAAAGAACAGGGCATATAAGAAAAGGATTAATTTCTAACCTTTAAAGAGGTGGGAAAAGACCAAGACCTAAGCAAATAAGACATATGTCATAGGCAGTTGTACTCAAACAATAGCAACCAAAAACTATGGTTTATCAGATAACAATACCTTAAGAATTTAAAATGTTGTTAGGTTTCCATAGTCTGTAGAAAATACATGTTCCACATTGCTTTTTTACAAAAGGCTGTCATTTTTCTGAGGACACACAATCAACATTCCATAATCTATATATCCAATAAATCAAGTATGTTACCTGATATGTTTTCAAATTTCAACTTTCTTTGACATTTTATTTATTTATTTATTTTTTTTAACTTATCTTTATTGTTGAATGTATTACAGATGTTCCTCATTTTTCCCCCATTGCCCCCCTCCTCCCCATTCCTGCCCCCCTCCTGCCTTTCCCCACACTGTTGTCTGTGTCCATTGGTTATGCATATATACATATAAGTTCTTTGGTTTATTTCTTCCCACCCCCCAACCCCCCTTCGCTTTGAGGTTTTTCAGTCTAACAACCAATTTGTACTTCTTAATCCCTTCACCTTTTTCACCCATCCCCCCATCCCCCACCCATCAGGTAACTAACAAAAGTTCTCTGTATCTATGAGAATGTTTCTGTTCTGCTTGTTCATTTTGTTTGTAGATTCAGTTGTTGATAGATATGTACTTATTGCCATTTTGTTTGTTTATATTTTTTTATCTTTTTCTTCAAGAAGACCCTTCAACATTTCATATAATAATGGTTTGGCTTTTTCTTGTCTGGGAAACTCTTTATATAGCCATCTATTCTAAATGACAGCTTTGCAGGATAGAGTAATCTTGGTTGTAGGTTCTTGCTTTTCATCACTCTGAATATTTCTTGCCACTCCCTTCTGGCCTGCAAAGTTTCTTTTGAGAAATCAGCTGACAGTCTTATGGGAATTCCCTTGTAGGTAACTAATTGCTTTTCTCTTGCTGCTTTTAAGATTCTCTCTTTGTCTTGAACCTTTTGCATTTTGATGATGATGTGTCTTGGTGTGGGCCTTTTGGGGTTCATCTTGTTTGGGACTCTCTGTGCTTCCTGGACTTGTATGTCTGTTTCCTTCACCAAGTTAGGGAAGTTTTCTGCCATTATTGTTTCAAATAGGTTTTTGATTTCTTGTTCTCTCTCTTCTCCTTCTGGCGCCCCCAAGATTCGAATGTTGGCACACTTGAAGTTGTCCCAGAGGCTCCTTACACTATCCTCATTTTTTTGGATTTTTTTTTTCTTTTTGCTGTTCTGATTGGGTGTTTTTTCTTCCTCATATTCCAAATCGATGGTTTGCTTCTTGGATTTACCTATTCTACTATTGCATCTGTGTAAACTATTCTTTATTTCAGTTAGTGCATCCTTCATTTCTGACTGGTCCTTTTTTATGCTCTTGAGGCCCTCACTAAGTTCACTGAGGTTCTCACTAAGTCCATTGAGCATCCTTATATGCAGTATTTTGAACTCTGCATCTGTTAGGTTGCTTAACTCCATTTCACTTAGTTCTTTTCCTGGAGTTTTGTTCTGTTCTTTCATTTGGGACCTGTTTCTTTTTCTCCTCATTTTGGCTGCCTCCCTGTGTTTGTTTCTGTGTATTACTTAGGGAGAGGTATGGGGCTAGCTGAGACCAGATGCTGCTTGTTTGAAAGAATTTAGGAAAAGCTGAAGCTGGCTCCAAGACAGGCCAATCCTATGGTAAAGCAACTGGCAACAGCTTGGGTGGGCCTGAAAGTTGGGTGGGGCAGGGCCTCAGGGAATCACCAGGGCAGGGCAAACAGTGTGAGCCAGGTTGCTGGAGTCCCAGATATGGCGGCGTTTGCCGGCCCAGGGAAGGGCTCACCAAAGGAACAAAAGCCTCTGATAGAACGTTTGTCCAGGAGAAAGTTGCCTCTCCAGCCCTCGCACCAATGCCAAACAGCTCAGTTCTTTCCCAGATGACTCTGGTGTCTTTCAAGCTGCCTCTCCCACGCTGGAGCCTAGAGGGTGCAAGTCCGAGTAAGTACGTGCGCGGGCTCCAGCTGCCTCAGCCTCAGTTCCCACTGGTTTTTTTAGCCAGAAGTTATGCGGACTTCTCTTCCTGGCACTGGAACCCTGAGCTGGGTGCCTGGTGTGGGACGGGGACCCCTGAGTCCTCTGGCAGGACCTTCCCAGCGGAGGTGTCCTCCTAATTTTTATCCGCCACACATGGGTGTGGGACCAGCCCGTCCACCTCTGCCCCTCCTACCAGTCTCGATGTGGCTTCTTCTTTAATTTCGTAGTTGTAGGACTTCCATTCAGCTTGATTTCAGGCGGTTTTGAATGATGGTTGTTCTGTAGTTAGTTGTAACTTTGATGTGCTTGTGGGAGGACGCGATACCGCGTTTACCTACGCCGCCATCTTGACCGGAAGTCTCTCTTTGACATTTTAATAAGAAACTTGAAACTTTGTTTCTTTAGATAAGAGGCTGTATTAAGAAATTGTGTGTTTTAAGCTCATTTGAAGGTACCAATGTATCTGAGATTTGGGAAAATGACTAAAGACAAAAATGTTAAAAATACATCAGCATAGAGAAAAATATACCCTTTTTAGAAATTTTTAAGTAAAATGAAAGTTAAGAGAATGGTGGTTTTAAAATGCATCCACACATGTTTTATATACCTCCCTTCAAGAGGCAGAGCTTCATTCCCCTCCCACTGAATGTGGGCTGGATTTGGTAACTTGTTTTCATCAAATAGACAATGATATAGACATTAGAGTGCATGACTTTCAAGATCAGATAATAGAAGACTTTGAAACTTTCTCTTTTCTCTCTCTTGGATTAGGTGCTCAGGTGGAAGCTAGATGCCATATCACTCAAGTAACTTTATACAGGGGTCCATTTAGGCAGGAACTGAGGCCTCTTGCCAAAAACCATCAAGAACTTGCGGCCTTCTGCCAATAGTCATGTAACTGAGCCACGCTGAAAGTAGATCCTACAGCTCTGGTTAAATTTTCAGATGACAGTATCTCTAGCCAATAACTTGATTTAACTCTGACCCAGAGCCATCCAGCTAATCCATCTTCAAATTTTTGACCCATAGAAACAGTGAAAGAACGAATGCTTGTTGTTTTCAGCCCCAAAGTTTCAGGATAATCTGTTATACAGCAATAGATAACCAGAAATAGTTTCACTTACCTTAACAAAGGGGCCATATCCTACACTGTCCTGAAGAAAACATGGCCTGACATGTGCTAAATTATGGAAACATTCTGAGGAAATACATAACTCCTCCCTTCAACAAGCCCAACTCCCTCTACCCAATATCCTTACTCATTATTTTCTTCTCATTGAAATTGGCAGATTGGAATAACAGATCTAGCACATTTTTGTTCAGGTAGATTTAAGTCAGTCAACTTATGTTCCATTTGATGGTTTTTATTAATGGGGACATTCTACAGTAACAGTGCCTGTTCCTCAGAAATAAAATCATTAAATTTTTATTCACAAATAAGGTATTTTTTTATTTCCATACCTCTACATATTTTTGTTCTGATCTTAACATGTAATTTGTATGTACCTGTGGTCTTCTTACAAAAAACTATTTAAATATCATATTAAAAATGCATAGAGAATGCTCTGTATTTTAAAATTCTATGTTTGAATATATCAGCATATTCACTTTTTAAAACAAACATTTCAGTCAAAGTAAATGAAAAATTACCTGCAGCAAGCAAATCTGCTGGGTTTCCTGTTACGCAAGGACTGTGAGGCGAAGAATGGCCTCCTGACGCGGATAGTCTTGGGAGTGACATAATTCTGTCAATGGTCAAATTGTCTTCTCAGAAACCCCACTGTTATGTTCAAGGAACTCCCAAACAGAATGCCTTAAGAATAACATTAACAACCGTGTGCAAATCCAGTTTCTATATTACTTCCATCCCACTCTTCATATGTTTTTTTTCAATTTTTACAAAGTACCAAAATGGCTGTAACATTTTAGGCAGATAGTTCTCCTTGACCAGGAAATAAGCTCCACGTTTTCATTCCAAAAATGAACATATATTTCTCCCACTAATTACTTTATTGCTATTATTTGAATTGGCTAACTACTGTGTATTTCATGATGTTATTTTTTTCTGAGATAAATTGTTTTAAGTCCAAAGTTGGAAGATGTTTTTCTTTAAAAAAATTTAAAACTACATTTCACTAAAATGCATGGGAAGACATAAATTGTTCCAATATTCATATTATTGGTAGACTATTTTAAAAGTTACAAATGGTGACAGTATTTAATGAGCTTTCCAAATTTTATAATATTCTACATTATAATCCAAGCAAAAAAAGAAATGTATGGGCAAATAACCTTACATGTCTTCAAGCATGATACAGCACTCATAGACTGCATTGGGATAAGAATTAATAATTCAGAGTGTCTCATCAGGAAAAGTTGCCTGAAAGTTGATTTGAATATTATTTCAGCTTTAAATGGGAAGACAGCACAACAAGAATCTCATGTATAATTTTCAATTTTTACAAAGTACCAAAATGGTACTTTGGTGACAGTTATTAATTGCTAAAATGAAGTATCGTGGCATTTTAATATTAAAATGAACAATTTTGCCATCACACAGATCACTCTTGACACTTAAGGCTGAACTGCTTCCTTTGTGCTACCAAATTATGACAATACCAGCTCCTGTCTTACAGCGAAAGGGACATTTCAAAGGCTTGACAGCTGATCCTCAGGAATCTGAAAGGAAATATCAAGAAGGTGTTACTTATCCACAAGTGAGGCTTCCAGGAAGGCCAGGGGAATTTGTGAGGCTCAACATTGCTGGAAATTCACTTAATACACTCTGTCCTTCTCCCAAGTGTCTACACAGGAATGATTTAGGGATACTGGCTGCCATGTCTTGATTTAGAACTAAGATCTTAATCACAGTAAACCCCTGCCTTGGCAGACTTTTCCTGTTATCTTCATGAAGACCTCAGCAATAACAGGCACTCAATTCCTCACAATCCTCTCAGAACCACTGTATGGTTTTTCTGGGCAGCCATTCTCTTTTTGGAATTTATATTTAGACCACTTGGAGATAAGTAAGATCTGGTGCTTTGGTGAGCAGGTGCAAAGAGACCCAACAAAAAGTGAAGCTTCTTTGGAGGGTTGTAGAACAGGGTAAGCTGAAGCAATCAATTTTCTCGCAGAATACTTTTTCTGCTGCTGCTAACAGCTGCTCGGAGGACAGCAGGGAAGCGACCCTGCTGAGCAGATTTGAGTCTGAGGGTGGAAAATCCACCTCATTTCCAGGCTAAAGGGTCCCACATTAAAAGATCATAAAGCTAAAGTCATTTAAATAGTGACTCCAGGGGCACGTTAACGTTACCTTCTTACAAACGTCTGATAATACATATCTCAGCCAAGTTCTTGTCTCTAACATTCAGCACAACATCGCAGGTTTATTAAACTTGGTTTTCTCTCTCGGACACCGGCGTTTGCACACACAGCTTGTATCAATGAAGGAAAACAGCACATCATCACTATTGATCCAAGGGGACTTGAAACTTTTGCAAAATATTTAAAATACTGAAATGGACATTTCATCATTTATGTTGGGGGAAAAAAAACAATTTATTGCTACAAACTCTGTGAGCCTTTGAAATTTCTGGATTGTGAATTTGGAATATTTCTGTCCTAGAGAAATGCCTTAGAGGAACAAATTTGGAATATAAATTGGCCTTTGAGAAGTCCACTGAGTTAGATGGCTGGATGCATGTCAACTTATGAGTGTGCTGCACTCTTCATAGAGAGACCCCACTGAGTCAAGACTCTTCCTGCTGCCCACAGCAGGATGCTCCCTGGGGAGATGCAGCTTATGGGTGCTGTACTGTAACTGTAAACTACTTGGGAAAATTGAAGAGAGTGGGATTTAGACATGTCTGGCAGCTCAAGGATCTGGTTTGAATGCCAAGTAGCAGCTGAGACAACTGTGTAATAGCTTTTCATTCCCAAAGGAGAAGGGGTTAAAAAAAAAAAAAAAAAAGACAGCTAGGTTCTTTTCGACTTTGTTGAGAATAGATGGCACTGCTTCTCAAAGGATCACTATTTTTTTGAGTTTAAAACATAATATGTAAGAATGTTACACACCCAGGGCTAGTTGAAAGACTGAACTTAACAATCAAGGTACCTGTCTAAATGGAATTATATAAATCTGGCTATGTACAGTATAAGTTATTAACATTAAATCCTAAAGATAGCATGATGTATAGAATATCTGAATATTATATCAATTATTACTATACTTAGCACAGTGCACACATTAGTGTAGGCAAATTTTATACAGGATTTTTTAAGTGTTCCCACAATATAAAAATAGCAGCATTATTTTACTTTAAGAAATCATTTTTATTAAATTAATGAATTCATCAACATTAGATATTTAGGTAGAAAACTAGAAGATCAATAAAATAACTCAGAAGCTGCTCAAAATATAGGCTTAAATGATAAATATAATATTTATTGACATTTCAAAGTTTGTAAGTTAGGAATTATTTATATTTTTAAAAAATCAACTATTGCTAGACAAGTATATGTGATACTTGGAGACAGAATTTTTCTAAATATTTTTATTTTAAGTTGTTTTGCTATTTTATTGTGAAATAACTGATTTGTATAAGTAGGATTTGAACAACTTGCTTAGGTAAGATCCTAGTAATCTCACTGTGAAGAAAATCAAGAAATGTGTTTTAATACACACTCTATTTTTCCACTTTGAAACAGCAATCAGAACTTCCAGCAGATGCTCCTTTAGCTTTAAGAACATGAATCAGCTTTTGGCGAAAGGCAGAGCTCCTATTTAGGGAAACTTCCCTTGGAAAAAAAATCTGATGTGATATCTTTGGTGCAAACAAGGTGTTAAAAGAACTTGCCACTGACTGTACTGGGGTGTGCCCCGAAGGGTGAGTCAGCATTCATTCTTCCATTCTGCCCATCTGCTCGTCCAGACTTCTTTTATGCAGGCCTGTCTCTGATTCCTATCAGCAAGGCAGCAGCTGTTGGACTGTTCTCCTGAAGATGCATAAGCCTCAAGCCTGAAACTTCACAGAAAAGGAAATACTAATTTGTAAACATCATCACCCTTCAATCACGCTGTGATTGAATCCTGGGGAAAACCCAAAGTGACTTGTAAACACACCAGCATGCAGAAGTGTTCCCTATTTCACACCTTTTGTTCCATATTAAGGAAGAGCCGGCTCCAGATGCTTATGTAATTCCCTTCTTAACCCCACACATTTTGAAAATTACAAAGGGCCGGGATGGAAAGGAAAAATACTTGGGTAGGCATGATGCTTACCATATGTACAAGATTTCAAGTATTTTTCAACAAGCGTTAGAATATTCCAGAAATTTCAACATTTTCACCTCAAAAATGTCTACTCCAAACTGGCTCTCATACCTGGAAAACCATGTGTTCTCCATCCCTTGTCTTCATTAGTCTGAAAAACATAGTCCAGAGGGGTTTGGGAGAAAGCCTGTGACTCGCACGTTGTGAAAAGTTTCTTCCCCTAAAATTAGCGCAGTCGTGTAGACTTGCATGACACACGCAGGGGCTTAGTAATGCTAATTGCATTTCATTTAGCTCCATGATAAAATTCATATGGATAATGATACCTGATCATTGTCATTCTACCTCCTTCAAAAATACATACTCACTAAAGTTTAAAGATCCATATTTTTCACAAGGGAAAACTGCAAAACAACCAGCAAACAGGACATTTTACCAAAAATAATGAAGATCATCTTAAATGATCCCATTATCGTTGTAATTAGCTAGCTACTATTAACAATAGAAAGAGAACAACGGGAAGGCCAAACATTATAAGCATGGTCATCTGGACAGCTTCACCAGGAAACTATAGCTTCACACCCCAAGGAACCGCAGCATTGTCCCTCCAAGGGGATTAACACCCCTCCCCACCCCGCTCTTGGATTTTCAGGGGGAGCAGGGGGAGATGGGTGCATGAGCAGTGAAGTCGGGGTGACACAGGGAAAGTGCTTGCCCCTCAGTGGGATAAGATAATTGGCTGGGGGGTAGAGCCATGGCAAGTGCAAGAAATCCTCAAGGGTCAATTGCTTACGCTCCCAGTTATAATCCCCAGACACAGAGTTCTCGCTCCTGCTCAGCTTCTGCTCCCTTGCACTCTCTTGCTCTGTGACTTGAACTCACTTGCCATGTGGCCTTTAAGCACTCACATGACCCATGGCCGTGCAGACCCGACACACAATGGACCACAGCTGGGAACACAAGCTAAATTAGCCAGATGTTACACTAGACTGTGCTTTAATATGAAGCAGAGGCTCTGTGCAGTGGCCTTAATCCCAGCCCTGCTGAAGACAAGATTGGACTCTTTCCATGGTGAGAAGGAGGGAGAAGCGACCTTGGAAGCGAACCCCTTAATTTTACATCATCAATAAAGCTTTCCACAATACCTCATCCTCCTGTGGGGGCCTCAGGAAATTCCTTCCCAGTAGCACCCTAAGAACTTCTCTTCCACCAATAACAGGGGGGTACAGAGAGGGCATTCCACCGATAACAATCCTAAACACAATGACAAAGAAATATATAGTAAAAGACTACCCATGACACACAACTTCAAAGTTCCCAAAAATAAATGTAAGCCCTCAAAGTACGTCTCCATCGGCTTTACCCTGCACCAGAAATACCTATGTTTCTAGGGTTAAATGTATGCGTTTTCAGAGGGTCCTTGCATAAAGGAAACACCTTATCCAGAATATGCAGCAGTTGATCATTTTGGCCTCAGGATCTCATTGAGAAAATCAGATTAGCTTTTCACCACAGATGAGGAACTATAACAGATGAGTGGTTTTGAAGAGTGTGCACGTGTCGGTAAAGTCCTAAACACAATGCACATTCTGAAAGAGCACACATGATGGCTGGACAGGGAGATCCCTTCAGCCTGTTGGCCAGGATAGCAAGTCACCCTCAGGCCTAGTAGCATATTACATAATTAAAGATTTCAAGCATAATTTAAAGCAGCTCAACAAGGTCAAAGAAGTAACATTCAGAAGGCATCATAGACTTGAAGTCAAGAAAAAGAAGGAAAAGATAAAATAGGAAGAAAGACTTCCAAAGACCAAGCAATAAAAATCATGAATTACATGATTTACCAAAAAAAATAAGACAAGGAGGAAAACATGTTCAGAAACAACTAGTATGTAGTCTACAGTAGTAATATTGAGCTGGAATTGCCAATGGCATTAATATCAAATGAAATAAGATAATGTTTCACTATCCTGAGTAATTGATAACAGAACAGGAATCCAAATTATAACTCTGAGTACTCTATTTTACTTTAAAATTATCATTATAAGTTTTTGAAAAACCTTTCCTTAAAGCTTTTTTATAGAAAGGCTATTTGGAATCAGTAAATAAATTGAATTATAACATATTTTTAAAACATACAACTGTATTATGTACTTATCAAATACACTTAATCAAACTAGGCTGACAAAAGTGCAAGTGTACAGATGTGTTGTAGAATTGTGCACCTGTAATCTGCATAATTTTGTTAACCGGTGTCACCCCAATAAATCAATAAAAAGGAAAAAATAGTGAGCATCCTCTATTGGTAGCATCCTCTATTATATTGTATGCTAAATTCTATGTCAATAAATAATTCACTGAAAAGTTTTATTTTTCTGCTCTTCAGTTCCACTATTTATGGTCATCATAACTAAAGAAAGAACAGACAAGTTGTGGCATTTAAGCCTGACTATTTAACTGATCATCCAATAAGACATAACAATATGACATGAAAATCAGAATAAAAGCCATGACAAAAATAAAGAGCAGGGGGATAAATATAATAGAGTTTTTGGTTAATTTACAATAAAACAGGATTTGAAAGACAAAATATGGCTAAAGTAGCTTTCTAATAAATCCTTTCCTTAGGTATTCCTGAGCAAAGGAGATACAAAAGTACTCAGCCAATCCTGGGAGAGAAACTTTGATCTCATCTCTTTATTCCAGACCCTATTTTTCTATCTTGGTGGTTACCACCTTGCAGTAGCCATTTTTAAGTGTTTGTCCTCCCTACGTTGACTATGATTTTGATATTGTGGTTATCTTTATTTTTTTCACCTTTAATCATCAACAATTCCCTTGATAATAAATTAGAGTGTATATCTGGATATTTTCTTTATCACCAAGAGGTTGATTAGGATGGACTGCTTTGTGAAATATGTCATTTGTGAAAGTCAAGAAGCCCACTTCAATTCAAGATAATAATAAGAAAAAAAACAAAAAGTAAAAATAGGGCTTAATGTCTTAAATAAATATTATTCCAAATCATCAACATGTTTTAGGAAGGTGCTGTAATGTGGCCAAGAAGTCACACAGAAAAAATGATTGAGTATGATGCTGATGCTGTCTAAGAAAATAAAGAGGAAGCAAATATAATTATGAATTTCAATGAAAACCTTGAGATTCCTGATACATTCTCTCTTTTTTCTGGGATACCATTGTTCAAAAGCCTATTGTATGTGTGGAAGTAGATTAAATGTCTCCCATAGATGATCTTCAACCCTCAGAAATATCATTATTCAGCCCTGGCAGGTTTTCTCAGTGGTTAGAGCATCGGCTCTTGGACTGAAGGGTTACAGGTTTGATGCCTGGTCAAGGGCATGTACCTGGGTTGTAGGTTCAATCCCTGGCCCCAGTGGGGGCACTTATGGGAGGCATCCAATTGATGCGTCTCTCTCACATGGATGTTTCTTTCTCTCTCTCCCCCTCCCTCCCTTCCACTCTATCTAAAAATCAATGGAAAACTATCCTCGGGTGAATATTAACAAAGAAAGAAAGAAATATCATTATTCTGTTTGCTACTAACTGGTAGATAGAGGAAATATTGTCAATACTGGAACATTGTATCTTTTCTTCCTTTTGCTAACCATTGTTGATTTTTTACCAGCCCCACCATGTAGAGTTGCTGGTCACCTCTCTTTGGAAAATTCTCTAGAGTTTTGAAGGTTGTCTTGTTTTCCATAAATAAGAAAAAATAATTTTACATCCTCCCATTTTATTCAGTGGCTCTATAAAGTATACACAGCTATTCTTGCGATTGCAGATTTCATTTGGAGCCTAACTTCTCTGCAACAACAAACACAGCTCAACAAGGCTAGCGCAAAGTCGTTCTTGGTGAGTCTCATAAGAACATTGAAGTTTCCCTTAAAATGATGCTCTTTTCAATAAGAAATATGATTCCTACTCTCATGCATGATTTTTTTAAATGGGCTACTGAATGCATAAATGTCTTTATTTTTTTGTTGTTGCTGTTAATCCTCACCCAAGGATATTTTCCCATTTATCTTCAGATAGAGTGGGAAGGGGGGGGGGAGAGAGAGAAACATCGATGTGAGAGAGACACAGCAAATGGCTGCCTCCCACATGACCCCGACCAGGGCCAGGGACTGAACTGCAACTAAGGTATATGCCCTTGACTGGAATCGAACCCATGATTCTTTGGACGCTCTAACCACTGAGCAAAACTGGCCAGGGCTACATCTTCTTTTTCATTTTTTTTAAAGCATTTTATAGCTTTAAGAAGTCACCCAAATAGCACACTACATTTCATCCTTAAAAATCATCCTTGAGCATTTTAATAACATACGTTAAAATTTCTCACCAAACTCTTACCTTGTACTTACAAAGATTATTCTGCTGAAGAGAATTTCTTGGCTGCACCTGATTCTTTCATATTGAATTTATAACTTACTTAAGACACTGTTAAGCCATTTATTGAAATTCCACAGTGGATTGAAAAGGAATTCCTCAAAGTGCCTCACAAAACTAGAGTGTCTGAAAAGTGACAGAATTAAGATCCATAAAATCTAAGTCATAAGGAAAAAACTGATATTCTACTAAGTAAACATTGTCAAATTTACCTGTAGCACTCTATGAATTAAAAGGTCTGAGCCGGCGGGAGATCACATCCACAACGCAAGGCCAGTGTAGAGCAAAAGGGCTTTATTGCATGCTCCTGGGTGCAGGCGGGCTAAGAGGAGAAGGGGTCAGCCTCGAATTAGGGTTGGGGTGTCAGTTATATACCCTAATTCTAGCTTTCAGCAATTCCTGCTGATGTACTCTGCATGGCCCATTGTCCACCTTGCAGTTGGGCTGGTCTGGTCTCTCGTCTGGCACCGGCTGGGTGATCCATTGTCTTGCGGATAATCCAGATAGCCCTTATCCATACTCAACAAAAGGCTGAGCAAAGGTCATGCAAGCATCACAATTTCTGTAGTTTTCGCCTTTTACAAACTTTTACCTTTACCCATTAAAATATTACTAACCCTTTCATGAATATTTTATCTGCAGAAAGCTTCACAGTCTCTTATGAAAATATATGTTATCATTGTTATTTTCACAGTTTAGCTGTGTTTTCCTGAATCCATATTCAGGTAATGCAGAATTAGTCAAATGCATGTACCAAGAATGAGGAAAATAATATAAGATGGCTTTATTTCATCTCCATGATTTCAAGTACTAGGTGTGACTGAGGGAGAAATTATAAGTTCCGCTGACAATTAGGCCACATGGAAGTGTCAAGAACCTCATTCTGCTTAAAGCTGCCAAAAATAAGTAGGCTGGCCAAAATGCCAAATAATAACTACATGATGAATGTGTCTTACTTTTGGCCTAACCATAAAATGCTATTAAATATTTAAAGAGAGGATGTGTATTTATGTAGATATATATTATATCACATTTAGAGATGCATAGCCAAAATATTTTGATTAAGTGTTAAAAGATTTATTCATTAGGATACGATAATATAATTTAGTAGAATTTTATCACATTTTGGTCTACTTACTTCCTTGGAAATAACCCAAATGAAACTGTGTGAAAAAACCCCTTTACAAATGATCAAATAAAAGAGAATTACTAATCTTAACAATTTATTATCCACTAATGTTAATATATCATACAAAAAACTATAATAAAATTTTTTTCAATTTTTAAGTTGAAAAAGAAAGACACAAGTTAAATATTTCCCTTCTATCAAAGTGCCATGAACTTGAAAGGATTTGCAAAGTGGAAACAGGTGTAGTCAACTGTTGGAGTACTTTAAAAACTGTTTGACACATTATAATAGTGTGATTCAAAACTGAAACTTGACATTACTATAAGCATTGAAAGATCATAAATCACTTTAGACAGCACACTGCAGTCTTAGTTTTTTCACATTGGAAGTATTTTGTAATACTTTGTATTTTTAATATGAGAAAACTGTGTTTTTGTTATTATTGTGATATTATATATTAGGAAACAAAAATAATACAAAGTTTAAATAATAAGATGAAAATTAACTGTCTATATATTCAATACATTATATATATATAATTATATATTGTTTTTAAATTAAAGTTTTTTCTGCTTTGGCATATTTTAGATATTTTATTAAAGACTGGACATTTTGAACAATGATTTCAAGTGGACTTCATACACACTCACAGTTTATAGTTGGTTACATTTAAGCATAAGTAAAGTAACAAAGAAATTTAAACTCCATTTAAAACAGAAACTTTCATACTAATTTTGTTTTGTAAGAAAAGACAATTTCGTGTAAATGTTAATAATTTCACTTTTTACAATGGTATTTTTCCAAGGATCCCAATTTTCCCCCCATGTTAGCCATCTTATACCAACTTGATTTATCCTCATAATCTCATAGTGACAGTAAGAGTAGAAAATAATCAAGGTCAGGACGTGGCACAGGATCCTGGCTACTACCCACCTTTGGAGTGATGGTCCCACTTCAAGTACAACTTTTCAAAAACTAACAGCCATGCTGAATGCTTAAGATTCTTCATGGTGGCTTTTAAACAACGAATTATTGCATTTCACTATATTAAGTAACAAAAATAAATTAAACCCATTTTCCCATCAAAAATAGATACTTTAATATGAGCCAGAAATGTTTAATCATTAAAAAATTTTAACTAAGCCCTGGCCGGTTTGGCTCAGCGGTTGGAGCATCGGCCTGCGGTCCAGAGAGACCCGGGTTCGGTTCCCGCTAAGGGCGCGTACCTCGGTTGCAGTTTGTCCCCGGCCCCTGGTGGGTCGTGCGGGAGGCAGCCACTCGATGTGTCCCTTTCACGTCGATGTTTCTCTCTCTTCCTCTCTCTCCCTCCCACTCTATCTGAACAAAAAGTGGAAAAAAAAAATGTCCTCGGGTGAGGATAAAAAAAAAAAAAAAGAAAAAAAAAATTTTAACTAAGCAATTTGCTTTGGGTTAACCCAAAGGGTGTCTTTGAAAACTTTATGCTTGATATGCAGATTATATCCAATTCTCAAAGGAATAATGCAAACGTTTTCAACATTAAAAATATACATAGTGTTGTCAATGTTCACCTGTCTTAGGTCCCCCGCACTCTGCTTCAAAAAAATTTCTGCTATTTTTGATTCAATCCCCTCACCTCATTTTAATTCCTAGTTCTACATCAATCAGTTAAACATATTAATATTAAGAGTAAAACTCAGATAGGTATTTATCTTTAACATTGACCTATGCTTTCCTCATATGTAACGATACTAACAATATATGCTATGACTTGTTTTTTGTTGTTGTTGTTGTTTTTTCTATTTTCTAAGGATTCCTTTTCTGTTGTGAAGTTTTCAAATATAAATACATTTCATGGATTGAAATCATCCAAACAGTCTCTAGCAGGAAAATATATGGCACACAATCCCTTAAAAATGCATACAAAAACAGCTGGGACTTATAATAGCAAATAAAGGGAAAGATGAAGGAAATATACAAAGCATAAGATTCAAGAAACACATAAATCTTCATAAAGTTTTATCATAACTCAGACAGAATGTTATCCTTTCAAAACCTGCCAGATCACGCCAGACATCATACCCAGTTTTAATACTCAGGTGCTTTGAAGTTATCTTTGAAGTCCTCTCCGCTTTGGAGTTTTGGGGACCCCTTAGATCACAGCAATGCATGCATGAGTCCTACACTGTCCTATTGTTTCCCTACATCCATCCCATAATTTTGCTGTCTATAATAGACAATCTGAAAATGTTAAACATTTTTTCCATTAAAATGTTAAATTTATAAAAGATAATATAGAATAAACCAGACTTGCTAGATTGCAAAGAGAAATTTTTGTTTTCTTTCAAACTACTGTCCCCTTCAAACTCACTGTGTCTATTTAGTTTTACTTGCCTGCAGATGAGATTTTGGCCAGACTGTATGAGTTTTCTCATATCAACTTATTCATTTATTCAAAAAATGTTTCAAGTGTCTACAAAGGGCCAAACACTATTCTAGGTGCTTAGTGACCAACAAAAGATTGCTAAGAAACTTATATTCTAGTTTGGAAAAGGCATCAATAGTGAATAATTCTATTAAAAATTTTAAAAATAATTGAGCATGGTAAAGGCAGTCAGAAGGTCCCGTTTGCAGGTGGGAAGCAGTGGGGAGGATGTAGGGGGTGGATGAGTCAGAATTTAGTATTAATCATGATCATCAGGGCAAGCCTCATTGAAATGGTGATAATTAGAGAGGGTGGTGAGTTTAGCCAAACCACTATCTGGTAGAAGAACATTCAGAACATATAGAGAAAAACTCTTAAAACAAGAACATGTCTTGTGTGTTCCCACCACATCAAGGAAGCCAGTGTGCGGACACTGACTGGCGTGTGTGGAAATGTGTAGGAGGAGGCAGAGAGGAGGGCAGGGGAACAGATCAGGAGACATACTGGCCATTTTCTAGACTTGGCTTTCTAATCTGAGTGAATGGAGATATGACATAATCTGACCTATATTTTAGAAGAGTAACTCAGTATTCAAGCAAGAAAGAATGGTGATTCAGACAAAAAAGGTAACAGCGGAGAGAAAGTATGTTCTGAAGATAGAGCCACCGTCATTTCCTCGCAGAGTTGATACAGAATGTGAGAGGAAGGAAGAAGATGATATTGCTCCAAAGGTTCAGCTCTGACAGCAGGAAGAATGGCAGTGAAGCAGGTGTCCAGGGGAAAGGGGAAAGGGATGGGTCAGATTTGGGACAGAATATTTGGAATTTTAACAGTTTTACACGTCACATTTCTGATGTCTATTAGACAGCCAAGTAGAGATGTGGAGTAGGCAACTGGATATATGAGTCTATAGTTTAGGAACACAATCTGGCCAAGATATTTTAAAAATTTGGTAATCACCATCATATAGATAGTCTTTAAAGTTCTGAAACTGGATGAGATCACCATGGATCTGTGGCTAAAAAAGAAAAGTCCAAAAACTAAGCTCTGGGACATGCCAATAACAGTTCAGGAACGAACAGAGAGGCAGCCTGTGAGTTAGGAAGAAAGCCATCAAGTGCAGTGCCCTGGAAGTAAAATGTTAAAAGACAGTTTAGAATAGAGAGACCAGCTATATCAAATGCTGTTAATAGGTTCAATATTTTCAGTAAAAATGGCCAGATAGTGTTACAATTGAGGTATATAGCCAGAATTACATTTTGTTCTGAAAACTGGTGATCAAACTACCAACCAGCATAACTTAAAAATGAAAAGGTCTATCGAAACTTATTGCTTTTAGCATCTCTGCTGTACTCTGAAAGTCTGATTTTACTAAAAATATTATCATCCTATACATGTGGCATATCTGAATTGGATTTCAGTAGCCAAAATTTCCATGATATTGGTGATTACTGAATCTGAATCTATAATTTTTAGCATCCTCCAAATGCTTTTTGCTCCTGAGTAGAAAAAAAATTGAAGTTAAAAAAATCTTTAGCTCACTCTTCATTCTCTGAAACCTTATAGACTGTTTCAACATATGTTCAATGCCATATTTATGGCTGTGACTGACTCCAGAAAACTGACTGTATTTAATCCTCTCATTATTACCTTTGGGAATAGTACACAAGTGCATACTTTGAATTTTTCCCTCTAATATTAAAGCTAAAAATACTATAATAAAACTGTGACACAATAAAGGATGTCTGCCAAATACCAATCAATCATTTTCCAAAAGAGTTTTGTTTTTTAAGTTACAGATGAAGCCCTTCCTAAGTGCTTTTTAAATATTAATACTGGAGTTTTGTGTGTGTGTTCTTTTTGGTTTTTTGGTTTTTTTTTTAAGAAAAATCTGAAGTCTTTCTTAGAACTTTAAGAGCATGAATTCATACTTGGCATCACTCTTCACTGATACTCTCCACCTGACCTATCCTAGGCCCAGGGTTTCCAGACAATATCTTGTCATATCTGGGAAGATGATAGAACTAGGTTTTACAATAATCCTTCTAGCTTTTATTTTAAAACATTTTTAATTAAATCTGATCATTTAAAATACTTTTAAATTAAAAGCAAAAAGCTTTCAAACCATGAGTTTTATTATAAAATCATTTTAACTTTAAGTAAAGACGATTTCTTTATAAAAGTCATGGAAAGCCCTGGCTGGTGTGGTTCAGTGGTTAGAGCATCAGCCTGCACACTGACGGGTCTCAGGTTTCATTCCCAGTCGGAGGCACACACCAAGGTTGCCAGTTCCACCCCTGGCCCAGTCGGGGCATGTGCAGGAGGCAACCAATCAATGTGTCTCTCTCACATCGATGTTTCTCTTTCTCTCTCTGCCCCTTCCTCCTTCCCTTCCACTCGCTCTAAAAATCAATGGAAAAAATATCCTTGAGTGAGAATTAACAACAAAAAAGTCATGGATATAACACAGAAAAATTATAATTTTAATATTATCAATTTTTAACTACATTATACAGTGCAATCAGGCACTGTCTGAAATGCTTGAAATACACATCTCAATCAACTTTCAAACAATCTTTTGATTTAGATACAATTATGCTCACTTTATGGATCAGCAATAATCTTGGTCTAGTCAAATCTACTACGTATAAGTGAATATTGCCCCTTGGAAAGGCACTGTAATACTTGTAGCCCTATATTATGAGTGTCAATCTGATTTTTAATGTTTAATATCATCTTTAGAAATTCACTTAGCCACACAAGAACCTAAACTCCTTCATCTATAAAATAATGATATTTTCCCATAGAAATGATCTTTTCTTTTAAGTGCATTATAATTGAAAAAAAAAATGTGTAATATAAAATGTAAAACTATACTGTAGAAGAAAAAAAATCCAAACACTGCTGAAGTCTACTCTGGCAGACATTGCTAGTTATATTTGCCATGCATCGAAGAAATGGAACTAATAGTTGTATGTATAGGTAGAGAGATTTATTTTAATAAATTAGCTCACATAATTGTGGGAGCTGGCAAGTCCAAAATCTGCAAGGCAGTTTAGCAGGCTAGAGACCTAGGGAAGAGTTGATGTTGCCTTCTTAAGTCCAAAGGCACTCCAAGAGCAGAATTCTTCCTCTTCCAGGGACTTCAATCTTTTCTCTTAAGGTCTTCAATTGATTGAATGAGATTCACCCATATTACGGGAGGTAATCTTTACGGGAGGTAAATCTTTTACTCTTCAACAATACATTCCATATTCCCTTCACAATCAGCAGGCAACTCAGTTGGTCATGGTTCTTTACATAGTTAGGATTATCCAAATCTTCATTCCTGAAAGGTCTGGGTCATTATTAGTTCTACTTGAATCAGGTTATAGTTTTCTATCAACTTTAATCACAGGCATAGCAATACTATGAGATGTTCCAAGGGATCTCCTGTATTCCAGATATATACTCTTCCTTACCTCCATAGTGGAGTAGTAGTCCAATTTCCTTCTTGGCAATCAGGGTCAATCAGCTAGTCACTACAGTAAAGACCTCCTTTGCCTGTGGATTCAAAGGCACGAGGAGTCCAAAGTGTCCAGGTGGCAGTTTTCACTTCCAGTTCAATGGAAACACTTTTGTTTCCATTTCCCAGAGGAAGCTCTCTCCCTTTGGAAAAAGACTTCCCAATAATCAAAACATAAGATCGTGTGGACAGGAAGCAAAAATTTTGCTATTATATCATAACAGTAATAATGAATGGTGCCACTCCCATTTCTACCCCTGAATCCTGGATCCATGAATCCCTACTGTGACAGAAACCACACCATATATGGAACACTGATTTAGAGTATGTACAAACTCCTAAAGAACCTTGCCCAGCCCTGTGAGGCACTGCCACCTAACTGGCACTGTAACTAAATCTTCATAAGGTCTTTCTACCATTCTATCTAGCCAAATGTTTCAGGATGGCTGGATCATGGTAAGACTAATGAAGTCCATGAGTATGAGCCCATTAATGTGCATCATTTGCTGTGAGATAAGTTCCTTGATCACAATCACTGGAACCATGAATTTGGATAAACATTCTGTGAGTCCACAACCAGTACTTTTGAAAGAAGTATTCTGTGCAAGGAAGGCAAATCTATATCGAGTAAGTGTCTGCTCCAGTAAGAAAAAAATGCTGACTCTTCCATGGTAGAAGTGATCCAATGTAATCAGCCTGCCCCAGGTAGCTGGCTGATCACTCTAGGAAATGTCACCATATCAGAAACCTAGTGTTGGTTTCTGCTACTTGCAGATTGGACACTCAGCAGTGGCTATAGGCAGGTTGATAATCTCCATCCCTGTTGTCAGCTGAAGGTTGACACTGCCAATCAACGCCAACAGGAGTTCCCAACTCAGGGTGCAGTAAAGAAAGAAACTTTATTCAGTGAAAACAGCTCAATTGTGATGCAGCAGAGCTGTGGAACAGCTCAATAGTGTTACAGTTCAAATATGATACAATATGCCTGAGGAACAGCGTGTCTGTGAGGCGACTCTGGGGCAAGGCTCTGATCCAGTCCACACTGAAGAGGCAGCTCCACTCCCCTCTGCTCGAGTGTTGTAGTCCAGCCCTTCTCTGGAGGGGCAGCTCTACTCCACTCCGCCTCACTCTGCTGAGACAACTTCAGAGTGAGAGCTTCCAACAGGGAAATGGAGTCTTCCATGAAAACTGAAAGTGCACTCTCCAAGCCAGAAGGAAGCTGACTTATACACAGAGAAGTCCCTGCCCCTGGTCCTTGATTGGTCTGTCCTCAGGCAAATGAGGACTCTGAATCCTCACAGTTTGATTGGTCCAAAAAGCACTGTCCTGATTGATCAGAATGGAGCCACTCTGATTAATCACTGAAGATGCAAATGAGGATATAGCTGTGCAGCTCCGACTGGACAGGGAAAGTCTCAGTCTTATTGGCTGAAATACAATTCCAGGAACTCCTCTACAAGGGTCTCAGATGGCAGGAGCCCAGGGCAGGAGGTTTGCAGCTCAGTGTAGCTTTTTCCTGAAGTGCAGAAAGCCTGAGAGTCTCCTATTTAACCATGACTACTAGACTCTGTTTATAAATTTGAGCCCAATTAGCCACCAAGAGTCCTCCTTAACAGGCACATTGATTCTTGTGGTTAACACCTGTCACCATGTCCCCTTTGTCATAAGCACTGACAGGGTAGTTAGGAAAATAGGCTGACTGGTATCCACAGAATTGGTTATCCTATCCACTTGATTATTAAAATCCTCCTCCGCTGAGGTCAGTCTTTTGTGAGCAGTCACACAGAATACAAATACTTTTACATTTTTTACTCATTCAGAGAGGCCTATCCACAGGTCGTATACCTCTTCCCTAGATTTCCATGTCATTAATTTTACAACCATGTTCCTTCCAAGTCCCTAACCTTTTAGTTAAACCACTGGCCACAACCTATTAATTGGTATGCAATCACATATCTGGCCATTTCTCCGTCCAAGAAAAATCAACAAACAGAGGCACTGCTCAAAGTTCTGCACCCTGGGAGGACTTCTCCCTCACCACTGTCCTTCAGGGATGTCCCAGAAACCAGCTGTTATGTTACAGCTATCCACTTCCAGGTTGCACCTGCCTATTGTATAGACCCATCTGTTAACCAGGTCCAGATTTTCTCTTTCTCTTTCAATTGATCATAGAGAACACCCTGTTGAGGCCATAGGTGAAGGCTGAGAGAGATAAAGTAATGTAACAGGAGCGAGGACCATGGACATTTGGACCACTGCTTCATGGAACTTAATTGTGCCTTCAGAGAATGTTTAAGCCCAACCCATATGCGCTACTTGCATTTGATGATGGAGTGCTACTGTGCCTATGGCGGTGGGTCAGACAACACTCAGTTCATGCTGGCATTTCAGGTTGCCTGCAAACTTAATGGTTCGTGGTCAGCAATTAGTCTGTACTAAGACCCAATCAAGAGCAAACCAAAAGCTGTTTCTCAAAAGGAGAGTACTTAGCCACAGAACGTGACAGAGTTTTGGTCCAAAAGCTAAAGGTTCTGAGCTATCATTTATTTATAGAGCCTGTGAACGGCTCCAAACCAAATCCTTATCTGACACTGAAACTTTACACACCATTAGACCCACTGGATCATATGGCCCAAGTGACAGAGCAGCTAGCACAGCTAGACCTGCTGTAGAGCCTTCTCTTGTTCTGGGCCCATCACAAGCAGCTTTTTCGTAACTTGGTAAATAGATTGGAATTAGGCACCTAAATGAAGACTATGTTGCCTCCAAAATCCAAAGAGAACCACTACAACACTACATTACATTTCTTCCTTTTTTGGGGGGGTTGTTGGAGGTGCCAGATAAGAACATATCCTTCTATTGTGACATGGCACACACCACTCAATCTCTAGAGATGTCACTAATGTGGGAGGCCCCTAAATTATTATTGAATTTATTTCTCAAGCTCTGACATGCAAATGTTGTACCAATATGCCTAAAATAGTTCTTATTTTTTTCTCACTAGTTCCAATCAGCATAATGTCATCAATGTAATGGACTGGTGTAATATCATGTGGACTAAATTATGATAAATGATAGGGCTGGAGAGTTGATATATCCCTAAGGTAGGACAGTGAATGTGTATTGTTGGCTTTATCAGCTAAAGGCAAACTACTTCTGGTGGTCTTTAGTAACAGGGATGGAGGGAAAAAAAATTTTTTTCCTGGTAAATGAATAGCTATTTACCAGGTACCAGAGGATGTATTAATTTGTTCAAGCAGAGAAACCACATCTGGTACAGCAACTGTTACTGGAGTTATCACCTAGTTAAATTTACAATAATCCACTGCCATTCTCCAAGATTAATCTGTCTTCTGCATAGGCCAAATAGGCAAGTTGAATAGAGATGTCTGGGAATTACCACCGCTGCACCTTTCAAGTCTCTGGTGCTGGCACTAATCTCTGAAATACTTCCAGGAATAAAGTATGGCTTTTGGTTTATTATTTTCTAGATAGAGGTGGTTCTAGTGGCTTCATTTGGCCTTTACATCATAATAGCCCTCATTCCACAGATCAAAGAACCAATATATGGATTTTGCCAGTTGTTCAATATGTGTATTCAAATTATGCATCCCAGAGCTGGAGAAATAACCCACAGGACCCACTATGAAATGGATCTGAGCTCAAACCTGACCTCAGTAAGCTCCTACTCTGAATAGTGGACCACAGTGGTATTTAGGGTCTCCTGGAAAAAAGTATCAATTCAGAGACAGTGTCCAGTAATCCCTGAAAAGTCTGATTACTTCATGGTCCTCAGTGCACAATCACCCAGTAAAAGGCTGTAGGTCCCTTTGGGGAATGTAAGATAAAGATTAAAAATACACATTTTTGGCAGTGTAGCTGAGTCCTTACTCAAGGAGACTTGGCCTCCTCTTCATTCAAGGGGTTCAAGTCTGGGAATTGTTTAAGGAGTCATAACTCTCTGTTTTTATGATTCAAGTTAGACTTTAATTTACTTGACCTATAACTCTTCTGCTTACACAGACTAAGTAAGAATTTAGTAGACTTCCCATCTACTTCAACTAGCCAATGCCATAAATCTCTGCAAGTCAGACTATACTGTTGCAACTCTGAATACTACTTTGACTCTGTCTGTTATGAAAACCTTGACTTTGGTGATTGTCACCGCTTGGCTCCTGTGACCCAAAAATCCAATAATCCCCATTGCATCTAGGTTTCCCAATTCAGTGGCAGCAATTTCTACTTTAATTTCTGACCTACAGAGAAGACTGACTACAGAGCTCTCTAAAGATGCTGGATGTCACCTTACAAATTTATTTCTCACAGTTGTGGTTAAAGGTGTGTCCTATGGACCCTCCAGGAATAAGTAAGCAGGTCTTACAAAACATTCCACTTTTGCACTCTCATCTCCCTAAGCTTTTTGATTCCTTCTACTGTATACAAAGGAAGTTCTAGTATTTTAAGTTATTTAGTATATGTCACCTTTTGGTCCATGTTTCAGCCAACCAAGAAAACAAAGCATTAGCCTTTTCTAACCCCCATCCAGCTGCAACAGTAAATCCAGAATGTCTGCTTGGTTGCTTTATGTCAGTAAATTTAGCCTGAGTCAATCTTATGTTCCTTACACCGCTATACCAAACCCTTCATTTCCATTCCCACACATATTCTCTGGAATTATGTCTATATAATTGTAAAAATCATGTTCTTTTGGAGCACAGCACACTTCCTCGTGGTCATTCTTTGCACCTCATCCTTCAGGGCCTGCTGGAATGTAAGTCTAGTTATGGGTCTAGAAGTAAAAACAGTCTGTGGGGGTGGGTCCTAAGAAGAATCAGCAGTGTCTTACAAGGAAAGTGTTTCAAGGGAAGCCATCACAGTTTCCGCAGACATCAATCTCCTCTTGTGGGGGTGGAACAGCTGTTTCTACTGGCAAAGAAGAATCAGGAGTATTAGAGGTTCAGTAACCCCAGCCTCATCAGGATCCCCCCTGTGACCCCATTCCATCCAGTGTTCAGAATCTCATTCCTTCCCAGTCAATGCCTTTACCTAACACCCTATGAGGTAGGGAATTCAATTTGTATTGTAACTCAGTCACCAGCAGGGTAAGACTGGTTCTGGTTTTCAGCAATCTCTGCACTGAGGCTATAAGGAGATAGGGGTTTCTTTCAGGGCAGACAGAAACTTTCAGGTCATTTATGTGATGCTTAAACTGAGAACTCAAGTTCTTGAGCTCATCCTTTCCCCCACCCCACACACACTTTTTTCCAGTACAGTCAGGAGTAAATAGCCAATCTCATTATACTTGTTAGTTTGACAAAACGTTCTAAGGTATCAAATACATCGTCACCCAAAGACTTGCCTTCTGTAACTATTTGATTAGGAGGAGGAGTGCTATTTTGCATATCTGTATTGCCACATCACACCATGGACTACCAGTGTTCTCTTTACTACTAGAAAAAAGTCATTAGTGCCTCTATATCTAATCAGTTTAGGGAACTGACTGCAGAAGCACCAGAATCAATTCATCAAACTCATCCTTGAGATTTGGTTCTCCTAGAACCACTCTGAGAAGAAAATCAGTATTATTCAGAGTTTTCCAGAGAAACAGGAACAACAGGATGTATATATAATATAGAAAGATTTATTATAAGGAATCGGCTCACACAAATGTAGAGGCTGGCAAATCCGCGATCTGTAAGGCAGCCAGGAGGCTAAAGACCCAGGAAGGGGTTGATGTCTTAAGTTTGAAGGAAGCATTTCTTTTTATTTTATTTCATTTCTTTGTTTTGAGAGAGAGAAATATCGATTTTCTGTTCCACCTACCCATGTACTCACTGGTTGATTCTTACATGTGCCCTTACCAAGCCTTGAGACGGTTGCCTTCTCTTTAAGGGAGTAAAAACAATAAAACTGCCTTTTTTTTTTCTTTCCCCTTCTCCAAAATGGCTGATGTCTTTGTTTAGTGGGTGAGAAAAACTCCCCGTTCTCTCCCCTTTCCTGCATTTTTTAGTTGGAGAGTCCTGTAACCATTTGCTTTCAAGTGTCCTTGGCTCAGGAAGATACTGGCTCGTTATTTACAAGCTGGCGGCAAACTGCCCACACTGTTGGGCCTTGTTTTAATTTTCCTGTCTCAGTTTCCCTAGTCCTCTTGCCCTGGAATTTTTCTAGGTTCTTGCTATGCTGTAACAATTTCATCTGGTTGCTTCAGCCCCAGGTATCAGGAGTCCGCAGTATTAGAAGACTGTTGTGGGTTCTCTCTCTCTGGCTCTTTTCTCAGACTGTGCGTAAGACTAATTCCCATGTAAAGTCACTAGCTCTCTTAAACATGGGCATTAGATACCTGACATAAAAAACCATCCTCAAGCAAAAGGGAACAAAAACAATTTCCAGGAAGAAAGACGAAAAGCCAGAACAAACTTTTGCATCCAAAGAAAGTCATACTAAATCCAAGTTAAAGTAACAATGACAGTTCTCTTCATAAATCGAGCAAATGTGCTAAGGAAGGTAGCTATCCCTCTTCTACACTCTGGAGATGTGAATGAGGATGGGCCAGGGAATCAAGAATTCGAATGAAGAGATATAGAGACACACAGCAGCTAGAGTGAGCATTTTAAAATAAAGACCATGACACGTGTGTGCTCAGAACTTTGTCATGATTCCTCATTTTACACAGAGTAAAAGCGAACATTTTTACAGTCCTGGCAGGGTCTCACAGGATTTACCCCCAATCTCCATCATCACACTTACCAACATCACTGCTTGGATCAGCTAGTTACTGCTGCTAAACAAACCACCTATGTCTTTGAACAACACTTGATTCATTCTCCTGAGCCTCCTGGCGATCTGTGCAGTGTTCACTCTGTGTTCACAGGGCTGTCTAGTGGAAGATGGCTTCAGGCGAATACTTCATTCTGCCTCCATGTGGCCTTCCATTCTCCCTAGGCTAGCCGGGGCTTTTCCACGGCCACAGTGGCAGTGTCTCAAGAGGAAGCAACAAGGCTTTGTACGAGCTCCCTTGAATCAAGTTTGCTATCATTCCATTGCCCAAAGCAAGTCACATGATCAAACTAGAATCACTATGAGGAGCACTATCAAAGGGTATGGAGATGGGAAGACATAAAATATTGGGACCGTTAATGAGATCAATCATTTGCACTTTTAACTTTTTACTGTACTTTTCCTTTTGCTCACACAACCCCAAGCATACTGATTTCTTTGCTGTTGTATTCACACAATAGACCCATTCTCCCAATAGGACCTCAATAGCTGTTCTTTCTGCTAGCACTGCTCTTTTCCAGATACTGGCTTGGCTAACTCCTTCACTTCTTTCAAGTTTTTGTGCTAACCTCTCCTTGATGAGCCCTACTTCTCCCATTTAATAGAGCAGACCACCACAATCCCCCTACTTGTTCTAATTTTCTTTTTCCTAACATGTATGAACTTCTATGTTACATATTCATTTTTTGTTTCTTATATATTATGGGAGTTTTCTGTTTCTTTAGTAGAATAAAAGTTTTGATCTTTGCCTATTTTGTTTAATGATGTATCCTATGATACTTGTTAAGTGAGTTTAAAATGCTCATTAAATAAATTACACAATCAGATTTCTGCTTCTGTAACTATATTAGAAATATGAACTTTGTGTACATCACAAAGTACACAACAATCAGAAAGTGAATATAGAACATACTATAGTAAATGTGAGTTCTCTACAGAAACTTCAAAATCTTTCAAAACAGGCAGCCTCAGTACTGGAGCAAATGACAGCAGGTGCAAGCCCAGGAAGTGAAGGCCAAAGAAGACCATTTTACCCAGCCTCCTTATTCTACCTATGAAGGCAATTATGCCCAAGGAAGTTAGGTGTATTGAAGAATGTTGAAAAGTTAGCTAGTGGCAAAACTAGGATCAGGACCAAATCTTCTAATAAACAATCCTACATTCTTTCTACTTTTTCAAATCGACAGAATCACCGCTCAAACAGAATTTATGACAATCAAATAAAAGTGTGAAAGAAGAAATTTCCACTGTTATTGAGTTTTTAAAATATGGGGCTTTGAAAATTAAGCTTGCAGTTTCTAATTCCATGAAATTGAAATCCAATCATCTAATATATTTGTTTCTCAAAAAGAGCATAGATGACTGTGCCTTAGCTTCTCTGGATATGAAACTGTAATAGAGGAGACAGATGCCTTACTAAATCTCAATATACAATCTTATTGAGCTAAATTATTGGCCTCTGCCAGTCCATGAGAATTTCATTTTCAGAACTGAAATGAGCACGGTAAAAGCTACCACTGAGTAAAGGAAAGATTGTATCAACCAATAATGTGAAGGAAGCAGAAGTTGTCTCTATAAGGGAATAGCTCTTTAGTCTACTTTGCTGTTGAATACTTTCAAAAATTTTCCTTTTTCACTATGTAAATAACCAGGGAATTAATTTAGCTAGGAAAAAAGCATCCAATAATTGTGGTTATACTTCTACAGACTGAATTTTACCAGTGGAGTGTGATCCTCCCACAGACTTTTATAGAATGAGAATCTGGGTCAGTGTTTTATATTACTGGCCTCTCTTAAAAACAAAGTAATGTGACACTCCCTCTTTGCTGAAACTGAAGAACAGGAAGTTAATAATTTTGTAGCAAAGTTTATAATTTTTTTCCCCAGGCATTTGGTTTTGTGATTCTTTCCCCACTTCAATGTTATGGCTAACTGGGATATATTTCTATCTGATGAAGACTGAATGAATCTTTCTTGGTGAAAACTTTATACATTCATAGCTATTAGTGTCCATATATTTAATTCCCACTTCACTGGCAATAAATTAGTTATGAGGTTTCCTATATGAAAAAGTTCATAAAACTAATCATTTAAAAGTCGATGTTTACATGGTTTAAAAAATATAATCTAGAAGCCAGTTTCTTTTTCTACTTTGCACCAATTAAGGATCAAACATTTCTTATATTTGGAAACCACTATAAGTCTATGATTTAAAATAAAATTTGAATTTCAGCACCATCTGCAAATTCTCTCACATTGAAAGTTAATTACATTATCATCAAACTGATTTGTTAAAGCTTGAAATGTTGTGTTATAGTAAGAAGACATGAAGAATCTTTCAAATTCTGGTATCAGACTATTCTCATTTTCAAACAAAACATTGCCTCATTTTTCAATATAATTTGGTTAACTAACTAAAATGGTAGGATTCTTTACCCCCATTATTATATGAGCATGTCTCTTTGGGAGTAAAGAAACAATTTATGACAATTGTTGTTTTAAAATATAATTCTTTAATTTGAAAGCATTAAACGTTGATTTTTCATTTGGTGTTTGATCTGTTACTAAGTGCTTTATGTGAACTTTTCTTAGCATTTTTAAGTAGTTCTCAAAACATAAGAAAGTAAGTATATCTCTCATATACAATTACAACAAAGTAACAGTTCTGTTCAAATTTGAGTGTCACTCCTTACTGTTCAACACATTACCTTATTTTCAGTTACCATGCAGGACTTTAAAGGAAAGTTACTTTACAGAGTCACCATTGGTCTGACTCTAATTCATTCAGAATCTTGGAACAGGAAGAAGGGATTGAAAGACTCCCTAGGTAATTCTTCTGTGTTTAGAACACTGAATAGATAATCTCTCACTTCCCTAACCTACTGACTTTCCTATGCCAGTCAAAATTCTTGACTCTACCAGCAGCTCAAATGACACAATTCCTGTTCCCTGTGTCAAGATAAACTCTACCAACATAGTTGGTTTAACTTGTAAGTACAGTAATTCCTCTACCTATCCCATCCTTCTGAGATTTGTAATCCATTTCTCAAAAATCTAAATATGATGGGAAAAATATAAGCATGAAAACAAAACAGAATGGGGTAGCAATCTCTATTTTCAGTGTATGTCCTCCTCACTTCTGATTGAGCAATGTTAGCAATTCCACATATAACACAAGGAAAGGAAAGATGAGCTACTGTCACGTCATATACAACCTTACCAATCTCATCGGAAATCTGGCCTGTTCTATTCCATATGTCCTAGTGTTAATTTATTTTTTCAATTTAAAAACTAGCAAAATTTTCTTTTTTCAGTAGTGCATTTTTTTAATTTGAAAAACTCAACTTCCATTCCAGGTACCTAATTTAAATGCAAATAGTATCCTGAAATCCTTTCTTTCAACATACAATTATCATTTAGAGACATAAGCAGTTTAATATTTTTTAAAAAAATAATAAAAGCAGTTTATTAAATGGAGATTTTTGTTAAGTTCATGACTTCTGGGAAGTACTTTAATTCAAATATATTTCACGCAATACAAAAAAAATAATGTATTAAATAAAAAGGAAGGCAAATGCAATGACAAGGCAAATTGCCAGAAATCCAAACATGGTTTTATTTTCAGTCTTATGGCAAGTTTCTAGTTGACACCAGGAGTCTCGATGGATGATGAGATCAGTAACATTCCAGAAAGAAGGTAGATGCAAAAATAATTGCAGGAGATTGCAATAACTTCTTGTGAAAGAAAAATATCTCTAACATCTTGGATGCTTACCTGATTTATGCAAATAATGACGATAGAATTTTGTTTAAACTTTGAAAGTTTGAAGGTCTCCCCAACTGTATTTTGTCCTGAAGCCAGCAATGAAAAGATCTATGATTAATATAAAAATCTTCCTACATTCACAAACCAGGTTTCTAAATTATTTAATTTCTCAGTTCTTAAAATAAGGGGAAACAAGTCTTTTTCCCTTTAATAGAGTCAATTATTCTAAAAAGTAAATACAATAATAAAATTATGTCAGCATAACCAGATCAGCTTTCAATTTTGCCTCTAAAATTTAAAAGAAACTTTACAGCATGAGAAGATATTGCAAATTCTGACTATGTGTTTTCTATATCTGCCTATTTCTATGGTCTGGAACTAAAACTGCTAACTTGGCCCACTGCAGACTGGAATCATAGAACATATTTCTATTCCAAAAATATATCTTTTAAAAATAGAAGTCTACAAACCTGTATCATCTGGTCAACCTTGCCTTACGGCATTTCATACAGAATGCAATTTATTCTTTAAATTGAATAACAGCCTCACAAGAGAATAACACTATAAAAATAGACAATACCCCTGCCCTATAGGACCTTAATATTTCTTGCTGCCACATAGGAGAAAGTACTCAAGGAGACAACAGAAACTCATAATTAGAGTGGGAAATAATTTTTAAGTGTGTATTTCTCTACAAATAAGCAGCAAGAAAACAGAGGGAAAGAAAATCAACTCAACAAACTTTCAATGAGGAACTAGCAATAAGCTTTCGGACAATAAGCCCACCATTTGCATAAGGAATGGGACCAAATACTCAGGATCTTTAGGACAATAAAGAGATGAGCAAATATTTAAGGATGTCCTTAAAGTAAAATAAATAAATAAATAAATAAATAAATAAATAAATAAATAAATAAATAAATAAATTTTTTAAAGAAGTTTTATGGCCTACAACACAAGAATAAAACAATCACCAAGTTATAGAGCATTTTCCATTTGATTGGTCTGGATGGTACTCTCAATAATGGAAATCTAAGGCTCTACATTTAGAATTAATGATTAGAAAAATCTCATCTTACAGTATCACTGTTGACTTCAGATAATAGTAGCAATGTCTAACATTTATTAAATGCTTTTGATGGGCCAAATGGATGCTGTTATAAGTACTTTAGCATTTCAGCTCATGTAAATGCTCACAAAATAGGTTATCTTATTCCTTTTATAGATGAGATAATAAAGGCACAGAGAATTTAAATGATTTACCCAAATCACATAGCTAATGATATCAGAACCAATATCTAAACCCACTTACTGTGACTCCTGGGCCCACCTACTTAAATACAGTTAATTATGTCTTAGGGAGCTTCACTATGTCAAAGAAACTTGGATAGTAGCAAAAAAAAAGCCTAAAAGAGATTTTAACTTTTTATAGTCAATTCCACTTGGTTTTTGTCCTTTGTGATCTTGAATATTACTTTTTCTTCTATTATATTTTAAGCACAGAATCAGCTCCACCTTGCAAAGATTGGACAACTATTCATTTCAATCAAAGCCATAAATGACACTACCAAAAAAAATCCAGCATCTTTCTTTTTCTGATCATTTCCCTGCCTGTACTTTTGTTGGTCCATCTGGGTACAGAATTATCATAAAGACTACTACAATTATTTGGCCATAGACCTGGGACCCTAGCTCATTCTTCCCAGAGTCTTTGTGGGATGCACACTAATTAGGTAAGCTATCTTAGAAGTACAAGAGTCACTTAGCTGACTAGATTGCCTAGTACCCAGTCACCAGACTGATTCCATGACTTCTCAACATACAAGTAAGATAAGAAAATTGATCTCTGTAAAACACTATACCTAGCCTACTTATACTTGCCTAAATTTGGAAGATGGGCACCTATTGAAGCGCAGCTTACTTTTCTCTCCCTATCAACATGTGTTGTTGAGAAATCACATGAGCTAACATAAATTATAAAAGTCATGATAGGGTTTCCAGCCCCACATGTAAGGAGCTTGGAAGTTGCCACTCTGTCCTAACAAGCAAACAGCTGAACAGACTGAAAAATCCTCAACAGAGATGAGGACCATGGAGACAGGCAAGCACATACAGGAAGTCAGGGTTTACAGGAGCTGCTTAAAACCACCTGGGGAACCAGCGCAGGAGTAAGAAAACTCAAACTGTAATTGGCGAATTTCTGGAGGCTCAGTGCAGACAAGGCTGACACTTACAAACTCCAGGGGGACCCAGCCATAGGGAATCCCCACACTTTTGTGGGTTTGACCTCCAAGAGCTCAACCAGGTTCTCACCAGTAAATGGCAGAAAACAATCTTCTCCTGCTTCTATTACAAGACAATATGGAAACTGAGGCAGGAAAATTAAATAAAGCAAAAAAAACTTTGCAGGCCGCTTATCACAGGACTTTATCTTGAGAACAGAGGGTTAAGGAATGCCAAAGAGGACTGGGAAAGAAAAGGGGAAAGAAGGAGAAGGAATCAGAGATTACTTAGTGCAAATCATTCTGAAGTTGATAAAACAGCAGGGAGGAGGGGAAAAGAAGAGTATAAACAGAAAACCAGCAGTTGAGATCTAATTGCCAGGTACTTCCCATAAATTGTGGAAAAGCTATAACAAAGAAAAGAGGAGACTTTTAGAGTTAATCTGTACCAGGATATCTAGCAGAGGAATTAAAAAAAAAAAACAAAAAAAAACCCAGAAGCCCTGGCCGGTTTGGCTCAGCAGTTAGAGCGTTGGTTTGCGGTCCAGAGAGATCCAGGTTCGGTTTCCGCTAAGGGCACGTACCTCGGTTGCAGTTTGTCCCCGGCCCTGGTTGGGTCATGCGGGAGACAGCCACTCAATGTGTCCCTTTCACATCGATGTTTCTCTCTCTCTCTCCCTCCCACTCTATCGGAACAAAAAAATGGAAAAATGTCCTCAGGTGAGGATAAAAAAAAACAAAGAAAAAAAACATATGGATAGGAGGGTACATAAGGAAGAAGCCCCCCACCCACTTGCTCTTCAGATTAGCTGAGAGCCCGTCTGCACTTCGTAAACCAGAGGTATAGGTTTGCTTGGCATGCTTCGTTAATAAGTGTGCATGCTTTAACTTTTAATAAATTCACATGCTTTCATGTTTTTTTTAATCCTCACCTGAGGACATTTTTTCCATTTATCTTTAGATAGAGTAGAGGGGAGGGAGAGAGAGAGAGACAGAGAAAGAGACATTGACATGAGAGAGACACATTGACTGGTCGCCTCCTGCACAGCCCAGACCAGGGCCAGGGACGAACCGCAACTGAGGTACATGCACTTGGCCGGAATCGAACCTGTGACTCTTTGGTCCACAGGCTGACACTCTAACCACTGAGTGAAACTGGCCAGGGCTGCTTTCATGTTTTAATAAATTCACTAAACACAACACAATCAAAGTCTCTCATATAAATTCATGTATATGAGAAAACAATGATCACAGCTGGGGACAGCCGCTCCCTCTGACTCAGGGGGCTGTCCCATAACACCTCTCTGGTGTCTGTGAGAGGTGCCTGTCCCAGTTTCCACAAAGGAAAGGGAAAAGAAACCATTTTTAAATACACCAGAGTACTCAGTTCTTAACAAGTCCTGCCCTCAAGGGAAACTGGTTAACCAGAACCTAATCTGCTGGGATATTACCAGAGCCTATCAGGCCTGTGATACTCAACTCCAGCCCACCCTAGCCATCCTGACTCACCAAAGGGGGCACAAAAAAAATGGGGAAACACTTGCGAAGTTCACAGTCAGAGGCACAGGCTCACTAAAAGTCTTGATAAATCCGTCCCTCCTTTTATGATACTTTTTTTCAAACTTGACAAATAAGCTATGACAACGCTACCAAGAAAAGGAGGAAAAGGTCTTTTGTATTAGTGTATGAGCGTGTACTGTGTTTGTGTCTGTGGCGGTGAGTGAGGGAAAGATTAGAATAAAGCTGTTTAAAAGAACATGCATTTAACTAAGAAGAAAATAAAAAGTGATACTAAATCTAACTAACACTCAAGAAGATAAAGCTTCAACCATCTTCACAGGAAATAAATGAATAGTGCTAATAGCTGCATCCAATTTATAAGGCACTAAACGGATATTATAAGAGGAAGGGAGGTAATTAATCTTCAGCTAGAACAATGAAAGATCAGCTGCAGAACAGCACAGCCACAATCTAAGACACGGAAGGTGCTTTGCCTTCCAATGTATTAATCAAAGACCATCCAGAATTAGGATGTTTAATTATTTGCAAGAACTCTTTGTATTTTTTATCTCTGCATGAAGCCACTGATTATTGTACATAAAAGTTTCCCTCTCTTATTATCTACTGCATTGAGATTATAACAGCAATACTAATAGTCTCTGAGTATGAAAATTAGATATTTGATTTCAAAATTATTTAACAAAGCTAGAGTTTTCATGATTAAATATTTGATTTCAACTTCAATAAAGCTATAGTTTTGGTGATTTTTTGAGTATTTGGTCTATATTTTTTAAATCTTAGAATTTATAGCAAATAGTTTCATTCTACTTTCAGTTTATTCCAATAAGAAAGTTAAAGTCAGGGGAAAAATGCCCAAACATCGTTTCCATTTTTGCAAGAGATTACTTCAAATGTGCACCATTGATAATGGGGAAAATTCCAGTTAGTCTATGCCACTTTACAAGCACAAAGAATGGAATGAGAGAATGGCAAGTCACAAATCAATTCAAGCACATTCTTTACTTGCAATATTTAACAACTTTATACTTAGAAGCTTTGTGAATAAAACCTCTATCATTATCAAAATGACATCTTCACCAAAATGACATGGGTTGGTCATTCTTCCAATCAACAAGTTTTGAAACAGAGATGTCTTTTTTTTCCTGCTCTTCTTACACATACACCTTTCCATCCAGTTTCAAAAGACTGTCTAAAGCCTCTAATATTTTCCACTCCTTTCTATTACCTTGACCAACCCCCTAGAATATTTCACAAGTATAAACACATTTGCCTTTAAATTGTTTCTTCAACTCCAATCTTTTCTTATATTTATTTTAGAATAGTCATAAAGTCCTTATCTCATATGGATTAATTGTGCCATACACTTTCATCCATAAATCTTCAAGGTTTTCCTCTTTGCCCTAGAGATAAACCCCAAATTCCTTAGTATAGCAGTCACTGCTTGCAGTGAGCTGAGCCCACTTACCTATCCAGTTGTATCTCCTCTGTCATTCTTTCATTTATTTTAGTCAAACTACCATACATTACTTGAAATACTCTGTTAAATACAAAAATAGCATTTAATGCATTGCAGGTGCTTAATAAATATATGCTGCATTAAATAATGAAATTTACCTTATTGGTAGATCAGTATGTCCCAACCACTTGTAAGCTGAGTTACCAGCAACCCTTCACTTTTGTCTTCACATGCCCACCTCTAGTAGGCTCACCGTTTTCCCATTCTTCAACCCATGACAGACTCTATTCTAATCCATATTTTTATTGAATAAAGGTAAATAGAGTAATATTTTGATACAAATACAAAAAGAAAAGTTCATTACTTTTAAAAAGTGGTTGTCAGGAGACAATTCTCCATGAATCTTTAGTATTTCTGCATCTTGCAAACAAGGGTACTTCCTGACCTTTTGTTTCTAACTACTATTTAAACTATGTTTGCATAGAAAACAGCCTTGGAAGATAGTGTCTCCCTTAAAGAAGAATGCAGGTTTGTTCATTATCCAGGATAAAAAAGATAATGCCTTCCTCCAGGGCAAATGTTGGTCAGAATTGCTGGCAGCTCATTATAAAACATTCAGGTTCCTTAAACTCAGTGTTCCCCAGCTCTGACAGAAATCATCCCTGTGGACTTAGGGGTCTGCAGGGAGCGGGCAAGGTCCACCACTGCAAAAACATGAGGCTCACGCTTCCTGCTGTGTTATGAGTGCTTAAGTCCTTTTTGTCTGATTTGGAGGCTATATCTTCCTCCAGATTCCATGAAAGTATGCCTGGCTAGCTTAGCATTTCATACAGAGTTTTCATCAGTGGGATGAGATGCTGATAGAGCCATGGCTTTCTAGAAGAGAGAGAGAGACAGAGAGAGAGAGACAGAGAGAGAGAGCCTCATGGACTTATGTTAGAAATATTAAAAGACATTCTGAGAATTTGGACAAAATGCTCTTGCTAAAGGTGAGCAAGAATTGGGGTTGGGAAGGAAAGAAGTAAATGCTACTACTGCCCTACCTCTCAATACATGCTTAGAGGCTGAGAGACTGATGAAAAGTAGGACTTAATTGCGCTGCCCCAACAATGATGTGATTGTTGGTCACTCTCCTTAGGCAGGAAGAGGTAAAGATACTGTAGTGACAATGGGGCAGCAAGCATCATAACCCTGGCTGAAAGACAATGTGGCTGTAGCTATGAGTCAAGGATTCCCTCAAGCTAAAATAAATGGTATCAGTAATGATGAACCTGACAGAGACATTGGGTAGGTCAAAACCATTACAGGTTTTTTCAGTTGAGCCATGTACAGTTCCAAGAACACAGGAAACCAAAAGTAAATGTGCCATGCTTATTGGTGAAGAGTCATTTTCTCCCTCCATGCTCTCTGTCTCTTTCTTCCCATTACCCTAATCTTAGTTGCTTTATGGAGAAAAATAATTAGGGGTGGGCTGCAGTTTCCTGTCTTCATGAGGTACCAAAGAAAACCATATGCACCTATACAAGTACACTGAGAAACTTCAGGGACAGGAGGGTCTCAAACTTTTAGGGCTCTGTTGGATATAGGCACCCAACTTACCATCCTACCTGTTACCAAACAGCCACCTGAGTCAGAGTGGGAGAGCTATCCCCTCCTTGGCTCTTATCAATCTTGTAAGAAAGATTTCAGATGAGTGACAAGCAGCAGCATTAGACCAAAGCAAGTGAATTTATTAAGGGAGTAAAGCAAACAAATTTATTTAAAATGCACTTGGCGTACAGCACAAGTGGGCAACCCACCTAGTCTGAGTGCCCCACCTGGTAGAGGTTTAGGAGTTTTATACTTTTCTGTCTACAGGTTTCAAGGTTTCTCTGCAGGATATCTTGGGCACAGACTAGATTTCAAGATCCCCCTTTTACTTTCTGTGGCTTTTTCCAGAATTTATGAGAACATCTGGCAACTTTATCTTGGCAAGTCCCAGGACTGCTGACTTCTTTGTTTAGTAGGTGAGATAAAACTCCTTCTTTCCCCCTTCCCCTCCTCCTGCTTTAATATTCCCCAGGTAATATTTGTCCTTGGGTTTAGCTGGCACAAAAGGCATTACTTGGATCTTTGTTCTTTATGTTCCCAGGCCAGGGTGATTTAAGGTATGCATTCTCTGGGTAAGAAGGAGAGGTATTAACCATTTGCTCTCAAGTATCTTAATAGGGGAAGATAAGATCTTGTGATTCACAAGTTGGTTGCAAGCTGCCCAAACTGTTTGGCTTTGTTTAGTTTTCTTGTCTGGGTTTCTCCATTCCACTTGCCCTAGAATTTTCCTAGCTTTTTACTATCCTGCCACAGGTCGACTTCTACTCAATAGCTATGAAGGTGGGAAGAGGCCAACAAGCCTCACCATTCAAGTAGAAATGGCATATTAAAAAATGCGCTATGTTTGGCTCCAGTGCTAACTTAGCTTTACATAGAAGAAAAGAGGCAACTCTCCTTCTGGGAGAAACTGGTTCAATAGGTCCTCAACTCACAGAGATTCCTGTAAAAGCCTAGTCCTGGTTCAGCTAAGTTGAACCCAATGATGTCCACTGGGATAAAGTTATTCAATTACTGTACCAACTATACAATATCAAAAATGGAAATGATTGCTCTGTTCAGCAGCCATTCTCAAGCCCATTCTCAAGGCCATCTCATAGCTCTGGCCAATACTCCCTCTGATAAACCTTACTATATTACTAGTGACTCTTGAGCAGTTGACCATGGCTCATTTAGTTTGCCATTTGGTAAACTACACACTGGCAGATTAAAAATATTCCAATTTAGGACTATAAATGATGGAAATAAATAGTAGCTATTTATCAAACTGCCCGGGTCATTCAAATAGATATCCATGATACAGGCCTATTCTCTGACAAGACTGACTGGAATCAGACTTCTAATAAAGATTCACTACCCAGATTACCACCACTTCTGCCTGGATCCATGATCATTCTGGACATGACACTACATCCACCATCACAGAACTGACACAAAGTAGAAGTCTCTATGTTTCTGATGCAAAATCTATCTCTGCGTGTCAGATTTGTGACTCTAGCTAAAAGTTGACTCACCACTGTTGACGCATTTTTAAGTTACAGACTTGCTGTTCCAGTCCACTCTGGCAATACCATTCTGGCCTCAGAAATTAATGTGAACCATTGGTTAAGGGACAGTCCACAGACTGCCAATTGCATTTAGGAAGCATGGTCCACAAGACCACCCTCATTTATTACACCAGTTGCAGGTTTCAGTGGTCCCCAAGACCACCTTTGATAATTCACTAGAAGGACTCACAGAATTCCCTGAAAGTTGTTATACTCACAGTCATAGTTTATTATGGGAAAATATTAAAATCAGCTAAGGGAAGAAGTTCCCAGTGCGGAGTCTAGGAAAGTTCCAAAATGTGGAGCTTACAATTGTCCTCTTCTCCAAAGAGTCATGGACAGTGTTGCTTTCCCAGAATTGCTTTGTGATAATGCACATGGTGTATTATCAACCAGGGAAGCTCACCTGACTCTTGGTGATCAGCATCTCGTTGGGGCTTGATCACATAAACTTGGTTGGTCTCCCAGCCCCTCAGAAAATCAACCGATACCTGCCCTAAATCACCCTTTGGCTCAAAGCCCCCAGGTAAACAAAGATATTATAATCAGGCAGGACATTCCAAGGGCTTGGAGATTACCTCTTAGGTGCCTACAGGCAAAGTCTGTATCGCCTTTTTCAGATAATCTTCAGACAATGATATGCTTCGAATTGCAAAACTCACTCAACAACTGGTTAAGAGTCAAGATATTTAACGAACCTTCCATACTCCCTGACATCCCCAAGTATCTGGTGACACTTAGTTTTAGAATTACCTGCTCAAAACCAACTCCAAACATTTCTTGTCTTTAGCTTTCTCAGCCTCCTCTTGTCCACACACCTTAGTAAGTAGTTTGGTCACTAAATATGGCCATCTCAGGCTCTGGCTAAGTAGCTCAGTTGGTTAGAGCATCATCCTGATATGCCCAGGTTGCAGGTTCAATCTCCAGTCAGGGCACATATAACAAGCAAACAATGAATGCATCAATAAGTGGAATAGCAAACTGATGTGTTTTTGTTGTTGTTGTTGCTGTTTTCTTTTCTTTTATTTTTTTATCTTGCTCTCTCCCTAAAGTCAATAAATAAAAAAAATAAAATAAATGTGGCCATCTCAGAAAGGAATAATCCTCTCTCAGTCACTTCCTGGATGATGATGATGACCAAAGTGTGGGGATAGCTATAAAGACCTATTTTGAAAAATGTGAGATTTTATTCTCCCCATTCTGGGCATGATGTTGCTTTCTTTTTCCTAAGAGTAACCCCAGGCTGGTTTGGTTGTAACATCTACTTTGAGACTGCTAAGCCAAAATGGGGCTAGGAGATTCAAACTGGGTTGTGAGTAGGAAATGATTTTTTTTTTTTCTAAAGGTAAAATTATAACTATTGAAATGGACATACTGATTTTGTGGACATGAAAGCAGAGGAACAACCCTGGTACCTGAGGAAGGAACACTTTAGATACCAGAAAGACTGGGGAAAGGAGGAAAATTAATTACCATTTCCTTTCATAACCTCCTGTGGAGCCTTCTGCATAAAAGAAATGCTCCCACATAGCTCATCAAAACTTAGCTTTTATGCCTTAAATTCAATTGAATCTTAGGTGGGCCAGCTCTTTCCAGATGACTGACTATGATTTCATTGCCATTTCTCTTAACTTTCTCAAGATGTCTATCTGAAAGAACTCTGGATGCCCTGACTCCCAAAATATGTCTTCTGCACCCTAACAACTCATCATTCTGCTGGACAGAAAAATGTCAACCAGCTGACAGTGTGTCAAAACTGGTAGTCCCTCTAAAAATAAGGAATAGACGCAATTATTCAAACTCTAAACCCTACAGCCTACAATCCAGCCAGGTGATGACATTGGAAGCATTCTCAACCTATGCCCCATGACTGATGTAGTTTTTTGTTTTTTTTTTTAGTGGCACCATCAATTATAAACAACACTTTCTTTCCGGGGACACCCTTAGAAGTATATTTTTCATGTGGAAGCAAGGCATTAACATGGCTCCCTCCCCCTAAAATTGTGACATGTACTTTCGTGGGGTTCAAAAAAGACCTTTAATGTTTATGGAAATACTCCTCAGGCTGAGGAGGCATTCAGTTCAGCCTGAACTTACTGACCAGGGTTGATATGAATGAGAGAATTGCCCTAGATTTCTTCCTTACAGGACAAGATGGAGGCTAGGTAATTTCTAAGATATCTTTCTATACATGGTTTAATTCCCCAAGCCAAGGGGAAAGATCAATATAGAAACGTAAGGGGAAACCATCTGGCTTTCTAAGGGATGCCCCAATGATTTATGGATGCATGGCATGGTTAAGATAAATAGTACATGTTAGCCTCATTCTGTTGTTTGGAATCTTGTTGGAAATAACCTTATTTAAATGCTTGATAAGACAAACTAAATAGATTTGGTCCCAGTTTCTATCAGGTAGATTAATTAGAGTGTTATATTTTGGAAATATCTGTCATATCAAAGACAATGCAGAAATAAGGGATGTAATTATCTGGAGACAATTCTCCATGGATATCACACATTTTTGCAAACTTTGTGAATAAAGACACTACCTACCACTCACTATGTTTTTTTCTGGACTCTTTTCAAGGATGTCTGTATATAAAGTAGTCTTAAAAGATAGAGGTAGTGTATCTCTCCAACAAAGAGTAAACAAACCCTCAAAGAAAA
Source organism: Tadarida brasiliensis (assembly GCA_030848825.1). NCBI lineage: Eukaryota > Metazoa > Chordata > Mammalia > Chiroptera > Molossidae > Tadarida > Tadarida brasiliensis. Next base: position 86,883,217 of record CM061260.1, on the reverse strand, counting down.
GGAAAGATAATGTCTCCTATGGACAAAGGTTGGACATGTCTGCTTACAGCTCATTATAAAATATTGGGGTTGCTTAAGCTTGGTGTTCCTCAGCTATGATGCAAATTTACTACATATTCAGCATCCACTTGAGCTCTTCTGTGCCTCCCTATCATGAGTCTTGGGAGATAAGGGGAACTGATATGCACATGAAGCTCATACTACTTGCTGTGATGGGAGTAACGAGAGTCTCGTGTTTTCATAAAACTGTAGCAGGCTAATTCATTAGCTTTCCAGTAGAGTAAATTTCAGACCCTTTAAAATTCTTGATAATTGTCAGCATTTTCAAAGTAAATTTATATAGATAGCATGGAAGGTTAGGGAAATTTCAGAAAAATACCCCAAAAACCTGCATATAATTTCCATAGCTGTTCATTGTTAATATGTGCACTTTGTCCCCCTAAGAGATAAATTTCCCCTCTCAATTAGGCAGAGACATTTACAAGAACATAGTTCTCATTATCTAGCCTCCAACTGAAAAACATATATACATACTTTTTACTTAATTTTCAATTTAATCTAGACAAACATGCCTTTATTTCACAGGTACAATTTGGAAAATTAATATTTTTCCATCAAAATATTAAGACACTAAATGACAGAGTAACAATTGTTTAGGAAAAATTTTTTTAGAAGTTATTAAAGTGAGATCATAATTCTTAGTCTATTGTTTTGCCAGTTGAGCTGTACAAAATATTTGTCTATTATGAACCATTCATACAATTCCAGAAATATGTATTAGAAAAGGAAATGCTACAAGCAGTATCGAGTCCCATGGCAATTCTACTAAACCTCATGTGTGCTGTACATTTTTCCATTATGTGCAAACATGTGGTCATTTAAATTTTGCTATGCATATGCCTGTTTAACGGTATGAATGTACCAATATATGAATAATTAGAGGCTGTTATACTTTAAGGTCATTCATGAAATTATTTATAAAATTTTACAAACTGGATCATTTCCACAATTGTTAAAAATGTGCTTTATCCTTTCTGGAATAGATGGCAGGACTATAGACTCTGGGACCTATGAGTGTAAAGGCCCAAAGGGAACACAGGCTTTGGGAACAGCTGTTTTCGGGGCCTAACTTCTTGTAAATGTTAAGCCTAATTTTTACTAATTATAACCAGCACATATGGATGTAATACTAGTAGGGACCTCTCACTTAAAAATATCAGTATGTTGCCCTGGCCAGTTTGGCTCAGCAGTTAGAGCATCGGCCTGCGGACCAGAGAGTCCCAGGTTTGGTTCCCACTAAGGGCATGTACCTCGGTTGCAGTTTGTCCCCGCTCCTGGTTGGGGTTGTGTGGGTGGCAACCAGTTGATGTGTCTCTCTCACATCGATGTTTCTCTCTCTCTCTTTCTCCCTCTGTTCCTTCCCTCCCGCTCTATCTAAACATAAATGCAAAAATGTGTCCTCAGGTGAGGATAAAAAATATATATATATATATACATATCAGTATGTTAATATATTTGGGTTTACTTAAAGTTTATAATTAGAACAACATAAGAATAAGGATTCAACCTTCCTTAGTTGGCAAACATCCAAGTAAGATAATTCAGTTAGTTGCTATTTTTGTCTCAAATAAGTTTTATAAATGATTCTTATTGTTATATAATAGAATCAGAAATAGTCCACAAATAATATTTAAAGAATATTTTAGATAATAGAAATAAGCTATATATGTTATGAATATGCCTTGTATTAATTATTTTAATGTTATTTATTTAATCCTCTCCTGAGTATATATATTTATCTTTTCAGAGAAAGAGTGAGAGAGAGAAAGACATTGTGAGAGAGAAACATCAATCAGTTGCCTCCTGTACCTGCCTTGACCAGAGATCAAATCCTCATCCTAGGTATGTGTCCCAATTGGAAATCAAACCTGTGATCCTTCAGTGTATGGGACAATGCTCCAACCAACTGAGCCTTGTGGCCAGGGCTGTGTTAATTATTTTAATTAAATTTCAACGTTATAAAATTACTTCACTTATACACCTGCTGGATATATATATACAAAAATGATAATATTTTTAAATCAGAATTATTAAGGCTGGTATTAGTCATAAATTTGTGAAGTATTATTTTGCCATTACATTATAATTGAGGGTTCTCGTTTAATATCCACTTTTTTCAATTATGATTCATAATTTTGAAGTGTAAATTATACGCCACCAAATGTCATTGCGTATGTTTGAAAGAGACTTTCTAAGGTAAAACTCGGATTCACTTGATTAAAGGGTGTCTGTTTATAAAGTCAGTAGTTCAATGGCTCCATCATTTTTAACCTGGTGGTAGGTAAATCTATTGGGTTGTTGAACTTCCTATAAGAAAAAATAAGGAGGATGGAGCTAGGGAAGGAGGAGAGGGAAGGAAAGAGGAAGAAAGGAAGAGAAAAAAAGAAAGAGAAAGAGAGAGAGAGATCAAGGGACGGATGGAAAAACAAAGAAAGGAGGGAAAGAATGAAGGAAGAAAAAAAGCAAAGGGAAGAGGGGAAAACGAAGGAAGAAATGGAGGGAGGGAAGAAGAAAAAAGGGAAGGGAAGGGAAGGGAAGGAGGAAGAGAGTCAAGGAAATAAGGAAGGAAGAAAAAGTTAGGTTAAAGAAATACAAAAATGTAATGAGCAATCATCTACCAGTTTGGGCATACTGTTTAATATTTGCCCTTTCAGTTTATTAAATAATAAAATCAGACTGAAAATAACCTGCCTCCCATCAGAAAGCAATTTACTTAAGCATAAATGTTTAACTTTCTGTTTGTTTAACCAAGTCCACATTTCTGAATGGCACTGAAGTTCAGGTGTGTAGATAATCCAGGGAAAAGGATTTCCCAAATGAGAATATGGACAGGACCTGAATATGTTCCAAAGAACTACTGTCCGTGGAGCCTGAGTGTTTGATTCAAATGCCCTGCTAATATTAAAAATTAAGTTGCAGTAACCACGATCCTGATTTGACATTCAGACATACAGGAAAGAAAACAATCTGCCCACTCCTTGAAAGAAAACATTTCTTGTCTTTCTCGTCAAGGAGGTGGAGCAGCGTCCCCTGCAGACACAGAGATGCGGATCTTCGTGAAGACCCTGACAGTAGGACCGTCACCCTCGAGGTGGAGCCGAGTGACACCAATGAGAATGTCAAGGCTAAAATCCAAGACAAGGAGGGCATCCCGCCTGACCAGAAGCTTCTGATTTTTGTAGGCAAATAGCTGGAGGATGGTCGCACTGTCTCAGACCACAGTATTCAGAGAGAGTCCACCCTGCACTTGGTACTTAGTCTGTGGGGTGGCATCATAGAGCCCTCCCTCTGCCAGCTTACCCAGCAGTACAACTGCAGCAAGATGATCAGCCTGCACCCTGGTGCTGTCGACTGATGCAAGAAGTACAGCCACAAGGAGATTCCAAAATGGCAGCGGAATGAATGGAAACTACACAGACCATCTCTCAGGACCAAACTGGAATTACAACTAAAATAAAGACAAACCATAGGGAAAAAGCAAAAGAAAAGCAGCTTGCAAGGACCATATAACCAGGGAAGCTGAATCGATCCTGGTAGGATTGCGGAGGCACGAGGGTGGGGGGCTGGGAGCCCACGGACAGCAGTGGTCTTAGCTGTGAGCAGCGCCCTCAGGGTTAAAATCCCAAGCTGGCTCCACAGCGCAGAGGGCTGAAACAGAGTGCTAAATTAGCCACAGCCACTCACCTTGGGCTCTGGCAGAGGGAGGGTGGACTGGAATGAAACTGTGTGGGGACACTTGGGATTTGGAGGGCGCTCAGAGCTTTTGCTGAGTTGCAGCCATGCAGGACGGTGGCCCTCTTACTCCTTCCCAGGGCTCTGGGGAGAGGCGGCGGCCCTTTCCTCGGAGATTCAACCCCACCCAGGTGAGCCAAAGAAATGCAAATTGAGGCTTATTAACAACCAGCATCTGCCCCACCCTCGGGAAATCCTATTACGCTGAATACCTGAGGGAGTTTTTCATTCAACTGAGAACCCAAGGCTCTTTAAGTAACCGAGACTAACAGCCTCCAGGCAAAAAGCTAGAGGAAAACTGAACCATTCCTGAGCTTGCAAATCTACCCAGGAAAGTAAGACTTGACAGTGGTGTTTAACGTGGGTCCTCTCACACTCATCCAAACCCAGTAGAGGGAGCCACAAACAGCAGAACACCAACACCCACAAGGAAAATTTGGCAGGCTCCAAAACCCACTGAGATAGCCAAAGTGGTGAAACAAAGAAACAGATCCCAAATGAAAGAACAAGAGATCTCTACCGAAGATGAGATAAACGAAATGCAGTTAAGCAAGTTATCAGAGGTAGAGTTCAGAGCCATGATCTTGAGGAAGCTCAACAACATGAGTAAAAACATCAACACCACGAGTAAAGATATAGAAGCATTGAAAACCAACCAAGTGGAAATGAAGAATGACATAACAGAAATAAAGAACACACTGGAAGGACTAAACAGCAGAGTAGGACTAAACAGCAGAGTAGAGGAAGCTGAGGACTGGATCAGTTAATTAGAAGACAGGGTAGAAAAAATCAAGCAATCAGAAAACCAAAAGGAAAAAAACAATTAAAAAACAGGAAGACAGCTTAAAAGAACTGTGGGACATCTGGAAACGTAACAGTATTCGCATCATAGGAGTCTTTGAAGAAGAAGAAAATGAGCAAGGTTTAGAGAATATATTTGAAGAAATAGTGACAGAAAACTTCCCTAACTTGGTGAAGGAAGAAGGCATTCAAGAAGCACAGAGAGCCCCAAGTAAGAAGAACCCAAACAGGCCCACACCAAGACACATAGTAATTAAAATGCCAAAAATTAAAGACAAAGAGAGAATCCTAAAGGCAGCAAGAGATAAGCAGCAGGTTACCTACCCACATAAGGCTATCAGCTGACTTCTCAACAGAAACACTACAGGCCAGAAGGGAATGGCATGAAGTAATCAAGGTCATGAAAAACAAGGATCTGAATCCAAGACTACACTATCCAGCAAGGCTATCATTCAAAATAGAAGGTCAAATAAAGAGCTTCCCAGACAAAACAAGCATAAGGGAATACATTAGCACTAAAGCAGCACTCTAAGAAATGTTAAAAGGACTGCTGTAATTAGTAGAAGAAATAGGGAGAAAAATATAACCACACTAAACAAAAATGGCAATAAATAAGTACATATCAATAATCACCTTAAATGTAAATGGTTTGAATGCTCCAATAAAAAGATACAGAGTAGCCCTGGCCGATTTGGCTCAGCAGTTAGAGTGTCGGCCCGCGGACCAGAGTCCCAGGTTCAGTTCCCACTAAGGGCACGTACCTCGGTTGCAGTTTGTCCCCAGCCCTGGTTGGGGTCATGTGGGTGGCAGCCACTCAATGTGTCTCTCTCACATCAATGTTTCTCTCCCTCTCTTCCTCCCTCTCTCCCTCCTGCTCTCCCTCCCACTCTATCTGAAGATAAATGAAAAATGTCCTTGGTGAGGATAAAAAAATAAAAATAAATAAATAAATAAGAAGACACAGAGTAGCTGATTAGATAAGAAAGCATGATTCATATATATGTTGTTTACGAGACACCCACCTCACAACAAAAGACTCACATAGGTTGAAAGTGAAGGGATGGGAAAAAATCTTCCAAGCAAACGGAAAGGAAAAAGCTGGGGTAGCAATACTCATATCTAATAAAATAGATTTCAAAATGAAGGCCATAACTAGAGACTAAGAAGGTCACTAAATAATATTGAAAGGATCTATCCAACAGGAAGATATAACCTTGGTAAACATATATGCCCTCAATATAGGGCACCAAAATATATTAAAAATCTTGTGGAGGACTTCAAAGGATAAATCAACAGCAATACAATCATAGCAGGGGACTTCAACACCTCACTGACATCACTGGATAGATCCTCTAGACAAAAAATTAACATGGAAACAGAGACTCTAAATGAAGCACTAGACCAAATGGATTTAATAGATATTTACAGAGAATTACACCCCAAAACTACAGAATTCACATTTTTCTCAAGTGCACATGGGACACTCTCAAAGATAGACCACATGTTAGGACACAAACGAAGTCTCTACAAGTTCAAGAAGATTGAAATCATATCAAGCATCTTCTCAGATCACAATGGCATGAAACTAGAAATCAATTGCAACAAGAACATGCAAAGACATTTGAACACATGGAGGCTAAATAGCATGTTATTAAACAATGAATGGGTTACTGAGGAGATCAAGGAAGAAATTAAAAACTTCCTGGAAACCAATGAAAATGAACACACAACAACACAAAATCTATGGGATGCAGGGAAAGCAGTTCTGAGGGGGAAGTTAATAGCACTACAGGCCTACCTCAAGAAACAAGAAAAATCTCTAATAGATTATCTAACCTCACAACTTAAAGAACTAGAAAGCAAGCAAAAAGAAAACCCCAGAACAAGTAGAAGGAAGGAAATAGTAAAGATCAGAGCAGAAATAAATGACATAGAGACCAGAAAAACAATTCAAAGGATCAATGAAACAAAGAGCTGGTTTTTTGAAAAGATAAACAAGATTGATGGAACCTTAGCTAGACTCACCAAGAAACAAAGAGAGAGAACCCAAATACACAAAATCAGAAATGAAAGAGGAGAAGTAACAACTGACACCACAGAAATGCAAAGGATCGTTAACAAATACTATGAACAATTATATGGCAACAAATTCGACAATCTAAGTGAAATGGACAAATTTCTAGAAACACATAGTCTCCCAAAACTGGCCCAGGAGGAGATAGAAAACTTGAACAGACCAATAACAACTAAGGAAATTGAAGATGTAATTAAGACTCTCCCAGCAAACAAATGCCCAGGCCTGGACGGCTTCACGGGGGAGTTTTACTGAACATTCAAAGAAGATCTAACACCCATTCTCCTCAAACTATTTCAAAAAATTCAAAACAAAGGAAGATTTCCAAACTCGTTTTATGAGGCCAGCATAATTCTAATTCCAAAACTAGACAAAGACACTACAAAGAAAGAAAACTATAGACCAATATCCCTGATGAACATAGATGCCAAAATCCTTAACAAATTACTAGCAAATCAGATGCACTAATACATCAAAAAACTTATTCACCATGACCAACTGGGATTCATCCCAGGGATGCAAGGCTGGTACAATATTCGCAAATCAATCAATGTGATACACCACATAAACAAAATGAAAGATAAAAACCACATGATAAAATAGACGCTGAAAAAGCATTCGACAAAATCTAGCACCCATATCCGATAAAAACGCTCAGCAATGTGGGAATAGAGGGGTCATATCTCGACATAATAAAGGCCATATATGAAAAACCTACAGCCAACATCACACTCAATGGGCAAAAACTAAAAGCATTTCCCTTAAGAACAGGAATAAGTCAGGGATGCCCACTTTCGCCACACTTATTTAACATAGTACTGGAAGTCTTAGCCACAGCAATCAGACATGAAGAAAAAATAAAAGGGATCCAAATTGGAAAGGAGGAAGTGAAACTGTCATTATTCGCAGATGACATGATATTATACATAGAAAACCCTAAAGACTCCATCAAAAATCTACTAGACTTAATAAATGAATTTGACAAAGTAGCAGGATACAAAATTAATGTCAAGAAATTGATGGCATTCTTATAGACCAATGATGAACTCACAGAAAGAGAAACTGAAAAAACAATCCCATTTATCATTGTGGCAAAAAAATTAAGATACCTAGGAATAAACTTAACCAAAGAAGTAAAGGACCTATTTGCAGAAAACTACAGGACATTGAAAAAAGAAATAGAGGAAGATATAAAAAAAGTGGAAGCACATACCTTGTTCATGGATTGGAAGAATTAACATCATTAAAATGTCCATATTACCCAAAGCAATCTATAGATTCAATGCAATCCCCATCAAAATACCAACGACATATTTCACAGAACTAGAACAAATACTTCAAAAGTTCATATGGAACCACAAAAGACCCCGAATAGCCACAGCAATCTTGAAAAAGAAGGACAAAGTAGGTGGGATCACAATACCGGATGTCAGGTTATACTACAAAGCTATTGTAATCAAAACAGCCTAGTACTGGCACAAGAACAGGCATATAGACCAGTGGAACAGAACAGAGAACCTGGAAATTGACCCAAGACTTTATGCTCAATTAATATTTGACCAAGGTGGCAAGAGCATACAATGCAGTAAAGACAGCCTCTTTAATAAATGGTGTTGGGAAAATTGGACAGCTACATGCAAAAAAAATGAAACTAGACCATCAACTTACACCATACACAAGAATAAACTCAAAATGGATAAAAGACTTAAATGTGACTCGTGAATCCATAAAAATCCTGGAAGAAAATGTAGGCAACAAAATTTCAGACATCATACGCAGCAGAATCTTCACTGGTACATCACCTAAGGCAACAGACACAAAGGAAAAAAATGAACACTTGGGACTACATCAAACTCAAAAGCTTCTGCACAGCAAAAGAAACAACCATCAAAATGGAAAGGGAACCCACTGTATGGGAGAGCATAACTGCCAATGATACATCAGATAAGGGGTTCATTTCCAAAATATATAGAGTGCTCATACAATTCAACAAAAGGAAGACAAAGAACTCAATTAAAAATGGGCAGAGGAGCTAAATAGACACCTCTCCAAACAGGACATACAAATGGCCAAGAGACATATGAAGAAATGCTCAACATCACTAATCATCAGAGAGATGCAAATTAAAACAACAATGAGGTATCTCCTCACACCTATCAGAATGGCCACCATCAACAAATCATCAAACAACAAGTGCTGGTGAGGGTGTGGAGAAAAGGAGACTCTAGTACACTGCTGGTGGGAATGTAGACTTGTGCAGCCACTATGGAAAACACTGTGGTGTTACCACAAAAAATTAAAACTTGAATTGCCATTTGACCCATGATCCCACTTCTAAGAATATACCCTAAGAAGCCTGAAACACCAATCAGAAAGAATATATGTACCCCCATGTTCACAGCAGCACTATTTACAATAGCTAAAATCTGGAAACAGCCCAAGTGTCCATTAGTAGACGAATGGATAGAAAAGCAGTGGTACATATACACAATGGAGTACTATGCAGCTGTAAGAAAGAAAGATCTCTTATCCTTTGAGACAACATAGAGGGACCTGGAGGGTATTATCCTAAGTGAAACAAGCCAAGCAGAGAAAGACAAATATCATATGATCTCACTTATTTGTGGAATATAATGAACATAACAGTCTGAGGAACAGGTTAGTCCCAGAGACATGGAAGTAGGGTACAGACTGACAATCCTCAGAAGAGGGGGTGCAGGGGGAGGGAAGAGATAAACCACAGAACTTATATGCATGTACGCATAATTGATGGACATGGACAACAAAGCTTGGGATGGGGTGGGGGGGATGGGGAGGAGGGTGTCAATGGGGAAAAAAGGAGAAACATCTGTAACAAAAATAAATTAATAAAAAAAAGACATGAATATCAGTGTAATACTTAGTTTCCATTATAAATAATAAATGTATAGAACAAAAAAGAAAAAAAGGAAGTGCAGCCACACCAACAACCTGCACCCCAAGAAGAAGTTTGAATAAGGCCCCTCCACCACTGCCTCTGCCCGCAGGATGGCCTTCTGCCTCAACCCCGTGGCCCTGGGGCCTCAATAGTTTCCTTTACATTGACTGGAGCAGGAGAAAAAAAGGCAAAAAGAAAGAAAGAAAAGAAAAGACAAGAGAAGAAACCATTTCTTCCTTCCTCTCAACTTTTGTGTCAGAGGAATTCTGTACCCCATTTATGGCTCTTATTTCCTGCCTTCATTATAGTTATTTACAATATCTCCCCTCTATCTGTACATTTCTCAGGTATCTGATTAATGTTTATATTGTCATACTGCATAGCATAGTAAATACTAAATCTTCACTGTATCAGGCCTTGCACAGGAATATTTGTGACATGAAGGAATGGAAAAAAATAGCGACTCCTTTATACATCTGACCCTGTGTAGTTGGGACCAGGGTGGTCAATGCTGAGAGCATAACGTAGAACTTGTTTTTCCCTTAAGTCTGGGCATAACTATGGATGTCAGGATCAGTCACCACTAGCCCTGTAGCCAGACTTGTCTGAATCTGAATCCTGCTTTCCCTTCGTCTGCCTGTGTAACCTTTTGCGTTCTCCATGCTTCAGTGTACTCATATAGGATTGTTGTGAAATTTGAATGAGTTAATCCACATAAGGCACTTAGAACTTTGCCTGAAACATGAAAAGCACTGGCACAGGTTAGCCATCGTCATCATCATTACTATTTTACAGTCTTTGTACCAAGCACAGACCTGTTGTGTACACAAAGAAAGTATCCATGGGCTTTCTCTCTGTTCTCACAAGGAGATAAACTTTCCCCAGAATATAGGAAAGACTCAATTTCTTTTTTTGTTTCAGTTTCATTGAGTTATAATTCACAAATAAAACTGTAATATATTTAAAGTGTATACTGTGATGATGATAAACTTATACATTGTGAAAGGTTTCTACTCTCTTCGCAAATCTCAATTATACAATAAAGTGTATCAACTGTAGTCATCATGTTTTACATTAGATCCTACACTCAATTTCATGTGTCCTAAAAGAACCCAGAAAAGGGGGGAAGGTTATTTTCATTTGCTGAAGCAAACCTCTTAACCTAAAATTCCTGAAACTAACCAGTCAGATATCAGCTCCCAAATCTTCCTTGCCAACCTTCCCATGCACCATATTTCTTCCATCTAGGGCTAGAGATGTGGGATTAGTAACCACCATCTCCTAATGAGAAAGTCCATGTCTCACAACTTTCTGTACCATATTTCATTCTATGAAGTCAATCAAAGTTGGTTTCGGGTCTGAAAATAGTTTTCATCATTCTTTTCCCACTATGAATTCAAGCATATGCTTTCCTTTCAGAGGTAAGCTTGAAAAGACAGTGATTCATAGTATTTGATTAATTAAATCCTCTTGATAAATACATCTCTGGCAGCGGCAGTATAATAGACATTTATACATGGATATTTATCCTTAATCTTGTGTTTTGACCTTTAATGGAACACGCACACACACGCACACACACACAATCCATTGTCTGATGGCAAGGACAGGCATGTTACACCTTGCAACTTGACCGGATTACCTGACCATATCATCATTATTGAAATGAACTATCAGAAAAAAACAGAAAAAAAGTTCCCTCTTAAGGAAGTAAGAGGTTGACCTATGATGTATTCAAGAAATAAATAACTCTACTACATTAATAGAATTTTAATATACCTCACTAGGCTTACATGGCACTTGTAATGACAGTATGTTTAGAAGAAATTAATTCAAGATATGTAAATTGATTGAGTGCTGAACTGCACTGCAGTTATTAGAACTAATTTCCCCCCTCTGAATTTTACATTGACATTTATACCATTTTAGTAAGGATCCATTATGAGTCTCATTTTCGGGGAAAGGATTCTATTAAGTAAAAGTAACCACATATGCATCCAAGCAAATGCCAAGTAGAATAAAAAATAGATTTTAAGTAGAAGTTAAAATTCATAAATGCAATAAATAATAACACCTCATATTTGTATAATTTTTTTTCATTAATAAAACCCTTTCAAATATCCTGTCTCATTCAGTCTTCATAAAATTCTTTGGTAAAGAAGGATATTCATCTGGAGTTTAGGTCTGATATCCTATGTATTTCTATTGCTGTTTGACAATATTATCTTATGAGCTGGGATTTGATCAAGGCAACATTTAAAAATAAATTCAAATAAACATGGGAATTGAATTTGTCATTTTGTCATTTTATTTTTATTTTAGAATTAAATTACTCATTTTATAATGTTCTAGTTAAGTCAGTTGGGGCTAAAGAACTTTACATTCCCTCCTTTTTATCATTTGTAAAGAACATGCTAATTTGCATAAGAGACCAGGTGGTCAATTTGCATAGATAAGATTCAAGAAAATGTGAGAGTTTGGGAAGCAGGGGAGGGGAAGGCTGGAAGAATAATGCAATATGTGCTTTTTTTTTTTTTTTTTTTAATCTTTGGTTTGCTAGCTCAGGCAGACTGAGTGAATAAGTGAGAAACAAAAGTCTCTGTTCATTTTCTGAAATGTTGGCCATTTTTCAAATAAAAAATATCATATTTATATTTTAGGTACATTTAATGAAGTAAATAATAATAGAATAAAATAATAAAAAAATAATAGAAAGTTGAATTTAGAAATATAGCATGGCTAAAAGTATAGTTTTAACTAATCAGAAATTTCATTTCCTATTTATAGTATACTTTATCCTTCTGTTTAAAACACCATATTAAAATATGTCAGTTGCAGAAACAATATTGATTATTTGCATAAAAAGTTGAAAGTAATTAGTATGAAAATACTTCAAGCTCCTTAAAATAAAGCAAATAGAGTTGTTGTACCTTCATAAAATTGGCATTATGGAATGGAATGTAAACTCTTCTTGTACAAGACTTGCTAGATAAAGGGAAAAGAACAAGTGCACCCTTTGTGGGTGTAGGGAAGCAAAATTTGCTCCCCCAAAATGAGTCTGTCGGGCATAAGAATTATTTTATTTTTAAGAAACAAAAGACTCAGTTAGAAACTTTGACTTTCTCCCTAAGTACCTAAAATAATTTAGATAGGGGGCCTTTTCCAGGAAAGAGAGCTATCACCATAGCTAACTACAACTATATATATAAAACACAGTGTGGTAGACAGAGAAAAACCTAGCAAAGACTGATTGCCTCTGCATGGCCCAGCAAACAGTTGGTTACTATGTGAACTGACTCCCTCCCCTCTGAAGTCCAAAACCACTCTCCCATTCTCCTTAGCTCAAGGTGGCATATCAGCCTCAAATGCCCAATTTGCCCTTGGGTCCCATATTGTAATGGAGGCCCCATACATACATAGGTAATTATTGTCAGGATTTACAAGGCAATATAATTCTTAATGGCCATTTTGTTGTTGTTGTTGTTGTTGTTGTTGTTTTTGTATTTATCTTCAGAAAGAGCAGGAGGGAGAGAGGGAGGAAGAGAGAGAGAGAGAAACATCGATGTGAGAGAGACACATCGACTGGTTGCCACCCACACGACCCCAACCGAGGCCAGGGACAAACTGCAACCGAGGTACGTGCCCTTAGCGGGAACCGAACCCGGGACTCTCTGGTCCGAGGGCTGACGCTCTAACCGCTGAGCCAAACCGGCCAGGGCTTAATGGGCATTTTGTAAGCTTCCCTGCTACAATAGAATAGAACCCCTATTAGCCTGTCTGCGCACCACTGACTTGAACCTTTCGATTATATTTGGTTATTTTTTTCCTGATAATCTGTCTCATATCAATTTAATTCTTAGAACAGCCGTAAGAACCTAGAAGGGTAGAGAAAAATTTCTGCCTTCCCGACATAAGGCTTACTCTGGGAAGGAACAAATAAATGTCTACTACAAAATGCCCTTTTCCACTTAAAATAGCAGTTGGTAAGAGTGGGAAGTGCTAGTTGTAAGGACAGAAAACAGGCCTTTAATTTTGTTATGATTTTCCCACAATTTATGAGAAGCACCTGGTAATTAAACATGGAGAGAGCTGGTGTCTGTAACTTCAAACCGCCTCTCTACTCAAACAGTAAAATAGATAAGGGCTGGGCTTTCTCCACTCCCACTCCCACTCCCAGCTGCCTTAGCAACTCCAAAATAATTCACACCAAAGAGCCTCTAATGAATAGAAACTTCCCACCCACCTCCCCCTTCAAACAAATCTCCCTTTTCCGAACTCTTTGTAACCCCTTCAGATGAAACTCCCCTTTTTACACTCTTGGTAATTCTCTTTGCTCCAAAGCATATTTTACAGGCGAAAGAAGATATAATAAGAACACCTCTCTGGCACATCTGCTGGACTGTTTCCTAGAAAACAAACAAACTGCAGTTTCTCAAGGCCACCCCAGCATCAGTTCAACTTCAACACAATCCCATCCCTATCCTAAATTGTCCTTTACTCCCTAAAGCCCCAAATAAAAGAGCAACTCACTGCCCTTGTCTTACCAGTCAATGCATGGGTCCTTTCCTGACTATGGGGAAAGTAATACATTTCCTCCTTTTCGCTCTCTTCTCTCTATTGTGAATTCTTTCCCACATCACCGGCCAAACCTAACACTAGTGAAGATGGAAATTATCTCAGTAATTAACCTTTACATTATGAAAGAGAGATCTCTGATTATTCATGATAGAAGTAGGGAGGAAATATGGAATAACAAGAATTTTTCATTTATCCCCCTGACAGCCCAGAAGACAAGACTATTGCAACACAAGAGAGGGGTGCAGATTCTCTGGAGGGAAAGAAAAAAAGGCCACATCAACCTGCAGTGGGAGAGAGCACTAGATGTGAACTGCCAGAAAGAATTGCAAGGCACGGGCCATGAACGGTTATTTCAGTAATGTCTGATGTTCACCTTTTACGTTGTTTCTTTTTTAAATTTGTAATTAATGGCAATAATTCCTAAATATATATAATTACATAATAATTTTTACTTAAAATCTCTTACATAAGAAAAAAAGAAGCTTGTGTTAGTTGTGTACTGAACGAGGAAGATGTGGAGAGAGAGTAAGAGACTGCTCGCCCTCATCAAGCAGGGGCGGCAGCCAGAACAATGAGTGCAGAGAATGTGAACACTGTTTCTTCTTCCTACCCTGAAAATCCTGCGGGAGTACTAGAATTTCCGTAGTTGGCTGGAATGGATGTTCAAGTTTTGTTTTGTTTTGTTTCCTGATGTGTATTAAAAGAGAGAGTTGAAAAGTTGGAAAACAGTTCATTACATATGTAATTTTTATTTATGTATGGACATTATTTATGTGAGGTTTATTCAAAGTGTTATAGTATTTAGCAAGCTGGTAACATAGGATCTTTCCTACTGCGAACTTATTTCCTTTCTCACCCACTGTGCAAGAAAGAGAGCATAATCTCTGGCCCCCCAGTAGACAGCAATACGGCTTGGTTATCATCATTGTGAGGGAGTTTCCTTGAGGTCAGGGATTTGTGTCTTCAATGTTTCTCCTCAGAGTTCTTCCTGGTTCATTATTTTAAATCTTTTACATAAAACCCTCTTGTGTTACTAGTGCCCTAAAGAATGACAGTATTCATAAAGAGTGATTTACTCGCCCTGGCAAGTTTGGCTCAGCAGTTAGAGTGTTGGCCTGGACCAAAGGGTCACGGGCTCAATTCCCAGTCAAGGGCACATACCTAGGTTGCAGGTTCGACCACCGGCCTTGGTCAGGGTTGTGCGGGAGGCAACCAAGTGATGTGTCTCTCTCACATAGATGTTTCTTTCTCTCCTTCCCTTCCATTCTATCTAAAAAATCAATGAAAAATATTCTCCAGTGAGGATTAACAAAAATAAAAATAAAAAGGATTTACTCAAAGGCTCAAAATAAATCCAGAATATTCACCCAAAATGGGTATTCATTCTTTACATACAAATTTAAGGTAGCTTCCGTTCTAATAAGCAATTATACAGAAATCAATTTTAACTTTTCTTTTCATTATTTGCATCTATAATTGTAAATTATTTTTTCCTATAAATCATTCTCCAGAGAATACCATCTTAAACATTAACTGTATCTGACGAAAGTGGAGGTGTTATTGCTTGGAAGTTTTAAGAAATCTGATGTAATGGTTATTATACTGTCAAAATATCCTATTTCCTATGTGCATATACGATTATTTTTCAAATGTCACAGATCTGAACACTTGATTGAAAGATAAAATTGGTTTTCAAAGAGTTAAGAATAAATTTATTTCCTGTATAATCGGATAGAGTCTTGATATATACATCAACCTGAATAGTGACTTCTACTCACTCATGCCTACTTGCATCTCTACATTCTAAGGAAAAGTGTTTTAAGAAAACGCGTAGCCTGTCATAGCACAGCTCCTTGCTACTGTTACTTCTTGTGTTAAAACTGAAACTAATGATGATGATTACTAGAATGAATGGGGTGATCACATTGTAAGGTATAAAAATGTAGAAACACTATATTGTACATCTGAAACTAATATAACCAATATGATTATATATCAACTATACTTAAAAAAAATAATTTTAAAAAATCACATGGAATTTTAGCAGAATGGATGTCTATTTTTCCCTGTAGTTCAGCTCTTTAACAAATGTTATTTTTCCAGACACCTTCACTTGATTAAATACTGTTACATAAACAGAGCAAGGACGATAGGCCAGGTACAGAAACTCACCAGGGCAGAAAGCCCCAGATGCCTAGCAAGGGGCAAAACTAGGAAAATGAGAACCTTGCCCCCACGGTAATCTTTCCTCCCTAGCACATCATGGGTCATGCAGTATGGACCCCTGATCTTTTTCCTCCCTGAAGATAACGTCTAGGCCTCAGTTGTGTTTCAGTTCCCGGCCCAGAAAAGCAGCAAAACCAGACAAGTGGCACCGTGGCTGCCTCAGGACCAGCTGCATTGACTAATGATCCCCTTCCCTGGCACTGGCCAATCAGTGGAGACCATGACCCTGAATGAGCACACCTGGAAAGCTGATGCATATTCTATTAAGACCCTCCCCTGAGACTTCTAAGATTCCCACCTGCAATTGAAAGATAAATACCCTCAACACAAAGGACCTGGTGTGTTCTTCCCCCTAACGGGAGCACGCCCATGCCGTTCTCTTCTCCCTTCTTCCCTCTAAGGCAGCGGTTCTCAACCTGTGGGTCGTGACCCCTTTGGGGGTCAAACAACCCTTTCACAGGGGTCGCCTAAGACCACTGGAAAACACATATTTCCGATGGTCTTAGGACCAAGACACCGCTCCTCTATCCGTCTCCAGGCGGGTCCGCCCACATGCAGATACGCCCACATACAACAAGAGGAACTGTATTAAAGTGTCTCAGCATTATGAAGGTTGAGAAACACTGCAAGGGATCCTACAAGACTTGCAATCAGGGAAGCATTGGGCAGTGGCAGCTCATAACCCCCTGAACCTGTCTCCAAGGCCCCCTTTTCTC
The DNA here is from genome assembly GCA_030848825.1 of Tadarida brasiliensis. Classification (NCBI taxonomy): domain Eukaryota; kingdom Metazoa; phylum Chordata; class Mammalia; order Chiroptera; family Molossidae; genus Tadarida; species Tadarida brasiliensis. Next base: position 86,866,113 of record CM061260.1, on the reverse strand, counting down.
TGACTCCTAGTGAGCCAAAGCAGCCCAGCCTAGGCTCTCTTGTTGCTTCTTCTATGCTGAGCCCTTCCTTGTTTTACTGTTCTAAGTGCATTTTTGCTGCAGCCAATAAATTCTTGCTTGCTTTACTTTCATTTTCGTTGGCCTTAAAATCTTTTCTGTGCTGACAAGAAGAACTGAGGTCCCAACCAGTAACCGCAATTGGTAACAATACTACTAGCTCGTGCAGTAAAACCTCAATATATTGGACTAATTCAGGCAAGGGGATGTCCATTAAAGCCAAAAGTCCATTATATTAAAAAATAGGTTTTCCGAAGGCATATGTTAAAAAATTGACAAATTAGTTAGTTTACCTGTTTTTACTTATGTAGACACGTTTGTGTAATTAAAATTAAGTATTTATGAAAAGTTTAATTTCACAGAAAAGTTTTCTATATGTATTATAGTAATTTTAAATTTATACTGAATAGCTCTGGTAAAAGCGTGCATTCACCAGTCACCACGAGTAAACAGATGCACACAGCTGGGGCGTGGCCTAGTGCATGTGGGAACACTGGCCTGCAGGTGCTAGGACTGCTGCAGACAGTCACACCCGGGACAACAGAGCCAATTACCGTGACGGGTGCAGTGTGATTACGTACGAATGATTCGCTGAACACTGTTTATGAGTGGTGACTCTTGGATTTAAATATGTAGACTACAGTTGTAGATATGTAATATTTATTTATGTCAGCAAAATTGTTACCATGTTTTTTCCAACACATGGCTTATTTGCCAAAGTTTGTTAAAAGTAACAGTGATTAATTACAAAAAATAACCTGTTAATTTAATTATAAGCAAATTCTTGGTTAAAAGCATTTTTAAATTAACAGGGTATTAATTTTCACATATGACATATGGACCAGAAATTTTGTCCATGAAATCCAAAGTCCGTTCAATTGAGGTCCCCAAAATTGAGGGTTTGTGGTATTGCATTCTACCCTTTCTTCTTTTTTTTAGAGATTTTTTAAAATTGATTTTGAGAGGGAGAGGTAGGGAGAAGGGGAGAGAGAGAAACATTGAAATGAGAGCAAAACATCAATTGGCTGCCTCCTGCATGCCCCCACTGGGAATCGAACCAGAACCTTTCAGTGCATGGTACAACACCCAACCAACTGAGCCACACCAGCCAGGGCACATTCTACCCTTTCCAAGAATGTCTCTACTGTTATGCATCTACTGTTTTTCCATTTTTTTCTACTTTCATTTCTCAATCTTATGCCATTTTCTCCAGGTAACTATTAGGGGGACCAGAAAGTAATGTCGTTAAAATAATGACATGTTAAGGGCGGAATTGGAAGCAAATCCGTGTCAGACAATCCAGGAACTATCAAACACTCTTAACCAACCTTGGTCGACCATCCAAGAACATTTGCAGCAGATTGGTACAGTAAGCAGAGCAGGTATTTGGGTCCCACATAATCTGTCCGAAGAAAACAAAGCTAACCGGTCCACCACATGCAACTTATTGCTTCAGCGGCACAATACAGAAGCGTTTTTTGATCGCCTGATCACTGGAGATGAAAAATGGGTCCTCTATGATCATCCAAAATGCAAAAGGCAGTGGCTCTCTCCGAAGGAATCACCACAAAGCACAGCTAAGCCAGGTTTACACCCCAAAAAGGCACTTTTGTGTGTTTGGTGGAGTATTCGCGGGGTCGTTCATTTTGAAGTGCTGAAACCTGGACAAACTGAATGCAGACCTTTACTGTGAACAATTGGACCGAGTAAATCAATCTTTAATTGAAAAGAGTCCAGAGATTGTCACCAGAAAAGGCGTTATTCTGCAACACGATAATGCAAGACCGCACTGCGCAAGACGAACCCTGGAAAAAATTAATGAATTGGGGTGGGAGGTATTGTCTCACCCACCATACTCGCCCGATATTGCACCATAGGATTTCCATTTATTCCGATCGCTACAACATTTTCTAAGTGGCAAAAAATTTGAAAATTTGGATGATGTCCAAAATGCCATCTCCAGATATTTTTGCTCAAAAACCAATTGATTTTTATCGATAGGGCATTGAAAATTTGCACACTAGATGGCAAAAGGTTGTTGATAACGAGGGTGATTACATCATTGATTAAAAATAAAAACTTGTTAAAAATTTATCTGTTTGAATTAATGTAAAAAACCGACATTACTTTCTGGTCCCCCTAATACTTTGGAACCTAGCATTGCACTCTTTATTCATTATGTTTCTATAATCAGAATTCTAGTAGCAAAGTGTCTGGGGGAAATGGTGGTAACAGAGACACAGTTTTTTTCATCTCTCCAAATCTTCTAATAAAAAAAGAACAAGTGTGTGAGAAGTTGCTGAGAATGGAATAAATACACCATGCAGATTATCCTAAGTGAAACAAGCCAAGCAGAGAAAGACAAATATCATATGATCTCACTTATTACTGGAATATAATGAACATAACAGTGTGAGGAGCAGGGTAGTCCCGGGGACTTGGAAGTGGGGTACAGACTGACATCTGCCAGAAGAGGGGGTGGGGGAGGGGAGCGATGAACACAGAACTTGTACGCATGTACTCATAACCAATGGACATGGACAACAAAAATGGGAACGGGGCAGGAAGGGAGGGGGAGGAGGGTGTCAATGGGGGAAAAAAGGAGAAACATCTGTAACAAAAGTAAATTAATAATAATAAAAAAATTAAAAAAAAAAAGAAAGAAACAAAGAAAAAGAAGGCTGTAATTAAAGTTGGAGAGGGGACTAGAGCGAGGAAACCTCAGAAAGCAAACCACCATATCTTCTTTTCTTTTAAAAAAAATTTTTTTTCTTCATTGATTTTAGAGAGAGAAGAAGGGAGAGGGAGAGAGAGATGGAAACATCGATGAGAGAGAACATTGACTGACCACCTCCTGCATGCCCCCCACTGGGGATCAGGCCCACAACCTGGGCATGTGCCCTGACTGAGAATCGAACCGGCGACCTCTTGGTGCATGGGTCGAAGCTCAACCACTGAGCCACACCGGCCAGGCAACAAACCACCATATTTTCAACAAAAGAAATATATTTTTAAATAAAAAACCTGGAGAGAAGCTCTAAAAACTAGAACATCTATGCTAAGTCATACCTTCCTTTTTATTGCAAAATATTGTTTTATTTTTATTACAGAGACTGAAAAAAATCAGATCTTTATATGAGAAACTACAAAATGGGTATATTATATTGTACCGATTCAATACTACACACAGATGGGATTCCGCTAACACAGAATGATGCACCTCGGCAAACTTTTGGGAGAAGTTTCACTTCTTTCTTCCCCTCATGTTTACTCTCCTTTCTGGAGAACATGAAGTAAAACTGCATCTTCTTTAGTCCTCATAACAACCCTGCATAACAGTTATCATCATCTCCGTTTTATAAGGACAATTGAAATTCCAGGAGACTGAAGTTACTTGCACAGAAATCTCACAGCTAGTAAGGTGAGTTATGGTTTAAATCCAATTCTTTTGCGTCAAAGTCCAAAGTTCATTCTACTATGACACAGGCACAAAAGCACAAATTACAAGAGAAAAATGAAAGCTACTTTCCCAGTACTTCCAATCATTTTCACTGATGAGTATTTTTTCAATTTGTATTATGGTATAAAATACGGCTTAAGTGTACAGCTCAATTAATTTATGTACTTTTGCATATGTTTACATCCATGTAATAACTGATATAATACTGAATATTTCAGGATCTTCATAGACTCCCTCATGGCCCCTCCTAGTCCATATCCTCCCCAAATCTAATCTAACTCCTATCAAAAAGATACATTTTCACCATTAGTGAACTTTATAAAAATGAGATTATATAGTATGTTCTCTTTGTGTCTGACTCATTTTGCTCAACATTGTGTCTCTGGAATTCATACATATACTTGCCTCTGTGATTGTATCCATGTAGTTACTCTAGTTTGCTCTTTTCATTGATGTATTCACAATATGAATGTGCCACAATAAATGTATCCCCTATTCTGTTGATAGAGATTTTAGTTGTTTCACTTTGAGGCTATTATGAATAAAGCTGTGATAAACATTCTTTTGTATGTATTTTGATAACCACAAGCACTCATTTTTCTTGAGGATGTTCCAGGGTCATAGATAGTGTAGAGCTTTCAGAACATTATTTTGTTCATCTTTATAGTCCTAATCCCCAGCATCATATCTGACACATTGTTAAATAAATGAACAAACAAATTTAGGAAACATTCAGAATCAAAGAATTACAGATATGTTACATTAGCTCCCTACCCCAGTTCTGTCCCTCACAGTACAATGCATCTCTGAAGATACAATAGAAAACCATGCAGAGTACATTTAAATAACTTACATCTCTGAGATTAATGTATAAGGCTGAAATTTTCAAAGACTATCATCATTCATTTTGAACACAAATGCAAAATTTTTAAATTACTCTGTACAAACTACCCATGATCTTAATAATTACAAGGCAATGTTCAAAATGGAATTTGCACAACAAATAATATAAATATTATATTTTTATAATTTAAGCATTAGGATTTCTGTACTTACATAAAAATTGATCTGGAACTAGATGATACATCTGGAAATACTTTGTCAACTAGATTAGAACCTCATGAGAAATCAAAATGCATTACAGACTAGTCTAAATTGTAGCTTAATTATACTTCTCATACCCTATAAGAAGCAATGCCTTAAGATTGGATTGTCATCAAAAGCATATGGTTAACCAAATGTGTGAAGAAATACAAGGTTTCAGAGTAAAACATTAGCAATGTATATGCAAATGAAATGTTGTGTGTATCTATACCAAAGGATAAGATGCTTTAAATAGGAGCTACTTCTCATCACAGAACCATTTCAGTGTTATGGAGAGATCTAATTGTGTTTAGTTTCGGAGACCAAAGGGCAAAACCTTTTAATAACCCAAAAGAACAATTTTTGTTAAATCTTTAGTACTTTGCATAGCCATTTTCAATTTGAAGGCCCAAAGAACCTTATCTCCCCTTCTCTATATAAGGTTATGAAAGATGTCTCATTTTTTTGGTTCTGATTATTGTTGTAAGAAGAAAAAAAAAAGCCTGAAATGTGGGCAATATGCTGCAGGAGCTAGTGTTGAACAATCAATTCTATATGTTGACCCCAGTGTAGAAGATGAAACCTCTGCCATTGTTAACTACAATTAAATCTTTTCCAAGAATCAGATATTATAACATAATCTGCTTTTCATTTTATATTTAATATAGTTTCTGTAAAGTGTGAAATAGATATAAATGCATATGGGTTTTATTTATATAGTGACTTAAAAAGAAATTTTGTTTCCAGAAATCTAAATGACCTTCTCATTGAATTGGGAGAAATAAAGAATGATGACAGAGTTCACTAGCAGGTCCTAAAGCTTTAGACATTTCTCTTAAAGTTATTACTTTTTAATCTGCACTCCTTTTAAACATCTTTTCCTATATGCTTTATTTATTTATTTTTTTAATCTCACCAGAGGACATTTTTGCATTTATCTTCAGATAGAGCGGGAGGGAGAGGGGAAGGAAGAGAGAGAGAGAAACATCAACTGGTTGCCACCCACACGACCCCAACGGGGGCTGGGGACAAACTGCAACCGAGGTATGTGCCCTTAGCGGGACCCGAACCCGGGACTCTCTGGTCCATGGGCTGATGCTCTAACCGCTGAGCCAAACTGGCCAGAGCTACTATATGCTTTAATATTAGACTAGTTCACTGGGGAAAATTTAAAAATACAGAAAATCAAAGTGAACTGGGGAAAAGTTCTTCTCTAATCCCACCCTGAGATAAGTATAGTTAACTGTTCTAAGAAAGATAGAAGTTGTCACTAGAAATATGAAAAACGCCAAAAATTTCCCAAGAATTCTGTATTTTATGAAGAAAACAGACAGGATTGAACTTCTCTCAAGAATATTTGAGCAATTCTTGGTGTCTCTTAGAATAATTGCACTTTAACCAATGGCAACTGAAAACCCTAGGGGTGTGATAACGCTGGGATCACGTGAACTACATGGAACATGAAAGTAATTAAGCCCAGGGAATGGTAAGGAAAAGACAACAGAGAAATTACAGGATAGGAAAAGCTCACAAAGATTTTTTAAGAAAGAGCCAATGAATAAGTAAATTTCCTAAACACTGCAAATGTCAATGACAACCTCTCTCTCTGGGCAAACACTTCAGTGGAAGAGAACTGAGCAGTTTCTTAGGGGACATTTCAAACCCCGACCATGGTGCTGTACACATTACAACACTATCGAACAAGGCTTGTTAGGTGGGCAGAAGGAAAAAAGGAATAGTTTGCTAGAGATTATTCCAGCCCTTATTTCCTCTAACCTTGCTGGTTATTAATGAACAGGAAAGAAGCAAAGGCAGGCTAGATAATACAGGCATGCCGTTTGTACAGCTTTGCCAGAAAGCTGCGGTTTAACACTTTCCGGGTCTGTTCCCCGCAGATGGCTGAGGAAGGGACTGGACAATAGATGCATGCCCAGTAAGGTCTGGGTGACGTGGGAAGACACTTACTTGTCAATCACACCTGGAAACAGGTAATTGGCCAGAATAGGTGTGGCCACTGCAAGTGTGGGAAGATTTGATATTTAAGCTCCTGAACAAAGGGGGTTCTCTCTCTTGCTCTCTCACTGCTCAGGCCTGACTCCTGGCTTGTGGAGCTCTCACGCTGTGCAGTCACCCACGTCACCATGGCCTTGTGAACCCCCACACACAATGGACTGACTGACTGATGCTAGTCTGATGCCACACCAGCTCAGCTCCACCATGGAATGGAAACTCTGGACACTGGCTTTGCTCCTAGCTCTGCTGAATTCCCAGCTGCATCTCCCAGGACTGGCTTAAGGGAAATGGCACTTTGTAAACCAAGGGGCATAACTTCATGCAAATAAAACTTTTTACCACATCTCATCCTCCCGTGGGGGCCTCCAAAACTGCTTATTCCAGGGGCACCCCAAGAACCCCACTTCCATTAGCAATGGAGAAAGGCAACCCACACAATTCTCTGATAACACTGTTTTCCTTATCCAGTGTTTGGGGAAGAGAGAGGTAAAAAAGGGAAGAAGAGAGGGGAGGAAAAAGGAGAGGGGAGGGGAGAGGTGATAGAGGAAGAAAGAGACAAAGAAAGAAGAAATAGACAGTAGATGAAAAACTATCAGAAGTTTTCTACTGGACTCCTCCTGAAAAACTACAGAAAGTACAGGAAAGAAAGCATCAGAGGAACAAATAAAAAAAAGTAACCATAACAAAAACCTGACAAAAAAAAAACCTACTAAGGAGACTATAGATTGTCCTGAACTGGCCGCTGTGATCAGGAAAATGTTTATATTTTGCCTTTTCCTTTCTCCTGTTTTGGCTTGGGAAAATCATTTCCTGCCACTTGGCCACAAAAGCCATCTGGTGATAACAGCCTAGGCTACCAACATCTACAGACTAATCTCTGGGTATCGCAAAATCCCCACTGGGGTGAACGGACCCAAGCTGACCACCTTCTGCCTCTAGCATTCATGCTTGAATGCCTTCTTACCCCAGGACTAGTGGATTACAAACTAAGGAGAATGCCTTCTTCCTTCCCTCTTTTGGGAAGAATTCCAAAAGCTTCCCAAGAGGAAAAGCAAATCACCTACAAAAGGATAAGAATCAGTTTACCTAAGACTTCTCTGCAGTACTTGTTCATGCTTTAATGTACTGAAGGGAAATACTTTCAATGTAAGAATTTTATATACAGTCATAGCATTGTTTAAATATTAGAGAATGATAAATCTACAGGTATTTTGCCATATTAAAGTCATGTCGAAAACAATCTTGGAGAAAGTATTAAAATAAGAAGATAAAGGTAAATGTTGTAATTTTTTTTATAAATTTAACATTATCAAATACCTTGATAACATTTATAAACTAGAAAGGTAGAATCAAAGGAAATAAAAAGATGGAAGCAGCCCAAGTGCCCATCAGCAGATGAGTAGATAAAAGAACTGTGGTACATTTATTTACACGATGGAATACCACCCGGCTGTAAAAAAGAAGGGAATCTTACCCTTGTGACAGCATGGATGGACCTGGAGAGCATTATGCTAAGTGAAATAAGCCAGTCAGAGAAAGACAAGTACCATATGATTTCACTCATATGTGAAATCTAAGAAACAAAATGAACTAACAAGCAAAACAGAGATAGACTCATACCTAGAGAGCAGGCTGACAGCTGTGGGTGAGGACTGGGGGATGGGGGGAGGGGTAGAAGGATTGAGCAAACTCATGGACAGGGACAACAGTGTGGTGACTGCTGGAGAGAGGGGAGAATGGAGGTATAAATGGTGATGGATGGAGACTTGACTTGGGGAAGGAAACACACAATACAGTGTACAGATGATTGTTGTAGAATTGTACACCTGAAACTTGCATAATTTTGTTAACCAGTATCACTCCAACACATTCAATACAAAGGAAAAAAAGAAAAGAAAAAGAGAAAATGCATCTATAACCAGCCAGGAATACATTCTAGGAAATATAAACAGCATGATGGATAATCAGCCAGCAGGGCAATCAGTGAAATCAATTGACCAACCCATTTGAACTCAAAAAGAAACTGACCAAAGTTTCCTTATATAAAAATCAAATTACAAAATTAAATAGCATTTCTTCAAAGAAACAATGATTAGAAAATATAATAGAAATGAGATACTACCTACACACTATAAATTTCTAGGAATTACTCTAAACACAAATACTTAAGACTCCAAGAAATATTTTAAAACTCTAATGTTGGGCATAGATGAGCTAAATAAATGGAGAGATATACCATGCTCTAGGGTGAGAGAAATTAAATGGATAAATATGTCAGGTCTCCCTTCTAAATTAAGTGCAATCCTCATCCATTAGGAATTTTTGAGAAATTTGATATATTTACTCTAATTTAGAAGGGAAAAACAAAGATCCACATATGGGAAAGTCTATATAAAATAGCCTTAGTTTTAAAAAAAGAAAAAGTACTGCAGTATGTTATTGGCACAAGAACAGACAATGATCCAATGAAAGAAAAATAGAGAGCTCACACACAGCCCTGCAAACAGATATCTATGATAATGGTGGCAGCACAATCAATGGGCAAACAGCAGACTGCTTAATAGAGGGAATTGGGGGTAATGCACTACATGGACAAAAATAAAACTGAACCTCTGTGTTCACTCCTCCAAGCTCCTGTAATAGACCATAGACTGGGTGGCTTGTAAACAACAGAAATTTATTTCTCACAGTTCTGGAGACCTCCTGATTTCTACACAACCATCTTCTTACTGTGTCCTCACATGACAGAAAGGGTGAAGGAGGTGTTTGGGGTCTCTTTGATAAGGGCACAAATCCCATTCATGAGGGCTTCATCCTTACGACCTAATCAGCTTCCAAAGTCCACACCTCTTAAAACCATTGCATTAGGGGTTAGGATGTCAACGTATGAGTTTGGTAGCAGGACACAAACATTAAACATTCACTCCACAGCAATCTCCATCCACACCACATATAAATGGAGACTCCACATAAATGAAAGACTCAAATATGTAATGTAAAGCTATGAAGTTAATAATAGGTAATATGGAAGAATAACTTGGGGACATACTGGTGGAGAATGACTGCTTAAACAAACCCAAACCACACACACAATAAGTGATACAACTCATTACATAGAACTTGAGGATTTGCTCAAGAAAGGGCATCATAAGCAAGGATCAGAGAAAAATGGAAGACTGGAAATTTTCAATGTGTAAAAATATCAAGGTTCTAATACATAGACTATACTGAGAAAATTTTTTAAAAGGAAAACAGATAAATTCCAGCTGAAACCTAGGCAAAGTGTAAGTTCCAGCAATTTACAGAGAAAGTAGTATAAAAAGCCAGCTAGCATATGTGATGTTGAAATTCACTGAAAAAAAAAAAAAAGAGCATTAAAACAATGAAATATCATTTCACTAGCATACCAACAAAAATTAGCAAGCTAGATAATGCCAAGTGTTGGCAGAATTGTGGAAATATGAAAACCTTCAGGAATTGCAGATAGGAACATGGACTGATGCAGACATTCAGAGAGCAACATAGTAACACATTCAAATTAAAGATTTATATGTATATAACCTAATGCACAGTAACCTTGTTCATATGAAAGAGTTCCTCACATAGGTCCATAGGATCACATGGCTTTCTATATGGGACAGATGGCTGCAGACATTATGGGTGACACCACTGAGGAAATGGGTAGGTAATATGGTGAATGCACACATAGTGACCATATTACACAGCCACAAAGAAGTCTTAAAACATACTATGAGTGGAAATGGTAAGACAAGCCCGGCCAGTGTGGCTCAGTGGTTGAGTGTTGACCCATGCACTAAGAGGTCATCGGTTCAATTCCTGGTCAGGGCACATGCCCAGGTTGTGGGCCCAATCCCCAGTGGGGGGCATGCAGTAGGCTGCCAATCGATGTTCTCTCTCATCGATGTTTCTATTTCTCTCTCCCTTTCTCTTCCTCTCTCTCTAAAATCAATAAAGAAGAAAAAAAAAACAACTAAAAAAAGGAAGAAAATGGTAAGACAAGGACAAGACCCATTCCAATATCATCTATTAAAAAATAGATGCATATGAAAGCAGTTTATATTTTATAAAAACATAGGAACAGAAAGATATACATTATGGTTGTCTTTGTTGAGAAAGAGGTGAAACAAATAGAAATAAAGAAAATGCACCAATAAATGAAATAGGAAAAAGATGGTGTTCAGAGCAGTGCTGAGAATGTCCCATAAACTGAGGAATATTATTAAATTAACTTCCTGTATAATTTTTTAAATATGAGGAAAAAAGTACAGAACAAAAAGATATAAAAAATAAGAACATGAAAAGATAAGACTCAAACAAAAGTAAATACACAGTACGGATGGTGTGCTCCATCTTTTTGCCCTCCTGAAGGGAATGCAGATTTCAGCCTTTCGACGGAGCATGTTTAATGCCGTAATTCTCTCCTGCCCTAAGCACTACAATAAGGAAATTGAGACTTGCTTCATTTGAGTAAGAATATCCTATATAGTTCATTTCTTTACTGGAAATTATAAATTATTTAAAAAAACCCAATGATTTTATATATATGGGGTTTTTTTAGGACACAATCATCATTACATCACTATAATGTGATGAACTATCCAATCATTCATTTCTTGAACAAACATGTACTGAAAGCCTATTATATATAAAATATCACAGAAATTTAATAAGAAATACTCTACAGAAATAAGATGAACCCTTTCATACTGCAAAATATAATTTAATAAAGTAATTTAAATTATCAATTTGAAATGAATATCCTTGATTCATTAGGTATGTGCCTATATAGAATTTACACAGCTTATATTGTAATCATTTACATGATTTATATCATAATCAGTCTCAATGCTGCATTGTACCTAGACCACAACCAGCCTTTACAATCTATCTTGTAGTTTCTTGAAATGTACATAATGCATATCAAGAATCTGCAATGGGAAATCCATTTTGAAAATAATCTCCTGACCATCTTTCCATGCCTGGCATTCTGGCCCTTATTAATCATCTTCCGTAAATCTGGTCTTTGACACCACAGACAAATACAACTTTATTAGCTGTGAATCTATTTGGCGGCCTCTAAATGGCTTTCTCAAATTGCACTGCTCTCACAGCGCAGCAAGTTCTTTCATGTAGATTAAAATGTTTGAGGGATACAAACAACAACAGAGTAACAGGAAATCCAGTCATTCCTTTCATCTTCCCAGTGGGAGCCAGTCAGTGCAACTTGACTTTCTTCAAACAAAACTCCCCTTTTTGTGGCTGAAGAAAGGCTTTGGCAAACGCTTATCCTTTGATATGATATGCACTTGACAAAAATCACAGAGCAAATCAAGCCACTGCTTTGAAGAAAATGCTTATTAGAAACCTGAAGCTCTTAAGTGCTCCAGGACTTAATGCTGTTGCCAGCGACATGAGGCCAAATGTGTCTGTGGTGTCAATCTAAAGTCAAGTCCAAGTGTATTGACTTCAGGGTTGCAGCTGCCACCTCATTCCTTAGTTTAATTGCAAGTATACCTTGAAGTATTGTTCAGTTTTCAAGTATATTCTGGAATGTCAGTTCTATATTTCATTGCATAGAAGCATACATTTTATTATTTAGGTAGAAAGGAATGTGAGAAAATCCTTGTTCTATAGTCTTTGATCAATGGTCCAGAGCCTCCAGTAACAAGTCAATTTCTTTTCCAAGTAGAAATTCAGTTACTGAGGTGAAACTGCTGAGGTATCCAGGGTCAAACTAGAATTCTAATATGAAGGACCAAGGTTGGAAATCCTCCTACACTTTCAGAACCCCACAGGAAACAGATGGCACATTCAAATTAGGATAGTTTCAGGGGAGTTTAAAATGTACGGGGCAGGGATGGAAAACTCAGAAGGGATGAGACAGTACATCTGGCCTTTTAGGGGAGGGGTGTCTAGACATTTCTGCTATGGACTCTCCCCGATGCTTCAGGTCCATCACACTGAGACAAATTTATGTCTCTCTTCCCATCCCAGGGCTACTAATTTCCTGAATGATGCTGTGTGTGTGTGTGTGTGTGTGTGTGTGTGTGTGTGTGTGTGTGTGTACGCGCCCACACGCACCCATACACACACACTGAGCTTTTTGCATGGTAAATATTGATTATTGGACAATTATGCTTCTTTAACATCTGCTTTAAGACAATAATGAAACTTTGCATGAAAAATATAAACAAGAACTAGTACGGCACTAACACCTTTGCTGTCCTTTGGTGATCAGGATTTCACAAGAAATGACAATGATTTACAAATGAGTTCACTCTTAGTAAAGTAAATGAAGGATTTGATGCAAGAATCTTTATCAATTAAGTTAAAATAATTGTCTATAAAGGAAATGAATAAATGTATTATCAACTTATCAAAATCAGTAAATCTCAGAAATGTAATCTTAAATAATTAGGGGAGAGTAAAATTGACACACAAAAGACTTCAGTTTAAAAGTATAGTAGTGGAAAGAACAATAGCCAATAAGCAGGTGTTGCATGCCAAATCTAGAACCAATTACCTGTATGACTATAGGCAGTTCTGAAGTGCATGAGGTATAAACGAAATGAGATGAGTCATGAGTTGGCGATTGTTGACATGGGTGTTCTATGCCAGCACTACCTGATAAAAATACAGTGTGAGCCATATTTGTAATTTCAAATTTTCTAGTAGCCACATTTAAAAAGGTAAAATGAAATAAGTAAAATTCATTTTAAAAGTATATTTTATTTAACTCAATATATTCAAACTATTTCCATTTCAGTGTGTTCCTAGACACCTTTGATGTGTTCTATAGCCACACATGGCTAGTGATTGCTGTACTGAACAGCAGAGTTCTCTATACTATTCATATTACTCTTATTCATATTAAAAATATTCTTATAATAAAAAGTTTTTTTAAAGTTAAACCTGTGCTTAATTCTCTGCGGCTCAGTTTCAAATTTTTTACTTAAAGTGAAAACTCTTGTAAATAATTGAATGTGTTTATTTAAAAATGAACATCTTGCCCGGCCAGTGTGGCTCAGTGGTTGAGCATCAACCTATGCACCAAAAGGTTGTCGGTTCGATTCCCAGTCAGGGCACGTGCCCAGTTTGTGGGCCAGATTCCCAGTGGAGGGCATGCAGGAGGCGGCCAATCGATGTTCTCTCTCATCGATGTTTCTATCTCTCTCTCCCTCTCCCTTCTTCTCTCTCTCTAAAATCAATTTAAAAAAAATTTTTTTAAATGAACATCTTTGTGAATGCTCAAGCTGCTATTTAATATATTTTTTTTATTCCTCACCTGAGGATATGGTTTTTTTTGTTTTTTTGTTTTTTGTTTTTTTGTTTTTATCTTAGAGAGAGGAAAGGGGAGAGAGAGAGAGAGAGAAAAAGAAACATCGATGTGAAAGAGAAATGTTGATTGGTTGCCTCCCATACGTGCCTCGACCGGGAATCAAACCTGAAACATTTTTGGTGGACAGAATGACACTCCATCCGACTAAGCCACTAAGCCAGGGCCCAAATGTTTAATTTTCATTTGATTGTTTTAATGGCCTGCAGACCCACTCTGTTCTCTCAGCTCATTATTTAGGTTAAGCTCACCAGTAAGTATGCTCCTGTTGTCATTTTAAAGAAATTGTAGATGTGTCTTTTATTAATTCCAAATAGAAGGAAGTTGCACACTTGACCAATTTTAGAAGATCTTGATATATAAATACATTTACTGAGCATAAGTTACATTTTATATATGTAAAGGTTGTTTGCAATATTAAAAAGTTTAATTACCAAAAACAAAAATCCCTGTAATTTTTTAACAAGAAACTGTTTTTGGTATACTTACATGATAATTAATTTTTTTAAATCAATTTGTATACAATTATTTAGGGACCCATTTACTACAATAAATTTGTTTATATTAATTTATTTCTAAAAATAGAGACAATTAAAATCTATAGAAATATTTATTGAATTAAATGTTGTCTTCCTGTTGAGATTTTTCCCCCAATCATATTGCAAGCCTTGAGTAGAAATAAGATTAACACAATCTCTTACCTGTCCTTAGAATGTAAAGTAAGATGTTTTTGTATCAAGAAGTCTATTTACTTCTTCTAGTTGTTATGTTAAAAATTGTGGTTAATCAACTTTTGTGGCTTTAACAATGTGCTTTATAGGTAAGTGAGAGTTCAGGGTATATGAAGTGACCCTATAAAATAATAAAATTCATAGCCTAAAATCAGAAATACACACACACACACACACACACACACTCTTTGTAAGTTCCTTCTCTATCACTCCCATGAGAGAAAAATTAATTATAGAGAATTTTTTGGACAAACAAAAAAAAATCATTACCATAAATCAATTGTTTTCTTTATGGTTTCTTCATTTAATCAGCTCATCTGGTCTTTATTACCTGTGAGGTTCCAGCCATCTCATTCTACAACATTCACGAAATAAAGATCCATTTCCCTTAATGGGACTAAAAATCTATTGGCATTAACAGGAACAGAAATCTTTATGCATTTATGGGAATAAAGGTTGCTTCTCAATTATGGGAATAAAGGGTTGTTCCTCTTAATTGGCAGTCCTTAAACACAGCATGAAGAAGAGAAGGTAAGAAAAGAGTGAATAGAACAGAAACAAATTTATATTATTAATTATACTCTAAGCACACATTTCTATTTACCAAATGATTAAAATATTTAAAAATGCAAATTTAATTAATTCAACAAGCAACTTTTCCCGCCACCAATTTATCCTCAAGGGCCTCAATGTTTTATCATACGAGCTCAGCCATCTGTGGCACTTAGTCTGGCGGAAAGTTTTCCCAGAGAATACTTGTTTTTAATGGAGGCAAAAGGGAAAACTGAAAATCCATGATATATGACCTGGAACTCTATGCTTTTGTTATAACAAATCAGGTACCCAAACACTAGGTCACCTTTGGGCCTCATGTATTCCAGAAGCTGCCATCTGAAAAGGCAAAATTTCTTTGGTTGAAATGCCACCTTCATTACAAGAAAGTAGAGACCCTCTGGCAATATTCAGACTTATATCCTTAGTAAAAACCAGTGTCAGGAAAAAAATTACTGGATATGGTAATTCCCGATGTAGTACCTACAGAGAACACCCAGTTGTTCTAGCAAGAAGAGTAGGATATAAAATGAGGAGTTCCCTTCAAGACCCAATTTTAAGCATGATCCATATGGTCCCCAAATTCACGATTAGAAATATATTCAAAGTACTTCACAAAATGGACTCACTACCTCCATAATAATTTTCCCTACCTTCCCCTAAACATGTTCTCCACTTCAGATACAAATTTTCCTCATTATTGTCAAGACACACCCGAACATCTCTCCCAAAAACATCCTCTGCTCTATTCCAGGGAAAGGACTGTCTCCATACTTCAAAGCCAAAGGCAAAATCCAATTTCCTAAAGCCAATCTTGAGCGATCTAATCTAAATGGAATCACTCACATGTCTACATTCCTATGGTCTCTTACACTGATTGGGCACTTCAGTGCTGCTTTATAGTTCAGTTTGTTTTGTTATTTTTAGTTTCCACCCACAACCAGCAGCTTTTTTAAGGCATTAGGCTCTACTTAATTCATCTCTGTACTACCCTCAACACTTAGTACATTGTCTGCCCGCAATGGCAATTAATGGAAGGTAAATGGATTTTATAAATGGAGAAAGGGAAATAGTGAGAATTAATATAATTCTCCATATTGAAGGAGTTCATTGGTGAAAAATACCAAATTCAAATGTAGATTTCCTTCTTGTGAATTTAGTATTCTTTCCAGTAACTAATGCTGTTTTCCAACACCACAAACTTTTCATATACACTGTTCAATTCTAGTCGCCTTACAAAAATGAGACTGTTAATGTTGCCACTGATAACTGATGTCATTCATTTCTTATGTAATATAAAAAAAGCCTCACAACTGTAACAGCAAAATGAAAGAGGAAGAATACATATGAGAGAAAACTGTCCACCAATAATCATTTCATTACTGCAACAACATTAGAGGATAATGAGCAGGGAGTAATTTGGGGTAGGTGGCAATGACTAGGTAGTAATGCAATCAAGAAGAAATGACAGCAAAATCAGAAGGAAAGGAGAAAATAATTCATAGCACCTCATCACTCAAACATGTAAGAAGGATCTACTACATACCACCAGCCAACGGGATAAACAATTACAAAATAGAAGTGTAGACCTTTCGGTCAAGGATCTCTAGTAGGAAAGACAAAAAACTCAAAAAATAAATGCATAAACAATAATAAGTAAATGAAACTGATAAATCGTAAGGGATATTTAAAGAGCTTTGCTTGGTGGTGGGGGCAGGGTGGGGAAACGGCTAGCCACACGGGCAGCTTGTTCTCACTGTGTTGCTTAATTTAACGCAGCACCCAGCTCTCTGTGGGCACTTAATAACTACCAGTTGGCATGGATAAATGCCAGTGGTTGGGGGAAAAGAGATGAGTGTGCTATCACCCAGGCAGCCCAGCAAGCTGGTGTGGATGGTGTGGGAGCCTCCTTAGCTGTGACAGCTACACAGTGACTCCCAGTGGTCACAAGTTGAACCTCATCTTTGATCATAATATAATAGGCATATAATTTGGTATAGTATAAAACATATATAATACAATTTAGTATAGTAACTAAAGCCATTGTTCTTTAACAAACTTTGGTACTCATTCTGCTTAAAAGTGAAAAATATATTTACAAAGCACAATGATGCCAGCTAAGTAGTTTACTTCCAATTCCAAAAGCTGGATTCTTATGATTTTAAACTAATTTTCTAATACGGCCAGTATAATGTTAACTTACCATGAAGCAGAATAAATAGAAAAGATGTTTATTCTGAGAAATAAGCACTGCTGTCTCTAAACTAACAAGAATGCTCTCCTCAGGGAAAGATATGGGAATCTTTCCCTGAGTTTTATCTAAAATTTAGAGGCAGTTTTCTTTACTCAGAACAATTACTAGCTTGATAAGAGTTCCAAATTGACCCAAGTACTTATAAACTATGTATACTCTATTCCTTTTTTATAAATAAAAAGAAGAATGGGTAATTTTATTTTTTCCCATCATTACATGGGTATCTCTATTGATGTTTAACATTTCTCTACCAATAAAAATAACTATGTAGTAGGTCATTCTGGCATTTGAGTATTTACTGAGTTCAGTTCAGTTAAAAAAGCACAGTAAGTGCCAACTATTTGTCAAACACTGTGCTAAGAACTAGAAAAATAAAGATGGCCAATATATAACCCCTTCCCAAGAAGAACTTACAGGATGGGGCAAAAGTAGGCTTACAGTTGTTTGTATGGAAAATAACACAATACTTAATAAATCATAATACAAGAATAAACCATGTTTCACGTACTCACAACTGGAAACCTACTTTTGTCCCACCCTGTGTGATGCAGTTTGGAAGACAGAAGTCAATGTCTTCCAGAACCCAGAGGAAATATGAAAGAAAAAAAAAAATAGAAACAGAAAGTTAGAGAAGGCATCATAGTTATAATGTCACCCTCACACATAACTCACATGTGCTATGTTAGTCACACCCCAAATCCAGTCGTTCTGTGAGCAACTGTCATTTTCCTGACCTATGATTCTGTTGTCAGCCACTCTTGTTCTTGCACATTAAATTCCATGAAGGCTCTGAATTGACAAGAGTCAGAAGAGAAATGAGACAGCTAAAAGAAAAGAACAGTTAAGCGACCAGCTGCTGTGGCTCAGTGGTTGAGCATGGACCCATGCACCAAGAGGTCGTCGGTTTGATTCCCAGTCTGGGCACACGCCCAGGTTGTGGGCCCAATCCCCAGTAGGGGGCATGCAGGAGGCGGCCAATCGATGTTCTTTCTCATCGATGTTTCCATCTGTCTCTCCCCCTCCCTTCCTCTCTCTCTAAAATCAATAAAGAAAAAAATTAAAAAAAAAAAAGAACAGTTAAGCTATATACTGAAATCCTTCGAGAAATGCTCTGTCAAGAGTGCATTTTAAAGAAATTTAAAGAAAATTTAAGCTGCAAGAAACTGTATATTACCATGTAAGCATCCAAGGAGATTCTTCTATTAACCTACATTGCCTATACTTTTGTCACCACATCTGTGTCTCTATTAAACAATATTTTTTAAGTTTAATATTTGGTTGCAAATTACTTTTTTTTTTTTATCCTCACCTGAGGACATTTTTCCTTTTTTTTTTTCTTATTCAGATAGGAGGGAGAGAGAGGAAGAGAGAGAGAGAAACATTGACGTGAAAGGGACACATCGAGTGGCTGCCTCCCGCACAGCCCTCGGGCCAGGGACAAACTGCAACTGAAGTACGTGCCCTAAGCGGAACCGAACCCTGGTCTCTCTGGACCGCAGGCCGACGCTCTAACGGCTGAGCCAAACCGGCCAGGGCTGGTTGCAAATTACTTTTAACAAAGATTCTTTTCATTTCCTAATTTTATTTTAGTGAATTTTGACATACCACAAATAACATAGCCTATAATTATGAAACATTTTCTTTAAAAAATAATTTGTAAGTTGAGTAATAAAAACTAAAACATTTATCATTAATATGTTTACTAAATAATAATTACAAATAAAATTGATACTGCCAGTTAAAACGAAGAGCAACTTATTTCATATATTATATATTATGCACTTTTTATAATGAAACAGAAATTACAAACAAAGCCAAAATTATCTTTAGGTTTAAGGAAAGATGAGAAAAGAGTAAGTAAGTGGTTCTGTACATATAAAATTAGAAGTCAATGGCTTTTTCTCCCATCAGTAGTGAACAAAGATTAAGATTATTCTTGTTATAATTATGGAATTTGGAAACAAAAGCCACAAACAAGGGTCTAATAAGAGTTGTCATATGTACCTCTTTCTTCTAGATGTTCCTTCTTCCATCTTTCTACTGGCATCCCAAGGGTAACTGGAAGAGCTTCTATATGTTAGATATTATTTTTAATTTTGTTTTTCAGAGACAACTAATATTAGTTTTGGCTTTTCTGCCATTCTTACCAAATGAATCTATGGAGTCACCTGCGAGGAGGCAGGATGGGATAGTTACCCAAAGTATGAGTGAAGAAATACGTACCTTTTGTGTATTTCCACCTTCTTTTTAAAAAATGGTTATTGCTAGTCCCACGTGAGAAAAAAAAAATACCATTATGGCAAATGACAAGATATAAGCCATATGGAAATTATTTAACCATGAGGAACATATGCTGCAATGCACTGCAGTCCATGTAAATACTAAGCAAACCATAACACTTTAAATATATAAAGTGTGTACCACTGAAAATAAAAATAAATAGGTAAATGTATGCAAACCATTTCTAGAATAGAGGAGTTAGCATGAAATGATTCTGTAATTTCAGGAATTCTTGAAGTCATGCCACAAGAAATGCTTAAATGATGTGGGTTCCTCTAAGCTATTGGTGTGCAGAATATCTTTCATTTTTTCCTCCCCTTCCACAACCAAAAACACAGTAACTAAAGAAAACTAATAAACAAGCAAAAAGAGATAAAGTTTTCCTGAAGAATATAAAGAATTTGGTAAACAGTAGAGAGACCAAGCCAACAAATGCATATTCTTGGCACTGTATGTTGGGCATCCCATTAAAGCAACCCAGAACAGCTTAAAAACTCAAGCTATAAAGTTTAGTAGTTTTGAAGCTTTCATTCCACTTTATTTTTTACATATACTTAGAAAACCAATAGTAGTAATTCTAGGTTGAATGACCAAAGTTTGTATCAGATAGGAAGATGGGGAATTGGTTTCAGGTAAATATGTATTTTCAAAAAAAAACAAAAAAAAAAACCACTTTATAACAAACTATAATTTCCAGGTCATTTGTACATAAATTGAATTTATCTTTAGATCCCACCCACCCCCACCCCCATAGTCTTTGTTATTCTAAATAACTCATTTTCAAAAGCACTTCAAAATCTATCTTGCTAAAATTCCATACACACATTTTCTAAGTGTTCCCAAAGTGTTGTCAACAACTCCTCCCTGAACAATAGGCACCAACGTGCAAGGTGTGGAACTCAACTAAAGCCTCTTTCTTATATTTGAAACTGCTTAATGACAATTGGTTCTGTTTATCAACGAATTTTTTTCTCACACTTTCTGTTCTTTACCTCTTACACCAGTATATTGAAAATCTCTGGTCTAGTCCAATAGCTGTCAGCACACATGACTACAAATAAATCTGTAATTCAGTTGCAAAAACTCTTAAGATCATCAGTCAAAGAAGAGACACATAAAAACACAAATTT
Source organism: Tadarida brasiliensis (assembly GCA_030848825.1). Taxonomy (NCBI): domain Eukaryota; kingdom Metazoa; phylum Chordata; class Mammalia; order Chiroptera; family Molossidae; genus Tadarida; species Tadarida brasiliensis. The sequence goes on along the minus strand of CM061260.1, from coordinate 86,845,196 downwards.
CCAATCAGCACAAAAGTTGAATCTTCAGATGCAACAAAAAAGTGAAGAGCCAGAAACCCTTATTCCATGTGTCCTAATTCTAAATCCCACTTCAAACTTCTTTTTTCTTGTTAGATATATATTCATATTCTTCTCTTGTATTAAAGTCATATCAATGATTTAGCACAGCAAATAAATCCAGATGGGAATATAGAAAAATGTTCTCCAAGTCACACTACAGAATGGACAAAAGGGCTTAGGTTTAATATCTACTACATAAATAAGTCTCTTAGGTACCCTTGCATTCTCCAGTTTAAAAAAAAAAATCTTTAATTTCGACACGTAGAAGATTCAGCCACAATGGGCTGTTATTTGTAATAGGTCTTGCCCTACAATACTCCATAGACTGATGAGCAAATGTACTCCCCTTAAAGTTAAAGAGTTTGGAAATTAAACTACCCAGAGGTAGATAAGTAAAATCTCACTTTAAGAAAGCTTTCCAGATGTCTTTACATCCGCTTCCTTCCCTTACGACCAAGAAGAACCAATGCGGGAAACCGTGACATTTTAAATAATTCTCTTTCTATCTGACAGTTTTTCCTGCACAAGTCAGGGTCTGTGTGTAATGCTGCTGATAGCTTTTTTGGCAGTCCAATATTCACAGCCACATGCATACTGTAAGGATTCAACCATTTTGTTACTTTTGAGCTCAACAACTACTACTAAATGAAAAGTTAGTTGCTTCAACATGGGAAATCATAACAGGCAGAGAAATTTTAATTAAACAAACTACGCTCTTTTCCAAACAGTCCCCAAGGCCAGACCCTCGGAGACAGTCAAACATAAATGTCACTTCAATCATTTCAAGTAAGTTGCTAACACATGCAAAAATCTGGAATAGTCAACTTTCTTTTTAAACTGCATGACCTATCAATAATAATACCCCATAGTTACTTAAACTCATTGTCAAAAGGATTTCAGTATATTTTATCAACACTGCCACTCAAGTCATAGGTAGAATGCTGACAGTTAATATTCCACAGATTTAGGCAAAGGCATTTTCAAATCAAGTGGCAACCAAGAAGACGGTAAGACAGGAGTGAATCCAGTACCACAGAACAGAATGAGAAAGTGAATGCCATGCACTAAGTAGAAAGGAAGACAGGACTAGGGAACAGCCAGCGGGTCGACATAAGATCGTCGCATGCCTCCTTCTCCACTGGCAAATGGGAAAGTTGTGGTCCCCTTGCTCAGCTGCATTGCTCAGATGACCTCTATAGCATTTGAACCTCGGAGTCATAAAGGCAAGGGACAAATTTCATTCCGTCCTTTATTTCCCTCTCACTAATACTCAGCATGATGCCTTTCTTAAACCATAGAATAAATCTACATGTTAATTTCATGAGGAATTCATTGGTGATGCTTAGTGGCAAAAATAATAAATAATGATGAACACAATTTATATCATTTTAAAGCAAGAAGGGAAATTAGAAGTTATTTTCCCCCACCCTTCCCTTTATATAAAGGAAACTGAGACCCAAAGGGGTAACATGGATTGTTCCAGGTTATACAAAGAATCAGAGAACTGGGACTAGAACATAGACCTACCTAGTTCTGTTTTTATGTTCTTTTTACTATTCCACATGGTCACTCATAAGCAAAGCCTGTGTTTTTACATCATTTCCTCCATCGTGCTATCTGCGGAACTGTGGTCTATACCCTGGATACAGATACAGATCTATCTCTCTGGCCTACCTAGTTCTCCTGCACCCAGGTGGTCGGCAGCCTGCGCCGCCTCCCCCAGCACAGGCCGGCTGGAAGAGTGTGATGGCACCCATGGGTCTCCGCCTGTAGATGGGCACCACGGCCTGGGGTAGGGCCTGGCCTTCGGGATCACGCCTCAGACCTTCATTCTCTCCCACCCTGGCTATGTCCGTCATCCTGCGGGTAACTGCGTGGGGTGACTGCGCACGTGTCCCCCAGCGACGCCCAGGCGGCTCTGGCGGCTCAGCCGGCTGCACAGGTACCGCCTGGCCTGGAGCTCCACGCGGCCTGCGACAGGTGCCGCCTCCGTGCCCTCGCTGCGGGGTACTTCCTGCGGTTATTCTCCTTTATGGCTGTAGGTCTGCTCTTTAAATACATCTTCCTCGGTGTCCTTCCTACTGATGAGGCCATATACGTTTTTTACACTGAACCATCTTACTGTTCCTCAAACCAGCCTTGGGACAGCCTTGCTGTTCCCGCCAGCCTGCGGCGGATATGAAGCCTCGCGGGAAGTGGCTCCCTGCGCCCCAGCCCCCGCGGCGGTGTGGGCAGCGGTGTCGGTCGCGCTGAGGCCGGCAGAGGGCGCTGCTGGGTCTCGTGGCTGCTCCGGCTGCGGGCGGGGCTGGAGGGCTGTGCTCCTCGGGAGAGCTGGGCCCCCCGGGTGGTGGGGCCCCTCAGGGCTCTCTGGGGTCCGCTCTCCACTCCCGCTGAGGATCAAATTCTGCAACAACTCTCTTAAATGGCTATCATATTGGAGCAATGTCCCCCAAATGATGCCTCCTTTCATCCTCAGAGTTTTTAGTAAGTGGGAAATAAACTAAATATGGATGGTTTTTAACTGACAAGGACTGTTAGCTGTGGAAACCTCTGTTGTGTTCTAAGCTAGGGCTTTCTCATAGTCATTTCTTTGTTGGGTGATGGACTTGAGCACAGTTACTTTTCCGTAACACTGATAGAGAACCCAATTTTGATGACACTTATTCCCTAATTTCTGTCTTTGGGTCAACCTGTACTAAAACCTTCAAGTAAAATAGAGTTTATAATTCCAATTGTGAGTGTTTGGCTTTGCAATATATATTGGACTTAAAAATCACATTCAATACTTGAGTCTTTCAGGTACAATATGTAAAATTTATTTTGCAAGAAAACTTGCAGTGGTTGTTCCAACACAATGAATCAAAGGCAAAGTTTCCTGGTGAGAATACATATGTGAATTTTTAAGATATTATAGTTTCCTGGGATACATTTATCACAGCGTGTGAGACCTAGAAATTCGCAGTGCCTTTACATTACAGGGGAAGAGGAGATATGACTGGTTTTATTTTTTACTACTGTGTAAAATAGTTTACTGAGCTCTGTGTAAACACACAGTGTCTTTCTAACAGCATATTCTGCTTTTACTGATAATGTATTTTGCAAACAAAGCCCTTAAGGATCATAGATTCTCCAGACTGAGAGCAGAAAGCAGACGATGTCTGACTTGAAAGTGGCTGTGATGAAAGGTCAGCAGAATCGTCAATATCTGATGACTTTCCATCAGTGCCTTACGAGGCAATTCCAATCCTACAAATATTTATTGAAAGTTTACTCCATAGTAAGTGAAACCCAATTCTGGCTTATTATTAGTTCATGCTCTAATAAACAAATCTAAAATAGTCCAAATGTGGAGATGTCTGGTCTTGGCAGAGGAGGAAACAACTATGGTAACTAAATCTGAGTTTCTCACACCAAAACAGAAAAAAACAGTGTAGAAAAAAAACCTTTCCATTTTTGAAGGGTTCCACAGAGCAAATTTGGATGACTTTCAAAATTCAAGATTATATTATACTAGCTGGCAAAAGAGTAGAAGATTTTATTTCCGATTTTTATTTTATATGTTCTTTTGGATGTTTTGGACCTAATATATGAAATATAAAATCACTCCTGCTGACTGGTTGTGAAAAAAACTAAAGGTCCTCTTTTCTCTTAAAGGTTTTTTGCATTTTATATTTTTAAAATAAACTTTCAAACTTATGCTCCTAGCAAAAATCTTACTGTTTCCATTGAAAAGTTTTCTCTTGTATACTCAAGGACCTTAAATCAAAAATAATTTTCACAATAGAAAGTGAACCAAAAGAGAGAGACAAAAGTGAAACTCCAAGAAAACCTATTCACCTATCATGTGTCAAGTTCTTATTAAGCAAACAGTTCACAATGGTTGCCAAATTCTCTCTGTGTTTCAGTTTTTACATGGATGGGACATTGGGTTAATAAACAGCCTACTTTATCATTAATTTGAGCATGAGAAAATCTTTATGATTAATTAAACTGACTGACCAAATATTAACTAAGACCCTCACCGTATAAGCAACTCTGATAAACACTGTAACTGGATATTCATTTATTAAGGGAAATGCCTTAAAAACAGTAGTTAGAACACTTGAACATAGAGCTCAAATTCGAACTATAAATTTGTCCCTAATATATTTTATTAGGCTAGCAGATAAAGCCCATAAGAAATAAAATTGAACATCAGTTGACCTATAGGTTCCAGAGATGAAGTTAATAGAATTTTTGAGTTTCATATTTGTTGGAACTATTTTTATATGGTTCAATGATAAGTCAGCTAATTAACACATGGTGATTTAAAAAATGAATTGGCACTTTACATATTATATTTTAAAGCGTTTGCAGTGAGAATAAATGTCTCTGAATTATGAATCTAGCTTCTTGATGATAAGCCATCACCTGGAAAACATGTGTATGGCCAATTAAATTCTATGTATGGTGTTTTAATTTGTTAAATGGGTAAAAATATTCTGAAATTATGGAAACTGAGAATCCCAAAAGAAATCATAATGTTTTTCCTTAAATTTGTTTTTCTGTAGAAAATTACTTTAGCATTAATCCAAGGCTTTTGGAAGTTCCAAATATAGGGCAAATAAATACATTAAATGTAACAGAAATACATTATTTTTCATTGTTTTTAAGAAATTTTCTGGACCTATTCTGTCTCATACTATACTACACTGGACCATATTAGATTGGGTGAACTTACCATATTGGAAATCATTATTAAACCAAATTCTAGCCACAAATCAATAAACCAAATGTGGCATTACCTTAGTGTGGGATAGCAAAGAAAATTAGTGTATCACATATTCAAATTTAGAAAATATCTATTGAGTACCCATCAAGTTCAAGGCTTTGGTTTATGTTCTACAGAGTATATAAAAACCAAGGAGGAAGGTTTGACCTTGAGGAGATAACATAACAGTATAACATGCGGGTTGGGCACAAGGGTTGGAAGCACTATGCATTCTGTGGTGGAGGCACTAGATGCCAGTTCCAGAAGAGGCTGGCCCTTTATACAGTATGGAAATGAATGGTGACAGGAGTTGGGAAAAAATTAGCCCATGTTGGGGGAAACAGGGGTAAAACCTATATCTCCAGAATGAGGCCAGCTTTCAGAGACCAAACAGAAATACACAGAGAACGTGCTGGATCGCAAGTTGAAGACAATAGAAAATGGAAGGGCAGTCACAATGACAGTGTTCATTATGAGCTGGGTCATCTACAAAATCTGTTCAAAGATTACATGGCGTGAAAGAAAGGGAACTCATCAAATTCCAATACCCTTTTTGGGAAACAACTGCCAGAAAGAAGTAGGCAAGAAGTGTTCAGTCAAGACCTAATGCCCTGAGGACCCATGTGAAAATGGGAAAGACAAAAAGTAGGAAAAATCTACTTCCACTTGGAGGATCTGAGAGGGCTTCAAGAGACTTGATTTAGAGTTTCATTAATAATTTTTCAAAGAACATGTAAGTGCCATAAAAATCAAGTGCATGAGAAATATATTCTCCACACAGAGGGTCAGCTGCTGTGACCAGCAAAGGGTCAAGGGTGCCACACAGAGGCATCAGCTGGGTAGCTGGAAGCCAAAGAAGCTGAGTGAGGGGGGATGTGTAGAGCAAGAAGCTGCAGAGGCCAGTGTGGTTGGGAGATTGATTACAATAAAGTAGTAAATTGTTTGTGCAAATAAGTGTGTGTGTGTGTGTGTGTGTGTTGCATGTATGGAAAAGGAGAAAGATAGAAGATAAAGGGAGCAGGTTTCTCACTGTCAAAGAAATTCACAAACATGAACAGAGGGAAGGAGAAAAAGAATCTTCAGCCCTGGCCGGTTTGGCTCAGCAGTTAGAGCGTCGGCCCGCGGTCCAGAGAGACCCGGGTTCGGTTCCCGCTAAGGGCACGTACCTTGGTTGCGGTTTGTCCCCGGGCCTGGTTGGTTGTGCGGGTGGCAGCCACTCGATGTGTCCCTTTCACGTCGATGTTTCTCTCTCTCTCTCTCTCTCTCCCCCTCTCTCCCTCCCACTCTATCTGAACAAAAAATGTCCTCAGGTGAGGATTTAAAAAAAAAAAAAAATCTTCAGAGCAATTTAAATAAGACATAGTATGAAATGTTTTTTACAATATTAGTTACATATAGAAACATACACAGATGTATATATACATACATGTGTTTCCTAGTTCTGTTTTCTAAGAGGTCCTTAAAGCAGTGCTATCCAAGTAGCAATGAGCACATGGAGTACCTACATCTTGGTTTCTGAATACCATCTTCTATTAAAAGGAACCATAGCTACCTGGTGAAATGGTTGATTCCAGGGCTGGGATGAGGTACAACAGGATAAGCCTGGGAATCTTGTTATGCCAGATAATATGAAAAATGAAAAATGTTAGAGGATTCGGCTTGAATGGGACAAATCTATGACATATGCACCAAAATAAATAATGAGAGTAACCCATTTAATAAAATAGGAATTCATTAAGTGTACATATAATAAACTAAAAAATAATGAAAAGAAAGCCCTATATTATAAAGAAATAATAAATAAATGAATAACAAAGAAAAAGCTCTGTCTTACACTAGCATGATAACTAATAAAGGAAGACAGAATGATGGAAATAGAAAATTACCCACTTAACAACCATTGTAGACCAATGGCTGATTCAGGTGGAAATCATCAATGGATGCTAAGTTGGGTTGGAGGTTTAATACAGAAGAGTAGTGTAATATCAGAATTTCTCCTCACAGAAAACTAATTAATTACAAAGGGGAAAATGGAGACTTCAAAATGAAGATGCCTGGTACACACTAACTTGACCAAGTGATCAAAATTAACATCAGTAGTAGGATGAATCAATGTATGTGCTTCCATTATCATGAATTGAGAAGAGCAAAGCATCATTTCTGTGCTATTTCTACTAAGAATGAATGGCCTGAGTATAGAGAGGAGAAATCATTTGAACTTATCTTGAGGATCATGTTATCCAGGTCATTAGAAATAGAGAAACACTGAGCAAGTGTTCCAGACTGAACAAAACTGAATGACAACTAAATGCAGCATAGATTTCTAGATCATGAAGGAAAAAGCAACATTGTTGGGGAAATTGGTGGAATTTCAATGGTGTCTGTGGATTGGATGGTAGTATTGCATCATTGTTGACCTCCTGATTTGTAGGCTGGTAGGGAGAGGTAGGCTAGTATATAGGTACTACAGGAGAGCGTCCTTGTTTTGGAGAGGTAAACAATGGAATATTTCATGATGATGGGGTGTCATAACCACAGATTGCTTTCATATCGTTAGACAGATGACAATAGGTATCTACATATAGTAAGAAAGACTGACAGAACACATACAGAATTTGCTATGGGGGACTTCTTTGTACTATTCTTGTAACTGTTCTGTAGGTTTGAAATACTTAGAAAATATAGTCTAAAAAGAAATACTACTTTTTAGTTCTATTACTCAATTTCATTTCTATGTAGAGCCACAGTCCACTGAAATTACAGAAAATTAATTACATGAATTCCAGGTTTTCCCTTCTCTAAGGATGTGTCTGAGCTGGTCAGGGTGAGTGAGATAGAAGGCTTAGAAGGTCTGGCACTCAATCTTGTCATCTCACCAATCCTTCCTGGACTGGGGAGTACATCACCCAACCTTACTTTCTCTTCTGCTTTTAGTTATTACCAACTGCATAAGCATTAATAGAAATAGACCTCATTTTAAAAATTTCAGGGTATACAGCACAATTTGAAAAGATCTTATGTGTAGAAAAATGAGGGATCCTCACATTGTAAGGTATATGAATGTCGAATCACTATGCTGTAAACCTGAAGCTAATATAATATTGCATGTCAACTATACTGTCATAAATAATACTAAAAGCAAAATAAGACATTTACATATAACATAGAAATATAGAGAACCTCCCAAAATGGAACAGTTAAATTCTTTGTATTGAAGACAAAAACACATCTTTTCACCTTGCAAACCTGCCTTTCCTCCCCCATTCTTTGTTCTTCCTCCAACCCTGTTTATCTCCCTCATACGTGAAATTCACTTCAAAGTTAATGAGGTTGGGAAGAAATCATGCAGTGAGCATTGGAGGAGGAAGATGGCGGGAATGCTTACATTACTTCACCGTGGAGACCAGCCCCATTCTGTCCACAGCCTTATCACCTTTCATTCTTGCTTGTGGAAAAACATCTTTCATATATTTTCCACAAATTAATTGGATTGATTTAATTCCATTACAAAACTCATTCCCTTAAGTAGGTCAAAGTAATTTAAATGTTAAGCTTTTATAGAATAATTTAAATTTTTCACTTGTGGAAGTGGTTTCTGTACTGGGTTTACATAATTAAATTTTAATAGCACAAAAGTAATAATAGCCCTGGTTGGGTGGCTCAGCTGATTGGAGCATTGTTCTATTCACCAAAAGGTTGCCAGTCAAGGCACATACCTAGGTTTTGGGTTCAATCCCTGGTTGGGGCACATATGGAAGGCAACCGGTCAATGTTTCTCTCTCTCTCCCTTCCTCTCTCCCTAAAATCAATAAGCATACCCTCGGGTGAGGATAAAAAGAAAGTAATAGTAAGAAGAAAAGTGTGCCTTGAGCTTTGTCTTCAGCATTTAACTTTAAAAGCCAGGACCAAAAAAGTCAAGAGGATATTTCTTATCAATTAGTAATTATACAAAGAAAAGTTGCAAACAGAGGAGAAAATTAAGGTATGGGGCAACAGTTGAAGCATAGTTGAATATATATGTGGTTTGTCTTCCTAATCTAGTGGTTATAGGATTGAATGCACACTTGAGTCAATCCTGAAGAGTTTAAAATAGTGCATATAAAATTGTTTCATAAATGGTTTTCTCCTAACATCGGTAGACTGTAAATAATTAAGACAACACGGTCCTAGATAAAAACATTGCTCAAAATATGCTCATCATCTAACTTATATCATCTCATTTGTTTGTCCCTGTAACATAGGCTGGACTGGAAGGCAATATAAATCTAATTTTATAAACTAAGATTTAGTAAGGTTAAGCAACTTGACTTAGAAACCTAGCAGGTGTATAAGTGAAACCAGGCTCTGACGTCTGACTAGAGAATGTTGCTCTTTGCACCATTCTAAGTGCCTTTTGTTTTGTTTGTTGAACTAACATTTGTTTTTAAAGCTTACTGTGTGCCAGGTGCTCTAAATTTATTAATTCATGTAATTCTTATGTCATTCCTATAAGGGAGATTATATTTTATGTACTGAATTCCAGAGTAGCTAAGACCTTTTCTCTTAGCCTCTCAGCTTGCAAATATCAGGGCTGAGGTTTGCACCCAGAAAAGTTAGAGTCTGTGCTCTTGACACTGCTGTCTATTGTACCAAAGACTCTAATCTGAGATTGTGGTTACCTAAGTGGGAACACAGGCTCATTGTTAGAACATTATTTCCTGAAAAGGCATGTGAAGAGAAAGGAAAACTGACATTGATTGACCACATTCTTGGGCTAGACATGGAGCTTTACATTTATTTGTTTGACTCATTCAGCATTTAGCCACTAATAGTACTGTATTCTATTTAATCACCACAACTACTCTATAGGATAGCTACTACTCTATTTGGCAAATGAGAAAGCTGAGACACAGAGTTGTGAAACAATTTACCTGGAATCAGAGCCAGGATTTAAAACTGATTAAATCCAACCCCAAAGTAACACTATTTTTACTTTGCTGTTTATGCCTAACAATCCATTTAACTCAGTTGAGTAAATGAAGATATGCTAGAGTCTGGCAATCCTTGGGCTACAAATGACTCACAGACAACTCTGATCATTGAAGCAAAATTCAGGTAGGCCTCAAAGAATATCATAGCACATTTTGGAACAGTCAACTTCTATCAAGCAGTTTTTTCCCTAGCTTGGTCTACAACATTAATGCAGATTACCACCCAATGCTTCTTAGTGCTTCTCATTCAAGAATCATTTCCTGCCCGGCCGGTGTAGCTCAGTGGTTGAGCATTGATCCATGCACCAAGAGGTCACCAGTTTGATTCCTGTTCAGGGCACATGCCCAGGTTGTGGGCCAAATCCCCAGTAGGGGGCACACAGGAGGCAGCCAATCAATGTTCTCTCTCATCCATGTCTTTATGTCTCTCTCCCTCTCCCTTCCTCTCTCTCTAAAATCAATAAAGAAAAAAAAGCATAATTTCCTTTGCAATATTATGATAGATATCTTCATGTGTCTCACACAGATAAACTTACATTTTCTGTTTTTGCACATAACCTCCTCTAGGGGCTGAAAGTCCAGCTCTGGCAGTTAAGTGGAAGCACTTTATTGAAGAAAGATGTCTGGTACAAACTGGAATAAATAGGCCTTCCCAGAGTCCATCCAATAGTCTCTCTACAGGTTCTGAGATCACCTGATAGAAGATTCTAATAACATAGCTGGCTAGTTCCCACTTAGTGTTGAGTCTCCCCCTGCATAGCAAGATACCCTTGTATAACAGCAATACAATTATGTAGCATTCATCTTTGATGCTAGTACCTATCACTGAATAGGCATTCAATATCATATTGAATGAATGTAAAGTAATCCTGAAAATGTCAAATTGCTATTGCAATGACTTAACCAGGTTATTGATTCTTCTTGTTAAACTAATATTGATTCTTCTTGTAAAATTTGTATTTATCATCAAGGAATCAGGGTGCACGTGAGAAGTACGTTTTTAATTATTGCACAAAGCAATGAAATATCCAAACCTGTGATGAATCAGCCTCTGAGTGCTCTTAATATGTTAAATATTAGTGTTTCCTGATTGCAGGAAGTACAGCACCTCTACTCGGAGTTCTCTATCTCATTTGTTACATGCAGAATAAAATCTCTTATATAACTTCCATATATCACAGATCAAAGAATTCATTTTAGACACAGAAGCCATTCAGTTTTCATGTCTTGGGTCATATTCAGTTGTTCACCCAAAGCTCTCAACAGAGAATTAGAATGTTTACCATCACCTAACTTCTTCATAGATCACCCTAATGACTAAGATGTTATATTGACAGCAAGAACATAAGAAGTGAAACCTACTTTATGAAATGAGGTCTGTAACACTATTTCTTCAATGATGTCCTCATATTTTCCTTTTCTGCACCTCAGCTTTATATCCCTCTTCCTCCACCACTACCCATAATACAGTAGACAACTACAGGAAAACAAAGACCCCTGAAAAATATTAATTTTAAATCATAGCATACCTAAAAAAACAAATATATTTTCCCAATTCTAATGAGTAAATGGAAAGTTAAAGAAAATCCCCAGTTTTGCTAGTGATCAGAGCCTGAGGCTAGCCTAAAGTTAAGTAATGCGTATGCTAATTATATATGCAATAAGAAGAAGCTTGGTTTGCCAAGTATAGAGTCTTAGACTTTTAACTAAAGCAATTACCATAAGATGATTTCATTTTTTAACATTAAATTTTCAGGAAATTGATCTACACTGAAGAAAGCCACAAAAAGGATAAATCAATGTATTAAATAAAATTAAAGGGGTAGTTTGAATTTATAATTGTTTTTAAAATTCTAAGTTGTTCAGAGCTAGTGATTTTAGAGCAGGGTAATATTATGAATATACTTGAGTTAACAATAATTATTAGAACCAAATTCTCTTAAAAATAATTTCCTTATAGAGAAATATTTATTTGGGCAGACTGGGAGTCCTGAACCCAAAGAGGATAAGAGAGACTTAATGGGACCAGGAAGAACCGTTAACTTTGGCCATGTCTATTTTTAGTTGATGGTGGCAGCAAAAACAAGAGGGTTAGAATACCAGAGGCAGCAGCCATCATTATAGAGGTAAAGCTAAATACAATTAGTGATGGAAATAAAAGGAATGGTAAAAGAGTAAATATTGAATGAGCCTACACTATGATCAGACCCCATTTCAGAACTTGTAAAGCACTGCCACCTGAGAGTTTAGTAGAAGAAAGGTTAAATACCACTGATCTAGGCCCATGCCTTTGTTCTATAAAGATACTTAACCATAATGGAGCAATTATTCTCCACAGAGGCAAAACTGGTTGGTGGCAGGATTAGCACTAAAACCCGGGTCTCCTGGTCCCCATTTTTTACCTACTACGCCATAATGCTTCAGAGAACAGTGTTCTTAATGTGTTTAGGCAATTGAATAAATTATAGTGAAAGTAGATATTGCAACTTTCTGTTGTCAAATAACTTTTTTTTTGGTAGAAACAACTTTATTTTTTTTTATTTTATCTTTATTGTTGAAAGTATTACAGATAAATAACTTTTGAATCCTTGTGTGTTTTGCTAACCATTGCATTGAACTGATCAGGAACAAAGGAAACAGAAAACCACACAGAAAGATATAGTGCTTCTAGGTAGTGCTATTAACTGGAGATAGCATTCTTTACTGTAAAATTAAATGTAGATTTTTAAATTTATTTATTTATTTTTTATCCTCACCAGAGGACATTTTTGCATTTATCCTCAGATAGAGCAGGAGGGAGAGAGGGAGGAAGAGAGAGAGAGAAACATCAATGTGAGAGAGACACATCGAGTGGTTGCCACCCACACAACCCCAACCAGGGCCAGGGACAAACTGCAACCGAGGTACATACACCCTCAGCGGGAATTGAACCCGGGACTCTACGGTCCGCAGGTTGATGCTCTAACTGCTGAGCCAAACCAGCCAGGGTGCATGTAGATTTTTATAGTTGAATTTAGATGAGTAACAAATATAAGTCTTTGCCCATATGAAAAGTTTAGTCTTTAAAGTAAAATTTTCTTGTCATCTCTGTATTGTATATCATTTTTCTCCAGCGTTTCAGAGATAATGCCTTTGCTGTGTCAAATGTGGTATAACCAGGTTTTTAGTCATCAGACCCATTTAAACTTGGTCTTAATGAATGAATAAGAGTTTTCTGGGCAAAGAATGGTGATAGGGAAAAAAAAAATAGTATTCCCTGGAGAAGAAATAACCCAAGCAAAGTACCAAGTTATGGAAGTGGTGGATTGGAATGAGAAGGACACCTGGAAGAGTCTTTGAAGACTCATGCAATGGTCTAAGTGAAGGATGATCCATAGAGAACAGTGATAGTTGAGTAGGTCAGAGAAATTCAAGAAAATTCCAAAGTATCTATCTATATGACTTAGGGATGAACTAGATGTGGGTAAAAAAATGGAGAATTGTTGACCATGACATCAAGTTTCTAGTATAGGAAGCTCTGTGGCTGGTGATGCCTTAACTGAAATGAAAGAAGACAATAGAAATAGATTTCAACAAATTTGGACTGTGGTGCTTGAGGGAATCCACAAGTGTTTGCTTTGCTTTGCTTTGAACTGAAGATTTTGATTTAAGGGTCCTTAGCTTGTTGATGGCTATGATAGGCAGACTTCTAAGTTGTCGCCCAGTGATTCCTGTCTACCGGAATTCATATCCTTGTGTATGTAATTCCCTCTTAAGAGTGAGCTGGACCTAGTGATTTGCCCCTAACCAAGAAGATATAGTAAAAGCAATAGGATATTATTTCCATAATTAAGTTTTAAAAATTGCAACTTCTACTTAGCTAACAGATTCCTTCTCTTTCTGGCTTTGATGAAGCAAGCTGCCATGTTGGAAAAGCCCACGTGGCACAAACTGAGGACAGCCCCCAGCCTATGGCCAGTGAAGAACTGAGGCCCTCTGTCCAAGAACACTTAAAGAACTGAATTCTTCCAGCAACCAAGTAGGTGAGCGTCAAAGGGGATCCTTCCCCAGTCAAGCATTGACCTTGTGAGACTCCAACTCTGGCCAACACTTTGATTACATTCTGACAAGAAACCATGGTGCAGAAGACCCAGTTAAACTGTGTCCAGATTTCTGACCCACAAAAAAGTAAGATAATAAATGTATGCTATTTTTTTTTTTTTTATCCTCACCCGAGGACATTTTTTCATTTTCTGTTCAGATAGAGTGGGAGGGAGAAAGAGAGAGAGAAACATCGATGTGAAAGGGACACATCGAGTGGCTGCCACCCACACAACCAACCAGGGCTGGGGACAAACTGCAACCGAGGTACATGCCCTTAGCAGGAACCAAACCCAGGTCTCTCTGGACCGCAGGCCGACACTCTAACCACTGAGCCAAACCAGCCAGGGCATAAATGTATGCTATTTTAAGCCGCTAAGTTCTTATATAATTTGTTTCATAGCAATGGATAACTAACGCATGGTAGTTAAAATCATGGGAGCAAATTAGATTAAAAATAAATTAATGTAAAAATAAAGAGTTACCCCAGGACAAATCTTTCACAGAAATCAAGAATATCTTTGGGATCCTACCTTCTCTTTCATTGCCATTTCTAGGTTCCCAGATTCTCAGTTATCTGTCACTGGCCTCCTTGTCAAAAAGAGAAATACCTAATAAAGTATTATTTGGTCATAATGTGTTCATTTGGGGTGAGGGAATATTCATATTTGAAGAGAGAAGACAAGGAGAAATTCTTTAATGCTGCTATACCAGGCACTGATATTTATGGGTCAGGATTTTACCTTGCTCACACACCCCTAAGTCATTCCACATGGGTGACTGTCTTTTATTCCTAACTTTACATATGAACTTTTATTCTCCCACGAAATATTAATTATAATTTTAGTTTGATTCCAGGTTTAAGATTGTGGTTTATGATTCTCAAGGGTGAGTTAAGTATAAATTCATATCAAAACAAGGCCATGAGTACAATACTTACGTGAAATTTCATTTACTTTCCAGATTGACTCGGTAGCTCCATGTTGACATTGCCCAGATCTTCACAGTCTATCAGGTGGCTTCTGCATGCTGCGCCAAAGCACAAAGGCATAAACAAATCAACAGAGAAAACAACAGAGAAAATTCTTTTTTTTTTTTTATTTGGCTACCAGAGTGTTTAATTATGATTCTTAGTTAAAATATCACAGTGTAGTTTTATACTATTATATTATATTTTAGGGGGCAGACTTTCCTAGAAATTTTTATTTCTCAGAAAGTAAATGGAAATATATTTCAATAGTATTACTTTGTTTAGGGGCCTCTAAACTCCAGAAAGGGTCTGAATTGGTCATGTGAGTGAAACCATTGTTTCTCCACTAATGCTAGCCTCTAGCAATGACACACACCAAGAAATTATGGATGTGTGTGATACATATTTTATTATCTACTGAGTGAAATTAAAAGGAAAATCAAAATCATCTAAATGCATAAAACTTCATGGATTACTAATTTCTCTACCAAGATATTGTTAAGAATTTGCCACATTCTTATAAATAAAAATACAACTTTAGGGCACAAACTGTTTAGAATAGTTTATAAAAGCATCATTCATAATATCCATGTTTTTCCACCAAAAGAGAACGAAAAACTCATGAACATCACATCACTATACATTTTTGGATATACCTATCAATAAAGCAAAAATCCTAACAGCCCTTCAGAATTATCTCATGAGCTTTCAAAATTTTGATTCTTAGTTGCTGGACCACAGAGGTAGTGATTTATAGTCTGGGAAGGAGTCTAGAATACATGTGTGTTCTAGAATACTTTTTGTTGTTGTTGTTAATCCTCACCCAAGGATATTTTTTCCATTGATTTTTAGAGATAGTGGAAGGAAGGAGGGAAGGATGGGAGGAGAGAGAGAGAGAGAAACATCGATGTGAGAGAAACATATTGATTGGTTGCCTCTGGAATGTGCCTTGACCAGGGCCAGGGATCGAACCTGAAACCCAGGTATGTGCCCTTGACCTGGAATCAAACCCACAACCCTTCAGTGCATGGCTCTGTACTCTAACCATGAGTCACACCAACCAGGGTTAGAACACTTTTTATACGGATCTATACACAGCCAGGGGTGTGAAGGACCACAGGTTATTAGGTTTTTTAATGCAAATCAGCACCTGAGGTGTTAGTACTGGAGAGAGCAAACACTGCAGGAAGTACCAGAGGAATACACATATGCAAATATTCAAACAATGTCTCTGTCAACCAATTCCATGATTGTTGGATCTTCCCAACAAATTATGGACCGATAAAAGGGATCAGAGTGGGGAAAAAGACTAAAGATATCATGAGGCAAAAATCTTTGGGGAAAGTCATTTTCACTCATCCTAATGGAAGGATGCCTTTCTCCTCATATCAAACCTTTCAAAAGGTGCCATGTTTCAAAGGGGATCACTCTGAGAGCTTTGAAATGTATTCTCTGGAGCTGAGTGACATAGAGGACATATGCCAAATCATGACTCAGATGATTAAATAGACAATTACCTGGGTTTAGCTTCAAGACAATCTAAAGATGGAGAGAGGGTATGGCAATTACCTTCAAACAGAATCAAGAGACTGCTGCTGTGTGGCCACTAGGCTGATGTATCGAAGGTGATCAGGGAACAAGGGTTGGCCTGGGGTCACCTTGAGTACTATTTAATAGACCCTTCTAAGGGCAAAAAGACCCCAGCCAAAAAAGGCCAGCTATGACAAGTTGGATGCCCAAGACCTGAGTGAGGAGCATTACGTCTTTGTGAACCCCCAAATGAGAGATTAGTGATTCATTTGCTGGTGTGAAGGGACCCCAAAAAGCCCTTGGAAAGAATTACCCACTAGACCAAGAAAACAGACAGTGAGCTAAAGATTGAAAATGTCAGGTCAGAACTCTTCGAATCCTTCACTTCCCTTTCTCTCTCTCCCTGCCTCTTAGCCTGCAGGCTAAGAAATAGCAGCTACTAGACAGAGGGAGCTAACAAATGTTGAGAGCAGGGTGATGTGGTGGTGCAGGCATGGGAGAGGAGAAGAGGGGAAACCAGGCGTTGCTCCTTCCCTACTGCAGACTTCCCTGTCTGAGGCTGGACAAGAGATAAAAGATTTTGATAGTGAATCAAGTTCACAGTTTTTTGTTTTTGTTTTTTTGTAATACAGGACCAGACATCTTATTGACGAATTTGAGACAAAGTTGGAGACATAAAGTTAATGGAAGTCCTTTATATCAGAATGATAGAAAAGTCATGATGACTGCATCTATTTTCATTCATAAAGGAATATCTTTACTGAATGCATTTTATTTTTATTTTTTTAATATATTTTTATTGATTTTTTTTTAGAGAAAGAGGGAGAGATAGAAACATCAGTGAGAGAGGAACATCAATTGGCTGCCTCCTGCACGCTCCCCACTGAGAAT
Source organism: Tadarida brasiliensis (assembly GCA_030848825.1). Lineage (NCBI taxonomy): Eukaryota > Metazoa > Chordata > Mammalia > Chiroptera > Molossidae > Tadarida > Tadarida brasiliensis. The sequence continues at coordinate 86,827,945 of CM061260.1, read as the reverse complement.
CAAGCCTGAAATCCAGGCATGTGCCCTGACCAGGACTGAACCAGTTACCTCTTGGTGCGTGGGGTGATACTCAAACAACTGAGCCACACCAGCCAGGCTGAATGCATTTTAAATGGGCAGTAGGAGACAAAATAAAGTTGTCTCTTAGCTATGTCATATGATATGCTTATTTGTTAAGTTATATTTATTAACTTAATAAAGTTATTTCATTGCAAAGGAATAAGAGGACCATGAAATTTCATTTGTGATATAATTAAGTATTCTGGATGATTTGACAAAAAAATGATGTATGAACTGAAGACCATTTATGTAACAATTTATTTTCTATCCATTGAGACAGAACACTTTTTAATTTATACCCATAACCATTGCAAGGCTACTATAATGAATCTCTAGTTGTTGGATAGAATTGAGCTATAGTTCTTATATTACTTATTTAGTGTGTGTACACTTCCTTGTTCTGGAAAGGATTTTAAGATGACTTTCATGAGAGATTTTATGATAAAATGGTGAAATCAAAATAGAAATATGGGTTCCGTCCAGGGAAATATAAAGATAATTTCAACCTGATAGAAAAGGAAAGCATATATATAATGATTTTGTTCTTGTAGTTGCTCATAATATAAAATACAGGATACATTACAATGTGGTCCAATTTTTTTCTCAGAGTATTATAGATCTAGTTTAGACAGTTAAAACCCCCTGCCATTATTTATTCATGCCAACATAAATTATTATTTTCCAATGAACTCAAGTCACATAAACTCTGGCTTTTAAGAACCAGAACGCACTGCCTTTTGAAGAGAAGTAAATTTCACCTCATTCCTTGAAAATTGAAAAATCAAATAACAACCTACCCTTGTGTCTGCAATCAATACCTAGTTCAGTAACTCGTCGAGATTGTTTGACTCTGGTGTGAGCTGCAGTCTTGGAAGTATTAAGGACTTGAAATTTTTTTTTTTTTTTTTTTGCTATAAACTCCAAAACCAAAACTAGCTGCAGTGGGGAGTTGCCTTTATTACAGGGTTTGAGGGGAATCTCTGGTTTGTTTTATTTCTCTTAAAGCCAAAAGCCAATTCCAAGATGATAAAGGGTATCTGTTTGACAGCATCAAAGACTGAAATTCTTTATTTCTTCCAAGGTTTAGCAGGGCAATGACTGCAATTTCTTTTACAGTTTACGCGGTGAAGTACATTAACTCTTACCTGGATAAGCTGCTTCTAAAAATGTGGTTATCAGGGTCCTGATCTATTCTGACAATTCCTTTTCTCCTGATAGTCCTTAGAAGTGTGAGGGTAGAGGTATTAAAAGAGATTCTTTTTACATTTTAAGAGATTTTTTTTTTTTTTTTTTGGCAGTTGTAACTGAATAAAGCCTTCTGATTGAATGTATTCAATAAGCGCTGACACTTATTGAAAGATAGGGCTGGTTTGGACCTGACCCCCACAATGACTGTTCTATGGGCCCAATGTCAGATGGGGTTTAGATTTATTGACCTGCATTTTGCCAGAGTGAAAGAAAGTCTCAGAGACAGTTGACATTTACACAGTCTACCTTTCTACTTTAACAGAAAAGTTACTGTGCTCTTTGCTTGGCACCAATAATAGTTGTGATAGGGGGATGGGTATTTCTTTGTTGCTAGGGGACATCTGCGGAACAAAGAGAGAAAAAGCCACATTCAGTTAGTCATTACCACCAGGTAATAATGACTTCTGGTTGATAATATACAATATGCTTTTATTTATTTTGTACTTTAAATAATTTTTTAATTTTTTAATTACAGTTGATATATATTAGTTTCAGTATACTACCTACCCAGTGATTAGATATTATATAACTTACTAAGTGATCACCGCAATAAATCTAGTACCTATCTGACACCATTCATAGTTATGACAATATTACTGACTGTATTCCCTATGCTGTACTTTGCATCTGTGACTATTCTGTAAGTACCAATGTGCGCTTCTTAACCCCTACACCTTCACCGTCCCTCCCACCTGCCCTCCCATCTGGCAACTGTCAAAATGTTCTATCTATGAGTCTGTTACAGTATGATTTTAAATGAGAATCATTTGTCTGAAGCAATTTGCTTTTCACTTATTACTTCCCATAAATAATTAATTTAGAGCATTTAAATATTTTCATTGAAATAATTATGGAAACTCAATATAAGCATGGAGGACATTATTTCACTATTTCTTATGCATTCTTTTCTTCAACTTTTAAAATAAGGTTATTAGTAGAGACTAAATAGCAGGAAAGTTTGAAGAACCATTATAATAATAAAATTTTGCTAAAGTAATGATGCTAATTAATTTGTGAGCAATCACAAAATAATAGTTGTTGCTAAAAGCTTTTGGCACAATAATGAGAATATAACTTGTTTCAAAGTGTTTATAATTACCTTGACAAAACAATAATACACTGAAAAAAATAGATACTGATGGAGAACAAAATTTTTTACCATAAAATATTGCATGTTTTTATGAAAATTAGTCTCCTTTCAGAGTAAATCATTTTAATGTATAATTGTAAAATAATGTGGCATGTACTCTAATACTGATGGAATTCAAATAAAGAAGAAATTAAATAAGATATAGAGTATTGAATTTTGAATTTGAATAGGATTTGGAAAAAAAGAAAGTATATTTAAAAGATAGGGTTGCAGTCTCTCTCACATTGATGTTTCTCTCTCTCTTTCTCTCTCTCTCTCCCCTCCTTCACTTCCTTCCACTCTATTTAAGTATCAATGGAAAAATGTCCTAAAAAAATAGGATTGCAGCCCTGGCCGGTTTGGCTCAGCGGTTAGAGTGTTGGCCTGCGGTCCAGAGAGACCCGGGTTCGGTTCCCGCTAGGGGCATGTACTTCGGTTGCAGTTTGTCCCCGGCCCTGGTTGGTCGTGCGGGTGGCAGCCACTCGATGTGTCACTCTCACATTGATGTTTCTCTCTCTCTCTCCCTCCCACTCTATCTGAACAAAAAATGAAAAAAATGTCCTCGGGTGAGGATAAAAAAAAATAAAAAATAAAAAAAAAAATAGGATTGCAGGAGGACATTGCCAATAAAAAAATATTATCAAGCCATGGTATGAGCATAGATTATATTAGAACAGTGAGGCTTTCTCATTTCTCTAGTGGATGGAACATACTTTGACGTTACCTTAATGAACATTGTTTTTCCCTTTATACAAAACTTTTAGAAAACGTTTTAATTTTTTTTTTTTATCCTCACCCGAGGACATTTTTGCATTTATCTTCAGATAGAGCAGGAGGGAGGGAGAGAGGGAGGAAGAGAGAGAGAGAAACATAGATGTGAGAGACACACGTCGAGTGGTTGCCACCCACAGGACCCCAACTGGGGCTGGGGACAAACTGCAACTGAGGTACGTGCCCTTAGCGGAAACCGAACCCGGGACTCTCTGGTCCACCGGCCGACACTCTAACCGCTGAGCCAAACCAGTGAGGGCTAGAAAACTTTTTTAAAAGGCTGGCCATGGTACTCAGAAAAACTGAGTGATTGTTAGGATAATTTCAATCCATGTTAAAAAAAAATAAAGTAAATTGTAGCAAACTAAGTTGGAGGAGGGGAACACAAAACATAATCCTTCCTCCTGAAGGATTAAATTTTTGTCTTAAAATTTGTTGCCCATAAACTTGAATGATTTTTTTAAAATCACTTATTTGTTTTTGTTTGCTTCTTTTAATTAATTTTTTTACAGATGTTTCTTTTTTCCCCCCATTGACACCCTCCTCCGGATCACGCACCCCCCTCACAGCATTGTTGTCTATGTCCATTGGTTACGCATACATGCACGTAAGTTCTTTGGTTTATCTCTTCCCTCCCTGGCCCCCTGCTCTGAGGTTTGTCAGTCTGATCCCTATTTCTATGTCTCTGGGTCTATTTTGTTCATCAGCTTATATTGTTTATTATATTCCACAAATAAATGAGATCATGTGATATTTGTCTTTCTCTGGTTGGCTTATTTCACTTAGCATAATACTCTCCAGTTCCCTTCATGTCATCTCAAAGGATAAGAGATCTTTCTTTCTTACAGCTGCATAGTATTCCATTGTGTATATGTACCACAGATTTTTTATCCACTCATCTATTGATGGACACTTAGGCTGTGTTTCCAGATCTTAGCTATTGTAAATAGTGCTGCTATGAACATAGGGGTACATATATTCTTTCTGATTGGTGTTTCAGGCTTCTTAGGATAAATTCCTACAAATAGCATCACTGGGTCAAATGGTAGATCAATTTTTAATTTTTTGAGAAAACACCATATTGTTTTCCATGATAATATCTTAACCTTTTATATTCAAGATGGAAATTACTAAATTAGTTAAACCCAGTCCCCCAACCTCACCAAATGATATCACATACAATAGGGTACATTTATCTCCATATTCTGTGTTTATAATGGATTACTTTAGAGAATACTGGGATGGACACATTTTTCAAATGAGAGGATGCTCCCCTATTACCGTCAATGACAGCATGGTCATTGTTCCAACCTGCTCTGTGTGTCTAGGGCAAGCCCAACCTGGATTTCAGAGTAGGAGATGTAAGTTAGAGGGAAATGGGGAAAGGAAAGGAAGAGTGATGAGAAGGGAAAAAAGAGAAGAAAAAGTGGCTTTCCTTGTTTCATATTCCCAAGAATATTTATCATCTAAGGAGCTTTCACTATTTGGAGTGGTGTCCTATTTGGAGTGGTGTCTATTTAGGTCCTCCGCCCACTTTTTAATTGGATTCTTTGTCTTTTGTTGAGTTGTATGAGTACTCTATATATTTTGGAAATTAATCCCTTATCTGATGTATTGTTGGCAATTATGCTCTCCCATATAGTGGGTTCCCTTTCCATTTTGATGGTTGTTTCTTTTGCCGTGCAGAAGCTTTTTAGTTTGATATAGTTCTATTTATTAATTTTTTCCTTTGTTTCTCTTGCACTAGGCATTGTATCAATGAAAATTCTGTTGCATGTGATGTCTGAGATTTTTCTGCCTACATTTTCTTCTAGTATTTTTATGGATTCACATGTCACATTTAAGTCATATCCATTTTGAGTTTATTTTTGTGTATGGTATAAGTTGGTGGTCTAGTTTAATTTTTTTGCATATAGCTGTCCAATTTTCCTACCATCATTTGTTAAAGAGGCTGACTTTACTCCATTGTATGCTCTTGCCAACTTTGTCAAACATTAATTGAGCATAATGTCTTGGGTCAATGTCTGAGTTCTCTGTTCTGTTCCATTGATCTATATGCCTGTTCTTGTGCCAGTACCAGGCTATTTTGATTAAAATGGCTTTGTAGTATAACCTGATATCCAGTATTGTGATTTCTCCTACTTTGTTGTTCTTTTTCAAGATTGCTGTGGCTATTCAAGGTCTTTCCATATAAACTTTTGGAGTATTTGTTCTAGTTCCATGAAATATGTCATTGGTATTTTAATGGAGATTGCATTGAATCTATAGATTGCTTTGGGTAGTATGGACATTTTAATGATGTTAATTCTTCTAATCCATGAACTAGGTGTATGCTTCCACTTTTTTATATCTTCCTCTATTTCTTTTTTCAATGTCCTGTAGTTTTCTACAAACAGGTCTTTCACTCATGTTGTTAAGTTTATTCCTAGGTATCTTAATTTTTTTGTTGCAATGGTAAATGGGATTTTTTTTTAGTTTCTCTTTCTGTGTGTTCATTATTGGTGTATAAAAATAAAAAAAAAACACTTTTAAAATTTTTAAATGATGAAAGCTGACTGAGAAATTTTTTTGAATTCTTTAGATTTATGTGGCACTTCATAGTTTACAAGTATAATCATATACATTATTTATTTTATCCTAGATTGGAGAGAGAATAGCTGGTTCAAGTATTACCCCTTTCTAGCTGTGTGACTTTGATCTTTCCCTTTTCTATTCCTTTTGAAGTTCAGTTGTCTTTTCTGTTATATGAAAATAATAATATTTATCACATAGAGTTGTAAGTATTTTTAAAACATAGTGCTTGGCACAGAGTTGGAACTCAAGTATTAGTTTCCTATGCAGACTGAGCATTGCCTCTATTTAGAAGGCGATAAAATCCAGAAAAAAATCAGGTGACCTCCCAAAGCTTCATAGATTGGAGGGCTAGACATAACAGTGATCTTCAGATCTACATCTTGTGATTTTTCTGCTGTATTGTGTAATTTAAAATATAAATAATTGCACATATGATCAAATTGATAGAGTGAGTCTGTAGATACATTTTTATTTATACTTAACAAAGCCAGTATCACATATATTTTTACAGCACCTTAAATTTTTCTTTGTCTTTTTTCCTTTTTTGCTCCTGTTCTCTGAGTAATACTATATAGTGAAGATTCTTGTGAAGCAAAATATTTTCAGTTTACTACAACTTTATGGGAAACTGGTATGTGAATCACTGTTACGCTTCTTAAATTACGGGTCCCATGGACAACACTGATTTCGCTGACACATTTTCAGTTGATTGAGGCTCAGGAGGTTCTCCCCTGAATCAAATATTTTATTAGAGACCATCAAAAAAAGTTAACAGATGGGGAGGGGGGTCAGGAGGAGGGTGTCTGGGGGGAAAAAGGAGAAACATCTGTAACAAAAATAAATAAATTAATAATAATACATTTTAAAAAGTTAGCAGAGCATCCGAAGATAATTTATAAAGGATACAAGTGAGCCCATTCTACCCTCCATCTCCTCCTAATCTGTTTAACTCTTAAAACACCAGGTTTTAACTTTGGATTATCTTGGCTGCAATCAATAAAGTCAAGTAAAACTTCCTCGGTATGGAAAACAGCTTACTTTAAGATCTGGTTTGTGTAAGATAAGGACAGTCTGAAATACTAGTAATAAAAATATTGATGTTCAGAAGTCCCTTCCCCCATATCACTTCTTGGAAATTACTTGGGATACATTATATGAAAATTTTAATAGAATGAGGAACAGATAGTGGACAAATTATGCTTGGCAGTATAAACCAAAAAGCTAATAGCTTGATAGCTTGAATGTTTTCCCTAGCTTTATGGAGGTATAATTGACAAATAATTGAATTATTTTTATAAAGATTTAATCAAATGACATTTAGTGTATGTAACCTGCTAATTTAACACTGTTTTTACCTATTGCCACATATTTTTCTATGGTTTGGGGAATTCTTAGCCTTTTTTCCCCATTTGTTTTTATATTCACTTTGAAATAAAGGTTCTAAAACTCTGAGTTTTACCTTTTTGGCATTAAACTTTTACCTTTTTATTACCACTGCATATCTTCTGCATATATAAATTTACCTTCAACTTTACTAAGTCTGTGGTGAAGGAACACCCACTGAGAATGAATGGAAAAGATATTAAACTTAAGGGCTATGGGAATTTGGAAATGAACTTTCTGATAGAAACAAGAAGATGCTGAGACAATACTGGAAAAAAGCCAGTTTTCTCTAAGTTTTGGTCTGCTCTAGTAGATTGTGGAGGTTTAATTAAGATCCCAATAGACTTTTGAACTCAGAATACTTACTCAAACTCATTTTGAACCCTTTGAGGTTGACTCATTGCTAATATTTTTCCATTTTACGGTGAGATTTCCCACTGACACTAACCAACACAACCTCAATGTGGATAAGTGGAATAGGAAGTTCAAGATCACTGAACTCTTGTAAAATGACTTATTTATTGTTTTTACTTAATTCTTCAGACATGCTTTGTGGGCTTTTTATTATTACTATTAGATTTTTAAGTTCTATTCTCCATCCAGTGGCCCTAATCTTCCTAGGAAAATCCTGAACACGAGGGACAGCTGTTAAAAGAATGAGCTCACTAATTAGTTTCATATTGGGAAAATAAATAGTGTAACAAGTAACTTACCTTATTGTTTATTTCTTAAGGGATAGTGTGGAAAATGTCCACTCATGACTTAATTGCAATAAAATAAATAAGATTCAATTTGTATGCTCTGATTGACAATTTTATAAGAGTAGAACTGTTCCAAATTAAAATAAGAACCTGTCTTCATAAGCTTGGTTGTTATTTATCTATCTGTTTATTTATCTTTTGAGTCCAAGAAAAATCCAGTGGTGAATAAAATATCCCCTTAAATCCAGGTGGCATGCAACAGTCTTCTCCGTAAAGGACTCCAGCATTTAGTGGGCACACCAGTCCATCATGGGAAGTAATATTTGAAACAGTATCTACTTAGCAAATAGGTTTCTGTAGATTCTAAATAAGTATCTCTTACGCTGACATTATCAATCTGTTTCAATAATATTTATACATTTTGCCTCTTTTGAAAATATGTTGCTTTCTTTAAATGTAGATGTCATTTTTTTCTTTGTATTTCAATTTTTCCTTTTCCCTTCTTCACTTAAGAACTCACTGGTCTATTATAGACTAACTATTTGTGTATTCTTATCACTCACATATGGAAAATTCTACCTACAATGTGATCATACTAGGAGGTGGGGCCTTTGGAGCATAATTAAAATTAGATTAGATCATAAGGGCAGAGCCCTCATGAATGAGATTAGTGCCCTTATAAAAGTTATGAGACAGCTAGCTTCTCACTGCTGTCTGCCAAGTGACAATACAAGAAGACAGCCATTTACACAAGAAGTGGATTCTCACCAGACATCAAATCTGCAGGCACCTGGATCTTGGACTTCCTAGCCTCCATTACCATGAGAAATAAACATGTTACTTAAACCACCCATTTTATGATAATTTGTTATAGCAGTCAGAACTGACTAAAATTGTCTAAACTAAATAATTGCATGTCACCTGCCAAAATAAGAATATCTTTGAAAAACAATGCTGGTCACTTTCAACATTGCATATAAAACTGTATTGCAGCCCTGGACAGTTTTGTTTAGCGGTTAGAGCATCAGCCCATAGACCAAAGGGTCTGGGGTTCGATTCTAGTCAAGGGCACGTACCTGGGTTGCAGGTTTGATCGCCGGTCTCAGTCAGGGCTGTGTGGGAGGTAACCAATCGATATGTCTCTCTCATATCAATGTTTCTCTCTCTCTCTCTCCCCCTCCCTCCCTTCCTCACTCTCTCCCTTCCACTCTCTCTAAAACTCAATGGAAAAAATAAATAAATAAAACTGTATTGCACCTCATTATATGTTTTTACTCCTTACTCAAAAGATCTGATCTACAATTCATGAATTCATCTTCTTTCTGGACAAATTTAAATTTTAATGCCCATCAGAATTATTATGTGGTCCCTCACAACTTTGCTTCTCATTTCGCCTGGCGCCAGTAACAGTGAAGCAAGCCCACAGCCAGTTCCTGTGGGAGCACAAAATACCAACTTGCATTTCTCTGTGACCACCATGGGCTAACTGGCATCTAACCTGGACGTCCTCGAGAACACCCAGCCATTTAACAATGCCTTTCCTATGTTATGCCACCTATTTCAGGAGAAAGTGCTATGAAGGGAAGCACTATGAAAAGGGAGTGATTGGGGATAAAAAAGAAAAGTGACAGTAGAAGCATGTACCGTGAATATCTGACTTTCTTTGTAATGTTCTCTAACCACGTTCTGGAAAAAAGGACCATTGTAAAATGATACACAACTACTAAACTATGCAAAAATGGGGGGTTGTACATAGACCGTTAATTAAAAGAATGAATGCGCAAACCCAAATAAAATCAAAATTTTATTAATTTATTATTTTATTAAACATTAAATTTTAATAAATACTTACGACATCAATTTCAAGCAATTAAATGATTTTACCACACCAACTTGAGAAAAGGTGTCACATAATTGCCTCACCCTGTAATGCTTAGCTATAGGATAGTTTAGGGGCTTGCAAAGTATTTTTCACAGCAGTTATTATAATTCGCTTTTCCCCTCCTGTTTCATATGTCGAGCTACCTTCCAGGTTAAAAATAGTTTTACAAAGTTGTCTGTGCTAATACTCTTGCCTTTCTTTATAAATATAGGTATATTAGATTAAATATAAATGGTATCCATTAAATCTGCAAATTGCTGAGCCATGCATAAACTCCTGTTGGCTTCTGCCCCTGTCTTTTTGGTAATTCTGAAAAAAATATTTATGATTGATTACTTGCTATGATAGAGAACTGCAAGAGAAGATGTGATTAGTGGTAAACCAAAGAAGAGATTCCAATTTATACTCATCAAAGCTTGTTAACCATATACACTGTGTGACAGACTGCATTTTCAGAAAATGGCCACACCAGTATTTCTTGTTTCACAGCAATATTTTCAGATCTTTGCCATTCTTCCATCAAGAGGTAGAGTCTGTTTTTCCTCCACTTGAAAATGAGTGGGACTTGATGACCAAAATGTACCACAGGTGATGCTGTGTGACTTTGAGGCTGGGATATGGCTTCTTCCTGGTTCTCTCTCAACCTCTTGGGACGCTGACCCTTGAAACCGAGCCACCACATGAAACTGGTAGGTGTTCAGCCGACAGACCCTGCCAGTAGCAGTTGCTGGTTATATGAGTAAATGACTCCAGCCTCCAGCCTTCTGTCTGTCCTGCCGACCAGCTGAACCTCCTGAGCCTTGCTCAACTGAAAATGCGTGAGCAAAATCAGTGTTGTTTTGTTTTTAAGCCACGGAGTGCTATGGATTTGTTACTGTTATGGACTGAATTGTGTCTCCCCCCCCAAATCCATATGTTTAAGCTCTAACCCTTAATGTGACCGTATTTGGAGGTAGGGACTTCAAGGAGATAATTAAGGTTAAATAAAGTTATATGGGTGGTGTTTTCATCCAACAGAGCTGGTGTTCTCATAAGAAGAGGAAGTAACTCCAGAGCGCCCGCTCGCTAGCTCTCCCCACCTCCCAGAGGACAGACTGTGTGCAGACAGACAGTGAGAACGTGGCTTCTGCAAGCCAGAAAGAGAGGACTCAACCCGCCACCACTTTGATCTTGGACTTCTAGCCTCCAGAAGTGTAAGAAAATAAATTTGTGTTGTTTAAATCACCTAGTCCGTGACATTTTCTTACAGCAACCTGATCAGACTAATACAGACTTTGGTAGAAGGGTGCTGTTGTAAAAAAAATACCTAAATATGTGACAGAAACACTGCCAGCTGGGACGAAAGTGGACAGAGAAAATGGGACAGAATGAAGGAAGGCCGCTGGACTTCAGGGATTCCATAGAATGGAACTTCACAGCTATCCAGCTCTGAACACGCGTTAGCCTTTGAAAAAAGGGAAGAAAGACCTTGAAGGCAAATTCAGAGACCATCAGGAATGCCTCAGTGTTTTCAGAGAGTGAGGTCACCTCTTCAGTGTTTTGTGGGCCAGGCTGCAAGGCCACTCCACAGAACCTCAGGGGTGGGGCTGCCACCTAGGGACATAGGAGAGACACTACCACATTTGGGCCCAGAGAGCATTGAACCAAAGAGGATTGTTCTCAAGCTTTCAGATCTAACGGAATTTGACTTCTTTGGGACCCACACCCCTTTCTTATCTCTGCTCTCTCCCTTTTGGAATGGAAAAGTCTACACTATACCTGCCCCACAGTTGTATTTTGAAAGCACACAACTTGTTTAGTGTCAGGTTCACAGCTGGAGAGGAATTTTAAGTCAGGAAAAGTCATACTTCAAGTCCCACCCATACCTGATTTAGATGAAACTTTGGGCTTGGAATGGTTAAGGTTTAGGGGGCTGTTGGGATGGGGTGAATAGACTATATGTGAGAGGGGCATGAAGTTTAGATACACTGAGTTGTGTTCCTCCCAAATTCACATGTTGAGGCCCTAAGCCCAGTGTGACTGTATTTAGAGACAGGGCCTTCAAGGAGGTGATTAAGATTAAATGAGGTCAAAGGGTGGCACCATATCTAGTATATAAGAAGCTGTCCTTATAAGAGGAAGATACACCAGGAGCATTTGCACACAGAAGAAAGGCCGTATGAGGACACAGAAAGAAGCTGAGTGCTAAAATCTTCAACTGTAATTGTAGATTTATCTGTTCATCCTTTTATTTCTGCCAGTTTGGGGTTTCATAATTGAAGCTCTGGTATTAGAAGCATACGTACTTGGAATTATTTTCTTTTCGTTATGACATGACTCCTTTATCATTATGTATTATCCTTATTTATCCCTAGAAAGAGTGTCTGTTCTGAAGTTTATTTAATCCTGATGTATAATCACACCAATTTCCTTATGTTTAATGTTTACATACTTCATCTTTTTCCCATTATGTTACTTTTATTATAACTATATGTCTTTATATTTATAGTGAGTTTCTTGTAGACAACATATAGATCTGGTTTGCTTTTTTACCTTGACAACTGTACATTTAATTAGGGTGCTTATACTATTTACATATAGTATAGATTAATTGTGTATTTTTCTGAATGTTGGTTTTACAAGTATATATAACAAATATGAAGTTAATTATAAGGGAAATGTCTACAAATAAAACCTCACTTTTATCTGTTGTCTCATTTGGAATTCTGGGTAAGATATTTTTTAAGGCAGAAAAGATTCTCCCACCAAAATTATTCTCGAGCCATAAGTGATCTCATTGTGATCAATTAATAGCTTTTCATCAAGTGGATTAGTTTTGATTGATCTGAACTTTGGAGTCTCAGCAGATGCCCAAATGAACTCTCATTTCTGGTTATAGATATGGGTCATTGCTTGTCACTTGCATTAATTGTACTATAATACATTTCCAGAACTAATTCTGCACCCTCTGGAAACTCTACCATAATTTTGTTCCTTAGAAACTTTTAATTTTGCTAGCGTAAAATCTAAAGGGAAAGAGGAACTCTTTTCCCATAAACTTTGCTTCTCTCCAGAAATGTGTATTGGTTTTGCCATCTTATAAATCTGTTTCCACTCTAATATCATTTTTCCCAGAAAGGGTTTAAAGATTTGAGTATGGTCACAAGAGAATAAGTGATACTTGCTAAAGTTCACATTAATTCTCTTTCTCTGCATGTAAATCTTGTCTTTATATAACCTCCTTTTCCTGAAAAGTGCATCCATATTATATGGGACGTTCTTCTGTCTTCTCTTTCATTTGGTAAATTTAACTTGAAGAAAAGCAGAATGCTAATAGTATTCAGCAACTAGTCAAATTGCCTTTAAAGGAAGGTATCTATGAATCTCTTGCTGGGCTTTAAAAGGGATTGATAAAAATACAAATAATAAGAAATTGATGTAATAGACGCCATTAGGTTTAAGCATTTTACCCTACATTTTAAGTTGGTGTTAGCTAGAAAATAACAGGTTGGGGGTGGGGGGAATTATGGCTTGGAAAATAACAAATGTTCCCTCTCTTTTAATTGAATGAATGTGACTCAATTTTTGAGCTACTGTGTATACCCTGGAAAATTCCCTTATTTAGTATTTGTCTATAGAAATGGAGAACTCCAACAGAGAATTTCAGTATATTAAATCATAGGATAACTCCATATAGAAAATAATAAACACCCATTTTTTCTTAATATGTAAAAAAGACAAAGATAAAATTCTGTTGCGCCCTTGCCAGTGTGGCTCAGTTGGTTGAACATCATATGGTGCATCAAAAGGTCACGAAAAGGTCACCAGTTCAATTCCCAGTCAGGGCACATGCTTGGGTTCCCACTGGTTCCCCAGCAGGAGGTGTACAGGAGGCAGCAGATCAATGATTCTCTTTCACATCAATGTTTCTCTCTCTCCCTTTCCCTTCCCCTCTCTCTAAAATCAGTAAAAACCTATTTAGAAAAAAAATCTCAGTTATATTTCTCAGAGATTTCTTTGTAATAATTATGACTCTAGGGAAATCATATCAATTCTATGAAATCCAGTCATGTCTACTAAATGAGTTTGTATTTTACACTGAAATGTTATGCTATATAGTGATAAAGATAAAGAAATAACTAAGTTAGAAGTGAAGCCTTCATCACTTTAGAAACCTAAACTTATTTCTTATAATCTCTAAAATTAATCTAACTTTTTAAAATGTAGATGGCAAATCACTTACACATGTCTATATTTTTTTAAACATCAGCATGAATAAAAAGCTGAACCTAAATGTACAGAAATGTACTGAGCTGTGAAAAATTTTAACACCTGTAGATGATTTTTAAATGGATCTGGATCTAGAGCTTTTATTTTACATAATTAATTGTGTAGTTTTTTAACACATCTAAGCTACTACATATTTATTTCAACTGTAATCAAAGAGTATTTTGAGATTATCTAGTCCCAGTATACTACTTTAAAGTGGAAGGAATTAAGGTCAAGAGAAAATCAAACACTTGCCCGAGACCTCCCTGCTGGTTGTTTGCCAAATTAGGACTAGGACCCACATCGAACAATTTAAAATAATAAGTTAGAATAATAGACTGTATTGCAATTAGAAAACACTTCCAAACAAACATCATTCTATCTAATGTACTTTCTACCACACCAACGTGTTTTTTTTCCTCAGTTTGGTTCCTCCTGTTTATTCTAAACAACCGTATAATTGTGTATAGAAATAATAAACTATTTTACTTGCCTTTACCTAGCTGCTTTTTAATGGAATGGAACAGCTCAACTGTTTATGATGAATGTCATTCTTCTATCTTAAGCAAGGTGACTTTCTTATATGGCAATCAGTAACATTCAGATTTAATGACCTTGACAAATGAGAACAGTGAATTTTTAATTCAGATTTTCTACCATTGTTACTTGATTAACAAACAATTCTCTATGTTCTTTTGGCCTAGGCTGAAATCAATCACTCATTTAAATAAAATTCCTATATTTGTATAATTGTTTCTTTCCCTACAGTGCTTATCAGAAGTGTATAAAATGGTATTTGGAATGTGTTCTAACATACTACAATGGCAGAAAATATAAGGCTAAACCACTTTATTCTATTTCATGGTGAATTGTTCACTACTCTGCTTTCTCAAGCATTTCTTCCAAGCAACTATTATATAAAATGTTGATTGTTGTATCTTGAGAGAAAAGAGATTTGCAAATATAATTGAAATTATAATGAGTGTCTCTAGTAGGATTAAAGTGTAAGAAAAGAAAAGAAACGTGCTGTTTTGATTAACAGATGGCATTTGTTGACACTCAAACCCATCATTTTAACATTTGGAGAAAACTACTAGAGACAGATATGCTGAAAATAAAAAAAAAAAGTAGCACAATATTAAATAGTTTCATGCACATTTGTTTATATCTATATGGTGCAAAAAATTGTATCAGACTGTGTCCCAAAACTGAATTAATCTGCAGATAAATTTCAGTTTGTGCATGTAGACAAAATGTGGATATAAAGAAGTCTCCCTTTGTTTTTCTGTATTTATTTACTTCCTCTTTACATAAAAAGTGTGATCTTTAAAGTTTCTGTATTTACAAGATAAGCAGAGTAAGTTAATTCTGTGTCTCAGGTATGATTTATTTTCTTTCCCTATTGGGAAATGGACTAATTCACATGGATTATCCAGCATTATATATGGTTTTATTATCTTTGTTTACTCAGATTTTACTCAATTGTCAACTTGATGGTGACAGTAAGACACAAGCTAGCAAAAAGGAGTTTTTCATTTTGATTCCAAGAAGTCATTAGGATTAACAAATTAATGTTTATCAAATTTATTCTGAACACTCAAGTGTATGTTTCTGCATTAGTACAAAGGATTATCTGGTAAGCCAAATTAACAGAAGTGAACAGCCTGGCAAAACAAGAATCATCTGCTTTTAAGAATTAAGTAATTATATATAATTAATGGAAAGAAATAATAATTAATGAATATACAATACTTACACAATAATTAGTTAACACTTTAAAAATAATTAACTTTCCTAATGACCATTTTCAACAAAATTAATGTAGTTTGCATGAGTAGCTGGTGACAACTAAAATACTAATAGCTCCTCATTACAACACTGCCAGAGGGGGTGGGAAAATACAGTGAGAGCGAACCTCCGTGTTTTTCATTAGGATGCTCCTCATGGTTCATTTGCTGAGGAGTAATAATTCTCCTTCAAAAAATTAGCTTTCATAGGATTTAAGTGATAAAGATATATGCATGCATTATATCATATGTACAGATGCTATAACTACATTTTTATTTATAATGACTGCATTTAAATGCATTAAAGTCAGAATAAGTAATTTTTAAACTAGTATCTGAGTATCATCTTTGAGACTTTCTCTTTCCTTCTATCTATAATCAGTCATCAATTTGTCTATATTTTTACTTGTAGACTTATTTCATTATTTCCATTTCACAGGCTCCCACCACTACCTGTCTGATCTATTCTAAGTATGCTTGTTTTTTAACTCCTACATTTCATCTTATAGTCAACAATTTTCCCCCTAAAACAGGGTTAACAACTAGGTCTTAACTAACTCCAAACGTATCGATGGTACTCATTACCTACAAGATGAAGCCCCAATACTGCAGCCTGACATTCAATCTAATCAAAATCCAACCTAGTCTCTATTTCAACTGTCAGTTCACTTTTCTGTTCCTTTTTAAATAGTTCTTGAATGAATTGTTTTGCTAACATTAGTAATTCAAATATTCAGAGTAAGATGATGAAAATTCAAAGTATGTACTCTAATTGCAAGCTATTATAATGATCTTCTGAACAATGCTCAACTTTCTTTTTAAGATTAATATTCTACTTAGCACCAGAAAGAGAATTAAGTCCTGGCCAAAGAAACGATGAGATAAAACTTCCTGCTGTGACTATACCTGCTTCTAAGTGCTCTACGATTACTGCCAGCTCTTTCTAGGACAGTGAGTATATGCTATAGGAATTTGTTTCCTTTTTCATCCTTGACTTTTACACATTTGCTCAGTATCTTAAAAGTTGGGTGGCCCTGGGTTTGCTCATCATAGACTCCTACGTACTGAACCTGGCAGAACATCTACTGGGAGTCATTTTGGAATGTGACATTTATCTGCACTATAAGGGGGGAAAAGATATGTGAGAGACTAACTTAGTCTTCGATATTGTCTTGAAGGCTATTTTAAAGGACATCACTGTAACAAGATGGAGATCACATTAAGAAAAGATGGACTCACCCTAGCCAGTTTGGCTCAGCGGTTAGAGCATTGGCCTTTGGACCCAAGTGTCATGGGTTCAATTCCAGTCAAAGGCACATACCTCAGTTTCAGTTTGATCCCCGGCCCTGGTCGGGTCGTGAGGGAGTCGGACAATTGATGTGTCTCTCTCACATCAGTGTTTCTCTCTCTCTTCCCTCCTTCCCATGGTATCTGAAAAATCAATGGAAAAATATCCTCTGGTGAGGATTAAAAAAAAAAAAGAGCCCTGGCGGGTTTGGCTCAGCAGTTAGAGCAATGGCCCGTGGACCAGAGGGTCCTGGGTTCGGTTCCCATTAAGGGCACGTACCTCGGTTGCAGTTTGTCCCTGGCCCCGGTTGGGGTCGTGTGGGTGGCAGCCAGTCGATGTGTCTCTCTCACATCGATGTTTCTCTCTCTCTCTTCTTCCCTCTCTCTCTCCCGCTCTATCTGAAGATAAATGCAAAAATATCCTTGGGTGAGGATAAAAAAAATTAAAAAAAAAAAAAGAAAAGAAAAGATGGGTCCCCGAGAAGGGAAAGAGGACGCAAAGACATAAGCAATTCAACATTGTGCATTGTTAGATCCAGAAGATGTTAGAGATTATGTAGTCCAAATGTCTTATCTTGAAGACAGGGGCCAAAAATATGGAGTGACTAGAGAATGTGATATAATTAGAAAATGTGTTCTGACTGCTAGCTGGTCCACAATTTTCCCACTAATACGTGTTCTACACTGCACTGAGTGTAGAAAATGTTAGTACTTCTAATTATATTTACTTTGTATATTTAAAATAGAAAAAAATAAGGAATTAAGCTTCACAAGATTTTAATGTACAGATTGACACTAGTTCCCTCATCAGGGCGATATATTTGTCAACTGTTCATGTCACCTGCCTCAGTCAGCTGTCCTGAGAAAAGAGGGGACACCTACAATTAAGACAAATGGGACAGAGGTTCCCTCACGTATGCATTTGCTTTCATCTTATTGATACGTGATGTCGACTGCATTTGCACCAGAAAGTGGGTTTATAGATCACATTACTCAATTTTAACCAAGTGAATTTACAAATTGTATCATCCAGTTTCAACTCAATTAAACCTACATAAAATGGACAAGTGGATAGGATTACATTATTGTTCATTCCAGTGTGAGAGCCTCACTGGTCACATTACAAAGTAAAATCAATAAAAGTCTAATCAGATCTGACAAGACATCAACAAAAAATTAAAATTACTGGGGAGACTATTAAAAATATGAACCACATATCAACTGCCAATAACAAAAGATCTTACCCTAAATGTGTATAGACGGTCCTCAACTTAATGATGATTCAATTTACAATTTTTCACCTCCACAATGTCGTGAAAGCAACACAGTCAGTAGAAACTGTACTTTGAATTTTGAATTTTTATGTTTCCCAGGCTAGTGACATGTGGTACATACTGTCTTGTAATGCTGGGCAGCAGCGACAGCTAGCCATGCTTCTAGTCAGCCACACGATCACGGGGGTAAACAACTGATACTCTACGGTGTGCTTACTGTGTTGGATGATCTTGCCCAGCTGTAGGCTTAGCATAGATTAGGGTAAGCTCTGATGTTCAGTAGGTTAGGTGTATTGAGTACTTTTTTACTTAAGATATTTTCAACTAAAATGGGTTTATGTCGAGGAGCATCGGAATTGTGCATTAAGAAATTGGTTAATGGTAATGCTATTTATATATATATAATAAATGAACGAATAAATAAATAGCTGGCAGAACTAAAAATATTTGGAGACCAGTGCTCTATTAAGGAGCTGGATATCAAATAACAACAGATGGGCCCCGAACTGGAGACAACCCAAATGTCCATTAGCAGGAGAATCGATAAGCAAATTGTGATATATTGATACAATGGAATACCACTCTGCAATAAAAACAAAGGAATTATGAATAATATCAATAACATGAACATATCTCCAAAATGCAACGCTAAGAGCAAAAGGGTATATCAAAAAGAAAACAAACAAACAAACAAAAAACACTAACTTATTTCATTTATTTGAAGTTCAAGTTGAAATTCTATGGTGATAGAAATTAGAGCAATCATTGCTACTGAACGAGGAACAACTGCGAGAAGGTATAAGAGGGATTTTTAGGATGATGATGGTTTTGGGTGTTGGTTTCTGAGGTGCATATATTTATCAAAATTCATCAAATGGTACATTTGAGATCTGTACATTTCACTGTGTATAAAGTTTGCCTCAATATATATATATATATATATATATATATATATATATATATATAAAAACATTTAAATGAATAATTTCTGGTGGAACCAGCACATTTATTTGATGTTCCTTTGTTCAAGCTTTTTTTATATGATATTAGTAATTTTCATTCATATATCCATATAGCCATCTCTCCTTCTTATTGGGGGTGGATACTGTGACGCATTTGTATCTGTTTTATTCTGACACACACTGAATATCCATGGCACTGTCTCAAGCAAGGCATTGTTGAACAAATAAATGAAAGAGGTACTAATTTTTTATTTACAAGTTGTTTAATATCCTTTTAATTAGCAAGCAGTTCTCTACACTAACTCCATGAGGGAGCTTCACATTGCTCCTAGAACAATAATAAATAATATTTCCAAGGCCCTGAAGGCACCTGGGACCTTTAAATTAGTCAGCTTTGGGTCTCAATTCCAGATTGGCTTCTTAATACCTGTGGGGACTTAAATAAATCAGTTAACCTCTTTGGGCTCATTTTCTCATCGAGGTAAATTATGATGATAACGCCCAACATAAAAAGTGTTGAGGACTGATTATAAGTGATATAGGAAAAGCACTTCCATATATACAACAGATGTATAATAACCCGCCATAAATACTAGCTTCATTCCCACATCCTGTAAACAATGGGGGTGCATTTTTTCTGCAGTCATCAAAATAATACAACCTCCTGTTTCTCTCAACCTTTAAACATGTGTGCAGATGGCCAGAGAGGGTCAACAATTAACCTCTTGTTCCCACATAACTTAGAGTCTCCAAGCTACTCTCCCCAGTCCCCCGCTTTCCTTTGTGGAACTGGCTGAGAGGAAGTGTTAAGCTCCACACCTTTTGTGGCTTGTGTGTCAAAACCCTCTTTTAAGCCCACTGGAAACTTCCTCCCAGAGCACACAAACTCTTTCAGGATGTGACAACTGGATGTGACAGCTCCTTGTAGAATTCAGTTTATGAGACAGCGAGTCACCAAAGGAGCGTCTCCCCCACTGCTGTTTTACTGGCCACCTCGCCCCACATGAGTGTCCGTGTTTCCTGCCTACTGCCTCATAATGTAGCCCATTAAAAAAAGCAAAAACTAGTAGAAGAAAGCCAATGTTTTTACTTTTTCTTTTCTCTCTGAATGTCTTGTTTAAAAGAAAAATAGGCACTGTTTTTATTTATAGTAGTAGAACTGAACTCTAAATTTAGGGAAGGTTTCTCTAGACTCACATCTCATGAGTTATCACTGGAGATTCACAAATCCCTGATAAATCCTGTTTCTGTACACCAGGCATTTCACAGCGAAGCCTACAGATCACAGATATAATAAGCCCTGAAGTTTTAACTTTAATGAAACAGTACCTGTCAACTCCTTCATATATGCAATACACTCATATTTAATGTGTGTGAATTCAAGGAAGAAAAGTATGAAATTGGAAACTAGTCTCTTGATAAGAAAATATATGGATCTTAGTACTTTAACATAGAATAGTTTTTCCTGAATTCTTTCGTTCCCACCACATTGTCTAACGAATTTAAAGAAGAAAATAACTAATTTAATCCAATTAACTGATTTAAATAAGAAAAATGATCCTAATGGCATTTTTACTGGACATGCTGGAGAGAGATCGGTGTATCCTCAGATGGCTTCCAAGCCCACTGTACCTTCCTAAAGAACGTAACCAGAATTTTATATGATGCTTTCAAATGCGTATTGAGTAAAACCAAGCTCAGTTTGGCCACAGTTGATTGTAGCAATAATCAGTGTGCCAGTGAAAGAAAAATGCATTGGACGTCAGGCCAACCAGCTTCGAAGGGCTTTGGTCTGGAAATTTACCTAATAAAGTTGCCCCATATTGAAAGATGATAAACCAAACCAATCAAATACTTTTGTTTTTAGAAACATAAAAGTTCAATGAAAAGATGTCTCATATTCCTCTTAGATCCTAGATAATACTGAGTTATGGTTTCAGTGCTCTTAAAGGGGCAGTACATACCAATCTTAGAACTTTCAACCCAATATTTCCATATAAACTTAATAAGTTCCCCTTGCCAAACGTAATTTCTGTGTGCCTCTTTCCTGCAGTATTAAAGAATCAGACTAATATAATAATACCAGTGCCGGGAATAATGTATTTGTTTTTATGTGTATAACAGTGTAACACAATAAAATGAAGCCTTATCATTGACGTCACAGATCATATTTCTTACTTGCAGTTTTCCTTACCACTGGGAACATGCTTAAAGGGAATACAATCTGAAGGAAGTAATTTAGCAAAGCAGTTGGCTGTGAAAATTGTATAACTGAGAGAACTAATTACAAATAAATACATGGCCTAGTTCATTGTACTAAACTCCCATTTTGCTCAGGCTGTGCCTAGATTAAAAGTAGAGCTTTTGTTTTAACATAAAAGGTTGGCAAATACCAAGTATGAAATGAAAAATTTCCCCAAGTCAGACCACAAACCAATTCCAATCATTACTGACGTATGACCAACAAAAGCAGATAACCAGAAATAAGGTCAATACACGTTACCCAGCCAAAATAAAGAAAATACCGAGTTATAGCCAACATTTTTAAAATTTAATTTGATTTTAGTTTAGTTTTTCCATCACCATTTGTCCCCTCTATAACCTCTCCTACCTCCACCCCTCCCCACCCCACAATCACAGCACTGTTGTCCATGTCCATGAGTTCTCTCTCTTTTTTTTCTTTTTTGCTCAATCCCTCCACCACCACCCCCAAGACCCCACCCCCAGAGAGCTGTCTGCGTGCTCTCTATCTGTGAGTCTGTCTCTATTTTGCTTGGTGGTTTAGTTTGTTCATTAAATTCCACATATGACTGAAATCATATGGTACTTGTCTTTCTCTGACTGAGCCAAACTTTCAAAATAAACTCTTAGAAGGCAGTATGGACTACAGTGTGAATTATATAAATATCTAAAGTGGGTAGTAATTATACATGGAGGGGTTTTATTTTAGCATGGCCAATCACTTTTTCTCCCATAATTCTGCTTTCTCAATAATGTAAGTCCTGATGCAATTTGCACAAATGCCTTAACTTTTCCATAACATATGCTACCTTATTTATAATCCAAATCTAATTATATTTAGTCATAAAAAGATTAACGATATTTTGCTCCTTTTAATTGGTTTTAGCAACAACAAACCTTGCTATCAGTCAATTTCTGATAAGGGCTTGAGGCTTCATATATTCTTCAATGATTTAGTCTTATCTTTTCTATTTTAGCCTTCATTTTCTTGCAGTGATTTGAAGACACAAACGTGCTTCGCTGCTCCATCCAATATATTCCACCTTCTATACACGTGGCCTTGAGATGTTTTATGGCACCTCTTCCTCCCACCTTTTTTGCATGTTGACTCCAAACCATACTTTTCAGTTAACTCACCCTTCCCACTTTTTGGGCAACTTCCTTCTCTATCTCTAATCACTGCCCAGCCTTTTTATTTTACTTTATTTTATTCCTAACCCAGTAACATATGTACATGTTTATTAAGTTTTTAACTGGAAGGGTTTTATGGAGATGGTCGATTTAAATAGCTAACTGAACTAATTCAGTCATGGGTGTCAAAGAGAAGCCAAATTTATCAGCAGAGAGCTGGGTAGCAGAAGGCAAGAATCAAAATCTTGGTTTCCAAAATAATATTATATTTAAGTAGCTCTCAGTTTTACCCGAGATCAACAACATGAATTAAAAGATTCAAAGGCACAAACCTAGAACCTAGCCTAGTACTAGATTGCAAATTCAAGGCAAATGTATAGAAAAATTGGCCCATGTCTTCCCAAAATGACAGAGCAAATGCACCTTGGCTTCTGAGCATAATTATTCTTCATCTACCCACTTATTATCAGAAGGCAGTTTAATTCAATCAGACTCATTAAACATTTACTGGTGTTCTAAAAGTGCTGGCCTGCCATGCTAGATATTGTGAAAGAAAGAATGATAATTTCAGTATAAAAATTGTTCCACCCTGCACAAAATGAGACAAAGGAAGGCCTGTAACTCGACCCTAGATACTAAGCATTCTAGCAACTTTGCAAATTAAATAAAGTTATCCTTTCATGAAGAAGCAGAACATGATCTTAAATCTGGTTAATGAAAGTTGCTGTAAAAATGCATTGTGATAGCTCCTCGTACTTCTTAGTGGTGAGAGATACAACTAGAAGTCTAACTTAGAGTGCAACGGAAGTACCTATTAGTCCTCGTTCTCCATACAAATTATCTTTTGAAACTCTAAGGTTGTGCAATAAGATAAAGCTAAATTTAAAGACTTTGCCCCTGAAATTCACAGTTCAAGATGCATTGAAATGTTATTATTCAAATGCATCCTTTCAGTAACATCAGGCGAGTTGGGTTTTTTGGACTCAGAGGCTCAGGCTATGGTGACAGAAAATCTGGAGGGTCACTTCTGTGTCTGATGTCTGTGATTGGATTAGTGGGTTTGTGCTTATGACTTATGAAACAATTTCTAGGTCCATGTTTCTAGAATTCATAGACCCTTAGAGTGGAAAGGGATCGCAGAAATCACCTGCAGATAGGTGATTTAGCCATGGGAAATAGGGGAGAGAGCACTAAAACCAGTTTTTCTGCCTCTTGGACCTGTGCCCTACTCCACTAAAGCAAATGCAGAGAAAAAAGCTTCTGTCCACTTGTAGTTTCATTTTCCTTCCACCGTTTAGTTCCTAGACCCTTTTACACACTAACACTGCTTTCTACAAAACTCTAGGTTCTGTTTAAGTATGATTTTTCAACAATTTCTGATGTACTTGCTATTTATCTAAGCAAGAGAATAATTTGAATTGATTCTTTTTTGGCTTATATCTCATCAAAAAATGTGAAATTTCAGCCCTAAGCTATTCTTTCAAAGAGTAAGTACTTTTTTGTCTGAATCAAAATTATATTTCTTAAGCATGTTCCAAAGCATTGTTCCAAAACACTTTAGAAACTCAAATTGCAATGTGTAGCCAAAAGGAAATGCTTTTCTTTTTGCCATAAGAGCCCTTATCTAAAGAGCAAAGGGTTTGATTAGCAATTCAACAACAGTTCACACCACTCTATTCTAAACAGTATGAAAATATGCTGTTATAATTTTAAGTGGAATGCATAATTCTTTTTAATATATTAATTATTTTATGTACTGACAAGAAAGCAAAATATATAAACCAGGACAATATTTTAGTTACCAAGAATAACTCATTAAAATAGAACTAACTGGAAAACTCGAGAGCCAACACACAAGGAAAACAAAGAAAATAGAACAATGTGAAGTCTAAGATTTGTATGAGAGTTGCATATCCGTATGGAAGAAAAAAAGTGAATACAGACTTCAGAGGCCAAAAACTACGGAAGTAAATTTGACTAAAACATGAGGGATAAACTAGAAAAAAAGAAATCAAAAAACAAAAATATTTTGTGTAAGATTCTTATTTTCCCTTTGATACTAACCATGATTCTTCACTTCGTGTCTGTTTAATTTTGTCATTTCTATGTAGGAGCAAGAATTCAACTGAGGAGGGGAAAAAATACACTAAAAAAAATAACACTTCTTTGCCAAATTTTAGGGAGGAACTTTACAGGATCTGGGAAGTGAGGGAAGGAATGCATAAATGGAATGGGAGCTGGATTACAAGAGGCCCAGTCAGCCTTTTTGATCATCTCCAGTAATGACTAATCTCAGTCACGGCTGGACCTGCAAAACTTCCAGCCCTGCTGAGCAACCATCTGAGTATTGAACTAAATGACCCTCCATGATTGTCAAATACTGTAGTAGATCAATTGCATTTTAACATTTGCACAGCTGGTTATTTGGTTAAATGTGGGCAATTCCCCAAGCCCTCATTTGGTTGTGGAATATATCTGTTCACTTAAAGCACACCATAATGTGCTGCCTCAGATAGTGTATCTGTCCCAGGGGGAATTCATTCAGCAAGACTGTGTCCTCACAAACCAAACCTGCCTCCTGCACACACAGTGGCCAGCATCAGACTTCACTGGTCACAGCCCTAAGTACAAACTATCTGCTAACGGTTATTTTTAAAAAGAAACTATTAAAATTAGCATACACAAAAATCAAAAGCTTAAAACAAAAAGGCCAAGTGGCAAAGATAATCCCCAAATGATCCAGTATACGATCTATCAATGTTGCCTGAATTTAAATGCAGTTAAAAAGCAACCCCTTCAAAGAACTGGGTCACGAAATACCAGATAAACGCCCATGGATTCTAAAATAATTTAGTAGGCCACATTATGAGACTTGTTACTAATAAATGTTCATTTATGGCATTTTCAGTTTATCAGAGAGCTTCTAAGTCTTTTTGTTTTAAATATGTATATTCTTTTTTTCCTATTATGTGGGGATTTCTTTCTGCCATCCAGTGAGTAAAACAGTGCAATCTGTTCTTCCTTCCTCAAAAAGAAAAAGACGTGTGATTATTGACTCCATTTCATCCTAGCAGCCTCCTTACCTGCTCCCAACTGGAGGCATCAAGGCTTTCCTGCCTCTGCTATTTAACAGCTGGTCCCCTGTCCCCAGTCTCAGATTCTATTCCCTAAAGCAGTGATTTTCAACTGGTATGCCGTGCAAGAATTTTTACAACATGCAATACCTGACTAGTTAGGGGCACTGACCTGTTTTGCCTTAGACTTTGTAATAAAAAAAATGAGAACAGCTACCCAACAATAGCTGTCCAGTGTGAATGAATCAAAATCTTACCTTTTTTTCAGATCAGTAAAAAATATATTTTGGTGTGCCACAGAATTTTAGTAATTTGATGTGCCACAGTAATTTAGTAATTACGTTCTGTGTGCCATGAGATGAAAAGGGTTGAAAATCGTTGCCCTAAAGCAATGGTTACAGATTCTTCCTCCTGGGTCACTCTAGCTTCAGGACTTTAGCTTGGCGACAAAGACTTAGATATTGAATTTATTCAATTACTTCTTAAGGAAGAACTGCCCAGATGATGTGTATACTCGACCTCTCTAAGTCTCAGTGTATACTTCTTTAAATGGGAATGATTAAAAAAAAATCTATCTCAAAAGGTTTTGTGATAAATAAAAGAGCAAATGTATGCATGTGGTACACCTGGCAGTTTGAACATGTTCCGTGGATGTTAACTCACAGTCATTGCCTCACGAAAAGATATAGAGCCACTCTAGAAATTCTTAAAAGGGATTTGTTGCTTAATATTTAAGGCAGAAAGAGAGAAAAGAACAGTGAAAGAGAAGCTAGAAAAATATCAAAGATAAAAAACACTTTAATTCACATTAATTCACAGAGCCCTCTGCCTAGATGCTAAAAGGATCAAAGTTGGGTCGATTCTCCATTGCATTACTTTTTTTTTCTTTATAGGACCTTCTATTTTAAACGGAGGCTACAGAAATAGTCCATTTCTGAACATAATGGAAATTGTAACACTATGATATTTTTGTTTATGTCTTGGGCATCTAAAATAAATAGCACCTACAAAGAAGAATTAGGAGGTGATAGTCAACAGTGGGCTTTGAGTAATGAAAAACCTTACAAATTTGGCCAAACTATACTAAAATACCTCCAAAAAAACAATCTGAACACACACACACACATGTTCATGAGTCTTTTGTACTTTTAGATGCTGCAGAATTTATTTCTTTGAAAAATGAATGAAAATGATGCATGAGTACAAAATTTAAAAAAAAAAAGAAGGAAAGAAGTTCTCCCTGGAATCGTTCAGGTTTCAACATTGCCATTTTCCTCTTTATGGGCAGAATTAATTACTTTTGTTTTTCCAGTTTCCTAGAAAGTTTTTGAAATTCAAGTTTTGTTTCTTTTGCAAAGAAGTGAAGAAGTATCAGACAGCAGAGAAGCAGGAACCAACCCCAAGGTGTTAATGAGGGTGGAAGAGACAGAAGGGAGACAGGGCTGGGGATCTGGTACAGCTGGGGATCATTAATAGCAATCAAGGGCCACTATAAACAAATCAGTAGGAAACAGAGAGGCTCTACATTTTCCTGGCTTGGTAGAAGGAGCCATCTGGACAGAAGGAATTTGGCTTAAAACTCTCATAAGGGAACTTGCTATTTTTTTTAACTACTCCAGCATAGTCAGTCACTGAAGTAAACAAATTGAACCTGCTTATATTGTAACAGATTCAATTACTATCACAAAACATAAAATCCACCATGGATTATGACTAATTTAACACAACAATATAGGAAGAATTTTACAGCTAGGCAAAAGTGGGTATAGTTTTAAGACTAGCCAGGGAAACAGACAAAGAAAGAAGAGAGAAGAAGAAAAAGTTATATTGCTATATAATTAATATAATATAATATATAATATAATATATAATATAATATAATTAATATAATACAATAAATATATATATTACATTCTCCAGAGTTCAAAAAAGAAATCATGTATTGGCCTGGCCGGTGTGGCTCAGTGGTTGAGCGTTGACCCATGCACTAAGAGGTCGCCATTTCGATTCCCAGTCAGGGCACATGCCCAGGTTGTGGGCCCGATCCCCAATAGGGGGCATGCAGGAGGCAGCCAATCAATGTTCTCTCTCATCAATATTTCTACCTCTCCCTCTCCCTTCCTCTCTCTCCAAAAATCAATAAAGAAAAAAATTAAAAATAAAAATAAATCATGGATTGGTTAATAGAATTCAAGTCAGCAGAACTAGTGACCATGATCAAATCTGTTTGAAAACATCTAGGCATTCCTGGGTCAAGAAGCTGCTAAGAAGAATGGAAGTAAAGAACAATCTGGAAAAACA
The DNA here is from genome assembly GCA_030848825.1 of Tadarida brasiliensis. Classification (NCBI taxonomy): domain Eukaryota; kingdom Metazoa; phylum Chordata; class Mammalia; order Chiroptera; family Molossidae; genus Tadarida; species Tadarida brasiliensis. Next base: position 86,799,892 of record CM061260.1, on the reverse strand, counting down.
AGCCTGAAAGCCTTTCATTCCCACAAAAGGAATGGCTAGTCACAAAGAAAGAATGGCAAACCACTAAAAGGTGGCTTTTCCCAAGACCTTTCCTTCTGGTCTATATATTTACAAATCTCCATCATCTCTGCCCCACTTCCAAATGTTCACCACATCCAGACCAGACTCCAAATATATATTCTTTTTAAGCTTGGCATTTGCTTTACTGCTTTTCTGACCCCTTTGTTTCTCTCTATAGGATGCAACATCTCACCTTCAAGAGGACAGAGAGGCTAATCTCCAGGGAGCATGGGGATTATCCATCTTTGAATCATCAGGCTTAATTAGCTCTCTCTCCTGACTTCCTTTATCTTTTTCAATTGTCAACTCTATAAGGCTGACTCTTCCAAATATTGAATCTGGTGAAAACTTTGACTTCAGAACTCAGATAAACTAAAGAATTGATGTAAACTCAGGACACTACATTCCCCATGGCTTGTTTACTGCTTCTGATGGCTATGAAATCTGGATGTTAAAAAGTTGCTATAAAAGACATTTATTATTCCGATTCAGTTGGGTGATTTAATCTTAAGGGATGCCCTAAAGATGTCTGGCTGCACAGAGTTGAGTTTAAACAGCCAAAAGTGGCTGTTAGGCTTGCATCTGAGTTATGGCCTCAGTGTATGGCAACATAGTATGTAGCTAAGAGGCCCACTCAGGGCAGAATCTCTGTCCTATCATAGTAGCTGTGTAGTAAGTAGGCAAGGTGCATAACCTCTCTGAGATTCAATTTTCTCATCTGCAAAATGGAGAGACTAGTAGCCTCCACACAGTGTTGCTGGAGGATTTCATGTTTAATGTTTGCTAATTATTTAATATGATGCCAGGCAGAAATAACAGCCTCCTTTAAAATAGGTCCTCTCTTATACAGATGGCCAGTAGACATATGAAAAGATGCTTAGCATCACTAATCATCAGAGAGATGCAAATTAAAACCACAGTGAGATATCACCTCACACCTGTCAGAATGGCTATCATCGATAAATCAATAAATAACAAGTGTTGGCGAGGATGTGGAGAAAAGAGAACCTTCATGCACTGTTGGTAGGATTGCAAATGGATGCAGTCACCATGGAAAACAGTATGGAGGTTCCTCAAAAAATTAATAATAGAACTGCCTTATGACCCAGCAATTCTACTTCTAGGTATTTACCTGAAGAAATCCAAAACACTAATGTGAAAAGATATATGCATCCCTATGTTTATTGCAGCATTGTTTACAGTAGTCAAGATCTGGAGCAGCTCAAGTGTCCATCAGTAGATGACTGCATAAAGAAGATGTAGTACATATACAATGGAATATTACTCAGCCATAAAAAGAATGAAATCTTGCCATTTGTGACAACATGGATGGACCTAGAGGGTATTATGCTAAGTCAAATAAGTAAGACAGAGAAAGACAAATACCATATGATTTCACTTATATGTGCAATTTAAAAGACAAAATAAACATACAAACAAAACAGAAACAGACTCATTGATACAGAAAACAAGCTGATGGTTGCCAGATGGGAGAGTGTTTGACGGGCTGGGTGAAAAGGGGAAGGGCTTAAGAAGTACAAATTGACAGTTACAAAATAGTCATGGGGATGTAAAGTACAGCATAGGGAATATAGTCAATAATATTGTAATAAATATGTATGGTGCCAGGTGGGTACTAGGCTTATCAGGGGCAATCACTTCATAAATTATATAAATGTCTAACCACTATGCGGCACACCTGAAACTAATATATTGAATGTCAATTGTAATTGAAAAATATAAAAATAAAGAAAAGTAAAATAAAATAAGTCAACTCTTATTATTTTTTTCAAGGAATTGCTTTTGAAAAAATGTATGACTTTCCTCCATTTTAAGCAGACTCATTTGACATGTACCCAATTGTGAAATTTAAAATATTTTATTGTAGATAGTTCTGCATCTCCTTTGTCATTAGTTTTTGTCAGGTGTATTATGTGCACACAACTCCCACCAAATAAGGACAGAAACAATTTCTTGGTTTTTGCTTTTCTCTCCTGGGCAGCAATTATAATTTGTTTGGAACATAGTTTATTTTAAGTCATCAAATACATTTCCCTATGGTGTCATTGCATACCACCTATCTAAATATTTTTCTGCTGATTTATTTATTCTTTAGAATAAAAATAAAGCAATGTGACAAAAAATATAATTCGCTTATCCAAAGGTCTTACAATAGGCATGTACATCATTAATACATTGACCCTTATTTGCCATAACAATTTCAAATACCATAGAGATTTTAAACTAATTCAATGCCTTTCAAAAATCCTTACTTTGGACTTACAGAAGGAGAGATTTACATTAAACACAGACTACAATTGAAGAAGTAAAACCTTAGTTATATGTCCAGACATCATGGAATCATTCTTCTCTCAATAATTAAATTAACAACCATTTATAGAATACTTAGATGTGCCAACACTCTACTAAGCACTGAGGATATGATAATGAAAAAAAATGCCTTGCCTTCATGGGGTATAAATCATGATGGGAAAGACAGAAAATAACTAAATAATCTATGTGGTGTGTTAGGAAAAGACAAAGTAGGGAGGGGTGATATGCAGTGTGGCAATGGAAGGTGGAAACTGTAAATGTTGACTCAGGTGGCCCATGTGAAGGTGAATTTTTAAGAAGAACCTAAAAGCACAAAGGAACTAACTTTACCAATATCGAAATGAGTTACCTTTCAGGGAAGTAGCAGCAGGGGCCAAGTCCCTGAGTCAGGAGCAGGCTGGGCTGTTTGAGGGACAGCAAGGAGGAGCATGTCTGGTATGCAGGGAATGAAAGCAAGAGAAGTAGGAAAATGACACATAGCAGGAGCACGAGTGTGTAAGGTTTCACTATGGTAAAAATTTTGAATCAGAAATAAATATTTTAGATTGCACATATAAGTGAAATCATATGGTATTTGTTTTTCTCTGTCTTACTTATTTGACTTAGCATAATACCCTCTAGGTCCATCCATATTGTCACAAATACGTACCCTGGATTAAGACACCCTGAATAGAATATTTTAAAGAAGGAAATAGTCTTTTGGCTAATTATACCAAAATTCTTTATTTGCATGTATATTACCTATAGTGAGTCTTTTATATATATATCACTCTTAATTTAATCCTAAGGGTAAAGAAATATATTGAGGAAAATATGATTATTGAATCTATTTTATAACCATCTAGATGAATAACATGGTTAATCATTTGATAATTTACTTTTAGTAAATATTGTAGAGGTCAGAACTGGTCTCAAATGATGGGTAAGAAGCTCTACCCACTAAAAAGAACAGTTTATTCCCCATGGTTAAGGAGTCTGAATCTATTATATTCAGTGAAGAAGATTCCTTCTAAGACTTCTTGAACTCAGTGTTGGCGAAAATCATTAACAGCAGAGCACCAAGAGGTCTACAGAATGATCTAATTCCTTTACAACTTTAAGACAGAAAATGCTCACATTGAGGCATGAGAAATTTTAATGAAGGCAAGGTTTAAGCAGTCAGCCTCTGTTGAAGAGCGGACACTGAGAAGGATTACATTCAGCTGACATCAGTAGGCAAAGTGAAGAGACCCACGCTAGACACACAGTTATATGGCCTTGCCATGCTTAACAGACTGGTGTTGGATACAAAATAAACTATGATTCAATTAGTACATTGCTCCAGTGAAATGAGACAGATTTTTTATAATTTATCCAATTATGCCATACTTATTAGCTATTATAACTTGTTTTCAAGTATCTTTACTCACCACCATCAACAGAAATATGGATAGAGGCCCGTGTGCACCATAGAAAATGAGTTTCCCTATAGTCACTTCATGCCAAACTTAATCCATTTTGGGTTTTTCTCCTCTGAAGTCTAATAAGAATTACCAAAAACTCTCTGTCAAGTAAATTGACCTTAAAATCTGAGAAATAATTCTTATCTACCCATGTGTCTGTGTTTATGTGTGTGTGTGTGTGTGTGTGTGTGTGTGTGTGTGTATATTCTCCAGTTGTTAATTTATTCTATTATTCTATATAAGATTATAATATAATCTCCTATAAATAAATGTTATTATTTCTACACACACACTCTACCTTAGTAACTTCTGTGTACAAAACTTCCTCCCACTACCAAAGCTACAGTTAATCCTCTCTTTTGTGCAGCATGAGTTATTTCACGCTCTTGAAATGGTTTCCCATAACATTTCTGATTAAAACTAAACCTTTCTTCTCATGGCTCATTTGAATTCGCACGGATCTCTCTGTAGCCTGCAATGCCTAACTCCTTTCCTGCTGTCTTCACCATAACTTCTCAGCAGCCCACATATCAACCTGCCTGGTCTTCCTCCTTCTTCCTCAAAGCTTTCCAGAGTTAATCCAAAGAGGCTGGCACATTCCTCTTCCCCCAAACTGCAGCATAAAATCCCCATGATTTGTCTTCTGCCTTTCAAAGTAAACCAATCAATTGTCCCAGATTTTGTAGTACTAACTCCAGCCTTTTACATGTATCACTCATTTCAAGTGCTTCTCTAATTTATTTATTTATTTCAAAAAAAAGTTTGTTTTCTTTATTGACTTTTAGAGAGAGAGGAAGGGAGAGGGAGAGAGAGATAGAAACATTGATGAGAGAGAACATCGATTGGCCACTTCCTGCATGCCCACCACTGGAGATTGGGCCCACAGCCTGGGCATGTGCCCTGACTGGGAATCAAACTGGTGACCTCTTGGTGCATGGCTTGATGCTCATCCACTGAGCCACACTGGCCAGCCTCTAATTTATTTTTTTAATAGAGCTACGGTCTGCACATTTTACACATATCAGCTGATTTAACCTTCACAACCACTCTGTGAGGTAAGCACATTATTAGTTCCATTATACAGGGCAATCAACTGAAGCACATAGAAGTAAATTGCAAAATGTCACATGTCAGGAAGTAGAAGAGCTGAGCAGATGCATTATGGCTCCAGGATTCATGCTCTTACCCACCATATGAATCCGTGCCTTTGTGTTCACTGTCTATCTCCTTTTAGTTATATTGTTAGAGTTTACGCATCTGTGTCATCGGTTCTAGTATACTAAAAACTCTACTATCCTAAAAACTCTATTCTAAAAACTAAAACTCGGTTTTAGTATACTAAAAACTCTATTGTCACAAGGACAATGCAATTTAATTCAAATTAAATTAGAATTTTTTAACTTTTATTAATCATTAGGAGCTGATACATTTAGGGAACTAACTTGGGCAAAAAGCTAATATATAAGGAAAAAAGACAAGGAAGAGATGAGAGAAATATGATGAAGCTGTATAAATTATATATTTGATGAAATATACTTAGGCAATTCATCATCTCCTTTCAAAGTTGTCTACTTCTTCAAACCATTGCTGAAAGATTATATTAATATCCTAGTCCCTTCAAATGGATTACTTGCTTTGTCAATGGTATTTGTGGACTTTTTTTTTTGAAGAGAGGGAACTAAAGTAAACCTCAAATTTATAATTGTGTCAATGTTTACAGTGTAATTTACATACATTATTTTATATACTATATCGGTGATGGTTTCTTCCTTTTTCCTGACATGGAGTAACTAAAAGTGACATAAATACGACAATGAATTTCTTAGGAAAATCTTTATTTTTAGCAAGTGAAAGCAGTTCCTCATGATATACATACATCACTTCTTTCCTAAGAACTAAAAATCTGTCTTAACTGATAAAAAAAAAAAAAAGATAAGATGCTGTTACCATTGCAGGAGCATCATTTTTTTGTGTCAGTTTCTACTAAATAGTTATTGATTCTATCTTAACCATGCTCTAACTTCTTATGGGAATATATGTATAACTAAATCACCACGTATTAAAAACTAGAACTCTCTCAAACACACACACACACATAAATATAAAAGAAGCATCATTTTATTAATGCATTTATGTATAGTTATTTTCTTTTATTATTATTATTTACAAAATAAAAGCTAATAGAAAATTAGTAGGTGGTCTCTTACCTAGTTTTATTTACTCCTATTTAAGAGAAAATGTGTTAGGGGTAAAAAACAATTGCAGCTAAACTAATTATAAGAGTGAATTTACTTTGTATACACTTTACCCCCTTTAATTCCTATTATTTGGGGGGAAATTTTATTCTTTTTGTATTGTTTTTATATTTTATGCTTCTAAGGGCACTGTTCTACTGAATTTACAACAAAAACAATAACCAAGATTTTTACTGGTCCTCAAATAACAGTAGATGAAGAGCTTCATTAAGGAAAAGATCACCAGTGCTTCTTTCTTCTGCAGCCCAATACTTTCATAATTAACAGGAAATAGGCCAGTTGTCTCTCCAGTATAGACGTTTTCGTACAAATTCGTGTGATGTGATTGCCAAGAATAGATTTCTACATCTGCTTAGTGGTTGTTGAAGAAATGATATATTTTCAAAGTAATCCAATCAATTTCTTCAGAAGTGCTCTTGCTTGAATAAAAACAAAACAAAACATATAACCAAGGGTTCCAAAGTGCTTAAAGAATGTTTCAAAGTGGAAGTTTTACACCCGTAATGTAAATAAGCATCGAGTGCATCCCTAAACTGAGAAAAGGGTTATTATTCTCTCTGAGCTTGAGACAATCACTAGATAGGATATGTACCAAGCGTCATGTCTGTGAGTTTTCCTTTCACAGGAAGGGAATTACTTGGCACAGTTTTACCACCCAGCAACACAGATAGCCTGCAATTATGTTTAAGACAAATCCATATTGTGGGATCAAACAATCACTGCTGTATTACAATTCTCAAGGAACACAAAGATCGTGTTAACTCACAAAATCAATCAGATTGATGTTTGACGTCCACAAAGAAGTCACTGTAGCTGTTCTTCAACTATTCCTTTGATTTTTTTTTTTTTTTTTTTTTTGCTTCCTTCCCAAAAATTAGACCCTGATACTGGCAAGTTGAATTAAAATCCTGTCATAGAGACATCTGTAAATAGTACTATAACCCAAATTTAATTATGTGTAAAATGATAACTAAAACAGAAAAAGTTGTAGTCTTAATTAATATAGTGAACATTAAATATATTCAATGGATATTATCTTAGAAAGTCCCAACATTTAACAGACATATAATGCAAGCATAGTATTTTTCTTTGCCTCAGACACAACGCGTCATGAGTTAGAGCATGCAAGAATTAATTAAAAACCTTCCTGAGGGAGGTCCCTGCCTCCAACACCAATGTGGAAACCAGATTGTAAGATTCAGCACAACAAAGCAAAATGAAGCAAAACAAAAAACTCCTTCCTGAAACTGTGGTGTGTTTTTCTCCACACAAATCCATCCTTGATAATGCTACGCTATTCCGTTAATGAAGACATCAGGCCAATGCCAGGCTAGTAACATGAATAGAGAAGACAATTCCTTGTTACCAACCAGAACTTGCTCATTTTTTTTGTTCCTCTCGGCTTCACACAAAAAACTTTTCATGTCATTCCGATTTTTTTCTATTTTGAGATATTTTCCAGAGTCTATTTTCATTCAATTGCTTGAGGAGTGGTGACTTATGTCTTGGCCTTTGATTAACAATATCTTTTAATGCTTGTGTAGATCACTGAGAACCAATTAGCAAAAATGGGAAATGCCAGCATTCCTCAAGTGAAGGGCCAGCTGTATCAAAAGCCTGTGTTCAGTGACATGATATTATGTGCAAGGTGGTGTTGGGTAATAATAGAGCAAAAGCTCGGGGGCCAGACTGCTTCAGTTCAAGTCCCTGTTCTGACACCTTCTGTACCTTTCACAAGTTACTTAACATGTCTTCACTTCAGTTGCCTCCATTGCAAAAGGAAGACAGTTATCAAGTTGTTATGAGAATTAAATGAGTTCATGTGTATTTTGTAAAACTCAAAAATATATGATAGTTATATTGTTGTATTTTATAATTTACAGTTACTCAGAGGACATTTTCATCAGGCGATACTATAACTATTTTCTCTATTCCCAGCAGAACGTGGAGCTTCTTTAGCTAGTCCACTGGTTTTCAAACTTGGCTGCACATTGGCATCACCAGGGCAGTTGTTGGAAATACTCATCACTGGTGTAGGCTACAGCCCAGGCACTAGAACTTTTACAGGCTTCCCGGGTTATTCGAATGTGCAGCCAAGTTTAAGAACCACCAATCTGCGTTCCTTCTTACCTGGAGGGCCACACCTAGAAAATATAGTCAGAGTGAGGTTGGAGGCATATGATAATTCCCAAAATTTCTATGACCTATGACAGTTGTTCTTATCTTTAGTGTGCATCAGAATTACTGAGAGGACTTGTTGAAATAAAGATTGCTAGCCACACCGCAGAGTTTCTGAATCCGCAGGTCTGGGATAAGGCCCAAGCGTTTGTATCTGACAGGTTCCCACGGAATGCTCATGTTGCTGGTCCACCGATCAGGAGCTGAGGCAGATGGGCCCACAGTAACCCTCATATTGTCCACATCTGAAGTATGGCCTCTATGAGTTGGGGTTCTCCAGAAAAGCAGGAGCAACAGGATTTATAGATAGATATAGATCATATAGATAGATATAGATGATATAGATATTTTGTTTTCTTTTTTTTTTTTAAAGGAATTGGCTGACATGATTGTTGAGGCTTGGTAAGTCCAATATCTGCAGGGTAGGCTAGCAGATTGCAGACCCAGAGTCTTATAATTTGAGTACAAATTCTCTCTGCTGACAGAATTCTTTCTTGCTTGAGAGAGGTCAGACTCTGTTCCATAAAGGCCTTCAGCTGATTGGATAAGTCCCACCCACATTATAATCTGCTTTATTCAATGTCCACCAATTTAAATGTTAATATCCAAAAAACAAACAAACACCTTCACAGAAACATCCAGAATATGTTTGACCAAATATCTGGGTACCATGGCCCAGTCAAGCTGACACACAAAATTAATCACACATGTTATCTAGACACAAGTGCTGAATCCAATATAAAAAAAAAAAAAGATAACTTTTTTCTCCAAACCTCTTTATTATTACAGGTTACTATTGAAACAAATTGAGATTAATCATATGTTGGTAGAAAAAATAAGAAAATTTAAATGGTCCAAAGTGATTGAGTTTAGTCATAATCAGTGACAAAGTCCTCGGTGTATTAGTGACCCAAGAGTACTAAATACAATTTTGAGATGCTTATGTAAAAATAGACACAGGATTCGTTCTAGGTACAGTTATGAAGCTGAGCTTCTTCCCAGCAACCTCTCTATGTTGGTGACAGGGCTGCAGCACTGTCTTAGCCTGTCTGGGTTGTCCTACTCTCCCCCATCAAAACTGATCTGTCCTGTGTTCCAATCCCAATAGTTCCTCATCTCAGCTGTAAATATAACAACAAATCAAACTAGAGTGTTAATATGCCAAGAAATACAGAGATGATTTATTGACATTGACTGATTTTTATGTGACTGAATAAACCAAACTCCTGCCAATGTTATTTTTCCAGAGAGCCGCAATGGACAGCAGAACCAAGTGAGTGGAGGAACTTGTATTTCACGCTGGGGTCTACTGCAAGATTAGAATTGGTGGGAGAGCTTTTCCAAAACATATGCTATGTAGCTTTCCACACAGGATATATTAATATGCCCAGTGATGGGATTATTCCAGACAATTCAAATAAAACCCCTTCCTCCACCCCCCATCAGTGGTTCTCTATTCTAATTGTGTATTAAATCACTCTATGAGCTTTTATGATATACAGATGCCAGAGCTCTTCCCTAATCCAATTAAGAAAGAACATCCATGATGGCTGGGGAGTCACTGTATTTTAAAAGTTCCCCAGGTGATTTTAATATGCCGTCAAGGTTGAATACCACTGCCTTGTATTAAAAAGAAACTATAAAACATGAGGTCACTGTGTTTGTAAAGAAAACAGACAATACTATTTATTATAAAATAAATAAAACCTTTACAGTATCAGTTTTACATGTATCGTTGCAAAGTTTACACTTATAGCCAACAGAAGTTGGAAACAGCCTAGTGTGTTGGGCGAAGTTTTGGGGAAAAGTAAATAGAGATCTTAAGCAACTTATAACTTCCCATTCTCTCAGCTTTATAATTTTTAGTCATTGAAAAGTACTTATTTATTGAAAATTTTCACTAAGAGTTGGGTATGACAATAATTTTAAAAATAAAATAATGATTAATAATAGAGTTCTTTTCTTCCTTAATTGGGCTTTTTGTTTGCTAGTCTGATGAACTTGAAAACAAATACCCTGCAACCATCCTGAAGTGTTCTCATAACATTTGATCAAGTAGCACAGAGGCCCTATGTTAACTAGAATGAGGAATATCAGCGGTTCTAGCCCAAACTCGAGCTCAATAAGTATTAGTGATTGGCTGATGGAGGATGAAATGTGTTAAGTTATTTATTTCAATCCCTAAAGTATTTTAAATACATATCTTTTAATATATAATTAAAATAAATATATATACTTTGATTTTATAAAAACAACCTAAACCTTCAGAAAACTTTTATACTGCTAAATATTTTGTCACTCTCAAAGATGTACTTTTGAACTATTTTCTCAAAGAACTAATGTATAAAAAGAATAAGAAACATGGGGGAACATTATTCCCCAAATTTTTCAGATTTTAGATTTAATAATATCTTAGTGTCTGGCGAAAAAATTATAGCTACTAAAAAATTGTATTCAAAAGAGGCAATCTACAAATAAACAAAATAATGCATGTGAAATTGTAAGTGGAGTAGACAGTTATTTCTACATGGTTGAATTATAAAGGTAACTGCCATGATGCCATACTCCCCACCCCCCACCCCAAAATCCCATCAATTATGACTGAAATGCTACCAGTGTGGTTAAATATACCCTTCAGCATTGATCACTTGCAGCCAATACTCCCGAGAAAACTCGTAGTCCCAGTGAATTAAAGGAACTTGAACAGGCTATGCTCTGGAAGTACTTGGTGCGAAGACGGGATTAAGGGCTTGAGCTAGCATCAAGTCCAGCCTGTCTACTTCTGTGAAATTGAAACAATCAGACTTACACCTTCTCAGGATCAGTCACTCCATCTGAAAACATGCAAATAACACTGTAGAGCTCTGGAGAGTTGGAACTACTTACAATGAGACTTTCTTGAACATAATTTTTATAGCTGAAAAATTTGAAAGTCTAACATCTTTTTCATATATCTTTAAATGTATACATAGAAAAAAAAATGTTTGACAAGAACAGTGTACTCAGTGAAATTTAAGAGAAGACATCAGGGTAATTAACTTGTTAACAGCAAAAAGAAAAATTTCAAAGACGACCAGAATGCCAGGGGACAGTCTACAATAAATATGAGTATCACATTTACATTATTTCAATACATTTTAAGAAAAGATGAGTCATTAATATGTGATTACTATGTACATATGGAGAAGGGGGAAATGCCTGAGCATCAGACTGAGGAGGAGATCCCACTCTAAGACAGGAAACTTACTTTTGTTCTTAAAAGAATTGGATAGAAAGGAAGGGGGCAGGCATCACCCTTCGAAAGAACCACTTGAGTAAAATATTATCATTGGCAATAATCAGGGTCTGAAAAACATCAAAAAGGAAGCAACTATTGGTCATGAAAGATTGGACAAGAGTGAAGATGAAAATAAAAGATTATTTCTAAGTTCCAAACCTGGGGAACAATGCCAAGATAAGTCTGAGGGGAAATCTCGTAAGAGAAAAGCTTGCCTTTGAGTTTGAATATGTTGAATTTTCAGTCATTTTGGGGACAGCCAGAAGAAAATGAAGAGTAGCATTAACGCCTGACCAACATGAGAAGTGACGACTGGAGAAGGCTGCTGCTACCAGTCGTCACTTCTGGCCTGGAAAAAGCACAATCACTAACATGTTTAATTATTTTGACCACAGCCTCTCTCCTTTCAACAAGAAACACAGAGAAGTGGATATTCTCAATGAAGTTTTCAGTAACATCCCTAGGATTCCTCAATTTTCAGCGTGTCTGAGGAATAAAGTCCAACTCAGAGACACAGAGTCAGGCCTCCTTCTGCAGCGTTCCTTACGGGTTCACTTTCCCACACGCACCCAAAGTTTTCCTAACTCTTCCCAGAGTCATCATTCACTAACTTGAACTTACTCCAAGGACACTAGAAAACTACAAGTCTGGAGAAGGGACCTAGAATACCAAGATGAAGAGTAAGTATCACGATCACACCTCCACCCTTGCACTCTTGGGAACATGGCATGGTGCAAGCTCCCCACGAGAAGATAAATCCAGTGAGCACAAGAGTTCCCTACTTTTGGCAACCTGATGTCTTCCAGAAATACAGAGAAATACAAAGAACAACCAGGCCCAGGTGATGCAGGCTCAACTCAGGCTCATTGTTAAAGAAACACAATAGAGAAACCAGGAGGAATTAAAAGACATTCAAATTATTTAAAGATGTCCTTTTCAAAAATGGCAACAATATGAAACTATACTTTTAAAACCACAAATCATCCTAAATAGACATTCTGCTCATCTGTCTAACTCGTAACATTCCCCACATGGATAGCAGCAACTCCTAAAAATCTTTCTCTCTGATACTCTCGACTCCCAACCAAGCGCTCTACTCAGCCCACCATCCCAAGAGGGTTTTTGTTTTTCCTTCCTCTCTCCTTCCTTCTATCGATATTCTTTCATCTCTTCCCAAAGTAAATACCTCATTCTCCCTTTTTAATTTTATTTTCCCCCCATTGGCTCAAAGCAGCATCTAAGTAATGTAGGAACTGAAAAAATTCTCCTTGGAGGTCAGGGGTAAGGAGAAGAGAAGGGGAAATGTGGAGAGGGGAAAGCTTGCACACATTAACGTTTTTTGTTCCCATCACATGTAAACACTTAGTTTCAAAATAATTTACTGTTATTATGTTTTATTTTGTTCTCAAACTCCAGGCTCTTCAAAAGACAACTAGAATTCCCAGGTGGTCTTCTCTTTCAGGATCCCCAGGGCTTTTAAAATCAGTGGGAAACGGAATAGAAATCTCCATGTCAAACCACAGGGACCTCAAGAGTCCTCTAACTTTGGAGATGCCAAATGCTTTCCTGGCACCTGAGACGAAGCGGGACACGGTGCTCACAGATCTGTGGCTTTCTGCATTGAGACTCACCAGAAAACAAGCGCGGAATGTGTCTGCTCCAAGAACCAGTCAACTCACATTTCCACCTTGCCTCTTTTTCTCCCATAGACTTTGTTTTTGTGCTGTTTTGCTTTTAATGAGTAAGAAAAAGTTCAATTTCATGATTAATCAAATTTTATTTAATTTTTTAAATGTTAGAGTACTACCAAGAAAGAAAAGCTTGATAAAAATAAAGACTACACTCCTTTTTTTTTTTCTAAAATATTTAAGGAATTTTAGGTTATTTGTAGTAGACATCTAGCTAACTAGAGATATTTATATGAATCACTAGTTTCAATTACATAAGATGTAATGATTCAAAAATAGCAACATGTTAAACAAAATCCAAAGTATCCTTTGGCACATAGTCAGATCTTGACAAATATTCATAAATAAATCATTCTCCTTCAAGAGACTAACTTATTGATGGTGATCACAGATAACAATCTCTTTACTTGGAAACTAAAACAATACATTTTTTTTTTAATGATTTAAGCAAATTTGTTTTTAAGGAGTCTGACTTCAGGTAGTTTATCTGAATCATGTTCTCTATGATAATATTGCACACATTTTAATAACTATAAATGTATCAGGAAGTGCTACATTCTTAATCTCCATTTACTACAAGAAACCACAGTATGGTGAGTTCCGAGGAATAGGGGTCGCAATTATGGTAGAAAATGTTAGAATATTCTAACCTATTTCCTACTCAACCCTCACCCTGTCTGGTACTACTAGAATGATGTGACGTGTAGCTATCCTTTACATCTACTCAACTATTTATTCAGCTGAGGAAAGAAACATCAACCTAAGGGGCACCAAGTTTTAGATTTTACCCAAGTACTGGATTACTTTAAAGACATCATTGAATTATAATTGAGCAGTAGATAACAATTACATGAAATAAATTAAAATCATACAGAGTGGGTGAATTCTTATTTAAAGCATATTATGTACCACTTACCTCTTAAGATAAATGCTGAATACTTTAACTGGGATGAAAGAAAACGTGAAACAACATTCCTTAATTTTAAATAGCTAAAAAATTCTTTAAGCAAACTTGCTTATTCTGTGAATGCATATGTTTAATAGCATTATAAAGTATCACATCTAAAACACCATTATATTTGCAGACAGCATAGTCTTAGGTCACAGAGTTATGATTCATAGATATCAAGTCACTTAACACTGCTGGCAAGAGTTGCCAGCCTGAAATATAAAACAGAGAGGATAATAAAACTTTAACAAGCAGCAATAAAACTAATGAAATATAATCTCAAATATACTACTCTAATTCATCCAGAGAGGAAACACAATCACCCAATCGTGAGGAAGAGGAAATGAAGCCAGCTCCATAAAAACACATATTCATCATAGTAATGTGGGTCACTTTAGAATTAGAACTAAAAGAATCCAAGCTGGTTACAGGAGTATAATGATCACGGCCGAATAGATGAGGGTGACAGGATGAAACAACAGTTCACAAATGCTTATTTTGGCTCTGTATTTAAAGCTATAGAAATAAAAATATTGATGTTATTTTTAATAGGGATAATCTTTCATGCTGAGGACAGAGAAATGTCATGATAGATTGAGCAGTGTTGAAGAAGCTAGTTATGACTTCCAAGATCAATATGTAAGTGGGTCATAAGTTTATTTACATATGGTTTGCATATACTTATAATAACTATGCAATCTAGTCCAAAATAACCTCAGGTTGATGTTTATTACTGTGTCCCTTGAGATTGTAATTTGACAATTGTGTTCCCCCCATCCCACACCTCTTATTCCATGTTGTTCTTGTCTGGTTTTGAGAATCTAGAATTCCAAATTTAAGAATAAGGGAGAGCCCAGTCAGTGCACCAAGAGGTTGCCGGTTCGGTTCCCAGTCAGGGCACATGCCCAGGTTGTGAGCCAGATCCCCAGTGGGGGGCATGCAGGAGGTGGCCAATCAATGTTCTCTCTCATTGATGTTTCTATCTCTCTTTCCCTCTCTCTTCTTTCTCTCTCTAAAATCAATAAAGAAAAAAAAATTTTTAAAGAATAAGGGAGGAGAGCGGAAAGGAAGAATGAGGAAGGGAAGAGAGAAAAGGGTAAAAGAGGTGAGAGAGCCCGGCTGGTGTGGCTCAGTGGTTGAGCATCGACCCATGCCCCAAGAGGTCACTGGTTCGATTCCTGATCAGGGCACATGCCGGTTGTGGGCCAAATCCCCAGTGGGGGACACGCACGAGGCGGCCAATCAATGTTCTCTCTCATCAATGTTTCTATCTCTCCCTCTCCCTTCCTCTTTCTCTAAAAAATCAATAAAGAAAAAAAAAAGAGGTGGGAGAAAGATGCAATGTGTTATATGAGTCCTTTCTCTGTAGCTTCGATGTTCTACACTCAGAGTAACTTAAATCAGTAAATCTAACCACAGATGAAATCAGAAGAGACAAGATTTTCTTTCAATGGACAACCTCTGTTACTGTGCATGTACTACAGTTTACACATCTAAATAAATTAGTAAAGGGAAACAGATTGAGAGTTGTCTATTCTCAGAAGTATCCACAAGACAACTAGTTCTGTGCTCAGTTTCCATTGTGGGGACATTTAGGAAAAGATTAGAGGAATTTGAATCAGTGATTGACTTCTATCACCCAAAGAGGCTGAGGTCAAATAGAGTCAAATAATGAATAAAACTGGACGTGGAACTCAATTCCAGTCTGTGTAGATAAGTAAAGACAATGAAGAAGAGCAAGATGGTATACAGAGATTATAGAGAAGTTTGGAATTTCTATTAATCAAAGGGCAATCTAAATGGAGTAGTATAATTGTTTTCCTAGTAGAATTAACTCACAAACAGTGAGATTATCTGCTGCAGGCTGAATTGACTAAAGCATTTTTAAATCCTCAAACTAATAAGGTGCTTGAAAATACAACAATGAAAAGAAATAAGCCATCACATGAAAATGTATGAATAATAGGATTGACTTTTTCTTTTTTTCACCCTACATTTTATAAGTACAAAAAAAGATGAGGTTTAAATCTAATATAAATCAAATTTGTCTCACTTTCTGTAGTCTCATTTATCTTTTTAAAATAATGTACACTTGCCCTGGCCAGTTCGGCTCAGCGGTTAGAACGTCGGCCCATGGACCGAAGAGTTGTGGGTTCAATTCCAAGTCAAGGGCATGTATCTTGGTTGCAGTTTCAATCCTTGGCCCCTTCAGGGTCGTGTGGTAGGTGACCGATCAATGTGTCTTTCTCACATCGATGTTTCTCTCTCTCTCCCTCCCTCCCTTCCTCCCACTCTATCTAAGATCAAATCAATGGAAAAATATCCTCAAGTGAGGATCAAAAACACACACAAACACACACACACAAAAGAATAATGTATACTCAACTTCTGGTCAAGATGGCAGCATAGGTAAACGCGGTATCACCTCCTCCCACAACCACATCAAAATTACAACTAAACTACAGAACAACCATTATTCAGAACCTCCTGAAATCTGGCTGAATGGAAGTCCTACAACTAAGGAATTAAAGAAGAAGCCACATGGAGACTGGTAGGAGGGCAGAGGTGCTGAAAGGGTTGGTCCCACACCCCCATGTGATGGATAAAAATCCGGAGGGACATCTTCACTGCAGAGGTCTCCTCTGAAGAGCGAGGAGTCCCAGCCCCACATCAGGCTCCCCAGCTCAGGGTTCCAGTGCCAGGAAGAGAAGTCCCCATAACTTCTGGCTGTAAAAACCAGCAGGAATTGTAGATGAGTGAGACAGAGGGCTTCTGGAGTCCCAGACAGTTCCTCTTAAAGAGTCCACACACGGACTTACTTGCAATCACTCTTTCTGAGCTCCAGCACTGGGGCAGCAGCTGGAAAAGTAACAGAGACATACTGGAGGAACTGAATTGTCTGGCATCAGGGCAAGAGCTGGGGCGGGGGGCTGCGGGCAGCTTTCTCCCAGACAGAAGTGCTGGCAGAGGCCATTGTTCCTTTTCTGAGCCCTTCCACCACAGAGCTGACAGGTTGGGCACCATATCTGAGTCTCCATCAACCTGGCTCACACTGTTCACCCCACCCTGGTGATCCCCTGAGACCCCACCACACCCAACTTTCCAGCCCACTCAAGTCATTTCCAGTGGCTCTTTTATACAAATAACCTGTCTTGGCTTATGTTTCAGACTTTCCTAAAAATCTCTCAAATAAGCAGAATCTGGCCTCGGTGTGCTCTGTACCTCTCTCTAAGTGGCCCAGGCCCAACACTAGAGGCCAGTAGCTGGGCCTCTCTCCTGGGCACCTTCAAGCCCAGCACAAGCAGCAGCTGTCTGAAGATTGCTTTGTAGCTCATGCTGGGTGGCCCTAAGTCCAACACAACTGGTGGCTAACTTCGGCCTGCACTCCCTGCCCACCCGGAGGTCCCAGAGCCAGCACAACCCATGGACAGCTTCAGACCATGTCGAATCACCACCCAACCACCTCCACAAGCAACACACTCAGAGTAGTCTCAAGGGGTACCAGAGCCCCACTAAAGTAAGTCCTGTTCTGTGAGGTGGGCCCCTGCACAGCTGATCCTCCACAGTAGTTGGTGGTTCCAGCCAGTCTTTGCAGCTAATCAGCCTGGGGACAAATCCCTCCCACTGACATGCCAACAGCAATCAAGGCTCAACTACAACAGGAGGGTATACACAGCCCACATGAGAGGCAAGGTGCACTTGGAGTGCCTGGCTTGGGGAGACTGTGCCACTGGACCCTACAGGATACCTACTGCTTTAGGCCTTTCTACCAAGCCTGGGAGATGTAACAGCTCTACCTAATATGTGGAAACAAACACAGGGAGGCAGCCAAAATGAGGAGACAAAGAAACATGTCCCAAATGAAAGAACAGAACAAAACTCCAGAAAAATAATTAAAGAAAATGGAGACAAGGAATCTACTAGATGCAGAGGTCAAAACACTGGTTATAAAGATGTTCAATGAACTTAGTGAGAACTTCAACAGCATAAAAAAGAATCAGTCAGAAATAAAGGATATACTCACTGAAATGAAGAATAACTTACAGGGAATCAACAGTAGATTAGATGAAGCTAAGAATCAAATCAGCCAGTGGTTTGGAATATAAGGAAGCAAAAAACACCAAATCAGAATAGTAAACAGAATAAAGAATCCAAAAAAATGAAGATAGTGTAAAGAACCTCTGTGGCAACTTCAAGTGTGCCAACATGCACATCATGGGGGTGCTGGAAAGAGAAGAGAGAGCCAGAATTTGAAAACTTGTTTGGAAAAATAATGACAGAAAATTTCCCTTACTTGGTGAAAGAAACATACAAGTCCAGGAAGAACAGAGAGGCCCAAACAAGATGAACCCAAAGAGGCCCACATCAAGACACATCACAATCAAACTGCAAAAAGTTAAAGACAAAGAGAGAATCTTAAAAGTAGCAATAGAAAAGCAGTTAGTTACCTACAAGGGAGTCCCCATAAGACCATCAGCTGATTTCTCAACAGAAACTTCGCCCGAAGCGATTGGCAAGCAATATTCAAAGCAATGAAAAGCAAGGATCTGTTACCAAGATTCTTCTACCCAGCAAAGCTATCATTTAAAATCGAAGGACAGATAAAGAGCTTCCCAGACAAGAAAAAGCTAAAGAAGTCCATCACCACCAAACCAATATTATATGAAATGTTGAAGGGTCTTCTTTACGAGGAAGAAGGAAAAAATAAGATAAAAAATATGAACAATAAAATGGCAATAAATACATATCTATCAACAATTGAATCTAAAAAACAAAATAAACTAACATGCAGAAAAGAAATAAACTCATAGATACAGAGAACATTTGACAGTTGACAGATGGGAGGGAATTTGGGGGAAAGGTGGAAAAGGTGAAGGGATTAAGTACAAATTGGTTGTTACAGAATAGTCATGGGGATGTAAAGCACAGCACAGGGAATATAGTCAATAATATTCTAGTAAGTACGTATGGTGTCAGATGGGTGGGAGATTTATCGGAATGATCATTTAGTTATGTAATGTTTAGTCATTGGGGTGTACACCTGAAACTAATATAATAGTTAGTTATTATGTAATTAACTGTAATTGAAAAATTAAAAAATGATTTAAAAATAAATAAATGAAATAAAATATGTATACTCCTAGCCATGGTTTTATTTCAGTTGGGTGGATAAGGGTACTAACATTGGTCTCAAAATTGTCCCCTTTTAAATTGTAACTTTTATTCCTTCTCACTTTTCCTGAAATTTTAATATTTAGCTAACATATTGTTCATTTCAAAATGATAATTAGTTTATTACTTACCTCTGATGAATGTCGTGAACTAATAATACAAGAGAAAGAGAGCACTTTATAGAAATAAAATAATGAGGTTTGTAAGAGTTATAGGTTGATAAAGAGTTAATGCTACTGTTTTCCTATGTTAATACCTCTGATCATTATTTTCACTAAAATAAAAGCAAAACAACAATGCCTTTGAAAGCTATGGTGGTGAGCAGGAAACTTCAATATAAACAGCATAAATTGACAATATTTTAAATATGAAGAATGTTCTGTGGAATAGGAGATTTGAATTAGGTCGCGTTCACGTTTTAAGTGGATGATTTGGGTTGTTACATTATACAGCCTGACAACAAGCCTCCTTAGAGCTTGCTTTCATTGTAAGGCTTTCATGTAGCGCCATCGTGTGGTAAGTCAAACACATACTAGTTTATTTGAAACAGTGTGACAAGTCCCAAAAGAGAAAGAACGTGTTACTTGGTAGATTTAGTTCAGGCTGAGAATCTTCATCTTATCAAAAAGAGCCTAAAAAGAGTTTAACTGTAGTGACCTCTTAGCACAGATCTAAGCCCAGTCACTTATTTACCAGCAGGCTCAGATGGTGTTTGTTTGAAGTCAGAACCAAGTCCACTTAGCTGAGAGGACCTGAGGCAGCAGACATCTCCCACTTCAGAACTGATTAATATTCTAGGCGTCTTACATAAAAGGCCTATCAACTGTTCAGAGTTGTGTTATTTCTGTAATTATTTTCAAAATCACAAGTTACAGTCAAAATAATATTTTATAACTATAAGTGACCTTTTTATCTAACTAAAAAAATCTGGGTACATGAACAGACACGTTTAAGTGCACATATGGGGAGAATCAGAACAATTTAAGTTGGAAATATTAAAAACATAGCATGACATTATTCTTTTCTCATTTAGATCATGAGCATCTATTTTCAAAATTACAAAACCGAACTTTTGTTCCAACTCTCTTCTACTTAATTTTCAATATCATCTCTAATACTGAGGGATGGGTTTAATCATTCAAAGCATGATGACAATGATAGTATTTTAACAGATTTTTATTTTATAAGTTAAATTTTTTTCTCCCGAGGTCTGAACATGGAAATTAAAAACAGAAGTTGGTAAAGCAGTGATTTGGGATTCAAATTAAAAAGTTCTTATAAATTCTTTAAAAAAATTTTTCAGGTATAAAATATTACTAAAGTTTAAATATAGTAAAAGCTACAGAGAAGTACAATTTTGTTAATGATTTCTCTTACTTTATAAAGCACTAAATGAGCTGATGAAATTTTTCTTTAATTGAGAATATAAAGACAGAAATGTGGTTATTTAAACTCTATTGTCTTATATATTATTTTAAGAAATGTCAAGTGCTTTCAAGCATATGTCAGATTATAAAATTTAAATACACCACACGACTTTGTGGGAAATTTTCTTAACATTTCCCTTTTCCCTTCTCTATTGAACACCAACTACAAATTGTTTATTAGATTTAAAAGACATAAAAAATCAACAGATACAAAATCAGAAAGAACATAACTATAAATCTAAATTTGGGGTTTTAAGCTGTCACTATTTCTTTAACTTCTACTTAACATAGTGACTTTCTATAATATCTCCATGAGTTTATTGCAGTTTTATATAAAATAAATTTGTTCTGATGACTTTTAATAGAAAAGAAGGACATCTGTATATGAAAGAAAAGAAAAAGAAATGGCCTACTAATTACGTATCCTAATGAAGAAAGAAAACTATATTGAGTAAAGATGGAGTTTATTTAACCCAAAGATTAGATAAACACATTTATTTTGGTTATGAGTGTCTATTATGGAAAATAAACTCAGTAAATAGACATAATAAAACAAGTAGAACGCCTAGTGAAATCTTGACACAGTTAAAGGATTTAATAATTAAGGGAAATGGGACCACATTTAAGACCAGTTAACAAGTTACTTAATCGTCTGTCATTCTCAGAAACTGGCTCAACAGAAGTGTCAGGGGTAGCTGTCCATGGTAGGGCTACAAATCAAAAATCTCCTGTATCTTCAACACCCAGGAAGAAGATGGAGAGCTTCCAGAAGATGGTCATGGGGTAACATCAAGGAAGGAGAATTGTTCAGCTTTACAGCTACATATTTGTTGTATTAAGAATATCCCTGCTGCCATCAACAAATCATCAAACAAGTGCTGGCGAGGGTGTGGAGAAAAGGGGACTCTAGTACACTGCTGGTGGGAATGCAGACTGGTGCAGCCACTGTGGAAAACACTATGGTGTTACCTCAAAAAGTTAAAAATTAAACTGCCATTTGACCCAGTGATCCCACTTCTAGGGATATATCCTAAGAAGCCTGAAATACCAATCAGAAAGAATATATGTACCCCTATGTTCATAGCAGCACTATTTACAATAGCTAAGATCTGGAAACAGCCCAAGTGTCCATCAATAGATGAGTGGATAAAAAGGCTGTGGTACATATACACAATAGAACACTATGCAGCTGTAAGAAGGAAAGACCTCTTATCTTTTGAGATGACATGGAGGGACCTTATCCTAAGCGAAACAAGCCAATCAGAGAAAGACAAATATTACATGATCTCACTTATTTGTGGAATATAATGAACAAAACTAGCTAATGAACAAAATAGACCCAGAGACGTAGAAGTAAGGTACAGACTGACAAACCTCAGAAGAGGGAGTGCAAGGGGGAGGGAAGAGATAAACCACAGAACTTATATGCATGTATGCATAACCATGGACATAGACGACAATGCTGGGGATGGGGCGGGGAGGGGGGATCAGGAGGAGGGTGTTAATGGGGGGAAAAGGAGAAACATCTGTGACAAAAATAAATCAATTAAAAAAAAAAAGAATAGCCCTGGCCAGTTTGGCTCAGCAGTTAGAGCATAGGCCCACAGACCAAAGAGTCGCGGGTTTGATTCTAGTCAAGGCCACGTACCTGGGTTGCAGTTCAGTCCCTGGCCCTGGTTGGGGTCATGCAGGAGGCAACCAATCGATGTGTCTCTCTCACATCAATGTTTCTCTCTCTCTCTTTTCCTCCCTTCCTCCCTCCCACTCTATCTGAAAAAAATCAATGGAAAAATATCCTCCTGGTGAGGATAAAAGAAGAAAGAAGACTGGAGGCAATTTTAGTCAACTGTTCTTTTGACTGCAAATAACAGAAACTCATTTGAGATTGTTTAAGGTGGAGAGAGGGAAAAGAAAAGGAATTGAAGCTATAAATTATTTAGGCAAAGAAGAGGCATTCATTATTTGCATATTGTTACTCAAAAAGAAATCCAAAAACCATGAAGGGATTAGATATAGAAATTAAGATTGAGCATTTAGAAAGTCGTGTAACATTTGATAGAGTACTTTTGTTTGCTAACTCTTAATTTTTTTTAAAAAAAGTGTAAACTCTGTATCAGTTTCTATGGCCATTATAACAAATTACCACAAACTTGGTGGCTAACAGCAGAAACCGATTTTCGCACAGTTCTGGAGGCCAGTCCTGCCATCTTCTGCAGAGGGGCCTCCAGCTGGTGAAGCATTTCAGCAGCAGAAGCAGCGAGCAAGACGTGCTGAAGAGTCCACATCCACGCTGCTTCCAAGGACGGCCGCAAGCCGGTGGCTGGTTGGAGAGATAGTAGGAAAGCCCAGCAACTTTGCCTGGAGTTAGGACAAACAGTGCATTTTAATTTGCAGTACAAAATGACCCTGCTGGATCAGGCTGTCGCCACTCTTGCCTGACATAGCACCCTTGCTTTCGCATCCTCCCTCCCTCACCAGTTTATTGGGAGCACTTTCTTAATGAATTACTTGCATATGAATCCCTTGCCTAAGGTCTCTTTATTTTGAAGAAATTGGCCTAACACATAGGGTCTTTCACAGATACCTTTGTTTGATGTCCCCTTAGGCTGAGGAACCCAACCTAAGACAAAAGCTATTGCATACAAACAAAAGTCAGTATAAGCATCCAAACCTCATTGAAGAACTAGAACGAGATCATCGGCTCTCTCTCTGGGCCCCCAGAGCCTCATGAACTTTCCCCTCTGCTTCCCTCTGTATGTCTATTTTATTTTTGTCTTTGCACACGTCTGTCTCTGCTTTACTGTACATGAATTACTACTTCAACATAACTTTTTGGTCTCAATTTATAATTTCTTTCCACTTAATATAGTAACTTTCCACAGTCAGTTTATGAATTTTACAGTAGTTTTACATAAAAGTAGTTTATTCAATGAACTTTAAAAGAACAGAAGGCTGACTTCATAGCTCTAAAAAATTACAAAACTCTTTATAGTAATAAGCCAGATTAATTACTTCTGTCTGATTCAAGTGTGTTGAATAAAAGTGGATCTAATTGACCCAGACTATATTGGTAGAAAATGGTAATGATATTGGGTAGCATCAGTAGAATTATAAAATATACAAATGACTGCCAAGTCTCACACTTTTAAAAATGTTCTCTTCTTTTAAGAGAAGAGGTACATGGGATGAGTAGATACCACCCAAGTTCAAGCTACAGGGAATATCTGGAGGAAGACAGAAGGAGCCTTATTCTTGGAGCCTTACTCTGGAGAAACAAACTGGGGAAACCCTGACTGACAGGGAGGCATATCCTAGACCAACAACGCATTTGTCTTTGAGTACAGAAAAAGCTTACAGTGAATGTAACATAAAGAAAACAGTTTAGCCTGGCTGGTGTGGCTCGGTAGATTGAGCGTCATCCTATGGACTGAGAGGTCCTTATTCAATTCCAGGTCAGGGCACATGCGGGGGTTTCGGGTTTGATCCCCAGGAGGGGGCATGCAAGAGGCAGCCAATTGATGTTTCTCTCTCACATAGATGTTTCAATCTCTCTCTCCCTAAGGGGGGGGGATCAATAAAAAAAAATTTTTTTTAAAGAAAACATTTTAATAAGCAAGCCTTTTACTGAAAAGTAAAATCATGATTTGGCCATTGGGAGTTTTATTAGTTAGACTAATTTAACATAACTTCTCTACTAACTGTGATTAAATACAATTATTATCATCAATATTTAAAAGCTAGCTGTCATTTAATAATACCTATTATATACCAGGCATTGTCTGTAAGTCTCCACATGTAATCGCCTGTGTACTTGTCAAAGTAATACTTTGAAATGTATTTTATTCCCATTTTAAAGCTCCCCGAACTGAAACTCAAGCAGTAATAATTCACTCAGTCACACCTGAGAGGAGAACCTAGATCTTTGTTAGCAAAGCCTGACCATCTTGACCTTGTCAACAGCTCTTCCCCGGTGGTCCACCCAAAATCCTGTTTGCAGATCAGTGCTCCTTCTACATCAGCCGCCCAGCTCACTTCCCCCCTCCCTGAGGTGTTGGGTGTCAGTGAATGAAGGCTGTGAAGAGCGCAGAGCATGCGCACATGTGCCATTTGGTGCCGTGTGGGTCCGCAGAACGTCACACACTTCTCGGGCACGTGAACCTTCATCTGGTTCCGTGTGAGGACTTCCAAACAAGCCTAAATGCTCCTGTCTCTGGAATAAATTAAGTGCAATTAGACAATAGGCAGCAGAATATACCAAATGATCTATCACTCCACACTGATTGCTTTTTTTAGTAGAATGATTTGGCTAAAACCTCAGCCACTTAATACTGTTAAAGATGAGGAATAATTCTTGATTGCCTTTGGTGAAAATGGGAAATTAGGTATGATTTTGCCTCACAGAAGCTCTATATCAAAGATCACTGCTCACCTGGCTGGTGTGGTTCAGTTGAGCCTGGACCCATGCACCAAGAGGTGGAGGGTTGGATTCCCGGTCAGGACACATGCTCAGGTTGTGGCCCGATCCCCATCGAGGGGCATGCAGGAGATGGCCAATCAATGTTCTCTCTCATCCATGTTCCTATCTCTCTCTCCCTCTCCCTTCCTCTCTCTTTAAAATCAATAAAGAATAAAGTATTTTTTTTAAAATCACTGCTTAAGGATAGACCTACAATAAAAAACTGCCACCTATGGAAAGTCATAAAAGTAATGTACATTTTAAATCATTAAGATAAATTGAGATATCCTAGAAATTAATGAAAATAATACAAAACTTAATTATAATCTTCATTACAGATTTTTGTCATTTGTACCTTTGTGGTAGGCAGTTAGACAGACATGAGCCGAGCAAGGACAATAGGCCAGGTACAGCAGAAGGTCACCAGGGAGGAAAGCCCTGGATGACTAGCAAAGAACAACTGTAGGGTGGGACTTCATCCCAAGAGTGAACTTTCTTCCCCTAGCATATTTCTGGTCATGTGATATGGACCCCCTGTCATTTCCTCTCTAGAGAAAACATCTAGGCCTCAGTTTTATTTCAGTTCCAAGCCCAAAAAAGCAACAAAAGCAGACAAGCAATGCCATGGCTGCCCCAGGACCAACTGCATTAGATAATGACCCCCTGCCCTGGTGCCAACCAATCAACCAGTGGAGACCCTGACCCCGAAAGGACACACCTAGAAAGCTACTGAATAGTCTATTGAGATCTTCCCCTGGGACCTCCCCTAAAATCTCCACCCTTCAAACCCTTAGGAAAGAGGACCCAGTCACTCTCCCTCCCAAGAACACACCTGCACCTTCCCCCTAAGCTTGTCACCTTTACCCCTCACATTTAAGTTCCAAGGACCCTTTCTTTACCTCTGTAGCTTGTTTCCAAAGCCTGTTTCTTTTACAAATTACTTCTTCTACCTCTTTGATTTTCCAAATAAAAGTTCTTTTATAGTTTGAGTCCAGGTTCTGAATTCTTTCTTAGCCAGAACTCAAGTACGGAGGTTGCTAAACTGAGCTCCAGTCTGACCCCACTGGTCTAACACCAGGTATTCCCTCCGCCCCCAACACTTTCATCAGTTCATTTGAACCACATTTACAGATCACTAAACATTACGCATCTGTCATTGACTACACATTCACTCTTGTGTTAAGTAATTAAAACCTAATTCAAGACAGTATGCCTAAACTAAATGGTTTATTATGACTCAGGCACCTTGTTTGATTCTGAGGTTACCAATATGAGGAATCCATGGGTCTTGCTTGCAAGTAGGGAGCTTACAGTCTTGTTGTGGCATAATTTAGTCCTTATTGATTCAATGCATATGCATTTATATATTTTTATATATTATATATTTATATATATATTGAGTGCATTCTTCTAGGAACTGGGGATCAAAGTTGAGAAAAAAATACCATTGCTCCTTTAATGATACACACCATTTAGTAGGGCAGATGGATATTAATAAATAAATAATCATTACAAATAGGCACAGCAATGAAGGAAAGAAACATGTTGCAATCGAGTATAGGGGAAATTGATCTATCATGAAGGGCAGGAA
The DNA here is from genome assembly GCA_030848825.1 of Tadarida brasiliensis. Taxonomy (NCBI): domain Eukaryota; kingdom Metazoa; phylum Chordata; class Mammalia; order Chiroptera; family Molossidae; genus Tadarida; species Tadarida brasiliensis. The sequence continues at coordinate 86,773,063 of CM061260.1, read as the reverse complement.
AGGTCTGCCTGAACAAAAATTAAGCTGATATTTGAGGGCAGAATAAGGATGCGTTCAACGGGGCTGGTGGGTTTCTAGAGTGAAGAAATAACATGGGCTAAAGTCCTATCATTTGAGAAACTGAGTAATGTCCAGCCGAAGTGACTTGAAAGCAAAGAACGAGGGAGTGGAAAGTATGAGTTTAGGCTGGTGATGTGGGCCGGGCCACATGCGACGAGGATGCTCAGCTTAGAACACTGATCTTCCTCTAAGAGCCGTGGAAGCCACAGAAGCCACGGAAGGGATTCTAACCAGAGAGGGTTGACCAGATTGCTCCGGATGCTGTAAGGAGGATGGATGGAAATGAGCAAACATTGATGAAGAACAACCAGATCGAAAATGACTGTGGAAGCCCTGGCCGGTGGCTCGTGGTTAGAGCATCGGCCTGAGGACAAGAGTCTCAGGTTTGATTCCGGTCAAGGGCATGCACGGGTTGCGGTTCGGTCCCGGCCCTGGTCGGGGTCGTGCGGGAGGCAATCAGTCGATGTGTCTCTCTCACATTAATGTTTCTCTCCCCCCCCCCTCTCCCTCCCACTCTATCTGAAGATAAATGGAAGAATATCCTCTGGTAAGGATTTAAAAAAAAGAAAAAGAAAAAGAAAAAGAAAATGACTGTGGAAAGTGATGGTGGCCAGAAGCTGTGGTGTTGAAGGACAAAAAAATAGCCCCATTTGAGAACTATTTAGGAGCTAATAGCAACAAAAATATATAAGAATGTAAAAATGTTTGGGCAGAATACAGACAAAATAAGTCATTCTTTCTAGGAGTACAAAATAAATTCATGACAAAAATAGCATTAAATGTGTACTTGAACAATGGATACAAGTTTGCCAGAGACCAAGGGAATGGAATGTTACGCAGAGAAAACAGCGCGACGAAAGCGGTGGAAACTTAAAATGAAGCGTCTCGAAAGCAGAAATTCTTCCTGGTGCTTTTTCTTTTCCTTTTCTTTTCCTGTCCTCAGCACTTATCTCAACGCCTGTCACACGGTAGCTGTTCAGGAAATGGATGTGTTCAGAGAAGAAGCGTGTTCACGGTGGCTGAGCGGAGAGTGCGGAGAAGTCCAGCAGAGGGAATGACGACGCCACCCAGCCAAGCACAAGATGAGAGTGAACTCCTCCTCTCGGCAGCGGACAGTCCCAGACAGTTTTAAGGTACAAAAATAACTCGATGGATCTTTCTTTTCAAAATATGAATAATAACAAAAAAGAAGATGAATGTAAAGGGATTGGGGAGCTGAGGCAGAAAGACATTGACAAGGCGGATGCGATAAATCTGGTGAGAGTGAATGTGAGCCCAGGGCAGCACTGCGTAGTAATGGAGAAAAGGTAACAAATCCCCCACATGTTTGATGGCACAGGGTGCCGGCGAGGTGGAGGAAATGGGCACAGGACAAACACTGCTTTCCCTCTGCACTGGGATGGAGGGGTGAAGAGGAGGCTTTAAAATGGCTAATTGTACGTTATGTGAATTTTACTTCAATTTTTAAAAAAGTAGTGAGCCCAGACAGCATGCGATCACAGTTGGCAGGAGGCAATGGGAAAGAGCAGGATTCTCAAACGCCTGGACGTGCTCCGCCAAATGGGTTACAGTCTGTTTTTACTTTATTGACATGAAACAAATTACGACTGAAGTATGGGTTTATCTTCAAGGACAGAGAGAAAAGGCAGTATTGCAGGCAAAAATATAAAATGTACCCCCAAAATGTACTTGGATATTGGGCTTTATGTCAGAAGGGGAAACATAGGTCTGTTTGGGGTTTTTTTCTTCATGACTGAAGAGAATTCATTTGAGTTATTCCCAAGGATGTCAAAGCAATGATGAAACACTCCTTTGTAAGAGTATTGGGGGCGGGGGGATGACATGTCCAGGTTGATGAAGAAGTTGAGGGTTTCCTGTGAGACAGTCCAGCCAAGATTTGTGGATGTCGGCTGCTCTACAGTAATATGAGTCATCTGTTGAGCCTGGGACATGAAATTCCAAGAATGAGGAGAAAAATGGATGAATCTTCACATGTCAATATCTTCCTTACATTGTAATGTCTCTTTATAGTGCAAGGCCTTTACCCCAAACCTTCCTGCTGTGGACTTGCAGGGACAGCCCGTTCTTGCTTCTTTACAGACAGAACACAGATGCCTTCGGTGTTTCCCTCCATCCGCTGCAAACGTTCTGCTCTAAACACTCAGCGCCGAAGGCTTCGTGGTCGGGTTATTCTCTCCTCGAGACCAGACGACAGCGAAGCACAGTCAGCTCATCTCAGCTGAAAAAGAGCCACTGAAACATGCAGGCCTCGTTCCTTCTTGCTTATTCCTCATGCTCGCTTGGATTTTCACCAGGGCCTCATGATGTGAATTAGCCTAGATGTCCCAAGTGTCCATGAAGTAACTGGTGTTTTAGGAGGCAATAAGGTTGTCCGGAAGTACTGTGGATAAAAAAAAGATAGGTATATCCTGGGTTTGCAACCCAGTTGGAGAGAAGTAAAGCAAGTACATATAAACAATAGAATTTATTTATTTATTCAATAAATATGTATAGCTTATTAAATGACAGGTACTGGGGTACAGATAATGGCCCTTCTTTCATAAAAATTAAAGTCTATGGAAAGACACATTGTAAATAAACAGTATACATGGAAGTGTATACAAATGTTTAAGGTGGATAATAAAGGTGGGGAGGGCTCCATTAGTCGAATGAAAAACATAGGCCAAAGCAGAATGGAGACAATGGATTAAATGGTAACCTATGAAGGGCCACTAAGTAACTGATCTAATGAGGTAGAGATGCTGTCTGGGGACAGGGGGAGGGGAAAAGGCTGTGAAGGACCTTGAAAAGCATCTAGAGAATTTGAGAATAAAACAAAGCAATTAATAGCCAAGAAAGTAGTCTGTTTTTAAAATGAGTATAACAGCAGGTCTCGCCTCTTTTGTCTATAGTGAGGATTTACTCTTTCTCCTATGATTGAAGAATTTTGCAGATGAGGAAAAAGAAGTCAGGGAATGGAACGGAGGACTTGTAAGAATTTGCCACATGTGTCTCTAGTTGCCATGGGTTTTACTTATGTACCAAACTGAAAGCATAAGTAGAGAGAAAGTGGATCCAAAGTGCTACTTTTAAATCTAAGATAAGAACAAAAATGAAAAGCATATAATCATATTATTGAATTTGGAGCAACTCATAATAAATAGTTTGAGCTTTTCTCAGCCCTAAGTGCACTTGATTATGCTACTATTTGTTATGCAATTAATAGAGCTAAATATTTCCTATGTTTCAAGTATTACTGAGTAGTCCCATGGATGCCAAGTAATAGAGAATCCCTAGGAAAATTTTGAAATATATGTTCTTTTCCTGACTTTACTTCAGCATAGTCATCAACTTTTCTACATCTCATAGCCTGACATTTTCCAGTGTCTACTCAGGCAAACTAAATAAGTAGATAGAAACAACTTTCAGAAACACAGCTTTATTAATTAAAACTGATCTTTTTCTTATTTAATATTTGAGTTATTTAGTATCTCCCACTCTGCCCACCCAAAGAGGTCTTATATTTGTATATAACAAAAGGGATTTAAAAAATTAAAAAACAAAACAAAGCATTAAATAATAACTGCCTACATAATTCACTAGATCCTGAAAAATAATTTTTATTTGAATGAATTTATGGTTTACAAATGAGGGCAAAGTTGAATATAAAATTCTAGAGTTTTTTTAATTTTATTTCTAAACCACACAATCAGCTATCTAAAAATTATATAGAAGAACCACAACATATCAATGCTTTAAAGTAATTTCTCCAGGAAGCAACAAAGATATTTTATTACTTTCAGAGGAAATGCATCTAAATTATGATAGTTAATTATTTTCTAGGTTCTTTACCTTCCCTCTCACATAATTTATGAGTCTGAATCTATGTCTTTTGTTAATGAACATTAACATGAGTGCTTAGCTGAAAAGCACTTCTGTTCTTGCATCATAATAAATCTGAATGTATGTTCTAGTGATGTTGGTGAAACTTGCGATGGTGAAAACATATTGCATAAATACATCTTCCAAGGTTTTTCAATTTTACTCTTTTCCTGAAACAGATCTGTTGGAGGCAGTGGGAATGGCCTCAGGTGTTAGAACTGTGGGGTCAGACCGGACCTGGGTTCAGCACCTCAGTACTTGAATTCTGGCTAAGCAAGAACTCAGAGCCAAGACTCAAACTATAAGAGAACATTTATTTGGAAAATCACAGAGGTAGCAGAAGTAATTTATAGAAGAAATGGGCTTAGGAAGTAAGTTGTAGAGGTAAAGGAAGGGCCCTTGGAGCTTAGAAGTGAGGGCGGTAAAGGTGATGGTGCCTGGGGGGATCGGGAGGGGGAGGGGAAAGGGAAAGGCCCCGGTGTTCTCCCAGGAGGGGGAGCACACTGGGTCCTCTTTCCTAAGGGTTTGAAGGGTGGAGATTTTAGGGGAGGTCCCAGGGGAAGATCTCAATAGAATATTCAGCTGCTTACTAGGTGTGTTCTTTTGGGGGTTGAGGTCTCTACTGATTGATTGGTTGGCACCAGGGCAGGGGGTCATTATCCAATGCAGGTGGTCCTGGGGCAGCCATGGCATTGCTTGTCTGCTTTTGCTGCTTTTCTGGGCCTGAGGCTGAAATAAAACTAGGCCTAGATGTTATCTCTAGAGAGGAAATGTCAGGCGGTCCAAATCACATGACCAGCCATATGCTAGGGGAGGAAAGGTCACCCTGGGGGCCAGGTCCCACCCTACAATGTCCTTTTTGAGGTGTGCAGGGCTTTCTGCCCTGGTGACCTTCTGTACCTGGCCCATTGTCTTTGCTCTGTTCATGTCTGTCTAACTTCCTACAACAGATCCTCCCCTCACATCCCTTAGAAGAAACTAAACCCCAACACCTTGATTTCAAACTTTCAGCTCCTACAGAAAATTCCCGGATGATTGATTTCAGGGACACTGGCTGCACACTCTGCGGCAGCTGCTTGGCCAAGGGCTCCAGCTCCAGGGCCTGGAACGTCATCTCAGCATGTCCTATGGGTGCCATCCTCACCTTGGATAAACCGGCTGAGCAAACTCTTCCTCTTCCTGCCTCCCTCCATACAGGATGGGGCAAAAGTAGGTTTCCAGTTGTTCATATGGAAAATAATACAACAATTAATTAATAATAATATAAGCATAAACTCCGTTTTTGGCATATTAAACCTACTTTTGCCCCACACTATATTTCTTTCCTTTTCTTTCTGATTTTTTCTAGGTCTCTTTGTCTCTAATTCCTCATCATTTTTTTTTTTCACGTTTAATTTTTATTATATTCTTCTTGTTCCTGCTTTCTTTTTCCAGACATATTCCTCTTTTTATTTAATGGTATGTCTGCCTCTTCTTGTTTTTCTTCTGGAGCTGTTTCCTTCTTCCTTTCCAGTGGTAGTTGTTGTTTCGTTCTGTCTTGCTCTTCCTTTCTCTATGCTTGGCTCATCTCCCTTTTCTCTGCCTAATAGTTTTCTCTATTTCCATGCCAACCTGGTATTTTTTCTTCTGTTTCTCTTTCTCTCTCTTTATTCTTTCGTTTTTCTTCTTTCACTTTTGGCCCTTTTATTTATTTAAGTGACAAGGCCCCTGCCTGACACTTTTGTTTTTATTTATTGATTTGAGAGAGAGAGAGAAACATCAATTTGTTGTTTCACCCATTTATGCATTCCATGGTTGTCTTTTGCATGTGCCCTGACCAGGGATCGAACCCACAGCCTTGGCACATTGGGACGACCCTTCAATCAACTGAGCTATCCAAGCAGGACTTGGGCTTTTCGTTTAAATACCTATCTCTATTTTATTATCTTTGTCTCTTTTTTATCTCTCTTTTTCTGTGGGGATCTCAATTTGTCACTACCTACTCTTATTTAAGTCTCTACAGGGATGTAGATAGTTCATTTCCTTCTGTATTCTTTTCTGTTTCTACCTTATCCTCATCAACCAGTATCTTTTTGCATTCTTTGCGTCTTCCTTTTCTTCCCCTTCGTTATTTGTTTTGTATCTTACTAAATCTCCTACTGAATCTTTGTTTTCATATTCTTTCTTTTCTTCATTGTCTTTTTCTCTCCTTCTGGTTTTGTGCGCACACACACACACACACACACACACACACACACCCTGTTCCTCTGTATCCTTTTCTTTTATCTGTATTTTTCAGTCACATTTTGGCTTTGTCTGTCCTTGTGTTGTGTGTGTGTGTGTGTGTGTACACATGCACACATGAGACAAAAGGGGTGGGGAAGAGAATGTGTGAGGCTAGAGCAGCGATTTTCAACCGTTTTTGTCTCATGGCACACAGAAACGAGTTACTAAAATTCTGCAGTGTGCCAAAAAATATATTATTTTTTTGCCAACATGAAAAAAAAAATCAGTAAAATTTTGATTGATTTACACAAACATACACACACACACACACACACACACACACACACACACACACTAATAGTAATTACTTACCCTTTTTGCTCCAGAATGACTTTTTAAACAACCAGGTGCCCAGAAGTATGTAGGACTTTTGGTACCAAGAATTAACCAATCAGACACAACCTTATTTTGCAACGTGACCAATAAAATGCAACACTATCATATGACCTATAAATTTATGGTTCAAGACAGGGCATTCATACTAATTGGCTATTTTGTTGGCTATTGTCATTGTTTTATCTGACAACCTAAGGGAAAAGATGTCGGTGTCCCAGACTAGAGTCAGGTATTGCATGTTTTAAAAATTCTTGTGGCACACCAGTTGAAAATCGCCAGGCTAGAGAGTTACCCAGAGGCTGGATCTGTGGCTTGTTACTTTGGTTACCTGTGAGAATCTTCTGATTTAGTTATCTGGGATGTGGCCAGTGAATCTAGTAAGCATCTTGGGTTGAGACCCATAGTTTAACGATGAAAGCCCTCAAAAGCCCAATTAATCACATGTACTTCATGCAATAATCAATAGACAAAGGAGGTTTTGAGGATTATAGTGAAATAAGATCTCTGTGTGAGAGATCATCTGAAAACATTGTGGGCAAAACTTGGAAGCAAATAAACTAATGGGAATTCCTATCTATCTTATCAGGCCTAATTCAAGTAGCACTTCACCAAGCTTCCATCTGAAATTCATTTATTCTTCCACAAAACCTCCTGAAATGTTTTTCTGTGCTGCACCTCTTATCAAACTCCAGCTCATATTTTAATTACTGTCCATTTGTCTGCTCTCCCCTAGACTGTAACTATGTTGGTGGCAGGACTAGGGCATTTTCTCCAGTTTTCTTAGGATAGTGTCTAGCCCAGAGTTCTCATTATATAAGTATACAACTTTTCAGAGTCGTTATCAGTATCAGTATCAGTTTAATTGAGTTAAGTAATATCATACTTGTCTTCAAAACCATTAAATTGATAATATTATTGACTGGGAGTCAGTGATACAGCAGGCTGTATGTAGAGCTGGAGATAGAATTTGTTCACTCCAAAAATATAACATTTACTAAGTGATGGGATAACTAACAAGAATAGGGGTGCATATAGTTCCAAACTTGGGCACGAACTCTGGAGCCAGATGTCCTGGGATTGAATTCCAGATTGGCATCTTGCTGGTCGCATGTGCAGCGAGGGCTGAGGCGGTGCCTGTTTTCCAGTTGTGGTCCTCTGTGGCTACCGTACGTGCCAAGTTGGCTTAGGATATACTCATCCCTGAAGGCCCGCCCCGGCCCCAAGGTTCAATGTGGCTTTGTTTAACTACATTTGAATATTCTTTACATTTCTATAATTTATTTATTTATTTATTTTATTATTAGGGAATGTTAGATTTTTTTATGTCAGTTAAATATTGACCCAATCTCCCTTCTCTTCAAATCAACTTGAAGAAGGATCAAATGTTCCAAGTTGTTTTTCCATCTGGAGACTAATTACGGAATGAGATTTCAGATTCCACCATTTGAACCTTTAGCAGGAAAGAGGATTTCACACTAGTAAACTGCAAATTTTATTGTACAATTTCTCTTACAGAACCAGGGTTACCTTTGGAGTGGACTTGCTGTGGGAAGTAGTTGTGGGACGCAGAAGAGTGTCTGTAAGCTCACCGGATGCTGCCCTTATCCACAAGGTAACTGCTAGACCTTGGCAGGTCTGCAGCATTACAGAAGTAGCCGACTGTGGTCAGGCTATGCCTCACAGCCTCACTGGTATACTACTGTTCCAAATCTCTCCACGCTCAGTTCCCTTCTACTTCTGACTTTCTTAGCTTCACATATTTTGAGTCATTCTTTTTAGGTGTCAATCTGATCTGGTAATCTGATCTTGTTGTGTTTATATTAACATGTACCAAAGAGCCCTCATGGGATGCTGATCCCTGTAACTGCCCTTCACTGCCATACTGTGCAAACATGAAATCAAGATAGCCATGAGCTGGGAGTGGACCTGAGTACATCACTGGATGAACCTTGGACCAATGCCTCTTCCAGTGGAGAAGGCCCAATTCTCAAATATAGTTCTCCATGAAAGCTTGAAGCCTGGTAATAGCTAGTAACTCATGTCCAAGATCACTGTCAAATTAGTCTTGTTTGTAAGGAACAAACTAATAGAGGAGCAATGATCAAGAGTTTTATTGCTTTCATTTCTTAGTGCAACCTGAAAGAACCTGCTTTGTAACTCCAAGGAACAGGAGTGTGAGGCCTACCGGGAACGGACTTGAGTATTATCATTTCCCATTCAGTTGGGTTTAGCATTTCAGACATTCTACTACTTTTTTTTTAATCCTCATTCGAGGACATTTTTGCATTTATCTTCAGATAGAGGGGGAGGGATGGGAGGGGAGGTGGAGAGAAACATCAATGTGAGAGGGACACATCGAGTGGTTGCCACCCACAGGACTCCAACCGAGGCCGAGGACAAACTGCAACCGAGGTACATGCCCTTAGCGGGAACCGAACCCAGGACTCTCTGGTCCGCAGGCCAACGCTCTAACCGCTGAGCCAAACCGGCCAGGGCTCTACTAGTTTTTACTCTATATTCACAGAGTAGTTACTCAATAATACTTGTTGCTAAATGAATGAATTAGAAATTTCTCACACTTTTCCCTAGAGAATCTAGTGACCCTGTCTTCTCCCAAACCCATATTATTAATAGCAACATCAAGAAATTAGAAATAAAATTATTTCCAATATTCCAGTCTTTTGTACTGACCACAGAGATTAAAGGCTTAAGGGATTTACCAAAGAAGTGTCTATTATTAAACAAACATACAGCCTGGCCAGTATGGCTCAGTGGTTGAGCATCGACCCATGCACCAAGAGGTCACTGGTTCGATTTCCGGTCAGGGCACATGCCCAGGTTGTGGGCCAAATCCCCAGTGAGGGGGCATGCAGGAGGCGGCCAATCGATGTTTCTATCTCTCCCTCTCCCTTCCTCTCTCTCTAGAATCAATAAAGGAAAAATTAAATTAAAAAAAACAATCTTTCTCTCCAGCAATAATACTAGTTCAGAATGACAAGATAATTAGAAATACTTTATAAGACTCACAGAGACTGAAACAGAAATGAAAACTTCAGACAGGAAAACCGAGGTTAATAACTCTGTTTTCACAAATTAACCACTATTTTTACGGATCCATAACCTATCTCTGAAAATGGTAAGTTCTAGTGGACAGTGTGATGACTCTGTCACTTGGATTTTTTCATGATACAAACCTCAAATAGCACCAAATATGCTACTTGAAACCACAGTTCTCTTTATTTTATTTTTTCACAAAAAGCTGGATTTATTGTTCTGACAACTGCACAGGAACTTTTAGTTTGTTCATGTTCCTGGCATCACAAATCTGAAATACAGTTTTGCTCAATTAAAAACATATTCTCTGAAGAGTGATTAGGTATTTTTTTTTTAAAAAATCAATCATCATATGTAGGATATCTTAAAAATCTTTGCCAAGCAAGATACTCACTTTATATTTTTAAACCTCTGCATAAAAATGAAAATACAAATCAAGGCATACAAACTTCATTTTGTTCTACATTTTAAAAAACCATCCTTTGTTTCCTTTAACAGATTCCCATCCACTGCAAACTATTTTGAAACTCAACTGCCTGTTTAAGACAGAATGAAAGAATTTTAGTGTATCTTTGCTAAGCACTGTCTTGACTGAACTGAACTGAACCAAGAACTCCATCAGGATCCTTGTGGCCTCCCAGCCATGCCTTTCCGCAGATGAGAAATCTCACCGTTGCTGGAACTCACACCTGCTATGTCTAAATGCGCTGCTTTCTTTCAGGAACACTGCAGCTGGGCAGGCTCCTGCGGACCTATATTTTCCAATGTTATTAGCACCAGCAAGCTGGCATTGCAAACTGTCTTCATACTGTTCAATACCACTGTTCTCTTTAAAAGTAGGAATCTGTGTTTCTTGGCAAAGATCAAGATCAAAGATCAAATAAAAGATTCTTAGCCTGAGGTCTACACGCCTTCTCTCTCTGCACTGTATGGGAGTCCACCGCAAAGAGATGAAATTTATAAATAATGATCTGGAGCCTCCAGAAGATTGCATGTTGGAGGGTTCTATTTCTGATGACAAAAGTGGAATTGATCCCTATAACTCAGGGTATTTGGGCACAATTAAATGAGAATCAGAGACCTCCTCCACATCCCACACCAAACTCATTTTTCCCTCTTTCATTCTTTATTTTTTTTCTCTTCATATATTTTGTTTTTCTACTTCTTTTTTTTTTTTTTAAATCCTCACCCAAGGATATGTTTTACTGATTTTAGAGAGGGGATAGAGAAATCTCAGTGTATAAGGAAAACACAGATTGGTTGTGTCCTGTTCGTGCCCCCACCAGGGATGAACCCGGTAATGTGCCTTGACTGGGAATCCAACTGGCAGCCTTTGGCTGCACGGGACCACCCTCCACCCATGTGAGCCACACCCGTCAGGGCTCTACTCCCTTACTTTTTTACACCAACGTAATTATCAGTATTGCTTGCTGAAATTCATCACCCACGGTACATGGTGGTAATTGGGAGAGAAATAACATCCTATAAATTGGTCTAGCACAATTTCTGGCAAATACTCAACATGTGACTTTTGCTTTTCTTCTTTTCTTAGCGCCAGTCTACAATGCAGCCAGAACTATTCAGCAAATATTTGAGCTTTATCTGTCTTTGAACTGAAGAACTACTTTGCTGCATGAAGAGTTACATGGATGCTATGTAATTTTATGTTCTTTTTTTTTAATGTATCAATTATTTAGAGAGAGAGGAAGGGAGAGAGAGTGAAACGCTGATTTGTTTTCCACTTATTTATGCATTCATTGGTTGATTCTTGTGTGTGCCCTGACCTGGGTTCAATCCTGCAACCTCAGCATATTGGGACGATATTCTAACCAACTGAGCTACCTGGCCAGGGTAATTTTATGTTCTGTTCAAAGAGTTGATAGAATATAGATATCATTCATATAAAATTTTAAAATATACACCAATTTATTATGTTTTACATGATATAAAATATCTATAGTGGGGAAAAAGTTTATTTTCTAAAACTGTCAATGAAATATCAGATACATTCCTAACGTGAATGGTAGGTTTAGGAGTGATAAAACTGCTTTCTTCAAAGACACAATGTTAACTCTGTCCCTCTGCTGTTACTCTTTCATTCAAGGTCCCTTTTGTCTTTCAATAAATAATCAGTCACATTCTGGCAACCTACTCTGGTAATTAAAGTTGGAATCATTCATTCTTTCCATCATTAGGTTCTGCTTTTTCCAATCAAGAGCTTGTGTGACCGACACAGCCAAATTTAAGGAATGTACCCACCCTGGGTTTCCACATCCATCCCAGCACAATCTGGCATCTCATCCTCATGGAATCCAATTAGTGACCGGCCGAGTCATGTGCTGCTGTCTGAAAAATGTGTCTGCTTGTTTTCTAATTCAGTAAAACTACTGGTTCAAATGTGAAGCTGGTGAGAGAAAGATGAAGCCAAAGCTGGTACCTGAGGAGTTATTTTGGAATAAAGCTGTAAGGCCTTCCACTCAATTCCAATTAATAGGCCATTGTCTCTTCTGCCTTCATTAGAAAGAAACAAAAACAAATAAAATAGTATCTGCTATGATCAACAGTGTTGAGTCCCATGAACATTTGTTTAGGTTTACTTCCTTGCCTTCCAAGAAAAATTGATATTTAAACACTAGTTCATGATGATACTATTTAAATTTACTGTTACAAACATAAAAATAAAGAAATGTCACTTGTAGCAAAAAATTCTAATTAAAATTTTTTGATTTTCATTATTTAATTTCTAGACAGCAACAGAGGTAAGAATTTTTTAAATGTGATTTCTATCACAAGAGAATCTTGTTTTCTCAAAAAAGGACCTTTTGCAAATTCCAAGAAGGTCAAAGTACCATAAAATAATCAAGGTCTGCCCATCATAAGTAAAACCCTTCAACTATTATTGAAACAGAAGTATAATCACACCCAGGAAAAAGATGTCATCAGCAGAGAAAAGATGACTTAAGGACGCTTTCTGTTCTCCAAAACTGATGGACACGAGTGAGCTCTGATGTCATTGTGCTTAGCAACGGCCTCATCCAGATCCAGCTGTACACCGTTTACGTTCACTTCCATACAGCCATTGTAAAAGGCATTCACTGGTGTCGCAGTGAACGGAATAACTGAAAAAGAGAGTATTCAAATATTAGTCCAAGACTCTTACCATCTTATTTGCAAACAGTTAGAGGAATTATTCAGACTTCCCATTTCCAACCCAATTCTAACCCCAAAGGAAAAAATAATGTAATTCTCTTTAATACATTTATATTAAGAGACCCCTATGTATATAAGGCATTGTGCCTGGCACTGAACTCAGCATACATGCGTTCCTCTAATTTCATAAACACAATCAGTGCCATCAAACCTAAGGCACACACACTTAAAGAAGAAACGAGCACATTCTTTCTTAATGTTATTCTTCATTATCGTCTCTTTAAATCTGAGCAACAGTTTAAGCATTGTTAAATCACTTTTCCAACTCTAAATTATAGCTACATAGAAATCTGTTTTAAATGCCATGATAAATATATCTTTTTTATTATTACTGGAATAAAAGCAAATTTCTATATTTTCCAAAGAAACAGTTTCTTGCTGAGCACACTGGCAGACCATGATAGGGAATTCACTTTTATGTAATGTTCAGTTTTAAAAAATAACAATTTTAATGATGCTTCAGTGAATAGTTTACGGCCTCTGGGCCTTTCTCCACTTTCACTCTCTTTATCAAACTTAATACTTAGGTAACACCCTTGGATTCTTAAGAACTATGATTCATCTCAAAAACATCCATCTCTTTGTTGCTTTCTCTTTTTTGGCATCTCCTCTCCATGAATCTTAATTCCCAATACGTATTCTCAGTCCTTATTCTTATTCCTCAGTACCTTATGCAAAAACATATACTTTACATTTTCCACCTCTAACTTGACAATACACTTTTCTGTGGGCTTATAGCATTTATTAAGAGACCCTTTCAAGTCTGGCTGAGCACTATAGATTATGCCATTATTATTTAAAAAAAACCTCAGGATTATCAATTTTCCCTGATTTTTAATTCATAACATGCAGTTTAACATGCCTATCTTGCATAACAATTATAATTTACCTATCCCACAGTTTACACTCTTACTATCTCCATTTTCAGTTCCCTTAATTTTCCTCACTTTTTTTCTAAACCCATCTTGCCAGTCTTCAATGCTGTTGCCAAAGTGCTGAAACCACTGAAATGTTCATATTTTTACTTCTTTTGGACTCTTGCATTGCTTGTTTGATTTCCTAAAATTGCATTCAAATAATTTAGTAGGTGGATTTCCAATGTAGAAATCCATTATTCATTTGAACTATAATTCTTAATAATTAACCATGCTAACTTAACTAACTTCCTAATAATCAACCAACTTACTTATCTTTATCTATCTGTCTATCTATCTATCTATCTATCTATCTATCTATCTATCTATCTATCTATTTAAACTGTTAGAGCCTATTTACTTCTATTTCCCAAAACCCAGATAAAAATTCCATACATGGGAAATGAAGACCCTGATCAGTTCAAGTGATATAGTGAAGGTTGCTATAAGTCCAGACGTCAAACTCAGAATTCTTCCCATAAGGATAACCTGCAAAGTTATTTGAGAATTCTTCTAAAGAACTTTCTGCTTCAATATTTTTTTTGCCATTTAAAGTAAAATATTTATGCCCATTTCCTATTTTCCATTTTTTGTTGTTGTTGTTGTTTTTGTTGTTATTGATTTTTAGAGAGAAAGGAAGGGAGAGGGAGAGAGAGAGAAACATCGATGAAGGAGAACATTGATTGGCCTCCTCCTGCATGCCCTCCAATGGGGATTTGGCCCACAACTTGGGCATGTGCCTTGACCAGGAATCGAACCGGCAACCTCTTGGTGCATGGGTCAATGCTCAACCACTGAGCCACACTGGCCAGGCTCATATTTTCCATTGTTAAGTTAAAGATGAGCTTGCTTTTCCTCCATTTTTCCCCATCTTGGTGTGAAATCTCCACCCATGCTATTTATTGCTCATGCCAGATACCTAGGAGATCCTGTACCTGCCTTTCAATCATTAAGCCTATTATTTTTGTTTCTGTTATACATCTCCAATCTATTCACTGTATTCCATCTCAACTGCCATGACCCTAGTTCAGCACCTTCCTCATCTGTAAAATGCAGATAATGATAGTACCTACCTCACAGGACTATTTTGAAAATTCAATGAGTGTATCTATTTGAAGCACTCTGAACACTTCCCAGACTGTTTATTATGCACCAACTGATGGTAGCATAGTTGTCACTGCTGTTATTAATACTGCTTCTTCTTTGGGACTACTTTAGGAGCCCCAACTCATCCTGTCAATTACTGCCTCCCATGTGTCCATCTCCATCCATTACACTGGGTGCTATATTGATGATATACAACTTCCTTGCCTAAAACTTTTTAATGATTTTTATAGCTCTTAAAATAAGACCCAGGACCCTGCGCCAGGTCTACAAACCTCCTAATTCGCCCCCTCACCCCACCCCGTTCAGAGCCTTATCCTCTCTGCTCAATATGCTTTCACCATACTCATCTATATATTCCTCAAGCATGTCGACCCCTTCCATTCTTCCGGAACACAGACCATTTTACCTGCAAATTAATGCCAATCCCCACCCCCACCACCTGGTTAAATTCACTAAATCCTTCAAATATCAGATTTATATCTTGGAGGAGGTAGAAGAGGGTAAAGGAGGGATAAATGGTGATGGAAGGGGACGTGACTTGGGGTGGTGAACACAATCCAGTATACAGATGGTGTGTTATAGAATTGTACACCTGAAACCTATATAATTTTATTAACCAATGTCACCTCAATAAATTCAACAAAAAATAAAATTTTAAAAATATCTGATTTATATCTTAATCTCTTCTTCAGGAAGCTTGTTTCTAGCCTCCAAAACCAGAATAATTCCCCATTTTCAGGCTCTAAAAGCAACTCATACTTTTTCTTCATGGAAGTTATGACAATTTTAATTTTTAAAACATTTTCCTAATCACTAGTGTAATGCCTGCCTCTGCCACGAGATTGTAAAAGCCTTAATAGCAGGGAGCACATCTATTTGTTTATTACTGTATTCTTAACGCCTAGGACGTAGAGTTTTAAAAAATATTGGGTGAGGGATGGATGAATTAAAGAATAAATATTGAATTCACAAGACTATGTGAGGATGAAGTGAAATAATAAATTCTTTTTGGCAAAGATAGTTAAATGAGGCATAATTTGGTTAGTTTCAGTTCACATTAAAAAAAAAAATGTCAATACAAACACTCAAGAAAAGAATACTGGATACTAGAATTTTTTCTTCCCTTCTGGATGCCCTTTTACTAAAATTACATATTTAAAATACTATCAATTTGATTAAAAATATACTTTTTGAAACTGAAGAATACATAAGCAGATACCTGGAAGGCCGCCCAGGTAAGTGGCTACTGTTCCTTTCATTGCTTTGTCCAAGATGTCAAATTGTCTTTGAAGATCTTCGGCGTAGATGATGTTATATTTAAGTGGAGTCCACAGCTCCAGACGTCTTCTGTTGATTCTGAATTCCAGATGGGATTGTTGATTGGAACATAGACCTAAGGCCTCTATCCGGGATATTACTGTGTTTTCAACAGATACCAGGATATCCTGAAGAACAGGCAGACTCAGTATGAGCAAGTACTGATGGTAATACCACTTAGGAGTGACTTAGGGTTCTTGAAATAAAAAACTGAATTTCAATGAGAAAACAATGTATGATAGAGCCTCCAAGTTTAAATGAAAAAATTACCAGTTATTATAATAATCGTACTTTTAGACTATACGTTAGTTTTATAAACTTCAGGTTTAGTTAAGATGCAAATGTATGGTGGCTTCCGAAAAGTCAATAAACCAACACAGTTGTGATACCAACGGGAACCTCAAGTAGTGTCTTAAGCAATATTTTTTCTGTTCATGAGCCTTCCTAACTTCAAAGCTAACATATAAAAAAGAAAGGAGTTGAATCACTATTTGTTGGGAAAAAGACTTGGGAACTTTAAAGTGCTTTAGTAATCACATGCCAACAAGACTGACGGGATTTTTGTGCCACCCAAGCAATCCTACAGACTGGGGACAACATGTATGAGGAAACTCGGGAGACAGCAAAACCAGGCATTGCCAGCAGTGCGTTACAGAGTATGTATCAGAAGAGTCTCAAAAGAGAAAATGTATTTATTTTGCTGAACTTTTCAAACTACTGATACACAAAATTACTCAACTTGTTGAGAGCGATCTATGCATATAGCTTATATGCGTATAGAGGAAATGTGAAACGTAAGAGAGAAAATAAAATCAAAACTAGGGAGATGCAGTGTTGTCATGCTTCCCAGATGGTAGAAAGACAGTCTGAAGTGTTTACTCAGGAATCCAAAGTACCTATGTTAAGTCTATACATCTCAAATACAAGTTATTCGAGAAAATCTGTTACTGTGTTATGCATTCCATATCTCTGAACTCATTAAGACTTAAAGATGATCAGCTGAGATGTTCCAGAATGATCAGTAGTGTGTAGAATAATGTTATAAAACAATGTACACAGATCTTGAGAAAGCAATCTGACATACAAAAATGGGGCCATGGAGACAAACACAAAGAAATAAAATAAATATCAAAGATATGGCTGGCAGGAGTTAACCTCCACTGCATGAACGTTGTGTTAGAGATAGGAATTCCATTTTGTTTTATAAAACAAAACAAACAAGCAAACACAAATCTGAAATCCCAGTGCAGTAAGCTCCTGTGGTGGTAGATTGGAGATAAAAACTCAGCAGGATCTTTTTAGGTTGCTTATGGTTAAGCATTAGGAACTCCTCCAAGTCATCTTTTAAGTTGCAAACAGCACCCTTTTTACTACTACAGGCATTATTCAATTACGTCTCTTCCTAAAAGCTACAGAGAGCATCCAGGCCAGCCTTGGCACCAATGCAAGCTTCTTGCTGTAACTTGCTGGAATCCACAGCGGATGACACATGGGCAGAGCTCTTCGCCTCCAACAGAAAGCTGAATAATACAGACCTTCTGATAACTCTCATGTTTCCTTTGAAGCAAGAGTTTTTCCTGTTCTTCCTCCTAATTTCAAATCAGAGTTGCCAGCAAGAAACCACGTGAACTGGCTTTAGTTTATTCTAGTCTTTCCAAATTTACTCATGGGAGAAAAGATTAAGGGTGCCAGAAAGCATAAACATTATAATTAGGCACTGACTATCTGAGAGCAGGCTGCAGTCAGACTCATTTCCATTGTGCTGGTACAGACTGATTCCCGTGATTCCTCATGGATTCTGTCCTAGGGTGGATCCCTGTATGCTGGGAAGGCTCCAAGCAGCCTGTGTGTGAGTCTGTCTAATCTTAGCTACAGATGTAATAAAGCTTTTCAGTTTTTCGCCCTTACTTCTTGGTTCAGACCTTGGAATTAACCCAGCAAAAAAGTAACAATAATGAACATTTATTGAGTCTTTAATTATGTGCTAGAGATTATATCAAATATATTACATCAGTTATCTCATTTAATCTTCAAAATAGCACTTTGAGAAAAATACTGCCATTATATCCATTTTACAGATTACAAAAAACAAAAAACAAGGATCCTAAAGGGTTAGAATCAGTTACCTGCAGATTTTCAGAGGAGGAGTCGACCAAAGACAAGGCAAAGGGCACTGTGTCACCTGTAACCAAGGCAAACATAACGCCAGTGCCCGTGGATGGGCGAATATTCAAAGACACATTTACATGCCAAGCCTCAGAATTCGATATATTATCTGTTTAAACAAAACAACAAAATTAGAATGAAAGCACAGCAGAAAGAATTGTTACAATCTTCTTAATACTCAAAGCCATTCTGTGTAATACTAGAGATTTTAGTTCTCCCTGCTCGATGATCTATAAAACCTAGGCAAAACAAAACACAAGAAACAAACTAATGCAGGCAAGCGACACGTAAACGATCCCTTCTTTCTGTTCTTCCCAGAGCAGAATTCTGGACCTGGCATGTGGTCTACTGTGACTTTCCCCATTCATTCTTTAACAGCTCCTCCTCCTGCTCTGCGGCTCCACCAAGGCACACGTCTCAGA
Organism: Tadarida brasiliensis; assembly: GCA_030848825.1. NCBI lineage: Eukaryota > Metazoa > Chordata > Mammalia > Chiroptera > Molossidae > Tadarida > Tadarida brasiliensis. Next base: position 86,754,330 of record CM061260.1, on the reverse strand, counting down.
GCCGTCGGATTTTAACATACACATTTAGGAGGCAGTTCAACAACTATATGTACTATTTCTGAGGGAAAATTTGGATATAGCTGCCATCACAACCCCACCACTTCTCATCCACAAAGATGTTAGAGCACTAGAAAGGAAAAAGATGATTTCTATGCATGGGGGAGTTGGCTAGTTTGATGATAGAGAAATACTCTTAAGTCAACACCTAACTTTCACATTTGAATAAAAACTCTTCTCTGTGATTCTCTTGCCATAATGCCTAACATTCTTTTGCTTACTTAGTAGGTTAATTGTCTACCACACTGGAATGCAAGCTCTCTACATGTCTGTACATCACTTTGTTTTCCACAGAAGTCACTCAACACATATTTGTTGAATTAATATGTTTCCAAAATAGTTTGATTCCTAAAAATATTAGCTCACAATCTGAATGAAATCTTCCTAATGTAATATAAAGTAATATGTAACAATAACTCAAATACCACTTAGAAGCTTTGAAAGGGTGAACAGAAAAAAATAATTTTCCTTTGACAAGATGTTCCTCCATTTAGACACATCTAATGCTATTACATTTTTTCCTTATTCTCCTCTAATTCCCACCCAAGAGAAAAAAATATATATTATATATAATCAATTTGAAGTAAGTAAATTTATTATAAGGTATTAACAAAGTAAACTGAAATGAATGTGCAAATGAACAGAAATTATAATGAAACATTAAATATTAATGTTAAAGTAGGTCTCTTTCAAGTTTCCCATTAAAAAAAACTAATTGCTTATTAAAGTATTTTTTCAGATACAGTATAACTCTTATTTTCATTTTCTTTTCTGAGATTTTTTTTTTCTTTCAACAAATTGTTGTGGGCCAATTATTTTCCTATATTCAGTCATCAACCCAATTTAAACATGTTTTTTAAAAATCCTTCATTTACAGAACAGAAGTAAAAGTTAAAAACACTGTATAAATTTATGTTAGAAAAACACAAAGTACTGGTATGAGGCTCTTCCTTAAAACTGTAGTAAGTGTTTTTTAGGCTGCAAATGAACACAGTTAAAATATAATTTTTTCTTAAAGCAGAGATATCAGATTAATACTAGGGAAAATTATAATGTAAACTCATAGTAGCTCAAATAATGAACTCCTAAAACAGAAAAAGACAAAGAACCCAATAAAATAATTAAGATATAGCACATGAAGAGATACTCAACTTCAGTAGAAATTGGGATAATACTATTTAAAACTATGTACAAGATTTAATTTTTCGACTCTGACTGAAAAGAAATCTCAAGCATAAACATATTTATTCTGTTGGTAGAAGTATAAATTGACAAAACATCTTTGGAAGAGAGTCTGATCAACCAGTAAGAATTATACATTTGCATAATGCAGATTGAGAGAAATAATCTGAGAATTTCTCCTACAGAATTAATTACATAAGGGTAGAATGATGTATGTCCAAGAATATTCATGGAAGTATTATTTGTAAAGGTGAAAACCTGGGATCAGTCTAGCAAGTCCACTTAGGCTGTAGAAAACTGAAAAGAGCACAGCTCCGACCATTACAACATCAAGAGCTCAATTATCTACATTAGCACAACTTTTCTTAGGCTATCAAAGAGCTGAGATTGCAGAACAACTAACTAAAACCTAAAAGAAAAACAGGTGCTTCCAAGGAGGGCGAGGATGAGAGTACTCACTCAAGGCAGACATGAGATGCTATACAATTTGGTAAGAAGAATTTAGGTAAAAATTTTAACAACTTGCCAAAGTCCTAGTGGCAACTGGTGTGATATAGAAGCTCTGGGAATTGCAGACACATGAGAAATTCATTCTCATTCATGAGTTTTCTACACAAACTTTACTGGGTGCTCAAGAGAAAAACTGGGAGCAGAGAGAGATTAAAGAGTGCCTTCTTCCTAGTTCAGGCCTGTAAAGAGGAGCAACCAGCAGGAAAGGCGCAAAGTCCCACCCAGATCCTTCTCTGTCTCTTCTATATGACAAAAGCCTTAAAGCATGGGGGAAAGGTTGCAAACCCGTCACCATTAGGACACATGTGAAGACCCATTGTACCTACAGATTAGGGAAAGGAAACAAGAAAAAACAAAACAACAACAAAAATGATCTACCATGAGGAAGAAACAAAAAAAACACCTTGAATCCTAACCATTAGACACCTCCCCTACTGGCGTGAGGGAGAGAGACGATGAAAAGTACATACAACCCTGAGGCCCAGGAATACAATACTCACCTAAGACTGAATGTGAACCACAGAGAATGCTCTCCCTCCCAGCCCCTGAGCCCCAGACCCCTCTAATATGCTAGCAGGTGTCAAGGAACAAGTAAGAACACTCTGCTGGGTGAGACAAGACCATGGAAAGACACTTTCTTGATGCATATCATAAAGAGAACACCTAAACCTTAGGATGGATTAGCTATTAAGAAAAACCCTCTGGCAAATAAGCCACTACCCTAAGCACAAAATAATATTAAAGAAATTTGAAGAGTAGTCACAGGAACAAAACCTAAGCCACTCAACTCTTGAGTAGATTGATTCAACACCCCTCATTAAGGTCCCAGCAAAAGCGGAGGTGTGCTCATTTCCAGATTTAAATATTATTTATCTCAGTCTCTACTGTTCTACATAAGATGCCCACCTTTAAAACAAAAATTGTGTGATACAGAAGGAAGAAAAGAAAAAAAACAATACCTGGTCAAGAGACAGAGCAATCAACCTGATCAGACTTAGGTTAGATTATGACACAGATAGGAACTATCAGACAGGAAATTTTTTAAAATTATGATTAATATGTTGAAGGCTTCGGTGGAAAAGGTAGACAACATGTATGAACTGATAAGAAATTCCGTGAGCGAGGTGGAAATTTTAAGGATCAAATGGAAATGTTAGAAATGAAGACGAATCCTTTTAATGCATTCATCAGTAGACTCAATACAACTGAGAAATTGTTGAACCTTCCATTTAATTTACCCCAACTTAATCAGGCTATGTGCCAATAATCTTTAAATAATAACATAGGTATATTCTACTAATTTTTTCCCCAATACGCTGGGAAAATTTTATTAAAAATATGCAATATGAATAAGCCTAACACCATGCCTGGCACAAAGTAGGTACGCATCATGTTTACTGAAGGAATTACTGCTGTTTGTCAATGAATAAGTTAATCATTAATGAGAAAAGAGAGATAAAATGGGAAATCACTTACTATAATCTATGCTAAATTGAGCAACTCCAGAACCAGGATAGTAGGAACCCTTCTCCACAGTGATAAAACAATGCTTATTTTGTTTTTCTTGAATAATATCCTCTACTCTTGAAGCTCCTTGATTCATCAAATTCCAGCCTCGTATACATCCATCTAGACGAGGATTAATCTAACAAAATAGAATACACGTCAAGGAGTGCATTTTTAACTTGTAAGTCAGACTGACGGTGGCTTAACTGATGATAGATACAGGTTGTCATTTAGAGGGAAAACCTTTTCTTTGATGGCATTTTAAAAACATTTTAAATATTTTGAATTTTATCTAAAATTTTCTTTTCAAAGTGTTCTTCGGATGGACAGTCTTTTCCAGTAAAAGTGCATTTATGCCATCACAGGCCTCCACTAAGATCCTAATAATTTTTAACACCTCAAGCCCCACCTGCCTCTTCTGTGCCATTCAGGGGTAACTTGTCTATTTTTCTTTAATTGCATTTTCCACACAGGTTTGTCTTGCCATCAGAATCAAGGCGTCTTGAGGAAATAAGGTGTTTCCCTTCTTTGGCCTCACACCATGGCATCCAGTTAGACTGAAGACATGTCATAAATAGTTGATTATTTATGAATAATTTATTTTACTGTTAAAATGTCTCAATTTATCAACTTCAAAGAACAGGTATATTCACTGTGACATGGGTTAACTAATACAGGTTTTATATCATAGCACAGAAATCTTTTAAGTTAAGGCAATTCATTGAATTGCCATGAGTTAAAGATAGGTATAAAATAGTAAATATTTAAGTTAAACCAGCAGGTGCAATGGGCAGATCCACGATTTCAGATGAAATATTTAAAACTCTTCAAGGACAGTGATTAGTCTCCTTCATGAAACATATTCCACAGTTATTTGACAAACATCATATTTAGAAAACCATCTACTGTATGTAACTTCACTTCAGGACAGGCTGCAGTTATACTCCCAGGAAAGATTTCTTAAAAATAAAAAAAGTTCCACCTTATGTGCCATTCTTAGCTCCCAAATTTAAGTCCTAAAATAGACCTAAGGAAGCTCTTTGACTGACTTTACAAAATAATGTGTTTTTTTATTCAAATATATGTACTTATATGTGTAATGGCTAAGTATGGACTATTATAATGTTAGCAGTGAATTGAGGCTTAAGAATTTACAATTTTCCATTCCTCCATGAGTCATGCTGGAGGGCTGATGGGATAAAAAACACAACACTCATTTTCTTATTTCCTTAATGTAATTTCAAGTGCCACTAACGTTATTGTTCCATGTTTAATTCAAGTTGTCACAGTTGGTCTGTTCAATAAAATAACTTCTTTTGATTTTTGTAATATCTTCAAATCTATTGTACAGACAAAAGGAGTTCCTCCAAGATGAGTGATATAAGCTTGGATCATTACCGGTTTAATGAGTGTATTCTCCAGTTTCCGAGGTAATCCTGCAAAGTATACTTTGGTTTCGACAAATCCATCTGTGGCCTTAAAAAGGCTTTTGGGTTTATTTATATCCATTACGGCTTCTTTAGCTATTTTCACACTAATACTCTGTTCTAATTCTTCCACAGAGACCTACAATTAAAAAGACAGAGATTATCAAACAACCAAATAGCGTTGCATGTCATTTTAAATACTAAGTTTGAAAAATCCTGTTACTATTCCAAATTTCAGTACTTTGCAAAGTATTCATTTTAATGTAATTATTAATGTGTTCCAATCCACTTGAAATCTCAAATGAGCCCTGGCCAGTTTGGCTCAGTGGTTAGAGCATTGGCCTGCGGTCCAGAGAGACCCGGGTTCGGTTCTTGCTAAGGGCATGTACTTTGGTTACAGTTTGTCCCCGGCCCTGGTTGGTTGTGCGGGAGGCGGCCACTCGATGTGTCCCTTTCACGTCGATGTTTCTCTCTCTCTCTCTCTTCCTTTCTCTCCCTCCCACTCTATCTGAACAAAAAATGGAAAAATGTCCTCGAGTGAGGATTAAAAAAAAAAAATCTCAAATGATTATAAAAGTGATAAAAATGTGTTTTAAAGTAGTACTTGACTGAAAATTAAATGACTATATTTAAAATATTTTTAAAATCAGTATTATCTTAAATTTAAACATCCGTTTATAATGTGTCCTTTAAACCAGTATGCCATAAAATGAACAGTTTTATGAAAAGTGAGTTACTTTACAAAATCTTAAAAAACTTTTAAGTGTTCTTACTTGGCAATTGTCTGATAGTAGACATATAGAATCAACAATGTAAATAAATTCTTCATATAAATTAAGAGAAATCAGTACATCCAGCATTCTGGTTATTACACACAAATTATATTTTATTTCAAAATTCAAAAGTAATTGAGATCATTAGGAAGCACAATACATGAAATTTAACTTTTTTCCCGCTAATTTTGAAAGTAGTTTGAGTCCTAAAATAAAAGTTAGCAGTCATGGCAAATAACAATAAAAAAATTCTCCTATAAAGGTAATTCAAAGAACCATTGTTGCAATTTCATGTAAAACTGTAGCGCTCAATATGCAAATTATTCATTTACTAATCACTAATGGAAGCCAAACAAGATATATTAAAGCACCACTACAAGAAGAGAAAAACTATGCTCTAAAGTAAAATAAATTTGGTAACATTTACAGATTTAGGTGGTGTGCACTCTGTCCTTACATAGCCTATCATGTCATTTTGCCCTAATGACTATACCGTCCTTAAAGGACATTCCCAATCACTTTCAGGACCTCAGTCTAGCTTGGTTCGCCTACCTCCTTACCATTCCTTCTAAATCTCCTTGCTAGATCCTCATCTTTTTCTCAACCTCTATAATAGGCCCCACAACTCAGCCTCCTGACGTTTTCCCTTTAGCCATGCAAGTATTTCTAAATGGGAATTCTACTGGCCCAATCTAGGGCATTTGGAAAATTTGGGGTGAGGTACTTTTAGTTATCATAATTAGTAGGATGTATGCTGACACTGTAATATGCAAGTAGTTGTGCACAATAAATAATAAAATATCCAATATCCTGCAAACCTTCTAAATATCCCTACTGGAGCCCAGCTGGTGTGGTTCAGTGGACTGAGCATCGTCCCATGGACTGAGAGGTCACTGGTTCAATTCCCAGTCAGGGCACATGCCCAGGTTGCAGCCTCGATCCCCAGTAGGGGGCGTGCAGGAAGCAGCCGATATTTCTCTCTCACATCTATGTTTCTCTCTCACATCTATGTTTCTCTCTCTCCCTTCCTTTCTCTCTAAAAAAAATCAATAAAAATATATTCAAAATAAATAAATAAATATCCCTACTGGATATTCATGTAGGGTATACTCATGCTTATAATTATCTGAGTTTGTGTATATATAAACACAGAATATTCACTGTACTATTTTAGCATTTCTGAATTTTTCAGAATGTAACAGTCTTGTAAACCAAGGATGGATTGATATTTATTTTGTTTGGATCTTTACCAATAGTTTTTAACCATTTTTGAAAGTTACTATTACTGATGGCAACCCCATTTATGCACTTACAGTATTTGAGTTGCCAATACAACACCCAGCATAAGTCTTCATTTGTAGCTTTCATGTTATTCTATGTATAGGAGCAAGATTTGACAAGTATTATACTTGTACTGTTTTTTCTTATAAATTACTTTCCTTCATTTATATCATAATTAAACATTCTATTGGTTTCTATTAGGGATATGTGAAGGTAGCTTACATTATTGATATATTTCATTACAGGAGAGTAAACGAACATTGGAAATATTTGGGCATTGGATGAAAGAGTTTATATCCAATTTCATGGCCTTTAAACCTCTCTTTATGCTGAATATTCAAAAGTTTATATCTACCTTGAAGGCTTGACCTTCAAAATATATTCAGAATCCGATCACGTCTGACACCATCAACACTCTAGCCAAAGTTCCCATCTTCTCTCTACTGAGTTCTTGCAGTAGGCTCCTCACCCCATGTCCTGTTCTACCCTTAGTCTTTACTGTCTAGTTTTCACAAAGCCATGAGGTCCTGACCAGGGTTTTCTTTTAAAATGCAAATTAGATTATGTCATATCTCAGAATCATCCAAGATCTTTCTACTTAGCATAAAAGCCAAGTCCTCAGTATGTTCCCTGAGGCCCTACATGATGTTATGCCAGATCACATTTCTGACCTCATTTTCCATGTACTCTCTTCCTGTCTCACTCCACTGCATCCACACTGACCTCTGTGTCATTCCTCAAACACATCCTCTTGCCTAAGACTCTGTAGTTGCTGTTCACATGGCACAGAATCATCTTTCCCCATATACTTCTCATGACTGTGTCCTCAAGTCTTTGGTCAGATGTAATCTCATCTGAGATAGCTTTCCTGATTCCATTTGCACACTCACCATCATCACTCTCTATTGCCTGGCCTTTTCTTTTTCCTCATAGAATTTATCATTATCTGACATGTCTATTTGTTCATATATTTGTGGTTTTCATCTCACCACTAGAATGAAAGAGCAGTGACTTTGTTTTATTCACTGTTGTATCCTCATCACCTAGAAGAAGGAATAGCACATAAAGTGCTCAATATTTTTCTGAATGAATAAAATCATGATACAAATTATAGCTTTCCAACCAATATTAGGATTAAACCCAAATATAAGCTATAATAATCACTTCTAAAGAATCAATATTTATTTCTATGGGTTATAGCTACCTAAGTACTTAATAATTACACATTCTATTCAATTTATCTGAATTATTAATTATGTCATATATTTTAATTTTAATTTATTTTTAAAGTATTTTATTTAAATTTTCTAAATAATTTAAAATCAGTGAAACAATTGTTATATATTGAATACTCCTCTTAAAATATTTATTTCAAATAATGTCTGTGCTGCATAAATTTGTTTGAAATGGTATAATTTATTAATAAACCATCAAAATTATAAGCTGGTAAAATATCATGTGATAATTTTTTTAAAACAAAATATATGGAATGAGAAAAGAAATATTACTTATATGACAAGGAGGAATTAATTGTTAAAATATTGACTTAAGAATTTAAGACAATCAGCACCAAATTTATTACCAAATTAAAGTTTCTTTATGACTTGTTAATAGTTCTTAAATTTTATTTTTATATAAAATTTCATTCAGTTTAAAAAGAGAGGTTTTAATTTAAATATTTTTTAAATTTGTTTTTATTGATTTTTTAGAGAGAAAAGAAGGGAGAGAGAGAGAGAGAAACATCTATGTGAGAGAGAAACATCGATCGGCTGCCTCCTGCACACCCCCTACTGGGGATCAAGCCTGAAACCCGAGCATGTGGCCTGACAGGGAATCGAACCAGGACCTCTCAGTCCATGGGGCTACACTCAATCTACTGAGCCACACTGGCCAGGGAATTGAAATGTTTTAATTGAAACAGGGGTGTACACTAAATAGTTTCTTACACAAGAATCATAAACATAGAAGACAAAATGTATGGAACTGAATTGCTGCCTTTCATCCAACAGTATGATTCACAGAGTTTTTATTTGTTTTTAAATATTTCCCTTCTGTTTTCTTTTCTTATTCTTAAATTTATGGGGTGACATTGGTTAATAGGATCATATAGGTTTCAGGTGTAGATTTCTATGATACAAGATCTGTATATTGCACAGTGTGCCTACCACCCAAACTCAAATCTTCTTCTGCCATCATATTGTTTTTTTGTAATAAAAAAACTTTTAATAAATACTATTTGTAACTCATGATGTTAATCTCACAGGTAAACATTTACATTCTTCACTATACATACTATATCCTACTTAGATATTTATCAAAATTCTCCTTCAAACAGCTATTTTCTTTTGTATAAACTCATTGGGGAAAAAAACATTTGTCCTCTTTTGCTGAAAAAAGTGATTTTAATGATTTTTAGATACATTATTTTGAGACTTTAGGCAATAAAATATATTTTTTTGCTATATGCATCAACTACTCTAGATACAGAGGTAGGAGGAGAGACATAGTAGCAAAGCGTCTAATGAGAGCATCGGAAGTCAGAGAATTTTAGTGATTTCTCTGACAGTTGCATCTAAACCTGCACAGACACTATTCTTTTAGAGTTAGGAGCTCAAAATCTATGACTGCCAAAGGACAGAGAGCTCCCTCTTTGGTGAACCACGTCTGTGCTCAACTGTACTGTTTTACTCCTTCTACTGTAACATATTTCACATTACATTGGATAGCCCATAAACCCACACAGATACGGACAATTAATTCATAAGGCAGCAGCAGCTCCTACACTGTGAGGTACTAAGCTCAAGAGTAAGGAAGACCTGTTCATGGTTCTAGTGCCTTGTAGTCAGGAATTGAAGCACTTTGAAAGTGCTCACTAAAAGCTTACTGAATATATGAGTGCATGGGTGGGTAAATTAAGTAATGAAAAAATTTAGTGATGACTTCACATGGCTTTGCCACATGGACTTCTCATCAGCTCTCATAGGCAAAGAAAGTTTCTCTTTTGGGTACCACATTCTAAGGTGAAGCTGATCTCAGCTATTTACTGCTGGAAGTAGCAATGATTCTATTGCAGAAAAGAATTCTCCCTTGCCTTCAATGTGGCTTAGTGGATTGAGCGTCGCCCCATGGACTGAGAGGTCTCGGTTCAATTCTTGGTCAGGGCACATGCCCAGGTTGTGGGCTTGATCCCCAGTAGGGGGCGTGCAGGAGGCAGCCAATCGATGGTTCTCTCTCACTTTGATGTTTCTCTCATTCTCCTTTCCTATCTCTCTAAAAAAATCAATAAAAAAAAATTTAAAAAAATAAATAAAACTGAATTAACTTTGATTTTGTTCCTATATGTAACTCTTTCATTTAAAAAAAAAAAAAAGTGGCTATCCAGTGTCCCTGTCCTTGACCAGTAGTGTCTTTGCATAAACTGCCAGCTGATATTCCCTGACCTGTTCACTCAGTGGCAGACACTAAAAAGGGTAAGAAGCTAAAGACAAATTGAGTCAAGCAAATAACTGGAAACAGCTTCCACTATGAGAAATCCTAAGAATATTAAGTGAGGTTATCCTTCCTCGGGCTGTTTCACAGATTTGCAATACATAGAATATACTTCACATAACATCAGATTAAACCCAAGTCCATTTAGATTATTAATGATTTTATACAAATGATGTCAAAGTGGAAACACTCTTTATGTAATCTGGACAACGTACCATATTCCATACACCATTATTAATAACTTGGCCTCCGGTTGTGATTTGGGTTGTATATTCATTCTTAAACTGAATTTCAAGCTTTCCACCACGAAGTGCAAGCAGGAACCAAGCTGAGTGATCAAGAGATTCTGCGTACAGGATAACACCTTCTGAATCATATGTTCGGAAATCAAATGTGGCTGAAAACCTAAACAATGGACAGAGAGAGCCTTAATGGTGAGAGTATGGAAGGCTCAATGCACTCTTCTCTTTTTCTTGCACTGGCAAAAAGAAGTAGGTTGAAAGAGTCAACTATTTCTGTCCCTGGAATTAATAAAAGAGAAGGGCAGAATTAGACTGTTGGTGTATTATCTCTGGCTCCATGTGTGTTTAAAATCAAGTTATTAAATTTTCTTGCTTATTCTTGGAGTCCTTTTTCCCAGTGAGCAGATACTTCGGTAATTTCTCATCTTCGTGGCATTTGTTTTGGAGACACTCTCTCAAATGTTGGAATTAATGCACATGCACAAAGATTAGGCATATCGTATCTCTCCTGCATCCTTTTATTCACTACACAATCTGATTAAGATTCCTTTATGGCTGTATCTGTAAGTGGTTAGTAAAAGATATTACAATTTCATGATTGGTTTATCCATCAAAAAGCATATTTTCCCTATGATTTCATGTGTGTCGGGAAGGAATCACTCAGCATCTGGATGATTGCAAACATAGTTAAGCCTTCATGTGTGGTAAAAAAGGTAAAGTCCAAAACTTTAAAATGTATCTGTTAGCTTGATTTCAAAACATCTCCCAAATTCTAATTGCATAAATCATTATACTAGAATACACAGAAAGAGAGCTTAAAAGATATAGTCTAATATTAGCAAACCAAATACAACAATACATTAAAAGGATCATGTACCATGATCAAGTGGAATTTATTCCAGGGATGAAAGGATGATCCAACATCCACAAATCAATCAACGTGATACACCACATTAACAAAATGAAGAAAAAAAACCATACATCATCCCAAAAGAAGCAGAAAAAATATTTTATAAAATTCAACATCCATTTATGGTAAAAACTCTCAACAAAGTGGGTATAGAGGGAATATACCTCAACATAATAAAGGCCATATGACATACCAACAGCTAACAACTCACTTGATGGGAAAAAAGTGAAAGCTTTTCCTCAAGGATACAAATAAGACAAGGACGCCCACTCTTGCCACTTTGATTCAACAAACTATTGGAAGTCTTAGCCACAGAATTTAGGCTAGAGAAAGAAATAAAAGGCATCCAAGTCAGAAAGGAAGAAGTAAAACTCACAATTTTCAGATGACATGTATATGTAGAAAACCCTAAAGACTCCTCCCAAAAACTGTTATAATAAATAAATTCAAAAAAGTTCAAGGACACAAAATCAATGTATAGAAATCTGTGGTGTTTCTATAACCAATATTGAACTGTCAGAAAAAGAAATTAAGAAAACAATACCATTTACAGTGGCATCAAAAAGAATAAAATACCTAGGAATTAATTTATCCAAGGAGGTGAAACACCTATACACTGAAAAGTATAAGACACTGATAAAATAAAATGAAAATACACAAATAAATGGAAAAACATTTTGTGCTCATGGATTAGAAAAATTAATACTATTAAAATATTCATACTACCCAAAGCAATCTACAGATTCAGAGCAATCCCTATCAAAATTCCAATGGCCCCACCTTCTGGTCGAAAGGCCTTCTGCTGTCAGAGGGTCTGACTGCCCCCCTGTCCTCCAGGACCCACCCTTTCCTGGTGCTGCCTTGGCCTCCATCCTTGTTATCTCCTTCCTTCCTCCTGGCTGCTCATTCCATCTCTTGTTGGGGCTGGTTTTGTTTTCTTTCCTCTTTCTCTACCCCACTCTGTCTCTCAGTGACTCCCTGTGTCTGTCTCTGTCTAACCCCCCTCCCTGTGTGTGTGTCTCTCTTTTTCTCAGACTCTGGTTCTTCCCTTTTCTTCCCTCTCATTCTCTCTCTTCCTTCTCTGTTTTTCTGTCCTTGGCTGGCTCTCCTTCTCTCCATGGCTCCCCTCCCTCCCTCCCACTGGAACTCTCTGTCTCTCTCCCATCTCTTGGAACCCCCTCTTCTCCATCTTTGTCTGCCCCCTTCTCTCCCTCTCTGCCTTCCTGGTTTACAACCCTCCTGCCCAGCCCTCCTTCTCTCTCCTTTTACCCCCTTTTGCAGGGCACTGTCCAGGCCTTAGGTGCCCAGGCTTGGGTACCCCCAGGGCCAGCTGGGCCAGGGGCAATACTCCCTCAGTCCCCATGAGCTGTTCCCTCAAACCCCAGCCTCATTTTTTAAAAATTCCATTTTTTGCTGAACTAGAACAAACAATTCTAAAATTTATATGGAACCACAGAAGATCCTGAGTAGCTAAAGCAAGCTTGAGAAAGAAGAACAGAGCTGCAGGTATCACTCTTCCTTGTTTCAAACTATACTGCAAAGCTATAGTAATCAGAATAGTATCATATTGGCATAAAAATAGACAGACAAATCAATGGAACAGAATTGGTAGCCCAGAAATAAACCCACACATACATGGATAACTCACTCAAGACAAAGGAGTCAAGAACATACAATGGAGAAAGGACAGTCTCTTCAGTAAGTGGTGTTGGCAAAATTGGACAGCCCCATGCAAAATAATAAAACTAGACCACTACCGCCCTGGCCAGTTTGGCTCAGCGGTTGGAGCGTTGGCCTGCGGACCAGAGAGTCCCGGGTTCAGTTCCCGCTAAGGGCACATACCAAAAAAAAAAAAAAAAGACTAAAAAAAAAAACTAGACCACTACCTCACACCATACACAAAAATTAAATCAAAATGGATTAAAGACCTGAAACCATAAAATACATAAGAGAAATACAGGAGGTAAGTTCCTTGACACATGTCTTAGTGATATTTTCATGGATCTGAATCCAAAGGAAAGGGAAACAAAAGCACAAATAAACAAACGGAACTACATCAAACTGAAAAGCTTCTACAAAGCAAAGGAAACCATCATCAAAATGAAAAGGCAGTCCAGCTGGTGTGACTCAGTGGTTGAGTGTCAACCCATGCATCAAGAGGTCACCGGTTCAATTTCCAGTCAGGACACACACGCAGGTTGTGGGCCCAATCCCCAGTGGGGGGCATGCAGGAGGCGGCCAGTCAGTGTTCTCTCTCATCGATGTTTCTATCTCTCTCTCCCTCTCACTTCCTCTCTCTCTAAAATCAATAAAGGGAAAAAAAATTAAAAACAAAAAAATGAAAAGGCAACCTACTGAATTGGAGAAGATATTTGCAAACCATACATCCAACACACAGATAGCCAACAGGCACATGAAAAGATGTTCAGCTTCACTAATTATTAGAAAAATGAAAATCAAAACCACAATGAGATATGACTTCACACCTGTTAGAATGCCTATTATCAAAAAGACAAGAAACAACAAATGTTGGAGAAGATGTGAAGAAAAGAGAACTCGCATACACTGTTGGTAGAAATGTAAACTGGTACACCACTATGGAAAACAGTAAGGAGATTCCTCAAAATTAAGAATAGAGCTACCATATGATCCAGCAATTCCATGGCTGGGTATTTATTCAAAGAATGCAACGCATTAATTTGAAAAGATAAATACACCCCTATGTTCAATGCAGCATTATTTACAATAGCCAAGATGTAAAACTAAGTAGGTGACAGATGAGTGGATAAAGAAAATGTGGTACATACACACACACACACACACACACACACGCACACACACAATGGACTACTATCCAACCACAAAGAGAATGAAGTCGTGCCATCTGAGACAAAATGGAGAAAAACTAATATTTCATGATTTCACTCATATGTGGAATCTAAAACAAACAAACAAATAAACAAAACAAAAACAAACTCATAGATACAGAGAACAGGTTGGTGGTAGAACAGGTTGGTGGTACCACAGGAGAATGGGGTTGGGGATGGGTGAGAAGGGTGAAGGGGGTCAATTGTATGGTGAAGGACAGTAACTTGACTTTTGGTAATGATCACTTTGTAGTATATACATATATCAAGTTATAATATTGTACCTGAAACTTATATAATGTTATATACCAATTTTACCTTAAAAAGAAAAACAACAACAGATATAGTTTAGCCATATGTTTTGGGGTATCAGATCTCTGACAATGCCTGTTGCTATTAAAACTCTGGACATAAATGTAGCTATTACAAGGGAGGAAAAATCTTAAGGATGCTGTATTTTAAAATAACATGTATTAATTCAGTGCCCATAGGACACTTCAATGAGAATCAGCAATAAAGTTTCCAAGAGACCAGCAAATCAAAATGATTGAAAAAAGACAAACAGGGCATAGAAAAAGTAGTTGTATAACTATTAATCATCTGAATTAAGTTAAAATAACAATAATTTAAAATAAAAAGTTAGGACTTTAAAGAATTGCTAAATAAGACAAGGAACCCTGTACCTTATCCCCACATAAAACTGTAATGACAACAGAGGCACCATCTGCAATGGGGCACAGATCTACCTCAAATGGAAGAAATATTCCAAAGAGGTAAGAGTGAAGTCAAGTGTGTTGAATGGATAACAATGTAGTAGAAATTCACTGAACCCAGAGTATTTTATAAGAAGAAGAATTTTGCTTAGAATAAGTGCTTCCATTCTTTTTCACAATCATCACATTTTACTGATGCGAAGCATGTGTTATCTTGCCAAAACCTAAATCTGTGTATGCTCAGAATCTTCCATAACTTGATCCTATTATGGAGATAATTTTTGTCTCTTTGTAAAATCACACTAGACCAGTAATTCAGAGTCATGTTCTGCATATTTTGTTTCTGAAGTACATTAGTATACTGATTCATTACATTGGGGAACAATTCATTCTTTTTCAGAAATACTGTAGAGTAAAAAAAAAAAAAGATAGTGAATTTGTTAACATTTGGGTAGAGTATTTGATCATGGGAAACAGCTGTAGGAATTTGCAAAAAAAGAAAAAATCCAGAAAAGCACTAGCTGTTCTTTGTGTTGGTTACACAGGTAGCATTTCATAAAAATTCATCACGCTGTACATTTCAGAGAGGTACATTTTGTATATATTATACCTCAATAAAAAGCTTTAACTAAGTAACTAACTAAATTAATTAATTAATAAATACTGGGGAAAATAATTATTTGGCTGATTTGATCCACTGTTAGAGCCCAAGCTATTGTGAATTACCTGAGAAATGAATACCCCTGAACATGACTTAAAGTATGCAATAATTATTTTTTTCTCTCTCATTCTCATTATTTACATAGCAAGGAATGGTTGTCGCCAATCTATCACACTAGACAATATAGTTTGCTCTGAGACGTTAAAGGGGAAGCCAGGGTGCAGTGGAAAATGGAGTGTCAAAGGAGCACAATCACATCTGTGAACCTCAGAATAAATTTCAATGATTCTTTTTTTTTTATCCTCACCCGAGGACATTTTTTTTTTTTTCTTTTTTTGTTCAGATAGAGTGGGAGGGAGAGAGAGGAAGACAGAGAGAAAAACATCGACGTGAAAGGGACACATCGAGTGGCTGCCACCCGCACAACCAACCAGGGCCGGGGACAAACTGCAACCGAGGTACATGCCCTTAGCAGGAACCAAACCCTGGTCTCTCTGGACCACA
Source organism: Tadarida brasiliensis (assembly GCA_030848825.1). Classification (NCBI taxonomy): domain Eukaryota; kingdom Metazoa; phylum Chordata; class Mammalia; order Chiroptera; family Molossidae; genus Tadarida; species Tadarida brasiliensis. The sequence goes on along the minus strand of CM061260.1, from coordinate 86,738,208 downwards.
GGCCAACGCTCTAACCACTGAGCCAAACCGGCCAGGGCTCAATGATTCTCAATGCTAAGATTTCTGTGACTTTATATTTAATGATCACTCATATATATAATAAATTCTAAACCTGCATGCATATTTAATGAAAATAGTTTAAAATTTGGACTCTATAACCAGTCTCAAACATGTTTCCTTTACATTATTCCAACAAAACTCCAATTTCTTTTTTCAAACAGTGTATGACTGAAAAAATTTGATCAAGTAAAATCAGACTCAAAAACATAAGCAACTACTTCCTCCCTAAAGTCACCCTAAGTACAGGAATAGCAGATAAAGTGCTCAGATAGTCTCCTAAAATCATGTGATGCATTTCTTTACCTGCACGTAAGCAATCTTATGAATTTTCCTTAATAATTATGAATATAGCCCAGCCGGTGTGGCTCAGTGGTTGAGCGTCGACCCATGTACCAAGAGGTTGCTGGTTCGATTCCTGGTCAGGGCACATGCCCAAGTTATGGGCCAAATCCCCAGTGGGGGGCATGCTGGAGGCAGCCAATCACTGTTCTCTCTCATCGATGTTTTTATTTCTCTCTCCCTCTCCCTTCCTCTCTCTCTAAAAATCAATAAAGGGAAAAAAAATTTTTTTAATTATGAATATAACCATATTTAAAAGCAATAGTTGGTTATGCATGTATGCGTAACCAATGGACATAAACAACAATTCTTGGAGGGGGCCAGGATAGGGAGCAGGGTGTCTGGGGGGGAAAGGAGAAACATCTGTAACAACAATAAATTAATTAATAAAAAAATAAATTCCAGCCGGTGTGGCTCAGCAGTTGAGTGTTGATCCATGCACCAACATGTCACCAGTTGGATTCCCGGTCAGGCACATGCCCAGGTTGTGGGCCAAATCCCCAGTGAGGGGCATGCAGGAGGCAGCCAATCGATATTCTCTCTCATCAATGTTTCTATCTCTCCCTCTCACTTCCTCTCTCTCTAAAATCAATAAATGAAAAAATAAATAAATAAATAAAGGGAACTTAATGAATAAAAAAAAACAATACTTGGAGTATTTTCTCATTACTTAGTTTTTAAAACATGTATTAAAAACAAAGAACGTTTGCCACATACATCAAATCTCCGTTCCCAGCTTCTTAGTAAATACGTATTCCTTAGAAAAGGAAGAATGAGGGATCACGTGGGGAAGTCCAGCCTAGAATGACCCAAATTGGTTCTGGAACGCAAATTTCATTGTGAAGGAGCAAATTAACATTAGGGTTACCCAAGTCATCTGATTGATTACAAACCTAAATTACCTGATTTATAATGCAATTTCATACATTTCAAACCGTTTCAGTCGCTTCCTTCTTCTGTCCTAACCTGCTTAACCTCTAGAAATTATCATTGACATTGGTACCTCACCTGATGACATCTGGTAAGCGAAATCTTAGATATAAAACAACTCCTATGAAATTCTCTGCCAAGTAAAGTAGTTCATAATTTTTGTCAAGGTCCAAGGGAAGGCACACTGGAACAGCCTGGGAAAAACAAACAAAATGCATAGTTTACTGCTTGATGTTCTTGTCAGATTATGCATCCTTTCTCTGGTTCCTAGAGTTGTCAAATGTATCCTCTGCTATCTACTGAAATAAATGAAAAACACCTTGGTAATAATAAAACAGCATCTTTTACTTCCTTGAATAGTGCATCAGTGGAATCTCCATGAATACGTGTGTTTTAAAATCCTGTTCAATGTGTGCAGTTTCATTTGGTCTTTAATATTTCCTTTGCAAATTGCAGTCTGAAATACAAACTTTTTCCTCTAGTGACAACATATAATCCCCTATTTAACGATACAGATGTCATACCTTCCATGAATTATATCTGAAAATTATTTTTATTTGGAGTCAGAAATAGGTGGGAAAATTAATGTACCAATAAACGAGACCTCATTTATTCACTCACTCATTATTAAGCAAAAATTTTCTGAGCAAAAATTATGCTATCTAGGTAGCAAAGGGAAAACTGAAAAATATGGATGGAATAAATATAAACAAGATATCATTGTAGTTTCCAAGGAAGCTACAAAACAGTGATTTTGAATTGTTAAATCTGAAATCAAGTATTTTTTTTCTTAAAAATAAAAATAGCCCTAGCCAGTTTGGCCCAGCGGTTGGAGCATCGGCCTGCAGACCAGAGAGTTCCGGGTTCGGTTCCCGCTAAGGGCACGTACCTTAGTTGCAGTTTGTCCCCAACCCTGGTTAGGGTTGTGTGGGTGGCAACCAGTCGATGTGTCTCTCTCATGTCGATGTTTCTCTCTCTCTCTTCCTCCCTCTCTCCCTCCCGCTCTACCTGAAGATGAATGCAAAAATGTCCTCAGGTGAGGATTAAATAAATAAATAAATAAATAAATAAAATAAAATAAAAATAAACATTAAAATGGAAAGTTTTTAGATAAATTCTTAGGCATATATATATGACTATTTTGGAAGGAATTATGTATATCCCACTGTATTAAATCTAGATCTAGTAATAACATTTAATTTCCTCTTAGAGCTTTAATAAATCTATGCTGAGGTAGATGGTGATGTTTAAGTACAATGTTTAAGATACTGAAATAATAAGAGACTAAATTACAAAATAGACATTCACACAGCATGGCATTTCAGTGACATACTACCAAAGTATAGTACATAGGCCAAGTATCTCACCTTATCCTTTTATCAAGCAAGTAGCATAATACTGACCGTTACATTTTGGGGGATACAATACAGCTTTGTCTTGATGATAAAGATGTATGTGTATACACATGATTAAATCATAATTAAGGATTAAATCACAATTAAGGATTTTGTCTTTTTACTGTTTGCCTCATAATCATATAAAATTTTACCTTCAATTGTAAACAGTAAAAGAGATACAAGAATTGAACTAAGGATCCTAAAAAGGAGTGATCCTTAGGAAAAAAAAAATAGCTTCAGAGGTTGACCTAGTCATTTCAATAAAGAAAAAACTAGAACCTACCCCAACATTCATCTGGGTCAATTATGTGTTCAATCTGAGTAACTAAAAGCGAGTTTAAGAGACACCGATTAACAAAATGAACCTCTCTGAACTTTGATATTAAGCCCCTATAAATTTTCTAGTCTGACAAAGTTGTTTGCACCTGAGATTTTGCGAGCACTCTTGCCTACCAACCTGCCTAAGACTTTTTTCTCTCACAAAGAGAAGTGTAAAAACCTCAGCTTTCCTTAAGTTTCTTAAATAAGCATATATTTTGTATTTTGTAAATGTACATGCTATATAGATGAGCACTCTCTGAACTGTGATCCTGCAGCTTTTTTTTTTTAACGCAGCCACTAATTATTCCCAATTGTTTATGACTTTACATGACCATAATTAGTAAACAGATTGTGATTCATAGCCTAGACAGAATTACAGTAATTTTTGTAAAACATCTGTACTTTCCTGATTTACTTCAGCTCTGAACCTCTTACTTCAGAAAAGAGACGGGAAGTTTAGCATTGCAAAATGTTACCTCGCAACTCTTCTGATCTTGGGCAAGCTTGAATCCTTTCTTCCCATCACAGTAACAAGAATAACCTCCAGGGTAATTGACACAAAGCTGAGCACACATGTTCTCCGAGCATTCATCCACATCTGGAGTAAAAGAGAACATAAACCTTAATATCTCCTAAATGCTCAATCCAACAGAAAAAGGAGTGTTCTGATTTTAGTTTGAGATCAATGATAATAGTGAACGAAATCTCTATGACATCAAATTACATTTAAAATTTGTCATGAAAACTTAAATGAGTCACAAGTGTAACTTCTATTTATACACCTGAAACAACAAATTTAATATATAAATGTCATTAATTAATAATGAACAAAAATATAACAAGTTTACTAATTTTCTGATTTTGAAGTTGAAGGAGAAAGGACTAAGAGTCTCAAGTTAATTGTCATTTCTAATTACATAATTCCATTGAGACTACCTCCCAATTCTTTGTTTTGAAGAAAAGGAAGGGAAGAGAAAGAGGAGGAGGTGGAGAGGAGGATAGGAAGATAGGGGAAAAAGATCCCTTTTAACTCAAGGTCAGTGTAATTGAGGATTAAATAACAATATCAAAAGCATCTGACTTTTCATAATGCAATAATTAATGGCAGCAGTAAATTCAAGGATGTATGTTTATTTCTTCTTAACTTCTCTTAAAAAACAAACAAATAAAACCTCCCTGTACTATATTACTTCCCATATTGTGAAATCTTGCATGTGGTCCCTGTCCCTACTCCATATTTGGAGAAAATCATTCTTCAAAAGCTGTAATAATATGCTGCAGCTCGGGTCCACTGCAGAGCTACTCAGATCCTTGACCTTTTCGATGCATGCACTCAATAAGATCTTTGAAAATTCCCCAAATCACGACTGTTATTATAGCACAAAATGCTTTAAATAGAACTTTAAAATTAGTGATCCCTTGATACTGGTGAAATAGAATGTTATATGATTAAAGTAATAAAGTACATCCAAGCTCCCCGAGGTACACATGGCAGCACCACTCGGCCAAATGAAGTCATGTCAAGTCCAAGGGCTCTTCCTAGTCCGCAGGCGCTGACAGTACTAATCAGTGCTTCTCTCATTTCTAGAGCTCAGTTATCATTTGGTTATGATTAGATTTTTCTTTTATATGCATTTAATTATAATAGAACTCTGTCATTTCTTGTCTCACAAGAAATGACATACCGATACACACGCAGAAAACCATTGAAAACTTGGCATAAAATGGAGAGATTCTAACTACCCTCGTTAGAAATCATACCCACGTGATTTTTAAACTTGTCTTCCTTTTGTATATGTATGTTATACCTTCCAGCTTGAAATTCTTTCTATCTTTGAATATTAGTTAAATGATGTGAGAATGTGTATATTTTGCTTTTATCATACGTGGGAGGTCTCCAATTCATATTTAGCTTAGAGGGACAATCAGAACACATAACACTAAACCTAAAGAACATGTGTCTTACATGCTTTTACTCTGGATAGAAGCCAATGATTAACTGACCAAACTATAAGATGGATTTTACCATCTTAGAATATCTGATTGTGATGTCAAACAGAACCAATGCTTCTAATATCAAATCAGGGTTCAAACCCACCCTCTCCACCACAAGTCTACCTTCACAAGACCTTGATGTGGGATTGTATCTGTAACCTTCCGCACATTCACATTCAAAGTATCCTGGGGTGTTCCTGCACACAGCTGTGCCACAAATGTCTGGCCACAATGAGCATTCATCCACATCTGTAAAAGAAACCAATATATTAAAAAACATTTTTCCCATACCAGAAGATGCTAGTAAAGAACCCTTGATCTGTGTTTCCTGATTCTGGTTTAATATATGAAATAAGACAACAGAGTAGCCTGAGAATAACAAAATATTAAATCTGTCATCATATTTTAGTTCACCAAATATGATACCTTTATGAAAATATAAAGAATTTGATTGATGTTTGCAATGTTCCTGTGTAGTTATGTAAAAGAAAGAGGGCTTTAGTTATTGTCTTATCTACCAGGTTACAGTATGAAAATAAATGGAATAAGGGATTTACCATATTCTTTTTTTTTTAAAGATTTATTTTTTATTGATTTTTAGAGAGAGAGAAAGGGAGAGGGAGAGAGAGAGAGCGAAACATCAATGTGGGAGCAAAATGGGACAATGGCCAACCAACTCAGCCAAACCAGTCAGGGCCACCATATTCTTCATATGTATTCCTAAATACATGTTTCTGAAATGTGGTCTTAAAAGTAGTCCTGGCTGGTGTGGCTCAGTGGTTAGAGGGTCAGCCTGTGCACCAAAGGGTTGCAGGTTCGATCCCTGGCCCCAGTGGGGACCGTGCAGAAGGCAACCAATCGATGTGTCTCTCTCACATCATTGTCTCTCTTTCTCTTTCTCTCTCACCCTCTCTCTCTCTCTCTCTCTCTCTCTCTCTCTCTTTTTCCCTCCCTCTCTCCCACTCTCTCTAAAAATCAATGGAAAAAATATCCTCAGGTGAGGATTAACAACAACAAAAAATAGTACATACATTCTGTATTATCACATTCTGTATTAGTACATACATTCTGTATTATTCTATATAAAAAACAAATGTGTGATGGCTCATCAGTCTTATGTTTTCCCTCAGAAATGAACAATAGCTAAATCTGCATACCATTATTGTTGCCTAAAATATTCAAGAGTGAATCAAATTTAAAATGAGATTGAGTAAGGTCTCAAAGTATTTATAAAGCTGCAATTAATCCAATACAAACTTTAGTACTAAATTAATATTCCTGAAATTTCAGGTGCAGTTATTACATTATGTGGTAGAGTAGGAGACAAAGTATTGATTGCAATTCGTTACTAGATAAGAACCAGTGAAAACAAAAACAAAAACAAGTGACAGAAATAGTTCAATGGAGGTCTAATAATAGGTGAAACTTTCTCATTTGTACTCTTTGAAGAGCAAGTTCAGAATGAAAAATATATTTTCTACTCTAAAAAGTTAACTTTTCCACATTTGGTTATTACTGATAGCTAAAATTTCAGACATTATTTAAATTGACATGCACAAAAATAATAGAATCAATCCCTGTGGTAAGGAAATTTCCTTGGGCGTGATAATGTACTACAGTTTTCTAAAATGTTACTACTGGGGAAAACTTGGACAAGGGTCCATAGGATCTTTTTTATTTGAATTATTTCTTACAACAGCATGTGAATCTATAATTACTTCAAAATAAAATATTTAATGTTTTTAAAAGAAAGTAAAAACATATGCCTAAACTACTTGGTCTGAGAAATATTGCAAGGAATTATTTAAGTCATATGCATTCAGGCTATAGCACACTGATTTTATGACTCCACACTGACACCTAATGACTGATGAAAAGCTTTATTCTTGAATTTTCAGATATTTACTGGCAACCTGATCCAAGCATATCCACATGTTGACAAAGGCCTTATTGTAATAGTTGTATACACATTCTTTTAAGAGATCTGTACTATATTACTTAGGGATCATGGATAAAAAGCTATGCAAATGAAGTACACATGTTCTGGTCAACAGGGACATTCTTATTTATGAGTACTTTTTGTAATAATTTACATAGACATGTATAAATTCAGTGTATAAGGATAAATACCTTTTAATTTAAAATAGAAGTCACAAAGTCGTCAGAAGAATGGACTATTTAAGTTTTTAAATGTAGAAGCAGGAATGGGTATTATTTGTTTATGGCATGCATATGGTATCCTGCATTATGATTGTTTTCTATAACTGGTGTTCTAATGATATTGGTATTCTAAATTTCTAAGCTCAAACAGACCTTCAAATAGGAAAATAAGAAAGCTATATGGTCACAAATTAGATATGTTTAGAAGAAATTTTTAGTTAATACAGTTCTCTTTAGTCATTTAAATGCACTTTAAATAGTATTATAGTAAACTATACTATACCAAACACTACAGTGCAGTGAGGGACAGCCCTTTCCTTGACTATGAATTCAATTTGGTAGATTTACCAAAGCAGATATGAATGAAGTTGACCAAGAAAACTTTACATTTTAATTTACTAATTTATTTTTACATGTAACAAGAAGAAGAAGAGGATGAAGAGGAAGAGGAAGAAAAGGAGGAGGAGGAGAAAGAGGAGTAAGAGAAAGAGAGGCAGGGAGTGAGAGGGAGGGAATAAGAAGGAAGGAAGGAAGGAAGGAAGGAAGGAAGGAAGGAAGGAAGGAAGGAAGGAAGGAAGGAAGGAAGGAAGGAAGGAAGTTAGAAAGACTCGCTTCCAGTTTCTAAAGGCAAATTTAACTTTAGGATGGAAATTTCATTTTTAGTTATCCATACACCTAGCACTTACACTTATTTAGTTACGGCAGTTAAAGCAGTCTAATGGAACAGACATAATGCAAAAAGAAAAAAGTCAAAACTCAAGGAAAAGAGAAGTATAAAGAAAAAAAGAAATACACTAGTAAAATGATTATTATAAAGCTAAATTGACAGAAATCACTTAAGACTGAAATTGTTTTAAAAAGACTTATGACCAATGATGTGCTCTTACACGTAGAAAAGAAGAAATCAGTTGTTCATTTCCCCCCAGACCACAACAGGAAGTGAGGTGCATCAAGGGCTTATATTGGAAATTAAAGAGGTCTTTCTGACAAGGAAATATAAAACACAATGAAAGAACTTATTAAGAATTGTGCTGGGAGGGAGCCGGGCGACCCCCCCCCCCACCACGGAGGAACCCAGGCGGAGCGAGGGAGCTGAGTGACCCCCACACCAACGGAGGAAGCCGGCAACACACAGGAGAACTGAGCAAACTGAACAACGAAATTGACCCAGAGACATGGAGGTGGAGTACGGGATGACGGGCCTCAGAGGAGGGGGGGAGGTGGGGGAAAGAGATGAATCACAGAGCCTATGTGCATGGGTGCATAACCAATGGACATGGACAACAGGGATGGGGAGGAGGAGAAGGGGAGGGGGAGGAGGGTGTCAATGGGGGAAAAAAAGGAAAAACATCTGTAACAAAAACAAATTAATAATAAAATAAATTATAAAAAAAAAAAAGAATTGTGCTGGATTGATTTGTATAGTTGTTTATCTTATTGGAATAAAGGAAATAATAGTATAGTGTCTGAAAAAGAAAGTTTAAGCAACAATTTTGTAAACACTAGTATGCAAGGGCTTGCACTGAAACTTCATCACCATATAATGAAATTCTTCTTTTTAATCCTCACCTGAGGATGTGTTTATTGATTTTTAGAGAGGGAGGAAGAAAAGCAGAGAAAGAGAGAGAGAGACAGAAGCGTGAATGTGAGAGGGAAACATCGATTGGTTGCCTCCCATATGTGCCCCGACTGGGGAATGAACCCAAAACCTAGGTTTGTGCGCTGACCAGGAATCCAACCCAAAACCTTTTGGTGTGTGGGACAACACTCCAACGAACAGAACCAACAGGCTGGGGCATAATAAAATTATTATTAAGTCCAGCCGGTGTGGCTCAGCGGATTGGGTGTCATCCCATGGACTGAGAGATCCCGGATTGATTCCAGGTCAGGGCACATGCCTGGGTTGCAGGCGCGATCCCCAATAGGGGGTGTGCAGGAGGCAGCTTATTGATGATTCTCTCTCACATCAATGTTTCTTTCTCTTTCTAATAAATCAATAAAAACATATATTTTTTAAAAATTATGTATTAAAATGTAATCATGTGTGCACACAAATACATAGACAGTAAGAAAAAAAATTCTCTATAAATAATAAAATATAGTAAGAAAACAATAAAATATAAATAAACTACCCTATAAAAAATAAACTAAAAGGCAGACCCATAATATCACAAAGTTTCAAAGTGCATAATAATGTATATTTATAACAGCTTATAACCAGAGTGTTTTCCAAGAATTTCCTGGGGAGGGAGGAAAAAAGATGGGACATCTGTAATACTTACAACAATAAAGACAAATTAAAAAACAAACAAACTTCTCACATGGTAAGTACCTTCTTATTCTACCTTCCCACTCTTACCTTTACAGTCCTTTTTATTTGAAAGTAGAACAAAACCACTTTTACAGGAACACTGGTAACTTCCAGGTGTATTATCACAAATCTGACTGCAACCTCCATTTATATTTGAGGGATTTTTGCATTCATTTATATCTAAAAAGGGGGAAATAAATTATTTTTAAAGTGATAAGCCTTCAGAAAGCCCTCCAGGAGGTCGATCCAGAGAAGCCAGGTGGGTTTACCGTACGTACCGAATTCACACTTCTCCCCTTGCCAACCCGGTTTACATATGCACGTGAACATGGCCTGGCCATCTTTGCAGCTCATATATCCATCCTGATTGCATGGCAGAGGGTTACACTGGTCTGGAATGGCTAAAGGAAATAGACATCCATTTAATTTTTACCACATGCCACGGTAAAATAAAATGATACGCCCTTTAATAGAAATCCTGTGCATGAAGCCTATAATAAATGAAAAGAATTCTAACTCCTTCCTTCAAATAATACTTTTTCATAAAATAGTGAGTCCATCAGACAAACTTTTATAGTTACTTTGCAAAAGGAAACTACTTTTATGTCTACAAATATATACAGTATTTTATAACTGTAATTTAGATATTTTTTCATATATATTACCTTATTTGACCATTAAAACAATTCCATGAGATACAGAACAAGTAAAACTACTCTCAATATAAAAAATAAAAAAAATGGGAACTTCCAATTTAGGCTAAAATGGATTAACAGGGACCAGACTTATCCTCCTGCCTTAAATAAATAGAACTCTAGTCAAAATACATGAAACAATAGTTTTCAGACATTAAACAACAGGTAGCAGAGTGCTGTGATTCTTAGGGGAGGGGATTTTGTTTATAAAATGTCAAAGCACTTTATCACTATCTTAAATGATATGCCCATTTGTTTCTTTAGTCATTGGTGGTGTCCCTCTCCTCAGCAGACATTGCAGTGGTCCCTGGTGCCTACACATTTCCACACCTGTTCCTCAAGGCTTCCTAGTCAACTCTGCGAGTGCCTCCCATCCTTCCAATACGGTCCCCTCTGCTTAGGTTAGCTAGAGGAAATTTCTGTTACTCTCAAAGAAAACCCATTTTTAAACCTAGCTGAAACTTAAGTTCCAAATTTTTCAAAGAAGTGTCCTCATAAGTTCATCAAGGTTTTTTGAAAAGTAGTAATAAATTAGGTATTAATTAAAATAATAGAAAGACTAATCAGGAAATTGTTATCAAATTATTTTGCTGTCCTTTGGTAAAATAAAGAAAAGATAAAGTGTGAATTAAATATGTGTTCAAGTGGTTTTACTTATGTAATCATAACCAACTTTATATTACAGAAAATGCAGATAAATATGTAGATATTGCCAATGCTGCGTGTAAAATATTCACTGGACAAACATCCCAATCTTGCATTTTCTCCTTCTTGCAATTTCACCTTTCTCTCTGACTCTTACTTGGGAAACTGGTAAATTGGAGACAGACAGTGTACCAGAATTATCACTAGACTCTATGTGAACTTCAGAGGGAGAAGACTAATTTGTTATTATAACATTTTCACATTTATGTTATTGATGCCAATAGTTAGAAGAATAAACATGGCTCAGTTTTGATCTATTAAACAACTGTAACATTTGGTCACACTACATGATTATGCCACAGCAGCCAAAATAAAGCTGTTGGGAATAAAATCCTGAAGTCAATGACCTAAAGCTAAGTAAACAAGGCACACTGTTCAACTTAAACATTAGGCAGAAAATTCATTTTTAATAAAACAGCAGCATTTGCATCTGAAAAGCATTCTTTCAAATGCATTTTGAGAATACCTCATTGTTGGGCATAACCTTCGGGGTTCATTTGTTAATTTGTAAACATTATATATACATGGGTGTACTTCACTTGCAGGTATTTGTTTGGTTTTGGTTTTAAATTGATTGTAGAGGCGTTTACCGTTGACACAGCTCCTCAGGTCAGTGTAGCCATTAGCTGACTGACGTGCAGCACTGAATAATCCAACTCGGAAGGAGCCCAGACAATCTGTAAATACAAACAAATGTCACCTTTTTTTAGAGTAGAAATGCTTACTTGATCTGAGGTCATGGTAGAAATTATGCAAAGAAGTATACTATTTATGCTCCCGTGGGTTTACAGGATTCAGCATTCAAAGCAGATTGCAAAAATATGGAATCATGAAAAATAGGTTTATGGGAGCTTTTCTTTGGAGAAGAACCTTAAAGCCAGAAGTGAAAAAGATCTTGGATTAGCAGAGAAATTTATTGTCACATAAATCTATGTACTTAATTCTTTAGCAGAGACTTATAGTTATCTTCAAATCTGTAGACTAGAGCCTGATTTAGACAGTGTCTGTAATTAAGTCAATAGACTGAGTTAGTGTTTGTGGTTGCTGTAGACAACTTCCAATTCTTTCAATGTTGCATAGATACTAACACAATAATATTTACACAGTGCCTCAATATCACAAAGGAAAGCAGGTTTACTGCATTCATTGTGTTCCTCACTACACTCTACGAAATTAGATATGGCAATCTGGCGGAAATAACAGCTGAAAGAACAGGGATAAAATATTTGCGGTCTTTAAAGTAATGAGGGGTCACTTAGTACCAGCAACATAACATTTCTTAGTAGCCACTGAAGACAACAGTATGGATATCACTTCACTGTGCAGATCGTCACCAACTTACTAAAAACATGGATTTGATTACCTTTTGCTGAGAAACAAACTCCAAAATTAGTAGCTTAAAATAATTTTTCTATTTTGCTTATAAATTGTGGGTCAAGTCTTTGGAAAATGTTGGGTTGGGCTTTTTGTTTCCGCTGCACATACTGAAGGAGCCACCGCCGAGACGGCTTTGCATGCACACGTCTGACAGCTCAGGCTCCTTGGCACCTCTCTCTCCGCAGGCATGTCACGCTGCAGGGCTTCTCCTTGCGGCCGTTTCCCTCAGCATGCGGGCACCACCGTGGCACTTCTTTCATGGCAGCTAGCTTTCAAGAGGAAGAAAGTGGAATCTGCCAGGCCAACTAGGAGGCACTTGTTACTTCCACCATTCTACTGATCAAAGCAGCCCCAGGTTGCACACAGATGCAAGGGGGAGAGGTGGCAAGCACGCGCTCCATCTAGTGACTGGGAAGCGGCAAGACGACATTGCAGAAGAGTACCTGAGATGCGAGACGCAGCCATTTTGGAAGATCCAATTTATTACAGATGGATTCAAAGGCTCATTTGAAGTCAGTGTGTACATTAGTTTCCTCTTGCTGCTATGACAAATTATCATAATCTTCGTGGCTTAAAACAACATATGTTTATTCTCTTAGCTATAGGATCCAGAGTCTAAAATTAAGGTCTCAGCAGGGCTGCATTCCTTCTGGAGACTTCAAGAGAGAATCTATTTCCATTCCTTTTTCAGATTCTAGAGGCCACCTGCATTCTTTGGCTCGTAAGCCAATCCTCACATCACTCCCAACTTTTGCTTCATTGTCAATTAACCTACTATTTACTCTGATCTCCTGCGTCCCTTTCCCCGGGCCCTTCTGATTACATTGGGCCCACCCAGATAATCCAGGATAATGTTGCCATTTCAAGATCCTTAATTTAACTTTCAAAGTCCCTTTTGCCATAGGAGGTAATATTCACAGGGTCTAAGGATTAGGACATGAACACATTTGGGGGAGTCATTATTCAGCCTACCATGATGGGTTAGAATATTTTCCCACAGAAGTAACACCTTACAACGTAATGGTCTTTCTCAAGGCCAAATGAGACATAAGCAGTTTTAGGACTTGAATATTCTTTCTCCAGATTCATCTGTCCCTCCTCCTGAGACACCCAATCCCAGAATTAACTAATGTAGGTATTGCATTAGGATTCCTCTGCATTTTGCACCACTGGACAGTGAATAACAGCCGGAATTTGAAAGATCTTAGGTTGGAGGTCCAAGTGAAATGCTTCATATGTGATTAGGACCCTAGGCTTGATTACAAAGTAGACTTAACCTATAATGCACCCTATATACAAGGCTATACTCATATAAGTGATAATGTTTTTATAAAAATCTGCAGTTAGAATTATAGGGTGAAGAGCCAGCTGCCTGGCTGCTCCAAAGCAGGGTGATCTAGAGCCCTCACCTTCCCTCGCCTCGTCCTCATAGCCCAACAGGAATCAAGGACGTCCAAGAGATGAGTAAAAAGTTGAGAGTTACAGAAAGACCGTCACAGTTTTTGTAACCTAAAGCAGAAGCCCTTGTAAGAAATGGGATTAGAAACAGAAATTTGCGCCCCCAGGGAGGAAAGCCTAAGAAAAAATCACTTTGATTCTAGTAGTCAGGACAGACATCCTAGGAAGAAACCCTGGTCTAGACTATAACAATTCCTACACTCACCCTCTGTTTACTTTCCCCTCATTGATCTCATTAGGGACAAACTATTGGATTCCCTTTTACCACCTGATGTAGACACCATAGTACTACTTGTCTGAATCTGTCAAGTCTAAAAAGTAGTTTAAACTGCCAATGCCACCAAAACAAAGATTTTATTGGGATTATAGTGGAGCCAGAGTCTGGCAAAGTTTTCTTTTTTCAGAGAAATTCATTTACAGCCCTCTGTCTTTAAGTCACAGAAGATGCAATCACATAAAAATCTAAATGTTTGCTTCTAAGTATAGAAGACTGAGTTATTCATACCCCCTCTTGATGATATATTACTATTACTTTGAAAAGCCTGTTGCTTGCTGTTTTTTAAATATATATAAATTCCTGCCTGGCCAGTGTGGCTCAGTGGTTGAGCATCGACCCATGCACCAAGAGGTCGCCAGTTCAATTCCTGGTCAGGGCACATGCCCAAGTTGTAGGCCCAATCCCCAGTGGGGGGCATGCAGGAGGCGGCCAATTGATGCTCCCTTTCATTGATGTTTCTCTCTCTCCTTCCTTCCTCTCTCTCTAAAATCAATAAAGAAAAAGAAATTTAAATATATATATATAAATTCCTTTTTGTCTCCATTTTCACTCCCATTCACCCCTTATGCAACGATTCTAATGAGTTAACGTATATTTTTCATTTGTATGTGTTCCTATAAAATGTCTTCATAATTTTGTGTCCATGAATTTTCATTTCTGCAAATGTCTGTGTATTATGTATCATGCTGTCTGACATTTCTTCCTTAGCATTGTATTTTTATGATCTATCCATGTGGCTACATATAATTTATTGCTTCTAACTGCAAAGCATTACTCGCATGCAATCACCATTTTAAAAATCCTCTCTACCCAAGATACTCAGATTGCTCCCAATTTCCCACCTCTACAAGTAGCCCTGCAGTGGAAGACTTCATGCATGTCTCATTAGTACATGCATAAGAAATGTCTTTGGAATAGTTTCTGAGGGGGTTCTGGAATTGTAGGATCATCAGATAGGCATGAACTTCGAGGCTCTCCAGAGGTGCATTCCCACCAGCAGAGCATAAGAATTTCCATATCCTGGCTTTCTAATTGTTGCCAGAATAGGTAATAAAGTGATATCTTTTTTTTTTTCCTGATTTCCAGCGAGATGGAGCATATCTCTCTTTTTTTTTTTAATTGGGGTTTCTTTCTCTGAATATTTTATTATTTAGTAGCCACTTTTCTAAAGGCATTTATTTATTGTTCATGTAGGTTTGCAGAAATTTAAAGATTTATAAATATGATCTTATTCTCTTAACCTTATCCTTTATGTCTGTCTTTTAAGAGAAGTTCTTAATTTTGTTGTAATCATATTAACCAATTATTTTACCTTATAGTTTGTGCATTTGAGGTTTTTTTTGTTCCATGTCATTGATCATAAAGATATTCTCATACAGTTTTTGTTTAATTTCATAGTTTTACTTTAACATTAGTGTCTTTATTTCACCTATAATCCATCCTTATATTTGGTGATAGTTAAGAACGCAGATTTATTTTCTGATTATACCTAGCCAGTCTTCCCAACATGATCTTCTAAACAATACAAAGTGATATATGGTATCATCTTCATCAAATATTAGGTTGCCATATATAGATGGGTCTGTCTCTGAACCCTTTAGGTTCATTTAGTCTAGTCTACATGTTCCTCTGACAACAGCAAGTGGTTTTCTTTCTACAGCTTTGTATTATTGGTTAATTGGGTGTTTCCTCCTTTGCATTAAAATTTTTATTCATTTACTTTTAGAGGGAGAGAGGAAGGGAAAGGTCGGGGAGAGAGAGAGAAACATCAATGTGAGAGCAAAATGGGACAATGCTCAACCAACTAAGCCACACCGGCCAAGGCTCCTCCTTTGTGTTTTTAAGGTTAATTTAGGCGTGTGTGGACTTTTTTTTTTTTTTTTTTTGGTACACGCCCCTAGCGGGAACCGAACCCGGGACTCTCTGGTCCACAGGCCGAGGCTCCAACTGCTGAGTCAAACCGGCCAGGGCTGTATGGACTTTTATTCCCTGATTTAAATACTACAGAATTCCTTTTAAAAAATCCAGCTGGAATTTTAAACAGGATTGCTCCAAATATATATATTAATTGATCTCTTTATAGCCACTCAATTCAAGAGTATGAAATATTTTCCTTTTTTCTTTTTTAATTTTTTATCCTCACCCAAGGACATTTTTCCATTTTTTTGTTCAGACAGAGTGGGAGGGAGAGAGAGGAAGAGAGAGAGAGAGAGAGAAACATCGATGTGAAAGGGACACATTGAGTGGCTGCCTCCCGCATGACCCAATCAGGGCCAGAGACAAACTGCAACCGAGGTACGTGCCCTTAACGGGAACCGAACCTGGGTCTCTCTGGACCACAGGCTGATGCTCTAACTGCTGAGCCAAACCGGCCAGAGCAAATATTTTTCTATGATTTCAGTTCATCTTCTATATCCTTAATTTGAGTTTTAAATTTTTCCCTATAGAGGTTTTATATATTCCTAAGTTATTTCTAGATACTTGATGGTATTTGCTGCTACTGTGAATGGTATCAACATTTTATTTTCTACTGGACTACTGTTTGTGTAAAAAACTACTACAAATTTTTATGGGGTAGACTTAGAACTACCTAATATCTCTTATGTGCTCTAATATTTTCTCTATGGCTACTTTTTTCTAGGTATATCATCATATCGATTACAAATGACAGTCATATATTTTGTCTCATGATGCTTCCTTTTCTTTCCCTGTTGAATTATCTGTAACCTGAAGTGTTTCTAGTCTTTCTCTCAATCATAAAGAGACTATATCTAAAGTTTATCCATTAAGTATAATGTTTACTGTAGGTTTTGTTCTTTTTTCCTTCCTTCCTTCCTTCCTTCCTTCCTTCCTTCCTTCCTTCCTTCCTTCCTTCCTTCCTTCCTTCCTTCCCTCCCTCCCTCCCCCCTCCCTCCCTCCCTCCCTCCCTCCCTCCCTCCCTCCCTCCCTCCCTCCCTCCTTCCTTCCTTCCTTCCTTCCTTCCTTCCTTCCTTCCTTCCTTCCTTCCATTCTTTCTTTCTCTCATGTTGTGTGTGTGTATATATTATTAGCATGACCATACTTGACAATTTAGCCAGGACAGTCCTATTTATTCTTTTTACTTGGCATTTATCTAGCGTACTATTAGTCCTGAACAAAATATCAGAAGTTAGAAGATAAATTATATGGTTATTCTATATTTAACCTTTACCAAGCTCAGAAAGTTTTCCTATAATCATAGTTTGCTAAAAGTTTTTTTTTTAATCATAATTAAGTGTTGAACTTTATCAACTACTTTTTCTGTATGAACTGAGGTAGTAATAAACTCTGTGGAGAATTACATTAATGGATTTTCTGATGTTAGCCTTCAATTTCTGGAATAGAACCTACCTTACCATGATATATTATTTTAATATACTTTACATTAGATTGGGTATCATTTCATTTAGAATTAATTCAAAAATGAAAAGGAATTATATTTTTATTTTATTATGTTGTACTTATCTGGTTTTGGAATCAAGATTGCACCGGTCTTAGAATAAGCCTCACAGCATAGATTTTTATCTATTTTCTAGGATAATTTTATAAGAGAGAGCTTAATGATTTATTTAAATGTGGAAGAACTCACCAGTAAAACATCTGATTATAAATCTTATCTATGTTGGGAGTTTCCAGGATTTCCCATTTTTATCCTACACTTTGTTTTGATATTCCGTGTTTCCTTTTTTTTTTTTCTTTTTCCTTGATTATTCTTGCCAGAGGTCAGTCTAACTTAATAATATTTTGCAAAGAATAAGACATTGCTTTTGTTAATCTCTCTTTTGTTTTCCATTTAACTTATTTATATCCCTATTTTTGTTTTTTCCTTATTTCTTGTTACTCAGGGTTTACTTCTAAAAGTTTTTCTGGATTAGAATGCTTAGATCACTTTCAAAATATTCCAAACTGTTCTCTGACTGCTGCCTCAGCAGTCAACACCCCGATTCCCCCCTACACATGCTGGTTCAAGCCAGCCTTAGGTCTACCTATGGGTTTCTCATATTTCTTGTTTTTTGTTTTTTGTTATTATTAGTGTCTGGAATGTATTGTTTCTCTTGAGATGATTTTAAGAGAAGTCAGCAGTCTGGGCTAATTCACCAACCTGGTAATAACTAGAAGTTAAAATTTATGTATAACGTTTATATTTAGGCTCAGAATTTCTCATTCTTTCCAAGAAGTTTCTCTCCCATGAATGGAATCCTTCACTCTGTCAGGAGACATTTTAAAGGTCAATATAGATGGTAGAGTTGTTCATTCTATTTTCTAAGGAAAAGGACACAACTAAGAAACCCAGAATATTTCTGTCCAAATTCTATGTTTTCAATGCAGTAATGGGATATGTGGATAGACTGAAGTGCTTTCTAAATCCCTGAAACTCTAAATCTAGACACTGTCCAAAAAGTATGGGTTACTAGTGGTCTAATCTCTTGAGTATCCTTATCTCACTGTAAGGAGCTCCAGGCATGGGTTGTGGTAATTAATAAAATTACTGTTAGGTTTACCAGGGACAAGATTATAAAGGTTTTTTTGATCAAGTAGGAAAATCTGGCCTACAGAATACATACATGAAATAACAGAAAACTTTAAGTTAGAGCATTTCTTTTCTGTTTTCAACAGTGGAATTCATCAAATATGCTGATGTATAAATACAACCCAAAATACAAAATTTTAATAAAAAAATAAGCCATAATAAAAAATATATTTTTGTTTCATATATGGGTTGGTTAAATGATAATAGTTGACATTTGAAGAAAGTTTGATGCAATAAAAAGTCTATCTCCATAAATATACTTATTTGGTATTCCCAATAGCTCTGAAGTTAAAAAATATAGTGTACATTTAAATACAGAACCTGAAATGTTAAATAACTTGCATAACCTGACACAGTAGAAATTTTTAGGTCTGAGACTAGAGCCTACATCTTATTTATTTATCTGATACTTAGCTTTTCTACCATGCTGCCAAATAAAACAGGCAAAAAGAGAAAATTGGGTTGAGCCAGGAAAGACGAAGTTGAGAGGGAAAAAGGGAGAAAAAGAGAAAAATATTTTATCTAAGGAACTCCTCCAAAACACATAATGTTGTATTAATGTGTTATTTATCTTTATCCAAATATACTCTGTGAACAAAGGTATGTATTTTCCAGAGCGCTGACACTGGCAAAAACAGGTTCAATACATGGACCTAAGAAATCAATACACGGACCTAAGAACTACAGATTAATACTACGTTTTTTTAATGCAAGTTTGTGTTTTTGTGTGTGTGTGTGTGTGTGTGTTTGTTTTGTTTTGTTTTTTTGGTACGTGCCCCTAGCGGGAACCGAACCCAGGACTCTCTGGTCCGCAGGCCGACACTCCAACCGCTGAGCCAAACCGGCTAGGGCAAGTTTGTGTTTTTTAATAGCCACATATTGTCTGTTTTAGTTATAAAATATTCTAATTTCTACCTAAAATTGAGAAGCTAAAATAGTCTTATTACTCTATCTTTTCTCCACTTTAACAGTGCAAACCTGTAGTTTTTGCTTTAGAAAGTGAGTCATGTATAACATTACAAAAGAAAATTTATTTTTCATGGATGTATAACTATATCTTTTAAGACGTAGCATTGTTCTTTGAAGTTTTAGGCAATCTTGTTGCATTTTCATATTCAGAGACAAAAATAATATCACTACACAATTTTTATAGTGTCCCCTTTCCAAATTTGAATAAAACTGTTTGAGTCTGCTATTAGTGGCTCAAAAAGAGAAGTGAGGGGAAGAATAAAATGGAAATAGAGAAGTCAAAGAAGAAAACAGAAGAGGATTATTATCATTTTAAGATCTTGCAGGAGAAATGTTGGATTGGAATTACAAAAAGAATTGTAATAAGTCAACTGGAAAACACCTACCAGCCCACTGAACAGAAATGGGCCATGCCATGGAGTTCTAAGTAGAGATACCACTGAACTGAGGTCCTGCCGCTGACGAGGGGGCGAAATGAAATGTTGGGTGCTACAGCTGAGTCTCCTTGGCTCAGGATGTATCACACACTCAAGATTCAGACCACTGTGGACACTCAAAAATGAAAGAGCAATGACTTCAGGACTATGAAAAAGAGCACTTGGCTCTAAAAGGGTCTTCTACACAGTGGTCTTAGGCTCCTATTTGTTCATTGTCCCAAAGGGTAGGTATATGTACATACCATCATTTCAATGCAAGGCTCCACAGGAAAGGGGGAAAGGAAGAGATATACGAAATCTAAAGATGGTCTCTGGCATCTCTGTGTGGGTATTCAGAAACAAAACAAAAACAAACAAAAGTAAAGCCTTAAACTATAATTAAGCCTTCCAATTTATAGAGAAATAAGAGTTTAATAGAAAGGTATTTGTAAAATTATATTAATAAATTGTAAGCTGTATAGTCATTAATGTGTATCAGAGTACATTTCTATTCTTTTTTCAAAGGACGATTCACTTCTCTTTTCCACAGGGCTTGCAGCTCATGTTGGCTGGGATGACAGTGGGGTGGAAAGATGCACAAATGGGGAGAATTCTGAGCCTAAAGGAGGACGGCAAGCACACCTCTGTGGGCTGGACCTACAGAGAATCCCATCAGAAAGAGGTGAGCAAATTATACTCGACTTTTCTTGCTGAGAAACGCTGACAGCATTTCAAATAATATTAATACAAAATGTTTTTATATTTGCTTAAAGCAAACCAAAACCCTGTTATCTTTAATTGCTATTCAGTGGAAATCATCTCATCTGTTTGGGTATGAAAATGACACCTCATTTCTTGGGAGTCCAGAATTGTGAACAAAAGCAAAACATGGAGAGGAATACTGCAAGGAATGACAAAGTTCTGTTGCCAAGAGAGAAGTTGTTAATAATTTCAATAATTATATATGCCACAAGTTCTGGGGAGCACAGAGACCTTTCCTTCCATTAAAAGATAACCCATGACCTAAATATAACCTAGCAGTAGCCCAATGCCTCTATGAGAAAGATAGAAAATTGAAAAGACTAAAAGCCAAAATGCCACATGCTAATTAAAGAACCATTCTAAACTTTTCTACATAACTGTAATAAAAGGACAGCAATATTGCATATAAAAAAATGGGATCTTACACCCAAGGCTAATGAAATTGTATTGGATGAAATATACAGGTGGAGAATTTGACTTTGAACTTACCTAAATATTTTGGATAAAAATAGTCCTAGAAAGAAAGAAAAACAAATTATCTTAACAATCTTAAATTTTACTATAGAGTTAAACTAATTTTATTTTATTTTATTTATTTATTTTTTTATCCTCACCCGAGGACATTTTTTCATTTTTTGTTCAGATAGAGTGGGAGGGAGAGAGAGGAAGAGAGAGAAACATCGATGTGAAAGTGACACATCGAGTGGCTGCCACCCGCACGACCAACCAGGGCCGGGGACAAACTGCAACCAAAGTACATGCCCTTAGCGGGAACCAAACCCAGGTCTCTCTAGACCGCAGGCTGATGCTCTAACCACTGAGCCAAACTGGCCAGGGCGAGTTAAACTAATTTTAAAATGTGTTTCTATTTTAAAGGTGCAAATATGTGAGGGGGGTGTGGGTGAAGGTGGAGGAGAGTAAAGGGGGGATACATGGTGAGGAAAACCATAAAATAAAATAAATAATATTTTTAAAAGATGCAAATAAGCCTTGGCCAGTTTGGCTCAGTGGTCAGAGTGTCGGCCTGTGGACCAATGAGTCACGGGTTCGATTCCAGTCAAAGGCACGTACCTTGGTTGCGGTTCATCCCCAGCCCTGGTTGGGGTCGTGCGGGAGGCAACCAGTCAATGTGTCTCTCTCACATCGGTGTTTCTCTCTCTCTCCTTCTCTCCCACTCTATCTGAACCAAAAAAAATGGAAAAATATCCTCGGGTGAGGATTAAAAAAAAAAAAAAGATGCAAATAAATTACATATAACTGTCATTTCCACATTATAAGATTTTTTTCTATAGCAATATATACCAGGAGTATATAACTAATAATGTTAAGGTAATAAGAGGCTTAGGCTTAAGGCAATAGTGATAAATTAAATTATGCTTCAAAAACTTCTAATCTGAAAACAAGTTCTATTGAAGCTATTAAATGTAATTTTATGTGCCCCCCTTTTGTAAATCCTTTATTTTTCCATAATGATTAGGTACCCATCTGACACATTCATGCCATGCTGATTACACACACTAGATTCAATGTTGAATAACACTGATACCATCTGAAGTATATTGAAGTGGACATTTATCTTTTAACATCATAGGTACAAGTAATACCTTACTTATTAATTGGTCATGTGCCAAAAGTTTGTCTGTAAATCAGTAATTTGGACTAAGGAATGCACTTTACCAGAGAGAGAAAAATGTTGAAAATGATTCCTAATGCTAAGGTTCTCAGGCTGGTTCACAAAGCCTTCTTAAGCCATACTACATTTAATGTGTAACATTAATAGCACAAGAACACCTCATGAGAAACCAGTGTTTCTACATAAAATGTAGAAAACATAACTTCATCCAGGACAGAGTCAAAGCCCTCACCGTCCTCCTCTCACATGTAAACTTACACAACACGTGACTGCTAGTGTATAAGGGGGGGTCTCCCTCCAAGTATTCCGGACAGCGGGGCTGTCTTCTGCAGAGCGAAAGCCAGGAGGAGGAGAAACGATGAACGGGTTCCAAAGGAGATTATGTGATGGGGAGAGGAAAATATTCGGGATAATGTGGAGCTAAACAATAGGGTAGAGACTGGGAATGTGAGCTAGGGTGTTGAGGTTGTGGACAACGAGTGGATGCAGCAGGATAAAAGTGAGAAGCGGCACAAATGTTTTTTCCTTGCTTTTATTTCTCCCATTGCTTCCTTTGTCACACTTTTCTCTTCTGTCAGGGAGGCTGATGTCAGAATGAGTGGAGGAGAGAAGGCACGTTCATGAGTTCCCCGGCCTGCTCCTTTCCCTTCTCTCCACCAGTCTTCGGCTTCGCTCCCCATTTGCTACTCAGATGCCAACATGCGTGATATAATATGATATCTCAGCCGTGTACACTTTCTTTGAAATGTTCCAGCAAAACAAAACAAAATTCGAGTGGGTGGAGTAGAAAACGAACAAAGCAAGTAGGGCAGATTGCTGATCATTTTTGAAGTGGGAGGAAGGCATAGTGGGGTTTATGACATTGTTCTAGATACTTTAGTATGCATTTTAAATTTCCATAATAAAAATAAATGTGTGTGTGTGCATGTATGTGTATGTATGTATCTATTTCCTACAAAATAAGAATACTCTGTATATTGTGTGGAATAAAATATTTTTGTCTTGCCAATTGCTTATCTACCAAAGCAACAGAATTGAGAGAAACATTTTGCTTCAATCCCAGAGGGTATTCAAAATAAATCTTTGTCCAGCCGGTGTGGCTCAGTGGACTGAACGTCATCTCACGGGCTGAGAGGTTCCAGTTTGATTCCCAGTCAGGGCATATGCCTGAGTTTCGGGATCGATCCCCAGTAGGAGGCGTGCAGGAGGCAGCTGATTGATGTTTCTCTCTCATATAGATGTTTCTATCTCTCTCTCCCTTCTTCTCTCTCTTAAAAAAAAGAAATCAATAAAAATACGTTTAAATAAAGTGAATCTTTGTGTACCTTAGAAAAAAATCCCTTTGACTATTAAGGTAGGTGGAGGTAAAAGAATTCAAAAGAACACAAGTTATCACTGTCTTGGACAAGTTCTCCAACTACAGAGATGATTCTTCCTCATTATCTCTCAACTAGTCTCATGGTCCCAAGAGCCATGGCAGAGGTAAAGGAGGTACTTTGTATATGTTTTCTTCCTCATTTCCTTTTGGTTATAAGGTTCATCTCAGAAAAAATATCTGAGGTAACCAAGAAAGTTATCAACTTGAATTCTTAGAGGCACTATTTATACCCCTGCTACCCACAGGCTACATTAGAGAATATCCTCCTCTAGGAAATAATAGGACTAAAGATAAGGTCATATTTCTGTATGATATTTAGGAATGTGTATGATTAGATTTTTCTAAACTAAAATTAATCCACTAAGATGTACATTCTAACTCCAGGAATGACTGATGATATAAAATGGCTCAGGGAAGTTCCCAAGAGTTTATGGAACAGATTAAAATATACTCAGGGAACACGGTGCTGAACAAATTCTTCAGTAAGCATTCACTGAGTACCTAACATGTACCAAGCTCTAGATGAAAAGGCTGGTTAAAAATGCCAGTGGTGCCCTGGCCGGTTTGGCTCAGTGGTTAGAGCGTCGGCCTGCGGTCCAGAGAGACCCGGGTTCGGTTCCCGCTAAGGTCATGTACCTCGGTTGCAGTTTGTCCCCGGCCCTGGTTGGTCGTGTGGGTGGCAGCCACTCGATGTGTCCCTTTCATGTCGATGTTTCTCTCTCTCTCTCCCTCCCACTCTATCTGAACAGAAAATGAAAAAATGTCCTCGGGTGAGGATAAAAAATAAATAAATAAATAAAAATGCCAATGGTGAGATTTAATTAAGAGTGTGATAACAATGCAATCACCTGCTGGTGTGCACACACATGCACACACACACACACATTATACTTGAGATGCCTTACCCTCTTACCCTATTCTGGTTGGGAGAAAGTATTTACAAACCATGAGATGGATACTATTTGATGACAATGAGGTATAATTGAATTATAGTTTGGTTAGAGCTCATTGCTTGTGGCAGTAGTTTCTTCCTAGCTAGTCCACCTCCCTCTGAAGGTGCTTCCTTCTGAAATGCTTCGGTGGTTATATATGAAACATGATATATACACAATCATTAGTGTTAAAAAGGAACACAGACTCACACTGGAAATATTGTTTGTAACTGCGTGTCTAGGTGTGCTAACATTAACTTTCATGAGTTCTTACCGTTTCCGGGTAATTTTCAAAGATCTCCCTGGCTTCTTCTTTATTGCACACTTCTTCGATGCACTCTCTCTCAAGATTACCCTGCCTGGTTTCTTCAAAACCAGAATTTGCACGGCGTTTCCTAACCAGGACTTGCGAAGCGTGTTGCTTTGACAAAACTGAAGGAAAAGATAAGTTTATATAAATAAATATTTCATTTCTCCACCTAAAATATATTATTTTATTAAACAACGAGAATCAAAATCATTTTCTGCCTGTAAATTGTATGACATTTAAAATCAGTATGGTTGAACCGAAAAAGAAAAAAAGGCAGATACATAGCACTTTGGTTAATAACTCAGAGCAGGTTCGGTGTCCGGCTACAGCAATTATATAATGATCTACACAAGTCATTCACGTTCCTGCTGGAGGTCATACATACCAGACAATATTTACTGTTTACCTTGTAACTACACTGGAAATAGCATCATGCTGAAATGACTACATCAAAAGTCATAGCCATACCATCTTGAAAGCTACTTTCTGAATTTTAATGGAAAACTTACATGATCAGTGAAGCAGGAGTATAGTCCAATCAGCCATTTAAAATATATTTGATAAGATAACACCCTTAATTATTCATACAAACAGGAAGATAAAAATTCATGGTAAAAGCAAATCCATACAGAAGGCTCTAGAATCCACAGGAACTAATCCTAGCATGCCCTCTATGACCTTCTTCATCCTCTAATGAAGGACATTTCAATCCCATCAGAAATGCCCCCATTTCTTTGCTCCCCTTGACACAGTTGTCCACACTTACAGTACCTCCATCCTCTCCTCCCATTTGTTCACATACTCAAACCAATCAGGCTTTTGTCTGCAACTCCACCATGCTGCTTTTATCAAGGTCACAGTACTAACTCTAGTGGTTAATTATCAGTCGTCATATTAAGAGATCTACTGGTAGTATCTGACAGCCTTGATTATCACTTCCTGCATACAATATTTAAACCTGACTTACAGCTCATCAGGCATTCTTCATTATTCTTATATCTCATTGACCAGGCCCTAGTCACTCCTCCTTTTACTGACCTCTCAATGTTGGTTATTTGAAGTTTCATGGCTATATCCTAATGATACATTCTATCTCCAGCTCCAGCCTCCCTACTCACTTCAAGTCATGTGCCCAATTGGCTATTGGACATCTCTATCTGGATGACCAATAAAAATCTCAAACATGGCATCATAAGAGTGAATGTCCACACTCCATCTGACTGGCTCCACTCGAAGCCTCTCAGTTGGTGGTAACTTCTAGGAGCTCAGGCAAAAAATCTTGAAACGATCCTCATTCCTCTGCCTCCCCCCACATCCCAATTCTATAGCATCACAAAATCCTCTACGATTTCTCTTCAAGATTTATAAAAATCATGATCACTTCTCACCACCTCAACTGTTATTATTGGTATATCTGCTTTCATTTAAAAACTTCTACAATTAAATTAATAAAACATGCTCTTTAACTATGAGTCAAGATTTAAAACCCAAGCAATACTATCTGTGGCACTTGCAAAGGTGAAAACGGTCAATTTTTACAAAGTTATTTAAAACTGGGGAATTTGTTTTTAGTTGTCATT
This sequence comes from Tadarida brasiliensis, assembly GCA_030848825.1. Lineage (NCBI taxonomy): Eukaryota > Metazoa > Chordata > Mammalia > Chiroptera > Molossidae > Tadarida > Tadarida brasiliensis. The sequence continues at coordinate 86,711,654 of CM061260.1, read as the reverse complement.
TCCAATTTTATTGAGATATAATTGATATATAACATTGTATTAGTTTTAGGTGCATAACATTATATATATACAAACTATTACCACAATGTTTAGTTAACATCCATCATCTCACAGTTGCAATTTTTTCCTGTCTTTAACTTTATTTTTATTGTTGACACTATTACACCATGCCCGCCCTTTGCCCACCTCCACCCAGCCCCTGGCCCCCTTCCCTCTGGCCATCACCACACTGTTGTCTGTGTCTGTGGGTTATGCACATAGGTTCTTTGGCTAATCCCTTCACCTTCTTTCATCCAGTCCTCCCTCTCCCTTCTCCCCTCTGACAGTGTTTCATGCGTTGATACCTCTGTTTCTATTTTGCTCATCAGTTTATTTTGTTCATTAGATTTCACATTTATGTGAGATCATATGGTATTTGTCTTTCTCTGACTGGCTTATTTCACATAGTATAATAATCTCCAGGTCCATCCATGTATTTGTGAAAGGTGAAATTTCCTTGTGAAATCTTTGAGGGAACTTAATTAATTAACTATATTATTCATTATAGTGACAAACCAATATGTATGTATGAGTTTGGCCATCTTTTATTTTAAAAATGATTAATATAATTAAAAATGACTAATGTATTGCTTTTTCCCATTTGATACCATAATACTTACTTTATTATTTTATTTTAAAAATATTTAATGAGCCCTGACCCATTTGGCTCAGCGGTGAGAGCATTGGCCCATGGGGGGGGAAAAAAATCAATGGAAAAATATCCTCAGGTGAGGATTAACAACGACAACCAAAAAAAAAGAGTATATGTGTGTGTGTGTGTGTGTGTGTGTGTGTGTGTGTGTGTATGTATATATTTAATGGCATCATATACAGAATATGTAAGATAAAAACAGAAGGCAAAGGAAAATATTTTTTAAATAGTTGAATAACAAAAATGACAAAACAAAAATTCAACATCAAGCAACAGATTAGAGGGAAATATTTGCATAATATAGAATAGAAAAAATTACATCAAGAAGTTATAAGCAACTTTGGCAAGTTGAAAAAACAATAAGCCATGCCCCCTCTGCAAGAGGGAAGGCCATTGGAAAAGCCAGTGTCCTAGGCTCCGAAAGGACCTAGTGGCTCCAAAGCAATGATGGTCAAGACACCCGAGAGTTGATGGTGCCTGAGGCCTCTTACCTCACAGACTGACCATCAGACCATCGTGCCAGAGGAGCCTTGGGTGACCCTTGACGTGGCAGGTAAACCCATTACATTTTTATTAGACACAAGGGTTGCTTACTCTGCTCTGACTCACTCACCAGGGCCTCTTTCTTCCATAACATGTTGATCACTAGGGTGAATGGGCATCCTCAACGCTACCATTTCACTCAGTCCCGATGGTGGTGGGCAGTTAGACAGATTGAGCAGAGCAAGGATGATGGGCCAGGTATAGAAGGCCTTCAGGGTGGAAAGCCCCAGGTATCTAACAAAGGACAATTGTAGGGTGGTACCTCGTCCCCAGGGTGACCTTTCCTCTCCTAGCATATCAATGGTCATGTGGTTTGAACACCCTCACCTTTCCTCCCTAGACATAACATCTAGGCCTCAGTTGTATTTCAGCTCCAGGCCCAGAAAAGCAGACAAACCAGACAAGCAATGACAAGGCTGACTGACCTCGGGGACCAGCTGCATTGGATAATGAACCCCTGCTCTGGCACTGACCGACCAATCAGTGGAGAGCTAGACCCTGAATGTACACACCTGGAAAGCTGCTCAATATTCTATTGTCATCCCTGGAACCTCCCCTAAAATTTCCACCCTTAAAACACTTGGGAGGGAGGACCCAGCATGCTCTCCCTCCCCATCCCCCCAAGCAAGTTACCATTACCTTCCTCACTCCCAAGCTCCTAAGACCCTTCCTTTACCTCATAACTTGTTTCCTCAACCCATTTCTTCCACAAATTGCTTCTTCCACCTTGGTGATTTCCCAAATAAATGCTCTCTTATAGTTTGAGTCTTGGCTGTCAATTCTGTCCTAGCCAGAACTCAAGTACTGAGGTCGCTGAACCCAGGTCTGGTCCGACCTCACCAGTCTAACACCTGGGGCCGTTCTCTCCACCTACAACATTATGGTGCTGTGATTCGGACTGTAACTCAGAACGTGTGGCAGGATCCCAGAGAAGCCCATCAAGGACCCCCTTGCAGACCCAGAGCAGTGCTAGGTACTAGCAGGGACCCTCTGTGCCCACCAGCTCCTTGCTTTGCATTGGGTGGACTTGGGTGAGTTTCTTGGAATTCCAGACCACTTTGTTTTAAGGTAAGAAGCTGACTTTCTTTGAGCTGTTTTTTTGAAATCCTCAAGATGGAGCTAGAGGTTAAGGGTTGAGAGATCCTATGTTATAGATAAGGATTGAGATAACTAGGAACAGAGAAAAAATGAATAGCTGCTTTTTAACTTGGGCTTTTCAATTAGAATTGCTTTTTGAGGGTCTGAACAAAACCTTTTGCTTGATAAATGAGAGCATAAACTCATTTGGTTTTGAAGATAAGGGACATCAGCAGTTTCTAATCTTCCTAGGGAAGATTTGCCCTTAAGGCCAGAGGTGCTACCTCTCTCTGTCAGGCCAGCCAGCTAACATACATGGGTCACCAGGAACCTTCTCTGATCCCATGTGGGTTCCCTGTCTTTTAAAACACCTTTTCTATATACTCCCCAAAGTCCCTGAAACTGGGGAACGGAACCACCCTCAACTCCTTCTACACTCTTCCAACCATCTTATCTTTATTTCTAACTTCTATGAGAGCCTCAGGGATAAATTAACAGGGACTCTTCCTTCCCTATGAGCAGCAGCGGCTCTCTCTGTCCTAGGCCTCCTGAGGGACCAGGGCTCTTAGAAAGATGAAAGACAGGGAAGCAGATCCTAGCTGGACTACTGGAGTTGTAGGACGAGTGTTCCGTTTGAGGAGACAAAGGTACCTGGCACCCCTTGTACGGATAGATATGATAGAGGGGATCCCCAGTAAGGCTAGCTAGGGCTGGAGGTCATTAAGTGAGGGACGCCTCACTTGAATGGGTACCTACAGGATTGGGACACCAGGTGCCTGCAGGATTGGGGTGTCAGTTGTCTGCAGAATTGGGGTGCCAGGTACCTGCAGGTAGAGGCTCCATGTGCCTGCTGGATTTCAGGCATCAGGTGCCTGCAAGAAAGCCCAAAACAGCCCAGACTAGCAGGGACACCTCTAACTCTTGACTTGGAACTTATCTGTCTCTCTGTAGATAGGGTACCAGTCCACAGTGCTTCAAGATACCCCTTTGGGATGCATACTTGCCAAATGGAAGAAATTTTATCCTGAGTCCCTCAAGCTTCTTTTGCAACATAACCTGGCCCCACTAAAAAGTGGACAATGGAGAGGTTTGGCCGGTGTATGGCACTGCTAAGTTTAATACTATCCTGCAGCTACACCTGTTTTGCTGTTCCCAAGGGAAGTGAATGGAGGATGGGGCCTCCTTAGATCAGCGTGTCTTTTCCATACACGAAAGCCGTTATGGCTCTCAGAAATGACTCTCAGCTATGTGCCACCTGTACTAAACTAGATCTCTCCATAATTAACTGCTACAGAGCCTGCGAGAAAACTATACCCAGATGGAAAGAAACATTCCAAAAATGGATGAATGAATCTGTGAGTCCTTTGTCAACATTTGCCAGTCCTTGAGGTGTTAAAAACAACTGTCCTTGTTTTACAAATAAAGTCTTTATAGGGTCAGAGGTATGGCTCCAGGATATCAGAGCCCACTAAATCCTTTTACCTTCCCAAAACCTCTCCTGTTCCGCTCAAAATGCTTATAGATAATTGGCTTTATGAAACCAATGTCCTATGAGAAGCTTGCATTTCTTTCCCTGTACTTGGTCTTCTGCAAGAATTCTTATCTGGGCCATCTCTTAAAATATAAGTTTCTGGGAGGTAATCCTTATTGAAAGGAAAAAACCGTAGCCATTTGAGCATATCAATTAATTCATTTCAGCTTTAAACATTGATTGTTAGACAAGTCTTAAGTTCGCCTACTTTTGGCCTTTTAATACAAAAAAGCCAGAAAATAGATTTGGAGCTATTAGTAAATGTCTTATATTTTATTAGAAGTATGTCTCTTAAAAGTGTGAGTGTGTTTGTCAATGGAGGAGCCTATGTTTCTAATAGTTATAAAATGTACTTGCCAATCTAAAAGATACTAATTACTTACTTTTTAGTTGTCACTTAAAAAATATCAAGGTTTCTAAAAGTTAAGAATTCTAACTAATGGGAAATAAATTGTATGGATTGGGTAATAAAAGGGAATAAGGTATGGAGATATATTTTCAACAACAAAAAGAAAGTAAGTTGTTCTAAAGCTGGTTTGTTTTTTTTTGTTTTTTTTTATCCTCATCCGAGGACATTTTTTAATTTTTTGTTCAGATAGAGTGGGAGGGAGAGAGAGGAAGACAGAGAGAGAGAGAGAAACATCGATGTGAAAGTGACACATCGAGTGGCTGCCACCCACACGACCAACCAGGGCCGGGGACAAACTGCAACCGAAGTACATGCCCTTAGCGGGAACCGAACCCAGGCCTCTCTGGATCGCAGGCCGGTGCTCTAACCGCTGAGCCAAACCGGCCAGGGCAAAAGCTGGTTATTTTTGAATGGGTAAGAAGGTTTGTGAAGGTTGTAAAAAGGTTTATAAAGTTGTAAAAAGGTTAGTAAAGAAATATAAGCTAAATAATGAATTTAATTAAATAAATGAAATCAAAGATAAAAAATACAGAGTTTGGTTCCTTTCACTTTGTTAAAAGAACAAGGATTATCCTCTTGCTTTTCAGGTATAAGGAGACATTTTTTAAAGCATTGGTAAATTATACATTTCTCTCCCTACCTCCAGAATTTGGCAATTCTTAATGAGTGAGTCACGGCAACATGTTCCCTTGCATGGATTCAGTAAGAGCAGTTTCCAGTCGTGGTTTGGTTGACCAAGACTTTGACTGGAATGTCCTGTGTGAGAGAGACATGCCTGGCTCTGGACGTCTCCAGAAAGCCTAAGGAATGAAGGTCGACTTTGAAGCCGATAAGAGCCCGTTGGAGAAACAGCCTAGTACCTCACTTGGTCACAGGGTTCACAGTCGTCTTTCCAGGTAAGGAGCAGAGGTTGCTCTCCCGAGAGATGGCAAGAAAGGAACCTCAAGAACCTGAAGAATTCACCTAGGTCTGTAGGTAGGCAGGCAATCCTGACGGCAACTAGGGGCCTCAGCTTCTTTGCCCTGAGGGCCAGATTAAAGCTCAATCATGAGATTTCAGCAAAGCAGATTTAAAAGAGCCTATATAATCAATTGCTATTCTTACTGTCTTTATGCAAATAACCAGGCCTGATTGAAACTAGACTTAATGCAGTAAATAAATTGGTCTTAATCAGGCTCTTTGATAAAAATGAGGATACTTTTCGGGGGGGGGGGGGGGGGGTATGTGTTTCAATACTCTATACTACCCAGTTGTAAATATTAGACTCTAGTTCAATTAAAAGCTTTATATTTTTCACCTATAAACTGAACTGGATCCTGAATTTTTCTAACTTCCTTAAATATTTATCTACAACCCTCCAAACTAATGTTTCATTTTTCTCCCATCCTTTGACTTGAAATTAGTGAGAAGTAAATGTTTTTTCCTTACACAGGATCATTTGTCATAATTCTTCTCATTCTGGCTTTTGCCCCAATAATACTAAGATTTGTAACAGAGTTTGTCTCCACCAGGTTACAAGCCCTACTCTACTCAGGGAATACCACCTCTAGACACCATCCCCACCTCCTTCTGTGCCCAGGCCTCATCGTCCCTCTGACAAAGAGCAAGGATCTCTTGGCTCTGAAGGAAACTTCACACCTCTTCAGCAGTAAGCAGCTACAGAAGAGACCCTGCACTCCTTTTCCCTGAAAGAATTCAGAGCGAAAATCACTGAGGGAGAGATGTGGTAGGCAGTTAGACAGATTGAGCGGAGCAAGGATGATGGGCCAGGTACAGAAGGCCTTCAGGGTGGAAAGCCCCAGGTGCCTAACAAAGGACAATTGTAGGGTGGGACCTCATCCCCGGGTGTCCTTTCCTCTCCTAGCATATCGATGGTCATGTGGTTTGAACGCCCTCACCTTTCCTCCCTAGACATAACATCTAGGCCTCAGTTGTATTTCAGCTCCAGGCCCAGAAAAGCAGACAAACCAGACAAGCAATGCCAAGGCTGACTGACCTCGGGGACCAGCTGCATTGGATAATGAACCCCTGCCCTGGTGCAGACCAATCCATTAGTGGAGACCCTGACCCTGAATGGACACACCTGGAAAGCTGCTGACTAGTCTATTGAGATCTTCCCCTGGGACCAGACCTCCCTTAAAACCTACCCTAAAAACCCTTAAGACAGAGGACCCAGTGTGCTCTCCCTCATGGTGCCACCTTTACCTTCCTCACTCCCAAGCTCCAAGGGCCTTTCCTTTACCCCTATACCTTGTTTCCTCAGCTCATTTCTTCTACAAACTACTTCTTATACCTCGGTGATTTTCCAAATAAATGTTCTTATAGATTGAGTCTTGCCTCTGAATTCTTTCCTAGCCAGAACTCAAGTACCGAGGCTGCTGAACCCAGGTCTGGTCTGACTCCTCAGCTACAGCCTCAGAAATCTCACTTTGAGCCATGCCTTTCTTGTAGTTCCAGGGTGCCCCATTCCCTTTTTTGGAGAGACAGCTTTTTTTTTTTTTAATCCTCACCCGAGGGTATTTTTCCATTTATCCTCAGATATAGTGAGAGAGAGAGAGACAGAGAGAGAGAGAGACAGAGAGGGACATTGATGTGAGAAAGACACATCAACTGGTTGCCTCCTGCACAACTTCGACCAGGGCCAGGGACCAAACCTCAACTGAGGTACATGCACTTGACCAGAATCAAACCCACAACTCTTTGGTCCATGGGCCAACACTCTTAACTACTGAGCCAAACCATCCAGGGCAGGACAGCTTGTCTATTCTGGGAACTACCCTAGGAGCATTAGCTATAGAATATAACAAACCCTCATTGTTACACCTGATGGCCAACCTAACTTCTCACCCTGAACCAGAAATTAATATTCCAGAATCTGTCCTCATCCAATTCAACCCCAAAGTATGGGAAACTAGAATACCAGGCAGGGCAACAAACATACCCCTTGTCAAGATATCTCTAAAACCAGGGGTACCCTACCTACAAAAGACCATACCCTCTGAAACCTGAGGTCCTAAAAGGGGTCAAACCTCTCACTGAGAAATATGTAAAGCATGGGCTTCTCAGGCCCTGCCAGTGACCTGCAACACCCCTATTCTCCCAGTGCAGAACCAAATGGAGGATGCCAGTGTGTACAGACCTACGGGCAGTAAATGAGGCTGTGATTCCAGTACATCCTGTAGTTCCAAACCACTACACTATCCTAACTCGGATCCAGGAGAAGCCAAATATTTTACTGTAGTAGACTTAAAGGATGCTTTTTTCTGCATCCCCCTTCATCCTGACTCCCAGTACCTGTTCACATTTGAATGGACTAATCCCCAAATTAGGAAAAGTTGTCAATACACGTGGACTCTGCTCCCTCGGGGCTTTAGGGACAGACCCCATTTGTTTGGAAATCCTTCAGCCAAGGAATTAAGAGAACTCCAGTTGACCAACAGGACCCTCCTACAATATGTTGATGACCTATTAATTTCTAGTACTAAGAAAGAGGATAAAAATTCCATTCTGGTATTAAACTTCCTCGCAGATAGAGAATATAAAGTCTCTCCCAAAAAGGCCCAAATAACCTCCCAGCAGGTCCAATACCTAGGGTACTTACTAACCCCAGGAGCCCGGGCCTGTTACCCCAAAGAAAACAAGTCATACTGGCTCTCGGAGTCCCACAAAGTAAACGACAGCTTCGAGGAGTTTTAGGAATAGCCCACTTCTGCCGCCTGTGGATACCAGGTCTGAGGCTAATTGCTAAACCTCTATATGAGGCTTTAGAGGGAGACACCACAGGGCCTATAGACTGGACCCCTGAATGCCACCAGGCCTTTGAGAGGTTAAAAGTCAAACTAAGCCATGGCTGGGTGGCTCAGTTGGTTGGAGCATCGTCCCATACACCAAAAACTTGCAGGTTCAATTCCTGGTCACAGCACATACCTAAGTTGCAGGTTCAAAACTGGGTAGGAGTGTGTACAGGAAGCAATTGGTTGATGTTTCCCTCTCACCTCACTTTCTCTCTCTCTCTCTCTCTCTCTCTCTCTCTCTCTCTCTCTCTCTCCCCCCCCCCTTCCTCTACCTCTAAAATCAATTTTTAAAAAAAAGTCAAATTAAGCAGTGCACCCACCTTAGGGCTGCCAAATTTAGAAAAACCATTTACCCTATATATAGCAGAGAAACAATAAATAGCACTTCGAGTCCTCACCCAGAAATTAGGCCTGACTCCAAGGTCAGTAGCTTACTTTTCAAAACAATTCGATCCTATAGCAGCCGGCAGGCCACATTGTTTAAGAGCCCTAGCAGGCACTAGACATACAGAACCCCATCAAGCACAAGGTGTGTTAGAAACAAAGGGACAATGCCCGGCTGGTGTGGCTCAGTGGTTGAGAGTCAACCCAACCCGTGCACCAAGAGGTCGCCGGTTCAATTGCCGGTCAGGGCACATGCCCAGGTTGTGGGCCCAATCCCCAGTGGCAGGCATGCAGGAGGCGGCCAATCGATATTTCTCTTTCATTGATGTTTCTATCTCTCTCTCTCCCTCTCCCTTTCTCTCTCTCTAAAATCAATAAAGATATATATTTCAAAAAAACAAAAACAAAGGGACATCAATGGCTCCCAGGGGGAGGCTAAGTAAAGCTCTCCTCCTAGACTCTCCTGAGTTAACCCTGAGTTTTGCCCAACTCTCAGTCCTGTCACCCTCCTACCACCAATCACAAACCCAGGTCACACAGCAATGCATAGAAACTATTGAATAAGTATATTCAAGCAGGTCTGACCTAAACGATGAACCTTTCCCTAATTACGAAGCAGAATAGTTTATGGATGGGAGCAGTTTTGTACAAGATGGGGTTAGAAGGGCTGGGTGTGCCATTGTCAGTCTTCAGGAAACATCAGAGGCAAAACCCCTGCCCCTACCACCTCAGCCCAAAAAGTTGAACTCATAGCACTCACCAGGGTCTTACAATTAGGGAAAAACCTCTGTTCCCCAGCCTCCCTCAGTCCTCAGAAGTCTCCTCCTACACCACGGAGGAGGTCTCTTGAGCCTTAGAGAATAAGTTACAGCCCTGACCGGTTTGGCTCAGGGGTTAGAGGGTTGGCCCATGGATCAAAGGGTCATAAGTTCGATTCCCAGTCAAGGGCACATACTGGGTTGCAGGTTCTATCTCCGGCTCTGGCTGGAGTCATGCAGGAGGCAACCAATCTGTCTCTCACATCAATGTTTCTCTCTGTCTCTCCCTCTCTACCTCCCTTCCACCCTATCTAAAACAATCAATGGAAAAATATCCTCAGGTGAGGATTAACAACAACAACAAAAAAGAGAGAATGGGTTACAATTTTTGAGTCCCAACTACAACCCAGATGGAAGAGCCCATGTCAGATCCTACTAGGCACCCCAACGGCAGTAAAGCTCACAGGGATAGCCAGTTGTGTTCACTTATCTCAAATTTAACCTGTTTCTTATGAGTCCCCACAGGAACCACAACCTGAGACCTATTCTTGTGAACTCATCGAGGACCTCAAGCGCTTCTTCAAGAAGTAAAAATCTGTTACAGATAAGTAACATAATAACTGGACCTTAATATAATTGTGCTTCTCATATTTCTGACACTATTTCTACTAGTCTGTCATTATGCTCAGCCTCCTCCCCCAGGTCCTCCACTCCACTAATCTTCTTGCCAAATGTGTCATCTGTAGGATATAACAACACCCTGTCAAGATGATGACACCTCAGGGATTCTAGTCCATCCCTATTTTAGAAGAATCAGCCAACAGCCTTTTGCTTTGGTCTCAGATCCCATTCCCTTGTCCCTCTTAGATCAGGCAGAAAGAGACTTCTATACCCTATACAGGCAGTGACCAGGACTCTTATCAGCAGAAAGCAGTTCCTGAAGACATACCATCCTCCCTCATCAACCCTAAAAGATTTTAGGGATGGAAGACTCTAAGGATGGAATGAGGTAGAATAGTAAGAAACTAGGGAAATTTCTTGACAAGTGGAATAAGGGAAACAGACAAAATAAATAAGGCCAAATGATTGATCTGTTTATAGTCAGCTAATGAATCACAAGGTTCTACCTTCCCTAACGAAGGACACTTAGGAGCAAATGCTTTACACATTCCAGACCATCCCAGGGCAGACCATCTTAGGTTGTGGTCCCTCTTCAATGACATTCTTTGAAAATAAAACCAACCAAAACATAACCCCTGACCCCTCTATATCCACATTTTGATAAATCAACATATTGAAGGACACACCTGTAAGACCCTCCCTGGGACCTACCCTGGGATCCCCGCTGGCCAAAGAAGATAAAAACAAAGGACCCACAGTGCCGCTCTTGCTAGAGCACGTCCACGCCTTGTATCTCTGCTCTCTTTCTCCTAAACTCTAAGGGACCCCACAAGACTTGCAACGGGGAGAGCAGCTTACACCCTAAATATGTCTCCAAGACCCCCTTTTTTCTCTGACTTCCCAGTGAGCTCACTTCTGTCACTGTGACTTTTACTTCTTATAGAGCCAAAGCAGCCCTGCCTAGGCTCTCCTCTTGCTTCTTCTAGCTAAGCCCTTCCTTCGTTTCACTGTCCCCAGCTATAATAAATGTATCTCACAGTCACCTGGGCTCATCTTATGAAATCTTTCCAGCATGAAGTCAAGAACCCACACACTACCGACCAAGCTGAGGCAGACCCACCCGGCCTGGACCCCATCAGGTAACACTTTGACCTAAAGGATAAAGAAGCTAACAATAAAAAAACTAACTTTGTCTCAATAAATTTTATCTAAATTTGAATGTTTATGTTTTATTTCACCCAGGTTCAACCCAATCATGCTTCAAATTGGCATGATACTTAAATAATTTTCAAAGTGTATGTTACTTATTTCATTTGATCCTCAAATAATGAAACAAACTACTGGTTAGAATGATCATTCCCACTTTCCTATTGAAGACATTGAAATGGAAAAAGGATACATGATCTGACCAAGGTCACAGAGCTACGAGGTGATGCCAGTGGGACAGGAATTTAAATATATTCTCATTGCCCGGCTGGTGTGGCTCAGTGGTTGTGTTGACCCATGCACCAAGAGGTCGTTGGTTCAATTCCCTGTCAGGGCACATGCCCAGGTTGTGGGCCAGGTCCCCAGTGGGGGACGTGCAGGAGGCAGCCAATCGATGTTCTCTCTCACCAATGTTTCCATCTCTCTATCCCTCTCCTTTCCTCTCTCTCTAAAATCAATAAAGAAAAAAATAATAATAAATAAATAAATAAATCCCCATCCTTCCCATCCAGTGCTTTCTTCTGTGTCATTCAAATGCCCACAATGTACTGAATTTAAAAAAAGAAAAAGAAATTATGTAGTTGTGGAATGGACAAGTTTGATAGCTTAAATAAGACATTTACTGTCCTTGATAAAATAAACCCATCCAACAGAGTGTGTTTTCAGAGTCTACTATTCCTTGTCAGAAGGTATAAACATAACATCACAGATCCAAACTAAGAACTACAGAACTGTAGGATGAGACAAATATATGGTTAGACGTGCTTTTAGCTGCTGGCTCAGAGTCTATACGCCCCAAACTATCCACCCTACCGGCCTGCAGGAATGTCTAAAAAGTTGCATTAATAATAGCCATGGCACATAAGCAGATAAATGCTGTTTTTTGCATTATCTTCTTTAATCCTAATCACAACTGCTCTAAGTGGATAATAATTTTCCCATTTTATCCACAAATTAAAACTCAGGGAAGCTGAGTTTAATTTTGCTGAGTTTAATTTTGCCAAGTTCACAGAGCTGAGAACAAAGCCAAGCCTCCGAAACCTGTTCTCTTCGCATCACCGCCCTGTCTCTCTAATCGTTTGTTTCACTTGTTTAGATGAAATTCTTCAAGAAAGTCCTTGTTAAAATCCAACTATGTTCCTTGAAAAGTGTTACATTCAAATTTAAAATTTTAGGTTATAATGTTTAGTTATGTGTCTTTCAAGATTAGAAGTACAACTGAATCAGCTTGTTTTTTTAACTTATCTGAGTCATCCCTTCTCCAAAACAGGGGCCATAGCTGGTTGAACAACTATGCCAATAACATAACCATTGTTGAAGAACTAACTGGAATTCTCTTTTGGAACTGTCTGCACAGCCTTCATATGTTCCTTTCAATATCTTCTATGGGGGCAAATCTGTGTGTGTGTGTGTGTGTGTGTGTGTGTGTGTGTGTGTGTGTGTTTTGTTTGTTTTGTTTTTGTTTTCCAGCATACGTTTGATTGTTTTATCTCCAAAAAAAGTAATTTGTTATTATTGGTACTTCACTTAAGCATCTGTCATAAGGATAGTGGAGTTAGTATTGCCCCTACTCACGGGAAAATTCCTCCACTGTTCAATGTAGTTGGACCTTGGTCAAGGGGAGGTCCTTTCTTCAGGCCCCTTTCCCACTTGGTTGTCCGAGCTTGCTTCCCTTTGTACAGGCGGGTCGGGACCACAGATCTGCAGGTTGCCCAAAACTGATCAGTCAGATGAGGAGGAGGCCTAAACTTTAGGATAGCTCATCCTCTGAATCTCTTCCATTCTGCTCTCTTGTCCTTGCAAAGATTATCTGTATATTCCTCCTCCCAAAAGCTCATCTCTTTTTTAGTTTTGCTTTCTGCCTCTCCTTTCCCCAGGTCCTTATGATCTGGCATCCCAAGAATGAAAAACTGCCCCTAAAAGAATGTGTCTGAGAAGAGTCTTTGCCTAGCATTTGGGTTGGCAGAGTCTTTGAATCTTTGTTTCTGCTTCAGTGTGGGACGAGGTCAGGGAACATGGCTTTCAAAGTACAAACAGAACAACTAGATAATAATTTGAGATATAATTGTGTCTCTTATGTCTCAGCTGCTAAAATGCATGTTTTCCTTAGAAGCCTGAAAAAAATAGAACTGCACATTAATATATAAAAACCTTTAGCTAATGATAGGAAAACATACGGCTACATATTAAAATTTTTATTTTAAATGATCACATATTAATGAACTACACAATATTTCATTTTTTTAATAAAAAATTCTACTAAGAAGATTCAGTTGAGGAGGGATATTTAGAAATGTGAAGGTTGTAAAGATTGAGAAAAACCCAAAGACAGGTTTTCACTTGGGCATTCACCAGCCTATATAATTATTATGAACTTTCCAAAAAACTTCTGTTAGCCTTCAGAAAGAAATGCTATGTCTGTATGTATGATACACTTTAATTTTAAAAAAGAAAAAGTTTTTTGTTTTTTTTTAAAGAAAGTTATTACCCTTGCTTTTCTCTAAATTTCACTTTTTTTTCATATTGAGCACTATGGTGCTGAACACTGATTCTTCTCATATTATTATGTTAAGGGTTAGAAAAATGTAAGAAAAAGTCATCTCTAAAGGTGAACTATGTCTCAGTCCTTCAAGAGGAATGAGCAATAAATAGGCTGACTTTAAGGGAGTCAAAGATCTCAAGAGATAGGTCTGGATAAGGATATAAATCTGGGGAAGAAGATGAAATAATCTGCATATAAATAAATAATTATATGCTGTACACATAAAGGTGAGTTCTAAAACATTTGGATTGGAAGGGGTGAGGGCTGTCATTTATTTAGAAATAGGTAGCATAAAAAAACAAACAGCCCGGCCGGTATGGCTCAGTGGATTGAGCATCATCCCATGGACTGAGAGGTCCCTGTTCGATTCCCGGTCAGGTCACATGCCTGGGTTCCCTGCTTGATCCCCAGTAGGGGGCATGCAGGAAGCAGCCAATCGATGTTTCTCTCTCACATCGAGGTTTCTCTCTCTCCCTTCATCTCTTTCTAAAAAAATCAATAAAAACATATTTAAAACAAACAAACAAAAAACTGTGGCCATTGACTCCCGTTCTGGGACAGATCAATGAATGAATAGGGAAACAATGCCTAAACTGTTTAGCCACAAGAGAAGTGAAATGGGCCTCTTCTTAATCCAAGATTTAATTACTACTTTAATATATAGCCTCAGTCTAGGGGGGGGGGGGGAGAATAAATCACTCTGCCGTTGTTTCCTCAAGATTAAAACCTTTGATTTAGCCACAGAGAGAGGAAGTAGCACATTTTAGATATTCCTTTCAAAACAAATACTTCTACCCAAAAGACAGAACAGGCAGCTTATTTATTACCCAAAAATCATTACATTGACCATCTCTTTTACTTGACTTGTTTGCTCCCAGTGAGTGATAACTTACGTACTTCATCAGAGTTCAGATTTTGGCTAGGTATGAAGAGGAATTTTCTATCTTTTCTTCTCTCGACTGCTACATTGCCAACTGGCCCTACTTCCTCAGGCTACAACAGAGGTCTCTTTTATGACGCGCAGCAAGATATTCACGTAGTCAGCTTTCGTGGCTTTTCTGTTTCCTACACACTAGGACACCAAATACCATCTGATTTTGACATCACGTACCAAGAGGTTACAGCACAGGAAATGTTTTGTTTTTTGTTCTATTTGACCTATTTTATTTGGATGCCATCAATTATATTATTAGTTCACTGGGCTGTGTGTGTATTTATGTTTGGAAAAGCAACAGGCAAACTATTTCTGGACATTTTTATTTTATTTTTTTTGTTGTTACAGATGTTTCTCCTTTTTTCCCCATTGACACCCTCCTCCCCATCCCCCCCACCCCATCCCCAGCTTTGTTGTCCATGTCCATCAGTTATTTGCACATGCATATAAGTTCTGTGGTTTATCTCTTCCCTCCCCCCCACCCCCTCTTCTGAGGGGTGTCAGTCTGTACCCTACTTCCCTATCTCTGGGTCTACCCTCTTCCTCAGACTGCTATGTACATTATATTCCACAAATGAGTGAGAGCATGTGATATTTGTCTTTCTCTGCTTGGCTTGTTTCGCTTAGGATAATACTCTCGAGGTCCCTCCATGTCATCTCAAAGGATAAGAGATCTTTCTTTCTTACAGCTGCATAGTACTCCATTGTGTATATGTACCACAGAGTTTTTATCCACTCATCTACTGATGGACACTTGGGCTGTTTCCAGATCTTAGCTATTGTAAATAGTGGTGCTATGAACATGGGGTACATATATTCTTTCTGATTGGTGTTTCAGGCTTCTTAGGGTATATTCCTAGAAGTGGGATCACTGGGTCAAATGGCAATTCAATTTTTAATTTTTTGAGGTAACACCATAGTGTTTTCCATAGTGGCTGCACCAGTCTGCATTCCCACCAGCAGTGTACTAGAGTCCCCTTTTCTCCACATCCTCGCCAGCACTTGTTATTTGATGATTTGTTGATGGCAGCCATTCTGACAGGTGTGAGGTGATACCTCATTATTGTTTTAATTTGCATCTCTCTGATGATTAGTGATGTTGAGCATTTCTTCATATGTCTCTTAGTCATTTGTATGTCCTGTTTTGGAGAGATGTCTATTTAGTTCCTCTGCCCATTTTTTAATTGGGTTCTTTGTCTTCCTTTTGTTGAGTTGTATGAGCACTCTATATATTTTGGAGATTAACCCCTTATCTGATGTATCATTGGCAATTATGCTCTCCCATACAGTGAGTTCCCTTTCCAATTTGTTGGTTGTTTCTTTTGCTGTGCAGAAGCTTTTTAATTTAATGTAGTCCCATGTGTTCATTTTTTCCTTTGTTTCTGTTGCCTTAGGTGATGTATCAGTGAAGATTCTGCTGCGTATGATATATTTCTGGACATTTTTAAAGGCAACAATGAAAGAGTTGGCCTAATTCTGTAATATCCCTCTTCCTGCAATATCTCCCAGATCTCCCCAATAAACAAGTCTGAAATATACTTAGAGGCTTAGAAAGGCTTTAGATCTCAGTGGCTTCCCTTTTGACTCCTGGGATATTATTTAATTTTTTAAAAGCACTGATGTGGATGTGAGATTATTTGGAATATTGGTGTATCATTGAGGAGGTCTTTATAATTCAGTATGATTTCTGCCAGCCTCTCAGAATTCCCTGTTGACATTCCAAAAGGCTATGAGACACAGTCTAAATAACAATGGAATGAAATGAAAACTTATTAAGAAAAGGAGAGAAAATGACTGGGATAAGGAGTCAGGGAAAGGAAGGATAATAAAACAAGTTATAAGGAAAGATAAATTTAACATATAGAAACTCAGGGACACAAAAAAATAACCACAAAGTATAAACCTACTTGTTTTCTTCCATAGTGAAACAATGAAATAAGCATTTGTGTTCTACTTGACCGGTCATTATGGACTGAATGTTTGTGTCTCCCCCAAATTCATATGTGGAAGCCATAGTCTCTAGTGTGGCTGTATTTGGTAATGGGACGCTAAGGAAGTGATTAAGGTTAAATAAGGTCATAAGGGTGGGACCCTGACCCCACTGAACAGTGTCTTTATAAGAAGAGACACTAGAGAGTTCCCAAGTGAGATTATATTAAGCAAGGATTATTGCAATAAAAAATTTTCAAAATAATAATAATAATAAAGCCAACAGTCTTGCAAAAAATAAAAATTAAACTGCCCTAACAAACAAATAAATAATAAAAATGTTAAGGAACCAGTAGAATATAACTAGTAGTTTAAGCTGCTGGCCAGTGAGAACAGAACGTCAAAATAGAACCCCAGGAAACTCTAACATTTAGGGCAGGCAGAGATCATCAAAATAGCAGAAGCAGAATTAGTACCACATATGTAGAGAGAGAAAAAATTGAAAAATAGAATGCTTGTAGACATAAAAGGAGGTTAATTTTTATTCATTTACTTTTCTTTATTGATTTTAGAAAGAGAGGAAGGGAGAGGGAAAGAGAGACAGAAACATTGATGAGCGAGAACATTGGCCGCCTCCTGCGTGCCCCCCACTGGGGATTTGGCCCACAACCTAGGCATGTGCTTTGACCAGGAATCAAATTGGTGACCTCTTGGTGCATGGGTCGGGTCGACACTCAACCACTGAGCCACACCAGCCGGGCATTGTCCCTTTGTTTCTAACACACCTTGTGCTTGATGGGGTTCTGTATGTCTAGTGCCTGCTAGGGCTCTTAAACAATGTGGCCTGCCGGCTGCTATAGGACCGAATTGTTTTGAAAAGTAAGCTACTGACCTTGGAGTCAGGTCTAATTTCTGGGTGAGGACTCCAAGTGCTATTTGTTGTTTCTCTGATATATATAGGGTAAATGGTTTTTCTAGATTTGAGAGAAAGAGAAGGAAAGAGAGAGGTGAGAGAGAAACATCAACCAATTGCTTCTAAGCAGGATTGAACCTGCAACCTAGGTATGTGCTGTGACCAGGAATTGAACCTGCAACCTCTTGGTGCATGGGTCGATGCTCAACTACTGAGCCACACTGGCCTGGCTGGAGATTAATTTTTTTTTTTATCCTCATCCAAGGACATTTTTGCATTTATCTTCAGATAGAGCGGGAGGGAGAGAGGGGGGAAGACAGAGAGAGAAACATCGATGTGAGAGAGACACATCAAGTGGTTGCCATGCACACGACCCCAACCAGGGCCCGGGACAAACTGCAACTGAGGTACGTGCCCTTAGCGGGAACCGAACCCGGGACTCTCTGGTCCGCAGGCCGATGCTTTAACCGCTGAGCCAAACTGGCCAGGGCAGGAGGTTAATTTTTAAAAGATAAATTTCAACAGCATTGAATGTGGCCAAAAATTATTCATAATTATTACTAATAATTACTATTACTTAGGATAAAAATTAAAATGTACAGTTTGTTTAACAATAGCATGACCATAAACATTCTCAGTCACCAATACCCGCAGGGGTAGGAAGAGAGGAAACAGAGACCCCCAGGAAGGGAAAGAGGAAACAGCTTAGAGATGCAGTTACAGTAACATCTTCCTGAAGCTGTGAAGGTGAATCTCAATGAGAAAAGAGCTGTGAATAGCTGTGAAACTCAATGCGAAAATGCCAAATGTGCCATATTAAAAGATGGAAAATACCCTATAAATGCAGGAAGTTACAATTTTACCATTTTAATAAAGCTCTAAAAGCCATTGTTCTTGAATGTGTCTTTTTAAAATCCATTCCAAACAAAAAAGGAACAAGAGGACTAAGAAGTATACTGATGGCCTAGAACCAGTGAGAACCAGTTCCTATCACTTTACTCATCTGTAGAAATACTCAGAATCTATTTAGATAAGTTGTACTTATTTTACTTCCCCATAAACCTGAAGGATTAAATTTCTATATTTAGAACAATGTAATATAAATAAACCTCTTAAATAAAGGGGTTGTCCCCATACTAGAGTTAATAACAATTTATATATATATATATATATATATATATATATATATATATATATATATATTTTTTTTTTTTTTTAATTAAGTAAATAAGTAATAGCCTTGGCTGGTAATGCTCAGTTGTTTGGGCATCGTCCTGAGCACCGAAAGGTGCTGTTTCGATTCCTGGTCAGGGCACATGCCCAAGTTGTGGGCTCAATCCCCAGCAGGACGCAGCTGATCAATGTTTCCCTCTCACATTGGTGTTTCTCTCTCTTTCTCTTTCTCCCTTCCTCTCTCTAAAAATCAGTGAAAAAAATGTTTATTTTTCATTATTATTATTATTATTATTATTATTATTATTATTTTAGTTAATCTTCACTCGAGGATATTTTCCCATTGATAGAGTGGAAGGGAGAGAGAGAGAGAGAGAAACATTGATCTGAGAGAGACACATTGATTGGCTGCCTCCCACATGACCCTGACTGGGGCTGGGGATTGAACCTGCAACCCAGGTACTTGCCCTTGACCAGGAATCCAACCCAAGACCCTTTGGTCCAAGGGCTGACGCTCTAACTGCTGAGCCAAACCGGCCAGGGCAAAAAAAAAAATCTTTAAAAAAAGTAAACAAGTAATTTATAAAAGCATTATAACTCTACCTTCCAAAGATATTCACTATTAAAATGTTATACATTTCCTTTTAATCTTTTTTTGTTACGCAGAAAATATTCCTTTTTTTGCTGAGATATAATTGACATAAAACATTGTTAGTTTCAGATGTACAACATGACTTGACATATATATATATTTAAATGATCACACAATAAGTCTAGTTAACATTCTTCACCCATATAGTTACATTTTTTTGTATATGATGGATGATAACTTTTAAGTTGTACTCTGTTAACTTTTAAATATACAATACATTATTATTAACTATAGTCACCATGATGTTACTTTGTATCCCCAGGACTTACTTATTTTATAACTGGAAGTTTGTAACTTCTATACAGAGTATATCTTTGTTTAAAATTATTGAATTCTTAATGACAATTGTATTACAACACATAAATGTATCAAATTAACATGTTGTACACTTTAAATCATCAGTTATATGAAAAATATATTTCAATTTAAAATATTTAATAAAAAAATTGAATTCTTGCCCTTTTCTCCAAATAATTATATGTATTACCCAGATAACTGTAAAATAAAATAGGAATATTTAGATAAAAAGGATTTGCATCACCCAATAGAGCAAGAGTCAGCACATATTATTTTTTTACAGCACCAAGGTGGTTTTTTTCTTTTAGCATAACAAAACATTGCTCTCAATCAAAACTTAGCAATTTAAAGATAATTTAGCTTTGCTAATGTCAGATATTATCCTGCTTGTTTTCATTCCCTGAATGGTGACATGAAACACCAATCCCACATCTGCAATCTTTTGGAGCTGTGGTCTATGGCCACTGTTGGCTTTGTGTGTTAGCTTTCACTAAACTCTGTCTCACTATTCCCTTCTCTTCATTCTTAATCCACCTAGATGTGGAAACCAACCTCTTCTGAAGATGCACTGGGGGCAGGTGACAGTTGGGAAGAGCCTCCGTTTACATTTAAAGCAATTTTTGCAACTTAAAGTTGAGTCCTAGAAATGCCAGTTCCTAAAAATCCTTTGTCCACCTCACATCTAATAATCTCTGGCTGGAGACCTTCCACACAAGCTGCATTCTCTGCCCGTGGCTCAGCTGCTTTTCTCCCTTCTCTCTCCCTGGCTGCCCCCTACTGCCACGCGTGCAATCTGTTCACTTGT
This sequence comes from Tadarida brasiliensis, assembly GCA_030848825.1. Lineage (NCBI taxonomy): Eukaryota > Metazoa > Chordata > Mammalia > Chiroptera > Molossidae > Tadarida > Tadarida brasiliensis. The sequence continues at coordinate 86,691,395 of CM061260.1, read as the reverse complement.
TATGCAGAACCATGTATCTATCTTCCCTGCTATCTCCTTATAGACCACATCATTCCAACTTTAAGTGTGCATAGGAATTACCGGAGGGTCTTGTTAAACTGAATCAGCAAGTCTGGAGTGGGGACAGAGAGACTTCATTTCCAATAAGCTCCTAGGTAATGCTGCTGCTGCTGGTCCATGGACTCCATTTGAGCAGCGAACTTATAGACCATGTTTTCAGAACTTCACTTTCTAAACATAAAGCCATTGTTGAAGGTGATTTCTAAAAGAACAGCAGTTCTCACCAGAGGAATAATTTCAATATCAGCTATTACCATCTTTTTTTCATCCTGGTACACTAACAACCAACTCAATGTCATTATATTAAGTCTCCAAGTGGTATATTAGTAGGCATAGTTAATTATGGCCTCTGACTATCACAAACGTTATTCACATCGTTACAACAACCTCACACTTTGTAATATATATTACCGAAGTTTAAATAGGCAGTAAGTATTTGCGCTCCTCTGAAGAAACTGTAATCTTAACATCTTAACCTTAGAAGAAAAGTATTTGTAACAGAAACAATGTTGACCAAAACATTCCACGTGCTGCCGTGGGATGGGAACTGTAAGCAGGAGTGAGTCTTGTCACTCTCATGCTAAGACTGTGAAGAACAAGTACACCTCCTACACTGCTCTCTTTTCTTGCAGGGACATTTGAGGCCACGTGTACCAGACAGTATAACTAGAGATGGAAGAGATTTACACAAACCAAATTGGACTGTACACGATCAAGAAGTAAATTCTTATTTTGCTAAGCTACTGAGATCTGGTTATTTGGAGATTAATTTGAAGATTTGGGGATTAAAGTGTTATTACTCCATAGCATATCTTATCCAAACTCATATAAGATTATGAAAAATTTAAACTAATGCCTGGAACAGAGGTTATTCAATAAGTGCTTATTTACTCCATTGTTAATTCTAAGAATCAGAGGACTATAATGAAACCAAAAATGTATAAATATATATAGAGAGAGATATAGAGATAGATATAGAAAGATAAATAGAGATAGATAGATAGATAGATAATACATAGATAGATGATAGATAGATAGATAGATAGATAGATCAGAGTACTTCAGTTTATTCCTTGAATAAAATTACCAATAAGGCCAAAGAGTAAAAAAAAGCCCCAAATATATTTTTAAATACTAGAAAATAGCAATCAAGAAAAATGAGAATATTCTAAATCATCCTTTAATATAAATGGGGAAATAATTATCCTAGAATGCTTTGTCACATGCCAGTCCATGATTCTTAAAAAAAAGAACAAAAGGATCCTAAAGTTTGAGAAGCCTTTAGACAGATCACCTGGGGTGGTTGGGAGAAGACTCTAAAAAGGAAGAGTCTTCCAAACAGGAGGCCTTTCATGAGAAAAGACCACAGAGAAGAGAGGATAGAGAATGACCTTCTTTGAGAAGAGAGACAGGGAAAGTCCAGTTGGAGGAAAGGATCTGGAAGCGTCCAGATCGTGAGCCTCATATGCCAGGTTCAGACATGAGAAACAGAAGTGAGATAAGCAGCAGCAGATGCCTCCTGTTCGCTTGTTAGAAGCAAACTGCCTCGTGGAGGCAGGCACCTGGTGGGAGGCCGCACGATCTGAGGGCCTCTGTCCTACAGCTGCCAAAAACTGAGTTCTGCCAACAGTCAGTGAGCTTGGAAGAGCTTCAGATGGGACCTCAGCCCTGGTAGACCCCTTGATTTTAGCCTTGCGAGACCGTGAGCAGCTCCTTGGACTTGCCCCTGGACTTCTGACATATGAAACTATGAGATCATAAACAGTTTTTCTTTAAGATGCTAAGTTTGTGGTAACTGTTACACAGCAATAGAAAATGAATACAAAGAGGCATATGTAATTTTGAATTAAGCCAAATGTGTTCATATTGCTGATTTCATTTCATTGGCTAGCTAGGGCCACCTGCTTCAGTTCTAACAGTTAGTTCTCTTGGTTGGCTAATGCCATCCTATATGAAACCTCAGCGTATACTAAAATAATACTGAAAAGCCGACATTCCTTAGCATAATACAAAAGAAAGAATTCACAAAGACTAGGAGATAGACATTCTGGCATTCATACAGTTCCTACCTATTCACTTACTCACTCATTCATCGTACTCCCCCCACCCCAATATAGGGTGGGGGGAGAATATATTTCCATAATTATCACGGAAATAAATTATTGAGAAAATCATTGGAGTTTTTAAAAAGCCAGTTACTGACTATCCTCCGTCGATGGAAATATGGTGGGAGGGGCTGCTGCTGAAATGGGCTACCAGATCTCAGGTGGAATGGGAGGACCTGGGGTGGCTGAGCTCAGGTAGCAGCCTAAACTCACCTGAATCAAAGTCAGGGTGAGTGCACTGATCAAATCTCGGAGAAAAATCTCCGAATCAGATAGAAAGACAACTCACAAAATCTGTCATTGAGTTTTTCACCCCAAATGTCCCTGTATTCAGTCACAATGCAAAGAAATCACCATCTCTCCCTAGTTACCAATCTCGGATTAGTTGATGAACCCAGAACATCTTGAAGGAAGGAGAGGAGAGATGCCCATAAAGAACCATCTGTGCCCTAGCCAGTTTGGCTCAGCGGTTAGAGCGTCAGCCTGCAGACCAGAGAGACCTGGGTTTGGTTCCCACTAAGGTCACGGTACCTCGGTTGCGATTCGTCCCCGGCCCTGGTTGGCGTCGTGCGGGTGGCAACCAGTCCATGTGTCGATGTGTCTCTATCACATCGATGTTTCTCTCTCTTTCTTCCTCCCACTCTCCCTCCTGCTCTATCTGAAGATAAATGCAAAAATGTCCTCAGGTGAGGATTAAAAAAAAAAAAGAACCATCTGTATTCAGTGCAGTGAACTTTTCTCCTAGTTTTCCCCAAAACACAATAACTGCACCGGGTAACTGCACTGCACTAAGGAGAGAGATTGCAAAACCCTTTAGTGACTATTAGATATTGTGATATACAAACATGAGCCAGAGGTCAACCTGTGACATCCAGAAACAAACATACACAAACTGCGGCCTCCCTCAAGGGTGGTCCTGAGGAAAACCAGAGACACAAAACCCTCACATGGGCAGACGTAGCAGTAGTTCTCACTGTCCACTTTGCCTGGAAGGATAATTCTCTGAAATGAGACCCTATTCTACTTTCTGAATGGTTGCCAATGATCTGACCAGTTGTTCAGGGACTTGTGAAGAGCTGGACCTCAGGCCTAGGGACGAGGAAGCTTGGGCAAGAACTGGCCCAGGGCAGAGACCACCTGTGTTCCAGGTGACTGTTCACAGCACAGCCCCCCACCAGAGCAGTTCTTAACAAGAGGGGACAGATGAACCACTTAATGATCGTCAGTTGTGTTTCTTCTCAAGGCCATCTAGTACAAGGGTCACAAACACAAAAATCTACAAGCGTCAGACAGGTATCATGAATGAGGGAAGAGAATTTGGTGGGACACAATGGCAGATGCCTGGAATTGTGTGAACTGAGAGAGTATTTCTATCTGACGACGGCAGCTGTGAACTGGCGCTAGTGAATCTCCCCATGAACTGGGGGTCCAGTGCTGCCAGCCCTTCCTTTATTTGTGTTTCAAGAGAAGTCATAAAACCAATTTTTTAAATTAAATTTTTGAATTTTTAACATGCCACGAGGGACAAACACACAATTCTGTGGATACACACGGCCCCTCAGGCGGCCACTTTGTATAATTCAGTCTAATGTTTATTCAGTACGCATAAAAAAAAGAAGCCAGGCTGGCAAGGATGGAGACTAAAGGTAAACTTAACTACACAGACTTTCCCCTCACTAAGGTCCACTATACTCCCACTACTTAAAAACAAACAAACACCAAATTTGTCAGCAGAATTGTTATTCCTTGAGCCATTGGAAATTGGACATATTACAAAATCCAATCAGATACCTAGTGGATGGTTGATTACTTAGGGCTTTTCTATCAGGGAGGAACAGCAATTTGTACTCAGAGACAGACATTTATTCTGTATTTCGGTTTAATCTTTCTGTCAGCACCACTATTGGTAGACTAGCTCAATGCTTTGCCAAGCCACACATCACCTTTAACTAAGGAATTAACTCAATTAAGGAAATAAGTGATGGGATGATTATTATGGTTTTCATTGGTCTTATTGTGTACTCTAATATCTTGAAGGAGCTAGCCTCGACTGGCCGGTGTGGCTCAGTGGGTGAGTGTTGACCCATGCACCAAGAGGTCGCCGGTTCGATTCCCGGTCAGGGCACATGCCCAGGTTGTGGGCCCAATCCCCAGTGGGGGACATGCAGGAGGCAGCCAATCGATCTTCTCACTCATCAATGTCTCTCTCTCTCTCTTCCTCTCACTTCCCCTCTCTCTCTAAAAAAAAAAAGGAGCTAGCCTCAGGGAATAATAGCCTGACCAATTATTGAGGGCTCAGTCACTGCCCTTTGGGATACACTATCTTCCAATGCAGTTTTAAAAAAAGTAGTACCTTCTCAGTACCAGCAATCATTCATACACGGTACTCTTTTTCCTAAAGCCAAATACACAGGTCAGGAACGAAGGTAGAAAGAAAGAAGTACTTGTCATGATTTGAGGCTTAGTGACTGTTATGGGTTGAACTGTGTCCCCTATAAAGATGGGGAGGTCCTAATCCCCCAGTACTCGTGAACATGACCTTACCTGGAAATAGGACCTGTGCAGATGATGAAGGAAAGACAAGATCATAAGGGTGGTTGCTAATCCACTGTAACTGGTGTTCTTGTCAAAAGGGGAAATACGGAAGAGACAGACATGAACAGAGCAAAGATGATGTGAAGACATAGGGAGAATGTCTTTGGAAACCAGAAGCTAGGAGAGAAGCATGGAACAGATTCTCCCTCACAGCCGTCAGAAGGAACCAACCCTGCCTACACCTTTGAGAAAGGCTAGTAAACCAGGACAAGAGGAATAGGAAACTGAGACAGATAGTTAAACGGCCAAACAATTTACAGCCATCTAGTAAATCGCAAAATCCTATCTTCGGTAACCAAGGACACTTAAGAGTAAATGGTTTACACTTCTCCCCAACCAAAGGGTAAATTGCTTAAATCACCAACTCAGGGAAACAGATAGCAGAAATCCAATTAGTGCATTTGCCAACCACACCCAAGGACAGATGAAGTTAAGAGAATAAATCTCATTTTGGTACATCAGCATAAAACTGATGAATATTCTATTGAAATCCTCCGCTAACCGCCCCTAAACTTTCAGCCTTTAAAAACCCTCAAGGAGACTTCCGGTCAAGATGGCGGCGTAGGTAAACGCAGTATTGCGTCCTCCCACAACCACATCAAAGTTACAACTAAACTACAGAATAACCATCATTCAAAACCGCCTGAAATCAAGCTGAATGGAAGTCCTACAACTACCAAATTAAAGAAGCAGCCGCAGGATCGAGACTGGTAGGAGGGGCGGAGGTGCGACGGGCTGGTCCCACACCCACGTGTGGCAGATAAAAATTAAGAGGACACTCGGCTGGGAAGGTCCTCCCTGAGGACTGAGGGGTCCCCGTCCCACACCAGGCGCCCAGCTCAGGGTTCCAGTGCCAGGAAGAGAAGTCCCCATAACTTCTGGCTGGAAAAACCAGCGGGAACTGAGGCTGAGGCGGCTGGAGCCCCCAACAGCTCCTCTTAAAGGGCCCGTGCACGGACTTACTCGGACTCGCACCCTCCAGGCTCCAGCGTGCGGGAGGGAGCCTGAAAGGCACCAGAGTCATATGGGGAAGAACTGAGCTGTTTGGCTTTGGAGCAAGCGCTGGAGAGTCAGTTTTCTCCTGGACAGATGTGCTATCAGAGGCTTTTGTTCCTTTGGTGAGCCCTTCCCTGGGCCTGCAGACGCTGCCATATCTGCGACTCCAGCAACCTGGCTCACACTGTTGGCCCCGCCCTGGTGATGCCCTGAGGCCCCGCCCCACGCAACTTCCAGGCCCACCCAAGCTGTTGCCAGTTGCTTTACCATAGGATTGGCCTGTCTTGGATCCTGCTTCAGCTTTTCCTAAATTCTTTCAAACAAGCAGCATCTGGTCTCAGCTAGCCCGATACCTCTCACTAAGTAATACATAGAAACAAACACAGAGAGGCAGCCAAAATGAGGAGACAAAGAAACAGGTCCCAAATGAAAGAACAGAACAGAACTCCAGGAAAAGAACTAAGTGAAATAGAGTTAAGCAGCCTAACAGATGCTGAGTTCAAAACACTGCTTATAAGGATGCTCAATGGACTTAGTGAGAACCTCAGTGAACTTAGAGAGGGCATCAAGGGCATAAAAAAGGACCAGTCAGAAATGAAGGAGGCACTAACTGAAATAAAGAATAATTTACACAGATTCAATAGTAGAGTAGGTAAATCCAAGAAACAAACCATCGATTTGGAATATAAGGAAGCAAAAAACACCCAATCAGAACAGCAAAAAGAAAAAAGAATCCAAAGAAATGAGGATAGTGTAAGGAGCCTCTGGGACAACTTCAAGCGTGCCAACATTCGCATCTTGGGGGTGCCAGAAGGAGAAGAGAGAGAACAAGAAATCGAAAACCTATTTGAAACAATAATGGCAGAAAACTTCCCTAACTTGGTGAAGGAAACAGACATACAAGTCCAGGAAGCACAGAGAGTCCCAAACAAAATGAACCCCAAGAGGCCCACACCAAGACACATCATCATCAAAATGCAAAAGGTTCAAGACAAAGAGAGAATCTTAAAAGCAGCAAGAGAAAAGAAGTTAGTTACCTACAAGGGAGTTCCCATCAGACTGTCAGCTGATTTCTCAAAAGAAACTTTGCAGGCCAGAAGGGAGTGGCAAGAAATATTCAGAGTGATAAAAAGCAAGAACCTACAACCAAGATTACTCTATCCTGCAAAGCTGTCATTTAGAATCGATGGCCATACAAAGAGTTTCCCAGACAAGGAAAAGCTAAAGGAGTTCATCACCACCAAACCATTATTGTATGAAATGCTGAAGGGTCTTCTTGAAAAAAAAGATAAAAAAAATATGAACAAACAAAATGGCAATAAATTCATATCTATCAACAATTGAATCTACAAACAAAATGAACAAGCAGAACAGAAACATTCTCATAGATACAGAGAACTTTTGTTGGGTACCAGATGGGTGGGGGCTGGGGGGAGGGGTGAAAAAAGTGAAGGGATTAAGAAGTACAAATTTGTTGTTAGACTGACAAACCTCAAAGGGAAGGGGGGTTGGGGTGTGGGAAGAAATAAACCAAAGAACTTATATGTATATATGTATAACTAATGGACACAGACAACAGTGTGGGGAAAAGCAGGAGGGGGGCAGGAATGGGGAGGAGGGGGGCAATGGGGGAAAAATGAGGAACATCTGTAATACCTTCAACAATAAAGATAAGTTAAAAAAAAATAAAAATAAAACAAATAAAAAAACAAAACAAAACAAACAAACAAAAAACAAAAATGAGATCATAAATATTTTTCTACAATATTTTGTCCTAAAATATAGTATGATATTATCAAGGTCTATCCATGTTGTTGCAAATGGCAGTATTTCATTTTTTCTTATGGCTAAGTAATATTCCATTGTGTATATGTACCACATAAAAAAAAAAAAAAATAAAAAAAAAAAAAACCCTCAAAACAAAAGTCCCAGAGTGCCCTCTCCCTCCCAGGGGCACACCCATGCCTTTCCCTTCCCCCTTTTCTTCCCCCACAGGCCTGCATCTCCTAAATTCTAAGGGACCCAATGAAAGCCCTGGCTGGTGTGGCTCAGTTGGTTGAGCACTGTCCCATACACCGAGAGGTTGCTGGTTCTATTCCCAGTCTGGGCACACACCCAGGTTGCGGGCTTGATCCCTACTAGGGGGTGTGCAGGAGGCAACCAATCGATGATTCGCTCTTATTCTTTAAAATTCAACTTTAAAGTCTAAAAAAAAATGGGGGGACCCCATGAGACTTACAATCAGGGAGCATTGGGCAGTGGCAGTTCACCCCAGGCTAACCCCCTGAGCCTGTCCCAAGACTCCCTTCTGACTTCTTAGTGAGCCAAAGCAGCCCAGCCTAGGCTCTCCTGTTGCTTCTATCCTAGGCCCTTCCTTGCTTCACTGTCCTCAGCTTTAATACATGTCCTCTAAAAATCACCTGGACTAGTTGTGTAATCTTTCCTGCACAAAGTCAAAGCCCACACACGATCGCCTAACCCTAGGCAGACCCTCTCAGGGCCAGGTTCTCTTTCCGGTAACAACTTGATCACAGATTTCTAGCCTCCAAAACTGTGAAAATAAATTCTGTTGTTTAAGCCACCCAGTTGTTTGTTCCAACATACCTAAGAAACTAACCCAAAGACCTATCTCGAATTGTTTGCTTTCTTCCCTCGTAACTGGGTTCTGCTTATCTAGAAATTGGGGAACCAGGGAGAAATACACTCACCACAGGACCTAATGTATTCTCTGCTGACTTAGAAGCTGAAACTGCTTTATGGCCATTTAAAGCTCTTTACTGTTATTTAGGAAAAAAAAGATTATTCTAGAGTGACAATAATCAAGGCAAAACAGTATTGTTGCCACATATTGTGCTGGCATGTTTATAACCCCATAATTGATGATTGGTAAATTATTGTGCTGACTTGTTTATAGTTCCATAATTGATGATTGAGAAAGTCACTGTGTGCCCTCTAGCTGAACTTGTTTTGTAAAGAATTCAATCAACAGGCTTGCATTGTGTTTGTGTAGCTCTGGGCTAAGTGTGACTCAATGTACCTTGAAATACCTGGGTGTTCTTGGGTGTTCCTGTTATCTGCAAGGCAAACTAATTCTATACAGCATTGTTGTAGCCCTGGGCATTATATCAAGAAGATCCTATTTTCTGTAACGTATAAAAGGTATGTAATAAAGCATATCAGGGCTGGTCTCCAGTTCTCAGGATCAGTCGCCAGCTGGCTTTGCTCTCTATTTGGCTTTAATTTGGCTCTGGTGGTCTCGGTTCTCTCGCACCACAACAATATAAATCAGGGTTAGAAGGAGGGTCACTCATCCAAGATAACCGCGAGAAAGTCGAGGCGCCAAGTGGTGAGGGACAACTGTATAAATAAAGAATCCTACTTCGCGGAAATTCATTTATCGCGGTAGAGTCTGGAACTGATTGACCGCGATAAACGACGGCCGAATGTATGAAAGAAGAGATGGATACAACCATCCACAGGTAGGAACAACGGCTCAGATTCTTCCTGAAGGGTGTGGTTCATTCAGCTCATGGAGCAGACAAAAGTTCAAACACAGGGACTCCCTGAGAGTAAGAGAGATATGAATTGAGAGTGAAGGAGGAAGTCCTTCATAAATACCAGCTCAAGCTTATAACCAAGAGAGACAGGCAAGCCCTAAAGCGAGTACCTGTATTCCCCTCTTTATTATTATTTTTGGCATATACGATATGTTGGTACACTACATTGTATCATTTTGTCCATAAAGCATAGCAGACTGACATGGGATTGTGACAGAACTAGAAGAGACATGGACATCACCCAAGGATACTAAACTAAACAAGAAATGATAACCTTGGGCCTCCCTCTCCAGTTATGGTGACTAACCATCGAGGAGGAGGTACTTTTTGTTGGACATTACTTATTTACATTATATTAGAAATATGTGTGTATGCTTGAAATACTTTCAGATTGTGTTTATAAAAAGGTCATGTGTGTATATAATTAGAATGTATAGACTTATCTTGTTTCTGCTTCTTTCCCAGCATTGCGGGAGCTGTCCAGGCCCTCACATGATTCTAGTGAGCCAGGAACCACAGGACTCCAGAAATAAGCTAAGCCAAAATGACAAGGCTCTCTTTTCTAGGAATTTCAATAATGAGGAGACACACAGGGCTAGAAGGCAGTTAGAAATGAGTCTTATGGTGACAACTCCTAACACAGTACGCACATGAGTTCCCACTGTATAGATCACCTAAATGCCAAGTCCCTGATTCCCTAGGCCTGCTTATTCCGCATGCCATTCAGTAGTCTCCCAATAAATCCATTCAGCTTCTTTTTTCCTTTCTTCATTTTTTCTTTCTCTCTTCTCCTTTCTTTCCCCTCCTGCTTGCCTTCTCTTCCCTTCTCTCTCCTCCACTCCTCTCCCTTCTCCTTCCCTTTCATTCCTTCTTTAGTTATCATTACTGTTACTTGTAGCTAGAGAATACTGATATATGTATTATCAGGCTTCTTATATTTTTTCCTCATAATATTTTGAAAGTTTAGATATGTATATAGAACACTTACCTATAAAGAGGCTATTAAACTTGGTAGACAGAAAAGGTCTATTATGAAAAGCATTACTGTGTTTCCTAGCACAGAGTTAATGGTAAGAGAAGATGGCAAAGGGTGTTGTTGTTGCATACCAGAAATTGTTTCTAACTCTTCTAGCACCAATCTCAACTCTAACCTAACCTTGATAAAATGTCTTCAACAGCCCAGCCGGTGTGGTTCAGTGGAATGGGCATTGTCCCATGGACTGAGAGATCCCAGTTGGATTCCTGGTCAGGGCACATGCCCGGGTTTCGAGCTCGATCCCCAGTAGGAGGCGTGCAGGAGGCAGCCGATTGATGTTTCTCTCTCATCGCTATTTCTCTTTCTCTCTCTCTCTTCCTCTCTCTCTAAAGAACCAAGAAAAACACATTTCTTTAAAAAAAATCTATCAGTGCAACATTTTGGACTCTGAAATAAAGGGGCTTTAAGTCAAGACAAAGATAGATAAACAGTGAAAGGAGCAGTTAGAAAAGAGAAGAGTAAAAAAGAGAAGGAAGATATGAGTCAGTGATGCCTAGAATAGACTGCATCCATCCAGAAGTGGAAGTCATGATAGGCCAAATTAACACAGTCAAAAGGGGACATGCCCTCTCTTCACCACAGCCCACAGTGGGAAATGACAAACTATGTAGACAGTATATCTTTTAAATCTCTCTCTCTCTCTCTCATTCTGGAAATGTCTGGAAAGTCAGTTAACATCTCTGAAAATTTTCTTTATTGTTAAAACAAAGAAGTTGAACTAGGTGATTTCTCACTCTCTCAAAACTAAACCTGTGATTTGATTTTCTTTAAATAGCAACTATATTTCTATGGACTAAACATGAGGTATAAATCAAACATTTGGAGTTCTAATTCTATCTCAAATTTAAAATCTTAGGGAGTAACATAAATCCATCTGTATCACAGTTTCCTCATCAGTAAACCAAGATGATTTTCAAACCAATTAAACTATCATACTTTTTTAAAAAAATATTTTTTCTTTATTGATTTTAGAGAGAGAGGAAGGGAAAGATAGAGAGAGGTAGAAACTTCGATGAGAAAGAACAGCGATTGGCTGCCTCCTGCATGCCCCACACTGGGGATCGGGCCCACAACCTGGGCATGTGCCCTGACTGGGAATCGAACCTGTGACCTCTTGGTGCATAGGTCGATGCTCAACCAGTGAGCCATACCAGCTGGGCTATCATACTTTTTAAAACATTTTTTTATTTATTGAGTTTTAAAAAGAGAGAGGAAGGGAGGGAAGGAGAGAGAGAAAAACATCAATGTGTTGATCCACTTATAAATGCATTCTTTGGTTGATTCTTGTATGTGCCCTGACCAGGGATCAAACCCAAAACCTTGGCGAATCAGGATGATGCTCTAACAAACTGAGCCAGTTGGCCAGGGCAAATTATCATACTTTTTTAAATGGAGAGGTTATAGGGCCTTTATATTGTTATACTGGTAGAATGAATGTATCCACTCTAACAGTATCTGTTACATAACAAGTGTATTTCTCCATATATATTGTTTGAATACCTACATACACACACACAAACACAAACACACTTTTAACTCTGCCAGATTCAATGAAAATATAACAATCTCTATAAAAAGAAAGGGCCTAACAAATTCCTGTGATGACAAGCAGTTAAGTGTGGCAAGTCACTTTTGCCTCTTTCTCTTCCCCAAAGCACTGGTTAACAGACAAATATTTGATTGTCCTAATAAACTACATAGATAACAAGGTAGTGCCTATGGTCCACACACAGGCTTAATAAGAGGTGTTTGAGCACTGAAGTTCTGCTATTGTAGCTCTTTAATATAAAATCAACAAATAATGTTCTAGCCTCTAAATTAGAATTTTAAAATACTTCATTCATCCTGAGCAGTAACAAAAACTAGTGTAATGTTAGTAAATTCCTATTTAATTCTCCTGAAATTGCTTCTTTGAAAATTTTATATTATAGCTTTGTGTAACCTAAAAGTTATTTTTAATTCAGAGTTTATTTCTCCCATGTCATTTCTGAGAACAAAACAGCACAAGTAAGCATTTTTAATCAATGAACATGCTTAAACTTTAGAAAACAAACGAGTCAACAAAAATGTTCTAAATGCCTTAAACACTGCTCGTATATTTTTCAGAGAAAACTCAATATCCTGCCCTGAATCCAGGCATGGGAACCTAAAGAACTGGAAAAACAAAGATAAAGACAAAAAATTCACGCCACGACTTCAGATCAGTGGCACTCTGTCAAATATCCTCAGTACAAAATGATCTGAGAAATACGATATTTAATAGTCCTTTTGATTTCAAGGTCTGAAAATGACATCTGCCAACTGCTATGCAAAACTGCACTCATCCTAAAACAATTCGTTGGTCAATGTTGAAATAAGCAAACCAAGCTCAAAGTCCAGAAATTGCAAAAGGGGGGTAGGCTGCAGCAGGGGTGCTAGTTGGGGACAGGGGCGGGTACAAAGGGAAGACAGTGGGTTGCCTTTTCCCCTACTTTTAGGCTGGAATGTGCTCATCCCGGTCCTCCGGGAACTTCAGCTGTTGGGGCAAATGGGTAGGTGTTCTTTATATACTTAGTGTTTGTTACTCCGGTCCTTCGATCTGCCCTGTAGGCAACACAGGAGTCCCAGAGGGGGCAAATATAGACCCTGCCCCACCATTAGACTGCCCGCTAGATCCACGGCTGCTTCCATCAGCCGGGCGGTTGTCCAGACTTGCCGGGAACTTTCCAGGAGGCTGCAGCCCTTGAAAAGAAAATCCAACTAGGCTGGCTGGCAGTTCAGTTGGCATCGCTGGGGAAAGAAGACAAGACGCTATTGACTACTCACAGTTTGCCTCTGAGACGGAAAACACTAAGGCGAGGCACGCCAGCAGAGCGCCGCAGCTCCCACCGAGGACCCTCATGGCCAGGCCGGCGGAGCGCGGGCGGGACAGTGGCGCGTCGCGGCGGGGACTGAGCGCTGGGAGCGCGGCGGAGCTGCGAGCTGGGGCGCGGCAGTTCGAGGACTGCGGGTGGCGGCGCGGGCGAGCCAGCGCGCCCGGGAGCAGCGGGGGCCGGGGGCGGAGAGGACCGCCCGCTCCCAGCCCCCCGCCGGAGAGGGGAAGTGATAACGAGGACATTTCCAGGAAGCTTTTCGGAGCTGGGGGCAGGGCCCAGGGAACGCTTGGGAGGCCTAGTAAACACTGCGGACCGCCTTCCTCGCCCGATCCGAGCTCCAGCGCTCCGTTCCAGGTCTCCCGAATGCGAGGTTTTCCACGGGAAGGGAAAGCGAACGCAGTGAAAAGCTCCAGCGAGCTAGAGGGGGAGGCTGCGTGGCCAGGACAACTTTGAGGACTCGAAGGGCTGGGTATCCCTGCTTAGAAGGCAACATAGTCAGAGGGACCGTGGGGATGAGGACATTAACTGAAACCTAGAAGTGAATGAAGCAACTGCAAGAAGACGGCAGAGAACAGAGATAATGGAAGCAAATAGAATCGTTTTTATTTTGTACCTGCATGTATGGTGTATAAAAAAGCTATATAAAAAATGTTTTGAGAAGAAAAGAGAGAATGTATCAAATTTCATCACCTTCGAGTAGCTCGAAGTTTTGTTTTTTTATGTATTACCTCTGCTTTTTGTGCTTAGACATACACATTTCAATGTGTCATTTAATGTTTAAGGCTGCCTGTGGAGCTAAATTGCCAGGATTTAAATCGCAGTACTGTGTCACTTACTAGTTCTGTAACTTTAAGCAAATTGATTAACCTCTCTAAGCCTCAGTTGTATCATCTGTAAAATGGCCATAATAGTGTTAATGTAAGGGTTTAAAGAGATAACACATATAAAGCAATTAGTGTGTGTTAAATAGTGGTACTTAAGGCATATTTACTATTATCACTTCTAGTATTTCTGACCAAATTAACATATCAATTGATTTCCTATGCGTGTGAGCAAAATTTGATAGGCTGATCATTTTTTCAGGAGTCTCTTCCTGCTCTAGCTTTCTATGGTTCTGTAATCCAGCTGGATGGAAGTTGATGCTCGTCAGTTTTTGATAAGAACATTTGCAAAGGAATTATTGAATTTTTTTTTACCCTTCCCTCTTTCAAATTCTCTTCTGTTTTTACTGTCCGACTCAACCATGTCAGTCTATTCACCGCTTTATTCCCAGCCCCAAATGATTTAATTATAAATATGTTCTAATCTCTGTGGATTTGTTATGTGTGTTAGCAATCATAACATTAAACAAAATAAACTTTAAGTACTATTTTTTTTTTTATTAAATGCATTTAGGCCATGAGTCTTTCGAGCAAAAGCTCAACTTGGAAATCTCCTCATCTTGTGAGGAAGAATTAAGAGTATAATATCAATTTTGAGATCTCAAAATTTCATGAGGGAAAACCTCCAAAATTGTGAATCAACAACATTCATAACAAATCACCTCTGGTACAGACATTTAAAAAAGGCTATAAAGAACATGAAGAAGGGAATGTTAGAGAAACAGAGGAGTGAGTTAATAAAAGAAAAATCTTACTCTTTCAAAGACTTCATCTGAAGGTGAATGGACTCTCCACAGTGGATTAACCAGAATTCAGGCATGCTGCAAAGGAAGGTAGAAGTAGCACAGGTTTTCGAGGATCCTCTTCACAAGGAACAGGAATGCAATATCAGGATTGCTTTTGATTGAATGACTCTATCTTCAGCAAATTGTTTTTGGGTTATACACAACCTACAAATTTTGATGACCTTAAATGGAGTAATATTTACAATTGTTATTTAATCTTTGGTTGCAATAAAGTGTGCATGTGTTTAGGTTGTTTTTGTGGTTTCCATGTAAATATTGTGCTGTTGAGAATTATACTGTACTTTGGCTTTTAGTATTAGCAAAATAAAGCTATCTTAGCCCTTTTGTCAAGGCAGCAGCCTATTAGATATTGACTGTGTTTTTTAATTTGTGTTTTACTCTGCTAGATTCCATATCCTACCGCCAGCACACATCATCCTTCTCATTCCAACTGGTTCATAGAGAAATGCTTACCAAAAAATAAATGCTAACCAGGCTTTGATGGGTTCCTGTTACATAGTAGTGGTAGATACTGTAAAGTTTCCTCAAAGGAATTTACTGTCTACTTTGAGATATAATTAATGTCTATCTGTATAAAAATAATATAGACAATACAAGGAGTATGTTATGAATTACAGAAAGTGTTCTATAGAAATTCAGAGATGGGGGGAAAAGTTAAGATGGGTTTGGGACTTGAATTAGCTTATTTTTGAAAAGACAAATTTCAGGCAATTTGTTTATTTTTGATGTACAGTTATTCTGGTGTTTTACTTCATTTTAGCATATGATTTATAGTTATTTGTTTTTGAGTATTTGTTAATTAGCTGGAGAACAATCTGATCTCTTGTATTTCACATTTCACCTAAGTCACAAATAAAGGTGATATTCTAAAAAATATAAGTATAACACCAGAATTTTTAAAATGGAATATTTTTTTTAATACCACAAATATGTATCACTGTGCCAGCACCTGTAGTCAGTGCCAAAAATTTATGTATCCTACTTATATTGTAATGTCAAACTTGGAAAAATTATATACAGAACATTTTAATAACAAAATTTAATAATACATCTTTGGATACAATTTTTGGATGTTTAATTTATCTCAGAACTTCATTCTGTGATGGTGATATCTGGCTTTAGCTCAATATCAATGAACATTTGGTCAATTTTATTTGGTCAAAATTTGTTTTTGGCACAGTTCTAAATATGCAACTAAATCTTATCTAAAATTTAACTCCTAATCCAATCCCAGTCCCAGTCCTAATCCTAGCCCCATTCCCTTACCCAGTTTTATATTTCTTCATATGATTTTCTACCAATATACGATCTAGTTTACTTATTAATTATGTATATTATCTGCCTCCTCATCCTTCCCACTACTGGAATGTAGGTGGGATAAGAATTTTTTTTAAATGTTTTGTTCACAAGTATATTTCTAGTGCCCAGAAAAGTGACTGGCACATAAACATTCAACTAAATTCAATTAACAGTGCAAGCCTGGGAATATTTATGTCAACATATCCACAGTGATCATTTCTGATGGTGGGATTATACAGCATTTTTCTTTTGCCGATTTATACGGGGTGGACAAAAGTAAGTTTACAGTTGTGAGTATGGGAAACATAATTTATTTTTGTATTACTATTTGTTAATTATTGTATTATTTTCCATATGAACTACTGTAAACCTCCTTTTGCCCTACCTTGTACATTTTTTTCCTATAATGATCTTCTAATATTTGCTTAGTGAAAACAAATAATCAGGCTAAAGTGTTTAAACCATAGGCAGAGAGGACTAGTCTTGTTTTATTTGTTTATTGTTTGTATACTTGTTTGTTTTAGAAAGGATAGTGGTTTTTGTGGTTGTATTTTAAGAATGTTCCTTGTGAGCCCTGGCCGGTTTGGCTCAGCAGTTAAAGCGTCAGCCCTCGGACCAAAGAGTCTCAGGTTTGATTCCGGTCAAGGGCAAGTACCTTGGTTGCAGTTCATCCCTGGCTCTGGTTGAGGTCATGCGGGAGGTAACCAGTCTATGTGTCCCTCTCACATTGATGTTTCTCTCTCTCCCTCCCTCCCACTCTATCTGAAGATAAATGGAAAAGTATCCTCGGGTGAGGATTAAAAATAAAAGAAGAAGAATGTTACCTTGTGAAATATTTACAAAATGGATCAGAGCTGGGAAAGATTAGAAATCAAGTAACATTTAGACAACAAATAAATGTTGGCAAGGATATGGAGAAAAGGGAACCCTTGTACACAGTTGGTGGGAATGTAAATTGGTGTAGCCGTATGGAAGGCAGTATAGAGGTTCCCTGAGAAATTAAAATACAACTTATATGTGTGTGTGTATATATACATATATATGTATATATACCATATATTTATAGTGGTATAAAATATTATATGTTTTAGTACTAAAAATAGAACTATATATACAGAACTACTATATGTACAGTACATATAGAAATACTATATGACTCAACAATCCCATTTCTAGGTATAGAACCAAAGGAAATGAAATCACTGTCTGGAATAGATATCTGTACTTCCATGTTCATGATATCATTATTTAGAATAGCCAAGATATGAAAACAACCTAAGTGTCTGTCTATGGATGAATGGATGAGCCAATGTTATATATAAATATATTATGTAGTAATATGTTATATGTATCAGATATATACCATATATTTATGTATCACATATATATGATAGAATATTATTAAGCTTTAACCCCACTATTTGCGACAAAATGGATGAACTGGAGGGTAATATGCTAGTAAAATAAGCCAGACAGAGAAAGACAAATAATGCATGGCATCATTTATATGTGGAATTTTTTAAAAAGTCAAAATCATAGAAATGAAGTAGAATGGTGGTTGCCAGAGGCTGAGGGATATGGGAAAGGGGGAGAGGAGTGGGGTTGGGGGGTTGGAAGATGGATGTTTTGTAATCTTATGTTAATCCACTCTCAACCTTGTAAACCTGGTCCACCCAGGTGCTTTGAGTGCTGCATGTAAATAGGGGCTTGTTACCAATTTGGAAATAAATAGGACCGCGTCCAAAGCTCTGGAGCATTTGTTCCCTTGCAAAGCTCCCTCTCATCCAAGCAGCGTGTGCTTGTAGGTTCACTGCATTGCACCGATCCCGGCAGGCCCCGAGACGGCAGAGAGGTTGGTAAAACATGCACATTTTCAGTTATAAGATGAATAAGTTCTCTTCCTGTAAGTGGCCTGAGGTGATCCCTGAAAATAGTTTGCTATTCACTTGACCCAGAAAACCCCACAAATCATGCAAAGCAAGAAGTTCAAATTTTCATGTTCACTTTAAGAACACTCGTGAAACTTCCCAGAGCACCCAGGGTGTGCATATCTGTAAAGCCACCAAGTATCTGTAAAGGTCACTTTACAGAAGTAACGTGTGCCATTTCATCATTACAATGGTGGAGTTGGTAGGTGTGCCCAGGCGAAACAGTGGGGCTGGACACAGCGTCGGTGGCCCCAAAAGAGTGCTGAATTTTTGTCGGACATTCTTAAAAATGCAGAAGGTGATGTTGAATGTAAAGGTTTAGATGTAGATTCTCTGGTCATTGAGCACATCAGGTGATCAAAGCTCCTGAGATGTAGCACAGAACGCATATACTATGAGCTCTCCCTTCTAAATTGAGATGATCCTTACTGATAAAGATCAGATTGTTCCTAAACCAGAAGAGGAGATTGCACAGAAGAAAAAAATACCACAGAAGGAACTGAAGAAACAAAATCTAATGGTCCAGGAGTAAATCCAGCATAAAATAAATGCTAATAAAAGTAAAAAGAGGGGGAAAAAAAAGATGAATAAGTTCTGAGGATCTAATGTACAGCATGATGGGTATATTTAATTAAACTGTATTGTACACTTGAAATATGTTAAGAGAGTAGATCTCAAATGTTCTCACCAAAAAAACAAAAACAACAAAGTAATAATGTCAGGTGAGGAATGTATTAATTAACTCAATTGTGGGAATCATTTCTCAATGTATATGTACATCATATCATTGTATTGTACACTTTAAATGTATTATGAGTTTATATGTCAGTTGTGCCTCAATAAAGCTGGAAATTTTTTTTAAAATCATGTAATATTTAGGATGCTATTTCAATAATCCCTGGGACATGAAATGAAATTCTTGACTAGAATGATGGCAGCAAGACTGTTTTAGTCATTCGGAATAAACTAGATTATAATGTGATAAAACAGCCACAAAATTATAGTGGTTTAAGATAACAAGTGTTTATTTCTTGCTCATGGGAAGTCCACTGTAGGATTTCCAAGCAGCCGTCCTTCGTGTGTTGGCTCAGCATTCCATGCTGTTTTGATTTTATATTACTTCAAAGTTAACAAAGTTTTCCACAATTAACATTGCAAGGAAGGAGAGACCACAGAGAATTGTGCGCCAGCTTTTAAATGCTTTCACCAAGAAGTGACACAACTACCACCACACACATTTCACTGGATGAAGCAAGTCCATGACTTCAAGAGGGTGGGAATAACTATTTCATGCGCTTGTAAGGAAAAGAGAATTAGAAATAGTGAGCAACACTTATGTTTACCAAATCACTTACTATATTGAAAATGAATAATCAACTTAGTTAACTAACTGACTGACTGTATGTTGGCACCAGAAATGATTGATACTGGATCATTATCAGAACTAGGAAAGCCATGAAGTAGAGCTGGGTTGAGTATATTTTTAGAAAAAAGAGTGTTGGGTATGGTTCCAGAACTGCTCAAGAAACATCCATATAGTAAGGCCCTCAGACACAGAAGTAATAACTGGATTCTCTAAGAGAACATGTTTTTAAAAAGGAAAGCAGAGGGATGAGGTTGGATCTTGAAGAATACATATAGGAAGCTGAAGGAGAAATGACCAATGAGATCAGAAGAAAACCAGAACAGTGTATAACTGTGAAAAGCCAAGGGAGGAAAGAACTGTATTAAAAGTATTAATTTATGTGAAAGAAAATTTTGTAATTAGGAAGACAAAAGTTATATCCCAAAAATGTGTTTTGAGTAGTTTGATGGGACAGAAGCCAAATCACAGTAAATTGATAGAAAGAGGGAACAGCAAAAAAAAATAGTGCTTTAGGGTTTGTGAACCACTAGTTTAAGAAGCTGGGTTGTGAAATTAAAGAGTCAGCAGAACAGTAGTAACCTGCTCAAAGTTAAGGAGAAACTGTGGCCTTATCTTGTCCTGCCCTCTTACGCCCATCCCACCCTGGCGATTGTAGCCTAAAATCTAGGGGGAAAAATGGGGAGGGATATATTTAAGATGTTGGATCAAGAAGAAATGATTGAAGGAACAGAATTTCAGAAAACTGGAAAAACTATGTTTTTCAAAGTCCCAGGAAAGTGGTTAACCTTGGAAAAGAAGAGGTAGATGTCTTGAGATATTAGAAATGAAGAAGAAACAGATAACAGGGAGGGGAGAAAATTCATGAAGGTATCATTTAAGTTTCTTCATTAGTACTGTATAATAGAGGCATTTTAGTACATGGACAGGACAGGCTGGGCAAAGGCGGTATTTAGTGCTAATGAGGAAGGGCAGGGTCAATTAGGAAATTAGTGGAGGTCATGCATCCTTGAGCAATTTGAAAGAAAGCTGAAATATTGAGGCAGGAGAGTGAGAATCCTAGCTGTTTGGACAGAGGTAGGAGAATATGTGCCATTAATGTTCAAGTGACAACTTCAAAATCTGCTATCTCTTATTTGTTGGAAATTGCATCTGAGCTTTATTTCTTTCATTTCATCATCTTAGCAACCTTGCAAAATAGGTATTATTATTCTCATTTTACAGTTGGGTAGTTTGTTTAGAGACAGTAAGCTGTAAGTAATGTATATGAGTTTGAATGAGGATTAAATCAGTTAGTAAAGGACAGAAAATAATTTTAAACCTAGATCTATCTTAGTTCAAAGCGCTATCTTCCCCTGGATGCACTGGGCTTCTCAGGACCCTTTCTCCTTTTACCAGGATCTGAAATATATTAGTAGAAACTGAATGTATACACAGGCCCCTATATTATGCATGAAATTTTCCTATAGGAATGTACTTGTCATTTCTTTTTCTAAGAATATTTTAAAAATGCAGATATTACATACTCTTAATTTTATTATATTTTTATAATCCTTACCCGAGAATATTTTTTCCATTGATTTTTAGAGAGAGTGGAAAGAAGGGAGGGAGGAGAGAGAGAGAGCGCGAGCTAGAGACATCAATGTGAAACAGACACATTGATTGGTTCCTCCCAGATGCATCCGACTAGGGCCAGGGATTGAACCTGCAACCCAGGTACGTGCCCTTAACTGGAAATCAACCCGAGAGTGACCCTTTGGTTAGAGGGCCAACACTCTAACCACTGAACCACTCCGGCCAGGCCTACATACCTCTTTAAATAAAACAAAGCAGGTTGCAAAACAGCCAGCATATCACCAACTTCATCTTGCAAAAATCAAATAGCTAGTAATCTATGTATCTAAAAATCCTAGAAAGAACATACATCAAAATGTTAACACTGGTTATCTTTGGGTGGTGAGTTTGACATCTTATTTTCTTCATCTTATTCCTTTTTTAGTGTTTTTATTTTATTTTTTTACATTTTCTATAACAAAGATATTTCTTTAGTAATCATACCCGCCCCCCACCCAGCACACAATAAATATACAATTCCATTTCACATTTTATGTAACAAATAGCAATAACATTATACAAATGAAAACGTCGCTCTCATCTGGACGATTGATATAATTAATAAATGAGTTTTTCCCTTGTCCTTATAATAATTGTCCCAGTGCATTGTTGCTATAGTTGTGCAGAGTGCTGTAATCCCAATGGATCCCCATCCCTGGTTCATAAAACAAAACAAAAAACAAAACAAAACAAAACACGCACAAGACCTGAGATCTCTGGATCTCAGCTGTGGCTGGAGACAGCACCCACGGCTGGTAACACACTTTTGGATGGATGTACAGGTAAACCTCGCCTGAGATTTCTCCGGGATCCCTCAAATCATCTCTGGACGCTCCCGTTGCCTAGTAACCAGAACCATCTTCCCGGAGCTCCACCTCCTTCTCCTAGACCCCGCCCCCTCTCCCTCCCACTTCTCTGGCAGAAACGAGGGGGGAGCCGGGCCCCTTCAGCCACTCAGAAGCCTCCACCGCCGGCCCTCGAACGATGATTGGAGGAGTGCATGGGCGGTGCTTGGGAAGGGCGCTCCACGCCGGGGAGGAACGTCAGCACGTCGACGCGGGGGTTTTCACTGGTCGGCCCCGCTAACCCTGCTCGGGTCTGTGGGTCTGCGCCCCTTCCTCCGCCGTTCCTGGCAAGGAGGGCAGTCGTTGTCCGCTCGCGGGCCGGCGCGATTATACCGGCTTTGTGCTGGGACTGACCGCCCTCACCTCCCGCCGGTTCTCTCCTCCGGGGCTAACCGCGTTGAGGCTCTTCGGAGCGAAGGCGGCTTCGGGACTCGGCCCGGGGCAGCTGGGGGCCCATCCCCACTCCAGGCTCGGATGGGAGGTGGAGGGAGGAGCGGCCTGGGATGTTCAGTCTGATGGCCAATTGCTGCAGCTGGTTCAAGCGGCGGCAGGAGCCCGTCAGGTAGGCTGGAGCCGGCTGGCCCTCGCCCTCCTAGGAGGTGGGACAGCTGCACCCGGAGGAGTTGGGAGGGGAGCCGCCTCCCCTCTCTGTGCCGGGTCGAGCCTGCCCCAGGCCGCGGAGGATGCTTTCGCTCCCCGCTGAATTTGTCCCCGGAGCGAAGAATAGGAGGATGTAACCTTTTTGTCTAGTTGCATTTAAGTCTTCATCAACAGCACTTGCTATTGTTATAATTTAAGTGGATTCATAATACTTAAAAAGTTGTAGATTTTGTACATGTGTGTATGGAATTGGAAACTGTCCGTTGTGTATTTTTCCATATATATACCTGGTATACAGTTTTCATAACACCCACACATTCCTTTCCAACACACACACACACACACACACACACACACACACACACACACACACACACACACGTTTTTGAGGACTGACTTGGGCTTGAAATCTGGCTCCAGTACTTCATAATTACAGTGTATGACTAATATTTTTGGCCCCACCTTCCTCATATATTTAATGAGGGGTGATAATATCTATGCCGTAGGAGTGTTGTAGTAAATGCGAGTAAATGATGGAAAGTGTTTTTTTAAACTGTAGTGTAGCTTCAATTTTCTTACGAAGTCTAGTTAATCTTTTAATTGATAGAGTCGAATTCTTAACTTTTTATTTTGACATGTTAGATGTATTAACATTCAGTGCCTGTTACTAGATATTCATTCATTCGTTTCTCAAAAAATATTTGTTGAGAAAATGTCATATGCCAGGCACTGTGCTAGAAGGGGTCAGGAAAATGATGTTTTTTGTTTGTTTATTTTAAATTGAGAGGCTTAACCTATAAAGAAAGTGTAAATTTGTTACTCTTTATAAATAATATTGACTTTTATAGTTCTACTTTGGAATTAGGCCAAGGGTAAATTGTAGTAAAATTTTTGGGTTTTTAAAATAAACATTTCAAACATAGCATTAACAGTAATGATGAACTATCCTTTAAAGAATAAATCTGAAAAGCTATACTTGTATATTATAAGGAAAAAATATATGTCTACATTTGGAAAAAGAATTTGCTCTAAACAAAACTTTTAAAATTATTTTCCCTTTATTAACTTAACTGGATTTGAATGTTTAAAATATAAGTAATATGATTGACTGATAGAGCCAAAGATGTGTTTGGATGTATGGATTTGTTTTAATCATGTTCTGTGCTGATTAAAGAGTCTACTGAGATTTGAGGATCATTCATAATAAATGGTCCCTTAATTTTTTTCTATCTCTGCATTTTAAAAATGTGTTTTGTTTGTGGAAGAGAGCACAATACCATGTGTCCTTTTAACTAAACACTCAAAAAGCTTGTACTCCAAAGGAGTTTTCAGTTTAATTCATCATTCTTTGTGTTTGCTTCTCTTAGGTATAGTGTAACATCGGGGATAATTGTTTAAGCAAAAGACAGAGTTCAGAGAAAGGAGAATGTACTGATGTCCACGTAGCATCTAGATGTTTGTCCCGTAGATTAGTCACTAGCTGCATGTGGCTGGTGAGCATTTGAAAGGTGGCTAGTTGGAACTGAGATGCTGTGAGTATATAATACCAAGTGGATTTAGAAGATTTGTAATGCAAAAAAGAAAATAAGTAAATATCTTAACGTCTTTTTTTTTAGTGTGATTACATTTGAAATAACTTTTGCTTATAGAGGATTGAATCAAATATATAAAAATGATTCCACCTTTTACTTTCACTTTTTAAAAATGCAATTACTAGAAGATTTAAACTAGAAAATTTAAACTTACATATGTGCTTTATAGTATATTTCTATTGGACCTCCCTGATCTAGACCATGACCTAATGCAGTATAGGTAACTCTCTCTCAGTGTTGGATAGAGTTAACTGTCAAAGGAATTAAAAACAAGTTGGATTACACCCACGTTTAAGTATCTTTGTTCAATTGCCTAGTTCACAATAGTGGTAAATAAATATTGCAACATATTGTAAGTAGTTTTATCACTCTTTAGCAATAATCACCCTAATGTAAATAATATTACCAAGCAGTTCTAGTTACTGGAATAAATGAGAGGTGATTAAACTGATTTAAAGTATATATCAAATGTGCTTTAATGATCTATTGTTTTATATTTTAAAAGTTTTGGCTGTGCTGCTCCTTATTGAGTTTCCTTTTCATGTTCATATTTTATGGAGATATGTTTGCAAATGTGAAATGTGCGTGTAAGAGAAGCAGATGTTTATTAATACATTATGTTTTGAGGTTACTTTGCTGACTTATCTAATGTATCCTGCACTTTTTGGGTTTACCCACCTGTCCTCACTTAGATGCTCTCCCAGTGAGCACATTATTCTAGAGAACTGGATCAGGGGCTTGATGCAGTCTTCAGAATGTGTGATAAGGACAAAGTAAGAGTCAGAGATCAAGTGTTAAGGCACCAGTCTAGGTCAGGAGTCAGGACCAGGATGCCAGGCAGTTCAGGGACAACATGCATGCTATTGTTAACCACCACTCAGAATCTGAACCTAGGCTTTCAATCTATGTAGATTAGTTGTGTGTTTTTTTTTTAATATATTTTTTTTTAATTAGTGTTTTGGAGAGAGAGATAGAAACATTGATGTGAAAGAGAAACATCAATCAGCTGCCTCCTGCATGCCCCCTACTGGGGATCGAACTGGCAACCCTGGCATGTGCTCTGACTGAGAATAGAACCAGGACCTCTCAGTCCATGGGACGTTGCTCAATCCACTGAACCACACCAGAGGGAGGGGGCTGTAGATTATTAGTCTTGAGTAGACTTAATAGCTAGACCCATAGTTAAGTAAGTGCTTTGCTCCTGTCGAAGCAGTGCAATATAATGTGGGTTTTTTAAAAAAACTTTTATTTTGAGACC
The DNA here is from genome assembly GCA_030848825.1 of Tadarida brasiliensis. Lineage (NCBI taxonomy): Eukaryota > Metazoa > Chordata > Mammalia > Chiroptera > Molossidae > Tadarida > Tadarida brasiliensis. Next base: position 86,666,005 of record CM061260.1, on the reverse strand, counting down.
ATAATATAGTGGTCAAAGCTAAGAAATTAATTTTGGTACAATACTATTAACTAAATTACAGACTTTATTCTCAGTTCACCAGTTTTAACACCGAATGCTCTTTTTTTCTGTCCAAGATCTATTCTGGGATCCACATTTCTTTGTCATGTCTCTTTCGTCTCCCTCAATCTGTAGTCGTTCCTCAGTCTTTCCTTGTCTTTCATATCCTCGAGACTTTACAGAGTACTTCTCAGTGTGTTTGATGTTTTCTTGTTATTTGATAAAGGTGTTGTTGCATTAATTGGGCAGAGAGATGCCACAGAGGTGAGATATCCTTCTCAGTACATTACATCAAGGGGTGTGTGATGTTGATATGTCTTGTTACTGGTGGGGTTAACCTTGATCACTTGGTATGGTGGTATCTGCCCAATTTCTTTTTTTTTTTTTTTTTTTGAGTTTTTTTTTCCTTTATTGACTTTAGAGAGAGAGGAAGTGAGAGATAGAAGCATTGATGAGTGAGAACATTGATTGGCCGCCTCCTTCCATGCTCCCCACTGGGGATTTGGCCCCACAACCTGGGCATGTGTCCTGACTGGGAATCGAACCGGTGACCTCTTGGTGCATGGCTCAACGCTCAACCACTGAGCCATACCAGCCGGACCTGCCCAATTTCTTAATATAGAGTTTGAGTCAAACAGATTCACATCTAAATTCTAGGAGTTTTGGCAATTTTTATGTGTGTCAAGTGTGGATAATTTGTGTCTTTCAGCATTTTGAGAAAGAACATTTACACAAGTGCTTGATGCTTTGCACATAGTACTTATTCACTAAATAACATTTAAGATGCTAGGAGACAAGTGCTAATTAGCAAATTACCCTCCTCAACTCATTTTATACTTATTTTGTACTTTTCCATGTTAGTGGAAGAAGGGTCCATTTTCTTTTCTAAGGCTAATTGTCATCCTTGTGTTCTTTATTCCATTTTTCCCCACTTGCTGGTGAACTTCAGTTGTTCAACATTTGGCCAGAAATCAAAGAGAGGACTTCTGGGATGTAAGAATAAATCCAACCTTTTTTTTTTTAAATATGATTTTTTATTAATTTTTTTTAGAGAGAGAGAAAGGGAGAGGGAGAGAGAGAGAGAGAGAAACATCAGTGAGAGAGAAACATCAATCAGCTGCCTCCTGCAGGCCCCCTACTGGGGATCGAGCCTGAAACCCGGGCATGTGCCCTGACCAAGAATCAACTGGCGACCTCTTGGTGCATGGGACAGCACTCAACCAACTGAGCCACACTAGCTGGGCTAAATCTAAACTTTTATCCCAAAATGTATTGTTCAGTTTTATTATCCAGACTAAAAAATCTTTCTGGTTTGTCCTCAGAGCTTTGCTTCTATTCCTTCTTTAGTACATAAACATGCTCATGCCCCTCTTACTGTTATAGAACAGAAAGAGTTCGTCCACTCAGCGCTAGCAGAGCCAAAAACACTAGACACTGAATTGCGGTGGTGAAAGACTATTTTGTTAATGAATGGCGTCACCCAGGAGAACTGGAAGCTGATGCTCAAAAGCCTGAACTCCTTGATGGCGTGTAGGTTATAGATCATATAAGGCAAAATTACAAATCATGGTGGGTTAGGGGGTCAGGGTGGTGCTGGGAGCTGATTGGTTGGAGGTGCAGTAAGGGTAATGAATCATCTCTTTAGCTCTTGAGGGCAGCTCTGAGGTCTTTTTTGGCATCTCTCTGTCTGGTCTTATGGGAAAGTAGCCAGAGGGTCATTCCACCTTAGGGCTCAGGAACTGAAACGTAATTTGGGTCAATGGTTAGCCTGCCAGAGGTTCAGATCATGTGATAGATAATTAGTCAGGTCTGGGCTACTGTCTTCTGCTGCCTTGGGAGTTGCTGATTATTTAGGGGAAAGGATGGGTCTCTGAGGGGTGTATATATATAGAGAGAGATGATTTCTATAGCTAGGATTTAAAACTAAATTTAATCAAAGTCATAAGGACCTCAGTTTCATTACCTAAAAAAAAAACCAAACTAAATTTTTTCTGTTGTTGCTATAACTATTTATATTAGTGATTTCAAACAACACAAATTTATCCTATCACAGGTTGCATACCTTCTAGAGGGTCTAGGGGAGAATCTGTTTTTCTTTGCCTTTTCCAGCAAAGAAAGAGGCCGTCTGTGCCTGGCTGGTGTGGCTCAGTGGTTGAGCATCAACCCATGCACCAAGAGGTCACCGGTTCGATTCTAAGTCGGGGCACATGCCCAGGTTATGGGCCAAATCCCCAGTTTGGGGCATGCAGGAGGCGGCCAGTCGATGTTCTCTCTCATGGATGTTTCTATCTCTCTCTCCCTCTCTCTCTCAAAATCAATACAGAAAAAAAAAAAAAAAAAGAAAGAGGCTGCCTGTGTTATTTGGACCATGGCCCCTTCCTCTGTCTTCAAAGCCAACAGCATAGCATCTTCTCATCTGATCTCTGTCTCTCTCTTATAAGGAATCTTGTGATCTCCTGGATACTCTTAAGATATACTCTCCATTCAAGATCCTTAAACATTTTGGCAAATTTACTTTTGCCACATATGATAACATATTCACAGGTTCCAGGGATTACGATGTGGGTATCTTTGGAAAGCCATTATTCTCTACCATATTAAACATCCTCTTTCCCTACAGCCACTAATTACCCTTTCTCCTTTTCTTCACCCCAAACTTAACAGTTGGCAATGTATTCCTTAACGTCTTTCATTAGAATATTTCTGCCCAGATCCTTCATTCAGTTTTTCTTACTATAGCAGATACAGCCTGGTTATTAAATCCAGTGAATTCTTTTCAATCTCTTGGCATCATTTGACACTTAAATCCACACTCTTTTTGAAATTTTCTGATTTCTTTTTCCTGAATTTTTAAATCTTTACCTTTCTACCTTTTTCCTTTTCTGTGTCTTTTTGCCAGTTAACCTTTTTTCATCTGACTCCCAAGTTTGCCCCAGAGTCTGTCTTCAACTCTTTTCTTCTTCTACACATTCTTCCTTTGTGTCAATTTCACCTCACATTGAAACTTTAGCTACCACCTCAACATTCATTCTCAAGTCCAAGTTTCCAGCGCAGACTCATCTACCACTTGAAGACATACATATCCAGTTGCCACAGAACCCTCAATCCTAGCACATCCAAAATTGTGCTTAAATTCTCTCTCATTTGCTTCTGCCTTCCTGTTACCCAAACCAGAAGCCAAGAGTGATCCTGGACACTCATTTGTGCTTTGTTCTCTTAAGTCATCAAATCCTTTAGTTTCTACTTGCTTTTACCACTTAAATACCTTGTACTCTTTCAGCCTTTCCATACCCACTGCTCTGACCGTTATTCCATTCTCTCCCAGATTTCTTTGACAGACTCTCCACTATCCCTTCTGATTAATCCTCCACACTGCTGTCAGTGGTCTTTTTAGTATACAACAGATTTTATTATTTATTTTTCTTTTTTTTGGGTACGTGCCCCTAGCGGGAACTGAACCCGGGACTCTCTGGTCCGCAGGCTGATGCTCCAACCGCTGAGCCAAACCGGCCAGGGCTACAACAGATTTTAAATCTTCAGTCTTTCCTAATTGCCTTCAGGATAGCATCTAATCTTATTACTTACAAGTTACTGGTGATTTGACCTGAACCTGGCTAAGTGGACTCTTCATAAGCCATTCTTTCTCCTCTCATCATGCCAAATTTGGGGTACTTAAGTTCTCTAGTTCCCCCTTTCCTTCCAAATGCCTTTTCTTCTTTGGCTGTTTCAAATCTCAGCTGGGAGAATCTTTTCTTCAGGAAACTGTCTTTTTTTTTTTTTGAAGCAAAGTGATTCCCTTATTCACGCATGCGGCCCAGAGGAGGCAGTCTCCAAATTCCCAGGAAACTGTCTTTGAGTTCCAGCTACATTCTTGACCCTTTCATTGTATTTGCCTACCACCTTGTGTTTGTCTCTACTTATCCATTATTGTATTGTAACAAAATGTTGACTTTTCTCTAATCCTCCAAGATATCTTTTAAAAATAATTTTTTTTCTTGCCCTGGCCAGTTTGGCTCAGTAGTTAGACCGTCGGCCTGCGGACCAGAGAGTCCTGGGTTTGGTTCCCGCTAAGGGCACGTATCTCGGTGGCAGTTTGTCCCCGGCCCCGGTTGGGGGTGTGTGGGTGTAAACCAGTTGATGTGTCTTTCTCACATCGATGTTTCTCTCTCTCTCTCTTTTCCCCACTCTCCCCCCCTCTATCTGAAGATAAATGCAAAAATGTCCTCAGGTGAGGATAAAAAGATATGTATATATATATTTTTTCTTTATTGATTTTAGAGCGAGAGGAAGGGAGAGGGAGAGAGAGAGATAGAAACATTGATGAGAGAGAACATCAGTTGGCTTCTTCTGCATGTCCCCCACTAGGGATCGGGCCCACAACCCAGGCATGTGCCCTGAGAGGGAATCGAACCGGTGACCTCTTGGTGCATGGGTCGACACTCAACCACTGAGCAACACTGGCTGGCAAGATATCTTGTAGACAGGAGCTGTTGTTTATTTTTTTTAATTTTTTTTTTTTTTTTTTTTTTTTTAATCCTCACCCGAGGACATTTTTTCATTTTTTGTTCAGATAGAGTGGGAGGGAGAGAGAGGAGGAGAGAGAGAGAGAAACATCGACGTGAAAGGGACACATCGAGTGGCTGCCACCCACACGACCAACCAGGGCCAGGGACAAACTGCAACCGAGGTACATGCCCTTAGCGGGAACCGAACCCGGGTCTCTCTGGACCGCAGTCCGACGCTCTAACCGCTGAGCCAAACCGGCCAGGGCTTAATTTTTTTTTATTTTGCCCCCCTCCTCCCCATTCTCGCCCCCCTCCTGCCTTTCCCCACACTGTTCAACTGTTGTTATTTTTAAAACATTTAAAAATAATTAATGTTTTTGTTTTTTTGCAATTTAAAGGTAATACATGTTTATTGTAGGACATTGAAGGCTCAGTTAAGCAAAAAGTGGTAAATGTAAGTTATCCATAATCTCACACCTCCAGAGATCACCATTTTTAGTATTATAGTGTAGAATCTCTTATATACATGTAAATTTTAAAACAATAATGAGATAATAGTGCTGTTTCACAGCTTTTTAAAAAAAAATTTTTTTCTTTATTGATTTTAGAGAGAGAGGAAGGGAGAGGGAGAGAGAGATAGAAACATCGAAGAGAGAGAACATCAATTAGCCACCTCCTGCATGCCCCCCACTGGGGATTGGGCTCACAACCTGGGCATGTGCCCTGACCGGAAATCGAACCAGTGACCCCTTGGTGCATGGGTCAGTGTTCAGCCACTGAGCCACACCGGCTGGACTGTTTCACAGCTTTTTATCTATATTTTGCTTTAATGTATAATTTACGTCCTGTGCAGCATTATGTATTTTTCTTCAACATCTTTTTAATAGCAGCAGAATAGTGTGTTGCATAAATTCATCAAAATGTGTTTAATTATTCCTGTTATTATATATTTAGAATGTTTAAAATATTTTACTATTTACCAACAATGCTTTGGGGAGCATTTTTATATAAATATTTGAAAATTCTAGAACAACTGATATGAAAAAGTTTAAGTCATTTAACATATATTGTCAAATTGCTCTTCAGAAAAGCTTTTTTTTTAAAACTAATTTCTACTCCTACCAGTGGTGTTTGAGGGTGCCTTTATTTCCTTAAAAAAAAGGGGGGGGGAGTTGTTTTATTTCCTCCACTTTATAAAAGGGAAACACTATTTGGTTTTAGTTTTTATTTCTTTGATTGTTTTTCCTTGGACATTTGTATTTTTGGGGAAATTTCCAATGATTCTCTTTCATGTTTTTCTGTTGGGGTAGATGCATTTTCCTATTGAATTTTCTGAAAGAGATTTTAAGGGTATATTGTAGGAACTGTTTCTCTGTAGTAGATGTTGAATATATTTTTCTTCTATTATGTTTTTAAATGTTTTGTGGTTTTTGAATCATAAACATTGAAAAGTTTTTATTCAAATATATCACTCTTTCAGTGTAATATTTAGGAAGTTCATTATTACTCCAAGATTATATTCACTTACACTCTTTTCCTAGTACATTTATGTTTTAATTTTTAACATTTAAATCTCTGTTGAAATTTATTTTGTGTATTGGGAGCAGCCTTCATCCTGGGCTCAACGCAAGGTCTGTCAAGCCATGGTGCCCAGTAATTGTCTGACCAGTAAATATCTGTAGGCAGGTGCTCACACTTACATGTTTTCACCTACATACTCTGAATTCCTATTTTTTATACCGAGTAGCATCCAGTTGATGAAATAGTACATACAAAGTATGACAGACTATTCCATAGTTGAAAGATGATTTTCAAGATTTTTATCAGAAATTAGTAGCAGGATTTTGGAAGAGGTTTATTTTTACCTGGGTCTTGAGGAAATTTGTGCTCCCTAAGCTTGCTATGAGCATGATTTCAGGAATGGCCCACTTAAGAGAAGCAGAAAATTCATATTAATTTTAAGTGAAAGAATTTTGGCAACAGGAATTATGTAATATTATCATTAAAAATAAAATGTATTTTTACCATCATTTAAATAAAAAGAATATAATAAGTACTCATGTGCTCACCAGCCAGGTTTTACTAATATTAACCTTTGTGCATGACATTTCAATTTTTTTTCTAAAGAAATAGAAAATAAATCCTTGAAGTTCCCTGCACCCTGTTCTTCTCTTACCATTCCTCCCCACAGTTACCCACTTGCTGGAATTACTAGTTTCTTGCCCGTCTGTGTTTTTTGTTTTGTTTGTTTGGTTAATCCTCTCCTTAGGATATTTTTCCATTGGTTTTTTTAGAGAGAGAGGGAGGGAGGGAGGGGGAGGTAGAGAGAGAAAGAGAGAGAGGGAGATAAACAGAGAAACATCTGTGTGAGAGAGACAGTTGATTGGTTGCCTCCTGTATGACCCTGACGGCGGCTGGGGAGGAACCTGCAACCCAGGTATGTGCCCTTGACTGGGAATTGAACCTGAGAGCCTTTGGTCCTGGGCCTATGCTCTAACCGCTGAGCCAGAATGGCCAGGGCCCATCTGTGTTTTTTGACATATTTCAGACTAGCAAAGCTTTACTTCAGATTTATTATTAAATTGTTGTTCACTGTGGCAAATCTGAAAGAAGGGCCTCAGATGTCACAGTAAGTAGTGTACATTGATCAGCATGGTGTCTGTATGTTATCTCTGCTGTGAATTTTTTTCTGTGGGGGAGCAGCTAGCACCCTAATGGTCATCTTTCTTGTTCTAAATAAATGTAACTGTAAATCTATGCCATTTATAGAAAGTGCTGAGTTCTTAATTTCTTAATTAAGCTGTACATACAGATTAGCAAGGATTATCTGATGTGCTGTATGCAGAACTGGAATATCTTACATTTCTTTTTATCCCCCTATAGCTTCTTATTTGTTCTGGGTAAGAATTTTAGAATTTTAGGATAGGTAGGAATCTATAGATATCCTGATTCTACCCCTTTATATTTTAGAAATGAACAAACTGACACTAAACGTTTCTCTCGATCAAGACTTAAAAGCTAACATATCCCAGGTTTGGTCCTCTTACTATTAGTGCTCCATGAATTTAGATAGTAGTTTTGATGTAATATTATCCTGGGCTGTATAAGATTAATTAAAATGTCAGAAAGTCATGCACTTGTACTTTAAAATCACATCATAATTTTTTTGGTCATTTTTTTCATTGTATCATTTTTTGTCGTAGGTATTTTTCATTTTCTCAACTACAGTCAGCCCTGGTTTATCGTGGTTAATCAGTTCCAGACTCTACCGCGATAAATGAATTTCCGCGAAGTAGGATTCTTTATTTGTATGCAGTCGTCCCTCGCCACTTCCCGCTTCCACGTTCGCAGCTTCACTCTATGCGGTTTTTTCAAGTATAGTCTAGTATTGGAAAGCCGCGATAGAGGGAAGCCGCAAACGTCGAGGTGCGAAGTGGCCAGGGACGACTGTATCTATCATGAAACAGTTAGATACAGTTTCCAAGTTCCCCTTCATATATGTGTTTATGTTACTTTAAAATTTAGAACTTATTACGTATACTTTTAAATATTTTAGGTAATAAATATAAGTTTTGATGTGTCAGCTTTTTTTTTTTAGTGTTTTTAGTGAAATATTTTACTTTCATTAGAATATTTTTTTTTGTTAGAAATAGCTTTTATGTAATTACCTCACTCGAAGTTGTATCTTCCTTAGTTGACAGATGAGGTCTAGAGTGGTAGATGTTCAAATGATTGAAGTAATGTCATTCAGAAAAGATTAAAAATTCAAATGTTTTCTGAGTCTAAGTTCAAAATTCCAATATTATGTTGCTTATGTTTCTGGTGTGCTAATTTGTTCATCTTTTATATAAAAAGGCACCATGAAATAAAATATTTAAAACAGGCCTTTAGTTTCTTAATCCCTATTTTTCTTTCTTTTTCTAACTTGGAATTATTTAAGTTTTAAAAATAGTTTTCACTGTTAATTGAATTAACATTGTTGCCCGGCTGGTGTGGCTTAGTGGTTGAGTGTTGACCCATTCACAAAGAAGTCACCGGCTCCATTCCCAGTCAAGGCATGTGCCCAGGTTGTGGGCTCGATCTCCAGTGTGGGGCATGCCGGAGGCAGTCGATCGATGCTTCTTTCTCATCAATATTTCTCTCTCTCCTTCTCCCTTTCTCTCTCTCTAAAAAATCAGTGAAAACATATTTTAAAAAATTAAAAAAGAAATTAACACTGTTAATTGTTACCCTGAAACCATGAGCATGTAAACTTTTTCAGAAAACTTTAGCCAGTTTGATGTTAGAAGATAGGTGATTTTAATTACATTCTCTAATGTTGAACTGCTTGTTACCTTGGTGTAAAGATTTTTATAAATTCTGTACAGTACTTTCTCAATGTAAAGTTAACGTGTTTTAATGTTACTTAGTATTTACTCAGCAAATGGAGCATCAGAAATTGTATTTATGTTGTTTCATTCAGTAAAGGTGCCTAATGTGTGCCCAGCACATTTGACTCAGGGGCTACAGTTGATGAAGAGAGCTGCTGGTAGAGGAGACTGTATGATAAGTTGCATGGCAAAGTTAGGGTCTGTTTACTGTGGTCGCATAGATGGTCAGGAAGGACTGGGGGTATCCCTGGCCTTGTAGGCCCACTGGGGAGTGGCAGAAGAGGAGGCTGCAAAGTTTGGACTTGATTCTCTTTAAGGATTTTAAGCAGAAAAATAGCATGGTTTGACTTTTATCAACATCATGGGTAGCCTTTATTAACAGCATGCAATTCATTACTTTAGTTAATTTACCTATTACTAGGTAATATAACTTCTACTAGGCCCAGGAACTAGGTTATAATTGTGATAGGCCTAAATCTGGGAAAAAATTACAAGATATCTTGATGAAAATGAGCCAGACTACGTGGATAGCTGATGTATATCTGTGTGTGTGAGTGTGTGTGTGTAAGTAAATGTGAGGAAATTTTAGGGTAAACAAAATGGTTCAAGTTAGTCTTTAAAATAATAATAATTAAAATAATAATGTTTCTACAAACCATTGTATTTAATGGAAACTACTGTTGACTGACTTCTTATTAGCACTGTAACTTTGGGTAACTTGTACCTGCTCTACTTGCAGGGACAGAATGATGATAAATGACAGGGTAAGATAGCTTTGAACTGTCAAGACATGCTATATAAATTCAAAGCATTGGTTATTGCAGGGTTTGGGGAAGACTGAGAGCATTTATTTCTGAGGTACTTGATTTGAGGCAGTTACCAAAAAGATACTTTTATTTTACAGAACTTTGTACTATTTGATAGTGTTCATTTTTTAACCCTTCTGGAAACTGTTCCAGTGCTGCCATTTCTTTGGTGTCCTCATCTCTTTCTGACTACAATTTTAAGGATTTCTTCAAAGGTTCTCAGAGTTCCATGCTCCCCTGTCCACCGGCTACTCTTCCTTCTGTGCTCTCTCTGGCTCTTTTATCTGTTCCCATAGTTTTAACTACTACTGATCCGTATCATAAATGCAGTCCAGATCTCTCCTCCATCTTCAGACTTCAGTGTCAGACAAGCACCGCTGTCAGCATGTGCAAAACTGAACCCATTAATCCTCCTCCATTACCTGGTCCCTGCTCATCTCTCTGGTCTCATTTCGTGGACTCCCTGTCTTGAATTTGAATCTATAATAAGAATTTGTGACTTGTATGAGTCTAACAATGATGTTGTTCTTTTGCTTAAGGCTGCTGTGCTGAAGTGTGATCTTAATCCCTGGGTTCGGCTACTCAGCACCCTGCCAGTTCTCACTGCCTTGGTATGGTGTCTTTTTAGGCAGTTTTCTCAGTCTGCAATCTCTTCCTCCTTTTTCTATTCTCACTTTCCCCTTACTTGGCAAACTTTTCTACTTTAAGAACTTAGCCAAGGCTTCACCTTGTGAAAGAAATTTCCCTGGTCTTCTCTTGTATCTCTAGGCTGGATAAAGTCCCCTTGCTCTGTTTTCCTTTAGCATCTTGTATATATAGATGAGCATTTTAAACTGTTATTATGTCACAGTCTACCAATATTTGTTTACATTTTACTCTCATTAGAGGATGAGCATTCTGGCATAGAAAGTATGTCTCAGGCATTTTTGTGTCCATAATGCCTAATGTACTTTTTCTTGAATTACTGTCTGACCAAATGACTAAATTATTGATTTATTACTAGGCAACTTTTCTAGAGACTATAAATCTAAGAACACTGTATATATATATATATATTTTTTTTTTTCAATTGAAGGGCTAATGTATTTGATGAGTAATGATAAGATTAAAAGACGTAGACAGTCTTTCCTCTTAGTGTTGGTCATAGTGCACCATAGTCAGACTGTTTCCAATCAGTGATAATTTGCTATATTTTAAAAAGCTATAATGACATGTACATTTTAGCATGTGTTAGATTCTACATCTTCATTATTTAAAGAGTTGCATAGAATTTTGAGTGCTAGGTAAATGTTAACCTTTTAAACCCATTCTATAATTAACATATAAATTCAATATTTTATTAGGCATTGTAGGAATTCATGTTGTGATTTTTATTTGTACTGCTAATGTTATATTTATTCATTAAGGCTTTAATTACCTCAAATATTTAATTAAATCCATGTTTTAAAGTATATGGCTTAATCTTAAAAATTAACTACTTGCAACGTTAGTCAAAGTAAAAATAGAAGTCCAGAGAGGCTTATTTTGTGCTAGTCTCAGCATGATTACCATTTTCCAAAGTGATTTTCATGTTTGAAGGATTAAAAAAAAACTTGAACCTAGTATCCTATTGAAAAATGGAAAACTTTAAAGATAAAAGCTAACATTCTTGGCAGCTAGCTTTAAGAGCAATATGTAATAGTAATAATTTGGAAATTTTAAAATATGTTTTTATTGATTTTTTAGAGAGAGAGGAAGGGAGAGGGAAGAGAGAGAGAGAGAGAAAGAGAGAGATTGATTGGTTTCCTCCTGCACACCTCTTACTGGGGGTTAAGCCCACAACTGGGGCATGTGCCCTAACTGGAAATTGAGCTGGGACAATGCTCAACCAACTGAGCCACACTGGCCAGGGCTGGAAGTGTTTTTTTTAAACTGATATATTAACAAGAATGGGGGGTTGAGGGGACATAAGATGCTACCCATATAAGAGAATGAGGGGCCATTTTCCTTGGAAAGGTATATTTAAGATTTTTTACTTTGTCTCATAAGAGATGGGAAAGGTTTTATGATGTTTCTAGAACTGCTGACGCAGTTGCTGCATATTTGTAGTGTGGTCTTCCTTGACTTCTAGAATAGGCACAGTTGTCTGTTATCTCTTCCTGTGGCTGCCTGTTCTTTCCCTTTCAACAGTCATCACACAGAATTACCTCTCCAATGCCTATTTTCTTGCTAGGCTCTAAGGTTTATGAGGGCTAGGGATTATGAATGTTTGTATGCTACTGTATAATAGGTGCTTAATCAATATTTATAGAATAAATGGTGCAAACAAGCAGAAAATGGTGATTTGTTCCCCAAAGTAATTGTTTGGGCTCATGATGTTAGTAGCACTATAGATCTTGAACTGAATTATAAATTATTAAAGAGCAATTGAATTAGCTTTAATATAATTTTAGTCTATTTGTTGTATAGTATCTTGAATTTCTAAAATACTGTTTAAAATACTGCATTATAGTAATTTACTATATTTTGTTTAGGACATTATTTTACACTTAAATCTTGTTCCTTGATATTTCATAGTATGAATTTGTCAAACAAAATAATAAATTATACTCTAAATATCTCACAGCTTCCTTAAGAAGTAAACTGATACTTTTCAAAGTTGATAATGCAGGTAAAATTTCCACATGGATAACAGTACCTACGTACAACCTCAGCTCCTTAAATTCATAATCTGCTGTTGATCTCTTTGGCATTCCAGCATGCCCCCACCTTAGTTCCTTTGCCCCAGCTCTTCTCTGTTGCCCCAGATATTTGCATAACTAACTACCTCCTTCAAGGCCTTGCTCAGACTTTGCCTTCTCAATCAGGCCTACCCTGATCACCCTACATAAAACTGCAACCCCCATCCTATCACCACCGCTGTTCCCCTTTACCCTGCTCTATTCTTTTTTCTACAGTACGTAACCACCTTCCAACATACTATCTAATTTATAATTTACTTATATTTATTACTATTACTTGTCTTCTGCCACTAAAATGTAAGTTTAATAGGAAAGAATTTGTTTTTGTTTGTTTTTCATTGTTGTGATTATTTTAATAAACAAGTGTATCTCAAATCCCTTAAACACTGGTGTCTGGTGCACAGAAGATAGTAACTATTTGTTTAATAAATGACCAGTTTGCTTTTTGCAAGACTGAGTTTGTTCTTCCTCATCTTGCGACCCATAACTGGACTGCCTCACACCCTCACCTCTGTCTTTTCTCTTTGTTATATGGACTTTTTGAATATAACTGGAATTAAAAAAAAAAAAGTCCAGAGCCAAGAGCCAGGTCTAGAGACATAAAAGAACACCCTTCCTTGCAATATAAGTTCTGTTTTTTAACCCATCTTTGGATGATTGCCAGTGAAGAATGACTCTTCTTAGCAGAAACCCTGACTCTACCCCATAGGAGTGTGGCCGCGTGGTTTTAACCCAGCAGCTGTGTTATGCTGTGGCTTTCTCTCTATATTCCCAAATCCATGGTGTTAATGGACAGTCTCATCTCATATTGTCCAGTAGTGTAACCTAGACCAGAAATGAGCTTTAGTGGTGGACTGAATTGTCATGTTAATAGGACGTATATAGGTTTGTTCCTTTATATCTGTCCCAGGTGAAAGAATTCCCTAGGCTTTAGGTGAATTCGGTTCTGGTTCTTTGTAACCTATTCATTATCTTACGTCTTCTGACTCTGGGCATATGTTTTTCAGTTGTAAAATTGAACTAGACTGTATTTTTTTTTTTTTTTGACTCTGTGAAGTTTAGCTATGTCATTAGAAATATTTTAAGCTTTATAATTGTAGTCCTCTTTCAAAATATGTTAGCACTTAATAATCATGTTATATGCTGTATTTAAGATTTATATTTGGTAAGGTACTACACATATCTAAAAACAGATTTGAGCATACAAGTAGTGCCTAGAATATAACAATAATTATTTTCTTATATGATGTCACAAGAAAAAACAGATTCATGATAATCCTTAGAATTCAATTAACTAGAAAAAAATTAGTCTTTAGTCATGATACATAACTCATATGTTAGAATCCATCTCCCTCCATTTTTCTCTTTTTTGTTTCCCTTATTTCATCTCTATCCTTTGGGTTTCTTTTGTACAATTCCCTTTTATTGCTTAGAGAACAAAAAGATGACACTTGAAAGGTATTCTTCATGAATTTTGCTTTTTAAATCTCTATTTATTCATCATTTTCCCTTAGTATGAAGCAGATTGTCTTGTACAGTAGATGCTCCTAAATGTTGCCTGAATGAATGTATTTGCTTTTATTTTTCCCAATATTGAATTAACTCAGAAAGTGATTTTTAAATTTTTGTCATTTTAAGAAAGGTGACTCTTGTGATGGTGGGACTTGATAATGCTGGCAAAACGGCAACGGCAAAGGGAATCCAAGGAGGTAAGCTAAAAATATTTATTATTAAATTATTCCGACTTATTATTTATTTAAATTGCTTTATTACCTCTTCCTTGAGTACAGCTAGTATGCACTCCATTACTTTATATTCTCACTATGGGCTGTGGCTAATGTGAATAGACTCTGGCTTCATAATGCCAGCCTGTTACCATGTTTCAAATTTGAATAAATGCAAAGATGCAGAGGCTCCTTGAGGTCTTTTATCAGCTAATAGGGATCACATCGGTCTTCTAGCCCATATGAAGGAAAAAGTAAAAAAACCACATGCTCCTGCTTTTAAGGATACCCATCTTCTACTTACATTTTCTTGGCCAGAATTTAGTCACAAAGCTTCACTAAATGAAAGAGTGGAGAAATATAGTTAGCCAGCACAACTGTCTGCATCTTCTGATTTTTTTTCAATATGATGTGTAACTTTTAGAGTTATATTAAAGATAGGGCCTCTGTGTCATTAAACAGTTTTATGTCATTTATGTTACAACCCATTGGATGTATTTCTTTAGTCTCAATTTAATGCTTTGTACTACAATATGGAAATAACTGCTAGGGAGTTTTTTTTGTACCCAGGAGATGTAGCACCAGCCAGGCATCTTAAAAGTATGAATTGGAAGAAAACCTAACATATATTTGTTTCTGAAAGTGGATGTTCAAGAAGATACCATGTATACAGATGGTCAGGGGGCCTTTTATTTATGGAGGTTTATGAAAGAAAATTAACACCTTGCAAAACTTGATGTTGGAGAAAAACATTTTGTCACCCCCAATTTTACTATGTAACATCAGATGTAAATGACACATTATTGCTTGTGGATTCTTCCAAACCCTTGTTGGTACCTTCATGCTATCTCCTTCCTGGGTTATATCCTCGCAGAGCACTCACTGTCATCACCTAAACCAGGACTGGCAAACTTTTGCAAGGAGCCAGATAGTGAGTATTTTAGACTTTGAGGACCATATGCTC
This sequence comes from Tadarida brasiliensis, assembly GCA_030848825.1. NCBI lineage: Eukaryota > Metazoa > Chordata > Mammalia > Chiroptera > Molossidae > Tadarida > Tadarida brasiliensis. Next base: position 86,650,877 of record CM061260.1, on the reverse strand, counting down.
TCTTTCCCAGCTGTACAGCTCTGACATAGTAGTGTGAAAGCAGCCATACACAGTATGTGAACAAGTGAGCGTCGTCATGTTCCAGTGAAACTTTATTTGGTGTGTTATGAGATATTCTTTTTTTTTTTGGCAATTATTTAAAAATGTAAAACACATTCTTATCCTGAGGTCCATATAAAAACAGTTGGTGAGCCCTGGCCTGGCGGGTCAGTTGGTTGGAGCATCATCCGTACACCAGAAGGTGTGTTGGGTTTGATCCCAGGTTGGGAGACATGCAGGAGGCAACCGATCAATGTTTTTCTCTCACATTGATGTGTTTCTCTCTCTCTCCCTTCCTTTCTCTAAAATTAGTAAAAACATGTCCTTGAGTGAGGATTAAAAAAATTGGTGAGTCAGATTTGGCTTTCAGGTCATGACATGACTGCTTTATCTGAACATCTTCCCTTCTTCCATTCCTTCAAAGCCTTATAATGAAGGGAGCAGGCTCTAAGAATCTGCTAATCAAATCATCTGATTTGTTATGTGTACTTGGAATATCCTCTTTCCATCAGGCCTCTCCTCTTCTGATTTCCACCTCCATATATCCATCAATTTATTTATCTGAGTTTACAAAATGTTCAAGGTGTGAAATAAACAAATAGTCAAAACTGCCTTCAACTTTGAGCTCCTTTCTAGCTCTGATTTCGTTTTTCGTCTCATATTTACTATTCAGTCTATTCCAGTGACTGATTTTTAAATCTTTTTAAAGATTCCAATTATACAGAAATACTGGAACTTTTCCAAATTAAGCCTTTTCATTCCTTTGTATTTTTGTTTATGCTGTTTCCACTTGTCTTACTAGAGAGAATATGTGCTTATCTTTAAAGGTAGATGCCCTGGCCGGTTTGGCTCAGCGGTTAGAGCGTCAGCCTGCAGTCCAGAGAGACCCAGGTTCGGTTCCCGCTAAGGGCACGTACCTTGGTTGCAGTTTGTCCCTGGCCCCTGGATGGGTCGTGCAAGAGGCAGCCACTTGATGTGTCCCTTTCACATCGATGTTTCTCTCTCTCTCCCCCTCCCACTCTATCTGAACAAAAAATGGAAAAATGTCCTCGGGTGAGGATAAAAAAAAAAAGGTAGAATATCTACTTATCTCTGAAGACATATTTTTGTAATATAGTCTCCCTCTTAATGAAATCCTCTCTGATCTTCTGCTGTCCTCACCCATTACCATCAGTGGAATTGACTACTTCCTCTGTTTTGGCCTACTCTTACCTGTACTGTACCTGCTTGTATCACTGGTTAATTGCCCTTTTGTTTATGTATCTCTCCACCTCTCCAAACTGTAAATTCCCAAAGGGTAGTTTTATTTATTTTGCTGTCCCAGTTCAGGCCACACCTTAAGTGTAGTAGGCAGTACTCTTAAAACATTTTACTCATGACTTCTCTTCAGCTTATTTCTGGTTCTTCTCTGTTTGTTTCTTTGTTTTTTATATTTTCTTGTTTTTTTTTGAGATGTATTTCCTTCCTCTCTAACTGTATTGCCTTTGTCTAAACCCAAACCTGCAGTGTCTTTTATCTGTAACATTACTGTAGCTTCCTAATCTAAGAGTACTTTCCGTCTTGAGCCTAACTTCTTTCAGTCAACTTCTCTTCTTCACAGCTGTCAACATGATTGTGTTAATTAGATATAAAATTTGGTTGTTTTAACAGAGACCCAAAATAATAGTGGCTTTACAAAACAGAAGTTTATTTCTCTCTCATAACAATGCCTCAAAAGTAGTCTAGGGCTGGCATAGCAGCTCCATGGTGTTAGGGACTCACGTTCCTTCTCCTATTTGCTTTGCTGTTACAAGTGTTCCCCCTTGCCTACCTGTCCAAGGTGGCTCATGATGATAGTGCATTTCAGCTGGAAGGAAGAGTAAAGGGCAAGTGTGTGACCAGAGACCACCACTCGCCATTCAGCTCACTTCCATTGACTAGAATCAGTGGTGTTCTGAATCTGGCTCCTGCTTGCATGTGTTGCCTCCTATTAGTGAAAGCCAAATATGCGCATCGCTTTTCCAACTCTGTGTTCAGGTACCTCATGTTGGTAGTTTGAAATTGATCATAGTGAAAGTATTTATACCATGGAAATTGGCAAACACCACCTATCAGAGTTCCTGACCTGATTAAACATGAACCTGCTCTCACAGCCATAGAGGCTAGGGACTGTAGTCTTTTGTTGTTGTTGTTGTTAATTCTCACCCGAGGTTATTTTTCCCATTGATTTTTAGAGAGAGTGGAAGGGGTTGTGTGGGGGGGGGGGGGGGGAGAGAGAGAAAGAAACATCGATTGGTTGCCTCCTGCACACACCTGGACCAGGCTGGGGACAGAACCTGCAACCCAGGTATGTGCCCTTGACTGGAAATTGAACCTGCAACCCGTTGGTCTGTGGGCCAGTGCTCTAGCCACTGAGTAACACTGGCCAGGGCAGGGGACTGTAGTCTTTATCCTAAACAGCCACATGCTCAGCTAAAACAATCCAGGATTCTCTGATTATTCAGTGCTGATTCCTAAAAGTTCCTAAAGAACTATTGGTATTTTGGATGGGAAAATTCTTTGTGTAAATTGGTCCCTAGGATTGTTGGATATTAATACATCTTCATTAAATTGTAGTTATTTGTTTATGTATGTTTCTTCCCTTTTTTTTTTCTTATGTATTAGCTCTTTAAGATTAGAAGATACATCTTATTAATCTTTGTATATCTAGGACTTTACACAGTGCTTAGCACATAACAGGTGTTCAATAAATAGTTATTGATTATATATGTTCATTTTGTCTTGGACTTTCTACAGGTTGTCTTAACACGTATACTTTATTGAAATCCTTAGGGTTGGGAACCATATGTCTTTGTTCCCCTGGTTCTTGTATGGTGCCTGATCTATTTATATAATAGGCCCTCAATAAATGATTACAAGCATGGATGGGTGGATACATATATGGAAGGAGAAAAGGGAGGATGGATGATGTAAGGACAGCAGTTTCAGCTATCTTGCAGTCTGGTGGTGTGGAAGTGAGCCACTAGATGCTTTGTGCTTAGTGCTAAGAATACAAAGACAGGCCCCAGCTATTGAGAATGTATAGGCTATTGTGAAGACCAGGAAGAAGACAAGATTTATGATAGAGGGTGTAAGTGATACAGGAAGTAGGAAGGAATCATCAGAGAAGGATTTAGGAGAAGATTGTAACCTGAATATTTGGTCTTGAGTCTTGAAGCACAGAATCATGATTACAGACCAGAGGAAAGTATAGAGAAGTGGCGTAGGATGTTCCATGTATCAAAAGAAACAGGCTGTGAAAGTCCTGAAGACCTGGCTTGAGTTCTGGCTCTGCCTACCATGTAACCTTGAAAAAATTACTTAATCTGAATTGGTTTCCTGGGAGTATTGCCATCATTTTATCTGTGTTTACATTGCTTTCCTGCCTAGAATGTTCTTCTCCCTTCTTTGTTATAATTTTGTAGTTTTTAAAACTTCACTCCCATTCATTTCCTCTCTGAAGCCGTTCTAGACCATAGCCCACCCCTCTCTTCTCTTTACCCTTCTCTTCTTGAATGCCCTCTGTTTTACTTTGGACCGCTGTAACAGAATGCCATGGACTGGTGGCTTAAACAACAAACTGATTTCTTACGGTTCTGGACACTGGAAGTCTGCAATCACGGTGCCAGCATGGTCAGATTCTTGGTGATTCCCTCTTCCTGGTTTGCCCCACCCTTGACCGGAATTGAACCCACGACTCTTTGGTATGAGGGCTGATGCTCTAACCACAGAACTAAACCGGCCAGGGCTGCACTGTATTCTTGAGGACAGCGACCCTATCTTATCTGTACATCCTAATGCCTAACAGAATCCTGGTACTGAGTGGGTGTTCTATACATTTTAGTTCCCTTATTCCTACTCTAGCATAATTATTTATTTTCACTGATAATGTCCTGAGCATATCTCTCAAATCCTACTCCAAGACAGCTGCCTATTTTAACTGTGGAAGTCAGTCTGGCCTGGACTAGATTTCACATTTTTAAAGGTCTAGTGTAATCCTGTTTTTGGAATATCCAGCGGCTTACATTGCTTCTAAACTTGCCCTTTTCTCCTTCTAGATAAGGAAGTCTTACAAAATGTGACTTGTCATGTCTCTGTTAACTTTCTAGGGAGCTGTGTGAAGTGCCCTACAGTGCTTGGTGAAAGGGATGGTGCACTGCAAGTCTTTCTCAGTCACACCTAAGCCTAGCAGCAAAAGCCTTTCAAATTTATCTTTGTAATAGCACGTGTTGAGTGTGGGATAAGACTCTCTAAACCAGTGTTATCCATTAGAGCTTTCTGCAGTGATGGAGACGTTCTATATTGGCTCTGTCCAGTAAGATGGGCAACTAGCCACTTACGGCTTCTGAACACTTGAAATGTAGCTAATACAGCCGAGGAACTAACTTTTTAATTTTATTTAATGTTGATTGATTTAAATTTAAAAAGCCTCATGTAGTTTGTGGTTCTGCAGCTGTATACAAAGTCCACTGGAGTAATATTTGTTGTGGATTCCAGTGGTGGAGAGAGAATGGAAGAGACGGCATGAAGTGTTAAATCTTCTCCATAACCACTGAGACACCAGGTTCTAATACTGTTTCATAATCTCTCTCTGTTTTCATACATCTCAGAAAAGCGGCTGTTACTTTCATTTCCAGTCAGTTCTAGAGACTCTTGCAAAGATGAATCTTAATAAAGCACAACTTCAGTCACTTAACTATACTGTTGGTTTGCTGAAATACCTTCCGTGGCTCCCAATGCTGTCTTCAGAACTCGATTCAGTCTGCGTTCAGTCTTCAGGTTTTGCTCCAATCGTGGTCAACTTGTTTGTACTTCTTGCCTTTGCCATTTCCGTTACCTAGATTTCTTTTCTGTCTAAATCCTACTTAGCTTTAAGGCCTAAGTCCCAGCTTCTAGTTCAAGTCTTTCTTGAACCTTAATGATCTTTTTAATCTTTATTGTCATTACCACTCCTTGGCAGTTATAATCGTATACATACTGTACCTTTTTTGTGTTATATACAGAAGTAAACAAATTCAATTATAAATTTACAAGAACATTCAAAACATGTAGATAATGAAATCTACTCTTTATATTTGTAAGCTGCCCTCACAGATCTTTTTATTCCAATGATAGCTTGAATTCATTTAATTAAAAAGAGTGGTCCCACTCTTCATAGCTTCTGCTCTTCTTTGGTTCTTTTAAACTGTTCTCTAAATGTTCAGATTATTTTTATAACTCCACAGAGGTTGTTACAGTCCTTGGAGATGTCTGTGGTATTAAAGGGTTGAAATTTTTGTTTGTAAATTGGAGAATAAATAGTCTTATAGGCAAAAGTTTATTTATTCATTCTATAGATACTTATTAAGTACCTGTTATATGGCAGGCATTATTCTAGGATTTGGGTTTATATTAATGAAAACATGAACAAAAACACAGAAATTCCTATCTGCATGGAGTGTAAATTCTAGTTGGGTATTTTATAGTATCCACCCTTCCCCCAAATCATTATGCTTAGATGTAATGCTCATTGGGTAAGGAAATAATAAACATTCTATTTCAACATTCCATTCCATCACATTCCATTCCATATATTCAAGTATGATACTTTATATGTTAAGTTGTGAAGTGAAGTTGTTATTAATTTAAAGTCTAAAGATTTTCTTTTATATCATTCAAAACAGAGTATCCTGAAGATGTAGCTCCTACTGTTGGATTTTCCAAAATTGACCTTAGACAAGGAAAGTTTGAAGTCACCATCTTTGACTTGGGAGGTGGAAAAAGAATTCGAGGAATCTGGAAGAATTACTATGCTGAGTCCTATGGGGTAATATTTGTTGTGGATTCCAGTGATGAAGAGAGAATGGAAGAGACAAAAGAAACAATGTCAGAAGTGCTGAGACATCCTAGGATATCGGGAAAGCCAATATTGGTGTAAGTAATGTTGGTGTCATTGTAAGCGTAGAGGCAGTGGCATTGGCCAATAAAGAAATAAATTTACCTAAGTTACAAAATACTGAATAAGCTAAAATAGTCATGCCCTAGTATAATAAAATGTATGTTAATTAGCTGTGAGTTGTTAATATACTGAAGCCTTCTTATAACATTATTTGTTAGGGATTAAGGGTTGAGGCTATATTATAAAGAAGCCTTATAGTTAGAGCTCCTGGGTATTCAGATATAAACTCTTTGTTTTATTTGGTAATTTACTTTTTATCAAATTGTACATTTTGAAATGGTTTATTCACAAAGGTCTAGAATGTTTTTCAAATATTTACTCCTTTAATAACTAATTTGTGTTTTGCCTTTGTCCTTTTTTTCTTGAAGAGTATTCTTGTTGAAAAGTTATTTTAATGGTTTATTCTTCTTACGCCACATTGATTTCTCAGTTTTATTTCTATATTTTCAAATTAAACATGTGATCTGTCACTTAGTCACATGCTTATATCATTTTGTCCAGCTGCCTAAAACTATTTAAAAAACTGACAAAGGCCCTGGACTGTTTGGCTCGGTGGTTAGAGCATCGGCCCTTGGACCAATGAGTTGCAGGTTTGATTCCGGTCAAGGGCACGTTCAGTTGTGGTTTGTCCCAGGCCCTGGTTGGGTTATACGGGAGGCAGCCAGCTGATGTGTCTCTCTCACATGATGTTTCTCTCTCTCCCCCTCCCTCCCTCCCACTCTATTTGAAGATAAATGGAAAAATATCCTCAGGTGAGGATTAAAAAAACCAAAAAACTGACAAAGGACTTTTGCTTCACTTGCGCTCATAGCATTTCTTCATAGTAAACACCAGATGGTGCTCTAACTATAAGACATAGTAAAGTGAAAGTAACATAAATTGCTCTTAAAATTGTAGTAAGCTGAATGTGTACCTTTGCCTTCTTATGCATTTGCCCTTGTTCTTGTGATTCATTACTAAGGGATAAAAACTGGACAAACGTGGTTTAAATGAGAAATTGTGAACAGAATTTCCCAGTGGTCCTCAATAGCAAATGAATATTTTTAAATGAGGCAGTTTAGAAACTCTAATTACAAAAAGTGAAACTTTATTGCATCATTTATTGGTAAAGCTTATACTGTTCATTTTTTAAAATTATGTTTCTATTGAATTTTTTTTTTTTTTTTTTTTTAGAGAGGAAGGGAGAGAGAGAAAGAGATAAAAACATCAATGTGAGAGAGAAACATCTATCGGCTGCCTCCTGCACACCCCCTACTGGGAAACGATCCCACAACCCAGGCATGTGCCCCAACCAGGAATTGAACCTGGATCTCTCAGTCCATGGGAGACGCTCAATCCACTGAGCCACACCAGCCGGGCGATATACTGTTTAATTTTGTATACATTTAACTAATTAGAGAAATTATTTGATTTATATAATTAATTAACACCTTTTTGAATCTAAAGGAAACTTTAATAGACATATATACGAAGAATGATATTTGTTTTTTTTGTTTGTTTTTTTTTGGTACGTGCCCCTAGCGGGAACCGAACCCGGGACTCTCTGGTCCGCAGGCCCACGCTCCAACCGCTGAGCCAAACCAGCCAGGGCAAATTTGTTGAACCTCATAGCCTAAATTAGTCTCTACAAATGTTTAAGCTGAAAATCAGTGATTTCTAAAGTAAAAAATATTAATGACTGATATTCATTTGTAAAGTAATTGTGTATGATTTTTAAATCTAGTAGTCCTTTATTTAATTTATTCTTTCATGCATTACTCATGCATGCATGTGTTAATTCAGCAAATATTTATTGAGCATCCACTGTGTGCCAGGGATTGTTATGGTGATGAGGACACATTTGGGAACAAAAACAATAAAAATCCATGTATGACCTTAGGAATTTATATTCCAGGGTGTGAGAGACACTGAATGCAATAAATTATGTCATACGTTAGGTGATAAGTACATTGAAAACAAAGCAGGCAAAAGAATACCGGGAATCTTGTGCTATGGTGGTGACAGGGGCATGTTAGTCTTGTGATCAGGACAAACATAGTGGATGTGATTGAGCGGATGACACTTGAGGTGAGAGAGGCAGTCACACAGATGGAGGTTGGAAAGCCCTGAGGCAGGGGCTTGCAGTCATGAGTGACTACAGTGATTACTGTGTAATCAGATGACTGTCAGCAAAATATCTGCTGTCCAGTCCAGTCTGTCATCTAGTGAATTTCTGGAATAGAAAGAGAAAATCCACAAGTAGGGTGATTGCCTCACCATTATAATTTCATAGTGAGGTCTTGCAAAGATGTGGTAATTAATTGGTATAATGTGTTATGAAATATGATTTGCCATTTGACCAATTTTTCTCAAGCGAGTTTTACAACCATAGAATTTTTATTAAGAAAGGTAAACTGCTTTTTGAAATGAATGTGCTTCAAAAATATACAGGAAAATATACTCAAGAAATTTAGAAGATATAGAAAAGAATGAGTTTAAAAAAAAAAATTGACTTACCATGCAGAGTGAACCACTTCTATTTTGATGACTTTCCTGTGCATATTTTTGTAAAAATGTAATATATGCAGTGATCATATAATATATAAAATTTTGTATCCCACTCTTTTTTATGTTTATATTCCTCTTGAATATCTTCCCAAACCCCATATTTGAAAGTTCTCCTGCTTGCTTCTTCCTATTGATGTTACTGTCTGAATATTGTTCAAATCCACCTACTCTCCATTCCCTTTGATATTACCTCCTCTCACCCCTTCTTCACCCTCACCTCCTCTCATCCCCTCTTCACCCCCCACCTCCTCTCATCCCCTCATCACTTACCCCTGTGTCACCGAGAGCAGCGGTTTCCTGACCAGTCTCCCCACCAGCAGTCTCACCTATCCTCCAATGTCCTCTACATTCTCAGCAGGAACTCTTTTCTTTATTTGATGCTTTTAATTGTATTTATTTATTTGTTGGTTTGTTTATTTGTTAATTGTTAATCTTCACCCAAGGATATTTTTTCTATTGATTTTTTTAGAGAGAGTGGAAAGGAGGGAGAGAGAGAGTAAAACATCGATGTGAGAGAGACACATCGATTGGTTGCCTCCTGCACTTGCCCCAACCAGGGCCAGGGATCGAACTGCAACTTAGGTATGTGCCCTTGACCAGGAATCAAACCTGAGACCTTCCGTATGTGAGCTGACACTCTAGTCACCGAGCCACACTGGCCAGGGCTATTTGATGTTTTCTAAATTACAAAACTGGTATATGCTTTTACATGCTTTAACAAGTGATATAAAGCAAAGTATATTAAAAATATGAGCATTCTTTTTTTAAATACAAATTTGCTCATTTTGCTACTCCTCTGCTTAAAGACCTTTAGGTTGCCTTCATAACTCCATGCAGCTAGGAAATTCTGTTTTTTAATTGATATAACTCTAGCACCTAACAGGTATGGCATTGAAAAGTCTGCTGGATAATAAGTGGGAAAGGGCCTCCAGCAGAACTATACTAAGCTCAGTGCTAGGGGCTGGTGGGCTGTGCAGAAGTATGGGGAGGGCATCTGACTTAGGAGACAGTCTATGGAGCTCCTTGTTATACACACCTGCTTCCTTCCTGCCCATAGACATCTGGACCTCTCAATTGCAAAATCAAATTACAGCATCTAATTTCTTTAGCTCACCCCCCTCTCAGCCTACACTAGTTGATTTAGGTCCCACAAAACCTCTTAGAACTCACTGAAACACCTAGATAATTTTCTTTTCCCACCCTCTAATGAGCACATAGAGAACAACCACAGACCTCTGAGAACATAGAGAACCACCACAGGCCTCAGTCATTCAACAGAAGGAAATAAACCTGAAGAATTAGAATATTGTCTATAATCACAAAATTACAAATCAATAGAGCTAGATTCATTTATATTATGGGAAGCAGAGGAGATGACCACCATAGCAGGTCCTGGACAGTCCACCTCTGCCTGACCTGCTCCTGCACAGGAGTCTGACAGCACATGTCATTACTAATGAAGCCTCAGCCAAATTTCACTTTGTCGTAGGCTTGAGGGTTCTCTTGAAAGGTCAGAGTCGTAGAACATCACTAGACTTCTGTGTTTTATTAGCTCAGAAGTTCTGTTATGTCAATAATGGTTGAATACCTCTTCTATAATAAAAGTAGCTGCAAAATATTGTAATTCTGCATTTGTATTCAGCTGTATATAATAACACGAACCATACTGTAGCTATCCCCAGAATCCATTTCAGTGAAAAGGTAGAAGTGATTTGTATTCCTTCTAAAGAGCAAACATTCTGCTCTGTAATTAACCTGTTTATTTACCTTGAAAGTCTTTCTTTTTCTCTCATATCTATTACAGAGATTAACTTTAGCCTGTATTCTGATTTACTAAGGTGTGAATTATGTTACCTACCCCCATGCCCCCCACACTCATAATTAACCATTTATAACTTAATTTTAAACCTAAAACTAAGTAATCTTGACAGATAAGACCTTTTCAAGAGAAAAAGTAAACAATTTGTGCAGTTTTCAGTAGCACTGAAATCTTCAGTAATCCCAAGTTTGAAGTTCAACATCCACCATAGAAATTTTCCATTAATACCACAGGCACTGTTTGTTGATGGCCGATGGGAAGAACTGAGCTGGGAGCTATTTTAAACATCTGAACCTACTGAATTTTCAGCAGTACAGGGTTACACTGGTGTTATAAGAAGGCACATGCTCCTATAGCTCCTCTCTCTAGTGTAGTCTTGAAAGTTAGCCTCAGAGAAATAGTAAATCACCCTCTTTTTCTATGGTGGAATCTCCTAATATTTATCATTGGAATGACTCTGGAGATCCACAGGCTGAGATTTCCTCCAGGATAATAACAATGCTCCTTGTGTTCACACACTTGAACTCTTGGGATGGTGCCACTTCCTCATTACATACTGTCTGCTTTTCTGTGGAGTCATATGACCTAATTTAACTTTTGGTCAAATCTCACAAATTGGATGCTTCACAACAAAAGTGATAAATACAGAGGAGTTTCACTAGGGAAGGAAACATAGTATCTCTGATCATGATCTTATTAGATGTTTTGAACATTTCAATTAAAAATACTTTTCCCCCCCCACATTTAAAATTCATTTATTAAATGCCTCGTGTTTTTGCATTCAGGAGATGTCAGAGGGGCCTGAGTCCTTGTTCCAGAGGCAGATGGAGGCCACCATGTGAATATCTAAAACAGAGTTTTTTGATCTGGAGGTCTTTGCGCCATGGGGGGCCTCCCAGGACCCTTTGAAATTACACACACAATTCTGAGTGAATGTGCGTTTTTCTCGGGAGCAGATTGTAGCTCTCATCAAACAGTGAAAGGATTTCATGACCAAAAAGGTTAAAAACCATGACAGTGAGTTTGCATATTAGGACAAACAATAACTAAGCTTTTATTACTTTTTCAATATGGGATTTTTGTCTCCAACCTTTACATGCCTGCTTGACTCACCTTCCTTCTAGACAATATTACAGGCAAATGTTAATTTGCAAGTATTTTTTTTTTCTTTTTTAAATCATATTTTTTATTATACGTACCCAAGAGAAGTTAACTAGGTTATGATTTTCCCAATACTCTCATTAGAATTTGAGTCAAATGTATTTTTACTAAGTTAGACCTTTAAATAATAAATAGAAGGACCTGGGTCCTTTTTAGAGTGCTGGAAACCCAGAAATATGGAAGTGTGGATTACCAATGTCACTGAATCACTCGATCTTTAGATATAGTGGTGAGTCCCCTAATTTTACTAGTTTTACTATCTGAAACCCCTACTCACTGTATTTATAGGGTCCATTGGCTTAAGATTTCTCTTCTTTCAGTGGAACTTTACCACGCCGTCTTATTCATAAACCTTATTTAATCTGTTGACTCACCTCCACACTTTCTTTGTGAGAGCTTCCTTTGTCTCTAAGGTTATCCACCTTCACTCCTACAACTGTAGTTTACCCTAAAGCCTCTCGGCTGGCTGATATCCTTGGTAATTTGTGCACAAGCAGTCTGCAGAGGCTCCCATCCTTCCCCGCCCATGCCCAACACACTCTTATTTAATGGCAAGTTAACAAAGAAAGACCTGTTGGCAGTGTTGTTAGGCAGCAAGATGTCATCCAGGGAACACCTGCATCAGCATCAGCCCAGGCCTCCTAAATGTTAGAGGGTAGGACCAGGAATGCATCTGTTTTTTTCGCAGGTTTTTCCAGATCATTCTGATGCACAGCAAAAAATGAGAACTATTGGAATAAGGGAAAGTGTGGGCTTTGGAGTCAGTCCTTGGATAGCTTACTTAATCTTTCTGAGCTTCTGTGTCTTTATTTGTAAATAATGTATTTCATGCCTGTGTTGTCATGTGAATTCCAAATAATGTGTTTAAAGCATCTAGTGCAGAGTTTTACTAGTGTCCTATAAATGTGATGGTGACATGAATTGTTATTATCGATGATATATTGTGTCCAGATGGAGATGAATTAGGAGATCCAGTTTTGAAGTGTCTCATCATATGAATTTAGGCTACATGAAGCTTTTGATTACAGAAAACAGTGTAGTTTATTGGGTAAGAATATGAGCTCAAATACTCATATTACTTTTATTTTTTATACTGCATACTTTCAGAACCAGTAGGTTACTAATATTGTACCTCCAACGCTTAAGAATTTTTTCCATTAAGGAAAATTTACTATGAGTGCCTATTAAGTATGTGAATAAAATATACAAAATGTTCAGCAACTAATTAGTTAAATATGTTATTTTTGTTGCTTAGGTTAGGATGATACTATGGTTTTAAAATATAACAGTCATATGTGATACATCGCTGTGAAAATTTCTGTGCTGGAGTCTTGCTTTAAAAGCACTATGTATAGGTATACATGCTAATAAAAATTATTATTTTACAAACCCATCTGGATATAATTTTGCTAACGAATATTATAAAGTACTTAATATTCTCTGTTTTTATGAAACAATTTAGGAACAATTGTAAACCAGTATCAGTAAGGCACTAGAGATAAAAGGATATAGCACAGAAAAATATGTCTGCCACCACTAATTAGCTGGAGAGTTTATCATCAGTTTTAAATTGATCTTTTTTATAATGTTCCTTAAACATTTTGAAGTTGACATATGTGAAACATCTTTTTCTTCAGTAATGCTTGATAATTGACACAGAGGAAAGCTCTTCAATTTCTTTATATTTTATACATTAAAAATTATAGTGTTAGGAGGTATATGTATATATATTTCTGTTCTACCTTAATCCCCCTGTGCTTCCAGTTATTAATTTTGCCTTATACTTCCTTGAGGAAATAGAAACTGTCACATAAGAATTCTCATTTTCCCACCACCAAATTTGCTCGACTATCTGCTTTTATTCCTAAACCTCGCCTTTCTTCCTATAATGTGGAAGAATTGTTTCTGCTCCTGTCTAAGGCCAGCTTCTCCATTTGTACTCCAGATCCCACCCCTTTCTCCTTTTCCATGTTCTCGCTTCCCTGTCTTGTGTCAAGAGTTTCTCTCTCCGGATTATTCCCATTAGCAGAATGTACCCTCTTGTTTCTTATAAGTATTATGGAGTCCTTTGATTCCACATCTCTCTCCAGCTCTTGACTCCTTTGTATAGTCCTCTGTTCAAACTTCTGGAAGGAATTGTCTGTAGTGGCTATTGTAGTTCTTCGTTTCACGTTCTTTCCTCAGGATACCCCACATGTGCTTCCACCCCTCCAGCTCCTTGAAACTGCTCTTGTTGGAATCAGCAAGTGATCTGCATGTTCCCAAATCCGCTGTCACTTTGCTGTTCTTGTTTTTCCTAAAATTGACAATTTCCTCAACTTTGTTCTTCTTAAGCATTCTTTTGCATTTTGCAGCACATTTTTTGGTTTTCCTTCTACTTCACTGATGGTTTCTTAAACTCAGTCTCCTTTATTAACCCCATTTCTTCTTTAAATCTAAGTTTTGGAATACCCCAGGCTCTTTTCTTGGCTTCCAGTTTTTTTTTTTGTTTGTTTGTTTTGTTTTTTATCTATATACTTTTCAGGTGACTTCATCCTAAAATCATCTGACTTTAAATAACATTTATTTACCCAAATCTATACTTTCAGCCCTGACATTTCCCAAGAGCTCCTACTGCTATAACTATCTTAGAAACTTCCACTTGGACATTTTATTATCATCACATTCCCTCGGTCAGTCCTTCATTTCTGTATTTTCCCATCTCAGTAAATGACAATATCATCCAATCAGTATCCTGTAGTTTTTACCTCTTAAATCTATCACAAGTTAGACAACTTTTTTTTTTTTTTTTTTTTTTTTTTTTTTTTTTTTTAAATCACCACTATTTAGTATATAGTAGTTAAGAGCTGATTCTGGAATCATACTGCCTGGGTTCAATCCTCATTCTCTAGACACAGTTTCTGTGACCTGGGCCGGGTTGCTTAACCTTGCTGTATATCTCAGTGTTCTTGTTGGTGAACTTGTAAAATTATTAGAACTATGCTGGAACGTAGCAAGTACTTCATTAATCTTAAGTATGAGTACTGCTGCTACAACCATCTCCACCTCCATTCCCATCCTAGTCCGAGCCTCCATGATCACTTACTGGGACGACTTCATTAACCTGATTGTCTTCTATACCTGTATGCTTGTCTTCCACGCACCTGCCCCAAATCCATTCTGACCCACTCTGCATATAGTAGACAGAATGATTTTTCTCAAATATAAATTATATAACATTATTCACAGGCCAAAAGCAGTCTGGGAGCTTTCCATTGATTATACTTGCTGTAAACTTCAGACTTAATGGCTTACAAGGTCTTCACTCTAGCCACTGCTGATCTTAAGTAATTTCATGTCTTCCCTTACTGCTCTTTTGCCACTATGATATAACTGTACTATTCATTTTTCTTTGAACAGAGTAAATTGCACCCTCCTCAGGGTCTTTCTACTGTTTGCATCCTGTGCCTGGAATATATCATCCCTTGTCCTCATCACTGAGGTTTTCACTTAATATTACTTTTCCAAGAGGCCTTCATTGACCAACCAAAAGAAGCTACCCTGATAGTTTCTGTCTCATTATATCCTCATTTTAAGTCTGCCAAGAACTTAACATGGTCTGATATTTGTATTTGTTTGTTATCTGTTTTCTCCACTAGAATGTGAGTTACAAACTTTTATCTCTTTTTTGAATTCCAACTATATCCCTAGCCCATAGTATAGTGCCTGGCTTTACAAAAAAGTGATGGAGAAACTTTCGAGAATATAGTTACCTTTATTTTTTACTTTATTTGCCAACTCTCCTGATCTGTATGTAATAGCATGTCCTAAATGGACCCAAGTTCAGGAAAACAATGCCTTAGTTTACCCTCTTAGCCTTAAACTAGATTTAGCTCCCGGTTACCAACCAGACTCTTCATCAAGTACACAGTGGGATTTTATCAGGATTTCTTTACCACTGAGTTATCTGCCGTATCTGAGCATAAAAGATTTGATACAGCTTCCAGTTTAATTTTGCTTGAATATAGCACTCTTTGAGGTCTTAGTTTATACAATTCTTAACTACCAAAATATTCTCAAATGCACCAAAAAAATTATTTAAGTACTTGTCACTTATTGACATTCATCTTCTGAAGTTAGCATTGGAAATTACAATAATATATAATAGAGCTTCATACCTGATTAGAAACCTAAGATCACTCACCTCATTTTCAACAGCTAAGCATGCTGTTTTTAGTTTAGTAAATGACGATGTTTCATGTCACTGGCTTCGGACGCTTATGTAATTCTAGTAGGTAAGGGTTGAAGGGGGGGGATTGTCGCTTAATAGTGTTGAAAGGTATGTGAATGAACCCATAAAATGAAGTAAAACAAGACACTGAAATACCAGGCATCCTTCATTCTAATGCTGGAGAAATTTCTAGAACAGCTTCTTTATTTTGAGCCACAGCATGGACAACACCAACAACACAATACCCTGCAAGGATTTCTTTTTCTGTATTTTACAGCTAGTCCAAATTTCTCTTTAGTAGTGTTAACATACTCTTTTGTACCATTCACTATCATTTCAATATTGTTGATGCTTTCACCTTGTTCCTCTACTAAAAGAGATATCTGAATGAAAAGATCCCTTAAGTCCTTTACTTGATTCTCCAAGTTGACAAGTTCCTTGTGTCTCTGTTCTATCTCTGAGAGTTGTGCTTTAGTGATATTCGTTTCTGCCAGCAAGCTTTCATTAAAAACTTCCCATTTTCCTTGTTGGAGCATGTCCTCTACTTCTTCTTCAGGCACTTCCTTTCCAGCCACTTCAAGCTGACGGAGAATAAATGTCTTGCACTTCTCTTGCTTTGCTGCTATTGTGTCATTGTATATCAACATCGTTTGCTGAAAATGGCGGAACATGGCAGCATGCTGAGATTGAAGTATCCTTGTGACCACTGATGATGGACCATTTTCAGCCTCTGATTTTTTAGCTTCTTTTACTAAATCATCCAAACCTCTCTTAACGTGTTCTGCTTGAATTTTTATCTCCTTTGCAATGCTCGACTCTCTCTTTAGTAGACTAAACCTTCTCATTGAAGCCACCAGACTTTTCTGTTGCTGCCCAAATTTTTGAACATCGTCTGTCAAATTGTTAATACTCTCCTGTAGTGTTTGGATCTCATGTAGGTGTCTCTCAGCTACAGGCTCTCTTTCATAAATAACAGCTTGCTGCACAATCATTCCTTGTTCCTCTGCTTCTGCAGTTGACACATGCCTGTCTCTAGAGAGTTCGAGTTCCTTTGTTCGCTGCTTTAGTTCCTGAAGTCGGTCCTTCATCTTGCCTTTCCTCCTAAAAAGCAAAAATGATTGTGTTTAGCAAAGAAAAGTTTAGTATTTTCCCCTGGAGCAGTTGGCTTCACATAGCTATACCTTTCTCCCAGAAAAATCTACTTTTCTGAAAAGAGGTTAAAAAATTAGAAAAAGCAATAAGAATTTCCTCATAAACATCACTAAGATAGAAAAAATAATATCAAATAATTTATAAATTACTTTGTATGATGTGGGGCCACTCTGAGTCCATTCAGTTGAGTGAAGTAGCTGAGAAAGCAGTGATACAGAGATACAGCTGCCCCCAAATAATGTTTTGTGTCAAGATACTGCCACGTAATAATAGATTTTTCTTGATATGGGAAGATATATCTTAGAATGGAAGATTTGACTTGACCATATCTTCAACTTTAAAATTGAAAGGGCACCCTGAAAGTGCCCTTATTACTAAAGATATTGTTCCCAGTTAATTTGTTCTTTGTAATGTTAAAAATATACTCATTTTGCTAAAAATACATAATTTAATTAAAATAAGTATAGTGATAGGGACGCTTTCACATGAGAGCTTTAAGCAACATAGATGATGTTGAATTTATCTTAAAATGTCTGAGGCTTCTGGATTGATGACCACATTATTGACATAGTTTTGTTTTCTTATCCATTTGCATACGTATGAAAACCTATTCTTGGTCTGATTATGCTGGTTTCTCATTCTTAGCATTCCTTTGCAAAGATATCCAGACTGTCTTAGAACAGAATTTATATTAAGTGATATTTTTACAAACATGAGAATATATTAATGTAAAATCCTATTTTGGGAGTACTGATAACATTGACATTAATTCACACCTTGTGTGGGTAGTTACCCATAGGATCAAGTTGATGTGCATAATTTATATATAATGTGATATATATGTATATGAATAAAAATAAATCTTTGTTAAATAAAACACTTAATTTTCACACAGCATCTTGACTTTAGTAAGGCATTTTAAAATGCCTTTCATGATATTTTGCAGCTAAGAAGAAGCTGTTAAGGGAGCTACAAATAGCTCATCGAACCACACATATAATAATCAATGTCAATCAGAGGAAAAGGACTCTAATGGTATGCTGTTATGCTATGGGACTCAGTTTTGATATGTTTATGCAAATATTTTTGTCAGTGAGTTGGATGTTGTCACAAAGGCATGCTTATCAAATATGTTTATGGCACCAAATTTGGAGAGGCCTTTATTAAGTTGAAATAGATAGTTGGGATTTAAAGACTAAAATAAGATGGAACACTGTACTAAAAGCAACAGCAATATGTTTAACTAGGGTAGATATAAAATATTCACCTAGTTTGGAAAACAAATTCACATCTATGAAATGGAAGGTCCTTGCATTCATAGCGGTTGGTACAGCTGTCCTGCAGTTGTGGAGCGCAGCACATGTTTCACAAGTCTTCAAAATGTGCATATCCTTTATCCACAGTGCTTGTGAAAATTAATGGAGATTTTAATGAAATACAAACTTTCTATCAGAACTATCAGAATAGTCATTATGCTCTCATGAATAATAGTGTGATACCTAGATTGACTAAGAAAGGTATTTGTTCCACTGACTGCTAGTCAAAGCAAATAGGAGAGGGGGTGTGTTAAGTTCTGAGTGTGATATTTTGAGATGAAAAGTCATGAATTAGGAATTTACAAACTGTCATGGAAAGGCTGAGATTGGAAGACCATACATAGTAAATGGAGAATTATTCCAAGAAATGGCAATATTTGTCCTGCAAAAGAGAAGATACAGGAAATATCTACAACTATTTTTTTATTGATTTTTTTTTTTTTTTTTTTTTTTTTTTTTGGGTATGTGCCCCTAGCGGAAACCGAACCCGGGACTCTCTGGTCCACAGGCCGACGCTCCAACCGTTGAGCCAAACCGGCCAGGGCTTTCTACAACTATTTTTTTTAAATGTGTAGGTCTATATAAAAGGAATTCTACTTACTTGGCATAATTCCGAAGGGCAGTGAGTGGAAATTACATGAAGAGAGGTTTAATTTAGTACAAAGAAGACTCTTCAGACAAGTAGAGCTGTCCCGAGATGGAATGAGCTGCTTTATGACATGAGCTTGCCATCACTGGAGATGTTCAAGATATTCTTGAATGATGACCCGGTTGAGGATGTTATAAAAATTGTGCCTGCATTACATAAAAAAATTAAACCAATGATGTGACAATATTCCTTTGGTTTTAAAGGACTGACATTTTGTCAAATAATTACTGATTCTTACTATATGCAAAGTTTTAAATGCTGTAGTATATATTCAATAATACCTATCCTTGACTAATTTACTCTCTGAGGGGAGATGGACAAAATACAATTAAAAATGAAACTAGACCACCCACTTACACCATACACAAGAATAATCTCAAAATGGATAAAATACTTAAATGTAAGTCATGAACCATAAAAATCCTAGAAGAAAACATAAGCAGTAAAATCTCAGACATCTCATGTAGCAGAATTTTTGCCAATACATCTAGGACAAGAAAAACAAAGGAAAAAAATAAACAAATGGGACTACAACAAACTAAAAAGCTTCTGCACAGCAAAAGAAACCATCCTCAGAATGCAAAGGGAACCCACTATATGGGAGAGCATAATTGCCAATGATACATCTGATAAGGGATTAATTTCCAAAATATATAAAAAACTCATACAACTCAACAAAAAGAAAACAAATAATTCAATTAAAATGGGCAAGGACCTGAATAGGCAATTCTCCAAGGAAGACATACAGATGACCAATAGATATGAAAAAATGCTCAATGTCACTAATCGTTAGATGCAAATTAAAACTACAGTAAAGTATCACCTCATACCTACCAGAATGGCTACCATCAATAAATCAACAAACATCAAGTGCTGGTGAAGATGTGGACAAAATGGAACCCTGGTACACTGCTGGTGGGAATACAGACTGGTGTAGCTACTATGGAAAATAGTGTAGAGTTTCCTCAAAAAAATTAAAAATGGAATGCTGTTGGACTCAGCGATCCCACTTCTGGGAATATATCCTGATTCCAACACCAATCAGAAAGAGTATATATACCCCTATGTTAAGTTCATAGCAGCATTATTTACAATAGCTAAGGTCTGGAAACAGCTCAGGTGCCCATCAGTAGATGAGTGGATAAAAAGCTGTGGTATGTTTATACAATGGAATACTATGTGGCTGTAAAAAATGAAGGATCTCTTACCCTTTATGACAGCATGGATGGACCTGGAGATTATTATACTAAGCAAGATAAGCCAATCAGAAAAAGACAAATATCACACGATCTCACTTATTTGTGGAATCTAATACACAAAATAAACTGACGAACAAAATAGGTCCAGAGGCATGGATGCATGGGACAGTCTGACAGACCTCAGAGGGGAGGAGAGTGGGGAGGCGGGAGGAGATTAACCAAAGAACTTGTATGCATATATATGCATAGCCCATGGACACAGACAATGGTGTGGTGAAGGCCTGAGGTGGGTCTGGGGCTGGTGGATGGGGACAAAAGGGGGGTGAAATGAGGGACATCTGTACTAGTCAACAATAAATAAATAAATAAATAAATAAATAAATAAATAAATAAATAGTGTTTAAGATGCCATGTCACTTTTGATAAAGCCATAAGTTTTTTCTTTTTAAAACTGTCTCTTTTTATTTATTTATTCAATTTTTTTTTTTTTATCCTCACCTGAGGACATTTTTGCATTTATCTTGAGATAGAGCGGGAGGGAGAGAGGGAGGAAGAAAGAGAGAGAAACATCAATGTGAGAGAGACACATCGACTGGTTGTCACCCACACAACCCCAGCCAGAGCCAGGGACAAACTGCAACCGAGTAACGTGCCCTTAGTGGGAACCAAACCCAGGACTCTGTGGTCCACCGGCCAACGCTCTAACCGCTGAGCCAAACCGGCCAGGGCTTAAAACTGTCTCTTTTTAAATGGGATTTTTATTTTCCTCAAGTTAATACATATACACAGTTTAAGAAGTCAGATCATTTCAAGGCTTGGAAAGATATATAGCCAACCCCTGCCTGCCCCACCGTACTTCATTTTCAGTTCTCAGTTCCCAAAGAGAATCATTGTCAGCTCCTTAGCTGTTGCTTTTAAACTGCCCCCCCTCCCCCCATTTCTAGGTAATTTGCTTATGTAGGTGTTTCTGCTTTTTCAGATTTAAAAATGACACTGAATCTCTGTTTAAAAAGATGTGGATTTAACCATTTTTTACCCTCCCATCCTTCCCTCAATTTTTACCTCTCAATATAGTTACATTACAATTTTTGGTTAATCAGTATTCATTGTTTACGTTATTATGACTAACCAAATGTTATATATACCAGAGTCACATAGGTACTATATACTTTTTTTCTCAAATAAGTTTTTGTTGTTGTTTCTAGGCCATTTCTGTGGCTAGAGCTAGGAAATTTATACTTTATTTTAGGAAAGTTTTTCACTGACATACTCATACACATACAGAAGGTACCCAAAATAAAATGTATAATCTGATAATTTTTCACAAAGTGAACACACCCATGTAATTATCACAATGATCAGGAACCATTTAACTTTTAAATTTTTCTTGAAATTTTTAATTACCTAAGTTTTTCAGTTGTTTCATTTTCTATATATACACATCACTAATTCATTCTAAAACTCTTAAATTGAACTGAAAATATCCTCTTAATGTATTTTAAATATAGTAGGTACTCTATTTTTTTTATTTTATTTTAAATTTTTTATCTTTTGAGGCTTCTTTCCTGGATCCCGCTTGATCTGATTTACCAAATAGCTGTTGTGTTGGGATTTTTTTCTCTTTGTATAAATCCTCCTAATTCCTGGTTCCTTATATCTATTAATGGTTTATCTTCTTGATTTGGGGGCATGCCAGAGCTTCCTTTTAAAATGTAAGTGTGGTAACAACTTTTATTTCTGCAAATGTTTTTATTCTATTTTTTTACACCTGAATGATATGTTTCTGAGGATATCATTGTTACTTGGAAATTATATATTACCTTAGAATTTTGAAAAATTTGCTGTGTTTTCTTCTAACTTCTTTTGTTGCCCTTGAAAAATCTGCCATCAGATTCCTGATATTTTGTGTAATATTTGTGGTTTAAAAAAAATTTTTTTCTTTTAATGAAACTCTTGGCCTTTTCTCTTTATTCCTGGTGTTCTCAAATTTCACAATAACACGCCCAGGGTAGGTCCTTCTGCAGTATTTGCTAGACATTTAGTAGCTTTTTTGATCTGAAAATTCATGTATTTAGGATTTGGTGGCGGGCGGGAGGTGTCCTAATTTTTAAGAGAACTTTAGCTTCTCCATTTTCTTTGTATACTTTTCTTTGAAGTTCCCCTTATTTGGATGTTGACTTCCTTAACTAATTTTCCTAGTGTTTGGAAGGTAAAGTTTCTTGCCCGAGGCTACACAGCTAAAAAGTGGCAGAGCCTATATTCAAATATACATCTACCTGATGCAGATTTGTTCTTTTCCCCTAATCCATAGTGATAGATTATCCTAGTAAAACATACAAATGAAGTTGATCTGTATCAAATCTTATTGGTATAAACACTGTGTTTAAAGGAAACAAATGCCACCCACCTGGTGTGGCTTAGTGGTTGATTGTCCACCCATGTACCAAGAGGTCACCAGTTCGATTCCCGGTCAGGGTATATGCCCAGGTTGTGGGCCCCATCCCCAGTGGGAAGCGTGCAAGAGGCAGCCAGTCGGTGTTCTGTCTCATCAATGTTTCTATATCTCCCTCTCCCTTCCTCTCTCTCTAAAATCAATAAAGAAAAAAACAAGTTCTTGCAGGAGGTAATATAGCATATCCAATCTAAAATAATTATGTTGGCCCTGGCCAGCTTGGCTCAGTGTTAGAGCCTCGGCCTGTGGACCAGAGGATCCTGGGTTCGATTCAAAGTTTGATTCCTGGCTCCGGTCGGGGTGTAGGAGGCAACCAATCTATGTGTCTCTCTCACATTAATGTTTCTCTCCCCCCACCCCTTTCCTCAGGTGAGGATTAACCAAAAAAATAAATAAATAAAATAATTATGTTGTTTGCAGCTTTATTGGGATCTTTAATGTAATTAAACCAAATTAAGCACTTTACAGTTGAGAAGAAGGAAAGGAATTAGTTCTGATCTCATAGACCTGTGTCACAGGAAGTCTCTAAGAAATTTTGAATCCTGTCCTTGACATCATGTAGAGATTGGGGTTGTTATAATTTCTTCTGCCTTAGCTCATAGTCATAGGCTAAGATAACATAGATAGGAAGTGAGGTATACTTCATTCTTATTTATGTACAGAGATTTCTGTTTCCTATTCTTGAACTAACCTGTTACTATGAGTTCTTACAGCTATGAAGTATATAGCAGATGTGCTGTTTGTTGTACTATTTTTTTAAACCGACTTGTGTTCCTGATAATATGGGAAAAAGAAAAGAGGAACAGTATTGGAGAATCAGATGAGCAATGAGGGGGATCAAAACAAAACGTTTTGATTTTTTATTCATGAGAATTAAGTTCTATCTAATGCTTATATAACTGCTAAGAAGCATTTAACAACCTTTAAATTTCTCGAGAACTGCAAGGTCTCCAACTTTCTCTTTCGTAGTATGACTTGAAACAAATCCTGAAACAACCCTCTCTAACATTTTTATGGCTGGATAGATCTTTCATTTTTTAAATTAGAAATAAATGACCGATTCCACAAAAAACCTTTTTTCTAAAGCATCATAATTAATTTTTTTTCTTTTAAGAAACAGAATGTTTAAAGTCGGTATTGTAGCACAGAGACTTTTGCACATACTTTTGGGAAGGTGAATGTTACTGTCACTGATTTTGGAAACCAAGATATTTGACTGACCCTTGTAAAGGTTGTCTTTCCCTGGGTTCCTGTGCATGGAAGAAACTTCCTGAAGGAGTACCATATTTTCATATTTGAATGAAAGGTACTTTAAGGAACTCTTCAAAATATATTGATATGTGTTTTGTATTCACTAATCTTAATAAATTTACTAGAAAAAAACAAGTAAATATGCTGAATCTTTTATTTATTTATTTAAATCTCTATGTGTTACTGATATTACAGGAAAAACAGTCAGATTTCCTTTCAGGGCTATATATCATGGCATGCAGAATATAGTAAGTGGTGTTTATATAAAATTAACTATAAAGTTTATACTGTGTTCATCTGGGTTTATGGATCCTGTGTCTTCATTTATTTTCTTTGAATAGTTAAAGGGCATTTATCTTAAAGATCCTTTACATTATTAGGTTACTTTTGGTTTCTGAGGAATAACTCTCTTTGTTGTGGCCACCGTCTGTTTCTCTTGGTGGTGGGCAAGTGGATTTAGTGAATTTTGACAGTTTATCTTCACTGGGGAATTATAGTATACAAAAATGCATGCAGCCCTGGCCGGTTTGGCTCAGCGGTTGGAGCGTTGGCCTGCGGTCCAGAGAGACCAGGGTTCGGTTCTCGCTGGGGGCATGTACCTCGGTTGCGGTTTGTCCCCGGCCCTGGTTGGTCGTGTGGGTGGCAGCCACTCAATGTGTCCCTTTCACATCGATGTTTCTCTCTCTCTCTCTTCCTCTCTCTCCCTCCCACTCTATCTGAACAAAAAATGAGAAAATGTCCTCGGGTGAGGATAAAAAAAAAAAAATGCATGCAGTGCCCTGCATTGTGGATGGATTCTTACCCCGTTTTTGTGATTGTCACTACTAGGGCCCCTTGGAGTTTGCCTATTGTAGCCCAGGCCGTATAAGTATGGGCCTAATTTTTCTCTAAATGATTTTGATAGCATGAATGGATCCTTCACTTGTAATCCTGGACAAGCCAACAGAGATTTTCCTGTCTGTATATAGACTGCTCTTTTTTTTCTGGTTCACTACTTCATCTAGGAAGCTCAGTTTTAGTTCCCTATTATGCACACACTCTAACTCCCAGCTTCTAGTAGCTCATGGAGTTGCTTTGATTCCTACTCTCTACTTTGGCTATGAGTATGTTCCCTCTTCATTTCTGGGGTTTGGAAATTTCTCTTTCTTACTTCAAATGTAATATGTAGTTTTAAAATTTGTCTTTGTTCCCCTTAAGATCATATAAAACACTTCTGTATGTAGAAGAAGGAAGAAGTTCTGTACTGTGTATCTTGACTAAAAGTCATATTGATCTCTTTACAGAGTTAACGTAATTGAGAATGTTCCCCAAATCCTCATTCATTTCTGCAGAAATTGACTTAATGTAGGTACTCAGGTACACTTACATGCTGTATACAAATTGCATTTTCTAATTGTTGCATCCTCATAACTACATGTGTAAATATTTCCAATTTAAATGCTTAATCATGTATCTTTAGAATATTAGGCCAAGTGAGACATGTAAGCATATTAGAAAAGTTGGAAGAGACAAAGTTCATGAACATAAAATATTAAGCTCATAGTTATTTAATTGATTAGGCTAGGTGAAATTGACGAGACTACCATTTTATACAATCTTTTCTGTACCTTAAATTTATTTTCTTAATGCTGGAAGAGTTCTATTCAAATATGAATCATGCATTGCTATACAGTTTTGAATTCTACTGTCAATAACTGACTTTATTTTTGAACTTAAACATATTTGCAAAAAGAAAGAACATTAATTTATAAACATAGTTATCAACTTTGACAATTTGTTGTGGAAATAGAAAGTAAACTTGTGTGACTCAAATAAAAGTTTCTCCACCTTAATGCAGATAGGGAACATTTCCAGGAACAGAATTGTAAATAAAAATTACCTAGTGCTTTAAGAAATATACCCTGGGATAGATACATTATAGATTTATAGATTAAGATATTTTCATTTTTAGTTACTATATTGATTAAATAAAATATTTCAGGAAATGTAACTAGTTATTATCTAACATAAAATGGGATTTTTTTTTTTTTGCTTTTGTGTATGAGGACAGCTTACAGAATTTCCCTAGTTCAAGGTGAAAGGAGCTAATGTTATTGGAATAGTCACCTCTTTGGCTACTTAAATGAGGAAAACAAACAAACAAACAAAAATATTGCAAGTTACATATATTTTCTCTAAGTTTAAATTATCTGATGTCTTTGTAATGCAATCTTTCAGGGCCTTTTTCAAATTTTTATTTTTATTTAGTTTTAATAAGTTAATTGTTAACTGAGTTGTTTAAATATTAAGACTCTTTCTTACCTGATGAAAGTATGTTGTTCATACATACATACTATGATAGCAATTATAAAATAACTAAAAAAAATCAGAAAATAAACTATGTTTTGGTTAAACCTCTCTATATTGCTTTATTTTTTAAGTATGAGATCTACTTATATATGTAGTATTTAAATGATTCTGACTTAACAATGTAAAACTATCAAATCAATTATAATATTTATATTAAATTTTATTACATATTTTTAATACACTAGCTAAATCATTTAAAAAGTGAGTACTTTGATATTTTAGAGTGGTCCTTTTACAACATTATTTTCTAATTTTCTCAAATTAATTTTAAAATATTCTGGGAAACAACAATGAAGAAATTAATAAGACCTTCTAGAAAATTATCTTAAATTTTTAAAAGTTATACATATGTGTTAAATTTGAGTATGTTTCTTTTCAGAATTCAATGTTAAAAGTGTTCTTTAAAGCAAGCACAGTATGACTAATTTATAATCAGTCTATAAAAGAAAGAATTTTAAGTTTGTTTTTTTATAGGATCTAAGTTTCCAAAATGAGAAGCTAATTTTTGAAGGACTTAAAAGAAAAAGTTGACTATTATTTTGGTACTCTGCTTCTGAGATCTCTGAACCCAGATCCCGTTCAGTTTATTAGCAGTATATATGAGCAGATCAGCTGCTGGTAGCCTGGTCCAAATTCTAGCAAAACAAGTAATTTTAATTATCTATTGAGCTAGTTTTAAATGTCACAGATTTCAGGCTATGGGTGTCTGAGATTTAAAAATGCAAAAAAAGAATGGTTTCTTTACCTTTGTCTTGTTCCTTTCGTTGCTTTTCCACCTGGCGGTGTTGGAGTCTTGCCTTTGAGAGAGAAACTGAGTATCATCTATAACGTTTTCATCAAACTATTTAAGTCTCTATATTATAGTTAACAGGTAATTCTGTATGTTTTCATATAGTTAACTTAATTGAAAGCCAAATTATGAAGCCAAATAAGTTAGAGATAAAGTTGTCCTTTTGCTGAGAAGAACAAATTGCTTACTTGACTTCACACCTGGAGAATCCGGTTCTGCCAGTTAACCGCCCATTCTTTAGATTAAAGGAAGATCATTTTCATTGGAGC
This sequence comes from Tadarida brasiliensis, assembly GCA_030848825.1. NCBI lineage: Eukaryota > Metazoa > Chordata > Mammalia > Chiroptera > Molossidae > Tadarida > Tadarida brasiliensis. Next base: position 86,623,718 of record CM061260.1, on the reverse strand, counting down.
TAGTTGTAACAGGAAGTCCTTGTTAAACTGCCTACATAGAGTATTTGGCACAGGCTCTGTAATTCCATTTCAATATTATATATAAAATTCATTAGTCACTAAAAAGGGGGTTTGTATTTAAACAAAGGTTTCTTTGTTTTCTTTAGGTATCAAAACTTGCTAAACATACAGAATTCAGAATAAATAGGAATGGAAAGAAGCTTGGTGTAAAACTTTTTGTTCCATTTACTTTAAAATGATTGAATTCTGTCCTATTTTAGGAAATCCCAAGGGCTTCACTCATAAAATCACTGAATTTCAGAACTGCAACTACCAGAAAAGAGCCCCTGTCCTTAACCCTTCCACCCCACTTTTCTTTTTATTATACCTGCTAGTTTTACAGTTTCTTCCACAGTTTTCAATATAGAAAAACGAAATTTATGCCACAATATGTTATGCTGTTTATTACATCAATATAACAATTCAAAATTAATTTATACCAGAGTGAAATATTGTTTGAAAAATTAGAAATGAAATGTCTCTACCACTATTAGATTTCCTTACTGTCCCCTTTTTTCTGTCTGATTTTTATGATTTGAGGGTGAGAGGAGGGACGTTGGTATAATTTCTGTCAAAATAACATTTGTCTTTATTCTTTGATTTAATATCCCCACTTCCTGGAATCTGTTCCCAAAATAAGAAATAACTCATTCCCACATTTACTCTTCACATCACTCCTTGTAAAAACAAAACACTGGAAAAACCCAAAAGTCCTTCAGTGTGGGCCTGGCTGAATAAACCATGCAAGAGCCGTTAAATAAGCATCTTGCTCATTTATAAAAAGTATACTAATAAAGATGTCTTTACATTACTTCAGGGTAATTTTAGGATTTACTGTTTAAAAAACTGGAAGGTGGTACCCAAGAGCATATATAACATGCTGGTTTCTGAGAAAGAGAGGGGATGGGGAGACACACACACATAAACATCCCCCAGCCAGGAAATAGCAGTGAACACCTATGGTGCCCAAATTGTGACCTTTCTCATTTTCTACGTATACATGTTTCTATTTTCAAAAAGAAATAATGGGGGGATGAACTAAAGCCTAATGAAATAGTTACTTAAGGAGCATGGATGGACTTGAGAGAGGAGAAGGGACAGAGCTGGATAATACTTCTGATTGTGCTTTGTTTTTATGGTTTTGTATTTGGAACCACATAAATGTTTTGAAAATTAAATCTTAAAATTAAAAGAAATAAAACTAAAAAGCAAAAGCAGCCTGAAACAAGTGAACCTAGCTATATGTCTAGATGGTGGCGTAACTATGCAGAGAAGAATTATTTCAGGTAATTTTAAAACCTAGTATTTTGATTATGCATTTCTTGTGGGAAATATTTTAAAGACAAGAATAACCACAAAGAGATTTTAACCTGCATTTAGTAATCTTATTTTTAGTAATATTGGTATTGTTGTGTTGAAACTCTTACTTATATATATTGTAGCATAAATAGTGTTATTAGGAACTGTAGTTTTCAGCATAAGAAAAATGTGATACAATTTAAGAAGCTGAGTAAAAACTTGGTAATATTTGATTTAAAATGGAAAAATCAATTTGAGTTCATGATTTAAATTTTTTCTTTCTTAACTACATTTTTTCTCCCCCTAGCTTTGTCCACTGTAAGAGTCTAGGAAACAATGGCAAGTCAATAGCAATAAATGATCATAGCACCCAGATTGTGGTCCTTAAAATACCAGTCCTTACTGAAAGGAACAAGGGCTCCTTAGGGAAATGGATGATTCTAGGTCTGGAATATTGTTTCTTACAAAAAAGCAAGAAGATATCAAAGACTATGGGAGTTGTACCAAAGAACACAGGAGCCAACACAAGGGGGACTCCCACTGACCCAAAATGGGTAACATGGAGCCTCCAAAAGAAAAGTAACTACAATATTTTGAAGCACATCAAGTATATTTTTAAAATCCATTCTTTTATAATGATATGCCCCACAAACCAAAGAAAGCAACTTGATCACCTTTGTAGGTTGGTAGAGCAGCAGTTTATTAATACGAAGATTAGGAAATGAAGGCAAAGAATCAAACGTGTATCTTGACTTTTGTCTGAATTATATTTAAGTAAGAGTAAGCAAGTAGTTGATGAAAGCTTATTTTTTAGCAAATATCCAGCTAGTAAGTGAAGAAGGAATATAGAGCTAGAAAAGTCATGATTTTATATGCTCTTATAAAATGGAATTTAGCAAAGGTCATCAGTGGATGCTAAACTCATTAGGTGAAAGTATTTTGGCTGAATCAGGCTGACTCCCGCTGAATCCACTGATCCATTTTAACATTATTAATTGTGGTACAACCAGATGCCTCCTAAGTACCAGTGCCATGTGCATAATTTTTAAAGATAGGTGATAAGGGTTCATTAGATTTATTATTTTATGTAATTATTAAATAATATATATTCGCCTGAAATATCTGTCAAACAGCGCTTTATTAAACTTTTTGACCTCTGCCATCTGATAGCAAATTGTGGTATTTTGTGATAATTTCTTTTTTAGAACTTGTTTTGGTTTTCATTTGGTTGTTTCCCGATTTGTTCCTAATTGAATATAATGTTCTTTATGCACAGTGCTATGTAAAGTAAATGAGATAGAAGGCCCCACCTCTCCAGTAAATCGCACGTTTATGTGGACACATTCACACACTGGAAATGCAGATGAGCTCACATATTACATGCTCAGAATGAATATTTGGGTATTTAAAACATGAACACTTTGTATTTTAAGAAGTTAAGGACATGAGATAACATCATTTACATCATGATGCAATGTATTTTAAGAAGATAAAGGCATAATTAATGTGAAAATTAGAATTGATGGCTTAGGGCTGTGGAAACTAGTCCACTTCTTTTTCTATTTGTAACTTTTCTTGTTGGCCTATTGACCTATTGCTTGTTTTCTTGACAGTTTACCTGATTTCTCTTTCTTAGGCCAATTTTTACAAACTTATTTTAGTGGTAAAATAAAGGGAAAATGATGAAACAGATACTACAATTCTCTCTTAAACCAGTATGTTCTGTAGTCAGTGGGTTTAAAACTTAGGGATGAGACCATGGTGAAAATATTTTTAAGTGGCTGCCTGATTACATATTTGCTAGAAAACCACTTTATTTATATCTCTCTAGGTTGGCAAATAAACAAGACAAGGAAGGGGCTTTAGGAGAAGCTGATGTGATTGAATGTCTGTCTCTGGAAAAAATGGTCAACGAGCACAAGTGCCTGTGTCAGATAGTAAGTTTGGGGTTTGCTTTGTTTTGCCCTAGGGATTATGTGCAGCATAACATAGTGTTTGTAAAGGTGATAGGCAACTAGGTGGCAGACAGCTAACAAAATAATTCATTCTTGTCTTAAAATATTTTTTTTTTTACCCAGAAAATCACAGTCTCACTGTTCTGTTGCTATTACTTAATATTATAATATTTGTTTTCTATTCAGTTGTTACTGACTTCCACAAACTATCTTTTGAGATTTCAAAGACTTCAGATTTGCTTTTTGATTAAGATATTGCTGACAGGACTTGTAAGTATACAGTGTCTCACTATACATTTTGTAAATGGTAAAGAAAACATAAATACAAAATTTAAACATAGGACAGGTTTGCAATGAGTTTTGAAAAATCATATCAGGAGAGTTATCATATAATCTTAAGAAAGATGAACAGAGGATTTATTTATTCTGGTTTCAGAAGATGGACATTAGACTGTCCGCCTTAAAAGATGTAAGCTATACATTTCCCGGAGCAAGGACTGGAAGCTCAGTTTTGTCTTCCAGTGAGTTTATTGGAAGTTTTAACTGGCACTGTCGACTTCCTGTGTCATAACATCTCTCGTAGCTTCCCGCTGTCACACTTAAAATATCTCAGCTCCTGTGTACTAATCTTCGTGGTCATTGCAATGGTGTGTTTTGTGCGTTAAATAAGCAGGTGCTTTATATCATTAATTTAATGGGTTAATTTTGATATACCAGTAATTACACTTAATGGTTTATGAATAGATTTTTGTGGAGAATTTTTAGCTTTAATCTTTAAGTTGGATTAATTGCTGTTTTTTCAGGAACCTTGTTCAGCAATCTTGGGATCTGGAAAGAAAATTGACAAGTCCATTAAAAAAGGCCTTTATTGGCTGCTACATATAATTGCAAGAGACTTTGAGGCCTTAAATGAACGCATCCAGAAAGACACCACAGAACAACGTGCCCTTGAGGAACAAGAGAAACGAGAAAGGGCCGAACGAGTGAGAAAGTTACGAGAGGAAAGGTAAGTAGATTCACTTTGTACCACAGTGCATTTGAAACGTCAAAAATAAAACACACCGTAATTTTATGGATAATTTCTGAGTTTTGTCTATTCAGTTTCCTTTTTTCTGTCTGAAGGAAGACACTAAGTAAATTTTCTATTTTGAAGGATCTTTCTCTACATAAGTTTGGGAGATAGGATTCTACTTTTCCTGGTGGTGTTATGGTAGTTAAATTTATTCCTTATGTATTTATTATCTCTAAGAGTTTTAAATTTTTTATCTCTTATTTCTGTGGGTGCCTTTACTGCAGTGGTTTTCACGCAATAAGTGGTTTTGCTTCTCGGAGGGCATTTGGCAGTGTCTAGAGACATTTTTCCTTGTCATACCCAGCTGGGGCAGGGGGTGCTACTGGCGTCTAGTGAGTAGAGGCCAGGAAGCTGCTCACCATCCTGTGCTGCACAGTCCCCTCAGCAAAGAATTCCTGAGTTCACGTCAACAGGTTGGGAAACCCTTAGTCTTGGCAGAGACAGAAGGTAAGCTGATAGTGGATCAATCAACTGAAGCAAAATCTGATCTGCAATACTAGTTTTGTCAGAAAGTAAACTAAATTGCACTGTTTCAGGTTTTAAAATATATTTTCAAATTATTTAAAAAATATATTTCCTGAAAGGAAACTTTTAAACTAAATTTAGCAAATTCTGAATTTAAAAAAAAAAGGTTACACAGATTCTGCCACAGAATCACTTAATAATCTTAATGCCGCAAAAAAAGTACTCAGATTTGATTAAAAGTCAAATTTAGTGTTTTATCCCAAGATTTCTCTTTCTTTTTCTCAACTGGATAGTTGCATGGTAGGGGAGGGGAGAAATGAAAAGATATTTAAGTGAGCTCCTGCAAGATCCACAGCTGTCTCCGTCTTCCTGGGTGATAGTGGCCTTCCCTGGGCTTTAACATCATTGCAGCCTGTGGAATGAGCCCACCAAGCTACCCTTGGGTGATGCCTTAGTGAGGTGTTCTCTTACACTGTCAAGGAAATCCTCCAATTACAGGCGTCTTTCATTTAATTTAGAGGTAGGACTTAAAGGAAATAAATATTTGTAGAGATAACTCTCCATCCCCAAGTGCTCAATAAATAATATGAGCAGGTCATTCATCTAGGTCTCTCTTGATACTGATATGAGGTTTTAGTTCCTGTGAAAATCTTTGCTTTTCTTTCCTACTGTATATTTTCATGATATAAAGCTCAGTACAACCAATCATTTGTGTAGATCTGCCTTTTATAGCAAAAAAGAAAATAAAGAGAGAAATGATTGTGGAGGCAGTGGGGAAGGGGCGGAGGAGAAAGAGGACATAGAGGGGATAAATGGTGATGGAAAAAATAAAAGAACAAAAAGAAAATGAAAATAATTCTGGCTTCACACACACACACACAAAAACAAAAATAAAATACATGACCATACTTTTCTGAAGACTCCTTTGCTTTTCTTCCATTAAGAAACCAAACCAAAAAGCCTGGCCCATGTGGCTCAGTTGGGCATCGCCCCATGCACTGAAAGGCTGCCGGTTCGATTGCACACGCTCGGGTTGCGGGCTCAATCCCTGGTAAGGGGCGTGCAGCCAATCGATGTTATGATCTCACATTGATGTTTCTCTCTCTCTCTCTCTTTCCCTCTCCCTTCCTCTCTCTCTAAAAATCAATAAACTTTTTTTAAAAAAGTAAAACAAAAAGAACAAAAAAATTGAGTTGGATAAAAGAAATCTAATGTTAGTCCTTTTCTTTCCAAGTTCTTACCTTTTCCATGAAGATATCCCAGGCCATGTTTTGGCAGGCTTTTCTAATACCCATTCCCCTTTCCTCCTTTCCTTAGCCATGCCACGTGTGGCCTGAGGCTTCTCCTGTTTAGCAGAGTCTCCATAATTAAAAGTAAATTGGCATTTAGAGAGGAGTGATTTAAAAAAAAACAAAAAAAAACCTTTTTTACTTTATTAAGTTCAATCTAAGAGATTTAGATATTTTTGAAAGCTGTAAAAAAATTATTGTTGGTATCTGAAAATAGTATTTTAATACTAGATACCTGGAATTGCTTGCTAATAAATTAATAACCTTAATAACAATTACTGTCCTATAAGTATGTTCATTTACAGAGTGCTTTCACATATATTACTTTAGCTAAAACAACCCTATGAGGTAGGGATTTTTTATCCATGTGGGAAAGCTATCACTCAGTGATCCAGATACGTGTCCAGGGTCACAGAGGTGGTAAATTGCAGATCTCTAAATCTTGGCTTGCTCAGTTCAGAATGGAAGGATAGATCTTTCCAGCAGAGGACATAATTAATAAACATCATAGTAATGACCTTTCCATATTGCTATACTATACTTGCAGCCCAGTTGCAGGTCTACACTAGTCATCTTTCTGTCTTCAGTTACTTGTTTATAACTTAATTACTGTTCATGTATGGGACAACATTATCTATAAATCACAGAGATAGTAAATGTTTCAGTAGTAACGAATACGGAAATACAGTCGGCCCTCGTTTATTGCGGTTAATCAGTTTCAGACTCTACCGCGATAAATGAATTTCCACAAAGTAGTATTCTTTATTTACATTACTTATTTAATCTAAGTGATATAGTGCAACTTATCTTTATAGCCTCTTCTGTTATGCAAAGCAACAGTCATTATCTAGTTCATATATGATAGATAATTTGACACAGCCCTTCAGAAGAGGGTTAGCAAGGGGACTTATTGGTTTGGGATGGTAATTAATAAATTGATAAATATAATAACAGTACATAGAATAATTAATATGCAGTGTTGACATTTAAGAAATCAGACATAGGGAATGTTATTTTTGTCAGTATTTATTTCTTTTAAAAAGTCAAATGAATAATCTTTACATGGGGGGTAGAGGCCTGTTACCTGCATAAGGAGTTCTGAAAATCTCTCAGTAATTCAAAGCCATATCTAGATGTTTAAATTACTAAATTCAATAGCCTTAAACCTATTGCAAGTGTTCTTAAACATGGTTCAGCATTTTCTCAGGAATTACAATTTTTTCCCTCAAACAATAGAGAACAAAGAGAGCGAGAGCAGGCTGAACTCGATGGAACCAGTGGTCTGGCTGAGGTGGACCCAGAACCAATTATTGTTAATCCTTTCCAGCCGATAGCAACTGTAATCATTGAGGTATGGATGGTGGCAAATGTAATTTTTATATCTTACGTTATAAAGTTGGACGTTAAGAAAGGAGGCAGGGAGACAGAAGTGTTTCACCAGAGACCGATTATTTCTAAAAGAATTAAATGGGAGAGACGACGGGTTAAAGGTTTGCTGCTTTTCTTCCTCTTCAAATGTACCTTCTGATCTAGTATACACAGGAAAGATGACTTCAGAATCAACTGAGAATGAAAGTGAAGATTGAATGTAGCAACTGTAATAGTTACTGTCCTGATATTCATTTTTTTTGTCATTTATTTCATGTGGTAGTAATATATTTGCTCTTATTTACGTTGTTTCTTTGTCCCTGTATGGCTGTTGCTATCATCTCTTTACAGTAATATTTAGATGCTTATGATGCTCTAGAGTACATAAATGAATTTCTAATAGTTTATCCAGGATAGTTAAGATTGTTTGAAACTATTAATATAATAAATACTTCTATATGTAAATATGATTTATTTTCATTTTAATTACCAAAATCAATTTGTAGATTTTATTCACGAAGAAATTATGGGGTTGTATCTGTGTGAGTGCATATGTGCGCGCGTGTGTGTGTGTCTGTGTCTTTGTTTTCATTTCCTACTGGTGTCCAGAGTTTGCATTGGCCCTGCCTTAATTGCCCTCAGCAGCTGCGCCTCCTCAGAGGCAGAGCTTCCAGCTTCCTCTCTGTCCACCAGAACTTAGCTGGTTTGCTGGTCCCACTGCCTGTGTGTTCTCCATTCCTCTTCCCCTGTCACTGCCTCCTTCCGCACAGGTGCTCATCTGGAAAGGTGGATGATTGTTTCTTCCTTGGGGCTGCTGCTGAGGAGGGAGGCAGCTCCGCAGGTAAGAAGATGATTGGGTCATTTTGGCATTGCTTTGTTTTACAAAATAATTGGTAATATGAAATATTTGTGCTTAAGTTGTTTATGTACCAGAAAGTTAATTGTATTTGATTGTTTTATTAACCCCATTTCATTTAACTCAATTAAATGTGTGCTTTTCTAAGTACAGTAAAGCTGTCTTAATAATTTAAGCTATTGTTTTGTCTTCATCCTATTAAATATTACTTTTGTCAAGTTTTGTTTTATGCTTTTAAAAAAATATTGGTAGAGAAGAGGGGAATCAAGTTTGACCTTTCACTTCGAAACATTATTATATGTGTAATAAAGCTCACCTTGTAAATAATGACCAATTTTATGGTACCATGGTTACTTAGAAAAGGCCTTAGTGCTTCTATCAACATTGTATTTTTCACTGAATAAAGAAGTGAACAATACTGGTGTACAGAAGAAATAGCTTATATTGAAGATCCCGGAATTAATTGGTGGCATGGGGAAAGTGCACTTATTATGCTTTTAAGCTACAATAGTTTTAAGAAGATGATCAGTAAAGAAATGAAATGAATGAAAACAAATTACCTATAGTCTCCTTTATACCAAGTACATTTTCTTCCCCCCCACCACTCCCCCACAAAATTACACCTTTAAAATGTTTGTGTTTTGGAGAAGCACCTTATTGGTGTTTACCACAGATAGTAAAAATGGTGAGGTATTGGTTCCAGAACAGACAGAGAGATAAATGGAACATTAATAAACATGGAATAAACCTAATTATGTCTGAGCATTTTTTAAAATTTCATTTTCCTTTATTAATTTTTAGAGAGGATAGGAGAGAGAGATAGAGACATCGATGAGAGAGAACATCAATTGGCTGCCTCCTGCATGCTCCCCACTGGGGATCGGGCCCACAACCTGGGCATGTGCCCTGACCAGGAATCAAACTGACGACCCCTTGGTGCATGGGTTGATGCTCAACCAGTGAGCCACACCGGCTAGGCTGTCTGAGCATTTTGTGTAAGATAAAGGTGACATTTCAAATCTGGGAGAAGAGGATGTTGGGACAACTGAACAATCCTTCTGAAAAAAGTTAAATTATTAAACACTGTATATGCCAAATTAAATCCCAGAAGACTCAAATGTATTAAAAAGAAAAGAAGCCTTAAAAACACTAGCACATAATATAGTTAAACATATCTGGAGGAGGAAAAACTTTCTAAGCAGGACAGTCAAGCCACAAGTCAAGAAATGAAAATAGGTAGATCTTATTTTATTCAGTTTAAGAGCTGTTCTACAAAGTTAAAGGCAATAAGCAAACCCTCATGAAAAATACGGAGACACATAGGACTAAAAAAGAACCCTTAAAAATTACTATGAAAATAATGAGAATCAAATAGAAAAGTGGATATTGGGTTACCATGGGTAGTTCCCTAAAGAAAAAGAAAAATAGCAATAATGGTATTTAATAGTTCATCTTCATAGCAATAAAGAGTAGTAAAATCAGTAAGTTAAATCAATACTAAGGTAAAAACATTTATGTATTAGTTTGGTGGAGATATAAAAGATTGATAATGATATACACCATTGAAAAGCGGTGTAAATTGACTTTAGTTTTTCTGAAGGGAAGTTTGTAGTGTGTCACATTTTAAAATGTGCTTACCCATTCCCAACAGTTCTGATATTAGGAATTTATTCTAAAGATCTAATTCAATAGTTGTGTCTCTTTTAATAGTGAAAATTTGAAAGTAACATTTCTGTTCATTGATCGGGAATTGGTAAAATAAGTTGTGATATAACCATTCAAAATGATAATGTAAGATGTGAGGGCGATCTGGCTGCGACATCTGTCACCCCATTGATCTCCAGGGTTGATTCAGCTGTTCTGGCTGGCTAGGCGGGTGTCCCCCTCCTCTCTCACAGATCCACATGTGTCCCTCCCGAAGCTGCGTGCTCGGTCAAAGAGGACGACCTTTTCCCCAGAGGAGAGGACCGGTCTTTGGTCAAGGGTACGAGTAGCTGCGTTCCCCTGCTAGAACCTCCAAACAAGCTCTCAAAATGATAATGTATTTGGTGAAAGTAATCATAGCTAACACCTATATGACATTTTTATAGCTGACACTTTACAAGGTGTCAGGCATTGTTCTAAGGAAAGAAGTATGTACTCTTAAATAAAAACTTCAGTTCTTTTTTGTTTAAAAAACAAATACATAAATATGTATATACAGAGAAGCAATCTACACATTTATGTATGTTTGTGGGTGGTGTATGTCTGTACGTGTGCGGTAGGCAAAGAAAAACATCTCTTAGTGATTATACACCAAGTAGTGGTTATCTCTAGGTTGTGGAATTACTGGTAATAGTTGTTTTCTTCCTTTATACAGTCTGTTTTCTGAATGTTTGGCAATTAGCATGTTTTAATGTAGTCAATAAATAATTTTTAATGGAAATATCAGTTCTCTGAAGTTACAGAACGCTCTTGGGCTATTTGATTTTTCCCTTAAAACTATCTTAGAAATAACTGTTATATTTAAGATGATATTTTTCATTTTTGCTAGAATGAAAAAAAACTTGAAAAAGAGAAAAAGAGGCAAAATATGGAGAATGAGTGTGATGCGTGCCCCCTGAAGCACAGAATGGAGCATGAGCAAACAGAGACACAGAGCCGGATCAGTGACAGTAGCCAAAAAAACAGTGAGCTTGGAACAGTAGAAAATTATAATGAAGCATTAACACAGCAGTTGGAGAATGAAGATGAGACAGACCAGCCATCATCAGAATCAGGTGATAAATCTACTTATTAAATGAAAAAAAAAAAATATATATATATAAAATATATATAACAACTACTTTCATTTGTCATGAGTATTTTCACAAAAAAATGAAATATTTTTGTCTGCAAATGCAATATTTACCATGGCTTTTAGTTACTCGGTCAATTTGCTAATTTATGTTTTAATTCATGATGCCTTACAATGTAATCTTTTGTAACTTGAATTTCAGCAGAAATTGTCGATTTTACTTTCATAAATTTGGAATGTAGCCTAGCCCCAGGAATCCTTGGGATGTATTTAATCAGCATCACTTCCTTTATTGACATTTCTGTAGGATGCAGGCATAATCATTTGAACATTTTAAAGGTCTTCTCAAAGAGCTATTTTCCTCTTAATATAATATTAAATTTTCAATTCATAATTACTTTTCTTTTTTTAACTGGTTATGTAATTTAACAGGAAATTCATGTCTTTTGGTGTCATAAAGACACGGCCTGTGTCTGGAATCAGACAAGCTGGGATGGAACCCTGATGTTCCCTCTACTAGATGCATGCTATGTTATATGACCTTCTCCAGTCTTCCTCATCTCTAAAATGGAAATAAGCATCACTTTTTACAGGGATTTCAGGGTTACTTGTAATAAAAATAGCTCTACAATGTTCTAGCATGGGCCTGACACATGGGAGCTACCTAATAATTATAAGTTCCTTGCTATTCCTAGTTAACAGTATGGTTCCACTGTATATAAGAATTTTTATACAGTATCAAAAAGTTTATAAAAATAGGATTTCGCCCTGGCCAGTTTGGCTCGGCGGTTAGAGCGTCGGCCTGCGGTCCAGAGAGACCCGGGTTCGGTTCCTGCTAAGGGCATGTACCTCGGTTGCAGTTTGTCCCTGGCCCTTGTTGGTTGTGCGGGTGGCGGCCACTCGATGTGGCCCTTTCACGTCGATGTTTCTCTCTCTCTCTTCCTCTCTCTCCCTCCTACTCTATCTGAGCAAAAAATGAAAAAATGTCCTCGTGTGAGGATAAACAATAAATAAATAAATAAATAAATAAATAAATAAATAAATAATAGGATTTCAATCCTTGAGGTACAGAAGCTAACATGGATATTTTGCTGTTTAAAAAATAATAATTAAATTAAAAAGTTATACTATTTGTGAGTTGGGAAGTTAGGGCAGCCATATTCGTACCCATATAGCTCGTCAGCATAGTTAAACAGAAAGTAGACTTAAAGTAGCCTCTCAATATATTGAAAGACTCTTTCTAATACAGTTACATTGTTAAAGAGCAAAGTGATTTGACAGATATTTGAAAATAAAGTGTAGGAAGAGCTAAGATAATCGTATAGCTATAATAATAATTATTATAATTAATATATTTATAATTTAGAACATGGTTTCAGATACTTTATGTTATTTAACACAGCATTATGTTATTTAACATAGCAATTGTAGGGTATATTATTCCCATTTTATAGAATAAGAAACCAGGGACCTGGAGATGTTGAGTAACTTATTTAAGATTATACATCTTGTCTGTGGCTGGGCTGAGACCCCCACCTCAGATCATCTGCTCTATCTTTTATGCTCTTCTGTGACCCTGCTACTGCCCATCCTAAAGTACCATACCCATTCTTGGCTCTCTTTCCTTTCTCCTAGTTGTAAAGCTTACAGCCCTAATTGTAGAAAGATGTCTTTGTTTCTATCTGGAGTAAAATGTGTCAAATGACACTAATTGATTTAGAAAATAATGTGTTTCTAAATATGGTTGTATTTCTCATTGCTTTGTAGGTTTCATAGATACTATTTCTTAAGTAATAAAATCCCCATTTTAGAAAATGTATTATCTAGTATATAAAGTTAGTTTGGGATTATCAATGAAAATATTTCAGTAACTTTTATGTTTGGTTATTTAACTACTGTGCCATCCTGGCTTACATTGTTAAAGTCTACATTTTAACAACATAGATGTCCTGAAAATGTTATTATGTGCTTAAGTGAGAATCTGTAAATAGTTACCTTTAAAAGTAACACAAATTTGGCCTGGCCCATATGACTCAGTGGATTGAGCATTGTTCCATGGACTGAGAGGTCCCTGATTTGATTCTTGGTCATGGCACATGCCTGGGTTGTGGCTTGATCCCTAGTAGGGGGCATGCAGGAGGCAGCTGATCAATGTTTCTCTCTCACATCAATGTTTCTCTCTCCCTCTCTCTTCCCCTATCTCTAAAAAATCAATAACAACATATTTTTATTTTTTTTATTTATTTATTTTTTTGTTTGTTGTAAACATTTTTTTGTTTTGTTTTCTTTTTTTTTTATTAATTTATTTTTGTTACAAATGTTTCTCCTTTTTTCCCCATTGACACCCTCCTCCCCATCCCTCTACCCCTTCCCCAGCTTTGTTGTCCATGTCCATCAGTTATGTATACATGCATATAAGTTCTGTGGTTTATCTCTTCCCTCCCTCCCCACCCCCTCTTCTGGGGGTTGTCAGTCTGTACCCTACTTTCACATCTCTGGGAATAACAACATATTTTTAAAATAACGCAAATTCAATTCTGCAAGGTCTAATGTGTTTTGGTTATATATACAAGGTGTGGCAAAAGTAAGTTTATAGTTGTGAGTACATGAAACACAGAGTTTATTCTTATATTGTTATTTATTAATTATTGTATTATTTTCCATATGAACAACTGTAAACCTTCTTTTGCCCCACCCTGTATTTATATTGGGCATACCTTATTTGGGGTTATTTTAGTGGGTAATGTGTTTAGGTTTGATTGGGGTCTTTTTCATATTTCAAATAATTATTTTTGGACTATTTATGCTAGAATATATATAATCTCCATCCTACTGAGACAAGTCAACACCACTCCTCTTTCCCCAGGCCATTCTGAGTTTTATGGAAATCCTTGCAATAAGACAATTGTATTTACTTAATATGACATTTGGCAAAAATATAAGTCATTTTTAGAAATGTGAACTTTCTTTGTATCTGAATAACCTCTCATAGAACTTAGAATATAGGCTTTTTGTTGTTTGTATCATATTTGTCAACTTTTAATAAGCAATTACTTAAAAATTTAGTTCTTAGTAAAGGTAAGTTCACATTTTGTTATTGGTAATAATGTCAAACTTGAATTGAAGATATATTTCTATGGTAATAATAATATCAATATTCTAGTTTTATTCTTAATTTTTATTATAGAAGTTTAATTTTTCCCAAGTTCCATGTTTATATTCTTGTAGATAACAGTAAAAAGAAAACTAAGAAACTAAGAATAAAAAGGAGTCACCGTGTAGAACCTGTTAATACAGATGACTCTGTTCCTAAGAGCCCCACACCACCCCCGCCTCCTCCTCCTGGTGAGTAGTTTGACATCGAAACTGAATGTAGAAATACTGCTTTAAACAATGAAGAAAAAGAAAATGTATAGTTTTTATTCAGTATATTATATTGTCTTGTGAATTTGAAAAAGGTAGACTTCTTTGTTCTATTTTGTTCATAATATATCAAGATACATATCTGTTGCTTTTTTAACCATAAAAAAATGTTTTATAAAGGTTAAAAAAAAAAAGTAAAAATGAATAAGAAAACCTTACCTAGGCACTTCCTAGAATGGATTCAAATCTTATTTAAAATGTCAGTGCACAGTATTGCTAAAAGGAATTTAAGTTTAATGAATGAATGGTTAATAAGAGTTTTTTAAAAAATTTCATCTTTCATCCTGAAAGTTAACATTTGAAACCAAGATATGTGAATTTTTCCATTATATTTCCAACATACATACTGACTTCTAAGTTGTTCCGAGGGTTAAATGGAATACAGCATGTAAACCATGGGGGCATATTAGCTGCCTAATAACTGTGAGCAGTTTGTCAGCACTAGGCACAGTACCTCATATATTGTAGGTACTCATTAGATATCTAAATATATGTGTTTATAGTGTCCTTTTAGTCCAGCTAGAAGGCTTTAGATGGTAACATTTTCCTTTGCAAATTAGCTGAAGACTCATTTCTTGTATACCATTTAATAAGTAAACATTTCTTGTAACCTTTGCTAGGGGTTACAACAATAGCCTAAGATTATTTATCGTAGTGGCGAAGATGCTTATATTTTTTAACTAAAGGTAAAAAAAAATTCAAAGCAAGTGTTACTAGCCTACAATGACATTTTTAAATCAGTCATTTAAAATGGGTTTATGGCTATTCAGTATTGTGTCATTTGGTGTATATGAATTGACATCATCTGTTATATACATTCCTGTCTAGGGAGGGATCCTCTCCACCAACCTAAAGAGACATTATTTAACAGTATTTTAAATGTTTTTCTTTTTCTTTAGTTGGCTGGGGAACCCCCAAAGTCACTAGACTTCCAAAACTTGAGCCTCTTGGTGAAACACGTCATAATGGTAATGCAAAAGCATCCGTTTTCAAATATCTGTACATATTACATTTACTTTTCTTTGCCTCATTACTTCAGCAAACTTTTATTTTTGGAAGCCTTTCAAATCCACAGGCATCCTTTTTCATTATACATCTTTTTTTTTTTTTTTTTTATTGAGTGCCCTTTGCCTCTAAATTTGAATTGATGTTTACCTTAGAGTACAGTGGCAAAAATAATCAAAGCTTGTGTTTATCCATTATATATTTATATAAATAGTGATGGAAAGGGAAAGGCTTTACAGCAATTGAAATTAAATAGACATTACAATTATAGTGCTTTAAAACGACATTGTCACATAGGTACTCATTATACTCAGTGATGCCGTATAATTGTGCTTTCTCTACTTCTAATAAGACACCAAGCTGCTGAATATTAAAATGAAGTAAAGATCAACACAATTGTAGAATCAGAGACCAATCAAGTATACCAAATAAAGTTCAGCTAAATAGAAAGTTACTGAACTGAAGGTTTTATTGCCTCAAGATAATAATTTTCTTTGGATGAAATTAAAATAAGGTATAGTCCAGCCAGTATATGGCATTAGAACTCCACAACTGGAAAACTAGAGAAAGGACCATTGGGTCTAGAGAATTGCCTTGTACCTAGGCAGAAATTCTGATTTTAGACCATCAGCCCAAGTTCTTTCAATGAAATATTTCCAGAATGCAAAAGGATAAAGTATATACATTTAGCTCAATAAACTTTTCCATGAGTAACATCCAATTTGCTTTTTGATGGCTCTGTTTACCTCATCTAGAGCTTGGTTTCCTAAGGAGAACCATTTATTAGAAAAAGAGTTATAAGTTTAATTTTTAGAAAAGCTTTACCATACATGTAATTTGAAATCATATCAAACTGTATAGAATACTTTTATTCAAAAAGTATATAAATATAAATGTGCTCTTTGCTTTCTTTTTCAGAATACTATAGGTCAGTAATAAAATATTTCTCATAGTTATCAGTGAAAGTTAAAATATTTATTTTCATTTCTAAAAACAGAAAAGTTTGGCCCTGGCCAGGTAGCTCAGCTGATTAGAGCATCCTCCCCATATGGCAAGGTTTTGGGTTCAACCTCCCGTCAGGGCATACAAGAAGCAAACAATGAATTCATAAATCTCTCTCTCTCTCTCTCTCTCTTTCTCTCTCTCAAGTTCAATAAAAAAAAGAGAAAAGTTTGTCCTTAAGCTATATCAGAATTACAATGAGATCACATCTGTTTGGTTGACTGACTTTACATCACAATCTTTTATTGACTATAATAGGTTAGTTTCTATTTTATTATACTCTGAAATTGTGTAGGTTAGAATACATTATCAGTTTAAGTATTTAGTGTGTTGTTAGAAAATATTAGGTAATGATAATATATATTTGTATATATGCAAACATATGCATATAGAGAAAATATTAATATCTCCAATGATGGGTATTTTTTCTCTTACTGAATCAGGCATCCAGCCAATAACTATTTTGTATTTGACATCACCTAAAACATTGGTGATACCAAGATGAATAAGACATAAATTCTGCCTTCCTGGGGCTCCTAGTCTAATAGAGAAGACCATACCTCAGCTTACTTTACTATATGACAATTCACAATATACAGTAGTAAGTTCTATGGTGTAGAACTGGAGTACTGTGCACGAACTGTAGGGACCGTTAATGAAAGTGGTGTTAGAACTGGGCCTTTGAAGGAGAAGAGTCTGTCAGCAGAAGAAACAGTAGGTTTCAAAGGTAGTGGTTGGAACGGACATTGGGTATTTGGAAAATGGCATAAAGTTACTTGTGACTGGAACTTTTGTCCATGTGGGTAAGGTGGGTAAGAGGAAATGTCAAGTTACAGAGAGTGTTGGAACTGGAATTATGGTTTAGAGACAGATTGTGAAGGGCTTCACTATGTGTTAAGATGTCTGGACTTGCTATAATTCTACAAGAGACTATATATTTTAGGCAGGGAAATAGTGTTACTAGATTTGTTTAAGAAAACGATTTTTATTTATTTATTTTTATCCTCACCTGAGGACATTTTTGCATTCATCTTCAGATAGAGCGGGAGAGAGAGGGAGGAGTAGAGAGAGAAACATTGATGTGAGAGAGACACATCGAGTGATTGCCATCCACACAACCCCAACTGGGGCCGGGGACAGGGACAAACTGCCACCGAGGTACGTGCCCTTAGCAGTAACCGAACCCGGGACTCTCTGGTCTGAGGGCCGACGCTCTAACCACTGAGCCAAACCGGCCAGGGCAGGAAAACGATTTTTGACACAAGGTGAAGTACAGACCTGATGGTGTCCACACCTGAGGTAAGAAAGGATCCCACTTAGGAGGCTGTTGCCGTAGTCAAAGTGAGAAATGAGGAATGGACATTGGAATGGAGAGTAAAAAGTGTATGCAATGAATAGTTTAACAATTTATAACAAGTAATATAATGGATGTGTGGACTCAAGGAGAGAGGAATAGAGGAGTATTTGGCTCAAGGGGCTGGAAGTTTGGTGCAACCTGTTAGGTTGAAAATAAATGAGGAAGGAAACCTGCTTTGGAGGTGTCTGAGGTTGATCTATTTGGAAATGTCTGTAGTCCAGTACCAGTAAGATTCTGGAGCTCAGGAGAAAAGAAGGGACTCAGGTGTATGGGAAGGTATGTAGGTAGGTTTTTAATTTCATTTGTCATCACACAATAGGAGTGCTTTGCCCATCATGGGTCTCTGGAATTGTTTACTGAATGAATGCGGTTGAGAGAATAATAGTTTCCTGCTTCTGAGGGAAAGGATATAGAATGAGGAGAAAAGAACTAATGATAGCATCTAGGGGGAACATTATAGTTAAGGGCAAATGGAAAAGAGGTTGAAACTGGGCTATAAAGGTTGTTTTTGTTTTGTTATTCCTTTTTTTTTTTTTATTAGAACTTCTTGGAAAGAATTATAATAAATTAAGTTTAAGACTACGATATTCCTATATTTCAGTTAATTTTTAGTTTGTATAATAAATTTAGCTTCCCATAGCAGAGAAGAAAACACTATAACTTCACAAGTTTTTAAAATAACTGTATTTCCCCCCCCCCCATTAATTTTAAGTCAGAATATACCTAAACTGGGTTAAAAAGCAATGTATGATGCCCTGGCCGGTTTGGTTCAGTGGTTAGAGTGTCAGCCTGAGGACTGAAGGGCTGCAGGTTCTGATCCCTGCCAGGGCCTTGCAGGAGGGAACCAATCGATGTGTCTCTTTCACATCCATGTTTCTCTCTCCCTCCCTCTCTTCCACTCTATCTAAAAAACAAGACAAAAAACAACGTATGATCATTTCTGCTTTTATTAATGGAGAAAAAAATCAGATTCAATAAATCACAATTTTTAATGAAAAACTAATAAATTAATTTTTAGGGTTTATAATGAGATCTTCATCTGAGATGCTGATAGGTGCTAGTGTTATAATTGCATCCTCTTTTTTCCCCTAACTTTGTACACATTTCTTTGTATTTGGTTCATGGAAAGTAGACAGGCATATTATCAACTAGTGTAGATAATTATAGGTAAACTAATTGGCTTGGCACTTAAAATGTACTGTGATGAAAAACAATTTTTTATTGGCAGTGGGAATTTTTAAGGCAGATTTTTACTTATTCTTTGATTATAGACATTTACATTTATAGCAATTTGATTCTACTTTGATAATTGCTTTTATTATCTACAAAGCTTATTCAGTGTAACAGGTAAGACATGCATTCAGAGAAGAGATGGGAATCTATTTTCCCTTTGTAAACACTCAGTCCGTACTTCATCAGTGTGTTATACATTATGAGAAATAAGTCAAAGATTCATTAAAAAAGACCAAATGTACAAACTAAAGAATATTTTCAAATCCTAAAATATGAACTAAGATAAAATTTTGTGTGTAGTATTACTACATACAATTTTTCATGTTTGTGTTTGAACCTTTTATAAAAATGGTGTTAAGTTGGTCATACCATTTGGGCACTAAGATCAACTTATATTCCCCACAGTTAAGGGGACAAGAAACCTACTTTGTAGAATGGTTTAAATTTGCTGGCAAAGAACTAATACAAATCAACTGCAAAAATAAAATAATATTTTGGGGGGGAAGATACTTCTTGCTAGGTTTTCGTACTCGGACACTGGTTCCCTCAGCAGTTTCTGTGCATGAATGTCTGCTCCAGTAAAGCGAGACTCCCTGTGTTTGCCAGTCCGTCCAATATTGAAGGCACTGGTTCTATCTTTGACCTTCCTCTCTTATGGATCCAAGAAGAGTTGTTGACTTTGTCTGTTCAGCTATTTATTTCATGTTAGGATGGAGTGATGACTTCCAAGTTCCTTAAATGCTGTTATGATTTCGTTGAATTGACATTTGTTAAGTAGAGCCCTGCACACTGGATGGTATGCTTGGTTTCTGGAAGACCTCAAGAGAAGTTGCAATAGAGAAGTTTATTACTCACAAGTCCCAGAGGAAGGACATGGCATGCCTCGAGGGTTCCACAGGGGGTGCTCAAGGCAGGGTGCAGGCTGAGAGAGCTGCAGGACCTGGGCACTTGCCTTTATTAGGGTCTGTGGTGAAGTGCTTTGGTGTTCTCGAGCTAAGGCCAAATTGGTCAATTCAACCCAAAAAGTGGAGTTTTATTAAGTTCCACCGGAGTCTTATCTGAGAAAAGACTCTGGAAGGTGAGGGAGAGTGTTGACCACAGGGCCATTGAGGAAGTCATATCGAGAACCTACATTTACTTAGGACTCTGCAGGAGTTATCTAGAGCATGTGCTTTCGTGAGGGGCTACTGTCTGTTTAAGGCCCCCACGGGCCACTTGGCCAAACAGAATGAATGCTGAGGCAGCAATACCATGGAGTAGCTTAGCTAAACTCTAGACACATGCAGAACTGGAAATGGGCCCCTAATACATTTTCAATATATTTGTTTCACGTGATCCTGAACACCTGTGCTTCTGGAATAATTTTAAGGGACTAGGCTAGAAAATAATTACTTACTGGAATGTTAGATATGCTATTACATTTATAAGCCAATTTGTGATAATAAAAGGATAGGAACTTATAAAATATAAAATAAAACTTTTGTGTATCTAATTTGCCCTAAATTACTAAACTATATTGAAGCATCATTATAAAAGATTCCTACTTACCAGAACACTAAGATGATTAATTACTTCTTCTCCCAAAATACCTAGAAGAAATAGCCATTGGATAAGAACATGGATTGTATAAATACTGACTTATCAGGGCTTTGACCACAGATTCCATAGATTTTAATTATTTGTTATTCTTTTCTAATGTGAACACGTAATTAGAAACAAACATAATAAAATATATTTTAGGAGCAGCTTTTCATTAAATCAAGTAGAGGTTAATTTATGATCTAGAGTTAAGAATTTACCTTATGACTGTGTTTTAAATTTATTCAAGTTTCCTTGGATTTTGATTTTTTTCTACTCTCCCATTGCTTCATCTATCAAGTCAGATTGTGTTTTTTTTTAAGGTGTTAGTTGGCAAATAATGAATTGTGTCAAAAATATCTATTTACCATAACTGTTTTGTATTTTTGTTATGCCTTGTATACATAGATTTCTACGGGAAGCCACTGCCTCCCCTGGCAGTGCGACAGAGACCTAACAGTGATGTTCATGACATGATCTCATAACCAAGTGTTGTGGATGAGCTGTCTTAATATAGGCAGAATCAACTGGAGGACCTTCTTTCTGGGCATAATAACCATACCAATTTCACTGAGGAGATTCATGACCAAATATCTGAGTGATCTGATAATTACTTAGCCATATTGTTCATGGTTTAAAAAATAAAAGGAAGCAGAAAGTCCAGCAGATGGGATGAGCATTTTGGACCAAGTTAGCAAGAGTTAGTATTGACTCTGGTTTACACATCCCCACTCATGGGCATATTCCTGAAGGAGAACCTTTCAGAAAAAGAGCCAATGGACTTTGCACACTTTCATTACTATTTGTTTAATAGTCTTTATTTCTGAACTGTTAACCTTTTTTGTAAGATACATGTGCATGGAAGGGGAACTCTTGGGAATTTATAACCTAAATTTTTAACTTTTTATATTTTTCTAAAACATTTGTTTAAGAATTTTAATTACTATGATATTGACTATATACTTTTCTATAGATGCTTTGTTTAAATTGTGTCTGGAAAATAGAATTGATTTACTGGACAAACATGAACTATACAAATGATATATTTATATGTTTTGAAGTATGTTTTATAATAGTATTGTTCTTTAACTATACATACTAATTTGACCTAATTTTAAAATAATACTTTTTAAAAATAGATTTTCAGATCTTTATTCTAACAAATTATATTATTTGAAAGCACGAGCCAAGGAGAGTTCAATTCTTTTTTTGTTTGTTTTCTTTGACGATGATTCTAATAAAAGATACTTGAAAAATAAAATAAAAATGTTATGTGAGATATTATTAAAAGTTCCAGTAAACCCCTCTTTCAAAGGTGAAACCCTTTCAGAGATCAAGGTGCTCCTTGTCACTCCCTTGTTGATCAGCAGCTGCAGTGACTCTTAGGTTATTGTAATTCTTTAGTGCTTTGAAATTAAAGGCAAAAAGACTGAAAAGGCTACTGTAGGTCCATAGACTTGTGTTTTATAACAGGGAAATGCTTGGGTACTAAAACAAGAAGAATAAAGAAATAATTCCAAAATAATTTCTCAATTTAAAATAATAGCATTTCTTTTGCACTGAAGAATGGGATCTGTAGGATTTTTTATTTGTCTGCATTTAGACAGACATTTAGATATATACTTTGAGGAATAGATTCATAATTGAATGCATATATTTATATCAAGGTGAAAATGCTGTAAACGGTGTGATTCGTATATCACCTTGTCAAAATTGGTCGGTTTGGTAACTTATACTGACAACAGACATACACTGGTATCTGACAACAACATGATAGTATGTCGAAGGCAGTTTACTGTGATTATTTAATTTTAAAATTTTACTTGAGAGCATCATGTTTCATTCACATTTTAAGCTCCCTGAACTTTCATTAATCAGGTCACTTACTACTCTAGTTAACATAATACACATTTTTTTTTTTTTTTTTTTTTAGTTTTGTACATTGAACTCCTACTTAAGATATAAAATTAGTAACAACTTAAATTTGATAGATGGCTGAAATGTAAGGAAAAACAACACACAGGACAAATGTAAATTTTAAACTGGATTTTAGAGGAAAAACTCATTTGTACATCTTTTTGGTTTCATTTTTAACATTTACATTTCCTCATTTTTAAAAAAACTAAACTTATACTTTTGCCATTTTTAAAAAATCCATCTAGCTTGGGAATAAATGTTTTTTAAATTTGTGGTTACTTTAGTATATAATAACTACTGAGTCCATTTAATTAAAATAAAATGATTTTGAAATTAAATATATAATGAAGTGGAATTAATGTTTTATATATCTTAAAAATTAATTTATTTTCTTAAAGCATTCTAAAAATACTTTAAAAGAAGTTTTGTAAATCCAGGTGGCTTTTAACAGTTAAATGCCTATTTTGTTATATGCTGCATTTTTATTCTTAATCATCATAAATTATGACATTTTCACACAATAAAAATAATTTATATCAGTATGCTGTTTTCTCTTATCATTTGATAAATTATTTCGTTGGTGTAATAAAATAGGAAAAGGCTTTTAAAATAGGTTGAAAGACATTTTAAATTGATAGATAAAAATAAATTTTTTGATATTTTACATGAAACACTTTTCTCTGTATAAGGTTTTTATATATGTGGGAAATATCATTTTAAAGACAGTAAAAAATTAGATCATATCAGCTTATGATTCTGTATGATTCACTGTCTGTCTTTTGTTAAGTTAAAGCTACTGACCAAAAGATATCTTTTTACTTATTTAAAAGATAATTCTATATGCCTTTATGTGTAAAATACATATATAACATATAAACAATATTGTATGTAATTGATTTCAAGTGTGTGTGTGTGTGTGTGTGTGTGTGTGTGTGTGTGTATTTTTTTTATCCTCACCCGAGGACATTTTTGCATTTATCTTCAGATAGAGCAGGAGGGAGAGAGGGAGGAAGAGAGAGAGAGACAAACATCAACTGGTCGCTACCCACACGACTCCAACCCGGGCCGAAGACAGACTGCAGCCGAGGTACGTGCCCTTAGCAGGAACTGAACCTGGGATTCTCTGGTCCATGGGCCGACACTCTAACCACTGAGCCAAACCAGCCAGGGCTGATTGTGAGTATAAAATGGCACTATACAACATTAGAAGTGTTGCAAAATGTTAATAGTGATTTTTTAGAGTTATTGGTTATGTTTTTACCTCAGTTTTTCAAACTAATTTTTGTAATTTGGCTTACTTTTATAATGGGAAAGCAAATTTGTAATTTTGTAAACATTAAATGCTATTTTTCTGCAAATTTAAAATTAAATACTGTTTTAAGTGCCATATGAAGGACTATATATAATTCACTTACTATGTAAAACTTCCTGTGAATAGCTCAGTGATATTCAACTGTAGACTATGCCAGTCAGCATATTTGTAGCTAGTCTCTTACTAAGTGTTCTTTTACTATGACAGTATTTTAGTTTATTTGTTACTTGGTTCTATATGCTAAGACATTTCTGTTATTCAATTTCTCCCATTCCACACTAAAGAAACCCAGTGCTTCCAGCTGGCAAAAGCGTATCCAAACTAAAACTGCTTATACAAATAAAGCTGTAGCTTATAAACTTTATAATACCTAAGTTTTTCTCTAAGTGGAGTATATGCTGCAATTAAGATCTGGTAATACTGACTATTTAATTTATCAAGAAATATAGTCCAGCTGATCCAAAGAATGAAAAAATTCAGATATTTTACAATGTATATTAAAGTGTGGTATACATTATCAAAATAGCGATAATCCTTTAGCTTTGTGGAAACAGAAGAATAGAAGCCCTTTTTTGAGAATAAATTGGAAATCATAAATGAATTTCCTTTAATAAGGGGATTAGCTTATAATTAAAGGAAAAACAGGAAGAAAATCATTTGCATGGTTAGAGCCTGAGTTGTAAATTCCTTCTGTGTGCTGATGAGGAAACGATTTATGACCTAGGGAATGAATGAGTAGTCACATTTTTATAGTAATACACCCATTTCAGTAAACATTTTGAGTAGACATTTATACCAAAGTTGTTATATTAGTCTGCTAGGACTACCATAACAAACTACCACAGACTAGCTGGTTTAAACAACAGAAATTTATATTCTCATAATTCTAAGTCTGGAATTCCAGATCAAGGTGTTGGTAGGGATGGTTTCTTCTGAAATCTCTCTTCCTTGGCTTACAGATGGCCTCCTTCTCCCTGTGTCCTCACATGGCCTTTTCTCTGTGTATGTTTTCTCCTAATGTCTCAGTGTGTTAAAATTTCCTCTTTTTATAAGGACACCAGTCAGATTGAATTAGGACCCACCCTAAAGGCCTCCTTTTAACTTAATCACCTTTGGAAAGACCCTATTTTCAAGTATGTCACATTTTGAGGTACTGAGAGTTTAGGGCTTCAACATAGGAATTTTGAGGGGATAAGTTTCAGCTCGTAACAGTTATATACGTGTTCTGCACGTTGTACATATATCCCCCTACACATTTTTAAAAGATTATATAACATTAAAATACAAGTTATTATATTTACTTCCCAGTGGATTGTCTGCTGGAGTTTGTAAACACCACTTTGGAAGCCTAAAATAATAAAATGAGAGCCTCAGCTAACTAGCTACTCACCTGAAGTCCAAGTCCAAGATTGCCTGTAACAATGCTTTGTTCTCTTGCTTTGAGGGCAGGTTTCTCTTGTGTTTTTCTGTCATCCTATTGTTCTCTTAATGCCAGACTGTTTTATTACAAAATCTGTCTTTGCCTTTTGACACATAAACGTCTATATGAACATGAATGTTTTTGAGAGATGTTTTATATAAATATGAAAATTCATAAAATAGTATAGGAGATGGTCTATAAAGTGTACTTATTCTGAAACATTTCTTAGACCAAATGACTTCACAATAAAATTGCTGAGATATGTAAAAAATTATTTTCCTCTTTAGCGGTAAGTTCTTATTAAGATGCTCTATTCTAGACAGTGAATGTGCTTTGTAGTTTAAGCATATTCAGAGAACCAAATGGTATTTTAGTTAAGCCAACTGTAGTATGCTGATATTTTGAAGGGAGACATTACATGCACACACATATAACTATAAATATATATGCACACACAGCAAGAGCAGACAAACTCCTCTATCATTTCTCTAGTTTCTAGAAGAAAGGAAAGTATTCAGACTACCACCTTCTGATGGTGAATAAACAAATATAAGAACCTAGAGGAAAGAAACCATTCTTTCCAAGATGGTGCCAATGGCTACATCACTGCTGAGCAGTATCTTTGTGCCCTTATTAAGAAGGTATCCAGGATATCCCAGATTACTGTCTCCCTGTTTGTGTATTATTCAGGTTAATTAATTTGACTATCTGCTTTGGAAATAAAAAGGGATGAATGATATTTTTTTAAAAAGATGGTTTAAAAAAAGATACTTTATTCTTTAACATTATAGTTAAGATATTTCTGGTATTTGTGTCAGGTCAGTTTCTTATCTCATGTCTGCTGTGGTTTAGAACAAGTTTACTTCTAACAGTTTTATTCTTTTTTTTTTTATCCTCACCTGAGGACATTTTTTTTTTCCATTTTTGTTCAGACAGAGTGGGAGGGAGAGAGAGGAAGAGAGAGAGAGAGAGAGAGAGAGAGAGAGAGAGAGAGAAACATCGACGTGAAAGGGACACATCGAGTGGCTGCCACCCGCACGACCAACCAGGGCCAGGGACAAACTGCAACCGAGGTACATGCCCTTAGCGGGAACCGAACCCGGGTCTCTCTGTACCGCAGGCCGACACTCTAACCGCTGAGCCAAACCGGCCAGGGCTAACAGTTTTATTTATCCTCACCCGAGGACATTTTTTTCATTTTTTGTTCAGATAGAGTGGGAAGGAGAGAGAAGAAGAGAGAGAGAGAGAAACATCGACGTGAAAGGGACACATCGAGTGGCTGCCACCCTCATGACCAACCAGGGCCGGGGACAAATGCAACCGAGGTACATGCCCTTAGCGGGAACTGAACCCGGGTCTCTCTGGACCGCAGGTCAACGCTCTAACCGCTGAGCCAAACCGGCCAGGGCAACAGTTTTATTCTTAATACTCAATGTGGAGTTTTGTTTATTTTTCAGTAGCTATTTGGTATGGGGTAGGGGAAATCTACTAACATTCTCATATACTAATAGTGATTCTAGATAGATGAATGAGTTAAATATTAAAGATTAAACTGTAAAAAAAGGGAGGAGGGGAGAAACAGAAGTAGCTTCCCTCCGTGCAAAGAAATTTCCAAGCCTGAAAGCAATGGGATTAATTAAAAACAATTAATTGCATAAAAATTTAAAATATTTTCACACAATGTGTTTGTAGGAAAAATTGGGAGAGTACTTGAAAATGTGATATAGTTAACATCTCTAAGATAAGTATAAATAAAAGTAGCACTAAGACATTTATAGATAAGTGGACATAAGCAGATAATTTACAAAAGAAATATAATTACTAATAAGACTTGAAAACTTATCCAAACTAAGGACATAAAAAAATTATAAGATTATCAGATGTGCAAAGATTCATGAGCAAAAATGTTTATCAATAATAGGGAGAGAACTAGTAAGTATAATAACCTCCATATCTTCAAATACTTGGAACTTCTAGAGGTTATGTATATGAAAAAGTCTTAAGAAAATGCTTATGAAAACAGGATATATTATATATACTGTTTGATCAACCTTGAAATGCATAAAATTAGAGAAATACACCAAAATGTTCATAATGATTATCTCTAGTGGCATTATGCTTAATTTTTATTCTCATGGGCTTTAAACATATTTTTCTTTAATGCACATAAGTTTATTCAAAATTAAAAAATAGAAATATACCAAAGGAGTCACAAAACAATATAGAACTAGTATCTCTTTCCAAGCATAACACATACCCTTCTCCTAGTAGAAATATAGTATATATGATTTCTAATAACTCCTTAAAATTCTTTTATGTTTACATTGTAAACATACTACCATATTAATTCATTAAATATAATACTGTGTAAGACCACAAAAGAATTATATAAAATCTCTACATACAGAGGCTGAAAAGTAGACTAGTGGGTTTTCCCTAAACATCCAACAAACTAGAGGCATTCAATCATTTCACTTCTTAATACTATATTTTCTTTCTCACCAAATCTAAATTTATTTTTAAATTACCGGAGAACTGTTTAAATAAATAAATATATTAAGCTTCAAATCACATTAGTGTAACATCATTTATCTGTTTACATGGTCTCAAGATTTGCACCTATAGTATACACCTACACTGATATTTTGAGTGTCAAGGGTCTCAAAATGATGATGCTCATTAAATATTGGGGATCGAATTAAGCACTGATTTTCTCCAACAAGTTGCTGATTGCCGTTACAAGGGAGCAACTAGAGTAACATTAAAAGAGCAAATAAACTGCTGTTCCTATCGGAATGGGTGTAATACCTCCTGAGAACCAGTAATACCGCCCCTAGTAAAGGTGGGTGAGGTGGCCAGTGTGTAGTGTCGTTTTGATCCTAAGGCATTTGGTAGCAGAACTTGATAATCAAATATCGTGATAGGGAAAATAATACACAGCAGCAGCTAACATTTGGGCCTTTACTGTTTCCTACTCTGTGCTAAGCGCTTTACTTATTTCAATCAATTTAATCATTTAACCCTCTCCATTAAAAGAGAAAGATTATCCCAATGGGCCATCTCTAGGAAATATGACAATTTCTTTTTCATCATGCACATCCTTTTATCCCGAGTTCTGAATATCTGGGCTAACGGGGGGGCGTGTCTGAGAATATTTCAAAACAGTGATCATGCAACAGAACCTAATAGTGACAAAGATCTCCATTCCTTTATGGAGCCCCAGGAAAAGTCTGAGACAGCTCGGCGTGCGGCGCTGGTTTCGGAGGCCGGTCTGCCCAAGGTCAGGCCACGCCCCCGGGCGTAGGCACCGCCTCCTCCAGCCACCGACAGATGTAACTTCGCGAGTGCCTCTCGCGGCACCTGGGCCTCCTTGGCGAGATTTGGGTAACGCAGGCAAAGCAGTCTCTCGCGAGAAGTTGAGACAGGAAAGTACGGCAAGGAAGGGAATTCCGGCGAAACTCGGAAGTCTGGCGGTTCTTTTGGTTCTAAATGTCGGATCGTGTAGCCCTCTTGTTTGGCATCTCCTGGCGAGATGATGTTGTCCCGGGTGAGGGTTGGGACCCGGCCAGGCGCCTCTGACTGAACCAGGCGCTGATTTGAGAGCGGAGGGAGGGAGGGAAGGGGCTGGGACGAGGGCATTTGGGGATCTCCGGGTTTCTCTGGCCTCGCTGTCCATAACGCTTGCTCGTGAGCGTGGTCTGTGGTGTTTTTCCTGCCCCGCCGCAGGTAGCCCGTGTGCCTGGCGGCGCGTGACTGCAGTCCTGCCCCCTTCAGCTGTGAGAGGACCGGCTCCTGGGCTGGGCTGGTCGGCGCTGCTCCGGCCTGGGAGCTTAGTGCGATGCCTCTGCGTAGTTGGCCCTCTGTGAGCTTTTCTTGGATGAGTGAAAAACAGAATTGCAAGGAAGTCTCCGAGGAAACCAGAGTGATTTTTCTTCTAAATGAAGTTTATTTCGGAATAATCCCACATTTACAAAAATGTTGCAAAGATATTAGACTTTCCATGTGGTTTTCACCCAGTTCCCCGATGTCGACGTCTAAAGTGACTTAGTTAGGTTGACTGTTCCTTTGACTCCCTTAAGTTGACTTTCTGTGTCAACACCACTAGATTCTTCATTTACCATTGCTTTACATTTGAGCGGTAATCATTTGGAGAACAACTTTTAAAAAATAAGTAGGGTATGGTAATACAGTTGACTTATGTGTCAAGTAGTGCTCCCATTGCAAGACCTAGTCATTATCCAAAGTGTTCTTAGGAAAAGACTGCTAATATTGAAGTTCAATAAATTTGTAATATCAGAGTGTGTCAGCAATTTTTTCTTATCATCATAGCTGAAAGCAAAATCAGAGAGGAAGCTTGCAAAACAGATTTGCAAAGTTGTATTGGATCATTTTGAAAAACAATATTCCAAAGAACTTGGAGATGCCTGGAGTACAGTAAG
Source organism: Tadarida brasiliensis (assembly GCA_030848825.1). Lineage (NCBI taxonomy): Eukaryota > Metazoa > Chordata > Mammalia > Chiroptera > Molossidae > Tadarida > Tadarida brasiliensis. Next base: position 86,593,913 of record CM061260.1, on the reverse strand, counting down.
GTTAGTATAATTCTCTTGATGCTTTCTGATAGAATAAGAAATAAACCCTTTTGGGGGAGGGGTTGCTGTGAGGATAAAAGATAAAGGAATCTAAACCTGGCTGCCATTCCCTACCATGGCTACAGTAGGGAAGAACAAGGAGGAAATAGATTAAGTCATAGGAACATGGAAAGGGGAGAGTAAAACTAGTGATTTTAAACAAAAATTGTATGCCCTTGCCTTGAGCAATTGCTTTGATTTTTGAAACAGGAATGCCCACCAGTTTGACACAAATAATTATATTGTAACAGAAAAATCTTTAGGCTTTTGCGGATATTTGACTAGTTTCTGAAATGTAGAAGATAATATAGCAGATCTTTAAAGCCAGCACTGCTTTTTATCTTAGTTAAAGTCATTTTTGGTAATCATATTTCTTCCCTGTATATGGCTGGGTATGTTTTGTGCGCACACACACACACACACACACACACACACACAGAGATTCTTTAAATGTATTATTGAAAACAAGTAAGCATTTAATCCATAAAAGTAAGTGAGGGAAGTTTGATTTATATGTTTATTTTTTCCCTTTTGTCAGAATGTTACTCTGTGGGCTCTTCACATTGAGTTCCTGATACAGCAGGACAGTCCCTGTGTTCAGTTTGCTTTTAGTCTGGTGTGTACAGGGGAGGGGGGAAGCGTGGTTAAAACTGTATAAACCTCTGATTCCATAAGTATCCTGGTAGAAATAGGCAGGAGTACCTGGTCTTATCTAACAAAGCTTGATGGTGCCATAAAGGCCTGAAGAGAAGTGAGGTTTTGGTGACTTAACAGAGTTACCTTGGCAAAAGGAGCCAGGCACTTTAGGATGAGGGAAGAGTGTCCTGCTTGTGAAGTTAGGGGCAAAAACCCAGTACATTATGCTCAGGGAAGAAAAATTACATACATGACTATAGACAGTATCTGGAACCTGATAAGATGGTTGGCTTATTCATCTCTTATTGGGTCAACTCAATAAAAATTTCTTTACAAAGGACAGTTTAAAGCACTTTTTAAAAACAGATTAAGTCTTGACTAGTAAAGTCTGAGGTGATTCTGAGATCATTTCAGGACAAATTAAGCAGTTTTTGTAACTTGCAAATACTGTGATGTCAAAATGTAGTTTATTGTGGTTTTTATTTCAGAACTAGAGTTTAAAATGGGTATTTTCTGTCACAGAGGAGAAATGAGAAAGAAGGAATAGTGAATAGTAAATTCATGAGTTTTTCAGTAGGCAAAGGCACTCAAAATAACCAGATAACCAAATTCCTATTGCGCGCCTATCATGTGCCACCCAATACTAACTTTTTGTGATCTTTGGAGTAAACCTATAAGATTTGTTTCCCATTTTTCAAACCTGAGGAAACTGCACAGAGTTAAAGTAACTTTCCTAAATTCGTTCATCTAGTAAGTGGCTGAGCTGAAATTTGTGTCCAGGCTCTCTGGTTCAAGAACTCTCACTGCTGCCTTCTATTCTATATCCTCTCATACTTGTGATGAAATTAGGCATACATGGATGGTTAAAAAAAAAAAAAAAAAAGATTTCAAGAGGTATATTGTCTTCAGACTATCTGGCTACCCATACCCTGTAATGAGTTATTTTTGTATTTAATGTGCTCAGACAAATTTTGAAATTATTACTTGACCCTAAACAAAATGAGCAGTGAACCTCAAATCCATTTAATTAGCTGTGCCTTCTGCTTCATCTACCTTTTTGTCGGGTTTTCATGGTAATTTAAGTTTTGCATAAACATGTGCTAAATTTGCCATAGGCAAAATAAAGGCCTTCTCAGCTTAGAAAGTAGTCTGACCATGGAAAATAGCATGGGGAAATAAAGAACAGAAATATTTTTGTTTTTTAACTGTTTATTTGCAGGACAATGCTGTTTGCAATCTAGTTTGCAGAGTCTACTTCCAGGTAAATACAAGTGTATTTTAGCTCTACCTAGAAAATCATTTACTCAGTATTTTCAGTTTCCTTGTGGTAGAAGAGAAGATTTAGTATTTATTTTAATTTTATTGTTTTGTATTAACTGTTCTTGCAAAGTTACCCTCTGAGCAGCCCTTTAAAGGTGGAGTTTGTCCTGGTTTCATTTTTGCTCTGCCTGTTGCCTACATGTTCTCCTTGTGAGCCCCAGCATGGCATGGCCTTAAACTTCCCTCAGTAGGCTGTCATTTCAAGCTGTGCGATCCTTCTCAAGCTTCAGCCCCATACTTCTAAGTGTTTTCTAGTAACTTCACTTAGTTTTATACCAGGCAAACTCAAAAGCATATTATTATTTGTCCTTTCCAAACCTATGTTGTTATTTGCTACTTGTATACTTTATCTCAATTGAAGGCATCGCCATCCATCTAGTTTCCTCTCTTTTCTACACCTTCACTATCTTTGTAGTAAAGAATGGCCACTACTCCAAAACAGGTCTGGCATTTGCCCTTAGCTCCTTGGAGGTGGTCTCTAAGCCTTTGGCATGTCTTGCCTAACTGTGCCTTTGTTTACCTGGGTGCTTGGGCCACACAGGAATGTCTAACAATATGATTAATGGTGAGGGCCATGGACCACAACATCAACTTGGCCTGTGACCTTTGACCTGCAACCTCCAGAGGGGCACAAGACTAAAGATTAGCCACATGGGCTGTCAATCATCTTTGTATGACAGCCCCAATGAAATGTAGACACCAAAGCTCTGGTGAGCCTCCATAGCTGGCAGTACTCCTGTGTGTATTATCACACATATTTTGCAAGGAAAAGTTATCCTTGTCCGTGTTTCCACTGGAGAGGACAACAGGAAACTTCATGCTTTGAACGTTTCTGTACTCTGTTTCAGGCATCTCTTACCTTGACTGATTTTAATCTGTATCTTTTTGCTGTAATAAACCATAACCATGATTATAACAGTGAGTTCTGTGTCCTCCTAGCTAATAAGTAAACCTGAAAGTGGTCTTGGGGGCCTTGAACTTGTAGTTGGTGTCAGAAGTTAGGGTGGTCTTGGGGATTCCTCTGTGTACTACCACACACCACTACCCTGCCCTCATCAAAATCTAAATGCCCACCAAATACTTCTGTATTTCTTAATTTGGATCTCCTTTTATCTCCACTGTTACTACTTAGTTAGGCCTCATCATTTCTTACCTGGCGTATTGCAACAACCCCTCTCCATAGTCTCCCACCTTTGTTATTCATTCGTTTGCTTCTTTTAGCAAGAACTTTCATGGCTCTATAGGCCAGGCAATGTCCCAATCACTTTACGAATAGTAACATAATCCTCTGTACAACCCTCTGGGGTAGTTATTATTTCCATTTAATAGATAGGAAAACTGAGGCATACAGAGCTTAAGTAACTTGCCCAGGAATACACAACTCACATGTGGAAGAGGCTTGGGAGTGTGTCTGATCCACTCTGTCGTGCTGTTTCTTAATGCAGCCATATTCTGTTGTGTCACTCCTGGAGTGCAAGCCTCCTTTGCTCCCCTGCTATTTGCAGTGTTATGTTGGGACTAAATATCTTATCATGACTAGACAGGCTCCTTTATCCCTTAGGGACTGGATATGCTGTTCCTCTGTCAGGAATGACCTCTCTTCTTGCTCTGTACAGTGATTAAAGTGTGGGTTCAAATTTCACCTCTGCATCTTATAGCATATGACTTAGCTAAGTTACTTAACATCTTTGTGTCTCACCATTCTTATCTGTAAAATGGGAAAAATAGTATCTATTTCATATGGTTATTTGAGGAGGTAAAATGAATTTATATATATGGCTTAGAATATTGTTTGACATGCTAAGCCCTTGATATGTGTTAGTGTTATTTTTATTATTGTCACTGTGATTAACCAGTTCTCCATCAAGCTGTCCCATATACCCTTGGCAAAATTAGTTCTGCCCTTTGTGTTTCCATTGCATTTTGTTGATAACAACTGTTGTAATCCTTTCAAGACTGTATTGTCATAATTTAGTAAGTTGCTTGTTTCTTCCCTGCCAAAGGAGGGTCTTTAAGAACCAATACCTTAAGCCTGGCTGGTGTGACTGGGTGGTTGAGCATCAACCCATGCACCAAGAGGTTGCTGGTTTGATTCCTGGTCAGGGCACATGCCCAGGTTGTGGGCCAAATCCCCAGTAGGGGGCAGGCAGGAGGCGGCCAGTCGATGTTCTCTCATTGATGTTTCTATCTCTCTCTCCCTCTTCCTTCCTCTCTTTCTAAAAGAAATAATACTTTAAGATTTGGGAAGTCATCTATTTATTTACAATTTAGGCAGTGTTTACATACCAGGCACTGTGCTAAGCACTGAGGATACAAAGATGGATTATATTTTTCTTCCCTCAAATTATATATGAGGGGGGAGTAATTGGAAGTCTTTGTGACTTTGGAAATTTTGTGAAGCCCCTGTTAAGTCTGACCTGTCTTCACTATCCCAGAATTCACATAGTTCACATTTGGAGGGGAAAATATTATATAACCAGATTGCATTACCAGAATCTGAAGGGGGTGGAGTGAGGTAGTTGGGGAGAACAGAAAGGAACTGGCAGCTTGGTTTCTGTTTTGTCCTTTGTGTTGGCTCTGTGCATATCTTCAACATTAATCTGTGCAAATCACTCTGACAGGGTAACTTTCAGCCCCTTTTAAAGTCAGAGGTTAGAAAAATTGCCAGGTGTCTCAGTTTATGGCCAATCAAAACCTGTGACTCGAAAGTCCGTGCCTTTTCTTCTACCAAGTGTGCTGCCGCAGAGGGTCTGTATCCCGGCCTTGGGAGAATTCGCACACATTCCCTTATACAAGGGACTCCTTGTGTGCAGTGTTTTCAGTCTTTTGTTGTCACCACTAGAAACAAACCTTCACTCAGGACTTCTTATCTGAGGTACTATGGATAACAAATACGAACACAGATTGCCCTTCTGTGAGAGACAAGGAGGAAACAATGCCAAGAAAGAGCAGGAGGCAGTTCCCATTAGAATCTTTTAAGACTAAAAATGAAATGGCTAGAAAACATACATAGATGCACGTGAACTAATTGATTCTTTGTTTCTAAACCAGACTTTAAAAGTGAATAAATGAGCGCCCTCTTGTGGCTAATAATAGCAATAAAACAAAAGGGATTTCTTTTTCTTTTTTCTGTTTTACTGATTTTAGAGGAGGAAGGGAGAGAGAAAGAGGCATCGATTGGTTGCCTCCTGTATATGCCCCTACCGGGGATCTAACCCGCAACCTGGGTATGCCCTGACTGGGAATCGAACCTGCCGCCTTTCAGTGTATGGGATGATGCTCCAACCAACTGAGCCACGATGGCCAGGGCCGGGATTTCTTTTTTGAACCATGCAAATTTAATTGGTTTTGTAATCTACAGGGTTATACCAATTTTGCTTAGCAATATCTAGGTAAAATATCCTCATCTAGGAAGGTATATGGACAATAGAATAGTAAAAGTACAAAGTCACAGAAAAATTGGATGAAAATCATATTATTAAATAACAAACATTGTCCAAATAGTACATTATGCAATTTTTCAAGAGTATGTAAGCACAGTCATGTTACAGCAGTCAACTTTCAGATCCTCAGCTTCCATCTGGGCTCTTTCGGAAAATGACTCCGCTTCCCCGTGTGCCTGAGGGGTAACACGCTCCTTTCTCAGCCTGCCCGTGTACAGTGGTCTTTGTCTCACTTTACAAAGAAGGGCACCTTCCCCATCCTGCTCTTCCACACTGCATTCCTCTGGGCATCACAACCGCCACATGCTAGACTACTAGAATGTCATTTCAAGGCTTTGGAAAGTGACTCATGACTAAAATTCTTTGACAGGTCAGGTAGGTTCCAAGTTTTCCCTGTCAGCTAACAGGTCATTTAAAATATTTTTGAAGATATAGATCATGAAGTTATTTGGGAATATAACTTAGGAAGAATTTCTACAAAAAGATAACATTGCTATAACAAATGTATTTAATTCTCACCTACTTATTTCAGTGAGGGTTTTTCTGAGCCCTTATAAAAGCACAAAATAGGAATAAAGTTGATGTTGAAATCTGACTCATTATAGCACCATGTATTTTTACCCTGGATATGTGAAAAAGCAAACACACACTAATTTCATTAAGAGATTCATTTTCTGTCAGTCTTTCCTTTTTATGTTTAATAATGATCAAATCTGTAATATTATTTTGATCAACTTGTGCCAATAATTGTATTTATAACAACCAGAAGTTACCATTTTAACAGTTACAGATTTAAGGCCATAGTGGAAGCAAATCTAGTTTATACGTGTGTGTGTGTGTGTGTGTGAGAGAGAGAGAGAGAGAGAGAGAGAGAGAGAGAGAGAGAGAGAGAGAGAGAGAAGTATGATAGGGTAGTAAAAAATATTTCAAGCACAGTAATGTATTAGGATAAAGTTATATGGGGAAATAGAATGTAAATAAAAGAGAAAAAGGAACAGTGTAAAATTTCCACCTGTTCAAGAACAGTCCATGAATTTTTAAATGGACAGTGATGGGTTTCAAAATCACTTTGGTATTTCGGTTCCACTGGATACATTAAAAAAGTGGTATAATTTGTACTTTAAATGTCAGTTGTTACCGTATGCTAGAAATCACATTCTTAAACATGTGGTGAAGATCTTGATGTCAACTGAAAATGTGCCAGAGGGTATATAGTTTTTTTTTTTTTTTTTACAATGATATCAGTGAATATACTTGCAAAACATTTGCCAGTCACTGACTTTTGGGTCCCAGTCCTGCTGGTTACTGGTATACTCGAACTGCTAGCTTTGGGGTCAGTAAGTGGGGCAGCTTCAGACTCCTTCTCGTGAATCTTGGGAGGAGGCCTGGAGCGTGGCACCTGGCCAGCGTCTTCTTGAGTCTTCTAATGTACACTCGCTCTACCATCTGCTGGACTACTGGCCTGTCCACCCGAGCTTTAGACTTGAGTAGCCACTGGCCTGCCAGCCCCAGGTTGTCATCCCACCAATGCAAGCACTGGAGGGTGTGTGTGTATCTGTGTTGGAGGGAGAGAAGGTCACCTGCAGGTAATGGGGGGTGTGGGTGGGTAGGGGGTTGTATAGCTAAGATCCCCATTACTACACCACTTTGCTTTCTCTGGGCTGGGAGGCACCAACCTGAGCTACCTGAGCAGTATTTTCACTGAGCTGGTCCTGTTACAGCGAGTGTCAAGCTGTTCCCTTTGTTAGAGACAATAGCAGGAGGGCCAGGGCCACAGGCACTAGTTGAGGGTTGGAGCAGAAATTCTCTGCTCCTTTCTGCTGTATACAGTAGTGCTGCAGTGCCAGGGTCTCACACCCTTGTTAAGCTTTAAAGCCAGCCAGATTGTGAATCAGGTACTTTTTCTTAATGGTAATGTGACCTTGGGTAAGCTGCCAAATTTCTGAAAGCCTCAATTTTCTAACCTCTGAAATGGAGTAATAGCTGCCCCTCATGCTTGTTGTGATGGTTAAACGAGGTAAGCATGCAGAATGCACATTGTAAACATCTGATCAGTAATTTTTTTTATTACTAATATTATCTGGGTGAGGTGGAGCAGGTGGATTGGGTGGTAGGTAGAAAGGCTTCCCTGGGGTCATAAAGCCTCAGCTGCCCCCTGAGTGGAGAGTAGGAGAGTCAGCCAGGCTCCAGGTGGGTGAGAGGAAAGATCATTCTAGGCAGAGGGAACAGTTTATGTGGAACCTGGTAAAGGCTCAAGAAAACTGGGTCCAGGAAATTCAAGAAGTTCAGTAGGGTGGGGTGTAAGTTAGGAGGGATCAGAAAATGTATTTGTTTGAGGGTGTCAATGGGGGAAAAAGGAGAAACATCTGTAACAAAAATAAATTAGTAAAAAAAAGAAAATGTATTTGTTGTAAGGCTTTCTTTTGATCTTGTTGTAAAAGAATGAGATAGAATAATTTCAGATTCTTGCTTACTCTGCTATAAGTACTTGTTTTTAACTCTAACGAGGCTCTCCCTCCTGACTCTTTCAATGACTTCCCATCACTTATAAAATATTTTAAAACTTGATCATATTATACTTGACCCATATAATCGTCTGCCACAAGTCACACCAGACTGCTTGCACTTGCCCAAATGCACTGCCCTTCATACCTCTGCCTGGACCCGTGCTGGCCTCACCCAGAACTTCCTGGGGCTGCTTCCTCTTCATCCTCCAGGAGAGGGAACACTCTACAAATATCGGTAGTGTTCCCATGCGAATGATCCTTTTACACAATAAGGCTAAAGGAAATTTGTAACATTAACAACCTTTACTGAGGGATCTGAAAGAAAATGTGAATGAATGGGGAATATATTGTGGGTAGGGTTGGAAACACTGAGTACAATAGAGCTGTTAATTTCCCCGAACGTAGAGCATTTAGTATAACTCTAATCAAAGTTACTAATTATCTGCGCAATATTTTATAATTATCTTTAATTGACTACCTGATTCTAAAGTTTATCTGAAAGAATAACAAAGTAGTTTTGGAAATTCTGAAGAAAAAAAGGAAAAGATTGGAGACTTGCCCTGTCAGATATTAACCAACTGGAAATTTCCTACCTTTTGTTAGCTAAGGGGTGGACATGTGATGTAAGCTAAGCCACTCCAGTCTGTATTAATTATGTTTCTGACCATCATTTCTCTGTTATTACATGACTCAAAACCCTGGATAGGTTTTTCACTCAGTGTGAAGAGTAAGATTAGGACGGACTGACATAAGATTTTCATTGGTGGCATTCACAGATTTCCCTTGGGGGGTGCATTTTTTAAAAAGAATATGTTTTTATTGGTTTTTTAGAGAGAGAGGAAGGAAGAGACAGAGACATCGATGTGAGAGGGAAACATCAATCAGCTGCCTCCTGCACGCCCCCCATGGGGGATTGAGCCTGCAACCTGGGCATGTGCCCTGACCGGGAATTGAACTGGGACCTCTGAGTCCATGGGATGACACTCAGTCCCCTGAGTCACACCAGCCAGGCTTTGGGGTGCATTTTAATGTAGTGGTTCCCAAAGTGTGGTCTTGGGATCAGCAGTATCAGTATCACGTGAGAACTTACTAGAAATACAAATTCTCAAGCCCCACCTAAGACCCACTGAGTCAGAAACTTCGGCGTTAGGGCCCAGCAGTCTTTTTCAGACACTTGATGCATGCTCAAGTGTGTGAAGCACATTCTTAAAGAAAGAGGTTGTCATCCTCCAGAATACTGAGACGTACACCGGGCTGCTGCGATGCACCATCGTAATAAGAGGCAGCAAGAGGAGAAAGCAGCTTCACAAATAAGCCCCTGATGGAAATTCACGCAGCACACTTCTCGTCACAGGTGTTACATTTCAACCAGCCATTCCTCACATGGACAGCTCCAGGGTGAAGAGCAGCTGGAATTTATTTAATTGACGATGGTTAATGAGGCTCCCAAATAATTCAGCTAGAAAGGTCAGCTCGTAAATAAATTAAATATTTCCTGCTGTATCATCTGTTGGTTGATGTGAACTTGTGAATGTCAAGAGATCTGTTGGACTAAATAAAAAATTAGGAAATTAGATTTGCTGGGGGAGGGAGTGAGAGCCTCACCATCCATAAGTGATTTTAAAGCCATCCTTGGGTTTGTATCATCCGAGCCACTGATCGCCTCATTAACCCTTTTACTGTAGAGTTCAGTGTAGTCAGCTTTCCATACTGTTATCTTCATAAGGAAAACTTTTAACACTCATAATTTAAACACCCTTTAATGATAGTAATTTTCCTTCCGATATTAATAGTCTCAGGTTTAAAATTTTGTCTCTAAGAAAAACACTTCCTTGTGCAAAGAGTGATTGACTTAACATTGATTTTGATGGATTTAGAGGTATGTAAAAGCAGGCTCTGTTTTTTTGGCAAGATATTCTACAGGGAGGGGCAGGCTGAGGCAAGTGAAGCATTCCTCAACGGTGCAGAATTTTAGGGGCACCTAAAATTCATTTATCTATAATCAAGATGAATAATATTTTATAGCCAAAATTGATGTAAAAGAAAAAAACCCACAAAGAACAAAATATCAAAGATCTAAAGACAGTATCTTATCGGAGCCTGAGGCCAAAAGGAAAAGCCAGGAATACTGATCTTGGCTCTGAAAATCTCAGGTAAGTAAAATGTAAAACTAAGACCACATCACTGGATTAGTAGTATAAAATTGTATTAGTGTTTATAATAATATTACTTTGTTTTTGTATTTCTAGGGACATACTAACATCTCCATCATGCTGGCAACATGCTGTCCTTCTTAACCGATTCAATTACCCTTTTGAACTGGAAAAGGATTTACATTTCAAGGGCTATCACACACTCTTTCAAGGATCTTTACCCTATTATCCTAAATCAGTGAAGTGTTACCTTAGCAGAATTCCCCACCGGATGCCTTCAGAAAGACACCAAATTGGAAGCCTAAAAAAATACTATCTCCTGAATGCTGCCTCTCTTCTTCCAGTACTGGCTCTTGAATTAAGGGATGGAGAGAAGGTTCTGGATCTCTGTGCTGCCCCCGGAGGCAAATCAGTAGCTCTGCTGCAGTGTGCTTATCCAGGTAGTGTGCTTGTCTTTCAGTTATCAACTACTTTTTCAATGTCCATTCGTATAAAGTACTTTTAAAGTATATGGGGAGAAATGTAAGATTGAGTTTGCAGACTTTGAAAGCATGAAAACCAGGACAATATGGAGAGAATGGAAATTTTAGCTGAGGAAATCAGAGTAACATTTTTCCTGGTTACTTAATCCTAGCAGGTAATTGGGAACACAACTACATTTGGGAAATGAAAAGCTATTGGATAATATGAATCCTGATAAACCAATGACAAAGATTTTTAAAATTGTATTACTTTTATACTCAAGAGTCTTATATTGATTTCCTTGTCAAACTACTGAAACCAGACAACGAATGGGTCCGGGCTGCCTGTCGCTACTTGAGCCGGTTAAGCAGAGACAAGGTTGAATCATATATGAATGTTTATTCCAATAATGCCAGCAGTATGGGAGAGCAGTGGATTATCCCTGAAAAGGCTGCTCTGCCCCACCTTGCTAGCTGGCTGTTTATAAAGGGTAGAAAGACAAAGACTATGTGAGAGAATGGCAGGTAGGCAAAAAGAAAAAAAAAAGGGTAAAGTGGTTACAAGTGATTGCAATCACAGGGAAGGAATTGGGCTGGGGGATTGCAAAGGGTTTGGGCAAGGGGGAGGAATGTGGGCTGGGGATCACAAAAGGTTGTTGCCAGTGTGTGCCTCTCGGTTCCAGTGCTCCTATAACCAGGTCATTAATCTGTCCACGATGTCAAGCAGTTCCCCCTTGTTCTCAGATGAGGACAATGAACAGCGTTGCAGAGGTAAAGTCCTGAGGCGTACAGCTCCCAGCCGGGTCAGAATGGGCTTTCTTTAATCAGAACAAAGCAACCACGATTACCAGAGCAAGGATGATTAACATTTCTTGTAATTATGGCTGGTACTCCTCTATGATCAGTTCTCTATTCTATTATTCTCTCCCGTCCCTTTCACTATGAAACAGAAACATATACATTTAAAATCATTTTTTTTGTATCATTGGACCATGAGGTTCTGTGTCAGTTCTGTCCAATATAATGTGAAATTTACATATAATTTAAAACTTTTGAGTAGTTTCATTGGGGGCGCATATATGTATATATATAATACTTTTCCCCCAACTAATCAAATTAACAGAGACAGATTAACAGGAGAAAATGTCCAAAGTTTATTAACAGATGTACATGCCAGGGATTGTCATAAGATATGAGACCCCAAAATGCACTGGGCTGTTGAAGCTTATATGTCTTTGTGGACAGAGGAGAAAGGGGGCAGGGGTCTGAGATTTCAAAGGAAATAGGCAATTTACAGGTAGTTGAGAAAGCAGAACACACAATGCTGGCAAATTACTACTACACGACCCAGAATCAGTGGGACATAGAAGTAAGGTAGTTCCCAGGCCCCTGCTTGGAGCCTTCCTGTCCACCATACCTCATTCAAAGTAGGTTGAGGTGAGGAAGCTAGGGTTTCTTTCTGGAGCAGGTCGTTCCATCTGAATCTCAGGGGCAGAAAAGGGGGATAGACAAATGTTCTTTCTGAGTCTTAAAGTCAGTATCCCAAAAGTCAGTTTGAGGGTAGCAAAACTTTGGTCCTTTTCATCTCATTAAAAAGGTAGAAACAGATGACATTAATTTTAACAATATATTGTAATGTAGTATATTTGAAATTTCATTTCAACATGAAATCAAAATAAATTTTAATGAGATATTTTGTATTCTCATTTTCTTACAAAGTCTTCAAAATTAGTGTGTATTTTACACTTATAACACATTTCAATTTGAACTAGCCACAAGTGGACATAGTATTGGACAAATACAATTCTAAAAGAATTAAAAGTTCTTTTGAAGTGAATTGTCATTACCATTATTATCAGTACAAAAATAATGAAATGTATGTAATGTACATTTTCATAAATATTTGTTAAAAATAATCAACATTCATCATAATTATTTTCTTTTAAATTTTTTTTTTTAATTCTTGTTTTCCTTTATTGATTTTAGAGAGAGAGGAAATGAGAGGGAGAGAGAGATAGAAACATCAATGAGAAAGAACATCTATTGGTCGCCTCCTGCATGGCCCCCATTGGGTATTGGGCCACAACCTGGGCATGTGTCTTGACCGGGAATTGAACCAGTGACCTCTTGGTGCATGGGTCAATGCTCAACCACTGAGCCACACCGGCTGGACCATAATTATTTTCTTAATGAGACCTTGGGCCTTTAAAAAATTTCTTCAGATTTTCTTGGATGAATTATAGCTCGATGAGATAGGGTTTAGCATCAGTTCTGTCTAGTTTTTGTTTGTTTGTTTGATGGTTTTGTTTTTATAAATGCAAATACTATTATTCACATGGATTAGAAGATGGAAATAGTGGGAGTTGTGTTATGTAGTAGTTTCACTAGTTTTTAAACTTCTGAGCTATAACCCCAAATCACACAGTTATCTTTCATCAAGCTTTATTTCATGTATCAACTAAGTGAGCACTCTCAGTTTGTTTTTATTTTGTTGAAGGCAAGGGATTGGAACCATCTCAATTACAAAAGGCTGTCACCTAGTTGTTGAACTCATTCACTTTCTCAGCCTTTGTTTGGTGCTTTGAAGGTTTCTCCACCCCGGCCCACTATTCAGTAATAAGATTCTGGATGAGTGGGGAGTTTGCTCCTCATATGTAAAGTTGGCAAAGGGCCATCATGGAGGGAGGTACCCTGACTCAAGGCTTCTCCTCCTTCAGGACGTTGATCTGAAAATGGATTCTTATTAAACTGTCCAAGTCCACATACCCCTTAGAAAGTTGTAGTATCCCCAGGCCATGCATATCCCAATTTGAAGACTGCTAATTTATATCTCCATTTGAGAGCATTCCTTGTTGAAACAGATTACAAACATTTTCATGAGAACCGTGAATCCAGTTGTACTAAGCATTGGTACAAATGTATACTTCGGAGAAAATATCCTGTGTGTTTCAGAATTGTGGTTAAAACTCTTATTTTGAAGCGTGCTATTTTTTTATGTAAGGAAGAACAACAAAAGAGATTTTTGTAAAGTTATTTGGTCATTTTTAGATTTGAGCTGAAGTTTTATGGAATCATGTGTCATAAGGAGTACTTGTCTTTATTTTCAATCTGTGTTCTTTGACTATTCTTATTTTGGCTATTACATCAATTTTGAAAGTAGAATTTTTAGTATTGCAAAAGATTGAAGAGAAATGTCAATATTGGGTAGCATTTTGAAGAGAGGGCATTTTAATCTTAAATTGTCCTTATTAGTAGGCTATAAATGTTTTACTTGCTTGTGGTAGGGAAAGTGATTTGAAGGTGATTAGGAACCCAAAGACAAACTGATATATTCTAGGACTTTGAATTGGAGAAGAATCTTCCTGTTCTCACCTCAAGGGCAATGAACTACAGGCAGTGTTCCAAGTCAAGTAGCTTTTCATCTAAGTAGGACTAATGATAATGGTTTACTAAGAAGTACAGATGTCTTCATGCTGATGCTCAAAGCCCAAATTAGGTTAGCTACAGTGCTTGACTTCGGAATGCAGAAGCAATGCTAATCAAAGCTTTAAGCAAAACTGAAAATGATGGCTTTGCTAAATGTGCATTTATACACCAAATTTCTTTGGATCAGTACTGGCCTTTATTCTGGGCCAAGAGACTCACAACTTTGAATGATTAAAAAGCTCATGTTTTAGGTCGATTAAAAAAATTATTCTACTTCTCTGTTGGTACAGCTGCTCCCACCTGTTCCCACAGTGATGGACTGTCCATTGTTGTTGTTTTTGTTTTTTTGGCAACATAGCCTTTGATATGTCCTGGTCTTGACAGAAAAAGAGCAAACAATTCAGGTTCTAAATAGGAAAACATTAATACACCAAGAATGACTTAGCTTGGCAGAGTGGCTTGATCAGTTTCTTGCTGAGAGCTGTATCTCTCCAGGCATGAAATTCACTTTGTTGTTAGTTATATCTTTTTGACACCAAGTTAGTCTTTGGTGGTAGAGAAGATTAGAAAGACTCCTTTACTGAATTGTACTTGCCCTCCTTCCAACTTCCATCACACTCTGTAGGCACTATTTCTCCCCTCTTCTTCCCCGGCTACCTCCTTTCCATTCTTCAGGTTTTCACTCAGGAATCAATTTCCCTGAATTCCCTGCATTAGGTGCACCTTCTTTGTAGTAATAATAAAAATAAAAATAATAGCCATCCTAAAACACTCAGTATGTGCCAAGAACTGTATTAATCACACTGCATAAATCTGTGTTTTTTAAACATTTTTAGTAGTCTCTGCTTCCAGCTTCTTAGGTTGAGTCTCCTTATAAACATCTTTCTGAAGTCCTTGGGCTCCGAGGAACACAGTGTGACTATCACTGGTATATATGATCTCATTTAATTCTGCAACCCATTATTTGGGCATTATTATCCACATTTGAAAAATGAAACTGAGACAAAGAGAAGTTAACCAAGTTTCCCTAGGTGAGGGCAGAGCTGGGATCTGAACTCAGGTTTTCACTGATATATTAGCTCTTGCCTCTGTTCTCCATTCTCCCAGTGCTCCTCAGCTGCTGCCGTGTCCAGCACCCTCCATTAGACAGCTTCTTGAGGCCTATCTTTGTGCCTGTAGCTAGCACTGTGCCAGTTCACAGCAGGTGCCTGATAAACCACAACCTTAAGGTATTTATTCTCTCAAGTGTATTTTAATCTTCTGTCTACCACAGTTTAACAAATTCAGTATTACCATTTTGGTTTTTTGTGTGAATTTGTGACATTGTTTCCAGGTAGCCCTTGTAGCACTTTTACTATATGTACAGTATCATTATTCCAATATTTACATCAAGGAGGACACATAAAACAATCATATTATGAGGTAATTCCATACTGTTTTCTACAGTGGCTACATTAATCTACACTCACACAAACAGTGCATGAGGGTTCCTTTTTCTCCACATCCTCGTCAACACTTGTTTGTTGATTTATTGATGATAGCCATTCTGACAGGTGTGAGGTGATATCTCATTGTGGTTTTAATTTGCTTCTCTCTGATGATTACTGATGTTAAGCATCTTTTCATATGTCTATTCAGGTCCTTTGCCCAGTTTTATTTATTTATTAAAAAAAAATTTTTTTATTAATTTATTTTTGTTACAGATGTTTCTCCTTTTTTCCCCCATTGACACCCTCCTCCCTATCCCCCCCACCCCGTCCCCAGCTTTGTTGTCCATGTCCATCAGTTATGCATACATGCGTAAAAGTTCTGTGGTTTATCTCCCCCCCCCCCCCCCCGAGGGTTGTCAGTCTGTACCCTACTTCCACATCTCTGGGTCTACCCTGTTCCTCAGACTGTTATGTTCATTATATTCCACAAATAAGTGAGATCATGTGATATTTGTCTTTCTCTACTTGGCTTGTTTCGCTTAGGATAATACTCTCGAGGTCCCTCCATGTCGTCTCAAAGGATAAGAGATCTTTCTTTCTTACAGCTGCATAGTACTCCATTGTGTATATGTACCACAGCTTTTTTATCCATTCATCCACTGATGGACACTCGGGCTGTTTCCAGATCTTAGCTATTGTAAATAGTGCTGCTATGAACATGGGGGTACATATATTCTTTCTGATTGGTGTTTCAGGCTTCTTAGGGTATATTCCTAGTAGTGGGATCACGGGGTCAAATGGCAAATCAATTTTTAATTTTTTGAGGTAACACCATAGTGTTTTCCAAAGTGGCTGCACCAGTCTGCATTCCCACCAGCAGTGTATTAGAGTCCCCTTTTCTCCACACCCTTGCCAACACTTGTTTGATGATTTGTTGATGATGTTTTGCCCAGTTTTAAATTGGATTGTTTGTTTTTTCCTTTTGGTGTTGAGTTGTAGAAGTTCTTCATAAATTTTGGATATTAACCCTTTATCATACGTGTCATTGGTGAAAATGTTCTCCCTTTCAGTGGGTTGTCTTTTCATTTTGTTGATGGTTTCCTTTGCTGTGCAGAAACTTCTTAGTTTGATGTAGTACCATTTGTTTATATTGTCTTTTGTTTCCTTAGCCTGAATAGATATATCAGAAAAAATATTGCTACAAGAAATGTCTGAGATTTTACTGCCTATGTTTTCTTCTAGGAACTTTATAGTTTCAAGTCTAACATTTAAGTCTTTAATTCATTTTGAGTTTTTTCTTGTGTGTGGTGTAAGAAGGTGGTCTAGTTTAATTTTTTTGCATGTATCTGTACAGTTTTCCCCAACACCATTTTTTGAATAGTCTATCTTTACCCCATTGTATGTTCTTGCCTCCTTTGTCAAATTTTAATTGGTGATAGATGCATGGACTTATTTCTGGGCTCCTTATACTGTTCCATTGAGCTATATGTCTGTTTTTGTTGTTGTTAATCCTCAACCGAGGATATTTTCCCATTGATTTTTGATACAGTGGAAGGGAGGGAGGGGGAGAGAGAAACATTGCTGTGAGAGACCCATCGGAATATATTTGAAGAAACCCAGAACATTAATTTGAAAGAATATATGCACCCCTATTTCATTGCAGCATTATTTACAATAGCCAAGACTTGAAAGTAGCCCAGGTGCCCATTAGCAGATGAATGGATAAAAGAGCTATGGTACAGTGTGGCTCCCTTGTTTAGCAACGTCCTGTGCACCAAAAGGTTGCCAGTTTGATTCTGGATCAGGGCAAATGCCTGGGTTGTGAGTTTGATCCCTGGTAGAGGTTATGCAGGAGGTAGCCAGTTGATGTTTCACTATCACATCAAGTTCTCTCTCTCTCTTGCCCCCCTTCCTCCCCCCTTCCTTCCTCTCTCTCTAAAAATAATTTTTAAAAACTTGGTGGTATATTTACACAATGGAATACTACTTGGCTATAAAAAAGAAGGACATTTTACCCTTTGCAACACCATAGATGGACCTGGAGAGTATTATGCTAAGTGAAATATGCCAGTCAGAGAAAGACAAATACCATGTGATTTCACTTATATGTGGACTCTAAGAAGAAAATAAACTAATAATAAAAAAAAGAAACAGATTCATAGATACAGAGAACAGACTGACAGCTGTCAGAGGGTGGGGAGTAGTGGGCTGGATGAAAAAGGTGAACGAATTAAGCAAAAAACCAAACAAACCCCAGAAACCCTCATTGACAGACAACAGTGTGGTGATTACCAGAGGGAAAGGGGTGGGGGCAGGTAGAAGAGGGTAAAGGGGGGATATATGGTGATGGAAGGAGATGACAATGCAGATGATGTTTATAGAATCGTACAGCTGAAACCTATATAATCTTATTAACCAATGTCACCCCAATAAAGTCAATTAAAAAAAATCATATTATGGCTTATGGCTCCAAGGAATAATTAGCAGAATTGAAAATAAGCAGAATTGGTTTTTTCTAAGTTAGGTGTACCAAAATAAATTCATGAGTGAAACTTCTAGTTTCATGGACCAAAGCCTGCGATGTACAAACGTAAAGCCTTAATGACGCTTTCAGGAATTTGTTAAATTCACCCCCAACCTTTCTACTTAGATGAAAAACATCAAGATTTCCTTTATTTTTGACAATCTCAGCATAAAATTTATTCTCTCTCAATGTAGTAAGTCTTAGTATCTATATGGAATCCAAGTTGTGATGCCTTAGTGCATATTTTTAAAAGTTTAACCAACCTAAAGCTATTTCAAATTAAATTCTCTAGGCAAAACAGCAAT
This sequence comes from Tadarida brasiliensis, assembly GCA_030848825.1. Taxonomy (NCBI): domain Eukaryota; kingdom Metazoa; phylum Chordata; class Mammalia; order Chiroptera; family Molossidae; genus Tadarida; species Tadarida brasiliensis. Next base: position 86,575,669 of record CM061260.1, on the reverse strand, counting down.
TTATAATAAAGTTACATTTCAACTGGGAGCTATTTTAAAATGCTGAATTGAGAATCTTTACTAAAGCTATAATTTAATGAAAAGCTGCCTGATTTTCAGTTGTAGTGAGTATTTGTATTATATTTAAGCATTTTCGTTCTAATGGCATGTTTCAAATCAACTCAGCCTCATTTAGTGAGCACATACTATGTGCAAGGCTTTGGATGGTAGTGTGGAGCTGTGAGGGATATAGAAATGACTAAGGTTCTGTGTCCTGAGGTATGGCAGACTTGGTACCATAACCAACCCTCCTGCTGAAAACAACCAAAAAAATTTAGGGTATCATATTAAAGAAAGACAAAATCTTTTAAAATGTATTAATGATCTACAAATACTCAGTGGCCAAAGTCTAAGAGATAGTGGGAACCTAGAAGGTAAATTGAGCATTGAAACTGGCTTTTGACTTGAGTGCATTTGCTTAACCTGAAAACCTTGTTTGTTGATTTTATTACTTCCTGAAAATGCAGGAATGGAAGACAACGCCGGAACCTGCCCAAGTAGAGCATCTCCTAGATTAAGTTACATAAAAGTGCTGTTCTTGCCTGGTTTGGCTCAGTGGTCAGAGCGTCAGCCCGTGGACCAATGAGCCGCGGGTTCGATTCCGGTCAAGGGCACGTACCTTAGTTGTGGTTCCTCCCTGGCCCTGGTCAGGTTGTGCGGGAGGCAACCAGTTGATGTGGCTCTATCACATCGATGTTTCTCTCTGTCTCTCTCTCCCTCCCTCCCACTCTATCTAATGATAAATGGAAAAATATCTTCGGGTAAGGGATAATAAAAAAATATAATAATAATAAAAAAAGTACTGTTCTCTCCATGTAAGGTAAACTAGGAAGAAATTGTCCTCTCCAAGGGTCTGAAAAGAACACTGTCTTCAACTTTGGTGGTGGGAGAGGACTGGAAATACTTTCTGAAATTTTGTAATCACAAGTATGCCAATGTACACCATTCTAGTGAAGGTGCAGAACACTGAAAATAAAAATATCTTAATTGAAGCCATAGAGGACAGTTTACCCTCAAAGGAACAACAGTTAGACTGAGAGCTGCCCTTTGAAGAGTAACAATGGAAAACAGCATTCAGAGGAATAACGTTTTCAGTGGGCTAAGAAAAGATGAATGCGAATCCTGAAATACAGTCACCTGAATATCTTGGAAGAGTAAAAGTGAAATAGCCTTTTTTTTTTTTTGACAGAGAGAGAGTATAAGAGTTTGCCACCAACAATCCTGAAGGGTGTGCTTCAGGAAAAAGGAAAGCTCTATCCTAGTTGGAAGATAGAAGACACAAAAAAATGAAGAGCAAAGGAGGTGGGAAATCTGTGGGAAATCTATGGGAACTCTTAACAGGCACTCCCTATAGAAGCCAGTGATGACAATGTTTGGTTCAGTTAAAAAGTATAAGCCCAAATAAAACCCACATATATAAAAACAATAGCATCTACCTGGGGAAGGATTCTTTTTGGAAAAATGGTAAAGATTGACTTACTTTAGATTTTTCTTTTACATATCCATGTTAAAACATTTAGGGTTACTACTGAAAGATTAGAAATAGACTGTAAAATTTTTAAACCAAAAAAGGGAGAAATGGAATTGAAGTTAATGAAGACATGTGTTTTACCTTTCAGGCTCTTAGTATCTATTAAGCAGTGGTGGAGATGAGGAGTGACTTCAGGGGTCACTCTCGGCCCCAGTTTATGAACCACACAGATTTGCTTGGTGTCACCTTTCCTCACACCCCTCACCACAACGCATGAGCTGCTTTGGATTGTTTCCAGACTGGAGAAACCCTAGCAAAGGCTCCTGCCCTTCCTGCAGGTGTCTGCAGCTGATGCCACCACTGCCACTAACTGAGGAGCCTCTGGATGGGAGCCAGCTGCCCAGCACAGGTTACCACGCCTGGGTGCTTGCTATGCCTTGCCTCTCCTTGGCACTCTCTGGCTTCCTTAGCATTTGCCTAGAAGGGCCACGTAACACAAACCCCAAGTGTGTGGGAGTCAACACTGGGCATGGACATTAACCAGTGAGAGGCAGGAGACAGGAAGAAACCAGCAGGTGGTTCTTTCTCCTTACTTCACTACCCCACAGTTTCTCCCAAGGCTCAGTCATTTGAAACTATGGACATATCCTGAGAGACTGAGCAGAGCTGTAGCCAGCTGGATTACAAACCCTCACATTAGAGCTCCCTCCTTGAGTGATTTATTTCCTTTTTCTCTCTCACTCGTGCTTTCCTGGGATTGCACCCTTTTTTGATAACATAAATGTTTGTCTTAGATTGTGTTCTAGTGATTCCGTTCTAGGACAAGAACTTTCAGACACCTGTCCCTAAGTTGCATTGGTGAATCCTCCAAAAAACATCCAAAATAAACATGTAAACTAAATAATAAAAAATTTCCTACCTGTGCAAATGCAGCTTTAAGTTGGTTTTCTACTTCTTCTTCCCTTTCTAACAAAATTGATGCCATCTCCTGAGTTCTTGCCATATAGACATTTGGAGCCTGGGTAGTAGAAAAGGTAAGCAACACACATGAACACCTCTCATCCGAGATCAAACATGTAAGTTCTATCGTAGAGGCACAACATAAGTTTGAGAAATGGTCTAGTCAGTCAGGTTTGATGAAGCACAGAGTGTGTTGGTGAGAATGGGAGGTTAAAATTGAAGGTTGTCTTAAGGTTTTAATGTTACACAGTCCTTGAATTAAAGGCTAGGTGTTTGAATTTTATATAGTGGATGACGGGAAGTCAATTAAAAGTTTTTAACAGTGAAGTAACAATCAGAAGAAAACACGTTATACATACATACAGATGTATATATACATACCCATTGGTACATACATATATGTATTTGAGCAAAGGGTTTATAAAAATCCTCCCCCAACCCTACATTAGAACTTCACCTTCAATTAGTTATCTTGCTTTGGTTCCCTGGTAACCTGACAGAGATTATTACTATGTTTCCAGGCAGCATTGCTTATGATAAAAATGGCCCTGATTGGTGAAAGGCATGTGCACTGGGAGGAAGAATAAATAAACTCTAGAGAGGTTTGCCACACTTTGGGCCTTCCTAAGTGCAGTGATTCTTGTAATTGAGCATGTCCCTTATGGGGACTCTGGAAGCTGTGCCTGTGGAGTTGTTAGAGGAGATGTTAGTACCTGTGGGATGGGAGGCTTTTAAGCCAGGACAGCTCCTTCACCTGCCCAGTGTGAGTCTCCTCTTCTTGAACCTGAATTACCTGCTGTGTGGACCATCAGAAGGCCTTCCATGAAAGAGCTGTGTGTCACCCTGCCCTCTTGGCAAGCTGTGGTTCCTGTCCTGTGATGGTTGATGACAAATGTGGTCTGCTTGAATGTTTATTCAAATCAGAAGAAAATATAATGGTAAAAAGACCACCTTAAGTAAGACCAGAAACCTAGAAATCATAAAAGTGATATGACTGACTATTAAAAAAATTGTGAAACTAAAAAGATACTCCAAATGAATTCAGAAGACAATTTAGGAAATATTTACAAAATCAGATGGCAGATAAAGGGTTAATATCTATAATATATGTCTTGTTTAAAAAATATATAAGTAGTGCAATGGGGAAAAAAGGGCAAAGGATAAGAATAGGCACTTGACAAAAGTAAAACCAAATGCTAAATAGACAAAATGAGAAGATGCACAATTATTAAAGATCAAGGATTATACTGCAACAGCATATCTCGTGTCAAACTAGTAACACTTCTTGTGGAAGTTTGGTGGAGGGCCATGGAAGTATTTCCTAAAACTAATAATTTCCCTACCCAAACCTATCCATTCCTCTGGTAGTACTCCTAATAGTAAAAGTGCATTATGAAAATAAACAAAGATGTTTATTGAATGTTGTTATTACCGACAACAGTGTGAATGCCCAACAATTGGTTATGGTTGAATAAAGGATGGCAAATCTATTCCATTTACTACTGAGCAGCCTTTAAAAATGTTATCTCTACCAATGGACTAGATGATGTTTCCTTTGAAGTATAGGCATATGTGGAGAGTAAGTGGACAGAGAAGTGTGTAAATATAATCTTGGTATATAAATAATTATATAGGTTCCTTTTGTTGTTGTTGTTAATCCTCACCCAAGGATATTTTTTCATTGATTTTTAGAGAGAGTGAAAGGGAGGGAGGGAGAGAGAGAGAGAGACATTGATGTGTGAGAGACACATGGATTGATTGCCTGCATGACCCCAACTGGGGCCAGGGATCAAACCTGCAACCCAGGTATGTGCCCTTGACCGGAATTGAACCTGAGGCCCTTTGGTCCATGGGCCATTGCTCTAACCACTAAGCCAAACTGGGCAGGACTATAGATTCCCTTTGTTGGAGGAGTTGGGCAGTTCGCAGAAGGGGTAGATGATGAATGACATGAAAAAAATGACACCACAAATATATAATTCTATTTATGTAAGTTTTATGTGCTGGTATATGCATAAAGAGACACGGTATGGTTATTCATCAATGTTAAGTGGCAGTTATCTGAAGACAGAGTTTTAGGTGATTTTTAATGTGTTTCCTTTATACTTAAGAATTTTTAAAAATATGCTTGTATTTATTTTTCTTTTTCAAAAAATTTTTTCTTTGTTGATTTTAGAGAGAGAGGAAGGGAGAGAGAGAGAGAGAGAACCTCGATAAGAGGACATCGATTGGCCACCTCCTGCATGCCCTGCACTGGGGATTTGGCCCACAATCTGGGCTTGTGCCCTGACTGGAAATTGGACTGGCGACCTCTTGGTGCATGGGTCACCGCTCAACCACTGAGCCACACTGGCTGGGCAAAAATATGCTTGTATTTAAATATATATTATTATATGTTATATAATTTATAGTGTAATGAAAAAATGTATATTCAAATAAAGGAAAATGAAAACGTTGATTTTATTAGGAAGAGCTGGTTGCTAAGTGCTTTCTGTAGTTTCCCCTTATCCACGTTTTCTCTTTCTGTGGTTTTAGTTGCCCATGGTCAACCATGGTCCCAGAATATTAAATGGAAAATTCTAGAAATAAACATGAAGTTCTAAATTGTGCGCTATTCCGAGTAGTGTGATGAAATCTTGCATTGTCCCACTTTGTCCTGCCCCAGATGTGAATTACTTCCCTTTATTTGGCATAACCATGCTGTATGTGCTACCCTCCAAATTCTCACAGCTCATAATTTGAGCCCATGTCTTTCTAACCATAGTACTAATTGCACTTTACATGCTTTTTCCAACATACCATGTTATCTTCCTTCCTTTATTTATTTTTTAATCCTCACCTGAGGATACTTTTCCACCGATTTTTGTTTTTCAGATAGAGTGGGAGGGAGGAAGGGAGAGAGAGAGAAACACTGATGTGTCTGAGAGACACATTGATTGGTTGCCTCCTGCATGACCCCAACTGGGGATGGGGATCGAACCCATAACTCTTTGGTCCACAGGCCGACACTCTAACCACTGAGTAAACTAGCCAGGGCATATCTTCCTTAACATGAAGGTGTTCTGTCCTGGAAGGAGCTCTATACATGTAATAGAATATATCACTTACTCTTAAGAGCTTTAGGGGAGAACTGAGGTGTATTGGTTCTATACTGCAGGTGTTTACCTCCAAAATTAAATCTGAATGAGTAGATATTGAGCTCCTGAGAAACTGTATAGGCAAAACTATTAATGTTTTAAGTAGTGTGTGTGTGTTTCTGTTTTTTTAAGGATAAGAATCAATATCTCTCAGCCCTATTTCTGCATAATTGTAATGTATTTCTTTTTGAAATTTATTCAGTCATAACTAGAAATTTAACAATTCCATTGCATTCATTTTAAAACTTTTTAATTCTTTATCTTTAGGTTATCTTCACTGTAATGAATATGATAGTCTGAGATTGAGGTGGCTGAGGCAGACGTTAGAATCTTTCATCCCACAGCCTTTGGTAAATGCAATTAAAGTGTCTGAATTGGATGGCAGAGAAATGGGAGATGCCCATCCTGAAACGTTTGACAAGGTACTTTTATTACATTGTGACAAACTGATGGACTCGCAGTGATACCACTGTTAGGTTGCTTTTTTGTTCTTTTCCATCTGCTTCCAGATGGAGTCTGATATAATTTCTCAGTATCCTGGGAAATTTTGATAAAGTGAACATGGAAGCAGTTTTCATTTGATGGTCAGCATGGTTCAGAGGATTGGAGATTACAGAATGTGTTTTATTTCCAAGTACCTCAAAGATACTTAGGAGAAGATCAGATGATATTTGGGTCAGTACACAAACATGTGCATTGTATTGCTCTAATTCGGTAACATTTCATTTCAGAGTATGATGGTAGAAGAAAAAGAGAGCATTTCAGTAAACTGAAATTGAAGTATTCCTAAAAATAAATGCTGAGAATTCAGAAATATAATATCTGTTTAAAATGAGTCACTTTTGTAAAATTGTTTGCTGTAGTTGTCAAGAATATGAAATATTAGTAGACATTAATAGACTTTTAGTCCTCCCATTCCCACTCCCTTCCCAGCGCCCCCCTCCCCCCAATCCAAACACTGAAAGTGCACAGGAAATTTTGCTGCAAAATATTAGTGAAGAAATGTCATAAAGAAGAACTTACCATGGTGTAGCTTTGACTTTAAAAGAAATGTCTTTTTGGTCATTTTACATAGCATCCCTATATACTTTATGTCTGAAGATATATTTTCAGCACATACTTGCATTACGTGTCCTCTTTTTCCCTAGGTGTTAGTTGATGCTCCTTGTTCAAATGATCGAAGTTGGTTGTTCTCTTCTGATTCTCAGAAGGCAGCCTCTAGGATAAGCCAACGGAGGAAGTTGCCTGTTCTGCAGAAAGAACTCTTAAGGTAAGGGCTATAAATGCGCACATTTATTTTGGTTTATTTAATGTAATTTAAATAGGCGTGACAGAACATGGCACAGGGAAGCCCCCTAATGGAGGGTTTTCTCTGTAGGTGTCAGTAATTATTCCTCCAAAGGCTACACCTAGAAAATTCTCAATCTCTTCCCTTTCAGCTCTCATGCTGTAATGTTCCTTCTGCTCCTGCCCTGTCAATGAAATACAGTATCACTGTGCGTTGTCTTTTAAAAGGCACGAATCATTTTACTGTGGTTTAAAATTGTTTTCTTATCGGGACCATCCCAAGCCTAGGGTTCATCACCCTATTCTTGCACCAGATTTTGAACCAGAATGCGGCTTTGGACCAGAAGGCTTTTTTTCTTTCCTTTTCTTTTGGTAATGGACACATGGTCCTGGATGAGTCAGCCAGCCTCCTGGGAAGTTGTAGTAAACTGTTAGCACTTACTCCCCCGATGAGAATTTTCCAGAAGAGCATGACCACCAAGAGATACTAGGTTTCCTTCATAACAGAGGCATTTGAGGACTGCCTCGTTTTCAAAAAAGATTTCTACTTATACCCTACTCCCAGGTAATTCCTATTGTTTAATGCTGAATACAGATTCTCTGGAATATTTAAAATATAGTTAAATGATGCCTTATCACTCATTACTTCTTTTTTTGTGTTGTTAATCCTCACCTGAGGATATTATTCCATTGATTTTGGAAGGGAGGGAGAAAGAGAAACATTGATGTGAGAGAGACACACCCATTGGTTGCCTCCTGCACAACCCTGACTATGGCCAGGGATCGAACTTGCAACCCAGGTACATGCCCTTGACTGGGAATCAAACCTGCGACCCTGCGGTCCACAGGCCAACGCTCTAACTGCTGAGCCAAACCGGCCAGGGCTCACTCATTACTTCTTACCTGTGGAAGGAGAATGAGGGAGAGTTTCTGTGCACTGCTGACAATGTGCTATACTTCCTTCTTCTGATGACATACAACTACGAATATCTGCCATTACCTAGGTGTTACAACCAACACTAATAGATGGTCTTGTTCTTGTATCAGATGATGTATCAGCTCATTATGGTAACTCTTGGTAGTGCCTACTGGAGGGTTCTTGTAAACATTTCTCATCAGACAGACTGTTTGTTTGTATGCCTCCAGTGTCAGCCTTTCATATACTATAATTCTAAGATATTTTGAGAATTCTTATCAACTTCCTTCTATCTCTTGGGTTATTAGCTTTGGGATGTTGCATAGCTTCTGTTCTACTTCTTCTTTCTCAACTAAACATTTTTGATCTGCCTTCTTAGTTAATTATTCCTGCTACTCTGGGCCTTGCTATTGTTAGACCTTATACCCTGTAACAAACTCTGAATCTTATGATGGCTAATTAACATTATGACCTGTAATTTTTTTTTTAAGCTGTGAGTAAGCTATCAGGCTTCCTGAGAATATTATTTTTCTTCTCTCTCTCATGAAAAATTCTTCCTTCACTTTTTCTTCCTGGTCATTACCAATCTTTTTGTGTTTTATATTCTGTCTACTGCTTTCCTCCCTTTTGTCTCAATTCATTGTAATGTATTCAACTAATACAAGTGAAATAGAAGGCCCCTTGGCCAAAGACAACCAGATACCAGCTTTGTTCACAGGGCTATTGGACTTAAGTTTGGTGTAAAGTCTTTTAAACTTTTTGTATAGCTTTTCTTACAATTACATATACCTGGAGAAATACATTAGGAAATAACTGCTGTCATTATGTATATATTGTTCTGAAACTTGCTCTTTTTTGTACTTACTATTTCTTAAAGTCTTTTCCTTGTAAATTTACTCTTTTCTCTTCACCTTCTGTGAAATGTTCAAATGTCAAATGCCAGTCTGTCATACTCCATTTAATTATCTGTTTTGGATAATTACATGTTTTTTTTCACTTTTGCAAACTATCCTTTAATTTGTCTCATTGGACACATATACTGACATTTCCCTTGATTAAATATCAAGAAGTGGAATTGAGGATCAAAACAGTTTGGCAGATATATTGAATTGTTCTCTAAAATGCTGTACCAGTCTTTACTTTCTGTTGCATTTGACTTTGTTGACTGCTTGTTCCCTCTTAAAATAGTGTCTTTCCTTAATTTTTGTGATCATATGCTTTCCTGGTTTTCTTTTCACTTATTTTCTTAATTTGCTCTTAATTAGTTCATCCCATAAATTTTGCGTTTCCTTAAGCTACTGATGTTAGCTCTGTTTTCTATTTATCTGATGGATTCAACTCATATGAGACACTGTCTCCCAATTATGGGTCTAAGCTCAGATCTTTCTCCTTTGTGTCAGACCTATATATTCAGTTTCCTATTAGAGATCTCCATTTGGAAGTTGCTCAGACACATAGAACTCTGTTTGTCAAGAGGGAACTCATAATTTTTAATGATCTTCTGCCCCCTCCCCAATTAACAAAACAAAAAATCAAATAGAAATCCCACCAACCTGCCTCTTTTCCCTTCTTCTGTATCTCCATAATTGCCATCCATACCACCATTCACTTGCCTAAGTCAGAAGTTCATCCCCAAATCCCCTTTCTCATATGCAGCCTATCACTAGGACATTTCAGTTGTACCTGTTACATATTTCTCAAGCTCATCTAATTCTTTTCATCCTTAATAGCCTAATCTAAGCCACTAGCATCTGTCACCTAAATCACTGCAACCTGCTCCTAACTGCCCTGCATGTCTCCAGGTGCAAGCGCTACTCACTCCCCATAATAAAGCCAAATCCAATCTGCAGTGTACATCTGATCTTGTTATTTTCCTTTTTGAAATCTTGCAGTTGTTCCCCATTGCCATTAAGATGTCATATTCCTTAGTATGGTATTCAAGTCCTTTCTGGTTTTGGTTCCTTCTTATCTCACTAGCTTCATGTCTCCGACTCTTCTTGCGTTGTGTTCCAACTGAGCAGTCACCTCACAGGGTCTCATTTCTGAGGCCAGTGCATTTCCTGTTCCTTTTGCTTAAGAGTGCTTTTAACTCATTCTCTCTTTTCTCTTGATGAACGCTACTGGTTCTTACCTGACTCCCTAGGACTGAGATTGATATCCCCCTCATGTCTTTAGCTTTATTTAAAAAGGTGTGTGTGTTTTTTCAATCCTCACCTGAGGATATTTTTCTGTTTATCTTCAGATAGAGTGGGAGGGAGGGGGTGAGAGAGGGAGAGAGAGAGAAACATCGATGTGAGAGAGACATATTGACTGGTTGCCTCCCGTATGACCCCAAGCAGGGCCAGGGACAAACTGCAACTGAAGTATGTGCCCTTGATTGGAATCGAACCTGTCACTCTTTGGTCTGTGGGCCAACACTCTAACCACTGAACCAAACTGGCCAGGGCTGGAAAACTTTTTGATTGGACTAGACTTGTGTCTGCTTTTATCTGTTGACAGATGCGGTGCTGAAAAGTACTTGATGCTCTCCATGGCTATGTATTCCTTTACCCTATCAGAAATCATTCATATTTACCGTAAATAAGCAGCCTGCATAATATTCAGTATTTTAGCTTTAATATTAATCTTATACAAATTTTTATGAATGTGATACTTCAATGAAAATCTGCACTTTGCTTATTAGAAGTTTCTTGATGTTAATTTTTAAAAAAGGAATAATGTTAATTGGTATGGAATAGTAATATATTAATATATGTAACAGTCTTTTTTAAATTCTTTAAAAATTAATCTTTGTATAGAATATATAGTATATATAGTCATGAAAACAGTAATCTATTGTGATGTTTTAGCATGAAAAGGTTCCTGGAAGGGACAGTGTTGACAGGAGAAAGATCTCAAAGCAGATGAGTTCAGTATGCACTTATTAAGGACTCTGATTTACTCACACAGAAGTGGAAAAGTTAGAATCTTCTATTAAATTTATAAAACATGGAGGAAAAAGTTACATACAACTCTCTCAAACATCTGTCCCCCAAATCATTTTCAGAAGATGACAAAGTAGGAAGGGATATAAGGAATAATTGAACATAAGCCAATTCTAATTATAGAGTGCCAATTGAAAGTATACCTTTATTATTATTTCTCAGAATAATTTCTGAGACCAAACATGTCTGTTACATACTATGGGTGTACATATTGCATAATCAGATTTTCTTGCCTCATTTTGAATTTAAATATATTAAGAAAAACAGTGGGAAAATATGCTAAAAATGATATGTATGTAGTCTTTTTTGAAAGTGACCATGATGTTTGTACAAGAGAAGTTCACATGATTTTTCAGTGGAAAGGTACGAATGAAGAGTATGATTTATAACAAAAATATAGGTATCTTATTGCAGTAATGTATCATGTCATCCATTTCCTCAGAGGAAATCAATCACATTTAAAATACTAACCCCTTCTGGTTTTCTTTTCTCACTAGTTGACAAGTAAAATCCATTTTGTGAACCCATTGAAAGGGAAGCTTAGATTATTTTGTAACATTTTGAAAATTTGTATAAATCATCCAGATAACAATCCTTAAAAAGTGGTACTTTGATGATGAAATTTGTATTTTAAAAGAAACATTAAAAAGAATCACCGACACTGCTTCTTGAACTGAGAGAAGGGTTACCTAGTGACTGTGGAGCAGTGGCCTTCAGCATTCACTAGCATAGTGCCCAAAACATTGATGTGTTCATAGTGGAAAAATAATCTCTGGACATAGAGTTCTATTAGAATGGAGTATTTTCACCACTGTTTCAGCGATGTATATATTTTCCTTCTAAAGTTCAACTGATTCAGTTCTTTGCATACTGTCATCATATGCTTAGTCTTATGTTTGAAATCCAGAAGACAAAGGTAAACCACTCTTAATACTACTACTACTACTGCTACTATTAATTCTCTTCCTCCTCCTCCTCCTTTTTCTTCTTGTTTCGTTAAATTAGGCGGCAGGAGTCAGAGATTCTGAAATTAAAAATCTGTAATTTGTTTAGGCAAAGTACATGCTTCTTTTTAGTTAAGAGTTTACAGATCAAAATATTCCACATTAAATCAAATTGTAAAAGGTTCAGGACACATCCATAGCTATAAGTTTAACTATAGTATTTTCTATCATAAAACTCTGTGTCAAATGTAGATTGACAATATGAAATACAATCTTGAAAATAAAAATTTTTCAGCATTTATTAATGTATACAACATTTGTTAAGTATCTACTCTGTATTAAGAATTTTGCCAGGCACTGCAGTTACTAAAATATATAGGGAATGATCCTTGTTCTCAAGGTCTTCAGGGCAATTATCATAAAATGTTAGAATGTAATTATACAAGGAATAGTTAGGGTGCAGAGCGAGCAAGAGAGGAGACACCTAACTTTGCTGAAGATAAGAATATAGTATGGGCATACTAATAAGTTTTATTTTACCAAACAGGTAAATATTTAAACTGGAAATATATTTTTCTAATAATTTTTTTTAAATCAGAAAGTAATATAGTGTCATAAAGCATTTGGAATACAAAAAGAAATATAAAGAATAAAATAAGCCATCTATTGAAAGAAACTAATTTCACTGACTTACTTCTTTTGACTGCATGTGGTATTTACAAAATAGAAACCATAGTGAGACAATTTGATATCTTTCTCCTTTTTTAAAAAATGTTTTCCCCTTTATTGATTTTAGAGAGAGAGGAAGAGAGAGGGAGAGAGAGATAGAAACATTGATGAGAGAGAACATTGATTGGCTGCCTCCTGCATGCTCCCCACTGGGGATTTGGCCCACAACCTGGGCATGTGCCCTGACTGGAAATCGAAACGGCGACCTCCTGGTGCATGGGTACACTCAACCACTGAGCCACACTGGCCGGGCTGATATCTTTTTCCTACTTAATTTATTAAAAACATTTAATTATTAAATAGTCTTTGAAATCATACTTATGACATGACATATAAAATCACTTTCATCCATTCACTTATGCAGGTAGGACTATCAAAGACTATTTTTTCTAGTAATAGATTCTCAGTGATACAAGAAATAATGACAAAACATATCTTAATGGATATTAAAACATCACCTTTTTTAATGATCCAAGAAAAAGCCTGATAACTCTTTGGGGAAGGAGTTAGCAGGTGGCTTGTGATCGATTTCTCTTTTGATTTCCCAGGAAACACTCTCATGGAAAGAAAGAAGGCAGGTAACCCAGTTAAATATGTTGATAACTGACCTCTTTGGTAAATAGACTAATGAATTTTGCTAAGAGGAAACCTCTTGCCTATGGCATGCTTTAAGGAAGATGTCCTTGGTTAGGACTACCTATGATGAACAACTTAGAATCTACTTTTATGAGGCATGGCTTCCTGGAGAGTGTCATGTAAGCTCTTTAACTCCCTAAGGTATGTTGGAGAGGTGACAACCTAAATGCTCCTCAGTGTGAGGTGATCTGTGAACTTTGCTTAGAGAGCTCATCTATTAATCTGACTAGAAAACATTCTGAGCTAAAAACAAGATTTAGGAAGCCACATTGGATGTCCCTGCTTCTCTTGTGCCACTTGATTGCTTGTATACTTGAGATCATTAGTTAAGCTTGATAGTGGGTAAGATCTCTGGTTCATGAGAATCTGATTTGACAGTCCAGTCCTTTGTGTTAGCTCACCCCTACACCCCAGCTTGGCGCCTCTAGTCAAACTAAATGGAAAAGCATGATTTGTACCTGAGTCCCAAGTGCAAGCCTTTTATTTCAGTCACACATCTAAATCTTGGAACTCAATCATCTCATCCAGCCAGCTGCTAGGAAACATGATTATATTCTGTGATGGAAGCATGATGAAGAGAATGAAGGGATAGAACCCGTGTTAAACCAGAGCTCAGGTAGGTCCAAGAAAACAAGAGAGGTGGTGATGCTCATGACGGGTGACTTTATCCATTTTGTCTCCATCCACTAGTCAAATAATAACAATGGATGCCATTCATTGACTACATTAGCTAGTTCTTCTCTCCTTGTTTGCAGAGGCTCAAGTAAATAGGTGGAGAGAGTCTTTAATTGTTAACTCCACCAAAATGCCTACCGTCTGCCTTGTGGGTAGAGAGGAGGAATCTCCTCTAGAGAAACATGAGGCAATGATGGTGATGGTTTTCCTCTATAAGTATTTTTTTTAAATTGATTTGAGAGAAAAACATCAATTGGTTGCCTCCCTTACACACCCTGACCAGGGACTGAACCCAAATCTGGCCATTTGCCCTGACCAGGAATTGAACCGACAACCTTTCGGTGCACTGGACAACACTCAACCAACTGAGCCTCCCAGGCCAGGGCCTTTTTATAAATATTTATTGAGTGCCTTTTATGTTCCAGGCAACAGTGGTAAACTGGGCAGATTCAAACATTATTTGGCTTGGCTGCAGTTGCTTGAGTGGTTGACTGTCCATCATTTCTGATTCAGGAGTCTCATGTCTTCTACCAACATCCATGAAACTGACAAGCTAACTTTTTAGCTTGCAGGCAGGATAAAAATAACAGCCCCTTCAAAGTTTTTGACATTATGGTGCAAATGTCTTCTCCCATATTGTGGCTTGGTGCCTTGCCTTTTACTCTCTTTGGTGTTTTTTCTTTGGGGAGGCAGGGTGGAGGGTGGTCTACAAAGAGAGATTATTACTTTTTATGTATTTTATTATGTCCTTATTTTTGTTTATGATTAATGCTTTTCATGTCCTGTTTAAGAAAATTTTTCATATGCCAGATAATCTCCTGTTTTATTTTCTGGAAGCTTTATTTGTCAACTTCCACATTTAGATCTATAATCCATCTCAGTTTATTTTTGCTTATTAGTGTGAGGGAGGAATCTATTTTTTTTCCCTCTCTTCCTCTCTCCCTGCCTCCCTTCCTTTCCTTTTTCTTTTTTTCTTTCTGGCATATGGATACTCTGAATAGCAGAATGTTGTCTGAACAGCATTTATTGAAAAGTCTGTCCTTTCCCCAGTACTCTGTAGTGCTACTTTTGTCATAAAGTCAGTGTCCACAATGCCATGGGTCTTATTTCTAGTCTATTTAATTGCTTTATTTCTTGATCCTCAAACTAGTTCTATACTTACTTAATTACCATGACATTAATATCATAATATGTGGGTGCAAATCTTCCCTTGTTTTTTAGTTTCATTTGTTTCTTTTGTTTTGTTAAGAGTATCTTGGTTATTTTTGACCACTCTGCATTTCTATATACATTTTAGAATCAGCTTGTCAAGATTCATGAAACCTGTGTTGGGATTTTGATTGATATTACATTAAATGTATCGACTTGGAGACTTTTGACATTTTCCAGTATTTTGCAATATTAATAAGTTTATTAAGTCTCAAAATTTGTTTAGATTGTTTTGGATTTTCAACAAAAAGTTTCATAATCCTGTAATGTATAGAAATATATATAATTTTTTCTACGTTCTATATGATAATATTTTGCTTGGGATTTTTTAATGTATGTTCATAAATGAGACTGGCCTGTAATTTTCTGTTCTTGAAATATTCTTATTATAGTTTGGAACCAAGGTTATACTAGCCTCATAAAATGAATCAAGGAATGGGCTTCCATTCTATTCTCCTTGTTATCCTTTTAATGTCTGCAGGATTTATAACGATATGTGCTCCTTCATTTTTGTTACTGTCTTGCCTGAGAATCTTTTTAAGACCAGCATTTGTCTTTATTTATCTTTTTAATTATAAATTTGTTTTCTATATCCAAAGAATGGAGGATTTTTCTGGTTATTTTTCTTATTTTTACTGTGATCAGAGAACATATATGTATTATATCAGCCCTCTGAAATTTATTTTGACTTGCTATATAGCCCCATATTAGGTCAACTTTTTAATATTTTATTTGTGCTTGAGAAGAAAGTGACTTTTACATTTGTGTGTTAGTTCAATAATCTGTATATATGTTCATTAGGTGACATTTATTAATGTTGTTATTCAAATCCTCTATAGTATTACTTAAAAAAAAACAACTGATCTCCAGTCAGTTATTGAAAGAAATGTGTTAAAATCTTCAAGTATGATTTGGATATGTGCATTTCTCTTTGTAGGTCTGTCAAGTTTTGCTTTACATATTTTAAACCCATGTTATTAGAAGCATACAGAACCTTTAATTAATTTGATAGCTTATTCCATAACTTAACACTATGTTACACACACACACACACACACACACACACACACACACACACAGAATGGGGAGCTGCTTAAGTATTTTTCTTTTTCTTTTTTGTTAATCCTCACCTGAGGATATTTTTCCATTGATTTTTTTTTTTAGATTGGAAGGGAGGGAGGTGGGGGGAAAGAGAGGGAGAGATGGAGAGGGAGAGAAATAAACATCAATGTGAGAGAGACACATCGATTGGCTGCCTCCTGCACAACCTCGACCAGGGCGGAGATTGAACCTGCAACTCAGGTATTTGCCCTTGACCCCTTGACTGGGAATCGAATCCGTGACCCTTCGTCTGAGGGGCCAAGGGCCAATGCTCTAACTGCTGAGCCAGACTGGCCAGGGCTTAAGTATTTTTCAAAATGGAATAAAGTAATTACATTTATTTTAGATAGATTAGTTTATTTCACATAGCAGATGTATACCAGGGAGCAAACAGAGACACGAAAGCTATTAGGAAGTTAATAAAATTTTTGAGGTAAGAATGATTATCAATAGGTTAGAGTTAAAAAACAAAGGTATTCAGAATAAGCTATTGTAAATATTTCATTAACTCACCATAGTTATTCAATTTGTCAAGTATCATTGAGGTTAATAAGAGTTTAAATTATTTTTTCTTAATCAAAAAGCCTCTAAATGGAAACCTTGCTTCTGCCATTAGAAAGGTTTTCCTGGAACGTGGCCTTATGGGCTTTTAATTCTTTTAATTAATTAATTTTTTTTATCCTCACCTGAGGATATTTTTGCATGTATCTTCAGATAGAGCGGGAAGGAGAAAGGGAGGAAGAGAGAGAGAGAGAGAAACATCAATGTGAGAGAGACACATCGAGTGGCTACCACCCACATGACCCCAACCGGGGCCGGGGCCAAACTGCAACTGAGGTACGTGCCCTTAGCGGGAACCGAACCCAGGACTCTCTGGTCTGCGGGCCGATGCTCTAACCGCTGAGCCAAACCGGCCAGGGCAGCTTTTAATTCTTTTATAACCTGGCCACTGCAGGAGTCAAATGACTTCGTTCTTTAATAGGAAACAACTGTTGTTTTCCTCCAAAGAATTATTTAAGACAGTGGTTTTTAAGCTTTGCTTTGTGAAGACACAAGGATTCTGTAGCACTGTTTCAGGAGCCATCTTGAGGGAAGAGAGAGGATGACCAGGAGAGCTCCTTAGTCACCACCCCAAATCCACCTAGAGGTGTTATAACTTCATATGATTAAGCTTGTAGGATTTAATTTGGAGTTTTTTCTTGTTACTAAAAAAAAGTTTGAAAAAACTTGTAAAAATCATTTAAATCAGTGATAACTAATCTGGATTCATTTATAAGCACATTTTCTATGGACCAAAATAAAGTCAATTCTGGTAGTTTTCTTTTTTTGAAAGATTTTTAAAATTGATTTTTAGAGGGAGAGGAAGTCTTGGAGAGGGCAAGAGAGAGAAACATCGATGTGAGAGCAAAACATCAATTGCCTACCTCCTGCACTGCCCCCTACCAGGGATCAGACCTGCAGCCCGGGCATGTGCCCTGACCGGGAATCGAACCAGCAACCTTTTGGTGCACGGGATCACACTCAACTAACTACACTGTCCAGGGCCCTAGTGGTTTTCTTGAAAGCTTTTTACTTCTTTTTCTTTGTATGAGTGAAGAGACTATGTTTGATAGTAGATCGAAGGTCCTATCTTAAATTTAGGTCTGATGAGGTTTTTTGTTTGTTTGTTTTGCTTAATCCCTTCACTTTTTTCACCCAGCCCCCTAATCCCCTCCCCGTTGACAGCTGTCAGTCTCTCCTCTGTGTCTGAGTCTGTTTCTGTTTTGCTTGTTCATTTATTTTGTTCATTAGATTCTACATATAAGTGAGCTCTTACGGTATTTGTCTTTCTCTGACTGGCTTATTTCACTTAACATAATACTCTCCAGTTCCCTTCATGTTGTCTCAAAGGGTAAGATTTCTTTCTTTTTTGTAGCCAAATATTATTCCATTGTGTAAATGTACCACAGCCGTTTTATCCACTCATCTACTGATGGGCACTTGGGCTCCTTCCAAATCTTGGCTATTGTAGATAACACTGCAATGAACATAGGGGTGCATATATTCTTTCGAATTGGTATTTTGGGTTTCTTCGCATATATTCCCAGATGTATAATCACTGGGTCATAAGGCAGTCCAGTATGGTGATTACGGGGGTGAGAGGAGGTAGAAGAGGGTAAAGGGGGGATAAATGGTGATGGAAGGAGACTTGACTTGGGGTGGTGAACACACAATACACTACAGAGGTGATATGTTATAGAATTGTACCCCTGAAACATAATTTTACTAACCAATGTCACCCCAATAAATTCAATTAAAATAAAAGGAAAAAATAAGCAAAATAAATTACTCTAATAGTTAAAAAAAAATTAGGTCTAATGTGTCTATTGTCATTCTTTTCTAATTTAAGCAACAGAAAACTGAATTCTTTATGTTTAACCTCAACAGAGTTTTTAATCCCTAACGCACCCTCCCATACTCATCTTCATGAGGTAATTAACTGTTGAGAAGATGTATTAAACTAGAGATCTCCCACTGGAAACCGATAATAAATGTTAAGGCTTGTCATTGTCATCTGCGTCAGGAGTACCTAGTGTTGTCACTCTGCTCTGCCATTACTGTATAAAACATGCCCCTCTTCACGGTAAACACTTTCTGCTAGTGGAGAAAGAGAATTCTCAGCATTGTTCTTGTTTCTTAGCTTGACAAAGGGATGGCTGCTGGGTATGGTACTTCTGAAAATTGCAAGCTGGGTCATGTTTCTTTATCCTAAATATATAGAACTTTGATAATAAACAGTTTGATATCTAGAATTTTGATTACTTACTGTAAGCACAGTAAAGAGTACCCTCAAGGCTTGTAAAATAATACTTTTAAAACCAATAATAGCACTGGGTAACTCTCAACCCAGAAGTATCTGTGTTTTAGATGCTTATAGTACCCAAAACTTAATTTTAAATCTGCATTTATTTGATAGATTGTATATGAGCTTCTACTTTTTGCCTTAATGTTTTCTTTGGTTTTAGTCCATAATAGTGGTAGGAATTTTTATTTGTTTTCTTGCCCAGACTGCTGTTTACCAGGAGAACTAGTAACTGATACAAATGTATCAAATGACTACAATGATGAGAAACAGGCAGCAGAAAAATGAAAGAAATGAGAACTGCTGAAAAGGAACAAAAATAGAAAAATTGGAAAGGAATACTAGAAGCCAACAATATAACATAAAAAAATATATATGAAATTGTAAGGAAAAGGAAATGAAACAGAAATCCCTGAAATGCTGAGAGGAAAAAGAGATATGAAATATAGAGGAATAAACACTCAGGGTGGGGTAAGGTAAAGAAAGGACGATTTAGAGATAAAAGCTTAGTAGAGCTTATAACAGTTAAAGGTGTGGTTTTACCATTTGTTAAATTATCTTGTAGTAATTAAAATGTATCTATTAGTACATCACCTTTGGCTAATAATTTTTTAAAAGACTAGATTTGTTTTCTTTCTTTAAATCAGTCTATCTGCCCTCCATACTAACCTCCTCTGTTAGATTTCCCTTATGTTTCCAGAAAGGTAGTGTTGCAGGGATAACTTTTATTTATAAATATGTCTTGATGGAATTTGGGGTACCTAAAAAGTGTTCTGGCACCCATTCCAGTGTGGTGGTAGAGAGTTTCCCCCAACCAAGCAATTTCCTGCAACACCAGCTGGGTGACCTACAGTTTAACTATCGACCTGGAGACAGTGTCAGATCCCACAGGTTGAGGAGTCGGTCAGTCCTACAAGACTGCCACCACCCCACTTAGATGCCAGTGGCAAATTCAGGTTGTCACCTATGTTTCTGACCTGTCAACTATAAATCAGAAGTTCCCAACATCCCCTCCTTGGGTTTGGTTAATTTGCTAGAGCAGCAGTTCACAAGGCTCAGAAAAACAGTTTACCTACATTTATCACTCTATTAAAGAATATGTTAAAGGATACAGGTAACATCCAAACGGAGGAGAGGCAGAGGGCAAGGTATATGAGGAGGGGCACGGAGCTTCCATGCCCTCCCTGGGCATGTCACTCTCCTAGCACCACCATGGCTTCACCAACCCAGAGCTCCCTGAACCCTGTCCTTTTCTGGTAAGGCTTCGTTACACAGGCATGGGTGATTAAATCATTGGCCATTAGCATTCGATTCACCCTCCAGCCCCTCTCCCCTCCCCAGAGGCCAAAGGGCTGATCTGAAAGTCCTGTAGTCCTGTGGTTGGTTCCCCTGGCAACCAGCCCCCAACCTTAGATGCAGTCCCAGAGTCATCACCCCAGCCTAACAAGACACTTTTGTTGCTCCTATCACTTAGGAAACCCCAAGGTTTTAAGAGCTCTGTGCAGAACAGTGGATGAAGACCAAATATCACAATATCAAAGTACCACATATCTCAGTTTAAAACTGGTGACCATGGTTTTCTACAGACTCAAGTTCACTTTCTAAAAGTTACCAAACTTTTCAATTCAATCAGAAATGAGACCATACTTTTTATTTTCTGTAAGAATTTATCAATGACTCCTGTTGGCAAGAGGAAAAAAACCTTTCCCACTTTTATAAATTACTTGTTGACAAAAGCTTTATTTTCTTTTTTCCAAATAAAGTCTATCATTTTTATGTGTTCTAAAAGTAAGAGTTGTAGGTTGTGTGAGTTGTTCCCTATTCAGAATTTTTGAATGTTAGTTGCTAGATATATTGCTGGTGGAAATGGTGTCCTTTCGTGGGGTTGAGAGAAAAGTACTCCGGGAGACCCACACATGGGAGGCTGTGGTTTCATGGTTAGATTTATTGGGGTGGAACTAGAAGGCTGCCCCCAGGTTCCCAATGCCCCATCTCCATTTGTCCCACCATGGGAAAAAATCTAGCCTGGTCTTTATCAAGCCCAGTACAAAGGCCAAGGTCCAGAAATGCTGCACCATTGGCTCAGTACTGCCCAGTCCCTGTCACCCCAGCTAGCTTAGTCTGTATTCCTGGCTGCACTCAGCTGGCCATGCCCAGGCCTGCACTTGGGTCATAGGCCCCAGGCGGCTGCTAGGGCCACATGATTGCAATGGAGAGAGACTCCATGAACAAATGGGGTGAGTGCATATTACCAGGTGAGAGAGAGAGAGAGAGAGAGAGAGAGAGAGAGAGAGAGAGAGGACACTCTCTGTTAAGCTTGGGTTATATTTGGGTTATATTATCTCGGGCTTGGGAAGGACCAGGAGCTTCTTCAAACTGATTTTTTTAAGAATATGTTTTTATTGATTTTTTTGGAGAGAGAGAGAAACATCAATGTGAGAAAGAAACATGGATCAGCTGCCTCCTGCACACCCCCTACTGAGGATTGAGCCCGACAACTGTGCCCTGACCAAGAATAGAACCGGGACCTCTCAGTCCATGGGAAGACACTCAATCCACTGAGCCACACCGGCTGGGCCGCTTCTTTAAACTAACCAATCAACTTCCCAGGCTTTCCTGGGCTGCCACAGGATCCTCCCCCTAACCAATCCATTTCCTAGATCTTCTTGGGTTTTGTGTCACTTATCCAATCCAGTCCTTTTCCCAGGCTAGACTGACAGGCCTCTATGCTTGCCTCTATCTTGGCTTCTACTGGGCATGTGCCCAGCAGAGGAATTTCCCCTCGATTGTTTTATCCCTACCCTAGTAATCTTTGGGAGAGGTTGGAAAGCTGGTCCTTTCTTCCCACACAGGGAAGGGAGGGGTGTTAATTCCCTTGGTGGGAGAATGCTGTGATCCCCTGGGGTGACTGAATGCTGCAGCTTCCTAGTGAAGCAGGCTTATGCTGCCTAGTTTATTAGGTTTGGTGTCTGCTTCTCTTTTCTCCCTTTATTAATATCTAGCCACCTACACTAACAGATATATCCCTTTGTTTTACTCTGAAAAATTCTCTGCCTGACCTGCCTCTTAATTAAGGTAGCACTCATTCATTTACTTGTTTAATAAATATATTTTGAGAACATTTTTTCCAGTTGTATTATATATAAAAAATACAAAACGAATATAAGCCCTGTTTTAAAAGAGCTAAAAATTTATTGCTTGGGAAAAATAGAAAAGGGAGGAATTCTCTGAGGAATCAGTGAAGGCTTCAGAGGCTGTGTGAGCTTTGAAGTGGGTTTGGAAGGATGAAGAATAAAAATTTGGTCAAAAGGAAACTGAAAAATAATTATGTAAAAATTACAACTTGCTAAAGCATCAAGAAAGATGAGGCAGAGAATGAGTTTTAATTCCTTGACTTGAGAGTTGATTACACAACAGTGTCCGTCTTACCCTACAAGGGGCAGAGGCTTTGGCGACTGTCCGAGTTTGGTCAGAGATGAATGCCTGCAAGTGATGTGAGCAGTTTCTTATAGGAATTCTCTCTTAACCATGGAGTGGTTAAGCAGTCTGTAGGAGTTGTGTATAATTGTGCCCAGCTCCTGGAGTGGGGCTCGTGGTCAGCAGGGTGGCCAGCACACGAAGCGGAGGCAACAGAGGCCCACGAGAACCCAGGAGGAGAAAGGAACCAAGCCTTTCTTTTGTGGGGACTAAAAAAATATGAATAATTTTCCTCCCACCTTCTAAGTTCTTCATTGGGCTAATAATCAAATGTAATAGAGAGATTAACAGGAAAAAAATCAAAGTTTTAATATATGCACATGGGGAATTCACATAGGCATGAAGATTCCATGAGAATTCCCAAGACAGTGAGTCAGCATTGGGTATATTAGACATCTTTGGACAAAGGAGAACGGGGCAGGGCATAGGGTATTAGATATCACAAGTGAGAGTGGGCGATTGACAGGTAATTGAGGAAGAGCAGAACATACATGAGAGGAACATTCTTGCTAAGCAGCTCAGAAACCGTGGGGCAGAGTGGGAATCCAGCTAACAGGCTTGGCGTCTTCCTGCTGGGGTGAAGTTTTCCTCTGGTGAGTAAGCCAGGGCTTCTTTCCCAAAGCAGGTTTTCTCTAAATCCTTAGGCAGGAAAGGGGGGAGGGTCAAAGATTCTTTCTGAGGCGTTTGTTTCTTAATAAATAGCTTAAAAGCAATATCCCAAAAGGCAGCTTCAGGGTGGCACAGCTTTGGTCCCTTCACTGCCACCAGGACCTGCATGTTTCTTATCACCACTGAGCATCCGACTTGAATGGTGTGGACGATCTGCCGAGGAGCTGGTGCGTTCTGTCACCGAGCTGCGCAGGAACCTGGTCTAGAAGTCAGAAGTTGAAGGGAGGTCCTGTGATTGCTGGGGGAGCTGCCCCCCACTCTACCCACAGGCTGAGCCAGTGGATCTGTAACAACATGTGGGTACACTAAGCTACATGTTCGTTTCAAGGAATTTTGACAATTACAGAGGCATGTGTAACCCACAACCCTATCAAGTATGGGACATTTTCATCACCCAAGAAAGAGTCCTAGTGCTCCTTCAGAATTCATTCACACCACTTACCAGAGGCAACTGTTGTTCTGATTTCTTTTGCGGTAGAGTAACTTTGCCTGTT
The DNA here is from genome assembly GCA_030848825.1 of Tadarida brasiliensis. Lineage (NCBI taxonomy): Eukaryota > Metazoa > Chordata > Mammalia > Chiroptera > Molossidae > Tadarida > Tadarida brasiliensis. The sequence continues at coordinate 86,552,099 of CM061260.1, read as the reverse complement.
CTCAAACTACATAAAAATGTAATCAAACATGTACTCTTTTTTATGGCATTTCCCCCTCAGCATAATGTTTTTGAGGTTTATTCCTATTGTACATATCAGAAGTTTGTTCCATTTTATTAGGTGAGGTATGAAAGCAACATCTTTGCTTTTGGATGAGTCCTATCACCCACACAAGAACATTTAACTAAGAAGTGCTTGAGCCAGGCTTTAGGCCACTGTCCTCTCTGTAAGAGCTGCCTCTTCAGGGCTACTTTTTAAAGAGTCACTGCTTCACTTTGCGGCACAGAATCTGTTGACTTTTCCAACCCTGCAGGGCCCAAATTATTGAATTTTTAGTTGATTTATATTATGGTCCCCAGGCAGAGAGCCTTCCTTAGCAGAGCTGTGTTCCTTCCAGCTCTGCTTCCAGATTCCCAAGATCCTAAACCTTGTCTCATGAACACATACTAACATTTTGAGATTGTCTTCTAATTATCCTAGAGTTATATAAGCTTTGTTTAGCATGTGATCTGTCTTTCAAAATATCATAAATAGTGATTTTATGAAATGTTTTTCCATGACATAATAAGGATTACTGGCTGTATTAGGGTTCTCCAGAGAAACAGAACCAAAGGGTGTGTGTGTGTGTGTGTGTGTGTGTGTGTGTGTGTGTGTGTGTGTGTGAGAAGGGGTCTTTTAAAGGTATTGGCTCACATGATTATGGAGGGTGACAAGTTAACAATCTCAGGGTGGGCCAGCGGTCTGCAGATCCGAAGAGTCAATGTTGTGGGTCAAGTCCAAAGGCTGTCTGCTGGCAGAACTCCCTCCTGTTCCTTTCAGGCCTTCAGCCGACTGGATGAGGCCCACCCACATCGTGGAGGGCAGCCTGTTTTACTCAAAGTTCATCAGTTTAAGTGTCAGTTATATCTGAAAATACCCTCGCAGGAACATCCAGAATAATGTTTAACCAAATATCTGGGCACTGTGGCCTAACCAGGTTGACATAAAATTAGTAATCACTGTAGTGTTTGTTTGACTTTGCCCCCTTCCTGCCAGTTCTGCATTTTAGATCCTGCTAAAGCAACTCCACGTGTGGTGCCAAATTCAGTATCAGTTAAGGTATTTTTTCTTCTAATATAACATGGAGAGAAAGAGGAAGAGAAAGACACAGAGAGTCTCAGAACAGCAGTGACTCAGTAATAGCCTGAGCAGCCTTCCCGCGGTTGTTCTGGCGATCATTTTATTGCCAGACCCCACAGTCATCAGGGAGTCAGGCCCCATCTACTTCCACCTCATGGCCCAGGGTTGCTGTTTCAGCTCTTGCTGTTTAATCTGCATTCCAACTCGTGGGAAGGAGCGAAAGAGCACACCTCACGTTACTTCACTCCCACGGCATGGGCCAGATTCGTCGACTGCCTTTACCGAAAGACCGTTCAGGAAGTTAGCCTTAGCTGTGCCCAAATAAAAGTCTCATTACTACTGAGGAACAGTTAGAAGTATCCGTCACAACTTGGAAACCCCTTGATCAGAGAACACTGGAGGATGCAAAGAAAATTAACAAGAAAATCCTTTAGCAAGAAAACCAATCTAAAAGAAGTAGATGACAAAGGCCTCAACTAAGTGAACGGGAGAATAGAGACATGTGGTCAGATTCGCAATACGTTTTCAATGGAGAATTAATAAAATTTGGTGATTGATTGGCTCTGGAGTGGGAAGGGAAAGAACGTGTCAAAGGATAACTGTGGTTAGGAGCACGCGGCGTGTTCTAGTGTCCGGGTTTGAATTCTGGTTTGGACACTCACGGAGGGGACTTGTACAAGCTGCTTAACTCTCTTACCTTGGTTTTATTACCTACAAAGTGAGAATGATAATTCATGTCTCAAAACTTAATTGAAAGATTGACTGAAATAACATGTAAAACATCTAAGTTTAGGAAGAAAGATAAAGCGAAGTTAAAGTTTTAGGGAAAACAGACATTTAAGGGATAGGAAGAAGAGAAAAGGGACGGAAGGAGACCAGAAGAAAACTCTGAAAAGTGGGAGATGAACACAAGGAGTCACATCCAGGAAGCCAGAGTGGTACAAACCTTTTGAAGTTGAGGATGAAAGAATCCAGTAGTATAGTTAAGACGAGGGCTGAAAATAAGCTTTTTAACTTAGACTGGCTTTGTACTCATTTTGTCAACAGGCTTCTGAGGAAAACAGATATCTACCTTTTAGAGTTGTGGAAACAAAATTTGGTTAAATGGATTACCAAATTATTTGGAGTTTGGAACAATTACCAAATACTCCAGATTATTTGGAATGTTGATGAAGTAACTACCTCTGAGTTTCTAACTGTTGAGTCTAATTCCTTAAAATTCTTTAAAACTATTAATTAGCCCTGGTTGGTGTGACTCAGTAGTTGGAGTGTTGGCCCGCACACTGAAGGATCACTGTTTCGATTCCTGGTCAAGGGCATGTACCTGGTTTGCAGGTTCAATCCCGGGCCCCCATCGGGGTGCGTGCAGGAGGCAACCAGTCGATGTTTCTCTCTCTCATTGATGGTTCTCTCTCTCTCCCCCTGCTCCCTTCCACTCTCTCTAAAAATCAGTGGAAAAAAATATCCTTGGATGAGGATTAACAAACAAAACAAAAAAATCCTATGATTTAGATGTCAGTCTGTGATGAAGAGGTTCAGATTGTGTCTCAGCTTGAGGTATTTGCTTCCATTTATCTCACCACAAATTCTGTGCAATAGTGCTTTAATAGGTGATGGTTGTATGCTCTATAAAAGAAGCAGGTAGCCCAGATTCTCAGGTTATAGCTTCAGATCTATTAATTCTTAGTTCTTTATGTTAAAAGTGATTGAAAGTACTTAGTTATTCTTTACTTTCAGTGAGTATTTGGGACAGTTGGGACGATATGTGGCATCTCATGTCTTATTGCCCCAGATTCCATACTTATTTTAGCAGTGGTAATACTTGCTTCAGGGTATGTAGCATTGGGGAAAGCTTGCGGTCCCCTTCTTGGTGTTAGATTAGGGTGGCGGTCTTTGTGCTGCATTAATTGGTTGTGTAACTTTAGGCTAGTCACTGAGTCTCTGTGACTCTCCACTTGAAAAGTGGGTCAGACTGCTTACCCAGTACACCTCATCAGGTTTTATTAAGACTCCATGTGTGAAGCTCTCTTTAAATTAAGCACCAAATAAATATAAGGTAACATTATCAATTAAGCTGATCACTTGTCCTTCACTTGGTAACATAGGATCAGCATCTCTATTCCTGGACCAAATCTGCATTCCCATTGATTCAGGGATATTCTGTTCTATTCTATTCTATTCTATTCTATTCTATTCTATTCTATTCTATTCTATTCTATTCTACTCTACTCTATCCCATCCCATCCCATCCCATCCCATCCATTTCATTCTATAGAAAGTAAGAATTTCCTCATGGAAGAATATACGCTGTGTGTGCAGTGTCCTCTGTCAGCATTGCACGTTTTCAGTTTTGAATTTAGTTAAATTGTTGTTTGGGCAGTAAGATACAGAGACTGCTAGGAGCTTTTATACATTTTCTTTACACTATTAATTATATCACTGTTTTCTACATAAGTTGCAAATGACCTTATAAAGTAGCCTTATATAGAATCTCTGAAATATTAATTGACTATGAAATGGTTACAAGGTACCAATTGCAGGACTGATGCTCCTATGATTTGAAATTTTAAAATTACTACAGTCATACTTGATTTTAAGAAATGTTTAATGCTAGAGTTTCTAGGACGAGGTGGCAGCCTTGCTCATATTGTGGCAATGAGGACTCTGAGTCTTTTTCACTTGCTTCCCCATGTTTACACATGAAAGAATGGTAGCTGTTACCTTGATGCTTTAATTGTACTAGAAAAGTCAGCAAGAAAGGTGAAGAACAAGTATATTCGTCACAGTAATGTTTAGCTGTGGTCTGAGTTTTTCCAGTGTAGACGTGTGTGATCACTCCACTTCTGCCTCTTTAACTGTAGGAGAGACAGCAATTATAACTTAAAACGTTATGAGAAGGACATAAAAAGAAGTTATATATCCCCTGATGTTCAATCATGAGGAATTAGTAAAAAGGCGGGGGGGGGGGGGTTGCTTTCTGTGTTTTGGACAAAAGATGGCACTATTGCTATGCTGACTGTTTTCACCTGCAGCTTGGGCCCAGTCTTTTTAAATGCAGAAAACAGTTAAATTTAGTGATCTAATTAACACTGACCCTCCCAACAGAGTGCCAAATTTCTAATCAAGGACCTGAAGAATAGACCATGAAAGTGGAATTTATGTTTTAAAAATTGTTAGCTTGTTTTAATAGCTATGTGTAAAAATAACGTCCTCTGAGACTCAGAGATTTGCCATAGGAACAACAGGACCCCTGCCTCATGTCTTCAGTTATCGATAAGTTTGAAATACCTCAACTTGGACAGCTGTCAGGAATCCAAGGTGTTTTAGTGTTTTGTTTGTTTAGTTTTTCAAGGTCATTGAACTTATGCTTTCATTAAGATAATACTGTTTTTTCTTCAAGGTGTTAAAATCGAGTAATTATTTTCTTTTATTTTCCTGGGTCATTATACTTGACTTACTGGAAAGCTACATGGACTATAAACCTGGAAATATGAAAGTGGTCTGTCTTCTTGTGTGGGAAAGCTACACTTTCTCATCTCGTTTCTAAGCCAGTATATCTTAAATGACTCTGGGGACTTGGTTCTCTATTTTTCTCTGAGCAGACCTTTCAAGGATGGAGAAATATAGTGAAAAGCACTGAACAAAATGACAAAATGAACTCCTGAAAAATAGCTTTATTATTGATTGTACAAAGTGTTCTTTAAAAAATAACATACAAATTAAAACACTTTTCTGCGGGGTGGGAGGTGGTGCAGAGGAAGCCTTGTTGTATTGAGAGAACACGAAACAACCCGGTTTTCCTTCTTGCTCGTATTAGAGTAAGAAGACACTGGTGGACTCCTGCATGTAACTGCAGGCTTGCCTGTCATGTCGATATAGTATAGAAGATGTTATAACTCATTTGAATCTAAAATACAAGTACAGAATCTTATTCAAAACCTTTGAGGCCAGATGTGTTTCAGAATTCCAGTTTTTTATTTTGCTTTTATAAAGGTAATAATGTACATATTTGGTATATGACATCACCAGCTTCCCCTAGTAGTGTTGGGGGCAACACCCTGTAATCAAACATTAATATATTTTCAGCCAAACATATGAATAGTTATACCACAGGGGATAAGTCTTGACCATAAATAGCTTTACATCAATTTAGGTCAGATTTTGAGGCCAAATGAGTCTGCCACACGCTTGAGAAAAAGACTGTAGGTTGCAGAGCTTTTTGGGTTTCCCATCGGTTCATAGAGATGTAGACCTGAAGTGCCGTTCGGGTACACTCTGGGGACTGCCAACAATCAATGAGGTTTTCTGTTTGTAAACAGGGGAATTTTAATTTAACATTATAGTATGTTTAATGGTTTTATTTTTTAGATTATGTTTTGTTCTGTTTTAGCCACTTTATTAACTAGGTGATTCAAGCACAGAATGTATTTCAGCTGATTCCATAATACTGAAAGACGATCAAAGATTTGGGGAAATGTGTGCAGCCAGTCTCTGCCAGAAAGCAGCAGGGCATCGGGCATACATTCCGTGGCAAGGAAACCATCATTCTTTTTCTGTTAGCAGTACTTTGGGTAAAAGCATTTCCCATTCTATTTTATGCTATATTATTAATCAAGGTCAGCTTTATTTTCTACAACAGTGTTGTGAGATGGAATCTTATTTCATATTTCAAGTGGGGCTTAGCCTAATCAGCACTTAGGAGGCTTCTGAGTCTGCTTCCTTTAGAGTACTTTCCCCAGCTCTGTATTACAGTTGGACATTGTGTATTGAATAATATATAAAGCCCAAGAGAATGTCTGCTAGTTCCCATTTCTGTCTAAAGTATTAGGTTTGCCTTCTACCTAACCTGATCAGAATAATACTTTTGCTTCATCTGCCGTAGTTAGTCATGACATCTTCTGCCTTCCACTGGTAAGTATGATTAGAAAGCTCTGCTAACCCTCTTTTTAGCATCAGTTATAGTTCAATGGTAAATAATGCCAATCGTAATACAACTTGTTTTTTAGTAATTTCATGCAATATAATTAGTGGTGTAGCACAGGTGAAAACTAACCCATTACTCAGGATCTCCTCAAGCCATAAAACTTAACAGGAATTGAGAAGTCAGGGGGACACAACTTATTTGGAGAAGATTAGCAGAGAATAGCATTATGCCAAAATGTAACATGTCGCTTAGTGAGTTGTTTGGTTTTCTTTCCTCTTATTTTAAAAAATAAAAGACTAGCTTTGCATGGCACAGAGAACCCTTTACCTTCTATCAGAATCCAGACCCAACACGTCTTACTTTTCTTCTGTAATTCTGACATCTTTTCATATGGTCGTTGCCACAGCTTTGCCAGTGCATTAGTGTGACTCAAGTCTCTCTAACTTCTAAATGGTTTTTTCACCCTCCACCATTTTAAATTCCTTCCTGGGTTCCTTAAGAACTACTAAGCAGTATCTTTCTTCCATTCTTATCATTTCTCTCCTGAAGCAACACAGCCTTTCTCACACCCTACTGTCTGTCTTGCAAATACATGTATAGTCTTCTTCTTATGATTTGGTTGGAACCTTTAATAATAGTTACTAGATTCTAAAGGACTGTTTCAAAACGTGTGAATTGTTGTGGAAGCAGATGATTGATCCCAGGCACTGCTGTGGTGGTCAGGGTACTGTATATTTAGGTGCTTATATTTTAGACGTGTTAATTTTCTTTCTTTCTTTCTTTTTTTTTTTTCAAACAGAAAGGTGAAATTTTTTTCTTTCTTTTTTATTTATTGATTTTTTTAGAGAGAGAGGAAAGGAGAAGGAGAGAGAGATAGAAATATTTATGAGAGAGAGCATCGATTGGCTGCCTCCTGCATGCCCCCACTGGGGATTGGTCCCACAACCTGGGCATGTGCCCTGACTGGGAATCCAACTGGCGACCTCTTGGTGCATGGGTTGATGCTCAGCCACTGAGCCACACCAGCCAGGCTAGACATGTGTTAATTTTCATTTAGTATATTGTAAAACGCATACTAAATTTATCTTTTGATTTTTATTGGAATACCAAAAGTATTGGTTTTAAATCATTGGACTAATTTGATTATAGAGTTGTTAAATTCTCTAGCCTTAATTAAAATTGAGTACCTAGTGCCATTTATGTATCAAAGGCAACGAAACTCTTACGTGTATTGATAAATGCTAATATAGAGATAGACTTATACTTTCTGCAAAGCCAGTGGTGGACCTCAGTATGAATTGGTTCAATTAATAAAAAACATGCCTTTATGGCATAAGATAATTCTTAGTATAGAATAGTCTTGGCTGTATGAACCCTGGGAGTGATTTTTTTTCTCATTGCCTGTTTTCCTTGATCTTGGAATACAAATTATGGTATTTTTTAAATGTATAACTACTACAAGCAAAAGGATAGAAATGGTGTTTAAAGAACAGTTGTCAGCAGCAAAACAGCAACAGCCATTTGACAGGAATCCCTCACAGTTGCCCTAGGGTGTTGAGATTAACCCAATTTGTAAAAAAGCCTTCCGAAACAGTTTCCTTGTTTAGAAATTAATGAGACCAGTTAAGTTATACAAACCTAATTTTAGAAAGATAAATTATGAATGTTAGAATGAAAACAAAGCAGAAGAATCAGCCAACATTGGCAACATTCTAGAAATTAATTTAAATTTGCATCAAGCCTAAAACATATTGTTTGTGAATGATGAGGCTTCTATGTACTTTTGTACAGCTGTAATGAGAAAGGATTTTACTTACTTGATTAGGCACTGGCTTTGCTAATTATGGAGCTAGGATTTTAAAAAGTCCTTTTAATGTAAGTTTACAGATATCTGCATTCACATCTGCATATATCCCTTGCACACTACTCTAACTTTTAAAAGAAAATCTTTTATCCATTGCTGTAGTCAGTAGAAAATGATCCAGAAGGAGTGTAGCTATAACTTACACAATTGTAGCAAAATCTACTTGATTCCTTAGTGTATCATTACTAAAAAATAAAAATACCATCACTGAGTGTGTATTTGTTTTTTATTGCTGCTATAACAAAGTACCACCATCTTAGTGGCCTAAAATACCACAAATTTATTATTTTACACTTCTAGAGGTCATAACTTTAAAATCAAGGTGCTGGCAGAGTTACAGTTCCCTCTGGAAACTGTAGGGGACTGCAACAGACTGAATGTTTGTGTCCTCCCCCCCAAATTTACATATGGAACTCCCAAAGGTATTAGGTAATAGGGACTTTGGCGTTGATTAGGTTAGGAAGGTGGAGCCCTCATGAGTGGGATTAGTGCTCTTACAAAAGGGAGCAGAGAGAGCATCCTGGACCTTTCGCCATGTGAGGTCACTGGCCATCTGTGAACCAGAAGGCAGGTCTTCCCCAGATGCCAAACCTACCAGTGCCTGGATCCGGGACTTCCAACCTCCAGAACTGAGAGAAAGAAATGTTTATTGTTTAAACCACGCAGTCTGTGGTATTTTTGTTATAGCAGCCTGAACAGACTAAGCAGGGTAAAGCCAGTTGATAATCATTTCCTTACGTTTTCTAACCTCTAGCAGCAGCCTGCATTCCTTGGCTCCTGGCCTTTGGCCAGCAATCCTGGCATTCCAGCCTTAGCATCAGTCATCACCTTCCTGTCTCTGACTCTGGACTCTGCTGCTTCCCTTTGCCATTTCTGAGGATCTCTGTGATTACTTAGGTCCACTCACATAATCCAGAATAATCTTTCCATTGCAAGAAGCTTGATTTAATCACATCTGCACATACCCGTTTGCCGTGGAGATCTTTATTATGAACCTGTTACTGAGATGAGCTCTAGCTGTTTAAATATAGATGTGAGACATGGGGCTGACTGTACTTCTTCTTAAGTCATGTTCCACAACCTCGCTGGATTAGTAATTGCTCTGGGGTTGTCACCACAGCAGCAGGACTAAAAGTTTTCTAGTTTTATGTCTCAGTAGATGATCTTGCCTCCTGCTGTCCTTATCAAGGCTATCTATCATGAAATTCATTCACCGTAAAACATCCTGGTTCCCTGTTCGTGCTCCCATCCTGTTTCCCATGAAGAGCTGAACCCCATCTTTTCTTTAAAAAAATTTTTTTTTCTTTATTGATTTTAGAGAAAGAGGAATGGAGAGGGAGAAAGAGATAGAAACATTGAGAGAGAACATTGATTGGCCACCTCCTGCATGCCCCCCACTGGGGATCGGGCCCACAACCCGGGCATGTGCCCTGACCGGGAATCGAACTGGTGTCCTCTTGGTGCATGGGTCAACGCTCAACCACTGAGCCACACCAGCTGGGCTGAACCCCATCTTTTCAAAAGCTAACTTCTCCATTTGCAGTCTGAAGCCTGGGGCTGCCCTTTGGGACCTGTACTTACAAATGTAAGTGAAGTCTTCCCTTTCACACAGACAACAAACAGACAATAAACCTTCCTTCCCACCATCTCCGCAGCTACACTCTCATCTGGTGAAGCCTTCTTAATTTCTTTTTAAATTTCTGCCTCCCTTTAAATATAAGCATTCTCTGAGTGTCTGTCTTTAGTCCACTTTTTTTTTTCTTGCTCTTTTCCTGGGAAATCCTTCTTATTCCCATGACTTCAGCTGTTACTGAGCCGTAACCGCTTTCCTGAAGTTCAGCTGCTCCATTCCGCCTGTCCATATGCTCCACCCAATACGTCCAAGACCAAGCCATTACTTCATGTTCCACCCCCATCCTCCTGTCCTTAAAAGACCAATCAGCAAACCAGTCAAATACACTCTCTGCCTTTCCCTGTTGATTGGTGTGATTACCATTTTCCTAGTCATCCAGGGATACCTTAGAAAGAAATAGCTGTAAGGCTAGAAAACATGCAAAGTTATTGCAGTCCGAGCCAGAGTAAAGGTTAGTTTCAAGTATGTAAGCTCCCTTGCCCTCAGACCCCATGGCTTGCTTTTAATGTGCCTAACCAATCTAATGCATTTTCCTGATTGCACACAGGTCTGCGATTAAGGCGCTACGTCCTGGAGGGTTACTTGTGTACTCTACGTGCACTCTTTCCAAGGCAGAAAATCAGGATGTGGTCAGTGACATTTTAAAGTCCTGCAGTAACATCATGCCTGTGGACATTAAGGAAATGGCAAGGACTTGCTCCCAGGACTTCACATTTGCTCCTACCGGCCAGGAATGTGGACTCTTGGTGATTCCAGAAAAGGGCAAAGCCTGGGGCCCAATGTATGTAGCCAAATTGAAAAAATCATGGACTGTATGAAATGAGTGGTGTGAATTTTGGAAACCTTATCAGTGTACTATTGTATTTGTTTTTCTGGACTCTCTACATGTGAACATTTAAATAATTATGGAGTCAGTTTCCCTGGGTCTGTTTTTAATCCCATTTAGTTAATGCTCTAGCATCTCAGAGTTTGGTCTTGAGAATTTTCCAGGTGTATATTTTTCCTAGAAAGATATCTACAGCAATGATTTAAGGTGGTGCAGATGGTGTTTGTTCTGTATAATAAATCTGCTGTCTTTTACTTGGCATTTTGCAGTTAAATTAATCTACGTGGTTTTGTGCATAAGATGTTTAGAAATACATCAGATGTTTAGAAATACATCCTATCCATGATGTTGGTATTTTGAACCTTTAAAAATGCACATTTGTTGGCCCTCTTCTAATTTTTCTCCTTACCAAATATGCAGATTCTTTCAGTTTTCCTCCCTCTTTTTCTGTAAGAACTGATTGGTATTCTGAGACTAACTTCTTAAGCAATACTATTTCTAGTTCTAGCAAAGTAAGTTTCTTATTTGCTAGGTTGTTTTTTTGTTAAGGACTATCTTCTGTTTACTGCAAAGGTCAGTGACTCTATTGACACCAGCTTTATTTCTCCCCGTTTTCTGTATTCACACATACAAACCGAAAGGGTAAATTATGTTGAAAGGCCATGAGAACAGCAGATTCACATGCGCATGTTTGACTTTCGACATTCAGCTCGTAGAATAATGGAGTCTATCCAGCAGACTATAAAGCAAGTACTTGAAACAAAACCAGGATGATTAATAACTGCAATCACTGAACTATATTTGGAGAGTTTTGTTACATAATTGCAGTTATAATGAGCACTACAGAATCTGATTATCTTACAGTTGCAATCTGGAGGGGCTTTTTAGTCACTCTGTTATGAAATGTTATCTGAGAGCATGATGTCACATATTAATGCACCAGAGGGAGATGCCGGATGAGAGTGGATTATACTAGTACCAAAACCCAACACATTTACTGAGTGGCTCTGTCTGTTTACATATATCTTGGGAATACTGTGCACATTTCTGTATATTTACTTAGGGTTTTAGTTTCAAGTTTGGATCACGTGTTTTCTCTAGAAATTGCTTCACTTAGAGTCCAAACATATTTTTCCAAGTGTTAAAAAAAAAGTATGCAGCACACTTCAAAAGATTGTGTCTATTTGGAAATTAGTTTTTAAAAATAAATAAACTCTGACTATATAAATACAAAATTCTGCTGAAGTTGAATCCTTTCGAACTGTGTATTCTGTGCATGTAAACTAGAGACTGAGTACTCATTAACTTTTTTTTTGCAAACATGTGTAACTGGGTTCCTGTAACTGGGAAGTTCTATGAAGAGTATTTCTTCTATTTTTTTTGGAACACTTCATGAATTTGCATGTCATCCTTGAGCAGGGGCCGTGCTAACCTCTATATCGTTCAATTTCAGTCTGTGCGCTGCCGAAGCGAGCACAACCTTTTTTTCTTTATATCTAATCAATATGTTTAAAGAAAAGCTGGATCTCTTAGACTCAATCAGATATACTGGGTTAGTACAGAAGAATAATGATAATGGAAAGAATTTACTTGTGTATATGTCTGTGTGCTTATTAGTTTTTTTTCAATTTGAAATCCTGTCTTCAGATACTATAGGTTTAAAAAGCACATTCATTCTGAGTAGGTTAATCACAAAGTAAATTTTCACAGTGCACTTTGTTGAATGTCATTTTCCCAACACAACACTATGAAGTCTATTCTGAGTACTCAGTGTTCCATTGGATTAGACGTTCCTATTATTACTGAAAAAGTGTAAAACTTATATGTGTGTGTATCTCACTTTATTATTAACAATAATTATAATGAAACAGCTGACATTTATTGAGCATCAAATATTTGATTAAGATATATATATACACACATACACACACACACACACACACACACACATATCTTTTAAACAATTTCAGGAGTGTATCGTAACCACTTTTTGTGAATGAGAAAACCCAAGCTCAGTGCTATTCGTAGCTTGCCATGGTTGTAAAGGTTGATCCAGGTTAAACTAGCTCCAGGGGCCGGGCCCTTCTGCCTACACTATGCTGTCTCACAGGATCCAGCTTATAGAGACCCTGAAGATTATCAACTGGCTTTACCCGTATTCTCCATTGCTCAGTTTTCTAATGCAATTCCCTATTCCCAGGGCATCCAGGGTTAGTCAATATTTGGGGTGAAAAACCTTTGAAATATTTCAGGGTGTGTTCTAAAGAAGTACTTCTTGTGATCGTCATACCCGAAAATATCCAAGGAGGTATTCTGTGCCTTCCTTTTCTTTGCAGATGCTGAACTGAAGAATAGAAATTTGGAGCTGCCTTGCAATGTCAATTGAAAAGCAAGGAGTAATTGACATTACTTTCTGTGGCAATGAGATACTTTCAAAATAGCTTTATAAAAATTTAGGTTGCTTACCAACACATTAACTTCTCTCTGCCATCAGCACAATGCACAGCCACTAGTTTCAGAAATAGACTGTGAATAAATGTAATGCATTTAAATGGTGTGTACTGAATTTTTAAAGCATCAGATATTATCTGTGGTTTGGAATCAAGGCAGTCTACCATCCTTTATCCAATTACATATATCCATATAGCCTTATGCTCAAGATTGCATGTTACCCCCTTAGCAATATTGTGAAAAATATCCTTTTATACACTGTGAGTAGGCATAAAATAATAGAGACCAGAACACTTGCTACATGACTAAATAAAGTAATCGCAAATCTAATAGGCCTGGATCCAACTAGGCTGTATCTTGGGAGATGAGCATCAGATAATCTGCATAGGCTAATGCTACTTATCTGGAATACAAAGAGAAAATCGGAACCAATAGCAACACTTTTATTAGATACCGGAAAGTCTTTTGATGCAATTGAATGGGCTACTTGTATTATGTGCTAGGTAAATTTGGCTTTGGGGACAAATATAACAGCACAACTTATTTTCAACCCATTTGTGTGGTTCAAATCAATGGTTTATAGTCTCCCTTTCCTTGCCTTATTGCCGCGTTGTGGAGGGAAGAAAGGATGATGCCATTACTGATGCTGCTTTTCAGGCTGGCAGTGGAGCTATAATACCACCCGGGTCCCCCGGGTGTCTGAGGAATATCCAGATGAAGGTTCATAAGTTAACTAATATCTGCTGATAATCTACTACTCATTCTGAAAGCCCTAACAGCATCTGTCCTGAAAACATTAAAAGTAATGTCATAATTTGAAATGGCTTCAGGCTGCAAAGTCATTGGGAGTGAATCAGAAATACTATTTTTACAAATGAATGTTTTCATATTTTTCGAGTAAGTACCCAAAAGAGGAATTGCTGGATCATATGGTAGTTGTATTTTTAATTTTTAAAGGAACCTCCATACTGTTTTCCATAATGGCTGCACCAGTTTACATTTCTTGAACACCTGAAATTTATATAATGTTATTAATCAATGTTACCTCAATAAATTTAATTTTAAAATACTATCTTGATAGAATAGTTTCTATTAATATTACTTATTGTGTGACATTTAAAATAAAATGAAAAAGAATTGATTTGGGATTCTCATTAGGGAATGCTTAAACAATAGAGTAAAAAAAAAAATTTGTTTTTTAATTGACCTGTAATTTAGTGCTAAGGTTTTTAAGAAATAGCTTTCACTAAATCTAGGGGGAAGAAAGCCCGGAAGAGTGTATACTTCTTTTAAAAAGTTAATTAGCTCAATCAAATATTAACTCCATACCTTTCTGTAACTTTTCATAAATGAAGGAAGTAATTTCCTCAGTCATGTGAGACCATGTAGTCATGTTGGGATTGTGCGAAAGCATATGCTACCTTAGGAAAAGGACGCTCGCCTCACTGCAAGCTGTCTGATGGAGTACGTCATGACTCAGTTAAGCTTGCTATGGCTTGTCAAAAGGAATTTTCCGCTGCATATTGCTGTGGGAGAGCCTGTTACACACAAATAACTGTAGGCCTGGCAGAATCAACAGAGATTAAAAACAGGTAGCCTGTTGAAAAATAAGAAACAGGACTATAGCACCCAGCTATTTCCTAGTTCTTAAAAACAAGTAGGAGTGCAAGTGAGGATATTAACAAGAAGGAACAAAGTTAAGAGGGATTAGCATTGGTGACAGGAGAAGAGGGCCTGGGCTTATTTCGGTTTATAATTATCAGGTTATAGAGAGAGTCCTCATTTACTCACCCGAACAAGGTGTTAACGACCTTTCCAACGTGGTAAACCTTTCTCCCATTCTGGTGTCGCAGTAATCACTGGCATGAGGGATGGAGGAATGAGAGGACCAAAGAACTTGTGCTGACTCATGAATTGTTAGTAGGGAAGGATTACTGTCGCTTGCAGCTCAGAGCTGCCAACTCTTAAGGAAAGTGGGGACATGATGCTACTGGAAATCGTTTTGTGTGATGTGTGATGTGTGATGTTTTTAGCCCCGAACAGCCAACGTAACCATACTGATAGACATCCCTCTGGATCTTAAAAAAATATTACATGTAAGTCTTAGATTATAACAGATGTGTTTAATAAATTCAACAGATGTACACAAACTATCTATACTCTTCAATAAAAAAAGATACTTTTTTCATCTAGTACAGATGATGATCTCTGTTAAAATTTCCACGTGAAGCTATATCTATGCCCATAGATGGATTGTTTTTAGCTGTCTAGTTAACCTGACCACATAGAATTAACTCAGCAGGTTCCTTTTGCATCCCACAGTATTGAGTTGGCTGAAGCAACTTGATACAGTTTCAGAACAGGTGATTTTTTAAGTAAAAGAATGGTTCTGAAGAGGTTGAAGTGGGATCTGGAGCATCACTCTGGGTTAGGGTCTAGAACGAGTCGGTCAAATATGTTTCAGAAGCGAAGGACACCATGATAGGCCTGAAGGGTTTAGGACACACCGAAAGCACATTACTACTCCCAACAAAGTGTATGTGTGCATCTATCTGGTCACATCCCCTATATCCACTGAGGATGTTAGCATCTAGCTCATATCTTCTCCATTGCAACCCCTGCCATAGGCTGAATTGAACATCTCTGGAACACTTGTCCCATATCCAACTTTCCTGATTACTGCCTCTCCCTCAGTGGCTTTTGTCTCCAGCAATTCACATTGAACTGGCCTTCCCTAGAACTTGGCATTACCCAGGAGCCACAATCTCCAACTGACCTTTCTACATGATGGAAATTTTTTATCTGCCCTGTCCAATATGGTAGCCATGCATGTCTATTGAGCACTTGAAATGTGGCTAGTGTGATCGAGGAACATAATTTTAATTTCAATTAATTTAAATGTAAATAGCCACATATCTAGTGGCCTCTGTATTGGATAGCAAAGATCTAGAATTTCTCCATTTAGGAAAATTTAATCTCAGTACCTGTGTTCTTCTAGATCTCTTACTCTCATATTCTCATTAAACTACAATCTAATTTCCTTGACACCTGTAGCTTTTACACCTTCATTCCCTAAGACTATCCTCTCCTCTCCTGGTCTCCTTTCCTTATTGATCCTGGACACTATAGTTGATGCCCTAAAACTTTTTTTAAAAGTATATTTTTTATTATTATTTTTCAATCCTCGCCTGAGGATATTTTTCTCTTTATCTTCAGATAGAGTGGGAGGGAGGGAGAGAGAGGGAGAGAGAGAGAAACATCGATGTGAGAGGGAGACATTGACTGGTTGCCTCCTGCAAGACCCTGACCAGGGCCGGGGATGAACTGCAACTGAGGTACGTGACCTTGACCTGACTCGAACCCGCAGCTCTTTGGTCTGTAAGGTAATGCTCTAATCGCTGAACCAAAATGGCCACGGCAAAAAATATATATTTTTATTGATTTTTTTTTAAGAGAGAGAGGAAGTGGGAGAGAGAGATAGAAACATTGATGAGAGAGAACCATTGATCAACTGCCTCCTGCATGCCCCCCACTGGGGATTGAGCCCACAACTGAGGCATGTGCTCTGACCAGGAGTTGAACTGGCAACCTTTCAGTGCATGGGATGATGCCCAACCAACTGAGCCACACTTACCAGAGCAATGCCCTAAAACTTTCTCACAGTACTTTCATCTCCTTCATGCTCTTGCATTCCACTGCATCTGATTTTTAAACTTGAAACTCTAGATTGATCCAATAGTCCATGTCTCTACTGATATACTTAGATAGCTGAGCATTGTTTGGAAAAAAAGAAAATCATATAGTAGTGCAGATTGATGTCACTACAAATTCATGCTCACCTGCCTCTCTTAGGACTTTTACACTGCTCAGTCACTTTGGCTCTTTTTTGTCCAGCTTCCTTTTCCATTCTCAGTGAGTTTTCCAAACTTCTACTGTTCTCTACAACTCTCCTAAATAAACTCTCTTCTCTTTTCTCTCAGAAGATGCCCCTGCCTCCTAGTTTCCTCTGAAAATTGTGGCCATCAGAGTGAGTGCCCTTAATCTTTCCTGATGCATACTCTTCATTTTATTTGGAAGCACCACCATCCATCTGGCCTCACAAGTCAGAAACCAGGAAGTCATGTTTAGTTATGTTTCCTCTTTCTCACCTTCACTTCTAAATAATAACCAAGTCTTACTTTTTATATTGTTCTCTCTTATTACTCAGTACCATTGGCATTACCCTCGTTGAGGCCATCTGGCCTATTAAATTTTCTTCCCACTTCATCTTCCCACCTGCTGCTTCACACCTCACAATCCACACTATTGCTGCCGAAGGGCTCTTCTTCTTTTTTTTTTTCCATATGAGTCTTTTATCGCATCTTTAAAATATCGCAAATAAGTGTGAAAATCATTCGGCATCTTGGTGTTTCTATAGCTGGACAACTTAGATCTTATTCATCAGCCTGCTGAACTGTTCCTTTTTCAGTAACATAGATACTATCCAAAAATTTTCTGATATCCTTGTTTTTAACTGCCGTGGTTTGCTGAATCAAAGCAGCTGAATTTGATACAAGTTCAATGTCCTTTCCTTCAAGAATCAACTCATCTTTCTGGGCTTGAGATACTGAACAAGCAACACCTGACCTCATCTGAACTCTGCGGATGTATTTTTCGCCCAAGAAATTTCTGATTTCAACAAGAGAACCATCTCCTGAATAACGACGTTGATGGGGAAGTGAGCATACACAGACCTCATCTTGTAACGGAAGCCCAGTGTAACACCCTTGCTCATGTTCTGCACATGACTGCAGATAGTGCGGACGGTGGCCAGTTCCTTTCTATTTCCCCACCATTTGTCAACCCGGAGCCTCTTCTTTTTCTTTCCAAGGACACTGAGTTCTACATTGATGTGGTTGAAGTCCCTCCGCAGGGTGCCTCTGGGGCCCTTCACAATAACTGTGTGTGCCTTCAGAGTGATGTCGACATTTTCTGAGATGTCGACAGTCTGACTGCTGAGAATGGTCTTCATCCTCACAGTAGATGCGGCAAAGAGCTGAAGGGCTCTTCTTACAACAAAATCCCAACATGTCATTACCCTTCTTTAAGTTCTTCAATGGTTCCCTGTTGCCTACAGGATGAAATCTGAACCCTTAGTATTTCATTTTAGGTCCTCTAGCTTTGAGATCTGCATCTCTCTCTCACACTCTCACTCTCTCTCTCTCTCACACAACTGCATCCTCTTTAACTTAATCATAATTTGAATAAACTTATGGAGGAAACCCAATATCACAATATTTAAGGTGTCCCAGCTTGAGGCGGTTCCAAAATGGCAGCAGGTTAAGTGGAAGCTACACTCACCACCTCCCAGGACCAAACTAGAATTACCACTAAAATTGAGAGCAATAAACCTGAATAACTAACTGAAAACTACCTGAAGAGAAGTCTTATAACCAAGGATTTACAGAAAAAGCCACATCAGGACTGGTAGGAAGGGCCAAGATGTGAAAAGGGCTGACTCCACTCCCAGAGGCGGCAGTTGAGGTTCCAGAGGGATATCTCATTTGCAAAGGTTCCCCCCGAGAAGAATGAGGTCTCAAATCCAAGCAAGTCTCCCTAGCCCAAAGCACCAGAACCAGGAAAAGGCACCCAAAAAACATCTGGCTATGAATATCAGCAGGGATTCTGTCCACCTGGGAGAGTCAAGAGACTGCTAGAGACACATGTGCCCTCTTCAAAGGCCAGTGCACAAAATCTTGTTTGCAGCCACTCACTCTGGGCTCCTTTTGAGGGAGTGTATAGTGGAATAGAGTTGCGTGAGGAGACACTGGGGTTTGTGGCTATGGGGAGATAGCTGAAGGAAAAGCTACCAGGATCTGTGTTCCACACTGCAGATGCCATCTTTCTTGGGTGGAGCACTCCCCTCCTTACGCATCAGCCTGGGGAGATGCAGCCCTCTGTACTCCCTTTAGCCTCGCCCTGCAGAGCTTGTGCCCTGCTGAGGAGTCAGTTGCCTGGGCCCGGATGTAGCGGTCTGGCCAGACTCAGGGTGTCAGTGACTGAGTTTTGTGGCTTTGAGGTGGTGGTTATTTCTCTCCTGTTCCTGCAAACCTGATTGGCACCTACCCCTCACAGGAGATCAGCTAGTCCCATTCTGTGGGTTCCTGGAGGCCCCAATTCCTGGTAGCTCCACATGGCTGAGGTCTGGGCAGAATCCAGGACACACTGAGTTATGTGGTTCTTGGGCATTGGCTACTCTCCCTAACCTCCCGAATCCTGACCAGCACCTTTTCCTCATGGGAGATCCACTAGCCCCATCCTCCAGTCTCCCAGTAACCAAGTCCTGCTGAGATGGGGCTCCAGGCAGAATCGAACAGACTGAGTTATGTGGCTCGAAGGATGGGAGTATTTCCCTTATACACCCAACCGGTACAGAGCCATCCCTTCATATGGCCAAATCTTGGTCTGTTTGGGCCTGATAAACTCTGCTGGCCTCACCCTGAAGACTTCTTGAGGCACTAACCCCACCAAAAAGGTGTGTAAACACCCAGAGGGTGGCAGCTACACTCGGTATACCCCGGGATATTTGCTGAGTGGCCTCAGACCCAGCAATGGCACCAAGTTTGAACCTGTATCAAGCTAGTAAACACCACTTGCCTCTACCTGGCGACTCACTGAGAACCTACCTCATGCAATTTGAGAACCACCAGAGGCTCTTTCAGGCAGCTGGCAGGTGGAGGCAGGCAGAGGCAGATCTTGGGGTATCTTGGGACTTTTGCTGACCTGGCCCTGGGTCTGGTGCTGGTAAAAGCTAGCCTTGGTATGCAGCTTAGTCCTTTCCCCACACACTCAGGCCCAGGAGAGGCAGCTTCAAACTGTGGATCATTTTGTAGATCCAAACAGGTTGCCCAGGGCCAGTCACAAGCAGCAGCTGACATTGGTCTGCACCACAGTCTTTCCCAATAGGTCCAAAAACCAAAACATCCAGTGGCCAGCTTCAGACAATATCAGAGCAGGATCCAATTAGCTTCACAAGTGGCATACCCGAAGGGAGCTCTCTGCAGGCACAAGATCCTGCTGAGGCAAATTCCACTTTGTGTGGTCAGCGCCTGCACAGCAGCTCACACACTGTGGTCAGGGTTGATTTTCACAGTCAGCCAGCCTGTGAATCAACCCCATGCACAAATGGGCCAACAGCAGGAGGGTGCACATAACCCACACAAGGGAAATTCCTGACCCACCGAGCTCAGTTGATCAAAGAGAATGCACCACTCTGTCTCACAAGACACCTACTATATAAGGCCACCCTACCAAGAGTTGGAGTCATAGAAGATCTAAATAATACATAAAAACAAACACCAAGAAGTAACCAAAATGGGGAGACAAAGAGAAATGCCCCAATGAAAGAACAGGAGAAATCTCTAGAGAAAGAGATAAATGAAATGGAGGCAAGCAATTTATCAGATATAGAGTTTTTAAAAAATGGTTATAAGGATGCTCAAGGAACTTAGTGAGAACTATAGCAGCATGAAAAAGGACATAGAAACCTTAAAAAAGAACCAATCATAAAAGAAGAATACAATATCTGAATTGAAGAACACACTAGAAGGAATAGCAGTAGGTTGGAGGAAGCAAAAAGGATTGAATTAGAGATTTGTAAAACAAGGTAGCAGAAAACACCCAATTAGAGCTGCAAAAAGAAAAAAATTTTTAAATTATGAGTCCCTGGCTGGGTGGCTCAGTTGGTTATAGTGTCAGCCTGTACACTGAAATGTTGTGAGTTTGATTCCTGATCAGGACACATACCTAGGTTGCAGGTTCCATCCCTGGTCAGGGCACATATGGGAGGCAACTGATCAACATTTCTCTCTTTCTCCCCCTTCCCCCCCCCCGTCTCTCAAAAAAAAAAAGGTAGTTTAAAGGACTTTGGTAAAACATAAAGCATAACAACAGCTGCACCATAGAGGCACCAGAAGGAGAAAAGAGAGAGCAAGGGATTGAGAGCCTATTTGAAAGATTAATGACTGAAAATTTCCCTAATCTAGTGAAGGAAAAAGACACACAAGTCCAGGAAGCACAGAGTCCCAAACAAGATAAATCCAAGAGGCCCACACCAAAACACATCATAATTAAAGTGGCAAAGGTTAAAGAAACAGAGAGACTCTTAAAAGAATCAAGAGAAAGACAGTTAATTACATACAAGGGAGTTTTCGCAAAAGAAATATTTAAGGCCAGAAAGGATTGGCATAAAATATTTAAAGTAATGAAAAGCAAGAACCTACAACCCACTTTATCCAGAAAGGCTATCATTTAAATTTGAAAGAGTAATAAAGAGATTCACAGACAAGAAAAAGCTAAAGCAGTTTGTTACCTCCAACCCAGTATTACAACAAATGTTAAAGGGTCTTCTTGGAGGAGGAGAAGAAAAAGAAGAAGAAGAAGAAGAAGAAGAAGGAGGAGGAGGAGGAGGAGGAGGAGGAGGAGGAGGAGGAGGAGGAGGAGGAGGAGGAGGAGGAGAAGAAGAAGAAGAAGAAGAAGAAGAAGAAGGAGGAGGAGGAGGAGGGGGAGGGGGAGGGGGAGGGGAGAGCAACATAATGGAAAGAATAAAATGGCAATAAATATGTACCTATCAACAATCACTTTAAGTGTAAATGGTTTCAATGCTCCAATCAAAAGACATAGGGTAGCTGAATGAATAAGAAAACAAGACCCATATATATACTGTCTGCAAGAGACCCACCTGAGAACAAAAGAAACAGACTGAAAGTAAAAGGATGGACAAAATATTTCATGCAAATGGAAAGGAAAAAAAAAAAAAAGCTGGGGTAGCAGTACCTATATCTGATAAAATAGATGTTAAAATAAAAGCTATAGTAAAAGAAAAAAAGAACACTACAAATTGATAAAGGGAGCAATCCAACAAGAGGA
Source organism: Tadarida brasiliensis (assembly GCA_030848825.1). Lineage (NCBI taxonomy): Eukaryota > Metazoa > Chordata > Mammalia > Chiroptera > Molossidae > Tadarida > Tadarida brasiliensis. Next base: position 86,530,375 of record CM061260.1, on the reverse strand, counting down.
TATAACCCTTGTAAACACTTCTCCACCCAATATAGGAGCACCTACATAGGTAAAGCAAATGTTGATAGATATAAGGGGAGAGACTGGCAGTAATACAGTCATAGTAGGGGATTTTAATACCCAATTGACATCAATGGATAGATCTTCCAGACAGAAAATCAACAAAGAAACAGCAGCCTTAAATGACACTAGATCAGATGGATTCAATTGATGTCTTTAGAACATTTCACCCCAAAGCAGCAGAATACACATTATTTTCAAGTGTACATGGAACATTCTAAAGATACCACGTGTTAGGACGTTAACAAGTCTCAATAATTTTAAGAAGATTGAAATTATATCAAGTATCTTCTCTGACCATAATGTATGAAACTAGAAATCAAACACAAGGAAAAATAAAACTGAAAAACACACAAAGGCATGGAGGCTAAATAACATTTTACTAAACAATGAATGAGTTAAAAGTGAGATTAAGGAAGAAATAAAAATATACCTTGAAACAAATGAAAATGAGAATAAGACAACCCAAAATCTGTGGGACATAGGAAAAGCAGTCCTAAAAGGGAAAGTCATAGCATTACAGGCCTATCTCAAGAAACAAGAAAAATCTCAAATAAACAATCTAACTTTACACTTAAAAGAACAACAAACAAAGCCCAAAATGAGTAGAAGAAAGAAAATAATAAAGACCGGAGCAGAAATAAATGAAATAGAATCTTAAAACACAATACAAAAAAAATTAATGAAAGCAAGAGCTGGTTCTTAGAAAAGATAAACAAGATTGACAAACCTTTAACCAGACTCATCAAAAAAAAAAAAGAGAGAGAGAGAGAGAGAGAGTGAAGGGAGAGAGGACCCAGATAAATAAAATTACAAATGAAAGAGGAGAAGTAACAACTGACACCAAAGAAATACGGGAATTGTAAGAAAATATTATGAACAGCTATATGTCAATAAAGTGGACAATCTGGAAGAAATAGATAAATTCTTAGAAACATACAATCTTCCCAAACTGAATCAGGAAGAACCAGAGAATTTAAATAGACATATTGTAACTAGTGAATTGAAGTAGTAATAAAAAAAAAAACTCCCAACAAATAAAAGCCCTGGATCAGATGGCTTCATAGGTGAATTTTATCAAACATTCAAAGAAGAACGAACACCTATGCTTCTCAAACTATTTTTAAAAATTCAAGAGGAGGGAAGCCTCCCAAGCTCATTTTACGAGGCAAAGATTATCCTCATTCCAAAACCAGATAAAGACACTACAAAGAAGGACAATTATAGGCCAATATCCCTGATGAACATAGATGCTAAAATCCTCAACAAAATGTTAGCAAACCAGATCCAGCAATAAATTAAAAAAGATCAATGTCCATACTCAAGTGGGATTTGTTCCTGGGATGCAAGGTTGGTACAATACTCGGAAAACAATAAATGTGATGCACCACATAAATAAAATGAAAAATAAAAATCACATGATCATATCAATAGATACAGAAAAAACATTTTTTTTTTATCCTCACCTGAGGACATTTTTTCATTTTTTGTCCAGATAGAGTGGGAGGGAGAGAGAGGAAGAGAGAGAGAGAGAAACATCGACGTGAAAGGGACACATCGAGTGGCTGCCACCCGCACGACCAACCAGGGCCGGGGACAAACTGCAACCGAAGTACATGCCCTTAGCGGGAACCGAACCCAGGTCTCTCTGGACCGCAGGCCGACGCTCTAACCGCTGAGCCAAACCGGCCAGGGCCAGAAAAAACATTTTATAAAATCCAGCACCCATTTGTGATAAAAACTCTCAGCAAAATAGAAATAAAGGGAACATACCTCAACATAATGAAGACCATATATGACAAATCCACAGCCAACATCATATTCAATGGGCAAAAAGTACAAGTGTTTCCCTTAACATTGGGAATAAGACAGGGATGTCTGCTTTTACCACTCTTATTCTTAGTAGTAGTCCTATCCACAGCAGTCAGACAACAAGAAGAAATAAAAGGCATCTAAATTGGAAAGGAAGAAATAAAACTGTCATTATTTGCAAATGACATGAGACTATATAGAAAGAACCCTAAAGATTCCACCAAAAAACTCCTAGAACTGGTAAATGAATTCAGTAAAGGAGCAAGATGCAAGATAAATATCCAGAAATGAGTTGCATTTTTTTGGTTAATTCTTGCCTCAGAATGTATTTTCCATTGATTTTTAGAGAGAGTTGATGGGAGGGGGAGAGAGAGACAGAGGGAGAAAGAGAAACATCAATGTGAGAGAGACACATTGATTGGTTACCTCTTGCATGTTCCTGTACTGGGGCTGGGGATTGAACCTGCAACTCAGGTATGTGCCCTTGACTGGGAATCAAACCCATGACCCTTTGGTGCATGGGCTGATGCTTTAACTACTGAGCAATACCAGCCAGGGTGAAAAGTCAGTTGCATTTTTATACACCAATAGTGAACTATCAGAAAGGGAAACTAAGTAAACCATACCATTTACAATTACATCAAAAAAATTAAAAAACCTAAGAATATATTTAACCAAAGGTGTAAAAGACCTGCACTGGGGAAATTATGTGACACTGAAGAAAGAAATTGAAGAAGATGCAAATAAGTAGATGTCTATACCATCCATGTTCATGGATAGGAAGAATTAACATCATTAAAATGTCCATACTACCCAAAGCAATATATAGAATTGCTATCAAGATACCAATGGCAGCCCAGCTGGTGTGGCTCAGGGGTTGAGTGTCAACCCATGTACCAAGAGGTCGCCAATTCGATTCCTGGTCAGGGCACATGCCCAGGTTGTGAGCCAGATCCCCAGTGTGGGGGCATGTAGCAAGTGGCCAATCCATGTTCTCTGTCATTGATGTTTCTCTCTCTCTTTCCCTCTCCTTTCTTTCTCTCTAAAAAAAAAAAAAAAATTAATAAAGAAGAGAAAAAAAATTTTTTTAAAAGATACCAATTTCGTATTTCATAGAACTAGAACAAATATACCAAAAATTTATATAGAACCACAAATACCCCAAATAACCACAGCAATCTTGAGAATGAAGAACAAAGGGAGGAATCACACTACCTGATATCAAACTGTACTACAAGGCTACTGTAATTAAAACAGCATGGTACTTGCATAAAAACAGACATGTAGATCAATGGAATGGAATAGAAAGTCCAGAAATAAACGTACACCTTTATGGTCAATTATTATTCAACAAAGGAGCAATAGCATACAATGAAGTAAAGATAGTCTATTCAATAAATGGTGTTGGGAAAATTGAACAGGTACATGCAAGAAAATGAAACTAGACCACTTTATTACAGAATAATAAACTCAAAACAGATTAAAAACTTAAATGTTAGACTCAAAACCATAAAAATCCTAGAAGAAAACATAGGCAGTAAAATCTCAGAAATTTCTCACAGTAATGTTTTTATTCTGATATATCTCTTCCAGCAAGAGGAACAAAAGAAAAAAAATAAATCGATGGGACTACATCAAACTAGAAAGTTTCTGCACAGCAAAGGAAACCATTTACAAAATGAAAAGACAACCCACTGAATGGGAGAATATATTTGCCAATGATACATCTGATAAGGGATAAATGTATAAAGAACTTATACAACTCAACACCAGGATGACAAACAATCCAATTAAAAATGGGCAAAAATGGACATAGACAACAGTGCCATGAAGGGGGGGTGGGGGGTGGGAGTGGGGAGGGAGAGTATCAATGGAGGGAAAGGAGGGACATCTGTAATAAAAATTTAATTCATTAAAATAAAAATAAAAATAAGAACATCATGGGAAAACAACAACAACAAAAAATGGGCAAAGGACCTGAATAGACACTTCTCCAATGAGGACACACAAATGGCCAATAGGCATATGAAAAGATTCTCAACATCACTAATTATCAGAGAAATGCAAATTAAAGCCACAATGAGATATCACCTCACACCTGTGAGAATGTCTGTCATCAGTAAATCAACAAACAACAAGTGTTTGTGAGGTTGTGGAGAAAAGGGTACCTTTCACTGTTGGTAGGAATGCATTTTGGTGCAGCCTCTGTGGAAAGCAGTATGGAGTTACCTCAAAAAATTAAAAATGGAACTTCCTTATGACCCAGCAATTCTACTTCTGGAAATATATTAGAAGAATCCCAAAATACTGATTCAAAAGAATATATGTACCCCTATGTTCATTGCAGTGTTATTTACAATAGCCAAGAGGTGGAAGCAGCCAAGTGCCCATCAGTAGAAGGGATAAAAAAAGCTGTGGTACATTTACACAATGGAATACTACTTGACCGTAAAAAGAAGGAAATCTTAACTTTTTCGACAAAATGGATGGACCTGGAGATTATTATGCTAAGTAAAATAAGCCAGTTGGAGAAAGAAAAGTACCATATGATTTCATTTATATGTGGAATCTAATGAACAAAATAAACTAACAGAGTGGAGACAGACCCATAGATACAGAAAACAGACTGACAGCTGTCAGAGGGGAGGGTGTTGGAGGCTGGGTAGGAAGGGTGAAGGGATTAAGCAAAGAAAAAGAAGTAAGACTCATGGACACAGACAACAGTGTGGTGGTTACCAGAGCGAAAGGGGGGTAAGGGGAGGTAAAAGAGGGTAAAGTGATGCAAAGAGACTTGACTTGGGGTGGCAAACACACAATACAATATACAGATGATGTATTATAGAATGATACACCTGAAACATACATAATTTCATTAACCAATGTCACCCCAATAAATTCAATAACAAAAAAAGAGAAAAAATGAACAAATTTAAAAAGTGTCCCAATTTATTGGTTGGGATACCATTTAAGTAACTTTTTTTTTTTTTTTTGCTCTATAATTAGTTAGAGTTCTATTAGAGGACCTGATGTTATTTTTTTATCTAAATGTTGTAGACATGTAAAGTATAGTCTTTTTGTTCTTATACTCCTATGTGAAAACAATATAGGTATATTTTTGGCTGCAATGCTTAGTTTTTCCAGAATGAATTGAAAGAATAGTGAAACTATTTTCAAAAGTTTGTGCATTGGACTGAGAGTTGTAAATTAAATAGAGAATCCACTATATTATGGGCATGCTTAGTCATGCATACAGTGTGGGAAAATTTCAAAATGAAGTCAGCTGAATAATAAGGTTGGACTTCCAATGGATAAATTTGTAATTGTCTTCTGGAGGATGCTTCAAACCTACAAGGAATATTCACGGGCAGAACAGCTGATGAGAATGTCTTAAAATAGAAAAAGAAACTGTACTTTAGCACATCAAGGACAGTCAAAAATAGATTATTAAAGTAGCACTTGCAGAAACTACAGAAAAATCTTATTCTATATAACCTTATGATACTCCAGATTTTTCCCCTTTTTTTGAAATGTGAAAATTAATGATTCAGAACTACTTCTACCTTCAACTTGATCTGTGACATTAAATGGGTCTTGGACTTTCTAAACCTTGGTTACCTAAGTTTTTAAGTAAAATAGGTTATTTTTAAGAAAAGAATATACTTTAAGCCATTATATTGCAGGCATTGTTCTAAGTATTTGCCTACTTGTTATTTTATTTAATCCACTCTCTTTTTTTTCTAAAAGTTCTCTGACTGTAACTGAAATTGAAGTAAAGGGCTAATTCTGTTTACAAAATCAAGAAGGAAACTAGATGGTAGTGGAGAACCCGATAGATTGAAGAGGAGTTAGTAAACAGAAGAGTGAGGTCTGACTAGGCAATGGGACTTACGAGGGGGAAGCAGGCAGAAGGGCCTCGTTGGAGAGGACAGCTGCCCGTGTTAGTTCACGTTCTTGGCAATTAACATTCATTTTGCTAAACTGGCATTGTTATTAAGCCAACATGCCAGCAAGCCTGGTTGCCTCTGTTTCTTTTTTGTAGAAAACCGGTCTTTTTTCAAGCATGATGTTTTTCACTTTTATGTATGTACCCCTTATAAAAAGCAAACATTCTCTGAGGCCTTAGTGTTTTATCAAGTATTTACAATAGAACAGTATATAAAGTTCTGCATGCATATAGTTTTATATAACTCTAAAGCCCACAAAACCTTATGAGGTTTTTAAAGGTTGAAAAATGAAGTTGAAATAAATAGCATTAATTTAACACCTCAGATGCTCTCCTGTTGAAACTATAATACCACTTGAAACCCAAGCATGGTACTTATTAAGACACAGGACTTTGGAGTCCAGCCTGCCTCAGCTAGCATGCATAATATAATTTCTCACTTCTTTCTCCAATTCTCTCTAGTTGGACTGCAGAAAAAAAACAACAAAAAAAAAAACTTCATTTTTGTGGTGTCCTATTTTGTCTCCAACTTTTCATGAATACAGAATTTTCATATTTAGAATACTTTTGGGGGTTTTAAATTATGTCACAGATATTAAAATAGTACTGCTTGATTTTAACTAGTTGATAACAGACACATATTAAGGACTGGAATGTTATTGTAATCATCTAGATGGTGAGGAGCATGCCTACAGTTTATTTTTTTAAATTTAGAATAGCTTCAAATGGAATATAAAATTACCCAAATTCTCATAGGGAGCTCAGTTAACTGAGAATTATCTGAACCCTCAAGTCCATGAGCTTTGGTCAGAAACACTTCTCTGGTATTTATTGACACTCCTGAATAGGAAAATGTGGAGTCTCCTCTGACAGGTATGTCTCGGAGGGTTTGCCAGGAGCAAGAAAGCACAGGACATCAAAACTTGAATAAAAGGATAGAACATCTATTAGCACACAGCATTTCCTTACAAATCTTTCTTTCCAGGCCAGGGACATTTTTTTTTTCTTGCTTATGGAAAGAGTGGTCATGTAATTTATCGTCCAAGCAGGATATTTTTGAGAGTGGAAGGGCAAGCTATTAATGATGGATAGTCAGTGTAACTAGGACTGTCATGGGCACAGAGGTCACGCATGTGGTCTCCCTAAATGTGCATGGGGCAGGGTGAGAATGGCACTCATTTGTTTGAATAGATCAGTAGATCTCATGCTCTGAGAAGTGCTGGTGTCCTCCTGCACACTTTCCTACAGTCCCCCTCTCTGCAGAAATGAGGTGCTCCCCCACCTCAGTACAAATAAAAAAAACCTCTTGAATTACAAAATGAGTTCTTTTCCACTTCTCTGCCTGAAATCTAAAGTAGAAGGATCTTTTTTTAAATCAATAACTCAAATGCTACACTCCAAACACTCTTTAATGACTTCAATTCAATGTTATTTTTTAAGGAGCTGTGACAAGATCCCAGCTGAGATCATTGATAGTCAAGATGAACAGTCTAAGCTAAAGCAGCAGCTTTCAAACTTTTGTAAAAACAATGTGAATCACATTTGTCAAATGACACACACATGTAACCCATAGTCATATAAAAACTTTTATTCCACAGTATCCTTAAACCTGAGATGTACCCACATACATAATTTTTAAAAAAACTGGTTGTGACTCACTCAGTTGATTTCATGACCAACTAATAATGGTTTGTGGTTTGAAAATACTGCTCACTAGCCATTCTGAAGTTAAGTAAAAGGGTACATAACTGTACTATATTAATTGATTGCCATGTGTCCTTATAGAACTTCAATTTACTATTTTGTTCTTGGTTTAAGTAAGAGAGTCACTTTCAAAACATAAAAAAACCTTATATAAGACATTGTGTATTACGTCATTCAAAGGCCTCCCCCTGTAAGGACCCTTATGAATTTCTGTTAGATTTCACTGAACGTTTTTAGATTAGGAAGTCTATGTAAATCAAGCCCCCCCCCCATTTTGCCTTGAGTGGTGAGAAACATAGCTAATACTATAATCATTTGCAGCAGATATCTCTGTCTCCCTTCACATACTCCATTCTCCACATGGCTTTTATTCTCCCTGTATCCTCCTTTTTGATAAAATGGTCATGTTGTGGAAGATGTACTGGCTAAGGGAATATGTACCAGAGTTAAACAGCTGAGTTTGTGATGTTAGGCAAGTTACTTAATCTCTTTGTATCTTAGTTTCTTCATCAGTAAAATTAGGATAATAATAATAGTATCTAATATAGGTTGTGCTACAGCTAACTGAGATAATACTTTTAAGCACTTAGAACATTGTTTAGCCTATATAAGGGGACAATGAATGAAGCTATTACTAGTACTATCTAAAGTTTCAGAAGCAAATACACAATTAGTTAAGGATTCCTTATTTCTCAGTGTTACATAACTAGGAAAGTCCCATATATATAGTCTCATCTGAAGTGAGCATATACGTGTGTCTCTGCATCTTATTTTATAAATGTCCCTTTGTCAGATGAATTAACAGAGGGATATTTTTTCTTGGAATCTTGAGGCTGGATAATTCTGCCCTACCTCTTAGTTATTCCTTTGTGATATTAATGTATGAGTTTATTTTTCCACTAGTATGCAAAAAACTTGAGGGTCAGGGGCTGTCTTATTAATTTTTTAATTCCCCCAGCACTTCATTCAATGTTTTCCTATAGTAGGTGTTTCATAAATCTTTAATGAAATAAATTAATTAAACAGGTTCTTTTCAATGTCAATAAAGCAAAACAATCTCAGTAGAAAGGAGTGAAAATCCCTACAGAGCTTGATGAAAGCACAGAGAATTTGATATTCAGAACATTAGTTGAGGCCATGAGACCAAAGGAGAATGCTCAACTTTCCTAGCAGCCGTGTTTAAGAACATGGGCTTTGTTAGTAAACCTGCCTGGATATAAACTCTTTTCTCTGTCACTTCCTAGTTAAGCAAATTTGGGCAAGTTATAATCTCTTTAAATGTCATATCCTTTAGCTCTACAGTGAGAACAATCAAAAGATCACAAATTTAAAGTGCTGAGCACAGTGTCTTATATATAGAAAGCAGATGTAATAGGTTTTCTTTTACTGTGTCACAAATTATTACAAACTTAGCAGCTTAAAAGAACAAAAATTTATTATCTCACAGTTTTCATGAGTCAAGAGTCCAACACATTTTCACTGGGCCCCTGCATATGGCTAAAATGAAGGTGTAGGCCAGGTATGTCCTCATCTAGAGATTTGACTAGGAAGAGATGTATCTCCAAGCTCCCTTGGGTTATTGGTGCAGTTGTTACACTAGCTGTTGGCTGGAACCACTCTCAGCAGCTAGAAGTCACTGGCAGGTTCTTTTCACAGGGCTGCCTCTATAAACCCTCTCACTCTATGAATTTCTTAATCTCTTGCTTTAAGAAAGCTTCCCAGTCCCTGTAAGTGCTCACTTTACTAGGTCAGACCCACCTGGCATCATCTCCCTTTTGGTGAACTCAGAGTGAACTATCAGTAAATCAATCATGGGAGGAATATTCCATCATAGTCACAAGTCTGGCTCACATTCAAGAAGAGGAAATTAGATAATGGTGTGGGTAATAGAAGGTGGGGAATCTCAGAATTCTGCCTAACACCAGGAGTCATTTCAGATCCTCTCTGAACAAGCATATAAGTTTTGGGAAACAAGTGACTAAACAGAGAGAATCACATTTCATTCCACCATTCCACACTCAGTGAGTGTGTACACTATAGAGAGTATCAGACGAGAGCTTGTGGCTGATGTCCTTTCACTGTGTTCCTTCGTTACTGTGAGCATCTTGCCACTCTGAGTATGAGTCTACTACTTATACACACATATTAATTAGATGATATGTCTTTTAACTATCTAATCAAATGCTAAATTGAAGAAACATCATTTTTTCTCCCTAAGATTAGAGGAAAAACTGGCTTTGTTAGATTTATTGGCAGCTGGTAGATCTCCAATATACCACTTTTCTGAGATTTTCAAAGGTAATTTTATATACTATTTGCATTTAATACTCTGTTTCTAGACCCTAAATTCAATAAAGAAACCACCTTACTACGTTGTTCCTATTACTGCTATTATCATCTGGGACACCTTGAGATAACCAAAGAAAGAAGTATGATTGAAAGGGTAGAAAGTTAGGAAGATATTGGTTCTTTCTCTCTCCTTTGCTCTCTCTCTCTCTCTCTCTCTTTTTTTTTATTACCTGTACTGTACCAAGTGGTTTCAACAGAAAATTGGTTATCACTTCCAGTTGAGTTATATTCTAAATTTTAGAGAGTACAAAAAAAAAATTACATTATCTTTATTGTCAATACATTTTCAATGTGCAAAGGAAAGACACAAATATGAGAGTTAAGTCCCTGTAGAGGGCAGTATATAATTATAAGCCAAACGAATAGTGTCTGTTAAAAATGGAGTTATAAGTTGGAGGTGTCAGGGATGGCTAAGAGAAGCAAGGACCATAGCTAAAACTACAGAGATGGATGGGGTGTCACCATCTGGAGAGAATGGAAGGGGGTATTCCAGGAGTTTGGAGCAGTGAGCAGATATACACACAATGAAACATATCCCTGGCAGTCTGGCTGCTGTCCAGAGTTCAACTAAGTGAATAGGAAGAGATAAAGTAGAAACCTCAAATAGGAATTCAATAGGCAATAGCAATCCTTTGACCCTTTTTCAGAAGAGGAATGCCACACAGAGTAATACTGAATGTGTTCTTAGAAAAATGAATGAAAACATAATAAATACACTATTTCAAGGAGACTAATAATTTGGGGAGGATCTGAGACATGGCCAGTGTAGTCATAGGATCTGGTAGGCTATATCATAGCAATGGGACTTCAAAAGAAGGGATAGATGGAAAGGAATAATTAATAGGATTTGAAGACTGATTAGGCATGGGGGAGGAAGAGAGAAGAGAACTAATGATGACTGGATTTCCAGCCTGGGTAATTTAAAAAATGATGATAACACTTTGTAGTTTTCCTACATGTAAAATAAGGATAATAAGAGTATTTACCTCATAGTAAGCCCACATTTGTATTATTATTGTTATGTATATAAAAAATCTAACACAGTGCTTGAGTAATTGTTGGCTTCTAATAAAGTTATTTTTAAATTGTCATCATCATTAATATTCTTTAATTCACAATCCCCAAATCCATAAAACTCTGAAAATATATTTTTGATAATGCATTCAGTAACCTGACCTGAAGTCTTTTAGTAGCATAACCTTTCATGAACTGAGAAATTATTTGGATCTTTATTTACTGTGTAGATAATAATATGTTTTACTCCCTAAATATTAATATGTTTGTGGCGAGAGAAGATATTTGGTTCAACCTTGTGACCTAGGTTTATTTGTTTCCCTGACTCAACTCCTTAGCATCTTTGTAAATATAGGGTGTCCTCCCAAAAAATGTATACAAGGTGCCTGTAGATTCTATTACATTTGAAAATAAAATGTATTTTAATAAACTGGCTATATAATTACACTTTTTTTTTGTATACATATTTTTGGGACACCCTATATATAGCCCTTATCTTGTTATCTAGCTCCATCAAAGAAACAAATTTAGGTACTGATAGAGATATTTCTAGGAGCTAAAAAAAATATATGGTATATGTAACATGTTGCTTTCCTAATGTTTGAAAATATCTAATTTCAAATCACATACAGCTCAAGGGTTTTGCATATAGGATAGTGAACCCGTATTACTATTGATGCAAAAAGAAAAACAGAGCTACTTTGAGGGGACAGCATTCATTTTGGGTATGTTTGGTTTGAGGTGCTTCTCACATCCAGGTGAAACTGTCTACCAGGCAACTGGAGACACCCGACTGAAATTTCACGGAAAGGAATGAGAGATATACATAAGTGAAATTTAAACCACGAGTAAGAACGGAATCTCCTGGAGGGGCTTTGGGGAGAGGAAGCCGAGCAGTGAGGTGACTGCTGAAGCGTGGGGGCTGCGTGGGGGCTGCATGCTGTGCACTGATGAAAAGCCCCAGCTGGGCTATCACAGGCGGATGCTTAGTCGGGGCAGAGCTCAGTCATAGGAAGCTTGAGACGGAAAGGAAGCAGGGTATTCCATAGTTGCCAAGGAAAGAACTAATTTTAAAAAGAAGCTATCGATCAGCAACGTGCTATAGAGAGGTCATAGGAAAGCACAGTAGCAAACAGATTGGATTTGGTGATTTTGAGGTTCAAGGGCGGTGACTGTGTACGCTGAGCTGGTAGCAGAGAAGTGAGCACAGAGGCTTGAGGATTTGAGAGGGAACAGCAGTGGCCTGTCTGGACTTTATCACCTTTGGATTATACCCATTGCTAGTTGATCCAGGAACACAAGATACAAAGAGTCATAGAACTTCATAGCCAAATAGATCATATATTCTATCCCTGTGCTTTGCAGTTAAGGATACTGATGCCCCCAAATTGGTGATTCTGATAGTGGTGAATTTGTGGCAGAGTTAAGACTAAAGCACGAATACTGAGTTTCCCAGTTTAGTGCTGTTTCTGCTATGTCTTAGGTTTCCAAGCAGGAGACTCATCTAAGGGTGCTGTTTGAATGACGCCTTTATATATTCCTGCAGCCCACTTCATACAGAAGCAAGTACCTACATCAACCAGCTCGAATATCAAAAGGCTATGTATATATCTTCTTATCTTCTCACACAATTGGTATTTCATGGGGAATTGAAAATCTTACACATTCATATATCCACAACAGAGGATCTCTTTCCATGAACTCTTTCAATAGTTTCATTTTTCTTAGGCTTAATCTCTGTAGTTTGCAGAATCCCAGTAGCTTCAGAGGAGGGCGACAGGATAGTGAGCTCCTTAAAGGCAGGGTTTTATCTTACTTACCTTTTCTCTCTGAATTATCCACCCTAGAAGGATGGAACATAGTATGTGTTCAATAAATGCTTGTTGCACAAATGAGTGAGTGAGGGGGTGAACAAATGCATGAAGGAATGAATGAATGCATGTTCAGTAAACCTCATGGAGGAACAGTTGTGAGAAAAGGTGCTTGGCACAACCGTCACCTAGCTTGTGCCTGCTTCTCTGACTCAACTCCAGTAGAAATAGTCCTCAGCATATTTGTAAACACAATAGTAGCCCTCAGTCAAAGGAACAAATCTAAATTGTCCCTCAGAATTATTAACAGATTTTACTGCTTTGGGTGTCAATAACCTTTCATTAAGATTTGGGACTTGGAAAGAAAGTCATAAGGGTGGTCGAGGAATGCACTGATCCTGTCCCTCTAACCTTCTTCTTAGGCATTTCTTTGCCACTCAGTCTCCCTTTGGGGTTTTGTGTCCTCTGAAGTGCAGCCAGAGGGCAAAAAAGATGTACCAGAAAATCCAACCTTTCTGAAGGTCTCTGTCAAAAAGGGCTTATCAATGCTTAAGCACGTCCCCAAATTTGGTGCACAAATATGCCTTATTTCAAGAAATGGGCAAAGTACTAATCATGTATTTCACTCTGTACTATAAGAACATTTTATTTCCTCATAGCATCTAATGTCACAAATGTCTAGCACTGCCCGGTTAAAATACCTCGAAGGCCTAATGACTCCCCAGTGCCTCACCATAAGCTGCTCCTGCTAAGCAAATACCCATGCTTTGCCCAGGGAGCCATGCGTCATGCTGGCAGGCTGCCCCACTGGTGAGTACCTGGGAACAAGAGCCTGTCAACACTGGAACACTCTTTCTCCTTCAAGCCCTTTATTTGCTCCCAACCCCCCTCCCCCATCTAGGTAAACCTGTATTTCTAAAACAGCAATTACAAAGCACCTAGTTATTTTGTCAGGATTTCTAGATAAATTAGCTTCAATAGCTATACTAGTGGAAATATACCTCCCTGCCTTCTCTGTCAGCCTACCCCGAGAACATTCTGGCTTAATTCCCATCTTTAATAAGAGTAAGAAGACAGTCTTTTGCATCTCCATGTGCAATGTATTTACATATTCAGAACTCAGCCTTGAAAACCAGAGCTAAGAGTATGGGGAATAAACATTATCTCTGTTCCTTTCCCCTCCTCAAAGTTGAAAATGTAAGTCTTGAATATGATAAGAGCTAAAAGCTGGCAAAGGGGAGATGATGACAACAGAGACGTGACAACTGTCAAACGCTTGTGTTGATCACTGAGGCCTCTGCCTGCCCTGTGCGTCCTCAGGCTCTCAAGGCCTTGACAGCTGTTTCTCTTCTTCCCCTTCCCTCCCCTGGACTGGCTTCTCCGGGCCTGACAGGGGCAGAGGCAAGCATTCTACAGTGCACACTGCTGAATTTAATAATTTAATATGCACGGTGGTTAGGAATTAAAATGAAAATGAGTTCTTTTTTAAGCGAAAATGTCACCGTTCCCTTTCAAAGATGAGAACTTGAGTAATGACTCTCAAGAGAAAAGATGGGTGTCAAATTACGAGGCTGAGCTTAGTGGGTTTATGATTTATGTATAGGAATACATAATGTTTTTGACAAAGAGCAAGATGAGGTTGTAATTGTATTTATTTGGCAAGCTAATGTTGGCTTCGTTTGCCTTTAAGCCATCGGCATATATTTGGTATGTCACATACACTTATTTAATACCATGCAGCAGGGCATGGACCTAGGACAGGTGCTTGGCCACTGGACCACTGCAGGAAGTCTTCAAAGAATTCCATGGGATGAGAGCTGCCTCTCTCGGTTGTGATGGATATTCTAGACCTCTCATTTGTCCTGGAGCATGCTCTCTTTAGCTGTCATCCCTGTCTCTCCCTCTTGTCTATTAATGCTACAAAGAGTGGTCTTCACCTCTGGCAAGTAGAAAAATTGATATAAGGACCACTAGCCCTTCAAAATTCTTTGAAATACAAATTCAGGTCCTCTCTGTCTCTGTCTCCAGTGTAGCATGCTGTTCTAGCAGTCAAGCTCTTTGTGTATCTAAAGTAAGAATTATAGCCCTGGCCAGTGTGGCTCAGTAGTTAGAGTGTTGACTCGTGCACCGGGGGGTCTCTGGTTCGATTCCCAGTCAAGGGCACATATTTGGGTTGAATGTTGGATCCTCGCCCCAGTCAGGGCACCAACGGGAGGCAACCAGTCTATGTAGACAGCAATGTTTCTCTCTCTCTCTTCCCCTCCCTCCCTTCTACTCTCTAAAAATCAATAGAAAAAATATCCTCAGGTGAGCATTAAAAAAACAAAAAAAGAATTATAAATCACCTAGTCCATCTTTTTTTTTATTTTATTTTCATTTTTATTGTTGAAAGTATTACAGATGTTCCCCCCTTTTCCCCATTGACCCCCTCCTCCCTGCTCCCACACCCCTCCTGCTTTCCCCAACCTGTCTGTATCCATTGGTTGTGCATATATGCATACAAGTTCTGTGGTATATCTCTTCCCACCCCTCCCAGCCCCCATCCCTCTGAGGTTTATTGGTCTATTCTCTACTTCCATGTCTCTGTATCTGTTTTGGTCAACAGTTTATTTTTTTCATGATGTTCCATAAATAAGTGAGATCATGTGGTATTTCTCTTTCTCTGATTGACTTATTTTGCTCAGCATAATACTCTCCAGTTCCCTTCATGTTGTCTCAAAGGGTAAGAGATCTTTCTTTCTTACAGCTGCATAGTACTCCATTGTGTATATGTACCACCGCTTTTTTATCCATTCATCTACTGATGGGCACTTGGGCTGTTTCCAGATCTTAGGTATTGTAAATAGTGCTGCTATGAACACAGGGCTGCATACATTCTTCCTGACTGGTGTTTCAGGATTCTTAAGATATATTCCAAGAAGTGGGATCACTGGGTCAAATGGCAGTTCTATTTTTATTTATTTATTTATTTTTCATTAAAATTAAATCTTTACTAGATAAAATATGTGCCCAGTGTTGCAAAGCAATGTGTCTGTGCTACCATGGCACTAGTATTTTAGTTCAGGCTAATGGGTTGAAGAATAGATATTGAAAAATTGTGCTCTGGGGTTATACACACTGCTTTATACGAACTAATTTCTTCTGAAATATAATCCTCATTTTTGCATTTTTTCTGGAATTGAAAATTCAACGTGTGCCATTTTATTTATTTTTTTCTTTTTATTTACTTACTTTAATTATATATTTTTTCTCTTTTTTAAATTAATTTATTTTTGTTACAGATGTTTCTCCTTTTTTCCCCATTGACACCCTCCTCCCCATCCCCCTACCCCGTCCCCAGCTTTGTTGTCCATGTCCATCAGTTATGCATACATGCGCATAAGTTCTGTGGTTTCTCTCTTCCCTCCCCCCCACCCCCTCTTCTGAGGGGTGTCAGTCTATACCCTACTTCCACATCTCTGGGTCTACCCTGTTCCTCAGATTGTTATGTTCATTATATTAGACAAATAAGTGAGATCATGTGATATTTGTCTTTCTCTGCTTGGCTTGTTTAACTTAGGATAATACTCTCGAGGTCCCTCCATGTCGTCTCAAAGGATAAGAGATCTTTCTTTCTTACAGCGGCATAGTACTCCATTGTGTATATGTACCACAGCTTTTTTATCCATTCATCCACTGATGGACACTTGGGCTGTTTCCAGATCTTAGCTATTGTAAATAGTGCTTCTATGAACATGGGGGTACATGTATTCTTTCTGGTTGGTGTTTCAGGCTTCTTAGGGTATATTCCTAGAAGTGGGATCACTGGGTCAAATGGCAATTCAATTTTTAATATTTTGAGGTAAAACCATAGTATTTTCCACAGTGGCTCCACCAGTCTGCATTCCCACCAGCAGTGTACTAGAGTCCCCTTTTCTCCACACCCTCGCCAACACTTGTTTGATGATTTGTTGATGGCAGCCATTCTGACAGGTGTGAGGTGATACCTCATTGTTGTTTTAATTTGCATCTCTCTGATAATTAGGGATGTTGAGCATTTTTTCATATGTCTCTTAGCCATTTGTATGTCCTTTTTGGACAGGTGTCTATTTAGTTCCTCTGCCCATTTTTTAATTGGGTTCTTTGTCTTCCTTTTGTTGAGTTGTATGAGCACTCTATATATTTTGGAGATTAACCCCTTATCTGATGTATCATTGGCAATTATGCTCTCCCATACAGTGAGTTCCCTTTCTGTTTTGATGGTTGTTTCTTTTGCTGTGCAGAAGCTTTTGAGTTTGATGTAGTCCCATGTGTTCATTTTTTCCTTTGTTTCTGTTGCCTTAGGTGATGTTATCAGTGAAGATTCTGCTGTGTATGATGTCTGAAATTTTGCTGCCTACATTTTCTTCTAGGATTTTTATGGATTCACGAGTCACATTTAAGTCTTTTATCCACTTTGAGTTTATTCTTGTGTATGGTGTAAGTTCATGGTCTAATTTCATTTTTTTGCATGTAGCTGTTCCCAACACCATTTATTAAAGAGGCTGTCTTTACTCCATTGTATGCTCTTGCCACCTTTATCAAATATTAATTGAGCATAATGTCTTGGGTCAATTTCCGGATTCTCTGTTCTATTCCATTAATCTATGTGCCTGTTCTTGTGCCAGTACCAGGCTATTTTGATTACAGTAGCTTTGTAGTATAACCTGATATCCAGTATTGTGATCCCACCTACTTTGTCCTCTTTTTCAAGATTGCTGTAGCTATTCGGGGTTTTTTTTGGTTCCATATGAACTTTTGAAGTATTTGTTCTAATTCTGTGAAATATGTCACTGGTATTTTGATGGGGATTGCATTGAATCTATAGATTGCTTTGGGTAATATGGACATTTTAATGATGTTAATTCTTCCAGTCCATGAACAAGGTATGTGCTTCCACTTTTTTATATCTTTCTCTATTTCTTTTTTCAATGTCCTGTAGTTTTCTGCAAATAGGTCCTTTACCTTTGGTTAAGTTTATTCCTAGGTACCTTAATTTTTTTGCCACGATGGTAAATGGGATTTTTTTTTAGTTTCTCTTTCTGTGAGTTCATCATTGGTGTATAAGAATGCCGTCAATTTCTTGCCATTAATTTTGTATCCTGCTACTTTGCCAAATTCATTTATTAAGTCTAGTAGATTTTTGATGGAGTCTTTAGGGTTTTCTATGTCTAATATCATGTCATCTGTGAATAATGACAGTTTCACTTCCTCCTTTCCAATTTGGATTCCTTTTATTTTTTCTTCATGCCTGATTGCTGTGGCTAACACTTCCAGTACTATGTTAAATAAGAGTGGCGAAAGTGGGCATCCCGGTCTTGTTCCTGTTCTTAAGGGAAATGTTTTTAGTTTTTGCCCATTGAGTATGTTGTTGGCTGTAGGTCTTTCATATATGGCTGTTATTATATCAATATATGATCCCTCTATTCCCACATTGCTGAGAGTTTTTATCAGAAATGGGTGCTGGATTTTGTCAAATACTTTTTCAGCGTCTATTGATATGATCATGTGGTTTTTATCTTTCATTTTGTTTATGTGGTGTATCACATTTATTGATTTGCGAATGTTGAACCAGCCTTGCATCCCTGGGATGAATCCCACTTGGTCATGGTGAATAATTTTTTTGATGTATTGCTGGATCCGATTTGCTAGTATTTTGTTTAGGATTTTGGCATCTACGTTCATCAGGGATATTGGCCTGTAGTTTTCTTTCTTTGTAGTGTCTTTTTCTGGTTTTGGAATTAGAATTATGCTGGCCTCACAAAACGAGTTTGGAAGTCTTCTTTCTTCTTGAATTTTTTGAAATAGTTTGAGGAAAATGGGTGTTAGTTCTTCTTTGAATGTTCAGTATAACTCCCCCGTGAAGCCATCTGGGACTGGGCTTTTGTTTGCTGGGAGAGTCTTGATTACATCTTCAATTTCCTTCGTTGTTGTTGGCCTGTTCAAGTTTTCTATCTCTTCCTGGTCCAGTTTTGGGAGACTATGTGCTCCTAGAAATTTGTCCATTTCACTTAGATTGTCAAATTTGTTGCCATATAAATGTTCATAGTATTTGTTAACTATCCTTTGTATTTCTGTGGTGTCAGTTGTTACTTCTCCTCTTTCATTTCTGATTTTGTGTATTTGGGTTCTCTCTCTTTGTTTCTTGGTGAGTCTAGCTAAGGGTCCATCAATCTTGTTTATCTTTTCAAAAAACCAGCTCTTTGTTTCATTGATCCTTTGAATTGTTTTTCTGGTCTCTATGTCATTTATTTCTGCTCTGATCTTTACTATTTCCTTCCTTCTACTTGCCCTAGGGTTTTCTTTTTGTTTGCTTTCTAGTTCTTTAAGTTGTGAGGTTAGATAGCCTATTAGAAATTTTTCTTGTTTCTTGAGGTAGACCTGTAGTGCTATGAACTTCCTTCTCAGAACTGCTTTCACTGCATCCCATAGATCTTGTGTTGTTGTGTGTTCATTTTTATTGGTTTCCAGGAAGTTTTTAATTTCTTCCTTGATCTCCTCGGTAACCCATTCATTGTTTAATAACATGCTATTTAGCCTCCATATGTTCAAATGTCTTTGCATGTTCTTGTTGCAATTGATTTCTAGTTTCATGCCATTGTGATCTGAGAAGATGCTTGATATGATTTCAATCTTCTTGAACTTGTAGAGACTTCGTTTGTGTCCTAATATGTGGTCTATCTTTGAAAATGTCCCATGTGCCCTTGAGAAGAATGTGAATTCTGTAGTTTTGGGGTGTAATTCTCTGTAAATATCTATTAAATCCATTTGGTCTAGTGCTTCATTTAGAGTCTCTGTTTCCTTGTTAATTTTTTGTCTAGAGGATGTATCCAGTAATGTCAGCGGGATGTTGAAGTCCCCTGCTATGATTATATTGCTGTTGATTTCTCCTTTGAAGTCCTCTGGAAGATTTTTAATATATTTTGGTGCTCCTATATTAGGTGCTTATATGTTTACCAAGGTTATATCTTCCTGTTGGATAGATCCTTTCAATATTATGTAGTGGCCCTCTCTGTCTCTAGTTATGGCCTTCATTTTGAAATCTATTTTATCAGATATGAGTATTGCTACCTCAGCTTTTTTTTTCCTTTCCGTTTGCTTGGAAGATTTTTTTCCATCCCTTCACTTTCAACGTATGTGAGTCTTTTGTTGTTAGGTGGGTCTCTTTTAAACAACATATATATGGGTCATGCTTTCTTATCCAATCCGCTACTCTGTGTCTTTTTATCGGAGCAGTCAATCCATTTACATTTAAGGTGATTATTGATATGTACTTATTTATTGCCATTTTTGTTTAGTGTAGTTCTATTTTCCTTCTTATTTCTTCTACTAATTACAACTGTCCTTTTAACATTTCTTGCAGTGCTGGTTTGGTGCTAATATATTCCCTTAGCTTTTTTTTGTCTGGGAAGCTCTTTATTTGACCTTTTATTTTGAATGATAGCCTTGCTGGATAGAGTAGTCTTGGGTTCAGATCCTTGTTTTTATGACCTTGATTACTTCATGTCATTCCCTTCTGGCCTGTTTCTATTGAGAAATCAGCTGATAGCCTTATGAGGGTTCCTTTGTAGGTAACCTGTTGCTTATCTCTTGCTGCCTTTAGGATTCTCTCTTTGTCTTTAATTTTTGGCAATTTTATTACTATGTGTCTTGGTGTGGGCCTGTTTGGGTTCTTCTTACTTGGGACTCTCTGTGCTTCTTGAACTTGAATGCCTTCTTTCTTCACTAAATTAGGGAAGTTTTCTGTCATTATTTCTTCATATATATTCTATAACCCTTGCTCATTTTCTTCTTCTTCGGGGACTCCTATGACGTGAATATTATTACATTTCCAGTTGTCCCACAGTTCTCTTAAGCTGTCTTCCTGTTTTTTCATTGTTTTTTCCTTTTTGTTTTCTGATTGGTTGATTTTTTTTCTACCCTGTCTTCTAATTCACTGATCCGGTCCTCAGCTACCTCTGCTCTGCTGGTTATTCCTTCCAATGTGTTCTTCATTTTTGCTATGTCATTCTTCATTTCTTATTGGTGCTTCTTCATTTCCAAGTGGTTGATTTTCAATGTTTCTATGTCTTTGCTTATGGTGTTGATGTCCTTACTCATGCTGTTGAGCTTCCTCAAGATCATGGCTCTGAATTCTAGTTCTGTTAACCTGTTTAACTCCATTTTATTTATCTCATCTTCGGTAGAGGTCTCTTGTTCTGTCATTTGGGATTGTTCCTTTGTTTCACCATTTTGGCTATCTCAGTGGGTTTTGGAGCCTGCCAAATTTTCCCTGTGGATGTTGGTGTTCAGCTCTTTGTGGCTCCCTCTACTGGGTTTGGATGTGCATGGGAGGACCCACTTTAAACACCACTGTCGAGTCTTACTTTCCTGGGTAGATTTGCAAGCCCAGAAAAGGTTACGTTATCCTCTAGCTTTGTGCCTAGAGGCTATTAGAGTAGAGGCTATTAGTCATGGTTACTTGAAGAGTCTTGGGTTCTCAGTTGAATGAAAACCTCCCTCAGGTGTTCAGCGTGAGAGAATTTCCTGAGGGTGGGGCTGATGCTGGTAGTTAATGAGCCTCAATTTGCATTTCAATGGCCCACCTGGGTGTGGCTGAATCTCCGAGGGAGGGGCTGCCGCTTCTCCCCAGAGCCCTGGGAAGGAGTAAGATGACCACCGTCCTGTGTGGCCACAACTCGGCAAAAGCTCTGAGTGCCCTCCAAATCCCGAGTGTCCCCACACAGTTCCAGTCCAGTCTGCCCTCCCTCTGCTGGAGCTCAAGTGAGTGGCTGTGGCTATTTTAGCGCTCTGTCCTGGCCTCTGCACTGTGGAGCCAGCTTGGGATTTTAACCCCGAGGGCGCTGTGCTGCTCACGGCTAAGGCCGCTGCTGTCCGTGGGCTCCCAGCCCCCCTCTCGAGCCTCCACAATCCTACCAGGATCAATTCAGTGTCCCTGGTTGTATGGTCCTCACAAGCTGCTTTTCTGTTGCTTTTTCCCGATGATTGATCTTTATTTTAGTTGTAATTCCAGTTTGGTCCTGGGAGATGGCCTGTGTAGCTTCCATTCACTCCACCGCCATTTTGGAATCCCTGAGCATTTTTTCATATGTCTCCTGTCCATTTGTATGTCCTGTTTGGAGAAGTGTCTATTCAGATCCTCTGCCCATTTTTTAATTGGGTTGTTTATCTTCCTTTTGTTGAGTTGCATGAGTACTCTATATATTTTGGAAATTAACCCCTTATCTGATGTATTGTTGGCAATATGTTCTCCAAGAGAGTGGGTTTCCTTTTCATTTTGATGCTTGTGTCGTTTGCCATGCAGAAGCTTTTAGTTTGATGTAGTCCCATTTATTAATTTTTTTCCTTTGTTTTTCTTGCCCTAGGCGATGTATCAGTGAAAATTCCCCTACCTATGATGTCTGAAATTTTCTGCCTGCATTTTCTTCTAGGATTTTTATGGTTTCACAAGTTACATCTAAGTCTTTTATCCATTTTGAGTTTATTCTTGTGTTTGGTGTAAGTTGGTGTTCACCAAGTCCATCTTTACTAAGGAATAATCATGTGTATGAGCACATATGGTACTTTCCAATGGGGTACCAAGGATTAGTTGTATTCTGCTTACTTGTCAACAGAGCTGATTAAGGGAGAACCATTTGATGCAAATTTATAATCGTGGGATTGAGAACATGCTACCCCAAAATACGGACCTGTTGGCATATTGAATATTTTAAGCTGAAGGAATTTGAGGATCAGCAGGTGCAGGAAGGACTCTCTGACCTCCCTCTTCTCCCACCAGCAGGTCATAAGACCTTATGTGAGAGGTGTCTTCCCTATACCCAAAGTTAAGGATCCTTATCTCCGAAGGGTCTCTCTCAGAGAAGAATCTGAAGGAACAGGCGTTGCTGTTTTCCTCACTTCACTACCCACAGCTCACACCCTTTTATCCTAGCACATTTTCCCACGCCTTTCCACTCTCCCTCAAACTTAGCATAAAAACACTCAGGGTTAATAACTTCTTAGGGTCTTCTTTTTCTTATGAAGGCTTCCTTGTCATGTAAAACATATTAAATTAATTTGTATGATTTTCTCCTGTTAATCTGTCTTTGTCAGTTTAATTTGCAGGCCAAGCCAGGGACCCTCAGAAGGTTGAGGAAAGTTTTTCCACCCTCCCACTAGGTACTGCTACCATGCTGAATTCAGGCTCTTCTGGAGAGTGTGCTCCCCTTTCCCACTAGTACATGAAGGGAAGTCTCGAAGTTCCCTGTGTGCAGAGCAGTCTCTGTGTTCCGTTTCTTGTAGTTTCCACTACATATATAGCCCCTTCAGCAGAGAACAAGGGAGACAGGAGGTTCTCAGTCATGTTTTGCATTATGCCTCATGAAGCTTAAGAATCTTGTTTGAGAGGTTAAGAAGAGATCAGCACAGACACTACATGCCATACTGTGTTTATTAATTTTAAGTTTGTGGTCCCTTCTTGAGCCCACATTTAGAATCCCAAATGATACCTTTCTACACTCAGGTCTATTACAAGTGCTGTTACTCTCCCATTATGTGTCCAAGAAGATCTTGGAAGAAGAGACCTATGGGAAGCGCACTGCCTTTGAAATGAGTCAGATGCTTAATAAGCCATTTGGCTTCTGAATGGTTGTTTTTCTCTTCTGTGAAATACAGATGCTAATACTGCCTTGAAGGTTACTACATGGACTAGAGTTGGAGACCTGCAGGTGGGAAGACGCTTCCCAGTCCATCAGTCCATCACCTTTCTCTTGGCTGGGCTTCGTTCACAGTGATCTTACTGTCCTGGATAATTGCTGGTTGCCACACACAGTGTCCAGCTCCACGGCCCCCGTGTGCTATGCCTAATGTGTCCAGACTAATAGCTTTCATTAGTGTTCTGAGGCCTAGCACGGCATGGAGTATATGAGTTTCAGGTCCTATAAGCTACTGCGTTCAATTAGAGTTTTCGGTCATTTTTCCTCAGTGTATGTATAACTTGAAGTCTTCTCTCTCAGAAGCAGGCCCATGCTTTATTTAGCCCTGCAACCAGCCCCTTGCTCCACTCCACCATTATAGATCCCCCTTATACTGTGCACCTTCTTCTTCTCTCACTTATCATTAACATATCATATAACTTATTAGATTTTATTGCTTCTATCTCCACTATAATAAATGCTTTACTAGGGCAGGGGTCTTTGTTTTGTTCACTGATGTATCTCAAGCAAACAGAACAGTTCCTAGCACTTATATTTGTTGAGAGAGTTTAGAATATACTATATTTTAGGAACATGGAAAATGGTAAGTTGTATAGCTCTTCCAGAGAAGAGTTCACTCAGGAACTTTCTCAGGGCACTTTAAAATGACCAGAGTGTCACATTAAATATCCAGCTTCTTTCTTCTGTAATGTGAGGCAAAGGGAGTGTCGCTCACTCCCTCTGGGTTCTGTGTGAGCTCTTGAATCCCAGGGTCTGGGCCATCATCATTGTCATCAACACCTAGTCTCCAAGATGGCTCTTGCCTCTGATTCTTGCCTCTGATTCTTGCCTCCTGGAATTCACACTCTTTTGTAGTTCTCTTCCACATTGAACTGGGATGGCTTGTGCAACAAGTAGGATATTGTAGAAATGATTGTGTGTAATTACTGGGGCTAAGTCATAAAAGACATTGCAGCTTCAGCCTTTCTCTCTTGGATCATTTGCTTTTGGGGGAAGCCAGGTGTCATGTCATGAGGACATTAAAATAATCCTCTGGAGAGATTCACACAGCAAGCAATGAGGCCTCCTGCCAATTCCCTATGAATAAATCGTCTTGGAAGTCATCTTTCCACATTAGTCAAGCCTTCAGATGACTGCAGCCCTGGACAACATTTTGTCTACACTCTCATGGGAGACCATGAGCCAGAACCATCCAGCTAAGTTGCTCCCAACTCCTGACCCACAGAAACTATGAGATAAAAAAAAGTTTTTGTTGTTTTAAGCTAGTAAGTTTTGAAGTAATTTGTTACATAGCATTGGTTAATAAATATAAACTTCTTGAATGTCGGCTATGTATACAAGCAAGTATATGATTTCATTCTCGTACTAACCCTCTGAGTTAGCAGTTATATTCTCATTATATGCGGAAATGAAGACCTAGAAAGGTCTCCTCACATATCTAGTGAGTAGAAGAGTTAGAATTTTATCACAGACTTTGTTTTTAACCATTATGCTGTTCTGAGTAGTATAATCTTTATAGTATAGGGCTCTTGCCGATAATGTCTACACATGGTCCCTGGAAAACTGGCACCCACAAACGACTCTCAGTTATGTTTCCTTCACTGCACAAGGTGAG
Organism: Tadarida brasiliensis; assembly: GCA_030848825.1. Lineage (NCBI taxonomy): Eukaryota > Metazoa > Chordata > Mammalia > Chiroptera > Molossidae > Tadarida > Tadarida brasiliensis. Next base: position 86,505,355 of record CM061260.1, on the reverse strand, counting down.
AGCACCTAGGTATTTTGAGTTTCAGGAGTTATCCAAAGCTCCCCACAGTCCCTTAAGATAAATGCATAGGTTCTCTAAAATAACAATCCTAATCTCATACCAAGTTATTAATTAGCTAATCAGCTAACTATTTCCCAATGGAATGAAACACAAAAGAGGGAAGTTTGGATGGTAGAAGGGGATGAGGGAAAATGACATTGAGAGAAGAAAGAGAGACACAGGAATCATGATTTTATTATATTTTTTGAGATTTTACTACATCTTTATTCTTTAATTATAGCGAGTAAAGTTCAAGACAAAACATTCCAGTATCAATAAAAATACTACTAAATATCAGATTCAGTTTTTGATTAGGTGCATGTCATTTCAAACACCCTCAGATCCTGATCACAGATATTTATGTAAGGTATTTAAGCACTAATTTCAAAACAGTTCTGCATTGCCCTGGCCAGTTTGGCTCAGCGGTTGGAGCGTCAGCCTGCGGACCAGAGAGTCCTGGGTTCAGTTCCCGCTAGGGGCACATACCAAAAAAAAAAAAAAAAACCCACAAAAAAAAAACACTTCTGCATTTAATGGGTCAACATTCAGCTATTTAAATTTACTTTATTATTTCTCAGAATCTGAACTACCATCAAGATATACCCAAATGAGATGAACACAATGCTTTTCACTTCAATCTTAACACAATTAGCAATTCTCCTGTTGGAAAGAGTAAGGCTTGTGTCAATGGGCAGCATTTCTGCTGGACCTAAATTCTCAGATCTTGTGTCAGGTCCCAGGCAGGAATTACATTTCCACTGAGTTGTACCACATCCTCAAGACTGACCCTAAAACCACTGTTTCCTGAGGCAGAGGTCACAAATACAGTTAGCAGGTTAAAAAAATATACATGTATCAAGTGATGTGTTGTTTTACATTGATTTTAAGAATAAAATTCATTAAGAAGTACATGTTTACCCTAAGAAGCCTGAAACACCAACCAGAAAGAATACATGTACCCCCATGTTCATAGCAGCACTATTTACAATAGCTAAGATCTGGAAACAGCCCAAGTGTCCATCAGTGGATGAATGGATAAAAAAGCTGTGGTACATGTACACAATGGAGTACTATGCAGCTGTAAGAAAGAAAGATCTCTTATCCTTTGAGACGACATGGAGGGACCTCGAGAGTATTATCCTAAGTGAAACAAGCCAAGCAGAGAAAGACAAATATCACATGATCTCACTTATTTGTGGAATATAATGAACATAACAGTCTGAGGAACAGGGTAGACCCAGAGATGTGGAAGTAGGGTATAGACTGACACCCCTCAGAGGAGGGGTGGGGGGGAGGGAGGAGATAAACCACAGAACTTATGCGCATGTATGCATAGCTGATGGACATGGACAACAGGGCTGGGGACGGGGTGGGGGGATGGGGAGGAGGGTGTCAATGGGGAAAAAAGGAGAAACATCTGTAACAAAAATAAATTAATAATAAAAAAAAAGAAGTACATGTTTACCCCTTAAATACAGAATGATTGTGTGAATTAGGTTTTAGTGGAAAGGAAAATTTCGCAGTTCAGATCAAGCTCCTAGAAACATACTGGGAACAAAGCCAGATGTATAGTAAGTAGACTTTATGGAACTTCCATTTATTCTTTAGCCATAGTTTCAATGATTATATATATTTAAAATTTTTTCTTTATTGATTTTAGAGAGAGAGGGAGAGAGCTAGAAACATCGATGAGAGAGAACATTGATTGACCACCTCCTGCATGCTCCCCACTGGGGATCGAACCCACAACCTGGGCATGTGCCCTGACTGGGAATCGAACCAGTGACCTCTTAGTGCATGGGTCGATGCTCAAGCACTGAGCTACACTGGCTGGACAATGATTATATTTTTTGATCCAAAAATCAGAACACATGGTTTGCAAAAGATTTTCTGTGCTTCTCCTGCGGGTAAGAGGTAACTTGAGTGATGCTTTTACTTTTATCATGCCGGAGACTGTAACCCCCAAGCCTTTTAATGGTTTAGGCCAAAATGACGGCATATATGAAATCTGGATTGCTCCAGACTACCCAGTTAATGTGGTCCCCAAAGTTACAGTAACCATAACTGACAGGTCTCCCTACACTTCTTCTATCAGGAAGGAACTGCGACTTTTTCTCCTTTCTTCAGCACCTCTGTCAGGAGGTTAAGGGAGAGTGAGGGAGGGAGATCAAACACCACTGATCAATGTCCCATCAGCTAACAAAGGTCCTACGGAGAGAAAACTTCGCTACCTACCTCTTCCCCAGATGCTGGGGACAAAGGGAGTTGTAGTGCTACTACAGTGACAATTTAAGGATCCTTCAAATGGAAGATTAATTCCCAATTACAGAGGACAAGGATTTTGCAGTAGGCCTGTGCGGAAGAAATCCTTGTGTTGGAAAACTACTACTATGAACAAAAGAAACAATATGTCAGCAACCAAGGGCAAGCAGGCAGAAAATGTGTCAAGCACAGACTCACACCAAATGTCCTGATTAGTTTATTTCCCCCAGTCCATTTTCTTCGGCTCTGCTTTTGAGCCAGAGCCCATGGTGGGAGCAGTAGGGCATTTAGCAGGAAAGTTTAGAAGGGTTCTGGCCCACTTTAAAAATAGCTTTGTTTATAAACACATATATCCAGTGATTAGCAATTAAGATGTGAAAAAATTAACTGCTTAGTTAAATTCTACAAATTATCAACAGTTACGGCCTGGGATCAGCAGCGTTACAAAGGGAAGTCATATTGCATTTCTTAAAGCTTTTTCTGAACACTTAGCAGGTCTCTTTCAGTGTTAATTGCACTTAAAATACATTTGTTTTTTTCATTTACTCTCTCAGAGCTGTTCGTTTTCTTCGTTTATAGAGAGGAAAGGGGTCCACTGAGCATTTGCTCCCGGCTCTCTGAATTCAATTGCGATTCCAAGCAGATCCGAGTGCCCGGTGCAGGGGAGTCGAGGGCGATGTTCTCACCTTCAGAGCTTGGACTGCAGTGGCTTCAGGTGCTTGTAGTTAAGGAATCATGATTTTAAATGTGAAATGTAATCTGTCATTTCACAAATTCTCCACCATTATGGCCTTCAAAGAAAGATACAATTCTTCAAAGTAAATGGCAAGCATTTTCCCCAGTTTTCCTGGTTTGCTACCCTAGTATTTTGTCTTAAAATGGTTACATCCAAAGGTGGGGGGAGAACATAAGAGATACATAAGAACACAGGAAATCTCTGACCTGAGCTTTGGCTACATCCACACCCCCCATTGTATTTAGAATGCTTCTCTATCAGTCTGAAAGAGGAGTGCATGAAATTAATGTAATTCTCCCAGTGGTACCCTACCAAAATAACACAGATCTATATTCTGATTGCTTAAAATATTTACATGAGATTAAAAAAATTTTTTTTTTCTTTATTGATTTTAGAGAGAGAGAAAGAGAGAGGGAGAGAGAGATAGAAACACTGATGAGAAAGAACATCGACTGGCCACCTCCTGCATGCCTCCCACTGGGGATTTGGCCCACAATCTGGGCATGTGCCCTGACCGGGAATCGAACTGGTGACCTCTTAGTGCATGGGTCAATGCTCAACCACTGAGCCACACCGGCCGGGCAAAATATTTACATGAGATTTAAATACAAAACTTATGTCTGAAACAGGTGCAAACTGAAGGTCTAACTAATGAGTGCTTAAAGATGATGGTCTAATTTGCCAAATATATAAACCACCTCATATTGCCATTTTTGTGCTCAATACTTCTATTGTTGTTTGTGTTTCAAATGCTTTTGCTGAAGTATTTCCTGTACCAGTTTTCTACAGTCAGCATCCTATAAAATTGGCTTAGAATTTTGCTGCAGAAAATGCTGAAAAATCCCTTGCTGGTTGGGTATGCCATGGACCCCCCCACAAAATATACCGTATCTCATTTTCTTTCTTTCTTTTTTTTTTTAATCCTCACCTGAGGATATTTTTACATTTATCTTCAGACAGAATGGGAGGGGGAGAGAGAGAGAAACATCGACGTGAGAGAGATACATTGACTGGTTGCGACCCACACGACCCCAGCTGGGGCTGGGGATGAACTGCAACCAAGGTACGTGCCCTTGGCTGGAATCGAACCCGGGCTCTTTGGTCCATAGGCTGACACTCTAACCACTGAGCCAAACTGGCCAGGGCAGTCCTCCTTATTGTAGGTCAGTTTTTTCCCCTTAGCTGTGTTTCTGGTGCATAGTGTATTCAGCATAATACGATAAAAAGATGACCCTACTGGAAGCCAGGCTTGGGATCTACTTCTGACACTGGGAAGCACTCCACCTGCAAACAGGTCGCTTACCTAGTCTGCGCTTTGGTTTACTCTTTTGTAAAATTAGAGAATTGGACTATTTAATGCGTGGTACCTTCTATTTATGATCCTATGCATTACACTAACCAAAGGGCAAATGATTCTGAGGTAGACACTAGAATACCAGTTTCTTAGCTTGCAAATAAATTGAATGACATATGGACAAAAATTCTTGAAGTTAGTGTTATTAATTTATTTTCTTTATATAGCCAAGTTATAAAAGTATTATTTTATAGATAAAAAATAGTCAGATATTAGCATATTTATAAGGTTTAATTTAATACATGAAAAGACAATAATAATCAATAATCTCTTTACTAAGTTAAAAATTACTATAACATTCATAGAAATACTTGAAGTTCAAATAATCAGAACATTCTACAGTATAGACTGGCCAACTTTGGATTCAGAAGTTTGCTTTTGGAATCAGAATAAGAGAACAGACTGACAGCTGTCAGAGGGGAGGGGGTGGCAGGGCTAGGTGGAAAGGTGCAGGCGTTAAGCACAAAAAACCCCAAACTCATAGACACAGACAACAGCCTGGTGATTATCAGACGGGAAGGTGGTTGAGGGGAGGTAGAAGAGGGTAAAGGGAGAATAAATGGTGACAGGAGACTTGACTTGGGGTGGTGAACAGATGATGTGTTATGGAATTGTGCACCTGAAACCTATATAATTTTATTAACCAATGTCATCCCCATACATTCAATAAAAATAAAATAGATTATCCAAAGACTCAAGCTGTCTAATTACATCACAATAACATAGTCTGAAACATCTGTGTATCTACCTGGAGAGTCAAAATCTGTTGCCTATAACCTCTATGTGCCACCTGCATCCAGCCTGACCAGGGGACTAGGGCTCCTTTCTCCCATATTGCCAAAGTCAGGCCCTGCAGGACCCAGAGCCCCATTCTTTCCTTTTCCTCTGCATCCTGGCTGGATGCAGACTCCTCTCCCTCGAGGACTGGCTCCTTAGAGCAACGTCGCACATCCGTATCCTTATTCAGGCTACAGTTGAACACTCTAAACTTTAGAGTTTCATTTCCTGATGTTAGAACAGTGAAAGGCTTCTTCATTTTATGAATTTCCTATTTTTTTTTAAAGGGGGAACAATTCACTGTAACCCCAAATACTAACGACACAACTTGCTCCTTTGGTACAGCACACGACACTATCGGGTTGGAAGAAGCCAGTTTTCCTCAAAGTTCCAGGCTGAGAATAAACTAAGTTACCTGTGAAGTCATTAGAGCACCCAGGCACCTCCAGAAAGCTGTTACTACCAACTTTGCTGTCCAAGAAAAGAAGCATCAAATATACCCGCAAATCAGCCTTGTAATTCACAGATGGGGTTATTAACGGCGCACCATCTGGCAGCTGCTGCTTTTTGACTAATTTGTCTTGCTAACTAGGCTCAGTTATGGTCTATGCTGCCGAGGAAATGCATGTGCCATCAGCATGTATATATAACTAATTTTAAGATTTCACAACCTTGAAATCATTATTTTAAAAGTTTTCTTTCTCTAAGTTTTGGCTCTCTGGTCATAGATATTGCTTGTCTTCATGTATATATCTTCAGTTTTCATATATCCTGTATCGACAGGGGACTTTCAGAGAATTTTTCTTTTAATCAATATGGAGAAATATCTATGAGGCACTGAAATAGTAAGCACTGGAAAGTTACAAAAGCCCCCAAATTGTGAAAAGTCAACAAAATTATTACACCTGTTATTGACTATTGTATAGTTTCAAACTCCTCGTCTTAAATGAATTCTGCGGACTCTCTAAGGTGTTCTGTCCATCCAACATTATTCTATGGCACCAGAATTCTGAAGATAGCTATCATCAATCATCTGTTCCTTCCTGCCCAATCTCCTCTTTATTTTAACTAGAAAAGGGCAAATTATATCATTCCCTGGTATACGGTTGCTGTGGAATTGATTAAATACAGTTTCGATAACTTTCTCATTATAGCTAGACCCTGCACTCTTTATGAGAGATTATCTTGCCTATTGACAGACTGTCAGATCTTTTTAAGTTATCAGAGACAAATACTCGACTCAAACCAGCCTAAGCAAAAAAATACACTTTATCGATTAAGCACCTGGTAGAGAAGAAAAGAAAATAGTACCAGGTATGACCAGATCCAGGATACAAATGGTATCTTCAGATCTTTTTCTCTCTGCTACTCAGCTCTGCCTCTCTTTTTGTGTTAGCCTCAATGTCTCCTATTGCTTTCTAGCTTTCTTCTGCCCCCTCCCCCCCACCTTTGCCCAGCCTCTAGAATACCAACTTAGCATCTTCAAAGCAAAGACAGCCAACACTTTCCTCCGTTTTTATGTTGGAATACCAGGAAAGGTCTCTGTTGGAGCTTTGCTTGGTTGCTTACCCACCAGCGAGCCAGTCACAGAGGCCAGGATGGTGTGGCGTCCTCCTGTGGCCAGTCCTCGTTCATTCTCCTGGCAAAGGGTGGGTGCCGGGGGCCAGCCTCGGCAGTCCAGGGTTTCCCAAAGGTGTGGACAGAGTCAGCAAGAAGGAGACGTGAGTCACAGATCTTGAGCATCTCTGCTATTTACTGCTTGCAGAATCTTTATTTTTATATTTTTCAGGCTACATAGTAATTCCCTTCTTATTGTTTCCCCTAAATCTTTAAGCAAGTAAGTATAGACATTCCTTTTTCATTTACCCAACTCTTAGGTCTATTACATGGTTAACTAACAACTATTTTAATCCCTCACCCTGACATCTCATTGTTGCCTCTCGGTCTCTTAACCTTAAGAGCATTGCTTACACAACATGATTTGTTATCAGCAACCTTCCAAACATTGTCTTATTTAACTACCTTCTTCTCTAAACCTTCTAATTCAATTTCTATTTGCTTCCTCTAAGACTCCTGACTTTACTTCTTATCTTAAGATTCTTTTAAGTTTTTACCCTCTTTTCTTAAATCTTTATTACTTACTTGCCTTTTCTTTCTACAGTCTTTTCTAACATCTACATCGTTAATCATCTACATGTTACTTCTCTAGTGATTCCTAACAGACAGCTGACAGATAGACAGAGAAAGCAAAGATCAGTCTCCTTCAGTTGCCATCCTGCATTTTTATTTTCCCATTACGTCATATCTTCAGTCACTGTTCTTCGTGATCCCTGCCACACAGGAATCCACTTCTCCAGGGACTATGTCAAACCATGGAGCTCACCCAGGACTATGTCAAACCGTGGTGGTCACTGTTCTAGTGACACTGCTCCCTACAGGTGGGGACTGGGCACTGTTTGTCAACAGAAATGGAGGGACAGGATGCTTGCGTATTATGCAGGCAAACACAGTAGCTGCCATGATTTACTACACTATTTAAGTGTGAAGGCATTTGCAATATTATATTTAACTTTTTATATGGTAGCCAAATATCCTGGATTTTCTGGAACAATCCTGATTTCAAATATTCTATCCCACTGAAGGACCATGTGTTCAAAGTTTTGGATTGGAAAATTCAGTCATTCTACTCTAAGGCATACAGTGATTGGCTCTCACCAAAAAACAAAAACAAAACAAAACATTTTAATAGCTTGTACATGACAATCTATGCATGTTTTTAAAAGCTTCAATTAAAATATTCTAGAGTCTAAATTTAAGGGGAACATGATCAACAACAGGTGGTAAAGAAAGTAGTAAAATACTTTTATGAAAGAAAAAAACAGTTTGAGGTTTTGTGTAAACCTTCAAACCTCGCCGGCGAATATCCTTGCCACGCATAAACTCGTGTAACATTCAACACTGACATTTAGGCTACTGTTCTGGCACGTTCCATAGGCTCATTAATTATGCTTTGAAATTTTACTTTACACACTATTACTTTTTAATGAGAGAGCTCATTATTTTGCACTGGAAGTACTTCACTGCCAAGTGCTACCCTTTTGTAGGAGGTAGGCAGGCTTTAATTTTAAGCGGCAGCTCAAGGCTCCAATCTGCTGTCCTTTCCCCTTTCTGCCAAAACAAACATTTCTCCCCACCAGGCACACACTCTCAACCCTAGGAACTTGAAGCCGGATATCTGGAGTCTACAATCAAATCTGTTCCACCTTTGCTGACAGATGCCACCCTGGCGCTGGGTACACAGGCTGAACTCAAGGGATTTGCAACACGAAGAGTAAGTGTGAAAACTACAAGCATTCAAAAGGCACTCATTTTATTGAATTCGCCAGACCTTGACATTTTGTTCAAAAAAATGGAAGCACAAAGCCCTTCCTCATTACCCTTCTCAAGTGACAGCTCCTCTATTGAAATATACTGCTCTTTTTAATAAGCCCCCAAATGAGCACAACAACCAGATGAGACCAGAAAAAACTGTAAGAAACCAAAAAAATGAAATATCATAAAATGCCACCCAAAGTTTCCGGACCCAAGAGACTTTCCTTAAGGTCACTGTCCACCGTCCTGCTACAATACATGCATTGTGAGACCAGGGGGAGGACCAACAGGCAGAGAAGAATAAGACTCAGACAGTCTGTGCCTTTCAGCACAAGTGACTCAGGCGCTGCAGTGTGGTGTCTAAGAGCGACAATGTGTTTTGGAAAGTGAACTTAAAGTATGAGAATACTTTTGCCATCTTAACGCCATAAAATGGACAAAGTACACTGCAGGCTTTTAGGAGTCATGAGAGAGTTGGGGTACGCAGTGTGTGCTGATTTAAAATCCTTTTAAAGGCTGCCCGTTTTTTTCTTGCTCTTTTTCATTTCCTGATGATAGAACAGAAAGCACTCCCTGGTATGCAAGCGACACATCATTTTATGCATCCAAGTGCTTTATTCGCTTAACCATTTTTTCCAGCAATTTAAATAAATCACAGAGCTGGAATTAGATTTTCCTGAAGAGCTGGAGAAAGGCAGTGAGAGGCTGAGTCACAGTTAATTTCTACTGAGCTGATAGGAATTGCACTCCCTCCATCTAGGTGAGACTCGTGTAGTTTGGAGAGTAACGTCTGGCATCTTACCAGCCTACTTACTGTAAAGGCTGCTGGAGCTCCTAATGAGTCTCCGAAATGTTTCTAATGAATGATGGGGGGAGGGGTGTGAAGTGCCCTCATGTTTATTCATTTCCTCGTTGTACTGCTGGCTGACAGACGGACTAAAAGATTGAGCACTTAAATAATTAACTCATTTAAAACGTGAATCATATCCGTGATTTGCCTGACATGCTACTCGTGAAGTGGAACACACACGAACACCTCTGCAAAGGTAGGGACCGAGCAAGGTATTTCAGGTCTGGTTAATCTCTGAGAAGGAACATTAATGGGGACGAGAAGAGAGGATCAGATGCTCAGTTTCCTTCCTCCAGAGCAGGGGTTGGCGATCTTTTTCTGTAAAGGGCTGGGCAGTTAATCTTTTCGGCTCTGCAAGCCTTATGGTCTCTGCTGCATCTCCTCAGCTCCCCCGGGCAGCGTGAGAGCAGCCACAGACAGTACGCAGGGGGACGCGGTGTCCCTGCTACAACAAAGCATAATTTATTGGCACTCAAATGTGAATTTCATAGACTTTTGAAGTGTCACAAAATATCCTTTTTCTTTTGACATCTTCAACCACTAAAAATGTAGAAAACATTCTTAGCTCACAAGCAGGACGAAAACAGTTGGTGGACCTGTGGTAGGAGTTTGTGATCTCGTTCTAAAAGACCACACGCAAGTTTCTCTGCTCAGTTATGGAATGACTGGGTCCAGGCTTGAGGTAGGGCAGAGTTATAAAGCGGTAGGATGCGAGAATGAAACGGCTCTTAGCGGTTGCCCAGACCAATATCCTCACGTTCCTGATCAGCCCCAGTATTTCCAGTTCACTTAAGTGTGGCAGGGTATCGATGGGATAGCACAATACAGAGTGGCCTGTCCTTAGTCATTCTACTTGGTTTAGGATCTGCTTCGTGGCTTTGCAAGTCCAATAACTCTTATCAGAGCTTTAGATGTTGTTACACTAGGTAAGGCTGGCTCACGGTAACCGGATATTAACCTTTTAGAAGTCCCATTCCTTCTCTGCAATCGTATCAAGCCCAAGGCTCTGTTTTCAGAACAATACTTTAAAGTCATAAAATAAAGTACACTTGCCAGTGATTGTTTATAATGAAAAAATTATGTTAAAATACAGTTATAAAATTATGAAAAATTTATGCTATAGTAATATACGGCTCTTTATTAACTCAATAAATAAGTTCTAGTGAAGTAGTGATGGACATAAATCATATTTTGCAAATACTACATGTTGCAATGTGATATGAAAAGATCTGTGATTTGTTTTGGAAACAGAGCCCTAGGTGCTGTTGAAACCTCCTACAATAATGAGGTATGTAAGCAAGAATGCTAATGTAGTAATTTTTACAGAGGAATAGATATATCAAGCGACCAAGTCTTCATTTTGTCTTTACTGTATTGTTCCTAATAGAGGCCAAATGCATAAGTTAAAGAGCAGGGAGTTTGCTTTATGAGCAAGAAGTAGAGCAAAGGTGGTTCTGATTCAAATAACCTGATACCTCCATCTCCACAGGTAGATATATATATAGCGACCAGGTCTGTCTGCATTTTGTGGGTGGTTCTCCCCTCGGCAGTACCTGGATGGATACTGCCAGTATTGGCCATGATAGCAGCTTTGTCTGTTTCCTTTCCAAACAACGACTCTGAGCAACACACTGTTTCTTCATATAACATGTTTTCCTCCAGTTCACATACATCCACAGCAAACCTCCCTTCAGTTTCTGGGATCCTTCAGTAGGTGCCTTACAGATACCCTCAAACAAGAACCCTTCCTGTGTTAGGTTGCAAAAATGTCCATACACACACTCACACACACACACACACTCACACACACACAGACACCCTCTACCTATGCCCCATTAGCATCTGCCTGCCCCCATCCCACACACACCACTTCTCAACTTGGCAGTGTGATTTGCTTTAGCCAATAGGACATGAACAAAATAACCCAAACAACCTTAGACAGGGCTTGCACTTTGGGGTTTGCTCCTATGTTCTTCTTATAACTGGGAAAAAGGAAAAGTTTAAGCCAGCGCTTGCCTGCTGGATGATGGAAGACATATGGCCCACGACAGTGAGACCATCCAATACCATGCAGTTCCTTCCAAACCACACACGAGTGAGCCGAAGGGCTATTAGGTGAATCCGTCCCATATCAGCAGAACCTGCCAGCTGGTGCACAGATTCCAGAGTGATAATACATGTTTGTTGTTTTAAGCCTCTATGTTTTATGACTGTTTTGCAGCCAAAGCTAACTACTTACAATGTCACTCCATTTACCCTCTTACTTCATCCCTTTCCAGTGATGTTCCTCAGAATGTATGCAGATGCCATGGTGCTTTGAAGGCACTCTGCTGAAGTACAACATTTCTTCCCAACTGTGGCCCCACATCTCTCAGTACTGCTCCCAGAGAAGTTGCCTCAAGCACCCCAAATCTAACACAGACAGTGTGTGCAAATAACCCACTGGTTTGAGTCCAAAGCGCATCTGTTCTGTTAGGAGGAAAGATTGTGAAAATATGATAAACTCTCTTCAGGGGCATTTGAAGGTAGGAAACTCTATCATAGAGAGAGGGCAAGGCTTTACACGAAGGAATAAACTGCCAGCGAGAGAATTTCAGGAATCAGTGGAGATATTTATAGGCAAAATGGGTTTCCTAACACACCTTAAAATTAAATAAATGCATTTATTGAGCTTATACCATATCCATGACCAGCAGCAGGACTAGGTTGAAGCCAGCAAGGTTCCTACCACACAAAATTTAAGAAGTCATCCACTGTTAGGGTCATACAAGTGCAGAGAGTAAATGTCATCTTAGATCGTGTGCCGTGTGTCCCTAATCTCCGTCCTGGTCCACAGCATTGTGCTGGGCATAGTACTGAACCAGCATCTGCTACGACTGTGGCAAGACGCTGTTGGTGGCAACCCTACCAGCTATTTGTCTCCTTTTTGTCATGCTGATGCAGACTGAGTTTTGTTCAGGTGCCTTCCGGTCCGTGTTCAGGAATGGGCTTCTGCCCTCCGCTCGGGGGGCGAGTTGGGATAAGTCTAAGCACGCATGGTGCCCCAGGCCTCTTGCCAGTGATTAGTTCCCATGAGCATGTGATCCAATCCTGATGAGAGGGACCTGGAGGAATTCTGCTGGGGTGCTCCTGGGAAAGGTGTCCTCCCTAAGCAAAAGGAATACACAGGAAGGAAGGTCTGTTCTTTGCTAAACCTGGTGTTGGTAAGGGCTGCCTAGCTCTGCTACAAATGTTTGTATCCGTGAAGGATGGCTGGCTGACGTGCTGGAGATGGCAATGTCAAGCACCTGGGTCTTTAATGACAAGGCCACCCACTGGATTAACCACAGATGAATGCTACCTCTGGACTTTAAAAATATGAGATAAAGTTTTAAGCCACTTGTAGTGCATTTTCTGTTCATTGAAACTGAAAGTGTATTTGATATAACCAAATACTCTGAATTTGGAGAGAGTTTTTCTGTGGAGGGGATGGGCACTTCCTTAATGCTTTAAATAAACAGAACACAAAATATCTCGTTTCATTTCAATCGTGATTAAAGAAACAATGAACTTTGGAGACCTGAGCTCTTATGAATCTACCCGATTTAATTTACGAAGGGAGCTGCGTAGCCAGAGGCTTGGTATTAATGAATGCAGAAAGGAACCTTCAGCCTTTTGTTACCGAGCAGGGATCTCAGGACACAGGGGTGAGAAACACAGGTACCTCTGTCTTATGGTATGGGAACAAGAGGAGCAACCCAGAAAATGGGTGGAGGACAAGGAGACTCGCTTGTATTTAATCCACTGAGATACACATCAATAATGATTTAGAAAAGCTTACTAAGTACCTATTTGATGGCTACTTAGCGATAAAAATAAATCAAGTAATGACAAGTCCTGCTCCCGGAGACTTTATCTTTAACAGAAATGAGAGATAGAAGAAGAAACCTGTGATGGCGTAACTGTACATGTTTTACAATCCAGGTTTCTATTTACAGTTCTACCCCATCTCTGCATGGGGAGTATGAAACCAGGGAGGAGTTACTACAGGGAGAGAAAGGAAGCTAGAGAACTGGATGAGAGAACTGAAACTCCAGGAAATATGAAAGCAGAACAAAAATGAAATGCACTGTGAAGAAGAGACGAGAGAGAATTAAAGAGAGGGCAGGAAGGGAAAGAATGCTTGTTGTCTACCTATCACCTTCCAGGCTCTTTAACATGCTTCCTTGTGTAATTTTCATACCAATCTAAACGAGGAAATATGTTTACTTCCATTTATAGATAAGGAAACTAAGGCTCAGTAAGCTTATGTGACTTGCCCATCTGGGGATAGATTGGGGATACAAATCCAGGTCTCTGAGTTTACAAAATGGGCTGCAAAGTCTGTAAGATGGGAGGAAAAATACAAAATCTGTTACTAAGTAAAACCTGTATCTGGAATCCTTCATGTTGTGAATGAAACGCAAGACCAAATGAGCTGACTGATATGGGCAGTGGGTGAGGCAGAGGTGGGAGAGGAACGCGTCTGGCATAAAGCAAGGGGAGATGGAAAGGGGGGTTTCTGGGAGATGCAGGTTAGACTTGAATGTGGTTTTGAGTAATTCAAATCCATTAGGGATTCTATCATGAGGTTGGGAAACAAAAACAGAAGAGGCTACAATTTGTGCTGGGATAGAGGGTATGGGGATATGGTTGGCCACCCCGTTGACTTCAATACCCAAGGCTGTCCCACATGCTCAGTAGAAACAGGTGGACAGAGTAACTGACTGAGTATGGCAGGGGTCCTTGGAGACACCACAGTTTCTACCTGGCGTCTCTTGGTCCCTATTCAGAGCCCAGCTTTCTATCCAAGCAGGAGAGGCTCCCTGTGTGGGAATAGGTACCAGTGCAAAGGGAATATGCTTCTGCCTGGATTCTCTGGGTCAGCTCTTCCTGGAGCAGGTAGCCAGGAAGAATTCCCGAAGCTGCCAGAGCAAGAGGAAGATGGCCATTAAGAGAAACTCCAGAATGTCAGTCTTAAAAAGCCTCTATCTGCCAGACCATTTATCTTGAAACTTTCACAGACGCCTTACTTTCTGCATGTACCAAATTGACTCATTTCTTTCCCTTGCCCTGCTCTCTCTTGTCTTCCTACCACAGGTGGAAACATCAAGGCACATGTGACGGAAACCACAGTGTCCTCCTGGACTCCCCCTCTCCTCCTCGAACACTTCATGGCTTCCTCCAAGCTTACTTCTTTAATTGTCCTCTCATCAATGGACTCCTTGCATGTACACTTCACTTCTTGCATCAGATTCTCACCATATCTCACCTGGACCCTCTAGCTAGTCCTGACCTTCTTGTCCAGTCCCTTAAAAAAATTTTTTTTTCTTTATTGATTTTAGAGAGAGAGGGAGGGAGAGGGAGAGAGAGACAGAAACATTGATGGGAGAGAACATCGATTGGCTGCCTCCTGCATGCCCCCCACTGGGGATCGGGCCCACAACCTGGGCATGTGCCCTGACCAGGAATCAAACCGGCAACCTCTTGGTACATGGGTCGGTGCTCAACTACTGAGCCACACCAGCCGGTCTTGTCCAGTCCCTTTTAAATTTACCTACCACACTGACCAGAGTGAACTTTCTAACACATGTTCCTGCCCAATTAGTTCCTTGTGATCTACAGAATCAAGCCCAACCTCTTTAGCTACTCAGCATAGTACATGAGTTTCTCCAACAACTGGCCTTAAGCACTTCTTAATCCTTCTCTCTTCCCACTCTCTGCTTTGAAATGCTTATTTAGCAGTACTAACAGCTTGTAGTTTTCAGAACACATCATACTGGCTCATGCCTTAGGTTTTGTTTATGCCTGGATGCCTTTCTAAACTTTTACTACCTTGCGAACTCTTTAGTCATCCTCCCGAGTACGAGTCATCTTCTTCAGGAATTCTGAACCAAAGATAAGGCTTAATACTGCCACCCTCCCCCCCCCTTCCCTTCTGTGCTCCAAAGAGAGCCCTCATTATAGCTCTAATTGAACATATTGAAACTATCTGTTTATGTATCTGCCTCCCTGAGAACATCATAGAATTCTACATGGCAAGGCCTGGGACTTTCTTAGTTTTGTATCCACAAGGTCCTAAAATAACTAATGCATAGGAGGCACATAGTAAGTATTTGTTAACCTAAATTAAAATTTTTACACTGACCAACGTTGGCTCTTTGCAGTGACCGTACACCCAGTGCACACACTCCATAAACATACTTTGAGCCAGAGGGATACTCCTAGGCTGGTTACACTGTCCAATGAATAATCCTCATCTTAGTGTTTTAAAAGAAGCAGACAGAAGTGTTGTTTTTGCAAATAACTTTTCAAAATCGTATAAACAAAATCTGGGGAACTAATGTCTAAATCATTATAAGAAAATATTCTACAGTTATTTCTTTGCTAAATTATCATCTGCAAAGTGAACTCAAACAGGGACCTCCAGGGAACATCATTTTCAGGTTGCTCTATATCTCCTTGCTGATTTTTTTCTTGTTCACCTCTAAATGCTAGTTTGCACCTCACCATATTGTAGGCTGAGTATGGAGTCCCTGGGCTAGGCTTGGGGTCTTTAACAATCTAGAAAAATTGTTTTTCTGAATTTTCTGTGGACTCATTTACATCATTTAGGCCTGTTGATAAGGCACCAGAGCCCCTGGGACTGAGTTTTAAGAGCTTAAAAAGCGGAAGACTTACAACCATTGTGCGTTCCTTGATATCAAGGACAGTTGAAAAAATGGTGTTTTTCTCTTGCAAAAATAGACTTCTTGCAAACTATGATACTGGAGGAAATGAATTTTGTACAGTTTATGCTGCAGGCACAGGTATAAGGTGTTTTTTCCCCACTCTATTTAGAAGGATTTCCTTTCTGCTGATCTACATGTACACTTTCAACTGGTTTCTTAATAGGTGTGAAATCATAACAAATAATGATGATACACCCGGAGCAGTGAGTACTCTGAATATGTGTGGACCCAATCAATGTTGGTTGTTGACAGTGCACGGTTCCTCCTAGCTCATCACCGTGAGTGGAGCAGCACTGGAGA
Source organism: Tadarida brasiliensis (assembly GCA_030848825.1). Taxonomy (NCBI): domain Eukaryota; kingdom Metazoa; phylum Chordata; class Mammalia; order Chiroptera; family Molossidae; genus Tadarida; species Tadarida brasiliensis. The sequence goes on along the minus strand of CM061260.1, from coordinate 86,488,916 downwards.
GAGAGAGACCTCATTTCTAGCCTGGGCTCTGTAGCTAATAAGCTTTCTGCCCTTAGAAAGCCAGCTGTATACTCTGCACCTTAGTTTTCTCATCTGTGGGGATTAAAATTTATGGCCTCAAAACTGTCTCTCTCATTATAAATTTTTACACTTGGTACTAAAATATTAAAAGTTTTAATGCTTGGTCCGGACGGTGTGACTCAGTAGTTCAGCATCAACGCATGCACCAAGAGGTCTCCGGTTCAATTTCCGGTCAGGACACATGCCCAGGTTGTGGACCAAATCCCCAGTGGGGAGCATGCAGGAGGCAGCCAATCGATGTTCTCTCCCATCAATGTTTCTATCTCTCTCTAAAATCAATGAAGAAAAAAACAAATTAAAAAAAAAAGTTTTAATGCTTGGATGATGGATTTTTTAAAAAAATCACTTTTACCTTCTTTCTTGTACTTTTCTGTGTTTTCTAATTTTTCTCAGTATTTTACTAGCTTTTTTTTTGTTGTTGTTTATTTGTTCTAGAAAACAAAAATGGTATATGGAATGACGGTGCTTTAATGAAAAAAACATTAAATAGCATTATTATACATGCCCTGGTACCAATACATGAATTCTCATTTAATGATCACATCTACACTGAGCGTCAGAGATTATTACCCTCACTTTTGATAAGGAATCTAAGGCACAGAGAGATGAAATATCTTTCCCAGTGAAACTAGTTAAGTTACAGAATCAGGATGCTACGCTCTACATACAAATTCCTTATAGACCATGCTGCTTCTGTTTAAAACGTTTTAAGAAAACGGCAGTTCCTCATACATATTTTAAAATAAAATGTATAAGGAACTTGGGAATAAAAAGGACTGGTCTAAAGAAGTTAGCTGGATTATTAAGGAAAATGTAACAACAGGCTATGATTAAAACACTTTAGGGTGTTTTCTGTTTTCTAGTGGTTGAAATTTTAAAATTGACCAGTGTCATTGGTAGCTGAAAGTACATTCGCTGATGTAGTAAAATCTCCATCTCCTGGCTGTCCTTCCGAGTCGAGTGGTGTGTGCAGGTCTCATCCTCGGTGATGTGTGCTGTGCTCTCCCTGAGCCACCGACTCGCATCCATCCAGCTTCTCTCTAGCTCTCACCCAGCATCAGTGACAGATTTCAAGTAGAACTCTGCAGATTTGGCCTCCTACCAGTTCACACTGCCTGACTTTAATTGCTTCTTAATCCTTTCATTAATCTCTTGTTGATCCCTTAACACAGTCTGCACAAGCTATTCCAAGCCTACACTCACTTCCAGTTCAGGGGCCCATCTTTCCCTCTCATTTTGAAGTAGACAACTTTTTCCGATGACTTGTGAGCTTTTAAAAAATCTCCTCTCCTCTCTAAATGTTCTTTTATCTTTTAAAAAACAGGCTGAGAGTAAGCAGTGTCTTTCTTCAGGGCAAACACTTTCACTTGATGCCCAAGTCCTTCCTCACCTCCCCCTCCAGCATCATTAGTATTTTTCCTCAACTTCGTCCTTTCTTCCTACTTCCACCATCTTGAAATATATATTGCATTCTGCATCACCCAAGTTCCGTTAAACAGTTCTTTCTTTAACTTCCAAAAATTATTCTATTCATCTGTATTCGGTATCTCCAAATGTGACCGTTCCTCCCTCTCCAGTCCCTTACAGGATTGATTGTGAAGCTCCGTAGCCTAGTGAAGCTGCTCTCTCAAAAGGCCCCGGGGACCATTTTCCATTTCCTTATGAAATGTAATGGCCTTTCATCATTCTTTTTTATTTTTATTTTTGACATCTATTAAGCACTTGACTTGGTTTTCTTTTTTTCCCGAATATATCAATAATCACTTTATTTTATTATTTTTTATTAATTTATTTTTGTTATAGATGTTTCTCCTTTTTCCCCCCTAGACACCCTCCTCCCCATCCTGCCTCCCACCCCCCTAGCATTGTTGTCTATGTCCATTGGTTATGCATACATGCATATAAGTTCTTAGGTTCATCTCATCCATCCTCCCTGCCCCCCTACTCTGAGGTTTGTCAGTCTGAACCATACTCCTTTCTATGTCTCTGGGTCTATTTCATTCATCAGCCCACCTTGTTCATTATATTCCACAAATAAGTGGGATCATGTGGTATATGTCTTTCTCTGCTTGGCTTATTTCACTTAGCATAATACTCTCAAGGTCCCTCCATGTTGTCTCAAAGGATAAGAGATCTTTCTTTCTTACAGCTGCATAGTATTCCATTGTGTATATGTACCACAGCTTTTTTATAAACTTATCTACTGATGGACACTTGGGCTGTTTCCAGATCTTAATGATTGTAAATAGTGCTGCTATGAACATAGGGGTACATATATTCTTTCTGATTGGTGTTTCAGGCTTCTTAGGATATATTCCTAGAAGTGGGATCACTGGGTCAAATGACAATTCAATTTTTAATTTTTTGAGGAAACACCATACTGTTTTCCACAGTGGCTGCACCAGTCTGCATTCCCACCAGCAGTGTTCTACACACCCTTGTTGTTTGATGATTTGTTGATGGCAGCCATTCTGGCAGGTATGAGGTGATACCTTATGGTTGTTTTAGTTTGCGTCTCTCTGATGATTAGTGACGTTGAGCATTTCTTCATATGTCTCTTGGCCATTTGTATGTCCTTTTTGGAGAGGTGTCTATTTAGTTCCTCTGCCCATTTTTTAATTGGGTTCTTTGTCTTCCTTGTGTTGAGTTGTATGAGCACTTTATATATTTTGGAAATTAACCCTTCATCTGATGCATCGCTGGCGATTATGCTCTCTCATACAGTGGGTTCCGTTTCCATTTTGATGGTTGTTTCTTTTGCTGTGCAGAAGCTTTTGAGTTTGTTGTAGTTCCATGTGTTCATTTTTTCCTTTGTTTCTCTTGCCTTAGGTGATGTATCAGTGAAAATTCTGCTGTGTATGATGTCTGAAATTTTATTTCCTACATTTTCTTCTAGGATTTTTATGGATTCACGAGTCACATTTAAGTCTTTTATCCATTTTGAGTTTATTCTTGTGTATGGTGTAAGTTGATGGTCTAGTTTCATTTTTTTGCATGTAGCTGTCCAATTTTCCCAACACCATTTATTAAAGAGGCTGTCTTTACTCCATTGTATGCTCTTGCCACCTTTGTCAAATATTAATTGAGCATAATGTCATTGGTCAATTTCTGGGTTCTCTGTTCTGTTCCATTGATCTATATGCCTGTTTTTATGCCAGTACCAGGCTGTTTTGATCACAGTAGTTTTGTAGTATAACCTCATATCTGGTATTGTAATCCCACCTACTTTGTCCTTCTTTTTCAAGATTGCTGTGGCTTTTCGGGGTCTTTTTTGGTTCCATATGAACTTCTGAAGTACCAAAATGTCACTGGTATTTTGATGGGGATTGTGTTGAATCTATAGATTACTTTGGGTCATATGGACATTTAAATGATGTTAATTCTTCCAATCCATGAACAAGGTATGTGCTTCCACTTTTTTATATCTTCCTCTATTTCTTTTTTCAATGTCCTGTAGTTTTCTGCAAATAGGTCCTTTACTTCTTTGGTTAAGTTTATTCCTCGGTATCTTAATTTTTTTGCTGTGATGGTAAATGAAATTGTTTTTTTAGTTTCTCTTTCTGTGAGTTCATCATTGGTGTATAAGAATGCTGTCAATTTCTTGCCATTAATTTTGTATCCTGCTACTTTGCCAAATTCATTTATTAAGTCTAGTAGATTTTTGATGGAGTCTTTAGGGTTTTCTATGTACAATGTCATGTCATCTGCGAATAATGACAGTTTCACTTCCTCCCTTCCAATGTGGATTCCTTTTATTTTTTCTTCATGCCTGATTGCTGTGGCTAAGACTTCCAGTACTATGTTAAATAAGAGTGATGAAAGTGGGCATCTCTGTCTTGTTCCTGTTCTTAAGGGAAATGCTTTTAGTTTTTGCCCATTGAGTGTGATGTTGGCTGTAGGTTTTTCATATATGGCCTTTTTTATGTCGAGATATGATCCCTCTATTCCCAAATTGCTGAACGTTTTATCAGAAATGGGTGCTGGATTTTGTTGAATGCTTTTTCAGCGTCTGTTGATATGATCATATGGTTTTTATGTTTCATTTTGTTTATGTGGTGTATCACATTTATTGATTTGCGAATATTGTACCAGCCTTGCATCCCTGGGATGAATCCCACTTGGTCATGGTGAATAATTTTTTTAATGTATTGCTGGATCCGATTTGCTAGTATTTTGTTCAGGATTTTGGCATCTATGTTCATCAGGGATATTGGCCTGTAGTTTTCTTTCTTTATAGTGTCTTTATCTGGTTTTGGAATTAGAATTATGCTGGCCTCATAAACGAGTTTGGAAGTCTTCCTTCTTCTTGAATTTTTGGAATAGTTTGAGGAGAATGGGTATTAGTTCTTCTTTGAATGTTCAGTATAACACCCCCGTGAAGCAATCCGGGCCTGGGCTTTTGTTTGCTGGGAGAGTCTTGATTACATCTTCAATTTCCTTCGTTGTTATTGGTCTGTTCAAGTTTTCTCTCTCTTCACAGTTCAGGTTTGGGAGACTATGTGTTCCTAGAAATTTGTCCATTTCTCTTAGATTGTCCAATTTGTTGCCGTATAATTGTTCATAGTATTTGTTAACGATCCTTTGTATTTCTGTGTTGTCAGTTGCTACCTCTCCTCTTTCATTTCTGATTTTGTGTATTTGGGTTCTCTCTCTTTGTTTCTTGGTAAGTCTAGCTAAGGGTCCATCAATCTTGTTTATCTTTTCAAAAAACCAGCTCTTTGTTTCACTGATCTTTTGAATTGTTTTTTTGGTCTCTATGTCATTTATTTCTGCTCTCATCTTTACTGTTTTTTTCCTTCTACTTGCTCTGGGGTTTTCTTTTTGTTTGCTTTCTAGTTTTTTAAGTTGTGAGGTTAGATAATCAATTAGAGATTTTTCTTGTTTCTTGAGGTAGGCCTGTATTGCTATGAACTTCCCTCTCAGAACTGCTTTCGCTGTATCCCATAGATTTTGTGTTGTTGTGTGTTCATTTTCATTGGCTTCCAGGAAGTTTTTAATTTCTTCCTTTATCTCCTCGGTAACCCATTCATTGTTTAATAACATGCTATTTAGCCTCCATGTGTTCAAATGTCTTTGCATGTTCTTGTTGCAATTGATTTCTAGTTTCATGCCATTGTGATCTGAGAAGATGCTTGATATGATTTCAATCTTCTTGAACTTGTAGAGACTTCGTTTGTGTCCTAACGTGTGGTCTATCTTTGAGAATGTCCCATGTGCCCTTGAGAAGAATGTGAATTCTGTAGTTTTTGGGGTGTAATTCTCTGTAGATATCTATTAAATCCATTTGGTCTAGTGCTTAATTTAGAGTCTCTGTTTCCTTGTTAATTTTTTTTTTTTTTTTTTTTTTTTTTGGTACGTGCCCCTCGTGGGAACCAAGCCCAGGACTCTCTGGTCCATAGGCCAACACTCCAACCGCTGAGCCAAACCGGCCAGCGCTCCTTGTTAATTTTTTGTCTAGAGGATCTATTCAGTGATGTCAGCAGGGTGTTGAAGTCCCCTGCTTTGATTGTATTGCTGTCAATTTCTCCTTTGAAGTCCTTCAGAATATTTTTAATATATTTTGGTGCTCCTATATTGGGTGCATATATGTTTACCAAGGTTATATCTTCCTGTTGGATAGATTCTTTCAATATTATGTAGTGACCTTGTTTGTCTCTAGTTATGGCCTTCATTTTGAAATCTATTTTATCAGATATGAGTATGCTACCCCAGTTTTTTTTTTCCTTTTCATTTGCTTGTAAGATTTTTTCCATCCCTTCACTTTCATCTATGTGAGTCTTTTGTTGTGAGGTGGGTCTCTTGTAAACAACATACAGATAAGTCATGCTTTCTTATCCAATCAGCTACTCTGTGTCTTTTGATCAGAATGTTCAATCCATTTACATTTAAGGTGATTATTGATATGTACTTATTTATTGCCATTTTTATTTATTTTGGTTCTATTTTTCTTCCTATTTCTTCCGCTAATTACACCAGTCCTTTTAACATTTCTTGCAGTGCTGGTTTGGTGCTAATATATTCCCTTAGCCTTTTTTTTTTTTTTTTTTTGTCCGGGACGCTCTTTATTTGACCTTCTATTTTGAATGATAGCTTTGCTGGATAGAGTAGTCTTGGGTTCAGATCCTTGTTTTTCTTTTTTTTTTTTTTTTTAATTTATCTTTATTGTTAAATGTATTACAGATGTTCCTCATTTTTCCCCCATTGACCCCTCCTCCCCATTCCCGCCCCCCTCCTTCCTTTCCCCACACTGTTGTCTGTGTCCATTGGTTATGCATATATACATATAAGTTCTTTGGTTTATTTCTTCCCACCCCCCCAACCCCCCTTCCCTTTGAGGTTTGTCAGTCTAACAACCAATTTGTACTTCTTAATCCCTTCACTTTTTTCACCCATTCCCCCAGCCCCCACCCATCTGGTAACCAACAAATGTTCTCTGTATCTTTGAGAATGTTTCTGTTCTGCTTGTTCATTTTGTTTGTAGATTCAACTGTTGATAGATATGTACTTATTGCCATTTTGTTTGTTCACATTTTTTATCTTTTTCTTCAAGAAGACCCTTCAGCATTTCATATAATGATGGTTTGGTGGTGATGAACTCCTTTAGCTTTTCCTTGTCTGGGAAACTCTCTATATGGCCATCGATTCTAAATGACAGCTTTGCAGGATAGAGTAATCTTGGTTGTAGGTTCTTGCTTTTCATCACTCTGAATATTTCTTGCCACTCCCTTCTGGCCTGCAAAGTTTCTTTTGAGAAATCAGCTGACAGTCTGATAGGAACTCCCTTGTAGGTAACTAACTTCTTTTCTCTTGCTGCTTTTAAGATTCTCTCTTTGTCTTGAACCTTTTGCATTTTGATGATGATGTGTCTTGGTGTGGGCCTCTTGGGGTTCATCTTGTTTGGGACTCTCTGTGCTTCCTGGACTTGTATGTCTGTTTCCTTCTCCACGTTAGGGAAGTTTCCTGTCATTATTGTTTCAAATAGGTTTTCGATTTCTTGTTCTCTCTCTCCTCCTTCTGGCACCCCCAAGATGCAAACGTTGACACGCTTGAAGTTGTCCCAGAGGCTCCTTACACTATTCTCATTTTTTTGGATTCTTTTTTCTTTTTGCTGTTCTGATTGGGCGTTTTTTGCTTCCTTATATTCCAAATCCATGGTTTGCTTCTTGGCTTTACCTACTCTATTATTGATTCTGTGTAAATTATTCTTTATTTCAGTTAGTGCCTCCTTCATTTCTAACTGTGCATCCAGCATTTCTGACTGGTCCTTTTTTATGCTCTTGAGGCCCTCACTAAGTTCACTGAGTTTCTCACTAAGTCCATTGAGCATCCTTATAAACAGTGTTTTGAACTCAGCATCTGTTAGGTTGCTTAACTCCATTTCACTTAGTTCTTTTCCTGGAGTTTTGTTCTGTTCTTTCATTTGGGACCTGTTTCTTTGTCTCCTCATTTTGGCTGCCTCCCTGTGTTTGTTTCTATGTATTACTTAGGGAGAGGTGTAGGGCTAGCTGAGACCAGATGCTGCTTGTTTGAAAGAATTTAGGAAAAGCTGAAGCAGGATCCAAGACAGGCCAATCCTATGGTAAAGCAACTGGCAACAGCTTGGGTGGGCCTGAAAGTTGGGTGGGGCGGGGCCTCAGGGAATCACCAGGGCGGGGCAAACAGTGTGAGCCAGGTTGCTGGAGTCCCAGATATGGCGGTGTCTGCCAGCCCAGGGAAGGGCTCACCAAAGGAACAAAGGCCTCCAGGAGAAAGCTGCCTCTCCAGCCCTCGCTCCAATGCCAAACAGCTCAGTTCTTCCCCATATGACTGTGGCGCCTTTCAAGCTGCCTCCCGCACTCTGGAGCTGGAGGGTGGGAGTCCGAGTAAGTCTGTGCGCGGGCCCTTTAAGAGGAGCTGCCGGGGGCTCCAGGTGCCTTAGCCTCAGTTCCCACTGGTTTTCCAGCCGGAAGTTATGGGGACTTCTCTTCCTGGCACTGAAACCCTGAGCTGGGAGCCTGGTGTGGGACAGGGACCCCTCAGTCCTCAGGGAGGACCTTCCCAGCCGAGGTGTCCTAATTTTTATCCGCCACACATGGGTGTGGGACCAGCCTGTTGCGCCTCCGCCCCTCCTACCAGTCTTGATGAGGCTTCTTCTTTAATTTCGTAGTTGTAGGACTTCCGTTCAGCTTGATTTTAGGCGGTTTTGAATGATGGTTGTTCTGTAGTTTAGTTGTAACTTTGATGTGGTTGTGGGAGGAGGCAAGACCACGTTTACCTATGCTGCCATCTTGACCGGAAGTCTCAGATCCTTGTTTATCATGACCTTGATTACTTCATGCCATTCCCTTCTGGCCTGTAGTGTTTCTGTTGAGAAGTCAGCTGATAGCCTGATGGGGGTTCCTTTGTAGGTAACCTGTTGCTTATCTCTTGCTGCCTTTAGGATTCTCTCTTTGTCTTTAATTTTTGGCATTGCAATTACTATGTGTCTTGGTGTGGGCCTGTTTGGGTTCTTCTTACTTGAGGCTCTCTGTGCTTCTTGAACTTGAATGCCTTCTTCCTTCACCAAGTTAGGGAAGTTTTCTGTCACTATTTCTTCAAATATATTCTCTAACCCTTGCTCATTTTCTTCTTCTGGAACTCCTATGATGTGAATGTTGTTACTTTATCAGTTGTCCCACAGTTCTCTTAAGCTATCTTCCTGTTTTTTCAATTGTTATTTCCTTTTTGTTTTCTGATTGGTTGATTTTTTTCCTACCCTGTCTTCTAATTCACTGGTCAGGTCCTCAGCTTCCTCTGCTCTGCTGGTTATTCATTCCAATGTGTTCTTTATTTCTGCTATGTCATTCTTCATTTCTTCTTGGTGGTTTGTCATTTCTAATTGGTTGATTTTCAGTGTTTCTTTATCTTTACTCATGGTGTTGAGCTCCTTACTCATGCTGTTGAGCTTCCTCAAGATCATGGCTCTGAACTGTACCTCTGATAACTTGCTTAACTACATTTCATTTATCTCATCTTTGGTAGAGTTCTCTTGTTCTTTCATTTGGGATTTGTTTCTGTGTTTCACGATTTTGGCTATCTCAGTGGGTTTTGGAGCCTGCCAAATTTTCCCTGTGGGTGTTGGTGTTCTGCTGTTTGTGGCTCTCTCTACAGGGTTTTGATGTGTGTGGGAGGACCCACGTTAAACACCACTGTCAAGTCTTACTTTCCTGGGTAGATTTGCAAGCCCAGGAAAGGTTCAGTTATCCTCTAGTTTTTTGCCTGAAGGTTCTTAGTCAGTTACTTGATGAGCCTTGGGTTGTAGCCCTCAGGTGAATGAAAAACTCTCTCAGGTGTTCAGTGTAAGAGGATTTCCAGAGGGCGGGGCAGATGCTGGTTGTTAATGAGCCTCAACTTGCATTTCTCTGGCCCAGGTGGGTGGTGTTAAATCTCCGAGGGAGGGGCTGCTGCTTCTCCCCAGAGCTCCGGGAAGTGTCTCCCGGAGCACGATGGCCACCGTCCTGTGTGGCCGTGACTCAGCAAAAACTCTGAACACCCTCCAAATCCTGAGTGTCCCCACACAGTTCCAGTTCAGTTCGCCCTTCCTCTGCCCCAGTCCAAGGTGAGTGGCTGTAGCTAATTTAGTGCTCTGTCTCATCCCTCTGCACTGTGGAGCCAGTGTGGGATTTTAACCCTGAGGTAGCTGCTCACAGCTAAAACAGCTGCTGTCCATGGGCTCCCAGCCCGCCCTCTTGAGCCTCCACAGACCTACCAGGCTCGAATCAGTGTCCTTTTTTCCTGTCCCTGGTTATATAATCCTCTTCAGCTGCTTTTCTGTTGCTTTCTCCCAACGATTTGTCTTTATTTTAATTGTAATTCCAGTTTGGTCCTGGGAGATGGTCTGTGTAGATGCCATTCATTTAGCCACCATTTTGGAATCCTCAATAATCATTTTAAATGTCAATGTATTCCTCTTCCTTGTCTCAAAGAGTCTTCTATTGATTGCCATCTCATCGAAAAATGCTTCTACTAGTTATCCTTCCTTAACCAGCCCTGCACTACAAGCACAGGACCCAGGTCCTCTCTACTTCCTTGAAAATCTCTTATCTTGACTTGATTTTCAATTCTCTTCTTCATGAATTATTTTCTTCCTTTCCCAGACTTTCTCATGACTCCTCTGGCTTTCCCATGACTCTTCTTTCTAACCTTTCTGTGTTCCTCTGTTATATGACATTTCAATTTATAAGGAGTCATTCAAATATTTGACAACAAACGTGTATCTCATCCAAGTTTGGATCATCCGATATTTAGATAGTCTATTAGTTTCAGTCTTCTAAAGTCATTCCATCTAAAATTAATTTTTATTCCCCCCACAATTTTTTCCTCATGTTTTAAATGATAGAAATAGCACCACTAGTGCCGATGTACCCAAGTTTTTCTTCACCTGCCCAAATCCAAGCAAGTACCCCCTGTCTAAGTGTATTCATTGTTTATGTTGCATAACAAATTACCACAAATTTAGCCACTTAAAACAGCATAGATTTATTATCTCATATTTTTTCTAGATCAGGATTCCAGGCATGGCTAACTGGGTCCTCTGTTTGGGGTCTCATAAAGCTAAAGTAAAGATCCTGGTTGAGTGTGAGGGTGCATCTGAAGGCTCAACTGGGATGGGATCAACTTCTAAGCCCCCACAGGTTGTTGGTGGAATTCTCTTCCTTCCTTCCATCCTTCCATCCTTCCATCCTTCCATCCTTCCATCCTTCCATCCTTCCATCCTTCCTCCTCCCTCCCTCCCTCCCTCCCTCCTTCCCTCCCTCCCTCCCTCCCTCCCTCCCTCCCTCCCTCCTTCCCTCCCTCCCTTCCTTCCTTCCTTCCTTCCTTCCTTCCTTCCCTCCCCTCTTTCTCTTTCTTTTTTTCTTTCTTTCTTGTAGCTTTGGAACTAATGGTGACTTGCTTCCTCAGTTACAATGCAAGAGTAAATTTGTCAGAAGATCAATTGCCCATCTGTATGTCTGTCCATTAATCTATCTCAATGAAGAAAGTGACATTTAATCATGCTTACCATATTCCTTTGGCTAGAGGCAAGTCATAGGTCATGTTTACACTCAAAGGATATGGATTACACAGGTCATAACACCAGAGAGTTACCTTAGAATTTTGTGTCCCACACTATTTTTCACACAGGAATCAGGCAAGGGAAAGAAATGCCTTTTATCCATGCTATAGGAACAATTTTGGAATCAAATTGTATAAGCATAAAAAATCCAAAAAAGAGACTTGAGTTTACTCTTGGGGTCCCAGAGAGGGAATAAAGTTGGGTTTAGAAAAACAGATAAGAGGACTAGAAGGTGAGAATGGGTCAGAGAGGAACTGCTATAAACATTGTCCCCAAATGGTCTAATTCAGTTCTTAAACTACCTGTGCTAATGGACCAGGATTTTTGTTTGTTTGTGCATACAATCCATTATAAAAACTTTTGTAAAAGTACAAAGAAATAAATTACTAGAAAAATGAAATTAAAGAAAACAAAGACAGAATATGAGCTCAACTTCTTTATGTTAGATAAAAACAAACATAAAATTACTCTGTTAAATTGCTACAAAAATTTCCAAATGCTTACTTATAATATCTACACTTATCTCACTGAGAACAGGGGACAGTCTCAGGACCAGCACTGTTACAGTCCACACTTTGAACAGAACTGGTTTAATTCATTCCCACATTAGAAATTCTCCCAGGTATATATTCATTCCCTTTTCTAGATTCAAGTCCAGATCTCTTTGCTGAGCTTCTTTTGTTCATTCACAAATGAATTATTGCACACTCATTGTTGTTCAGGCACCATGCTGGACTAGACAAAATGCTAGATAAATGGATGGCTTCTCTTTGTATATCTTTACCTCAGGATGCAAATGGTCTCAAACACAACATGTCAAAGAGTGAACACATTCTTCCCTCTAGCCTGCTACCCCTCCTCTATCTTCTAGTTTCATGCTTGACCTTCCACCCATGAGTTGCCAAAATCAGAATTTTATTTATCTACTCCTTTCTGCCTCATATTCTCCCCCCAAAATATCAAATCTATCTATTTACCTATATGTTCAGTGCTGCTGCGGTCCTCAGGAACCCACCATTTCTCACTGGGAGCACTGTAGCCATTTACTGAATGTTCTCCTTGACATCATTCTTACTTCTGTCCATCCAATCCCCATAGTGCATTGGGAAGATCTTCCTAAACTCTAAGCCTCATATGGCGCTGTTTTCTTAAAAACCCTTGGAGGTTCCTCATGAACCTGAAAATTTATCGAGCTCTCCAAAGTCCTTAATGGACTAATTCCAGACCACTTCTTCTCTTGCCTCGCTTCCTCTTGGAAGCTTTACTTCAGCCAGACTGAATTATTTGCAGTTTCCAATGCCGTGTTCTCTCTCGCCTCAGGTCTTTGTGTTTGTTGCTTCTCCTCCCTGACACATCTTCTTTTGGCTTCAGCAACAGATCATCTTTCCCAGGAAAACACCTCTGCTGCATCCCCATTCCCTGCCTATATTCCCTGTAATCATAGAAAATTGGGTTGTAATGCAAAGAAGACATGGCTGAAATGTTTTCATCAACTTGAGGTTGGAAACTCTATCAGTTTTTCACTGATATGTTGAAATGGATAGATGAAAGGATTTTAGAGAATGTGTTGTTACATACATTTTGGGGGCAAGTGCAGTCATTTAATGGGGCTAAATTGATCTGTCCTTCCTCTTCTGTTCTTGCTGTCACCACTGCAATTTAAACTCATCACAGGGTATCTGGAACATCACTACAGCCTTCTATTTTACTCTTGGACTCTACTCACTTCTCCAGGATCTGTTTAAATGTCTTTTCTGAAGTTTTAACTCTGCATTTGGAGATAATCAAATACATATTTGGTTAAATGCACTTATTTTATCAACAACAACAAAAAATTTGTTTGAACACCTACTTTGTGCCACTCTTCTTGATGCTTGGGCTCCATCAGTGAACAAAATAGAAAAAAAAAATCCATGCTTTTGTGGAACTTACATATCTTTTACTACATTTCTGTTAATGAAATTTTATTTATTTTATCTTTAACATTGAAATATCCAGACAACTCAAATTACAGAGATGCAGCCAATACTATGAGCAGAGAAAGCCGCAGCTCCCATGCGTTTGCAAAGACCACATCCACTATCCTATATCACTTATGTATCACCACAGCAACATATTATTCTGTGCAATAAACCATCTCAAGCTCAGGGGCCCAAAAGAATAAACTTGTATTATTGCTTATAAATTCGGGAGTCATCTGGACAGTTCTGCTGATCTGGACCAGGCTCAGCGGATCTCAGCTGGGCCAGCTCACACATCTGTGGAAATCTGGCAGGTCTGGAGGCTGCCTCAACGAGAATGGCCTTACTCATATCTGTCTGTGTGCTGGTTGCTGATTGGGGTGATGGACGTGAGCAGGCCAGATATATCTCACCATCTAACCATCTAGCTTGGGCTTGTTCACACACTGGTGGGAAGGTTCCAAGGGAGAGAAAAAGAGTGATCTAAGCCTCTTGACACCTAAGCTCAGAACTGGCACATGGACTCTTCTGACACTTTGTTTTCCAAAGCAAGTTAAAAGGCTAGTTCAATTCAAAGGGTAAGGAAATACATTTTACCTTTGGAAGGGAGGAGCAGGTCACACTGCAAAGGGCATGAATAGGGGGTGAAGAATTGAGGACATTTTGGCAATCAATCTACTGCAATTTCCTTCTTTACAGATTTGGTATCTGATAGAAAGCTTGTACAGAGTTTTTGTTTGTCAAGCATTTTGCACAATTGTCTTATTTCTGTATTTTTCATAGCTTACTATGATACGTAAAACTAAAATGTAAACCCTTAGGTTTTTGTGAGCTCATTGAGGGCAAGCAACATACCTGACTCATCTCAATCTTGGATGGCACGTTGCACAGAACAGACTCTCAGAATATTTGCTGAATCAATTATTCACTGAATCAAGTGTGTGAATCTGTGATAAAGAACCCAGGGAGCGCCACGTTGAGATGTCCTTTCACATCTACAGGGCTTTAAAGTAACATGAAAATACTGTAACTCCAAGTGCTCTCCCGATGTTATTTGGATAGCTGTGTACTTCCCTATTTATTGGGAAGATGGCTGAAACACATTAAACTTGACTTACTAACAGTCATCGGGTGCTTCTGAGAAGAGATAAGGATTGATTTTTTTAGATAGTTAAAATGTTGGCTAAGAGCAACAAAACAAAAACAAAACAGCGAGGAAGGGAAGCAGAGGGGCCAGCAGCTCTGCCCTGTGCAGCAGTGAAGTTAAAGCAGGTAGAGCTAAGCTGTACAGCCCTGTGCTTGGGGGCGAGGAAAGCTGTGCTTAGGAAAACACCTGCCAGAAAGATGTACACTTGTGTTATACTTCTGATCGCTGAGCTTCCTTTTCTAAACTAGAACTCTCTTTTTTAAAGATTTTTTAAAAATGTATTTTAATCCTCACCCGAGGATATTTTTCCATTGATTTTTCAGATAGAGTGGGAGGGAGAGAGAGAGCCAGAGGAGAGGGAAACATTGACTTCGACCAGGGCTGAGGATCAAACCTGTAGCCAAGTACATGCCCTTGACCAGGAATCGAACCCGTGACTCTTTGGTCCACAGGCTGACACTCTAACCGTTGAGCCACACTGGCCAGGGCTAAAATTCTTTTTATTTATTTTTAATGAAAGTGTACACTATTGATTCTGTTTTTTTGTATTGGGAGCACATAGAAATAAAAATGTTAATAAAGCCCTGGCTGGCTTGGCTCAGAGGTTAGAGCGTCGGCCCGTGGACCAAAGAGTCTCGGGTTTGATTCTGGTCAAGGGCACGCACCTCAGTTGGGATTTGTCCCTGGCCCTGGTCAGGGTCATATGGGAGGCAACCAGTCGATGTGTCCCTCTCACGTTGATGTTTCTCTCTCTTTCCCTCCCTCCCACTCTATCTGAAGATAAATAGAAAAATGTCCTCAGGTGAGGATTGAAAAAAAAAAGTTAATAAAAAAAACAACTATCAAACACTTGCCTTAGTTGAACCAAGGCAATGATGTTAATAAAGGATAAAATGGACCTTTTACAACAAGCATCTAAATTATTCCCACAAAGGCCTAACTATCTAGAGATAAGTTCCAGGTAAAAAAGATAAAATACAGGTAAATTATGAAGACAAACTATCCTCACTCATAGAATTTGAAAGACATGTTTCTGCTAGAAACTCTGATATAAAGATGTTTTTCAGCTCATTTCCCCCCAAAGATTTTTATATAAGTATATGCACCGAGATAAAATAAAAAGAAAGAGGAAAGTTTCTTAGGTGTGAATATTGGCTTTTTGCATTTTTAAATGTGAATTTGTCAATTTTTAAAAGTTGGAAGAAAATTAGATAGATGTATGTTTTAAAAAAATGAACAAACAAGAACAAACAAACAAAACCTCATAGACACAGACAACAGTATGGTGATTACCAGAGGGAAGGGGAGTGGGGGGTAGTAAAGAAGAAAGGGGTCATATATGGTGACAGAAGATGATTTGACTTTGGGTGGTGGGCACACAATGCAATATACAAACCATGTATCAGAGAAATGTACACTTGAAACCTATATAATCTTATTAGCTAATGTTACCCCAATAAATTTAATAACAAATAAAGTCACTTTAAATAACTGCAGGAAAAAAAAAAAAAAAAACCCAAGAAAAGCAAAACAAAAAAAGTTACTTTATAAAAATTGGAGAGATGAGCCATTTTTAATTATATTTGAGTTTATTAAAGAATATTTCTTTAGGATAGACTACATTTTCTCACATGTTATTTACTTTACAAAAGAATATTAGGATTGTTTAAATTAAATTCTAATTTAAGACTTTGAAACCAACATCAAGTTATACTCAAGGAGGGGAGTAGAATCTCTATCCTGGGTAGTATAGTATAATTATTACAGGGTATTAATTTAATCACAATAATCTATAACAAATGGAATAAAGTGATACTATTTATGTAAACTACTGTATTCTTTTTGATAACATGGGCAGTCATGTTTAGGTCTTATTACCCCAAATTTTTATTTTGCTCAAGCTATCCATATCTTACTATATTAGGCAAACACTATTCAGGAGAACAGTAGATCATGTAAATACCTTGAATATTATTCATGAATTTTACTCCCACAGTAGGTTGGAAACCTACCACAGATATTCTCTTATGAATAACCTTATTAACTTTTATTTTTGTTAATTAATTTGTTCTTGTTACAGATGTTTCCCCTTTTCCCCCCATTGACACCCTCCTCCCGATCCCACCCCACCCCTACTGTGTGGTTGTCTATGTCCATTGGTTATGCACTTATTTAACTTCCGATACTGCATTTCTGCATTTTTTTCATTATAATTTTTAAAGAGGCTCTGATTTACCTGCCTGCTATAGATTGTGTTATTTTGTTTTTACCTTCAGCTCTAGTTTCCTAAACAATGTTTATCCTCTTTATTTACCTTCCTACTTAAAAAAATAATTATCCTTATAGATCTCTTGGCACCAATTCATATCAGTAGTCAGGATTGCAGGCTAAAGTTAATAAGTTTAGATTAGAGAACACACAGATTTTCTCTGTGTTGGTGTGTGTGTTTAATCAACCTGTAATTTGTGACTACTTCCCTGTGTCATCCCCTGGCACAAATGAGACCATTCAATACTTGTGCTGTAGGACAGCTTTGCTAAGAACTACTTCTCATATCACATGCTATCTTTGGGTATATTGTGACTTCAGAAGAATGAAAAGATATACAACATCAAAACCAGACAAAACTACTTTTATACTTCATATATTAACATAATTCCTAGTCCCTATAAATAATTTTTCCACTTCAGTGAAAATAATATTGAGTTAAGCTGAGCCTCCTTAGGCAATGAGGTCAGGAACTGGGGTAAAGATTTTTTTTAATTTAATGAAATTTATTTCCCTTTATAGTTCAGTTATCACAGTCACATTCACTCATGCCATTTATTCATTCATTTATTCAATAAATATTTCTTCAATAGCTACAATGTTCCAAGTACTGTTCTAAGCACTGGGGTTTGAGCAGTGCAAAAATATGTTTTTGATCTCTTGGAGTTTATATTTTTAGTTGGGAAAGACAGAGGAGAAATAGATAGAAAAGTAGTCAGGTGCTGATAAATGCTAGAATGAAAAGCGAATCAGGAGCAAGGTACTCCGTGACAGGTGTGACTTTAGATAGTTCAGTGGTGTCATCCCTGACAGGTGATATTTGATCAGAGCCCTGCATGAAATAGGTGAGTGAGTAGTGTGAGTCTCTGGAAGAAGGACTGCTTTATAAATGCATGAGCTTGGTGTGTTCAAGAAGGAGGAGGAGGCCAGTTTGGCTGCAGAGAATGAGGGTGGGAGATAAGGCTGGACAGGTGGACATTGGTGTAGACTTTGTAGAGGGTGGTGGGGGCCAGTCATGCACGGAAAAGGTTCAGGATTTTACTGACTACATGTGAAGTCATGGGAAGATTTTGAGTCGAGGAAAGAAAAGCTCTACCATGAGTTTTTTAATAAAAATTTTTTTTTTTTTTTTTACCATTTCTATGTATATAGTTCAGTAGTGTCAACTACATTTACATTGTTGTGCAACTGATCTCAAACACCTTTTCATTGTGACACTGAAACTCATTGACCAACAACTCCCCGTTCCCCCTACCAACGCCCGGAAACCACCCCGCCACTTTCTCTTTCTGTGAGTTTGATTGCTTAGCTACCTCATCTAAGTGGAAAGATACAGTATTTGTCACTTTGTGGCTGGCTTATTTCACTTTGACATGATTTTTATATTTTTGACTTTAGTGTATTATCTTTTTATGGCTTCTGTGCGAAGGGGACAGAGAGTAAGAGACGGGCAAAGGTGGGATCAGAAGCACCAATTTTGAGGCTCCGGCAGTGCTCCCAGCCAGAGACGGTGTAATGTGGAATGTGGCTACAGCAACAGAAGTAGTAACAAGTGGATAGACTCTGGGTAGATTTTTAAGGTAAAGACAATGGGATTTGCTGATATTTTTAGGCATGTGATGTGAGAGAAAGAGGAATAGGATATAAGATCAGAGTGGATTTTCTGAATAACTTGATCATCAGTCTTTTATCAATTATTCAGGGTAATATTTGTAAAATTTTCTTCTTTTTTTTTTTTTTATCCTCACCTGAGGACATTTTTGTATTTATCTTCAGATAGAGCAGGGGGGAGAGAGGTAGGAAGAGAGAGAGAGAGAAACATCGACGTGAGAGAGACACATCGAGTGGCTGCCACCCCACCACCCCAACCGGGGCCAGGGACAAATTGCAACCAAGGTACGTGCCCTTAGTGGGAACCGAACCCGAGACTCTCTGGTCCGCAGGCTGACACTCTAACCGCTGAGCCAAACCAGCCAGGGCTGTAAAATCTTCTTAAATGATGTGTGGCTTCTATAACGTCATGCTGATGTTAAAGCAGCCTGTTTGATGGCTCGCGGTTATTATGTTGAACTTGAATGTCTCTCTCTGTTTTATATGTAGGTGTGGATGGTATAAAATGTAGATGACAGGAGGGTATGGGAAATGTGGCTGGACTGGGTAATAGTGAACATTTGCAGGTCGAGGAAAAGAATGTCTGGTTTTGTCAGCAAGTTGGCCCCACCCCCCAGAATATTTTGGAATAATGTCTAGATGTTGCTAATGTTACAAACTGCTTTCTCTGTCTTCCTTATAAAGTCTATTCAGCATTATCTGAGTGTGAAATGAGCTGGTAGAAACTTGAGACCCAGTGAAGCCAGAAAATTTGGGTGAAGCAGAAGGGAAGAATCCTACTCTCCTCTTGGGTTTTTAGTTTAATATTGGAGACAAAAGCAAAAGGAACTCTATAGACAGAAATTTTTAGCTAAATATATAGGAATACAAAACATAGCCATTGAGGAATATCTCTAAGTGTTTAAAAGTTATTGGTTATTGTAATAAATGCAATGAAAAACCAATTATATGCAGCTTAAGATTAAAAAAATTTTTTTTCTTTATTGATTTTAGAGAGAGAAAGGGAGAGGGAGAGAGAGAGATAGAAACATCAATTGTCTGCCTCCTGCATGCCCCTCACTGGGGATTTGGCCCACAACCTGGGCATGTGCCCTGACCGGGAATCGAACCAGTGACCTCCTGGTGCGTGGGTTGATGCTCAACCACTGAGCCACACTGGCCTGGCCCGCTTAAAATTTTTTAAAGATCCATGTTCCTTATACAATCACAGAAGATGTAATGAAGGGACATGGGTCTCCTAGGCTGTGCTTCTCTTCCTATGTCATCAAGTCCTGTATTTTCTTGATTGACAAGAGGAGACGCAGTGTGTTTTGGGGAGCTGTATCCTGGCCGTGTGTACATTTTTGGACCATTCTTAAAGCATGTCAGAATTTTGTAATTACCTGAAAAGGCATGCAATTCAGTTTCACTTTGCTGAACTCAGTCGGTGGGATTGACAGCATGCCTTGACCAGATTCTTTTAGTAGATAATTAGACCAATTTAACGCAAGCACTGCATGAATTAACATTTGCTCTTGGGTATGAATATTCAGGGTTACAGTGCTTTCCGTGGTGTGAGCTGTTTCCCCAGGATTTGCAGGAGTGTCTGTTAGGTGCTTATAATGTATTGCTTAGTACAGAATAGCACCAATGCAGTGGTTCTCAACCTTCCTAATGCCGCGACCCTTTAATACAGTTCCTCATGTTGTGGTGACCCCAGCCATAAAATTATTTTCGTTGCTACTTCATAACTGTAATTTTGCTACTGTTATGTCTTAGGCGACCCCTGTGAAAGGGTCGTTAGACCCCCAAAGGGGTCGTGACCCACAGGTTGAGAACCCCTGAATTAGAGGGTGTGGGAACATCCCTGGAGTCAGAGATGATATGCTTATTGGTGATACTTAAGCTTTTTCCTGAAAACTCTAACCCAGACGACAGATTGCCGGCTTCAACCAGTCTTATGTTTCGGTTGTGATATGAAGTTTAAATTGCTGTGCAGAAAACCACTAAGATTCCTGGAATTATGCCCTCTGTTATTTTCTCAAATCTCCATGAGACTTTTCATCTGTAAAATTAACCCAAAAGATCAGATGCTCTAGATGTTATAAATAAATAATTGAATAAACAAATAAACAAAAGAATCATTGGGCCATTGAAACTTGCCTTTTGTGGTGATAAAAATAGCTTTGGCACAGCTTGTTAGTGCATCAAATATTGGCTCAAAATTTTATTTGCGTTTAGTTGGGAATTTCAAAGAACTTTATGCTCTTTACAAAATCATCTCTGAGAAAATAACAACTTCAATGTGCATACTTTTATGATAAACTCAGGGCATTTGGAAATGGAGGGAAGGACTGGGTGCTGAGAATAATGTCTCTGTATGGTGATTTAAAGGAAAAGTAAAGTTTTAATGATTTTCTGAAAACTAAAAGAGGTTGTATCACATGGTGGTTAACAGTATGAACTCTAGAGCTAAAATACCAGGGCATAGACCCAGCTCTACCAACTAGTTTACCAGCTAAACTAGTAAATTACCTAAATGTTCAGTTCTCTACTCTGTAAATAGTGTGATAATAGCAGTACCCACCTTGTAGGTTTGTGAGGATTAAGGAGTTTAATATATGTAAAGCACTCAGAACAGTGCTTAGTACTGTGTAAGCACTATGTGTTTACTCTTCATATTTGCTCATTTCTATACATATAGTATAGACACTTTGAAATGATCTCCTTTAAACTATATAAAACATTGAATGTAAATTTTAAGATATTTCAAATAATTCTTACTTATAAGAGGCAGCAACTATTCACTGTGGAGTACACATTGGGTCTCCCTTCCACCTCAAATCTGCAAGTCCCTGGGCCACCTCCTCTGCTCCTCCCCTCCATCCAAGATGTCGCATTCATTTTGACGGTTAATGTCAGGTCTGGCTCACAGGTGGAGTTTTCATGGTCTGGAAAACAATCCAATGAATTTAAGTGTACTTTCTTCATCATTTTCAGCATTCAAACTCTACATTTTTGTAATGCAGCAAGGATGACTATATAGATTGTATATCAACACCAGCTTCCAATCTGCGTGTTGTCTGACCCAGGGTATTGGGGCAGTAGGGTCAAAACAATAGTAAGAATGTTAAGAAGCTTCCCACTGCTCTAATTAAAATTGCCCCCAGGCCTGACTCTCAGTAGAAGGCCCATGCTGCTGTCAATAAAGGGAAAGGGAAAGCAGAACTCCTCTCTGGAAAGGTAAGTGGATTCCCTACCCAGCAGAACTGAAGCGTTGTATTATTCCTGGGGTAATTTAGGAATAGCCTGAAGGCTACCTGTTCTTTCTTTATGAGATTTTTAGGTGTTAAGTAAATAAAAGTTACTTGAATTGAGTTGGTGAGAGACCTCAGCTCTCAGAGTCCTAATGAACACTGCCTGCCCAGCACAGACAGCTGTCCCTCCGCTTACATGTTCTAATGACAGAACTCTTACTGTTTGAATTTCTGCTTCACACAGGCAGGGGCATGGGAGCTGGATGAGGCTGTGTCCCAGTATGTCTAAGAGAATTGAAGGATGCTTTCTGACCAACACAAATTACACTCAACAGAGTTTATCTGTGGCTTTTAAAATTGGGATTCACCACACATAGTATAATTGTGCCGTTTTCTTCTTTTAATAGTGTGAACAGTGAATGCTAATGTCTTGTATCTGTAGGAAAGTCATTCATTTTAGTCACCACACTGCATATTGCTAAATCTAAAACTCCTAATGCTCAGTAAAAATAAGGCCATACTATTGTAGTATTTGTTCATTAGGGGAGATTTCTTTCGGAGGATTAAAATAATGATTTTAATCACAATGCCCCAGTTGAGATGAGCGCTGTGATAACACAGGGCGAAGGACATGAGGTGTTCCAAAGGTTCTGTGAGGACAGGTAACCTGTGTGTGTGTGTGTGGGGGGGGGCACTTTTAGCTTCATCTCAGATTGAAGATAACACCCCATGTGCATCAGTGTCAGGGTTCCGGAAGATGCCTTTTGTCAAAGCGGGGTTAAAACCGATTCCCCACAGTATAGATGAATAAGAATGAAGATTTGCTTTTCAAATATCCATCAGATTAGATGAGATTGCCAGCATTGCTTCTGCTGCTGAATTTTTCTTTTTAGGCTTATATGTGCCAACAGAAAAAACAAAAAACAAAACAAAACAAAAAGGCATTTCTCTCTCCCAAGTGTAAACAAGGATTTTCCTTGTTTATTTCTCTTCTGACTTTAATTTTGCCATTTTGTAAAGCAAAGTTGTGAAACAGAAAGCAAGATTAGCATCCTATGAGTTACCAGAATTTCCTATAAGAATTAGGGCACAGGACATATTTTTTAAAAAGGTTGTGAAAGGAGGGAAAGGAGAGAAGCCTGGAAAACAAACCTTGCAGAATTTTGTGTTGCTCTGGCTACTTCCTTCAAATGCCAAGAGTAATCTCTTTTGTAGAAGACGTACCTGAAGTTATACACATTAGCAGGATATGGCATTGGGTATCACAAGAAGATAATTCTCTTCCCAAAACTGTGACTTTATGATTAAAATCCAACATTAAGAAATCTGAACGTGAGTCAACAAAGGGAACCTAAACAGTTGGAGCAAATGAAGTCGCTCAATTATTCTAACAAAAAATGTGTGTTCCCCTTCTGCTGCTCACATTTTATTAACACTAGGTGTGAGAACAGCTGTTATAATTGACAGCTAAGTCAATTACTTAAGATGTTGCCTTTCACATGGTCGTATGGGACGTGGGTTATGCATTCGAAGTTGTCACCATTGTCCTTAGGTGCATATTCCTGACGTTCGGCAGTAGCTCTCATGTTGCCTTTTTATTTTTCTTTGCCATCTATTTCTCAAGGTGCATACTCACTAGTAAGTTAAAGTTGCTGTTTTTTAAAATGTAAGGCAAAAGTGTGTAGCTTATAATATCTTTTCCTAAAACCTATGTTAAAAGTGTTATGTCTCAAACTTGGAGAAGTTTTACAGATTATGAATGACCCCTGAGTTGATAATGATGTGAAAATGTTACAAATTAACATTGTCCCTAATTTACTATCTAATTGCTTTCTGCATTAACTATAAGATGTAGATGTTGAACCAGGTATTTGCCCCATACCTGAGACCTTGCATTACATGGAACTCAGCAAAAATCTTTTTTTTCTTTTGTCTTTGTGGTGAAATAGAACCATTGTAAATGGATGGTAACTTTATTGTGGGTAGGAAGTAGGAATACATAGTGGTTCAACCTTTCAGATGATGCTCTGGTAATGTATAGTCAGAGACTTAAAATCTGCATCCTCCTCAAACTCCCTGGCCTAAAGAATTAATCAGAGAAGTGCATAAATGTTTATGTAATTATATATAATATTGAGAAATTGGAAGCCAACTAAATAAATATATTACTACGGGATTGGTTAAAAAATATTTAAGACATGCCCATAATGGAATACTTTGAAGCCATTAAAATAATGTTGCAGAAACTCATAAATTTATATGGACAGATGATCACTATGTATTATGAAGCAAAGAAATGTATAACTAAACTATATTAGTCAAGTTAAAGCATTTTCACAATTAAATTAAATAAAATATATACATAATGTTCTCAGTTGACATCTCTAGATGGTGGAGTTGCTTTCTATTTTGTGTATTTTGGTATTATCTGAATTTTAAAAAACAAGCAGCTATTGCTTGTGTTTTCTTATTTAGAAAGATGTCCATTATTTTAAAAATTATTTTATTACTATATAAAATTACTAAGGTAGCACATGCTATTTGAAAATTCAAATATAAAATGTATAAAGAAATGAGAGCTAATCCTACCTCCCCTATGCATTTAATTTACCAGCAGTAAATAATAACAAAAAATATTTTCCATTAATAAAAATAATCAGACCCTTACTAATTCAAATTGCTGTCATGTGAGCAAGCAGCAGAAACAGAGCAGTGTGGCCAGTTTCCTCCCTAAATGGTTTGGTGGACAGAGCCAAGGTATTTGAGAACCGTGACTGTCATTGTTAACTTTTTCCTCTGTGATATTTACCATTGTAACCTCATTTGAGGCTTTAAATGAATTCAGAGTGAAAGCCCCATTGCATTGGCAAATAGGAGCCTTTCCTAATATTCAGAACACGCAAGCCCACCCGTCGTGTGAAATTGCACGGACAGGATTCCACTGGAAGCTTGCTGTGTCACCGTAAACTCGAAAGTATGCCCATCGACCTAGATCAGACCAGACTGAGAGGTGCTACGTGGAGAGGGTCTGCAGGAGACTTGGCAGAGCACAGCCAGGATAATCACACCTGGCTTCAACATCCATAATCACAATTAAGGTTGCTTTCTATTAATTGACACAGACCTGTCTGAAAGGAGTCTATTATATAATCCCCCTGAAGAGAAAATGCTTCGAAGTACATGCGGTAGGGAGCAACATTAAGTGTAAATAGATCTCAAGGGATTTTAATCATGTGGAACAGAAAATGACCCTTTCTAGCAGCTTTGAGAAGTAAGGCAGCAGTCAGAAATTTCATCACTAGTTTGCTTGAGCAGGATGTTATCACTATGGTAAATGGTATTTTCCACTATATATCCTATTCTGAGGAACAGAAGAAACCTGTAGTCTTTCTAGGAAGCTGCCTAATAGGAGGAGGCAGGGCCAGGCACCCTCCATACCCTACCGTGGAGCAGGGCGAGGGGTCAGCTGCAGGCAGCCAGGCTGCGGTATACTCTCCACCCTGCACCAGCCCTACAGCTCTCTGAATTCAGCATCCACATCTGTGAAACGTGGAGAATTTATTTGTTGCTGTCATATTTATCGAGACCCTACTGTATGGCAGGCACTCCACTAATGTAAAAGAAGGAAATGAATGCAGTGATGCAGTTTTTATCCGTAAGACATGTTGCTGAGTCCCAGGCGGCATGAAGCAGAAGGTATGGGGATCATACACACAACATCTTAGTTCATTATTTGGGGTTGTTGTGAATGGGAAGGACTCAAGCACTTAAAACGTCACTGTTACAGACCTTTTTTATCCCCTTCCAATGGAAGCTGTAAAATAACCAGCAAGACAGCAGGCTGTAGGCACTCCACTGTTTTAAATATAAGGGCTTCTGTCCGGCCAGTGTGGCTCAGTGGTTGAGCATTGACCCATGCACCAGGAGGTCGCCTGTTCGATTCCCGGTCAGGGCACATGCCCAGGTTGTGGGCCCTCTTACCAATGAGGGGCATGCAGGAGGCGGCCAGTCGGTGTTCTTTCTCATTGATGTTTCTCTCTCTCTCTCTCCCTCTCACTTCCTCCCTCTCTAAAGTCAATAAAGGGAAATAAATAAATATAAGGGCTTTTCATGACTTTTGTGATGCATCCTGTATGCTTTGAGACTGCAATAGAAATATCAAGAAGTTATTTACTGGTAAAATTAACTGCCCATAATCTCATAAATAGTAATGTTCTCCCTGCCACGTTATCCATTTTCTCATTGCAAAAATATATGTTATATCTGTTACGTAGGTTAAGGTCAAAGAACATCAAACATAGCAATGAAAATAAATCCAGTTACTTATCTAGAAGGCTTCCCTAATATATACCATTTTCTGTGTTTAGGACACATATTATCTGGTCTTTCACGAATCTTTACATTCTCGTCTGGATGTCTGGACATGGCCTTCGATCCCACCCGAGAGCCATAGCACCGCAGTGCAAGCCCTCAGAGAAGTGAGAGCCACATTTTTAAAGAAGTAAATAGTTTAATAGGTTAGGTTTTTCCTTTAGCTCTAGAATTGAAAGCTGATAAAATGACATTTACTTTTTAGTACTTGATGAAATGTAAAGACAAGTATAATTGGAATGAAATTGTGCAAAACCTCAGGAATGTAGAAAACATCTCCTTCCTTCTCAGGCCTCACTCTGTAGGGAGTGAGGGGGCAGGGTCTCTGCAGGTTGTGACAGTAACATTCGAGCACATTGCTGCCTTCCCACCTTTTCATTCAAGTTCAAGGACGCAAGGAGCTTTTTCAGCTTTGGAATATCTATGAACCAATCTATGAGAAATGAAGAATAGCATACGAATAGAGGAAATAGGGAAGCTAATCAAAAGGTTCAAGTGTTTTTCTTGAACATGTTTCTCCTTGGGATATAAGGGGCTCTTCCTTTCCCCTAGTGGCCATGCAACCCTTGGACGGTGCTGCAGCAAAGCTGTTCCACACTCATTGCCCCTCTGCAGAGAAGTGCCATCAAGCGCGAGGTACAAAATTACTGCGTATTAATTTAGATTCTCACCTAGGTATGATTTTTAATTTCTCAATTCAGGATAAAAGGCTAGCCTTTCATTTACTATGATGAGTTGTAAACTTTTACATGACATCTCTGCATAATTTTGCCTTTCGATTCCTGAGTGAAGTTTCACCTAATACCTAGAGAACCAAATACAATATTGTGTTTGATATACTCAATTTCTGTCAGGTTTCATCTCTTACTAAACAGTGAAAGATACCTAGAGGCATTCTTTCATTTTCATGGTTTGGGGATTCATGGCTTATATTTTCCTTACAAATTTGTGTCCTGATTTTAGATCCTGTTTTCTTTTTCTTTCTTTCTTTCTTTCTTTCTTTCTTTCTTTCTTTCTTTCTTTCTTTCTTTCTTTCTTTCTTTCTTTCTTTCTTTTTCTTTTCTTTTTTTTTTGTTAACATCAGATTACTACAAAATTTCATCTCTTCTAGCTGTAAAATTCAGGAACAGTGCCCTGCCAATGCCAAGGATAGGTGATGATGAACAGAGAGAAAACAGATTTTTTAAATTGTTCAATTTTATCACATTTCTTCATAATTAAGAAATACTTTAATCACACAGAACATTTCAGAGAATGTTATATGAAATATAACACTTTTGCTTTACTTGCTTTTTAAAAAATGAAATAAAACTTTGCAGATAAAGCCAAAACTACCCTGGGGTACCTTTCCTCAATCTAATCACGCTCCCTCCCTCTCCTGAGATGAGCCCAAGTTAGTATTTATCATTTCTCTGCAAGTTTTTACACAATGACTAAAATGGCATGTATTCGTGAACAATAGATAACACTCTTCTGCATATTTTCTAGCTTTAAATAAATACTCATACTATACACACCTTTTGATTACTTTTACTTTTCTTTTTTCACTCAATTCTGGTTTTGAGATTGGTCCTTGATGAGACATGGACTTCTAATTCAATCATTTCAGCAGTTGTAGAGTGCTTTATTGAACGAACATGTCACAGTTTATCATTTCCTGCTGGTGGACATTTAGATTAAACTGTTGTAATGAACATTTTCTGTACATACTTTTTTATTCACAAGGGAAAAACTACCTCTAGGAATGGCTGAGCAGTTTCAGCCTAACTTCATGAGATTTTGCTGACTTCCTCTTTCACGTGGCTCTGCCAGCTTATCCTCCCATCACTGGAGAGGAGATCGGATTTCTCCACATCCACACCACATATTAGCCATTTTACACTTAATTTTTTTTTTTTTTCTGAATTGATGGATGTGAAATGATATCTTAGGTTTTGACTCGCAATTTCCTGATTACTAGTGAGGTTATGCATATGTTTTATTTCTATGGGTCTTTTGGGTTCCCCCTTTGTGAAAGGCTATTCACTTTCTTTACTACTTTTCTATTGAATTGTTTGTACTAACAGTTGTTCTGGACATGAATGAGTAACAAATATCTTTTCCCAGAATGCAGCTTAAAAAAAAAAGTTTTGTTTATGGTGTCTTTTGTTAGAAGTTCCTAATTTTGATGTAATCAGGTGTATCAATCTTTTCATTTTTGGTTGGTACCTGTGGTGTTTTAAGAGTATTTCCATAAAATGCCAATTCATCCATTTGTTAATTTTATTTAAAAATTTTTTCAAATTAATCATCTCGGTTTTTTGAAGAAGTTTTAGGTTCACAGGAAAATTGAATGGGATGTATCTTGAGTTCTCACATACCCCTTGTCCGCACTATCGGCATTATGCACTAGAGTGTTGCTTTTATTCCAACTGATTAACTTACATTAACACTTGTTGTTACCCGAAGCCCTTAGTGTACATCCGGGTTTACTCTTCCTGGTATACATTCTATAGATTTTTGACAAATGTATAATGACCTGTGTTCATCACTGTACTATCATACGGAATAGTTTCATTGCCTTAAAATTCCTCTGTGCTCTGCCTATTCATCTGCTCTAACCCTGAAAACCACCGATCTTTTTACTGTCTGTATAGTTTTATCTTTTCCCAAAGATTTTAATAGTTAGAATCATCCAGTATGTAGCCATTTCAGATTTTTTAAAAATTTAATAATATGCTTTTAAATTTCCTTCATATCTTTTGTTTTTTCTTTTTTTTCTTTATTGATTTTAGAGAGAGAGGAAGGAAGAGGGAGAGAGATAGAAACATCGATGAGAGAGAACATCGACTGACTACCTCCTGCTTTGTCCCCCACTGGGAATTTGGCCCACAACCTGGGCATGTGCCCTGACCAGGAATCGAACCGGCAACCTCTTGGTGTGTGGGTCAATGCTCAACCACTGAGCCACACTGGCCAGGCTCCTTCATATCTTTTCATGGCTTGATAGCTTATTTCTTTTAAGTGATGAATAATATTTCATTGTCTGGATATACCACAGTTTACCTATCCATTCATCTACTGAAGGACACCTTAGTTACTTCCAAGTTTTGACAATTGTGAATAAATATGAATGGAGCTTTATGAGCATCCATGTGCGCATTTCTGTGTAAACATAAGTTTTCAATTAACTTGCGTAGATACCAGGGAATGTGATTGCTGGATTATATGGTAAAAGATTATTTACTTTTGTAAGAACCCACCAAGCTGTTTTCCACAGTGGCTATAGCATTTTGTATTCCCATCAGCAATAAAAGGGTTTCTGTTGTTTCACATCTTCACCAGCATTTGGTGGTGTCAATATTTTGGATTTTGGCCCTTATAATATTTGAATGGATCTAGGATTTCCAGTATGTCGAAAAGCATTGGTGAGAAGGGACATCCTTGCCTTTGAGTTTCTCATCATTAAGTCTGAAGGTAACTTTAGTTTTTTTGTAGATGTTCTTTATCAGTTTGAGGACGTTCCCCTCCATTCTTTGTTTGCTGAGAGCTTTTATTATAAATGGCTGATGGATTTTGTTAAATGCTTTTTCTACATATATTGATATCATCATGTGGTTTTTCTTCTCTAGCTTGTGGATGTGATGGATTACATTAATAGATTTTCAAATGTTGAACCAGCCTTATATACCAGGGATAAATTCCACTTGGTTGTAGTGTATAATATTTTTATGCATTATTGGATTGGTTTTGCTACTATTTTATTGAGGATTTTTGAATCTATGCTCATGAGAGTTGTTGATCTGTACTTTTCTTGTAAATTTTTTCTCTGCTTTTGGTAATAGGATTATGCTGGCCTCATAGAATGAGTTAAGTAATATTCCTTTTGCTTCTGTCATCTGGAAGAGATTATAAAGAATTGGTATAATTTCTCAAATACTTAGTAAAATTTTCTAGTGAACCATTTGGACTGGGAGCCTTATGTCTTGGAAGGTTATTAATTATTGATTCAAATTTCTTTAATAGAGGTAGCCTTTTCCAATTATCTCTTTTTGTTTGAATTTTGGCAAATTGTATCTTCCAAGGAATTGGTACATTTCATCTAGGTTATCAAATTTGTGGGCATAGAGTTGTTCATAATATTTCTTCATTATCCTTTCAATGTTCATAGGATCGGTAGTGATGTACCCTTTTTTGTTTCTGATATTAGTAATTTATGTCTCTTGGCCTGGCTAAAGGCTTATCAATTTTATTGATTTTTAAAAACACCAGATTTTAGATTTATTGATTTTCTTTATTGATTTCCTTTTTAATTTCATTGATTTCTGCTTGAATTCTTCTTTTTTTCCTACTTATGTTGCATTTTTCTTTATCTTCTTTTTCTTTTTTCTCTTCTTTTTCTAGTTTCCTAAGGTAGAAGCTTAGATTATTGAGTTTAGTGTTTTTATCTTTTCTAAAATGTGTATTCACTGCTATAAATTTCCCTATAAAGTACTACCTTGCTGCATCTCACAAACTTTGATTAAGTTTTATTTTCATTTTAACTTAGTTCAAAATATTTAAAAATTTCTCTTGAAACTTCTTTTATTTAGGTGTTATTTAGAAGTGTGTTGTTTAATTTCCATGTATTTTGGGACTTTCCATCTATCTTTCTATTATTGGTTTCTAGTTTAATTCCATTTGTGGTCTGGAAGCAGATATCTGTTCTTTTAAATTTGTTAAAATGTGTTTTATGGCCCACAATGTGATCTACCTTGGTGGATGTTTCGTGTGAGCCTGAGAAGATGTGTACTTTGCTGTTGAATAAAATGGTCTATAGATGTTAATTATATCCACTGATTGATGGTGTTGTTGAATTCAGCTAGGTCTTTACTGATGTTCTTCCTTCTGGATCTGTTCATTTCTGAAAGAAGGATTTTGTAAAGTAGTAGAAAATATGTATATTGGTCTCTGCCCCTGGCTTCTGGCACAGTGCTCCTAAAACCTTTGTAATTTCCTAAGTGACAAGGAAAGTAGAATCATCTTTTATTCTAATATTTGGTCTTTGGTTCAAGCTCCTGACACACAAATTCTAAATTTCTTGGAATTTTCCGGGTGATAGTAGTGTATACCTTTCCATTTATATATATTTTTATTTATCTTTATTGTTGAAAGTATTATAGATGTCCCCTTCCCCCTGCCACCCCCCGCTCTTGCCACCCCAGGTCTTCACCACACTATTGTCTGTGTCCATGGCTATGCATATATGCATATAAGTTCTTCGGTTAATCTCTTCCTGTCCCACCCCCTTTCCCTCTGAGATTTGTCAGTCTGTTCCATGCTTCCATGTCTCTAGTTCTATTTTGTTTGTTGGTTTATTTTGTTTATAAGATTCCACATACAAGTGAGATCATGTGAAACTTGTCTTCTTTGACTGGCTTATTTCACTTAGCATAATAATTTCCAGGTCCCTCCATACTGCCTCAAAGGATAAGAGATCCTTATTTTTCACAGCTGCATAATATTCCATTGTGTAAATGTACCACAACTTTTTATCCACTCATCTACTGATGGACATTTGGACTGTTTCCAGATCTTAGCTATTGTAAATAGTGCTGCTATGAACAAAAGGGTGCATATATTCTTTCTGATTGATGTTTCACAATTCTTAGGATATATTCCTAGAAGTGGGATCACTGGGTCAAATGGCAGTTCCATTTTTAGTATTTTGAGGAACTCCATACTGTTTTCCATAGTGGCTGCACCAGTTTGTAATCCTTGCCTTTTAATACTTATTTAGACATGTGTTGTAATATTTTTTATAAAAATCTTTTCTACCTTTGTTGTTCCTAGAGACTCTGAAGTTCTTCCTGCTATTCTTTGAAAATTTTAAATCTAATTTGTTATTGCTGAATTGTGGAAATGATATTTATTCTATGGGGTTGGCAAAGATAGGTTTACCTTTGTGAGTACAAGAAATGCAGAGTTTATTCTTGTCTTATTATTTATTAATTATTGTATTATTTTCCATATAAACAACTGTTATCCTGACATCTAGAAAATTGATCAAACTTTCTTTCCTAAAGGTACCTGTATATGCTGTTCTGTGTTTGTATGTTGACAATTTTTTGGTGTCTGAGAAAACAATTTTTCTGTTCCTTTAGGTAATTTCCTTTATTTAATAGTTTTGCTTATTACATTGACTAAAAGCTCTAGAGCAGTGACAATCACAAATTGTATTATTCAATGCCTGGCTTTAATGCATCATATTTTAAATAATTATTATGTTTGTTGTAGGGTTTTTATTGTAGTTAGATAAATGTCTATCTTGTTTTAGTATGTATTTATAAAAATTATAAATAATTAAAAAATATGAATTTGAATTTTAGCTAATGTTTTTTTGTGTATTTTTCTAATTTAATTATTAGTTATAAGGAGAAAGTGAATATGCCATTTAAGAATGTTTCACAACCCCTGCCCCCGCTAGAAGTGTGTAACTATTAGAAAGAGAACAATGATTACAGCAAAGAGAAGAGACACAGTCAAGAATGCTCATGATGGAGAGAGTTCAGATAGATTGGTATTTCCTAAAATGCAGGACATGTATTATAGATAAGGTAATTGAAGCCTTTAGATGACTCCAGCCCCTGTCACCATCTGATCTCAGCCACATGGAAGACTGAATAAGAACTACCCAGTGTAGTTCAATCAACCCCTAGCACCATGAGACATAATAATAATATTATTATTGTATCAGTGTTCATTTTTTGAGATCATTAATTTTATTATGATTACATAAGGTATTAACATTAGACATTCAGTGAATGGTACATAAAAGCTCTCTATGTGCCCTAGCTGGTTTGACTCAGTGGTTAGAGTGTTGGCTGATGGACCAAAGGGTCTCAGGTTTGATTCCTGGTCAAGGGCACGTACCTACGTTGCAGGTTCAATCCCCGGCCACAGTCAGGGTTGTGCGGGAGGCAACCAATCAATGTGTTTCTCTCATATTGATGTTTCTCTCTTTCTCTCTCCTTCCCTTCTACTCTATCTAAAAAATCAATGGAAAAATATCCTCGGGTGAGGATTAACAACAACAAAGAAGCTCTCTATGTAATTTTGCTACTTTCTGTAATAAGTATAAGGTGATTTTCAAATGAAACTTTCAGGACCATGAGACGTAATAAAAATTGTTATTGATTGTAATGGTTTATTTTACAAAAATAGATACCACAACACAAAGGTATTGTTCACTGAAGTTTATGGGGATGGGGGATATAGATGTACTTATTCTAAATTAGCTTTAATTTGAAATCTTACACTTACTAAAATTGCAAAAATTGTACAGAGAGCTCTCATATGCCATTAATCCAGCTTCTCCTAATGTTAACATCTTGCATAATCAGAGTAAAATTAATGACATAAAAAATGGACACTTATACAATAATATCATTAATTAAGCTAGAGACTGTGAATTTTTCTAGTTGTACAATTAATGTCACTTTTCTAGTCCAAGATTCAGTCCAGAACCCTACTTTGCCTTTAGTTGTTATATTTTGTTAGCCTTCTCAAATCTATTATAATTCCTGAGTCTTGTGTGTCTTTTGTGGCCTTGACATTTTGAAGAGCATGGACTGGTTATTTTGTAGAATGTCACAGTTTGGGTTTATCTCATGTTTGTTTCCTCATGATTTAATTCAAGTTATGCATTTTTAGGCAAGAATATCAAAGAAGTACTGTTGCAACCTTCTCAGTGTATCATATCAGGTTTGGCATTAAGACATGTCTTAATTCATTATGTCTTCAGCAATTTTAACTTTTATCGCTTGGCTAAGGTGATGTCTGTCAGGTTTCTCCACTGCAAGGTTATTTTTTCATTTGTAATTATGGAGGGTAAAAAAAAAAATCCTTCTGCCCAGCCATTGTGGCTCAGTGGATTGAGCATTGTACCATGGACTGAGAGGCCCCGGTTTCATTCTCAGTCAGGGCACATGCCCAGGTTGCGGGCTCAATCCCAGTAAGGGGTGTACAGGAGGCAGCCTATCAATTTTCTCTCTCATATCAATGTTTCTCTCTCTCTCCCCCATCCTCTCTCTAAAATAATTAGTAAAAACATATTAAAAATAAAACAAACAAACAGACAAAATTCCTCCCACCTTGTAAGTTCTTCTAGCTGGGCTAATAATCAAATTAACAAAGACAGATTAAAAGACAAATATGTCCAAAGTTTACTATACGAATGCACGTTTGGGGGGTCCCATAAGAACGAGACCCACTACGCATCGGGCAGTTGAGGCTTATATGCCATTCTGGACAAAGGAAAAAGGAGGGCAAGGGTTTGGGATTCTGAAAGGGAAAAAATGGCAATTCATAGGGAGCTGAAACGAGCAGAACACTATGGCAAACAAATTCCTGCTCCGTAACCCAGAAACAGCGAGGCTCAAGGGCAGATTCTAGCTAACAGGCCCCTGCGTGGACCCTTCTTACTGAACGCTGAAGTGAATGTGGTAGGATTCCCTTCCTGGAACAGGCCTATCCATCTTCCATCTCTCAGACAGGAAAGGGGAAAGGTCAAAGGAGTCTTTTTTCCTTAATA
The DNA here is from genome assembly GCA_030848825.1 of Tadarida brasiliensis. Lineage (NCBI taxonomy): Eukaryota > Metazoa > Chordata > Mammalia > Chiroptera > Molossidae > Tadarida > Tadarida brasiliensis. The sequence continues at coordinate 86,454,616 of CM061260.1, read as the reverse complement.
ACCAGCTTAAAATCAGTATCCTAAAAGGCACATTTTTGGGGTGGCAAAATTTTGGTTTTCTTCATAATTAATAAGTATCTGGTGAGGAGATAGTTTGAAACTATGCAAATATCCTGCTTTTTTTTTTTTTAATATCTTTATCCACAATTTTAGCATCCATCTTTTCTGCAGTAATTGTTACTGTGGTGTTTGCCCAATGGTGAGTTTCATCATTTCTCTACACATATTAATTAGAATTTATAACAAAAGCTGCCCCTTTTCCTTTATTAATCTATTCAATTATGTATTTATATCATGGTGAACTATGGATTATAATACATGTCATTTATTTCATTGTTCAAATTGACCCAAATTTGCCAATGAAAATTTTCAAGTTGTTCTTCAATGTGCTTCCATCATTTTCTAGCATTTCCTTTCTTTCCAGCCCCACAAGATAGTCCAGGATTGCCTGGCATTTTCCCTTCCTTAGTCCTGGAATCCACCACTCATTCCTCCAAGAGCCCTAGTTCGTTTCACTGGGGAAAGTATTTGGGAACGAGGTATCCTCATTACTACTGGAACAGTATTGCTACTCGGCTCTCTGAGTGGACAGAGCTGGAATATATATGCATACAAACTAACCTATGCGTACAGACATATCTGTATTTATTTCTATATATCTATCTGTTGGTGGCAAAACAGCACGAGGTGTTAGACCAGTGGAGTCAGACTAGACATCGGTTCAGCAACCTCAGTGCTTGAGTTCTGGCTGAGAAAGAATTCAGAGGCAAGTCTCAAACTGTAAGAGAAAGTTTATTTAGAAAGTCACAGAGGTGGAAGAAGTGAGCTGTAGAAGAAATAGGCTCAGAAAACAACTTATAGAGGCAAAAGAAAGCCCTTGGAGCTTGGGAGAGAGAGAGAGAGAGAGGCAATGAAATGCACCTGGGGGAAAGGGTGGGGAAAGGAGCAGGTGTGCTCCACAGAGAGAGCTGCCCTGGGTTCTCTATCCTGGGGGTTTTTATCCCCTCTCTAACAGTTGATTTGTTTTTGTTTTTGTTTTTGTTAACCCTCACCCGAGCATATTTTCCTATTGATGTTTAGATAGAGTGGAAGGGAGGGAGGAAGGCAGAGAGAGAGAGAAACATCGATGTGAGACACATTGATTGATTGCTGCCTGCATGGTCGGGGATCGAACTTACAACCCAGGTACATGCCCTTGACCGAGAATTGAACCCAAGACTCTTCGGTCCAAGGGCTGATGCTGTAACTGCTGAGCCTAACCAGCCAGGGCTTTATCCCCTCTCTAAAGGTGGGGATCTTAGGGAAGGTTCCAAGGAAGGATCTCAATAGAATATTCATCAGCTTTCCAGGGACACAAGGTGTGAACCACATGAAACAGGGATATGCTAAGGGAGCAAAGGTCACCCTGGGGGCAAGGTCCTTGTTTGCCCTGTTAACATTCCTTACCTGACCCATCATTCTTGATCTGCTCATGTCTGTCTAACTGCCTACAACATATCTACTCCTATTTCTATTAAAAACTGATATAGAAACCTCTGATTTTAATTCACCACCACAGATTTTATTCTAGACTTCTTTATTTATTTGTAGTTCATTTCTCTAATCCTGAGAAAACATGCTCTGATTTCTATGGAATCTTTACATATGAAAATTGACTTTTGATTGTTGCCAAAGAGTCTCTCTGCTTATAGCCCCCTTTTCTCTACTTTTAACTTGAACTTGCCTTGCATTTTAGATCTTGTAAAGGTAAGTTTGTCAATAGAGACAAAAGAAGACTCCAGCTTTGTAGAATTATGCAGTTAGAATTGTGCACAGGGGATCAGGGTTAATAAGCAAACAGACATTTAATTAATGTTTTTAAGTTATTCCATTTTACTAGGCTAATGTCATATTGGTTTAAGAAAATTAATCATTTGATGGATTTTGTTGCGTACAATGCTAACAACCCCTTCCTCTGGATTTACAATAGAAATAGCAAACTGAGACTGAATATATCCAGTAATATATGTCAGACATGTCCTAGAAACTGGAAACAAACAAAATTAATATTATGCATTATTTTAATTTTGTAAAGGATGTTGGAACATTCTTTCTGTGAATGATGGCATACAAAACTAGTTTTCATTGTTCTAGTTATACAGTGACAGGAATATCAAATATCAATTAGACACTTTTTTTCCATTTATTTTAAGCTTAAAATGTTAGCCATATCATTTGAATAATGTATGTACCTATTTTAACCACTAGTCTTATTTTTTCAGCTACTTAGTTTAGAAATGATAATTTTAGCTTTAAAGCATCTTTGGATTTGCAAATTTGTTACCCAGTCTCTTTTCTTTATAAATAGATTTCTAAATATCCATAACTTTAGAAGTAGAGTACTTCTATTATGTTTATGAAAGTCCTCATCAGTGAGTTGGATATCTTGGATGATTTTTTTTTAAAAAAATATGGAAACAACAGTTGCCATGGCAAGTATGAGTTCTAGGTTCAATATTCATGTGAGGGTTTTCTTAAGAACTGTCTTCAAATGCATAAAAAGTTAATGTTGAACAAATTATACCTCTTTTTTTTTCTGACTATCAAGTATACACAAAAGAGCCTGAGACTAAAATTAGGGTAAGGAATTGAAATTTAATTCTCAGGAGTTATTTTATAGCGACGGCTGTTAAATTCTCAGATATGCTCTTGAAGGCAAGGATTTAGAATTCATTCTTCCAAGGTCTTTATAAACTAATAAATGTATAACTTCAGGATAGTTTAGGTGATATCTCACCTTCTTGTAGAGACACAGATGTATGAGTCCTCAAAGGCCCCCCCCCCCCCAGCCTTAAGATTCTGAGAATGCCATTTGTACTTAGAATTTACATTGAAATGAGACCAAGGAGCCTGTCTGGTTCTACCCGTCCACAGAGACATGACACCTGTAGAAATGGTGTGTGAGAGCTCAAATGTACACACCCACACATTAGTAAGTCTGGGACCAGAGCTCCCTCTGGTGTGGTGGAATAACATTCAGTAACAGTAAGAGCTTCTGTGTAGTGTGCTATATAATTCTTAGAATTTTTTTGTGGGAGGGAGGTGGAAGTTTATATTTCATTAACCATTATAACAACTATGTGAAGCAGAGCACATAGTATTACTACTATGCTTTTGGGGAAACTGAGGAATAGATCTGAGTGCTTGTTTAAGGTCAAGAAGCAGAGCTGGGATTTGAATGCTCATATTTTGACATAAGCCATTGCTCTTTCCAGTTACTGGCTGCCTTTTGTGTGGGAATATTTGGAAGGGAATGTAAATACCAACCACAGATGAAGATCCCACGTGTTTGGACTCAGACAACGATGCACTTGTTGGGAGGAGAGAGGCATGAAGTTTCAGTGGCTGAATTTAGATCAGCACTTCCCAAAGTGTTTCTGAAGGACGCTGTTCTAGGAGATGAAGGTAGGTGTTGCATTGTATTAGTAAGGGTTTGATTCAGCCTTGAATAACGGAAAAAAACAAACCAAAATAACAGTGCTGTATGCAAGACTGAAGATGATTTCTCCCTCACTTAAAGGAGTCTGAAGGCAGGCGCTGTGTGCCAGCGTGGTGGCTCCACACGACCAAGGAGCCAGGTTCCTGCTCTCTGGCAGACTCTGTCTCCCCAGAGCTTCCCGCTGGTTCAGCTCCCGAGCTGTAGCCTCACCCTGCACCTGGCAAGCCAGAGGAGGAAGGTGGGTGGTGCCAGACAGGAGTGCTCCTTTCTTTAAGGCTATTTCTAGGTTGCCATGCATGTCATTTCCACTTACATCCCACTGACCAGAGCTTAGTTACCTGGCCAGGACTAGCGGCAAAGCGAGCTGGAAGTAATACCTTTTGACTAAGCAGCAATGTGTCCAGCTAAAACCAGAATTCCGTTAGAAGGGAAGAAGGGATTCCTGGATATGGTAAATGACCCTATCAATGAACGCTACATGCATCTATAAACGTAATCTCTGTTTTTAAAAAAAATATTTTTGTGGTCAAATAAGCCTCAGAAATGCTAAGTTAAATAAAGTTTAGCAGGTCTCTTTAGCACCAGGCTTCTCAAAGGTACTAATGTGTATTGTGACAAATTGAGTGTGACAGAACATTCAAAGTTCCCACACTTATTTGCCCATAGAACTCTTGACTCATGGAGTGTCTTTGGGAATGAATCGTCCACAGAATGTACTTTGAGGAAATACTGCTGTACACTGTTGAATCCAGGCTGTGTAATTCCCATCTGTTTCCTACTGCCAGCGGACTGGACAAAGCCTGGTTCCTGCCCCGACCTACTGCACTTGGTTTTATTCTGTGTGGAAGGCAGGGATATGGCGAAGTACACAGAACAAGCGTGGCTGTGGAGCAGTTCGCAGATACAAAGGATTATGGAAATGCCAAGTAATTGGATATTAAAGAGGAAATTCTTAAAATTCTGCCTAAAAAATGTTGAGCAATTTTCAGGTAGATAATTCCAGGTTCTCTAACACCTCTGTTAAGAGAGAGGACGCTTTGAATCACACAATAAAAAAGCCACCAGTGTTGGGCACACAGGGAACCTTTGGTGCTGCAGCTGGCTGCCCACCCTGGACCGGGCACATCAAGTACATCTAAATTTACCCTGGCAATCATGCTGCCTAGGTCATTCGTTCACCTAATCTTTTACATGACTGTTGTATACGACTTTCTCTAACTCTCAACTCGTCCTCCTCCATCCTCATTTCCTGCACCTGACCTGCGTCCGACCTCACTGCACGCGGAGGCACCCAGAGGGAGCGTGCACAGACTCGCCTCGTCCCCTGCCCCGGGGCCTTGCTATCGGCACACTTTACTCTGGCACCCGGTACACAGAGCTGCACACATCTCCTTCTAATGTCAAATCTTTCCCTTGGACACTGGTTTTCACCCCCTTGCCTACTCAAGGGCATTGCCCCGTAATTCTTACTTCTGTCTCCCACATCACTATTTTTCCCAGGCTGTTTTCATTAGTACACAGACCTGCTTTCCTCCCTTCTTCACAAAAAGAGAAAAAGACATCTTTTCTCTTGATTCTATTTTTCTGCTCTAATTTGTAACAAGCTCCTGGCTGCTTGGAAACTCCTTGCTCCTTCCAAGTTTTCTCCTCTTTTTACTTTTAGCCTCTCCAGTCAGGCTTTGGCCCCTGCTCTCAAACTGTTCCTGTCTGGGTCCCCAGTCACGGTCGCGTTGCTGACACCAGTGGCAGTTCTCGGGCTCGTCCTTCCCGCTCAGTTGGCAGCACCGGGCGCAGGGGGTCGCCCTCCCTCGTCCACTTTCTTTGTTTGGCTTCCAGGACACTGCTGTCTTCTGGTGTACCTTCCTACCCCACTGGGCATGTTTCTGATTGAAAAATGTAGCGCATTAGTCATTCAACATACCAAAATGCAGTCTCAATCCAAAGTCTTTGGGGGTAATTTCTAGAAGATTTCAAAAGTAAAAACGAGTGATTCAGAGCAGGTTACTTGGATTCTCTGAGTTAGTTTTTTCAGGTGTAATATAGAACACTTTGGACTGCATGGTCTTGAAATGATCTTACCTTGCCCTGATTCTTGGAAAGCATTATATGATTTAAAATATACCAGATAAAGAGGAAAAAACCCAATACTCTAGGTTACAATCCATTCTAACTATGTTGAGGCCTCAGGTTAATCTCATAGCTTTTCTGAGCTCTAGTCATCTCATCTGTTACGTGGGAAATAAATAATATCTTTCCTGCCTTTCTAAAAAGAACTGGTTATATATATCAGAACAAATGAAATTTTGCATATGAATTTACATCAAGAATACCTCAATGCTATGTGATCAGGAAGGGGACAATTACTTCCAGTCTTAGAATCAAAGAGGCAAATTCAAAACACAGATTCAAACTTTGAATTTTACTAGACAAATCTTATTGTGTGACGGTCATTCCCTCGACCAGTCTTTCCCATCACGTAGACGGCAACTTCATCCTTCCAGTGCTCGGGCCAGCCCAGCCTTGGGATGACACATTTCTGCTCTGTTGCTCTTACAGCCAACGCAGTCGGAAGACACGTTCCTTTCCACCTTCAAACTCTGTCTGCAGTCCCCGTGCTCCTGGCCACTTTCACCGAATTCGCTGGCATCTTTCTGACCCATGCCCACCTTCGTCTTCTGCCAGCACTTTGCAGTAGCTTCTGGGGTTCTGGCTTTGGTCCTAACCCCATGTAGTCACTTCTCTACGCGTCAGCCAGGGTGGTCCTGTTAACACATGTTAGAAACCACGTCAACTCTCTGCTGGAAACCTCCACAGGCTTTCAATTTTACTCAAAGTCAAAGGCGACATCCTCACAGTGGCCTACAAGAGCCCACCCCTCTTTCTTACCTCTCTGAACTCATCTACCGACCTTTACACAGTCTGCTTCTTCCATCAGAAACACTATTTTCTCAAATTTCTACATGATTAATTCCTTCCTTTCCAAAATTTTTGCTCAAATGTCATTTTCTCAGTAAGGCCTCCCTGTTTAAAGTTGCAATCCGTTCCAGCATGGAACGGATTTGTGACTCTTCCAATCCTTCTGCCTGGCTTCTATTTTCCTATGTCACAACCACCCTCTAACATACTGTATCACATATATGTTTATTGTATTTGTTGTTTATTGTCTGTCTCTCCTTCCTAGTTCAATAGCGCAGGGACTTCTGTCTGTTTTTTGTTTTTCTTCTCGAATGCATCTCAAGCCCTCAAGAGAGTGCCTAGTACACAGTCGGTGTTCGGTATTTCTTAAGTGTTAAATGATTGAGTTCTGAAGACGGTACAGCCAGGTGGGTATTATATCTGCTTTGCAGCTACATAAACTGAGGTGTGTAGAGACCAGATAAGTTCTCCAACAGCCTCAGTGGAGAAACTGCATGGCTAGATTCAGGCCGCGATCTGTGCGTTGCATCACTGTAGCTGCTCGTCTCCTCTGATGCTTCCTATGGGATGGGAATGTTTCCAAAGGAGGCGATTGTCAATGGCCTGAGACGCTTTCAGAAGTGCCAGGAAGGAGGAGGATTGAGAACAAGGCTGTGGTTCTTTGTAACTAGGTGACAGTGACCTTTGCACAAGCTATCCAGTAGTGCTGGGGCCAACGCCAGGGAGCAGTGGGGGAGGGAGCGGAATGGAAAGTAAGCAAAAGGAGAGTGTGAACAATGACTACTTCTTAAAAATTCTGGGGATGAAAAGGAGAAAAGACTATAATTACATGGAAAGGAAAGGTTTTTTTGTTGTTGTTGTTGTTTTTTTTAGGATAAGATGAGCATATTTGTAGGAAGAGGAAAAGGAGGTAAAGACAGGTCAAAACATAGGTATGAGGGTAGAGGTAAATAGAATGGTCTGCTTTCTAGAAACTTACTGGATAAAATCATGTATCAACATTCATGGCATTTCCTGGCCAGGTTGTTGGGTTGAGTTGTGAGGCATGTGGCCTGTGGTAAAGCAGGGGTTAAATGATCCTCCACTCTACCTGTCCTAGTCCCTTGAAAGAAACTGTTCTTATTTTCTCTAGCAGTTTTTCCAATAAGCGACTGCTTTGCTTTACCTGCTACCTCAGTTCCAAATACCACTGCCTCCTCCCTCTTCCGTGGGTGACATTGCCTGTCTCTTCTCGAGGTAAGAGTCTGGCAGGCATGACTTCCAAGTCATCTCACTTCTGGTCTGATCGCACTTGCATCGTTACTGACTTTCTTTTCTTCCCTCTCATCTCTATGGAAAGGCATTCCTGTTTCCCCCCAAGTTCAAACTGTAACTCTAGAATCATTTTTCTTTCATTGGAAAACTATTCACCAAGTTCTTTATCTGTACTTATCAACAAGATCCCCTGTGTACAGACGATTTCCTCCAGATAGCACTTTCCTGAACTTCCAAAGAAAACGTAATGATTTCCTTTATACAACAAGTGTATGTTCAACTCCTGCTACACTGGGCATTGTGTTTGATGTTGGGAAATCCTAAAAATGAATAACTTCAGGCACAGAGACTGAGGAAGATACAAACATAAACAGATGATAATACCACGTGTTAAGCGTAACAATGCAGATTTTTTCACAGTGAAGTGGACAGCTATAGAATGTTTTCCATAATTTGTTTTTGAGTGACATTGATTTCCTTTGTTCTCCTAAGCTCACTTGACTTGGGTTTCTGTGGCTTGGAGAAAAGGAATATTGATTAATAGACTCAAGTTATCAAACTCAGTAGGCGGCAGGGAAGGCTTCCAGGAAAGCTCTGTGGAAGGTGTAATGTGTGAGGTGAGTCATAATTAAGTTGATAGAATCGGGCTGTAGCCCGCGGAAGTGGGGGGGAGAAGTGTGGTTGAGGAGGCCGTCAGGACGGAGGGCTCAGCAGAGGTTCTGAAGGGAGACACAGCTCTGTAGGAAAATGTCAGCTGGTGTTTCTGGAGACAGAAAGCACATGGCAGGGAGCACCAGGTGAAAAGACCAGAGAAATGTCGGGGATCAGAACACAGAGGGTCTCAACAGGCCGCGAGAGTGACTCTGATCACTGTCTTCAGGCAGTGGGGAGGCAAGCAAGGGAGCTACGTGGGCAAGTGTTCGGGTCTCTGGGGGATGGAGACGAGGGACGGGTCTTGAAACCTAGCATCTTCAATGTCAAACCTGTTTTCTGATTGCCAGCTCCCCTTAAACGTTGCCCATTTTTTTTCTTTTTGAGTAAGAGCATTTGTGGCTCGCTGCTGCTTACAGATGGTGGCCTTCATCCCTCTCCCGCAGCACGTCACATCAATATTTTAAATCATATTCATGACTTTTCCCCCTGTAATTAAAAGAAGAGAACAAAACTCAGGATGAGAGGAAAGGCTAAAAAGAAGACAGTGAAACAGGAGCGAGGGCGTTAGTCCCCCTGCAGCTCCCTGCGGGCTGGCCCTATCTTCAGAGTAAACGAGGGACCCAGAGAAGACCTCGTACCCAGGACATTGGGGGCCAGTAGCTGCTTAATCAAAAGGTTTTATAAGATGTGGAATAATCTTAAAAGAAGTATATACAGCTTTAATTCTATTTTAGCCTAAATAAATGTAAATAAAAATGATTTGCCAACCTTTTGATTTGGGGCCAGTATCTAATTAGTTACACTGATTAGAATTCTTTTCTTTCTTTCTTTTTTTTTGGTAATATATTCTATATTTTATTTTACACATCTCTGATCAGAGGTTTTTGCTAAAAAGAGAGAGAGAGAGAGAGAGAGAGAGAGAGAGAGAGAGACAGAGAGACAGAGAAGGAAAGAAAGCAATGACAAGAGTGAATGCGGGAGCAGATGAGGCGGTGTGCGGGGCCCTGTCCAGGAAGGGCACATTTGCAGGGCACATCCACGCGTGGCTCCTGGAGCCGGGCCTCGTGGAGACAGCAGCTGAACCAGGGCTCAGGGAGTGCTGAGATGTGGGCACACAACCAGCTCCTTCCTGCTCTACCCCAACCCACACTGCACCGGACCGACCGAGGGACAAAACACCCCCAGAGTGCAGACACACCTCCTCCTTCAAATCTTTCTTTCTTGTTTCTTTAAATCTCAGCCTCAGTTTGTCACATTTAGGTTTCTTTGAACTGATATGAAGTGGAATTAATTGTGAAACAATGAGTGTAGCTTAGCTTCAGTCTTTACAGCTGCTCCCCGGGCCTCGTTTGACAGCAGCCTTTGGAGCGGCTGTCCTGGAGGGAAGTGGACTCGGTTACAAAGGGCAGCACAAGGGAGCTCTGTGGTGACAGAAATGCTCTGTATTTTGACTGCTTTAACATCAATATCCTGGTTGTGATATTATACTATAGTTTTTCAAGATGTTACCGTTGGGGAAGATTGTTACAAGGTACATTGGCCTGGCTGGTGAGGCTCAGTGGACTGAGTGTCGTCCCATGGACTGAGAGGTCCGGTTCCATTCCCGGTCATGGCACATGCCCGGTTGCAGGCTCGATCCCCAGCAGGGGGCGTACAGGAGGCAGCTGATTGACGTCTCTCTCACATTGATGTTTCTTTCTCTCCCTTCCTCTCTCTCTAAAAAAAATCAGTAAAAACATATTTTAAAAATGGCACATTGGATCTTTCTATTTTTAAAAATTTATTGATGTGTGTGAGAGAGAGAAAGGGGGAGAGAGAGAGAGAGAGAGAGAGAGAGAGAGAAATTAATTTGATGTTACACTTATTTATGCATTCACTGGTTGATTCTTATATGTGCCCTGACCATGAATTGAACCTGCAACCTTGGCATATCTGGATGATGCTCCACCCAACTGAGCTGCCCAGCCAGGGCCTTACTATTGTTTATTATTATTATTTTTAATAACTGCATGTGAGGATACAATTATCTTAAAATTAAAAGTTTATTTAAAAATATTTGTTGAGCATCTGTTATGTGGCAAGAACTATTATAGATACAGAAGATATTTGCAGTAAATGAAACATTAAAATTTTTGTATCAGAACATACATTCTAATGTAGGAGAAATTTTTGTGGGTGAGCCCACTTTTGCCCAGTGTTCTGCCTTGGCACAGAAGGCAGTGCCATTCTGGAGATTGTAAACCTGGAAGTCCGAGGGTCCTTCTAATGCATTGTCTTTGATTTGTTCATTGATAAAGCATGTTCTTTTTTTTTAATGCTCACCTGAGGATATTTTTCCATTGATCTGAGAGAGAGAGAGAGAGAGAGAGAGAGAGGTTGATTGGTTGCCTCCTGCACGATTGAACTTGCAACCCAGGTATGTGCCCTTAACTGGGAATAGAACCTGTGACCCTTTGGTCCTGGGGCTGATGCTCTACCTGCTGAGCCAAACCAGCAGGGCAACAAGGCATGTTCTTATGGCAGATGGGGAAGTTGTTCTGAGTTTCTTTGCAGCCAGCACATGTGAGGGAGTGGGAGCCCAAGCAAGTCCTGTCCAGAAGATGGGAGGTACAACATGATGACTTTAGCTGACTAATTGGTTTGTGGTTACATTAAAAAAATAAAAGCTTTGAGGAAGAAGCTGAGGATCTACTGTTATCAAATGGAAGGCTATTGAAACAATTAACATTTGGGCTATTTTTGCTGCCTTGGTTAAAAGCATCTCCATCTACTTCGTCCCTCAAGCAGAGAAACCTTAATGTGCTAGCTGTCTCTCCCATTTCCCTAACACTCTATACATCTAATCTGTCCACCCAGGATCTCCTCCTCAGCTCTTTCTGTACCCATCTTCTCTTTCTTTGTGTACTTCCAGTACAAGTTATATTCTTATGATCTCTTGTTTTGACTCCTCAGCATCTATTCAGTAGATTTGTTTGTCATCCAGAATCTCACCGCCACCTTAATTCATGATTTATAGTTTTCTGACTTACCTCTTAAAAACAAACACTGGTCACGTCACACTCCTGCTCACCATTAGCTCCAGGTGCGAACTCTCCAGATTGCCTTACAAAACACTTCAGCATCTATCCCTGTCATCCATTCCAAAACTCTGTTCTGAGTACTCCCCACAGCACGCCGCCCTACTCAGCTGACTTATCACTTCCTAAATGCCTTCCTTGTGTTTGCATATGCCTTCCCTGCCATCTGAAGTTTCTATCCTATCATTCTGCCCAAACTCGGACTCTTGCTTTAACACCCGCTCTAACATAGCCTATTCTCTGGAGCCTTTCCTAAAATCCTCACACCTCAAAGTCTAAGACCATAGTGTTGCAGCACCTGTCACATTGATGGGAGGTCATTCCTTGCTAAGTCTGTCTCCGCTTGATACTAAGTAATACAGGATGTTTCACAAGGTAGATTCCTTCCTTTGAGTGTCTTGGGAAGAAATTTTTCTCCTTGTGCATTTCTCCTCTTCTGCTTGTGCATTCTCAACCCTTGCTTGTTTTGATGTTACAATTTTCCTTGGAAGCAAAATGAGATCAAACCCAGCAGCACCCCCTTTTCCCCACCTCCCAGGTGACTCGGTCCTCCTGGGGTGCCCCAGAATGTGCCTTTGTGTTACCCAGGCCCAGAATTGATTTGCTTGAAAAAATCACCTCTATCTCATCTTCCTCATTTGCAACTTTGACTGACCTTGTACTAAGAACAGCAAAAGTTATCCCAACCATGTCCATATTGACCTTTGATTCAGAAAAATTTGTGTTAATCCAGATATTACTGTCCTGTGAACCGTGTTTCAGAGATCACCAGTTTTTAAAACTTACTCATTTATTGCTGACTTGAGATCTCTGTGCATTTGGCTGTCATCTGTACAGTGCTTTGAGGGTCTTCAACACTGGAGAAATGATAATGTTCCAATTTATCTGCATCCTCACTGACATCCTACTGATGCCCGAGCAGGTGCTATGCTGCCATGGCGATATAGTCAAAACATATTCGGACTGTGCCGACCTTCCCACTGCTCTGCAAAATAATTCTCAGAGCTTCTTGCTTTGCCAGTGCTTTTGTAGTGGCACACGGATAACAGTGGATATCAAGGTACAAAGGAGAGCGAGAGTGCCCACGGACATACTGCATGTTTTTATCGACCTTCATTTCAGGTCTCACATCATACTGTGAATATCATTACTGTGGCTCATACACTATAATCACGTGCACACACAGACTGGATACATGTATTGCGATCTTTCTCCTGAAGAGTCTCAGCATTATGCCTATTACTTCACACTTAAATCATTTACCATCACTGAATTGAAAACAGAAGAAGCAGGGGAGGGAACAGAAGGTGACAAATGAAGAGGGGGAGGGAGAGTGGGAAGGCAGCGTGTAGCAGGAAGAGGCAAGGCGCATGGGAAAGCAGGGATATGTCAAATCATAGAAAATAGCCGGCCAGCCTCTGACCGCTGACACGCATTTGTCGTGTCTCTCTTGGCACTTCCACTTAAGGGTTCTATTAATGAGAGGCGACTGTCTCACTGTGGATGAGAACTCTGTGTATATAACAGCACTGATACACAATCACCGACTAGACGCTCTCCAAAGATTGCAGCACAACACTGACTTCCTTTTACTTCATGATTTCCATTTCCATTTGGGAGAAAAATTTATCTTTTCTGTCCCAGGATCCCTGAAGGGCAGATTTATTTACCTGCAGTTTCTAGAAGCTGTCTGATTATAATCAGCATGGGTAAGCCCCAAATCTCTGCACTCCACCAGCAGTGAAAACAGTTCATGGAACAGACAGCCTGAGCTCAGCCAGCGGCTCACGTTTGTGGCACTGGCATGGACTCGGTGCTGCTGGGACGCCAGCCCCGCAGGTGCGCACAGCAGGGACAAGGCTCTGGAGTCACACAGACCTGCACTGCAGTTCTGGTTCTGAAGTGACGTGACCTTGGGCAGCCACTGAACTTTTTCAAGTCTCGGTGTCCTCGACGAGATCACTGTTAAGGACTCACTGAAGTCGGGATGTATCAGCTTTAGTAGCTGGCACAGCAAGTCCTTGAAATGGAAGGCATGTTTTTCTTTATCTCTACCTTAGCTGACCATCATTTGGGAATCTCAACTTGGACAGAAGCTAACTCCCTAAGATCTGACTTGTCGAGACATCAGCAGACGCAGATAGCCTCTGCCAGAATCACAACAGCAGTGGGGGCACCTGGGCAGGTGGGTGGTGGCTTCATCGATAGGGTAACTCCAGGAGCAGCTGTCACAAGGAGCTGTACAGCAGGGAAAGAAGGAAGCCCAAAGAGTATTGCTGAGAGAACTGTGTTGATACCTAAATATGTAGGCATTGCCTGTAGGCTAAAAGAAGTAGTTGGAGGAAATGCTAAAGCCAGACTGGAGCTGTGATGTCAGGGCAGAAGAAACACTGCTTGTGCTGCTGACTGTGGCTTTACCCAAGGCTAAAACAATCCAGATTCCTCCTGTGTAAACCCCGGTCAATCTGCCCCACCTACGGCCTATTCCAGCAGGGTGGTGTGGATTGATCACAACGACGCTGGAACAGTCTGGAAGAATACCAAAATGTCTCCAAACCTCCTTTCCTTCCTTATTTCAAAAAGCATGCCATAACCCTGGTCAGAAAATATTTCCTAAATATCAGCACTGTCTTATTGTGGGGCTGGTATCCTCAGGAATCTCCAAGGTTTTGGAACAAGAAATTCTAAATATGATCTTAGGAAGGCATTAGTTTCAGGTGTACAACATCGTGATTAGGCATTTATATAACTCTTGAAGTGATCACTCTGATGAGGTGATTGAGAGAGTGAGAGAGAACTTTGAGTGAGAGAGAAAAATGGGCAGGTCATTCTTAGTTGAGAAATAAACAAACTCAGGCCAGGGGGGCCGATATTACTCGGTCTGGAGACCAGGAGGTCTCAGCTAGAAGTGAAGGAGGCAGAGGAGTCTGTGGGAAGACCTCAGCACCCACAGCCTTCTCAGTCCCTCCTAACTGGCACAATTAGGCCATCTGTGTCTCTGAGCACTGAACACCTTACTGTACGTCAGCATCCCAAGGACTCCGAAAACAGCTGGGTGTTCAGACTATTTCCAGTCGGTGCCTTGACAGTCACCCTCACACCAGAAGCACAACGACCTTCGATGTCATTGTGGACTCGGAAACCTCTTGACTTGATTTCAGTTAATAAGAGGGTCCGTGCACTGCTGAGAGTGCCCTTCAGGCTGATGACACTGTGTCTCAGAATGCCCTGGTTGGAAAGAGGGGACTTGACTGATTTCTGCATTCATCTAAGAATTATTTTTATTTTTTGTACTTGACGCTACTTTGAAGGTATCGAGGAACAGCAAAAACAGCACCTTCGAAGGATGGTGAGATATCATTCACTTTTAATTACTCCCCAGCTCTCTCCCTTAATTACCTATGGTGTCAGCTGGGATTTATTACGGAGTAGTAATAGTGATTCTTTGCATTTACATAGTCCCTTCCTCCAAGGAGTTCAAAGCATTCATAGACATGACTTCACTATTAATATAATTTAAAATGTTGAAAAATAGTTATACGAATAAGGAAATTGCAAAGTAGCTATATTCCTTTTTTTCTTTTCGGGTGGGATGTATTCTAAAGATAGTTCACAGTGACATTCAAATTTGAGGGACCTTTATAATAACCTTTCTTCCTTTATATTTACATGTATTTTTTAGTGTACATGGCTCTCATGTTTGCTGATTGAAAAATATATTCCAAGATATATAAAATGAAGATGTTTGAAAATATAAAATGATAGTGCACTATCAGTAGTGCAATACTCTGCCCACTCTGAGATTTAAGTAACGGATCCCCAAATTTTTATAATGTGAAAATCCTTGAATAGTAGCAAAATATTTTGAAGATGCCAGAAATATAGAGCTTGCATTTTTAGGTCCATTGACTGGAAAATACATGATTAGGAAATCTACTATGAATTATACTGGAATGTTAATATTCTATCCATTACCCTAAAAAATCCTATGAGACATGTGAGGGTAGCTCTAATTAACCTTATTCTGTAAATGCAGACTATTATTCCCTCAATCAACATTCAATGTGCTTATATCCCTCTTGCTTCCCAGAGATCTGCCTCCCATTATTGAGAACAACTGGTCTAAGTTTTAAAATTAGTGTTTTCAGGAACAGTTGCTCATATACAGAATAATTGTATTGAACTCAAAACGAAGACTGAAGAACACCATTCATTCAAGAGCTCTTCAATAGTTGCTGAGCTACCTTTCAGGGTTAAAACTACTTATACATTAAAACAATGGAATTTACATGCTTCAGAGGTTTTCTCTTCCCTTATCTTGTCCGTTAGAATTAATAAGTTAGAAGCATTCAGCTCAGAATGGAGGCTTGATTGCATGCCTTTTGCTAAGGATCTGAGACGTGAGGAGACTGCAGTTTGAGATACTGACAGAGTAAGTACCTCATGGACCTGGAACTGTCTTGCATAGTTTTCCTCTTTATATCCTGTTGTTTGTATTTAAACACGCTCTATTGCTTATAAAGATATAGTAAAAATTAAAAGGTTTTTGTGTTCAGGCTAGAGAGGGTAATGAAAGCTAAGTGCTTTGTTTGTAATCCATCCTATTTGAGCAGTAAATTATGGCACACAAGATCAAAACGCATTAGGATTACCTTCTTTCAGAATTTTGTTTAGTGGTCTTCACCTCTGGTTGTTGTAGATAATCCTGAAGAACAAGTCAAGTTTGGAAAAGGGCAATGGAATTTTGATTAGGAGACATTTATTCTGAATTCTAGTTTAGATATTACCTTATATTGCTTTGAGATGCAATTATATTACCATACACAATAAAAATAGATTTATGCAGCATCTTTCTTTTAGGGAAATTAAGAAGTTAGAAGCAACATTTTGTTTATTGAGCAGGACATTGAGAAGGAAATCCTAAATCAGTGATTGCCTCTGATCAGTGACTCGATTGCATTTTATCTCTCCTGCCTTGGTTCTCCACTTACAGAAGGAGGTTAATTATAGCTACCCTCACTTATCTCAGGATTTTTCAGGAGAAAACGGAAAGTAAATACACCAGTATATCTAAAGTGAGATATTAAAAATACGAATTATATCACTACAACACTATTTTAGTACAGAAATGTACTAAAGGTATTTTTTAAAAAAGGATAACATTTACTATAAAAGAAAGATCCTTAGATTTGGATGTAAAGATAATAAATAGATGAAGAAGGTAGGGGCAAGGATTGATAAAAGGGAAGGAATGGGATGAGTCCAACAAGAAAAAGAATTTTACATCTCTTCTGCATCTTTTTTTTTTAATCCTCACCTGAGGATATTTTTCCATTTATCTTCAAATAGAGTGGGAGGGAGAGAGAGAGAGAGAAAGAGAAACATCAATGTGAGAGACACAACTGGCTGCCTTCCCCATGACCCCGACCAGAGCTGGTGACCAAACAGCAACCGAGGCACCTGCCCTTGACTGGAATCAAACCCAAGACTTTTGGGTCCTCAGACCAATTCTCCAACTGCTGAGCCAAACCATCCAGGGCTCTTCTGTATCATTTCATTGGAGAGGATTTGGTGGGGTTTGGGCTTTGAGAATGGCAGGGCGCAGTAAATGGGGAGGGGGCCCTACATCTCTGTGGCCCGTGGAATTCCGAAGGGCAGGGAGCACAGCAGGCGTCACTGGGATCCAAGGTGGATCCGTTTAAAGCTGAAGTATTAGCTGCTCCAATAAACTAGTTTCTTTCCATTGTTGCTCCTAAATTGTTCAGTTAGATGGTAGTTCTACTCTAAACCCAGAAATGAAAGCTTTAGCCATTGTTCTCTTTTCTTCTTCATCCTCTATAACCAAGCAGTGTTCAGAGGCCATCAGCATTCTTTCCCCGCCTTGTCACCTCTCATTCTCTCTGCCTGTCACTGCGGTGTTGTCACTGCGTGCTGTTGCTTTCATCTTGCGCCAGGTCTTCAGTATCACCTCCCTTTCTGATACTTACAGATTTCAACAAGCCAATCACTCCTCTTCAAGAATCACCTGCGTGAGGTCACCTGTCTCCTCGTAACCTTTGGTGACCCTCATTTGCTACTGAATGAAGTTCAGGCCCCTCAGTCTACTCTGCTTGAAGTTGCCAAAAGCTTGCCTGAATCCACTTTCTCAGACTCAGCATTTATACTCTGTTCAGACTGACCTGCCCCCTCCCCCTTACCAGCGGTTCTCAGCCTGTGGGTCGCGACCCCTTTGGGGGTCGAACGACCCTTTCACAGGGGTCGCCTAAGACATAACAGTAGCGAAATTACAGTTATGAAGTAGCAACAAAAATAATGTTAGGTTGGGGGTCACCACAACATGAGGAACTGTACTAAAGGGTCGCGGCATCAGGAAGGTTGAGAACCGCTGCGGCCTAGTGCTCTGTGTTTCATCCTCACTCAGAGCTTTGTCCGGCTATTCTTCTCCACTGCAACTTTCCTATCTAACGTTTTTTCCAATTCAGTTTGTCCTTCAAGACTCCCTTCGAATTCCAACATCGCTGGGCTGAAGCCTGAATCAAGTGTGCACACCTCTCCTCGACTCTGTATGGTGGTATCTCATCAGCAGTCTGAATTGAGCAATGGTGAGAATATTTACACAATAGCAATAGGCAAACAGTGAAAGTCAGGCCCCCTCCCCCACCAAAACCAGTTTAAACCAGCACACCACTGCTACTACTTCTGGATCTTTGTTCACACCGACGTACCTTCTGCAACGCTCTTTGGACCCTTCTTTATGTACTAAAATAAAAACTCAAACAATTAATTTATAGCTTGACTTTCTCTCCTGAAAGTTCACTGGCCAAAGCCCGTATTTTTGTGTGTATTCTTCTCAGTTGGAAGAAAAGTACTTACTGAATGAAAACTGAGACATTAGTATATAGCTCTTTTTAGCTTCTCTGGCTCTCAATATGATTGCCTTTTACAAATTCAGAAATTATGTCTTGTTAGTGTTTTTTCTTTCTACCCATCCAGAGCCTAGTATAATATCTCACTTATCATATGTATCCAAAACTTTTTATTTGAACTACTTCTGTATGCTCATGGTGAGTGCTAACCAAATACTGATTTTACGTGACAATGAAGAGCCATATTAAAGGTGTTTGTTTTTTTTAAAAAACAAAACAAAACATTTTGTTCCAAACATAAACCAAATTAAAGGTATAAATTTATTTAATTATCTTTAAAAAAAATTTGTTTTTCCTTTATTGATTTGAGAGAGAGAGGAAATGAGAGGGAGAGAGAGATAGAAACATCGATCAGAGAGAACATTGATTGGCCGCCTCCTGCATGCCCCCCACTGGGGATTGGGCCCACAACCTGGGCATGTGTCCTGACTGGGAATCAAACTGGCGACCTCTTGGTGCATGGGTCGATGCTCAACCACTGAGCCACACCAGCCGGACTATTTAATTATCTTATAATTGTAACACTTAGCCAGTATCTTTGATGTTGACTAGAATTTGTAACTGTCCCACAGACATAATAGTATGTCCAGTAGGTGAATAAGGATTCCAACTAGCTAACATGTATTTACTATGTTTCAAACCCGATGCTAAGATTCATATATATCTATTTTCTCATTTAATTCCAATATCAGTTTTCTGAGGTTGGTACCATTACTATGCTCATTTTACAAATGAAGAAATTGGCTTTGGCATAGTTATGTGACTACACCCAGGAGTACCAGCTCATTAAATGACAGAGTGACTCCAAGCCATTCTGATTCCAGAATTATCATCTTAACTGCCATATGCTTTAATTGCACATAAGAACAACTTTATAGTAGTGATGCTGTATTACCTTTTCAGTGTTTGCTCATACGAAGCCAGGAAAGTTCTGAATATTAAACTGAAACTTTGGAGCCAGTCTCTTAAAAATGCTTCTTTTAATTAGTGAAGTTTTATTTCCAGCCTCCTCTACTATCCCATTTTGAAGTGAAAAAAAAAAAATATATATATATATAGTTGGTTAAGGCATCATTTCGGAACCTCTAAAAGTAATTCTTTATGGAGGGCTTACTTTCTGCCTTAGTGCTACTCCAGATGGTCTGGAAATTAAAATGTTGTAGGGGAAGATGTGATACCTTTCCTCAAAGACCTGATAAAGCTAGTTGAGCAATGGCAATTAGCATGCATATAACAATCGAAAAACAATTAGGTGGTAATCTCTATGGCACTAAATTCTAAATGATAGAATTTAAAAATTATGAAGTATTAGTAAAGGCAAAAAACCAACAACAACTTGGTAACAGCTTCAAAGATCCAGTGGGAGTGGAACCTTGCAGGGCGGTGTTAGAGAGGGGCGTTTATGCATCATTTGTGCAAACTGTCGAACTTCAAGGTTATGACTTGTTTTATCCTGAATGAACAATTGCCTTGCTGACAAAGCCCAATGAAATGCAGTGTTTACATTTTTATTTTATTATGTGCATAGGTACCTAGCTACTCATCATATCGTTTTCCTTGCTCCTCCATCTTTTGCGGGAGTCTGGCAGATGAAAGCACTGGAGCCTTTGGCTGGGATCCTGCAGGCTTGAGAACTGTTGTTTTTGAACCAGTCACTGTGTCTTTAAAAAAAAAAAACAGAAACAAAAAACTCAATTTATTACCTTGGAGCCTGTGATCTCACAGTTGAGAGATAGTCATTGTCTCCACAGGGTTTTTAGTCATTTTCCTGTGTGACTCAGCAAGCGCCCGACTGCCCTTCTGCTCTTCTCCGATTTGTCTTGTTTTGCTCCCAGACGGGATTTCCAAGTCTACCCTCAGACTTGGTTAAATATAGTAAGTGGTCCTCTATTCAGCCTGTGCTCTCCTCTCTCTGCTTCTGGCACATTGCCAGGTAAACAAACGTTTGTCTAATTTATACGCTTTTGTAAAAGTGTTCTCTGGAGCCAACAACACGGGAGTGCATGCCCTGATCTGGAAGGGATTACTTTCTTGTCTAGATACTTCCCAAATGACTTGCTTATTCAATGACCACCTACATCTTTCCTTTTTAACCTCCTTGGCTGCCTGGAATCATTTCATATCAGTGGGTTGCTTTTCTTTTAGCACTGTGAGAGACTTGGGGGAAGGGTGCAGTAATAATCTTCTGTCCTCCTCATTTATGAGCATCTCCCTTTCTTTTCTGTTGCATTTTGATTCCTCCAGTAACTTGGCCATAATCATGGCCAGTATTCTTTCCTAGGTCTCTGTTTTTCTCTCTCACATTTTTTTTGGATGATAACTGCTTATCAGGTGCTTGCCGGATTTCTTTCCAAGTTCTCAATACTGACTCTGGCTCTATAATAAATCTGAGTCAATGTCTTCTTAAGTAAATTTCATCACAAGAGATAAGTCCATTCAAGTCATGACACACTGTCTTAAGATTCTTCACTACATATGCTAAGGCTACATCAAGTTCTTTTCATTCCAAATGGGTCTCTTTAGTTCTAGCTCATAGCAACTAGATGTGGGGATGCATTTCCTCAGATATGAAACCTGAATTGTCTCTCTAAGGCTCATGGCAAATATGCTGTTCCTGGCTTCCTCATTCCTCAAGAACTCTTCCCCTGACAATCATTTGTAAAATCCCTGAGAAAGTAATCATAGGAGAGTTCCAACTTTGAAAAGACCCACGCTCTCCATTTCTGTGTCACAGAGACAAATAGAGTGGGATGTATTGGGGTGGGCAGAGAGGGGTGTGTGGATATTTGTTGTCCTCAGCAACCAGTTAAAAACTCTCTTGTAGACTCTTTGGAGTCCATGTTGCATAATAGAAGACTTCTTCCTTGGGAATAGCCTGGCAGTGAGTTTGTTTGGCTAGTGTTTATGCTGACATTCACCCTTTATTTCCTTCTTTATTTATATTTAAGGTATAGTCAAAAGTGTGTGCTGTGTCTACCTTTATTATTTCTAAACCAACATGAGAAAATAAGGGACCTCTTGATGACTACAAAAATATGCTTGTGTGGGTAGGGTGTAGTTAGAATTGATGACCATAAGAGGTGTGCTGGTGTTTAAAAATGTAATGGGATTTATTTAATCAGGTTTAGTAAGACACACAGGCACAGAAATAGCTGTCATGAAGGAGGAAGTATTTATACTCACAGATCCCTAGAAATATGATGCATGACACACCGTCTTGGCCACATGGGGAGACAGCAGGGCTGGTCAGAAGCAGAGGGAGTGGAAGGCAATGTGGGCAAGAGGCAGTTCTCTAAGAGCCCTGGTTTCTTTTCTCAGAGGAAAGTATTTAGAAACTGAAATCTGGGAGCTAGGTATACTTTTCCTTCATTTAACTTTTTTGCTTTGTTAATTTGACTAAGATTTCTAGAACTATGACAGGGATCAGGGGAGATGGGTTAAATAGGTTTAGGATTAGCTAGTTTGAATGATTTTAGTGGGCTCTGGGAAATAGAGGCTGTCCCTAGTTGCCTGATACCTGGCCCTGGGTAGATAAATAGTGGCCCTGAGAATGAGAGCTGGATAAGGGTGGTAGTTGTGGGGTATGGGCTTCGGATTGGTTGGCTTTCATACGAAAGGCATGCTACCAGATGAGTTGTTTGCTATTTCGAGGAATTGCCAAATGTTGGAAGGAGCAATCTCTTTCAGTGTTAGCAAGGCCCCAAGATGTCTCGAAGCATCGGAATAAGGAGACATGATTAATATAGTTGGTAAATGTTTAATCAACACCAACAAAACACAACCTAATTGGTAGCACTTGCTGAATTCCATAGGTGCTTGAGCAAGACTGCACTTAATGTAATCTGTTTATGCAGGGGGTCATGTTGACATTCTACGTAATGACCTGAGGTTCACCTTGGTGTTGAGAATGGATTTCAGTCATGATCAAAGTTTAGTATTTTCCTCCTTCTGAATGATCTCACTTTTATCTTCTGTGCAAACCACTAATGCACTTACAGTTGCATTACAGTGATGAAATGTTACTTAAAATGGATTAGAGAATGGAGCATGGAATTAGAATTTTCCTTAAGAATTTGAAGAATCAAAGAACAGTTTGTGGATAGTTTTATTATATAAGCTATCAAATAAGAAAATAAAACAAATTCTCTTGAAACCATGAACTTCAGAACTTCTAAAAGAAAAATTTAAAAATTATCTCTAATAATTCATTTTATATTTTAAAATATATTTGTAAGTGGAAATTTTAATATCTTCACAAACTCATAAATATCTCCCATAGATTTAAATGTATATATATTTTTACTGATGTTTTAGAGAGAGAGAGAAACATTGATGTGAGAGAGAAACATCAATCGACTGCCTCCTGCATGCCCTAGCCTACAAGGATCGAGGCCACAACCTGACCAGGAATTGAACTGGGACCTCTCAGTCCATGGGACGACACTCAATCCACTGAGCCACACTGGCTGGGCCTCTCATGGATGTTTTTTATAAAAGCAACTTAACATGGAAAAAAATAGATTAAAATGGCTTTCACCTAATATTGTGAGATAATTTTCCATGGGTTTCTTACATTTCTGTACATCTTTTGGGCAGAGGCACTAACTGCCTTTTTTTCTGATTAGCTTTTCTAGAATATTTGTGCAGAAAATAGACTTGGAGAATAGAGATAGTATCCCTACTGAAGCAAAGGTTGGTTAGGCTTATTGTCTGTAATAAAAATTGGGGTTTCCTGAGCTTAGGGTTCCTCTTTTGTAATGCAGCCCACTATGTTTATAGGCTTCCATCTGGCCCTCTTTGTGCCACCCTGTGGAAATTAAGGTTCAGGGAACCAGTGCTAATGCTGACTCTCTGCCTATTACTGTCATTGTCAATAATAACCTGTTCTTTGGTCTCTGAACCAGGAATCTCATGTCTTCCACCAGCATTCATGAAACTGTGGCAGATTGACTTGTTAGCTTGCAAGCAGGGTATATATTCTCAGACCCTCCACAATTTTTCATACCTAGAGAAATTTGTGCATATGTGTACCGAAGTATATTTCAAGAATATTCAGAGCAGAATTGCTTATGATATTCAAAAACTGGAAGCAAACCAAATAACTGTCAGCATTAGAGCAGATAAATACATTGTGTAGATTTATACAATGAAATTGTACACACTGTATACACAAATGAACAAAGTACAACTATGCAGCAAGATGGATAGATTATGTAAGCATAATGTTGAAAAAAATGAAGCAAGTCATAAAATAATACATCCTGGTCAAAACAGATGCAGTCAATTATATTTTTTAAGATGAATACATTAGTGATAATAGCATAAAGAAAAAGAAATTATGATAAAAGTCATGATAGTGGTATCCCAAGTAGAGAGAAAAGGGTATATACAAACAAACAAACAAAAAATCCTCATGGGAAACATCTATAGGGGCATCAGAACTCCATGTCTTGACCTGGGTGGTAGATACATAGGTGTTTTGCTCTATGTTTATTCACCATACTGTGTATTTGTGTTTAATATACTTTTTGTGAGTAGTACTATATTTCACAATAAGGGTAGATCAAATTACTTTGGAAAGTATACCTTAATCTATTATTCTTTGGATAATATAAACCAACATATTTGTTCACTGTGAATAAAATAAACAGAGAAAAAAAGGGAACTTTATATTAGAGATTAATTAAGCTTTTATAGTCATTAACCACCGAGTTTTTAATGCTTTATTGAACAAGTTTCCTTGAAAATGCTACTCTAATAAATATGCCAGACTATTAAAATGGAAATTAAAGTTTGTTTTGAGACTGTTTCTTGTGGGCTTTCAATACTGTTTCACTTTGCGAGTCAGTACTATGATGCATGCATAAGGAATACATCTCTTTGAAGTGCTTTACAGAAGGTGATAGGGTGAGAGTTTCAAGAATATACCACAAGATCATCTTACAACTAACTGCCTTTTGTTTACCTATTATTTGAGAAAAAAAAAGTACATTAACAAAAAAGGTAATTGGATTGTTGATGCCATCTCCATGTGTTATGCTTTTGAAATAACATAAAATATATAGTCATTTGATAAAATGCATGTAGTGGTTAAGAAAAATTTTGTTTTTCTGCTCCCATATGTTCACTCCAATGTATTAAATATTAATATTTCTTTGATCTGTCAATGTATGCATCTCTAATGCATCCTCTTTTCTGATTACAGAATTCTATTCTATTTATTAAAAGAAAGGAAATGTACTCTTCTCAATCTTAACTATCTTTAAAGGAAAACAGTTTTCTCTGATTTGTCAATAAGGTTTAAAAGAGAACAATGAAAGCAATAATTATGAGACTGAGGCAGCTAGCTGTGTAGTATGTTGAGTGCCCGAGACATCAATGTTTCCTTTATATCGTAAACAGTTTGAAATCCTTTCATCTTATAGCTGCTGAAAATTATATTAGTTTCAGAGATCAGTTATAGAAGGTGCTCTAGGGATGAGAAAATGAATGCCAAGCAAAAGAAAGGACTAAAATGAGGCCACAGAATTAACAGTAGGTTTCAACACCCAGAAGACAAGATTCAAACACAAGTTCAAAGCTCTTTCCTCAACTAAATCAAGTTCCCACTTCCAAACCAAAGCCATCAATACTTGAGGAAATTCTGCAACACCTGCTCCCTTCCTTCCTTCCTCAGGCCTCAACTTGTCTCCTTATACTTGTCCACTGAAATTGAATTCACAACTATCTAATTTCAGTCTCAGTTCCTTTCCCTAGGTAGGGTGTGTATGAGGAAGGGATGAGAATAGAAGATTTTGAGAGTTCTGAGGGCTTATTTTTCATTAGCATAAATAAAGCAACCTGGACAAGAGAGGACTCAGCAGCAGATGGCTGATAAGATTCCTCTTTGTTCAGTATATTCAGAAATGGAATTAATTTTTAATACCATATATTAACAATCTTTTAATATATAAATAACCTCCTTACAGTCCTTTTTAGTAAGCACAGAGGCTGCTGACGGAATAAATGGAAGTCAGCCTGATCTAATAGAAAGTGTATTTCCACCTTTTCCTGGGAAAGGCATTTTTGTCTGAATTTTATTGGCATGCACTCATATGACACTCAATAATTGTTAAGTCTATTAGGTGTGGCTGAGTGCACGGATCATGGTATAGTGGGGAAAGCCCTGGACTGAAAGTCAGAGAAATTAAAATCTGGTTCTTGGCTTTTTTGCTAACAAATGGTGTGAGTACAAATCAATCATCGACTGTCTTGGTTTTAGTTTATTCATTTGTGTAAACAAACAAGCAAATAAATGAATCTGATTCTTTCTAAGATACTGTTAACTGGCTCTGTGTTTCTCAGATACTGAATGGTGAATACCACTCATTATCTCCAACTTTTCAAAGTAAAAAGAAAATAAGTATGTTTTCAATTTAACAATTTAAATAGGGTATATTCTTTAATTTCCAAAGGCCAATTACCTGACATTTTTATTCCACATAGTAATAACAGGTGTAATTTATAGAGCCCTAGGTATGTTCCTAGTATTCTATGAAATACTTTAAAAATATTTTCTCAGTTACTCCATTATGAATAATAATAATAACAATTATTTTATAGATGATGGAACTCAGGCTTTGAGAGTTTGAGTAGCTTGACCGAGGCCCAGAGGCTGCTCCTGATTGGTCAGACATAACTTTAGCTCATTTGTTGTACTCCAGAAGCTGTGCTCATACTCACTGCACCTGAATGGAACAAGCTCATTAGGGGAAATCACTGGGTCAAGATAGAAGAGTTTAGGATTCAGGGTCAACATAGCAGTGTAGGTAAATGTGGTATTTGGAACCTCCCACAACCACATCAAAATTACAACTAAACTACAGAACAACCATCATTCAAAACCACCTGAAATCTAGCTGAACAGAAGTCCTACTACTAACGATATAAAGAAGAAGCCACATCCAGACTGGTAGGAGGGGTGGAAACTCGGAAGGGCTGGAAATACACCCACCTGTGAGGGATAAAAATTGGGAGGGATAGCTTGGCTTTGGAAGTACTTCCAGAGGAATGAAGCATTCCAGTCCCACATCAGGCTTCCCAGTGCCAGGAAGAAAAGTCCCCATAGCTTCCGGCTGTGAAAACCATGGAGGATTGATTGTAGCTGAGTAAGACAGAAGGCTGCTGGGGTCCCAGGCAGTTCCTGTTAAAGGGCCCACACATGGACTTACTTGGACTTGTTCTCTCTGAGCTCTAGCACTGGAGCAGTGGATTGAAAAGCACCAGGGACATGTGAAGAGGAACTGAACTTTCAGGCTTTAGGACCAGGGCTGGAGAGGTAGCTTTCTTCTGGACCAAATGTGTGGCAGAGGCCATTGTTCCTTTGATGAACCCCCCCCACCCCGCCCACACACACAGGACTGGAAGGTGGGCACTGTACCTGAGTCTCCATCAACCTTGCTAATGTCATTCACCCTATTCTGAAACCCCACCTCACTCAACTTGCAGGCCCACCAAGCTGTTTCCAGTGGCTTTTCCATATAAACTGCCTGTCTTGGCTCATGCTGTGGACTTTTCTAAAATCTCTCAAAGGTTCACAAACCTCAAATAAGTAGCACCTGGCCTCGGTGTGCCCTGTATCTCTTGTTAAGTTTCCCCAAGCCTAGCACTAGCTGCAGCCAGCCTTGGTTCACAGCTTGGCCTGTCCTGGACACCTCCAAGCCCAGCACAAGTAGAAGCTCTCTGCAGATCACTTTGTAGCTCATTCTGGATGGCCCTGGGCAGGACACAGGTGGCAGCTGACCTTGGCCTGCACGTCCTGGGAGGTCCCAGAGCCAGCGTTACTGGAGGACACCTTCAGACTTCACCAAAGCACCACCCAACAACATCCATGATTGACACACTCAAGGGATGGACTCAGCAGACACCAGAGGCCTTCTAAAGTGAGTCCTGCTGCTTCGGATGAGCCCCTGCACATAGATCCTCTGCTATGTCACTGCCAGTCCTCACAGCTGATTGGCCTGGGGGTAGGAAGCAGGGGAAAATCCTTTCCATTGATAGCAATTAAGGCTTGACTACAACAGGAGGGTGCACACAGTCCACCTGGAGTGCTGAGATTGGGTAACTGGGGAAGCTGTGCCGCTGGGCCCTATAGGACACCTACTACATTCAGCACCTCTACCAAGCCTGGGAGATGTAGCAGCTCTATCTAACACATAGAAACAAAACGGAGGCAGCCAAAATGAGGAGACAAAGAAACATGTCCCAAATGAAAGAACAGAACAAAGCTCTAGAAAAAGAACTAAACAAAATGGAGACCAGCAATCTACCAGATACAGAGTTCAAAACACTGGTTATAATGATGCTCATTGATTTCAGTGAGAACTTCAACAAAGAGATAGGAAACATAAAAATGGAAATAGAAAACAGAAAAACAACAACCACTCAGAAATGAAGAATACACTACCCAAAATGAAGAATACATTATAGGAAATCAATACTAGAGTAGATGAAGCAGAGAATCAAATCAGTGATTTGGGGTATAAGGAAGCAGAAAACATCCCATCAGAACAGCAAAAAGAAAAAAGAATCCTAAAAAATTGGGATAGTGTAAAGAGCCTCTGGGTCAACTTCAAGTGTACCAACATTCGCATTATGGAGGTGCCAGAAGGAGAAAAGAGAGAGCAAGGAATTGAAAACCTATTTGAAAAAATAATGACGGAAAACTTCCTTAACTTGGTGAAGGAAGCAGACATACTCATCCAAGAAGCACAGAGAGTCCTAAACTAGATGAACCTAAAGAGGTCCACTCCAAGACACATCATGATTAAAATGCCAAAGGTTAAAGACAAAGAGAGAATCTTAAAAGCAGCAAGGGAAAAGCAGTTAGTTACCTACAAGGAAGCTCCCACAAGACTGTCAGCTGATTTCTTAACAGAAACTTTGCAGGCCAGAAGGGAGTGGCAAGAAATATTCAAAGTAATGAAAAGGAAAACCTACAACCAAGATTACTCTATCCAGCAAAGTTATCATTTAGAATAAGAGGACAGATGAAGAGCTCCCCAGACAACAAAAAGCTAAAGCAGTTCATTACCTACCAAACCTGTATTATAAGAAATGTTAAAAGGTTTTCTTGAAGAAGGAGAAGGAGAAGGAGAAAGAGAAAAAGATAAAAATATAAATAATAAAATGGCAATAAATACATATCTATCATCCATATGTTCATTGCAGCATTATTTGCAATAGACAAGATGTGGAAGCAATCTAAATGTCCATCAATAGAAGATGAATAAAGAAATAATGGATATATACAATGGAATATGACTCAGCCATAAAAAAGAATGAAATCTTGCTAACTGCAACAACATGGCTAGACCTAGAGGGTATTGTGCTGAGTGAAATAAGTCAGGCAGAGAAAGGCAAGTGCCGTATGATTTCACTTAAATATGGAACCTAAAAAAACAAAAGGAACAAATAAGCATAACAGAAATAAACTCATAGATCCAGAGAACATTTCGACGGTTGCCAGATGAGAGGAGGGTTGGGGGATGGGTGAAAAAGATGAAGGGATTAAGAAGTACAAATTAGCAGTTACGGAATAGTCATAGCGATGTAAAGTGCAGCATAGAGAACATAGTCAATAATGTTGTAATGACTATGTATGATGTCAGATGGGTACTAGATTTATCAGGGTGACACTTCATAAGTTATATAAATGTCTAATCACTGGATTGTACACCTGAAACTAATATGATATTATTGTACATCAACTATAATTTAAAAAATTATTTTTCAAAAGATAGAGGGTTTAAATAATTTTATTTCAAAGGTAATATATAGTTATATTTTTGATGTGCAAACTTAAAATAACACATGGGAAAATGTGAAATTTTCTCCTTACCAACCCTTCCACTACCATTCTTCTCCCCAGTAGTATAATTGCTGTCTATAGTAGAGCTTGGGACTGGTATTAGGGACTGGAAGAGGGACCCTCTGAAGTGATAGTAATGTTCTGATTCTTGATCTGGGTGCTTGGTTACCCAGATGTGTTCATTTTGTGAAAATATACCAGGCTATATATACATTTATGATTGTACACTTTTCAGTATGGATGAAATATTTTAGTTAAAAGTTAATGAAGGAACATACCATGATGCCATACATACTGTACTGCCAGTTGTCTCAGACCCTCCCTTTTGGGAGACAACGGGGAAAGCTTTGTAAAAACTGGGCTGTAAAACAACTTTCTCTCTCTATTCCTTGAGAATTAATGATTTCACATTATAATTTCTGGAATCCACTTTAGTTATACCATCCTTTGGGAGTCTCCTACATACTTGGCATGCTCTATAAAATGTGTTTCTCCACATGAGGCTGCCCACATTCCCAGAAGAATACCCAACTCAAATTGTGCTTCATTTTTAATCCCAATTGAACTCGAAACTCAAATTTTCACACTAGGTCTCGTCAGAGGAAATATCTCTTCCCCATTAATCTGGTTTCCATGAGGAAGGATTTTACCTAAAGGAGACTTATCCATCTCCATGAACCTGCAAGTGGCAACTTGTGGTATATGTAGCCTAGCTCCTTCCACCCCTGTGTCCCTTAGGAGTCCAGGAGGCCTACAGAGAGCACCTGTCCAAAGTTGCTCTTGGCTATGGAGATATTCATCATTTCTGCTCACCAGTATCCAGTTCTTTTTTCTGGCTACATGAAAGGCTAAATTTACTGGTGGTGCCATTTTATTAGTTCTGGTCCCTGGGCTGGGATCGAAGTGATCTGATCCATTTGGATCAGAGCATGTGATTGCCAGAAAGACAGACTTTCCAGAGCCCTGTGTTACCTTTTTGCAATGACAACCAGCAAAGTGTGAGATGGTGGTTGCTCCATCAGTCTGGGTCCCAGAGAGGACCAGAGTACAGGGCATAGCCTCAGTTGACCTGTGATGGACATACTAAATGAGCAAGGAATATGCCTGTGTGGCTTGAAGCCATTGATATTTGGGGTTCGTTTGCACTTCAGCATAACCCAGGCTTTCCTGAATTATGGCCAGGAGTTAACCTACATAGCAGAGGCTCTGTCCCTGACGTGAGGAGAGGCATTCAGTGTTGCCCGTATCTTGGTGGAGAAACCATTAGCCTTTAGAAATTCCCTTTATTTAAAGGTTATATTCTCTAATACCAATATAATATGTAGTAAATATTTTTTAAAAAGTCTCTCATTTACCTTGCCCTTTTGCCTAAACAATTGGTTTAGAACTTGTATAGGACAGAGGAACATTGCTTACTGGACCTCCTCCCTTTTATTCCATTAGGATACTAAAAGGAAACGAGGGAGGTAGGTAGGGACAAGAGATACATGGCCCTATGAGTAATGGTGAAGACACTGTCTTTAATGTAAAGTTTATTAGGAAGTTCCAGAAGGTTTTAAGCAGACATGTGGCAATAGAGGGCTTGTATTTTTCAAGGAACAGTTTGATTGGTGTGGAGAGAATGCATTAGAGGGTATGAAAACAGAGGTTGGGAGACTAGGTGAGAGGACATTGTAGAAAATCCTGACGAAAGATGATTGTTGCTCACATGAGAGAAATTATGTGATGGTTGAAATGATGAAATACACATGTCCTTTCCTCTTATGGTCTGGTGTGATTTCAGATACATTTTAGAATATTTAGAGGGATGAAAGCATGAAATGGCCTTCAGGTAATCCTCCAGAAGTAGTAGTATTCTCTCACGGTCTGTCTTCTGTCTCTGTCTCTCTGCCTGTCTCTCTGCCCCCCTCTCTCTCTCCCTCCACACACAAGCTTTTGGTAAGAAAGAGTAGAAGGGGTTTTATTACATTTCCTGGTAATAATTTAAAGTGCACAGATTCTGTATGTGCTTTAACAGTTAACTGAAATCTCTTTTGACATTTCAGCATTAATGAGGACCACATCACCTCTATTCTTCTAAGAGTGTCTGCAGCCCACCCTGTGCCACCTCTGGCCCCTGCCCCACGTTGTAACAAGATATCACTGTTGAGAGCACTGTTTTGTTACAAGGTGCCCTAATCACAGTCTTCCCTGAATTACAAGGAACTCCGACACTACATAGGTCACACAGATTCCCGTCACAAGAAGCCAATGACCACAGAAAAAGGAAACACATTTTTCAGAAAAGGAGGCCCCTAATCACAGAAGATGTCTGTTTTCAGAAAGGGGTCCCTGACTGCTTGTTCAAGCCAGGAACAGGTCTATAAAGTGCCAATTAAAAGGTACCAAGTGGCTTGTGGATGTGAGGTACTGCTGGGCGCTCCTCTCGCTTCTGC
This sequence comes from Tadarida brasiliensis, assembly GCA_030848825.1. Taxonomy (NCBI): domain Eukaryota; kingdom Metazoa; phylum Chordata; class Mammalia; order Chiroptera; family Molossidae; genus Tadarida; species Tadarida brasiliensis. Next base: position 86,423,027 of record CM061260.1, on the reverse strand, counting down.
GTGCTGCATAAAGGTTAGCAGTAAAGGGAGAATCTTCTTCTCCACACAGCACATAAGTCTGATTCGAAGGCCACACAACCTTCCGTGGTTATGTGACTCCTGAGATTTTGTGTACAAGGCCAAGATTTTCCTTGCAAGACAATTTGGGTCTACTCCAACACTCAGATGGGCAATCGATGTACTAAAGTTCTGCATCATAAAACACAGGCACTGCGATTTAGGCCTGGAAAGATTTCAAAGGATAGTTTACTGATCTTCCATGTGGCAATTAAAAACAATTTTTAATAAGATATTGCTAAAACATTTATTTTTGAGCCATGTAAATTCCTGAGGATTTCTAACATTAACTAGATATAAAATATATGCCAGGTAACTAAATTTTATTTTTAACGTTAGAAAAGTTAGAAATAATCCCATTTGATTTTGGAGTCTGAGTCCACAAAGGGCGAATTGGGGGCGGGGTAGATTTTTAAATAGCAATAAAATAGTGGGAACCATTGTATGTTGAAGCTGCTCCTAACATAAAAGAGAGTAGAGATAAAAGCACCAGTATATCTATATAATGATTTGTTCTCTAAGGAGAGCATATGGTTCACTCAGAAGTGTTTCTGAATTACTGAGTTTCACATTAAAATGTGAGTTCACTCTTGCTTTGCCTCCTCAAAATTATCTGACTGACCAATAGATGGCGCTCTAATCTTGATTCTAGTGGAGATTTAATGATTCAGGTTACAAACCCGTGGATCTTGATTGAGTTAAAGGAGGTTCATCACGACTCATTTATTCATTCATTTTGCAAGTCATTTGTGAGCACCACTATGTGCCAGGACTGCACCACTGTAAGGTAAATAAAAGCTTCAATGTGTTTCTTCACAGAGTAATATTATTTCAGTTTATATTGTTGTGTGACAAATCTCTTCAGAGCTTAATGGTTTACAATAACAACGGTTTATTGCGTCTCATCACTTTGTTGGCTGAGCGGTTCCTTCGCTGATTTCTTCCGGGCTCACTCACTCATGTAACTGCATTCTGCTGGGGGTCTCCTGGGCTGGAAGGTCTGATGTTGAAACCCACACGTTGGCAGTTGGTGCTGGCTGTCCTCTGGGCACCTACGCCCGCCTCCATGTAAGCTAGGCCCATGTAGTCTTGTAAGTTACATCACGTGGCTTTGGACACCTGCGGCTGGTCAAAGCAAGGCCAAGTCCTGCCCAGATACAAGAGGTCAGGAAATAGAATCCAACTCTTGATAGGAAGGGTGATAAATCACCCTGCAAAGGGACATGGGCGTATTGGGATGGGAGGACTTGGTCGTCATATTTTTTGACCTACAAAAAAAAAGTAGAGAAATGAACAGTAGTGAAATAGACACACTTAGGTTCTTCAGTCTCCTTGTAGAAACATTATTGCAATTTTAAGAAAGGAAAGTGGTATGTCTTTAAGACAAAATGGTCTATTGGGCTAATGAGGCCGTTGTTATGGTGAGGAATAAAGGTTTATATGGATTTGGATTACCCATCACATGTGCTGTGTGAATGCCTTCATTATTAGTCCTTTCCATTATTTCTAGATACTCAGTTTCCTTCAGCAGTTGACTAACCTTGTAAGAGTCTGTTAACTCGTAATTAGTGCTTCCCCAGAGGGTGGTATGAGGTAATGGAATCAGCGAGAATGAAGTAGTTGAACTACACTGGCAAAGGCAGACGAGATGTAATTCCAGTGTTTTATGGTATTACAGGGCGGAGCAAGAGTAGGGTTGCAGTTGTTCGTATGGAAAATAATACAATAACTAATAAATAAAAATATAAGAATAAACTCATGCACCCACAACTGTAAACCTGCTTTTGCCATACCTTGTATACGCACGATCAGATAGTTAACCTTTCTACAACTGTGTTCAATAACTATAAAAATATATTTCAGAAGGTGGAGCTATTTTTTTGTAATTGTTTTATTTATTAAATTCCTACTGTGTCAAGACTTACATATGTCACCTCTAAATGTTATAATAATGCTGAAAAGTGTCAGTTCCTGTTTTACAGATGAGTAAATTGAGGCCTAGAGCGAAGATGGGTGCATTTCCTGCAGCTTAATATTAAGTACAGGGCAGAATTTGGACTTCCAGGTACCCACTCAATACCATTCTCCCTCTCTCTCTGAGCCATGGAACACCAGTTTTGCTGGAGAAAGCAATGTGCCCAGCCCAAACTACATTTCACAGGCTCCTTTGCATAGCAGATAGAAATTAACTAGCTGGTGAAATGTGGCTGAAAGTTGTTTAGTAGGGATTCTGGGAAAATCTCTTAAAAAGGGGACGGACTTGGTTGATACACACGTTTTTGGCATTGTTTCTTCCTGTTGCTTGAACAGGATATGATGCCTGGAGCCCCAGCAGCCACAATGTAAGCATAGTTGCATGGCCAGACTATAGGATGGTGTAGCAGAGGCTGGGAAGAGCACGGGCTCCCGCAGAAGTTGTGGACCTGTTTCATCAGCTCTGATGTGAGAGGAAAGTAAAGCTCCCACCTTGCTTAAGCCACTGTTATTTTTCTTACATCGACAGCTATACTCAATTCTAATAAAGACACCAAAATATATCCCCCATTGGTTTATTTCAATTCTCTATTTAAAAGAATTTATGAAAATAAAGTTATAAAAGCAATAAAATAATATTTCAGTCCAAGAATGTCCATGCACAATCAAAAGCCTCTACCCTTGCAGAAAACTGGGAAGAACTTTCTTTGTCTTGAGATGTTTGTCCTTGATTCTCAGCCTTGGCAAACTTGTATCGTCAAGGCTTGTTTCTTGTTCTCCAATTTCAGTACTCTGTGACTTTCGAAGGAAACTTATCTTGCTTTTGCCTCGGAGAATGAGTCTCTTGCCTTTGCTTGAACTCTGTGGCAGTAAGACTTCTAGAATGATCTGACCTTTGGATTCCACATCCTAAATCAGCACATCTTCACATTTCAGCTGCATGAGAATCACATGGGATATTTGTAAAAAAAAAAAAAAATCCGATTTCAGACCTACCGTAGAGATTTTGAGTCAGTTGTTCTGTGGCAGGGCCCAGAAAATTTCATTTCTAACAAACACTCCAAACAATTCTTAGGTATGTGATTCACTACTTGCCCTTGGAGAAACCCTGCTAACCGTTCCCCCTAATCAGCGCTTCATGCTATGTTATCTGACCCAAAGTTGTGATGTGCGGAGTGGGAGGACTGCATTTTGGTGTCTTTAACAGAGATTGAGAGAAAATGCATACATAAGAAGAAGGAAAAAAACCCCTCAAACCCCTGACTTAAGCAAGATAGGGGTTATATTTTCCTCTCATGTAAGCCGTGCTATGGTATGAATAAAGATGATTCCTGAAGTCTATTAAGCTAGGTCAGGGTGATATGGCTTACTTTTTTCCTTACTGTGGAAATTTTCCTGTAAGTATTAAGTTTGTACTAATTGGTATGGCTGGCACAAATTGTACCAGATGGATAGGTAGGTCTCCTAGTTTTGCAGTGTTCCAACTTGCCTTTCTTGTTCTTAATTATTAAAGATTAATTTTATTTTGCATAACATTCACAGAGAATTGCCAATACCTTTCCTCAAAGGACATAATTTAAGCTCCAAAAGATCAAAATTTTAATAAGAGTTTGTAGATGTTGCCAATATTTTTACAGGAGCTACCAAATGGTTTCCATTCAATGCTGTATATTAAAGGAAACAATTATGAGAATGTAAAACCTAGGAAAGAAAATATGTATCTCCAAAGCGGACGCATTCCTGAAAAGTGCAACAAAATGAAATGTGAAAATTAAAACAATCAACCTATATGTTTTAAGGCAGAACTAGACATTTTGTAAAGTCTGCAATTTACCTGACTACTCAATTATATATTACTGGTGTTTCATACACACTTATGTTATTTAATTTATTCTTTTCCTGCACAATTGTTCTTTTCCTTCGGCCAGGTTGAAGTAAATTACTTTTTTCTGTAATACAAGCACTACGACGGCTGTTGCTACTTTATCTCCAACTTCCCCCGCTCTCTAAATTTCCTCTCAACATAATGTCAGTATTGCAGGTATGCTATCAGTTTCATCTTTTTAATGACACATTTCCCCGCTCCTCTGTAGATTGGTTGGTCTCTGGGCCCGATGCAGAGTACCTGTCTTGACATCTCTGTTCTCCATCATCCTGAAGAGTCTCTTCATCTCTCTATGATGTTGGATTGTGCTCTCCTACCTCTCTGGTCTTTCTTTTCTCAGTTCATCCCTTGTCCTGGTGGAGCATAATTTCTAGCAGCATCCTGAAAAACATTGCCTGTAGGTAAACTTTTCAAGGCCTTGCATGTTTGAAACTGTCTTTAGTATTATACCATCACTCTTAATTGCTAGTTTGGCCAGGTCTGGAATTCTAGGTTGAAAATTATGTCCCTTTGTAATTTGGATCTCAATGTTCCACTCTCTTCTGGCTTCTGTTTTAATATTGAGAAATCCAATGCCTTTCTAATTCTTTATTTTGATTTCTGTTTTTAAAAATTGTTTCAATTACAGTTGACATTCAATATTATTTTATATTAGTTTTAGGTGTACAGCATAGTGGCTAGACATTTATATAATGTACAGAATGATTCCCCCTGATAAATCTAGTACCAATCTGGTACCACACATAGTTATTGCAATATTATTCACTATATTCCCTCTGCTGTACTTTATATCCCGAGACTATTTTGTGACTACCAATTTGTACTTCTTAATCCCTTTACCTTTTTCATTCAGCCCCCTAACACCCTTCCCCTCTGGCAACTCTCAGTTTATTCTCTGTATCTATGAGTCTGTTTCTGTTTTGTTTGTTTGTTTATTTTGTTCTTTAAATTCCACATATAAGTGAAATCACGTGGTATTTGTCTTTCTCTATCTGACTTATTTCACTTAGCATAATACCCTCTAGGTCCTCTGTTGAAAATGGTAAGGTTTCATTCCTTTCTATTGCCCAGTAATGTTCTGTTGTGTTTATGTTTCACATCTTGTTTTTGTCATCGTCTACTGATGGGCACTTGGGTTGCTCCCGTGTCTTGGCTATTGTAAATAATGCTGCAATGAACATAGGGGTGCATATATCATTTTGAATTAGTATTTTGGATTTCTTTGGATAAGTATCCAGAAGTGGAATGGTTGAATTATAAGGTAGTTTTATTTTTAATTTTTTGAGGAACCTCCATATGTTTTCCATAGTGGCTGCACCAATTTGCAGTCCCACCAGCGTATAAGGGTTCACTTCTCTCCACATCCTCGGAACACTTGTTTGTTGATTTATTGATGGTAGCCATTCTGACAGGTGTGAGGTAATATCTAATTGTGGTTTTAATTTGCATTTCTCTGGTGATTAGTAATGTTGAACATTTTTTCATATGTCTATTGGCCATCTGTATGTCCTCTTTGGAGAAATGTTTGTTCAGATCCTCTGCCATTCTAATATTGATCATTGTATGAACTATAATTTATTGTTCTTATTGCTTTTAAAAATCTTTTTGTTTCCCTCATTTATCTTAAACATCTTATAATGTATCTTGGTATAGATGTCTTTATCTACTATGTCAGACATTTGGTGAATTTTTTTCAATCAACTGATTCATATTTTTCAGTTTAATGAATTTATCCTGAATTCTTGATTTGTTTCCCCACTCTTGTATCTTTTTTTTTTTTTTTAGTGGAACTTCTGTTGTTTTGATGTTAGACCTTATGGATTGACTTCTAATTTTTTTTTTTAATGTTTCTGTGCTATTTTGTATTGCTTTGCCTTTTTGCTATATTTTCTGCCATGTTTTCTCAATTTTATCTTCTAAATCTAATGTTGATTATTTAATAACTGCTACTATACTTATATTTTCTAAGGGTTATTTTATCCTTCCTTCCTTTCTTCCTTCCTTCCTTCCTTCCTTCCTTCCTTCCTTCCTTCCTTCCTTCCTTCCTTCCTTCCTTCCTTCCTTCCTTCCTTCCCTTTCTTAACAGTGTGGCATAGACAGCCTGCTATCTAATATGATTTGTATCTCTTTACTTAAAATAGAGTTGCTGATGGAAAGTAACTTCTCAGTCAGGGACCACATTTCCAAGTTCCTCTTGCATCTTGCTAATGGAAAGTGAACGGAAATGGCATCTGTTTTTCTAGGCCAAAGAGTTAGGAACTAGGTGTTTCCTCTGACATTTTTTCATTGTTTGAGAGATGAATAGATGGGACTCTAAGAACCAAAGAGATGGAGAAGTCACAAATGGAGGGGGCCTGGGACCCTGAATAAGTATGTGGAACAGACCCCCCCCACATTACAAATTGGAATTTATATAGGTGACAAATAAATATCTATGATGTTAAGACACTGAGATGCCAAAGTGTTTCTACTGTAGCAGTTAGAATTCCGTAATTAATGTATCAATCTTTTTTGATTGGTTGATGCAGTACCGCTTGTATTTATTTTTCTGAGAATATTAATATCATTTTAAAAATTTACGTTTCTTCTTCCAGTATAGTCTTGCTTTCCTTCACGTTGCTTTTATGGGTACGTGGTTTGGAGTGTTTGTCATCTAGAGGCCTGCCTTAAACATCTTTGCTGGCCGTTTACAGTTAAGAAGAGGGCACCCAAACGCATGTGTGTGGACCGCAGGCTTCGGGGTAGAGTGATTTAACTAGTATGTGTCCTTGGGAAATACTGTATGAGAGCATTTTTAAGGCTTTTCTCTTGGACTTGCAAGATCGCCCTGAACAGTTGCCTTTGACCTCCTCCTGGAGTGTCCAGTCTTCATCACTAGCATTCTGCAAGCTTGTGTGGCGGGGTGGGGGTGCTGGGGTCTCAACATTCAGTATGGGAACTTTGATTTTATTCCCCTATTTCCATTATGGCCTCTTTGCCTGAAACTCCCCACCTCTGAGAGAGACGGCCTCAGTGTTACTCTCTGTGCAGAGTAAACTTCTGGTGGGCTGGAGTGAGAGGAGGGCTGCCAGCTTCACAGGGTAGGCGAGGGCCCGGGAGGTCTAACTGTTTCTCAGAAGTGACTCTCGAACAGTCCTGCTGTTCTTTATACTCACTTTTAACCCCAGTTCTCCCGGAGGTACCTGGTGGACCAAACCTTGGGTCTCTGGGGATCCCGGGGCGCGTGGGGCGCTGCCCCCGGCCCTCCGGACCCTGGCCGAGCGCGGCTTCCTCCGACTTGCCAAGCAGTTCACCCCTCAGCCAGCGTGCTGGCTTCCAAAACTGTCTTTGTTGTCTCCTTCCAAAGACGCTTTGTCCCTGTGAGTTTATGCCTTTATTTATTTGTTTTGAAAATACAGCTTATTGAGCTTTCAGAGGACAGCCAAAGCCTAAAAGCACATTCATTTGTTGTATTTATCTGAAAGCTTAACAATTTTGAATGAAAACTGACTCACTTTCATAATTTCCAAAATAGCAGGACGTCCAGTGTCTTTTTCCTCTCCCTTCTGAATTGTTCAGTGTCCCCAGAGGACCACTCAGAGGGCAGATCTCACTTACAGTTGCTTAACCAGGAGAACGGGAGAACGGACTGACACACGTGGGATTCACTTTTCTGCCGCTGTTATTTCTGTAGCTGGTGTACAGTGTTGCTCCTGCAAATTGGCTTGGAGAGTTCACGGCTGCATTTTCGCTTTGCTGGTCCTGATCCTTTCACCGGTTCTCTGATGAGGTCGCCTCACCCCTTCAGCCAGGGTGGCCCATATTTTCTCTTTGGGTTGTATCTTTTCAGTTCATACTCACATGCTCAGCTATTGTTCCCCGAGTGTGGCCCCTATCGCTTACAATGAGAGTTCAGCTTCAGCTGCAGGCTGTGACGGACCAAGCCTCATTAAATACGCCTGAGTCCAATTCAGATTCCTTGTCCCTAACAATAGTGCTTCTTACAGGACCTAGAGCAGCGGTTCTCAACCTGTGGGTTGCAACCCCTTTGGGGCAAACGACCCTTTCACAGGGGTCGCCTAAGACAGAACAGTAGCAAAATTACAGTTATGAAGTAGCAACGAAAATAATTTTATGGTTGGGGATCACCACAACATGAGGAACTGTATTCGAGGGTCGCGGCATTAGGAAGGTTGAGAACCACTGACCTAGAGTGTTATCCTGCCGAAAGCCACTCTAGTGATTGAAGTCTGGACCCTGCCTGAAAACTCCCAGTCCCCAACATAGGGGAAAGCACAGCTTTCTCTGATTAGCCCCACTTGTATGAGATTTGGAAGGTGAGAGAGAACCAGAAATCCGTTATTACTCCTCTTGGTAGCTGAGGTCAGATACTTGGGCTTCAGCTGAAGTGTGAATGACTCACCTCAGTGCTGGAGGCAGCTCTGATCACCGTCAGCATTTTCCTGGCGTTATTGCAAACTTGCAGATCTCTGAGAGGTAACGGCAAACCCCGAACGCTAGTGGCCAAATTTGCTGACATCTATTCCTCCTGCATGTCTGAGGGTGGGTATGCACCTAACTCCTTATATTAATTTTCTTTCTGCTTGAAACACTAGAGGGGCCAGATCGTGACTGCTATTGTGCACAGCATCTCCTTCTGTTGCACATTGTTCCCAGGGCTTTGAGGGCCTGCTGCCTACAGGCACTTGGTAACTTTCAAACAGAGGCTCCTCTGGGCATCTGGCAATGGGTTGGAAATTCAGTTCTGTTGAACTCGGCACCCTGCTTCCGAGGAGTGTGAGGGAAGTCCAAGAGTCACATTTAAATTATTTCAGGACTGCCTGCATTCTCCAAAAGGGCCATAAAATATGGTTAAAGAAATATTACTTTTGGAGGTAAATAAGTTAATGAAAACTTTTTATATTTTATCAGAAATCAAAGTCACATTGGAAGGCACTCTATAAATGGTCCGGCAAGTAAAGCTATAATTCAGTGGATCCCATCCTCCCTCATTGAAATCTATTGCTGTCCACATTGTCTTCCCATGGTCTCTTTTCCCCCAAAGAACCTTGATTTGGATTTCTCTATTATAGAAAGATTCTCTTTTTAAATTAATATCTGTTGATAAGATTATGCAGTTTTCAAATATATGATTCTATAATACAACATCTGTATATTGCACTGTGTGTTTACCACCCAAATTCAAATCTCCTTCTGTCACCATACATTTGACCCCCTTTACCCTATTCTACCTCCCTCCAACCCCCTTCCCTCTGGTAACCACCATACTGTCGTGTCTACGTTTTTTTGTCTTGTTTGTTCATTTGTTGCTTGCAGTTCTATATCCTACAAATGAGGGAAATCATATGGTTCTTGACTTTTTCCAGCTGACTTATTTTGCTTAGCATGATATTCTCAAGATTCATCCATGTTGTCACAAATGGCAGTATTTCATCTTTCTTTTATGTTAAATTTACTAACAATTTTTTTAGTGACTCAGCCATTATTTTTAATTTTGCTTATTTATGTCTCACTGGAAGTTTAGATCAAACATCTCTAAAAGAGAATACATAATTCTAAGAGTATAACTTTGTCACATCAAGTTTCTTTGAAACATGTATAAATTTATAAATTCACTATATATTGGAGGGGCTCCATCAGGGTCTGACAATTGAAACTTTTAGAATAGTATTTTCAAAGTGGTTTAAAATATACAGAAAATTATTTATTTTCTATTCTTTTAATGGGATGTGTTGGTAGATTGTAAAAGGATCCTCTGATTGATCCAAATATATTCTGGCAAATTATGAAAAAGTTGTAGTATAAAGACTAATGCAGAGGCCAATTGTTGTTTGAAGCATAACACATTTCCCTTAGAAATATAATTTATTTTGCTTATATAATATGGATACTCTACCTATTCCAGAAAAATATTGGGAGAAACTTATGAAATTAAGTGTAATGTAAACTAAGAAAACTTTAAAAGTGACACGAGTGAGGGAATAAATGTGTCTGAGTACCCAAGATGTTTTTTAAAGGGGAGTAGTTCATAAAAAAGAGAAATAAAAAAGAGAAATTAATATCATATAGATTTATGTTCTGATTTTCATGCTGGAAAACAACTAGTGTGACTTTAGTCAAGCTTCCGAATCTCAGTATCCACATCTATGAAATGGATATAGAGAATAACCCCCTGGCCAGTGAATGTGTTCCATAACACAGCCTCAGTGGAAGACTCCTCCTCCCTCAGATGGTTTTTGCATTGCCTTTGGGATCCCTGGCTCAGGAGGGATGAGGGCAATTCTGAAAAAGCAATCTGGCTACTCCTAATTTTGCGGGACTAGTTGGACCAGTTGCTCACCTCTGTCTGTGCTGATGCCCAGCTCCTCTGATGTACTAACTTCTATGCACTTGGAGAACCTCTCCTTGTGTTGCTGTCAACCTGCCTTACCTCATTGATTCTTAATAATATTCTTTTCCACTAGCCAGGAAATCGCCTTCACTTTCTATTGTCAACTCTACAGCTCTTATATTTCTAGTGAGGCTGACTTCTTAATATTGCACCTTTCTATTTCCCAGGGGACAAGAGCTTTGGCAGGTCAGGTTATGATCAAGCTTGGTGGGACCTTCACCTGGAAGTATAGGCTTCTCAGCAATTTCCACCCTGCTGCTCCCTCTGGACCACTTGGAACTCACAGTGGGTTTTTTCTCTGGAGTTCCAGGGGTCCTCTGTAGCCTAATACAACTTTGGGGAAACTTCTAGGCTTTCATACAAAATTGTATCCCAATTGGAACACAAGTTTAACTTTTATTCCATGGATTACTGTACCCCAACCAGATGCAGGGATTCAGCCTTTACATTGATTTGAATATCGCTAATGAAGCTGAACTTCCCAGAGCACAGAGTAGACCACCAGGGGGCAGTGTTGCCTTATCTTGCATTCCAGCCTAACAACAGGGAATGCAGCCCCAAACCTTTTTTGAACTCAATTGTGAAGCCTAAATGAGATAATATAATAGTTGCAACTTCAATGCCTTCTAAGTGCCAAGTATTTTATATATTATTTAATTTAGTTTAATTATTATGTATCCCAGATAATGTTTGTGGGTTTCTCTGTCCAATGAGATTTAAATGGCATTGCTTCAAACACCAGTGATTCCATGATTCCCCTCCAAAAGTTCTGTTCATTTCTTTAAATGTTTGTTCCTGGTTCCCTCTGTCTGTGGCTTCTGAAATTGTCCATGCTGCCTCTATTTGCACAAATCAATTTCATTTTTCCATATGTTTCCACAGGACATTCATTCTATTCAAACTAAATCTTTCAGGGGATCCACAGGAGGGGGTCAAGTTGTCTTTTCTCCCCTCCAGACTCTATTTGCCTTCCCTATCTCCCCCAAAGGGTCAATCAAATTCCTCCCTTTTAAAAGTCTCTCATAATAAGCGAATATATTTGTTCTTTGAGCTTCTCTCTCACCCAAGTTACTTCTTCTTAAACAACAGGCGAGAGAGATCTGGAAGTGAAGTCTTGGTGAAAGAGTTTGTATGTGTGAACTCTTTGTCAATGGAATGTTTATAATTTAGAATCTTTGAGCATATGCAAAAAAGGCTGTTATACTAATCAGAATTTCATAGGGTTGTTCTCCAGCAGTTAAATGTGGAGTGAGTTAATTATGAACCAGTGTCTAAAAAAGTTGAGCACACCGAGAGACGAGAGATGATATCAGAAATATCTCAAATGAATATTAATGTTTTGAAATGTCTATGTAATTGAAATCAATTTAAATGTAAAAATAATTTGAAGGATGCTAATGCAATGGCAGAGTCTCCACAGATAAATATGTCAAAACACATTAGAATTTCTCCGAGGCTATGGCAGAAACTGCACTGTGAGCAGGCTGAGAGAGGTAGATTTGATTTCACTTTTGCCCTGTAGACCTATGTATTTGGGTTTTCATGTTTGCATCTTTAGTCAGGAGTTCTTTGCTTTGGCTTTGTTGATTTTCCTTGGAAATGAGTCCTCTGTTTTTTTTATTTTTTATTTTAACTTTGTTTAAAGTTGACCGACTTACCTAAATGTGAATGCAGATTTTGGTTTGTGGGTCATAAATAAACTTCAAATTTAAAGAGATTTATAACTTAAAAATATGTTGGTCGGGAAAATACTGTATGATTCCATGTACATAAAGTATCTAAAATAATCAAACTCCTAGAAGCAGAGAGAGAAGAATGGTGGTTGCCCTGGACTGGGGGAGAGGGGTTGGATGTATATAGTTTCAGTTTTGCAAGATGAATAAGTTCTGTACAACATTTTGTACAACCCTGTGCCTATTGTTAACAATACTGTGTTGAACACTTAAAAAATATTGAGGGTAGATCTCATGTTCAGTGTTCTTACCACAAAACAAAACAAAACAAAAAACAAAGGTATGTGAGGAAAGTTTTGGTGGTGATGAATGTATGTATTATCTTGATTGTGGTGATGGTATGTGGGTGCATACGTGTGCCCAAACTCATCAGACTGTGTAGTTTACATTTGTCCAGTCTTTTGTATATCAGTGATATAGCAACAACCTGTTTTTAAAAAGAACATGTATGATGAAAAATTACTAAAATTGTTTTGGTTCATCTTTCATTAAGCCTTGACAAAAGCCATATGAAAAAAACAGAAGAGGCATGATTGACTACTTTCCCATTTGAAGAACCAAGGCTCTGATATAGTGAGTGAGTTGACCCAGGCCACTGTATAATCCTTTACAGTATTGTGCTAGGCCATTTCAAAATAATTTCAAGTACATTATCTCCTTTGAGGTAAAATTCTACATTCTCTCTATTATATAAATTATCAAGTTCTATTCATTCTTTCTTATGTGCTTTTCCACCTGTCAAAATCTTTCATTCTTAAGACTCAGAATATATCCAGCTGATTCTAACTCCGAGCCAGAATGGATTTACTCATGTTGACCTCCAACAGCATGTAACTGTTTCAATCATCTGTCCCTTGCTGCATGCTTTTTTTCAGTGCACTATTTTCTGCATCTAATTTATTGACATGTTTTGGAGACAAATCTGGGAAATTACTAATTGTTATAAACTTTCAAAGGCTTAGCACGATGTTTTTCCTATAGGAGTTATTCAAGAAATGCGTGTTAGAATAAATGCATAAGATATGTCCCTTTTTTTCTATAATCTGTCATTGATCCAGTCCTTCCTGCCCATATTTTACTCTAGCTACCTGTTAATGTTTTTCCTCTGCCTCAGTCGCAGTTACAGTGTATACTCTTTGTAGTTTAAAAGCAAACTAACTGGTGAGGTGGGGGGGAGGGGGGCAGGAGGGGGGAAGGAGATCAATGGGGGAGAAAAGGGGAAACATCTGTAATACTTTCAACAATAAAGGTCAATTTAAAAAATAAAAATAAACTAACTAAAAACAAAAATAAAACAAAAGAAAAAACTTCCCATGGCTTTGCTTATATTCATGTCTTCTCTTGAGATTCTCCTTGAAGTTTTCCCAAGCTACTCTGGCCTAATTCATTTCTCCCTTTAGAGAGAGATTTCTTGTGTTTACAGCTCATCTTGAATAGATATTTTCATGTCCTGTGATTTTTCATGGGCTCTTAGAGGGCAAGTCAAAAATGGTATCTGCCTTCCAGGCTGATTACCCAAACTAAGTAAGATGACTGTGGAATGCTATATTTTAGTTGTTGTTGTTGTTGTGTTCTAAAATAGCCCCAAGTGTCTAGCAATGGACTAGACAAATAGCAGGAACCAAAAAAATTGTTGAATTTAATTGATTCACATAATTCATTTCCTGGTAAGTCTGGTTTCAAGATTACATTTTGCTCTATAGATATCTTCTTTTATGTGTTTTTCTGTCTTATAACATTGCAAAGCAGTTTCCATTCATTGTTTAGAATATTTAACACAACAGTTTATTGACTTTGGTTTTATCTGCTGACCAAATTGGAACATTTTGGACTCTAAATTGGGTTGTAAATTTGATATTATTAGGTTTTCTATTATAAAATTTCATTATCCTCATGTTCTAAATAGTTTAGATATTTCACTATTTCTAGCTGTCTTCTGAGAGACCATTGAATATATTTCATCTGAGAAATTCACTTTGTAATTCCCAGCAAAAATAAAGAAAATAGATGAATTTTTCAGTGTTTTAATATGGCTTTAGTATGATAAAGTTTAATATCAAACTTCTTTTTTTTAAACTTATCTTTATTGTTGAATGTATTACAGATGTTCCTCATTTTTCCCCCATTGACCCCCTCCTCCCCATTCCTGACCCCCTCCTTCCTTTCCCCACACTGTTGTCTGTGTCCATTGGTTATGCATATATACTTATAAGTTCTTTGGTTTATTTCTTCCCACCCCCCGACACCCCTTCCCTTTGAGGTTTGTCAGTCTAACAACCAATTTGTACTTCTTAATCCCTTCACCTTTTTCATCCATTCCCCCAACCCCCCTCTCATCTGGCAACCAACAAAATTTCTCTGTATCTATGAGAATGTTTCTGGTCTGCTTGTTCATTTTGTTTGTAGATTCAATTGTCGATAGATATGTATTCATTGCCATTTTGTTTGTTCATATTTTTTATCTTTTTCTTCAAGAAGACCCTTCAACATTTCATATAATAATGGTTTGGTGGTGATGAACTCCTTTAGCTTTTCCTTATCTGGAAAACTCTTTATATGGCCATCGATTCTAAATGACAGCTTTGCAGGATAGAGTAATCTTGGTTGTAGGTTCTTGCTTTTCATCACTCTGAATATTTCTTGCCACTCCCTTCTGGCCTGCAAAGTTTCTTTTGAGAAATCGGCTGACAGTCTTATGGGAACTCCCTTGTAGGTAACTAACTTCTTTTCTCTTGCTGCTTTTAAGATTCTCTTTGTCTTAAACCTTTTGCATTTTGATGATGATGTGTCTTGGTGTGGGCCTCTTGGGGTTCATCTTGTTTGGCACTCTCTGTGCTTCCTGGACTTGTATGTCTGTTTCCTTCACAAAGTTAGGGAAGTTTTCTGCTATTATTGTTTCAAATAGGTTTTTGATTTCCTGTTCTCTCTCTTCTCCTTCTGGCACCCCCAAGATGCGAATGTTGGCACGCTTGAAGTTGTCCCAGGGGCTCCTTACACTATCCTCATTTTTTTGGATTCTTTTTTCTTTTTGCTGTTCTGATTGGGTGTTTTTTGCTTCCTTATATTCCAAATTGATGGTTTGCTTCTTTGTTTTACCTACTTTACTATTGAATCTGTGTAAATTATTCTTTATTTCAGTTAGTGCCTCCTTCATTTCTGACTATTCATCCTTCATTTCTGACTGGTCCTTTTTTATGCTCTTGAGGCCCTCACTAAGTTCACTGAGGTTCTCACTAAGTCCATTGAGTATCCTTATAAGCAGTGTTTTGAACTCAGCATCTGTTAGGCTGCTTATCTCCATTTCGCTTAGTTATTTCCCTGGAGTTTTGTTCTGTTCTTTCATTTGGGACCTGTTTCTTTGTCTCCTCATTTTGGCTGCCTCCCTGTGTTTGTTTCTATGTATTACTTAGCGAGAGGTATGGGGCTAGCTGAGACCAGATGCTGCTTATTTGAGAGAATTTAGGAAAAGCTGAAGCAGGATCCAAGACAGGCCAATCCTATGGTAAAGCAACTGGCAACAGCTTGGGTGGGCCTGAAAGTTGGGTGGGGCGGGGCCTCAGGGAATCCCCAGGGCGGGGCCAACAGTGTGAGCCAGGTTGCTGGAGTCCCAGATATGGCGGCATCTGCCGGCCCAGGGAAGGGCTCACCAAAGGAACAAAGGCCTCTGATAGCACATCTGTCCAGGAGAAAGCCACCTCTCCAGCCCTCGCTCCAATGCCAAACAGCTCAGTTCTTCCCCATATGACTCTGGCGCCTTTCAAGCTGCCTCCCCGACGCTGGAGCCTGGAGGGTGCGAGTCCGAGTAAGTCCGTGCGCGGGCCCTTTAAGAGGAGCTGCCGGGGGCTCCAGCCGCCTCAGCCTCAGTTCCCGCTGGTTTTCCAGCCAGAAGTGATGGGGATTCTCTTCCTGGCACTGGAACCCTGAGCTGGGGGCCTGGTGTGGGACGGGGACCCCTCAGTCCTCAGGGAGGATCTTCCCAGCCGAGGTGTCCCCCTGATTTTTATCCGCCACACGTGGGTGTGGGACCAGCCCATCCGCCTCCGCCCCTCTTACCAGTCTCGATGCGGCTTCTTCTTTAATTTCGTAGTTGTAGGACTTCCGTTCAGCTTGATTTCAGGCGGTTTTGAATGATGGTTGTTCTGTAGTTTAGTTGTAACTTTGACATGGTTGTGGGAGGGCGCGATACTGCGTCTACCTACGCCGCCATCTTGACCGGAAGTTCAACATCAAACTTCTTTATGGAAATTAAACCCCTCAATATTTTGAGACATTTATACTGTTTCCATGGTCAATAGGAAGGTGGTGATTTCCTTCGGAGTTTGCATGTTCAGTGCCTCTCACTGTCTGACACAGGGGGTCTTCACTAAACGCTGGTGGAAAAGTACAAGATTGTATAGCTCGGCCGGTGTGGCTCAGTGGCTGAGCGTCGACCCATGTACCAAGAGGTCGCCAGTTCGATTCCCGGTCAGGGCACATGCCCAGGTTGTGGGCTTGTTCCCCAGTGCGGGGCATGCAGGAGGCGGCCAATCAATGTTCTCTCGCATCGATGTTTCTATCTCACTCCCTCTCCCTTCCTCTCTCTCTAAAATCAATGAAGAAAAAAAAAAGATTATATAAACTGAAGCTTTCATGTGTGCACACATTTTCTGTTGAGTCAGTTTGATTCACTGATTTATGAGTTTATAGTGAATTTTCAGGGGAAAGAATATTCCAATATTCTCCAAGTGAGGTCCATGGAACAATAGTTTTATAAAAAGTTGGTAAGTGTTACTGAGAAAAATGAGGAGAGGTCCATGGAAAACAATATGAGGATTCCCAAGTTACACAAAATGAATCAATCCTTTTTTACAGTGGAACTTCTCACGACTTTACTATGGGGACCTGCATAAGAACTCCCCAGTGTAGCATGCAGTATCTCCTCAATTTACTTAATCCTGGTATTATTCCGGCCTTTGGTTTAAGTGACAGACACATAACTCAGAATAGCTTGACTTAAAAATGGAGCTGATTTGCAATGTGACTAAAATATCCAGGAGTAGATTGGTGTGACTCTCAAATGGGACATCAGGAATCCACCTCTTCACCTGCTTCCCTCTAGAGTAAGTTCATTCTCAGCAGGCGCTCCCAGGGAGGAGACAGGATGGCCCCCGCAGGGTTCGTCATGGCCCCCAGGGAGGGGACAGGATGGCCCCCCGCAGGGTTCCTCATGGCCCCCAGGGAGGGGACAGGATGGCCCCCAGGGAAGGGACAGGATGGCCCCCCGCAGGGTCCGTCATGGCCCCCAGGGAGGGGACAGGATGGCTCCCGCAGGGTTCGTCATGGCCCCCAGGGAGGGGATAGGATGGCCCCCGCAGGGTTCCTCATGGCCCTGCTGCATTAGCCACCACAGCCCCAAGGCAGCAGCATTTTCCTAATAGTTCCAGGGAAACTCCACTCCTATATAAGCTCTTCCACAGAAGAACCCTGTTTTGCTTCCAAATATATTTGCAGCTGCTAGAACGGTTTTTATTTGGGAGTTGGTACTCAATAAATTGAGTCTCATTTCCTTGGCCTTTCCCTGAACCACCTGCTGTGAACAGGAAAGTGGAATAACTGGGCTGCACTGTTTCCACTTCCAGAACTGAGAAGACAAAGGGTGGGACCCACCCAATCACGTGAACTGAGAGGAGAGGAGAGGAGAGGAGAGGAGAGGAGAGGAGAGGAGAGGAGAGGAAGGAAGGGAGGGAGGGAGGGAGGAAGGAAGGAAGGAAGGAAGGAAGGAAGGAAGGAAGGAAGGAAGGAAGGAAGGAAGGAAGGAAGAGGAAGGAACTACCCAATTAAAAAAAAAATCTGTGCTACTATGTTGATAGATTTTTCTCTCATTATTCTATGAGTGGTCTTCTGGAAGTCTGGATCATGCACAGATACTACATCTTAGTGTCAGGCCTAGAGTTTGAATTTGTCCTGCGTATAAGCTAATACATTATCCTGTCATTGTTTCATGGATGCTGGCAGAGAAGTGAGAAACTCTTTGTCAGAGAAGATGCGCTTCATGACTCACGGTGCAGCACGAGCATCAGTACGTCTGTAGCCATTCCCGTGCCCCGGCTCCCGTGTGGGATGGAGCAGGTGGGTGCCCACACGCAGGGGTTTGGCATCACACCCAAGGGACAATAATTGGGGAACTCACTGCTTTTATAGCAAGCAGTATGCCTGTCCTTTACCTGGGGAAATGTGTGAACTCATCTCAAGGTAGCTCAGTGCAAACGCAATCCTGGCAAAAGGCGCGGTGCAGAGTCCTCATGGCTTTTCACCCCTGGCACACCCAGCAAGACGAGCAGAAGCCCGGGAAACACATGGAAGGCGGTCTCCCAACTCCTTCCTTGAAAGTATCACCGTAATCCCATCTCAGCCAGGTGAGGAGGTGAACAGAAAGTTCTGGAGTTGTCTGCAGCAATTGCTCCTCTGTGGAGCTCTGCTCACACCAGGAGCATAAATTCCGATCAGGAAAAGTGTGCATTATGCTTTGGGGACATAGGGTTTATGGAGAAAAGGGAGATAATGTCTTTACCTTTTATGATTGCAGAACATGATTTCTTTGGTATGAAAAGAGAACAAATGAGATTATTTGAGTTTTCAGGGAGAACACATAAGCTACGCTTTCTTCTAATACATTTGATTTCCAGTTAGGAAGCAACTGCTCAGCATGCTCTGCGAAGGGTCCTCATGACAACGAAGAGCACAGGTCTGCAGTGTGCCCCGTTCTAAAGATGGCCTCTGCGGTTGTTTGGCAGTTTATCAAAAGCCACGTTAATCCTCATAAATAGTGCTTGATTGTCAAAAGACAGCCCCCTGGTTCCAGCCTTGCAGTTGGAGCCGTGCTTATTACTTTTCTTGACTTCCTGTACACAGGCTGCGTGATTACCAAGTGATCGTGTGTAAACAAGAGGCTGCTTCGTGCCGATAAATGGATTCCCACTGTTGCACAAGCCCCTGGGAGTCTGCATTAAAAACCAGCTGAGACGCAGAACAGAATGCGGCATTTATTTTAACAGCAGGTGCTTATCATTGGTGACATTACCTGATACAGCTGATAATGTAAAGCATTATGACTTGGGAGCAAAATTTAGTTCATAGAGACATGGAGATAAACCATGGCTACTCATAGAAATCGTGAGCAATGCTCTGAATAGAATAATCTTATCTACATTCATCATCCAGCTAGCTCTCTTCTCCCACTGAAACGAGACAAGGTGGATTCAAATGCCCATTAATGCTAATAGCAGCTTCAGAAGCGAATCCCTTGCTCCTCCACAGGAGAGGACAGCTGCCCCTCTTGTTATAATATGCTGCAAAGCTGTGTCAGTCGGAGCTAATTGGCGAGAATTTTGAATACAAGGAATTTGAAATTAATCTTTTTTAAATGGTGGCCAATACAGTTGTTGATGATAGCAGCTGCTGGCAAAAAAGCAATTACATTTCTCCGTGGAGTGCTGACTCTGGTCGGCTGGTAAAGCCGTCCTGTTCTCGGGCCAGGTTATCTGCTTGCACCCGTTTCTTCTTCTGGCAGCAGCCTGTCAGGATACGCCTGGGTGACCTAGGAGGCAGGCTGTGGGCGAGGCAGGCTGGCACGGGAGTCACCGATGATGGACTGCGCCTCTGAGATATAAAAGACAAATTTAGCTATTTCTCCACTTCGTGAAGTTGAGTAAGTAGCTTAAGATCTCTGTATCCCATCAGAATCATTTATAGTAACTCTTCTAATATTTTATTCACAGTGTTTACCCTGAAGATTAAAGGAGACAACATGGTACAACAATGAGTAACTAAGGAGCTTGCCGAGGCTCCTACTTGGTGTCACTGAGGTGGTTGCTGGGAAGAAGCTGCACGGCCAGCACCCTGAGGGCGCCAGGTCCGGCCTGCCCCAGGAGGGGGAAATCACTCTGCATGAAAGGAGAGAAGGATTTGACGTTCCCAGGGAGGGGTCTGGAGGACTGAGGGAGAGGAAAGAGAAGTTGAACCCAGGTGGTAGAGGACTGGTAAAGGGCGAGGCCCTATGCTGACACAGAAAGGGAACGGTTGAATGAGGTCAGGGTGTGATACACAGGGGTGTATTTGATATATGGCTTTTCATCTGTTCCTGTGACATCTTTAATACAACTTACACTTTTCCTCAAGGCATTTGCATAGAACGCACAGTCTTGGGCTGAATTGCAACCAGTTTGGCTCGGGAGGATACAAGATTCTCATTGTTATAGGACACTGATGATGAAAGTTTCCGCTGAGGCACCCAGAGAGACAAGAGATAAGAAATTCTTAGTAAGATGCCAGACCAAAATGCAGATTTTCAAAGAGAATAGCAGGAAGGAAGGCTCTGGACTCGTAAGAAGGGTAGGAAAGGAAGAGGCGGAGCAGAGAAGAGGACAGGGTGTTGAGGTGAGCTTGCTACATCTGTCAGACCTGGGGTACATGCAGCCTGCCTGGGACAGCAACAGACAGCAGCCAAGTAAGAACTTTGTAATCTTATTTCCCTTAGTTATTTTCCTCTTCAAGTCCCCCCACCCCCTGCTAGGAGGGTGCACACCTAATGTTTGAAGGTGGGGAGGAGATGAGTGGAGAGAGAGCAGACGTTGCAGTCCTTCCTTTCCCGAAGGCGGACCGCCCGTTAGTGCACCAGACTCAAGTGAGGGGGCACTGGGCAGCTTTTATCTCGCACTGGGATAAATACCTTGGCTTGGATGCTTTTACATCGGTATGGAGACTGTGCTTGTGACTTAAACTGAGGGTGGGATTGTGTACCATCTTACAACGAGCAGAAAAGTCACGGGCTTGCTGTGGTTCCCAGGCTCTGATTCCTGGACCAGCAGCGTCAGCAGCACCTGGAAGCACGTTAACAATGCGAATCCTCAGGCCCCACCCCAGACCTCCCTATTAGAGAGCCGGGCGGGCGGGCCCAGCCAGTCCTCCCGGAGACTGTGATGTGCCGGAGGTGGAGAACCACTGCGTAGGGCAGGGAGGCAAGCGCCGCCGGCTTTATGGGTCTTCCGTCTTGCTAATGGTAAGATGTAGGGAAAGGGTGGAGAAATGCAGTACTGGCATAACTGATTTTATTGCATTTCGCTTCATTGAACTTCACAGATGTTGTGTTTTTTACAAATTGAAGGCAAGCTCCTCCACCAGCAAAAAAAAGAGTATGGCTCCCTTGATTGCGACACTCACTGTATTGCGGTGGTCTGGGGCTGTACCTGTAACTTCTCCGGGGTGCGCCTGCATACACTCCCTGATGTAACCACTGGGGGGTTATGTGAGGAAATGAAACAATAATTTTGCACGATACAGATTGGGCTGTCAGACCTTTTTTTCTGCCAGGACATCTTTTTGAACTTCATGGATGATAAATATCCAGGTTGGGGTGGTCTGATAACTGCATCAACTTGACAGGATGCAGAGCTTTGCTGAAAGGGGGCCACAAAGTCAAGAAGAAGCCTCCCATACCTGCTGCACCCGTCACGTGACAGCTCCCCTAAACCGATGCGTAACATCTAGGCATGAGCGGGATAACCACAGCAATATTCTAGTTTGGCAAAGACATTCTGCTGAATTAATATCTCCATATTGTGTATGGAGCAAACTTAAGAAAAAAACAAATTTAGGGATAGAATGTAACTACTTTTCTAAATAAAAAGAAGTAATGACTAGCTGTTAGTAAATATGTCAAAAATATGAATATGTGATGAACAGATTTTCAAGCCCAAACATTGCCAACTCCATGTCATTTGTTAAATAAAAATACCTGGTGCCTCACAGAGGTGTTAGCAGTGAAATGAGTTATAATGATTGCAGAAATGGAAAAGGCAAAAACAAATAATCCCAAACCCTTAAAAAATGAGGTTTAGTATAATATCAACATAATTTAGAAATAAGTGTAAAATCAGAGGTAAAGTCACTCAAGACAATAAAAAAGTTATTCAAAAGCACTAGTATTTTAAAGAATATTTTAAATATAAACAATGAGACAAACAATTGTAATATAATGATGTTTTACACGGTATTCATATGTTTTCTTATAGTATATTATAATACAGCAATAACCATGAGGTTAATTAAATTTTCTTTCAACTTTTAAAAATATTTATTTATTTATTTATTTATTTAAACAAGCATTTTAAAGTTCCAGACTGTTCAAACAGATTTTTAAACAGTAATCAGGATGGTTATATAGCTCTTCCAATTTTTTTTAAAGACCTGAGTTTTTAGAGATATATTTTATTCTTAAAATGGAATGTTTTTTCAGAGGAATAATTTTTCTATTGCCCCTTTGGATCCAAATATGATTTACATGTGTCTGTGTGTGGAGGGTGGGGGCAGGGTTAAGGTAGGGCTATCACTAATTAGAATTCACTTTGTACAAAACTTCCCTGTGAAATAGGAGTGTTGTAGAAACGTTCCCCCATTTCTCTTTATTATGGTCTTTCTCTCTAGCTGGCTTATAATCTCCATTTAGAATTTCTCCTGTTATTTAGTGTGGTGCAATGAACCCAGTGAAGGCTCAATACATGTTTGTGCCATGGCTGCACAAGCTAGAAAAACACTCTTCACCCCACCATCCTCCGCCCGCTGCTGTCCTTCTTGTCAGTCCCTCAGCAGACAGATGATAGCGTTAATTTGGGGTTAGGATAGAAGCAGTCTAATATCTAAAATAATTTACTAGGAATAGTCAGACTAAAAGTCATTGGGGAGCAGTCAGTTGTTATTACTGCTTTTTTGGGGGTACAGCAAAGACTTTTTATTTCAAAACTACTTTTTATTTGAGAATTACTGAAATTCTCATATAAAAAAGTTTTAAAATAAAATAAACTTCCCCTAAGTATAGTATCAAAATATTATTCTTTGAGCTCTATAACATTCCATTACCAAATATGTATCCAGTCATAGGTACTGGACTTGAATTGATCCCATGAGACGTCAGGCTTACAGACAGCACAGCCTTGCAGGTCTGGTCAACTACGTAAACTTAGTTGGCTTAACACTTTCTGGCTCCTCGAGCAGCAGAGGAAGGATAACCTCTCGGGATTGCGGAGGGAATAAAGTCATGTTGAGACTGGTGGTGAAGCACCTTGGCTTCTGCAGAGGAAAGACCCCATCTAACCATGTCGTGGCTGCTTTTTCTAAGCTTCTGAATTGAGTGGTTGATCTAGCCACAGTCTGAATAGCAAAGCATGTTTTTTCTTAGTGCCCATTTTCCTGCAAAAGCATATTTTTGATGGGACCACAGTGGAAAGCACAATTAAATCTTGCAGAGGCACTCAGAACTGTAAACCATTCTCCTTTCCCTTTCATTTGACAACACAAGCAAGTCTGCTGTTTCCTTCACGGGCTGCAGATGTCCACCGTGAATGCAAATGATGAGCGGCGGAGCCGATGCCTCCCAGAACCGGCCTTCGGAGAGGAAACGAGCCGCGCATCCTGCAGGTGCCTCTGTGGAGGGAATCTTTTCACTCTGACGACATTCAACAGACAAAATATACAGCTGGTCAAAGAAAGCCTTTAGGCTATTTCAAAGTTTTTATACAAAATAAAATGCTTCATAAAGTTTGCTTGAAAGTGGAATTTTGTAAAATATGGTTATCTCCATTCTCTCATTTTTATTCCAATAATTCCAGGCACTTTTAAGGCTGAAAGTACTATTTTTAAGAATCAGATGAACTCCAATATTTAGAGTTTTGACAGAGAGAAAAACTGTCCATTGGGCACATAATTTGGAGGTTGAATTCAAGTTAACAACAACAAAAACGCAATAATTCTTATATTCTGTCAATAATTGCTGCTTGCAGCTTGATTATTCTGAAATGTTCCAGCTCTCTCACAGCCACACATTTGTGCCAAGGCCTTTGAAAGCACACCTAATGAGAGCCATTTATGGAGATGGCCTTGGTGTCTGACTGGGAGAAAGCTGTTCACGTACTTAGCATTTGAACTAGAACTCACCAACTGATTTTTTCAATCAAGGTCTGAGCTTTGGGAAGAATCTATTGCTGAGTCCAAATTGTCTACTGAAGTACTTATGACTGTAAAATTTGGAACTGAAAAAAGTGTCGTGAGAGTTTTTCTTTCCTCAGAAGCCCCGATGGTTATATCGCCTGTGCCTGTCGGGCTCCCCAGCGGTGACTGCGCTGTATTCTAAGTCCTGCTGAAACACCAATTCTTTCTTTCAGCACAGCTGTCCACGGCAAAAGGAAAGCAAACAGATGGAGTTAAGTCTCGCTAAGATGAGAAAGTTTGCTAGCCTCCATGGGGGTATTTTCTTCATAAAAGAGTTTGCTTGAGAAGCTAAATTTATCTTTAATTTGGAAATGAAGTAAAGATCTTCAACTGTAAGGAAGGGACTTACCCCCCCCCCCCCAGCATTTGGATCATAATACATCAGAAAAGAAAAATGTAAAGTCACTTTATGCTGACCAGAAAAAAAAAATAGATTGAACTATAATTGAATGATGAACACATTTAAGGCAAAAGGCCATAATCAGAGATTGGTCACTCTTACAGATATTGAAAAGAATCGCCACGGAGGCACAATTCACGAGACCTACCCTAGCATTGTTCAGAGATGAACTAAACGACAACAGACTTTTTAGTAATCTTTCTTACCGGCAAGAAGATGCTACATTAAAACAGATTTCATTTACATTAAATATTTGATTCATCTAGTTAATTCTCTGTCTGTTTTCAAGTTTTCTAAGCAAACTTCTGGTTATATTTAATTTGCAGATAATTCTGTCCACAGAGAAAGAAGGTGCTGGTCACACAAGCTTGTAGAACTCAGGACCCATAATAGTTATTTTTTTACATAAGTCAGATGGGGTCAGAGAAATAATCACTATGACTTTTTTTTAGAGATTGTACCTTATGTAATTGTGGGAGCTGGTTCACTAGTCTCTGACAGGCTGTGTGTTTGCGCCTTTTCTGGAGCGGAGTCTGCAGGACAGTCGTCAAGAACCGAAGATAGATGTGAAGTGGGGGAGAGCAAGGAAACCCTGGGACCCATTGACCCAAGCTGGAGTCCGCCAGGATGGACTGGCGCCCAGGTCTCCCACTGTCTCCAACTTGGATGGTGCGGGTGACCTGCAGAAGAAACTAATGCCCGTTGTTACAGGGCCAAACACACACGTGTGCCAGGAGACAGAGGACCTGCGGGCCACTGAGGGGAGATGTGCCCGTGTCAGCTGAGTGTCAATGAGCCTGAGATGGAACAGCGCCTGGGGCCCCTGAACCAGCCGGAGGGTGAAAGATGTAGCTGCTGCTTCAAACAACCCTTCCAAAACTCATGCAAGAAGCCCCTTTGGCCAGCGATGGAGAGGATTATGGGAAATGTAGTTTCAGCTGAGCTAAATCGCCATGGTTCAAATCCATTACACAGAGTAACACACTGACATTCTGATTTTATATATCGCCTTCATAAATTTGTTAATAAGAATCTGGCCCAGAGCGAGGAATCTACTCTTGATGTCCTGACAAAAACAAGGGGCCTGGCTGAGGGCCAGAGCCTGGGGAGAAGTTTATCCCACAAAGCTAATGAGTGACACCCTGTGAGGCCTCTTATTAGACAGCCTACTCATCCCCCGGGCAGTGCAGAGGCAATCTGTCATCATTTTCCCACTGGTTGCCTGTAATCATTTTTCTTTTTTGGATTTCTATACCTGGAATGTCTCAAATTTCCACCTCGAGCTTGTTGTGGACAGTGATTTTTCTTTGGTGTTGAGAAGACGGAAAGTGAGAATAATTGTTCTTCTGTCCCAACATTATCCTTCTGCTTACTAATTATCAAAAGAGTTCTTTCACTGTCTGCCCTAGACTTCTTTTTGTGTCAAACTTCTATAGCAACTAAAATATCAAAATATTATAAATATAGCTATAGATACACTTTGCTAGATACGTCGACCTACATTATCTTACTAGCTTTTCACAGCATCCTCAGGGTCTCTCCTATGAGGAAATTAGTTCTACCTTCTACATATCTATTTGGTGCTATTATAATGAAATTTAGTTTTAACCTAAATTCTTAAGGAGATAGGCAAGTGTGATTGTATTTATAGGTATAAAGGACATCCCAGGTAGTGAGTCCAAGAAGGACATGGGGTCAGGATGAAGAGGGAGGAGAATATTGCAGCCTCTCTTTGAAAAACCTCTTTTCTAAAGGCAGATTATTTAGAAAAAATGTGAATAACAATTTATAAACTAGAAATCTCCAACATCCTTCAGCTTTTCTCTGCTAATGGATTCTAGTAAGCAATTAAAAGTTAACAAAATGCTAGAAAGAAAATACTTGTAAAGCAGCTTACTTTTGAAAGGATGAGTGGTATCATTATAGGAGTTATTTTCCTCCTCATATGCAATTCCTTTGGCCGGTAATTGCTGAGAAGTTCAGAGGCAGGAATAAGCAGACTGTAAGTCAGAAGTGACGTGAGAGAGGACTGGGGATCTGCGGAAAGGCTGGCGAAGCCCCTCGATGCAAGGAGCCACAGACAACTTGCTCTGAGCTGACCCTTCGCCTTGTCAGGAGAAGCTAAAGCTAGAATGGGGTGGAGGTAAGTGGGGGGACTCTGGGTAAAATGGGAGTAGAAGTGAAAGACACACAGCTGTTGACAGGACACAACTCGCAGAGGCTCAGACTTTTGGGAAGAGGGTTCAGAATGACATAGTGCATATCAGTGAGCACAACCCAATCAGCTAGAAGTGCTCACCTCTTTTCCGCATTTTTGTGTAGCATTGACTGTCTCTTTAAAAACGCCTCCCCCCGCCCCCCCCCCGACCCCCCCCCCCCCAGCTAGCTTCAGGTTTCGGGAATTTGGCAGCAAGACAGTGAAATCACAGAGAGTGAAATAATTGAAAAACTTACTTGCTTGTTAGGCATAAATTATGTCCTGGGATTGATGCCAGGGTGGTTTTGGAAAGGCCAAAATACATTGATCTCTGAAAAAAGTGGATTTATTATGGAACAGTCTTTGTATGAAATCTTAACTAACGAGGGCATGTCAAAACCCCGCAAGGTAGGCCGCTCCAGTGTGCACTCACAAGGTTGGGGGTTGGATTCTGCCGGAACCTGTCTGGCAGGGACACCGCTGTTTGGGGTCTCCTGCTAATCAGAAGCTTGTCCAGACCATTTCTCACTCTCATAGATCATCCTCCACTGAATTGTAGTGCATATTAGGGGGAAGAGCTGCCCAAATGTAAAAGGTGCTGTCAAATACTGTGGCGGTTGTCAACCCCAATGAGTGTTCCAAAACTGAGTATAAATTTTTATATTGAATATTGTGCTGAAATCAGAAGAATAACAGTTGAGTCGAATGGCAAATGTGACCCTGTTCTTGGATGAAGAGCACAGACCAAGATTATTGACCTTATCTTGTGCATAAAACAGATGACATTATAGCTACAAATGTTGGAGAAAATATGTAATTAGCGTCTGTGGTTTAGATAAGCTAGTAAAACCCCAAGCAAGTGGTTGAATGGAGGAAGAACTGTGATTTATGAATGAGTTAGTCAATACTAATAAATACGTATAGAGCCATTTAAAATGGATACTCATTAAATTTTCTTAACACTATGATATGATATTATGATCTCTTCAGTTTATAAAAGAGAAATTATGCCCATTTCACTAACTCAGTGGGTCTCAACTGGGGGCAATTTAGCCTCCAGGGGACATTTGGCAAAGTCCAGAGACCTGTCTAGTTTACATCAGGGGAGGGGTGGCCTCTGGTATGTAGACCTCAGGGACACTGCCAACCCTTGTACATTACACAGGACAGCCCCCACAACAATGAATTACCTGGACCATAATGTCAGTACTGTTGAGGGTGAGAAGCCCTGCCCTAAGGTAATGCTATTATGTAGTAGAAACAGAACTAGAATGAAGGTTCTTTGACCCCCCTCACACCACACACACACACACGCACACACACACACACACACACACACACACACACACACACACAATGTTGTGCTCATTACAATATGCCCTGTTCTCTCCCCATATGAGGTGTGTTTAGAACAGGAAAAATATTTGCAGGAAAATTGTTTTTATGATTTCCTACACCATTTAAAGAGGGTCGACTTCGATCCTATTGGAGACATTTTGGCCTGCTGGTTTTCATGGAACTGAAGACAGCATCAAATGAAGGGTGTGGCAACATAGGATTATTGCAGCAGGGATGGTGTTAAGTTGTTTTGGAAAATAAGTGTAATATAATGAGTCCAAATGGAACATTTGTAAGATTGGAGTATAGATGTGAGAGGTGGGACAGGTAGGGGTTTGTTTTGAAAAAGGAATAACCAGTGGAAAAACGAGGGAGTCTGCAGCAGAACACAGCGAGTAATTGGAGTTGTAAGAATGAAGTGACATATGCCTGGTGAAATAAACACGCTCCATTCTCCCACCACGAAAGCGCTGGTAAAATTTACACTGCTCATTGAAGTTCGCAGAGTGCAGTTCACACACGGGTGTGGCCCACAGCTCGTTATAAATATGTTAATAACAGTCTTGCCAAGAAAAAAAAAAGATAATCTCTACATTTTAATTTTTGGGTCTCCAACTGGATCTTGATATATGTTCTAAAAAATGGAGGATTAGAAGTTAGCAGAAGGGCAGAATATCACTTTTATGTTTTGCAACTGGTAGGACCTCTGAAACTTAATTTTCTCATATGAAAATAAGACTCATTGTACCAGTCCTCTATGCTTCACAGGTGTGTGATAAATTAGATAATAATAATTTTGTCAACTTTCAAGTGATTTACAAGCCTTTAAATATCATCTATATGTCGATGACTCTCAAATTTCTTTTGCAGCCGAGACAATCTCAAAGTCACCAACTACCCTCTCTAGCGCTAGTGCAGTAGGAGTGGGAACTGGCTATGGGGCCTGGGGAGCCAGCACGTGTGGTGAGATGCAAAGAGGAGCTGGTGTAGCGGTCTGTGGGAGGTTGTCTCCCCTGTCTCTGGTGGGAGGTCCAGGTAGCTCTTGGCCAACAGGGCTGCTGAAGGGAACATGAGTCAGATGTAGCAGGGAGGACACGCTGAACACCAGTACCTGCGCTTGTGTCTCTCACTTCATCCAACCAGAACAACCCTCAGAGAGCAATGGTTGCTACTTCACTCCCAACCATGCTTAATTTTATGTGTCAGCTTGCCTGGGTTAAGAGATGCCCAGACAGCTGGCAAAACATTATTTCTGAGTGTCTGGAAGGATGTTTCTGGAGGAGATTAGCATTTGAACTGGGAGACTAAGAAGATCATCTTTACCCATGTGGGTGGTCATCATCCAGTCTGATGAGGGTCTGAATAGAACAGAGAGGCAGAGGAATGGTGAATTTGCATGAACTGGGACATCTGTCTTCTCCTGCCCGTGGACATCGGCACTCCTGGTTCTGGAGCTTTTGGATCACTGGGGCTTATACCATTGCCCACCCTCCCCTTCTCAGGCCTTTTGTACTCAGCCTGAATTACACCACCAGCTTTCCTGATGACCCCGCTTGCAGATGGTGAATCATGGGGCTTCTCAGACTCCATAACGTAAGTCAGTTTCTATAATAAATCTTTATATACACATGCACACATTATATATATATGGTTCTTACCTTCCTAATCTCCCACAAATTCAACTTTGGGCCAAGTCTAACCAACATCATGCATGAAAAGTGATTCTGGGAAACAAAGTTCTAGTTTCCACAAGTTAACACAGTATAAAACATCTTGAATATCATATAACTTACTTATTTAATAGGCTTGTTAGAAATTGTGTCATTGAAAGTAAGCACCTCCAAAGCATGGGGACATGTTTTATTCTAAACCACCAACAACAATGACTGGCACACAGTAGGTGCCTTTATGGATTGACTGTATCTCCCCTAAATTCCTATGTTGGTATCCTAATGCCCAATGTGACAGTGTTAGGAGATGGGGCCTTTAGGAGGTGACTAGGTCATGAAAGGTGGAGCCCTCATGAATAGGATTAGTGTCCTTAAAAAGAAGCCCAGGTGGCCCTGGCCAGTTTGGCTCAGCGGTAGAGCGTCGGCCTGCAGACCAATGAGTCACGGGTTCGATTCTGGCCAAGGGCACATATCTCCATTGCAGTTCGTCCCCGGCCTTGGTGGGGTCATTGCGGGAGGCCACTAGTCAATGTGACTCTATCACATCGATGTTTCTCTCTGTCTCTCTTTCTCCCTCCCTCCCACTCTATCTGATAATAAGTAGAAAAATATCCTCAGGTGAGAAAATTAAAAAAAAAAAAAAAAAAGGAAGAAACCCAAGTGAGCTTGCTCCTTTTCCTGCCATGTGAGGACACAACGAGAAGATGAGCCAGGAAGTGGGCTGTGACCAGACCCTGAATCTGCCAGTGCTTTGATCCTAATTAACTTCCAGCCTCCAGTATTGTGAGAAAGAACTGTTTGTTGTTTGAACCACCTGGTCTATGATATTTTTGCTCTAGCAGTCTGAACTGACTAGACTGCCTATGGAAGGAAGTATTGAATAATAATAATAATAATAATGATGGGCTCATTGGTCTAAATCCATAATTATAGACCTTTAGAAACTGCCTTACTTTGCACATAGAATACCCAGTAAATTGCTTCTTAATACCTTGAGAGAATTCCACCAGCCTTCAGATAGTTCTGTTTTCACTCAAAGAGCATAATAGTACATTAATTCACTGGAGTTCACTTCAACATTAATGGGGATTTGCTATGTGCCAAGCACGGAGCTGGATTTGTAGATATTTGAAAGCATCAAAGCATCTTTCAGTCAAAGGGCTGTTCTTGTATCTTGGAAAAGTGGTTGTAATGATATTTTGCCAGGTAAAATTTCTTGCAAGATTTCCCTCCAATCTCTAGACTTAGAAAATTTCATCAGTAGAATTTTGATCCCTTAGCTTGAAATCATTTTTTTAGAGCTCTTATTTTAAAATGAAAATGCATATTATTCCCATCTATCAGTGAGCATCTTAAGAGAGTTTTTCATATTTCTTTAAGTGGGAGGGAAGAGGGCAAAAGGAAGCTTTAACAGGTGAAGGGAGAAAGGGGAAGAAAGGAGGTCGGAGGGAGTGGCTGCCCTGGCTGGCAGTCAATGATAAAGGATGGAGTGTGTTACCTGGCTA
Source organism: Tadarida brasiliensis (assembly GCA_030848825.1). Classification (NCBI taxonomy): domain Eukaryota; kingdom Metazoa; phylum Chordata; class Mammalia; order Chiroptera; family Molossidae; genus Tadarida; species Tadarida brasiliensis. Next base: position 86,391,856 of record CM061260.1, on the reverse strand, counting down.
CAGGGACAACTGAATGCCATCACTGGAAGATACTTGTCTAGGAAAAACTCCCTGCATTTTCCTCAACACTCCTGCCACACTCATAGCACTTCTGACACCAGATGTGAGGGTTTTCTACATGTCAAAAAATTCTCCAACACATGCTGAGTGTCCTACAATTTGAGTCAGTTCTGATACTCTATACCCAGAGTTAGAGCAGACCCCACAGGTTGAAGGCTCAGTTCCATAAGACTACCTTACACTTCAGAAGTCAATTGTAAGTTGTGAGTCCCCAAGTAACCCAGAAGCAACTTCTGTCTGACTTGGTTACAAATCAAAGGTTCTCATGACCCTGTCCTTGGATTCGATCATTTACTACAATAGCTCACAGAACTCAGGTAAACACTTACATTGAAGGATACAGATGAACAACCAGATGAAAAAATACATAGCTGAGGTCAGGAAGGGTCCAGGGCACTTTGGTCCCCGTGGAGTTGGGGTGAGCCACCCTCTCATAATTCGGATGTGTTCACCATCCTGGAAGATCTACAAAATTCATACTTTTGGGGTTTTTATTGGGGGAGGATCATCACATGTATGATTGATTGTTAACTCAGTCTCCAACCTCTCCTCTTCCTGGAGGATGGTAGGTGGGATGGAAAGTTCCAAGGGGTTAATTATGGCTTAGTCTCTCTGATGACTGACTAGCCCCCACCCTGGAACCATCCAGGAGCCCACCTAGAGTCACATTAGAACAAAAGACACTCCTATCACCCAGGAAGTTCCAAGAGATTTAGGAGCTCTGTGCCAGGAACCAGGGGCAGAAACCAATATATAATTTGTCTATTATTTCACAGTGCCCCAAGCAAATTTCACATTTGACTTCTGTCTGTCTCTACCCTAATCACTCTGGGGGAAAAAAGCATTCAGCACATTCTTATATGTAAAGCTATATAATTCCTACAGTAATACAGCTCAGCAGTTAATTCATTCAGAAGAGTGATGGATCTTCAAATGTGATCTGTGGACTCCTGTGGGTCACGAAGATACTTTCAGGGAATTTTCAAGGTCAGAAATATCTTGCTAACAAAACAAGGATGTTATTTGTGTTTTATACTCTCATTCTTATACCTGTATACAATAGAGCTTTCCAGAGGCTATAGGAAGGGTGATGACATCATTGCTCTGACAGCTAATGGAAAGTATGCTTGTGCATTCTTATGTTTTAAAACGTCTCAGCTTTAATTTCTACTAGATATATCCCACATAAATAAAAGCTCTTTGGAGTCTTTGATAATTATTTTAAGAATGTGAGGTGGCCTGTATGGTGTGGCTCAGTGGTTGAGCATCATCCCATGCACCAAAAGGTCTCTGGTTCAATTCCCGGTCAGAGCACATGCCCAGGTTGCAGGCTCCATCCCCAGTAGGGGGTGTGCAGGAGGCAGCTGATGGATGTTTTGCTGTCACATTGATGTTTCTCTCTCTCCCTCTCCCTTCCACTCTCTTAAAAAATCAATAAAAACATATTAAAACACCACCAACAACAAAAAGAATGTGAGGTGACTCTGGGACCAGAAAGCTTGAGAACAGTGAATGTTGGACAGCTGCTTCTAAAACTGATCAGGATATCTCACGCAATGAGGTTGCTCGGGCCATTTTGTTTTCCTTTCTGCTGGTTTCCCTTTCCTTTTTTCAGAATTCATAGGCTTGGATCCCACCGGAAAAGGAAGGGAAAATCTTGTTAAGAGTATTTTACAGCATTCAAAGACTTTTAGATCTAAAATCCAATGAGAGGAAATGGAATTTTTGTGTGTGCGACAGAATCAGCCCTTTTCAACATTAATCTTTTGCATCTTTAATCAACTGTAAAATAGGATGAGGAACTGACTAAATAGATAATAGATATTTATGTCCACCTTACAGGAAGGCAAGAGGAATTCAAACCCTCCAAACAATTAGGGGCAGAATAATTTTCCCACAGCTAATTAAGAGTTGTGCACACTCAACAGAGTGAAGACACCATCGACTGGCTCTGTTAACCCCAAGAAAAACACTGGTGTCCGGGAACTGTGACTCAAAATGACCTTATCTGTGTGGCACCTCTAGCTTTCCCTACAGTCCAGAAAACTGTAGCCTGAAGTCCACTCTGTTCACAATGAAAAGATACACAGATGCGGAGCCATCATCTAAAAATGCATGCTCAAGGTATCTTTATTTAGAAAGACCCACAAAATGGAATGTTCATGAATTATAGAGGTAATGAAGACTATGGGCTTACATTTTTTGACTAATTTACAAAATAGATCTCTATTCTCCTTGGGAATAACTGTGACACTTTGTAGATGAAGGGGCAATAATTTATCACTTTGGAAAGTGATTTCTGCATAATAAACACATCATAATAGTTAGTGCCCACCTCCAGGAAGGGCCTGTTCTTTTCAATGGCAGTTTTGAATTTAATTTTTGGCCAGTTTCTCACATTTTTCAAAAGCGAAAACAAAACACGTGGTCACATTATTGTATATTTTAAAAGTGTATTTATTACAAAATAACTAAAGTGAAGATATGGTATGAAGTAGAAAACAATGTATATTTCCTCTCTCTCTCTCTCTCTTTCTTTTGTTTTTGGAATGTTGAATTAAAAAACTTGATGTAATCATATTCCAAATTTCTTGGGGCACTCTTACCATCAATTTTTGTAAAAACTACTTTTTGTTTGGTTTTACTGTTGCCTCCCTCCTCATCCTTGACTGTCTTCCACCAGTCCAACAGGTCTGAGATGGACACGTGCAAGTGCTTGCAATATGGATAGTGTTGTTTTGTGTGGGAGGGGTTTCTAATTTACTTTGATGGTATTATGTTTTAGAGCTCATTTATATCTTACTCTCTTTACTCAAGACCGTGTTTTAAGAAATCTATCCATGCTTTAATAAACCATGTTAATTGTTTCTCACTGCTGCAAAGTGTCCCATGGAATGCCTCTGCCTCATTCTCATTATTTGTTTCATTAACGATGAGCACTAAACCCATACTCCACTGATTAACTTTTTTGTCATTTAGTTCAGAATTTAAATTGCATAGAGTCAGGGATTTTTGTCTGTTTAATTTACTGCTGTATCCCCAGCATACATAGTGGGGATTTGAGAAATTTCTGTTCAATCAATGAATTGACTCATTTGCGTTTGGTTAACATGTATAATGTACAGATAAATTAAAACTGCTTAGGTCTTAACTTTCTTAGACGATTCGACCCTGACTTCCTAACTACAGTTTTGAGTCCCCTTTATTCTGTGAAGGCTGCTTGGACAGAAGGAATGTGGGTGAGGGGAAAGGGTGAAATCTGGGAGGAAAGTGAATGAAATGTGCACAAGAAAGATTTTAGTGATACTTTCAAATATTAAAATTATTAAAATACTAAGAAGGCTCTCTTTGAAAAGAATTATCAGTTGAATTATTCTCAGCGTCCTTGCTTGCTGTAGAAAAGCCTATGGATTTTTTGCAGAGGGAGAACCTGGCTCAATTTGTGGCTGGAACCTAATCAATGCCGTACAATACTCAACAAGGCTGAATGTAATTTTCACTTCTCCCACTAAACTGTAATTTATTAAAACTAAATTCAAGATCCATATTGCTAAGTATCACCTACTAGTGCAGGGTTAATTATATAACTTCAAAACATGCCAGCAATCTTCACAGATAAATTAGTAGCTGGCATAAAATCTAATGGTACACAGGCTGACAATTTCTGGTAGTCAGTAGTACATGGCAAATGTAGATTAAACATTCATTTTCTAGTTTAAACACTAATTGGTTAGTAGTTTGCTCACAGACATTGATATTGTTGATCTCATTAACTTCACGATACCTCGACATGTTAAAAATGCAGAGGAAAAGTAAATGCATAAAATAGAAATCAGATTGGAAATGTTCTGTTGTTTCGAAAGCTCAATGAGGATGAAATGTCAGTTTTGTAGTGTGAGGTTTTTAGGAACTAGTTTTGCAGCGATACGCCATTCACTTTCAAGTAGGAATCACATAGTATCCCACGGTAGTTTCATTTGGTGATCTTTTCAATTTATTGGATCTGTTTCTCTCTCTCTCTCTCTCTCCTTCTCCTTGAGGGATCAGGATCAGGTAGAAATGTACTCTAGGCTGCAAATACTTAGAAAGTGTGAGTGTTTATGTGTGTGACTATTAAGATAAGTCATATTTAACATTTTAATGGCACTTTCTCATTTCTTCTCTCATCCATTCTTTCTAAGCTATTTCATCTGAGGCCGACATTTAAGATCATTGTTTTTTTTTTTTTTTTTAATTTTTAAATTTTATTTATTTATTTATTTTAATCCTCACCCGAGGATATTTTTCTATTTATCTTCAGATTGAGCAGGAGAGAGAGAGAGGAAGAGAAAGGGAGAGAGAGAGAAACATTGACGTGAGAGACACACATTGACTGGTGGCCTCCCGCATGACCCGGACCAGGGCCAGAGATGAACCGCAACCTGGCCAGAATCGAACCCACGACTCATTGGTCCACAGGCCGACGCTCTAACCGCTGAGCCAAACTGGTCAGGGCAGATTATTATTATTATTATTATTTTAATGGCACGTTATGTTCTTTGTGGACATTAAAGAAAGAAAAAGGTTATATTCTTTGTGATCTCTGAGAAAGATTCATGATTCTTAGGATATGGTGATTTTTCTGAGCCCAGGGTTGTTATGGGCAAGTGGAATCTATCTGTTGGGTAATGGCTCTGCAAGGAAACTGTTTAGCCTGTGCTAATCTGCCTCACAGACCTGCACCTCCCCTTCCCCACAGGCTCCCTCCTGATCCTCTCCCGGTGCCATCCTGTCCCCAGCCACACCACTCCCAACTCACAAAGCTTTGTTATCTTCTCACACTGACCCACAGCAAAACTCCACACCTCCGCGCTCACATAAAAGTCAAGCTGTCCCTTACCGTCACAATACCTACTCCTCCTGCAGCACTTAAAGTCCTTTCAAACTTGATTTTACCTGTGAAAAATGTTAAACAATGTTTTTTTCCTTAATTTGATAATTAAGAGAGAAAATATATTATTTATAAGTTGTGCTCTATAGGGAAATAATTTTTTTTCCTAAACTTCCATTTTTCATCACAAATATAGAGGTGATCATTTTACATTTAAGATCAGTTTCAGACCAGATATTCAACTAACAGAGACTTTAGGAAACCTTGACTGAAAAGGGTGTAACATATCTTCACTGAAAATTCTGATTTAGGTCCTTAAATATATTTTCAGACTCGGAATTTCAGAAAAATTTTAAAGGAAAGTGAATTTAAACATTGTTATAGTCTAGTTGTTTTCGAAATTTGAGTGGGAAAGTAGGAACACAAAGGATTTTCAAACAAATTCCCAGCAGAGCGTGAGAGCAGAGCTGCCCGAGCAATGGATGGTGCCTGGCCGCTCCCTTCTTCTCCCGGGTGTAGCCCCCAGCATTCACAAAACATCATTTTAAAGCCAGTGTGTCCAGATTCATTTCTATTTTGACTCAAATATTTCCTTTTGTGTAACAGCCCATTGCCACATTGTGGAGTCCTTTGCAAAGGAGCTGGGCTCTGGTTCTCCCTGGCTGGCCGGCCTAGCTTCCCAGGCCCCTTCCAAGGCCACTTTCCCTGCACCGTCTCCTCTTCCTGCAAGTTCTCTGCAAGTGCAACCAGCATATCCACTCACAGCCCCTGAACTGGCCCTGAGCCATTTCTTCAGCTACTGTCAGGGTCCTAACCAGTCTGGCTGTTTCTGGCCTCTCCTCGATTCAAACACTTCAGTCTCAGGGATAGACTCAATTTATCACAAGTAAGTAGTAAATTCAAAGCCCTCAGTTTCCTTAACAGCAAATAAAACTGTCACATGCTGGCCACAAGACAAAGGAGAATTTAGTGGATGAGCCTTTGTACTGCTACAAAACATTCTGGGTAAGACATTGGTCCTCCCTCCAGTGAATTCCATCACAAAGTGATGTTTAGTTTGCTGGACGTTGTCGCGAAGACGTGGGCGAGGCGAGGACAGCGGTGGTCGTAGAAGCATAGTTTCTGCTATGAACTGAAGCGTGCCACCATTCATATACTGAAGCCCTAACCCTTAGTACACCTCGGATTCTGCCTATCTTTGGAGATAGGGCCTTTAAAGACACAATTAAGGTTAAATAAGGTCATATGGGTGGGCCTTCATCCAATCTGACCGGTGTCCTCATAAGAGGGAAAGACACCAGGCAGGCATTCATGGGAACAGAGAAAAGGCTAGTGTGATAGGCAGGAAGGCGCCATCTGCAAGTCCAGGAAAGGCCTCTAGAGGGAGCAAGTCTGCCGCCCTCGTCATCTAGAACTCCCAGCCTCCAGAGCTGTGCGAAAACCGTTTTGTCGTTCAAGCCATCCAGTCTGTGGCATTTTATTACGGGAGTCCCAGCAAACGAATGCAGAATCCAAATGAAGGCTGTATTTCTTTGTTATTGCAAAACAAAACAAAACAGTTCTTTAGTTTTGAAAGGGATTTATATTATTATAAAATTTGATTTGGAAAATAACTGAATGCTCAGGCGGAGGAGCAACTGCTCGGCATTCATCGCGCTTGTCCCTGCCTAACACCTGTAACCGGGGCGACGGAAACCTGCACATCTCGCCGTGCACCTTCCCAAGTCATCATGGACACTGTCACTCAAACAAGTTACTCTGTGGTACTGAACCCACAATCAACTTGGAATCCTTTAACAAAAAATTTAGGAACGCATTAAACATTTTAAAAATAGCTACGTCCTCTTTGTATTTCAGGTTAAGATATCAAAGCCATCCCTCAACAGGGTGCTGAGCTGCCAAGTCGATTCTATTCCAGGCTTATAAAATTCTAGCCCTCAAATACATCTTTGGGCTTAACACCACAAACCTTTAATTTTTGTTAGCATGCAGGTTATAAACATTTGGAAACATTTCCAAACTACTTATTTAAAGCATTTCAATTTTGTCTAGTTCTCAAGTTCTCTCAGGCTTAATCGTCTTTTCTTTAATCTATAATAACATATATTTATGGAAAATTTAGCTGTCCCTCTCTTGTTTTGTTCTCAAAAATCTCTACTATTCTCTCCTCCTTGGAGCAAGTCAGAAGGCACATGTCACTATACATTTGCTCAATTTTGCCAGAGTGTCTGAATTACAACAGGAGATATCTATATGTACATATAAATTTCTTGACTATGAAAGTACCTAATTTTATTCCCTTCTTAATTATCCTCAACACCTTTTGAGTTTTTTCCCAATGGACTTACCTTAGGAAATGCACTATTGCAGAAAAGAATATGCCCAGAGTTAGCAACATAAAACATTCTAGGAGCATCCGAATATGTTTTAAATATAGTTGTTTAATTGTCGTAACATATAATGAGCACTGCCCACAAAGGGGAAAGCGTTTCTAAAGAGATTCTGTTATTTTTGAAACCATAAAAAAGAATAGTTGTTAAACTGTCACAAAGTTAATGACTTCATCTTAATAATTTTGATAAATGGCAAATATTTCACCAATGTTATAAAGACATGCAGTAAATTTAAAAACACTTTACATTCTCTTGTCTTCCCCTCCCTCCCCCAAAGAAGTCTAGCAAGATCACCTGTCTCAAAAAAAATCTCTTTATGATCATTTAGCTGATATTCCCTCGTGTATGAAATATATCCATTGCACAGCTAACTAATGAATTGATCTAATTTTATCAGCAAAATTAAATTTTCTCTTTTATCTAGGTAGGTGTTTTAAAGATTCCTATGTGAAAACGTCAGCTAACAAGTATTCTGCATAATAGTTTGTTTTATTAGATGATTATTTTTAAGCTAATTTGTGCTTGGAGAGCCATCTATTATATTCATTGTTAGAGAAAACCATTATGTTTCAAATACACGAGAAAGATATGTGAGATCACCAGGTAGCAACATAGAGTTTTAAATTAGACATATGCCCCCAAAGAAAAACAAAAACAACCCACCAGAGTACAGACATCGTAAATATTTTAAGACCTAATTATCACTTATTCCAACCTTTTTGTGTGACGGAGTGGTCGTTGGAGATACAGCCAAGACTAGGAGCCAGCTCTGTCATTGCTGCTTGACTTTGTACTGTTCTGCTTTATCTGTACGGCCTTGTGGCCAGACATTTTGGAGTAGGATATTTTCAGGGTCAATAGTCTATTAACAACTTGTCCTGGTTTCATTTCCATACAATGCAAAGCTGTAGAGGTTGGAGTTTTAATCCCTAATACGTTATCATTGATTTAGGATTGGGCTACGAAAGGTAGCTCATGTAGCCACGGCCTTGGAAGTTGAGCACTTCTCACAGTAAGTATGATGGTGTTTGGCAAGGTCCAAGGAAAACGTGATCTGGAGCCTTGTCCAAGTTTTAATGGATTGTATTTCCATTACAAAAAAGTTTTCAGACATTTTTGGGTGAAGAAAAGGAAGGCTGGGAATAATTTTGTGAGTTGGGAAATGACTGCAATTTACTTGCAGGGTAGGACTAGCCAGTAATGGTTTGAGTATGGATAGAATTGGAAATGAACAATGTTTCTGAAACTTAGGTTGGTTTTATTTCAATTTGTGTGGGAAGTTTCAGGAGGAGGCTAGGAAGTAAATGGGATCTGGAATTCAGGGGACCGTGTTGGCCACTAAGCAAGCAGCTGTGTACTTTGGAAGTCACTTCACATCTCTGATGTTATCTCATGGTAAATTAGGAATGCAAGAAATGGCTAATTTTTAATAAATACTGCATTGCTCATGATAAATGCAGCAAATAGTTATTATGTGCTAGGCATCATTCTAAACTGTCTTGCTTGTTTTAACTCATTTAATCTTCATAAAAACCCATGAGGTCATTATTGTTATAAACCCTCCCCCACTTCCTAAATGAGGAAACCCAAGCAACATGGAAGTTAGATCATTTGCCCACAGTGCCCCAGTGAGCTGGGGAAGCCAAGAGGCAAGCCCCAAAGACCTCTCCCCAAGCCTATGTTCTCAAACCCTACACCCTATGCTCCTATTGTACTTAAGATATTAAATAAAGAGGGGCTATTGGGACATTCTCATATTTGGTGCATCTCATGTAAATCAACCTTATGACAGAAAGCACTTTGTTGTTCCTAACCCAGAAATTAATTTGGACTTAACAATTTTGAATTGTGTTCATTGATTCTTTTATGTTTTCAGTACATGTTTACGTGTTTATGCTGTAAACAGCCAAATGGCATCATTTCAATACCTTTCACCTCCAGACAGGACTTCTCCCATAATGGACGTGTGTACCTGTCCATTTTTGAGCCTTCAAGTATCTTTTAAACAACTATTTGGATTCTTAAAATATTTCCATCTTTCTTTCAGATGACGACTATTTCCTATACACAAAATCACCTTCTAAAAATACCCCTAAAAGAGTTTTTACCCTGGTTTTATAAGGTCTATTTATTGACAGCAATTAACAGTCATGATGCCTTTGAGGATGGTGTAGAAGGACATTTTCAACTTTTGCAAATATTCTCACTATTCTAATTTGCAGTCTGCAGGTATCTGATTCCAGGTTTATGGTTTGTGTGCCTTCAAGCCACAAGGTACAAACCTGTGTGCATTGCTCATGACAAATTCAGCAATATTTGTGTGAATGTCACGCTGCATGTAAAGTGACAAGAATTTCACTGTAATTTGGCATGAGGTGAAGCATTAATTAAGGGATATACATACAAATGAGTTGAGGGAAAACATTTTGCTGTCAAGTAGTTTGGGAAATGACCATAATGAACACCGTTGGCATTTTTGTGACCTAAAAATGTGATATAAAGCTTTACCAAAAAATCTACTGAGGTCAGCAGCAAAGGATTAACTAATGGGTACTTAAACTACTGGCAAAATGAATCATACTAAAGCTTCAGAAGAATAAATTACTATTTACTGATGCAGAATAGATTATATGATTAGTGCAAGCCACAGCATATGAGAATGTAATATCATTCATAAAATATGGAATGAGATAGACCTTTTTACTGCAAGTTATTATTTTGATGAACATTTGTTTTTAATTAGTAGAACAAATGTTAATGGCAGAAAGCTTGGATGCCTAGGCAAGGGAAAAGTATCTCTCTATAGCAAGAGCTGAACTGGGAATTCAAAGCATTAACAAATATTTTGTATTTACTACAGCTTCCCTCCAAATAAAAGTTTGTGCCCTTTGAAATGTGACACTGTCTAATGCTCTTTAACTGTCCTTGTCAAATACTTATAGGAGAACACCAGTGGGGAAATGATGAAATAAGCTGACTCTATTGGGTTGAATTGCAGTTAAGCATAAACTCTTCCCTGAGGATAACATCATGTTTCCTAATCACCTCTGGATCTTCAGGATAAGTAAAATTTCAAAAATAGAAACTGGAGAAATTTGAGTGCCTGTTTCATCTCCCATGAATCTTCTCTTCCCTTTAATTTTCGTCTCTGATATTTTTTTTTTCAGGCTCACTAATGTCATACTTTGGTTTCTGTCTCTACATCCATCCATTTGGCAGGTTAGCTCCATGGATAGGTTCAGTTGTTCTTTATACTTTAGAAACCATCTTGATTTTAGGATTGATGTAAAAATGTGATAAAAACTTATAATAAATAACTCCATTTAAAAATTTTACATGCTTCAAATTGAAACAAGGTTATTGTGGTTCTACTCTCCTGATGATGAAGCCATCTGGAACTTGAGTTCCTTTTCATTCTTCTAGAGGGACAATTTTGTTTTCAGTCTCTGTCACTAGGTATTAAGGCCTAGTGACAGTTGTGCCAGTTGTCCAGATCATAGTCTTAAATATCTGTTGCCCAGGTATTTGTTGCTGGTAGCACTTTCCTTGCCTTATCCTATCTTTCTTATCTAGACTATAAACTCTCTAAGAGCAACAGATGCATGAGCTCTCTCTAACTGGAAAATATTGGTCGGAAGCTTACCAAATCCATGTCCTCTGGTCCACTTTGTAGAGCTTCACATGTAGGTGGGACAGTAAAACAGATTTTTTTTGTTTAAAGCAACAAACCTCTTTTAATTTATTCATAAGTGGTCTGTAGCTATCAGAAAAATCTAAAATACATAGCAGTGGCAAGCACTCTGATGACAGAATTCAAAGAAACATATATTGAAGGCTGGAAATATGGCAATTCACGTAACATACTGACAACACAGGCGGAAAGACCTGCCACGCTGGGAGGCAGACCGTATGCCTGTTCAGCTGGTGGGCCCAGGGGAAGTGAATTAAAAGAATACAACTGTTAGTGTACGTTGGCTGGTATTAATTGAGGTTGGCAAATATATAGGTAACCTCAGGAAAGACTTGACCAACCTGAAGCATCAATAAATGGAAATATAAAAAATCCAGAAAAAGAGTTTTGAAGAGTTGGAAAAGTTGACTGTTTCGAGCTGGGAAACAATTGGAGATAAGATTTGATGCCAAATATGACTAAGAAAGCTTGAGAGCAACAGAATTCTATTAAAAATAATCTTTCTAGCCAAGCCTGATAGCCTCAAGGAAGCAGCCATTAAGGTTGGAGTGGCCTGTTGGCAAAAAAAGCAAATTAACATATCTGATTTGGGAACTATGTCCATGAAATGACTTTGAGTATGTTTGCTGTACTTCATACTAACTGGAAACAAATAATTTAGAAGCCTAAAAAAACAATATGCCAGGACTAAAAATCTCTTACTAAACTTTAAATCAACTATTGGAGCCTCAGCTTTCAATGAGCAGAAAGTAGGTCACCAAAGCTTTTTCACCTCCAGGGTAAGCAGAATATCCAAAGTTTATTTTAATGTGGCTATGGAGAATTTTGACGTCGAAGAACCATGTCCCCAACTCAGAAGCCAAGGGATGGAAAGAACCATGATTGAAGATTTTCTTTCCAAAGCACAGAGTCAGGTTTGCAGTATCTGTTCCATATACTGAGAGTTGCTCTATACCAATACTGCTTCATGGTTTCCAGTCTTCCCTTGTCTGAATAGAAATGTTTATTGCAGTGACACCATCCCTGCTCCACCATTAAGCAGCCAGTGTCAGAGAGAAGCAAATCATTTCCTTTTTTGGTTCCTTAGTCACCAGACCATGAGAAGCAACATGAGACACATTAAAAAGGACTTCATTATTAGGAGTTCTTGAACTTTCAACTGATTGCAGCCAATGCTTAGGACTTTGAGTTTTCCTTGGACATAGATGAGTGTGGGATGAAAAGCAAAATGGGTATTTCTTGACTACAAAGGAGGGTCATGGCAGAGATAATGGTATATGTTCACCAAATCCATTTCTTTTTCCTCTTGGGCATGTTGCTGGGCTAATTTCCCTAGCCAACTTGCAATGGATAAACCATATGACTGGTTGCTGGTAAAAGGACTATGGGCAGAAGTGTTATATACAGCTTCTATTTCTATACCACAAAAATCACACCTGAACAGGTGTTTACTCTCTTCCTATTTTAGGGCATCCTTTGAGTTTAGTGTTCAATATGGTGGTATCATAAAATAGAAGGAGCCAAGTGTGTGAAGCAGAGCCCTCCCAACCCCCATCACCATGTCTTTAGATTATGGCATACACAATTGAAAAGCTTTTTTTAAATGACTACAATTTCAAGGGTTTTTTTGGCCTACCCTGAATAGTACACACAATATTTTCAACTTTTGTTTTTTCACAATACACGGCTCTTGGATTTATTTGTTTATTATTATTTTTTTAATACAAGCCTTTCCATTTTGTTTAGTCTATGCTTTAACCAGTATGATATTCTATTTCGGTTAGATTGATTTCATAAGTTACTGAATTGAATACTTGGTTCATTTATTTTATTCTTTGTTTGTTTGCTTAAAGTGAAAACATTTAAATCTATTAATTTTACTCTGAGTACATTTTGCTCTGGTTCTCTGAGTACAGCTTTGGCTACATCCCATAAATTTTGACATATTATTTTATTTTATCACGTTCTGTTTGTCATTATTTTACAAAGGCCTTCCAACAAAGTTCTATTTCCTCACTGATACAAGAGTTTGGGAGAATGGTTTTATATTTCCATGTGGTTAAACATATTGGCTTTAAGCAGTGCTTTTTCTGCTTATAGCTGAGGGACTTTGGATAAGTTTCTTAACTTTTCTGAAATTCTCTTACATACCTCATGGGGTTGTTGAGAGTATTACATGAGAAACTGCAGGCAAAATCATTAACATCATGCCTACCTAATCATAATGACTGAGTTAATATTAATGAATGCTGTAAAATTGGTTCTGTTGTAATATTCTGCTAAACTCTAAAGATGGTAGCTGTGCCTATGGAGGGAGAATGGTCTTCTGGTTATCTACTGGTATGTAACAAACCAATCCACCACCTAGTGGGATAAAATAACATTTATTTTGCTCAAAAATATGAATTTTGAGCAAGGCCTATTAAGGTAGCTCATTTCTGCTCCACTCAGCATCAGCTGGGACATCTCAAAGTCTAAGGGCTGGAATCATCAGAAAAGTCACTCATTTTTGTGTCTAGTGGTTAATTATTCTGACCGTTGGTTTAGAACTTAGCTGGTGCTGTTAACCAGAAAACCAACTAATGGCCACTCTATGTGGCCTGAGCTCTCTCACAATGTGGTAGTTGAATTCCAAGGGTGAGCGGGAGAGAGAGAGAGAGAGAGAGCAAGCCAGGTGGAAACAGTATTGACTTATCTAACCAAGCCATGGAAGTCATGCAGTATCTTCTCTTTTATTCTATGTTCTATTTGTTAAAAGCACATAGTAAGGAGATCAATATTCAAGGGGAGGGGAGAATAGAACCCACCTCTTGATGAAGGAGCATTGATGTAACATTATAAGAATACATAGGGTGGGCCCTGGCCGGTTTGGCTCAGCGGTTAGAGCGTCGTCCTGCGGACCAATGATACCTGGGTTTAATTCCGGCCAAGGGCACGTAACTTGGTTGGGGCTCGTCCCCAGCCCTGGTCGGGGTTGCATGGGAGGCAACTAGTCGATGTGTCTCTCTCGCATCTATGTTTCTCTCTGTCTCTCTCTTCCTCTCTCCCTCCCTCCTAATCCATCTAAAGATAAATGAAAAAATGTCCTTGGGTGAGGATGAAAAAGAATACATGGGGTGGGATAATCACCTCTGGAACATGTATCTGCCACACTGTGTTTTTTGGTAATTGTCATTTTCATTTCTACCCCCTACTGTGATTGAAAGTGAAAATTCCAGTCAGTTTCTGATTTGAATATTGGCTCTAAGTCTTCATGTTGGTTATTATTATTATTTATGTTTATTATTATTTTATGTTTGTCATGATTATTTCTTCTGAATTTTTATAGATATTTTAGTGGGAATGGTAGAGAAGCTGGATATAACACTTTCATCAGAGATAACTTAGACCGTAGTGAGCCACTGTTGAACTTTTACCTAATGCCAAAACACAGATCTCATCAGGAAATACCACCGAATCAACTTGACCTAAATTTGGTGAAATAACTAAAATATACTTCTTTGTGGATAATAATTCCTTCCCCATTTTAATTTAGCAGTGTGCCACTGCTATGTTTATGGCTATAACTCTTAAGGATGGTAGAATCTGGGCCCTGGGCTGGAAATGTCATGGAGAGAGGAGCAGTGATCTATGCTTTGAGCAGCCAAACCTAAATCAACCTTTGAAATATTACTTGGGTTGGCAGGCTGCAGCCTGGACCAAGGACACTGCTGCAAGCCAAAAACTTTTGGAACAGCAGATAAAACTCTGACATTCTACCAGCTGTGACTTTGATTAAGTCACTCTTCCTGCATTTCTGGATATTTGCCTTCACTTTCTGGCCAGACCCGCTCATACCCCTTTCAAAACAGGAGAGACAGAGAGGGCTGACAAAATATGCTATTGTTACTGACTTTGTTAAAAACTAAGTAGCATTACGTGATGAGTTGCCAGAGTCTAGATCACCTATAGAATCTGAAGCATGTTCAACTCAATAAGAAAAGCCCAATAAAGAAGCTTTTTAACAACATGAGGTTAGAACCATATTTGCTAATAATAATAGTTAATATTTATTGGATGCTTAGTATAGTCCAGGTACTATGCTAAACATTTTACATTTATTGCATGTAATTTTCTCAAACACGTGAAGAAGATAGGTTTTATTATCCTCATTTTAGAGGTATGGAAGCCAAGGCTCAGCAAACTAAACAACTTACTCAAGTTCACCCAGCTGAACGACAGAGAAGAAATTCAAACTGGAGTTATTCTCACTCCAAGGTCTGGACTTGAAAACACTTCATTATAATGCAGATACAATGGAGATCTGGTTCATCTCCACTGTTTTTATGATGAAGTCATTTAGGCCCAGAGGCTGTGTGACCTTCCCAGGGTCACAAATCTAATTAGCTATTTAGTCAGACTCTAGGTACCGTGTTGAAATACTTTGTGATTCTCCTCACATCATGGCACTGTGTAGATTTTTAACTCCATTTAGAGGAGTTGCCTCTCTAATAAGGAGCTACATCCCTAATAATTACCAAGCCATTATCTAGGTAATTAAATATTAGAGATATATTTCTGAATTTATGGTTTGTCAATATTTGAGTTCTCCTAAAATTATTGCTTAGTACAAAGCTCTCTATAACAGATAATGGCGACACCTCTACTTGTCTATTTCACAGAGATATCTTCAGGATCAATGAAATACTGTCTGCAAAATAAACAGTGTGAAAACACTAAACATCATTTAGATAAACTACAAGATGCCCCTATCCCTGCTGTGTTTGTGACTGGAATCGCTTGTCGCTATCAGCTCACCACAGTGCAGAAACCCACCAACCACAGACACTCGCCTCCCACTTACCCAAGTGGTTCTTTCCTTCTCTGGTTAAGCAGTGAGTAGCGCAGAGTGTTGTGGTTGTTGGACTTCTATACGGAGAGTAGCAGAGACCAAAGAAATGATCGTTGTCACAAATTCAGCAATAGAACAAGCTTTACTGGCATGTTTAATTATTTCCTATAAGATATTACACCAAAGTGCTGGCTTGCATTTCCCCGAGGTTTAACCACAAGCCCATTACCGCTTAATGAAAATTACCGGGACAAAGCCCAAGACAATGCCATTTGCCTGTTTCCATCTAATAATGAAATAGATATATAAACCCTTTCCCACCTTTCTCCGGCTTCTTGTTGACGGTGGAAAGCTGGCTTCAATAAGTTGCCCCTGATAAGAAGTTCTGTGTGTAAGAGAACATTTCAGAAAGTAGTTGGTTGTCTCATAGTGAAGGAATTCCTCAAGATTTTTTTTCAGGCTTGAAATAATTATATACACTTAATCTGGAGAACCCTTTTAGAACAGGGAAGGAAATACTAAAGGAACTCTTTAACTTCATTAGTTCAGTATCATGTGTCCTCTCGGACATGATTTTCCCAGATTAGTTTCACGGACCATCAGACTCGTCACCTGCCCTTTCTTTAGTACGCCTGAGAATTTCTTTAACACAAGGTATTTGTATTAACACTTTTCCGAGAAAATAACATTAATGCTTATTAGCATGAAAGAACTGGTAATAGTAATTCAGTGGTTGGTAGATAACCACGACTTCTCCTAAGAAAGCGAATTCCAGATTTTCAGTGGCCAAAACACTGCCCAGGATGGATGGCTGGTGATGCAACATCCTTCATGTTCTTACATCAATTCCAGGCATACCTGCCCCTAATCCTAGTGGTGGGAGCCAAGTTAAATCATTTACTTTGTCCTCATTGTTTTGACAGTTCTGAAATCTATACAGTGCTTGCCAAATACCCATTTGTTTTGAGAAGGGTAAAGAAAGAAATCATGCCCTTCTTTCAGTCACCTTTCCTGTCTTTATGTAAAACAATTGTTTTTCTTAGTCACTTTTCTCTCTCTTTCTTTGTACAACATGAGTATCCTTTCCTTCCGCTTTTTTCTCCCCACCTGAGGGTCATTTCTTGTCTCATTTGGCTATTTCTTTCCATCTCATTGGCAAATTGTCTCTCATGCTCTACCAGAATCTGTTCTGGACTTGCTTGATTCTATCTGTTTGCAGTTACATCCAATATCCAATTTCAAACTTTCATTTCAGCTCTGAATTAAGCAATATCAAATAAATTTTAACCTTTTAAAATCCAGTGATAGAAATAGGTGATGCATTTTTAATCTATATATTCTCCTGTGTATTTAAACTTCTTCTTAGAGTCCTGGCAATTTTGGAAGATTCATTAACCATCTCCTGTCGATAAGGCTACTAAGGGGACTCTTCTTATTGTTATCTAAGTATTGTAAAAATTTGATATTTTTGAATTCATGGCAGTTTTACAGATCTACACACCACTCAAAGAAAAAAATGTCAAAGAGTCAAAAGAGGAGATAAATTCTTTTTAATAGCTACTCTCTACCTTTGCCTAAAATATAACCCTTTATAAAATCTCAAAATGGCAGTGTGTTTATTTTATGACAAAAGAAAAGCTGAGAAGATGAGTTAGGCATTATCCTACAGATGGTCAGCTAGGAAAGCAAACTTCTCTAACCCCAGGTTGGGAAGGGTCCGGGCCATGGAGGTATAGGGTGAAATGTGAGGAGAGAAGGGTATTTCCTATTCCTTAGGTTTCACCTATAATCCCATATTTTATCCCCCCCCCCCCCCCCCCACACACACACACTTTTGGAGCCTAAGACCCTGCCTGGCTCAGGGACTGGAACTGGATGGGAAATGCTGTTCCAAGTTGAAATTCCAAACCCATTTTTTACAGGAATAGTTCAGCATGGCATTTAAGTTTTACAAAATTTTCAGGACGGGACTTGGCTTCAGCTATCTGGTTGTCTCTAGGGGAAATGCAAACTGCGTCCTAAATAAACAACTTGCAGCCCGAACTCTTGGAACATAGTCCATATGGAAGCTAGAGGGTGCCTTTATGCTTAGAAATATCAAAGAAATCCTCATTGGCTTCCCGGCAAGCTCTCTGGAAAATCATAACACTCCTACAGACCCGAGCAGAAGTCAGCGGGAAGCCTGAAGGCACACACTGTTGAACTTTTGAACCCGAAACAGAATCTATTTTCTTAGTTCTGTTTGTTGACTTCTCTTTGATCTCATCTTATTAGAAAGATAATACCCTAACATTTTAGCGTATTTAAAATAAACTGCTTCTACAATCCTCCTGGGAGCTCAGCTTAACTTCAGCCTTTTTTCCAATCTCCAAAGCTCTTCACTGCAGTGTGTACTCACCTTCATGGAAATTAAATAATTCTCCCTAACAGGGAGTTTACTTTGCTGAATATACTCTAGGGAGGGATATTTATACTTCCTTTCATCATGTGAACATATACCTCTTCCTAGTTTTGTGATTACCTTTGAAAGGTTAGTAATAAAAGGGTCAGACGGAGTAGGAACCCCGTCTTAGTGACTGTGGTGTCGAAGGCTGGCTGCGTTTGCTAGTTTGCCATTTGGCCAGAGCCTTACATTCAGAAGCGCGCTCGAATTTACAACGTTTTCTATAATCTCAAACTGAGGAAAGAATATGCAGCTACATACATAAAATAAAAAATAGATGATCATTCTGCACTTCAAACTTGTGTTTGTAAATATTGAAAATCAAACTGCGGTAGTGGGTGGTGTTAGTGCCATTTCTGGAACTAATTTCCTCCCTGTCCCTTCCAAATACCCCCGGATTTCCATCTGGCCCTACCCATCGCTCCTCTGCTCACTCTGCCTTCAGTCCAGGAGTGGCCACAGTTGGCTTGGACCCATCAGCTTGGTTCATTCCTGTAGTCACAGTCACTGGATCAGGGATAGGCATGACTTCTGTGGTCCATCTTGATTGAGTCCCAGGACTCTTTCTGGACGAGCTGTTAGATTCTTTCTCTTCAGAGGGTTGAAAGAGGAAATGTATACCTCATACCATGAGAAAAATGAAGAAGAAAGAGCAGAGAAAGAGAAAAATAAACCAGACCCACTGTGCAGATGACTGAGCAGAGAGAAAGCAAAGAGGAGCAGGGTCCCTCCTTCGTACAACCACAGATATGCAATCCTGGTGCCTAATGTATCGAAGGAAATTTCATATTTGAGATCAGCAACTCTTCCCACTTTTGAAAGTAGGTTTGAATTACATTTTCTATTATTGGCACATAAAGAGCCTTAACCTTTTTATATAAACCCTGATATGGAATTTTAAAAGTTTCAATATCCAGAAATCCTTAGAATCTTGAGGTGGCAAAGGCCTTTCCGAGCTTCTGCGTGACCTGACAGGTGGGATGACTGTCACTGCTGCAGGTTAGTCCAGGCCGTTTCCCACTGAGCCAGAGGCCTGAGCTGAGGACAGTTCTCCCAGCTCAGGGATGTTTAATTGGTTTAAGAGGTTGTGACACTGAGGACTAGTATAACTGCCCTCTGTTTTACATTCATAATTTGATTTCCCCAAACAGGGTGAAATGCAGAACAATGTTAGCTGAATAAGATATGACCATGATGTAAAAAATCCATTGTCCATCTTATTCCTTTGGGAGAGTCCATCCTGAGTATAAGTTAACTCTAAGCCAATGGTTCTCAGCCAGGCCCATTGTACTCTCTAGGGGACATTTGACAATGCCTGGAACCATTTTTCTGGCTGTCACAACTGCAGGAGAGGTGTTTCTGGCATCTAATGGGTGGGGGCTAGGGAAGCTACTAAATACCCTACAGTGCCCTAGACGGCACCCCACAACAAAGAATTATCCAGCCTCTATGTTAGTGCCAACTTGACCGACCCTATTCTAACTGTATTAAGTAACAAATGAAACGGAAGTTCTAACTGTTGTTCTTCATTCTTGTTTAGTCTTCCATTTTCTCTGTCTCTTATGTGTGCTGAGTAAGCTGGGTTTTTATGGTTATTGTGGAACTTCCTGGCTTAAGTTTGATTTTTCTTTGTCATGGGGAAAATTGATAATTCTAAAAATGGGCATAATTTTTTCTATGGTGTAATTAGGCAATTTAAAGAAATAATCCCTAGGCATGGGTGACTATGTTATCCTGAACTGCTTCTCTCTCTCTTTCTCTCTTTTAAACAAGTTTCTAAGCAATGAGTGATTATGAGACACCACTCATTTTTTTGTTTTGTTTTGTTTTTTGAAAGATTCAAAGTTGTGTAAGATTTTTTTTTTTTTGCTTTCCAGAAGCTCAAAATACGATTGTTTACATGGGAAACATTCCAGTCACTTTAGTACAAGAGAGGCGAATGCCTGTATGTATAATAGTGGTATCGTCAGATGCTGTCCAAAGAGACGCTAAGGAGGATACACTTAGAATCCAGGTGCAATTCACAGGGTGCCTCCTCCCGGGGTGAGGGCTGCCGGACAAAGATGGCTATTCTAAAGGGTCACTCCCAGCTTGCTACTTCCCTTTGATGACATCTCGAAGACAGCAGCCTTCCTGTGTGCTTTTAGGGGCTCGTAGGCAGCTGCCTGGGGTGAGGCTGGCAGCTTTATCACTCACCTTCCCTGTGCAGAGACAGCGAGAAGAAAGCGCAGCTGAACAAGGCTGAGAGGGCATGAAATTGTGTTAAGCAACACTCATGACAATGACTGGATTTGCTATTTTGGAGTAAGTGACTAGATGGTTTTTTTTTTGCAATTGTAATTTTCCTGTGCTGTTAAGTGTAAAGGTGACCGCTCTGTGGTGGGCGCTCAGCAGTTTGAGCTCGACAGCTAATCAGGGTGATTCATTTGGTGAGGTGGGCAGGGAGCTCGGTTACAAAGCAGCATCACGTTCCTACCTCAATGAGAGGTAACACTACCCCCCCCTTCTTTTCTTCTTTTTGAAGGAAAGAAATTGATGTGCAGACTTTTCAGGAAACGTTGGTAAGATATGAAATTTTATTTGTCGTAGGAAATACAATCCATGGAACAAAACCAGTTCCCTTACTGAGTTTGCTGGCAGCCTTTTAACACATGATTCAGGCTGCTCTCAGCAGTGGGAGCAGAGCTTTGCCCATCCCGGTGCCAGCGGAGTGCAGAGGAACCTCTACCCCTTGCTAACGTCCGAGCCGACCAGAGGCCAGTCAGCAGTGGCTCCGTGTTACCAACTTTCCCCACAGGATGGCATCCATCAGTTAAAAACAAAATTTACAGCATGAGCAAAACTCACAAAAATAGAGATGGATTAAATTTTCTATTAGGCTTTACAATATTTAGGGTTTATTTTGATACTCATTTTTAACTTGATCATAGTGAGGGAGGGAGGTGTGTTTGCAGGAACCAGCACAGAACCAGAGGTGGAATTTGTGGTGTGTGCAGAGAGCAACGGACAGTTGCTGACACACACAGCTGAGCACTCGAGCCCCTGATCACCAGAGGGCTGTTTATGGAATTAATGTTTTCCTCGTCCATCAGAAGATTAGCAACTATCAGGAGATCAAATCAGAACAAGCAGAATCTCATGGCAAATTAGGAGCAGAGTACAAGATGATTTGGGATTTTGGTTTGATGATAACACTGCGAATATTTTATAGCATAAGAATGATACAAGATAATATTTTAGATAATATTTTAGCTATATCACATGGACCAACCCTGAATGTTTCTGATGGGGAAAAAAAAAAGTTCCAAACAAAAGGAGGATTTTTTCCAAGCCAAGACTTAGCCAGTGGGAAGGAGAACAAATGGGTTTGTCTTGAAGCTATCTGCTCCCAGCAAATATATTTTCAAAATTAGATTTATGTTACAGACCAACAAAAATAGCAGATGTTTCCTAAAGAGGATTTACTCACTGGAAAGTTAAGGATAGAGAAATGTTAATTGCACATATTAAAGGGTGTTGTTATTAAAAGCATGTGGGGAAGCTGGGCGGTTGGTAGAAACGGGACTCGGGGCACTAAGAAGCTCCCTCAGGACACCCTGGGCATCTCTGCAGAATCTAAGTCTCCTACAGGTTGTCAGATGTCTTTCCACTGCAGGGGGCTTCCTCCAACCTTTCAAAACCCCTTACAGGGAATGGCTGCTGTGTCCCTGGGGATCACCCCCCGTGTCCACCTTTGAGACTCTAGGTGAGCTTGCTGTCTTTTCATCTGTTACGTCTCTCAGCCTTTATGGCTAAACTCTCAGCCGCACTTCCCCATGACTTTGGAAGAGACACTGAAGTCTCCCTGGAGATTTATTTCCTCACGAGGGAAAGTCAAGATACAGTTCATTTTTCCTGCTACCGACTGCCGATTGTATTTCTGTTACCAACTGTCTCAAAGTTCCATTTTTGTGTGTAGGCAAAGGAGCTTTTCTGCATGTTCACTTGTGCTGGGATCTCACATAAAGCTCACAGAAGGCAAGGCTGTTGTCCCCAGCTCACATAGCTCTCGCCAACCTAGGCATTTCTTAAAAAAAAAAAACAAGCAAAACAAACAAACAGAAAGAAGCTACTGATTATAACATCTTGGTGTCTGAAGGAGTCCCAGTTGCTGATACAGCAGGCTGCACCTGGCTTATTAAATAAGAATCTTTTGGGCGGACTTGTTTAAAGTACTGGAAACTGTAAGCCATCTGTGGCAATGCTGATTCATTGTGGGCCTGAGAATCTGTATTTTAATCTTTTCCTCCAAACCTTATGGTTTTGCTAAGCAGAGGTCAATCGAGCATTGTACCAGCATGCGAATCCTCCCTCTCTACATCTGGAAATTCATTAATTCTTGAAGAGTCCTACAGAACGTCGGTGATAAATTGGAATTGAACTGTTCTGTTTCTTGGTTGGAAACTGTAATAATCTTTCTACACATGTTTGTGTTTCCTCTTTGTACATTTCAGTACTTGACACAGAAATCTGTGAATACAATGTGTTTTAAATCACTTTGGACAGAATTTTGAAAACAGGCTTAGGTACACCTGGGCATATTCTTAGGTGTGATTATTTGCAGAGTGGAATCTCCTCTGGCCACGTCAGCAACGCCTTCATCTTTCCAAGCTACCAGCCATGGTTCTTTGATGGCATTCTGTTAGACAAAGAAGAGGAAAAAAATCCTGTCTTTTTTCTTTACCTTTTTTCTCTGATATCATCAATATGTAAAACCCAAGGCATAAAAAGGCCTCTGACATCTTTGTTAGTAAACAAACAGAGCAGCTGCAATTCCTTTTACAAGAAGGTGTGCTCTGGAAGGCTTTCTCCCCCAACTTTGTCTCCTCCAACCTGACAAGCTGATTGCAGAGGCCGATGAGAACGTCTGTGTCTCCTTCGGGGCGAGACCATTTGCCTGGCATCTGTGCGGGTGGCAGCAGTCCTGGGCAGCTCAGCCATCCTTCTGTGAGAACAGCTCAGATGATCAAGCGGCCCAGTTAGAAACAGAAGAAAACATCTCACTTTGGGGGACACCAGCTTACTTGACCGACTGTGGCGTCATTAGATTGGCAGGGGCAGCAAGGAGAGGTCGTGGTGGCTGAGAGGATATGGAGGGAGTTCATGTTTCCTCAAGAGGCAAGAAAACACTCTTTTTGTTTTTCCCTTTTGTTGGCAAGTAGTTGATCTTAAAAATAAGAAACCTCATTCACAGACCATTTTCTAGACTTGGTTAATATTTTAAATTATTTTGAGAGACATTACCCACATTTAATATAAATACCTACAGTATTTAAGGTATCTCCAGAACTTACTTCCAGCCTATGCATTCAGGTAGGGCATTTGAATAGTTTTATTTTGGGTTTATTCACTCATAGCCTCAGGTCCCTGACCCTCTGCAAATGTTTTGGGTTATTTCTTACGTTCTCAGGAGGTACTTTATACATCCTCACCAACACATTTCCTCGCAGCTGGGCTCATGGTGCTTGCCTTTTCTGCACAGCCTTTCTCTTCCTCAGTCAGACATTACTGTAACCTGGTCAGTTTTCAAACTCTGTCACTGATCCTAGGCATTGTCACTGACTGACTGGCGCCTTATTGATTCTGTGTCTGATCCAAAGTGGAACATCTCTCTCTCGCCCCACCCCTTTTTGTGACCATACTTTGTCACCAGGTCCACATTTCAAATAGTCCCTCTTGAAAATTGATGTCATCATCTTTCTTGGGAAAGAGACTCTTGTTTTCTTCAAGCCCCCTCTTGACCTTGCCCAAGCTACTTTTGGGCCAACAATGAATGAGAATTAACAGATAACAACACTAAATTCCAGACCACGAAAACTCAACTGCAAGGAGAACCAGACTCTAGCATAGGCAGACTTCAGAATTAGTTTTCTTCGTATATTCGGGGTTTCAGGAGAGCAGAAGATGAAACACACCTCTTGTCCTCTTAACCTAGGTCTACCAGCCATCGCCCTGCAGCCCTTCATTCCTGACCATTTAAACTTGAGAGACAAGACCAGTAGTGACAGACATATATCCTCAGCTCGCAGGGATCACAGGCCTGTTGGAAGGGCACAGACAATCAGCAGTTTTCATGATTCTATTTTTTTTTTCTTTATTGATTTTAGAGAGAGAAGAAAGGAGAGGGAGAGAGAGATAGAAACATTGATGAGAGAGAACATCGATTGGCTGCTTCCTGCATACCCCCACCTGGGTTTTGGCCCACAACCTGGGCATGTGCCCTGACCGGGAATGGAACTGGCGTCCTCTTGGTGCATGGGTCAATGCTCAACCACTGAGCCACACAGGCCAGGCTCCATGAATCTATTAAGTTTTGCTGTATCACAGATCACCCTGAAATTAATAAGATAAAACAACAATCATTTATTTATATTATAATTTTGCAGGTCAACAACTTGGACTGGGCTTAGCTCGGAGGTTATTCTAGCCTTAGCTGGGCTTATTATATGTATGTGGTGAACTCTCAGGTTGACTAAGAGCTGGGTCATCTAGGATAACCTCAGCTAGTGGGGCTCATTTCTGTTCCATTTGATTGCTCATCCTTCAGTGAGCAGCCAGGACTTATTTCCATGATGTCTTCTGGGATTTCAAAAGAAATTGAGGAGTATTCAAGACTTCTTAAGTTCTAGGCTTGAAATTGACACATTACTGCTTCTACTGTATTCTGTTGGCCAAAGCACATCAAAAGGCAGGTGTAGCCCTGGCTGGTTTGACTCAGTGGTTAGAGTGTCGGCCCACAGACCAAAGGGTCGCAGGTTCTATTCACAGTCAAGGACACATACCTAACTGGGTTGCAAGTTTGATCCCTGGCCTCTGGGGCTGTGCAGGAGGCAACCAGTTGATGTGTCTCTCTCACATTCATGTTTCTCTCTCTCTCTCTACCTCCTTCTTTTCCACTCTATCTAAAAATCAATGGAAAAAATCCTCAGGTGAGGATTAACAACAACAAAAATTAATAATAATAATAATAATAATAATAATAATAGTAGGTACAAACTCAAGGGGAGGAGAAACAGTCTCCCTCTTGATGGGAGAAGATATGAATTCAATTACAAAAGCTTTGAATTTGCAGTGAGTAAAGCATTTTGTCATTTTTTCAACTTACTTCAAAACGTGTTCTAAATAGACCTATATGAATTATTCTGTGGATTGATTTCTAAGTTGAAAAACCCTCAACTTCTGTTATTTTTATTTTGTTTGTTTGTTTTTGTAAGTGTAACTCTGAGTACATTTGTATCTCTGAGAGCCTAGGGGGTGATTTTGCTTAGACCTCATCTTGTAATTTATTGTGTAAAGCCACATGATTGTAGAGAGAGGTTCAGAAATAAATAAGAGAAAAAATAAAAACAAAAGTAGTACATTCGTATCTCATACAAGCAAAAGATCAGGACATGAAGAAAAACATTACTTAATGGAGGAAATTACAAGGATAAAAGTTATTGAGACCTTCATGTCTTATTTGAGCAAAAGAAGGGAGACTAGCTGTTCTTGGCCATTTGGGAGAGTAGTATTTACTAGTTTCTCCTGCTTTGCTTTCCTTCTTTTACCCCTCTAGGCCCAGGGCTCTTCATGTTTTTGTTCTTCCACTTTACCTGTCCTGCAGACTCTCAAATCCCCATCAGGCCTATCATCAGTTGTTTCTTTCTTTTCTTTTTTTAAATCCTCACTCGAGGATATTTTTCCACTTATCTTCAGATAGAGAGGGAGGGAGGGAGAGAGAGAGAGAGAGAAACATCAACGTGAGAGACACTCCCGCACGACCCCAACCAGGGCCGGGGACGGAACCGCAACTGAGGCACGTGCCCTTGACCAGAATCAAACCCGCAACTCTTTGGTCTGAAGGCTGACGCTCTAACCGCTGAGCCAAACCGGCCAGGGCATCAGTTATTTCTTATACCCAAGTTTCTAGGTACAAATGGAGGAAGTGACGTCACTGGGCAGATGGGTCATTACTGAGTTCTAAACTTTGTGTTAGAATCCTTTCGTGTTTAAGTCCCTCTCTTTCCCCCATCAACAATCCCATAATCCCACCTGTATCCTTATTCTCTTATCTCACTTTCTAAAGAGAACCAATGATATCAGGCAGCATGTTCTTAACCACCTTCTCTCCACTAATAAAATGATCTGAATAAGCTCGAACTCTTCTACCGTCTTTCTCATTCAGTGTAAGAAGAGTCTCCTCTTTCCCATAACAAGCAAACAACATTGCTGAGTGTTGACACTCATGAGAGGCACAGGTTCCTGAGCCAGACTGCCTGTGTTCAAGTTTTGTCTCTGCCTCAGATTAGCTGCCTAACTTCACTTAGGTCTCAGCTTTCTCATCTGTAACAGAGGCATTGTTAGGTAGAGTGTGAGAATGTAATGGGACGTTCCCATTGACTGCATCATATCTGACACATAGTTATCAAGAGACACATCTAGTCCCAGCACCTGGGCCCCGAATTCCATCTCCCTATTTTCAGGAAATGTACTCATTGAATGTGATGACTGTTTTCTCTATAGACAATCTTTATCTTCCTTACTGGCTCATGTGTGCTCTATATTTTTACCTTTTTCCCCCCTTCATTCTTATTTTGAGACTTTAAGTGACAAGTCATCCCTTTGGACAATGCTAGGTTGATGTTTTTTTAAAAAAGGAAATACATTAAATATTTTAATTTGATGTGTCCTGATCTCTTTAGGCATTTGCTTTGTCTTTCTCCTTTTCTTCACAGCCATTTACGTTTGATAGAGCTAGTTGTATCTTTCTTTTCTATTTCTGAACCAAGTATACACTTATAATCTATCAGTAAGATTGGTCAGCTTTGTTCCAAACGGAATATTCTAAATTCATTGGCTCCCACATGTGGGCGTGGCCCTTCTCATGGCAGAAGGAAAGAGGAGAAGGCTAAGCTGAATCACATAACTGCATGTAAAAGTTTTGTTTGGATCTGACAAACAACATTTCAGCTCACATTTCATTGGTCAGAGTCATATGATCAGATTGAAGTCAGTAAGATGGGAAGTATAATTCCACTCATAGAAAATGGATAAGCAATGGAAGTGGTGGTGGGGATTGATGTACGATGTTCGGTAGTACAATTTACCACGTCGTTCCACCAAAATACGGTCTTGATCTGCACCTAAATGATCACTTATTCACTAAATTGCAGGGCTTGGTAGTGTGCACACTTGAATTTGAGTCCTTGTTACGCCAATTATTCATTGCAATTTTATCCTCAGTAAGCCTCAGTTTCCCTATTTGCAAATAGGGGTTATAGTTTCTAGTTCATAAACAACGATTTTGGAGTGCTGAAATATCATATTTAAAGCACTTACATAAATGTTAACTATATGATCAATGTTATCACCACTGCCGCTGTCCTGTAGCAGGGAGCAGTGTGAGCTACATCGGAGACTGAGGAATGAAAGCTGAAATTCATCCTTTGGGAAGGGGAAGCGAGTGTTACCCTTGTTTCGAGAAGGACTGCCTTAGAGAGCCTTTTGAATTATACAGATATGAAATCTCAAACACACTGAGATATTTGATATTAGAATACTGTAAGATAATGTAAAACAAGTTTTTTTTTTCCCTTATGGGTAGTGGGTATCATTGTAGAAATTAGTATAATATTAACTGAAGGTTTGTTAGTGCGTCTTCTTTTTTGTCCATATAGGGAGTAAGGGGTCCAGGACTTACGGGGAGAAGAGAGAAAAAGAAAAATTCTGTTTATTGCTTTATATATTTGTTTACTAATTCTTTCATATATTCATTCATTCATTCATTCATTCATTCATTCATTCAACAGATATTTACAGTGCACTGTGGTAGGCTCTGGCACAATGTACAATAATAATGTACAAATCCCCAGATATGGTCCCTGCCTTCTTAGATCCTTCAAATCGACCTTGGAGATGAAGCAGATCAGAGATTTGACCATAGCAAATAAAGTGGCTCAGAGACGCACATGACAGAAGCCAGGGCAGCAGTCTGGAGGGAGAGATGACCGATGGCAATCAGAAATGAATTGTGGTGTGTACTCAGACTCACTGGGGACTCTCAAAGCACTGCAACAACAGAAACCACAAATTAGGATACAGGACACAAGGCAGGGTAACAATTTGGACCTTTATCATTTGTATACTAAAGGAAAGGGTGATGCAGAAACTTACAGTTATCGGTTTACTTGTTTACCTTCCCTTTCCTCCTCCATTCCCTACCCTCCCACCTAAACCAGACTTGAGACAGTATCTTTCATTTCTTTTGTTACAATGTCCTAATGTCTAACTAGTTCATGGGCATCCTAGCATGTGTTTGAAAATTGTTTTCTCTAAGAACAAATACATTAGTCACCTGGGTCAAAGCTTTTGTCAAGCTCCTGGATGTCTTTAGATATCAAAGAGTTTGGGGAATTTAGAAAAGGACGTACTGTGAATTTGAGACTTTGAAAAATGTGGCAAGAAATTGAATGTCTGAAGTGAAAGGGATGGAATGTGGTGGAGTCCTTGACTATGCGTTTCCTATAACAGAATGGTGGAGTCCTTGACTAAGCGTTTCCTATAACAGAATCGTTCCCTAACAGCCGTAGCTAGCATTTATTGAGCATTACCTTGCAGAAGTCACTCATCTAAATATTTCACCTCCTTACACTGCTTGGGCATGAACCCTGATAGATGAAGGTTGTGATATCATGTCATAGAGTACAAAAAGTCACAAATACTTAAGTGAGAATCAAAGGAGGTAGATTTTTCCATCCCCTTTCCTGGAAATCTATTTTGTAATGATTATAGGTAAACAGACTCTGTTTCCCAAATTTTGACTAGGAAGAGCCAAAATATAGACTAACACAACATATCTTTTTTCTTTTCTTTCTTTAAAAATTTATTTTTTCCATCATCATTTATTCCCTCTGTGCCCTCTTCCACCTCCACAATGCCCCCTCTCCCCGCAAGAACTAAGGCTACATATGAATGGAATAGAATATATATTGTCCTTGATGGCGTCCAGAAATTGGTGGAATGCAATTGTCAGAATTTACAGACACTAGGAAGAAATTGTACCCTTTTTCTCTGGGGGAGAAGGAGTGAGAGGAAAGAAGGCGTAGGAAGGGATATGCAGTGACCTCTGGCTTGAAAAAGGTAACTAGCTTATGCTCCCTGTGGGGTTGCTGCAGGGGGACGGGCTGTCTCTGCAGCAGAGGATCTCAAGTGGCTCCCCAGGCCTGTTCTGGGATCTGCTCTTGGGCTTTCATGAGCATTTTTAGTGATGGAGGTTGCATTTATTTATATTTTTATAATATTTATTCTTAGGAGATGGATACTGCACACTATGTTTAATCCCGGAATTTATGGATTTTGGCTGATACATCAGCTCAGATGTTGTCTCGTAGACATAAGCCCTGAGACCATGAAGCATGATGTAGTATTACAAGGCAGTAATTATTTGCTCAACCGTTTACAATTGTTTTCTCAGGAGGTGGCCTCTTTGGCTCTCAAGGAAATGACAAAACATCCGTGAGGTTTCAGTGCAGGGGCTTGGAGGAAACTTGGAATCCAACACTCACTAACTGACGGGGATATTCTAAGCTGAGACTCCAATCTGAGATTCTCCTGAGGTACTTTGGATGCTTTGTTTAACAAAAGCAAACTGTGAGTCCATATTATTCATTACCATATTCATAAGTAGGCTATTTAGTAAGACAGTGTGGAGATAATAACAAAAACAAACAATGAATGAAGCTCATGTCAACCTTTCCAGCATATACAGTATATTAACTCATTGTTCGTCTGGAATCGACAGTTTAAAATTAATGAGCATATGCTCTTGATTGCCAGGTAAGAAACTTAAGAAATTGGAACCGTGTAGCCAGATTTCCCATGAGAGCTCTTCCTGCAGGAAAATGCTAGATTAAAAATAAAAAATGTTGAATTAAAATTTATTTTAAGTGGATTTGAACCTCCAAAATATATCCCACGTGGTTCTCTTGCTTGAATATAATAACTCGTACTAAAGAAAGTACCAACAGTCTTTGCCAGTATGTCTCCATTCTCTGTTTTTTTGTATCTCTCATATTTTATGACATCACAATTAGAATCTGAAGTCAAGATTGCTAGTAATAATCTGGCTTGCACTTGCCTTTCTATTCTCTTTTATTTATATCCTCCTTTGTGCTTCAGAGTATTTGGGTAATTCCTGCACACGCTGCTGCCATTTATAGCTCTCCAAATAGAAAATAAACCTGATTTCAAAACAGCTGAACTTGTTTCTCCTTGGTGGGGGAACTCATAGAAACATTGATTCGAAAGATAAATTAAGATCTGTTGAAAGAGGAGAGTATTCTCTTAGTTCGTCAGAGAGAGAACGATTTCACTCAGGCTGAAGAACAGGGAGAGGCAGGTTTGCTGATGGTGTTCTGAGGAGGGACATTAGCACCGCATTTTCACAGGCATAAGACTTTTCATTCTTATTCTTAGAGAGAGCTCTGTGAATGGTAGAAGCCACACAAAACCTAGATCCACCTCTAGAAGCAGTGTTTGAATGATCAGTGTTCTTAAAAAAAAACATATCCAAGTTGAACTGATTGGGGTGAAGAGGCCAGATGAACCAGTGGCAAGTTCCAAAGCACTGAATATATGCAGAGTACAATATTTACAAAATTTCAGAATTCTTGTTCCATTAACATTTACTTTATCTATACATAGATATTTGAATATACTCAAAAAGCCTCCTTCTGAAGTAATTTAAATATCCTCCCTTTTTAATATTGTGAATTTGATTTGTCAATCCTTTTAGTTATAGTTGTCAAGGGAAAGTTAAATGCCAAGAATCCCAGCCTATGGAGTCACTATTGAAGACTGCTCTAACATACGCCTGGAAGGTATCTTCCTTTTCATTTTTAAAATTTATTATTATTTTTTTACTTATTATCCATAGGTATGGAGTACATGCCTGGGTTCCGATGAACATCATATAAAATATGGATTAAATCCTAATAAAACAAGTCCTAATCAGTGAGCCTATTTCTTGCAATTCCCCCTTTTTTTCCAAAAAAATTATCAGATATTCTACAGTCTTGAAAGTGAAGACTCTGGTTGTGTCATCATCATCATCATCATCACTGTTGCTACTCCTATTGATTCTGTAGTTTCTGCTTTTTTAGTAGTAGTTTTCCCCCATTACTTTTTATTGTAGCAAAATACACATAACATAAAATTTACTATCTTAACCATTTTTAAGTGTACAGTTCAGTGCTATTAAGCACATTCATGTTGAATCTATCACCACCATCCATTGCCACCAACACTCCCCATTCAACAATAACACTCATGACCCATTCACTTTCCTTACTTCTTCTTCTTAAAAAAAAAATCCCTTATTCCTTCGCATGAGCATTCTTTTTTTTTTCTTTATTGATTTTAGAGACAGAGGAAGTGAGAGGGAGAGAGAGATAGAAACATCAGCGAGAGAGAACATCAATTAGCTGTCTCCTGCATGCCCCCCACTGGGGATTTGGCCCACAACCTGGGCATGTGCCCTGACCAGGAATCAAACCAGGACCTCTTGGTGCATGGGTCGACGCTCAACCACTGAGCCACACCGGTTGGGCCACACCAGCATTCTATTCTCTGTTAATATGAATTGGAGTTTTGTGGGTTTTTTTTTTTTTTTTTATTCCATACATAAGTGAGATCATGTAATAGTTGTCATTTTGTCTGGATTATTTTACACACACATCACATTTTCTTTATTCCATTCACTCATTGATGCACATTTTGTTTGTTTTTATGTCTTGACATTTTGAAATAATTCTACAATGATCATGGGGGCACAGATATCACTTTGAGATAGTGATTTTCTTTTCTTTGATTGCATACTCAGATATGGGATTGCTAGATCATATGGTAGTTCTATTTTTAATTTGTGGAGTTACCTCCATGCTGTTTCTCATAGAGGCTATATTAATTTACACTACTTCCAATAGTGCACAAGGGTCTCCTTTTTTCCACATCCCTGCCAATACTTGTTGTCTTTTGACCTTTTGGTGATTGTCATTTTAACAGGTATGGGGTAATATCTCATTGTGGTTTTAATTTGCATTTCTCTGATGATTAGTGATGTTGACCATCTTGTTATATAATTGTTGGCCATTTATATGTCTTCCTTGGAAAAATGTCTACTCAGGTTCTTTGCCCATTTTTTATTTAGGTTATTTTTTATTTTTATTTATTTATTTGCTATTGAGTTGTAAGAGCTCCTTATATAGTTGGGGTATTAGCCTTTTGTGGATATGGTTTGAAAATATTTTCTCCTTTCTGCTGGTTGCCTTTTCATTTTGTTAATTATTTTCTTTGCTGTACAGACAATTTGGGTTTGATGTAGTCTCACTTATTTATTTTTGCCTTTGTTGCTTGTGATTTTGGTGTCAAATCTAAAAAATCATTGCCAAGACTAATGTCAAGGAGATTTCCCCCTATATTTTGTTCTAGGAGTTTTATGGTTTCAGTTCTTATGTTTAAGTCTTTAATCAATTTTGAGTTGATTTTTCTGTATAGTGTAAGATAAGGGTCCAATTTTATTCTTTTACATGTGGTCATCCAGCTTTCCCAGCACCGTTTATTGAAGCGATCATTCTTTCACCATTGTGCATGCTTGGTGCCTTTGTCAAAAATTGTATGTTGACCACATATATGTGGGCTTATTTCTGGACTCTCTATTCTGTTTTATTGGTCTATATGTCAGCTTTTAATGCCAATGCCATTCTGTTTTGATTACTATATAATATAGTAATCAAATATTACTGTATAATATAGTTTAAAATCAGGGAGTGTGAAACCTCCAGCCTTTCTTGTTCAATTGTTCTAGCTATTCAGAGTCTTTGGTGGTCCATACAAATTTTAGGGTTGCTTTTTATATTTCTGTGAAAAATGCCATTGGAATTTTGATAGGAATTGCATAGAATCTATAGATTTGTTTTGGGTAGAATAGACATTTTAACAATATTAATTATTCCAATCTATGAACACTAAATACCTTTTCATTTGTTTGTCCTTCTTTAAATTCTTTTATCAGTGTTTTATAGTTTTCAGTGTACAGATCTTTTACCTCCTTGATTAAATATATTTCTAAGTATTTTATTGTTTTTGATGCTATTGTAAATGGGATTGTTTTCTTAATTCTTTTTTATATAGTTTGTTGTTCGTGTATAGAAACACACCTGAGTGTTGCATATTGATTTTGTATCCTGCAACAAAATTTATTTATTATTTTTAACAATTTTTTGGTAGAATCTTTAGGGTTTTCTCCATATAAGAGCATGCCATCTGCAAACAGATATAATTTTATTTCTTCCTTTCTGATTTGGATGACCTTTATTTCTTTCTCTTGCCTGATTGCTCTGGCTAGGACTTCTAATGCTATGGTTGAATAGAAGTGGTAAGTGTGGGCACAATTGCCTTGTTCCTGATCTTAGAAAAAGCTTTCAGCTTTTTACCATTGAGTATGATATTAGCTGTGGGCTTATCATATATGGCCTTTATTATGTTGATTTTTTCTGTATGTATCTTGTTAAGAGTTTTATTTTTATGAATGGATGTTGAATTTTGTCCAATGCCTTTTCTGCATCCATTGAGAGGATTATATGATTTTTATCCTTCATTGTTAATGTGGCATATTACATTTATTGATTTGCAGGTGTTGGACTATAATTGTATTCCAGGGATAAATCCCACTTGATCATGACATATAATTCTTTTAATGTGTTGTTGAAATCTGTTTTCTGTATTTTGTTGAGGATTTTTGCATTTATGCTCATTAGAGATTAGCCTGAAGTTCTCTCTTTTTATGTAGTGTCCTTGTCTGGCTTTGGTATCAAAATAATGTTGGCTTTATAAAATTAATATGGAAGTGCTCTCTCCCTAGCAGTGTTTTGGAAGAGTTTGAGAAGGATTGGTATTAATTCTTCTTTAAAAGTTGGGTAGAATTCACCAGTGAAGCCATCTGGTTCTGGGCTTTTCTTTGTTAGAAGATATTGATCACTGATTCAATCACTTTACTCTTATTGATTTCTAAGGTTTCATATTTTCATGATTCAGTCTTAGTAAGTTGTATGTTTCTAGAAACATATCAGTTTTTTCTAGGTTATCCAATTTGTCAGCATATAATTGTTCATTGCAGTCTCTTATGATCCTTTGTGTTTTTCTTCAACAAAATAAGGCTATTTTATATATTTAAAAAAACATTTTGCTTTTATAAGTTTCAGCATTAAGGTGGAAATAAAAGAAAACTGAGGGTGAAAGGTGAGGGAATAAAATGTAACCATAAAGAGCTCATTAACCTAAGAAGAACTGAGAACGGTCAGGCAGATGACCTTATTACCAGCATCTGTCACTTACCCATGAAACAATACTATTGTGTACACTACATTTTTGTTAAGAGAAAAAGGTTTACTTTTTAAAAGTGATTCTATAAAAGTCACTATAAACAAGAGCAAATTGTCTTGCTGCCATTTACCATCAAGAAGTATTTCTTTGTTGTTGAAAGAGCTTGTCTAGCTCATTTTTTCTTCTTCTTTTTTTCCTATAGCTGGTGTAAAAAGTTAGGCACATTAAACATGCATTGTGTTTGGGAACTTGCAAACAAATGCTTGTATTTATAGCATTCTATTTCAATTCTCCTGATTGTTCAGCATAATTAAAATAAAGCCCTCAAACACAAACAGCTTGTCAAACACTCTGGAAGTTTCTCCTGACTCAGGCCTTCAGTGGCAAGAACACATTATAAACACTATAGGCGCTCTCCATTTAAGGGAATAAGTGCTCCAGGAAAGTTAACCTTAAAAAAAAAATCTTTAAATAAATTGAGTCATGCTTTTCCCTGTACTTGTATTTCCATAAAGAAAATATGTAGGACCTGTGCAAAATAGTAATGCAAGGATGATTGTGATGCTCACACGGTGGCTTCTGGGGGATTAGCAGTCAAAGCATCATGAATTATTGCACACTGAAACTACACATAGGAATTTAAACTGTTCCAGAGCACCTCCAAGGAAGCAAAGGACTTATGAAATGATGCATGTTCTGGACATATCAGTTTCTGAACCTTTTTGCCATGAAGTCCTAGGTACAAGTCTTCTTAACTGAAGTGGTTTATAGAAGAGGTTTACAACAGGCTCTACTGATTGTGTCTGGTGCTATTGATAAGAACTTGAATAAGGACTTGTCTCAACTGACACTATAGTTGCCAATGCACTAAAGGCCCTGCAAAAGCCACTGACAAAATTACCTGCTTGAGGGTACCAGAAGGAACCACCATTGGAGGCTGCAGTGGGGGAGGGTTGTGAGGGGGAGGTCTTCCTTCTCTGATATGCCAGAGTAAGTAACTTTAATCAGTGTGGAAAAGGTGGGGAAGGAAACACATTGTTCTTTCAGGATTTTCTCATAAGAAAGTATGATTAGTTTCCTATCAGAAAAGCTAATAAAATGTTCAGAAATTTGGGGAAGAGGCTAAGACAGGCATTGAAATTGAACTCTTTTTCACCCCTTGGAATTTCCGTGAAGTACATAATCTTGGAAAGAGTTAATAAAACATTGACTAATAAAGAATGTATAAGCTACAGACAATGAACATAGAAGCTAGAAATATAGAGAATGGGTTAGTTAACAATACATTGATTCTGTTTTTATTTTTAATTGATTGGTCCTAGAACCTAAATTCTTATGAATATTTCTTTAAAAATTACCAGAGAAAAATAAAATGAAATCTACATTCTATTCACTTGTCACAAAGAATTTTATTACTTTAAGTTGCTAATGCCATTTATCTCAAAGAGGTGTGCAGATGTCCCTGAAGGTCCCATTTTTCAGTGACAGAATATAGTCATAAAGCCGACTTTTCTATTTGTGGTTAGATGCCAAAATGCTGAAATAGACTACAATAAAATGTGTTTTGTTCCTAGAAAACTAGGCAGCTTGTGAGACTTTTTACATAGTACATTTTTTTTTTCTTCTCTCTTCAGGGATTTTTCTCAAGCTGAATTCTCAACTGGTTCATACTGAACAGATCTCAGTGAATTATACCACTCTCTAGCTTGTTGGTGCATTTAGAAGACAGATTCTTATTTGACATCTTCTTCTTCATTCTCCATATTATATTTACCACTAATTTCTCTTAATTCTACCTCCCAAATGTGCCTCAGCGTACACCCTTATATCCACCTCTACTGCCACCGTCCTAACAAAAAGAAACATTATCCCTTGCGTGAACCGTTGGAGGAACCTCAAATTCATCATTTCATTTTCTCTCTTGAACTTCTCCAATCCATTTTCTAGAGAACAGACAGATCATTATTTTTAAATCATCAGCTGAATCCCATGCTATTTCTCAGCTTAAAAATTTGAAGTGGCTTTGCATTGCACTTAGAATGAAATCTGAACTCCTTGTTTTCAGCTACAGAATCCCAGTTGAAATATCTTCCCAATTAAGATTATATGTGATGGATAATTTTCATTTACTTTTTTAGATTTAGGTATCTGAGCGGGAGCAAAATGAGGTCAAGACTGCAGCCGCACCAGCTCCTTTCAGGTGGACATCATCACATTCTCATAACTGCCCACTCCCCGGCCCTTTCAGGCCCTGAAGTGATAGTGGTTCTCCACAGTTGTTAGCTCAGGAGGAACTGCCTCTTCCCTCATTTGTTTCTCTATGTCCTGCCCGCTCCTTTGTACGTAGTCCTTTATCAAACTTTTCACAAGTTAGCTTGACTGCTTGTGCCATCTCTGTTAGGAACACGGCTGATACAGTATCTGGGAGTGGAGGTGGCCTGAACAATTGGTTCTTGGATTGAATAGCTTGACACATTTATGGAACACAGATAATCTTTTGGTTGGAAGAAAAGGGACATTAGTAATCCATGGCTTTCAGCATCTTTATGGTACTTAAAATTTCACTCAAATGGCACAGGCTTGAATACAAGTAGAAAGCAAGGGGGTGTGATCCAGTGCTGTGACCCCTGGTCCCACAGAAGCAGCAGTGACTATAAAGACTGTGGATCAGCTGGATGCTTCTGAAGACCCTGAAGATCATACAAGGTAAAAGGGACAAAGTCAGAGTCATAAAAATACAGCCCAGATTATGGAATAGGAATCAGAAATCTTCAAGGGCATCTTTGAAGGATTCCTTTTTACCCTGTAAGAGGGAATAAGACTCCTCTTGAATAAAACTTTTAATGGCTGTGGCTGGGTGAGATATCCCACAATGAAGTACCAGTTCTCTTGGGCACCCACTGCCACTATCCTTCAAGGCTCCTCTGCCCATAATAAGAGTTTGATGCCAACATAGATCAGATGAAGATATGCAAAGCCTGCTCTGGAAGAGTGCAGTGTGTACACCGAAAGGGCTGTAGAACCACAGCAGTATGTATTAGCAGTAATCAGGAGCATGTATAAGTAAGGTGTGGATACAATGGGTGTTATTTAATTAATTTCTTTTTTATGCCATGGCCAATGTGTGGCTAAGATGAATTTTGCTCAAAAAACTTCCTCTAGCTGGTGTGGCTCAGTAGTTGAGCATCATCCCATGCACCAAGATGTCACCAGTTCAATTCCCAGGGTTGTGGGCCCAATCCCCAGTGGGGGCATGCAGGAGGCAGCCAATCGATGTTCTCTCTCATTGATGTTTCTATCTCTCTCTCCCTCTCCCTTCCTCTCTCTCTAAAAATCAATAAAGAAAAAAAAATTAAAAAAGAAACTTCCTCTAGATCTGTTGGGAAATTTATTATATATTTCGGTAATAGAAAACATTAACATACATACACTACAGTAGTTTTTATTTTATTTGAAATCTTTATTGTTGAAAGTATTACAGATGTCCCTCCTTTTTCCCCAACAATGGGTGTTATTTGATTGGATAAAAATGACTGATTGGATAAAAATAACTGATATGCACATATCCACAAAAGTTACAGAATTTAATGTGTTAGTTTAAGCACCTAGAAGTGATTTTAATCAATTAGGTTGGCTAATTACAGGCTAGAGACATTGGTGGCCTACCATCAAAATCATTTAATGCTTATTGGATTCCACATACGAATGGAATCATATGGTACTTGTCTTTCTCTGACTGGCTTATTTCACTTAGCGTAATGGTCTCCAGGTCCCAGCAGGGAGATTACCAGAGGGTGAGGGGGTTGAGGGAGGTAGTAGAAGAGGGAATAGGAAGAATAAATAGTGATGAAAGGAGACTTAACTTGCGGTGGTGAACACACAATGCAATATACAGATGATATATTATAGAATTGCTCACCTAAAACCTATGCAATTTTATTAACCAATGTCACCCCTATAAGTTTTTAAAAATGGCATTTCCTTTAAAAATTAAAAAAATAATAATGCTGGAATTTTCCTGGCATACTGCAGAGGAAGGAGTTAAAAGGCCTAGGGAGATAGCATATTAAATTCATTTAATATTGCAAACTGCTCAGATACTCCTCTAACCATACCTGTAATGAGGGCCAGGGATGCTTTCTCAACAAGGCTTTAAAAAAATGCCTTGGTGAGGAGTCACTAATGTTTTTGAAAAACTCTGTGGTGGCTGCACTCTGTAGTCTGGAGAGCATGGTAGGGATGCTCATTAGCTCATTGTTATTAACCAGATAAATCTCAACTTTGGGCTTTGTGGATTTCAATAATAGCTAAGCAGTAATATTCTGAATGACAGAATTAAAGAGCAGAGAATAAAACCCCACTTTCAATATCTCAATATTCTGATAGTACTCACTCTCATTGACATAAGGTTGTGAATCAAAAGCTCTGGAAATAAGAAATATATATTTATTTTTATTGATTTTGAACAATTTGGTGTTGTTTTTTTCTTGTGTCTTTTCAGTTATAATAATTCAAATTTTTTTTTTTTGCTGTTTGCTTTTTAGCCCTTAAGCTTTTTCTTAAAAACAAAAATCAATTTATAAATTACATTAATTTATATGTTAATACAATTTATATATTAATATAAATATACTCAACTGCAGCTAAAAGAGAGATGTAGGTAAGCATGTGGGAAAGATTAAGAAGATTTGCTCTGTAGAGCGTGGCTGGAAACCCACTGGTCAACTAGTCAAGGTGATTAGCTTATTACTTTTAGAATTGTCCTTCCTCTTTCTAAAAGAAAGGTGATGAGTTATTGCTCTCAGAGGCACTGTGTCCTCCAAGAACTCATAAATAATATTTAGTGGCTCAGTAATTGCTTTAGTCAGTTCCTTAAGTACCTTGGGATGTATGTTATTAAGATAGGATAATTGGATGGCATCCAGTTTTTATAAATGTAATATTTGATATGAAACTGTCCTGTTTTTACCACCCTATCACATATCTAATTATATAGTATTGGAAATTTTAAAAGAGTTGTTCTGTTAGTATCACTGGTGAATATTTTTTTCTTTTGCTATAGGCCTAGTAAAATAAAAGTAAATTTCAAGTTGATTTTTCAGGATTTCCAGGAAAAGAGAATATACATGTTAGGAAAACTACTCAAAATATGATATTATGAATAAGATTTTTGTAATTTATCCAAAATGTGAGTGAGTTTTTCATGACAATAGATTTTAATTCATAGGAAAACTCTCACCGGCTTGCTTGAAATTAAGTTTTTAGAGCTTAACATAATAGCAATAACAACAATGATGGCTAATATTTGTTGAGCTTCTTATACTAGGCCCTGTGTGTTAACTACTTTATATGGACGATCTCATTGAATCCTCAGATCAAATTACTCTCTATGTGGTGTTATATACAATTTCACAACTGAGGAAACTAGACTTAGAGAAGTCAGGTAAATTCCCCATAGTCATAAAGATAGTACAATTGGCTAAGTTGTTGTTACATATCATTGAATCAGTTATAACTCATGAGGACCTATGAATGAGTGATGTCCACAATGCTCTGTCCCAAACAGCCCGGCTCAGCTCCTGCAGACTTGTGCTTATGGTTTAGACAGGACTGAAACCCAGCAATGTTTAAATCCATAGTCTATACTAAACTGTCTCCCCATTGATGGCGCTTCTCTCTAATTACGGTGCTGGGGACATCAGAACTAGGAGTGACTGGCAGTAACATTTTAAAAAGGTTGTAAAATTAGGCATGAAAGGAAATTTAGAAGTTATTTAGCCAAACATCTTATTTTACTGATAAAAAATGAGGCCCAAATAGTATAATGTAGAACCCACAATACCTGGGTTCACCTCTTACACATTAAGGGAACTTAGGCCTCCTGATTCCTCAGTTTTCTCCTTTCTAAAATGGGAATGATAATAATAGAACCTTCCTCAAAGAGTCACTCCATGTTATATGTATCTAACTTGCCCTCTTTCTAAAATTTAAGAACAAGAGAATTCCTGAAGAGCAAGGCAGGGATGACAAAAACAGTTATCTACATATGTTAGCTTGTATTCCAATTCCAAGAAATATTAAGATAAAGAATAAGGACATATCTGGCCAGGAACAAATGTAGCAAAATAAAAAATTAGGTTAAAATTGTTAAAGGGGTGAAGGTTATATGTATTTTTTCTTGTGGTTTCTTGGAGCTAATTTGGAGACAGGAGGAGATTTACTCTCACTATCAGGATGCTACTTTAAAAGTAGCAGAAAACCCAACCAACATTCACTTCTCTAAACTAAACAGCTATTACTTTGGTTAACAAGAAATGCCAAATAAGCAGTTGCTGGCATTGGTTTATCTATTTAATCATGTCAGGATTGCTGTCCTGAAATTGTATTGGCTTTCCTCTCCTGGTCTCAAGATGGTTACCATAGGTCCAGAAATCATGACCTTGGGTAGGCATGAAGAAAGGGGGAAGGAATGAAGCAGCCTCCTCTGTCCCTTTTGTTACAATAAATGAAAGCCTTCTAAGAAAACCCCAGCACACCTGTGCCAATATTTCATTTACCAGAACCAGGGCCATTATGTTTTCAACTGGTTTTTCAGTGTAGGCAGGCAAAGGAGAGTAGAATTGGGAATAGATTTTGACTAGTCAACAGTATAATTTAGACTTATAATGATTATATGTTGACCACATTTATATATTTCCTGGGATATATATTAATGGAAATGGGGAAAGAAACTGCCATTTACAGAGTAACTATTAAGTTCTAGGCTGTATGTTAAGTGCTTTATGGTAATTATTTTATTTAATTCTCTAAGTACCTTTAATAAAATAGATAAACTGAGATTCAGAAAGGTGAAGCCTATTGCAAATATCTTATATATGATGTTCTTTGAACCTAAGTATGACTGACTTGAAAGTCTAATTTTACATTTGGAACATAAAAAAGTGAAGAGAGCTATGGAATAATAACCACAAGGTAGGGAATGCTTACTAAATGCCAGGCATCACAA
The DNA here is from genome assembly GCA_030848825.1 of Tadarida brasiliensis. Lineage (NCBI taxonomy): Eukaryota > Metazoa > Chordata > Mammalia > Chiroptera > Molossidae > Tadarida > Tadarida brasiliensis. The sequence continues at coordinate 86,350,164 of CM061260.1, read as the reverse complement.
AAGCTAACACATTTTAAAATAGATTTAATATTTATCCTCATAGCAATCCTGAGATATTTTTATCTCTATTTTATAGATGGGTAAATGGAGTCAGGGAAGTTGGCCAGCTTGTTCAAGTTTATTAAACACTTGAGGCTGGGTTGGTATCTAGGTATCATCTGAATCCAAATAATTTGCTCTCAACCATTAAAACAGATTTCTAGCCCTGGCCAGTTTGGCTCAGCAGTAGAGTGTCGGCCTGTGGACCAATGAGTCATGGGTTTAATTCCGGTTAAGGGCTTGGTTGCAGTTTGGTCCCTGGCCCTGGTAAGTCATGCGGGAGGCAACCAGTTGATGTGTCTCTCTCATATCGATGTTTCTCTCTCTCCCTCTGTCTCTCCTTCCCATTCTATCTGATGATAAATAGAAAAATATCCTCGGGTGAGGATTAAAACAAAACAAAACAGATTTCCATTTATCATCTATATTTAGGGGAGTATTGTCTAACCTCCCATCTTAACATGTGGTGAGTCTAGAAGTATACAGAGTCTAATAACCTGTATTATACTGTATAGGTGTTTCAAATGTACACTAGGGTTTTCCCCTACTTACCTGTTAGAAATGTCAGGATAAAGTCTCAAGCGAATGGTTTTAGAAATAGCTTAAGGTTGGAAAAGACAGTTAAATAGAGGAAATCACCTAGAAGCAACTCATTCTATCCCTTCTAACTACAGTGCCATTTTTCTTTATTTAAATATTTTAATGCAAATAAGACAAGAGAAAAAAAAACCCACAACACCTTAAGACCACTATTTTTTCACAGTTGAGTAGTAACTTTAACATTCTCTGGTGTATTAGAACATTCCAGAACCAGAGACTTTATGGAAGTGAGGAAAAATCAAGTATAAGGCACCGTCTTTGTTAATGATCAGATAATATACACTTAGCAGGAGACTGTATAGAAATGGAAGGATGAGAACTGATTTTCCCCAGTATAATTTCTCTTTAAATTAAAGATGCTTCAGAGGCAGTTATGAATGATTTCAGAAAGAGATGTTTCAGCACAGTTCCCTGAGCAGAATAACAACATTTGCCCCGTGGATATCAAATACACAAGAAAAAGCACCTACAATAGCTGACAGCAACCACCAAAGGAAAATAAATAAATAAATAAATAAATAAATAAATAAATAAATAAATAAATAAAAGCACAGGTGTGAGATTTTATTGCCAGCACAACTATAATGAGTTTATGAAATTAATTCTGTACCTCAAATATGGCCTGAACATCTGAATAATCTTATTTCTCAAGGTGTCTGTCAGTGGATCTGTTCAATACTCCTATGGTCCCTGCTTTGGGTGAACTTGTCCCCGTTAATGATCAGGAAAAGTGACTTCATGCAACACTAATCCCAAAGAAGAGATGATTAGGCATTTTGAATCTCTCTGGTTCCCTTCAGTTTAATAACCATTCCTTTCTGTAGCTTGAAGCTATAAATGTATGATATTATATTGTAATTTTTAACATAGTTTCCCCCCTTCTATCTATAGATAGACAAACACATACATATTAAATCTTTGTGTTTTTGGAACAATTCAAATATTTAAAACCTTATTCTGAGCTTCTAATAATGCTTTTAATAATAGCATGACTTCTTTATTCTAATGATAATTACTGCAAATAATAGTCACAACTAACATTTACTGAGTTATTGCTAAATGCTATACTCTAAATATTTCATAAGCCTAATCTCAGTTAATCTTCTCAGCAACTTTATAGACTATGTGGTCTTATTATGTTTTATTTTATAAATGAAAAAATGATCCCCAGAGAGATAGGTAACTTGCCCAAGATTGCATAGCTTGTAAGTGAAAAATGTATCTGAGACCAGAGCCTCAATACATAAGACAATGCTAGAGAAATCTAAATTGTACAGCTATCCAAATGTAGATCTCCCATTTTAAAATCATAAGACTACATTGAATTATAACAGTTTCCTCTTGGTAAAGTGGAAATAATTATGGACATTGCTCCTCACAGCTCATAGCAATCAATGCCTTTGTCATAGCTCGTGCTCCAGTACACGTGTGAGGAATGATTACATGAATCAGTAATAAAATACAGAGGAAGTGCTAATGCTTGAGTATTTTTAGAATAATTTTATTTATTATTTTCAGTCATATTCAAAGTAGTGAAACGTGGATGTTTGCTGATGCTACATAGTACGATTTCACTGTTTTGCATTGCTGACTGTTTATACATAGATCATTTGTGTTCCATGTTATTGTTTTATATTGAAAATGTATAATGTTTTGTACGACCTTTATCTGGGGTCAGCTTGGTTTTCTAGACAGAGACAGTCACTAAGGGGCACAAGATCAAAGCCATGAGCTGACTGAGCAGACAAAAACATTGACATGGAGGCAGGATAACCCCTCACAGAGACAGGCTGCTCTATTTGCTCGCTGTCCAGAAGAACAGCTTTATGAACCTGCTCCTCATAGCAATTTTCTCTTGCTTCAGGAAATCAGGTCATGGTCCCAATCCAACAGTGTGATTTTCACACGGATTTAAGCTGTCTTTGCCAGTGCTCCCACATTGTACAGGTAATAGAGAATTGACTAAAATGTATACATTTTCCTTTAGGGCAGCGGTTCTCAACCTGTGGGTCACGACCCCTTTGGGGATTGAACAACCCTTTCATAGGGGTCGCCTAAGACCATTGGAAAACACATATTTCTGATGGTCTTAGGAACCAAGACACTGCTCCTCTATCCGTCTCCAGGAGGGTCTGCCCACATACAGATACGCCCACATACGAGTACCCGGCGTGATGACATCATTGTGCCAACCCCATCACATATACCCCGTACAAATACAGGTGTATGTGACAGGGTTGGCGCCATAACGTACTTATGTGGACAAGTCACACATGTAGAGAGCAGCTACTGTGTAGAAAGCAGCTACTCTGTTAAGAGCAACTGCTGTGTTGAAAGCAGCAGTATTGGAGGTAAAATAACACTTCATGAATTATAATTACTGGGTAAATGTAAAATCATGTACTGTAAAATCATCAACTACTGCAAAAAAAAAAATATATCTGTACCATGGGAACTTAATCTGGATGCTGATCAGTCTTTTTATATTCAGCTGTGGTTGATGTGAATACTGCCCCCTTGTGATAGTAACAGGTATGTAAAAAAAACAACACAGAATAGTAAAATATAGGAAACTTTAACGAACTGTATTGACTAAACTATGCCATGTATCATCTTTTGTATTATTAAAGCTATTGTTATATATTATTTTCATTAGCAAACCATCCCATGATAATGGATCGTGTAGAGAAGAACATTAAGAAAAGAAAATATAGTGAGGATTTTTTTTACAGTATGGTTTTACCTCAATAATTACAGCAGGAATTGAGAAACTGCAATGTGTTATTTGTTGTGAAGTTCTATCAGCCAAATCTATGAAGCCAAACAAACTAAAATGCCATTTGATAGCAAGCATCCGAGCTTTGCCGGCAAGGATACCAACTATTTTAGAAGCAAAGCTGATGGACTCAAGAAAGCCAGACTTGACACTGGTGGCAAGTACCACAAACAAAACGTAGCAGCCATTGAAGCTTCACATTTGGTGGCACTCAGAATCGCCAGAGCTATGAAACCTCACACCATTGCTGAGGATTTACTGTTGCCAGCGGCCAAAGACATTGTTCGAGTTATGATCGGAAATGAATTTGTTATGAAATTGAGTGCAGTTTCCTTATCTAACGACACTGTCCACAGAAGAATAGATGACATGTCTGTTGATATTCTTGATCAGGTAATCCAGGAAATTAAATCTGCTCCACTTCCAATATTTAGCATCCAGCTTGATGAATCTACAGACGTTGCAAACTGTTCACAGTTACTGGTTTACGTGAGGTATATTAATGATGGTGACTTTAAAGATGAGTTTCTTTTTTGCAAACCTCTTGAAACGACAACTACTACATGTGATGTATTTGACACAGTTGGTTCATTTCTGAAAGAGCATTAAGATCTCTTGGGAAAAGGTTTGTGGTGTTTGCACAGATGGTGCTCCAGCTATGCTAGGATGTTGATGTCAATCTGGATTTCAACGTTTGGTACTGAATGAGTCACCAAAAGTTGTCAGAACTCACTGTATGATTCATCGGCAAATATTAGCAATGAAGACGCTGCCACAAGAGCTACAAGAAGTAATGAAAAGCACCATAAGTTCAATTTTGTAAAGGTGAGCACTTTAAACAGTCGACTGTTTTTGCAACTGTGCAACGAGTTGGATGCGCCGAACAATGCTCTGCTATTTCACACTGAAGTGAGATGGTTGTCGACAGGAAAAGTTTTAAAACGTGTTTTTGAGCTTCGTGATGAACTCAAAACGTTTTTTAATCAGAAAGTGAGACCGCAGCTCGAAGCACTTTTCAGCAATAAAAGTGAACTGCAGAAAATAGCTTACTTGGTTGACATCTTTGCCATCTTGAATGGGTTAAACTTATCACTGCAAGGACCAAATGCAACATGCCTCGATTTGTCTGAAAAGATCCGATCATTCCAAATGAAACTGCAGCTTTGGCAAAAAAAAATTGGATGAAAATAAAATTTACATGTTGTCTATCTTATCTGCTTTCTTTGAGGAACATGACATTGAACCAGACAAAAGGATTATGATGATAATTTCTGTGAAAGAACACTTGCACATGCTTGCAGACGAAATTTCATCGTATTTTCCAAATCTACCTGACACCCATGTACCCTTGCCAGAAGCCCATTCACAGTCAAAGTTGAAGATGCTCCTGAGACAGCACAAGAGGAGTTCATTGAACTTATTAACAACGATGCAGCGAGAACTGATTTCTCTACAATGCCAGTTATAAAATTCTGGATCAAGTGTTTGCAGTCATATCCTGTTCGGTCTGAGATTGTGTTGCACCTTCTTCTTTCATTTCCAATAACATATCTTTGTGAAACAGGGTTTTCCAGCTTGTTGGTTATCAAGTCTAAATACAGAAGTAGACTTGTTGTGGAAGATGATCTTCGTTGTGCTCCTGCAAAGACTGCCCCAAGAATTTCTGATCTGGTGAGAATGAAGCAATCTCAACCTTCGCACTGACGTTGGCTTTTTACGCATACTGTTGCAAAATGTAGCAATGTAGTTTACTGTTGTTATATTAAGACTGTTACCCATGGTACACCATGCTTCAAGACAAAATTTCATGTATTTGTAATTAGAAATAAATATTTCACAATATATGACTACATATTGTTTTGTGATTAATCACTATGCTTTAATTCTGTTCAATTTGTAACAATGAAAATACATCCTGCATATCAGATATTTACATTACAATTCATAACTGTAGCAAAATTACAGTTATGAGGTAGCAACAAAAATAATTTTATGGTTGGGGGTCACCACAACATGAGGAACTGTATTAAAGGGTTGTGGCATTAGGAAGGTTGAGAACCACTGCTTTAGGATAATCAATGGAAATAATGGCTGTAAAGAAAATTAAATTGATTTCTTCTTCAGATTTGGAGAAATTAAATTTATAAAACTTTAGTGTATAACATCAAATTCTTTGGGGGAAAAGAGAGAGTACAACACTAATTATATCACTCCACATCACATGTTCTTCATTTTCAGATGTCCAAACAACTTAGCTTGGTAGTCAAGCCTTCCAAGTCCCAGCCCCAACATTATTCTTAGTCTTATTTTTCATTTCTTATATATGTATGTTATGCAAGACCAAATTGGACTATAAAGAATTTCCTGAACATTCACTATATTTTAAATTCTTCATTTCTGTGAAAATCCTACTTGTTCTTCTAAGATGCAGCCTCCTTTATGAAGTACTAACCGATACCTTCAAATAAAGATGATCTATTCTTCTTATAAATCCCTTAATACTTTGTGCTTCTCTTACAATACTGCCAAGTTCTCTTTTGGGTGAAGATATTTCTATATTTGCCATTTATAAGTTCTTTCAGAGCCTGAGAAATAGCCTATTTTTTTGGAAGGAGATTTGTCTGGGGAGTGGTAAATTGATGCATTGTGGGGACTGTGGAATTAGAGATGATATACAAGAATCAGAAAATAGGAAGGCCAGTCATCAGAGAATTACTAGTACTTAAGACAGGCCATTTAAACTTAACTCAATTTAAAAGGAGATCAGACACAGTAAATAAATGGTGCTAACATGTTTGACTGGGATTGTATTTTGCAAAATGAAAATCAGTTTTTTCTTGTATTTAATTTATATTTGAATAACAAATCTATTCTGCCCAGCCAGTGTGGCTTAGTGGATTGAGCATTTTCCCATGGACTGAGAGGTTTGATTCCCAGTCAAGACACATGCCTGGGTTGTGGGCCCGATCCCCAGTAGGGGGTGTGCAGGAGGCAGCCAATCGACGTTTCTCTCTCATATCCATGTTTCTATCTCTCTCTCCCTTCCTCTCTCTCTCTCTCAAAAAAAAAAAAAAATCAATAAAACATATTTTAAAAATAACAAATTTATTCTATTACAATGAACAAAAAATTATTTAAGAAATTTTTCCCCCTTGGTATGATTTTCCTGACTAAACTGTAGTATGATTACACTTCATGTGTGACTTTTGCAGATTATTACTTAGAGTGCCACTTCATAAAATTCTTCATCAGTTTTCCCAAAGCCTCTCTAAATCCTTTGTTATTCTGATTATTTCATTTTAAATAGTAAATTGTGTTATCCTTATTGACCTCTCATCTTCAACTGTTAAATGACTAGACTTGGCAATTTCCTAAATTGCTGATTGTTCTCGTGATTCAAGCAGTCTCCAGTGTCACTCTCATTAACTTAATGAAATTTTGCATATTTTACTAGAAATTCAATATCTTTAAAAAATATTTTGTATTCTATTTGTGTTGTAGACCAATTCTCAATGAAAAACTCTCAGGCAAAAATGCTGAACTGAATAGCTGTGGTGAATAATGTTAGTAGGAATGTTTGAGCAGAGAATAACCTTATAAGTGATTTGCTCAAAGTTTATAATTTTATATTATTCTTCCCACTACAGCTTTGGACAATAAACTTTCAGATGAGAATCATCTGTTGTGTATATTGCCTTTGCTTACTTTCCTGTCTATTTTTACCTTGGTGTTCTACCCAGGGTCTCTGACTATGATTGCATAGTTTGTGTCTGCAAAATGGTGCCCCACTGAGGGCACTGGGCAAATGCTTCCTTCACTAAGTTCAGCAAGAGCCGCATCTTCTTAGAGATGAGATCACTTTATCTTGGCACAAAGTCCATATCCACCTGTGGCATGCATTTAACAGAATATAACTGAGACTTTTCATCAGTTGAAGTTTCCCTGGTCCCATTATTCTTTCACTCACTCCTCTTCAGTCATGCATTTCATCTGGCAGGTTCGGCTACTCTCCACGCAAATACCTCATCAGGGCCTTTGTACTTGATGCTGTTTCCTTCACCTGAGGGGCTCCTGATGAAAATGTTTATGTGGCTCTCTTGCTCACATCATTCAGTCTCTGCTCAAGGATCACCTTCTCAGAAGGGTATTCTCTGATCACCCTACCAAAAATATCATCCTTTATCATTTTCTATCCCCTTGCACTCTTCTATTTTTCATCTTGATGCTGCTTTCCTTTTTTTTTTTTTTTTTTTCATAGCACTGACATTATACTACATGTTTGGTTATGGACCCTAGAAGAATGCTCAACTAATATTTCTTGAATGAATGAATAATTTTGTAAATCATCAAGTAACCTCAATTTCAACTCCTCAGGTTGAAGAAAAAGACAACTTATTTTTCTGAAATTTTAGAGCTGTGTGGTGGATCTATTTGTATTTTGCAGCTTAGTGGTTTAAAGAAGGTTTTTTGTTTGTTGTTTTAAAAATTGTTTTTTTATTCAGAAATTACTGTGTACATTAGGGAAATCTACCATCAATGTCAACCAATTGACCACCATCTAATATAATACATTTTATATGGTTTCTTGTATCCAACAAGGATCTTTGTGTCACCTGCTGCCATGCCCTCAAAGAAAGCCAGGTGTGACTTGAATTGTAATGAAACTCTCTGATCCGATATTATTTACACTGTGGTTTTATTTTGCCCATTGGTGGTGGCCTATCATGACCAAGTAGCGTTATGTACCAGTGGGAACTTGCAGAAGATAGACTGATATAGCAGCCAAGAGACTTTCTATCTGTTTGGAATTTCAGTGCAGAATATTTCCTGGACTACTTAATGAAGCTACTTAGAGATGAGCTCTAGTTTTAAAATAAAGCCTACATAATGTTAAAAGAATAATACAATGAGTACACATATATCTTTCCGTTAAATGTTCCAATCTTTATCAGTTTGCAACATTTACATTAAAATCTCTATCAAGACATGCATTTGCATTTATATCTTTTATGTTGAAATATTTGAAATTTAATTACAAACATAATGACATTTTGCTCTAAATACTTCAACAATCATAAGAACAAGGGCATCCTTTTAAATGAACAAAATATTATTTTCATAGATAAGAAATTGAATAGCATCAAATAATACTATCTATTATCCAGTTTTATTCAAATTTCCCCAGTTGTCCCATATACACGTGTCCTTTACAGTTGTGTGAATATGGTATTCATTTATTTATTTATAGCATCTAATCAAGGATCCCAATTTTAGGTGTCAGGTCTTCTTAGTGTCCTTTTAATCTGTAACATATCCCTTTGCTTTTACTCCCCCTTCCCTCTTTTTAAAATCTTTTATAACAGGACAAATTTGTCAAATCCAGGTCAGCTTTTTGTAAAATATTCTACAGTTTGGACTTGCTTGTTTTCTCATGACTAGTTTCAGGTTAAATAGTTTTATAGGAATACATCATAGCCATGGGTGATGTTGTATACTTCCCATATATGAAGATATATAGTGCTCATTTGTCCTATTACTGGTGATGCTGACTTTGACCTTGATCTCTTGGTTAAGATGCTATCACTATTTTTAAAATGTGTTATTTTTCTTCGCAATCAATAAATAAATTGTGGGTGAAACTTTGAGAATGTGGGAATCCTTTCACCCTGTTTTTTAGCATCATTTGGTGATGCTTGCTTAAATCAATTTTTACATTATTGTTTGCAGAATGGTGATTTCCTAATTTTATCACTCCTTCTACATATAATAGCTAGTATTTTTTATCACAGAGATTTCCCTTCCTTACACCCCCCCATACGTTTTATTGGATCTTTTAAAAATGTAGTAATTTATTTTATTTAGAAATAATTGTTCTAATTGTCTCAAATTTGGCTAGTTGGAGCTTTTAAGCTAGCCCTTACGTTTTTCGTTGCATCTCCATTGAGTATTTCTTGCTTTCTGACGCTACAAGAATATTTAGCCTTGCCACTGATTTCACTTGCCTCAGCCATTTCTCCAAGGAACTCTAGTTCCTTTATGTGGAAAATGGTATTTAGAAACCAAGATCTTGGCACTAGATGAGCACACTGGTATTCGGGTAGGCATGAGCAATTTCCATTTCTATTATATACGGTCCACTTCTATTCTTCCTACTTGTGTTCCCACTTGTTTAATTTTGCATCTTATATAATTAGAACATTTCCTTCCTTTGTATTTTCTTCAGCTAAGTATTTAATACCAAATGCTGCTACCTAAAATTCTACTGGATTCCTAAGAATTCGCAGAGGATGAGAATTTCTCTCTTTATCTGACAGCATGAGAGCTCTAAAGGTTCATACTTCATTCAAGTCTTACTCAGTCACCTTTGTTTGTCTTTCATTTGATTTTTACAGATGTTCTGAAGCTCCCAAAATAAATAGAGTTCATCAGTGAACCACATTATCTGGAAGATAAAGCAAGTGCTTACCTGTTCGCTTTGCCATCTGTTCTGTTTTAGATTGGATAAACACATATTCAGTCCCCCAAACAGCATGTGTGTGTCAAATACTCATGGTGACTGGCTCCAATTCCATATGGTTGATTCTGATTATTTCATCACAATGGTTCAGATTTATAAACCCAGCAATTAAAAGCACGCAGACATGTTAATACCTACATAGTCCTTAACCACATACCTCCAAAAAAGCGTGTGAGGTTTTACAAGACATTGTTTCATTGAAGGGACTATTATTAATTTAATGGAGCATGTTGTATGTGCATATTATTTTAAAAAGTTTCTTTTTGGATTTGTCAAGCCTTCATTTACAAATAGAAGATTAACTGTACTTTATTTTAATTGTTCCAAATATGATGATGGTGAAAAACAACAATAGAAATCCCAGCAATTTTTTTTTCTACCAATGTTTCTATGCAAAGATTAAGAGTGTCTGTGACTGGTTTCTGGAGTGATAATTTCAATTGGCTCAAGTCCATTAGCTGCAGGGAAAAACACCTGGCAAGGCGGTTGGTAGCAGCCCGTTCTTGTTAACCTTTCAGCCTTCACAATAACTATCAGCAGGCACAGAGTCAGGGCCTCTAATAAACTGGCATTAAAGCTGCTGACAGCTAATAAATAACATTTTATGGGTTTCCAGGACTAAATAAAAGAAAATGTTCTGATTAATTAGTATCAAAAATTTTCAAATTTTATAATCCTAGAATTGAATCATTGTCAGACACGGAAAATAAAATGAAGATCAGTATGACCTCTTAGACATTTTCCTATAAACAAACTCGATTTTCAAAGTATATTATTTTAGCTTCTTTAATGCAGTTTAATTTTCTTCTACTATGCTCTTTTACTTTCAGTAAAAGGGAAAATACCTAAGAAGTAGAAAACTTACAGTATCAACTCTAGAAGTAAAGTTTTAACTAGATTCTCTCCACATGTAAAATAATTTCTGCTAGTAAATTATAGAAGCCCTTTACTCCCCAATAAATGTGGGAGATTAGACCTCAGTCCTGCAGGAGAAACTGAAGAAGAGTATTTAAGAGCTTCACCAACACCCTTCTTTTGGCCTTGCAGGTGGAGTCTATCTATAAAGAGACCCCGTTTACCACTGGCTATGTGGAAGCTAAGAAGGACTTGAGGAGACACAGGAGAAAGCCAGAGTGGGAGAGTCACTAGAACATCTATGGTCCTTCAAAAAACTAGTCAGAAACTAGTCATTTCCTTTCTTGTGTCAGACATCTGAAGCTCAGGTGCTAGAAGAAGAAGATGATGGCATGGATAGAAATTGGGGTAGGGATCCGATTTATCATATCATTGCTGATGTTAGGCAAAGATAATTGAGAACCATCACTGATCAGGGTGTGAGGTTTCTTAGAGAGACTAGCCTCAGCTAACTACGGTGTAGGAAGGTAGTGAAGTTCTACCTACACCCATGGCCCAGCTCCTGTGGATGGAAGGGATAGAATGATTTTTGAGTAGAGAGAGAGAGTCTCTTGAGACAGTGAGTAGAGACCTGTATTAGAAAAACTACTCAGTTTTTCATCTCCTGTGTGTCTTCTTTTTTTAATTATTTTTTATTTTATTTTATTATCCTCACCTGAGGACATTTGTCCATTTTTGTTCAGATAGAGTGCGAGGGAGAGAAAGGAAGAGAGAGAGAGAGAGAGAGAGAGAGAGAGAAACATCGATGTGAAAAGGACATATTGAGTGGCTGCCTCCTGCATGACCAACCAGGGCCGGGGACAAGTTGCAACCGAGGTATGTGCCCTTAGCGGGAACCGAACCTAGGTCTCTCTGTACCGCAGGCCGACGCTCTAACTGCTGAGCCAAACTGGCCAGGGCCTGTGTGTCTTCTTTACTCCTCATCCAGAGTACTTTGCATCTAGTCACTTCTGTTCACCAAATGTATGGGTATTTTTTCCCCACACCAAGCAATTCTGTGACACCAGCTGTGTATTCTACAACTTAACTGAATGTTGGCACTATCTACCTGGAGATAGCATCAGATCCAAAAGGTTAAGGCTCAGTCCCACAATACTTCTCCCAATTTCAGATGATAACCCCAAGTAGTAGGTCCCCAGGTTACCCACAACTTTTGTTCAACTTGGATACAAAGTGGAGGTTCCCATGACTTCTCCTTTGGATTCAATTATCTGTTCAAGCAACTCACAGAAATCAGGGAAACAACTTTACAAATTCATTAAAGAATATGGTAAAGGATACAAATGAACAGCAGGTGAAGAGATACATAGGATAAGGTCTGGGAGGGTCCAGAGTATAAGAGTTTAAAAAATTTTTTTTTTCTTTATTGATTTTTAGAGAGAGAGGAAGGAAGAGAGAGAGAGAGAGAGAGAGAGAGAGAGAGAGAGAGAGAGAGAGAAACATTGATGAGAGAGAACATCGATTGGCCACCTCCTGCATGCCCCACACTGGGGATCGGGCCCACAACCGGGGCATATGCCCTGATGGGGAATCAAACCAGCGACCTCTTGGTGCATGGGTTGATGCTCAACCACTGAGCTACACCAGCCAGGCCACAAGAGTTTTTATCCTTGTTGAGTTGGTGGTACATCAACTTCTGGGTGTGGATGGGTTCCCCAACCTGGGTGCTCTCTGAACCCCATATTATTGGAATGTTTATGGAGGCTTCCTCCCACAGGCATAATTTTCATTAATTTGATTTTGTCTCCCCTATCTGGAGAAGTATATGTATATGTTGAGGTGTAGGGGAAGCTGAACATTTTAGGCTTCCAATGATGGCTTGGTCTGTCTGGTGACCAGTCTTCATTTAGGAGCCATCCAGGGGTCCACTCAGAGTCACCTCATTAGAGCAAAAGATGCTTCTAGTGCCCTTGTTACTTAGAAATTTCAAGGGATTTAGGAGCCCTGTGTCAGGACAGGGGTCAAAGACCAAATATTAGAACAAAAGATGTTCCCAGTGTCCATATCACTTGGAAATTACAAGGGTTTAAGAGATCTGTGCCAGGGCAGAGATCAATGTATATATTTTCTATTATCTCACAAGACCCCAAGAAAGTAAGATTAAAACTTCATACCACTTTCAATCTTTCCACCCAATCTTAAAGGGTCCAGTGAAAACAGCACCTGTGGCTGTTTCATGTAGAAAGTAAGATTCTGGAGAAAGAAATTCAAGTAAGATCTCACCTTCTTGGCATGCAGGGAGCTTTGAAATTAAAAAAAAATTTTTTTAAAGGATATAAATATTTACTAGTCAGAAACATGCAGTAGGGTAATACTTTGAGATATTAACTATAGTTCTTTATAGTGGCTTTTTTTTCTAGAGAAGACAGCTACATGTTCCACATTAATGTTTCAAGGAATGAATATAACCAATATTAGAAATGAATAGAGAAAAGAAAAAATCAACTTTCAAAGGGACTTTAGAAAGGACCTTTGAAACTCCTCATTGGGAGAAATGCCTCTGGACTTTCCAAAGCTTAAGATTTAAAAAGCAGACAAAAACCACCCAATCAGATCAGCAAAAAGAGAAAAGAATCCAAAAAAATGAGGACAGTGTAAGGAGCCTCTGGGACAACTTAAAGCAAACCAATATTTGTATCATGGGGGTGCCAGAAGGAGAAGAGAGAGAGCAAGAAATTGAAAACCTATTTGAAACAATAATGACAGAAAACTTCCCTAACTTGGTAAAGGAAATAGACACACACGTCCAAGAAGCACAGAGAGTCCCAAACAAGATGAACCTGAAGACGTCCACACCAAGACACATCATCATCAAAATACCAAAAGTTAAATACAAAGAGAGAATCTTAAAAGCAGCAAGAGAAAAGCAGTTAGTTACCTACAAAGGAGCTCCCACAAGATTGTCAGCTGATTTCTCAAAAGAAACTTTGCAGGCCAGAAAGGAGTGACAAAAGATATTCAAAGTGCTGAAAAGCAATGACCTACAACCAAGATTACTCTATCCTGCAAAGCTATCATTTAGAATAAATGGACATATAAAGAGGGTCCCAGACAAGAAAAACCTAAAGGAGTTCATCACCACCAAACCAGTACTATATGAAATGTTGAAGGGTCTTCTTGAAGGAGAAGAACAACAAAAATATGAACAATAAAATGTCAATAAATACATATCTATAAACAATTGAATCTACAAACAAAATGAGAAAGCAGAACAGAAACAGAATCATAGATACAGAGAACTTGTATTGCTTGCCAAATGGGAGGGGGCTGGGGGGATGGGTGAAGAAGGTGAGGGAATTAAGAAGTACAAATTGGTTGTTAGACTGATGAACTTCAAAGGAAGGGGGGAGGGAGGGCGGGAAGAGATAAACCAAAGAACTTCTGTGCATATATGCATAACCAATGGACACAAACAATAGTGTGGTGAAGGCAGGAGGGTGGTAGGATTGGGAGCAGGGAGTCAATGGGGGGAAAAGGGAGGATATCTGTAATACATTCAACAATAAAAATAAATGTTTTAAAAAAAGTGAAACAATGGAAGTAGAAGATTACATGACAGACAGAATCAATGTTTTCCATGATCAGTGATTTGATGAAATCTACTGAGAAGAAGGAAGGGATAATCGAAGGATAAGCAAGAAAGTTTACGTATGGTGGGCACCTGTATTCTCTCCCTCCACCCTAGCTTGAAAACTGGGGAGTCATAGACAGATGCCAGATCTCAGAGCAAAATTCATTTTCTCTTTCCTAGTAAGAACCCAAATAAGTCCTGAGATCAGACCACCCCTTGTTCCCAGCATCATGTGAAAACAAAAGGCAGGCTCAAGTGGCATGTCTAAGGTGAGAGAGCCTTGAACAGCCTCACAGAATTTCTCATCAGTTATGGAGGTGAGGAAGGCAGATTGGTTTTCTTTTTTCTGTGCTTCTGAGAGACTGCATAAGTAGCAGAGAGAGAGGGAGTGAGAGCCAGACCAGGAGAGTTCTATGGAGGGAGCATGAGAAAATGCAGAGGCAACCTGCATTGGTAAGTGACTGAGGATTACATGTCAACACGCTCATCTAAGAGAATGCAGACAAGAAGAGGTCATGAATAAGTAGCGATACCATCCCCCTCATTCATTAACATTGAGGCATGACCGAGGAACCCCAGATTTATGACAAAACCCTTGGAAAAAGGAAATGGTCCTGCTTTGATTTATTTTTCATCACTTGATCAAATGGGAACACAAAATATAAAATTAAGTTAAATTATAGAAAAATATACAAATTTGCACTTTTTATCCACCTGAGTTTTGTGGAATGAGATTCATCCCCATTACATTTTATATTTAAGTTATTTGTGTATCAGATTTAATAAATTTTATTAGGAAGTGAGTTCCTGCAGGAGAGTTGTTACATTGCTTTCACATGTCTGATTTCCAGGCATCTTGAAAATAGTAGGAACTTAATAAATATTTGTTCAATAGTATTAAGTGGCTTAATCCAAAACATTCCTAGTAGCAAAGTTTCTTAGCAAACTCACTCATCCACTATTGAGCCTGTTGCTCAGATACTTACACTCATTCAGTGAGTCATCAGACATAATCAGTTACAGGTAAACATCAGCTAATCCAAAGATGGCATGAAAAAGATGCAAACACAAAGGTCCTAGTGATTTGTGCTCATAGATACCCAGTGTGAACATCTGATATCTTTCTATTTCTTGAAGTACCGTCTTCACTTGGTTTCCGGCATGTTCAACTTATCAAGCCTTCTTCCTGCTTTGTTCACTACTACTCAGTTTCTTTTGCTGGTTTCTCCTTCCTTGATCTTATTTTGTTTCCAGGCTATCATTTCCATCTGTCTACTGATGATTCACATATTTATATATCTGGTTCACATTTCTCTCCTTAGCTCTAACTGCCTCCTTGACCTGCGCATCTAGATATCTAATAAGCTTCTAAAACTTAACATGTCTAAAACTGAGCTCCTGATAGACTCCCCCAAGCCAACCCCTCCAGCAGCTTGTGGCTGTCTCAGTAAAGGACAGTCTTCTGTTTCCAGTTTCTCAGTCCAGAACACCTGGAACCATCCCTCCCTTTCTCTTTAACCTCACTTCAAGTCCACAGGGAAATCTATTTGGCTCTACCTTCAAATATATCCAAAATCTGACTGTTCTCATCACATCTATCGATGTCAAACAGATCAAAGCCCCATCACCTCCTGCCTGGATCATTGTGACAGTCCTCCAGCTGGCCTCTCTGTTTCTAAACATGTCCTCCTATTATCAACACAGTGGCCAGAGTTACCCTTTTAAATTATAATCAGATTAGGCCACTCCTCTGCACCAAATTTTTCCATGGCTTTCTCATTCAGAGTAAAACCAAAGATCCTCACTATAACTCTTCATGTGATCTGGCTCCAGATGACCTCTCAACCTTCATTTCTCCCTCTTAGGATCTCAGCAACTCTAGCTTCCTTGTCCTTTCTCACATACTGTATATCAGACATACTTTATTTTTTTTTTTAAATGTTATTTAAAAAATTTTTTTATTTATTTTTGTTACAGATGTTTCTCCTTTTTCCCCCATTGACACCCTCCTCTCCCTCCCTCCCTACCCCGTCCCCAGCTTTGTTGTCCATGTCCATTGGTTATGCGTACATGCATATAAGTTCTGTGGTTTATCTCTTCCCCCCACCCCCTCTTCTGGAGATTGTCAGTCTGTACCCTACTTCCACGTATCAGACATACTTTAAAGATGTGTCCTCTGTACTGGCTGCTCTCACAGCTCAGAATGTTCTTCCCTGTTACATTAATATAGTTAGCTCCTCCACTTCCTTCACAATTTTATTCAAAAGTCATCTTTTCAGTAAATCTTCCCTGGCCTCTCTAAAATTTCAATGCCTAACTTTACATTTCGTAGGGCCTTTCTCTGTTTTATAATTTCTTCTTAAAGCACATCTTTTACTCACACATATATTTTAATTATTTATCTTGTTTATTATCTGTCTCCTGCTTGACAGTGTTTTGTTCACTACATGATATCTGGTCCTAAATTAGTCCTTGGCATATGGTAAATATTTGTCGAGTGATCATTTAGTAAATAAATACGTATTTACTAAACTATCACCAGATTTTTTTTTTTAGTTTTATTAATTCATGGCCACGTGAAATAAAACTATGTCACTAACAAAATTTCTTCATGTGGGTTTTATTCTATTTCATTACAAAACCCAGTATTAAAAATGCTTCTGTAATACGTTTGGCATATGATAAAATATACTTTTCTCCTAGTAAATATACTTTCTGAGCACAATGCAATCTGGAAAAAGCTCTGTTAGTAATTAACATAAAGGTTATTTTGCTTCCTTGTAAATTAGTTCTTTATCCTAGAATGGTTTCTGGACCAAATCATAAAATAAGCATTATGCTTTGGGAAAAAAAACTGTGTTTTTGTAGACAGCCTTCTGTTTGCTTTTTTCTTTGCTTATGTAATTATTATTATTTTTTTTGCTTTATTTTTTACTAGAATTTTTAACATCCTATTGTCTATCCATGGAAACCCAACATATTAAGGGTGTAATATTTTTAATACTTGGTAAATTATTTTTTTATGAATAAACTCATTTTTCCATGTTCACCATTATGGCATCAAGGAAGAAAATAAGGACAATGTTCTTTCTGAAAGGAGGAGTATGATGCTGGGGACAGAGGTAATGGAGTTTGTACTCTACCTTCCAATGCTTCAAAGCCCTAGACTGGGAGGAAGTTCACTGCGCATGGCGACAGAAAAACTAAGGGCAGAGGGCCTGCAGCCGTGCTTAGTGTTCGCTACTCCAGTAGGAAACTGATGTCCAGGGCTCCTCTGGCCAACAGGCTGCAGCCCAGCAGTTGACATGATGGGTGGTGCAGCCTGATGAGAGAAGTTCTTGCAGACATGGGTATGCTCCTTTAGTTCCAGAATGCCTGGTCACTGGTTGAAGGCCCACGAAAGAATCTACTGTGGTGGGAGCAATCTGGGTTCTCCAAGAAAATAATGCCTTGTCACTGTGGCTGTGACTCAGAGGGGTTTTTAGAATCAGGGAGCAGAGCAGAAACTGGGTCAACTTGGACGGGTAAGGTATTAGACCAAGCTGAGAAATTTAAGAGCACAAGGATAGAGCCATAGAACATGCTAACACTGGGTGAGTGATCACCAGCTGACACACCCAAAGATTAGCTTGAGGCTAGAGAGTCCCTCCCCCAGTGTCCATGGTCATCTAAATTGCCCACGATCAGTATACAATATACCAGGGGTCAACAAACTGTAGCCCATAGGCCAATATTGCCTGTTGCCTCTTTGTATGTTCTGTAAGCTAAGAATGGTTTTCATATTTTGAAATGGTTGAAAAAAATCAGAATATTTTGTAACACTTAAATATTATATGAAAATCAAATTTCATATAAAGTATCCATAAGTAAAGTTTGATTAGAACACAGCTATACTCATTTATTTACATCTTGTCTATGGTTGCTTGTCTGCTACAGTGGCAGAGTTCAAAAGTTGCAATGGAGATTATATGGCAAATAAACCTAAGATATACTGTCTGGCCATTCACAGAAAAAGTCTGCACAGCCTTGCAATATACGTTTTAGAAACTAGCCGAAGGAGAAAGAGGGTAATCTGAAGAACTGGGGTATAACCCGAAAGAGACGGAATTAACCCCTGAGAGATCACTGAATTTTTGAATCCACTAAATTTAATTAGACTAGACACGAATTAGGATTAGCAAAAATTCCAGTCGATGCCAGTTCTTCCACATGTTCTCAGAGGCTCGTGGGGCATTCTCAGCTGTATCTCAGACACAGGGTCGTCTCCAGGCCCTCAACAGACTCGGTGCAGACTGACTCGCACCTCATGTGACAGAACTTTACAACAGAATCAAACACATAAAGATTTTATTAGAACCCAAGTTTATGAAACCTCTAGGCAAAACTGTGAAATAGCTGTTTTTTTGTTTGCTTTTTAGAAAATTCTCTTTCTTCCTACTTCCAAGTCTGTTGGCGCCGTGTTATTGATACCTTGCGTCTTTCCCCCGGTTGTCCTCCCTGTTCTCCACAAGACAGTGGAGACCCCTCACTCATTTACATTGAACTATGAATGTAGTGATAGTTATGAATATGTTAAGTCCCCCAGATATTTTGAAAGCAATGGCTTATTAATGCCAAGGGATAAATTCCTGATGGGAGAATTTAAATGATACTCTCTGCTTATGTGCTTTGAGAACGTAAACTGTGGCTCCATGCCAACATAACAGGTCAGTTTTGTGAGGAATACATGTTTATATGTATATATGTAATATTTTTCTTTCTTTTTAAAATTTTACATTACTCCAGTTTTAGACACACATGGATTTATAAGCCAAGTGGAAAGAACATGGAAGTAATCACCTATTCCTTAAACTTAAACATGACTATTAATTAGGGGTTATTATTTATCTTTTTAGTTATATAACAACCATATCATTAATAAAAGTTCCATATTTTTAAGTTTTTTCAGTGTTAAGTAGTCTTTTTATTTTTCTTAATCCCTAAAAAATATTCTGTGAATAGGTATTTTAATTTCAATTTTACAGATGAGGCTACTAGTACTGATTTAATCCTCCCCCCCCCTAGTTTATATAGTCTATAAGTGACAAAACCAGGAATTAAACTCAAGTCTATATAACTTCAGAGCTTATGTTCTTAAAGTGAGAAGAAGTTAAAAATTCTAACCGCTACTTGACCCCATTTTCTATGGTTGAAAAACATTTTTGTAAATGATCTATTTTTTTTTTTTCCTTTCTAAGTAATTGTTGTATTTCCCATACACAGGTCCATAAAGGCTTCAGCAGTCTAGTCCTTCCTTTCTGTAACCCACAAGGTTAAATGGCCCAATTTAGCTATGCCAGCATTCTTCTTGGTAAAGTTAGCAACTCATTGTGCTGAGTTAACCTTGAAGTTATTTGATGTTAAATCAGTTTTACTTGGGAATGTTTTATTCATCCCCCCCAAGGTCCCTTTTATTCTGTGGTATAATTTGCTGTCAAACTAAATGATGCATTTAAATAAAATGACCAAAGATAATGACTATAACAAGGGAGAGACAGAACAATTGCTGTTGTGACATCATTCCGATCTGAATGACCCTGTTGTGTTGGAGTCATGATACAAGGGATGTTAAGTCATGGTAACCTGCCACTTTCTGTCAGCCAAATAATGGAAGCTTCTAGTGGGTTGGCATTTAAAGAAAAGTTGCCAAAAGGATAAGTATTTGTTATAACACAGGCCATGGAACAATTACAACATGAATTGGAAGTAGAATGTAAGAACAGTGTACTCAAATTAATTATAAAACTGAATGACATTAAAATCTGTTTCTTCCTAGAGCTTATATAGCATGGTAAAATAATGAGGAAGAACAGTTGTGGTCACCAAATTGGTCTGACTACACAGTAAAATAGAAAGCAACGGAAAAGACGTTTTGCAAAAACAGTTGTGTTTGTGAATTTAGAAGTTGAATTTCTGTGGAGGAATAAAGCACTTGCAGAGCTTCCAAATCTTTCTTTCTTCCTTCCTTCCTTCCTTCCTTCCTTCCTTCCTTCCTTCCTTCCTTCCTTCCTTCCTTCCTTCCTTCCTTCCTTCCTTCCTTCCTTCCTTCCTTCCTTCCTCTCCTAAAGTGAGAAGATGCTAGAGGGTATTAATATTTGGCTCACTTACACAAAGAGAGTGTTCATAATTTTACCTTTCAGGTATCAGTCATAGGAATTTAGCACCTATATGCACTTGATTTAAATTAATTAATATCCAAAAGAAATGGACTATACTTTACAATTCCTCTCTGTTACTGTTTTATGCATCATTATCAGATATTTGTTTGTTTGTTTGTTTGTTTCATAAGCTACTAGAGAGACCAGAACATTCGGTTTTTTAAAAATTTGACATTCTGTATACTTTCTTAATTTATTTCTAAGTAGAAAGTCATAATTTTCTTTATAACTTTCTTTTTTCCTTATTTGATATATGATATGATATTAATGCCCTAGTTTATGGACTTCACTTCATGAATATGAGTCTATTGAGACTAGATTTTGATTTTGTGATTCTTATATGTCCTTGAATTTTTTCCCCATAAGCACTATATTTTTGTTTTACAATTAGAGGCCAAATTTAAAGTATATCATCTTTCTTTCTATCCAAACTAATCAAATAACCAGTTTGCATGCCCTTATGCCAATTATATATCCTTTTCTCAGTTACAGAATATATAATTTTCTGCTCTTTATCTGTAATATTAATCCTGCATTCTGTAGGGAAAGAAAAAAATAATTTTCCTTCTACTCTTCTAATTTCTTGGCCTGGGGCCCTGCAACAAAATACAGATTAATAAGAGAAAACAAACAGAAGCTTATTGACATGTTTAATGTATACATGGGCGATAACCCAGGGAAAAATGAGTAACTCTCAGATGAGGCTTAGAATTCAGGCTTAAATACCATGTTTAGCTAAAGACAAAAGAAAGAGGGGTATGAGGAAGGCCAATTATAGGGAGGTGACCAAGAAAGGTATGCTAAACAGGAGTAAGGTTTGTTATACAGATATAAATTGGTGCCTTCTCCACTGATAGGAGTTTCTAGTGAGTCATGCTTTTCTTCTTGGATAAAATTGAAGATGTTCTAGTTTGGGCATCATGAGAAGGCAGAGTTCTTTGGAAAAGACAATGATGCTGATAAAATAGAAGGCAGCAGGAAAAGAAGAAGACCAAATATGAGATGGATTGACTTCATAAAAGAAGCCACAGGTGTGAATCTACAGGGCTGAGCAGGGCTGTTGAGGACAGAACATTGTGAATATCGCTCATTCATAGGGTCACCAGGAGTCAGGGCTGACTCAGCAGCATGTAATACTCACACACCCTTACAAATGGAGACTTTCTTTGTAAATGCAAATTTTCCTTACAAACTGGTAATTTCTACTTTATTTTCAGAGCTCCTGCTATCTCTCAAAATAATCAGCTCAAAATATTTTCATTTCAGAGGAATGTTTGAGGGTGGCAGATTCTGCCACTCATCATTCCCTTTCAGGTTTGATATTTGTGATTCTTATTTTTATAATGAAAGGGAAAACATTTGAAGTGTTTTCAATAAAATTTAAAAATGGTTTATGAGAAAAAATATATGACATTTGAAAAAGTGGACTTAAATATTTATTAGTAACTAGTGAGTTGCAACTAATTGTCAGAAAAACAAACAAGAAAACATCCAACTCTTTCTTCTTCTATTTGGTGCTTCTCCCATTGCATTTGGCAGTATTTTCAATCTTGCTTAAAGTACTAAAATAAAATTCAACACAACTCCCTTCTAATTTTGGTAGTGCTGATTGACTCTACTTTCTGAAATGCTCCCATTCCTTTCTTACAGCACATTTTCTTGATTCTCTTTCTATCTAAGTTTGTCCATGTCTTTGTTTCACCTTTAAATCATTTCTCTAAGTATTGTTACCCATGGAAGTGGGGTATCCCTTTCCCCACTGAGTGCTGGGGGTGTGGTCCTTACAATATCTTGAAAAAGAATTTTCTGAGACTCAAATGGGAGGATGAGTGACTTTTATTTGTGTGGTATTACATCCCTGGGTTTCCAAAGTCCCATTTCCCTTAATCCAGTCCTGGAAGAAGTATTAGGGGGACCTGAAAGTAATGTTGTGTTTTTACGACATTAATTCAAACAGATAAATTTTTAACAAGTTTTTATTTTTAATCAATGATGTAATCACCCTTGTTATCAACAGCCTTTTGCCATCTAGTGTGCAAATTTTCAATGCCGGATCGATAAAAATCAATTGGTTTTTGAGCAAAATATCTGGAGATGGCATTTTGTTTTTTTATTTTTTATCCTCACCTGAGGACATTTTTTTCATTTCTTGTCCAGATAGAGTGGGAAGGAGAGAGAGGGAGAGAGAGAGAGAAACATCGACGTGAAAGGGACACATCGAGTGGCTGCCACCCGCACGACCAACCAGGGCCAGGGACAAACTGCAACCGAAGTACATGCCCTTAGCGGGAACCAAACCCAGGTCTCTCTGGACCGCAGGCCGACACTCTAACTGCTGAGCCAAACCGGCCAGGGCTGGAGATGGCATTTTGGACATCATCCAAACTGTCAAATTTTTTGCCACTTAGAAAATGTTGTAGTGATCGGAATAAATGGAAATCCGATGGCGCAATATCGGGTGAGTATGGTGGGTGAGGCAATACCTCCCACCCCAATTCATTAATTTTTTCCAGGGTTCGTCTTGCACAGTGTGGTCTTGCATTATCGTGTTGCAGAATAATGCCTTTTCTGGTGACAATTGCTGGGCACTTTTCAATTAAAGATTGATTTACTCGATCCAATTGTTCACAGTAAAGGTCTGCATTCAGTTTGTCCAGGTTTCAGCACTTCAAAATGAACGACCCTGCGAATACTCCACCAAACACACATAAGTGCCTTTTTGGGGTGTAAACCTGGCTTAGCTGTACTTCGTGGTGATTCATTCGGAGAGAGCCACTGACTTTTGCGTTTTGGATTATCACAGAGGACCCATTTTTCATCTCCAGTGATCAAGCGATCAAAAAACTCTTCTGTATTGTGCCGCTGAAGCAATAAGTTGCATGTGGTGGACTGGTTAGCTTTGTTTTCTTCAGACAGATTATATGGGACCCAAACACCTGCTCTGCTTACTGTACCAATCTGCTGCAAATGTTCTTGGATGGTCGACCAAGGTTGGTTAAGAGTGTTTGACAGTTCCTCGATTGTCTGACACGGATTTGCTTCCACTTCCACCCTTAACATGTCATTGTCTAAAGTTGTTGGTCTTCCTGATCGATATAAGTCAGAAAGATCAAAATGACCAGATTTGAACTTAGAAAACCACCTTTGGCATTTACGAACGTCTAATGCACTTGGATAAACATCGGAAATGTTTTCGGTAGCAACTGTTGCATTAGTACCCTTGTGAAACTCAAAAAGCATACAATGCCAGATATGTACCTCTTCTGGTATTTGGCTGGTCATTTCACTATAAATTGAAAAAAAATTAAGATTTAATTATTTACGAGTAAACAAGTCACTCTAAACCTAAAATATCTTTGGCACGATTTTGAAGTACACAATGAGCTGATAAATGACAACCGAATATCGAAATGGGCAGAAACGACATTACTTTCCGGTCCCCCTAATATACCTGGGGCCTCAGCAGAACCAGAAGCAAAGCCAGTGTCCAGACTTTTTGTTCCATGTTGGAATTGGGTTGGGTACAGCATTAGGCTAGTTGCAGTCCTTTAGTCCTTTGGGTGTGGGGTCCACATGGCTGTGGGCCATGTGAACAAATGCAGGGGAGCCAAGAGAACAAACCCTCTGCAAAAAGAGTCTCAAGAGTCCTGAAAACACAAGAGAATGAATTCCTTTGTTTAGGAAATTAAATATCTTAAATCTTCCCATGCTTGAAATGACCACGCCTACTCTGGCCAATGACCTACCTGTTCCTAGGTGTGACTGACAGGCAAGTATCTTCCTTATTCACCCAGACTTTACTGGGCATGGGTCTATTCTCCCCGTGTTCAGTCCCTTCCCTCAGCAATCTGAGGGGAATAAACTGGTGGCTCCCTGGGGAGTGTTAAACTGCAGCTTCCTGGCAAAGCTGCACAAGTGACATGTCTATGCTATTTGGCCTTCCCTTTGCTCCTTTCCTGTTATCAATAACTAGGTTAATTACAACAGTATCAGTATGATTCTTGGTTCCTTTATATGCATAATAACCATTATAATAGGATTCCTATTAAAAATGCAGATTTTTTATCCTAGTCCTGGAATCCTAAAGAGAAATCTCTTAGTGATGGAGTCCAAGAATCTCCCTTATTTTTCTGAATGCATCTTATGCCCAATAAAGTTTGAGATCTGTTACCTTAAATGATGGGCTCTTTCAGGATTTTTCCACATTTCTGCTTTAGTCACACCAAAATTTCCCCTACTGTTCAAAACTGCATTGAATCTTTTCTGACCTCCATGCTTTTGTTCCTTCCAATCTCACTCCTGAGTCTCAGACTTCTCTCTCTCCTTGGAGGGCTCACAAAACCTCAAATTCTCCTTGAACCTGGTCTTCATCCTGCCTCTCCTCTTGCAGTGATTAACATCACTTACTTCTGCACAGTTGCCAGAACAAGAAAGCGAGAGATATCTCTAACTTTTGCCCTTTCCCCAGATTTATTCACTCTGAATCTTCTATTTATTTTGCCTTCTAAATATTTGTACATTCCATCCAATTCTCTCCATTACTACTGTTGTCATTCATAAAAATTATTACAATAGTATTTTCTATGTTTCCCAGACTCTAATATTGTTTTATATATTCCCCCTTCTAGGTCTTAATCTAATCCTGTCACTTCTCTACTTAAAATATTCAGTAGCTCTTATTTGCTTTTTTAGTGTAAAATATAAACTCCTCAGTGTGGCTTAGAGTGCCCTTCATGATCTGATCATTGTCTGTCTCTCCAATATATTTCTTACTACTCCCAGACTTACGCTTTATAATTCAGTCACTCTGTTGCCAGTGCGTGTAGGGTCCTTTTGTGGAGAAATGAGTAAAGAATTTCAAATGCACATTTGTGGAGAAGTTTCAACATGATGGTAAGATTTTATTGTGAATTTAGGGAAACTAACACAATCTCAAGGACCAAGAGGGTGGGCAGGCCCTAGTAGCATTGCCATGAGGCACCTGTTAATCCTCCATGTATCTTGTTGGTTTAGGTAAAAGACAAAGAAACATTCAAATTATCCAACCCAAATTCCTAATATTTCCTGGGCCTGGATTGGGCCCTCTTCCCAGTGAATTCTATTGAGGTCACATGGTCCCTATCTAATCTGATTACCTTTCGGTTGTTCCCATGCTAGGCCCTGCCCCTCTACTGCGTCACCCTGACTCCCATTGGACATGCACTGAGCAGAGGAATTTCCTCCCCCTATCTCTGGTACCAGGCTCTTAGCACCCCTGGGGAGAACTTCCTGTTTCATTGGGTTGTGGGGGAATGAGTTCCCCATTGGCAGTCCCCCAGAGGGTGTGAAGGTGTCTATTTACCTGTAAACTAGATGGAGCTTCCTGCCCTGTTACTTGCTCCTGCTTCCCACTTAAAATTATTTAGCTTCTTTTTTTGTTTTCTTCCTTACATTAATAACTAGTCACTTTCTTCATATTAATAACTCTAATTGCCTATACTGACAATACTAAATTTCTTACAGTTTCTTCAAGTTTCTATGCTGTTTCTTGCCTCTGGGCATTTATATAGAGTATTCTTTCTTCCTGGACCCCTATTCCCCACCCTCTTTTCTCTGACAGTTTCTACTTAACATTTAGGTCTCATCTCTTCTGGAATGCCCTTCTCCTTACCTCTGGTTGTGGGCACAGCATCACAAAAGTCTCCTAAATGAGAAGGAAGAAGTGATACCAGGCAGCACTACTCCAACACCTTGTTTCTTTCATAGTATTTTACAGAATTGGGTCAAATAGTTACCTGTAGCTTCAAGGGAGACTGGGAAAGGATCTTTCAAAGAAAATGAGACATCAAGACTAGTTTAGACAGATTGTGATTCATCACGCAGACCAGATGTCGTATGTTTCTTGATAACAGAAATGGCCTAAGAGAAGGAGATCAACAGTTTTTACCAGCTTTCTCTTACAGACTGACACCCCAGGGATCATCCCCAGGCCTACTTGTTAATCCAGACCTAGCCATTATCCCCACCCCACACCCCTTTCCTCAGAACCTCAGGGCTGTTTCCAAAATTTCCAAAGTAAAATGCAAATGCCTGCAGGGCTCTCCCAGTCAAGGTTAATGTCTAGGCATCTTCTGTTTGTTGCCTCTTAAGGGAGCCTCTTGCTACTTTGCATGCTACTTGTTTCTGGAGCTGAAGAAACACTGCTTAAAAGGATTAATTTGGCTAGTGCTCCAGAGAATTTGGACGGTAAACAGCTGTTTCTTTTTTTTCTGTCAATATGGCAATTAAGAAGGGGAGATTACAGAAAGAAAAATAAATGCAGTTTTTATTTCTACAGTAGACTGATAGGCTAGTGAATCACTGAAAAGGTAATGAGCACCAGAATAGTTTTGGATGAACAAATCCAGTTCAAGGATAAAAGTCTCTCTTCCCTTAATTACTTTCTCCCCAAAGTACCCAAACATGGCATAGACTGAGCTTGCCAATTCAGAATTGAGAATTTGTGTTCATGTGATTCTGTATAAAAATGTTTTTATGCTAGAGACATAAATCTACATGAATATTTGGTTTCAAGTAAAAGCAGATTTTGTCTGCAGTCAGCAGTGTTACTTTGATTTTATTATGGATGAGAAAAATATAAATGTGTGGATGGAAAAAGGGGCTCTGTGGAAAGTAACCTCATTGGGTGATCTGATCATAAATCCCTAAATGGGCAGGTTAAGGTGGATAGTAACACCCTAGGCATATAATTGCTTTAGTAAAAGGCTTATCTTTGATTTAAGCAAGCCCTGCCCACTGTTTCTGTGCATCTAAGTGAACGTACATTTGAAATGCCTCTTTTCAGACCCCTTCTTCTTACACTTGAACCACCCTTCCAGACCCCTCCTGCTAAGAGGTGACCACCCTGGAAGGAGCACATCATCTTAACTACTTTATAATCCAATCCTGGCCTTTCTTTCTCCCACCTTCTTATAATGTTACTTATGTCTCCTCCTTAATGTTAAATGCATAAAAGAAACTGCAAATTCTCCTGAGAATTTAAGATCTTGTTCCCTGGCATATGTCATCAGATTGGCTCTAATAAATTCAGAAATTCTTTTTTTTTTTTTAATTTTTTCTTTATTGTTCTTAGAGAGAGAGGAAAGGAGAGGGAGAGAGACAGAAACATCAATGAGAGAGAACATCGATTGGCCGCCTCCTGCACATCCCCTACTGGGGATGGGGCCCACACCCTGGGCATGTGCCCTGACTAGGAATCGAACCAGCAACCTCTTGGTGCATCGGTCGACACTTAACCACTGAGCCATAACAGCCAGGCAAACTCAGAAATTCTTTGCAGGTTTGGATGTTTCTTAAATTGACAAATATATAGTCATGTTATTAGAGTAAATGATCCAATAGGAGTATTAGTAGTTGTTATGAAATCATAGTCTCACAGACTGAATCTTAATTCTGTTAGCGGCAAGATGAAAAGACCTTGGTTCTTGTCTTCTTGAAGGAAAGATTTCAATCAAGAGACAAAGTGTAGCAAAGTAAGAAAGAACTTTTGGCCACAGTAAAATACACTTAGGATATTGAAACGAGGAAGGGCATAGAAGAAGCAACAGGAGAGCCCAGCTGGGCTGCTTTGGCTCACTGGGAAGTCAGAGAAAAGGAGCCTTGGAGACATGTTCAGGGGGTTAGCCTGGGATGAGCTGCTGCTGCCATTGCTCCCCTGGTTGCAAGTCTTGTGGGGTCCCTTAGAGGGAGGAAAGGGGGAAGGGAATGCCACTGGTGTGTTTCCCTGGGGGAAAGCATGCACTAGGTCCTTCAGCCTTCATCCTGACCTACTTATCTCTTTCTTGCAGGTAGAAATCTTAGGGGAGGTTTCAGGGGAGGGTCTCAATAGAATATCCATCAGCTTTCCAGGTATGCTTTTTCAGAGTTGTTGTCCCCACTGATTGGTTGATTCCAGGGCAGGGGGTCATTAGTCCATGCAGCTGGTCCTGAGGCAGCTACCACATCACTTGTCTGGTTTTGCTGCTTTTCTGGACCTGGAGCTGAAACACAACTGAGGCCTAGGTGTTATCTCTAGAGAGGAAAAGTTCAGGGGGTCTAAACTGCAAGACTAGCGATATGAAAAATCACGGGTCCAAACTGCATGATCAGCGATATGCTAGGGAGGAAAGGTTACCGTGGGGGAAAGTTTCTATTTTCCCCAGTTTTGCCCCTTGCTAGGCATCCTGGGCTTCCTGCCCTGGTGAGTTTCTGTACCTGGCCCATTGTCCGTGCTCAGCTCATGTCTGTCTAACTGCCTATAACTGTTCTAGTTTTGTTATCAATTTACCTATCAGTGACTTTGGCAAATTGCTTAATCTTTCTGAGACTGTTTATATTTTAAAGAGTGATGATGATGCTTCCTTCACATTGGGTTATTGAAGGTTCTTATACTTTGTTGTACCCCCTTATTCCTATCTTACTACCTGACACATGAGACACTCAGAAAATACTCATTAAATAGAACACAGAATTAAAAATCAAATACAATACGTATGTAAAAGTATTGTTGTACCTGCACAGAAACTTTAACATGACTTTTCTTTAATATGACCTTTTCTCCTTTCTTTCCTTTTGATTCAAAATGGCCTCATCCAGCACCATGACGCACCTGCCTCCTTGTCCCTGCACAACCACTCCCTCAATCATTAAGCCCTCAGGACGATGAGGTTCTGATCAGCATCAAATCATCTTAGGAACAAAGCCTGGGTCCGTTGACCCCAAGTACAAAATCTGGGTCAAGCTAGAGATAACATCTAGGCCTCAGTTGCGTTTCAATTCCAGGCCCAGAAAGGTGGCGAAACCAGATGCAGAACGCCAGGGCTGACCTCAGACCAGAGGCACTGGCCAACCGCCCCCTCCCCTAGCTCCTATCAATCAGTAGAGACCATGACACTGACATTGACTCTAATGAAGGGAATTTCAGGGACACATGTAGGAAGATGTTAAGCAATAGTGGCAAGATTTGCTGGAGTGAAAAGAGCTAGTACGCCCTGGGAGAGGCAGAGAGCAGGCGGGAAATAGTAGTCAGTGGCCGTGTGGACAGAGGCAAAAGGACAGTCCTCTGCTGCTGCTCCCTGCTCCCGTGGTTGCAAGTTTTGTGGGAACCTTAAGAGTTTAGGAGAAAAGAAGGCAAAATGCATGCTCAAGAGAAGGACATGGGTGTGCTCTCCAGAGGCTCTCGGGGCACAATGGCCATGAGGAGGTGGCTGCCCTCGACGAGGCGCGCCCCCAGCACTCCGCTGGTAGACTGTGTTCACTGTCCCCAGGTGCCCGATGCCTCACTCACAATCAGGTGGTTCAGCTCTGTCCCAGCTTCCAGGGCCACAGGCCCTCACTTGTGCCCCCTAGGCCCAGGAGGGTCAGGGCCCGATGCTGCGGCACCATCACCCGCGGTGCCCGGGCTCCGGCAGTCCTGCTCAGACCCTGCTTCCAGCTGGCATTAAAATTCTTAGCTGTGTGGCCTCGGGCAAGTTACTTAACTTCTCTGTGCCTCATTTCCCCACCTGCAAGTCCACCACCAAGGCTCCATGGTGCCTGGGCCACACGTGGCACTGCGCTCTGGCTCGTGTGGCCGCCACGGGAACAGGCCTTTGTTCCACTTCTATGCATGCTTTTAGGTTTGGGGGAAGAGCAGCTTTTTTCAAACTACCCAATCTCTTTCCTGCCTTTTCCTGGGCCTGTGCTGGTGTCCTCCCCTTACTTCATCCCTTTTCTGGATCTTTCAGGGTTTTGTGCCCTTATCCTCTCTGATCTTCTTCCCAGATTTTCCCAGGCAAGTCCCCTCCCCCTTTACAGTCAGCATTTCCGCTTCAACTGTACATGGGCTTGTCCCCTGCATCATCTTGTCTTCTACTGTGTATGCACTCAGTGGAAGAACTGTCCCTTTGCTTTTTCTCCCTCCCACCAGTTAATCCAGTTTAACTGTGCTTGTTGCTTCCTGGGGTGACTGAAAAGCATCTTTCCTGCCTAGTCGGATGCCCGGAGTGACCACGAAACTGTCCTCTCCTAGTCAATCTGGCTGTTTGTTCCTTCCTTTTTGTTAATATCTATCTAACTGCCTACTGTAATGCTAACTCCTTTAGTCACCAAGATTAATTATTTCCGCCTATATAACCCATCGCTTGGAAGCCACTGAGGACAGGTCTTTGAGCATTAGCTCACCTGTCTCCAGGCATGGGTCACTTCCTGAAATAAATCCTTACTTTCTTTGCTGCAAGCTTCTCTTCGTGTCTTATTGGGTTTTATGTGCACAGGCAAATGGATCCCTTTAGTCTGGTAACATTGTGAATGACTATACAAATATGTTATTATTTTTATTTCTTACATGATATGATTATGAGTATATCTTAGTTCAGAAATTGTCAGAAATTAATGAATAATTTAAAACCACATTATAAAAACATTTAATTTGTAATATTTTTAGGAGTCATTTGGCAGTCGATTGAGGTTGACTTCATTTATAAGCCTTCAGAATTATTTATAAGGGTACATTTTATTTATAAACATTGGAATCGTTTAAAAAGCAACTTTATCATTTTAGATGCTTTTCAACGACCACTATTCTGGGTAAAGGAACAAATGGAGTAGCTTTAGATGCACTGTGCTTTTTATTATCAGTCATTAACAACTAAATTAATCAAAAGCCAAACTTGCTGAAGCACGGCCATGAAGAACTCACTTATTGGAACAATTTCAGGACAAGATCATGATGTGCTTTCCCTTGTCTATTTCAGCTCATGGAAGAGAACACGGCCCTTGAGATAATGGAGCTTGAGACTTGGTGGGGGTATTGCTGAGAGGAACGCACCGCTGCAGGCAGTTGCTGACTCTCTAGTTGACAATCCCCCACCTACAAATGCCCATCTAATGCTCGCGAACCAGTTATCTTACAGGGTGAAACATATTGAAAACATAGAGGGGCAGTGAATCCAAAGAGGAAAATGGTACTTGTTTTTCAGGAGACTGTGTTTCAGAAAACCCTTAAAAAAATTCAGGGCAAGGGAGAAAACCTTGTTAAATTAATTACACAGAGAGGTCACTATCTTGAATGCCTCAGTAGCTGACATACGCAAACCAGACCCTGCGCCTGTATTGCAACAAGGTTAAGAGATTGAAACATAAGGACCACCAATCACAGTCAACTAGGATTTCCCAAATAAGGCACCTTAAGCTCAAGTCAATGAAATAATCTCCTCGCTTTGCTTTTACTTCTTCTCTGTAAAAGTCTTTCCCTTAGCTCCTCTTGGCAGAGTGCTCCCAGCCACTTCCAGTTGGGCACCGCCTGATTCAAATCAATTTTGCTCAAATAGAAACTGAAATTTTAATGTACGTCAGTTTATCTTTTAACGACCTTAAATGTAAGTGTTATTTTAACAGTTACCGTTGCTTCTCGCATCTGCTTTTTCAGATGCAGCAACAGCCAAGTTTTATTGATTATAGGTATAAATATGGTGTAGTAATGACTCTAAATTACTCTGACGCGTCTGACATTAACCAAATGGAGAGCTAGTGCCTACAGAAGAGTTCGAGTAAACACTGCAACAACTGTAAACAAGGGTGATGTCACCATCCAGAGGAAATCACTTGTATACAGAAATGAAAATGATAACGTTTTGAAATACTACCCACTTTGTTTTTTTTCTTGGTCTTTTGACCCTGTAGCCTTTGTGATTAAATGAGACATGAGTGTGAGGGCTGTTGCTGTAGTAGAAAAAAAAGCCACACACACACACACACACACACACACACACACACACACACAAACACACTACTCCGAATGAGAGTCAAATTCTTGAATCTGTAGATCCTAAGTAGGTTTTTGTAATTTCCTATTGGAGATATTAGTCTGAAAGAATGTTTGAAAAGCAAAAGCTAGGTACTATTCAGACAACAGAGGTTTGTAATGAAATAGCAGAAGTTGGGCTTGAATATATATTAAGGAGGCTGAGCACTCAAAGCGTGGAGCTCAAACCAAAAACCATGGGGTTGGAAAGAATAACAGTGAGTCTCTTTCTCTACCCTCAAGGAGATAAAAGTATACCTAGTTGACCTAAGGGAGATAATTGAATCTGATGTGACTGGAGTTTAGATGCTGATAGGACCCTGAAAAGGGACCATCGCCAAACACCCCTGAGCAGATGATAGGAATTCTCATAGACCTGTAAGTGCTAGCTTTGGTTTTGGGTTTTATTATGTGACTAAAAAACAAACAAACAAACAAAAACCTGTTATAAAAACAAAACAAAACAAAACAAAATCACCCATAATTCTATCAACCTGATAATATATATTTTTATGCTGTTTCTGCTAGTCATTTTTACCTATGCATATTTATGTATATTTATGTCTGTATCTGTACTTGTACCTATACCTGCAACTCTATTTGCATCTGAATCTACATCTGTAGCTATAGCTGTACCTATATCTGTATCTAAAGGTAGTACATCCTGGGAAGTTTTTGGAATATGGTGACAAATGGAAAGGAATATCAAAAAACTCTTGGTCAATATTTATAACAAAACTAGGTCACAAGCTACTTCTTTGAACCTCAAAATATAAGCATAACCATGCAGAAACTTTATTTCTTTAATATGGCCTTTTCTCCTTTTTTTTCCTTTTGATTCAAACTGGCCTCATCTAGCACTGTGACTCACCTCCCTCCCTCCCCCTTGCACATCCAGGTCCTTAATCATTAAGCCCTCAGGACAATGAGGTTCTGAGCAGCAACAAATAATCTTAGGAACAAAGCCTCTGGTCTGTTGACCTCAGAGACAGAGTTACAGTGTAACTAGAGATAACATCTCTGCCTCAGTTGTAATTCAGCTCCAGACCCAGAAAAGTAGAAGGACCCACTAACCATATTCTTGTGAAACCAGACAGATCTACACTATGGCTGACATCAGGACCAGGGGCAAGGATCAACTACCCCCTACCCTAGAACCAACCAATCAATAGAGACCACAACCCTAATTCTGCCATGATTAATGATTTGTCTCCTATATAACCCATCCTGCAGAAGTCATGGGTAGTCAGGTCTTTGAGTATAGCCTCACTGTGACTCTGGGTTTGGCACCATTTTCTTAAAACTAAAGCTCTACTTTTTTGGCTGCAAACTCCTGTTTGCCTTTGATTGGGCTTTGATGCATGCAGGCAAATGAACCCCTTTAGTTTGGCAGCACAAGCAAATGGGGAAGAAATGATCAACAGCCACAAAAACCGCACGGCACCAGCATCTTCGTCGCAAGAAGAAAGTAACAGGTGACTGAAGGACCTGAGCACAGGAACCCACAAAATAGCCAACAAGTACTCACTGGAAAGTGTGTTGGGTCAATTAGAGAACAGCAGCTAAAATTGGAAGGGTTTCCCCTGTTCCTGGAGTGGGTGAATGCAAAGACCCACAGTAAGGAGCTGGGGCTGGTTAGCCCCTGTTCACTCTTAAAACTAATTAACCAGGATTTCTGTCCAGGGTCCCATACTAGGGAGAAACTGTCTGGAGGAGAATCAAATTTGGTCAGGATAGGGACAATAACAAGAAAGGAAAGAGGATGTCCACACAAATGTGGGAAAGAGAAACAGAGCTAGAAAATCTCAGAAAGCAAGCCACCATATATTTGTTTAACACTACACAGAAGTACTAGAAGAAGGAGCCCTGTGAAGTTAGAAAACGCCATTTGAACCATAATCTTTCCTAACAGTTAAGGAAAATAATTTCACATGAAAATGAATAACAAAAACATGTTGATGCTAAATCCCACTAAAAAGTGTCAAGACACAAGAGACTAAGGATGAAAGCAGGCTGCACTGACATGTCTCTAAAAGATCACAATTATAATCTATTTCAAAACAGGTTTAATGACATTAAAATGTAATACAAGATGTAAAGGAATGACGTACATCAGAATTAGAAAAAGTAAAAAATAAAGTGACAGAACTCAAGAATTAGACATAAAAAATCATCTTGAAGAAGCAACAAATACAGCAAATAATGTTTTAAGAAAACATAAAGATTAAAAGTAAAAAAAAAAAAAAATTAAAATCCAAAGGGAAAAGGACCATTGAAGATAAGCAGAGTAGATACACCACACAATCTAAGACAACCATTGAGAAAACACAGCATTTCCCAAACAATATGTTGAACAACTTGGTAAAAGAATCCAGTTCAACCACTGAATACCCCATTCCTACTTATTTGTACCAATTTCGGTTCTCCTTCAAAAAAAGGGTTTAACCTTATTCATATTCATTATACTTAGCATTTCCCTTTTTAATTTCAAACATCAAGTTGACTTGAAATTTGCTGTTGTTTTAACAATAGGGCAGAGTTTGATATTTGGAATTTATATAAACATTTCTCAAAAGGCCACAGCTAACGAGAATCTGAGCTTTTCCAGTTTACAGGAAATATCACAGACATAAATTATGAACTCAAGTCTGTTTCCTAGTGGTGGTTTATTCTACCAGTGCGGCTCAATCATATAGAATAATTCCATTTAAACAACAGTTACTAAGCACCTACTGCATGTAAAGTCTTCTGCAAGAAACTATCATGGGTGGTTTTATAATTTAAGTGTTATGAACAATATGGACAGGGTGGACAACAGTAGGTTTACAGTTCATATGGAAAAATGCCAATTCATAAATAGTAATATAAGAATAAACTGTGTTTTGTGTACTCACAACTCTAAACCTACTTTTGCCCACTCCTGTATGTACAGATGTTTCAGAATTTAAGAGAAGGACATATAACATTCATTCAAATAAGATCTCATTGATAGTTTGGCTTTTGAGGTGTGCTTTGAAGGAGGAATAGGATTATAATAGAGGGAGATGGGGGGACAAGTTATTGCAGACAGTGAAGACCACAGAACCAAGAAAGCACAAACTATTCTCTGAGAACAGTGCATGACCTACCTTTGATTTGTGTGCTCTTTAAATTTAAGAAGCACTTGAATAGGGCACCTGTAGCAAGGTGGTATGAAGCCATTTCCTAGAAAAACCATTGTGCTTTAACAGAAAACCACTGTTAGCCAGTGGGGACCATTGGCAGCCTTTGAGCACCTGAGCCAAGCTATGTTTTAGTCAGATTAGCATGTGCTTGCATGGTAATTTACAAAGACTTTCAGAAGTAGGGAGACCAACAGTTCACTCTAGCAGTGGTCTGGAAAGAGTTAATAAAGAGATGAATTAGGATTGAAGGACAGAAATACAAAATTGAGGCTGGATGAGAGAACACTTCAGACGTAAAATCTGTAAGTCTCGACAACTCTTTGAATGTCAAGGATAAGGGAATGATGTATGATGAAGAAAAATTATTCCTAGGCTTTCAGCCTGAGTAAGTGAAAAAGAAGTGACATTAACAGAAAGAGGAGCATAAGGAGGGCAAGCTGGTTTAGGATATTGAGAAGATAATGAGTTCCACTTTGGACATATTAAACTTGATATGCCAGCAAATATCAAAATGAACCTACCCAACAGTTGGAGAAATGCATGATCCGTAGTTGGAAAAGGCTGAAAGTATAGTACTAGAAATCATGTCTGCAGAGATGATTATTGAAGATGTGGGAATGTTTGGAAAAACAAAGAGGGTGGGGATAGAAACTAAAAGAGTTAAGGAAAGAAACTCAGAGGTTGCTAATTTTAAGAGATAGTAGTAAAATACAGCAAAAGGCCTCATAGGAAGTATGGGGGAAACACCAGAGTAGAACATGCCACCAAGACAAGGAAAGTCTGCCTTTCCCAGAAAGAATAGGCATGACAAGGCTGCCAAGTGGTCAGGAGAAAGGAAGCTACTTCATGACAACTGAAATCAATTTAGGCAATCAAACACCTATTACTAGCCTAATTAAAGCCCTCTGATAAACTGAAATCATCTGTTTCCCCCAATACTTCTAAAGCACAATAGAGTATTGGTAATGCCAAGCAAACATGAATTATAAACATGTTGTAGAACCAATAACAATACAATATTAACATGTTTCTATTTATTTGGTATTGGTTGGATTCAAATAAATGCAGTTGTACAAACAGTAATATGTATTTTTCTACATATAATTTTAGAAAATCCATATTGGGAACTCAGTCTCTTTAGAGCCATTAATAAATCAGGGCTTTTTTTTTTTTCTTTGTTGTTACATGAATTACAATGTAAATTAACTCAAATCCTGAGTAGAGTTACAGCTGTGAACTTGCTTTGTGAACATTGCAAAGTCATAACTTCTCTGGTTTCAGTTCTTTCTTCTGTTCTATAAAGTAGGTGCTGAAGAAATTTCTAAGGTACCTTCCTGAGTATATATTCTAATATACTCCTAAAATGCCTTTTAACTAATTAGCTCACTTAATATACAAAGGTGGACTTGATTAAAGGAGTGAAAGCAACAAGATGAAGAACTATTGGTCTTTCATATATGTCAAGAAGAGTGTTTTAAATTCAAGGCACTGTATTGGAGAGAAGCTCCAGATAAATGTCAAGAGAGGAAATATAACCTTGGATGCTCAGCCATGCTTGTTTGCCCCAGGGAGTGACAGATTGGAATAGCAACATTGTTCTTAAAACAATGTTGTTTTAAGAAAAATGTTAGGCAAAAACGGAGATCATCTACTGGGGAATACCCTACAAATGTTAATAAGAGATTATGAGAGCCCTGTCACTGTTAAAAATTAGCATGTAATTCTTTAAAAAAAATAAATACACAGACCTAGGTCTTTCAAGGAGATTCTCTCATTCCAAAGAGGCTGGGCTAAATTCAACACTGAGGTACTTCAGAATCACTTCAATGAATCTCTGCCAGGAAGATGGACGGTTATCCAGCCCCAGTACCACCGTAGCTGTAACAGACCTCGATATCATGGCCTGTGTTTTAGAAATCTCTCCTCTCACAGCAGTTGGCAAAACTCACTTTGAAGTATGTCAAAGATGGATTCAGGGGGGCGTGAGGGAATCTACCATCTATTCTCTAATGTGCTCAGTAGTTTACAAAACAAAACAAAAAATTAAACCAAGGCTGGATTTTTCCTTGGTTTCTAATTCTGAACAGCAGAAGCAGACAAAAAAAAGACTAATTGGATTAGTTTATCAGAATAAATAACAAATCATAAATAAATGCATTACTGGTTAACCTCATAGCTTTTGTTATATACAATACCGGTTCCATTTATAGAAAAATTTGAAATAGCTGATTGGCCTTAGTGACTGATACATTTTATTTTATTTTTTTTTAGCAAATAATGAAGGCCAGATAAGACTTTATTTTACTAACTCCATATTAAAAAAAAATGTTTACCAGCTTGTGTAGCATTTAAAATAGTGAGAAGACTTATTTAAGATTTAATTTAGAGGCATACAAAAATAAACACTCTAGATATCAAGAGAAATAACAAATACATTAAATAAAAGTTGCAGATTAATTGAATGTCTTTAAATTGTGTTTTTCCCCATGTTTTATTTTAATAAGAAAAATATTGTCCCTGAAATTTAATATGATTTATCCTTGTTCCTGCTGCAAACTTTCACAAACATATATGTAAAGGGAGAAGGCAGGGTTGGAAGGGCTGTACTCTGCTGGTGGACTAGTATTCTGCTAAACTTTTCTGAAGGGCAATTGGACAATTTATATTAAAATCATTAAACATATATTCCACCAATAATTTTATTTTCTTAAGAAAATAATCATAGCTATAGAAAACATTATACTCCAAAAGCGTTCACTGAAGCAATATTCATAATACTAAATAAATAAGATAAACTAAATATCTAATAAAGATAAAATATTACTTAAATGATAAGCCTGGTGTTATACACCCATATACTAGACTATTTTGCAGTTATTACAAATGTATGGCATTCTAAAAGAGGGAAAATATTTAGGATACATTAAATGTCTTTAAAAGCCAACTATTTATTATAGTTTTATACATTATATACTAATATAGAGTACATTTTATATATTTTTTATAATATTACAGTATTATTCCCTGTTTATAAAACGAATTTATATATTTCATACATACACACACAGTCTAGTTTGGCAAGATTTTGTAAGAAACACTATCAACCACTTCACATCGTGGGAAATAATTCACCCTTTTGCTGTGTAAAATGCTGATATTCTAATTCTATCACTTTTTAATTACCTGAAATAATTTTGTAAAGAGATACTTTCCCTTCCCACCATTTGGTCAGCCAGTGGTACAGTGCCTATGAGAAGTCAACATAAATGCCGAATTCTTCCCTTTTATATAGCATTTCTCAGATATGTATTTATTCCCTTACATCTCCAAAAAGATAACTAATTAATTTTTATAAATCATAAACCCATGAATTAAACATATTATATGGGTTTCAATACATGTATTTCCTATGCTTATAGAAACTCGAATTGTT
This sequence comes from Tadarida brasiliensis, assembly GCA_030848825.1. Lineage (NCBI taxonomy): Eukaryota > Metazoa > Chordata > Mammalia > Chiroptera > Molossidae > Tadarida > Tadarida brasiliensis. Next base: position 86,311,152 of record CM061260.1, on the reverse strand, counting down.
CTATATTTAGCCAGTGGGAAACTTTTCAAGTTAATGCTTAATTCCTTTTGACATGATCCCAAAAAGTCTCTGATAGGTCCCTTGTTACCTGGAATAACAAGTGTCTAAACTCATTTTGTACATCTCCAGCCCTTCATGCAGAATCAGCCATTTCTCCATTGCTCTTATAAGTTATACAGTATTTCAAGACACAATTTGGTCACCAGAAATATGCTTTGTTACAGGATTCGTCATTTTCCCCCCAGCCTTTTCAGTGGGTATATATAGAGGGTGGAGCAAAAGTGGATTTACAGTTGTTCATATGAAAAATAATATAATAATTAATAAATAATACAAGAATAAACTGTTTTGCATACTCACAACTGTAAACCTACTCTTCCTCCACCCTGTATTGCAATTATATGTGTGTGTGTGTGTGTGTGTGTGTATAATGTGTAAATATATTTGCAACTATATTGTTTTTAGACTTAAAGGGAAAATGCCCCTGAGGTGCTCATTCAGCCATTCAGATCTCTTTTGCTATTAATATATGCCAAGCAAGGTGTTATTGGTGCAGAGTTGAAAGTGATAATCTTATAATCAGCTGAAATCTAGTGGAAGAGATGGAAAAATAAGCAATCATCAATAAAACACTGTGACAAGTGGTGAATTGGCAAGCTGCAGATTCTTAAACAACAGGTAGGCATGTGATGGAACAGACTGGAGAGGACCTTTCACATTGAGCAGAGTTCTTCAATCTTTTTTTTTTCTCACTATCATCCAAAAAGCCTATTTAAACTCCCCTGTTTTTTTCTAAATGCTAGTTCCCACCCCCATGAAATGTTAATCCCACAGATAGATCTTTTATCCCTTTATGTACTGTGGCATGTTGAACAGCCAAAAAACACTGGAATATCTTACATTTTTTGTCCCCCAAGAATGAATTGTCATCTCCCCAGAGCAATTCACTCCCATTGAGAATGCCTGACGTAGAGGGATTAATGTGCCTAGATATTGTCAACCAATTTGAATGCACCAGGATCAATTTTGGAAATCTTTTTAGTGTTCTATTACCCTCATGTTACTGTCCTTACCTTGCTCTAAGCTATTTTCAATTGATTAAGGCATAAATATTGCAAATAGTTGCATTTAGTAGGTTGAGATTCTGCTGTGAGTAACAAAAAAATGAAAACCAACAGTGGTTCATGCAGCATGGTTCAGTGCTTACTCTCCTTCATGTGGACAAAGGGCAGAAATAGTGAACCAGGGCTGGGAGTCTGACTCTGCTCCACGTGGTCTTGAAGACTCACATTCCTAGTTCACACTGCTTTGTCAACTCTAGACTGTGACCCCTGTCCAAGTGGGCTTCTACAACCTAGGCAGCAGTAGAAAGGAACATAGAAGTAAGGGGCAGGACATGTGCCAGCTGTCAGTTAAGGTAGGATTCAGGAAGCTGTCACAAGTACTCTGACTCACAAAACATTGCCTAGAACTTACTCACATGCCCATACCAGGCTACAGAGGAGACTGGGGCATGATGCTTTGATACTAGTGGCCTTGTGCCCAGCTAAAATTTTTATGAAAAATGGTAAGATGGGGGAATTCCAAAATGGCAGTGGAGTGAATGGAAGCTACATAGACCATTCCCAGGACCAAACTGGAATTACAACTAAAATAAAGACAAATCATCAGGAAAAATCAACAGAAAAACAGCAAAAGAGGATCATATAACCAGGGACAGGAAAAAAGGACACTGAATAGAGCCTGGGAGGTCTACACAGGCACGACAGGTTGGGCTGGGAGCCCACGGACAGCAGCTGTTTTAGCTGTGAGCAGCTCTCTGGGGTTAAAATCCCAAGTTGCCTCCACAGTGCAGAGGGCGGGACAGAGCACTAAATTAGCTACAGCCACTCACCTTGGGCTCTGGCAGAAGGAGGGCAGACTTAACTGGAACTCTGTGGGGACACCAGGGATTTGGAGGATGCTCAGAGTTTTTGCTGAGTCAGGGCCACACAAGACGGTGGCCATCTTGTTGGGGGAGCCACTTCCCGGAGCTCTGGGATGAAGCAGCAGCCCCTCCCTCAGAGATTTAATCCCACCCAGCTGGGCCAGAAAATGCAAATTGAAGCTCATTAACAACGAGCATCTGCCCCACTCTCTGGAAATCTTCTTATGCTGAATACCTGAGGGAGTTTTTCATTCAGCTAAGGGCCTACAACCCAAGGCACATCAAGTAACTGAGACTAATAGCCTCCAGGCAAAAAGCTAGAGGATAACTGAATCTTTCCTGGCCTTGCAAATCTACCCAGGAAAGAAAGACTTGACAGTGGTGTTGAATGTGGGTCCTCACACACTCATCCAAACCCAGCAGAGAGAGCCACAAACAGCAGAACATCAACACCCACAGGGAAAGTTTGGCAGGCTCCAAAACCCACTAAGATAGGCAAAATGGTAAAATAAAGAAACAAATTCCAAATGAAAGAACAAGAGAATTCTACTAAAGATGAGATAAATGAAATGCAGTTAAGCAAGTTATCAGAGGTAGAGTTCAGAGCCATGATCTTGAAGAAGCTCAACAACATGAGTAAGGACATCAACACCATGAGTAAAGATATAGAAACACTGAAAACCAACAATGTGGAAATGAAGAATGATGTAGCAGAAATAAAGAACAATTGGAAGGAATAACCAGCAGAGTAGAGGAAGCTGAGGACTGGATCAGTGAATTAGAAGACAGGGTAGAAAAAATCAACCAATCAGAAAACCAAAAGGAAAAAAAAATTAAAAAACAGGAAGATAGCTTAAGAGAACTGTTGGACAACAGGAAACGTAACAACATTCGCATCATAGGAGTTGCCGAAGAAGAAGAAAATGAGCAAGGGTTAGAGAATATATTTGAAGAAATAGTGACAGAAAACTTCCCTAACTTGGTGAAGGAAGAATGTATTCAAGTTCAAGAAGCACAGAGAGCCCCAAGTAAGAATAACCCAAACAGGCCCACACCAAGACACATAGTAATTAAAATGCCAAAAATTTAAGACAAAGAGAGAATCCTAAAGGCAGCAAGAGATAAGCAACAGGTTACCTACAAAGGAACCCCCAAAGGCTATCAGCTGACTTTTCAACAGAAACACTACAGGCCAGAAGGGAATGGCATGAAGTAATCAAAGTCATGAGAAACAAGGATCTGAATCCAAGACTACTCTACCCAGCAAGGCTGTCATTCAAAATAGAAGGTCAAATAAAGAGCTTCTCAGACAAAAAAAGGCTAAGGGAATATATTAGCACCAAACCAGCACTGCAAGAAATGTTAAAAGGACTGCTGTAATTAGTAGAAATAGGAAGAAAAGAATAACCACAATAAACCAAAATGGCAATAAATAAGTACATATCAATAATAACCTTAAAGGTAAATGGACTGAATGCCCTGATCAAAAGACACAGAGTAGCTGATTGGATAAGAAAGCATGACTCATATATATGTTGTTTACAAGAGACCCACCTCACAAAAAAAGACTCACATAGGTTGAAAGTGAAGGGATGGAAAAAATTTTCCAAGCAAATGGAAAGGAAAAAAAGCTGGGGTAGCAATACTCATATCTGATAAAATAGATTTCAAAATGAAGGCCATAATGAGAGACAACGAAGTCCACTATATAATATTGAAAGGATCTATCCAACAGGAAGATATAACCTTGGTAAACATATATGCACCCAATATAGGGGCACCAAAATATATTAAAAATCTTCTGGAGGACTTCAAAGGAGAAATCGACAGCAATACAATCATAGCAGGGGACTTCAACACCCTGCTGACATCACTGGATAGATTCTCTAGACAAAAAATTAACAAGGAAACAGAGACTCTAAATTAAGCACTAGACCAAATGGATTTAATGATATCTACAGAGAATTACACCCCAAAACGCAGAATTCACATTCTTCTCAAGTGCACATGGGACATTCTCAAACATAGACCACATGTTAGGACACAAACTAAGTCTCTACAAGTTCAAGAAGATTGAAATCATATCAAGCATCTTCTCAGATCACAATGGCATGAAACTAGAAATCAATTGCAACAAGAACATGCAAAGACATTTGAACACATGGAGGCTAAATAGCATGTTATTGAACAATGATAGGTTACCAAGGAGATCAAGGCAGAAATTTAAAAATTCCTGGAAGCCAATGAAAATGAACACACAACAACACAAAATCTATGGGATGTAGTGAAAGCAGTTCTGAGAGGGAAGTTCATAGTACTACAGGCCTACCTCAAAAAACAAGAAAAATTTCTAATTGGCTATCTAACCGCACAACTTAAAGAACTAGAAAGCAAACAAAAAGAAAACCCAAGAGCAAGTAGAAGGAAGGAAATAGTAAAGATCAGAGCAGAAATAAACGATATAGAGACCAAAAAAACAATTCAAAGGATAAATGAAACAAAGAGCTGGTTTTTTGAAAAGATAAACAAGATTGATGGACCCTTAGCTAGACTCACCAAGAAACAAAGATGGAGAACCCAAATACACAAAATCAGAAATGAAAGAGGAGAAGTAACAACTGACACCACAGAAATACAAAGGATCATTAGCAAATACTATGAACATTTATATGGCAACAAATTCGACAATCTAAGTGAAATGGACAAATTTCTAGAAACACATAGTCTCGCAAAACTGGACCAGGAAGAGATAGAAAACTTGAACAGACCAATAACAGCTAAGGAAATTGAAGATGTAATCAAGACTCTCCCAGCAAACAAAAGCCCAGGCCCGGATGGCTTTCCGGGAGAGTTTTACCGAACATTCAAAGAAGAACTAACACCCATTCTCTTCAAACTACTCCAAAAAATTCAAGAAGAAGGAAGACTCTCAAACTCGTTTTATGAGGCCAGCATAATTCTAATTCCAAAACCAGATAAAGACACTATAAAGAAAGAAAACTACAGGCCAATATTCCTGATGAACATAGATGCCAAAATCCTGAACAAAATACCAGCAAATCGGATCCAGTAATACATTAAAAAAATTGTTCACTATGACCAAGTGGGATTCATCCCAGGGATGCAAGGCTGGTACAATATTCGCAAATCAATAAATACGATATACCACATAAACAAAATGAAAGATAAAAACCATATGATCATATCAATAGATGCTGAAAACGCATTCAACAAAATCCAGCACCGATTTCTGAAAAAAACGCTCAGCAATGTGGGAATAGAGGGATCATATCTCGACATAATAAAAGCCATATATGAAAAACCTACAGCCAACACCATATTCAATGGGCAAAAATTAAAAGCATTTCCCTTAAGAACAGGAACAAAACCGGGATGCCCACTTTCACTACTCTTATTTAACATAGTACTGGAAGTCTTAGCCACAGCAATCAGACATGAAGAAAAAATAAAAGGAATCCAAATTGGAAAGGAGGAAGTGAAACTGTCATTATTCGCAGATGATATGATATTATACATAGAAAACCCTAAAGACGTCATCAAGAATCTGCTAGATTTAATAAATGAATTCAGCAAGGTAGCAGGATACAAAATTAACATCAAGAAATCAACGGCATTCTTATATGCCAATAATGAACTCATAGAAAGAGAAACTAAAAAAGCAATCCCATTTGCCATTGCAGCAAAAAAATTAAGATACCTAGGAATAAACTTAACCAAAGAAGTAAAGGACTTATTTGCAGAAAACTACAGGACATTGAAAAAAGCAGCAGAGGAAGATATAAAAAAGTGGAAACACATACCTTGTTCATGGATTGGAAGAATTAACATCATTAAAATGTCCATACTACCCAAAGCAATCTATAGATTCAATGCAATCTCCTTCAAAATACCAATGACATATTTCCCAGAATTAGAAGAAGTACTTCAAAAGTTCATATGGAACCAAAAAAGACCCTGAATAGCCACAGCAATCTTGAAAAAGAAGGACAAAGTAAGTGGAATCACAGTATGGATATCAGGTTATACTACAAAGCTAATGTAATCAAAACAGCCTGGTACTGGCACAAGAACAGGCATATAGATCAATGGAATAGAACAGAGAACCCAGAAATTGACCCAAAACATTATGCTTAGTTAATATTTGACAAAGATGGCAAGAGCTTACAATGGAGTAAAGACAGCCTCTTTAACAAATGGTGTTGGGAAAATTGGACAACTACACGCAAAAAAATGAAACTAGACCATCAACTTACACCATACACAAGAATAAACTCAAAATGGATAAAAGACTTAAATGTGACTTGTGAATCCATAAAAATCCTAGAAGAAAATGTAGGCAACAAAATTTCAGACATCATACACAGCAGAATTTTCACTGATGCATCACCTAAGGCAACAGAAACAAAGGAAAAAATGAACACATGGGACTACATCAAACTCAAAAGCTTCTGCACAGCAAAAGAAACAACCATCAAAGCAGAAAGGCAATCCACTGTAGAGGAGAGCATAATTGCCAATGATACATCAGATAAGGGGTTAATTTCCAAAATATATAGAGTGCTCATACAACTCAACAAAAGAAGACAAAGAACCCAATTAAAAAATGGGCAGAGGAGCTAAATAGACACCTCTCCAAACAGGACATACAAATGCCCAAGAGACATATGAAGAAATGCTCAATGTCACTAATCATCAGAAAGATGCAAATTAAAATAACCCTGAGGTATCACCTCACACCTGCCAGAATGGCTGCCATCAACAAATCATCAAACAACAAGTGTTGGCGAGGGTGTGGAGAAAAGGGGACTCTAGTATACTGCTGGTAGGAATGCAGACTGGTGCAGGCACTATGGAAAACAGTACGATGTTTCCTCAAAAAATTAAAAATTGAATTGCTATTTGACCCAGTGATCCCACTTCTAGGAATATATCCTAAGAAACCTGAAACACCAATCAGAAAGAATATATGTACCCCTATGTTCATAGCAGCACTATTTACAATCACTAAGATCTGGAAACAGCCCAAGTGTCCATCAATAGATGAGTGTATAAAAAAGCTATGGTACATATATACAATGGAGTACTATGGAGCTGTAAGAAAGAAAGATCTCTTATCCTTTGAGATGACATGGAGGGACCTGGAGAGTATTATGCTTAAGCGAAATAAGCCAATCAGAGAAAGACAAATATCACATGATCTCACTTATTTGTGGAATATAATGAACAAGGTGGGCTAATGAACGAAATAGACCCAGAGACATAGAAAGGAGTATGGTTCAGACTGACAAACCTCAGAGTAGGGGGGCGGGGAGGGGGGGTGGATGAGATGATCCAAAGAACTTATATGCATGTATGCATAACCAATGGATATAGACAACAATGCTAGGGGTTTGGGGGGGGTGTTGGGGAAGAAGGGGTCTGGGAGGAAAAAAGGAGAAACATCTGTAACAAGAATGAATTAATAAAAATTGGAGGAAAAAAAATGGTAAGATGGGTAGTTGGGAATCACTAGGGTTTATGTTACTCCTTGTCATGAAATTTTACTTTGAAGAAGTTATTTTTGCTAGACAAAGAAAATTGTAACATTGATTGGATTAAAACTACAATGCATTAAAATGACCCATGCTCAAAGATTTAACAAGTCAAACTCTTAAATATTCTTTCTTTCCCACATAGTTCTTATAGAGGCATGGTTTTTATATTTAGTAGACAAATGCAATTGTTTCTTTTTCATTTAGTGTTAAAAATAAGTAGTTTTCCATGTTGTTATAGTATCTTCATAATTTTAATGGCCTTATATTTGTAATTATAAACATTTTCATGCATATTAATTTTTCCTCACTTTTATTTCATTATTTCCCTTCCTTTATATCTCTTCCTACCAAAAGTGAGATAATTGGGTTAAAAAGTACAAACATTTTATGTATCTTGAAATACACTATAAAATTATTTTTCAAAAGGAATCCATCAGTTTATTTCCTTTTCTAATTTATGTATGAGAGCACTTGCTTGATTACCAAATTTCTTCATTTTATTGGATTAAAAAGGCACATTACTTATTTCAACATGTTCTTTTGATAACTAGCAGAGTTGAACATTTTAATATAGATATCCTACTTTACTAACTTTAATTTAAATTGTTTATATCCTTTTCAAAACTTTAGTGTCATTTTTTAACTTGCACAAGCTTTTTATACAGTGTAGATATATATATTTAGTTTAATATATTTGGACTGTATTACTAATAAGGTTGACTATACATACATATGAGCTAGAGATACTACCCAAAATCACTCATATGCTGGAATGTTGTGGGAAATTGACAGAAAGATTACCCTGGAGCTTAAATGACTCTGACATGCTGATATCTGGTCACTGACTTCTGCAGTCAGGGGCATAAAGCAGTAGAGGGCCACTGAGTGTCAATGCATGTTGTAATGATTGTTCTCAAAGTAGATTTTGTCATTTGCTTGGTAGCACACTGCATTGTGAAGGTAGCACACCTTCTGACTGCATTTTTCGAAGTCCAATCTGAGGGTTATTAGCTGACTTTGCTTACTTTTATAACTTTTCTTCTCATGTATAAATATTTTTTCATAATCATGACAGCCACAATAGTGAGCAACATCATGGCAGTAATGGAGAATGTGGAGGGCCTCACTGGTGATCGTCCATGGATTTTGTTCCAGGCATATGTGAGTTTCATTGAATTGCCAAATGCCATGTGAAGGTTGTGCCATAGTACCATTCCCATCTGTTGGGCAAGAGTTCAATGGTGAGCTGGTCGTGTTTATTTCCTGTGGTGTGATAGGCTGAGTTTCTGTTGTCTGCATTGGAGAAGAGGAAGGAGCTTCTCTCAGGACATTCGGTGTGTGTGCTGGTGTTGTAGGGGCAGAGGTAGAGGACCCTAGGTGATGTTGAAACACCGGTGACCTTAGGCGGAGCTGGCTTAATCTTTAATAATAATACATTGATTTTCAAATCATTAAACCAATCTGAGTGCTCAACACGGCCACAATACATGCCACTGTCAGACTGGGCTGCAATGAGTCTATTTAGCTCATAATGCTTGTTCTTCTGAAAGGTGGCACAGTATCCATTAGTCCTCATGAGTTTATTACTATGAACGTGCCCCTTGGGCCCAGCACACGATTGTGACCTCAGTAGCTATTGAGTAAGTACAGGGTAGCATAGATATTGTGTGTTTTTAAAGTTTTTCATTTTACCTGTCATAATTTTTCTTTTAAATAATATATTTTGAGAGATTTATCAATTTTTTTGAGGATATTTATTTTTTAATGGAGTATCATTAAAGAAGACAAAAACTCACTTATAAAACTGGCTTTGAACACTGGACAAATTTGGGGAATGGTAAATGAGTACAAGGGAGTAAAGCAGCCCCATTCATTCCCCCCCCCCACACACATACCCCTATCTTTATCAGCAGTGGACCTTCCTGAGTATTTTTCCGATAATAGGTTGATTAGCCCTAGAAGTAAAGGAACTCTGCCTAAGGTTATGGTTGACCTGCGTAATGGGATGTATCTTGCAGTTTCTGAGTATCAGGAACTGAAAATCATGAGCCCAGTGACTAATGCTTATTTTGGCTTCTGTAATAACTGCTTTTGCACCCACTATTGTACTGGTTCCCTGAGGGGGAGCCAAAAGGGAATGTGGCTTCTGTCTTTAAAAGCGGATGAGCAAGAACAATTGGGGCTGTTGATTTGGGGAGACTATGCCCCCCACAGACTGCCAGTGAATAAAGTGCTCCTTTACAATTCGGCTATGCGTCTCTGATTATCTCGTGGACACGTTATAACAAAATATCTGTCCTTTATTATGAGGTTAGCTTCACATTACCCGATTACCTCTCATCAACCATTTTTTTGGGCGGAGTAAGCTGTAAGAAATACCATTTTTCTCCAGATTTTATCTTCTTTATATTGGCATCTGCCTTGGCAAACAACTAGTAACTTTTCAGTCCCTGTTCTAGACCCTAAGAGAAGATCAAGGGAGTAAGAAAAGGGAGGGAAGAACTCTGACAAAGACTATGACCTAGAAAGACACATGGCAGAGAGAGGGGAAATATAATTAGGGAAGTATAGCTGAGATGATTCAGGTATGTGGCAGCTCTCTTCTGATTGCTCTTCATGCTTAATGCACGTGGCATCTGAGAACTTAATGTTTGTTCCTTTGAGTTATGCTAGCCTTTTCAACATCTCATGGCCTATGCCAAACCAGAGTACCACTGTCTGACATAAAATTACAGACTTATTGCTCACTTTAAGAGTCCCTTTACATGCAAGTTTGCCCTCTTTGTTATGCGAATAAACAAAACCAACAGTTCGGGACACATTTATATAAATTTCCTTATTTTAAGCAATCATAGTTTGAGATGAGTTTCTTTGAAGCTGCAAGGTGAAACTATTCTCTACATCATCCAGGTTTGCAGCTTACATCAAATAGTTTTTGAGCTTCACGATTCCCTTTGTACATATGTAGGCTCAGTAGAAGAAATGGCATTATATTGCTTTTAAACTAGTTATCTTATTTTCTTATATATTTTTTGCAGAAAAGTTAAGTAGAAGGGAAGGTTGATTATTTTGGCTACTTGATCCCTAAATCTATCCAAGAAGAAAAATAATTAAAGACCTGATTTATTATAAAATTTTGCAAAATTCAGCTGCCAAATTCCACCCCTCTTTCTTCCCTCACATTCTCTGTCAAAATGAATTATTTAGAAAAATGCAAATTTTAAAGAACAGTCAAAATACATGTCAAGTGTCAATGAAGAGCAAATGCTAAAGCACACATCTCTTACCCAAGGAAAGATTTATTTTAATACATTTCCCTCTCTGATTAGTTTTCTCTTGCACACTGCTGAAATACACAAAATCAACCTTTAGGGTTTTCTAACATTTGCTGTGATTGTGTGGTTCAATCCATTAGCAAACCAGCAGTACGTAGCACTCCCTCACTCCACTCGAGGAAGGAATCACAATTTCACAGTTTGGTTCCCAGCACTGCCTTGCAGGGCTGCTATCATAATGAGTTTCTGGCTCTTGACACATAGGCAGAAGTCTCTCATGTTGGCTTCTCAAAGGGGAATGAGAGAAACACTAGAGGAAAGAGCAATTATATCACTATATAATAACACAAAGGCTGTGGAATTGCTCCCAATACTCATATGTATGTTACTGAAGTAGTATGTCTCTTTTCCCTTCAAATAATGATTTATTTTTCCCAGAAGACTGGTGCAGATTTGTACAAGCTAGAACATAGGAAGAAGCCTGATAAATTAAGGTATTGCACACTATTTAACTAGGGTCTTTTTTTTTTTTTTTTAACCAGAAGAAAATAAATGACCAACCCTAGAATTTACTCAATCATGAAATTTCTGTTACAAAATCTTTTTATGGATAAGATATTTAGTTTTTAAAAATCTGTGTTACTAAAATATATTATGAAAATAAACTGGTTTACAGGACATAATCTTTTATCTTATGCGAGGAAATAGGACATATTCTATTTATATTTTATGGGACTTAAAAAAAAACAACCAAGATTGCTGAACAATCAGAAAGTCCAAAATTATTTCATCATGTGCTACTCCAGTGCTCTGGACACATATGACATCAGACTCGTCACTGGCACCCCTTCCTACCACAGGCAATGTGACATGATAAACTGCACTGGCCTTGAAGGCCACTAAACTTGGGGACACGTTGCAGCCTCTCACTCCTTCTGTGTCCCTGGGTTAGATTTCTGACCTTTCTGTCTCTCTCTACTGCAAGACTTCAAACAGTGAATACCTACCTTGCAAGGCCAGCGTGAAGACCGGTGACAATGTATATAAAGTATTCACCATAATGGCCTTAACAGTGTGGGAATTCAATAACTAATAGCTGTTCTTATTCTTCCCTCTCTTATCTATCCTACTTTTTATTGCGTGCATCATGTGTGGCAAATACAGGGTGGGGCAAAAGGAGGTTTACAGTTGTGCCTAAGAGTTTTTCCTTGTATTATTATTTATTAATTATTGTATTATTTTCCATACAAAAACCATAAACCTACTTTTGCCCTAATCTGGATATCTTAATCGTATTTGCATTTTCAGCCTTATTCTCTTCCCCCGGAAGACACTATTAATTGATTATGGCACTATGTTTAGACAATCTTAGAATCGAATTATCTCTCATAACTCAACATCTCTCTCAGCCAATTTCTAAGAGATGTTGTGTTATGTACTTTTTTTTTAGGTGTTACAATTTTCAGTACACGTGCATGCAAGATACATTTTGTTGCATTGCACTGTGTCACAACTTTGGCATTTAAATTTTTATTTTATTTTTTATAATTGTAGATTTTTACTTTTCTCCATATGTATTTAATGATTTACACTGTTTATCAGAATAAAGCAAAATGGGCATATATAGGATCAGCATGTAATAACTCCATTCTGACCCTCAGTTTCTGCACGTACACACCCTGGCAGTTTCTTTTCTGTAAACATAAGGGCCTTGAGACACCCAAAGAAAACTGTAAAGATAAGGGGTTAATGAAGGCCTTGGGAAACTCAGAGAAACCATGAGAAAAAAGAGATTAATAGTTGCCCTGCTCCTCTCCCTCCCTTCTCTGTATCCGCCCCCCTTCACGGTGCCAAAAGCGGCACCAAGAATGTAGTTTTTTTCTGTAGTTTGTGCCTTTAAAAGTGGGCAACAAAGAAGGCTCAGGGCTGAGGATTTGGGGAAGCTGTATCCCCCAGCCCGCTGGTGTAACAGCCCACCGGTGTAATAAAGTGCTCCTTTACAATTCGGCCGTGCGTCTCTGGTTATCTTGCTGACACCTTACAACAAGCATACAAACAATTGCACTCTTTATAAAAAATTTTTATTGAGTTTATTGGGGTTACATTGGTTAAGAAAATTATATAGGTTTCAGGTGTACAATTCTACCATACATCATTGATGCAAGAGAGACATCTATCAGTTACCTCCCGTTACCCACCTCATCCGGGGATTGAACCCACAACCCTTCGGTACACAGGATAAAGCGCCAATCAACTGAGCCACAGCTGCCAGGGCTCTCCTTACTTTTACAGCCCTCTCGCTCACTACCGTCCATGGCTTTTTGGGTGTTCCGGTTCTTGTCCCCCCAGGCGGTTCACGGTCGTCTCTTCTGCCGGGAAACTCTTCCATGTCTTCCTCTTTTCTTTGAGTCGGTCCAGTTATTCTTACTGTAGGTTGAAGAAGTCTTCTCTGACTATGAAATCGGCCTTAGGTGCCCTCTGTCCATCACAGCACTGTGCCCTGAGCTCTCCAACTGTGCTCGAGTGGAATGGCTTTCCTACTCTTTCAGACAGTAACTTTCTTCAGCGTGAGCCTGCTTCCTTTTTATCGTTGACACATCTGATGCTCATGCAGTGCCTGACACAGCATAAGTGTTTTAGAAAAAAGTTATTGACTATCCAAACTATAGCTAACTTTTATTTTGCCATTGAAATGTACTAATAACTGTATATTATTACTTATATCAGTGAATTTCTTGTTTCAGTGACAAATGTCCCATATGTATATATATATATATATATATATATATATATATATATATATATATATATATATATACACACACACAACTGCATTGCAGATTTTTACATATGTAATATTTACTAAGATTGAAATTATATAATCAAATTTAGGTTAAAAATTTTTGAGGAATATTTCTTAGTCTGCTTATATGTTAACTCAGCTGTTACGGTTTTTGTGTTATTTGATAAACCAAAGTCAGTGAAGCAAATCTGATAACAAGCATATTTCCTTATTTTGTCTGCATATTTATGCTTTAAAAGTATAAATTAATGATTTTGGCAAAACAATCAGTAACTACAGCAGTAACTCCAGCCATGATATATTATTATTTTCAGTTTATGTATGTGCTTCATAATGTAATCAATCCATATTATCTTAAAAAGACTACATGTACGCTAGCTGAAGAAAGTAGATAATTGAAGCCACTATCTAGATGGCTAAAGAAAAACAAATAATAATCTGAGGCAAATTTTTTAAAATTTAAATGAAATGTTTTCCATTTATGCATTTTATGTATACATTTTTGAATTTTGCATATATTTTTTTAAAACACATTCAATTGTGAGTGATCTAAATTTGAAACTCTAGAGATAGTTTTGAGTTCCCTCTTCTATACCTCCTTTTACATCTCTACCTAAACTTTCCATTGCACTCATTCCCAAGTTCTATAGTTTCTCTTGCATTTCTATCGAGCTGGTTCGTCCTTGACTTTCTCTTCCTGTCTCTCCAAGACTGCCCTTCCGTGTTAACTTCCTAGCTAGTCTTCTCCTTGAATGAATCCATCATCTAGAAAGACTAATTATGCAATTTAATTACTTTGATGCATAAAGATGTTTCACTGTTGAATCAGGAAAAAGATTCTCAATTTACTAGCCAACCACCTTTATAGCTATTTCATTAGCTAGCCCACCACCTCCTCTTTATGAACCCAACAGGAAGCCAAATACATTTTATTATATTTTTGTTATAGTTTTTGCTAAATATTCTTAATTTTTGTAATTAATCCTTTAAAAATTTTAAAAAATTTTTTTTCTTTATTGATTTTAGAGAGAGAGGAAGGGAGAGGGAGAGAGAGATAGAAACATCTATGAGAGAGAACATTGATTGGTCGCCTCCTGCATGCCCCCCACTGGGGATCGGGCCCACAACCTGGGCATGTGCCCTGACCGGGAATCGAACTGGCGACCTCTTGGTGCATGGAGCCACACCAGCCGGGCAATCCTTTAAAATGTTTACAGAGGAATTGGGGTCCCATTCATAAAGCGTCTGCTCCATGAAGCTGTCCTTGATTTCCCAACCTGATGACATCACTCCCTTGAACCACATTAACATTCTCTACCCTTTTACATCACTCAGATCCTGATTATTAAGGTTATCTTACCAGCAATCTTCTCTTCATTCCCCAAGCACTAGATCACAGTCATCTTGAGAGTATAGTTTCTTGTTTATAATTTTATCCCCCACATTGCCTAATTTTGCATCTTATAACTAGATTTACTATTTTTGATTTTGTGGAAACAGAATTTTCATTTATTGACATACATGAAAGGAATACATTCCAGGCCCTGGCCAGGTAGCTCAGTTGGTTAGAGCATTGTCCCAATATGCCAAGTTTGCAGGTTTGATCAGGTCAGGGCACATATAAGCATCAACCAATGATTGCATAAATAAACGAAATCAATGTTTCCCTCTTTCTCTCTCTTTTCCTCTCTCTCTAAAATTAATAAATTAAAAGAAAGAATGCATTTTATTTATAAAATAAAGTAGAGAGTTCAAATAAGGAATAGAAGTATAGAACTATTTAGTTAGAATCAAACACTGTATATTAAGAATGTTTAGTGCTCAACTTTTTGATTTACTGAAGTTTTATTTTAGCTACATTCATTTTTTCTCTTTTAACATTTTTTTCCCTTTTCTTCTCTCCTTTCATTTTTGCTAGGTATGTCTTCATGTAGATACAGCAAAGACTGTTTCTCTTTCCTGGTGTTGAGTTCTTCTTCGACTTGATTTTCCCTAAGGTTAGACAGAGTGATTTAGAATAAACTAAATTTGACTAGAATCCTTACACATTTTGGAAAATGTCAGAGTTTTAAATTGCATACCTCTGTGTAACGTTTATGAAATTTTGACTTACTTCCAGATTCTGCTTTGAGCAACAAAACACACCATGCTTAAAATCGAGCTCATTTGGAGAGCACTTCAAGCAATGTCTGCAAGAAATGTTACTCAGATATCATTTTCTCTGGGAAACATCTCAGTGTGTTCAACAGACCTGCCTGCGAAACTGCGAACTTCTAACCCAAGCAAGTGACTGAAATTGATATTCGTTAGTGGCTTCCCTGTGGGGGGAAAAGTAGCAGTGAGCATGGTGAATGTGACTGAACTGTATCTCTGTGTGTGGGGGCTAGTTACAGCAGCTATCCTTTCAGAAAGTTACTTCATTTATGATTCTTTTTTTGGTGGGGTGGGGCATGTTTCAATAAAATACTAACCTGGATACATTTAATCTTTACAATTTTAGGAGAAAGCCGCTCAGTTTGGAGCATGCTCACTCTGTTGAAATGTTGCTGTTGAAAGCTGCATGTAGGTCTTTTGAGAGGCCGCATGCTTGAGTCTCTATTTTTAAATTCTCACGACAGCTTTTACACTCTCCTGAGCATTCAGGATCTAAGTTTCTACTGAAGCATGTAATTACTGGCGATGACTTAGCACCAGCCTTGTGGTGCAAAGTAAGGCAAATGGAAGCAATAATGTCAATAAGAGAAAATTGGCAAACTGGAGACAGCCACGTGAGATAACTCAGACTCACATGCTCTGGCAAACTCTCTCACTATTGCCAGTAGCACAAAAGAACTTTATTTACAAGAAATTCTTATGTAATCCCCAAGGTGTCCACATCAGACAAAATAAAAGGGCTGCTTTTGTGTGTTTTTGTGTCTAGAATGAAAACAATGGCTTCATTGATGATTTGTGTTACTGTTACTGTAGTAACTAGCTAGTTAATATTTTTTTAAAATTTATTTTTTCCTTTGTTGATTCTTAGAGAGAGAAGAAGGGAGAGGGAGAGAGAGATAGAAACATCGATTGGCTGCTTCCTGCATGCCCCCCACTGGGGATTGGGCCCACAACCTGGGCATGTGCCCTCACCAGGAATCGAACCAGCGCGACCTCTTGGTGCATGGGTCGACCCTCAATCACTGAGCAACACCGGCTGGGCTAGCTAGTTAATGTTAATAATAGGAAGAGAGCAAAGGGGAGGACAGCTGTTATAAGCATGGTCACCTGGGCAGTTTCACCAGGGACCTGCAGTTTCATGCTCCCCTCAGGGAACCTCCTGTCCATTCCCTGCAGATCACTGGTGGAAAGGGGTCCGAAAAAAGGGGAAGATGGGTGCATGTGCAGGGAATTCAGGATGACATAGGGAAGATGCTTGCCTGTCAGTCTAGCCTGGGGAATCGTGGATTGGCTGGGAGGGTGGGGCCCCTGCAAGTGCATGAAATCCTGAAGGATTCATTGGTTAAGCTTCTAGTTAAAATCCCCAGACTTCTCTCCTGTTCCTCTTGCTTTGCTCCTGCTTCCTTGCACTTGCTCCATGACCCACACTAGCCGCCCATGTGGCCCTAGAAGCCATGTGGCCCATGGCCATGCGGACCCCACTGGCAATGGACTGCAGCTGGGAACACAAGCTAAGCCAGCCAGATGCTGGACTTGGACTCTGCTTTAATGTGGAGTGGAGACTCTGGACAGTGGCTTTAATTCAAGCCCTACTGAAGATAAGATGGGACCTTTTCCATGATGGGATGGAGGAAGATGAGACCTTGGAGGGAAACTTCCTTAATGTTACATCAATAAAGCTTTCCACGATACCTCATTCTCCCGTGAAGGGCCTCAGAAAATTACTGTTTCCACAGCTCCACTTCCAGCAGCAACAGGTGGGGATGCAGAGGACACCCGACTGATAACACTACTTTTCCAGACAGTTTCCCTCCTAACCTATCATTTTATCTGCTCCCTGCACTATTTGATTTGCTCCCTGGGCTTAGGGCAGTGTCCATAGAAACAACTCTCTAAACACGTGGTTCTGGCCTATGGAAAACCTAGGAATGGGACTAGAGGTGAACCTGTATTTTTAGCTTTTGGGGTGTGTAGAAATTACCTGGGGAGATTATGAAAATTGAAGATTCCTCAGCTTACACTTCAGGGATTCAGATTCAGTGATCTGCAATTAAGCCTAGCAATCTTCATTTTTCTGAAACACTAAGTGTTTGGAATACACTGAAAAGACACTGCTTTAATTTGGAAAAAAGCTATCTTTCTGCTCAAAATGTGATCTGTGGACCAGCAGGATCCAAACCTCCCCTGGGAGCATGCTAGAACTGCAAGATCACAGGCCCCGCCCCATTTATTAAATAAGAACTTGCATTTTCACAAGATGCCCAGGTGATTCATATACATATTAGAGTGTGAGAAACATTGCCTTGGCAAATGCATTGGACTTAGTTACAGCTGCCTAGTTAGATTAGCTGTTTAAAAAAAACATTTAACCGAGTAAATCTATTTGGCTTTATTCAGTGATTCATGAATCAGGCAGCAGCCCATGTAGCAACTAGAAGGGTACTTCCAGGGATCGTACAAAATGGAAGGTTTATATAGGAAGAAGAGTGGGTAAGGGAGATTTTATTAGAAGAAAAGAAGGGTGATTTTTGGTTTGGGACATCTTTTCTCTGGTGCTTGACTAGGAAATTCCGGACTGGTTGATTAAGGTTATGTTTCAGGGAGAGGTTGAAACTCCAATTAGATCAGGTATTAAATCTAGGTTTGGTATCATGGGATTTTGGTATGAGTGACACCATTTTAAGCCTGTGGTTTTTCTCTTTAACAACTGTTACGAGAGAGAGAGAGAGAGAGAGAGAGAGAGAGAGAGAGAGAGAGAGAGAGAGAGAGGAGGGAGAGTAGAACACAGAAGAGGAATGTTTGGATGGGAGGGTGGACTGGATTTGGGACATTAGGTAGAAGATGGAGGAGGAAGGTCAGGCATTCTGGTGGGAACAAGCTGGGGATAGAAGGGGCAGGGCAGATTTCATAACGATTCTGGGGCCCTTCAGCCCAATATTAAAAAGTGCTCAACTGTATTGCTTTTCCTTTGGTTAAAAATATCTCATCTATGTAATTTATACTTCGGATTTATCATGAAGCAGTTTGAATTCAGCTATTTTAAGCATCTTTAAAGCATAATACATTTTTGATCAATTAAATCACACAATCTAATGAATGTACTTTTTGGCTCTTAGTAAGGTAAGTATTACAAGCTAAATACTAAAAGCTGTGCATTTAATTGATAAAAGCACACTTACTGCGTTAGAAATACATAAGTTATCCTTTCTTGTCACTACCACACAGAGTTCTCTCTCATTAATTCCAAAGAGACACTGGGCAAGCCTTATTGTAATTTTAGCAAATTAAATTTCTTGGTGTTTTAATTTGGATTTTGTAATCTTTCTTGCCAAATAATTGTTTAATCTCACAAATGCTAGCTTTGTAATAATTAACTGGTATTTAATTATCCTATAACCAGTAAGATTATACTATTTAAATGAAGTTTATTTCACTTAAAATAAATGCTCATTTTATTTAAAAATATTTTTCAAAGTAGTAGCAGAAATTTTTATGCATCAGATAGTGAACTTGGTCATTTTTCCTAATTGACCAAAAAGTAATCTTTCAATGCCAACAAGGAATTCAGATTTTATTCCTTCTGTAAAAGCTTTGAAGTTTTATTTTCTTTCTAAAAAATGATTCTAAATCACTTTCTTTCCTTTGAAATCTAAATAGAATAACTATTTTTTTATGACATTATAATTAATGAGTAAAAAGATAAAATACATGAAAGCTAAGAGGTATAATTCTGGTTTTGTGCACTGTTCTAGACAACATTCTTGTCTCGCAATGAAAAGCAGCAAGTATCATACACATTTATTAATTTTGGATGTATCATTCTTCCCTAAATCTCCATAATGCGAAGGGTCACCCGGGGGCCTGTTAAAACAACACAACAAACTCTTCTTGGGGCTTTCTTGGAAATTCTGATTTATTGCTATTGGGATGGGAATTTAGAATTTTTGCTTTTATCAGGGATCTAAATAATTTAAATCACTGGGGAACAGTGTTCGCATATTAAGATTCAGAAGAGGAAATTCAGAATCACTTGTGCCAAACAGGTGTATAGATGAGTGCTCTCAACCTGATTGCACACTAGAAACCCTCTTTTAAAAATCCCTGTGGCCAAGGCAACACACTGAGACCAATTAAATCATAATCTGTAAAGTGGGACCTGAGGGCTAGAATGAGTATTTGGGAAACTACCTCACGGAAGCGTGTAACCACCATACCAAGTGGTTTCAGAGAATTTGAACAGATTTGAAAGTAAAAACCAGGAAGATAACCATAAGAGAAGAAAATGCATAATTTTCAATGTGATAAGTTTACCAGGTTACTGCCTGTTCACTGAGAGAACACAGTAAAAAACTTGCGTGAATCAGGAATCTAAGGCAATAGTTTAAAATTTGAGGGTGCATTAACAACACATGGAGGGCTACTTACAACAGACTGATGGGCTCCCCCTGCAGTTTCTGATCAGCAAGCATGAGGTGGGCCTAAGAGCCTTTCATTTCTAATAAGTTCCAGGTGAAGCCGCTACTGTTGACCAAGGGAGTACACTTTGAGAACCAGTGTCCTGAGGGAAGGATGAGAGTGATCAAATGGGAGCATCGTGGGACCATATTAGATTGAGCCCAAGCCTGGGTAAGATGTTTGTCTGATACTTCCTGCATGAGGTTATAATAAAAATAGCTACCTGTTGTAGAATACCAGGTGTTGTTCCAAATTATATTTATAGTCATCTAATCCTTAAAATAGTTCTACATGACAGATGTGCCTTTATCACTTCTTTTTTTACTTTTTGTTAATCCTCACCAGAGAATATTTTTCCTTTTTTTTCTTTCTTTCTTTTTAGAGAGAGTGGAAGGGAGGGAGGAAAGAGAGAGAGAGAGAGAGAGAGAGAGAGAGAGAGAGAGGGAGAGAGAGAGAGAGAGAGAAACATTGATGTGAGAGAGACACATCAATTGGTTGCCTCCTTCACACGCCCAGGGAGGGGAACGAACCTACAACCCAGGCACGTGCCCTTGACTGGTAATTGAACCCGTGATGCGGGCGACACTCTAACCACTGTGCCACACTGGCCAGGACTATCACTTCTATTTCATTGCTGTGGAAGTTGAGGTGTAGGAATGTTAAGGAACTTGTCCAAGGCAATCCATTTGGTAAATTGTAGAGCTGGAATTGGAATTGGGGTGGCTTGGCTCCAGGGTTCCTGCCGTTAACCACTGTCACACTGAGAGAGATGAAGTTGGATAAGATTTGTTCAAACGATAGATGCTTGTAGCAGACCTAGAATTCATTTGCTTTACTGTTTTCACTATCCCCACAGGGAACACATAGATACGTCAGGGAAATAAATATCTGTACAGGAAACAAAAGGAAAGAAGGTAGGCAGATTCAGAAACAACCTTATTTGAAAGAGGAGGAAGAGGACCTATTTAAGAAGGAGTTTAAAATATTGTAGCTTGCCTGGCTGGTGTGGCTCAGTGGTTGAGCATCGACCCATGTACCAAGAGGTCGCCAGTTCGATTCCCAGTCAGGGCACATGCCCAGGTTGTGGCCAGATCCCTAGTGGGGGTCATGCAGGAGGCAGCCAATCAATGTTCTCTCTCATTGATGTTCTCTCTCATCGATGTTTCTATCTCTCCCTTTCTCTTTCTAAAATCAATCAATAAAATAAAAAAAAATATTGTAGTTCAGTTATGCCTTCCTGTAAGAGTGTGGAAATAGTAGAAAGGTAAATAAAAGTACTAGGGGCTTATCCCACCATTACAGAAAAAGATGTAGCATGAAGAAATGCTATTCAAGGGCTGACATGGGTTTTGGCATTCGTCAAGTCAGCGGGAGTACAGGCTTTGGCCACACCCATTGCAGGTTCAATTCATTCATTGATAAGGGTGATTTTCAGTTAGAGAAATTCCTTCACTTACTAATATTTTTTCATTTATCGTAGAATATCTATCTACTCTAGGCATTAAGGACGTAGCAGTGAACCAACAAGGACACATTCTTGTTGGGACAGTGCTTACCTTCTAGTGAGGGGAGTGGTAATAAACAAGATAAATGTCATAAGTCAGATGTGATAAACTGTTGTAGAAGAAAATAAAGCAGGAGAATGGAGGTAGAGCATGCTGGGGATGGTGGCACTGTGTGTGAAATGGTAGATGAGAGTAGCATTCGCTCATGTAAAGTAGTCAGGAAGGGCTCTGAGAAGGTGATAACTGAAAAAAACCTAAAAAGATATAGAGTGGAAGGAAAAGGATAAGTGAGGCTTTCATCAGAGCCCTAAAACTAGCCACCTGGTTTCACAAAATAACACATAGGTGCTCATGTAATGCATATTTGGGCCCAAAGACAATATACACTTCCTTTGTACCCGAAGAGACCAATGTCCACAGGAAAGAAATCACCCAAATATAATTGTAGGCAGAATTTCCTGAGGACATGGCCCACTTTCCCTCCAACTGGCGAGGGACTGCACAGATTTTTGCCAGTATAATTTCTCTGGGCTACAAATGGGTGCTAACTAGAATTGCTATATATGTATTTATTCCCAGCTTTCCTTATCATGTAAGAGAAGGCATGATCAGAACACAGGTAAACGTTTTGAACAGAAAATTTTCTTTCAATTTGACCTACTAAGATGTTTCTTTTGATCAACAAAAACATTTTACTGCTACTGATGTACAAGAAAGAGCAAGAAAATATAACATTACATGAACATAATCACATTCTTTGATTCACCAAGCTGTATTCTCATTGAAAATTGGAACGGGAAATCAAACCATTGCACAGTAAAAGAGGTGGTGGGGAGCTCTAAAGGCTGGCTCAGTCACTTAAATACAAATGTGAGAAGGGAAGGTGTGTAGTTGGTTGTTTATTTTGTCTAATCTGCTTATCCTGAAATTCGGGTATAAATTAAAAAAAATTTTTTTTAAATCCTCACCTGAGGATATTTTTCCATTTATCTTCAGATAGAGTTTGGGGGGTAGGGGAAGAGAGAAAGAAACATCGATGTGAGAGAGATACATGGATTGGTTGCCTCCCACACGACCCTGACCAGGACCGAACTGCAACAAAGGTACGTGCCTTTGACCAGAACTGAACTCATGACTCTTTGGTCCTCAGGCCAATGCTCTAACCGATGAGCCAAACTGGCCAGGGCTAAAAAACCTTTTTTTTTTTTTTTCCATTTTTAAATATAATTTACTTTTTAATATAGTAATTTATTTATTTTTATTACTATAGATTAGCTTTGCCTATTTTATTTTATTTTTCCTCCCTTTTAAAAATCTTTATTGTTGAAAATATTGCAGATGTCCCCCTTTCATCTCTCATTGACCCCTCCTCCCGGCTCCCACCCCCCTCCTGCTTTCCCCACATCATTGTCTGTGATAATAACAATCAATGAAAACAACCATAGAGTTGGAGAAAATATTTGTTACACCCATATCTGACCAAAGGAATTCTAGGGGAATTTAGGAGTCTTTAATTTTCTTCGGTACTCTGGAGTTGGAAATGTAATTTTGCTACAGGTATATGACCACAGACAGAAGTTTATAATCAAATGGGGGGATCTCTATATTATTGGCATTTTTAAATTATCTGAGTATCTTTAATATTTGTTTAGGCCAGAGTTTGGTAGATTTTTTTCTGTAAAGGGCCAGATAGTATTTCAGGTTTTGAAGTCCATGCATTTGGGGTTATGACTATTCAAGTCTGTCATATGCAGTCATAGACAGACACAAGTAAATGGGCAGTCAGATTTGGCCTATGGGCTATGGTTTGCCAATCCCTGGATCCTGTTACGTATTCTGTGGTGAATTTTATTAGGCAAAGAGTTGGACGTGGTAGAGCTGAGAAATCAAAGAGGGGATTATTTTTCTTTAAAGATTTTATAGGTAGTGTTTTTAATTTCTGTGTCATATTAACATTTTCTGAAGTTACTGGGGAATCTAAAGCTGGTTTTTATTTTTTTCAATGACCTTCACTCATGGTGGCTTCTTTCCTCATTTATTTAAATTTTGATTGTGAACTGTACTTAATTTGTAGGCATTGGGGCCTGGATTAAAAGTATATTTCCAGAGAAGATTATCATTTACTTCTGCTGGGAACCAGGTATGTAAAGTTGCTAGGTATATTTAATTTTTCAGATTCAAGTTTTCCCAACTGTGTTGTTGGTGAACCTCAGAGTAAGAGTACATTTATGATGGCAAATACCCAAGGGAGATTTCATTAGTAGTGTTTTTATCATCATTATCATCATCATCATCACCAATGTCTTTCCCATTCAGAGCCCTATTAAATATAGGTAAGTTACCTATTTTTTCTCATAATTGCTAAATGGAATTTTTTGCAGCCACTCTTACACTAAGAGGACTCAAGGTCAGCAGCACAGTCTCAAAGCCTAGTCCTCTGATCCCCATGCAGTTCCTAATCTGCACAGTCTCCCAACAGCTTTATCAGTTATACATTGAAGTGTCCATCTACCTGACTCCTGTGTCTCTGTCTCTCGGTTGCTTCTGAACTCATGTATGGAATAACGGTGTAATTTATTAGGCTTGCTAAAACGCCAACACTGTTAAAATGATGAACCCGGTCACGATAAAAAATGTTGATGTGTCATGTGTATACAATTGCATACAATCTCAGACAGTGCACACATCTTCTGGAGGCAATTCTTGGACCCCTTAGAGTCAGGCATTAAGGATTTCTTTTAATTATTAGATTGATTATAGTTTGAATGAGCTGCTTTGGTTAAAATAGAATTCAAAGTTGCATTTCAGTGAAATAATTATAATTTTAAGTGTTGTATAGAAGACTGTTACACACACACACACACGATCATGTGGGTATGTTGGGATGGGAGAAATGTGAATAGTGATTAGAGGTTTTCCACTTATTATAACTGGAAGGGCATTATTGGCAATAAGCAAAGTGCTCTGGTTGCCTTGCTAATTATGTGGTGTTATTTCCTGCGCCAGATAAGTTGATGGTTTGAAAGAACAATGATCAAAGAAAGGTTTATGCAGTGTGATTCCTTTGTTCATTTTTCATTTATTGATGTTGGTGAATTTTTTGCTTTAACGCTGGCTTCTTGGGATTATACAGAAATGAAATTAGGGTTTATATGAGCATCCTAAGTTAAAAGAGAAATATTTCAACTGAATCAATAGGTTCAATAAAATACTAAGGATTGTGTGTTTTATGTTTAAAATATCTGCAAGTGTTTTCTCTATTAAGCATTCTCTCAAAGCCCGAATTGATACTAACTTTTTAAATGACATTAATTAGAGTAGCACTTCAAAATGTCTTAATAATAGATTTTAAAAGAGTTTTATGGTTAAATGAATTGTCAATGCCCTGGGTTAGATTAAGTGAAACAGGGTTCTTCAGCATAATTTTTAGGAAATTGTAAAGTGCAGATACAGTATTGTGAATCTCTAAAATAAGGCATAACAAGCTGCATAACAGGAAATCCTTTTTCTTGTTGCTTCTCCTAACGGTAGATTTTAAACAGACCTGTGTCCTTTTATACTACTTTTCTTTCTATTTAAATATGAAAGAAAATTTATACTTATATATGTCATGAATATCTATTCTATTTCTTCACTGGATGTGTAGAAAGTTAAATAATTAGTGCTTAAAGTGAAAATTATGTATACAGAACATAAGAAGAGTAAGTCGGTTTTACTACAAAGCTAAATTATCAAGATGACTAATGTAATAAGCAGAATTCATTGTATCATCCCTGCTTGTTATTGTTCATCCTCGACCTCCCAAAACAAATTTAGATGTGGCAGAAAGAAAATGCCGATTGCCAAATTCCTAAATATCTCCCACCTAAAATCTACATGTAAGTGTGAACATGTTTTCCTCTCTGGGTTGGGTTGAACAGGAGGAAAGGAAAGTCTAAGATGGTGATTCCATATGTTAATACCATGTCTTCTTCAGTAACAATGTGTCATTTATTATCTGTGAAGAAACTTAAAATTAGGTTTAATAAAACTCAATAATTAAAAATTAAATAAGATTTTAAATATTTTTTTATTAATTTATTTTTGTTACAGATATTTCTCCTTTTTCCCCCATTTGTTGTCCATGTCCATCAGTTATGGGTACATGCATATAAGTTCTGTGGTTTATCTCTTTTCTTAATTTTTTTTTTTATCCTCACCAGAGGACATTTTTTACATTCATAGAGTGAGAGGGAGAAAGGAAGGAAGAGAGAGAGAAACATCGATGTGAGAGAGACACATCGACTGGCTGCCACCCACACAACCCCAATGGGGCCGGAGACAAACTGCAACTGAGGTACGTGCCCTTAGTGGGAACCGAACCCAGGACTCTCTGGTCCACAGGCCGATGCTCTAACCGCTGAACCAAACCAGCCAGGGCCCTTAAATATTTTTTAAAAACATGACAAAAATCTCTGGAAATGCTTTATGCTCTCATGCATTCACCAGGTGGTAGCTTTCAGAATATCTCAATTGGTTTAGCTTGTGGTATTACAGGTTTTAATAGCTGGGAAATTTCAACCAACTTTCCCCTATTGAGAATGTTATTTAGCATGCTGCACAAGGGAGTATGTATTATCCCCATCGTCTCACATCTTGTAAATAATAAATAAATGTAGTTTTCAAAACAAAAATAATGCCCGTGGGTAGCAAGTGGTATTGGGCTGACCTTCCTGCTGTCCATGCTTTGCATCCTGGCTGAAGAGGGAGGGTCTTCTGGTTTGTATCCTCCTACAACCCTTCTCCTTGCTCAATGCTCCCTGAAGTCCAATGGAGACCAGTCTTTTTTACATCATACTCTTTTAGGATTCGTGCCCTTATTTACTAGGAGACTGGACTATATGTACGCACATAGAAGGCATTCTAGCTTTAGTGGAGGGAAATGAAAGTAATCTGAGGACATTCCTTTCTGCAGAGCTTTGGCTTTACTTCATTTCTGGCTTCACTGCAGTTTACCCTGGGCTCATACCTATGGCTTTTTGATAGGAAGAGAGTCACCCATGTTCTTGCCCCTGGGAAAATGCCAGTCTAGCAGCAATCTTCAGATCCCTGACCCTGGTAAGGCTTATGTCCTACTGCCAGCATCCAGTCCCAGTGAGGGCAGCTGTACCTAAAACTCTCACTTCGCTATTGTCCTTCCACCTTTCATATATTCGGCAATACATGGAAGCATATCAGATATATCTATGTAGTTTTACCTTAAACCTTTGTATATTACCTAATAAGTAGCTTTTGAAAACTTGTGAAGTTAGAACTCCAAGGTAGACAATGGCCTGGAAATCCCACTTAAAAATATTTAAACATATATATTTAATAAGTGTTATAAAATATGTTATAATATCTTATCTTTTTTATGTCTTTTATAGTATCCAGATACATAATGAGAGATCACTGGAATGTGAGTAAATAATCACATATTTATGTAGCATTCTTACTTAAAATTCAAATTTGTCATCAAAAGAGCTGAAAAGGTTGTATGTATTTTATCTGTTAAAATAATATTTTACTTAATCAAAAATAAGACTGGAACACTTCTTTTTAGTTGTTCTTTTTTAAAATTATTTTTTAGTTGTTCTTTTATTAATGCAATGCTTTCTCCTGAATGTGTGAGTAGCTTACTGAGTAAGATGGTTCGCCTTTCAGTGACTTCACATTAACAGCCAACAACATTATCATTCCATTTTCTGTTACATCTGTGAAGTCAATGTAAACGTACAAAAGCAAGTCTTTTCTCATAGCAACATACTTTGTATGTTTTGAAAATGAAGTCTATGTCTAGATATGAGTTCTAAAAAACATGTTAACGCTCTAGCAACAATAAAAAATGCATTGTTTGTAGAAAATTATTATCAAATAAAGTTTTTTGACCAGAGTTTTAAATCAATTTTATTTAACTAAAATGCCATCCCACCAACTGAAATTGCATCAGTGATAACGGAAAGGAAGAGTGGCAGAATACCTCATCAACATCAGCGCCAGGAAGGTCGAGGTACCAACCTTGGATTAATATGAGAAGGCCTTCATAACTTTAAGAGACTTAAGAAAACACACAAGTTGCCTGACGGTCCTAACTGTGATGAAAATCATCCACCAAAGTGGGTATTATTGTAAATCTTTGTCTACATGACAGCTTTATATCTCCCTACCTCCATAAAATTCACCGTTAATGGCACAACACCTATTAAGCTGAGATATTTCTAGGTGTAGTACGTCATGGTATTTTCCTGTATAGTTTACATTATTCTTCGCATTTCACTGCCTGTCTCATGAGAAGGAAAATATAGTAACTTGCACTCACTTCTCAAGGACAAAATGCCGTGTCTTAACCAGAGGTGACATTCAGAAAGTGAAAAGCAAATCACGAATAGTAAGGTTGAAAAATGTGGCATATGAGGAGTCTGGAGGCTTTGGGGGAAAACATTTTGTTTTGTGGAATACAATTTTAATATTACCAAATTCCCAGTTTTTAAGATTTTTTGAAAAGGGACAAATAAACATCTACAAAAGTTCATTCTCAGAGATGCGTATATATGGGAGAGAAAATGCAAACTTTGACATAAACCCAGTCTTGGGGCTTATGCTTCCACCAGTACTTGTATAGGGAAACCCTGGGGCCTCAAAACCATTTGGGTAAAACTGCTGTAGCACTTCTGACAATACACACTGAGCAGGCTTTGTGTAACAGAGGCAATTACAATGTCCTGGCTCTCCCTTGAGATATACCAGCACATTGAGAACCTGAGGTACTGAATAACTTAATTCTTATTCACATGCAGCCTGAGAAGAAAATTATTTCAACTCTTACCATAGAGTACTTCTATGTTTTCTCTTAAGAGAAACAATTAAACAAGTTACAAGCATATATTAAACTTGTGACATATTGTTATGAGTTTTTGACCATGATGTAGGGTAGAAAATTTTATAAGCTAATGTCACTGCATCTTACATGGGCTAAAAATAAAATTTAAAAACCAGATTGTAGCATTTCACAACTGAAAGGGATTGGTGATATTTTGTCATTCAAAGCCCTGTATCGATGGAGGATCTGAAACCTGACCAACACATGTTCATGTTATTAGCTAATGGGAGAATCAGGACTTAAGAAACAGGTGTTCTGCCCAGCTGGTCAGGGCACATGCCCAGGTTGTGGGCCAAACCGCCAGTGGGGGGCATGCAGGAGGTGGCCGATGGATGTCCTCTCTCATCGATGTTTCTATCTATCCTTCCCTTCCTCTCTCTCTGAAAAGAAAAAAAAAGAAAAGAAACAGATGTTCTTCAGAGAACCTACTCTTGAACCCAGATGAAGTACAAGCATGTTTGCTCCTCATAGAACTAACTTTGGAGAACATTATATAGTACAAAATATTTTCCTTGGCCTTTGTGTTTTTTTTACTATGGGGAAGGAGAAACAGAGAAGATGAAATTATGGAAAATTTAAGCAAACGTTTAGGAGAACTTGTACTTCCTTTGTATGCATTGTATACTGCTGCCTAATCCATTTCTTTCCTTGCGACACCACCCCTTTCATTTTATGTTAGTAATAAAGGACACAGTGGGAAAAACCTCATGTGCAACAATGTGGTCATTACACAAAGCTTTGGATGTATGGTGTTTATTGGTGCTACAAACTATTGGAAATAGCCATATAGATCTTGTGGAAAAGCCCTCTAATAATGGCTGGTAATGGTTTCACATAATAGGGGATCAGAAAATATTTGTTATTTGATTTGCTTCTTTTGAGGGTGTCTTTTGTTGAACCTATATCTAAGATAATCCAGTGTGGAACATGAATGGCCTGAAGAAAATTAATATACTGAAATGTTCAACATATATCATGTGTTTATAGGTTTTGATATGAAAGGATTTTCCTGAGACTGTGCTGCACAATTTTGCAATCTCCACAAAGCAGGGCAGGAAAGCCCCCATAATCCTAAGTACTAACAAACAGTCTGTACTTCCTTTTGACTTATGGGGATAGTGCAAGAGCATTCATGTTAAACTACTGACCACTACACAACTTTCCAGCTGCCAGTTAAATCATATCAAGCCTACTTTACAGAGACCCTTGGCTTTGATGGGTAGAATTACTGGCATGGACTAACAGCAATGGTGTCTCTCCCCCTTCCCAATTCATATATTGAAGCCCTAACTTCCAATGTGACTGTATTTGGAGATAGGTCCTTTATGGAGGTGATTAAAGTTAAATGTTGTCATAAGGATGGGGCCCTGATCCAATAGTGTTCTTATAAGAAGAGACACTGGAGAGCTCTCTGTCTCTCTCTCATTCTACCTTATGAGGGCAAAGTAAAAAGGCAGCCATCTGCAAACTAGGAAGACAGTTCTCACCAGAAACTGACCCTACCAGACCTTGATCTTGGACAACCTCCAGAACTGTGAGAAATACGTTTCTGTGTTTACGGCACCCAATTTATGGTGTTTCACTATGGCAGCCAGAACTGATTAATACAATTTTCATTTAAAACAAAGATGTGATCAGTCAACAAATAAGTGTTTTGGGGAGAGTATTATAAGCTTAAAACTTACCAAAAAATCGCATTGTTTATTTCTCTTCTCTCCTCCTGTCACCCCCATCTCTTAAGGTTCTTTACTTACACACTTCTTAGATCATTAAAAGAGCAAACTGATCTTGGAAAATTAAAAAAAACCCACACACACATACAAACATATAAAAAATAATTTCATTACAATCTTTCTACCAGCTTAATTCCTTTGCAGACCAACTAAAAAAGAAATGAGAGTTTTACATGGAGTTTAGTTATTTAAGGACCTGCCGTGCCACATGAGATCTCTTATCCTCAGTCAGATTTTAGTTCTGTCCTTTGGACCAAGCACATCTTCATGAACAGCTACTGCTACCATGAGAGCTACTTGGAGTAAAAAATGCTGTTTCTCCAAAATGAGAAATTATGTTTGCATAGTAGAAAACACAAATTTAAGTTAGAAATATGCTGGAAATGTCATTTTCTTTCCAATCCAAACAAATTAAGAAGATGGAAAATATCACTTAGAACTCAGAGCTTGTTGTGAAATTTTGAAAGAGTCACAGAAATTTGGCAACCAAAAAGATTGCATAGTATTCATGCCCTGGGATGAGTATTTTAGGAGTCCAAATTTAACTTGTTGACAGATATACATTTTTGTTTCTTGCTATAAGTACTGTTTTGTGAACTAAAGATTTCTCCCACATATAACCTATTCATGTTACTATGTGTAATGCAGATGAAAGATTGATATTTATTACATATTTTAAGATCATGGATATGCCCATGGGTTCAAGCATTTCCAAATGCTTATAAAGCTAAACACAGAAAACAAAAATGACCAGATTTCAAGACTACCGCTATGCTATATATTATCTACTAACTGAAGAGAAAATAGTACATGCCATGGAAATTGAAGTCTAAGAAGGTTACTAAAATGTTCTAACTGCTTCATTCTGTAGATGATATGAACATTTAAATGCTGTAAACAGTTACCTTGAGCCATGATTATATTTAGTTATATGTCTACATTTTATCTAGCTTGGACCACTGGATTGCATTAATATCTCCATTTTTACATAAGGTATTGGAAAAGTCAAGTTATAACTCAGCACAATTGGATATCAAGATGCATGGCAGACTATAGAGATGTTATGAGGGTAGAAATTATATGGTTGAGATGGTAGTGAAGCCAAAGTTCTAAATTTATTTATTTAAAAATTTTTTTTTCTTTATTGATTTTAGAGAGAGAGGATGGGAGAGGGAGAGAAACATCGATGCGAGAGAACATCAATTGGCCGCCTCCTGCATGCCCCCGACTTGGGATTGGGCCCACAACCTGGGCATGTGCCCTGACTGCGAATCAAACCTGAGACCTCTTGGTGCATGGGTTGACGCTCAACCACTGAGCCAACTGGCTGGGCCAAAGTTCTAAATTTAAAACTTAAAAAAGTTACTGGCATTTTGAATTCTAATCCTATAGAATAATGTTAAACTAATAAATTTCTGAAGATCTCTCCCTATATATTTGCTCAGTAAAATAAAGTACCACATCTAGTGAAGTACTTATGTAAATGTTGTTTCCTTTCCTTCTCCTCCTTAACAGAGAACCAGGGATGGAGGAAGGTAATACTTTGATTTGTTTTGGCTACAGTGTGGATATTGCTCAGCTCTCTAATTTGGTGTTTATAAAGAAGGGAGAACAGTGGGAAGGAGGTGGGCTAGTTCCAGTATCTTTGATCTAGGAAAAGGAGCATATCTGATTTCAGAATCTTTTGGAGAAGATGATGGTTAATTTTATGTGTCAACTTGACTGGGCTGAAGGATGTCCAGATAGCTGGTAAAACACTATTTCTGGGTATGTCTGTGAGGGTGTTTCAAGAAGAGTTTCATATTTGATTAAATATACTGAGTAAAGAGATCTGCCTTTACCAGTGTGGACGGGCATCATCTAATTCTCTGAGGATCTGAATGGAACAAAAAGGCAAAGGAAGGGTGAATTTCCTCTCGTTCTCTTCTTGAACCAGGACATCCATTTTTTCCTGCCTTTGGACAATGGAGCTTTTGGTTCTCAGACCTTTGGACTTTGGGACTCACACCAGTGGGTCCCTGGTTTTCAGGCCTTGAGCCCTAGACCGAATTATACCACCAACTTTCCTGGTTGCAGTTGACTTCTCAGCCTCCATGATTGGATAAACCAATTCCTATAATAAATTTGCTTATCTGTCTATCTATCTATCTATCTATCTATCTATCTATCTATCTATCTATCATCATCTATCTACCTATCTATCTATCCTATTGGTTCTGTTTCTCTGGAGAACCCTGACCAATACAGAGAACAAAGACATTGAATCAAAACAATTTCTAGCATGCAGTAGACAACAAATACTTGTTGAATGAACAAACTAATACATGCATAAAGACATTAAGTTCCAAAATGTGTGCAAGTGATGACTGAAAAAGCCAGAAACAGAAAATGTGAAGTATGTTAGCCTGTTCAGTTTGCCATAACAAAATACCACAGACTGGTTGTTTAAACGATGGAAATTGTTCTGGAGGCTAGAAGTTCAAAATCAAAGTGTCATCAAGGTTAGTTTCTGATGAAGCCTCTTATCCTAGTTTGCAGATGGCTGCCTTCTCGAGGTGTCTCTTTCTCTTCTTGTAAATATACCTGTCCTGCCCTGGCCAGTTTGGCTCAGCTGTTGGAGCATTGGCCCATGGATCAAAGAGTCACGGGTTCGATTCTGGTCAAGGGCACGTAACGTGGTTGCAGTTCGGTCTCCGGCACTGGTTGGGGTCGTGTGGGAGGCAACCAATCGATGTGTCCCTCTCACATTGATGTTTCTCTCTCTCCCTCCCACTCTGACTGAAGATAAATGGAAAAAGTATCCTCAGGTGAGGATTAAATAAGTAAATAAATAAAATATACCTGTCCTATTGGATTTGGGCCCTATCCTATGACCTCATTTAACCTTAATTGTCTACTTAAAGGTTCTATCTCCAAATGCAATCACATTAGGAGTCAAGGCTTCAACATATGAATTTGGATGGGGAACACAGTTCAGTTCACAACATGGAAGAACACAGAATTACAAGGAATGTGAACTATATACTTTAGGCTGCTGTTTTCTAGTAACCACTGTAATTACCTACATATCTTACACCTTGAAGACTAGTTTTAGAACTATGAAATCTGCCCTCATCTGGCACTTGCAGAGTGGAGATATGAGGAATTTTCAGTAGTTCAGTGTACCTACAACATGTTCAAAGCTTTCAAGTTTGAGAATGACAATATAAAATGTCTTCAGGATGGCCTAAAGAGTTTGATTTAGTTAAATTTCTTCACAATATCCTTGAAACAACAAGAACAAACAAGTCAAAAAGCACACTAGACTAAAATCAGTGCGTGGTTCAATCAATTCCATCTAATAGTGTGTTTGAACTTCACTTAAATGAACTAAGTAGGAGTGAATTTTATATTCCTAGCTACTTAGCTTCATTTATTGGTCAATTAATAGATTATATCATTTAATAAATATTCAGTTTTATGTGTGTGACCCAGCAAAATGA
The DNA here is from genome assembly GCA_030848825.1 of Tadarida brasiliensis. Taxonomy (NCBI): domain Eukaryota; kingdom Metazoa; phylum Chordata; class Mammalia; order Chiroptera; family Molossidae; genus Tadarida; species Tadarida brasiliensis. The sequence goes on along the minus strand of CM061260.1, from coordinate 86,277,365 downwards.
TTAGGTATTACACAGTGTCATTGGTATAGTATTTATTACTCTCCCTGTAATCTCTACCTTCATTTTTAAATTAAAAGAACATGACTGCAGTTTATGTTCTGTATTCTAGCAGATTTACTGGACCACCTGGTTCTATTATTATTCAGAAAACATACATCATTAGTTTAACATGAAAGGATAAAATAAATATATTTGAAATAATCCAGATTACATGATCTGATAAAACGATATCTGATAAAGATGCTCTCCAGTGTTATTCCAAGAATATTAAAATTAGTATTTAAGGATGAGTTATAAAGTTGATATTACTTAAAGTCATTAAAGTGAAACACAATGCAGCATCTCCTCTGTAACAACAAGCTCCTTTGTTTTCATTTTCATTTAATCTCCTGAAAAACCACCAACCTACAGTGAGAAGAGAAGCAGTGGAAACTCTTCTCTGGTCTCAAAAAATTAGATTTCTATGTTGTGTCCACCCAGCACTTCTATTTCAAAAACTACAATTCACAGAGCCTTGGGAAGGGACCACAGCTTAGTGGTTAATCAATAGGCAGGACTGGGGGAGGACATTATACTAACCACAGATGGAAGGATTCATGCATGTCAGGAAATGATGAGATCTCATGTTCAGCAAACGTCATCTCCCTATTCAAAAAGATTAAATAAAAATCAACTCATGCTTTGAACATCAAATATCAATTTTCTGCTATTATTTAAAATTTGCTTGGAAATGGCATAAAAGTACCAAGATATTTCTACTTCTTCCTTTGTACGAATGTGCAAGAGACAGGGACAAAAGGGAACACATTTCAAAGGAAGTGATTTGGAAAGATTCAGGGAAATATGTACACTTTAGATCTTGATGAAGAGTTAAACCTTGATGGAGGTTTTTAAACCATCAGGAGAGTTAAACCTTGACAGCTTTTTCCCCCCCAGAGATTAAATGAAAACACAGGAGCATGTAGCTTTAGAGGAGATGCTGCTTTTTATTTTATTTTAATCAACGAGTTAATTATTTTCCTGTGCATAGACCACTCTGAGAAGTGGTGGTGGGTTAATGCCATGCTTTTGTTTTGTCTCTGTGAACTATGTTCTGTGATTTCAGTTCCAGTGATAGGAGACCACAGAATGTGGTGTCCGAGTTTCTAGAAAGACTGGGATTTGTAGGATACTTGGCATGGCAGTATCTGGAATGTATGATTATAACCCTGGCTTCTTTAATTTTTTTTTTTTTAAATCCTCACCTGAGGATACTTTTTTCCATTTATTTTCAGATAGAGTTGGGGGAGAAAGAGAGAGAGAGAGAGAGAGAGAGAGAGAGACATCGACATGAGAGACACACATCGATTGGTTGCCTCCAGCACAACCTTGACCAGGGCCAGGGACTGAACTGCAGCTGAGGTACGTGCCCTTGACCAGAATCAAACCTTCAACTCTTTGGTCCGTGGGTTGACTCTCTACCACTGAGCCAAACTGGCCAGGGCTGACTTCTTTTAAATGTTCTGATGATTTTGCTTGATGATGCTTAATGCTGAGGCAAAAGTTGAGAATTACAGAACTTTTATACTTAGAAAAGATTGAAAAAAGTCCACTTTACAATTGTTCAATTAGTGTTCTGTGAAAAGCCATACCCATGGGATATAATATTCATCAAGATTCTTTGGGTAATAATGGGTAGGAATCTAACTTAAGAAAAAAAAAAAAGATTGATTAGAAGTTAAATGATATAATTCACAAAAGAAGGAAGGGCTGATTTCAGGTCTTAGACACTGGACCTGAGATTCAGCATTGCCAGGATTCTTTCTTAGAATTCCATTTCTACCTGTCCCTGAGTATAGGTTCCGGTTTGTTTCTCTAGGTCAAAGATCAGATCTAAATCTGATCAGAGATCAGAGAGCAGAGGAAAAAATTCTCCAAAATATTCATTTAGAAAAATATTAAGGAAAGGCTCTTATTAGACTAGTCCAGCCACGTTAGCACACCTGGAATAATCTCTGGGCAGGAGGAGGAGGTATAGCTATGTGCGGATCATGTGTTCACTTCTTTGGCTAGAAAAGTGGGCCACTGTAATTGACAGTTCAACTAGAAATGCAAAGTTCTAGTCACTAAGGGGCAGGGAATGATTATAGGTAGCAAAAACAACAAATGTCCTTGAGGGTCCACTCTGTGAATGCACAATATGTACAGATATTTTCCCACATGTATAATTTTTTAGGACTTCTGTGTCATATCCATATTAGTGTATAATTACAAACTCTTACCTTTTCTCACTTGGGTGACAGTCAAAACTGCTAAATCCAGCTTCAAATCTACAATCTCCTGGTCACGGGATATCATTTTAATCAAGTCTGAATATGGCTTCTTATGAGTCAACAGCTTGTACATTGAGTGGTACCTTTGACTACCTGATACTCACAATATACAATGATGAACCCACAGAATATTTCCATCCAGGTATGGGAACGTTTCTTAGCAGTGCCACTATTGACATTTTGGGTTGGATAGTTCTTTCTTTTGGGGGGTTGCCTTGTGCATTGTAGGACGTTTAGCATTATTTCTGGTCTCTGCACTTTAGATGTCAGTAGGAAATCCCCGCTCCCCCCAATCCCAAGAGTGAACACAAAACAATGTCTTCAAACATTGCCAAATGTTTACTGAGGGGCAAAATCACCCACAGTTAAGAACCATTGAAGTAAGGGGGAAAATGAAGCAACATAAGACTTGTCAGAATCCAAAACCCCTACTATGTACTCAGAATGGAGTAGTTACAATCACGGGCCCTGGAGTAAAATTCCTTGGGTTTGGATTTTGACATTATCACTTAAAATTTCTTCAATTATGGGCAACGAATTTACATTCTGTAAGCCTGCTTTCTGTTCTGCAAAACCAACATAATGGTAGGAACCATCTCTTGAAGTTGTTTTCAGGTTTCAAAGCACAGTGTCTGCACATAGTAAGCAAATTTCCACTAATGCTGGCTACTATCGTCGTTATCTGGACAGGCAGGAGCATGAAGGTGCATCCACACATTGACTCGCTTTCCAGACAGCAGATCAATTTCTTGATCAGACAGTTTGTTGTCCTAATTCTGCTAATGGGAAAATTTCAATTGGCTAAGGTTCTTTATAGACATACCTAAAGGGCTATTAATGAGGCGTCACCAGCTGCAGAATAGTTTACCTCTAGAGAACAGTTCTATCATGACCATGTGGATTGCATTGTCCATGAAATAATTATGCACCATTGTCTATCAAGCTTGGAGTTTCTCTTTCTCTAACTCCCCCCCTTCCTTCTTTCCTTCTCCCTCCCTCTCTTCATCTCCTCATCCTCCCCTTTCTCTCTCTCTCTCTGCACATAGTTGGCTATAAATTTCATTTGACAGCAATCCTTTAGCAGTAAATAAAATTAGAAATTGTAAAGTCAGGAACTTTGTATGTGGACCTCTGCCTTGCACTTGCTGTTTCTTAGTAACAGGCCTTATACCTTTCTCAGTCTCTCAGGGCTCAGCTCAATGCCTTAGACTTAAGCCACTGTCCAAATCTGGGGAAAGCAGTAGGCGTGGGTGGTAAGACAGAGCTTCCCAAATGCCCAGAACTTGCATCTCCTTTGACGGTACTTTTAGGGAAAAGTGAATACCTTCGCCAGTTAGGGAGTTCAAAACAAGAGGTGTTTGAGGGTGGCCCGAAAAGGGCGTCTACTCGTTCCTTCTAAGTCTGGTCTTAGCTGCTGCACTGTTTCTCCCTCCTCAGACTTTGCAAACACAAATGTCAATGTAAGGCAGAGACTCCATCTGTTGCAATTCTTTGGAATGCATTAGATATGAGTTGTTGAAATTCGTGGCCATGGTGGGAAATACTTCTCTAAACACACACACACACACACACACACACACACACACACACACACACTGTTTATACTAGCAATGGCCTTTTTGCTTTCAGATGAAGAAGCTTAGATTAAAGCTTGTCTCTCACATGTAGGAGCTTCCTGAACCATAGGAAAGCAAGAAAGCAAAACAGCACTCCAATATTTTCATATTGTTCTACCATTGAAGACTGAGTTTAAACAGGCACATTTTAAAGACAAACTGCTTTTCAAAATTGTTTAATGAACCCTCCACTGTCTTACAGCAATCATTTTTCCTGTCCTGGGATGGAAGTGCCTTCGCTGTCCCCAGTCTGACGTGAATAGCCATTTCTACATTTTTAGGCTTAGAACTTTTCACTCTCCTCTTTCAGTATAATTTTGTTTATTTATTGAAATTATTTCTTTGCAAGTGACATAAAACTAATTCAAATTAGCTTCAGCAAAAATAAATGTAGATCCCGCCCCCCCTCATTTTTGAGAGATAATTACTAGGATAACAACAGGATAAAATCCCAGGATATCAGAGAATTGATTTATTCATTCAGCAAGCTTTAATTGAGAAACTACTATGTACCAAACCTTGAGATAACAGTAGAGCAAAAACCAGCACTCTCTGATTTCCTAAAGCTTTAAAGTCTATTTCAATAAGATTACCTGTTTCTAATTGTTACTACAGCTTCTCTATTGGTTATTGGGTTCATTCTTTCAGATTTCAATATACACAATCCTTAGCATCTCTTGGGTTACATCTTTTCAATTTCCCAACTTGAAGAAAGGATGATTCTTCTTTGATAGTTTTTTTCAAAAAAATCTTGGCGGACCCACTCATGAATCAGTCCCACTGGGGTGCGGGAGTGGTATCCTGTCAGTGGCCAGGTTTGGGATATCTGAATCCAGCTCTCCATGGAGTACAACTCTTCTACCGGAGCTGGGAATGGACGGTGGGCTGTTCTTAGCCTCTGCTGCAGCTCTGGAAGATTCCTAGTGTCTCTGCTTCCTGAGACTTGGTCCATTATTGCAGGCTTAGCTCTCAGCTCTCAAGGCGTTTTCTACCTCTTCAAACATTCTTCCTGTTGTGTCCCGTTGTCTTTCTCATGAGATGTTTATGCTTCTTACTTAATTTTTAAAAAACAGTTTTCTCTCATTTTATTGCAGATTCAGGGAGAGTGTGTATAAACTGTTATGTTGTCTGTAAGTTTCATGTAGGTGCACTTTATATGAAATCTCATTCGACGATTGGTCTTTAAACTGCCTACAGTGGGTGCAGCCCCATCCCACGTGTGTGCAGGTGTGTTGATGAAATCCCACTTCGATTAGACTTTCACTTTATCAGTGTTGTTCTTCAGATCAAAAGCTATATATTTAATTATTAGATAAATTGATGTAATGGCCACATTCAGATAAAAGACATTTTCCTTTTATGTTCATAATTTTCTTAAAAAAATCTGTTGATAATTTCATGTTATTATCTCTTTATAATGATGTGAATACCTTGACTACTGATTTATAATGGGATTAGCCAGGTATTTTGGTTTCCAAAATAAAATATTGTATTTTTTTAATTTTGAAGAATGTCTCAAAAAATTTTACAATGCTAGCAAAGGTTTAGTGAGAGGACATGACAGATATTTGTAATTCCTGTTGCTAGGCAGCAATCAAAATACCCATCTGAGTTTTTACTGTTGCAAACACTGATATATACTGACAAAGGTTGCCTTGTAGTTTCTGACTATGGTGCATATAATGAACTATATTAACAAGTAATAAAATATTATATGGCATCTTTTAGAAATATTTAACTCCCATTTCTTCCTCACTCCTGATACTGCTTACTTATCTTTTAATTATGTATATATCTGAGTGTTTCCATATTGGAATTACCTGTGGTGCTCTTAAAAAAATATTGAGGCTCTGGCCCCAACCCAGACCAATTAAATCTGAATTTCTGGGGATGCCTCTGGACAGCAGTACTATGTTAAGCTCTACAGGTGATTATAAAATGCAGGCAGAGTTGAAAACTATTGATCTCTCTTTATGTCTTGTAGGAACATGAAAATGAATGTTTTTTCCCTTTTGATAGTGTATCCAGCTTTGACTTCCTGCTGTATGCAGGATCAATTTAAACACGCAGAGTCTTAAAATATGAATAAGATTTAAGAGAACTTTGCTTTAGTGTAGTATTTAAAACATAAAACCTGACTTGGACTTTTTTGTAACCTAGCCAGAAGAATGTATGGAGACTTAGTTTTTCAAAGCTGAATTATTTTTATTCATATTTAACTACTGAATACATTTTATTAATGTATAACCTTTCTTTTTATTTTGTGGGTAAGTACTTTATATCATATCTTCCGATTTTTTTTTTTCTCTCTACAACATTGGTTTTGGCTCTCCAGATTGAAAACTAATTTTTCCTTATACAACATAGGCCATAAGTTACTTGAGAGTGTTAGGGTATTAAAAATGCTATTGTGGATACTATGACAACATGAAAAGTTGGAGGTTTTAGAATCTGGATTACTTTTGTGAGTATTGAACATAATGGAATGTCAAAAAAAAAATCTCTCAAAGAGGGACTTCTTGTTAAAAACTATTCTTTATGGAATGTTGATTATTATGGTTATAGAAGAAATAGAAACTATTTATCAAATATTCAATTTTGTTTTGTTGTTAAATATCACCCAAGGATATTTTTCCATTGATTTTTAGATAGAGTGGAAGGGAAGGAGGAAGAGAGAGAAACATCGATGTGAGAGAGACGTATCGATTGGCTGCCCCCCCACCCCACACAATCCTGACCAGGGCCAGGATTGAACCTGCAATCCAGGTATGTGCCCTTGTCTGGGAATTGAACTTGAGACCCTTTGGTCTGCAGGCCAGTGCTCTAACCACTGAGCCAAACTGGCCAGGGCAAATATACGATTATTTATTTAAAAATATTTATTTGTGCCTATTATGTGGCAGGACATGTGTTAGATATTTTAAATGGGGAGCCAGATTGAAGGAGATGATATAACAAGTATAGAAATATATATACATTAATTTATACATCAAAAATATTTCAATTGTGCTTAATTGATATTTCCTTATAACATGACTATGTCTCCCAGGATTCTTCAAGCCAGACTAGTTTCTGCCTTTTTGATGTCATCTGAGTCCCTAAGGTGATGCACCACAAACGGGTTGGGAGCGGGTGGCTCTGGCCTTTAGTGCCCGACTCCCTGAGAGTCACTGGTCCTTCCAACCTCTGCTTTTAAGTCTTTATTTAAATCCTCTACTTACCACCAATTTTTAATTGATCCTAGACTTTGTCTTGTTTATCCTGGTTGAATGTGTTTCCCTTATCATTGATTTATCAAATTTCTTGGATGATTCAGGCCATTTTTTGTGCAGATCATAAGTCCAAGACCAGAAATGATATCTTCATATGTTATAATCAATTTTGGAATTGCTGTGAACTGACTTTATCTCTATTGGCCTCATGATTCTCATGGCTCTTAAGCTGTTTCTCTAATTTATACAGATCCTGAAGATATTTCATAATTTAACTTTGGAAGCAACTTGCTTATTATTTTTCCACAAATGATTATTTATATATTAAAACTAGTGCTAGATAGGAATTTGCTTGTTACATAATATTATAGCACTGTAGATTGATAGTAAAATTATTTAAGATGGTGTGGTTCTCAACCAGGGGCAATTTTCTCCCCCAGGGGATATTTGACAGTGTCTGGAGATATTTTTATGATTGTGGGGAGTAGGCGGTGCTATTGGTATCTAATGGGTAGAGACCAGAGAGACTGCTACACATCCCACAGTGCACAGAACAGCCGCATGGACAAAGAATTACTCAGCCCAAAGCAGCAGTAGTGCTGTGGCTGAGGAACCCTGTCTTAAAATAATTCCAAGAAAAATACTATATTGTTGAATTTTTAATGTATGCTCGAAAGCCATGGCACTGTAAATTTTTATCTAGGAAAAAGATCATTTAAAAGCATTTATACTTTGGATACTTCTTTCCTTTGCACATTAATATATTCCTTCTAATGCTCTAAATTGAGTAGATTAAGTGATTTCCCTTCTCAAATGTTCAACTACCTATTACCATGAGTGCTCCCCTTAAGTGCAAGAGCAAGCTGTCTTCCCAGCACATCGTGCCAGATTCAGTTATTAAGAAAATGAATACCCTGTAGATAAAATAGAGTCCCATTTCAAAATAAATTACACATTTAAAGGCGGCTGCAGCAATTTTCCAAATATGTTTCTTCTGTAAAACCAAAATTCTATTTCTGTGTTAACCATATAGTTTCACCTTGATTTTTATATTTTTAAGGGAATGTAAATGAATGTGAATACCCATACTCTCTTGGCATGCTATATGTATGAGTTGCCTGTATGTATACGTCTGTATACATGTGCATAGTTAATGCACATATCACTTCTGACCTAACATAGTGCCTTTCAAGGAGTGTTGTGATATTGTGCAAGCCGCCTGGCCATATCTACATGCTTGTAAGGAAAACATTTATACTGTGATAATGTGACCTCTAGCCTTACTTTCTGTTTATAAAATTAATGAAAAAGAGTGAAACCATCTCTTTCAGAAGCTTTCTCTGATGCCCTTAGTTTGGGGTACATTCATAACACTCCAGGTCCATCACTGTTAAACCTCTTACCAGATTGTTTCAAAATGTTGTTCTTGTGCTATCTGCCACGTGCGCCTGCCAGTTTCCCTTCACACCAGGTCTGTCCCCTCCTGGCATAAACTAGACCTCAGTGCTTGTTGACTTACAATGCAATGTGATGGTTTCTAGAGCAGAGATAAGCTGCACGTTAATGGAAAGCCCGGATTCTTTGGCTTATTTGTTGTTGTTTTAAGCCAATCTTGTTGCAGAGTGACCCACGTATTTCACCATATGCATTAGAGATGTGTGCCTTCTGTGTTCCTAAATGAACCCCACTTTGGTCCAGACAGCCATCCATTCCCCTACAGCCCACGTGGCTCACGTGCCATGGCCACGTTCATAGCTGCGCGGCCACGCGATGGTTAGCAGGCTAATCTCAAAATCCGTCCTCCTTTCCAGAGAGCGGTGTGGGAGTCCGTAATTAAACCCGAAGACCTCGGGACTTTGGGGGGGCTAATTTTTAATTCAGGGAAGTTAGCCTAATCAGAAGGGAAGAAAGGATACTTCGCTCATTGTGGGGGGCAGGACTTGTTTTTCTGTCTCCCTCACTGCCCACGGACAAGGCAGCGTGCTGTTCCCCTGGACGAAGCCTTTCTGATCACAGCATTGACACAGAGGAGGAGAGGGCCGAGGTAGAAGCAGAAACAGCTGGATTCAGAGCATGCCACTCCCCAGTCCCACCCCACTTCTTGATGTAGATTATGTGAGAAAGTGTCTGGCTGTATTTTTTAAGCCTATTGGAGTCATGCTTTCTATTACTTGTAGCCTAAGTAACAGAATGTTAGAAATTCCTAATACTCTCCTTTTCAAAAAAATGTTCTTTTCTTTATTGATTTTAGAGAGAGAGAGAGGAAGGGAAAGGGAGAGATAGAAACATTAATGAGAGAGAACATTGATGGGCTGCCTCCTGCATGCCTCCTAGTGGGGATTGGGCCCACAACCTGGGCATATGCCCTGACCGGGAATCGAACTGGCGACCTCTTGGTGCATGGGTAGATGCTCAACCACTGAGCCACACCAGCTGGGCCTAATCCCCTCCTTTTAAAAAATTATTTGTGCCCTGGCCAGTTTGGCTTAGCGATTAGAGCATCGGCCTGCAGACCGGAGAGTCCCAGGTTCGGTTTCCGCTAAGGGCATGCGTACCTCGGTTGCAGTTTGTCCCCGGCCCCTGTTGGGGTTGTGTAGTGGCAACCACTCTATGTGTCTCTCACATCAATGTTTCTCTCTCTCTTCCTCCCTCCCTCCCGCCCACTCCATCTGAAGATAAATGCAAAAATGTCCTCAGGTGAGGATAAAAAACAAAACAACAACAAAAGAAATTATTTGTATCTGTTGGCTTTTGTGTGTGTAATTCCGGCTATAATTACCCAGAACACATTCAGTACTTGTATCTTTCTCTCTACTTACTCGTGCGGCACCTCGAAATTTCTGTTCACGTGTTTTCTCTTACCTGAATGCCTGCTGGCAGCTGTCTTTTGGTTCTCAGCTTTCCCCATGTGCCCGGTCAACACTCCTTTAGAACAAATACTTTCTCTCAGAGAAATTCCAGCACCACTTGTTAAAACCTTACAATTTTCACATCTTTTTTTTTAATCCTCACTCAAGGATATTTTTTCATCCATCCTCAGACAGAATGGGAGGGAGAGAGGGGGTGGGGAGAGAGAAAGAGAGACACATCGATGTGAGAGGGACACATTGATTGGTTGCCTCCCGCATGACCCCAACCAGAGCTGGGGACCCAACCGCAACCAAGGTACATGCCCTTGGCCGGAATCAAACCTGCGACTCTTGTCCATGGGCTGACGCTCTAACCACTAAGCGAAAACGGCCAGGGCCAATGTTCACATCGTTTTAACCTTTCCATTCATCCCTGGGAATGGGAGAGATTACAGAATCCCAGAGGTATTGTGGCTAGGGGCTCAGATCTGGAGTTTTTCTATTTTTAAATGTTGGCCTCACGACTTAGTGACCTTCGGTGAGTTATGTATCCTTGCTAACCCTCAATTCATCATCTGGAACAGGGCTAGGCAAACAGTGACCCACAGGCAAAATTATTAAAAGGTCTGTGCCTGCAGATCAAGAGTTGTTCGAACTGCCCTGGCGGGTAGCTCCGTTGGTTGGAGCGTGGTTCCATACACCGAAATGTCGGGGGTTCCATCCCTGGTAGGGGCGTAGACCGGAGGCAACCAATGGATGTTTCTCTCTCACATGGATGTTTCTCTCTCTCTCAAAAACCAAATCATTAAAAACATATCCTCAGGTGAGGATTTAAAAAGAAGTTATTTGAACCAATAACCAATTACCACAACTCTTTTTGCAGTTGAGGGAAATGACTGCAGTGAGGACATATGATGTAGTTTCACTGAACAATATTTATTAGCAGGCTGAAAAAACAATATTACTGGTGTTAGTCCCCCAGCTGAAGGCATACGCATGATTTCAAGGCTACATAAATGCATTTATGCCACCTCATTGAGACTGATACTTTAAATCTTATTTATTATCCAAAGAAAGTATTAATAAATATTATTTTAAAAATCATAATTCATTGCTATTGTTAACTCAATAATATCAATTGCACATGGGGCCGCCTTGGAGGAGGCTGTATCAGTAGTGTTTGGCCAGACAGTGGAACAATGAGCAGAATCCCCGTTTTCCCTGAGAGGTCTCTTTGTCACGTCAGAGTTGCCCTGGTCTGGAGAACACAGATGGTGTTGTGACAGCGCAGAGTGACGAGTGCCACATTGTTCCTTCTAATGAGTGTTTTCTGCTCAATTCATCTTGTTTTGCAGCCCGAATCTCTGCTACATGATTGTTTTGAAAATAGGGAGAATCAAGCAGGGGAAGTCAAAGAACATGCCGAATCCCTTTGTTATTTTTTTTATTGGTATGTGGGTCATAAGTTAATTTTGATTGGTCATATTAACTAAAAGTTAATATGAATGAGAATACAAAAACAAAAACCAAAAACAAAAACCTGCCAGCTGTCCCATCAATGAAAAAATAACATACATTTCTCAAAAACAGTAGAGGGCATGATAGTTTTATGCAAAATAAATTCTCCTAAACTAATTTAATCATCTCTATAATTATGCTGGGCATGATACATAAAACAATTTTATACATATTAAAAAAGAATAAATAATAAATCATGATTCTCTTAATTCACTGTTGAGAAGGCATAAAACTAGTTTGAGAATCAATGAAAAAAATCAATAAAAGTAGTGTAAATGTCATTAGGAAAAACAAGATAGTTCAAATAATGAGGCATATTGAATTAAAAAACTGACATTATGATGATTTATTATTAACATATAGCTTAAAATTGATGGTGTTGACAGTAAGAATAAAATAAAGTTATATTCATATCTACACTTTCTGAAGTTCACTATATGGCTTTCCACTTTTTTGCACTTTTGTAGTTTCTTCTTTAGATGTTGATTTAAATGCCAAATGGATGTTTTCTTCATTTCGTAAAGTTTTGCCTAAATCCTGGAAATAATAGTAAAAAGTTTAGGACAGTTTTTCTTAACTAAGACTCTTAAGAATATTCAGCATAGATATACATAATCAAGTTTAAATTAATTATGTTTTAACAATTTAAAGATAATATTTAAAATGAGTAATTACATCAATTTCATATTTGTGAAAAGGATAATGTTTGCAACTTTTTCACTAAGACATACACATTACATTTGATAATAATTAGCTTGAGCTGTAGAGTAGATTTCTGAGTCAGTCAATTTTTATTGTTGTTTTATTTATTTTTTAATTAAAGTAGAAAATCTTATCTCACAATAAAGGCATTATGAATGACTCTAATTGTTAGACCATTTTGGATATTTAAATAGAATTTCCTTCTAAGGCAATGAAGCTTTCCATTCAAAAGCCAGAGCCATTAATTCCTGATCTATTCTTTGTTTACTTTAAACTCTGGAACATTCTGTTATATTTGGATATTGTTTATAAATGTGCCCAATAATTTCTAACATGTATTTCTTTCTCCAATCAATGAAAAAAAACTTAAATGTTAGCAAAGAGTGAAACTCTCACTGGTCTCATAGAAATTCTTTTGTTTTTGTCTTCAACAATAAAAATTGCAATATTTTTATGCTAAAATGATGACTTTTGGCATACAAGATATTAAACATATCACTGAAATGTGCGATAAAGCAAGCCCTATGCAATCATTTAATGTTTTTACCACACATTATTGTTGTCATGAAGTCACATTTTTCTCCTCATACCCTATTTTGAATTTGGGGAACACGTTTTCCCTAGACTGCCAGTAGACTTCAGTGTGAAAAATTAGTCATGTATTTACTGCCAATTTCTTCGCACAACATGTTGAAAGACATATATGCTCGGTAGATGAAATGTGATAATAATGAAAGTTTTCATCATTTTTTTCTCTGTGGATATGACATTGTGCTGGATTGACATTCAGGTGGATATATGTATATGTTTTTAAAAATTGTAGAGCAGTGCTTTTCCTTGTTAGACATAAAAAGGCTGCTCTGTTAAGATTAATTCCAGCACATATTTTCTAGTGTACACTACAAAAGAAAAATATTACCCCCTGTAGCACATTTTCCAGTAATAAACCATACAAAACGACATTAGGTACTTCTCCCTTATACTGCACAAAGGGAAAGCTTATTCACATGCTAGGCGTAGGCATGGTCTTGCCTACTGCAACATGAAATATGCACATAATGTTTCAGTAAGTGCTATTTCGCATTATATGCCATGGATATATGTGTATGACTTTTAGGCTGTACCTTAAAAGTAAGTACTCTCTTCTCTGTTTGAGCAAAGGTGAATATTAGAACAGACACCTGGGACCTAGGGATGGAATGTTGTGTTGAAAACTGTAGAGGCCTCCTAGCCTTGGATTCTATGTGACTGAGGAATAAACTTTGATCTTGTTAATCAGTTTTATTTCTGTCTCTCACAGTAGCTTATCTGTGCTCTAATTATATTACTAATGAATCTAACTGAAAAAAATTATAATAATGATGACTAACTGTATCTATATCTATAATCATTAGGGGAAACTTCTCAATATCTCTGAGCCTCAGGTTTTTAATCTGTAAAATAGGGATGCTAACAGCTACCTCACATGGTTGTTGTGAGGATTAAATAATATAAAGTATTAATACATAAAATGCTTTAGCATAATTTCTAGTGTTGTGAATAAGTACTCAGTAAATTTTAACTGTTATTGTATTTGCTATTTAGGTAGCTTGAACCATTACTAAATTAATCATTAATTTATTATTCTTGTAAATAGAGATTATATTTTATTAAATAAGTTTCAGATAACTTTCTTGTTGCTTTAATGCAATTGATGCTGGGCTATCCACTGTCCTGGTTCTTGACCAATAGATATATCTCCAACCAGGTAACTCACTCCTCAAACAGTGATCAGGTATCCCTCAGCTTTGTCAACTCAGTTTTGTTCTCTTTGTGGCTTGTGCATTAAATAAAATAATGGATGTAAGTTTATTGGCATATAAGTAGCACTTAATAATTGGAGATTATTAGTATTTTGATTTTTTGCAGTAATTATTTATCCTTCAATTTAGTGGTGAGCAAAAAACCCCAACCAACCAAACAACAAAACAAAGGTGTCAGAATACTCATTCAAAGTTTCTTCCCTTTTTGATGTAGTTTTACCCTTGGTGGAAGTAGAGCAAATCAAACCACTTGAAGCAGTAAGAGGGGTTTGTTGAAAGAATTCTATGGTAGCTAACAGAGTCAACGGGGGCGCTAACTAACCACTCAAGTCTCAGGAAGGACTGAAAATTGAGTCAGTCTTGGGACCCAATGGCCAGCAACAAAGACACTAATGCCATCAAAACTTGCTGTCTCTTTCTCTTTCAGGAAAATTATGTATTCCTAGAGTTGCCATGTATCCAGTTTCTTAATATTGGAAAATGGTTGCATACCCTGGGAAAATTCCAATCATACAGATATTTAGAGTATACAAATAAGTAATATTTTATAATTATTTTTGGATAATGATATGGCTTGATGTACTGTAGTATTTTCACTGATTTTCCTGCCTCTGCTTTGTCCTACTAAACAAATTCAGTGGAGAAGAGAATATGAAATAGAGATGCTAAGTCTTACTGTACATAAGTTAGGTCCAACATTTACCATAGCACGAAGAACCAGTCACATTATGCAACCTTTTAAATCATCTACCATTTATAAGGACTGTGTGTGCTTCTTGGCATTGCAGATCAGTGTTGCATTTCAAAAACAATGATCATTGTCCATATTTCATTAAAAAATATTTTGTCACACTGTTTCAAGAGATGGACTTTTGGGTAGCTTTCTATCAAAGACTTGCTATAATAATTACAATAAAAACTAATCTGGATTTTAAAGCCCTTGGGGGAAGGCTTTGATCAACATTTTAATATAAAAGTGACATACATCATTTACATTAAAATATGAGTAGTGGTTAGAAGCTGGACTAAAGAATTAGATGCCAGGGTTTGAATTCTGATTTTGTCACACACTGAATTTATGACTATTGTAAAATTACTCAACTTCTCTGAACCGTAGTTTCTAAATGCAAATCAGAATAATAAGAATACCTACCTTGTAGGGTTGTTAAATGAGCATTATGTAAGTTCATATGTGTAAAGTCCATGGAATAGATATTACCATTACTGTTATTAAAGAAGTACAATTTAAAAAAATATTGCCCTGCAAATATAAGAGTTTCAGTACAAAAAAAGCCACCTCATTTAACAGTAATTCTTGAATCTAGGGCTTGATGTCTTTTGCAATTTGGAAAATATTTGGCCTTATCTTTCAAATATAACTCTTTGTACTCTAACTGCATGTGTTAGACTTTTCCACCATTTTTCATATTTCTTTTATGATCTTTTTTGTATATTCTATCTTTTCCTCTTTATGCTCCAATGCAGATTATTTTCTACTGCTCTCTTTTTTAGTTTACCAATCCTCACTTTAGCTATGTCTGTCTAATTTGCTATTAAATCAATTTGTTGAGTTCTTTTAGTTGTTGTGTTGTTTTGTTAATCCTCACCTGAGGATATTTTTCCATTGATTTTTAGATAGAGTGGAAGGGAGGGAGGGAGAGAGAGAAACATCGATATGAGAGAGACACATTGATTGGTTGCCTCCCGCATGGCTCCGACCAGGGCTGGGGATTGAACCGGAACCGAGGTACATGCTCTTGACCAGAATCGAACCCACAACTCTTTGGTCTGCAGGCTGACGTTCTAACCGCTGAGCAAAACCGGCCAGGGAGATGGACTGTTTTTAATTAGCTCTACAGCTACAGTACAGTCAAGGATTCCAACAGGAGGCCTGGGGTGCTTAGGAAGTGGTCCTCTTTGGTGATTCCTGAACCCCAATGTTATTCACCCCAAGTCTGCTTAGCTTCTAAGCCACTGCTTTCTGCAGTTTGAAGTTAAACTTTCTGCAGCTTGGTCATAGGTCACAGCTTAAGAATCAGCAAATACTCTTTGGGGCAAAACAGTACCACATACTAGGTTTCCATGATTCTTTTTTCTCTGGGATTTTGACCTCCAATCTCTTCTGCTGTTGCAGCTCTCTAACATCTTCAAACACATTTTAAAACACTGTATTTAGTTTCTCCAAATGTTCTCAGTGGAAGGTTGGTATAAAAATACTAATCACCATAGCCATGAGTTTCTGTGATTTTCTCCTCTCTTTTCATGTTTTGCTTTGGAAAATGTTTAAAGTGGGTCAGTTAATGTGAGAGATTGTCTAAAATGAAATGAACTAAGATTTTGTAAGTGAAAGATACAGTGGTTACTGTCTACAATTCCTTTGAAAAAAATAGTAAATGTCAATAATGATGAAGCTTCATTTGGGAATTAACTTTTGTGAGCCAGTTTGGGAATGTGAATGCTTGTGATCCCCTGCCCCCCAGGGGGAGGGGAGCTTTTCATGTTTTGCTTTGGAAAAGTTTTAAGAGGGATCAACAAATGTAAGAGAAGTTGGCACTTTGAAAACAGCAAAAAGACTTGATATATGAGTCACTTGACTTCATGGCAGTTACATTATAGGATTAGTTTTACTTCATTTAAACACAGGCATTCAGGAATCCATTTATCAGGGAAGGTGTGGTATCCCTGTTTCCTGTTAAAGATTAGAATCAGCTATAACACATCATGCATATTCTTGTGTTTGGTTTTATTTTTCTCCATTTCTTCCATGTGTTAATAAAAGTAGTTTCTGATCCAGGATGGCTATTTATCATGAATTGCATTTATTTCTAGTGTCTTAGTTCTTATTACAGAGAATATCATCAGAAAGACATCATACTTTCATAGATGACTAATCTGTGATTAAGATAGATTACCCATTGCTTCATAAGTAACATCTGGCATCAAAGATAATTCCATTGACTTGAAATCTCATAAAATGTAACACAACACCATTAGATTGAAAAAAGGACTGTCATTCTCTCTGGTTATAATCAACCATTCCTACCAGAAAGTCACATAAAGGTGCTTTATAATTTTCCCCAAAGATCTATAAAGTGGCAAACACATTTTCTGGAGCTATTCTAGAAGTTTGCTTCTGCATGACAGAGGATCCTTGAACAATGAGGGAAAAGGTGTAATTCTGAGGCATGCTTTACCAAGTAACTTCTAATTCACTAACACTTGTTTTGCTGATGTATAACCTCGGATACTAACAGAGGAGATAATCAATTTCTAATGAAAAATATGTTTCTGTGGCCAATATGGCCCATAAACATTATTATTTTCCCTCCAGACAATAAATTTAAGTGGAAAAGTTGTATACAGAATTACATCATTGATAGGTTTGAATTGATGAGAAAGCTTTACTGTTTTCTGGGAATAAAATAAGATGTCATTTTTCTCCCCAGTCTATAATGATGTCAAGTCGATGCTGGGAACTCTCCTGAGTTCATATTAAGTAAACGTAGTTTTAACAACAACAAAAAAGGTCAAATTTTACATTAATTATAAACAATACTAGTTTCTAAATTATTATAAAATAATAATAGAATAAAAACCAGAAATATTTTCTTTAAGAAAATTTTTTATGTAGAGTTTTAATTCACAAATTAGATATTTTCAAGAGCTTAATTTATTCTAATACCAAAAAGTTTGCTCACACTGTCTATCCTACAGCAAAATGAAAAAATCCTGTTCATACTTTCCCTATAAAAATAATTTTAAAGGAATTAAAAATAATATGTACTAAAGGTGGAAAGGCTAGTAGGAGTTAATGATTAACATACTCTCCTCATTTAAAGTGTGTAAGTTTTGAGTCTAATAAGTTGAAAATTTTTTAAATGACATATAGTACTGAGCAGCCAATGTGGCTCAGTGGTTGAATGTCGACCCATGCACCAAGAGGTCTCCGGTTTGATTCCTGGTTAGGGCACATGTCCAGGTTGTGGGCCAAATCCCCAGTGGGGGGCATGCAGGAGGCAGCCAGTCGATGTTCTCTCTCATCAATGTTTCTCTCTCCCCCTCTCCCTTCCTCACTGTCTAAAAAAAATAATCAATAAAGAAAAAATAAAGATATACAGTACTAATATACACACAACTTTTGAAACCATCTCCTATTTTTATTTAACATATTTTTAACTGTTGCCCAGCTGGTGTGGCTCTGTGGATTGAGCATTGTCCCATGCACTGAGAGGTCCTGGTTCAATTCCTGGTCAGGGCACATGGCTGGGTTGCGGGCTCCATCCCCAGAAAGGGGTATATAGAAGGCAGCCTATCGATGTTTCTCTCTCACATTGATGTTTCTAGCTCTCCCTTCCTCTCTCTCTCTTAAAAAAAATCAATAAAAACATATTTTTAACTGTTGATTTAGCTGTCTCTAGGGAACAGGTGCAGCATCATAAAGCATGAGGCAGCTGAATTCATGGGGCATAGAAGGTTGTTTCTGTGGACACTACATTTAATTCTGATTATATTATTCCCAAGAGTTTTCTATATTTTAAGATAACTAATTGCAGAAAAGATATCTTTTCCTTTAATTTTTCTAGCTTTCTAGATTCTGGATTTTGTTATGCTGTCTCTAAAACAAAACCAAAACTAAAACAACAACCCCCCCCCAAACAAAACCCCAAACCAGACCAAACTCTAGTGCTTAATTGATTATAAATGGTATCTCTAAGAGGTTCTCTATGACCAGTATCAAATAAAAACTTTAAATCTGTTTTTGTGAATAATTTATTTAAAATACAGCTTGAAATTTTATGGAATACACAGTTTAGTTTTAAAAACCTAGAAGTAGTCCTTGAAGGGATAGGAATTAACATTTAAAAATTACTGACTGCTTAATACTATTCCAGTTGCTCTGCATACATGATATATTTCACCCTGACGTGGCAGTTGGTATGGTTCTATACTGCATCCCGTTGGTTCACATCCATTGTGCCTGGACTCCCCCCACCCCACCTCCTGTGCTTGTCTACATGTTTCCAAATAAGGCAGTTTCCCCTTAATAGTTGTTGCAAGCTCTGCTTTCTAGAGGAATTAGGCTGAGACAAAGTACTTTGTGATTTAAGAAACACTTTCACAAACATCATCTTAGATACATCATTTTAAAATTAAGATTTTAAAAATCAAAATGACATTGAGAACATGGATGAGCTATTACATTGTTTTCAAGTGCATATGCAGAAAAAGCAACCTCCGCCCCACTGCCCTGCAAGGAGCGGACTTACTCCTCAGAGGCAGAGTCTCCCACCGCTTTAGCAATAACTTGTATTACTTGCTATTAAATCTCTTTTATATGTATACGCAGTTTTAGAAAATTCTAATTTCAGGCAGTCTCTGTTTACCACTTATGAAAACGTTGAGGGTTAACCACTCCTACAGTGCTCAAGCTTCTTTCTTCTGATGATCTCATTCACCTATTTGTTTTTCTTTTGGTTAAAATTATTTAATTTTTTCATTTACTCAGTTTTATATATACATCTATGATCAGTTTTTCCCACCAAAATTTCAACAAATGATCATGTTTCCTAACACTCCAACTTATTAATCTACCAGTTCCATTTCATTTTCTTGGAAACCTCCCCTCCAGACCTCCACCCATCTGGTCTGACCTGGAAGAACTCTTCTCTAGAACTGAGGCACAAGTGTTATCCCGATGTTTTCCTTATTCCTCTCCTCTGCCAGATATTCTATTTCTTGAATCTTTTTTCTTCCTATGTTTTTGGTTTACTGCTTCATTTGGTTGGAACACATTCTCTAGCTTTCTAAAAAAAAAGTGGTAGATGTCTGAGGCTTTTTGAATTAGGCTACATCACTTGGATTCGGCTCAAATTACTGTTACATTGATTTACACTAAACTACTAGACGTTATTGCAAAAATGTAGGAGATGAGATAATAATGAGAGAGTGTTTATGGCTTAAACACTGTGCTTAAAGTTCAGTGTCAGTGCAGCCTGCGCACAGTGGACAGACCCCAAGGTCATCAACACCGTGACCCGGATGCTTCCATTCCATTGCAGTGCAGGAGAGGGGGCGGCATTCAAGGGTCTTAGCATCTTCTGTTTTCTTACTTGGCATTGGCCCATGGCTCAGCACTTCTTGTTTATGTGAAAATGTTTTTATTTCCTCTGCACGCATGATGATGGTTTGTCTTAGATGGAATATTCTGGATTGAAAATCATTTTTCCTCGCAATTTTGGATGTTTGGACTCACTGCCTTTTAGCATCCAATATTGCTCTTAAGTAATCCAATCCCCTTCTCATTTTTCTTTATTTCAGTGTCATTTTCCTTTTTCCCCTTCTTAAGACAGTTAGATCTTCTCTTGTGAACCTTCTCCAGCCTCCAGTGCACCCCCAGTACTGCAGGCACAGCAGTTGCAGGGGCAGGAAGGAAGGAAGGGGACTTTCTGTTCAGGTAGATATTTATTATCTGCTCTTGGATCCCTTCAGGTTTTTCATAGTTCAATAAATTGTCTCTAGATTTCCCTTTTGACCATTGCTTCATATCACCAGGACTGTAAATTGCAAGGCAGATCTATATTCCAATGGATTAAAAGAACATATCTGACAATCTTGACCATGAAATCCAGAGATGACTCAAAGTAGAGGTTAGCAATTATGAAGGTGAATTATAAATGGACTGTCAGTGAGCACTGAGACTTTTCAACACAAAACTAATGGCAAGTAAAAGTGAGAATTATGTTTAAAGAACTGAATTTAAATTTATAAGCACTGGAAAGGTAGAAATAAACAGAAATCAATGGATTGTGCAAAGGAAGCCCAGGAAGTCCAGTCAACCTACTCTTTCGGGAATAATAAATGGATAGTGTCTCAGTCTAATCACTAAAGAAATAATGGTTTGAGTGTATTTATTAAAATTACAAAAGTAACCTTCTTGGATAACTGATTTCACGTGAACAGCAGTAATCCAGTGTGAAAACTCAAATTTGATATTCTCATGGGAGAGGGAAGATATAAAATTATTAGTGATTGTTATATCCCCCTCCTTTTAAGGAAGAAGTATTTATTTCTTGCCATATCTGCTACTATAACTTGTTTGAATAAAAAATACAGGTTATTGATGAGAAGAAACATTGCAGGTGAGAAGGCATCCATGACAATTGCTCAGTATCATTTGATAAAGATTTGATACAGGCAGAAAATATGAATTTTATGAAGTTTTACCACGTATTAACTTTTTTTCAGAGACTGGTAAATATGTTATTTGCTTTAAAATTATTTTTATATTTTAAATGAGTATTTCTAGGATAATATTTTATGTTGTGATTCGGCTACAAGGTAGTTTAACTCTATGGGTTATACATTTGCAAATGCTAGCCTACATGTGTTGTAAGATTATACTTACCAGTTTGCATATATTTGGTATTTTAAAAGAAAGAAAAGAGTTGTGAAATTGTTGGTTAACCTCTTCAGTTAAAAGAAGTAAAATACAAATTAGAGCCTGAAGCAAGCCAACTTTCATTCTTTCTTAGGTTTCCCACCAGCCACGCATAATCTTACTAATGACAACTCATTCATAAATACAATTCTGTTTGTTTCTCACAAAATCATATGGTTGAGTTCATAAGATCGCAGAGTGGTAAGGTACCTAGAAGGTTAAATGACTTTTCCAAGTCCCTCAGGTAGTTAATAACAGAACAAGAATTCGATTTTTTTTTTTTTTTACTGAGTTTCTTTGCACAGCAGGACACTGTCTCTTTAAAGCTATGATTCTCAGATTTTAAAATACCATATTTACTAAGGAATCACTTGACAGTCTCTCAGATCTGGGTTAGACTCAGGAATCTGTCAGAAGAAGTACTCCCTTTGTCATAGCCCACACTTGAGTATACATCGTTTTAAAGTTGTTTCTATTAAAGCAGTCCAGTAGTCACCTGTCTTCACAAAATACTTACATCAAATTGCTTTCAAGCTTGATTAGTCACATTGGAGTTATTTTTGTTCCAGATCTTACAGAAAGAAATCAGATGAAATCCGATCTCAATGTGCCTTCTTGCATAGTTTTCTGAAGTTGAAAACAACTGGTTATTATCAAGATCAGTTTACAGGGTGCTCCTTTCACACCCTGGTTACCTTCGCTTAGCCTCATTGACACCTGTGCACATCTGTAGCTGTCATCATTAAAGTCAGTCCCAAAAACCAGTCTCAAATTTCTTTCTTATAGACAGTAACAAATTTTAGGCAATTGAATTTGTGTATATCTTATCTGCAGCATTGTTTCATGTCTTTCTTCATCTGTATTATAAAGCTTCATGAACCTGGGCTGTAATACAACAATGTAGTTCACAGTCCACCGCTGTTGCTGAAATCAGTCTTCTGAGATGCCTGTGTGGACACGATTTTGCAGGTAATGGGCTGTTTCAGTTCTGCTTCAGCTTTCATTGCCATTTCCAACCCAGCAACAGCTGCATTTTATTGTTGTCATTTGGAATACATAAGTACAGGCGAGAACACTGGTCTTCTTTTCAATATTGTTTCTCAATAAATAATTAAGGTACATATATAGAGAGTGTAGTTTCTTTGAATGAAAGAGGCTATCAAATTTGTGACAATTTAGCAAATTTTTATAAATCATCAATACATTTAATAAGTAGAACATTCTCCATGAGTGTTCTGAATCACATTCTAAGAGTTCTCTGTCAAATTTCAGTTTGTCTTATTTTTGACAAATCAATTTTAAAAAATGAAACAGGCATATGTCTTATCAGTAACAAAATGGGAAATAAAACAACACAAATAAAGTCATTTAGCTGGGAAAAGAATATAGAATTTTTTCAGAGGTTCACAAACTGTGATGTGCACCAAATCTGATCCACTGCACGTTTTTGTAAATGAATTTTTATTGGAACACAGCTACTACCATTAGTTTGTGTATTGTCTATGACTATATATAAGTTATAACAGTAGGGCTGAGTAGTTGTGACAGATACCACATGGTCCACAAAGCCTAAAGTATTTCCTATTTGACCCTCTATAGTTTATGTTTACTGACCCTTTATCTAAGGCAATGGCTTGTAGCCTTCACAGAATTCTCGGAGATCTTTTGAAAAAATACAAAAATCCAAACCCCCATATTTTACGGTTTGAATTCAGTTGGTTTGGAGAGGGGCTTAGAGCTTTCTACATAATTTTAATGTGCAGCAAGGATTGAGAAATATCTAAAATAAGTTTATATTCCCATAAAGTACATTACATTGTTTTCAGAGAGTGGGAAGCCAGTCAGAAAGATTTGGGTTTGTCAGATCGGTCATGGCTTCAGATAAAAACAAATCCAAGGTGACTTTTTTCTTCTTTTGGTTGACCAAATAAATGTTTCACAAATGACCTGACATGACCTGTGATGATCCTAGAGAAGTTGAACACCATATCAATTATATTTATTGTGGTTCAGAAGTAAGGAAAATTACTTTGAGTTGAGGTGTTAGGGAAGATATAACAAGTGTATTTTTAAACCGTGCCTAGATAATTCAAATATGGGTGGGAGCAAATGCTTCAGATAAGGTCATTGTAGAAATTACTTTGTTTAATTTTCTTTTTCTTCTCCATAAAATTCCAGAATCAGAGTTTATCCATCTTGGCTTGTGTTAGTCCAATTCAGTTCAACAAAATGTATTGATCCAGGCACTATGAAGTTTTTAACACATCACAATAAATAAGACAGACAGGATCTTGCTCTATTGGCTCTTTCATACGGCAACAATATGTTATGATAAAGGAAAGGCGTCTTCCGGTCACACAGGAGAGTTCCTTACTCAGCCTTGCATGAGCTGGGGAGTCTTTTCAGACTAAGTAAATTCTAAGTTGGGATCTTTTATAAAGTATGGTGGAGTGGGGCTGTTTGAAGGGAGAGGATAAGGATAAATTAATGCAATGGTAGTAATCTCGGCATGATTAGTACAGACTACTGATGGTAGGCACGAATTTGGAGAGTAATTAAGAATTAAGATTTTAAGGGCCTTTTTAATGCCATGTTGAGGATTCTGGACTTTCCACAAGATAATAGAAAACCCTAAAAGAGTTTTGAACTGTAGAATGACATGGTCAGAGGGCAAAAATATTGTTCTGTTGATACTTGGAGGAAGATATTCAAGAAGGGCAGGCAAGTCTTGAAACAGAAAATCCAATTAAATATCTTAGAGTCTCTCAGGAAACTGAGGATGGTCTTCTGAAGCAGGGCAGTGACAATACTAAAGGAGATAAACAGCTGAGTTTCAACTTAGGGATTCCTTATATGTTGTATGTAAAAAGGAATAAGAAGGAATCTGGGATAACAGAGGGTCTGGTTCCACCTTTGTTAAGAAAAAGCATTTGGAGTACCTTATCTTAATCTATAGAATTTACTGCTTCAGTTTTATATCTCTCTTGCCTCCAATTCTGCTGTTGAAATAACCATAAAAAAAAAAAAAAAAAAAAATCCCTCTGGCTCTACTGAGACCACCAATGCAAAGTCAATTTGCTTCATGACCCTTGAAGAGAGGGTTGATTTTGAGGATTTCACTTTGTAAATGGCTGAGGGCTCACACTGAAATGAGCTGTGACACGTTCACAACTATCTTTATATTACAAAATGTAAAAGGCAAGGCTATTTGCATACCTCTGTCTGCCAGCTTTGAACAAGAAACCCCTTTCACCTTAAAGATCCATTCATCCTTCCAAATGATCCCACTTAATGTATGACTCATATCCATTCAACTGCTGTACTTGGAACATTTAAAGGATCCATGGCCCATTTACTTCTTTTAGAGATTGTTAGCAATGCTATCTTGGGGATTTATGCTTCCTTTACCATGTTTCTTGAACTGTGAGGTGGGTCTTTACTATTCATTTATCCTGGTCCTGGAAAAGCCAAAGCAAAAATAAGAGAAAAATAGTGAGGGAGGCAACATTTGTATTTGTTGTTTATACACTAAACATTGGCAAAACAGTATTCTGCATGCAAATGATAAATATTTGGTGAGGTATGTACAAGCTATAGAATTACTCAGTGAAAAGAATAAGTGTTATCTGTATTCATATTGATGTCAGGTTAGTCATACATCATTTTTATTGAAAGACGTACATGGCTTGCTGTGAAAGCAATGTGTTTTTGCATTCTCTTGCTAACTTGATGCACTTTTACTCCATGCATTGTAAAATTTTCTCTTTCACTTTAGCAGCCAAACATTAAATGTAAGTAGGTTTGGGGACTGAAACTGGATAATTGATAAAATTAACTATCCTATTTTAAAATTGTAATATCTTCTTTCCTTTGCTGTTCCTTCCTGCTAGACTATAAAGCCTTCTATAATATCACAAATTACTTTCGCTCCATATGCTAATTTCTTACCTAGTTTCCGATCATAGTAGATATTTGAGCTGTATGTAAAAATTTCACTGGATTTTCTTTTCGACCTACTCTCACTTTTTTAGAGAGAGAGAGAGAGGAAATGAGAGAGAGAGAGAGAGAGAAAACATCAATTTGTTGTTTCACTTATTTATGCATTCATTGGTTGATTCTTGTATGTGCCCTGACCAGGGATCCAATCCACAATCTTGGTGTATCAGGATGGTGTTCTAAACAACTGAGCTACCTGGTCAGGGCCTAAAGACATTTAAAAAAAATAGTATCTTGCCTGGCCAGTGTGGCTCAGTGGTTGAGCATCAACTCATGCACCAAGAGGTCGCTGGTTTGATTCCTGGTCAGGGCACATGCCCAGGTTGTGGGCCAAATCCCCAGTGGGGGCATGCGGGAGGTGGCCAATCAATGTCCTCTCTCATCCATGTTTCTATCTCTCTCTCCCTCTCCCATCCTCTCTCTCTAAAATCAATAAAGAAAAAAAGGAAAAAAAAATAGTGTCTTACAACTATGAGCCATTTTTTTCTTTCTCTTCACAATGTGACTTCTCTCACTTCTGGTGTCTAAAGTTCTTGCAGAGTTAGCATTCTTTTGGTAAATTTTAATGTACTTGAGTTTGAAGTTATTACCTTGAACCCACATGTCCTTGGCATTTCCAAATGTAGTAAAAGAATTCCATGATTTTGTGCATAATAATGGATAGTAGGAATACTTTTAGCTATAGGAAATGTAGGTAGAACTCTCCAATAAACATTTTTGTTTAGAGTCTACAAACATTTTTGTATATATAGGAATATATACAAAAGAGATAGTCCCTGTCCTAAGAAGCTTTTCAGGGAGAAATCCAAGTAGCTTCTCACCTAAAAAATAATTAAATGGCATACATGATGGTACTGACTATAGACATAGCAATAGGTATTCAGAAAAGGAAGAGAATTCTAGGGGTTGGAGTTATTGGAAATGTTAATATCATAAAGGGTGCTTGAGCTGGAAATGAAGAACTGAAATAGGCAGAGAGTGGATAGGGCAGAGGTGGAAAGGCAGAGAGAGAAGACAGTAGGTACTACAAATAGAGAAACAGGCCTAAACAAAAAGGTGAGGTAGACTCAGGTTATAGCAGAAACCCCACCTAAAGAAATCATACACTTGTGCCTCTCCCCAGTTTGCTCACGAGTGTGTCTGCACTTCAGGACTTGGGTATGAACTTGATTCTCACTTCTGTGTATCTGATTTTGATTTGATAAACTGGAGCTGTATATCCTATGCTGCTGATTTTAGTTTTATTTGCCTTCCTGGCTTCAGCCAAGATCTGGCCTCTTTGGGCTAAATTGGACCCAGTTTTTGTATTGTTTCTCTCCTTAATTCGATTTGCTGATTTTGTTTGATTTATGAATCTATTCCATGCTTTGGTCCTTATGGTGTAGCAAAAGACATAAGATGAACACTGATTTATTTGAGTTACTAACGGGCTTTCAAATTTGAGTGTTTATTTTCTAAGATATATATGGCCTCTCTCTAAGAACCTGCTTTTAGTTTGGTTTATTATAAATTTTCAAAATAAAGATAATAAGAAACTGCCATCAATATGTTTTAAGACTTCCAGAAACCTTAGTTATCATAAAACAGCAAAAAATAGAACCATCTCAAAAATAAGGACTTTGATATTCTGTCAGTCAGTCAGTTCATAAATGTGTGTCTTGCATGATTCTAGATCCTGGTCACATAGGAAAAAAATATCCCTTAGGAAACTTGCATGTTAGTATCAGGAAGAGGAAAATAAATACAAAAACAATAAAAAAATTTAATGTTGTATACTCACAGAGTTTGTAAGGGTAGGGGATGGTGCTCCTTTGGCTAAGATGTTCAGTAGAAGTATCTCTGAGGAAGTGATATTAACGATGGGATGTGACATTTAAGTTGAGACAGGACAGATGAAAAGGAATCAGTCATGCAAATTATTGGGGGAAGAATACAAGCAAGTGAAACAAATGCAAAGGCCAAAGTGGGAATGAGCTTGATATACTCAAGGGACAGAAATAAGGCCCACATGCTTTGAATAGAGTGGGAATGAAAATAAAAAAATAAAGCCTTGAATACAACAAGAGTAAAAATAAAACTGAAAAATACATATGCTAATATTTTATGTTTCTACACAAGTAGATGCTTTTCCAATGTACCATACCCGCCCAGTTTTTATAACATAGTTTGATGTGTTGTGGCATTTCTATTTAATGTCTGGCTTACCTTTATGAGTTAACTGAAGGTCAGATATTTTGAAAGACTAAATCCATTTCTAATTCTGTGGCAGGACTTTGGCTTACAGCAAATTCATCACTTATCAAAAATCAAAGTAATTTTTTTTCCTCTTTAATATTTAAAATGTGATAAAACTTTTCTTCCTTATTACATTTTCCAGCAGGCTTAAAGTTTATGATGCTATATGTAGGCAATGCTAAATGAAGAAAGTGCTAATAAAATATAACCAAGGGTTCATTTTATGTGAATACAAAATAGATGTGAGTTTGGCTTTTTCTTTCAGCATGGGTTGATGAATTTTGTAGCTTTTAGATGTGAGTTTGAATCCTAGAAACTTTCCTTATTAGCTCTGTAAACTTAGACAAACCCATGAATCTTGTCTTTATTTCCCTCATCTCCAAAATGAAGGGTCATTTTATGAGGGTTCTGTGAGGATTAAATAAGAAGAGGAAGTATGTTGAAGTATCTAATTAAATGCTTAGCCTGTTCCATATTGCACTATAAATGCTTACATTTGTAAATGTGACTATGGGTTCTTTGCCTCCTAAAGTTCAAGGACTCATTTGTCCGAAGAGGTAGCTCTGCTCTGAATCAAATGGTGTTGACTATTGACCATGTCAAATGGATATGGGATATTCACATCAGAAAACTGTTTGGGGAAAACCTCTTTGTTGGGTGATGATTAAATTATATATTGTGGGGCCCATTCCTACTCTTTATAGTGGTTGAGCCAAGCCCTCTCAAGAAAAAGAGGATTGGCTACCTAATAGGAAGCTCAACTTTCTCTCAGGTCACCTAAGGGATTTCTTTCTGCTCTGTGTTCTCATTTGCAAACACCCTGAAATGCTATTTTTACCTTGGTCTATCGACAGAAAATACCTCGGTCCTGATTGTGAAATTCTCAACTGACTTCTCATTATTTTACCTGTGCTGTGTTAAATAATCGGCATTTAGCATCTATTTTTACTCTCCTCAGCTCTCATGTACTTGACTTTGCAGAACTGGACTGATTTTCTAAGCTGGTCCTTGACTGGGTTAATCACTAACTTTACTCCCTCTAGACAGGGCTTGCATCCCAGGGGACTTTGCTCCTACTGAGACTTCTACTTTGTTGGTTGTTTTCAATTACTTTTTATTTTATGAATGTAGTGAGGTGTCAGTGAATTCCTTTTCTGCTCACAAAATAAGTAGGATGAGTTGCTGAAATCAAGAGGCAACTGGGGAAGAATTGATAGGCATGATGTGATTCCAAAATGACAAAATGATACTGTTTATAACACATTTATTTTAAATTAATCTTACTAGATCTGCTCTTTGACTTTAAGTCATTTTAAATATGCTAAATGTTTTTTAGCTGAAGACATTTTTTATCCTTTCTTTCTGTTTCTTGTGTTCAAACAAACAACGAAAAGAGTGAGAAGTGTTTTGATTCATATCAACATAATCAAAGCCTTTATTAAACAGTCAGTCTTAAATGGTGTCTCGCTTGTTTCAACAAGTTAACTGTAAGCTCCGCCAGCCTCTTGGATGTTTATAACTGAAGCAAACCTGATGCTCTCTTGGGATGCTGTTGGCAGTGTCCTTTGTTTCTCTTACTCTTGCCTTCCCTCTCCTTTTCTTCTGTCTCTCAGTGTAAGTGCTGTAGGTGGAGAGATGTGACCTTTAAACTAATAGGTGTAGTAACATATAGTAAGTGCTATGGTGAAGGTATGTAAAGTACTGTGGGCACATAGTAAATAGAATGACTAACTTTCCCCAAAGTTCAGTGAGAAGTTAAAGATCAAGCTGAGCCTTCAAGTATGTGTAT
The DNA here is from genome assembly GCA_030848825.1 of Tadarida brasiliensis. Taxonomy (NCBI): domain Eukaryota; kingdom Metazoa; phylum Chordata; class Mammalia; order Chiroptera; family Molossidae; genus Tadarida; species Tadarida brasiliensis. The sequence continues at coordinate 86,247,896 of CM061260.1, read as the reverse complement.
GGATTTGTCAGGTAGACAGGGAAGATGGGAAATCTAAGAAGTAATGGTGGATGATGAATAATCAGGGTTCTCTAGGGAAACAGAACTAATGGGTTATTTATCTGTTTGTTTGTTATGAGGAATTGGCTCATGTAATTAGGGAGGCTAAAAAGTTTAATAGTATATTGTTTGCAACCTAAAGACCCAGGAAAGCCAATGACATCCTTTCAGTCCAAGACTGAAGGCCTGAGAACCAGGGAAGCTAATGGTATAAATCTCAGTCTAAGGGCTGAATACTGACATTCTGGCTCAATAGGCAGGAAGGAAGCAATAGGGGTGAATTCTACCTTCCTCTGCCCTTCTGTTCTATTCACACTCTTAACGGATTGGATAATGCCCACCCACATTAAGGAGGGCAAGCTACTTTACTGAGTCTACCAATTCAAATGCCAGTCTTATCTGCAAACACCTTCATAGACACACAAAGAAATAATGTTTAATTCAGGCACCCCAAGAACCATTCAGGTTGATATATAAAATTAACCATCAGTGGAAACCAGTCAGTTGTTCATTGTGACTAAGCAACTTTGAAGCCTGCAAATATCTTAGAAATATCTATGATTTTTTTCTGAAAATTCTTCCTAATCCACAGTCTCTTGGTTTAGTCAGGGAATTTAGTGAGTCTCATTCTGTCTGACCTGACTTGTACTTTAGCTTCATCTCCTTCATGAGCCTGGTAGAACTAAAGGAGATCAGAAATTGTGTATACATTTTCTAAGTATATTTAAACTTTCCAGGATGATTGCAAATTGGATGAAAAGTCGTCTTTGATTTCTGGCTAGATGGAAACTTCATGTGGAAATGTGTACATTGAGTTGCTTATATTTCCAAGCATAACTAATCTCTATCCAGGGAAGTAAAAAGCATATAATTTGAGGGCTCAAAATAGACTGAAAAGACATCTATTTTATTGTTTACCTGTAACATCACCTGAAATGCTTGTGCAACTTTTTAAAAGTATGATTTTTATTGATTTTAAAGAAAGAGGAAGGAAGAAGGAGAGTTAGAAACATTGATGAGAGAGAAAAATCAATCGGCTGCCTCCAACATGCTCCCTAGTGGGGATGGAGCCTTCAACCTGGGCATGTGTCCTGACCAGGAATCAAACCCATGACCTCTTGGTACATGGGGTGATGCTTAATCACTGAACCACACCAGTCAGGTGCTTATTCAACTTTTTTATTAGTCCTGAGGCTCAGTCCCCTTAAAAATCACAAAAATTATCTGACATCTCCTAGCCCTCCATTTAGAGATGAGGCTACGATTCTAAAAAGTAAGGTGTTCCTCTGATTTTCACAGATTTAATAAATGGTAGAGCCAAAGATGACAGAAAATTATTGTTTATTATTATGGCAATTTTCCTAATGACTGATAAATAAGACAATGTATCTTAACCATCTCCAAAGAATACGAGCAAAATCAGAAAGTTACACTTTACCAGAAAGTCACAATGGAAAAGTCATCTCTCAGACATACCAGTGGTGGGTGTTCTGGGAGGCAGTTAACTTTCTTCTCTGTATGACTTCACTTTTCTGCTGTCCTAGACTTTCTAATTAAGTAGTATCAGATTAGTTTCTAGATCTTTGTCTGGAGGAATATCTGTTTATGACTGCTCCACAGATTATGTAGTCTTTGAAGATCAAGTCTTCCATCTTTAGTATAATAAAAAAAAAAAAAAGGTTACGGACAAGTATAAATCAAAGATTTAAACTGCTATGTTTCTTTAAGAATCATGCCCATAATTAAGCATCCATCAAGCCCTGTATATCTTTCTATTGGTCCTTCTTCCTCTATTCATTAACACAATCCTTTTTTTTTTTTTTTTTATCTATTGCTGCTTATCTGTCCATTTATTCCTCCATCCATCAAATTTTTTTTCCTTCATCCAGCCATACAGATATCTTCTTCTGTCCTCTTCAAATATTAATTGTTTTCTACACTAAACAAAAATTTGGAATACAGAAAAGAATAACATATAGTTGTTAATGACAAAAATTTAAACTAATACTTAATTTTCTATTCTAATTCTATGTTCCCAACATAAACTCTAGGTGTTAATAAAATGATTTCATTTTATCATTTATATTATTTTATTTTTAAATTTTCAAATGAAAAATGAGCATAGAAGAAAATTCATAGAGATATAAAAGGGTATGTTGATACGAATTGCTTATAATCTTACCACACTGAAATACAAACCATTATGTTTTTCCTAAAATTTTCTAAATTGTTTTTCCCCTATGGATATTTTAGAGTTCAGAGTACGTTTTGGAGACCTCTTATATTAGTTGTGAGATGATCACTAACTTTGTGGGATGATAGTTAAAATACTGGTGACTGGGCAACTCCTTCCTTGAGCATTAGTATCTCTGGGGTGATTATTTGTGCATCTTGAGGTTTGAGAACCACTAATATACTGACCTTTTGATAGTATTACTTCATTCTTCTTCTTCTTTTTTGTCTTTCTAAAGTCTTAGCTAATAGGGTACCTGTGGAGAAATGGCTTCAAATGTTTTCACTCATTACATTAAGTTTATATTTGCTTTTTATCAAAGTGGAGCAGAAAGCTCAATAAAAATAGCACTTTTCCATAGCTAATGCTCTCCCTGAGTCCCTAGAAACATTATAAAGACCACACAAATTACAATAGACTTCTGTATCCTGCTGTACAAATCACAGCCACATCTGCCCACACAGCCCAGAACAGCGAGAGCGCGTTGGCAGGTCCCTGTCCTTCCCTCGCCCAGAGCAGGGTGGTGGCTCCTCCGCCCTGAGGTCCCGCCTCTCTCGGCACATTGCAGTCCCACCTGGAAACAGATGAGGGGATGCAAACGGCAGATGAGAGCTGTTAACAGACCTCGGAGGAAATGAAATATTTGAGAAAAATGTAGTAATATTTGTTCACTGTTGTTTGAAGATTTTTTCAGTTCACACTAATGACAAGACTTTCTGGAAATCACTGTTCATATCAGCGAAAAGCAGGCAATCCTATGCTCTGTCTCATGCGGTAGTTTATGGAAGGTTGGGGGATAAGTAAAATCAGCTGACTGCTTCCTTTATTTGATGACAAAAAGATCATTCATTTTTTTTTTGACAGAAAAAGCAGAATCAAATGTTTATTTGAGTACCATCTTCATGTGCCAGAATTAGACAGTATTCCAAAGAATTGATTTCTTGATCTGAGTAATGAAACAACTAATTTGAAGGAAAGAAAGGGATTGATTGTAACTGAGTTGATCAATGTAGAACTTGATTGTAGCGATGTGTTGATTCCATGCCAAACACTGAGCTACAAACTTCATATAATTTTTTTTCCTTAAAATGTGAATAATGAGTCTAATCTCTTGATTAATCTGTTTACTTATATTTGTCTGCTTATTTATTGTCTTTCTCCATCATTACAATACAAGCATTGTCTTCCCAGTACCTAGTGTGTTTGGCACAGGGTAGACCCAGGAATATACCCTCGACTTGAACTTCTAAGCTTAGTGGGGAAGAATTGTTCCCTATGTAGCTGTGGTTCTGCTTCTCCTGAAGGCATCTCCCAGTGCTCCACTTACTTGTTTGAAAGTCTTACATTTCATTTCAAATAAAAAATATAGTCAAAAACACAAGTTAAGGCTCTCCAGGGATCAGGCTCTCATTTTCTTACCTACTCTTATCTTTCACTATTTTCATCCATATATTTTCCCACTTCCAGGCCTTTGCATTTTCATTCCCCTAACTTAAATGCTCCTTGTTGCTCTTGAAATCCTACTTATTCTGCATGCCAATCTTGGTTTAAGAACCCCTCTCTAATTTCCCTGGATAGAAGTAGCTTTCCAGCCTTAGAAATGTCAACAGCCTTTGTAAGCTGTCTCAGGTTACTTGTCACGTGGTGTCTTACGTCACTTTATTGCTGTCTGGGTTGCATGTGTGTGTGTTTTCCTTCAAGCCAGATGATTACCTTGAGGAAAGTAATCGTGTTTCCCGGTCAGCCAAGTACAAAGTAAGTGCTCAGTATTTATTTATTGAACAAATAACTGGACATGTGGGGAAAAAAGCCTGGAACGGAGATTTTATATTTACCCAGAAACCCCTCCCGTTATTTTCTAGAATAAAAAACTATCTCTCAACAAGGCAGAGCTATCTTCTCTTTATGCATTTTATGTGAAGATTCTCTATATATTCCTAGTAGTCGAAGAATTAGATATTATTTATAATTAACTGGCATTCAAATATTCTGAAAGTTTGCGTGATTTTAATAGGATAACTAACATAGGCCACGTAAATGTTTATTTCCAATACTTAAATTATTTTTAAAAATGGTTAATATATCCTTATGTAGGTTTAGCTAATATTTCTAAAATTATTTAATTATGGCTTAAATTGGTAGCTTTGAAATTTATCTTTCTCATTATAGAATACAAATTTATAAACTATAAAAATTCTATGATGGCAAAGATATTTTTTGAACTCTGTATATGCTGAATGGTTATGAATATATATTGAATATGTGTACTAGAAAATTTTATGAAGGAATTTATGTAATTTTGAAATACGTATCATCTAAATGCTCTCCAAATTTTACTTGAATTGTGAGAGTATTAACAGTAAATGGAATAATCTATAGCTCTGAACGTAAAGTACCAAGAAATGTTTTGATAACTACATGGATAATTGGGCCAAAATGGGCTATTAAAGCATAAACTAGGAATAATTATTATGCCATTTAAATACTTGAGACTGCCCTGGCCCGTTGGACTCAGTGGTTAGAGTGTCGGCTGGTGGACCAGAAAGACCCGGGTTCGGTTCCCACTAAGGGTATGTACCTTGGCTGCAGTTTGTCCTCGGCCCCGGTTGGGGTCGTGTGGGTGGCAACAACCATTGATGTGTCTCTCTCACATCAATGTTTCTCTCTCTCTCTTCCTCCCTCTCTCCCTCCCACTCTATCTAAAGATAAATGCAAAAAAATATCCTCAGGTGAGGATAAAAATAAATAAATAAATAAGTAAAATAAAAAATAAATATTTGAGACTGTTGTAATAAACCAACATTACTCACCTGTAAATTATCTGTGATCATGGTTGAAGACAGAATTTGAGATTCAGTGGATTGTCCTGTCTGATTCAGGTGGCATTTCTCCATTTAAAAAAAATATATTTTTAAAGAAATTTTTATTAAGCACCTTCCTTGTATTGGGTGGCATGTGTTTAGGGAAATGAAATGAATTATACATTGGATCTGACTTCCAGAAGCCTAGAGCACAGATGACGCTAGAACAAGGAGACTATTTTTCTTTAGAAGATAACTCCTGATTCACAGTTTTTATCAATGCTCCTACTTTTCTTTTCCATTCACTACTACATAGAAAATTTACTTTAAAAGTGACACATCTATATTTCAAGCTTGTAAGAGCACACAATTTCTTACAAATGCACATTCTATAACTTTGACATTTTTCCCCCCGTAGGCGCCACATAGGATCCACATAATTCGGTACTAGAAGAAATGCTTCTGAGGATATGGGTATTCTTATTATTTCCTTTGTTGTTTTTCTTTTTCCTTCCTTCCTTTTCTCCTTCTCCTTCTCCTTCTTCTTCTTCCAGTGACTGAAAAGTCTGACATAGCAAGGTGTTGTAAGTACATGTCCTGTAGGGAATCTGTGTCATCACAGATGTTGACTGACTGCCATTGATAAAGAGCATGATCCCTTTGGGGTAGATTTCTTCCCCAGCCCTGGAATGCCTCCCAGGAGTTCAACACTTGCCTGACAGACAGGTGTCAACTGTGAATAGACATATGTAACTGAAAACTCCGTAAGGAAGGAAGCTGTCTGCAATTCTGACTCAGAGGACAAGAAAAAGGAGAGAGAGAGGGCCCTGACTGGTTTGGCTCAGTGATTAGAGCCTCAGCCAGTGGACTGAAGGGTCTCAGTTTTGATTCTCAGTCAAGGGCACATACCTGGGTTGCAGGTTCAATCCCTGGTCCTGGTTGGGGTCATGCGGGAGGCAACCAGTCGATGTGTCTCTCTCACATCCATGTTTCTTTCTCTCCCTCCTTCCCTTCCATTCTATCTAAAAATCAATGGAGAAATATCCTAAGGTAAGGATTAACAAAAAAAAGGAAACCAAAACACTAAGCTGTAACAAAGTATTGAAAAAGAAGAGAGAGAGGATTGTGTGTTTCACAATATCTTTCACTAGGAACAGGTGGATAGAAAATGTGGTTTCTGTAAGGAGTCATTCAAAAGACCTTTTTTACTCCTTGTCATTAAGATTCCTTACTTGTATGTTAACCCTTTCAACATAGCGTTGGAAGTGAGCCCTAGTCATAATTATCCTGAGATAGGTATCTTGCTGAATTATGCTCCAGTAGAGGTATAAATGAATGGTAACTGACTCTCTCCCAGGAGGAACTTTTGGCTGCAGGGAGGGTAGAAAAGACATAAGAGAAACAAGGAATTTGAGAGTAGAGGGAACTGCACAGCCTGGCCAGAAGGCAGAAAAGGGACTGTGGTAAACACAAAGCCGAGCCCTTCCTACTCAAAACTTTCAATGCCTCAAGGCTCCATTTCCAGACATTTTCATGAAATTGCAGGAGGTGATTCAAAGAGACGGAGGGATTAGGTGCTTCAGATGCTATGAGGAGCTCTTGGAAAGGCGCTGAGGTAGTCTGTTTACACACCCTTGGAATAAGGAACAGAGTAAAAGAGAGAACTACTGGAGATAGCATAAGAAAATGGATTCCTAATGGACAGTTAGGGATTTTTGAGAATGAGCTATAACCAATTTGAAAAATATGATGTAGGCACTTAATAGAATTAAGTGGCAATGGATTAGTGTATGATTTAGGGCTCCTGCTTTGAGGTTAGAAGACTTCCCAACTCCCCTCTTTTTTTTTCTGTTGAAATAAATATGCAAGTGAAATAAATATCATAGTAATGGGACTCCAGTCTACATCTAGAGACAGTTCTAGAGCTAGTCAGATCCTGAAAGTCAAATAAACAGCTAATGATATTTTTTTCTATCACAATTGCTTTTGTCCCTTTTAAGAACCTACTTCAGAATTTCTCTCCTTAAACATATCCCCTGTGCACATTTTTTTTTACAATATGCAAAATCGTAGGATTTGATTCCTAGTCACCATCAATTTTTTTTTCTGATATATGTAACTTACAGAGTACCACATCAAATATCATACAGTTGAGTTCTGTTAGTTGGTATTTAAAAATATAAACGAAAAAAAGTCTTCCTAGCCCTGGTCAGTTTGGCTCAGCAGTTAGAGCGATGGCCCCCAAACCAATGAGTCGTGGGTTCGATTCTGGTCAAGGGCATGTACCTTGGATGAGGTTCAGTCCCTGGCCCTGGTCTGGTTGTGCAGGAGGCAGCCAATTGATATGTCTCTCACATCAATGTTTCTCTTTCCCTCTCCCTCCCTCCCTCCCTCCCACTCTATCTGAAGATAAATAGAAAAATATCCTCGGGTGAGGATTTAAAAAAAAAGGCTTTCTAGTTTTAGTAGCAAACATGAGAATAGCACTGACTGCTGATGTTGGTTTTGACTGTGGCTGAGTGGCCTAATCTCTACTGATGGAGATATTAACAAGAGGACGTTTTGTGGGCACCACTCTTACAGCTAAATGGTATTATTAGTTCTATATTTTACATAGTTCATTACACATATAAATATCTGGCAATGTCTGCATGAACAAATTCTGCAAAATATTGAATAATGCCTCTTTCTAACAATGACTGGTGATGAAAGCACACTCTTCAGTTAGCATGTAGTACCTGGTCTGTGGACCTTCCTAGGCAGGTGTGTAGACATTATTAGTCTATCCCTGAGAAGTATTAGGCTTTTTCAGGAATATCAACTCTGTTGTATAATTCTCCATTTTATATTTGTTTATAAACTTATTCATGAAAATTATTTCTTATTTTGGTGCATACAAATAGACCAGCTGAGATAAAATATTTCCCATTAAGGGTATTAATCCATACAGGTTCTCTGTGAAATGGTGCTAACCGAAGTACAATACCCCCACACAGTGACCCCAACTCTTTGGCAGCATGTCGGCTTTGAGACGAGTGTAGCTAAGTCTGCACCTAGATAACAAAGGGATATTGTGTAGGTTGTCAGCCTGATGGGTCGGTAGCTGGGTGGGAGTGCCTGTAGGGCTGCACTGGAACAATCTGCCAGGCAGGGCTCCTTACTGTTCTCTAAATACACCATGCTTGTTACTGTGCGCGATGATTAGAAATGAATGTGGAGAGTAGGGAGGATCTACAGATCTTTCAAGACTTCTATTAAAGTTCCTCCTCCATTGTTAAACTTTCTGATCATTCCAACCCTCTCCAGCCTTCATTCTCTGAATGCCTATAACACTATGAACACATTCTTTCATTATGGTTTTTAATCATGTGCTGTGTCTGTCATTTTCGAAGTATTTCTGGTGTCCTATTTTAATTTTTTTTCCCTTTATTGATTTTAGAGAGAGAGGAAGTGAGAAGGAGATAGAAACATCAATGAGAGAGAACATCATTGACCACCTCCTGCCTGCTTCCTACTGGGGATTTGGCCCAGAACCTGGGCATGTGCCTGACCGGGAATCGAACCAGCAACCTCTTGGTGCATGGGTCGACGCTCAGCCACTGAGCAACATCAGCCGGACTCTGGTGTCCTATTTTATATTACTCACTCTAAGTAGGAGAAAATTACCCTTTTAACATCTTTTGTTTCCTCCATAGGGTCTACCAAAGGTCATTCCATTACTTCAATTAATTCTAACCCTGTTGAATACATGAGGTGTAACCACTATTAAAGATTTAAACAGTTCAAAATTGCTATTTTGTTTGAATAAGCAAAATGGTCAAATGGGATGCTTATTATTAAATATATGATAGAATGGATAGACATTGAGCTATAACAAAGGCAGCACTGTTCACACTCCAGGAGCATATGAAAGAATACATATTGTTAAAATATAGTGAATTTTGTCTGGATCAATCGGAAGAGATGGTGTTCAATGAAACTTTCTTCTTCATCCCTGTTTCTCTGAAGTATTTGAAAACAATGACTGCCTGTCTGTTCCACAAGAATACTATAAGTTGGTAGAGCCAGTGCTTTGAGCAGTGGTGGACTCCTTACACTTCTACACTGACATCTTCTTATGTGCACAGAAGACCTAAACAATTTAGAAGCATGAAGATTCAAGCTTTGGCTGTTAGAAGAAAAGTGAAGCGTAACATACTGGGTCAATAGAAACCATTATACTTCCTGACTGGAAGTGGAAGGGGAATGATTTCTGTACTTGCCAGCATCCTTCAATCTCGGGACACCGCAGCAAGTGCAGAGGGATTCTCTGTAGCAGGGGCACTGAATCATATGAACTTTCTCTGGATACTTCAACTTTCTCAGCTTCAAACCAGAGTCAATACCTCCCATTTTTTATTTATTCATTCACTAAAAAAAAAATAATATTTTTCTGGCCTTGCTGTGTGCCAGGACCCTTTCTATGAACTAGGGGTTCCAGCAGGAGACAAAAGAGGTGAAATCTTGCTCTCTTGAATCTTATATTTTAGTGTATTTTTGTGTAAATGTGTGTTGGGGGAGTGGTAAGCTAAGGTGTGCAAAATATCTAGAATACAGACATTCCATAATAACAGCTGTTATTTATTGAGGTGTTACTATGCACCAAGAATTTTACATACATTATTTCTCATAACATGATAGTCCATATTTTAAACATGAGAAAATTGATTTGATGAGAAACTGATTTGGTAAGAATTAAATGATTTCCAGTAACTCTTAGAGTCATACAGCCTGGAGACTTGAAGGTGAATTAAATATTTACCTTCTCTTATTTAATTTCTTTTTCTCCTGACATTGCCCTTTATGACATATCATTCTATCAGGCTTATACCACGTGTAGTATTTTTGGAACTATAATCTAACATGTACCAAACACGTATTTGAGTAATAATAAGCTACAGTAATTGCTCCATTTTGGCAGAGATCACGCATCTTTAATTATTTTATCTTCGGTCTCTAACAGATTGCCTACACTCAACAATATTTCATCATAAATGAATGTATGAATAAATGTATATGCTGGATAATGCAAAGATTCTTTTGTCTTACTGTTTACTTGTTATTATCCAAGGAGTACTACTGTCAATTCCTATCTCCTTCACTGAGTCAGTCTTTTAGGGACTGGATTTAAGCCTCAGCAGAGTTGAGTTCTCTGCCACACAAGTCTTGTAAAAGTCATGTTTTACTGCCTAAGCTCGAGTAATACATTTTCAGCAGGGATACCAGAGGACTTCACGCCGACAGCAGTGGAGTGGGCATTACTTGCAAGACTTCCTTGCTTCCCCAAGGGAGATGTGCTCTGTTGGGTAACGGTATTCAGCCTGGCTTGGAGGAGGTCCTTCCAAGTCTCTAGAACCTCCAAATAGAGGCTACCCAAATATGTCTTTTACCTCAACCACATCATCCTGCAACCACCTGCATAACTGCAAAAAGCACTTCCAGATTCTCCGATTACCTATTTCAATATGTAGCTTATTTCTGACTCCAGCACTTCCTTGCTACATGATCCATGAGTCATGTGCTAATGACTAGGCATTCCACATGCCCTGCAGGCACGCAAGCATGACCAGCCTGTGTGCATGTCAGCGAATTTCCCCACTGGAAAATCCAGCAGGAACTCAGTGCAGCAGGCTAGAGAGGGACTCCAGCAGAGTAGCCTTTACTTTATTCTTTATTTGCTGCTCAGATAATTCTATTGATAATCATCAATTGCCTTATTGACAGTCTGATGAATGACAGGAAAAATCATGTGTTCAAAAAAAAAAAAAAAAGATGTATTGAACTCCTACTAATTTGCAAGGCATTTTGTTAGGCACTTAACTGCGTAGATGCAAGATTTATATCCAAACACTTAAGGAATTCAAGAAAAAAAGTTTGGATCCAATCCTCTATGCTTTATGAGTCCGGAACTCGCTCTTAGAATATGGCACATGGTAGGGTTTTGATATATTTTAATGGAATGAATAAAACATAGCATTAGAATTTAAATCTATGAATTTCAATGGAATGAATGTTAATGATCAGTTCTCTAGAAGTTTAGGTGGAGTGATAATTCAGGCCTAGAAAAACCTTGAATATAATAATACTGTCTGTCTATCTATCTATCTATCTTGACTTGAATTTATAAGGTAGTTCATCCTTATAATTTCATTTAGCTCCTAGTAACATTTCTGGGAGATAGGTAGTAAGACAGATCATCTCATTTTGTAGACTAAATAGTAACATATTTTTGATGTAACTTTTCCAATGTCATAACTAGTGCACAACAAAGTTGGGACTCTGAATCAGTCTTTGATTCCCAGTCTTGTGTTTCTGCCAGCACAGTACAATGTCACCTTCCAGGTCACCTTCCAACTGCAGCAGAGTTTCAGTAAACTGGTGTCGATGCTCTAAATGCAAACTGTCTTCATTTGCTGTCCTAGAATCTGAAAGAACATACTTGCAATCATTCTCCCAGTTTTTCATGTAGGTATCTCTAAACACTGAATTTTTATGCCATTGAAAGAAAATTAGTGTTGACCGCTCAGTTGATTGGAATGTAGTCCTGATAAGCCAGGGTTGCAGGTTTGATCCCGGTCAGAGCACATATAAGAATCAACCAATGAATGTATAAATAAGTGGAACAGCAAAGCCATCTCTCTCTCTCTCAAATCAATAAATTGAAAAAAAAAATTGAAAAAGAAGAAAAGCAGTGTTAATCAATGACAATGCTTTAGGAATCTGAATGCTTCTTTCTAGACGCTGTGGGTACTTTAGATTCAGTGCATGTGGAATCAGGGAGAGGGCATTAGGTAGGGCTGAAAAGGAAGGGTAAGAATACAAAAACAGACAGGAGGTCATGCAAATGACACAGCCATTCACCCACAAATGATTCTTGGGCAGTGATTGCATGAAGTACACGAAGGGACACGAAGCCTGCCCTAGTTAGCTTGCCGATTAAAACTGTCTCCTAAGTGTGTTTAGTCCATGTGGTAGAGCACTTTTCTGGCAAGAGTGCTTTCTAAATAGCAGGCTTCTTTTTAGGGGACTGGAGCAGGTTTCACAGGTGATAACCTGCCTTGTACCCTGGGGCAGATGTATTATTGTGCAGCAAGAAGTTGATGTTTAACCTCTGCCTGGCCTCAGACACCATTCAGTGGTAGAAGCCAAGCAATTTAAGATATTTCAGCCTAATGTACCTTCAAACCCCAAGGCTGCCTAGCTCTGTCTCTTGAATATCATCTCTTTTGTGCAAAATCAAGTCCCTTAACAGTGTGGCAAAGATGCTTTAAGGAAATGGGCTGATAGGACTCTGATGTTCCTTTTAGGGGAATCACTCTGCTCCCCCTGAAAGCCGCTTAGATAGCACTGAGAGGGCTGTGCATGTCCCCAGCTCAGACTAGCCATAGAATAACTGTCTTTATTGCCTTGTGGTGTTTGTGAGTTGTTTCTGTTCATGTGGCAAAGCAAAAGAGATGTATATGGTTTGGCCAAATTTGCATGTATGTGGTTTGGCCATGAAACCTGGAATTTTCAATAAGAAAGATAATCATCGGGAGCATCAGACTCAAAGTAAGCAAAATTAGTAGGGCCCTCTAAAATACCTTAACTTTTTCTCTCCTGCTTTTGCCCCATATTTCTATTCAACTCATCTCAAACAAGAATTTTGAAAGTAACTTGCCTTTTCTGGTTTCAAAGTTATACCCTAACATTTCTGACATGATTGCATTGGAACATCTGAAATTCATCAAGAACTTAGCCCACTAGTATTTTGTATTTAGGTATCATCACGGAGGCCATGAAAGTTATGCCTCCATGTACACAGCCTGAGTGTGTGTGCTCATGTCCCATGTCACGTGCCCTGATGGGAACCTTCTCTTCTGTGTGTCATGCCCACTGGAATATCACTTGCATCTTCTAGACAGTGCTTCCTGACATTTCAGATCTTCATTATTCTCACTCTAAATCACTCAGTTTAGAATTTTACATACATTACTGTTTTCCATTGCATGTGAGTTTGGTCTGCTTTTTGAGCTAGAACATCAGCTACGTTCGCTGCGCATTTATTCACAGGAGAAGCGTAGGTCCACGGGACATTAGAGCTGGCTGCCTGGCCTGGGCCGCTTCCTTCATGTTGAGGAAACTGAAGCCTAGGGAAGGTTAATGTCTAGTTCAAGATGTTTTAGTGAGCTGATGGTAGAATCAAGACTACAGAAGTAGTTACAGAGTATTACCACCTCATACATATCACAGATATTTAATAATTGCTTGAGGTGAATGTTGACTTATCCAGTGCTTATTCAGCTTCTTGAAGTAGTTCTTTTTGGTTTGTCAACACTGGTAGTATGTGAGTGAAATTCTAGTAGAAAAAAGAATACATATGTATATGACATCTGGGAGCTATCTAGGGTCCCTTTCAGTACAGGGTTGGGGGTGGGGTACAGCTTATGCTGTGTCCATTCCATGCAGTCATCAGCACCGTGTGCAGGTTCTCACACTCCTTCTCCAGGACAGCCCTGAGGTCTCCAGGCCCAGCAGCTTCACCTCCGGCACCTGCTGCTGCTTTGAGACTCTGCCTGCTGCCTCTGCAGGGCTGGCTGCTGTCAGCTTGAGCTCTTTCCAGAGGTTTCCTCAGCTCTCCTAGCTCAAATTCCCTATTTTCAGAAGTTCAAAGATAAACTCTTGTAAGAAACACAAGTTGAGTAGGGCAAAACATATGCTAACACACATGCATGTGTATGTTATACACACACACACACACACACACACACACACACACACACACGACTTGGGGCTTCGTGACACTTTAAATATGGTATGCAGTTATTTGGCCCTAATGCATTTTAGCAAAATGATACTTTTTTTCTTTTTTATCCTCACCTGAGGACATTTTTGCATTTATCTTCAGATAGAGTGGGAGGGAGAGAGGGAAGAAGAGAGAGAGAGACACATTGACTGGTTGCCACCCACACAACCACACCCGGAGCTGGGGACAAACTGCAACCGAGGTACGTGCCCTTAGCGGGACCTGAACCCGGGTCTCTCTGGTCCGTGGGCTGATGCTCTAACCACTGAGCCAAACCAGCCAGGGCAAAATGATACTTTTCTTTATGTTAAAATTGTGAGGACTTCCTCCAAATTTTGCAGTTTTCTAGGAAAATGTCATGGAAGGTGGCCACATTAAACAACATTAAATATTATATATCATTAAAGCCAAGATTTAGATTAAGGGTTTAAAGTAGTAATAAAATTATTATTTTAGATAGTTTCTGCTTCAGTTGGTAAACTTTAATTGAAACAGTTAGGGGGAAGAATTATTTGGAAGAAGTGGGTAAGATTCCCGTGTTATTGGCCAAACATTATAAGCCTTGAACCGGCAAGATTGATTGAAGCTTAGAGTTGAAGCTCTGATTGCACTTTTTGTCATTATGCCAAGAGTAGGAACTCTCTGGTAAAATTTTGTTTTGAAATCTACGAACTATTTTCATTTAGGTTGATATAGCATTTCAGTTTCGATACTGGTAAGAGATTTTTGGAGTTGACTTTTACAGTTTTCTGTTTAGTTATGTCACACTATAAAGTAGGTAACTTAGAATTGATTATCCTTGTATTTAACAGTTCTATTCACACAACAATCACCCAGGAAAATGTTCTGACCTCTAATATGCTGGTTTACAAATGATTCTGAGCAGAATGCCAAGAGATCCATATTTTAGGAATGATTTTCTTAGTGGCTAATACGGATAACTTTCCACAATTTTGGATTCTCATTGCTTTAGGTTTTGAGAATGGGCATGTCTACAATGTTTATGTAAAGTACACACAACCCTACTTAAAGTCAGTGCTGAATGTCCTGGTTAATCAAAGCAAAATATTTCAGAATTTTCTCATAACCTAGACTGTTCATATTTACTACGCCAACTTAGTGCTTTGAAAGAAAGGATCATACGTCACTCTTGTCTATAAAGATATATGGACCCTTGTCTTTGCTTTTAGGGTTGGACTAGCTCTAGGATGCAGAATATAAGAGGATATTCATTCTAGTAAGTTGCCATACCTAGCATTTTCCTCAAGGCCTAGAACCTATCTATTCTAATTTATTCTGACAAGCTTTGGGGTATCTGCATTGAATTAGGAATCCTCCTGATCCCTCTAACACAGGTGAATCCTGGAATTTTATCTCCACTTAGTAAGGTAATCCAATACTAAATTATAGCTTGAACATTTATTTTTAAAATTGGGTTTTTGAACTTTAATCCTGTTGAGTTCCTAGTTTTGGGGTCTGGAATTGCTGTGAAATTATGAGGGCTCTGGAGTTGATGTGAACTTATGGAGGCATAGGATATTGTCCTAGGAGTACAACCCACCATTGTGGATAGACCTGTAGAGGGAAGAGCCCCAAGTGTAGTTCTTTGGAAGTAGATGCTGAGATAGAATTTGTGGTGCAAGTGTTTATTAGGGATCTACACTCCTGAAAGAAAGTAAAAGAAGAGAACAGGATGGAAAAGAGAAAGATGGATTTTAAGGTTGCACCAACAAAGCTCTAGCCTATCCAGTGTGCAATTATGGAAAGTGTATTACCCATCAAACTGTTCCACGTCGGGCCCCCACCTCCCTTAGTCGCTGGATGTGGGCTGCTATAGGAAAGGTATGACCTTGAGCAATGTGGCTCTGTACAAATAAAATGGATCCATGTTCTGGGACCTATAAGGATCTGTCAACCAAGAGCTATCTGCTGACTCCATTCTCTGCAGCTGGGCAATAATAGTCATATCTCTAAGTCTACCATTCTTTCTTTGATCTAAACTTTCATGAATGAGATCTACTTAATTATTGAAAATTCTGCCAAACTTTTGCTGTTCCTTTCAGAACTCTGAGTGTTTTATTGCTTAGAGGTTGAGGAGCTGACCATAAATCACAGTATTTTAGAAGCAGAGTTATTATGATCTTAGTATAACATGCTAATTTTACAGAAATTAAGGCAAGTGCCGAGTGACCGCATGGCTTAGTTAACATTAAAAATCTTGTTAGGGATAGGACAAGAATTAGATCTAAGAAGTCTTAGTTTATAATCCAAACTGTACTTTCACTATATATTTAAAACTACTGTTAAAACTATTTACTTTTTTTTTGTTTTGATCATAATTGTGAATGAGAATTATTATAATATGAAGTGATGCCCTTGGGTATTACCTGTGTTGCTGTTTACTTCAATGATGGAGGGAATGATGACCTCTAGAAAAGTGACAAAGAGCTATACAGCCCTGAGATATTCATGTAAGGTGTTTCTCATCTGAAAAATACCTCTTAAATAAAAAGTCATTTCAGTAAATAATATCCCAGTGTACAAAAGGACACTATTAACAAAAAGAAATTGTAACACATTAAATTAACATATAAAAAAATCACAAATTGTTTCTTAAAAAGCATAATACCCAGAGGTAGGCATAAACTATTAGCAATGAGATTACACTTAGATTAATAGAGTATTTGGATAACAGTTTGGGGCTTTAAAAAGAGATACATTTCTCAGGACGAGGTTAACCAATCTTACTCAGATACAAAGGAAATAGTGTTCCTGTCACTAAACCCTGCTTTCCTGCTCCAGACAATCTCCTTTTTCCACATGAATCAAGCCCTAAGGAAAAACTAGTTTCGATAAAATGCCCTTGTCAGTTTCAGTGCTTGCTACTCCTTTGTGATTTATTTGGGGGCAGTTGGCCTTTTTGATACAATAATACTCTTTGTTATTAAAACTTTGTAATGAAGTTCAATCTCACATCTCAGGATCTGAGTGAAGACAGGTCTAGGACTCAAAGTTTAGGGTTTAGAATAATTGAAGGCTCTGAATTTAAAGGGGTTCAGGCTTAGGCTCTAGGATTGAGGTGAACTTGAGTTTCAGGAGGATTAAAGAGGTTTTGTGGTTGGAGACTGGACGTATTTAACCACGTGTAATGTGATCACATATGCTTTAACATATTTGATTTTTGGAACACACTGTTTGTGATAATTGGAAAATACAAGTGTTATTTTATTTATTTATTTGTTTGTCTTTTTTTTTATTTATTTAGTTTTACTTCAGGTATTAACAAAATAGAACATAGCTTTAAATGAAACTTAAAGTTTGGTTTAGTTTTTTAAATTAAATTAATATACTTTTGAACAATCGTTTTGTAACTTTATACTTTACGGGTTATTACAATCATTCTTTTAAGAGTGAAATCAGTACATTTATAGGTCATTTTCTATAAGGAATTTTAGCAACTGCCCAAATACCCATCCCCAGGTATTTATGGTAGACATTCTATAATGTTTGGAAACATAGACATTCTATGAACACTCGAGAATACTTGCCTGTTCCACAAAGTTGTCCTGGCAGCTTCTCCTGGCCTAGGCCATCCACTGAACTCTGTCTGGCCCATGCCTCAACTCTCCCTGGGGAGCACTTCTCATTTAGCTATCTATCAGTGGTCTCCTTTGTGGTCCTTCAACCTAAAAATAGACCCAGTTTTCAATTCCCAACAATGAAAGCAGAGAATAGACTATAATTTTAAACAACTTATTAAGAATATGTAAATCCTGGGGAAAATTACAATAGATTAAGTTATTCTACTCAAGGCCAAATCGAAGCTTATCTTTGAGGTACTTGTGAAATGTACTTTCCTCTTTGCTTTTGACCTAATGTCATTTAGGAGAGACATTTGACCTTCTTCCTTCTTTTCTTTTTTTAACATTTTTTAAATTGATTTTTTAGAGAGAGAGGAAGGGAGAAAGAGATAGAAACATCGATCAAAGGTTCGAGAAAATGGCGGTGGAGTGAATGGAAGCTACACAGACGATCTCCCAGGAACAAACGGGAATTACAACTAAAATAAAGACAAATTGTTGGGAAAAAGCAACATAAAAGCAGCGGAAGAGGACCATACAACCAGGGACACTGAATGAGCCTGGTAGGATCTGCGGAGGCGCGTGAGGGTGGCGGGCTGGGAGCCCACGGACAGCAGCCGCCTTGGCTGTGAGCGGCGGCCTTGGCTGTGAGCAGCGGCCTTAGCTGGGAGCAGCGGCCTTGGCTGGGAGCGGCAGCCTTGGCTGTGAGCAGCGGCCTTGGCTGTGAGCAGCGGCCTTAGCTGTGAGCGGCGGCGGCGCCCGCACTAGGGGTTAAGAGCCCCAGCTGCTCCACAGCACAGAGAGCCGGGACAGAGCGCTAAATAGCCACAGCCATTCACCTGGGGCTCCGGCAGAGGGAGGGCGGACTGGACTGGAACTCTGTGGGGATACCTGGGATTTGGAGGGCGCTCAGAGTTTGTGCTGAGCTGTGGCCACAAAGGACGGTGGTGGCCAGCCCCTCCTTCCCGGTTACACAGAACAGCAGCCAAGTTTGCTCCTTCCCGGAGCTGTGGAAGCCCCTCCCTCGGAGATTCCCAGGTGAGGAAAAGAGGTAAAGAAATGCAAATTGAGGCTCATTAACAACCAGCATTGGCCCCACCCTCGGGAAATCGTCTTACACTGTAAACTTCTGAGGGAGTTTCTCATTCAACTGAGATCCTAAGGCTTTTCAAGTAACTGAGGCTAATAGCCTCCAGGCAAAAAGCTAGAACATAACTAAACCTTTCCCGAGCTTGCAAATCTACACAGGAAAGTGAGACTGGACAGTGGTGGTGAAGGAGGGCCCTCCACGCTCATCCAAACCCAGTAGAGGGAGCCACAAATAGCAGAACACCAACACCCATAGGGAAAATTTGGCAGGCTCCAAAACCCACTGAGATAGCAAAAATGGTGAAACAAAGAAACAGATCCCAAATGAAAGAACAAGAGAACTCCACCGAAGATGAGATAAATGAAATGCAGTTAAGCAAATTATCAGAGGTAGAGTTCAGAGCCATGATCTTGAGGAAACTAAACAGCTGAGTAAGGACATCGACACCATGAAAACCAACCAAGTGGAAATAAAGAATGACATAGCAAAAATAAAGAACACATTGGAAGGACTGACCAGCAGAGTAGAGGAAGTGGAGGACCGGATCAGTGAATTAGAAGACAGAGTAGAAAAAATCAATCAATCAGAAAACCAAAAGGAAAAAACAATTAAAAAACAGGAAGATAGCTTAAGAGAACTGTGGGACAACTGGAAACATAATAACATTCGTATCATTGGAGTCCCCGAAGAAGAAGAAAATGAGCAAGGGTTAGAGAATATATTTGAAGAAATAGTGACAGAAAATTTTCCTAACCTGGTGAAGGAAGAAAGCATTCAAGTTCAAGAAGCACAGAGAGCCCCAAGTAAGAAGAACCCAAACAGGCCCACACCAAGACACATAATAATTAAAATGCCAAAAATTAAAGACAAAGAGAGAATCCTAAAGGCAGCAAGACATAAGCAACAGGTTACCTACAAAGGAAACCCTATTAGGCTATCATCTGACTTCTCAACAGAAACACTACAGGCCAGAAAGGAATGGCATGAAGTAATCAAGGTCATGAAAAACAAAGATCTGAATCCAAGACTACTCTAGCCAGCAAGGCTATCATTCAAAATAGAAGGTCAAATAAAGAGCTTCCCAGACAAAAAAAAGCTAAGGGAATATATTAGCACCAAACCAGCACTGCAAGACATGTTAAAAGGACTGCTGTAATTAATAGAAGAAATAGAAAGAAAATTAGAACCACACTGTACAAAAATGGCAATAAATAAGTACATATCAATAATCACCTTAAATGTAAATGGACTGAATGCTCCGATAAAAAGACACAGAGTAGCTGCCTGGATAAGAAAGCATGATTCACATATATGTTGTTTAGAAGAGACCCACCTCACAACAAAAGACTCACATAGGTTGAAAGTAAAGGGATGGAAAAAAATCTTCCAAGCAAACGGAAAGGAAAAAAAAGCTGGGGTAGCAATACTCATATCTGATAAATTAGATTTGAAATTGAAGACCATAACTAGAGACAAAGAAGGTCACTGCATAATATTGAAAGGGTCTATCCAACAGGAAGATATAACCTTGGTAAACATATATGCACCCAATATAGGAGCACCAAAATATATTAAAAATCTTCTGGAGGACTTCAAAGGAGAAATCGACCGCAATACAATCATAGCAGGAGACTTCAACACCCCACTGACATCACTGGATAGATCATCTAGACAAAAAATTAACAAGGAAACAGAGACTCTAAATGAAGCACTAGATCAAATGGATTTAATAGATATCTAGAGAGAATTACACGCCAAAAGTGCAGAATTCACATTCTTCTCAAGTGCACATGGGACATTCTCAAAGATAGACCATATGTTAGGGCACAATCTAAGTCTCTACAAGTTCAAGAAGATTGAAATCATATCAAGCATCTTCTCAGACCACAATGGCATGAAACTAGAAATCAATTGCAACAAGAACATGCAAAAACATATGAACACATGGAGGCTAAATAGCATGTTACTGAACAATGAATGGGTTACCATGGAGATCAAGGAAGAATTTAAAAAATTCCTGGAAACCAATGAAAATGAACACACAACAATGCAAAATCTATGGGATACAGCGAAAGCAGTTCTGAGAGGGAAGTTCATAGCACTACAGGCCTACCTTAAGAAAGAAGAAAAATTTCTAATTGACTACCTAACCTCACAACTTAAAGAACTGGAAAGCAAACAAAAAGAAAACCCTAGAGCAAGTAGAAGGAAGGAAATAGTAAAGATCAGAGCAGAAATAAACGACATGGAGACCAAAAAAAAAATTCAAAGGATCAATACAACAAAGAGCTGGTTTTTTGAAAAGATAAACAAGATTGATGGACCCTTAGCTAGACTCACCAAGCAACAAAGAGAGAGAACCCAAATACACAAAATCAGAAATGAAAGAGGAGAAGTAACAACTGACACCACAGAAATACAAAGGATCATTAGAAAATACTATGAACATTTATATGGCAACAAATTCGACAATCTAAGCAAAATGGACACATTTCTAGAAACACATAGTCTCCCAAAACTGAATCGGAAAGAGATAGAAAACTTGAACAGGCCAATAACAACCAAGGAAATTGAAGATGTAATCAAGACCCTCCCAGCAAACAAAAGCCCAGGCCCAGACGGCTTCACGGGGGAGTTTTATCGAACATTCAAAGAAGAACTAACACCCATTCTCCTCAAACTATTCCAAAAAATTCAAGAAGAAGGAAGACTTCCAAACTCGTTTTATGAAGCCAGCATAATTCTAATTCCAAACCAGAAAAAGACACTACCAAGAAAGAAAACTACAGGCCAATATCCCTGATGAACATAGATGCCAAAATCCTGAACAAAATACTAGCAAATCGGATCCAGCAATACATCAAAAAAATTATTCACCATGACCAAGTGGGATTCATCCCAGGGATGCAAGGCTGGTACAATATACGCAAATCAATAAATGTGATACATCACATAAACAAAATGAAAGATAAAAACCATATGATCATATCAATAGATGCTGAAAAAGCATTTGACAAAATCCAGCACCCATTTCTGATAAAAACGCTCAGCAATGTGGGAATAAAGGGATCATATCTCAACATTATAAAGGCCATATATGAAAGACCTACAGCCAACATCATACTCAATGGACAAAAACTAAAAGCATTTCCCTTAAGAACAGGAACGAGACAAGGATGCCCACTTTTACCACTCTTATTTAACATAGTACTGGAAGTCTTAGCCACAGCAATCAGACATGAAGAAAAAATAAAAGGGATCCAAATTAGAAAGGAGGAAGTGAAACTGTCATTATTCACAGATGACATGATATTATACATAGAAAACCCTAAAGACTCCATCAAAAATCTACTAGACTTAATTAATGAATTTGGCAAAGTAGCGGGATACAAAATTAACGTCAAGAAATCGATGGCATTCTTATACACCAATGATGAACTCACAGAAAGAGAAACTAAAAAAACAATCCCATTTACCATCGCGGCAAAAAAATTAAGATACCTAGGAATAAACTTAACCAAAGAAGTAAAGGACCTATTTGCAGAAAACTACAGGACATTGAAAAAAGTAATAGAGGAAGATATAAAAAAGTGGAAGCACATACCTTGTTCATGGATTGGAAGAATTAACATCATTAAAATGTCCATACTACCCAAAGCAATCTATAGATTTAATGCAATCCCCATCAAAATACCAACGACATATTTCACAGAACTAGAACAAATACTTCAGAAGTTCATATGGAACCAAAAAAGACCCTGAATAGCTACAGCAATCTTGAAAAAGAAGGACAAAGTAGGAGGAATCACAATACCGGACATCAGGTTATACTACAAAGCTACTGTAATCAAAACAGCCTGGTACTGGCACAAGAACAGGCACATAGATCAATGGAATAGAACAGAGAACCCAGAAATTGACCCAAAACATTATGCTCAATTAATATTCGACAAAGGTGGCAAGAGCATACAATGGAGTAAAGACAGCCTCTTTAATAAATGGTGTTGGGAAAATTGGACAGCTACATGCAAAAAAATGAAACTAGATCATCAGCTTACACCATACACAATAATAAACTCAAAATGGGTAAAAGACTTAAGTGTGACTCATGAATCCATAAAAATCCTAGAAGAACATGTAGGCAACAAAATTTCAGACATCATACGCAGCAAAATTTTCACTGATATATCACCTAAGGCAACAGAAACAAAGGAAAAAATGAACACATGGGACTACATCAAACTCAAAAGCTTCTGCACAGCAAAAGAAACAACCATCAAAGTGGAAAGGCAACCCACTGTATGGGAGAGCATAATTGCCTATGATATATCAGATAAGGGATTAATTTCCAAAATATATAGAGTGCTCATACATCTCAACAAAAGGAAGACAAAGAACCCAATTAAAAAATGGGCAGAGGAACTAAATAGACACCTCTCCAAACAGGACATACAAATGCCCAAGAGACATATGAAGAAATGCTCAACTTCACTAATCATCAGAGAGATGCAAATTAAAACAACGAGGTATCACCTCACACCTGTCAGAATAGCCGCCATCAACAAAGCATCAAACAACAAGTGTTGGCGAGGGTGTGGAGAAAAGGGGACTCTAGTACACTGCTGGTGGGAGTGCAGACTGGTGCAGCCACTATGGAAAACACTATGGTGTTACCTCAAAAAATTAAAAATTGAATTACCATTTGACCCAGTGATCCCACTCCTAGGAATATACCCTAAGAAGCCTGAAACACCAATCAGAAAGAATACATGTACCCCCATGTTCATAGCAGTGCTATTTACAATAGCTAAGATCTGAAAACAGCCCAAGTGTCCATCAGTAGACGAATGGATAAAAAAGCAGTGCTACATATACACAATGGAGTACTATGCAGCTGTAAGAAAGAATGATCTCTTATCCTTTGAGACGACATGGGAGGACCTGGAAACTATTATCCTAAGTGAAACAAGCCAAGCAGAGAAAGATCTCACTTATTTCTGGAGTATAATGAACATAACAGTGTGAGGAACAGGGTAGTCCCAGAGAAGTGGAAGTAGGGTACAGACCGACATTTGCCAGAAGAGGGGGTGGGGGAGGGGAGCGATGAACACAGAACTTGTACGCATGCACTCATAACCAATGGACATGGACAACAAAAATGGGGACGGGGCAGGGAGGGAGGGGGAGGAGGGTGTCAATGGGGGAAAAAAGGAGAAACATCTGTAACAAAAGTAAATTAATAAAAAAAATAATAATTAGAAAAAAAATAATATCTTCGGGTTTTCCTAAAAGTTCTTTGATCAACTATAATGATTATTGTTTCACCTTATGAAAAGAGACCAATAAAATAATTAGGTTTGTTTGGGGAAAAAAAAAAAAGAAACATCGATCGGCTGCCTCCTGCACACCCCCTACTGGGGATCAAGCCTGCAACCTGGGCATGTGCCCTGACTAGGAATTGAACCGAGACCTCTCAGTCCATGGGACGATGTTCAATCCACTGAGCCACACCAGCTGGGCTGACCTGCTTCCTTCTAATGAGAGTTTACTTTACCATGTCTGTGCTACCTTGATTTCAGGAACCATCCAACCACAAGATTCCAGACTGAAAGAGGAAGCTCTACTGGTACATTAACTAAGAGATATAATTTTTAAATCTTTATTCCCATCCTTGGATTGACATCATCCAAGTGATAATAATAATCATATTTCCATTGATTTAAAAAAAAGACTGTACCCATGTGTTGTGGCCTTGCCCTGTAGCCATAAAACAAAGTAACTATACATCGGTCCATTTTGTGTTAGTCTTAGATAATATTACACTTAAAATAACAACAATCCAACCTATGTTTCACTGCCAAATTCAATTCAATTCAATTCCTTTTTACATTAGTCACTTAACTGCCTGTAAGTCTTCCCTATTTCAGCTCTGAATGTCATGTACACTACTACTTATAGAAGTATTTACATAAATCTTTATAAACAAATACATTTTATATGTGTATATATTGTCAAATTGCTTACTGACAAAGCATTATTTTTCCCAACTAACACAGTTTTCAGAGTCAATACTCTGCTAAAATATATATTCAAATGAAATGACCAGGTAAACCACCAAATTTCTTTGTATGACGTATATGCATTCTGGTTACTTCCCTTTATAAACAGGAAATAAAAAACAAAACGTTACTTGAAGTTCATAAATAATAGCTTTTGCTGTCTACTAATTAAAGTTTCATGAATATCTATTTTTTAATTCATTGCTGTTTTAGTTGGCTACTTAAATAACTCTCAAAAAGTACATAGTAATATTTTGATTATTAAAACTTTTGTTGAAGCTTACATAGCTATATTACTCCTAAAATTGTGTACATTTCAAATACAGACTTTCAAGATCCTCATACCAAAAGAACATTAACATATCAAAAAATCTTAAATTGTTTCTTAAAAAGCATAACACCTGTAAGTAGGCATAAAATTGTGCACATTTCAAATATAGACTTTCAAAATTCTCATACCAAAAAACCTTGCATTTTGGCCTCTTTATTATGTAAAATGGGAGAAAATACCTTTAAATTGTCATGGGATCCATGAAATTTTATTTGCATTAAAATAATGTCACTTATATCGGCCTCTGAATTTTATATAGCAATTAGAGCTAGATAGAATAATGAACAAGCATTTGAAACTTTAATTTACAAAATTCAATGGATTTTTGAAACTCATTTAGTCTATGTATTTGATTAACTTTTGCTTTGTAACAGCACATCCTAAATTTTAATGGTGGAAAACACAGTAATTTACTTAATTTATGATTCTATCAGTTGATAATTTGTGCTGGGCTCAGCTGGGTGGTTCTGCGAATGTGGCCAGGCCCAGCTGATGTTTGCTTGGCTTGCTTGTGTATTCACTTTTGCATTAGCTGTTAGATTGCCTGGTCTAGGATAGCTTGGCTGAGGTGACTCATCTCTGGTCTATGTAGTCTTTCATCATCCATCAGGCTACTCTAGTCTTATTCACATGGTAATGGTAACAGGTTTTCCAAAAGCAGCAAGAGAACAACTACCAATTCACAATGACTTTTCAAGCTTCTGCTGGCATCGTGTTTGCTAGCATCCCCTTGGTCAAAACAAATCACATGGTCAAGCTCAGAATGAGAGTGGAAGGACAAGGTGTCATGGATAGAGGGAAGGGAATTTTTTAAATCACTCTAGTACATTGTTAAGTAGGGCATTGCTTCAAATATAAAGTGAGGCTCATTGCTCAGTACAGCTAAATAATTATGCTTTAAGTATTCCACCTAGTAAGGTTCTAAATATATCATTAAACCTTCTTGATTCAAAGTGTTTGATTAGTTAGTCTTGGTGATTAAAACTCAATCTAAAATTGTCTTTGTGACTCCAGACTATGTACTTCTTGAAGGGCACAGGAAAATCTTATATCTGCAGTCCCATATACATATTCAGACATTTATTATTGTATTTTCAAGTCAAAAACTTGTCATTGGATGGCTAAAAACACAGTACCTTAAACTGGTTGTTCACCCACTATGTTGGCAAGAATGAGTAGCTGAAGAGAACTCTGCTCCATATTGATAATGGTAATTTCAAAAGTATATAATCTTCTAATAAAACTGCTTGGTAGGCCCAGCTGGTGTGGCTCAGTGGTTGAGCATCAACCCATGCACCAAGAGGTCACCGGTTTGATTCCCGGTCAGGGCACATGCCCAGGTTGTGGGCCAAATCCCCAGTGGGGGGCATGCAGGAGGTGGCCAATCAATGTTCACTCTCATCGATGTTTCTATCTCTCTCTCCCTCTCCCTTTCTCTCACTTTCAAATCAAAAAAGAAAAAAAAAAAAAACTGCTTGATAGTTTAACATCTTTGTGTTTCTTCCTTTGCAGAGGTGCCAACAATTGTGATAGACACACTATAAAAACAAATCATTTTCCTTCCCAGTGTTACTTAGTTGAGTAACATTTTATGTCATTTATATTTTTTCCCCAATTAGTATGATTTATTAGTCTTGGAGGTTATTTGGGAGTACAGTGTGATGATATGTTTCTAGGGAGATTTAATCATCACATAAAAAAGAAAAAAACAATAACCTCACTCATGAAAGTGATTTCTAGATATTGTGATAATTAAAGAAATTGTAGCTGCCATGTAAAAAAAGTTTCAGTAAGAAGAAATTTGATTCCTGTGACAGGATGACTTTATGTTGCTATTTAAATTTGAGTTAAATTCTGTTTAAATGAGTTATAATATGCTGTACTTTTAGTTGCTTTGATTTCAATCTAGAAAAGATGACACAAAGTAAAAGTATGTTTTTATCTTAACTTTTGTTAAAAGTAGTTCTTACTATTTTTAATCAGACGAATTTAAATATAAAAATTATGTAAATATATGCATGTGCACATATGGGTACATATCTATCTATCTATCTATCTATCTATCTATCTATCTATCTATTATCTATCTATCTTGACTACTTAATCTACATTGACTGCTTTCTCAGTTTGTCCTTCTATTGATCAAATGAGGAGGATATTTTCAGCATATAATCTGGTGAAAATTTGTCTTATTTATAAACAGCATGCCCAGGAAAATAAAATTAAACTCATATGTATAAAGTAATTGAAAATATCAAAGTTTCAAGGTTAGTTATACAGAACTATGATCTATCGTTTATTTATTTGTTCACTCATTCATTACATTTTGATTCTATGTGCTAGGCACTATAGTAAGTATGGAGAAATCATAGTGCTTGCCCAGGTGAGATGTGAGGCATGTTTATAATGAGCTGAGCCCCCCAATCCACTCTGCCTGTATCCTCCTAAAAGGAATTCATGGCCATGTAATAACCAGGTTGCTTCTTGATAGTGTGATTTTCAAAGAGAATTACATATATCTATTTGTTAGGCTTAAACATTTTATAATTTTAAGAATATATATTATATATATATTGATATTGCACATTAAAGAATTATAAAACCAAACAAAAATATGATGATTTTTTTTTTTACATGTCCTTTTGCAAATCAGATATGTGGAGTGTATTTCTCCACTATTCAAACTTACAGTGGCTTCTCTTTGCCTTGGAATAAAGTCTTAAACAGTTACCAAATCAATAAGGATTTTCTCTGAACCTGTCTCAGACTTTTCATTCTGTCCTTCTACTACATCATTTTGTCAACCTTAAAAAAATCCATATTTACATTTCCTACATGTCATATGCTTTTATCACTCTCCAATTTTGTCTATGTTCTCCCCTCAGAATGGGCTTTCTTACTTCTAATTTTCTACCTGCCAATCTCCTTTTTCTGATTAAAAGCATAGTTCACCTGAGTAAAAATGCTTTGCTTGGTTCACGTGTCATAAGAGCTTCTCTCACATAGCAGGTGTTCATTAAATATTTGCTCAATGCATTAATCATACCAACATTTTAATTTAGTACTTATTTAATTTTGTGTTGGATTATAGATAACTATTTTATCTTCCTCTCACTCATTAGTTTGTAAGTTCCATGAGAGATGGGACCATGTATTAATCATTTTTGCAAGATCTAGCACAATATCCTCCTCAATACAAGGTTAAGAATTAAATTGAATTCAGGGATGTTTCTAAAATTAGAGTCTTGATAAAGTAGTGTCATGTGACTTAATAAAGATAAAAGAATTTTGGATGTCAGTGGTATTTCGTAGGCAGAAGGCATTCCATTCTACTAGGACAGTTTTGCATTTTCTTCAGGAGGAAATACGTTTCTGGATGGCCCAAAACATCTACTTTGAGTCTCTGTTGAATTCTCCCTCTTCTTCTGTGATTAGAAACAAGACCCATAATCATAGTGAAGGTTCACCATTATTTTGTCTTATGTTCATAGACCAGTTATTCAAGTCACAGTTTTTCTCTTCTGTAAATAAAGATGATAATATTTGCTGTGATGACCTCACTGGCTTGCTATGAGGATAAAATATAATAGAATATTCATGAATATTTGTAGATACAAACAAAGCTGTATTATCCCAAATCTCCTTAGAACTGGCTTTAAGTTTTCTAAGGCCATGGCAAGGAACCAGGATTTTGACATATTAAAAAAAAGAAGGTATTTTTGGGGGGAGAAAGTTCTCCTCGGAGAGGGCTCTCCTTATCTGCCTATTTACTTGAATTCCTGCCTTTCTTATTTTTGTGATGCATCCTTTTATCTTTATAGAGATAGTCAATATTTGTAATAATAGATTTACTTGTTTATTTACTCATTTTATCTTTTACAAGTCTGTAGGACTGATGAGGGTAAAATTGTCTGTGACTCTCACTACTGAATTAACAGTATCAGTGAGCCTAAAGGATAAATACCTAATACATTCTTGTGGAATGATAAAATAACCTAGGATCATTCGGTCTCCAATTTCAATGTGAATAAGTCATAGAATCTGCTGAAAAATACAGAATCTGAATTTTAACCTGGGTGATTTTGATTTTGTGGTCTGTCTGGGACCTAGGAATCTACATTTATCTTCTTCCTCTCCCATCCAAGGCTCTAACGTGAATGATTGACAGATCTTCCCTTGATAAATAATGGCAAGGTGGTGCCTTTCATGCATTTTGTGTGAGTCACTGCTGCCCTCAGTGATTTGGAAAGAATTAGAGCTGGCTTCTTGACACACCCAGAGAAGAACCCCTCTGGAAATGTACACTGTGCAGAGGCTGATTAGTCTTTCATTTGTCTCAGAAAATGGCAATTACAATTCATAGTTTTGAAAGAACAGAAAATAAGGCTTTCTAAAGACTCAGTTTGGCAGATCACAGCAATGCTATGTCTTTGGGCATTGGATGCCTGCCTGAAGCACTTGCCCAGCACTAATTACTGAGCACCTGAACTTTTATCCATCATCTGTTCAGCTGCACAAAAACTTGAACACCTCGATGAATGGTTTGCGTTCTTCCCAGCAGCCCCAGGACAGGAGGAAAATCCTTTTATTTAATTGGGCTATTATTTTCCATTTTAAGCTTCAATAGAGACTCAGAATGAGGTGCCAGTTTCTCTTCTTCCTCTAGGCCTAGACAAATCAGAATAACTGCTAATGAGAAGAGAACACAGATAAGGCCTCAGCAGCAATGCTATTAACTTGTCTCTGCCTATGCAGTCCAGAGGCAGACGCTAATGACCAAACAGTACAGCCCCAAACTGAAAACAGCTTCATCACTGCTTTGGCTTTTGTTGATTACCTGTTAATGCTTTCTGCTGTTTTTTCTGTATCTGGAAATCTCTCTGTATTTCCATATCTGTATCCATATCCATATCCATATCTATATCTATATCTATATAGCTATATCTATATCTAATCTATCTATATCTATATCATCTATCTACCTATATCTATATCAATCTATATCTATATCATCTATCTCTATCTCTATCATCTATATCTATCTACATCTCTATCTCTATCTCTATCTCTATCTCTATCTCTATATCTATCTATCTATATCTATGTCCATATGCATAGTTATATCTATACCTATTTCTATTTTAACAGTTGGGTTTGTTTACTTTTTTGGGGGGTTAATACTCACCTGAAGATTTTTTTTCATTGATTTTTTAGAGAGAGTAGAAGGGAGAGAGAGAAGCATTGATAGCAGAGAGACACATTGATTGGTGCCTCCTGCACTTGCCTTGACTGGGGCTGGGGATCAAACCATCAACCCAGGTACCTGCCCTTGACGGGGAATTGCACCTGTGATCCTTTGGTGTGCAGGCTGACGTTCTAACCACTGAGTCACACAGGCCAGGGCAGGTTTGTTTACTTTTATTTATTTATTAATTAGAGAGAAACATCGACGTGAGAGAGACACATCGAGTGGCCGCCACCCACACGACCCCAACTGGGGCAGGGGACAAACTACAACCGAGGTACATACCCTTAGCGGGAACTGAACCCGGGACTCTCTGGTCCACGGGCCAACGCTCTAACCGCTGAGCCAAACCGGCCAGGGAAGGTTTGTTTACTTTTAAAATTACTGACATTACCTCATTATAGATGATCCTGCTCAGGGCATTTGCTTTCCCAAGGCCCTGTTTGGCAACAGAGACATTTGCAATGACTCACATTGGATCTGTGAGGTCTGATTGTTTCCTAACACGAGGCATGGCTCTATATTCCCATCTCCACCCAAGGTTTGCCAGATTAATGTTTACCAAGCAAGACAAAACAGAATAAAAAATTCAGGCATTTACCTGACTAATCTGCTTTAAAATTTATTTTGTTCTAGAACAGGAAGTTTTTTGTTTTTAGAATTTAAGTTGGATTGCTTAAATTCTACAGTCTGGATAAGTAGACCATTGGAGGATGCTGGGAACTGCAATTGGGTGGGTGGATAAAATATTTTGTGGGACTTGGAACATACCACTGTCTCCCCCTTGCTTTGATTGTAGTACTTGAGAGTGGCCGAATGGGTTAATGGCCATATGATAGCAGACTAAAAAGGGCAGTAATAACCTGAAGTTGGGAAGTATTTAAAATACATGAGAATTATAATCATGAGACTGAAGGTAAACTGTCAAGAAGGTGAAGCAACACCTAGACCATAAATGACCAAAGACAGATGATTTTACTTTCTCAGTGGGCAGATTCTTTGCAAGAAAAGAAAAAGGAAATTGATATATTCAAGTTCCTTCAGATCTAGGGAAGTGGAGTCAACCGTTTTCTTTTGGCTCAGATAAGGTTTCCCGGCTGTCTAAAATCCTGGGAGGTTAGCTTCAGTTCCTATGGGGGCAAGGAATGTAAAATATAAATAAGCAAATTGGCCTGGATATAACAAATATTTCTGTAATCGTTTGCCTTTTTTTGACTAAATTTTATCTTACTACTTTTGCTAGAAATATGGACACAAAAATATTTTTAAAAATAATTTAACTATAAGAAAAAATAAACAGTCTAAGTGAGATGGTAGATGGAAACTGGATGTGGACCCTAAGCAGAGAGAGATGGGGCTTCCAGGACACTCCTGACGTGGGCACTGGGCTGCCGACCTAGAGGTTGCCACATTGAACGTGGGCAGAGGACTGCCAATTATTCTCCTTTTAAGAAAAGCTAGAGAACTGAATTTTTAGATGGAAACTCTTGATTTTTAAATTTTGGCTGCTAATGAAACGTATGCAGTCTTTTTCCAGTGTAGATACTCCTCACTTCACCAGTTACACAGCTATCTCATCATCCTCTGATTTTAGCCCAGAGCAAACTTCCCAGAGGCTGAGGGTGGGGTGCGGTTTATGCTTCCCTCTGCCCTGGAAGCAGCTTTCCTAGTGAGTTGATAAACTGTTTTCTTTTACCTAGAGCTTAATTATTTTTCCTTTACAGTTGGCTTTTGAAAATTTCCCTTATATGCATCATTTGAAGAATGCAAGAAGCATAACAATAAGGCTTATTATAAAATGGATTTCAATATCCATGTGTCAAATCACTGTTCCCCAAACATACAATGCATGTGACAATAAGTGACCACTAGACATGCCCAGCAATGCTTTTTAGAAGAGGGTCCTGCTCTGGTGACATATTTCAGAAATATTTGGAACATTTTTCAACATTATAATTGTGGAGCAAAATAGAAATGATAAGGATGATAATCTCTTACCAAGTCGTCATTTATAGCAGTGAAGAAAACTTGAATAAACAAAACACAAAACAAAACCAAGTAATTCACAAGTACTCTCAAAAAAGGTTAGGTAGCCATGGGACAAGCCATGTTGTTACAGTTTTGAAATTTATTCAGGTGTATTAATCCAGGATTATATTTTATAATAAAAAATGTGTTCTTGAGAAAAACAGAATTAGAAAACAATCATATATAATGAGTATTTTAGGAAGGTTGCAAACAGCTTCAGATTCTATTCTGGAATTTAGGGAAAACTTTCATATTTTGACAGTTTCTTTGAGGAAGAGTAAGTTTTCCTATTTTAGGGAAACTAAAATACTGTATTCAGGACATGTCTTTTTTCTGCCACTAAGATAAGATTCAGTGATGGCAAAGCAGTTTAGACTATGAATCTTATTTTATGGTAAATCCCCAACTTAGGTTAATATGGAGCTTGCCTAAAATGTTGATGTTTTCAGGAATTATTAAAATCCATTCTTTATCTTCTGAGCTAAAAAATATGATTATCATCTGATTTAGTGAAACATTTAATCATTTTCCCCAGCCTTATCATCTCTCCACCTAATCAAATGAAGTAGCCAATCCACTCCTTACCCATCAGGACCCTTTCCATAAGTCTTATTATGAATCCTCCATATTCCAATGGTCTATGGCTGCATACAAACCACCTAAACCTAGTGGCTTAAAACAGGAAGCTATATTTATTTTTCTTATGAATCTGAATTGGTCATTGCTCCAAAGAGATAGCTCATCTCTGCTCCATGCAGTATTGCTGGAAAGCCCATATGGGGGCTGAGGGTCCACTTTCAAGTGGCTCTTTGATGTGGTTGGGAACACGATGCTCATTCTTGGCTGGAGCTCAGCTTGGGCTTCCCGTCATTGTGTTTCCTTGCAGCATCGTGGCTGTGTTCTAGGAGCAAGTAGAGGCAGGGAGTTCAAGCTACCAGTGCAAGCTCTTGCCTCATATCCTATTGGTCATGTGGTCACAGAATCGATTCAGATTCAAAGGAGGGTATAAAGACTCCACTTCTTGATGAGAAGAATGTCAAACAATAAAAAATGTGTGTGTTTGCCTACCCTTTCTTAGAAAAATGTTTTAGTTGATTTTTTTAGAGAGAGAGATAGAAACATCGATGTAAGAAACTTCACTCGGCTGTCTCCTGCACGCCCCCTACTGAAGATAGAGCCCGCAACCCAGGCATGTGCCCCCTCAGGGAATCAAACCAGGACCTCTCAGTCCATGGGAGGATGCTCAATCCACTGAGCCGCACTGGCCGGGCTGCCTACCTTTTTTATTTCATCTCCTGCCATTATCATCCTTCACCAATTCTACTCCCAGACCCCAGATTCCAAACATGTAACAAGCCTGGATTCCAACCACAATAAACAAGATTACTTTACCAAGCGAGACAAACAAAATATAAAATTTAGCATTTACATGAATAATTTGCTTGAAAAATTATTTTATCAAATAACAGAAAAATATTTGTTTTCAGAACTTAAGCTGGATTGCTGTCCTCTTTTTTTAGCCCTAAATATAGTCTGCTTAGATTGCTCTTATCCAACCCTGCACCCAGAATGCCATTCACCTGGTAAAAATATCTCATCTTTCACGAGATAACTAAAGTATACCTTTTCTCTATGAGGTCTTTCCCAGCACACCTCAGGAAACAACTATATTTGACACTCCTTAGCTACAGGTTCCAAATCCAGAGATTCAACCATCCATGAATTGTAAATATTTGGGAAAAAATGTTATGCTGCTGCTGATGTGTACTATATAGTTAGGCCTATA
Source organism: Tadarida brasiliensis (assembly GCA_030848825.1). Lineage (NCBI taxonomy): Eukaryota > Metazoa > Chordata > Mammalia > Chiroptera > Molossidae > Tadarida > Tadarida brasiliensis. The sequence goes on along the minus strand of CM061260.1, from coordinate 86,213,879 downwards.
ATGGTTGCATCTGTACTGAACATATACAGACTTTTTTGGGTCATTATTTCCTAAACAACATAGTAACACTGCTATTTACATAGCATTTATATTGTATTAGGCATTATAAGTAATCTAGAAATGATTTAAAGTGTATGGGAGGATGTGTATAGGTTATATGGAAATACAACACCATTTTATATAAAGGACTTTAGCATCTGCAGATTTTGGTATCCTCAGGGGTCCTAGAAACAGTCTCTCTGCAGATACTGAGGGACTATTGTACTATCATTAAGCATATTTTTTTCTCTCTCAGTATTTACCTACCATGTTGTCTTTGAGTATAAAGTGTCTTGGTCACTTTTAGCATAATGCCTAATGCATAGAGAGGATTTAGTAATTCTCTGTTGACTGAATTAATTCTGGGGAATTTATGGAGAGATCAAATCTTTAGTAAACTTGGAATCTAGTACTATCTCCACCATGCAAGAATGTGTCTGCGTCAGCTGGGCGAGCCGCCTAATGTCTCACAGCTTCTCTTACCCTGAGTGTGCTCATTTCCTAAAAGAAGTAGCAGTGTGTGTCCTACAGCTCCTCAGGAACACGTAAAGGTAAGTAACAATTACATGAAAAAGCATTTTAAATGTACAGAATGCGAGTGAAATACGCAATTTAAAAATATCAGACAAGTGTTTATTAAAGGCCTATGGGTAGTATTTGGAAGAGCTGAGCCAAAGAAATGAAGGTGAATTCAGTATTCCACTTTGTCCAAGTAGTTATTGATTTTAGAGCTATCTTTTTGTGTGTGTGTGCAAATTGCCATGGTGCTAAGTGACCTTTGCCCCTCCCCTCCCCAGCTTTTTTGAGACATAACTGACATGTAACATTGTGTAAGCTTAAGGTGTACAATATGATGACCTGCTGCACATATATATTGAGAAACGATTACCCTAATAAGGCTAGTGAACACCTCCATTACTTCACATAATTACTATTTTTTGTATGTGGCGGTAACATTTCAGATGTACTCTCCAAGCAACTTTTAAGTACATAATACAGTATTGTTACCTGTAGTCATCATATGATACATTAGATGCCCAGAACTTACTCGTCTTATAACTGGAAGTTTGTTTTCTTTGACCGACATTTTCCCATTTCCTGCACTCCCTAGCCCCTGGCAACCACCATTCTCTCTCTATTTGTATGAATCCAGCCTTCTTAGGTTCCACATATAAGTGAGAACATACAGTATTTGTCTTTTTCTGTCTGACTTATAAAATACACTTTTAAAGCTGCCATTAAAGAAAGCGAATTCTCTTTTTGTAGAATGCTTCATCAGACAAAATTGTCAAGTGTTGACCTGACGGCAAGCATGATTCAAGGAGAGAAATCTTCACGTTGTTTCAATCTCTGTTTTACTAAGGTAATGGAATTTTAAAAAACCTCATGGAGAAGCCAACATTTGGACAGGTGAATAAAACCCAGATTCCTAAATTTGTCCTGCTGTGCGGTTGTCATAAGAAAGCAGAGCCCTGGCCAGGGGCTCAGTTGGTTGGTGTGTCCCTCCTATGCCAGGGGTTGTGGGTTCAATTCTAGGTCAGGGCACATACCTGGGTTGGGGGCCTGATCCCCAGTGGGGGGCATGCAGGAAGTGGCCAATCAATGTTCTCTTTCAGCGATGTTTCTCTCTCTCCTTCTCCCTTCTTTCTCTAAAGTCAATTAAAGAAAAGTATTAAAAAAAAAAAAATATATATATATATATATATATATATATATATATATATAAAATGCAGAGCATGCTGTGCTATTGTAACCCACCTATAGTGTGTTGCCAACATTTACAAGAAAACAATCGATTTTCCAGTTCTGAAGTATCCAGAGAAAGAAGTTTATTTTAAATTTGTCATGTAGTTTGAAAAAGAATACATGAAAATATCTGTTCTTCTGGTGATAGTGCACATACAGGCCCGTTTTCTTAGTCTAAAATGATGTTGCTTTTATTCAAAGGTAAGTAGCTTCTTTCCTCATGTGGAAAACAGAATGGGAAATGTTTTCTGAGAAATGAATGACCTGACTGGCCCGGTGGCTAAGCTGGGGGGAGGGAGGTGCCAGCGAGATAGACTAGCCTGACACCGACTAAAAGATGCTGTTTTGCTGCCAAGGCAGGCAACATCCATAAAGAAAAGGCTCTGAGCTCAGAATGCGCAACACCGTAAGGAGACAGAATTTAATTCTGTGAGAGAACATCTAGGTGAGAGAGTGTTTGTAGTGAGTGCGGGGGGAGCCTGGATAACAGAGCCAGGCAGCTGCTGGGAGCTGGGAGCTGGGAGCTGGGAGCTGGGAGCTGGGAGCTGGGAGCTGGGAGCTGGGAGCTGGGAGCTGAGTGTGCAGGGAGAAGGGAGTGCCGCACACACCGAAGAGGAAACCCTGATCAGGAAAAGGAAAGGTGATTCTTTAAAAAGATGAAACCAAAGCTGTCAAGTCTTTGTTATATAACAAAGGGGAATTGCATAACCCAAAAGGCATGAATGAATTCATGGTAATACACATGCAAAAATGAGGGTCAGGGAATGAATATATAAAGAATAAAGACTACAGTTCTCTGACATGGTCGAAAGACTCCTTCTTTCGGAAGGGAAGTTTGTTTCCAGTATCCCTTCTATGTCTGGCAATTAATACATACTGCAGATGTTTATTATATTAAAGTCTGGTTCAAACTCACAATATTATTGTGTTTGGGGAATTTATTACATTTCTTAAGTCAAGCATTTACTAATTCAGTAGATCTCTTTTATACAATTAATGTTCTCAAAGAAATTTAAATGCTTTAACAGTTTTCAGTTATGTTCATGTGTATTCAAATCTCACTGGTTCAATAAAGTGTCTGGCTACTACCAAGTTGGGGAAAAATAGTGTCTGAATTTACTGTACTCTAAGCTGATACAGACAAGGGGTAAACAATAAATTGTCAACCCTCAAGAGCATTATTGCTGTTATGTACTAACAGTTGTACATATTTTAGAAGAGAAAATATATTTAAAGTGATGATTCCTGGCAGAGTTCAGAGGTCAACTTACTCTTTCTCATTTTAATTCAGAGTTGTTTAATTCCCAAGTCAACTATGGTAGGGCAGAGATGCTCATTGCACATGTATTTATTTCTTCCCACTTGGAAAGTACCCTTACGTTTCATAGGTGGAGGTCAAGAGGAGAAAAGCAAAGATGATATGACTGACAGTGAGGAGAAATCGACTAAACTCAGCTTGCCCATCACAGCTAAGCCTCTTGCTCAACTTGGTCACTCAAGCCAGCATGAGGAAAGAAACTAAAGGCAGAGCTGGATAGGACGATGCCTAGCTCCTCTTAAGCCTGCCTGAGCCCATCGGAAAAATAGGGAAAATAATAAGGTTCTCCAAAGCTGATTCAATCATTTTTTGAGATAAATAAGAAGAGAACTTTCAAGTTTTTTCCCTTATAATTTCATACACATTGAAAGAGAGATCAGAAATAGTTTTATATTTCTAACTTGACTATAAGATCTCTTGATTTTGTTTGTGGCAAATGATGTTCAAATCCACTTAGGATGCTTATGAAACCTCTTATATAATAAAAAGTGTTGAATTTTTTCTTAAAAGAGAAGTCTTGTTTTAAGTTTTCTTGAACCAGACTTCCCATTTCTGTATGATACAACTCCTTGGAAGTTCTATTATATATATATATATATATATATCTCATTAGTATATATATATATATATATATATATATATATATATCATTAGTAAGTCATCATTAAAGTTAAGTGAAGAGGAATCATAAATTTGTTTATTTTATCCATTACCTACCTCATTCTTTGTATACTTTTTCTATTATTGATTGAATTATCTTCTATATTTATCGATTCTTAGATTCCTATGTCCTTGAGAAGTAAATTGAACTAAGTCTTAGTCTCCAAAGCCAAGCCATGTGCACTCACCCATGACACACTGGGAAGTGACAGAAGCCATTAGAACTGACATTTATGTTGTTCTGCAATTCTCTAAAATTGTTGCATATGTTTAATAATATGCATATTATAGCAATATTATCACTTTTATAGACCATATGAATAATTATATTCTGTATTTATATCAAAATATATATTGAATAAATATATTTTATATTTAACATATATACCCATAAGGAGAGCATATATTCTATGCATTTACTTATATAGACCATATAATTTAGAGCTATGCTATCCATTAGAGTAGCCATTAGCCAGAGATGCTGTTGAACACTTGAAAGGTAGCAATGTGACATGTTGAAGTAAGAATATTAGGGATGTATTTGGATATATTAAATATACTAATAAAATTAATTTTACCTATTTATTTTTACTTTAAAATGTGTGCTGCACACTTTAAAATTACATATGTGGCTGATATAACTTTTATTGGAATGAATTTTTAAAAATATTATCTAGACAGTAAAGATATTCTATATATTACAAATATATAAAATACACACTGGGGGATGGTTTTTAAATTTTTTTAGAAATATGCCTACATGATCAAATCACTATTCTACAGTACTATAAAATTTAGTCCATTAAAATATTAATTGAAATAGTTTATTAATTAAAAATCATTTAGTAATTCATTAGAAATAGTTTATTAATTAATCTCTGTACTTATGGTTATTTTACTGGACACATTGTATTCTCTCCAACGTCCCACTTCCGAGAGTTGCCCTCGTTGACTCTTTCAGCTCTGTAAATGGTTTTCTGGAAACTTCTCTGTTAATTTTCTTCTAGCCACAAATAATTGCACCTGATCCAAATTAGGTTGATCAGCATTTTTCTGAATTCTGAAACTGAGTCTGCGAATCATACTCTGTGGTGTTGGTCAACACTGTTACAGAAGAAGTTCAAGAACATATAGAGGGCATGTGTTCTGTCCTGTGGAGAGAGCCAGGTTGCTTTAATAGACTCTAATGAAGAATGAAAGAAACAGAGATAAGATATGTGGAGAACATCTTTTCTTGCATTTCCTGTCCACTAGGTTGAATGTCTCAGGGTTCTTATCACACATTTTGAGTTTCAGTCATTTGGAATAAAATTGTTTTAATTCATGTAGTCATCAGGAGCACCAAGAAACATAATTTTATTAATGGTTTATGTCTTAGGTGATTTAAATGTTGTGGTGACAAAGCTTCAGTCTACTTCCTAATTGTAGAAGAAACAGAACACAGAAATTTGATTTTAATATTTTACAAAATAGTTTTTTTCTTATAATATAAGAAAAATATATGTTGATTAGTGACCAAATGTATAAAATTCAGGAAAATTAATGGAGTGTTTTATTTTATAACTGATTTTTGTACTTTTACATTCTATGTATCAATTCCTCCCCCCCCTAAATTTATGCAATACTAGTCAATACTTTATTTAGTATTTGTTATCTATTTAAAATTATATTATTAGTACTTTATTATTACATTAAAACTTTATCTAAATATGCTTTTTATGTAATAGAATTATTTTCGTAATACATATAGGTGTATTATGTTTTTATTTATTTATTTATTTATTTATTTATTTATTTATTTATTTATTTATTTTTAATCCTCACCGGAGGACATTTTTTGCACTTATCTTCAGATAGAGTGGGAGGGAGAGAGGGATGAAAAGAGAGAGAGAAACATCGATGTGTCTGTGAGAGAGACACATCAAGTGGTTGCCACCCACACGACCCCAACTGGGGCCGGGGACAAACTGCAACCGAGGTACGTGCCCTTAGCGGGAACCGAACCCGGGACTCTCTGGTCCGTGGGCCAAGGCTCTAACCGCTGAGCCAAACCGGCCAGGGCATGTTTTATTTTCAAATCCTGTAAGTTCTTTAAGCTTTTTTCAATTTTCTACTAGAAAAATAATGCTAAAATGAATACATAGTCTAGTCCATAAGTTTTTTACTGCATCTCTGGATATTTCCATAGAATAGATAGTGAGGTACATTATGGATCAAAAAAGTATGACCATTTTAATATACTGATTTAAAAATGTCTTATGGAAAAGTTTGTAGCAAATACATATTCTCAACAGCAGTGTTTGAGTGCTCACCTCACTGGAATTTCACTTGTATGGGATATATGTTTAAAATTGTCCAAATATTGCTTTATATTTTATTATTAAATATATAATTCAATCAATTTATATAGGTACGAATAACATATTTTTAAATAAAATATATTTATAAACTGAAACAACATTGGGATTTCAGAATATGTGCAAACACAACTCAAAAAATCTAATAGTGCTAAATTGTAAAATATCACAGTGATATGGAAATGAAGATATTTCAAACTGTAGAGATGAATTGCAAAGAATTTAGAATTATATGTAAATATGTATAAGACATAAAAATACACTTACGCTAATGAGAATTACAGTGTCAGAAAAAATGATATATTAAAGAAGTAGAAAAATAATATAAAGAAGAAGAAAATGATTATCCAATAATGACTTTGAAATATTTGATGTAGATGAAGAGTTACATAGTGAGAGAAGGAGGGACATCTGAAATCAAGACTGAGTCCAGTACTAGAAAATATGAAAATAAAAGAAAAAATAATCATCTTGCTAATTTCTCTGTGCACCATGCTGCTCTACATTTCTTTGATAGTTGCCTTAAACTTGTCTTTGCCCTTGTAAACACATTTTAAGGGGATTCTCCAAAGTCAAAGAGATGATAGATAATAAGTGCAGTAATAGGCAGCAACAGAGAGTAAGCAGAAGTTTTACTTCTTAGACAAGTGTTCTGTTGAGAAGCAGGTTTCATTATTTGAAACCCAACTGGTCTATTTTCCCCCTTTGATGTGTTGTTAAATAAGTTTCACAAATTAAGATATTGCTTCTCTTTTAATATTCTAAAACTTTGCTGATGCAAAGAAAATGCTCCAAGGTTAATAAGTTAATCTTTTATCATATAAAACTTCATATATATTCTGGGATCATGTTCCAAAATGTGCCTTAAAACACTTCATTAATAATAGCTGATGTCTTTACATTTTAGGTAGGTCAATTATATTTGACATGATGGTTGAATATCATTAAAAGGTAGAAAACATTAATCTTCCAAATTTAAGAAACACTTTTTTTGCTTATAAAGGAGGACATATGGAAGGAGAAATTTGAAATGTATGAAAATATACCACATTTTATTTAAGAGGCTATGTCTATGTTTTATATTAAGTATGTCTTTTAGAATATCAACTCTGTAGAGTTAAAATGGGCAGCCGCTGCCTCAGCCCAGATTCCCCAAAAGTAGTGCAAGTAGTTGATTTGGGAACAGGATCTCACAGAGCAGGAATGACTGACAAGGGTATACAGTGTGACCTTCTAAGTAGACCAAAAGATGTGTTTTAGAACTCTCTGACTAAAAGGAAAGCATATATCCATCAGCTCCTGTCCCCATTGGTCATAGCTCCACGGGCAATAACTAATTCCTGCTTCCAGGTTACATGTGTGTGAGGGCTAAGTGAGTTCCCGTGAGCACCCCACATCACACCATTAGAGAAGTGGTAGGTGGACATCATGGGTCTGTGGTGTTTATAGATTGTACCAGTGTGAACTGGTTGCGGCTGCCACAGTCCTGATGATTACCACAGCTGGAGTAGGGCTGAGACTGGGGGGATCTGAAATAAGGCACAAGAGATGTGTGTATATGCATTCCAACCCTTGAGGAACTCAGATCTATTCATACACCCTGTGAGTCCACGGGATTATTTGAACAAGGTAATGTTCCCAGAGGTATAGCATTTCCTGAGGTCATAATTGATATTTATTATTTACCTCTTCAAGCATCCATTCTAAATTTACCTCATCCTTAGAATTTAAACTTGTCTAGGTTGCTTGCTTAGTGAAATGATAATTCAGCACTAAAGAGGCCGAACCTTTAATTGAATCATTTTATTGTACTACAGTAGTAATTTTTTGTTCACAGTTATTACTAAGCACAGTGAGGAGTATATTTAAAAGACAAGAGATGTTCCCACAACTCACCTGTCTTTTAGACACCTCGCTGCCCATTATGTAGTGGCAATCCTAGCTCCTCATGGTACTATCAATATTCCCCTAACACAGTAACTCCTTTAAAAAAAATTTTTTTTTCTTTATTGATTTTAGAGAGAGAGGAAGGGAGAGAGAGATTGAAACATCAATGAGAGAGAACATCGATTGGTCGCCTCCTACATGCCCCCCACTGGGGATCAGGCCCACAACCTGGGTGTGTGTCCTGACCGGGAATTGAACTGGCGACCTCTTGGTGCATAGGTTGACGCTCAACCAGTGAGCCACCTGGCTGGGCAGTAACTCCTTTTTTTAAATCCTCACCTAAGGATATATTTTTATTGATTTTTAGAGAGAAAGCAAGAGAGAGGGAGAAAGAGAGAGAGAGAGAGAGAGACATCGACTGGCTGCCTCCCATATGTGCCCTGACTGGGGATCGAAAACACAACTTAGGTATGTACCTTGACCAGAAATCAAACTCACAACCTTTTGGTTTACGGAATGATACTCCAACCAACTAAGCCACACAGCCATGGCAGTAACTCCTTTTTTTTTTTTTGGTCAGTTGGTCCTTTGACATAAGGATCCCAAAATAATATTCATTGCTTTAAGTTCAGTGGAACCCTTACTGAATTCCCTGGTAGAAGGACCTTTTCCCCCACCAGGAACTCTAATTTAATGTTGTGGGAATTGGAAGCACAAATTCTGCAAGTGTGTTAATGAAAGTATTGAAAATAAACGTCAATTATATTTCAACCCTTTGGTTTATGGACCCATGCTAGTCTAGTTATTGAGACAGGGAATCAGCTTTTGGTTTTAATTTAGTCAGGAGAAAAGAAGCCAACCCCATAGGTGGCAACTTAGATGAGCATTTAATAGGATATAACATGTTCCTATTAGTTTGAATGTTCTTGGTGGCAAGGTATGTAATAAAACTGAAGAATCCATCGTCATGTACCTATGGTTCCAACTTTTGTTCCTGCCATGAATTGGTCCCTTACCCTCACATGCTATGGTGTAACAGAAAATGTGAATGAGTGGTGGTGCTGGAAGATGCATTTTGGGAAGGAAAGACAGATCCATATTCCAGAGTAGATATTATCCTCCAAGATATTAAAGGTCAGGGTGTTGTCAAAGTGCCAAAAAGCATATAGGTATTCTCCTGAGGGATGCTGTCACGTTGAAGGCTCAATGTCATTTCTGCTGCTGGGAAGTTGGTTATATCAGCCTTGGTGAGAGGGAGCCCAGGCCGTTGGGTCCATGCATAGCCTTCTTACCTTCTCCATGTCTTTTCTCCAGCACTGAGTGGCCAAGCAGAAAGGCTGCTGACGCTCCTAGGACATGTAATCCTGCCTGTTTGAATGCTTAAGAGAATCCTCTGCAGAGGATCCTTCTTCTGGGCCTTATTGAGGACAAGGGAATCCACACATGGAGTTAACGACCAAGCACATTCCTCACAGGTCTTCATCGTTGTCATTTAGAGCCATCCCTGAGTGGGAGTATAGTATAGCAACTCCATTTGGGGCCACTGTCAATACCAATCTAACTGTAAACCACATCCAAGCATTTTTCTTCTTGGACAGTTAGTTCTAAGGCACTTCTCCAAACTGGCCAACTGTACATCAGAGTTAGCTGGAATGGGGTCTGGGCCTTTCCTTCTTGTAATTCACTTGCACCTTCTGGATCTGCTCAGGAGCCATCCTGAAGGTGTCATTTCTCTCATGCAGCTGCCTGCTGCGTGGCATGTGGGCAGCTCTAATCCACATCACTTAGCATCCTACCATCAGGTCTTAAGTCTCTGTTAGGGCTCGTTAATGCATGGCCTTGCTGCAAAATCCCCAGTGTTCATGCAGTGGCTCTTCTATTGTGACTTACCAGAGACTCTGCAATGCCTTTTTTCCCCCCACCATGGATACTTCTACCACCGTCACATGTGCTAGGTCATATGACCTGAGTGTCAGGACAGCTTGCAGCCAGTTTAGACTTCCTGCAGGACCTTCTGTTACTCTTGGAACTATTCAAAACTGTCAGTATTGTAAATCACTCAAAAACCAATTTAAACAGAATTTTAAAATTTTCTACAAATGTCAACAAGGGCTACTAAGTGATGTGTTTCTTTTTTTGTCATAGGGGATGAAAATGCAACAACTTGTCCTTACCTTAAACAGAATGTCTCAGTATTCTCCTGCTCTGAGGACACGTATACACTTCACAATGCAGGAAACCCCTGAATCATCATGGTGTTTATCTTCCACCTCCTGATGATCCTGTCTTACCAGATTACTTGCTGCTCTTGAGTTCCTATTAGCATTATTTCACATGCTAGTCAACCAATAACATTGTTCTGCAGAATGTCAAGATGGTCAATTCCTTGTTCCCTGAGGAGAAAGAATGGAGTATGTGAGAAAAGACAGACAATGTGTACTGCTATCTCTCCCATGTAAAAGAGAATTTCTTTCTATCTTCTCTACTGGTGGAGATTGAAATGTATCCAGTAGATGAATAGCTGCATACAGGGCACCGGAGGCTTTGCTGATATGTCTCAGTAAAGAATTACTTCCAGCACAGAGCCAGCTGTGCATATGGCTACCATTTGGTTAAGTTTATAATACTCCATCTTCATTTGTTATAATCCATCTGCTCTTTCAGGGACAAAGAGATGAATTTAAAAAGGGTTTGGTGAGAAGTAGCAGTAGTATCTAGAATTCCTCCTGAATTATAATATGGCTTTTGCTTTATAATCTTGACAGAGTTTTGTGGTAGGTTAAAGTGCTTTCACTTATCCTTTCTATGGTAGGGCTCTTGCACCATAGGTCAAAGAACTAATGTGAGGGTATGCCAGTACTTAATATATCCAGTCAGTTCTACACCGAGAGACAAACATTCTCATCACCAGGTCTTTATAACGCCCTTCACAAATCAGAGGACCCATGACGGGATTTTAGGTCCTCTAGTGTTATCCTTTCTCCTGGGTAGGGTCACCGGTCTTTTTAGGAAATAAGGAATGTTCATCATATATGCTTGTGGAGGTCTTTTCCAAAGGAAATCTATCTTCCCAAATTGCTTTCCTTCAAAATTCATATGTTAAAATCCTAACCTTCAGTATCTCAGAATGTGACTGTATTTGGAAATAAGGTCTCTGAAGAGGTAATTGAATTAAAATGAGATCATTAGGATGGATCTAATCCAATATGACTGGAGTCCTTGTAAGAAGAGGAAATTTGGACACAGGGAGGTACAAAGGGAAGATCAGTAAAGACATAGGAAGAAGACAGACATCTATAAGTCAAGGAGAAGAGGTCTCAGAAGAAACCAACCTTGCTAACACCTTGATCTCAGATATCTAACCTCCAGAATTTTGAGAAAATACATTTTTTTTTTTTGCTTGAGCCACTCAGTCTGTAGAGCCCTAGCAAACTATACATTCTTCAATTAATGCACTCTGGGTAAGTGGACTGACTTAGATTTGGGTATTGGGTGAAGGATTATGATTTTGCAATATAGCAATTTATCTCAGCCTTCTAATTTCCAGCTCTTGAACTTATGTTAACATCATAAACAGCTGTACATCTAGATATATAGATATATTGCCTCTTGAAATACCATAATTAGCCAACTATTACCACTAATTTCTGTGGGTTAACTTACTTTGCCATGCAGGCCTCTGCCATTCTGGAATTTTATAATTTCTATAGATACCAGTGACCCCAATAGGAAGCATCTCTTACCGTCACTTCCTGTCTACAGAGGTCATACCCACTAAACTTTTAAAATATGTCAGTGCCTCTCCACTACTTCATTTCTTATTATCTTTGTAAAGATATGTCCTCTGGGACCTCCTGGGAAAATAGTCAGGTAGTGGGTTTTCTAGTGTCCCATGGTAAATTCATTTAAATATTTTTATTTTCCTAAGTCTTCTGATCCCTTTCTCAGTACTATTCCAAGGAAGTTCTATAATCTCTATCTCATTTAATATAGACCTGTCATTGAATCCAAGCTTCAAAGAGCCGTCCTTACAGTGCCTTGGAACCCAAACCAGGTGTCCTTGCTAGGACATTGAACTCTGAGTCACATACTTCTAGACCAATAAATTATCCTCTTTTCAGCCTTATATTCTACTTTATCCCCACACTGACCACTGCCTAGAGTATTGCCCTCAAGAACACTTGCTCATACCTCTATTCCTGGTTTCTGCTGGTACATATCAGCAGTCCCTGAAATTTCTTCAATGTATAAGAAATGTCATTTCCCGGTTTGGGCTGTACTGAGACCTAACCTTGCTTTCAGGCCCGAAAGCAATGAGGAGTTGTGGGTACACATTGCGAAGAGGACACACAAAATCTGGTTAGGCATCTGCCTTGGAATCTTGGCAGGATGGTCAGGAACGGGAAGGCTATTTTCCTTTATCAGGGAAGAGAAGGCTACTTCTACTTCCTTGAAGAGTTCAGAGATATCTGCAGGTTTAAGATTCTTAGATTTTTTCCACCAAAAAAGTCTTCACTATATTTTTTTCAGAGTGATGCTTTTCTTAGTATGGCTCTATCTCTGACCTAGCCAATCTACCAAGGCCATATATTCAGTCCTTTTGAAGCTCTACCTCACCCCACAGTAACCTCTTGGGCCTGATGTTTAGTAGGGTGTATCCTGTGATCATAGGAGGTATGGATCTCCTTAAACACTCTCCTAGAATCCTTCTTTCTTTTAAAAAATTCTTTCAGTTAATGGTAAGCCAATCTGAGCCCGTCATTTTTTCCCCACAGCTTCCAAAACAATCAATTAAAGGCATTTAAATCCACTCTGTAAAATTACATCATGTAAAATGATATTCTGGTAGCCACAGATACCAACACTTTAATCTTCCATCTGTACCTCATTCCAGTCCACCAAAGGGGAGATTCTTGCTAATTGCGGTGCTGTTGTATGCCAGGGCAGTGCCATGCACACCATCAGCTGTCTGACTGAAGCTTGAGCCAGCTTCCAAAGCCCATTCTGAAGATTTGTTATGTAGAGTCAGTCCCAGTAACAACGGTCTTAGCAGGGGCACCCAGGAAAGCAGAGCCAGAGACAAAAGATTACATTTAGAGCTATAGAATGCTGACGGGAGAGGAAAACAGGGAAGCAGGGAAAGCTAAAATCGAGGTGCATTATTAAGTTGGCAGTCACTAGGAGAAACTGCAGGTTGACTCTGCTGCACTTTATGAAGTGTTTTATGAAATGTGCCTTAAAATGATCTGCCTGGGGGATGAAAGGAGGAAACATTTATCTTTTGACTTTCATCTCCCGTTGGTTAAGAATGGCTCCTGGGCATTCACTCTCCCACACCTTTAGACTGGTCATGCTGAAATGCTGAGCAGGTGTCTGCAGACAGCCCACACTGTGGCATTAGAAAAATTCTGGAGACAAGAGACGTGCAGCGGTCTTAGGGACGTGAAACTTACCAAAGTTAGTGAAATGCGCCACTGAAATAGCAGCTGGAGTAAGAGGTGGGGTCGGGAGCATTTCCTTAAAGTTGGACAAAGGAAGTCCTTCATTTGATTTGTAGACCAATAACTGGCCTTAATGGTAAATGTTACACATTCAAATATTTTCTTTTTTGAAATTATTATGTCTCTGAGAAAGTCTCATATAATTGGATTTTGGATATAGTATAGTCATTTTAGGTTTCAATAGTAAATAATAGGAAGAATTGATTAAAGAATTCTGCAGCTTCCCTGAGTGTAAATGGTATCAATGTATTCCCAGTTCGTTGGCTACATCTCATCACAGCATTTTTGTTCTTCTGAATCTGTGTTTGTCTTCAACTATATTATCAGTCATTTGTTTCTAGTATATATTACACAGCAGAGCAGGGCTGCTGCCAATCTCGTGTGCTGCACTGTATTACTCATAAATGTTTGCTTGAATTGGATCAGTGCTAATTAGCAACTATAGGCATACCTTGTTTTATTGCACTCTGCTTTATTTTACTGAGTTTCGCAGATACTGCATTTTTAAAAACTGAAGTTTTGTTGTGAACAAGTCTATCAATGTCAGTTTTTCAACGGCATTTGCCCTCTGTGTCACATTTTGGTAATTCTTGCAATCTTTCAAACTCATTATTATTATATTTGTTATGGTAATGTGTGAGTTGAATTCTTTGATGTTAGCATTGTCATTGTTTTGGGGCTCCATGAACTGTCCTCCATATAACACAGTGAACGTAATTGATAAATGTGTGTTGTGACTGCTCCAGCAGCCAGCTGTACCCAATCTCTCTCCCTCTCCTTGGGCCTTTCTATTCTCTGAGACACAGCGATATTGAAATTAGGCCAATGAATAACTCTATAATGGTTTCTAAGTATTCACGTGAAAGGAAGAGTCACACATCTCTCATTTTAAACCAAAAAAGCTGGAGATGATAAGCTTAGTGAAGAAGGCATGTTGAAAGCCCATATAAGCAGAAAGCTAGGCCCCTTGTACCAAACCATTAGCCAAGTTATGAATAAAAAAAAATAATAAAAAACCCCAAAACAGTTGTTGAAGTAAATTAAAAGTGCTACTCTAGTGAACATACTAATGACAAGAAAGTGAAACAGCCTAATTGATGATATGGAGAAATTTTTAGTGGTCTGGATAGGGGAACAAACCAGCCACAACATTCCCTCAAACCAAAGCCTAATAGAGAACAAGGCCTTAACTCTCTCAACTTTATGAAGGCCAAGAAAGGTAAAGAATCTGCAGAAGAAAAGTTTGAAGCTTGCAAAGGTTAGCTCATGAGGTTTAAGGAAAGCCATCTTCATAATGTAAAAGTGCAGGTGAGCAGCTGATATAAGAGCTGCAGCAAGTTATGCAGAAGATCTAACCAAGATAATTAATAATTAGTAGCGGCTACACTAAATAACATTTTGAATGTAGACAAAACAGCATCATGTTGGAAGACGATGCCATCTAGGACGTTCATCGCTAGAGAGAAGAAGTCAATGTCTGGCTTCAGAGCTTCAAAGGACAGGCTGACTCTTTTGTTGGGAGTGATTGCTGTTGGTAATTTTAAGTTGAAATCAATGCTCATTTAATATTCTGAAAATGGTAGGGCCCTTAGGAGTTATGCTAAATCTACTCTGCTTGTGCTCTGCAAATGAAACCACAAAGTCTGGATGACAGCACATCTGTTTACAACATGGTTTCCTAAATATAAGAAACCCACAGTGGAGACCTACTGCTCACACACAAAAAATTCCTTTCAAAATATTACTGTCAATTGACAATGCACCTGGTCACTCAGGAGCTCTGCTGGAAATGTACATTGAGATTAATGTTGTTTTCATGCCTACTAACTCAACATACATTCTGCAGCCCATGGATCCAGGAGTAATTTGGACTTTCAAGTGTTATTATTTAAGAAATAAATTTTGCAAGGCTATAGCTCCCACAGATAGTGATTATTCTGATGGATCTGGACAAAGTAAATTGAAAACCTCTGTAAAGGATTCAACTAGATGTCATTAAGAACATTTGTGATTGCCCAGCCGGTGTGGCTCCGTGGTTGAGCATCAATCCATGCACCAAGAGGCCGCTGGTTCGATTCCCAGTCAGGGCACATACCCAGGTTGTGGGCCTGATCCCCAGTGGGGAGCATGCAGGAGACGGCCAATCAATGTTCTCCCTCATCAATGTTTCTATCTCCCTCTCTCCCTTCTTTCTCTCTAAAATCAATAAAAGGGGGTAGGGGGGAGAGGATTAAGAACATTTGTGATTTATGGGAAGAGATCAAAATATCAACATTAAAAATCTGGAGGAAGTTGATTCCAACACTCAGGGATGACTTTGAGAGGTTCAAGACTTCAGTGGAGGAAGTAACTGCAGATGTGGTGGGAATAGCAAGAGAATAGTGAGAAGTGGAGTCTGAAGATTTGCCGGGATCTTCCGTCTCCTAATAAAACTTGTCACAAATGAGGAGATGCTTCTTACGGATGAACAAAGAGTTCTTTTTTTTTTTTTTTTTTTATTATTCCTCACCTGAGGATATTTTTCTACTTATTATCAGATAGAGTGGGAGGGAGAGAGAGAGAGACACACATCGATGTGATAGAGCCACATCAACTGGTTGCCTCCCGCATGACCCAACCAGGGCTGGGGACGAACCCAAACCGAGGTACATGCCCTTGACTATAATCGAACCCTCGACTCTTTGGTCCATGGGCTGACACTCTAACTGCTGAGCCAAACTGGCCAGGGCAAAGTGTTCTTTTGGTAGTGAAATCTACTCCTGGTGAAGATTGTTGAAATGACAACAAAGGATTTAGAATATTACATAAATTGAGTTCCCAAAGCAGCAGCAGGGTTTGAGAGGATTGACTCCAATTTTGAAAGAAGTTCTACTATAGGTAAAATGCTATCAAATAGCATCGCATGCTACAGAGAAATCGTTAGTGAAAGGAAGAGTCCATCAGTACAGCACACTTCATTGCTGTCTTCTTAAAAAATGCCACAGGTAACCCAACAGTTAGCAGCCATTACTCTGATCATTTATTTGCCTTCAACTTTGAGGCAAAACCTTCCACTAGCAGAAAGATTATGACTTGCCTAAGGTTCAGATGATGGTTAGCAATTTTCAACAATAAAGTAATTTTTAAATTAAAGTATATACGTTTTTTAGATGTAAAGCTATTGCACACTTAATAGACTACAGTATAGTGTAAACATAACTTTTATTTGCAGTAGGAAACCAAAAAATGTTTGTGACTCATTTTATTGTGATATTTGCTTTGTTGCAGTGTTCTGAAACTGACCCTTCAATATCTTCTAGTCATGCCTGCATCTGAAAGATAAAGTAAATTCAGGGTTTTACCGGCTCCTTTTAGAAACACAAATAGAGCTGGAGTTAAGATGAGTTTTGAGCTTTTTTCCAACATTGTTTTATGGACTGGTTTTCCAAATGATCAAGTGTCAAATGGGAAATCCTAAGTGATCAAGAACAATGATGATAGCTTGTGTCTTGTTTCTCGTTATTGTTAGTGATTCTGGCACATTGTAGGTATGCACTATGTAAATGTTTATCTAAGTTTATTTTTATTATTTTACTTTGCTATTCAGTTTTATACAACTTATGGCCTCACCAAAATATCCTCTTTCACATCTATTATTATCTTATTTTTCCCCTGTGTTTTGTCATTGCTAATTTAACTTTGCTTAATTTCCCCTAAACCAACTCCTTTTTCCTGTGGTAAAAAGTTTCCTAGTCCAGTTTTTATAATTATAAACCAATTAATTACCCTTTTAAAAGTCCGTTTAATTTTGGCATTTTGTTTCTTATGGCTAAAAGCATTCTTCAGATACAGTTCCATTTTTTCTCATATTTCACTTCTTTGGCTCAAAATGACATTATTCTCTCCTAGTATTTTCTAGAAGTTTCTTTGAGGTATAATTATCATACAATAAATTACACATATTTAAAGGATAAAAATTGATAAGCTTTGCCATATGTATATATCAATGAAATCATCACCATAAGCAAGATAACATGCACTCTCATCGCCTCCAACAGCTCCCCTGTGCCTTTCCTAACACCTCTCTTCTCCTCCCCCTCACCTCCCAGACAGCCACTAATTTGCTGTCATCTACACTAGTTCGAATTTCTTAAAATGTTATGTAAATGGAATGACGCATTCTGAATGGTGTTTTGTTTGGTTTCTTTCATTCAGTGTCATTATTTTGGGAATCATCCATGTAGTTGTGTTGATAGTTCGTTCCCTTTTGCTGCTGAGTGGTATTCCATTCCCTGAATGTGCCACAAAATTTATCCTTTCACCTCTTGGCGGACATTTGGGTTCTTTCCAGCTTTTGCTTATTACAAATAAAGCTGTTATTGATATTTTTGAACAATTCTTTGTATAGATAAAATTTATCCATGTAATTTGTTTTTTTTTATCCTCACCTGAGGATATTTTTCAATTTATCTTCAGATAGAGTGGGAGGGAGGGAGAGAGAGAGAGAGAAACATCGATGTGAGAGGGACACATCCACTGGTTGCCTCCTGCACGACCCGACCAGGGCCGGGGACAAACCGCAACCGAGGTACATGCCTTTGACCGGAATTGAACCCACAACGCATTGATCCACAGGCCAATGCTCTAACCACTGAGCCAAACCGGCCAGGGCATCAATGTAAATTTTATGCATATAAATTTATCCATGATTTTGTACAAATTAAATTAATTTCTCTTGCATAAAATTTAAGAGTGGAATGACTGGAATATATGGCAAGTGTATGCATAACATTTTAAAAAAATGTTTTTATTGATTTTTGTTTTGTTTTTTTATCCTCACACAAGGATATTTTTCCATTTATCTTCAGATAGAGTGTGAGGGAGACAGAGAGAGAGAGAGAGAAACATTGATGTGAGAGTGACACATCAACAGGTTGCCTCCCACGTGACCCTGGCCAGGGCCGGGGAGGAACCCCAACCAAGGTACGTGCCCTTGACCAGAATCAAATCCGCGACTCATTGTTCTGAGGGCTGATGATCTAACTAATGAGCCAAACTGGCCAGGGCATTTTTATTGATTTTTTAGAGAGAGGAAGGGAAAGAGAGATAGAAACATCGATTGGCTGCCTCCTGCACACCCTTCACGGAGGATTGAGCCCACAACCTGGGCATGGGCTGGGAATTGAAGTGGGACCTCTCAGTCCAGGGGATGATGCTCAATGCACTGAGCCACTCCAGCGAGGCTGCATAACCTTTTTAAAGAACTGCCAAACTGCTTCCCAAAATGGTTATTACCAGTGCATAGGAGATCTGGTTGCTCCACATTCTCACCAACAGTCAGTATGTCACTGTAAAGTGGTCACCCAAAGACTTCAAGTCGTAATCTCAAAAATCTGTAAATATTACCTTATTTGCAAAAAAACAAAAAAAAAAAACAAAAAAAAAAAAAAATATATATATATATATATTTGCAGATGTAATTCAATTAAAGATTTTGAAATGAGATCACCTTAAATTATCTGGATGGACCTGAATGTCCTCACAAGTCTCTTTATAAGAGAGAAACAAAAGGAGTTTTGAGCGACACACAGAAGAAGAAAGCCATGTGAAAGTGCAGTCAGATTGGAGTAGTGCAGCCTCTAGCCAAGGAGTGTTATGCATTTCTGTTGTTTTAAGTTCCCATTTGTGGTCATTTTGTATGACAGCCTTGGGTAACTAACACAATGGCTTTGCAGTGCTCAGAAACATATCATGCTCTTGATCAATTGGATACGTCCACCCAGGACTTTGACGCTTTAATGAGTGATACTATGACAATGAAATAGAATAAATTCACAGAGGTGAAATTAAATGTCTGTTGTAGTCGTGTCAGTAGGAGGTGGTCATATGACCCAGAGCAGCTTGAATATCTTGCAGTGCTGACATACTGGCCTCACTATCCCGCTGGGGGTGCTTTATATTTTTTGCATGTTGGGAGCTACCTTAGCTTCTATTTTCTAAGCTTGGTTCTCTACACTCCTATGGATTTAATGAGACCTCTTGTCTTTTTATTTCAAGTAAATTCTTTGAAACCATAGTTGATTGATATGAATTACAATTCTAGGTTTGTAATAGATTCAAGCAAAAAATATTAAAATGCTTTGGAACTTTAATAAGAGAAAGAACAACAACAAAAAAAGAGAAAGAACAGTTTTTCTTGTACTCAAGTCTGTGTTTTTTAAAAAAATTAATAAATAAACATACAACATGCTTCGGAGTTTATAGTTCCTGGGATACTAATTATTGTCTCTTAGTTTTCTCAGAAGCCTAAATTTAATAAAAACAACATTTTAAATCTTGCAACAATATTATCCCCTAACCCTCCAATAGACAAAATCAACATCAAATTCCAATTTAAGTAAAGCTTTGAGCTCAATACAGATGGATCTGGCAATGACATTGTACTCTTTACTATTCTTTCCTACCCAGTGATCTATCTCACTCTTTGGGCCACTTTTTGCTACACTCAAAAAAGCCCAGTGCTCATCACCAAAGTGGCGGGTTTTATGTCACATTTGTAGATGCCACCATTTTCCTCCTCATTGTCACATGGCCAAATATGTTCATTGAAGTCTAACATGTCTTAGCAGTATAATGAACTTTGCAGTGATTAATGGAAAAGTTTTATATTTACACAGGGCGTTTTCCAAAATATTTTCACATTCAAGAAATGTTTGAGACTAATAAACTAGAGACAGACATTTGCATTATTACAAACCAAACAAACCTAACTTGATTTTCTATTTAGTGTGTTTAGCTTCTCTTAAGGTCTGCTTACCTAATGCCGTATAAACAATGTGTCCTCTGGGGGGAAATCAGCAAAAATATTAGATAATTCATAACAAAATTGCTACCTGATTAATTTTTTTTTTACTAGTTGGTTATACTTTTATATAGAAATAGCCTTAGGGCTGAGTGTTAATTTAATTATCTCTCCTGTCAAATGGAATTCATAGAGAGCTAATCATAGTCTCCTATGTCCTTTATCTTTTCACTTAAATGGGTTACACTTGAAAAATAAAAAGAGAACTAATAACTATCCAGGAAACTAAAATTGTGCCAATTTGGAACACTGGGGCCAAAAATACATACTTTTTCTCCTCATCACTATAATTCTCTGACAGTGCATGTACAGCCTTAGTTGATTATCAAGAGAAAATATTACATTTCATGTGGTCTTAATGCTAAGAATGATTAAAATCAACTTAACTTTATTGCTATCTACATGGACAAATAGGAAAACCTGTCACACTTGTGTGTTGGGCTAGCATGTCAACAGTTACTAGTTACTGTTATCAAGTTATCTCAAAACACACTATCTTTGTAATGCTATTCATTGCTCCCTAGTAAAACTCTTTACATATATATATATTCTTTGTCTCATTGAAAGTATTACAGATGTCTTCCCTTTTTTCCCCAATGACCCCATCCTCCCTGCTCCCATACTATTTTCTGTGTCCATTGATTATGCATATGTGCATATAAGTTTTTGGTTTATCTCTTCTTGCCACTCTCTTCCCTCTGAGGTTCATCAGCCTAACTACCAATTTGTACTTCTTAATTCCTTCACCTTTTTCACCCATCCCCTAACCCCCTCTCATCTGACAATCATCAAAAAGTTCTCTGTATCTATGAATCTGTTTCTGTCTGCTTGTTCATTTGGTTTGTAGATTCAATTGTCAATAGATATATATTTATTGCCATTTTATTGTTCATATTTTTTACCTTCTTCTTCTTTAAGAAGACCCTTCAACATTCCATATAATACTGGTTTTTTGGTGATGAAGTCCTTTAGCTTTTTCATGTCTGAGAAGCTCTTATATGTCCATTGATTCTAAATGATAGCTTTGCAGGATAGAGTAATCTTGGTATTCATCACTTTGATTATATCTTCTGGCCTGCAAAGTTTCTGTTGAGAAATCAGCTGACAGTCTTATGGAGCTCCTTTGTAGGTAACTAACTGCTTTTCTCTTGCTGCTTTTAAAATTCTCTCTTTGTCTTTAACCTTTTGCATTTTAATTATGTCATGTCTTGGTGTGGGCCTCTTTGAGTTCATCTTGCTTGGAATTCTCTGTGCTTCCTGGACTTGTATGTCTATTTCCTTCACCAGGTGAAGGAAGTTTTTGGTCATTATTTTTTCAAATAGGTGTTCATTTTCTTGCTTTCTCTCTTCTTCTGGTACCCCCATAATGTGAATGTTGGTATGCTTGAAGTTGTCCCGGAGACTCCTTACACTATCCTTATTTTTTTGGATTCTTTTTTCTTTTTGCTGTTCCGATTGGGTGTGTTTTGCTTCTTTATATTCCAAATCAATGGTTTGAATCTCTGATTCACCTACTCCATTATTGATACCCTGTAAATTATTCTTTATTTCAGTTAGTGCATCCTTCATTTCTGACTTGTCCTTTTATGTGCTCTTGAGGTGCTCACTAAGTTCCTGAGCATCCTTATAACCAGTGTTTTGAACTCTTCATCTGTCAGATTGCTTATCTCCATTTTGTTTAGTTCTTTTCCTGGTGTTTTGTTCTGTTCTTTCATTTAGGACATGTTTCTTTGTCTCCTTATTTTGGCTGCTGCCCTGTGTTTGTTTCTATGCGTTAAGTTGAGTTGCGACATCTAGGTTTGGTAGGGTGGCCTATTTTAGTAGGTGTCCTGTAGGGTCCAGTGGCACAGCCTCTCTGATTACCCCAGCTGGGCACTTGAGGTGCACCCCTCATCTGGACTGTACACCCTTCTGTTGTAATTGAGTCTTGATTTCTGTTGGCACATCAATGGGAGGGATTTACTTAGGCTGATCAGCTATAAGAACTAACTGTGCCCACTGACCACGAACCTCTGACCACCTTGGAGGATCAGTTATGGAGGGACCCACCACACAGAGCAAGACTTACTTGAGCAGGTCTCTGGTACCACTGAGTCCACCCCTTGAGTGTGTTGCTTGTGGAGGTAGTTGGTTCATGGTGTTTCGATGTGGTCTGAAGCTGTCCACTAAGTGTGCTGGCTCTGGGGCCTCCAGGGAGATGCAGGCCAAGGTCGGCCACTGCATGTGTTCTACCTGGGGCCACCTGGAATAAGCTATGAAGTGATCTGCAGATGGCTGCTTCTTGTGCTGGGCTTGGAGGTGCCCAGGAGAGGCCAAAGTGTAAACCAAGCTGCTAGTGCTGGGCCTTGGGCCACTTAGTGAGAGGTTTGGGGCTCACTGAGGCCAGATGCTGCTTGTTTGAGAGAAATTAGAAAAATCTGAAGCATGAGCCACGACAGGCCATTCCATAGTGAAGTCATTGGAAAGAACTTGGGAGGGCCCAAAAGTTGGGTGAGGAAGGATCTCAGGGAATCACCACAGTGGGACAAATAGTGTGAGCCAGGTACTGGAGTCCCAAATATGGAGCCCATCTGCTGGCCCTGTGGGGGAAGGGCTCACCAAAGGAACAACTGCCTCTGCCAGCACGTCTGTCCAGGATGTCTCTGATGCCTTTCAAGATGCTTCCCCTGTGCTAGAGGCCAGAGGGAGTGAGTCCAAGTAAGTCCGTGCGCAGGTCCTTGAAGAAAAACTGCCTGGGACTCTAGAAGCCTCAGCCTCTCTCAGCCTCATTTCCCGTTGGTTTTTATAGCCAGAAATTATGGGAACTTCTCTTCCTGGCTCTGGAACTCTGAGCTGGGGTGCCTGGTGTGTGACAGGAACCCCTCACTCCTCAGGGAGGACCTTCACAGCCGAGGTATCTCTCCTGATTTATATACATCACATGTGGTGTGGGACCTGCCCTTCCTGCCTCTGCCCCTCCTACCAGTCTTGATGTAGCTTCTTTAATTTAGTAGTTGTATGATTTCCATTCAGCTCGATTTCAGGCAGTTCTGAATGATGGTTGTTCTGTAGTTTAGTTGTAAGTTTGATGTGGTTGTGGGAGAAGGTGAGTACTGTGTTTACCTACACCATTATCTTGACCAGATGTCAAGCTTTTATATTTTTAAGGTAATATATTATTTCATTCTCAATATAATCTTTCTATGGTTATTAGGAAATATCAGGAGGATGTTATATTTCAAAAAAATTTAAATAATGTTGATTGTTAACTGCATAGGCTGTATATTTGCCTCTCCCAGAGAAAGACATGTTGATCAATCTCCTTTAAAATTAGTATAAAAGAAGAATATGATAATAATCTAGATATATTATAGGGCCACATTTTTCATTTTTACTCTTTTAGAATAATAAGGTTGACAGGACTTAAGAGATTAAAACAATTGAACCCCATATATTTCAGGAGAGAAAAGGTGAGTTAGCACATGATGACTTTCAGAAAGGCATACGATTTATGGCAGAAGTAATATTAGTGAATACGTCTTCTAATCCCTAGTTCTGTGCCTTATCTGTGATACAAGATTTTACAAAGGACACACACAGAGCAGAATCCTTTTAGGCAGTACATTTATTTAATGCATATCAATATCAACATATTTGCAAACATTGCATTTGATAATTGTTTTCTGTCTCACATCTAGTTAATGTCAATAGTTTCATAGAAAGAGGACTTTTGGAATTAGTCTTGCTCAGGCCATTACTAGTTTTAAGACATAAGGTAATAAGTCACTTTGGTCTCACATTCCTCAGTAGGTGGTCAGGTTATGTGACCTTTAAGGCCTCTTCCCGTCCTTACTCTTATTCTACAATACACATTTATATCATCTTCTGTGTCATTCCACATCTATGTGGAAAATGTATTATCATGCATAAGTTGAAAGGCAGAATTTGTGGTGAATGGTTTGGTTTTTTAACCATTCTTTACAACAGAGCCAGAATCAACCCTTGTGTCATTTTCCAGGTGTTAACTCCCACCAGTTCACAACCAAGTCCTCTCCCTGTGATACCACATAGCCTGGCATGGACAGGTGGGCATGTCCACCCCTTCTAGGGAGGAAACCCCACTGAAGTGCCAGAAAATACTTATTTGCTCAAATTCAGAGAAAATTTCTTTCATTTTCTCAATATTAAAATTATTTAGTGTACTGCATGAATATTCTCACATGGGAAGTCAGCAATTCTTTTGGTCTTACCAGTGTCCTCATTTAGGAAAAAGTTTGCAGTTTGGACTTTAATTTCTCCTCATTAACATTATTTTCTGGTAAGAAATCAAGAGTGTAGTGCAGTGGTCTCAGGACAGGATGATCAGATAAACCAATATGAGCTGAGACATTTCTGGTTTAATTAATAATATCTTCATGAAAATATTTTTAATTTTCCTTAGAGGCTTAAAGTCTTTAGCAAGTCACGGTGGGCAGATCAAGGTGCTGTGACGCGCTTCTAAAGAACACACTTGAGGGCAACAGGATTTTTGTTGCCTCTAATGAGTGGTTCTCAACCTACCTAGTCCCGCGACCCTTTAATACAGTTCCTCATGTTGTGGTCCCCAACCACAAAATTATTTTCATTGCTACTTCATAACTGTAATTTTGCTACTGTTATGTCTTAGGCGACCCCTGTGAAAGGGTCGTTCGACCCCCAAAGGGGTCGCGGCCCACAGGTTGAGAAGCGCTGCCCTAATCACATGTGCTCTGGTGCTGGGTGTTACCTGCAATGCATACTCATTTCAGTCTTCAAGTGCCTGATTATTAGGAATCCTCATGCTTGAAAAGCCGGCTCTGCTACTCCTCCAGAGTGAGGGAGGGCAATGGCACGTTTTGCAAATTTCAGTGATTTTGAAAGGAATAACGAAAAGGAGGTGGTGCTGCTTCAGGGGGCGGCTTCCTGGAACAAAAGGTTAACTCCGATTCTGCTGCAACTTGTACGTACAAATAGTAATGATGATCTATAGAAAAGCCGAAAACACAGCCGAGTGAAATGCTTCATTTTGAATCAGCAGCCTCTTTGAAAACATCCTCTGGTTGTTCAAAGGGTTGCATTGTACAAATCGGCGTTCAGGAGGCACGTCTGGCTGGTTCATTGTGTCCCTTACCAATTGTCAGCAAGTCTCTCTTGGGCTCCACCCAGACGAGCTTCCGTGTTCGCAGGTAGTTTCTTTGAGGACAAATGATTCAACTTTTCTCTCCATGTTTTATTTAAAAGAATTTAAAGCATAACCTAGCATTCAGTAGCTTCTCTATTATACTTACAGCTGCTTTCCACACCCCTGGCACCGGGAATGGATTTCCTTGCTTTTAATACCAGTCTTTTGTCTGTCTGGTATCACAACCTCATAAAAAAGATAATCCATCTTCACAGAGGATGCATGATTGTTAAAAAGAAACTACTTTTATCAGAGACTTCTGAGGAATGTACAACTGGTATATGTATAGGAATGTGACTGAAATACAACAAACCCTCCTGAGCATTTCACGCGCATGGTTGTGAATAGGTACTGAGCTATCTGACTGGCTTCAGTTACATCTTGTCAAACCTTAACCCCAGCCCACACTCACTTGTGAATAGTTTTAGAGCTCTTGAACCAGGAAAAAAGCTCTCCTTGCAAAAGAGAAAAATAGGGAGTGATACTTCCTCAGAGAGCTACAAATGGCAAAAGACATATATTAAACCTAGATTCAACTTGAGAGTCCTTTTTATAAACAGAGCCTTTAAAACCATATTGAAAAGGTAACGCTTTAATAAGTGTTGACTGTAGTCCAAAGTGACCTATCTCTATTAATAATACAACATCCTCTTTGTAGATTTTTTGAGTCATGGACTTTTCTGAACAAATAATATCTTAGATCTTTATGAGACTTAAATGTAAACAAATTGGTTTATAGGCACTTTCAAACAGCATGACATCATCATTACATTCAGATAATATAGATATTAAAATTCCTAATGATACATTTGTCGTTTAGGAAGGTTACGTCACTTGCATACAAGCACTGTTGCAGAGATGCTAGTTTTAGATCAATATAGATCTATGGATTTTTGGTTGTGTGTATAACCATGTATAAAGACTATATTTTTTGGGTTGCTTTATAGCTATGACTAAGTTTTGGCCAATGTGGTATTAGTATACATGTTATGTGCAGGGGTGTGACCATGTTTTCTCTCTTTACTTCTTTCTGAAAGTTCTAATGGGGTCCGGTGCTGGGAGCTTGAGCACGCAGTGCAGACATGGATGCTGACACGATGGAAGATAAAATAAGGAGAATTTACCTTTAACTAGTTTCCTTTCCACGAGAGAAAAAAAATTGTGTTTATGCCATATTATTTTTAATAGACATAAGAAGAAATAATCGAAAAGAGAAAAAGTGGAATTTAATCCCATATAATCCAAACCTAACCCATGTTCTTTATCATCAAAACTGCACAATCTCAGTGCACCTTCCATGAATCCGTATTGTAGATCTTTGGACTCCATTTGGCTCCAGACTGTTTAATGAAAGTTTCTTCAACGCTGTTGGAAAAATCATTGTTTTATTATAGTTTATGATATAATAAACTACATTATGATATGAACTCATATTTAAAATGCATGAAGTACTAAGGATTTTAAAGTACTTCTCAAGCATTAATTTTTATGTAAGTAAAAATATCCATATTATAAGTTTATAGAGCTGTAAATGAAGGTATTAAAATCTTTTACAAAAGTTATTGGAATTTGTGCAGAAAAAAAAAATAGGGAGTTAGGATAAGAAATGGAGAAGTTAGATCTGATTTCTTCTCCTATCACCAATCTGTCTTACTCACTTCCTTCCAGGGGATTCTTTTAGTAAAAATTCTATTTCCTTCAAACAGCTGGTAGGAGTCTTATCTTCTAATGATATACACCACATTAAAAAATGCTACTAATCTAAAAATTCGACTCTGAAGATAAGCATATGGTTTAGAAGATGAAAAATGCTGACTGTATGATTACATTCCTGTTTACTTGTATAATACATGATCATTAAGCCATCCATCATCCTTTCTGCGGACTTAGTTTTGAGGCTGGGTAAAAGGGACATGAGGTAAACAGAGAACCAATGACAGATAGTTGTTTTTGCCCCCTAATACTCTACTTGTTCCTTATTTTAAAGGTGATTATAGTGAAGTTTAGTGACTTGTCAGTTGGTCACAGAGTCATGGCTTACCTCTGGATTTTAAGACACTTAAAGTTTAGGGGTCTTTCTCCCACTTCATGCCGTTTCTTTTATTCTTCATATAATCTTTTGGGAAGAAAGAAGAACTGGTCTGAAACCCCAACCATGCCACTTATTAACTGAGTAATGATGAGGCAATTACTAAACTTCTCTTTCTAGTTATTGAAAGAATCCAATAAGTATCTCTACATTCAGGGGTGGGTGTCATGTTTAAATGAGATAGTGCACATAAAATACTTTGCACAGGGCCTGGCACATTGTAAGTGCTTGGTAATTTATTTGTTCATAAACTTGTTTAATAAATAATAGAAAATATAAAAACAATAGATCAGAGGAATGCTTGGTGAAGTTAAGTGCTTATTTTTCAAAACCAAAACAATTACTTCAGATTTTTCAATCAAGGGGGAAAGGCATATTGGGAAGAAAAGTGTCTAAGTGCAGGTAAATGAAGGAGCACTAAGTCTATTTAACAGAAGCACAAACTTGATTGCAATTTAGTTTATCAAGCAGAACAAGTGTGCAATTTTGATCTGCCATAGATAGGACAGAGTGAGCCAACACAATTTTCAAAAGGAATATGGTTTACATTTACTGTCAAATAAATTTATACACTAATGTCTTGTGTGGTTAAAATCTGTGAAACAACTTTGAATTCACGTATTTTTTGTATTTGTTGAGTACATGAAGGAATAAATGTTTGCAATATGGTTAAAGGCAGTCATTTTCTTCCTTAATATGAGCAATTCAAGGTTTTTTTGTTTTTTGTTTTTTAAAGAAATAAACACATAACATCCAAACATTCAAGTAACCTATGACCAGTTTAAGATGATGATTGAAACTCCTCATTAACATTAGCAAGGAATTTTCCGAAGTTCCATTGATGGAATTGCTGAATTCAGTTTCATTTTTCATGTAATGATAAGTCATTCTACCAATATTTATTGAGGGATTACAGGATTCAGGCTCTTTAAGAAAGCAATTCTTTTATAATGTGAGAGGAACTGAACATGATTTTTCTACCGTTTGGAGCTCATAGCCCAGAGAGGAAGATAGATATTAATTAATAACAATATTATAAAACTGTCTCTAACCACTATGCACAGAGGAGAGGTTTCTGGTGCTATGAAATATTATACATAAAGAATTTGACCTAAAAAGGGATGTCAGGGAAGGGACAGTTGAGCTGGGATCTGAAGTTGGAGTCAACTTGATGAAGCAAAACCACCTTTTGCAGAGACAGCATGGCTGGAGGGAGCGTGGCCAGTGTGGCTGAAGCAGGGAGAGGAAGAGTATGTGAGAGAAGAGGCTGGAGAGTCTCTGGGAGGGGACTATGAACAGAACTGAAAACTCTGGCAAGGATTACGTTTATAGCTAAGTGCATTGGTGATTCAATGAAATATTTCATGTCTTTAGTTGGGGTGGGGGCTGATTGCATAATCAGATAAGCCCTTTGTAAAGATCACCCTTCTGCAGTGTGGACAGTGGATTCACAGAGACCAGAGTGCTTTTTTAGTACTTCTAGTGAGAGATGTTGGAATCTCCTTCTTTCCCCAGATGGTTGATAACTTTTTATGGGCAAACTTCATTTATAATTTTGTATATTTTATAGTTGCTAGACTCAAATTATGTAGTAAATTAATATTTTCAGATTAAATGAAAGAAGGGTAAACTTATCAATTATTTAGATGACAGAATAATTAGGTTGATAACATTTAATGGAGCCATATGAACAGTCAAAGATGATTGTATAATTAGCAATTTTTAACAAACTCGGTTTTGAATCCTTAAAATAGAAAGGAGTTGAAATTCAGATAGTGGAAGTTGTCTCTTCATCTCAGTCACTGGACATGTGAATAAAAATAGGCAGTGGTTCATTTTTAACTTTTCCTACCAATGTTCTAAATCAGACCTACATGTTATCATGACTTCTATTTTTAGGGGAAAAAATCAGCAATCTAAGAAACAGATTGTGCCTATTATTTGGGATTTTTTTTTATTAACTTTATCAGCTCATATTGTGTTTTGAATTAAAATTAAGCAGTCCATTTATTTTATTTATCTGAGAAATATTCTTGTTTGCTAAGTTCCCCAAACTGTCTTTTTACAAACAAATTTGATGAGAAGTTAATACATAAAGGGAAATGATCTCATATACAGTGGAATTTTGGTTCTCAGACTTAATTTAGTTCGGAAGGCTGTTCAAGAAGAGATTTGTTTGAAAGCCAAATCATTTTTTCCCATTATAAATAATGTAAATTGAATTAATTAATTCCAGACCCCCAAATAATTCCTTGTTTTAACCTTTCTTATATGCAGTACATGTCTAATGTACTGTTTAATCTATAAACAAACACTTTTCTTAAATGTATGGAACCACCCCCTACTAGCCTTAAAGGAATGCCTTTCAGCACTCATTCCAGGTGTCTTTCAAGGGGTCATTATGCCACATCTTCACTCCTTCACACATCACTGCCTCAGAAATGCTGTCACCAGGAACTGCTTTTCATTTATCCAAATCAACAGTTTTTCTACCTCTTTAATGGCCTGTGATCACTGTTTCTTACACACCCTTAGCAACAGTAGCACTCTTGATGCCTCTTTGTGTTTTAAATTTGTGCTACTCTTTCATTTTGCCAGCAACAAAAACAAAACAAAACAAAACAAAAATATTCACAACACAAGTTTAGCAGTAAACTGACTCCCATTCTCTCCTTTGTTTTGTGGCCTGAGAGATGCTTTTTGTCATGCTGATGTATCAGCAAGAAAGGGTGGTCTGGTTGAGAACCTAAGTTTTGGTCAATGACCAAGACATTTTTCTGTGAATGACTTGGTCGAGAACCTAATTGTTTGAGTTGGTAGACTTTAGAGAACCAAGGTTTGACTGTAAATACTTAAGTGACTATCCTTTGAGAGTCCTTATAACATCCTTCAAAGGATGCTGGATGGTATCTAAATAATATCTGGGCAATTCCAAATACATACACTAAAATGATCCTTGGGTCAGATTAAAAAAAAACAAAATCCAAAGACATTTATCAGAAATATGCAAAAATATGATTTTTGAATTCAATAGATGCTTGTATCTTAAATTCTCTTTGAAAGTGACTCAAAATTGCATAATTGACATTAAGTACCCTGAAATAGTATGCATCAAGCCTCCCCCCTCAGCCTATAGGCTTTTGAATTCTAACAAGTATGATATATAGATCAATTAACATAACACACAATTATTTAAGAAACTTCAAGAAAAAATAATTGAAATGTCAGTAACCTTGGACATATTCACGTACATATTATTCCTCTGATAAAAATCATGGGTAGAACACAATCATTAAAAGATATTTGGAAGATAGTCTTTGAGACATTTTCTTTAATAATTTTGAAAAGTAAGCAAAGGCAACTCAATAGTTCTCAGCTTATTGATGTGTTATTTCTTCTTCTTCTTTTTTTTAAAAATTCTGCTTAACTATGCAGATGATGGCTCCAAGAGTTTCAAACATTTTATATTGTTTTCTAAGTTTAGTGGAGATCTTTCAGGGCATTAGCTTAAAAAAAAAAAAAAAAAAAAAGAATAAAAAGGCTCCTGCATGCTTCTAAACAATCTTCTACCAAGTTCCTCTGTCTGGTTGTCATTGGGTCTTCATTGCTTTTAAAGTTTCTCCTTCATTATCTTAGCCCATGTTTCTCCATGACTCTCTTTTTCTGTAGCAAACAATATTAAAATATCATAGTTCAGTGAATGCCTCCCAGTACCATGGATAGCTCTCATTACCCACATATTCCTGAATAATAAGATATAACTACCACTCTAATTAGCAACAAGAAAGAAAATGCTTTTCTGACAGAAAATCCAGTTTTTCTTTGAAAAGTTATTCAAATTACTTTCAAAGTTTCTCTCTTTCTTTTTCATTAAATGTGGAATGAAAGAGCTCAAAAGGTCATGACTTCTTGTTTTTTATTTATGTTTAAAAAATCCAGTGAAATATTGTTGTATTTCTTCTTGTGGGATATAGGAAATAATTTCAAAATGAATATCAGAGAGTTAAAGAACATAATGAAATAATTTAGAGTTTAGAAATTCTATTAAATTTAACTTCTTATTTTTATAATACATTTCATAGAATGTAGGTTAAACTGGTACAAACCAAGGTCCCCAAACATGGGCTGTAAAACGATAGACCTTTGCCTCTTTTTCATATTACCAACCAGAGATAAGCAGTCACTCATTCTCTCAATCCCCCTCCCATCTGGCAACCATCAAATGTTCTCTGTAGCTATGAGTCTGTTTCTGTTGTGCTTGTTTATTTAGTTTGTTTTTTAGATTCAGTTTTTGATAGATATGTATTTATTGCCATTTTATTGTTCATATTTTTTATATTTTCCTTCTTTTTCTTGAAGAAGACCCTTTAGCATTTCATGTAATAGTGGCTTGGTAATGATGAACTCATTTAGCCTTTTCTTTTCTGGGAAGTTCCTTATCAGTCCTTTGATTCTAAATGATAGCTTTGCTGGGTAGAGTAATCTTGTTGTAGGTCCTTGCTTTCCACCACTTTGAATATTTCTTGCCACTCCCTTCTGGCCTGCAAAGTTTCTGTTGAGAAATCATCTGACAGTCTTTTTTTTTTTTTTTTTTTTAATCCTCACTCGAGGACATTTTTTCATTTTTTGTTCAGATAGAGTGGGAGGGAGAGAGGGGAAGAGAGAGAGAGAGAGAAACATCGACGTGAAAGGGACACATCGAGTGGCTGCCACCCGCACAACCAACCAGGGCCGGGGACAAACTGTAACCGAGGTACATGCCCTTAGCGGGAACCGAACTTGGGTCTCTCCGGACCGTAGTCTGACGCTCTAACCGCTGAGCCAAACCGGCCAAGGCTCATCTGACAGTCTTATGGGAGCTCCCTTGTAGGTAACTAACCTCTTTTTGCTGCCTTTAAGATTCTCTTTATCTCTAACCTTTTGAATTTTAATATGATGTGTCTTGGTGTGGGCCGCTTTGGGTTCATCTTGTTTGGGACTCTCTGTACTTCCTGGACTTGCATATCTATTTCCTTCACCAGGTTATGGAAGTTTTCTGTCATTATTTTTTCAAATAGGTTTTTGATTTCTTGCTCTCTCTCTTCTGCCAGCACCCCATGATGTGAATGTTGGTATGCTTGAAGTTGTTCTAGAGGCTCCTTACACTATTTCTTTTCTTTTGGATTCTTTTTGCTGTTCTGATTGGGTGTTTTTGCTTCCTTATATTCCAAATTGCTGATGTGATTCTTGGCTTCATCTTCTCTATTGTTGATTCCCTATAAATTATTCTTCACTTTAATCAGTGTATCCTTCATTTCTGACTAGTTTTTTTGTATATTTTCCATGTTTTTACTTTATGGTATTGGAAATTCTAAGTTCATTGAGCATCCTTATAATCAGTGTTTTGAACTCTACATAGTAGATTACTTATCTCCATTTTGTTTAGTTCTTTCAGTGGAGTTTTGATCTGTTCTTTTATTTAGGACGTGTTTCTTTGTCTCCTCATTTTGGCAGCCTCCCTGTGTTTGTTTCTATGTATTAGGTAGAGCTGCTATGTCTCCCTGGCTTGGTAGAGTGGCCTAATGTAGTAGGTGTCCTGTAGGGTCCAGTGGCACAGCCTCCACATTCATCTGAGCTGGGCACTCCAGTTGTTCCCCCTTCTCATCTCCTCTCTCATGTGGGCTATGTACACACTCCTGTTGTAGTTGAGCCTGGATTGCCATTGGCACATTAGTGGGAGGGATTTACCCCCAGGCTGATCATCTTCAAGAACTGATTGTGACCACCGTGGAGAATCAGCTATGCAGGGGCCCACCCCATGAAGCAAGACTTACTTTAGCAGGTTTCTGGTGCCTGCTGAGTCTGCCCCTTGAGTGTGTCGCTTGTGGAGGTGTTTGGGTGGTGCTTTGACATAATCTGAAGCTGTCCACCAAGTGTGCTGGCTCTGGGGCCTCTCAAGAGGTGCAGGCCAAGGTCAGCCTCAACCTGTGTTTTGCCTAGAGTCACTTGGCATAAACTACAAAGCGATCTGCAGATGACGGCTTCTTGTGCTGGGCTTGAAGGTACCCAGGAGAGGCCAAGCTGCAAACTAAAGCCAGCTTTTGCTAGTGCTGGGCCTGGGGCCACTTAGTGAGAGGTACAGGGCACACTGAGGCCAGATGGTACTTGTTTGAGAGATTTTAGGAGAGTATGAAGCATGAGCCAAGACTGGCCATTCCTATGGCAAAGCCACTGAAAACAGCCTGGGTGGATCCAAAAGTTGGTGGGGCAGGGTCTTAGGGAATCACCAGAGAAGGGCAAAGAGTGTTAGCCAGGTTAATGGAGACTCAGATATGGCACCCACCTGCCAGCTCTGTGGGGGAAGGGCTCAGAAAAGGAACAATGGCCTCTGCCAGCACTTCTGGCTAAGAGAAAGCTGCCTCTCTAGCTCTTGCCCTGATGCAAGACACTTCAGTCACCGCCTCCCCCCGCCCCCTATATGTCCCTGGTGCCTTTCCAGCTGCTGCCCCAGTGCTGAAATTCAGAGGGAGTGAGTCTGTGAGTCTGACTAAGTTTGTGTGAGGACCAGTTTCCAGAGGAACTGCCTGGAACTCTAGCAGACCTCCATATCACTCAGCCACAATCCCACTGGTTTTCAGTCAGCCACAATCCCCACTGGTTTTTATGGCCAGAAGTTATGGGCACTTCTCTTCCTGACACTGAAATCCTGGGCTGGGTGGCCTGGTGTGGGGCTGGGACCCGTTACTCCTCAGAGGGACCTCTGCAGCTGAGACATCTCTCTGATTTTTATCTACCACACATGAGTGTGGGACAAGCCTATTCCCATCTCTGCTCATCCTACCTGTCTCGATGTAGCTTCTTCTTCTTCTTCTTTTTTTTTTTTTGGTACGTGTCCCTAGCGGGAACCGAACCCAGGACTCTCTGATCCTCAGGCCAACGCTCCAACCATTGAGCCAAACCGGCCAGGGCAATGTAGCTTCTTTATATCCTTAGTTATAGGACTTCCATTCAGCTAGATTTCAAGTGGTTCTGAAAGATTTTTTGTGTGTGTGTCTTTTAATAGAGCAATTTAAAAAAATATATGTTTTTCACTGATTTTAGACAGAGAGGAAGGGAGAGGGAGAGAGAGATAGAATCATCAATGAGAGAGAAACATCAATCAGCTGCTTCCTGCATGCTCCCTGCTGGGGATCAAGCCCACAACTTGGGCATGTGCCCTGACAGGGACTTGCATTGGTGATCTCTTGGTGCATGGGTCAATGCTCAACCACTAAGCCACACTGGCCAGGCTAGTTATAATTTTGATGTCTATTTTGTTTGTTGACCATCTTCTACAGTCAACTAGAATGGGCACTCTCTGGGGGCATTAATTTTTATTTTATGTTTGTTTCCCACAGCTGTAATAGTGCCTAGCACATAATGTGATCATCAATAAATACTCAATGACTAAATGAATGATGAATGAATGAATGAGTGATTGAGTAAATGAATCACAAAGCTAGAATGGTATTAACTTCAGTAGTCATTCTAGGAAAATTTGATTCATGCGTTGACATTTCTCAATGTTCTCTATCTTTACTTAGGCAATTATACTATGTTTCACCTTATGAAAACAACAAATTATATTGTATTTTATTTATGAAACCAAAATATCTAAGAAAAATAAAATCTGTAGTAAAGAATATTTTATATAGTTATGAATGCTTACCTTGCATAAAAGCCATACTTAGGTTAAAAATGTTTAAGCACTGATTTTAATCATTTCATCCACATTAAAAGCTCTTTAAATAATAAAATTATACTTTTGCAGTATTATTTCAATAGTAAAACTATTATTTATAGTTTTTTTACATAATGGAGAAAATTCTTAAGGCTAATAACAAAGCTCTACATTTCATGACTTCTTATAGGCTTATTTTTAATACAGTAAATATTGTTGAAATGATAGCTTCAGTCTCTGGCATCGTTCCGTATTAAAACATTCGCCATAGGAGCTAGTTATGGAACAGAACTTATTTTTGTATTAAATTGTGCCATGTAATGTTCTCCAGTGTATGTTATCAGAGTGTCAATTAATACCCAAGCAGTAGTTAAGCACCCAGATTAATGTTTCCAGCCCACGTGAAGTGATTCTGAAAATGCCTGTGGAGGTAATTGCAAACTTGTTTTAGGTACAAATGCACTGATTTAGTTATATAACCAGCAGAGCAAGTCTGAATGCCGCCTAAACAAGGTGTGGTTGAACAAATTGTTCTGAGCGTAATTGGCAAGAAGGTTTCAAAGTGATAATTAGGATGATAACAAATGATATCCCCAAGGGAGTGAACTGTTAGGTAGCATAGAATAAAATTGGAACTTTATTGCAGAATCTAAGGACATACCTAAAACAACCTCACAAAAATAAAAGTGGAATTTTAAGATTTTTTTGATGACCACATACTTATAAATTCCACTGAATTTATATAAATAAGAACGATCTCTTACACACCTTCAAATAACATTTTTTCAGGATAAAGATTTTTTTTCAATTGTGAATAAGCAGAGTAGTACTTGTGCTACTACTCTGTAGCACAAGTAGTAGTGAATGTGCTATTACAGACTATTCTCACGGAGAAGGTGAGTGCTGCTGCCACATAGACCAGGGACTCACCTGGCCTCCACTGACACGTTAGGATCTAGCATATAAACTTTCAGAGAGAGCAGCTAAAATTTCTGTTCTTACAGTGGTAACTCAAGCTCATCATAAAAATAACATGAATAAAAATCATCATAATAAAAATGATCATTTAGTAACTACTTACTATGGTTGGACATTGTGTTAACCAATTTAAATACATAACTTTTACACCATTGTTGAGAGTTGGGATTGTGCCATGTAATGCCATGAATATGGGAAAATGAGTCAAAATTAATAACAATAGCAAATAATAGAACACAAAATAACAAATAGTAGAGAGTGAATTAAAACTCGTCTATCTTATTGTAGAGTTCTTAATCTTAAGCATAACATTGTAGTGTCTAGTATGCAATGGTATCATTACAGGCAGGGTTGACATCCTTTATTGGCATCAGTCTGTTGTATTGTTTCAAAATTCTCTTGATCACATACCTCACATTCTCATAGATGTGAGTTGGGTCTGCTGCAGCCCATAGTTATTTAAAGGGCTGACTCTGACCACTGACACTTTCTCTTTTTTCATCATTCTGTATTTCCCAAACTTGATTTAAGGATGATGCAATACTGCTATGCTAAAGAATCAAGCTGCCGACAGTGTCCTTTAAAACAGTCCTTACATATCTTTAAAAACCATTTTCCATTACAGTTGACATTCAATATTATATTAGTTTCAGGTGTACAGCATAGCTTATAAAGCTTGTATTTCATTATCTATGATGAGATCCCATCGGCCCATTATCATGCTTGAAATGCTTACATAACTTTTTTGGGCATTAGCATTTCTAAATATCTTGGGCAAGTCATATAACTATTATACATTTAGTTTTCTTCTCCGTAAATGAGCATAATAGGACATCCTTCCACTGCTATGTTGAGAAAGAGTATTTCAAGATCACGGTACAGTGCTGGGGAGACCTGGGTGCTTCAGGTTACTGGGGAGGTGGGAACCACTTAAATAGTTTTTTACATAATAGGCACTTAATGAAAATAACTCTATTAAAGTAAAGTGTTATTTATAAAGGGCCACATTTATACTGGGCCAGAAACAATACTAATTGATACAAATAGTGAATAAAATAGACTTCTTTTCTGCATGTTTCTGCACATTATAACTAGACCAGGGATTGATGAGGGGTCGAAGGGCTGGGGACCTAACTGGATGCCCAGAGCTGAGGAAGACCTGTCTGAGAAGGGTTATGTTTGAGATGAGAAGGAATCAGACAGATGAAGAGTATAAGGCAAGAGGACTTAATGCCAAAGCGCTAATAGGAAGAGTTTGGCAAGTTGAAGGATTGGGAGAACAGCTGACAAAATGCACGCGCTAGTGGTAGATGGTAGTGAGAAAAGTATGTGGAGAGCTGATGTGGCCTAGGAGGGGTGGCAGGGGCACTGAATAGGAGCACAAAGGTGCCAAAGAAGAGTGGGAACAGGGCTTAAGACAGACCCAGGAAAACGATTTCTTTTCATGCGCGGTGCCTGTGGGGTCCTGTTGAGCTGTGGCCAGAGGACCGTCCGCAGGGAGGAGGCTGTACCAGCCTGCGCCTCCCAATCACCTACCCACCCCCTTCCCCGCCCTGGGCAGGCATGTCTGTTCCCACGTCACCAGAGCAGACACGGAGAACGCCGCTTTGCGCGGTGCTGTCTGCTGGGACAGTGCGCTCGCAGGCTGAGCCGCTGGGCGGCTGGTCTG
The DNA here is from genome assembly GCA_030848825.1 of Tadarida brasiliensis. NCBI lineage: Eukaryota > Metazoa > Chordata > Mammalia > Chiroptera > Molossidae > Tadarida > Tadarida brasiliensis. The sequence goes on along the minus strand of CM061260.1, from coordinate 86,175,916 downwards.
CTCTGGGCCTGCCGCCCTCCAAGGTGGCTTTGTTCCGTCGCTTTCGCCTTAAGTCTTTTCAAATGGATCAGCCAGGTGATGGAAGGTCATATTTGCAGCCTTTGCTGTTTAAAAGTGAAAGTAAACATGCCAATAGCTGGGGAAATAGCATTTTAAGTCATGTTTTAAACTGTGCATTGACTTAGAGGAACTTGGAAAATTGAGGTGATTAGGCAGAGCCGAATGGAAGCCCCTACCCAAGAAAGGCCTGCAGCTTTGAGTCTGTCATTCTGCTGACCTCTGCTAGCGACAGAATGAAAAATACTTGTTATTCTTTGTGCCTGAGTAACAAAGTGCTGTGACCCATGTGAGTACTGTGGTTTCTCCTTTATTTTCTGGCACAGGTGTGGGTGTTGGATAGGAAGGAAGGAAGGAGGGGGGAGAGAGGGAGGGAGAGAGGGACAGACAGAATAGATGTAAGGCGTGAGTATACTAAATCAGATCAAGCTAGTTGAACAAATTACAGATGTGGTGTTCTGTTTCCTAAGAGTCTGTGGGTCCTTGTTACTGTAACCAAACTGAACCCCAGAAATTAATTAGACATATAACGTTAATTAGAAGGCTGCCTAACTGCCAGAGGTGCCCATGAAACAGTGCTGGCTGACCACGGGTTTCAGCACTGACGCTGGCAGATGCGCTAGGCTGGAAGGCTGTACCCACATGACGAGGAAATACCTGTGAACTGGGAGGCATCGTTGTGTGTGCGTGCGCGTGTGTGTGTGCGTGTGTGTGTGCATGTGTGTGTGTGTGTGTGTGTTTTCCCCCAGAGCTTCTAGAATTGTCATATTTATACTCAGCCAAGTGGCAGCCTGCTTTGCGAAATCAGACACACCGGTTGCCTCAGACACACCACACAACACTGCGCTGTTTCATGGGCTGTTGTCTCTGGATGTGTTCAGAAATGCCACTGGGATATTCTGCATCAAATTCATTGCATGGGAGGAGTTACAAAGCTTCCTTGTTTTAATACCTCAGCCAAGTGTGTCAATCAAGAAAATGAAAAGTCCCACAGAAGCCCTGAACCAGACTTCTCTTTCCCTGACGTGATATTCAGATCTGACTGATGGGAAAATAGCAATGGTTTGTCGGAAAGTCTGAGAAAGGTGAGTTGTGCTGTGTTTTTGATTACAGAGTCAAAGTCCACAGATATTCAAATGACTGGAGAGATTGAAGTACCAGCGATGGCGGGAGCTGACTGAAGGTAGTTCCAACCCCAAGAGAAAGGGTAGCGTTAAGTGCCAAGGGTCAATACCTTAACAGACAACAGAGTCACTGCTATGCATTTATCTGTGGCATTTCGGTGGGATGTTCAGGGAATTGGTTAACAGTGAAGATAAACAGCATTGGCTTTCTGTTTACAATTCAAGGCATCTCCTTACTATCCTTCGTGCTGCTCGCTTTTCTAGAACATCTATGGCTACAATGTGCTTCAGATTTCTGAAACCAGAAACAAGTACTGCTTTCTCAAACTCTAGACATTTTTTCTCGTTTTTCTGATTTCTCCTCTGCCTACCTAAAATCATTATTCTCCCAGCATTCTCTGCACCTGCGTCTGCAGCCGAATGAGGCTGGAGAAAACCACACAGCCGTGCTGGCGCTTCTGTCTTTATCCATGCCTGCTACCCTTGTGGGCCCTTCGGGCTGCAGCCCAACCTCCTACATATGTCTGATCTGTTCACTCTCCACTCTCCTAGATGCATGAATGCATTTTCTTCTCCTCTCAAACCGGAGAAAACTTTTCTACCCCTTTTACTCGCAATTGATGATCTTGCTTGATTAATTGTTTAGAAAGTAGAATCAGTTAGGAAGGAGCTTCCACAAGCTCCGCTCTCCGCATCCCTTTTCTTGCATGTTTGTGCTACTGACTCTGACTGCAGCAGCTTTACGCTGGATGAATGTCCATGGTCCAGAGGTCAGTTTCTCCACTTGAGCTCTATATGCTCACTTGAGGACATTGCTGCTCTTATCCCACACTCTTCTGCATCATCCAGTTCCCCCTCTTTTACTGGATTATTTCTTCAACATACAAACATCCTGAAATGTCTCATAACTGGAGAATGGTTAAACGAACTGCAGTACATCCACACCATAGAACACTACTCAGAAATCGAATGGAACAAATTATTGGCACATTCAGCAACTTGGGTGGACACAGAGGTAATATGCTGAATGAAAAAAAGCCCATATCAAAAAGGTCACACACTGTATGATTCCTTTTATATAACTTTCTAGAAAAGATAAAATTATAGCCATGGAGAGCAAATTAGAGGTTGCCAGTGATTAGGAGAGGTAGCAGGGAGGAGGGAAACCGTGTCTATAGAGATGTATCACAAGGGAGATCTTTGTGGTGATGGAATAATTCTGTTTTAATTGTGGTGGTGGGCACATGAATCTACACGGTTGACAAAATGACTTAGAACTGTACACACACATTTTACCAAGATGAGTCTCCTGATTTGATATTGTGCAATAGTTATGTGAGATGTAAACATTGGGCAAAAGTGGGTAAAGAGTACAAGGACCTCTTTGTACTATCTTGGCAACTTTCTATGAATTTACAACCATTTCAAGATAAAAGTAAAAAAGAAAAAGTACACACAGTCAAATACAGCATATTTCAAATTTTTACATAACAAAGACCACCAAGTACATTAACTTGTACTGCCAGGTTAACTAACAAATTAACACAAGACAAAAAAACCCAAAATTAAAAAAATCAAAACAAACAAAAAACCCTCTCTTGATCTTGCACCCTTCTCAGTCTACCACTTCATTTCTTAGCGTTTCTTCATGGAAAACATAGACTGATTCACTTATGCTCTCTGTTTCCGAGTCCTTCTCCCCATTCTCTGTCAGACCTGCCCTAGTCAGTAGTTACTGCCCCCCGCTGCAGTGGCCTTGTTCTTATCAAAGCCACTACTGATTGTGTCGCTAAATTGAATGTCTAATTCCCTCTCCTCATGTTAATAAACCTACCAGAGCATTTGAGAAGGTGTATTACTTTCTCCTCCTTAAATACTTTTTAGAAAGTGTTTTCCAGGATATCATGCCCTCCTGGCTTTCATTCTTTCTCAACCAGTGTGGCTTGTTCTTCCTCATTTCTTAAACATATCATCATCGGTGTATAGTCCTGGGGCTCAGAGTTTAGACTACATCTCTTCTATGTCTGCACTCACTTCCATATTTAGATACCATCTCTGTACTAATAATTTCCTAAATTCTTATCGCCAGCCCCGACCTCTCAGTTCAAGTCTAGACTTATATACACAACAGCCTTCTTGACATCCCCCTCTGCACATCTGGCATGTGCCTCAGTGTTATCGCATCCCAAATCCGCCTCCGGTCTCACCTCTTCCAGTCTGTTCCTCCTGATGCTTTATCGATTTTGGTTAACAGCAATTCCATTTTCCAATCACAGGCTAAACACCTAGGAGACATCCTTGACACTTTCTCTGTTTCCTACACCATTAATAATATATCAGGAAATGCAGGAATGTCCATCTTAAAAAATGATGTAGAATATCCCCACCTCTTACCACTATTCCATCACCCCATACTGGTGAAGCCACCACCATCCCAATCCATATTATTTTAATAGCTTCCTGATTGATCTTCCTATCTTCTCCTTAATTTTTTGGAGTCTAGTCCAAATTTAGCATTCAGAAGGATCTCTTCGAAACATAAGCCATAACCTATAAAAGTTCTATGAACAGTCAAATGCAAGTCTGTCTAGGGACGTGTGCTTTTGTTTATCTTGGATAAATACCCAGGAGAGGCATGTCTGGGTCATGCCATAGGGGTATGTTTATTTTTTAGGAACTGCCAAACTGCTTTCTTAAGTGTGCATATCATTTAATATCCTTACCAACAGTGTATGAGAAATCTAGCTCTTTCACATTATGATCTGTAGTGATAGAAAGCAGGCCAGTGGCTGCCTGATGGGAGGGAAGGAGAGGGATGTGGGAAAGGAAGGATGGACTACAAATGAGTACTAACAACCTTTTGGGGATGATGGCTATGTCCATTATCTTGATTCTGGTCATGGTTTCACAGGTTTATACATATCTTAAAACTTATTAAATAGTATGCTTTAAATATATAGTTTATTGAATATAAATTATATTTCATAAAGTAGTTATAGTTATGGAAATAATAATAATGTTTTATATAGTTATGAAGACTATTACATGAGGTAATACATGTATTAAGGATGAGCCTGGCTTATGTTAAGTGTTCAGTAAATGGTGACTATTATAACTTTATTATTGGTAATAAAAGAACTAATTTTGCACCTTGTTACTCTGTAGATACATGGCATTAATTCAGAGTAGGAGAGGAAAATAATCTTTTTCCAAGTATACTTGTTATAATTGTACTTTTAAGGAAAATGCTTGACCTTTCTTAATATATATGTTGTCCCCAAATATTTCCTCCAATATGAATGGAAATTTAACCCATTGAAAAGAAAACATGAAATTAGAGTAATTTTTATAGAACATGATGAATGTGAATATAACTCCCTTGTCCATTCCTATTCGGTCCCCCAGGTTAGAATCTTGGGAAATTACCAGAGTATGAAGCAATGGCTACAAAGCAGAGTGAAATCAGGTGGCCAGCTTTGATTTTTCTTTTCTTTTCTGTTTTTAAAAATTAATTTGTTTTTGTTACAGATGTTTCTCCTTTTTCCCCCATTGACACCCTCCTCCCGCTTTGATTTTTCTTAATAGGGAATTCTGTACTGAATCACTGCTGTACAAAAACAAACAAACAAACAAACAAACAAACAAACAAACAAACAAACAGGCCTTTATTTTCCTGCTCTGATGTTCTGCTCTCAGTGCTTACCGTAGATTTCATTTTCATCTCATGATTCAGAAGACGCTCTGATTCAGTTATTTTTGGCACTACGGGTTTGCGTTCCAAGGAAATGCATTCTTGGCCTCTGTGTTTGCCATGTTGCTCCATTAAAAAAAAAAAACATTGTTCATTTAAGAAAAAAATTTTTAAAAAAGCAATAGCAATAAAAATCAAGAATGACTTCTTCTGAACTCTCCCTCAGCAGCTGGATCATATGATACCATTTTTAATTGAAGTAAATGTGTTAAAAATAATAAACTTGCTCTGGGGGAGTGGAGAAAAATACAATTAGACTTCACATGATAGAAATGAAACATTATTAAGGCTGCTGATTTTCAGAGAAGAAAATGGTACTTTTTTCCTTAAAATTTGTATTCCAATTTTTAAATAATTAGATATCTAGTTAAATTTCTTTACTCTCCTTTTTGGGTTTATGAATGAAACAAGGAAAACATACAGAGCACACAGTCCTTAAACTGACTATAATAATGGCTGCTGAATTTATTAAAAAGCTTTGCTATAGTGTGGTTTCTTAAGGATTTTTTTCCCCTGCAATATGACAATATTTTCCTATGAAAAAAACTTGACTTCCACTATTAATTGTATTTTGGCAAATTTTTATGAAGGGTGTCTGCCTATTGTTGTTGGTTTGTGTGTGTGTGTGGCTAATTTCTATGTCTAGGCAAGATCCTTTGTAATTTAACCATTTCAAAGATATATAGTTTACCTCGCACGATATTTGTGGTTATTGCTGTTTTTAATTCTCCAGATACTTACAGGATATTTTGTAGGTGTTAACTGCAAGAGCTTTTGGCTGCGAGAGCCAGAGTTGTAAAACTTCAACCTCCTCTATTTAGTTGCCAAGAGATAAATCTAGTTAACGCTACACAATACCATAGAGAGGAGCTGTTAAGAGCACGGTTATCACACAGAAAACACAAATTCGAGCATCCTTATCTAAAACACATGAGATGTTTTCTCTTTGCCTGAGAACATGGCCAATGTGGTGAAAGTGGTTGGCCATACGACATAGTGAGCAATCTTTATTGGCCTATTTGAGATTAAAACAGTGAATATAAATGATGGATTCCTATCTTACCCTTGCAGTTTGCATACATCATAGCAGTAAGAAAGGCTAAGAGAATTATTGTTCAAGGGCACATATTTTGCTGTGCAGCAATTCAGTGCTCACATTTCAGCTCATACTTTGTAGTGAACAATATTGAGATCAAATTGCAAATATCTTGCAATGAATTTGCACTTACAGTATTATTATCTAAGTTATCTTTGCTTTTGGAGAAATAACAGCAATTCTTGGGCTCATCTACTTTATTACAGGCACATTTTTTGAGGGCAATAGAAACAAACATAGGTTAGTGGTGTCTACACATTTTTGGTTGTCCTCCTTGTAGCTTTAATTTCTTTGGGAAGTAGAAAGTATGGGCAATACCCAGGTCAGGCTTTTAGCATCCTTTATTCATTTTACCTTCAAACTTTGCATATGCTGTTACTTTGCTACTCTCTATGGTAGTGCTGATTCTTGTTGATACTCAAATTACTTTAAGGTATTCTGCAGTTTCTATTCATTGTGGAATGATGTTAATTATCTTGATATATTTTTTGATGATGGTGGTGAGGGAAGAAGGTCTATAATTTGTCAAAGAAAATAAAACCAGATTTTATTGTTTTAAAATAAAATTTCAAATTGTAGTTCTATTATGTAGCAGAGACTTTTTGTTTGTTTATTTGTTTTTGTTTTTTTTGTACAGAGAGATGTTTTCTATTTCTTCTAGCATAAAATACCTTAAGGGAAGGGACTAGTTCATTTCATCTTTGTATTCCTAGAGCTAGACATAAAAGGTATCAATCTATGCTTATTGATTCAAAGGAAGAAAGAAAGGAAGGATACTAGTAATTTTACTATTGGCTTCTAAAATCAATTGGCCTCCTCTGGTCTTAAATTTGAGAACTGCATTCTGCTTTTTGTGAAAAGTATAAATAATAGGTCTGAGGGACAAGTCTTTGGCAAGGACAATTCTATCTCTTTTTCCCCCAGTATTCACTGGAAAAGAACTGTGTGTTAGACCTAATGCTGATTCACCATGTGATTTGCTTTGGCCAGTGAAAGTGAACAGAAGTGACATGTATCACATCTCAGACTGTCCGCTTCTCCCCTTGTCCTCTGTCATGCTAGCCAGTGATGTTTTATATGATGGAGCCCAGGTGTCTAAATGAAAATAACATTGACCTGAGATCCTCACTAACCTATCACAGACTTATTGTGAGAAACAATTATTTTTAAGTCATTAAGCTATATATTTTGTTACTAATAATTAAGTTCTAATCATTGCTCCCATTTACCTTATTTTTTTGCCATTCATTTTGCAACCCTATTTTTACATTTAATAGTCTAGGGGTTTTCCTATGGCCAAGAAGTGCTATTATAAAATGCATTTTCTTATGATTTCACAACACATGCTATTGACAAAAATTTGAAAGTTACAGAGCCCAAATTTATAAATTTAGAATTCCACTTTTCAAAGATAAACACTGTTAAAATTTATGCATTTGTTTTGAGCCTTATTTCTAAAAGCATTATTAAATAACTGTTTTTATGTGTATACGCCTACATATTTTTCTACATAATTTTAAAACTAAATAATGGAAGTCAATAGAACAGTCGCATACATTAAATTCTAACTTTAGGGACAATATTTTTCTCCGAAGAATACCTCAGGCTCCTGTGTTGAATAATAGCTATATCATATATTTAGGAAGAATGATGTAGAATGACGGTGTATTATAGTTTGTAATTTGCTGCGTTTTGTTTCTCTTATAGCGGCATTTCCGTAAAAGTGAAACTTGTGCTTATAAAGCCCTTGGTGTGTGTCAGCGCCTTTGCATTTCTCTCATAAGTCCTGCAGCAGACCTGTGCCAGAGTCGGCGGCTGGCACTTCATTTCCGAATGTGAAGATGTGATCTGACAAGTCCGGTAACTGGTACTGAGGACATCTAACTGAAAGCCCAATGCTGTTCTATTCATTTTATTTGTCCTGACAGTATAGGATTTTCCTTAAGAGAAGTTAACAATTTTCACTTGTCTCTATAGAGAATGATAGACATAAAAACTAGGATACCACTTATTCCAGCACTTTACATAGAGAGATGCTCACTGTACATCCCTACCCTTCCAGCTGAGTGGGTACCGAGAAGGGGCCTAAATCTCAGTATACCTCCTACAGTGTGCCTGCACCAGGATAGTCATACCTGAGACACTTAATGAATGTAAGAAATAGAGTTATTCTATGTGGCTCAAAGGCCTTTGGAATTGGTGGAGGCACTGGACTGGGAATCAGGTTTTATTTCTAGATCCACTGAGCTCTTAATGAATCTCGAGGTAGTCTTTTAGTCTTTCTGTTTCCATAGTTTCAAGGGTAGAATGGAGATAATGGTAAATCTCTGTCAAGTTTTTTCAAAATATTTTTTGAAAATACACACACACACACACACACACACACACACACACACACATATTTAGAGATAAGCGCAATGATTGGCAAATAGTTCCCACTTGATAAATGGTAGATAGTATAATTTGTAAGCAAGCCTCCCATTTTCAAACCACAAGTGGTTCTTCTGTTCTCTAGTGTTGGAAAGTTGAGTTCAGATATGGGACAGACAGCTTCTTTGTTTTGGGAAAAATCACTCTATGGTCAAAGATAAAGGAAAAAAATCACAATTTAAAAAAATGGAAATGGTTACTACTCTATAGTAACAAATTAAAAGTTTATCTTTGTGGGCAGAATTTAATCCCTAGGGATCGTTTCTTCTGGGGAAAATGTTTCCTTTTAAAATAGGTGTTTAGACAAAATCGTCTTGAAAAAATCTTTTCTAAAGCAGTTTCAGAACAGTGGTTGAGAGAGAAGATTCTAAAATCATTCTCCTGGGGCGTGAGTCATAGAATCCTCATTAATGGACTGTGACTTTGGCCAAGCTACACCTGTCTGTATCTGCAGGTGTAACAACTGAATCCGTCTCACAGCGTTGTCAGAGTGGATGTCTGGAGATGGCAGCCAGGATATGGGGACGTATAATCACATCGTGTAATTAGAGAGACCCTAAAGGGCACCATTTGCTATTTTAAAGCTTATTCTGGCTGTCAAAGAACTCTTTGAGATGGTATTTAAGGATATATTGCCCAGGCTACAAAAATGATATCTAAATGTTAAATTCTGATAAATTTTCTTAATCACTTTAGGGAAAGCCAATTTTTATAGTTTAAGGATAGGGAAAAATGCATTCATATTGTGGAGAATTTAGGGAAGAAGTTAATCCTCAGGTAGCAATGGGAGCAAGCCTCAGATGGGCGTAAGGGGGGATTTACAGTTGGCCATGGATCCTAAGGAGAGAGAGACATACTTCTGTGCACTTCCCCTGGGGAAGGTACACACGGTGGCACCATGTCTAAGAGTAATGCTACTGAGAAAGAAATGCCTGAGGGAGGTTTTATTTTTTATTTATTTTTTTATTAATCCTCACTCGAGGATGTTTTTCCATTGATTTTTAGATAAAGTGGAAGGGAGGGAGGGAGGAGAGTGAGAGAGAGAGAGAGAGAGAGACTGATGTGAGAGAGAGACACTGATGTGAGAGAGAGACACTGATGTGAGAGGTACACATTGATTGATTGCTTCCTGCACAATCCTGACCTGGGCCAGGGATCGAACCTGCAACCCAGGTATGTGCCCTTGACTGGGAATTGAAACCATGAACCTTTGGACTGAGGACCAATGCTCTAACTGTTGATCTAAACCAGCCAGGGCCTAAGGGAGGTTTAAATTTTAATTTTTTAATTTATTGATTTCATAGAGTGAGAGAGGAAAGGGGAGGGCAGAGAGAGAGAGAAGAACGTTGATTTGTTGTTCCACTTATTTATGCACTCATTGGTTGATTTTTGTATGTGCCCTAGCCAGAGATTGAACCTGCAACCTTGGAGTGTCCGGATGATGCTCTAACCAACGGAGCTGCCTGGCCAGGGCCGAAGGGAGATTTCTAAGGCTGAGGATCTGAGGATGCCACAGTTTGGTTTAAGTTTAAGTCCTAAGCTTTCTAATGCCTTTGTGTTATTATCAAGCCTCTGGAAAGTTCTTACATGTGCTGTAGCCTGGTCATCTGCGACTCTGGAGAATTAAAGAAGGGCTAGTGCCAGTGTGAGGGACAATGTGGCACAGGAAGGTAACATTGTCAGTGCGTTTCAATCTCAAGAAAACAGGAGGAGGTGTGCCGAAGACGGGGTGTTCACAAGCCTGGCAGCTGGCTAAGATGTTTGCATGAAATATCGTGAGTCTAAGGAACATATAAGTGTGCCTCAGATACCCTCAAGAACGTTTAGGGATTGGAATCTAGTAGAAGGTTGGAAATCTGATTGAAGATGAAGCTATTGTGATTTGGAAATTAAAGGCAAACGTGAGCTTGTACACTGGTGACGTCTGGAATGTTCAACACCGCCACCCTTACCCCACTGCCACCAGCAGGTAAACTGGCCCCACACATCTGTGATAAAAAATTAAACTTTATTTTTATATTAAACTCTTTCAGCACAAACATCAGAGTAATCGGCTGAAACTGCATCCATCTGAGAATCTCCTGGTTATTTCTGTGATTGTCTTTCTCAGGTTTCTGACCCTCCTGACTTCCCTCAGTGCTTCTGCCTTCGGTCTGGCCGTGGCCTCTCCTGCCTCCTCTCCGCTGCTCTGGAGGTCGCCGTAGCTATCTCCCAACGTGCGATGTGTTTTCTTACTCCCCAGAGCACAAGCAAGACAGGCTGTGACTTCGTAGATATTATTAAGTGTTACAAGTACAAATTTAAGGTCAGAGAGGCCATCACTGATGTTCTATTCAGAAGTTAGGGAAGAAACATGCTAAACTAGCCAATGTCAATTACAACGTGGAGTCCAGGTTGAAATAAAATCTCATTTGCTTGATACTTGCATGTTGTGTTACTCTTACAATCCTCAGACTCTCAAAACCTGAAACCCAGCTTCGCCCCAGCCCCACAACAATGGGATTCTTCAAAACCATCACATCTCGGCTGTCCAGGTCCCAGTCCTGTCCTCAGTCTCTTACCCCTGCCCTCCTAATTCAAGAGAAGATAGAAGTTTTTTTCATGCTATAGCTTGCTTACTGTCTTGTCTCGGGATTAAATATGTTTTTACATGATGGCTACTGAGAGAGAGTGTCCACTCCCTTCAGAGGGAAAGCCTGGGAACATGGCTGGAAAACACAGTCACAGCAGTGGAAGGTGTGTTGCCAACAGTCTGGCCTGTTAATTCTCAAAGAATATCACAGGGAGGACACCAAAGACCAGGTACTGGTTGCTGCACGTACTTAAGCTCCTTCTCAAAGTCCATCCTCCATTGTGAAATAGAGAGAGGGTCAGTTCTGCCCGCCCAATTAATTAGTACTATGGTCTCAGGGAAAAAGGCAAAACATACATATATATCAAAAATTGAATATTGTTTCTCTTACTCTTTTGTAGCTTAGTGTTGTGAAGCATTACTTAGCTTTCATGTAACTTCTCACAGAGGACTCCCCAGATAGTCCTGTTCTATAGAAAGGAAAGCTTGGTCTAGAGACAAATTCCAATTTCTGTCCAAAAAGACAAAAATTACAACCAATCCCTCAAATGGTAGATTTCCTGTTTAAAATGTTAGGAGCTAGACTTTGCCAAGTGGGCTTGGTCCCAATATGTTTAAAAAAATAGCTGGTTTCTACATGGGCACCGGCCAATTTCTATTTCTATAAGATAAAAAACGTGTAAGATCCACAGTGTTCCACAGTTGGAATAAAATCACATTCTTACCTCATTTAATTGTGTGTTCTTCAGTAGATCAAGACAGATGATTTATGTTACGTTAATGTACATTTCTGTAAGAGATACTTAAACACCCTTGGTCTCTACGAGGATTCTTTAACTCAGGAATTTAGAAATGCTAAAAATGTTTCATTGAGAATGCCTTTCTCAAATCTTGGAACGGGAACCTCTATTTCTGCCTCACCAGTATCTAGTAATAATTCCAAATCAGTGTGATTACGGGGACAGTCTTGATTCTGGGCCAGTCTGGTGTCCTTTTTTGCATTGCTTCAGTTCTAATAATCAGTTTTATTGTGTCTTTCAAATACTATCTCCCAATACTCTGGGCTGGGATGTCTTCTGTAAAAGCCTTAGTACTGATGGCAGGTATTTCTGGGCCTTTTCACTTGCAAATATTCAAAGAGTATTTTATGAAAGCTCTGCAAACATATTTGTACAGTCTGTTTTGTGCCCATGTGCACTGATGAATGATTATGTACAGAGGTTAAGTGTTTCTACCTTAAAGCCAAATTGTCTGGACTTATATGCTGACTGTACTTACAAGCTATATGACCTTGCAAGGTTACTTAACATTTCTGTCTCAGTTTCCTCACCTGTAAAATGATAATAATAGTATTTACCTCTAGGCATATTATGAGGATTAAAGAGGTGTGTGTGTGTGTGTGTGTGTGTAAAATATTGTATGCATTGAAGAAATGTTATCATTTAAAATTTTTACTACAAAATGGTTTTCCTATATACTGAATAAAATATTGGTTGCTGGCTTTATTTCTACATGTCACTTCAACTCTACATCTACCTTTAATTTGGGTGTTCTGTCCTGCCTCTTTGCACTGGAGGCCATCACTGATGTTCTGTTCAGAAGTTAGGGAAGAAACATGCTAAACTAGCCAATGTCAATTACAACGTGGAGCCCAGGTTGAAATAAAATCTCATTTGCTTGATACTGTGATGACATCAAACACTGCTCCGTCCACCCACAGGGTTGTAGCAGTTCCAAGGAAATCATTCCCTAGTTAGTTCATGTCTAGTAACCTGTGTGCTCGAACTGCACTTGGCGGCCGGGAGCACCGCCTTTTCACTAGTAAGTTCTGGTAAGGTACTAATTTTGAACCTCTATTTTTTTGAGAAACAATAAATTACAAAAATCAAAATTGTGCCATAAAATATGGAAAAATTAAAGTCTTTACACAAGTCTTCCATTTCAGACCACTCATGAACTATGACATGTGTAACTTCCTGCAATTATGCTGTGCATTCTAGACCACCGTTTCTAATTATAGTATTTGGCAGCTTTTTATCTCTTTGGTATTAACCAAATTATAAGAAAAAGATAAGAGTAAATATAATTTCTAATTGACCTTATTTCATGGGATATGGTTTTGGTACTAAGTTTTGAGGTACAATTTTAGAGGAAAGGAGTACTGTTCAAATGCTGTAACAATCTTAGGAGAAAGTCGTTTTTGTGAGTATCATACCTGATGACAGTGATGTGTTGTCATTCCTATAGAAACAGCCAGGGGGCAGTATGTGTAAAGGCATATGCCTTGAACCACCTGAGTTCAAATCTGCCCTTGCTGCTTACTAGTTGTGTGGCTTTAGTCTTTTCACTTAACCTCTCTCTTCCCCATGTTTTGGCTAAAAAGTGATATAAGAATAATAATAATATGTAACTTAGAGCATTATTTTGAAGGGTAGAAGAGTTAATATATGTGAAATGTAGTAAAGTATCTGCCATATGGTAAGTGCTGGATAATAGCCAGTGCTCTTGCCAATAACTTCCATCAAAGATTATCATGTCTGAGTTGACTTGTTCATATAGTACCTCAAAATAGTAATAGTCATCTTTAATTTCTTTCTTTCCCCTCATATCTAGTCAGTAATTAAGGTTATTGATTTTTAAAAATAATCCTTCTGAAATATTCCATTTATTTTCATTCTATGGACACTAACCTATTTTAGTCCCTTATTATATCTTCGTCAGACTAATGCACTGGTTTTTCATTTGATTTCCATGTCTTCAGGCTTTCTCCACTTCACTGTATCCTAAGCCTCATCACCAGATCAATCTTCCTAAAAGTCAGACTGAGTCCGACACTGTTCAGCTTTGAATCTTTAGTGGTGCTCTATTTCTCACAGTATAAAATTCAGACCCTTAATCTTTACATCCGAGCTCCTTGGGTGTAGCTAGCCTCGACCGTGACAAACTTTCCATTGTGCAGGTCTGCTCAATATTCCTATAACTGGTTTTCCTTTGTTTATGTTGCAAGTTTATTATTTTCTCTCTTTGCTTTGGAATATTCTCTTCATTTCTTGTCATATGAAGTTCAATTTTCTCTGTAAAAATCAAGACAAATTCTACATGTTTTGAAGAAAAGGAAATATTGCTCGTAGTTCTCCAATACAAAGCTATGCATAAATCATTGCTCAATAAGTATACACCAAAGGAATATTCTCCATCTTACATTTGGTGAAGTGTTCCTTTTTGAAGGAAGGCGAACTTTCAAATTGTCTTAAATTGCCACATGAACTGATTGAAGACGACTTCTTTCAGAACTGCTCAAACGACTACTCTATTATATTAACTTCAGATATGCAGTTTTTACGATATTTTGGGATGCTGCTTTTAAAATCTATTAAAATTTATTTATTAAATAATTAATTAATTAATAATATGTTTCTATTATATACCGGTATTATCTCATTTAGTTCTTACAGAAACCCTGCAAATAAAGACAATCTTTATTATAATCCTTATTTATGTAACCTGCTTTTATACTTTCACAGTGTCTGTCAGCCTGTATACATAAATTGGAAGTCTTTGACTCCCAAACCATAGTGCTTTGAGCTAATAAGTGCCAACAGCGACTAATTTTCCAGTAATGATGGTTTTGGGATTTACTTCCCAAGAGCTGACTAGGAAACTTAGTTGGGAGAAAGTATTAGTCTGGAAAAAGGAGAAACCACTCTGGAACTATCTGTAGCCCCATGTCTGGTTTCTGATCTTCAGAAAGTTCAGTGTATGATCAATTTTAGAACATGATCAAGATTCAGCACAGAAATGTAAGGAGTTTTTAAGTAGCAAGCATGATATGAACAGACGGCAGGTAACATACAGGTGGCACAGATTTCTCAAGGTAGAACAATGTTCCCTTGGAGATGATTCTCTAATAACGGAGGAAACAAGAGGTACCAACATCCTAAGTTGATCTGTGGAATAACCTCAAACAAACAAACTCTCTTATCAACAGAGTGTATGTGTGCAAACTCATGGAATGTTGCTCACAAAAATAAGATATATGTAGCTTGACAACTGCCACAGATTTGAAACAGAATCTCTTTTATACAAATCAGAACCACCACCTCTGCTCGAGGAGAAATTTCAAGCACCTGTCATGGCCTAGATCTTTCTTAAAAGGCAGAGTGTGTGTGTATTTGTTTGTAGAAAGAACCCTTCTAACTTTTCCTTCTCTATCACTGTATGAATATATATTATTTCTGTTTTATTAAAACTCCAACTATATGTTGTGTCAAATTTTTACTTCCTTGTCAAAAATCTGTAGTTTAGTTGACATAACCTATGTTGTCCAGATGGATTTGTGTGTGTGTGTGTGTGTGTGTTTATGAGTGTGTGTATGTGTGTTTAAATTCTGAGTATAGACTTATAGATACAAAATAATTTTTTATTTCCTTAGAAACACAAGAAATAATAATTCTTATGTTAGAAATTTAATCTTCATTTTATACTTTTGGGTGGATTATTTTCTTCCTCCAAATTGTCAGCTTAGTATAATACTATTTTTTTATTTTATGAGTTTAAGATATACATTGAATAACAAGGTGTCTGATGTGTTAAATGGAGTACAATTAAAAATGTTGAGTAAATTGAGTATGTACATATGCATAATTATTTTTTAAATAACGTATGTCTTTTACGTCACCTCAGAGCACTTTATAGTTGCTAATACACAATTTAGATATGATTCATAAGGCACAGATGTGCCAAGGAGCAGTGGCATTCAGTGTGCCCTTTTGGGTGGGCTAGCCTGAGCAGATGGACCTTTATTCTGCATCAAAGGTCAATTGATTTGTGCCTGTGCCAATTCAGTTTGGAAAAGAAGTTTCAAATTCTGTATCTCTGAGTGGCTCATCACCTATTTTCTGAAAATTCAAATTTAACTGTAGTTGTTTCCATTTCTTCACAGAAAGTCCTGGTGTCCAAACCTAAAGCCTAAAAAATATTTGATCTTCTTTGCCTGAAATTTGGCATTTGAGATTCTCATGCTGACCTTGGTCCATCATTTCAGCCTGAACTTTTATTTTATCTTTTCAAAAATCCCACCACTCCTCTAAAATGAGTCTCCCAATCAAGCAGCAAATTCATGAAATCCTCTGACTCTGAAATGGCGTTCTCTTTGCTATGTAACAGGAGTTCTTTCTCTTATGTTCTATGTGACTCGCCTCTTGTACACAAAGCTTTCTTTGATCATTCTGGCTAACAAGATAATTTCTTTTTCTAAACTCCTTTGATCCTTGCTGTATAGTTCATTAATTTAACTTTTAATATTTAAAAAATGATGTTAGTTCTCATTTATGCAACTGTTCTGTCTCTAGATATGATATGTTAAAATTAGGACTACTGTAATTTCTATACTAGACAAGAAGGAATGTGCTATGGCTCAGCAAGCATTAGAATGAAGACGGTTTCCTGGCTTAATAGAAGACAAGACAGAGAGCCTGGGGCTTTGGCCTTTTACTATCAGTTGCTGCTCTTCCAGAGGACTCATTAGCAGCTAAACCTCCAGGTGTGTCTTTCTAAGTAATTAGAGGGGTAGCAGGGAGTTGTTCCTTGTCTTATGATGCTTGGCTACAAACTGAGTTGGAAACCAAGGTGAACACATCCTTATAGGACTGGACCAGTCATTTGGTCTCACCTAATTTACCACTTCTAATATCTCATTAGTATAGAATATATATATATCAATACGAAAGTCAAGTTCTACTAAATGGTTTTGTTCATACTGAAAGCTTTTCGGGTCTATTGTACTTATATAACTGAAGGTGATGCCAACAAAATTAGGGTGACTTCTAGGCCCAGGGAGGAACACTTGGGGAGATCTATGAGTTCCTTTTAGAAAAGGGATAATAGTGGGCTCTAGGCCTATTTAGATAGCATAAAACAAAGTAATTTGGTAAAAACTTGGTGGTGACAGATTATGTAGTTTTATGGGAAATGCCATCATATTTATAGACTTGAAATTTCTTCAGAATACCTTTGGTGTATTTTAAAGATTTAAGAATTTGCAGATACTTTAGATAAAGGACTTTCTATAGATACATCTTGGTGTAGGAAATATGTATGATTAATTAGTTTTTGTTTGTTTATTCCAATGAAGTTATTTTCCATTGATGAAAACTGCATTTTTATCTAGTCCTGCTATCTACACTTTATGTAACACTGTGACCCTAAGTGTTTGGTGGCTTTATCCCAGACAAGAGGAAGTATATTCTTACAAATTGATAGCATTTTTTTCTTTTGAGGCTAAAAGAGAGTGCTGTAGAAAACCCACCCCAAATTAGTTGGTCATAGCTGGAAAAGTCAGAGAGGAGGCCAGTGTCTTTGCAAGGTGAATGCACTGCTGACAGAGATTATCCACTCCCCTCGTGGCTTGGTTTACCTCCCCGAGTAATAGAGTGAATGCTTTTGGAGACACTCTATCCTTAGACCAATGATACAGATGGAATTCTTTAAAAATACTGTATTTTAGGCAATGTTTTTATTGCAGTTAATGAGCAGAGTGTGACATTTCATGAGCTGATACTAACATATGAAATAGTTTCTTTAAGGAAATATTGCATGTTCTCTGTGTCCTTAGGAATCATAAAGTTTATGAAATCTCTCATGAGCCAGAAAAGTAGAGATCATTTAAAGTTGACATTTTCTTTCTTTTTCTCTGAAGCTATGCAATGGAATTGCAGCATCTTGAGAGAATTAAGCATTAAAATAGACTACTTCTACATAGTAGTGAAATCTAGCCTATTTTATGTTATCCTAGAAACACTGACATTAAAGGGATTATAAAGTTATCTTGTTCAACTATCATCGCCTGCTTGGTCTTCTCTATATCACCTTTGACAAGTTAAAGTCCTATTTCTGCTTGAACTCACCCTGGTGATGAGAAAGCTTTTTGCCTTGAGGCAGCCTCTTTCATTTGTGAATATCTATGACTATTACAAAAGCCTTCTATATATAGTCTTGAAATCTGTTTTTTTCCTTCTTTTTTGTATTTCAATCCTTTTGTCCTAGCAAGTCCCTCTAAACAAGTTGTACATTTTTTTCAGTATGACAGCATTTCAGAAGTCTGAAGACAATGAACAGATTCTTCTTAGGCCCCTCTTTTCATGGCAGTTCCTTTAAGTTCTTCAAAACTGACATCACTTCCAGGTCCTTAATTAATTTATTCATTCTTCTCTAGAGAGATCCTGAGTTTTCAATATTCCTCTTCAATTGTCATTCCCCAATTTTTTTACAGATTCCAAGATTGGTCTCATTTATGTAGAACACAATGTGATTTTTCACTCAGTTATTATGGGTTTTTTTTTTCTGTGCATTTGTGCAACTTAACATTGTTCTACCCATTGAGTGGTCTCATTACATTGCTGATTATATTTGATGTTCACTGTAACTCCCTAATATTTTGCAAGACATAGTACTAATGTTTATCTACCTGGGCCTATATTTATATAAGTAATCCTTTTAAATCCAAGTCTAGGTTCTTACTTATATCTTACATATTGGTTTTCAAATTTCTAATTAAGAAACATTTATATTGTTAGACTTGAACTATTATTCCAATTCATTATTAACATTTTGAATGTTGATTGTGTTATCTAACATAATCATTTTCTTTACAAGCTTTATGACGCTACTAAATATGCTGTTAAATCATTATGAACGACAGAGTAAAGATCTAAGGGACATTAGAGAACTCCTTTGTATATTTTATGTTGTTGTGTTTTTGCTTTTTTTTTCTTCTCAGAATTCATTCTAACTTCCCCTTGACCTGTAGCAACTCTGAGGTTGAAGAGAGATTGATCCATCATCATCTCCAGGCTTGGGCCCTGATTGGTTAAAGATAATCACCATAATTTAGTTATTTATGTCACAGTGCTTAGTTCATGGACAACCTAATCACAGTAAAGAATAGAATATTAAAGATTGAAGAAAAAGAAGTCTCTCTTGTTCTGGATTATAAAATGCACAGATGTGAGGTCTGGAACTGCATGAAGCTACTTTGCTACCATGAAGAATGCCAGCCTGAGGATGAGGCCAAAACACACAGTTGACAAAAACCTCCTTTAAATGAAATTTAAATTCTACTCTAACAATGTCCAAGGCTTTACCTATCTCTAAACTTTTAAATTATATGAGTCACTAAAGAGAGCAGGGAAATTAATGCTAACTACCATAAGATATTAAAAAATATGAGTAGTTTAACACAACAGAAGTCTGTATTTTATTCACATACATTCTGATGATGGGAGTTGTCAGAGGTTGTGCTCTCTCTAGTGACTCAAGGAACCAGGCTCCTTCCATTTCATGATGCCACCATCTCAACCTGTGTCAGGGAAAGAGAGAGTTACAGAAGGAATTAGGCTTCTAATGCCTTGGTCTGGAAATAAAATATATTGCTTCCACTCCTAGTTCATTAGCCTGAACTAGTCACATGGTCCAAAATTAAATGCCAAGGAGGCTAGAAATTGCAGAAGAATATTTGGACGATTTGGTGAGCATTGATGACATCTACAACTCAACTTCTATTCAAGGAATGGAGGTTTTCACAAAGGACTGGAAGAGGCACTGACCATACCCTGTGTCTGCTTTCCACTTACAACCATCCCAGAGACAATGATGTCTTAATAACCTGGTTACTGATTTAGAAAATTGAGAACACACACAAATTATAACAATACATTCTCCTAAGACACTATCTTTTCCTTTCATTTTGAAAGTCAAGACTAAATGTTTCTAACTCTGGTTTTCTGGTCACATCTGCTGCTTTTCCCAGTGGCTAGAGGATAAGAGATTTCTGTTCATGAAATTGCCTATCTTATCTGTACATTTTTACCTTCCTCTTGTACTTAATCTTCTTAGGCCTGGAGACTTGAAATCATTTAAAGAAACTAAATGATATCTTATCATCTCTTTACATATCTTGAGTTTCAGTTGCTTTTACCCATATTTGTTCCAACTATGGAGTAAAAGATTATCTTCTGGTCTGAGAATATGGAAGTCAAGTAGAATTTTCAGAATCCCATTTTGTGTTCCTTGTTCAATTTATAAAATTTTGTCAGACATTTTTTACAGGTAAACTCTCTTTTTCTCATTCTGTATATAACTATAACTTAAAAATGTTTTATTTTCCATGTGCAGTTTATTCACAACCCTCAACTCATTCTGGGTTTTCTGGCTCATGTTCCTTTCGTATTTGTGGTTATCTGCCTCTGCGCTCCTTTTCCACATGTAAATTAAAAAGTTAAGTCAACCAAGTGGTCTTTATGGAGCTACTACGAATCTTCAGATACTCTCCTTGATGAGTTTCTTTAAATTTTGTAAGAGGCAATTCAGTTTCAAGTGATTTCCAAACTCTCTGAACTTTCTCATTTTAGAGTGTGAAACAACATGACCATTTTTATCTTTCCCTTAAATTCTTTGATATTTTCTTATCTGATGTTTAGAGTAGCTTTCCACCCTAATCATCATGGTCACCATGTGTTTGGAATATCCATGATGCTTAGTAATAAGGGATTTTTGAAAAAAAAAAATGCATTTGAAAGAAGCAAGGACAAGATTCCTTCTTTCACAGAAATCCTCTCTCATCCTCTTTTTCAAAATGAAATTAGTTGGTCAGTCTTTAGATAATGTTAATGCTTCAGTCTGTTACCTTTTTTTTTTTTTTTTATGAAAATTTCAACTTGATTTTTTAAAAACTTCTGATAAGCTTTCTATTCATGGAACTAAAAGATTGATAAAGGGATTAAGCAAAGAAAAAAGGAAACACTCCTGGACAGACAACAGAACAGAGGGAAAGGGGAGTGCGGGAAGGTAGAAGACGGTATAGGATAAATGGTGATAGAAGGACACTTGACTTGGGGTGGAGAACACACAATACAACATACAGATGATGTAATGTAAAATTGTACATCTGAAACCAATATAATTTTATTAACCAATGTCACCTCAACTAATTGAATTTTTTAAAAAGGAAGTGAAATCAGGTGCTAAGAATGGTAGTGTGGGTGGTGATTGAATGGTGCAAAGGTTTGGAATAAAATAATAATTGAAGTGAAAAAAAAATTATCCCTCAAACTTCAAGGACATTATAGTTTGACTTAAAGGGTTTCAAGAAATACATCTGAGACCAGTCAGATTTTTTTATGATCTCCTCTTTCTCTCCCTAATAAAAGCATTTAGAATATTACTTTCATTTTTGGTTCTGTAGCCAAAGTGTTTGTTCTACATCTGTGTGAATGTATTTAATAAAAAGTTGATTAGTAACATGACATTGATTAGTACCTGTCATAGATAGGTTCCCTGGAAACAGGACTGAGATAGAGTTCAAAGTAAAGTATTTTTATTAAGGATCAAAACCTGTGAAAACAGAGGAAAAAACAGGATTGGGCAGAGGAAACATCAAACTACCATGCAGGCCCAACAAAACCTTATTCAACTCTGGGAAGCTCTGGAGCAAATACTGCCCATCAGAGTACAGTAGATCACCTTTTATCCATGGTTTCACTTTCCTGTGGTCAACCATACTGCAAAAGTATTAAACAGAAAATTCTAGAAATAAACAAGTGATAAGTTTTAAATTGTGCACTGTTCTGAGTATCATGATGAAATCTCTTGCCATGCCCCTCTGCCCAGATTTGTTCTACCTGGAATGTGAGTCATCCCTTTGTTTGTTAGTCACTTGGCTGACACAGTGAGAAAGTCAATAGTAGCCGAACACTAGGTCACAATGTCTATGTCATCCACATCACTTCATCTGATGTAGGTATTGTGTCATCTCACATCATTAGAAAAGAAGAAAAATGAGTACAGTACAATAAGCTATTTTGAGAGAGAGTAACCACATTCATAACTTTTATTACAGTAAATTATTATGATTGTTCTATTTTATTATTAATTATTGTTGTTAATCTTTTACTGTGCCTAATTTATAAATTAAACTTTATCATAAGTATGTATGTATAAGAAAAAACATAGTATATAGGGGTCAGTGCTATCTGTGGTTTCAGGCATCCATTGGAGGTATTGGAATGTATTACCTAAGGATGAGGGAGTAGGGACTATTCTATCCTGTGTTAGGCCCAAACGGCTGGGACTTATATTGTTCATCTTGCTCAGTCACTGAATATGGGCAGCCCAAGGAAGGACGTGATCTCTGGCAAAGCTGCTTGTTGAAATTGAGACAGACCATCAAGGAGCTGACAGATGGAGGACCTCTGCTCACCACATTTTCTGTAAATGGACAGCAGGTTCTTACTTGCAGGGTGGTTTGCTTGGCATATGTCCGTGTTTGCCACAGTATTTGGGGGCGGGTGGAGGCTTGTCAGTCATTTGAGAATTAAGATTTATGGTAAGGCAGTATATCATTGTATTAAGGAATTCTTACATCTAAAAATGTGGCAGTCTAGTCACGAAATATTTTCCTTCATTTTCTAGAGCTAGTTCAATACAGTCTGTAGAGATTCTCTTTGTAATATTTTTCTAGTGGGTGTAGAAAGAGGGTAAAAGTGGGTGTACAAAAAAATAAATATACTTGAGCCCTGGACATTTTGAATGTGGAGCTAGAAAATCTAATTTTACTCCCATTATTTGCCATTAATGTAATTCTTTGAGCTCACATCTGTCTAGTGTTTTTCAAAGTAGATCAGTTTGTAGCTATGATCAAGAGCTTATATATTACCAATAGTCCAACTACATTTAGTTTTTAAGAAATCTGTTAAAATGTCTGTATTCTGATGGCCTCCATGTAAATATCTTATCTGGGATTATATATTGTCATTTTTTATTATTTTATTTTATTTTTTTAAATCTTCACCTAAGGATATTTTTCCACCTATCTTCAGACAAAGTGTGAGGGGGAGAGAGAGAGAGAGAGAGAGAGAGAAACATCGATTCAAGAGAGACACATCAATTGGTTGCCTCCTGCACGACCTCAACCAGGGCCTGAACCGCAACTGAGATATGTGCCCTTGACCGGAATGAACCTGAGACTCTGGTCCGGGCTGACGCTCCAAACATAGAGCCAAATTTTAGGGCTATATTTTAATTATTTAGAAATTAGGTATTGAGAGATAAAGTTGTAAACATTGTGTTAAGTGTGCCATTTTGAATTTAAAGTTTTTTCTTTTCTTTTTTTGTTGAATGTAACACTATTTAAATTAGCTTTGCTCATGAACATAGGCTGATATAAGTTTTAGCATTATACATTTTGTGATGCTATCTATACATATGATTTTGCCAAATGTTGGCACATTTGTTGCTAGTATAAAAGGAAAGAAACTTTTTCTGGCACTTTATTTCCTGAGTGATACTAAAAACTAACCGGTAGCTATGTTAAAGAAGAATACAACACTGATCAGTTTTAAGTCAGAAACTGAAGTCTGAGATTTTATCCTACTTGCAAGCTAACAAGTTAGCTTATCACAGTTATACATACATATTTATATATTATATATATTTTTCTTTTTTCCTCAATCCCTCCACCCCCACCACCCTACCATCCAGCCCCACAAAGCTGTCAGCCTGCTCTCTATCTATGCGTCTGTCTCTATTTTACTTGTTAGTTCACTTTGTTCATTAGATTCCACATATAAGTGAAATCCTGTGGTATTTGCCTTTCTCTGACTGGGTTATTTCACTTAACATAATGACCTCCAGGTCCATCCATGCTGTTGCAAAGCACAAATTTCCTTCTTTTTTATGGCAGAGTAGTATTCTATTGTGTAAATGTACCACACTTTTTTATCCACTCATCTACTGGTGGACATTTGGGCTGCTTCCAAATCTTGGCTATTGTAAATAACACTGCAATGAACATAGGGGTGCATATATTCTTTCAAATTAATGCTTCAGTTTTCTTGAAATAAAATCTCCAAAGTGGATTTACTGGGTCAAAAGGCAGTTCCATTTTTTATTTTTTGAGGTAATTCCATACTGCTTTCCATAGTGGCTGCATCAGTCTGCATTTCCCCCAACAGTGCACAAGGGTTCCCTTTTTCTCTTAATTATGTTCCTCTGTGTATATATAAATATATATAAATATATATATATATTTATATATATATATTTATATTATATATGTCTATATTTACACACACACACACACACACACACACACACACACACAACAGAGGAATCCAAGTTTAAAATACTCTAGTCTTATCCAGTGCTACTAGGGACTTGTCTATCTTCTTCTGGACACCCTCCCCCCCCCTACCACACACACAGAGATGTTATTAATCTGAAACATTTCTAACTTTACTGCATTAGAAGATATTCTTATATAAACATTCTTTAACTTGGCTGTAAATTCCTTCACTTAGAGGAGCCAGATGGTGCAAATATGTGAGATGTTTATGGAGATTTATCTCCCAAGAATCAGACAAAGAAAAATTTTCAGTTATTTATGGGAAGCTATTAACTTCAGGGAAGAAGATAAAACTGAATAACTAGAATTTCTCCTATTGAAGATATTTAACAAATTTCACTAAACTACAATTATATCGCTATAAATCTAAAATAATAAATAAACTAAAATTAAGAAAGGTCATAACTGAGAAATGTTATTCTGCTTTAAGATCAAGAAGAGCTATCTATCTCAGATACTTGATCAAAGTCAGAAAGAGATGGGCATGATGAATGAAAATGGTAGAGATTTGTAGGTTAAAATAAAAGGTTCAATATTGTATGCATGTGTCTAAATTTATCAAATGGCATACATTAAATATGTGCAGTTTTTTGGTATATAAATTTTTATATTTAGAAAGATTGAAATAATGGGTTAAACATTTAACATTAGTAATTAGAAAGCAAAGCAACAATAAACCATAAAATATAGGTTTTGAGAATTAATAAAGGTAAAATCTGAAGTTACTGAAAAAGAAAAATGGCATAGAAAGAATAAGGCAATAAAGCAGATACCTTGGTATGCTGATTTATGAGTAACAAAGGAAAAGAACAATATAAAGCATTGGGATTTAAAAAAAGAAGTAATCCAATATACATATATTAATTATGAGTTTATTATATATAGTCATAAAAATGAATAAAAATTAAGGAAAAAGTTGAGGAGTTTTTAATCCAAATATAAACCAGTTGATCTGAGACAGGAGAGAAAATCTGAATAGACTAATAAACATGAAAAGCTCAAAAAAGTACTCCAAAATTTTGCATTAATAAAGAAAAGCTCCAAATTGTTAGAAAATACTGTGTACAATTATACGACAACAAATTGGACAACCTAGGCAAAATGGATAAATTTCTAGAATCACACAGTCTCCCAAAACTGAACTGGGAAGAGTCAGAAAACTTGAACAGACCAATAACAACTAAAGAAATTGGAGTTATAATCAATAAACTCCCAGCAAACAAAAGCCTGGATCTGGACGACTTCACAGGGGAGTCTTACTGAACATTCAAAGAACTAACACCCATTCTCTACAAACTATTCCAAAAAACTCAAGGGGAAGACTCCCAAGCTCTTTTTATGAGGCCAGCATAATCCTGATGCCAAAACCAGATAAGGATACTACAAAGGAAGAAAATTACAGGCCAATATCCCTGATGAATATAGATGCCAAAATCCTCAACAAAATATTAGCAAATTGGATCCAGCAATATATTAAAAAAATTATTCACCATAACCAAGTGGGATTCATCCCAGGGTACAAGGCTGGTACAATATTCTCAAATCAATAAATGTGATACACCACATAAACAAAATGAAAGATAAAAGCCATATGGCCATATCAATAGATGCTGAAAAAGTATTCAATAAAATACAGCATCCATTTCTTATAAAAACGGTCAGCAAAGTGGGACTAGATGGATCATATCTCAACATAATAAAGGCCATATATGAAAAACCGTAGTCAACATCATACTCAATGTGCAAAACCTAAAAGCATTTCCCTTAAGAAGAAGAACAAGACAGGGATGCCCACTTTCACCACTCTTATTTAACATAGTACTAGAAGTCTTAGCCACAGCAATTAGACAAGAAGAAAAAATAAAAGGGATCCAAATCAGAAAGGAGAAAATGAAACTGTTATTATTCATAGATGACAAGATATTGTACATGATAACTACTAGATTTTAATAAATGAATTTGACAAAGTAGCAGGATACCAAATTAACATCCAGAAATCGATAGCATGCTTATACACCAATAATGAACAAACAAAAAAGAAACAAACAAACAAATAAAAATCCCATTTACCATTGCAACAACAACAACAACAACAAAATACCTAGGAATAAACTTAACCAAGGAGGTAAAAGACCTGTTCTCAGAAAACTACAGGACATTGAAAAGAGAAATAGAAGAAGATATAAAAATGTGGAAACATATACCATGTTCATGGATTGGAAAAATCAACATCATTAAAATGTCCATACTACCCAAAGCAATCTACAGATTCAATGCAATCCCTATTAAAGTACCAATGGCATATTTCACAGGTCCAGAACAAATACTCCAAAAGTTCATATAGAACCATAAAAGACCCCAAATAGCCACAGCAATCTTGAAAAAGAAGAACAAAGTGGGAGGGATCACAATACCAGATATCAAGTTATACTACAAAGCCACTGTAATCAAAACAGCCTGGTACTAGCACAAGAACAGGCATATAGATCAATGAAACAGAACAGAGAACCCAGATATCGACCCAGGACAGTATGCACAATTAATATTTGACAAAAGAGGCAAGAGCATATAATGGAGAAAAGACATTCTCTTCAATAAATGGTGTTGGAAAAATTGGACAGCTGTATGCAAAAAAAAAATGAAAATAGACCACCAACTTACACCACACACAAGAATAAACTTAAAATGGATAAAAAACTTAAATGTAACCCATGAAACCATAAAAATCCTAGAAGAAAATATAGGCATAAAAATCTCAGACATCATACATAGCAGAATTTTCACTGATACATTGCCTAGAACTAGAGAAACAAAGGAAAAAATTAATAAATGGGACTATATCCAACTAAAAAGCTTCTGCATAACAAAAGAAACCAGTATCTAAATGAAAGGGGAACCTACTTTCTGGGAGAACATATTTGCCAATGATACATTGGATAAAGGGTTAATATCAAAAATATATAGAGTACTCATACAACTCAACAAAAGGAAGACAAACAATCCAATTTAAAAATGGGCAGAGAACCTAAATAGACACTTCTCTAAACAGGACATACAAATGGCCAGGAGACATATGAAAAAATGCTCAACATCTCTAATCATTAGAGAGATGCAAATTAAAACAACTATGAGGTATCACCTCACACCTGCCAGAATGGCAGCCATCAACAAATCCTCAAACAACAAGTGCTGGCAAGGATGTGGAGAAATGTGTACTCTAGCACACTGCTGGTGGGAATGCAGACTGGTACAGCCACTATGGAAAACAATATAGTGTTTCTTCAAAAAAATAAAAATGGAACTGCCATTTGACCTTGTGATTCCACTTCTTGGAATATATCCTAAGAAGCCTGAAACACCAATCAGGAAGAATATATGCACTCCTATGTTCATAGCAGCACTATTTACAATAGCTAAGATCTGGAAACAGCCCAAGTGCTCATCAGTAGATGAGTGGATAAAAAAGCTGTAGTACACAATAGAATACTATGTAGTTGTAAGAAAGAAAGATCTCTTACCCTTTGAGATGACATTGAGGGACCTGGAGAGTATTGTGCTGAGCAAAATAAGCCAGTCAGAGAAAGACAAGCACCACATGATCTCACTTATTTATGGAACATCATGAACAAAAGACGCTGTTGACCAAAATAGATCAGGAGTCATGGAAGTAGGGAACAGACTAACAAACCTCAGAGGGTTGGGGGGTTGAGAGGGATGGGAAGAGATAAACCAAAGAACTTCTATGCACATATGCACAACCAATGGACACACACATTAGGTTGGGGAAAGGTGGAGGGGGGTGGGAGCAAGGAGGAGGGGGTCAATGGGGGACAAAAGGGGGCATCTGTAATACTTTCAACAATAAAAAAATACTATATGATTTCACTTATATGTGAAATCTAAACAAAATAAGTGAACAAACAAAAGGGAAATGAACTCACAGAAACAGAGAACACACTAATAGTTGCCAGAGGGGATGGGGTGTTGGGGAATTGGGTGGAAGAGGTGAGGGGATTAGGAAGAACAAATTGGTAGTTACAAAAGGGTCATTGGGATGTAAAGTACAGCATAGAGAATACAGTCACTAATACCATAATAGCTCTGTATGGTGCCAGGTGCATACTTGAAATATCAGGGGGATCACTTTGTAAAGGATATGACTGTCTAACCACTATTCTGTATACCTGAAACTAATACAAAATAATACTGAATGTCAACTGTAATTGAAAAATAAAATATAAAAATTTTTTTAAAAGTTCCAATTAAGAAGTTCACAGCTGAATTCCACATAACTATAAAAAAAACAGACAATTCCTGTATTATTTAAAATATTCCAGAATGTGGAAAATGATAGAACATTTCATTAAATAGCAACATTTTAATATTAATAATTAATGACATATAGAAGAAACATAAATCTATCTTTCTTATGGATATAATTACTAAGATGTAATTCAATTTTTATAAATAGAATCTAGTAATGTAACCAAAAATCATGGATCTTTAATTCTCAGAAAGAAAAAAAATGATTCAAAAATAGCATATCAACAAAATCTATACATTACGATTAAAGGAAATAAAAACATTATATAAATATATGCTAAACAGTATTTGACAAAATTCAGGAATCATTTCTAATAAAAACTTTCAGAAATAAGAATAAAAAATACTATTAGGTATGATGAAGACCCACCCAACCAACTCTATAATACTTTAAATAATTTGTTAAAATTAGGAGCAATAGGAAAGTCACTATCATCATTCTATTACAGTATTTTAAAGTAATTATAGAGTAAATCTAGAAAATTTCACAGATAAAACAAAATAATTAGTAGCTTTGTCAGAAAATGATATATAAATTAATATAACTATATTAGCAAGTGTGCAAAAATTAATACAAGAGGACTCACTTCTGACTAAGGCAGACTAACAGAGATTGATTTGCCCTCCCACCTGAAACAATAAAAAGTGAACAAAATACATGGTTTCAAGACAGAAGACATCAGGCAACAGACAACAGTAATCCCTGAGAGATGAGAAACAAACAAGATGAGTCCTGCATTTGTACCAGCTTACTTCTTTGAGGGAGGTCCCAGGCCTTATCACAGGCAGGGGGAATGCAGGCAATGCTTGGTGGTCTTCCTGAGTTTACAGATGTACTGGAGAGATGGGCATGATGAGTGCTTAGAATTACAGAACAGAATACCGGAGATTAGAAAGCTGCAAAGAGAAAGAACTTAGCCAATTCAATAAGGTAAAAAGAACAATAAAGACATCCAGATTTTAAAAGTAGTAATATTGTCATTACTTGCAAATGACATAATCTAAAAATGTGATAGAGTCAACAAAAAGCTACTAGAAACAATAAATGAATTTAGCAAGTTTGTAGGATACAACATCAATATATAAGAAGCTTTTAGATTCTTATATATTTTTAACCATCAGAAATTGGAATTTTAAAAATTCCATGTACATTAGCATCAGAAAATATGAAATCACTAGGAATAAATATAACCAAAAGTGTCAAGACCTATATGCTGAAAACTATAAAACACTGCTGAGAGACATTAAAAAAGACCTAGAGAGCCCTGCCGGTGTGGCTCAGTGGATTGAGTGTTGTCCCATGGACTGAGAGGTCCTGGTTCAATTCCTGGTCAGTGCACATGCCCAGGTTGCAGCCTTGATCCCCAGTAGGGGGTGTGCAGGAGGCAGCTGATCTATGTTTCTCTCTCACATGGATGTTTCTCTCTCTCTCTCTCTCTCTAAAAAATCAATAAAAACATTAAAAAAAGATCTTAAGAGATATGCTGCATTCATGGGTCAGAAGACTCAATATGATTAAAATGTCGATTCTTTTTCAAATTGATCTATACAGATTTAACTATATTTCAATAAAAATCTAAGCAGACTTTTTTTGAGGGGGTAGAAACTGACAAGCTTATTCAAAAATTCATAAAAAAATATGAAGGACCTAGATAGCCTATAATATCTTTGAAAAAAGGACAACTAACACTATGTTATTTTAAGAGATGTATAACTCTACAGTAATATTTTGATTTATTTTGATTGGTATTAGCATAAAGATATCTACATCTATATCATCTATATCTATATCTATATCTAATATCTATATCTAGTATCTATACATATTATATATATATATATTTACCAATAGAAAAGAATAGAATTGAGAAAAAAACGCACTTGTATATTGACAATTTAATTTTGAGAATAGTTCAAAAGCAATTCTGTTGAGAAAGAATAACCCTTGCAACAACTGGAAATGCATAGGCAAAACAACCATCTCACACAATCTACACAATTAACTCAAGATGGATCATCAACCTAAATGGAAAACCTAAAACTGTAAAACTTATAGGTGAAAATATAAGAGAAAAGGCTTTGTGAGCCTGTGCTGCAACACAAAAAAACATGACCCATGAAAGAACAAGTTGATAAATTAAACTTTTATCAAACCTAAAAATTTCTTTCTTTGAAAGATACTGTTAAAAGAATGGAAGAACAAACCAAAGACTGCGAGAAAATATTTGCAAGTCATATAGCTAATAAAGGAATGATTTCTAGAATATATGAAGACATTTCAAAACTGAGCAATAAGACAACAAAAATCTAATTTAACAGTGGCAAAAGATTTGAACAGGCACTTGGAAAAAAAGAAGACATAGGATGTCAAATAAGCACATGAAAAGATGCTCAACTTTATTAGGGAAATGCAAGTTAAAATTGTAACATAGTACAAATATAAAGCTATAAGAAAAGTCTAAAACTGAAAGGAATGCCCTGGCCAGGTGGTTAAGTTGGTTGGAAGCTTCATCCAGTGCACCAAAAGGTTGCAAGTTCGATTCCCAGTCAGGGCACATACTTAGGTTTGATCCCTAGTCAGGGTGTGTAAGGGAGGCAACCAATCAATGTTTCTCTCTCTCTCTCTCTCTCTCTCTCTCTCTCTCTAAAAAAAAAAAAATCAGTAAAAACATATTCTCTGGTGAGGATTAAAAAGAAAAAATGTGAAAGGACTGACCATACAAAGTGTTGCTGAAGTTGTGAATAAATTGTGTGTTACATACTCTGCTGGTGGGAATGCAAAATTGTATGATAATTTTTGAAAAAGTTTGGCAGTTTCTTTAAAAATTTAACTTTCCCCTGCCATGTCATCTAGACATTCAACTCTACATTCCAACATTGAGAGAAATAACAGCACACATCCATACCTTGACTTCCACAAAGATGTTTATAGCAACTTTCTTTGTGATATTCAAAAACTGGAAATGAACCAGATATTCATTGACAAGTGAGTGAATAAACAAGCTGTGATATCCATATAATGAAATACTACTCTGCAATCAGAAGGAATGAATTACTGATACCCGTTGCAAAAGGAATGGTTCTGAAAATAATTATCCTGAGTGAAAAAAGCTGGGCCAAAAGAAGTACATATTGTATGATTCCACTTATATAATATTCTAGAAAATACAAACTAATCTCTAGTGACAGAAAGTAGAATTGTAGCTGCCTGGAAATGGAGATTGGGTGGGGAACGGGGTGGGGTGAATGAGGTGGGAAAGAGGAATTATAAAAGTTATAAGAAAACTTTTGAAATTATGATCAATATGTTCAATATCTTGATTGTTTCACAGGTACATATGTATGCCAAATCTTACTAAATGTACACTTTAAATATGTGAAGTTCATTATATTTTAATTATACTTCAATAGAGCTGTTAAAAACTAAGAGAATATGGTAATGTACTTTTTTAATATAACAAATAACATGGGAATTGGAGATAAGTTTCTCTCATATGAATACCCAAACCATGGAATCTTTAGGAACAACTTTACCAAGAAAGCTGTGAAATGCAAGGAAAACATTTTAATTCTAATAGAAAGATACAAAATAAGATATGACAAAAGGAAATGCAGCCATGTTTTTAGATGAGAAGACTCAATGTCATGTAAAAATTACATTTCCTATAAGTAATATTTTTGAATTTCAAGCACTGTTTTGGGGAAATATAGATCAGACAAAATAACCTCAAAATATTCTGCAAAACCATATGCTTTTGAATAGCCAATTCATTTCATTATCAATACAAATAATGTTAGGACATGCCAGATTTTAGAAAGTTACTATAATCAAATTTACATGGCATTAATGTAAGAAAGGATCCATGAAAGATAATTCATAAATAGATTCTATGCATGAGAATTTATGTATGTCTAAGATGATATATAAATTCAGTGAGAAATGATCATTTATGTGAAGAAAACTAGAAGAAAATTTGATGGGATTTCTATCTTTTACAATACACATAATACATTTTAGAATCTGGGTCGTAAGTAATTAATAAAGTCATATGTGGTGTGGTCCTCATCATTTCATTATTTGAATCCCCTTGCTGAGATATGCAAAGATCAGATGGATCAGGTAGATTGCTATCATCTAAGCAGGTGATAGCTTTAATCACTGTTGCCTGGAATAACCTGGATATTATCAGATCCACTCGGTGATAAGTGTAGATGTGAGCACAAAAACCAAGAAGGAATTGTGTAGAATAGGCCATTTTGGGTGCAGGAGTGCCCTCTTTTCAAGTGGGGCACCCAGGCTGGGTGACTTTAAAGGAAGGGAGTCAGAGAGCCCTGACCCTGCTCTTGTCCCTTCCTTCACAGCTCCCCTGGGCCTCCCAGCTGGAAGTAGAGGGCACAGGACATCTGATAATGCATTTCAATAGGTCAGTCTATTGTGGCACAGAGTGGGGAGTGGATCTGAAGGGGCAAATAGAGATACCAAGAATACCTTATCTTTTTCATTGATTTTTTTCTGAAATGCTGAATATAGCTGGGCATTGCAGTCTTTCCTTATTGGGTATATCCACAATTTACTAGAAGCCTCATGCTAAAATCACTGAATTTCCTAGGGATTCTAGCTACTGCGCACACAAGAAAGCCCGTAGTACCGGCTCTGTGTAGTTAGTGTTCACTTGAAAAGTGGCGTGAATAGGATATTCAGTCCTAAGAATGTGTTTGAGTTCATGCAGCTCAGACTTACCGGATGATACACCTTTGGCAGTAGGAACATGAAATCCAAACATTAAGATACTACGACTCAGTCCTGTAAGTGATCTGCAGCTCTGTCACAGCCTGAGGTACTTTCCTCAGATTGAAGGGTGGTTTGACCGCCAGAGCCCTTCTTTACTTTGAAAATATCAATGAGATTATGTATTGCAGTAAAGTTATACACTTAAGTTTGATTTGAAATATATTAAGTTATATTATATAAGATTTATGAAATAATATCATTTTATAGGATACTGTAATTTAAATAATAAGACAGTATGTGCATATTTAAGATCAAATACGTTACAGTTTGGCATGGGTCCATTTTCACTACTAGCACCAAAATAATTCACAGTTTCTCATTCTTTATATCTACTGCATAGCTTCTTAAAAGTAAAAAAAAAAAAAAAAATGAGAAATTTGGGACCTGCTATAGGAGAAAACCTTCAATTTTCATAGCTATGCTATAATCAATAAGGATAAATGTATTGCTCAAATAAAATATGTAGTGGAAATATTTCTGACACCTCCATCTGCTTTTATTTTTTTAGTTTAATGTATAAGTTAAAGCAAGATGTTCAAACTGCAAGCCACGTTTACTTTGCAGTAGTAAATGCCGCTCACCTGGAACATTTAAAATTCAGTATCATTGTAGAATGGGTGAAAGGAGACAAGAAGAGAATTTCTGTTTAAATAGCGCTGGGTTGGTAACAGGGGAACCCGTAGCAACAACATGGACTGGCACTATTTTCCTCTTCATTCTGATGCAATAGCAGACATCAGGATTGTAAATGCTTAGGTGGAAATAAAAGTGTCTTTATAGAAAAAAATGATTAATGTATATACTTGTTTATAACCTAATTTTAATTCTTTTTAATTTGTATTTTCTTTTAAGACTGAAAATAAGGAAATGTTCTCAATCTTGACTCTGTGTCCACCTGGAAAGAAATGTGAATAGCTGATGTTAAAAGACTTACTGATAGAAGAAGTATGTCATTGAAAAGAATAATTATGAATCACTCCTAGTAAATAGCATTTAAAGCTAAGTACAATATAGATTAAGTCATTAGGAACGAAGCCAGGGTTTTAAAGTGTGGCTGAGACTAATAATTTTGGTTAATGAATTGCAGGCTTCGGAGGATAAAGCCAAAGAAGACACAGGAAGAGTAATTACTAGGCTCAGAGTGTAGAGGTCCTAACCCATCATATATCAATATTACCCTGGGCTTGTTAGCATTTGACCCTAGAAAAACTGCATTGAAGATTTGCTCCTGTTTATTGAGGCCAAGGAATAAACTACTGTTTCTGCTCTGGAATACTTCATACAAAGCAAAAACAAATTGCTTAAATGTTTCAAAAGCCCCAATAAATTAAAACTATTATTTACAAATCATTTATTGTATTTTGACCTCAATTATTACCATAACTTCAGAACACAGAGTATTTTAAAATATGAATTACTTTTTTATTGATTGATTAATTAGGTAACTGGATAAAGTAAGTACCTGACAGTACTTATACCATTTTCCTAGGTGGACTACAAAAAAATCAGGATTTATCTCAAGTTTTAAAACTCTAGTTGATTATTTTATTAGCAATCCAGAGGAATAAAGAAAGTATAATAGTGATGTGAGAGTTAGAATGAGTCCAGATTTACCATTAAATTTTTTAAAAAGTGTAAACATAGTATAGATAGTGTGTTCTAATAGTATTATGAACTGTTCAACATGTAAAAATTCAATAAAAATGACTCATGCTTTTGCTTAATTTTGTTATTATGGTCATTCATATTCATTAACCCACCATAAACATATTGAGTCTCTTTAGAAGTTAGAAACTAGATTAATTTCCAGAGATTTTATCACAATGAAAAAAGTGCTTATCTTTAAATAACATGAAATTTGATTTAAAAAAATTCAATGCATGAATTTATTAAATCTAGTGTATTCAAGAAAGTTGCTTTGTGCTTTTAGAATATTTTTAAGTATACTTTATTTGCAGTGCTTGCTGCAATATTTGTTTACATTTCTCCTAACAGACAATGATTGATTAGGACGTGGAAAGACTGAAATTTATTTTTTGTACTCCATATGGTTTTAGTGTATACTAATGAGATACTAAGCTCAGAGATTGCATCCACTCAATCTTTCTGGATGAACCAGTTAAAGGTGGATAGTCACATAGCAGCCCTACTGATCTTTGAAAATGAAAAAAAAAAAAAAAAAAAGGAAGATATATTAATAATAACCATTAAGAAAAAAATTCTTTTGGGTTTGATGGAATCTACCCATGTCACTTTACAGTAAAGCAAAAATAAACAAACAAAAATAAATACAGCAAAGAAACTAGAAGCTTAAAACCTCACCATTTCAGGATAGTTACATTATTTGTTCCTCACCAGTATGTCAGTTCTTTTAGAGTTGTAAATGCAAAAGCTTTGTTTGTGATTTTGGAACGAGAGTTATTAAAATTGGTTGTTTGGATGTAATTCAGTTCCATGAATTCAGTTCATTATAAGGGCAGAATACTCATACTGTTGATTATTTTAAAAAAACAACAACAAAC
This sequence comes from Tadarida brasiliensis, assembly GCA_030848825.1. Taxonomy (NCBI): domain Eukaryota; kingdom Metazoa; phylum Chordata; class Mammalia; order Chiroptera; family Molossidae; genus Tadarida; species Tadarida brasiliensis. The sequence continues at coordinate 86,140,072 of CM061260.1, read as the reverse complement.
CAACAGTGTGTACTCTGAAACCGTATCAGCATGGCACCATTTTTATGGAAAACTCAAAAGCAACCTAGATTTTTATTTCTGGACACTTTCTAATATAGGTGTTATCTTTTTCATAGATTTTAATCACACTTTGTGAATCCACAAATTTTTACTTATTTATTCACTTTTGACCAGCATTAATAAACATCCATTTGTCTACATCTTTGGGAATACAAAATTAATATTAAATGCTATCTTCTTTCAAGAAACACTGTATGAAAAAACTGTATTATATAGAAAAATCTACAACATATTTAAACAAATGAATTATACAAAATGATCACTATGTGGTAATACAAATAAAGAACAAAATTCAATTTTTCAAAATTTGTTATTTATTGATAAGAGAAGTCCAGAGGAAGAAAGACAAAGTAAGGGTTCAGGCTGAAAAACAGTAAGGCTGAAGAAAATCTAGTCAAGTAGAGAGAGAGAGAGCATAGACTGTGCTGGACGCTATCTGTGTTGCTGAAATCTTGGGTACACATGCAGACATTTTCTTCTCTGGTCTCTGCTTATATTTCATTTCTTTCTCCCACTACACACTTCATATTCCTTTTTACTTCAGCCAACAACACAGCTAGTAGGATTCTTTATCTGTATCATGAGGGATCCGACTCTGCAGTTCTGCCTGTTTATGGTTAATGTAATGTTCTGCTAAACTGTAAAACTGTTAGGTTTGTACAAGAAGTCCTAGGGATCAGTTGGGTTCCATATATACTGCTTTTTGTCTCCATTGTATTAAAACACATACTTCCTCTTATACTCAAAATGAATAATTTGACCCAATACAATAACCTAATTTTTCCCCTCCTATTTTACTCAGTTGGCATGAAGAACCAATAAGGCCAGATGAGACTTTGCCTCCAAATCAGTGGAACTGCTGATGTGTCTCTTGGTGGAGGCATCAAATTTCTTAAGCAGCAGGTTTGAGAAGAGTGAGACTGAAAGGAAATATTGTAAGTAAATATCTAGATGTATAATGAAAATTATGGTCTCTACTTACATCACTTGGTTCTATCATAATTATAGAAAAAATAGCACCACATTTAGGTTACAGGCTTAGATCTTACAACACTGTATTACAGTGCTATCATGGTTAATATTTTAGTAATAATACACCGCTGCACCTTTCTCTAAGGTCAGCCACTTCAGTGTGATGTGGTACATTGTGAGACCTTGAACATAAAAGCATTGCTTAACTTCTTGCTGCTAATTAAGCAACTGGAGAGTTGTTTAATTAGAATCAATGTTGTATGTGATACTATAATTGCATATAAAGCATTTTGTTGGTTTAGGGTTAGTAGTGATAACAGAAGAATGACAGATAAAAAATGCAATTCCATAACTAGAATAAATTTCTATTTTAGAGAACAAAATGTTGTTCCAAACTTTATGGATAGGGTTCCAATGAAATCAAACTGCCATTAGGTAACTATTTGGCTCTTCTAAAACTGAAAACTGCAATTTGAAGGGCTACATTGTTTATAGTTTTTAAGGAAAATTCTTGCACTAAGTATTAACAATTGATTGGCTAATGAGAGCAACCCTATTGTGTGAACTTACGCATAAACTATTTCTATTGCTGGGTATACTTTTCCATGAGCTCACTGAGCATGCACTATAGTGACTGAGAAAGCATGCCGATGAATATAGAGAGTGGTTCATCTTTCCACTTGATTATTAACATCCTTATACATAATGGCAATCTATTGAATGTGAGCACAAATATATGACCTAAATATTTTTAAAAAACGGGCTCATTTAAGAGATCCACACACAGTGTTTTTTTTTTTTTTCAAATCATCATGTCAACAATCATCTAATTTTCTTTCTTAAAAATGCCTGCACATCTAACCAAAACATTAGTCACTGACTGTGGACCAATGAAGATCATAACGACTGGTTTTTTCATCTTATAAGCAAAGCAGATAATCAATCAGGTGGCCAGCTTGAAGCACTGCCTGATGGAATTAATTACCTTCTCTACATCAGAGGAGCTATAATGTCCTAGCAGTTCACATCTGGGTGATTACAGCATTTTGTGCAGAGTCATGAGGTTTAATTAATTTAATTTATTTCTTCTTTGGATACTTGACTTCAGAAAATCCTCATGGGTCCACTGGTTTGTATTGATGGACAGTAGAATTATAACTGGAGGAAAATTTGAGGAAATTTTCAATGCAAACTGTGTGCTCTTTCTGCAGAAGACTGGCCTTATTCCATATGTACTACTTCCATTTTATAATGAAGTGACATTTTACACTATTAAAATATATATCTTCGTGGATATAATAACATGCAATTCATGATAAGAGGTTTGGGTTAAATGGTCACCTATTACCATGGTAAGTTGCTCAGGCCTTTATCAGTGTTCTTCAAAAAATTAAAACTATTTTACCAAGAAGGAGGGTCAGTTGATAGAGAAGACATGTAACAAAACTTCCAGAGTCCCTGATGGTCTCATCATAGGAATCATGCAAATTTCTTATGCACCAGAGATCTTTGAGCACTACTGACTTCTGTCAAGGCCTAAGGGCCTAGAGAAAGAGCTCTTGCTTGGTCGCCTGTACTATGAAAGAGGGCCTCCTGTTCCTCCTGCCCCCCTTCCTCCTCCTCCTCCTCCTCCTCCTCTTCCTCCTGCTTCTTTTTGGTGAGGGAGGATCTAATTCAAAGACCACACATTTTTAGGACATCTGTGAAAAAGCTCTCCTTTGGTCACTGAATGTAGTCTATGTTGTTTGAAACTACAAAGATGTTCTCTAAATACTGTCTTTCTTAATTGTCGAGGGTGAATGTGCAGTAACTTACCCTTCATTTTGGAGTGGATGTCCTTATATGCCTAAGACCTGAAACATATATTTTTGGTGGTATTTTTTTCTAACTCTTTCTAATTTATATTTTTCTAAAACATACAAGAGATTTCTAAATTAAATTAAATTGTTCTGGTAATGGGGCCACATCTGAAACAGTAATTGTAATTTGGAGTCACTCTCTGATTAAGCTTATATGGATTTACTCTTTTTCAAATACCCATTCAGCTAATTTGGTATGAGTGTCAAGATATATTCATCTTTCAAGTCTCAATGGTGTTAATCATCTATGCCATTTTTTGTTTTGTAGTATACCATCTGACATTATTTTGGTAGAAAAAGAGAGTTCTAGGCATTTTATTTTTGTTATTTCCAACATAATAATTTTTTCCATAGGGCAAGTGGACATGTGGGAATTTTCCCAGTAGGTGAGTATCTTCTTCGACAATTGGAAATGTAAACAGCATGAGTTCAGAATCCCCTGATGCTGATGGAAAGGCTACAGAGAACAGTCACTAAATGTTTTTCATATATGCTGCTGGAGTACCCCTTCAATTTATTTGTCATATTAATCACACATTTCTTGACAAAATTAGCAAATTTTGAGATTACTTCAGTGTGTAAGCCATTTATCCCTGGCATGCTCTTACCCAGTTCTACCCCGGTCACACTGGAATCTGATTCTAGTTAAACCTCTGCCGTCAATGAGGGATGACGGTGGGGTGGAGCAATAAGATTTGTTTCTAATAAGATTTTAAAACAATGAAATAAAAGATTTTCCGGCAAAGGGATGCTTTGACAGCTGGGGGAAATATAGAAAAGTATTTCATACCATTCAGATGCTTAAATATATCCTTTCTAGTTTTTAGGATCCTAGTTTTTCCAAAACAATGCCATATCTTATGCAAAGTAATATCATTTAGCTGCAAATTCAACTGTTATTACAAATTGACAATGTACAGAATTAATCTTTGCATTTGGTTTTCAGCTATCTGTTTAGGACTACAGGTGATAATAGATATTTTAACACTATCATAAAAAATCCCTGGATTTAAATCCATTGCTTGAGCTAAAAATGTAGAAATTTGATTTTGTGCCCTTCTTAATCTATCAGACAGTGTTAAGAGCAACCACAATACTTCACAGTTCTTGAGTTTCTTGTTTTAAAAAATATTCTATATTAGTACTCTTAGGGATACCATAACAAAGTACCACAAAGCCAAATGAACAAATATTTTCACATAAATTTTTATAATATTTATAAATATTTATTTATAATTGTCACTATGTGGAAGCAATCGAGATGTCCTTCAGTAGGTGACTGGATAAAGAAGTGTGGCACATCCGGACAATGGAGTGTTATTTAATAGTACTAATACAAATGAGCTCTCAAGACACAAAAATACATAGAGGAACCTAAGTACATATTGATAAGTGAATGAAGCCAATCTGAAAAGGCTACATATTGTATGAATCCAATTATATGACATGGTGGAAAAGGCAGAAGTTTGGAAAGGTATAAAACTCAGTTATTTCTGGGAATTCAAAGGAAGCAAGGAAGGGAGGGATGATGAATAGGTAAACAGCAGGTGTTTAGGACAGTGATATTATTCTATAAGATACTGTAATGATGTATACATTCATAAAACCCATAGAGTGTACAACACAAAGAGTGAATTCTAACGTAAAACTATGGACTTAATAATAATGTGTCAGTATTGACTCATCAATTGCAAAACTGTACCACATTAATGTAAGGTGTTGAGGGTATATTTGGGAACTCTGCACTTTTCACACAAATGTTTTGTAAACCTAAACCTGCTCGAAAAATGTAGTCTATTAAAAATATATGTATTGATAGAAGAAGAGCAAGATATATTGAGATAGTAAAATAATAAGAAAATATACATGTAGAATACACTTTTGTGACCACTGTGGCTGAAATACTAGGCTCTGTTGGAGCCAGATGAAAAGCAAGTTTTACAAGCAGAGCTGGACTGAGCAGTCTTAATGGGATGCTAAAGGATCTCTGAGCAGAGTGCAATGTTTTAGCCAGACTTCAGGAAGATGTAGTTTAGAATAGCCTCAGGGATTTCTGGAACATGTAGAAACTTGATATCCCAAGGTAACAGGCAGGTATTAAGAGGGCCTGGACCAGAGCATAGCAGTATATACATAAGAAGCAATCTCTTTCAAGAAGAATCCTGTGGAACTATGTAAAACAATTAGTGACTGGACACATACTTTCTCTCTGTCCATCTCAACTGGCTTCTTCTCTTAAGTGTACATATTTGCTTTAATCACCTCCATCCACGTGCAAGACATTTCCTTGACTTTTTATTCCTATCCAAGCTACTATCTCAACTCACTCTTTTTACTACAGCATACTTCTTAAAAGAATGATTACTCTTCCTACATTCACAGTATGTTTTTAGCAAATTATTTTCTTCCTGTTTCTCCTTGGTTTGTTTTTCATTCTCAAATTTTTTTTTGCTGAGTATTTCCCTCTAGCTCACTTGATAGCACTGGCATTCCTTAGAGTGTGTGTTACATGCCATTGAATCAGCTCTGACTCCTGGCAGCCCTATGAATGAGTGATGTATGTCCCTAGAGTAGTGTCTATCTTTTCAGTGTAAGTGTAAGGAGAGTTCAAAACTCAGACCTCTTTTCTTCACAATATACTTCTCTTCTGTAAGCAATCTCATACACATTGGGGTCTTTTACCTCACATTTTGTATCCCAGGAGCTACTTCTCAATGCTAGAGATATCTTTCTATTTTCTACCTTCAAGTTTTAAAGTTAACTCAAACACAAAATGTTTAAAACCAAACATTTTATCCCCCATAAACTTTCCACTCAAATATAAAAAGATTCCATCCTCTAATATAAAAATCTTGTGATTATATTTAATATTTTTTTTCTGACAAGTCATTCTTCTTTACTCATGTGATTTATCAGGTTCAGTAAATTCTACCTCTACAGTGATTTTCAAATCTACCCTTTTATATTTGAACTTCCCCACGTTTTTATTATCACTTAATTCAAATCACTGTAATCATTTTCTAATAGGTTCTTCTGCCAAAGTGTGGATGTTGGAGTCAAAAGGAAATAGGTGACCACTAAAACTACTCGCATGGGGAAGCATTTTGGATGAATGTGTATAGAACTGAAAAATGGGAGCCAAACTGTCAACTTGCATGTGAGGAGGAAAAAAATGGTAACAAAAGAGTAGTCAAAGAAAAAGGGTAGAGGAAAAATTAGAGAAAAATTGTATGGGATCTGAAGAAGCTAAGAATTTATTTTGAGACTATGCCAGTTATTTAGGGATAGCAGAAAAACAATCAAACATGACAAAAATCAGTAAAATAATAGTGGATAATCTTGTAAGAAATCACTGGTCTCTGGAGAAATGCCAATGATTTGGCTATAATTTAAATCAAAGTTGGGAGTAGTGATAAAATAGGAAGTGAAGAATGGAGGCAATAGTTATTGTAAATGTTTGCAGTAGTTTCACTGGTGATAATGGAGAAAAACAGTAATTTTGGGGGGAAAAAAAGCACTTACAAAATTGTCTACAGCAAAAATTATACCTCCTGAAAATATCAGTGAATCATCTGTCTTCAACTTCATTTGTCTCGAAGACATTGATAACCAGAAACTCTAAAATCAAAATATACATAAATTACTTTTGTCACCTATATAATTATTTTCTAATTTATATATTTTAATTATATTATAAACTTATATAGTTTTTATGGTGGCTGAAGATGATAAATATTGCGTAATGTACTAAAAATCCATTTTAATTTCTTATTAAAATTATCAACACATGTAAGCATTTTCAAAATAGACAGAATAAAAGCTGAAGCATGTAATTAACTATAAATTGAGTTATTGATGCTCAGACAGCATAACTGATTCAATGAAACATGGCTCCATGCACTTCACATTTGTGAGAGTTTATTACATTTATTACAAGCTAATTAGCATTGAAATGTAATGGTACCACCTAAGAGGCTGGCTTGCTTTCAGTAGTTCTGAAGGTAATGGAGGTTGAAAGCTTGTCTATTCTGGTAAATAGTTCTCCTCATTCATGAGGTATCTTAATATAATATGTAAAATAAGAACATGATGCAATGTAAACTTCAGCACATTTGATTATATGAGATGAAAATGTTGAAACAAAGTTTAGACCATTTGTTAAGATATCAGTGATATTGGATGATGTTTCTAGGTCACTTGTCTACCAATAAAGTGAATATTTAACTGGAAAATCAAAACTAAACCATCCCTTTCTCCAACTCATGCCACTATGGAAGGTAGCCTTTCTCTTGGAATGAACTGTGTTGCCCATCTACAAAGTCTTTCAAGTACAGTTATGGTGTTATGTAGTAGTTGACTACACCATATTGCCTGGGTCCAAGTCTCAACTCCACTACTACCTTGTGTGGTTTAGACAAGTTCCTTTATCTCTTTGTGCCACAGTTTCCTAAACAGTAAAACGAAGTACAGCAGTAGTTCCTTCATCATTGGTGAATGGTGAGGACTGAATGATGTAATGCATGTAAAAGCATTTAGAATAGGGTGGGCACACAGGAAGTGCTAAATGTTGCTCTTATTTACAGCACTTGACCTAAGTCTTTGGATATGTAAGTGAAAGTCTGAGCTTAGAGTTAAGTGCTGGAAGAAATGTGTTGTTCTTCATGATAAAATGTAAGAATTTGTGTGTTTCTGTTGTTGCTAATGAGACAGAAAAAAGAATAACAGTAAAAAGAAAAGAAGAGAAAGATAAGGTTCAAGAACCATGTGAGGAGACTAGAATTCAAGAGAAGAGAATATTTGCAGTATATTTTTAATTTATTGGACTGTATTTTAAAGAAGGAAGTTATTTATCTGGGAACTTTTTGGTATAACAACTTTCAAACATAAAAAAGAGAAAATAATATGATGAATCCCTTCCTCCCATGTATCTATCTCCCTGCCTCAAGTGTTATCAACACATGTTGGTAATTTTTTTATTTATATACTCTGCATCTCTGTATCCCTGATTGGATAATTTAAACCAAATCCCAACATGTCATTTAATTTCTAAAGATAAGGCCTCTTGTTATATATATAACATATATTATATATATATATATATATATATATAATAATAATCACAATTACATTTCTACAACTACAGCAAAATATAATTCCTTGGCATCATTTAGTCAATGTTCAAATATCCCCTATTTGTTATAAGAGCATGGATATTTTATATTTGATTTAAAAATGGTTGCATTATTAAATATAAGTCATATTTTCTCTCAGGCTTTTAGAAGGTAATTACTTCTCCACCTTAGCTTACATGGTGTAGATTGATGACTAATTGGCTATAATTAATATAGAGGAAATTCAAACATTAAATAACAGTAAGATTCTGGGCCTCACTAATCTGAGAAAGATTGAAAGATCTTTGAAAGATCATTGAAAGATTTTACTTTCATTATGCTTATTATTAATACATTGGAAAGAATGCTTTGGATAACATGTTGATATCCACATTGATATTTACTACTCAATCAGCTATTGCCAATTAAGTGAGAACTTTGTTTTACCAACAAATTTAAATAAAGCTCTCATTTTGGAAGGAGGTTAGTCATTTCTGTATTAAGTAATGATGAAAATAGAAATGGTTTTAATAGAAATAACAACAAATGACTATATATTGTTATTGTTTGGTTAAAATATAAAGTGTTCACTACCCTCTCTTTGCACGAATGATTTTTATAATTTAAATGATAAGAAAATAATGAATACCTTGTTGGTAACTGGTGTTGACAGTCTTTTGTCTACCCTCGAATAAAAGGATTGTTGGTTTGGGGGAGTGTCAGAATTTAAAAAAATATTCTGAAAAAATTTCATATTGAGCAGTTTATAATTAATCTTCTTTTTAAAGGCCCCTTTTTATTTAGTCAGTTACCTGGAGTAGAAATCTCACCTCCACCATTAAGACATCATACCTGGAAAAAATATGGATCTAGATAATGGCATTATCTATGATTTAATGAATTCAAGATTAAGAATATTACTCTATCCATATTTCAATTTCTGGCATGGTAGAGACCACTCTTTTAAAAGAAATGTTTTTATTGATTTTTTTAGAGAGAGAGGAAGGGAGAGAGAGAAACATCAATGTGAGAGAAAAGCATCTGCTGCCTCCTGTACACCCCCCACTGGGGACTGAGCCCACAACCCAGGCATGTGCCCTGACCAAGAATCAAACCAGGACCTCTCAGTTCGTGGGACGATGCTCAATCCACTGAACCACACAAGCCAGGCAGCAGAGAATACTCTTAATAGATAAAGTCTCCCGCAAATTATAAAAGTAAATTCTGAAAAAAATAAAAAACAAACAAACAACTAAAACCATCAAAACCTAATAAGTACGTAATGACTTTGAAGAATGAAAAAAAGTAGGCAATTTTGGAGGAAAGTTGAAATGATGAAGAAGGGATCAGTAGGGGATGATATTTTATTTTGGAAGCTTTGATACAGAGGGAGGACAGCGCTGCGGTGCAGTGTGAGGTGGCTAACTTTCACTGAAAATCTCCTGTCTTCCTCTACTGAGGAGCCAAGAGACAGAACTGAGGCAGTGGTGTCTGCCAGAGAGACAGGAGCTAATCCTGGATGGGAGAGAGTTGAAGACAACATTAAATTCTATGTGCAAATTTTCCCAAATTTCTGGCTGACTAACTGAGCCATCTATGAATGAAGGAGACTCAAGACAGCTTACGGTAATGGGTAATAGTAAAGAATGTAGACTTGAACTTAAATAAGACAAGAATGTGTAGTTTCACTATAACTATATTACCTGCTGAAACAAAAATGTCAACACTCCAGAGGAATATGACAAATTCTAGAGACTCCAAAACATAATATTAATAATTTTCAGAATATTAATCAATATCTTTGACATAAAAAGAACTAGGAAAACTATATTCTCAAGGGAAAATATAACTAATGAGGGCTAAACTTGAGATGACCTGGGCACTGAGATCATTAGACAATGGCTTTAAATTAGCCCTTATAAATAAGTATCCTCAGTAAGGCAAGGAGAGCCACTAATACTTGGAAAAACACAGGAAATCTCAGTTGAGAAACAGAAAATATAAAAAATGTAAAAACATTGGTATATTAGAACTTATGAAATATTTGAAATGAAAAGAAAAGGTACTGAATTAGCTTAACAACAGAACGGAAATGATAGAAGAGACAGAAAACTTGAACATGGATCACCATGAAGAAGAGATTTGAAAACTTTGAAAAAAAAAATCAGGAGTGTCTCAGAGGCTCGCAATAAAAGTAAAAAGAGCTAACATATGGGAACTGAGTCTTAGAAGAGAGAAGGAAGACAAGGGGACAGGAAAAAACTGTTTGAAAGAAATAATGGCCCAAAACTTCCCAAATTCATATAAAACTTTGTAAACTCAGGAAGCTCAGCAAATCTCAACCTAGGATTAATACAAAGAAAAATACACCCGAATACATTTGATTCCAACTGCTGAAAAACAAACTAATGAACAAAATAAACTGATGAACACAATAGAAACAGAGGCATGGTGCATGGAACAGACTGACAGCTGTCAGAGGAGAGGGGGACTGGGTGAAAGTAGGTGAAGGGATTAGCCAAAGAACATATGTGCATAATCCATAGACACAGACAACAGTGAGGTTATAACCAGAGGGAAGGGGGTGGGGGGCTGGGCGGAGGCGGGCAAAGGAGGATGGAAATGGGGACATCTGTAATAGTGTCAACAATAAAAATGAAGTAAATAAACAAAAAAATAAAATTTGAAAGCACCAGAGAACAACAAATTGCTTATTGGGAAATAAAATTTAGAATGCTATATAGGCTTTTCATTAGAGACTATGATGACCAGGAGACAGTGAAACAAGATCTTTAAGGCAGTGACAGAAAGAGAAATAAATGTTCTTGTGTTCTAATCCATGACAGGTTGCCCTGAGCCCAGAGGATGCTTTTATCTAACGACCAAGTGCAGGGTGAATACTAAGGCAGGCCCATACCTGTGAAATGTGGGATTTTTCTGAGGAATGATTTTGGGGCCAGAACTCATCAGCCTGGCCAAAATTTTCTTAGAGCTGTGCTCTTCATACACAGTCTTCACCCAGCCTCTTCCTTTTTTCTCTCCTTCACAGAAGTCAAACTTCATCATGAGCTGACAGTCTTGACTCCCTCTAGTTCCCTCTTTTTATCGATCATAGACATTGCCACCACCAATGCCTTGCGCACCTAATTCCATTTTAGCATCTACTTCTTGGAGGACAGCACTAGCGCAGTAGACAACACCATTCCACCTTTTCTACGGCTGATGAAAGAGGAGTCTAGGAAGTACTAGAAGAGAGAAAACTTTATACTTTGGTTTTCATCACTTTGTATGAGTAGAAGGTTAAAAGCCCTTTAAGTACACTGCCCCTCTCTTACTCTGTGTCTGAATGATAGGGATCTACTTTATACTCCAGGAACTTCCATTGTGGAGCCTCTGTCCTAGAAGTGCATTCCTCCACAACCAATGTTGTTGCAAAGACACAAGGAGAGAGTTGAATTAAACCAGCAACATAAGCAAAATACTGAGTTACTGGTAAGTAAAAATTCCTCCATAATATTATAGGTATTATGTTAAAAAATTAAATTGATTTTACATAGAACCCTCATTAAGAATGTTAGTGTAACTGTGTATTAATAGTTTGTTAATAGAATTAAGTATAGTGGATCCAGAAATTTTTAATTAAATGAACAATTCTAAAGTTATGAAGGATAATGTTACTTTCCATATTATAGCTTCATGTTATTTTAAAAACTCTCTTCCTTCTTTGCTTATAACCCAATCACGTCAAACCTGCAACTTTATCCTGTTACAGTTCTGCATTCTCCCTCAGCACTCTGACACAGACCTCCAGCATTTCGTATCTAGATTCTGACATAGTCTTTTAGCTGCTTTCTCTAACCCAACAATGGCAAGTAATAATCTTCAGGTTCAGACATCTGGGTTTGAATCCTTTTGTGTCTCATGGTAACTTTGTAACTGTGGACAAGTGACTTAAAAGCTAATACATCTCCATTTCTCATCTGTTTAAGAGATTAAATGGAAATACAAAGCATACAGGACAGTCCTTAAACTTGCCAGCACCAAAGAAATGATGAATATTGTCATAAAAGTACCTATTTCTATCTATTTCTGCTTGAAACTTTTGGTGTTTCTCTGTTTGTTTTGTACTTAGCCTTAATTTTTCTTTTGATTTTAACCCCTTATATTGCTCTTTCCTAGTTTTCTACCTGGCATGTATTTATTGAACACCTAGTGTGTGCCAGAAATGGCAATTTTGTTTTTCTGTTCCCAACATGTACAATGAGCTCCAAATTCTGGAAAGTCTTGGCTTCTCACTCTGCCATTAAAATGTTTGTTTTATGTCTGCTTCAAGATTTGTACTTCTCCATCGTTCCCTTTAACTTTATTCTTCACAAAGTGTTTACTGAATGCCTAATATATTCCATACACTGTGCAAGATGCTGATAGTACACAAGACAAGACAGTTTTACTCTCAAATTGCTTATAGTTTAGTGAGAGAAACATACAATTAAATAGGCAGTTAAAAGTCCATGTGTTAAACCAAAGAACTACATGCATGTATGTGTAACCAATGGACATAGACAACAATGCTGCGGGGGGGTAGGGGGAGGATCGGGAGGAGGGTGTCTGGGGAGGAAAAGAAGAAACATCTGTAACAAAAATAAATTAATAAAAATTGCAAAAAGAAAAAAGTCCAGGTGTTAAGATCTATTGTAATAGAAAGTACCATGTGCTTTGAGCAGCAAAAAGGAAACAAATAAGCCAATATTAGCTTGAATCTGAAGTCTGAAGGATGGAAATGCAGCAGGCATGGTTGTGGTAATGAGGTTTGGGATGGGGTGTGGAGGGAATGTGGCCAATGATGGAGAAATGGGAGCAAGAATTTGCAAGAAGGAGCACCTTGTGAGGTGTCCATTAGTCTAGAAAGGATAAGGTGTTTTCCAAGAAGGAAAAGAACTTTAGTATAAATAGACTATACTGTGTGTCAGAGAGTGTTTAAAAAATAGGATGCTGGGGAGGTAATCAGAAAAGAGATCATATGTAACAATGTAAAAAGTTGTTAAATAATTTTCTTTCCTAAGAGCAGTGGAAAGTATTTAAGCAGGAAACGACATAATTAGATTTGAATTTTTGAAAGATCATCTGATAGAAACTGACTGACTAGGACAAGAATGAAGTAGCTGAGAGGATTAGGAATTCGAGGAAATAGTCAAGGTAAGAGGTTATGATCACCTGAATTAGGTCATTTAATAGGGCTAAAGAGATGTGGATACAATTTTACACTTAGTTTTTATTTTATTCTTGACTTGAGTCTGAATTCCATAGAATAGAAACCATGCCGTTTTGCTTGTCACACATCCTCTACACCTAGCAAAATCCCTGGAATGTATGAAATGTTGAAAGAAGGATTAGAAAAAAATTATATGGAGAATTGACAAAAAATGTGACTGATTGGATGTGGGAGCAGAATAAGTCTAGTAAAATGTGCCGGTCTGGATTGATCACACAGGCAGATGACAGCACCGATAACAGAGAGACAATGCAGGAGACGAAACTGGTTTACTGAAGAAGAAGGTACGTGCAGCTGTGGACCTGCTGAGTTTTCAATGAGTAGGGAATTCCAATTTCTAGTAAACCTCACTTGAATATTGAGATATTGAGCTCAAAAGCAAGATCTGATCAGGAGACAGAGCTCTAACAATTAATAGCAATAGATGTCACTCATGCAGCAAATAAATAATACACTGGTTCTAAGGGACTAGCCCATTTCACAAATGGTGAATTTGAGGCTTATTAAGTATTATTCCTGAGTTTACACAGCTCACAGTGGTGGAGCTGTGATTTGAACCCAATCTGGCTCCAGCATCACATATTTTTACCCACAATTCTGTGCTGCGTCTCCTCTAATAACTTGCTAAAGTGGATGTAAACTAGAGCCAAGGAGGTTGAAGCAATAACTCAGGGAGAGGCTTTTGTGAGAAATAAGATGATGATCAGAAAGGTGGAGGTGGGAGTGGTGATGACAAACCAAATGTATTATTTTTGATGGCTTACATTTTGTGGAGTAGAAGGTAATTTCATCTCTTAAATAGAAGGCTGTTGTTTGGGTAGTAGGAAGATAAGGAGGGAGAGAGGGGAGCAAGAAAGGACTAGAGAGGGAGAGGGGGAGAAAGAGAGAGAGAGAGAGAAAGAGAGAGAGAGAGAATTAAGACAAGATCACGTGGTCTCATTTTTTAGTAGGTGTCTAATATCCCTTAGATACCTGATAGAAAAACATTTACAGTTGCTAAATCTGGGTAAAAGAAATCACTGTTTATAGTATACTGTACTGCATTCAAATCCACATTCAGAACAGGAGTGGAACTCGATGAACTTGTAATTAAATTATATTGTCCAGGCTGAAGACAGTTTAAAGACTCAACAAAATTAAAAACAAATGGTTTCCTTAGTTGCTTTTATTTAGAGACATAGCAGAAACTCAGATTTTTAGCATTTCAATAGAAAAAAAAGACAAGTCTGGTCAGAGCATACCAGTTAATGTGCTGAACAAACAACTTAAAAATACAATTTCTGTTTACAGTTCAATGAAGTACCTGTTGAGTAATTCACAGGTACTTCCCACCTTCTTGGAACAGAGTAAAGGCAATTAGGGGTGTGAGAGAAATAGAGAGAAACACTAAATTTCTCCCAACCAATTACGGATTAAAAATTTAAGAGGTCAACTGTTGTCATAGGCTTTTGGGATTGTAGAAAAAGTTCACTGGGGTAAAGTATATGGGTTCCTGAAAGTGTTGAGGATGCAGACAAGATTAGAAGCTCACAATATACAGAAGACATAATATAGGCCACTGTATGATTTTTATCTTGCTCAATCAGTAGCCTAAATATAGATACAGAGGAATCAGGCAATGATATTGACAGAACTTCAGCTCAAAGATGAAAAAAAAAAAAGACATAGATGATAACTTGGGATATATTAGAGGTATTAAGATAGTGAAGATTTCTCTATAGTAAAGATATGGATATATTGGGAAGCAACTGACTTAAAAAGTATTCAAGTGAGTAGATCTTTATAACTAGGGACTGTTTCATATAACATTTTTAAAATGGAGTATTTTCACATGATTACATTCCTATCTATGAAAGATCTAATGATTCGAATTATTGTTCTGCAAATACTCACTCACTCCTCCCCTGACACTGTGGATAAAATATACTTCCCTGCTCCATTGATGTCAGGCTTGATCACATGTCTTGACTTGGCCAATGGAATATAAACAGAAATGACTGTGCCAGGGATGTGTTCAAGTCTTGGGAAATGTCACGTTTCAGGTTTTTGTTTGTACTTTTGTCACTCGTATGATAAACCGAGTACTGTATGGTTCCAAAAGAATAATGGAATTGTGAAGCAGAGTTGCCCAAAGTAATCTTTAGACCTACGTCTGGAAACAGAGCCAGTCTGCCAATTTGTACACCCCCAGTCTGAAGAAAAGACTCTCCATGTGATCTGAAGGCCCACAAGTGTGTCTCTGATGCTTATTTCTTGATGTCATGGAGTTATGGACTGATTTGTTATGAAACAATGCCTGTTGAAAGAGAAGAAAATTAAAGAAAAGAAATCTCTGACAGTAAGGAAATCAAGAAATTGAATGTGGGAGTGTTGAAAGAACTAAACAGTAACAACATTTGGGGTGCAGAGAAGACAGAAAAGATGGTCCTACGACTGGAAAGGGAATAACATTCGCATCATAGGAGTCCCCGAAAAAGAAGACAATGAGCAAGGGTTAGAGAATATATTTGAAGAAATAGTGACAGAAAACTTTCCTAACTTGGTGAAGGAAGAAGGTATTCAAGTTCAAGAAGCACAGAGAGTCCCAAGTAAGAAGAACCCAAACAGGCCCACACCAAGACACATAGTAATTAAAATGCCAAAAATTAAAGACAAAGAGAGAATCCTAAAGGCAGCAAGAGATAAGCAACAGGTTACCTACAAAGGAACCCCCATGAGGTTATCACGTGACTTCTCAACAGAAACACTACAGGCCAGAAGGGAAGGGCATAAAGTAATCAAGGTCATGAAAAACAAGGATCTGAACCCAAGACTACTCTATCCAGCAAGGCTATCATTCAAAATAGAAGGTCAAATAAAGAGCTTCCCAGACAAAAAAAGGCTAAGGAAATGTATTAGCACCAAACCAGCACTGCAAAATATGTTAAAAGGACTGCTGTAATTAGTAGAAGAAATAGGAAGAAAAATATAACCACACTGAACAAAAATGGCAATAAATAAGTACATATCAATAATCACCTTAAATGTAAATGGACTGAATGTTCCGATAAAAAGAGACAGAGTAGCTGACTGGATAAGAAAGCATGATTCACATATATATTGTTTACAAGAGACCCACCACAACAAAAGACTCACATAGGTTGAAAGTGAAGGGATGGAAAAAAATCTTCCAAGCAAACAGAAAGGAAAAAAAAGCTGGGGTAGCAATACTCATATCTGATCAAATAGATTTCAAAATGAAGGCCATAACTAAAGACAAAGAAAGCCACTACATAATATTGAAAGGGTCTATCCAAAAGGAAGATATAACCTTGGTAAACATATATGCACCCAATATAGGAGCACCAAAATATATTAAAAATCTTCTGGAGGACTTCAAAGGAGAAATCGACAGCAATACAATCATAGCAGGAGACTTCAACACCCCATTGACATCACTGGATAGATCATCTAGACAAAAAATTAACAAGGAAACAGAAATTCTAAATGAAGCACTAGATCAAATGGATTTAATAGATATTTACAGAGAATTATACCCTAAAACTGCAGAATTCACATTCTTCTCAAGTGCACATGGGACATTCTCAAAGATAGACCACATGTTAGGGCACAAACTAAGTCTCTACAAGTTCAAGAAGATTGAAATCATATCAAACATCTTCTCAGATCACAGTGGCGTGAAACTAGAAATCAATTGCAACAAGAACATGCAAAGACATTTGAACACATGGAGGCTAAATAGCATGTTATTGAACAATGAATGGGTTACCATGGAGATCAAGGAAGAAATTTAAAACTTCCTGGAAACCAATGAAAATGAACACACAACAATACAAAATCTATGGGATGCAGTGAAAGCAGTTCTGAGGGAAGTTCATAGCACTACAAGCCCACCTCAAGAAAGAAGAAAAATGTCTAATTGACTAACTAACCTCACAACTTAAAGAATTAGAAAGCAAACAAAAAGAAAACCCCAGAGCAACTAGAAGGAAGGAAATAGTAAAGATAAGAGCAGAAATAAACGACATGGAGACCAAAAAAACAATTCAAAGGATCAATGAAACAAAGAGCTGGTTTTTTGAAAAGATAAACAAGATTGATGGACCCTTAGCTAGACTCACCAAGAAACAAAGAGAGAGAACCCAAATACACAAAATCAGAAATGAAAGAGGAGACGTAACAACTGACACCACAGAAATACAAAGGATCGTTAACAAATACTACGAACATTTATATGGCAACAAATTCGACAATCTAAGCGAAATGGACAAATTTCTAGAAACACATAGTCTCCCAAAACTGAACCGGGAGGAGATAGAAAACTTGAACAGGCCAATAACAACGAAGGAAATTGATGATGTAATCAAGACTCTCCCAGCAAACAAAAGCCCAGTCCCAGACGGCTTCACGGGGGAGTTTTACCAAACATTCAAAGAAGAACTAACACCCATTCTCCTCAAACTATTCCTAAAAATTCAAGAAGAAGGAAGACTTCCAAACTCGTTTTATGAAGCCAGCATAACTCTAATTCCAAAACCAGAAAAAGACACTACAAAGAAAGAAAACTACAGGCCAATATCCCTGATGAACATAGATGCTAAAATCCTGAACAAAATACTAGCAAATCGGATCCAGCAATACATCAAAAAAATTATTCACCATGATCAAGTGGGATTCATCCCAGGGATGCAAGGCTGGTACAATATTTGCAAATCAATAAATGTGATACATCACATAAACAAAATGAAAGATAAAAACTATATGATCATATCAATAGACGCTGAAAAAAGCATTTGACATAATCCAGCACCCATTTCTGATAAAAACACTCAGCAATGTGGGAATAAAGGGATCATATCTCTACATAATAAAGGCCATATATGAAAGACCTACAGCCAACATCATACTCAATGGACAAAAACTAAAAACATTTCCCTTAAGAACAGGAACAAGACAAGGATGCCTACTTTCACCACTCTTGTTTAACATAATACTGGAAGTCTTAGCCACAGCAATCAGACATGAAGAAAAAATAAAAGGGATCCAAATTGGAAAGGAGGAAGTGAAACTGTCATTATTTGCAGATGACATGATATTATGCATAGAAAACCCTAAAGACGCCATCAAAAATCTACTAGACTTAATAAATGAATTTGGCAAAGTAGCAGGATACAAAATTAACGTCAAGAAATCTACAACATTCTTATACACCAATAATGAACTCACTGAAAGCGAAACTAAAAAAACAATCCCATTTACCATTGTGGCAAAAATATTAAGATACCTAGGAATAAGCTTAACCAAACAAATAAAGGACCTATTTGCAGAAAACTATAGGATATTGAAAAAAGAAATAGAGGAAGATATAAAAAAGTGGAAGCACATACCTTGTTCATGGATTGGAAGAATTAACATCATTAAAATGTCCATACTACCCAAAGTAATCTATAGATTTAATGCAATCCCCATCAAAATACCAACGACATATTTCACAGAACTAGAACAAATGCTTCAGAAGTTCATATGGAACCAAAAAAGACCCCGAATAGCTACAGCAATCTTGAAAAAGAAGGACAAAGTAGGCGGCATCATAATACCGGAAATCAGGTTATACTACAAAGCCACTGTAATCAAAACAGCCTGGTACTGGCACAAGAACAGGCACATAGACCAGTGGAACAGAACAGAGAACCCAGAAATTGACCCAAAACATTATGCTCAATTAATATTCGACAAAGGTGGCAAGAGCATACAATGGAGTAAAGACAGCCTCTTTAATAAATGGTGTTGGGAAAATTGGACAGCTACATGCAAAAAAAATGAAACTAGACCATCATCTTACACCATACACAAGAATAAACTCAAAATGGATAAAAGACTTAAATGGGACTCATGAATCCATAAAAATCCTAGAAGAAAATGTAGGCAACAAAATTTCAGACATCGTACGCAGCAGAATTTTCACTGATATATCACCTAAGGCAAGAGAAACCAAGGAATAAATGAACACATGGGACTACATCAAACTCAAAAGCTTCTGCACAGCAAAAGAAACAACCATCAAAGCGGAAAGGCAACCCACTGTATGGGAGAGCATAATTGCCAATGATACATCAGATGAGGGATTAATTTCCAAAATATATAGAGTGCTCATACAACTCAACAAAAGGAAGACAAAGAACCCAATTAAAAAATGGGCAGAGGAACTAAATAGACACCTCTCTAAACAGGACATACAAATGGCCAAGAGACATATGAAGAAATGCTCAACATCACTAATCATCAGAGAGATGCAAATTAAAACAACAATGAGGTATCACCTCACACCTGTCAGGATGGCCGCCATCAACAAATCATCAAATAACAAGTATTGGCGAGGGTGTGGAGAAAAGGGGACTCTAGTACACTGCTGGTGGCAATGCAGACTGGTGCAGCCACTATGGAAAACACTATGGTGTTACCTCAAAAAATTAAAAATTGAATTGCCATTTGACCCAGTGATCCCACTTCTAGGAATATACCCTAAGAAGCCTGAAACACCAATCAGAAAGAATATATGTACCCCCATGTTCATAGCAGCACTATTTACAATAGCTAAGATCTGGAAACAGCCCAAGTGTCCATCAGTAAATGAGTGGATAAAAACGCCGTGGTACATATACACAATGGAGTACTATGCAGCTGTAAGAAAGAATAATCTCTTATCCTTTGAGAGGACATGGGAGGACCTGGAAACTATTATCCTAAGCGGAACAAGCCAAGCAGAGAAAGACAAATATCATATGATCTCACTTATCTGGAATATAATGAACATAACAGTCTGAGGAACAGACTGACAATTGCCAGAAGAGGGGGTGGGGGAGGGGAGCGATGAACCAAAGAACTTGTACGCATGTACACATAACCAATGGACATGGACAACAAAACTGGGGACGGGGCAGGGAGAGAGTGGGAGGAGGGAGTCAATGGGGGGAAAAGGAGAAACATCTGTAACAAAAATAAATTAATAAAAAAAAAAGAAAATGTAAGGTATTTTAATAAACACTGGCTTTATAATAAAACAAAAAAAAAGATGGTCCTAAATTCTTCAGTGAATGAGTATGAGGAAGTGGAATTTGGAAAATGACAATATTGAAGAGAAAGAAAAAGAAAATATTATAGGAGAATGACATTAACTTCAAAGAAGTAGGACTTTTTAATATGAAGATGAAGTAATGATGTGGAAACGATACTAGAGGATATAAGGAAACCAACTCCAGTTTTGTTTCTTAAGTGTGCAGGCTGACAGAGAAAGTGCAGCTTCAAATTGAAATGTATGTTAGTCAGGGTTCTCCAGAGAAACAGAACCAATAAGATTGATTGATGATAGATAGATAGATTGATTGATTATAAGGAAATGGCTCACACTTCTATGGAGGCTGAGAGGTCCCAAGCCCTGCAGTCAGAAAGATCAGCAGCTGGAAACCTAGACAGTGGATGGTGTTGTTCCAGTCTGCATCCAAAGGCTGGGGAACCAGGAGAGCTGATGTAAGTTCCAGTCTGAGTGCAAGAGGAGACAGAGGTCCAAGCTCAAGCAGTAAGAAAAAGAGAGACTAATTTTCCCTTAATCAGCTTTTTTTTCCTACTGAGGCCTTCAATGGATTGAATGAGGCCCACCCACAATGGGGAGGGCAATCTTCTTTAGTCAGCCTACTGATTCAAATGTTAGTTTATCCAGAAAAAAAATCACAGATTCATTCAGAGTAATGTTTAACCAAATAGCTGGGCACCCTGTGGCCCAGGCAAGTTGACACATAAAATTAACCCATCACAAAAGAGTAATGGGGGAAACTGTCTTCAGAAGAAAGTAATATTTCATCAAGATAAGGAGGTTAACAGAGTTGCAGTGAGTGGCTAATCCTTGTTGAAAAGATGAAGAATTTAAATATATTTGATTGACAGCATTATTCATTAAGTATCATTGATTATTATAAACTAAGATTTATCAAAAATTAAAGAAAAGAGTAATCTGAAAGAAAACATGACTTTGAAAAAATTAAAGTCTTGATAGGAATGATATTTTAATTTACTTTTCTGCTGTAATAAATTACCATAAACTCTGACTTAAAGCAGCATAAATTTATTATATTATAGATTTAGAGGTCAGAAGTCCAAAATGGCTCTTACTGGGCTAAAATCAATTTGTCAGCAAGACTTCATTTCTTTTGGAGACACTAGGGTAGGAATTACTCCCATTGGAGTAGTCTCCTCTTTCTGAGTACAGATGGAAACTGTGATTTGCTTTTAACCAAAGAAAAATGGGGGGAAAAAATCCATGTCCAAGATTATTTTGGCTATTGGCAGAATTCAGTTCTTTACAATTGTTGGGCTGAGATCTCCATTTCTGTCTTAGCTATGAGCCCCAGAGCCTGGCTTTTGCTCCCAGAGGCTGCCCTCATTCTTCCTCATTGCTGATCATCTTTGAACTATCAATGGTATGTTGGAATCACTTCTCGTGCTTCCAATCTCTCTTACTCCCTCTGTTTTTAACAGGGTCTGTGTGATTTAAATCTTTTTTACATGGATAACCTGCATATGTTGAGGTCAACTGTGCTACATAAAATAACAATCATGGAAGTGATATTTCAACATATTAAACAGTAATGGGGATGAGGGCATGGAAGTTTGGGAACCATTTTCAGAATTCTGGCTCTAAATTCTAAATTTATCATTAAGACTGAATCTTAGCAGACTCGTGAGAGAGAGCCTCCAGCTAACCTTGAAGAAGCAAACAGCCTTGTTGTGAACAGTATGGAAAGGGCCACATGGCAGGGCTGCAGGCAGCCTCTAGGAGATGAGGGTGGTCTTCAGTAAGTCATTAATAAGTTAAGACCCTCAGTCCTACAACTAGAGCTTTAATAAACTGTAGTCTTCCAACAACTGTGTGAGCTTATAAGAGGACCATGAGCTTCAGAAAGGTAGATAGCCTCACCAACACCTGTGAGACCCTGAGCAGAGGACCCAGCCAAACTGCCTCTACTCTTGACCCGCAGAAACTATGAGATGGTATGAGATGATGAATGTGTTTTGTCTTAAGCCACTAAGTTGTGATGATTGGTTACCCAGTAATAGAAAACTGGTTCATGGGACTTGCCTTTGGAGATCTTGATTCAGAAAGTCTGAGGTAAGAATCAAAAGTTAGTAGTTTAACAAATAACACAGGGAAATTTAATGCAAATAGCCTCTTAACTTCTTGGAGAAACTCTGAATTATATTTCATAATTTCCATGTTTCATTAAGATGGAGGAAAGCTCATCATTGTGACGTTGTGCCTAAGAGGACTGCATGTAGCCAGAGTTTTCAATCATTTCCTTCAGGAGAACTTTACTCAGTGAAAGTAGCTTGAAAGTCTATAATAACCTGAGAAAGACCCCAGAGCAAGAGAATCTCCAAAATCCATGGCACTTGAGACATAAAACAGCATGTTCCTTCCAAAGATTGGGTAATTCAGTCATTTTCCAGAAGGCCACCAGCAGGAGAGTGATAGAAATGACATATTTGCTGTTCATGGAAGAAAAAAAAATGTAATTGGAAGGAAATAAGTCAAGATGTTCCCAGATAAAGGAGAAAATATCTGCTGGTTTAAAAAATTCTGTGCTAGTTTACTCATCTGTCAACAATAAATTTCTTTTTCCATCGTTACAACTGAAGCTTGGTTAGAATGAAATGCGAAAAGTTTTTGCATTCAGTAGGAAATATTTTTTTTAATGCCCAGCAATGGCTCTATAAAGAATAAAGGTTAGTCACTTTAGCAGAAGAAGGAGCTGTTTGTCACTTTACAAACCTACTAACCGATTTCCTAAGAAATAGTAGTGAGCATCGAGCCGCAATTGTAACTCCAGCACATACATTCCAGCATTTAGGAACAAATTCGATTTTGTGATTAGCAAGCAAACTGCCTAGCTTGTACTTATTGGACTATATATTTTTGAAGTGGCTTTGGGGATTTGGTCTGTAAAGTCTTTTACAGGCTATATTAATCACAATTTTTCACTCAGAATATACTTTGACATCATTGAGGAATCAATATAGCTAATTCTGCATTGAGGGTAATGCCTAGTGCCATGTTAATACTAAACTTTAAACTTGTTAAATCAGTGCATATTTGAGGAGGGAAGATCAAATTGTCAAATTTAAATATTCCTTTAAACATATGTAGGTGAAGTTTTCTACCTGTCAGTAATATAATTTGAAATTACAACCTAATATTGAAGTATTAAAAAAAAAGGTTCATAGTTGATGAAAGGTAGAAAAAAGAACTAAGGCCTTACCACAGCCTTTTGGGTGTAAAGAGAGGGGGGTTGATTGAAAAATAACCTTTTACTAAAAATAACTAAAAAACTAGTATTGAAATAGACTTGTATGTAACATGCATTTGCATGGCATTTCAGAATTTATTAAACAAGATTCTTACAATCTTACCTGTGATATGAAAGTCTTCCAGTGGTTTGCAAAGTAAAGTCTATGGGCCAGTCCAGCCTATAGCCTCAGTTTGTATGGCCATCAGGCTGAGTATAGTTTTTACATTTTTAAAAGATTAAACTAGAATATGCAACAGAAACTGCATGCAGCCTACAAAGCCTACAGTCTGGCCCTTAACAGAAAAATAATTTGCTGGTCTCTGCCCTAGAACCAGGTAGGACAATTTTCTGAGAACCAAATGGCTAGGATAAAGTTTATAAAGATCTCTCTTTACCAAGACTGCTCTCAGGGTTTCCATAACAGAATACTACTAACTCAGTGGCTTAAAGAACAGAAATTTATTTCCTCACAGTTCTGAAGGCAAAGTCAAATGACTAATAACCACAGACATAAGATATGAATCCAAAATTTGAATGACTCCTCAGGTCAAGTATATTTTGCACCCCTCTAAGTTGCCCTGAGGAATAAAATAATAATCATATCACATATCATTTATTCAGTTATTCAATTCCACAAATATGTATATTATATACATATTATATGTCATGCATACTTATATAAATAAGATAGTACCCTTCTCTGTAAGGCCATTACTAAATATCAACAATTCAAAGAAGAGCAGATTATATTTCTTTCATAAGCACAGTTTTAG
Organism: Tadarida brasiliensis; assembly: GCA_030848825.1. Taxonomy (NCBI): domain Eukaryota; kingdom Metazoa; phylum Chordata; class Mammalia; order Chiroptera; family Molossidae; genus Tadarida; species Tadarida brasiliensis. The sequence continues at coordinate 86,115,685 of CM061260.1, read as the reverse complement.
TTCAAGTGTCCTGTATCTTACGATATGTAATCACCTCAAGATTCTGTTAAGATAAAAACTCTCTTCTTACTCTGGAACCAGAATGTCAAAAGCTACTATAAATTAGGATCCATCTTTTCTGGGTATCATTTCTTAATAACCCTTAAGTAGGATTCTTTAAATTGGGACCTTGTAAAAATAAACACAAAATAAAAGTTTAATAACTGAATCTACATCATGCAATGAGAAGTATGTAGCACCATTAATGAGAGCTCATACAACAAAGTAAAATTAATATACAATGTAAGATTTGGTTATAAATTTCCACCCCTTTGCTGTAGTTAGGGAAACTAGTTACTTTGTAGCCCAATTCAAAGAGAGGTTTTTAATCTGTTTTGTTTTTGTTTAGATTAATTTTGTTTGTTGCATCTCTCACTGTTGTTGTTATCATTTTGATATTCTGGTTTTTGGTCACTGGAGTCTCTTTTTCTCTGATTTCTCTAATTTATGCTCCAGTCTGCTAGATATTCATATTCTTTCATTTTCTTTTACCAAAGTACTTAATGTCAGTATCAGGAAATTCACAGCATTACTGTAAACAATTTCTAAAGCTTTACACTATTTAAATTGTCCCCTGAATCTTTCTAAGCAAGCTTGCTCTCCCTCAAAACATGGTGTCTACGAAATGCTGGCTTCTGGGCTCCTTCCTCTGTTCTCTTCTCTGAAATAAGGGCTCACCTCCCCTTGAGCTAAACCGAGTTACATGTTTGGAAGATTTTTATAGCTCCTCAGTTTTGGCAAAAAGCTTCCAAGATAAATCTAAACTGAGAACATCTCTTCCACTGAACAGATGCCATTGACTTAATTATGTTTCCTGTGATAAAATATTGTGTGTATCCTCTAGCCGTTACCACCCAGAGTTTAATTGTTTAACTACAGCATGACTATTTTTGAAACATCCAACTCTGATATATGAGTTCATCATCTTTTTAAATGTGTTATCTAATTGGAGGCCAGCAAAGAAATGCATTTGAAGTGCCTGTTTCTTCTTAGGTTGGCCAGCCTTCTCTGCACTACAATTTACCCAGAACGAGGACGATTATCCTTTCGCCAGTTATACTTACAGAGTCACAGTTGTCCAAACAATTTAAGCAAAATATTTACATTGAATTATAGAACTTGGATTATGTAAGCTGTTGGTCCCAACCATTCCAAGAAATGCCAAGAGCCCATGTTCTTTGTGGTTAGTTTGTAAGGTCTTTCTTTTGCTGTCTGAGTAAATGCGTATTTCTGTACACAGGTAAACATTTTATTCCTGGCTCCCTCTCTGTTCTATCTCAATAAAAAATTGAATTGATTTGTTTATAAGCCTATTCTTATTTTCATGTATAACATTACTCTAGTAATATTTGTATGTGACATGAATCTGGATATAATTACAATGATTTATGCTGATTACTGTGCCTTATTTTCTGGAATTAAGAAATTAACAACCCAAAATTAAAATGTGCATACAGTACTATTTTGCTTTTAATCCCTAAATCCAGGCACTCTGCCTAATAGAACTCCAGAACAGTTGAAACCTTTCTTCCTTGAAAATTCTGGTCGAAGTGGGGTAGAGACTTAAGATCAGAGGAGTGGAGGACTTCTCCCTGGAGCCTTGTGCACCCCACATGTTATAGCATGGTCTCCACAGCCCTAGAAAACTCATTTCAGGGCGTAGGATTTGTAGAATTCCCGACACCGGGTAATCATTCTGGGGATGGACCAGGGGCAGTGGTGGATAGAGCCACAAGGCTTTAATACAGGCCTAGCCCCTGTGAGGCAGAGGAGAAGGGTTATGCACAGAGTCTCAGATGCAGTACACTTCTGAGAAAGTTTTGACCAAGTCCACGGGGATGTACTTAAGCCAAAGTCACTGAACGGAGGCGTCCCACCGCTCCTAAGGGGACCTGTGTTAGTGTCCCTGCCATCTCAGTAATTTCGGGGAGCAGCTGTGGGAAGCCGGGCGGCAGTACAATCGCAGTGGCTTCACAGTGCAGCAGCTGAGGCGGCCTGTCAGTGACGGTTCCCACAGCAGGAGGTCCGAGTGGCCTCATTTCACGGCCACCACACACACGTACGAAAAAACATATCCTGGCAAAAATTAAATTCACTTCTATGTATAGAGATGTTAAATATATAAAAACAAACTTCATGGTATTTCATTTGAACATTCGTTATGTTGCACAGAGCTTAAGATTTGTTATATCAGGACTTCTGGAAAGCCATACTGATTTGCTCAGTATGGGGAAAGAGGCTTTGGAATGCCATTGTAGCCCACTTACTGAAAAACTTTGCCTTGGTTTTCAAAAGCTAGAATGGCATTTACGTGAGTGGCAGGATTCGAGATTTTATTCCAACAGGTGAAGGTCGAAGATGATTCAGGGATGAATTTCCCATGTAAAGAGGTCAGAATTAGAGAGGATGAGGAAATGGTAAGGCAGGACTTAACTATCTGATCTCTGTACAATTGTAAACATGTCTCGAAATGTAAATATTATTGGCAGTAAAATCCTATGATTTTCTGAAGGCTCTGCTCTCTTGATCGCCCATCTCCATTTCTTCAGTATATATATGTCTCCATTTCTCATTTGAAAAAACATGCTTGCCCTGGCCAGTGTGGCTCAGTTGGTTGAGCATCTTCCTGTGCACTGAGAGGTCACCAGTTTGATTCCTGGTCAGGGCACATGCCCAGGTTGAGGGCTCTATCCCCCCCCCCAAGGCAGTTGATGGATGATTTTTCTCTCACTCACATCAATGTTTCTCTCTCTCTTCTCCCTCTCCCTTCTTCTCTCTCTAAAATCAATAAAAACACATTTTAAAAATGTTTGATTCTTTATGTCAATATCGTTTTCCTTTTTACCTCCCACTTTTTAGTCTTTCTCTTCTTTTCTCGTTGTTTATTGTTCCTCTCTTTTAAGGTGAACCATAATATAACAATCGCAGGTAAGTGAGAAAGAAGGGATGGGCTCCCGGTTCCAGGCTCCAGCGTGAGGGCGACCAAGGGATCTGCAGCCTGGATGCCGCCTGCCAGCGGGCACAGGCCGGGCTGGAGCTTCTCCCTGGACCTGATCAGAACTAGCACCACTTGGTGACTAATTGCTCTTCATCACCTATTGATGTCTGCCAGAAAAAACACAGACAAAAACAAAAACAAAAACCCGCCACTAAACATCCCTGAAAGCGCAGCTGCTACTCCACCAGCAGCTGTTGGAGGGCCCCAACACCTCTGCGGATGGCCACAGCTTCCCATCACCCCCACCAGCCAGGTGCCCCCCAGCCCAGGGACGCGCCACTTCCCAGGTATCACCGCAGTTTGCTACAACAGCAGAAAGTTGGTTCCCAGCCATCCAAAAACGAAAATGTCATCCCTGAGACCAGGCAAGAGATTCAAGTGGAAAATGTACCACCTCCAAGTTTCCACATCTGACATTTGAGAGTCCACAGTCTTCTTCCAGTTCAGCCACACTTGGGATCCCCTAACTCGCGAGTGCCCCAATCAATCAGAAAAGGACATTTCAGGAAGGCCCTTAGCTCCAGTGCTCAGTCCCCAGAGCTGAGGGGAACTGTCAGCACATGCACTTCCAAACCTACCTTACGTGTTCAGGGCACCTGATATCCAGACCCTGGAGTCGGTTTCCGTGAAGCGCGTGCGGGTTCCCCCAGATCAAAGGGAGAACAGTCCGCCACCCTGGCCTGTTCTGCTCCAAGGCACCCCTGAGGAGGAGTATGGGGTAAGGTCGTATGGAGGACAGAGGGCCCCTGTTTACTTACCTCGGGGACAGAGGGAAGCTGAGCAACAGTAAGGTCCTTGTGAAAAACTGACTGGATTTCTCAGACATCAGTAATCTCAAGAAACTGCTGGTTTTCATACAATTGCTAGTCATTTTTTCTGGCTCACAGAAGAGTACATAGAATAGAATTAAATGGAAACCATACAGAAACAATACCAATACTAGCTAAAGAAAAAAAAATTATTTTAACCAGAGCCCTGGAGTCATAAGGAAGTCAGTTTCCAGATTTGCTTTTTAAAATATCTTATCATATACAGTTTTTAGTGTAATAAACAGTTTACTTTATATTTTTCTTGTATTAACTGTTTAAAGTTTTAAAATAGCTTGTAGTGACTATTTAAAGTGTGTGTAAATACATGGTTCCAGACAGTTCTTTTTTTTTTTTTTAGAGAAAAAAATAAAGGTTTAGCAAAGCTGACTGAAAATAAGCAATCAATAAAAATGTTAGGGGAGAACTGATAATTATGCATGAATTTTAATCTAATAAACTTGATTGCAGAGAAAAAGAGCGCTAGCAAGCATTAAGGAAGTCTGCGTGTGAATTAGACTTTAATGAGTTTCCCTAAATTCGGGGGGAGCTGTTAGAGCTCTTCTGTCACTGACATCACCTGGAAGAGCCTTTCTGTTCACATGTCCCACCCGCGGAAAGCTCGCTGTTAACTGCGAATTTGTGTTTTAACTAGGAGGGTGGTTCAAGTTGCATAACACCATGTGGAGTAATGGGAAAATGTATATGTTCTCCCGTAATTACATTGTAAACCACTGAAAAAAATAAATTTGAAATGGGAAAAAGAAAAGTCATTTTAAGCAGATTCTGAAGTAAGCAGATGATGTCTCAGCAATACACAATGATAAGAACATTGATAGTTCAGTCTGAACTTTCAGAATTAATGTTTTTATGGACCTTATCCACTGGATCCTCGAGTTTTATTAAATGCTGAGACCCCACTGGTGATATTAATAGTTCTTAATGAACTCCTTGTCTCTCCAAACACAGCAAAAAAAAAAAAAAAAAAAAAAAATTGCCCCAAATCAAATTAGTTTGTAATATTAAATTGGTTCTTAATTAGCTTTTTATCCTCTTCAGCATTGAGCACATTGCCTTGGACTGAACTCACTCAGCTAAAGTTGTGACATGTCTACCCCGAGTCAGTCACAGGCAAAGACTCACAGGAAACCGAATGCATTTAGTGACACCTCATTCAAAATAGGCAGCTGTTCAGCTGACTAGAGTGGCTATTATTATTTTTTGTTTTATCAACAACTGGGTCTTTTTGCCCAATGTTTAGTATCTCCAGGGACAAAGTGAAATGAATAACTGAGATTTTTATGGGTTTTTCTGAGATGAATTAAGTCTTGAGTATAGTAAAATATGAAGCTAGGACCTCTTAGGCTAAGTATTTCTCCTAAGGGAAGGACAGTGTCTGATCTTTGTTCAAGAATAAGTTACAGATCCTTATCTCCTTAGTGTGCCAGTGGGAACATCAACTGATCAGCTGAGTCGTATTTTCTTATCTGTCACCCGTTGCTCTTGATATGGTTGTTGCTGCTGCAAATTAATCCTTCCACCTTCAGAATTCTGTAGAGTTTGCCTTGCCAGTCAGTGCCTGCCAACCCCAAACGCAAAACCATGTTTTTGTGGTTCTTTTGTTTCAGTTTTTAATTGTTGCAGGTAACATATTTTTTTAAACATCCTGTATTAAATGCAGTGTGGTCTCATCATTTGAATATTTTTCAAAGTAGTACACAGGGGGATCAGATGACTTGTAAAAACATCGTTCAATCCAAAATTTGAAAGTGCCCTAGAGATTTAAAAATTATTAAATTTATTAAAACTATTTTAGAAACTGTTCAGTTTCTACTACTGTTTTTCATTTATCAACTATTTTGAAAGTTGATGTAACAGTTTCTGCCTAATTAAAGTTGAGTGCTAAAATTGTTAGTATAATGATTATAAAGATTTATTTTAGGCTAAAATGTGGAATCTGGCATAGAGGAGTTTCACTGCCTGCAGAAAGCTAATATTCTGAGACATGGAATATAACAGAGAATGTAGTTGCTTTTGTTGGTGAAATTGATTGCTAGTTATAATTGTGTGCAGATCAGAATGATAATTATTATGATAATAGCATCTGTTGAGAAACTATAAAATATATCTTGCTCAAATGCTGAGAAAAATATAAAATGGTGAACTTTGGCCATTTTTAAAAGTGTTAGAGTGAGAGGAAACTTTTGATTTCATCACCCTTAAAAATGTAGACTAGTAGAATTATAAAAGAGTGACTTTTTATTGAGGTATAATTGATATATAATATTACATTAGTTTCAGGTGTATAATATAATGATTTGATATTAATATATATTGCAAAATGATCACCACAATAAATCTAGTTAACATCTCTTACCATGATAGTTAAAATATGTTTTCTTGTGATGACAACTTTTAATATTTACTCTTTGAACAACTTTCAAATATGTAGCACAGTACTATTAACTATCGTCACCACGCTGCACATTACACCCTATGACTTATCTATTTTATAGCTGGAAGTCTGTACCTTTTAGTTTGTACTTTTTGACCCCTTTTACCCTTTTTGCACCCCTTACCCCTTCCTGCCTCTGGCAACCACCAACTCCAAAAAAGTGACATTTTAATATTAAATTATCTATTTGGGCTGTTCATTTTAGTGTAATACAGCTCCTTTGTGATTGGTTGTGAATTTCTAAGAGAGGCCAGCAGAATCTCAGAATGTCAAGTATATTACTGATTGAATTAACTCCACATCTGCTTACAAGCTCTCAGAGACCAAGTGCTCTTGCCTTTGTTCTTTGCTGCTTCTCGCTCATCTTCTTCTGCCCTCATACTCTGCATTTAGCAGGGTTTCAGCCAGAGCAAGGTCATCTAATTCCTCATTGTCATGGTTGCTTTAAGCATTACTTATTTTATTTTATTTTTTGGGGGTCAATTTGTATTTATATTGTTATTTGTGCACTATATTCTTTGCAAAAAACATGCTTGAGCACATGCAATATTTTGATTATATATCAAAAAAAATATTGAAAAATGTAACCATATTATAACCTTAAAAATAGTTTTCTTAAATATAGTTGACTTTTACATTTTTAAATTAGCTAATTTGAATTCTTTATGGATATAATATTAAGAAATTGATTTTTTAAATTTCTTTTTTAGATTAAATTTATTGGGGTGCTGTTGGTTAATAGGATCGTGTAGTTTTCAAGTGTACATGATTTGTATTTTGCATTGTGTGCCCACCATCCAAACTGAAACCATCATCTCTCAGCATATATTTGGCCAAATATACGGCACCACTTACTTTAATTACAGAAGTTCAGAGGCATTTTGAAAAGGAAATACCAAATGATTGTCCAAGCTTGTTGGAACTCATGTTTTTATAACATGTTTTTCTACAGGTTTTGTGAGAATGTTAAAAGAGATTTCTTACATAAAATTATCTATTTTAAATCTTGTAGTGATCAGTAAATATTACTCAATGCACTGGTGTGCTGGTAAGTGGTTAAGACAGCTCTCAAAAGAGAAGAAAACCCCGGCCGGTGTGGCTCTGGTTGAGCAACGACCCATGCACCAAGAGGTTGCCGGTTCGATTCCCGGTCAGGGCACATACCCAGGTTGCGGGCCTGATCCCCAGTGGGGGGCATGCAGGAAGCAGCCAATCAGTGTTCTCTCTCGTCGATGTTTCTGTCTCTCTCCCTCTCCCTTCCTCTCTCTCTAAAATCAATAAGAAAAAGTGATTTTTAAAAAAAGGAGAAGAAAAACTGCTTTATAGCATTTGCTGATTTCCGTGCTACCCATGTGAAGTCACTGAATGGAAACTCAGGGAAAGATGTGTACAGTGAGATCTCCAAAGTCAGTGCAGGCTGCTTCAGCACACCGCTGCCTCTCTGCACAAGCCATTGTCGCCTGGCCCAATGACCAAACCATTTCATTTCCCCCTGCCCTGATTTCCAACTGCTGGTTTATGCATCTTCTGTCTGACAGTTATCTGTGCTTGTGGGATCCCTCTTTGGTTGATCTAGAAGTGCCAAGAAATAATTTCCCCTGGCAGCAGCATTCAACCAATAACTGGCAGGGAGACAAATTCACCATGTCCTTCAACACTCTGATGGAATAGGTCTAAGGTCTGTGCTCTGGAACGGCTCCCATTGTTCCCCAGCGGTGAGCTGGAGGGTGACGCATCCTATATAGATTGTCTTCCCTTCCCTTTGTCACTTTCCTACTGCTTTACAGGTGTTTCCTGAGATAATTTCCTAACAAAACTAGTTGCTTAAATACTTTCTGAAGATCCAGTTCTATTAGAGCCCAAATCTATTCAAATGCCTTCTATTCACTTCAATTTCCATCCTTTGCAGAGGTCTTTGGAATATGAATGTCTAGCCAAAAAACATGTATCTATTTGTTATTTCCCATCAGTACTTTAAACTCAAAATGTTCTGTAATTCTATCAGATGCCTTTCTTATCATCTCATTCCTGTCAAATAGGTAGGAAGGTTCCAGGTGCTTCTTGCTTTGGCTAAAAATATCAGCATGTCATAGCATTATGCCTCCATGAAAGGTTTTGTAATGAAGGGAATTTGGCTGTCAAATATGACCTACTTGCAAGCCTGGACAAGAGGTTCTAATTCCTTTGTTGTGGTTTTCAGTTTTTATTGAAAGAAATGTGGAGAGTCTAGTATGACCAAAGGATTGCACCTAGCAGGAGGGAGGCCAAAGAACAGAGCAAGAGAGATGTGGAAAATAGCTTACTGATGTCAACTGAACTTACATTTTTTGAGATGTTTTAGATGTAATGTATGTTCTTATAATTGCTTTCTCTTTTTCTCTTTTCCACGCTAGCAGCATTTACCCCAAACGCCTTATAAACATAAATTTGTTTCATTTTGTTTTATTTTGCTTCTCAAGTTTGTTTGTTTTTTTTTGGACACAAAACCAGCCAAAACACAAGTATGATCACAAAAGAGTAATTTTAATGTCTGCTTCCATCATCAATCTGGTTGTGTGTATTTAGCACAGAAATAAATTAAAACACCTACCAAAGGAAACATCTGAAATGTTTATTCTGTAAAGAAACCCACCTCTCCTTGTCCTCCATAGCACGCACATTCATAATGACAATTTCTGTCTTCCCAACTGGTCATGTCAACAACATAGGAATAGTAGAAAAAATGCAAGGGAGAATATACAAAAAAAATAATAAGTCCCCTTTTGTCTTGTGATGTACATTCTGCTTGATTATGACAGAAGAGATGCCATCTGTATGATGTCATTAGACTTTGCTCAGAATGGCCTTGACTCCTCTCATGTACATTATGGCAGCCATACATTCTACAGCATCAATGACAAGTATAGTCCAGCTTCCAAGGCTGGTTTTTAGTGTTCTTCCTGGTATTAAGATAAGTTCTGTACTTAGTCAGGTACTTGAATGTCATCATATATCTTATGAAATCTGCTCACTAACACTTGAACTGAGTTCTTTTCTAAGACACTTGGAAAAATCAGGCAACTGTGTGTTTTAGAGGTCAAAATTAAATCTTGAAATTAAATACTTCACAATGCATGATTTGCTCTGGCTGTCATCACATGCTAGATGTTCTCATTATAAATAGAATTAGAGCAGCATTTTTCTTTCACTCAAAGGTCTTAGGTCAGCTTCCATGTGCATTTAGGCTGTGTAGACTGAGGACTGGGCCTCTGTGAGAATGCATGTTGAATTAGTGAATGCTGAATAAAGGAGAAATTAGAGAAGAAGGGTGTGAAAGAGTCAGGCACCATATGCATTAATCGAATCGTTTTTGACATTTTGAGTTGCTGAATAAGCAAGTCATTCAATGCCATTATGTTTATTCCTTTAGCAATAATAGCCCAGAAAAGGGAATGGCCAGATGATACGGTTAATACTGGGGCTTTAGAATGGAATCTCAGTAACACAAATCAAATAAGCTTCTAAGGGAATTTATATTGGTATTATTTACATTGTGAAGGATGCTGCTTTTCAAGATTATTTCAGCTGATAGTAAATATTTTATCATTATTTACTGCCACGTGTTTTTTGTTTGTTTGTTTTTGTATGGAGACTTCTAATCTTTGATTTATATTCTTCTCTGGTGACCAATTCTTATTTATAGATTATGATTAAAATGGTTTTTTGGTTATAAGGAAATTGTTATTTTTTATAATTGTTATTGTGGCCAATTGCCAAATTAAAGAGAGCAGCAGATAATTTATTAGTGAGTAGGATCATGCAAAATTAAAGATGTTTTCTGGTTATGTGCAGTTGAGTACAATCTTCTAATTTAGGATAGATTTTGTTCTTGAGTATCTTTCAGTAATCAAATGTATTCTAGAAGATTTTTTTATAATGGCAAAAGGACAAATGCTTGTGAAAAGATAAACAATATTTTAAATAAAAACCCTGGTATAGTACTGTGTAAAATTTTGGACTCCTCAACTGAAGACAGCTGCAGAGCACTTTGGGATGCGTAGAAGAGCAGAATTATCGTTCAGAGGTCAGTATACTAGGTCACAGTATTGGTCTAGGCAGAGTTTAAATCAATCTTTTCCTTGGTTCCTTTCTGGTCCCTTTCCAATTCCTAGATTCCTCCTTCTTTGTCCCATGCTTAGCTCCTTATACTTTTTTCTAGATACCTATTAAACTCTGTTTTGAAAATGTACCCAGATCTTCCTAACAGAACTATTATTTTCTTAGAGAGACATTTGTCAGTTGGAATGCAGAAGCATGGATGACACACGAGCTAACGCTTTCTGGGTATAAATTCTATTTTTAAATGCATTAAAATGAATCTCTGATTAGTCAAGTTCGACAGTCGTAGGGAGATCATCTGAGACTGAGGGCCACATTCACAGTCCCCAGCCGACTGCTTTGTTTCTGTCAAACCAACATTTGTAGCTTAACCATCCATGAAGAAAGAACCCTGAGGAGTCATAGAAGGAGGCTGATGGAATTTGTGGAAATTCTAAAATTGTTTACATAGAAAATTATCAAAAGCTGATTTTCATGTCTAATGAACGCAGAAAAATACATGAGCTTAAAAGCAATACCTGATAGTTTTGAGATTTAGATCATACATAAGATATGCTTGGAAAAGCCACTTACATAAATGTTCCCAAAATATATGCTGGGCAAACTGGTCTCACAGATTCTACCCCACTCCCTCCTGCCACCCTCTCTACCCTCAACTTTATCAAAAGAAAAAGAAAAATTCAGTGGTTTTGAAAAACCCATCAAATTAGATTCTCTCTTGGTGGATTCCAATGTAAATTAATAAAGGCCTGCAATGCCCTTAGAGGCTCAACCTCTATAACCAGCGGTTTAAAGCACCACATTTTCAAGATCCATTTGACACTAAGAATTTTTTAATATATATAAGTGAGTATTTATCACTCCTGAGCACTCTTTGGAAAACAAAACAAAACATTAACCTCCTTTGGGTTTCATCTTTGTTACCTACAAAATGAAAGAGTTGAAACAAATGTGTGTTCAAATGTAGATTTAATGATCATCCAACAGAAATATGGACAAATCTATTTCTATAAGGGTAGTACACATGAAATGACCTATTTGCGTTTATAATTTTGCATGGTTCTATAAGTAAATTAACCCTGAGCTTGTTTCCAAATCTAAAATTTATTAAACTTGTTAATTATTCAAATGGCTTGTGAGAAGAAATTTGATGGTCCCTTCTTCATTAACCATAAAATGGAACTGCATTGTTTAAAATTGTTTGTGGATCCACTTAGAGTAGACAGTTAACAGGAATGTTTGAAGGAACGATTTTTTAGGCACAGTTAGGAATTAGCAGTGGGGTTAGTAAAGCTGTACAAATTTATCTTTTTAAATGTTAGATGATGTACCTTTAGGAAGCTGATGATTATATGGTATTTATATTTCTCTCCAATGCACTTTTTTGGGTTAATCCTCATCCAAGGATATTTTTTTCCATTGATTTTTAGAGAGAGTAGAAAGGAAGGAGGAGTGGGGAGAGAAAGAGAGAGAGAGAGAGAGAGAAAGAGAGAGAGAGAGAGAGAGAGAGAGAGAGAGAGAGAAACATCAATGTGAGACACACATTGATAGGTTGCCTCATGCACAAGCCCCAACTGGGCAAGGGATCAAACCTGCAACCCAGGTATGTGCTCTTGACTGGGAATTAAATATACAAATCTTCTGTGTGCAGACTCTAACCACTGAACCACACTGTCCAGGGCCCCAAAGCACTTTTTTTCTTTGAAAAAGTATCCGTGAAAGAGTTAAAATAAATAAGTGCAACTTATTTTTCCATTCTTCTTCCTTCACTTTTCCTTCCTTTTTTATTAGTGTTTCGTTGTTTTCATTCATTTCTAAACCTTGTTGCAAGGATCCAGGTAATTGCTAATACAGTTCTTGTTCAAATATTTTTTCTCTTTAAATAGATTGTATGCCAGCCACTTTCTATAAAATTATTTATTTTTCTTTTCTTTTTCTTCTGTCTGTTTTTCAGCTTCAAAAACTTAGAAGGGTCACAGCTTACGTCCAATTTCTCCCTTCTATCTCCTTTTTACAAAATTTCACTTATTTAAACTCATTCTACAGGACATTTCTGTCTTGAAAAATGAGACAGGCTGTGTTCAGCACTGTTCATTACTACTGTATTCTTCTGTTTCACCATTGTAAGATACACTGAATGCCATGTTCAATTGTGGATGTGTCAAAACAAAAAGAGATAGCCCGTAAAGGCCTCTGTTCATTTCCTTCCTATTATACTTGGAGCACTTCGTATTTTGAAATAGTTTTCAATTCATGAAAGAAAATTAAAAATCTGTATTCTTTTTTTCCCCTTTCAGAAGAACAAGACAGTAACTTTTCATTTAACCATCTTTTTCTCTAAAAAAAGTAAAAATAAAAACAAGTTTTATGGTTTTGTGTGTTAAGGACCAAACAAACATGACAATGCCTGCTATTATCTTGGGAAATTAGCTGAACAACATTCAAAGGCTTTCTTTCAAGAGCTCCAAATTCATTTCTTTGAGTTTTGAATAGAAATTTGTCTGGCCAAGCAGGTGTGTGAATAAGAGAGTCTTCCCCCCGGACACCTGAAATGACCTCTGACTTCCCCAGTCCTGCTGTCTACCCTGTCTGTCTGTCTGTGTAGCCCTGTAGAAACTGGCTCCATGAAACCACAATTTTCAGTTACACAGAAAATGTCTCGTTCTACATTTGGAATCTCACCAAGAACCTTAAAAAATTATGTGTTCAGGCAAAATGTAGTACACTGGGGAAGTAGGAAATGTCCGCAGCAAGGAGAGTCTTATCAATTACACGGCTAGCAATTTAGACATGAAATTGAAGCCCACAGTACACGGAGAGAAACGATGTAAACTCAGACACTGGCAGGTACTGCAGAGTTGTGCACACTGAGGCAGAGCCATGCTTGTGACTTTTTTCAAAATTACCCTAGCTTTAGGCTGGGACTAAGGTAACCAACAAACCCAAGGACTTCTTAGATTTTCAGCATGTGTAATACGAATTTGTAGAACAGGGAAAGTGAAAATTGAGGAGGACATGTGATGTAGTGTTGGGCATCCCTTAATGGGATAAAAAAGGAATGGCTGAGAATCCCCTGAAAATCTCAGATGGTACATGGAAAGTGTGCTGATTTGATATCAGACAGACTGGATTCTGATACTGTCTGGTGTAGAAATTTGGACAAGTTGCTTAACCTTTGTGAGTCTTAGTTTTCTCAACTGTAATATTGACCTGATAGTATTGTTGATAAGATCATTCAAGATAATGTATATGATGTGCTTGACTTGATATCTGGCACATGTGTGCTAATTATTATGTTATTATTATTATTAATATCCTTATTATTATTCTCCTCTTCGTTCCTTTGGGAATCAGGCTGTATCTCTTTCCGTTGCTGCAGGTAACACCCTTGATAAGTCAGGGCTATAAAGAGCACATTGTAGCTGTGGGAACATTGTCCGTGTCCGAGATGTGTTCTAAAAGATTAGGGAGCGTGTAACCAATTTGTAAAGGACAATCTCAGAAAAGTATGTTTATTTTTTTAACATGTTTTGTTACTTATTTTTTTGAATAAAATAGGGAAAGCAAAATCCACAAAGTGGGTTTAGAACTTTACTGAAAATCACGGGTGTGAAGATGCCGCGTGAAGGGTATTGGAAAGTGTAACACACACTTACATCTGTTCCACGTGGTCTTCTCTTCCTCCTGCCATTCTTAGTCTCCACTTTTTTTCTCTCCTTTACTTCACCAATTTCCCTTTCCCCCTTTTTTCCATCATTTTATTTACTTTATTCATTCTCCTTTGTCTTTTCCCTTGTCCCCCCTCAAAAGCTCCTGACTAGGGTGTTCGCACACTACATGAATCTTCTAGTGCCATTATTTTGGACGGTAGGGATGGGCCTAGCTATGCTCAGTAATGCATCAGCTCAAATGAGGTTTTTAGCTGTTGTGGTATTTAAAATGGTTGTGGAAGATACACCAGCATGAGTTACTGTTTTGGCAATAGATGATCTATACGAGCATCATCCCTAAAATTAAAATATATGTATATGTAAAGGTAGAAACTAGTAAAATAACATGATTCAAAGAGTTACAGAAGCTTTGTCTCTCCAAGAAATGGAACCTAGAATTTTACATTTGGAAAAAGTTGTCCTTTTGGGAGATACGCAGGAAAAAGTGTGTGATAAGGGTCCCTATTTACACTCGTGAAGCAAATAATACCACCCGTTATTATTGAAGAAATAATGAAATCATAAGAACTTGTGTTTTAGATCAAGGAATCAGTTTTCTCTAATAATGTGAAATATTATTGTGTCACAGCTGTGTGTCAGACTTTTAAATTTTGCATTTATTCAGAGAGGAGACAGTTGTTTTTCCTCCTTTGTGTGGATTATAATGCACTGCCTTTGTAAACTCCACGTGTGTGTGTGTGTGTGTGTGTGTGTGTGTGTGTGTGCATGTGTGTGTGATGAGAAGGACAGACCGTTGGGAAAGTAGGAAGATACAATGCTTAATCATCACCTTTACTGAAGAAGTATCTAAAAAATTTTTGTTATTCTAGACACAGCTCAACATCAATTAGAGATAGATACCTGTGTCTGGATAACGTAAGTTTTCCTGCAGATGGACTATTCAGTTCTGATGCAATGGTCCTATTTGGATCCACAGGGCAACTATACAACTTGGTTTTTAGGAGATTATAGTTTTCCCCAAAGGCAACAATATTCTCATAGAAAATCAAACTGGGACAAGGCTTATCTTTGGATAGGAGGCGATGGACTATATAGCCCTCCTTGTTTGGGGATGACTGGATCTGGCAGGGGGGCTGACCGGGAGGCCAGTAGATTCTGAGGGCATAGTGCAGAGTGAAGTAATCTCAGTCATGATATGGAATTTAAGAGCTGAAACTGCTCCGTGACTGGGGACATGTGACAAAAGTAAGGGCAGCGATCTTTTACTTCCCTCCAAATACACAGCTTAGTGTAGAATCACCCTCTGGAGGGGAGGCAGTGCTTCCCAAGCTGTCAGGATGCTCAGGAATGGTGGTCGAGTGCAGAAGCTGAGCAAGAGAAAACAAAGCTAATGTACTTGTTTGACGCTGATAAAAGAGTCTCCCCTGCTTGATCTCAGATTTACCTGGGGACACTTTGAAGTGGCTTGATGCCGACTAAAAAAATGTGACCCCAGATAATATAGGCTGGTGAGGAGGGAGGCCAGCAAAAATAAGCCCAATTCTGAAGAAGGACTGGCCTCTTTGGAAAGTAATAAGGACAAAAAGAAAGTATTGATTAATATTAGTAAACTTGCTTTTTATTGAAGTTTAATTGAAATACTCAAAAGCAATTTTATTGAGGTATAATTTACATATAACAATATGCAATTGTTTTTAAGTATACAGCTTGATAAGAAAAATGTATATGCTATGTAACAAATGCTCACATCAACATACTTGCCCTGGCTGGGTGGCTCAGTTGGTTGGAGCATCATCCATAGACCAAAAAGTTGTGGGTCTGATTCCCAGGCAGGGCCCATACCTAGATTACGGGTTCAAATCCTGGTCGGGGCATGTATGGGAGGCAAACAATCAAAATTTCTCTCTCACATTGATGTTTCTCTCTCTCTCTCCCATCCTCTCTTTCTAAAATCAATAAACATATCCTCAGATGAAGATGAAAAAATAATACAGAGCTCTTTTACATGTGACATATTTTTTCTCACATGTAGATTTTAGGATTCATCTGTGATGTTGCATGTAGCTATAATTCTTTCCTTTTTGTTGCTGGATCAGAAGCAACTCTAATCTATCTTCTTTGGGTAACTATGAAATGAAAGAAAAAATCACTCATTTTGGTGTTCTTATTGAGTTTCAGTAATAAGAAAATTGGTATTACTTTCCTATAACTATGTGGTAACTTGGATTTAAAACATTTTTAATAAAAATACATAAATTATTAATCAGTCTATGATTTAATGAGAAATATGAGCTTATAGAAATTAATACAAAAAATTTCACTTGTATTAGAACTACAGTTCAATATGTCTTTGTTGAGTATCTTGAATCATTAAATTGCTTAATGAGAAATGTATTCATAATTGAACATGCTTATTTGTATTATTCATGGACTAAATCTGTTCCTTTCACAATGTAGATGTGAATTTCCTTATAGCAATTTACATACATTAGTTTTCTGATTTGCTTCCAAGACATTTGGAAGACAGAAAGGGGCAAAATAATGGAAACATACATTCTCTGAAAATATACGGGTCTATATGAATATACTCTGCCAAACCTTTGCCTACAACCTGTGTTTGGTTCCTGTTTGCTTTTTCCGGATCCTTACTCTAGAAAATTACTCTTCTCATTTTTCTACTGTCAGCATATTCCTCCCTACTGGGTCCTTGTCATCAAGCCTTCAAGTATGCTCAAACTTTACTGATCTTAGCATATACACATTTTATAAACACATGCATACCCACAATCTCCTCAATCACACATTCTTCTTCACCATTCCTCTAGTTATTATTTCTATCTGATATCTAAATATCCCCAGTGTTGTCTGTAAATTCTTTCTTCAATTCTTAATCGCAGATGTGTTCTTCAACTCACTCTAACCTGGAGTTCACATTACCACTTTCCATCATAATTTGTTACTGAGAAAATAAGCAGGTTGCCTGGCCAGTGTGGCTCAGTGGACTGATGGTCGTTCCATGGACTGAGAGGTCCTGGTTCAATTCCTGGTCAGGGCACATTGCAGGCTCATTCCCAGTAGGGGGCATGCAGGAGGCAGCCAATCACTTTCTCTCACAGTGATGTTTCTATCTCTCTCTCCCTTTCTCTCTAAAAAAAAAACAGTAAAAACATATTTTTTTGTAAAAAAGGAAATAAGCAAGTCAATAGAAGGCCTATTCAAGTTTCGTCCTTTTCTTTTTTTAAAATATGTTTATATTGATTTTTAGATAGAGAGGAAGGGAAAGAGAGAGAACTATTGATGAGAGAGAAACATTGAACAGCTCCCTCCTGCATGCTCCCTACTGGGGATAGAGACCACAACTTGGGCATGTGCCCTGACCGGGAATCCAACCTGCGACCTCTTGGTGCATGGCACCATGCTTAATCCAATGAGCCACACCAGCTGGGCTCTTTCCTTTCTTTCTTTTTTTGTTAGAAAATTATGGGATATTATATTTTCCACTTTATAGGTAATACAAACTCTCTATTACCACTGTGATTTAATAAAATGTGGAGGATTTAGAAACATCAAGAATATAAATATTTGGGATGTTTATGTGCATATTCACACACAGTATGTCATTTACCAAATCTTCTTTGTTTCTTCTCAATTAATTGCTTTGTTTTCTAGAGTAATGGCATATAGAACCCCCACAGATACCACTGAACACACATAACTGAATCGTGTTGCAACAAGCTGAGTTTCAGGGCTCACAGGTCCTGTTGTGTAGGCAAGGACCAGCCTTGATTGGATCTGGCAGGCCATCTGTTATATCTCAGGTGTCCTAGAAGCCTTATTTCCTATTTAGGTGGGTTAATAGATCCAGCATATGTGCCATAATTTCAAGAAATTATGTTCCTTTTCATATATCCAGAAGGAAATAATTGGTGAATTCTATATCGGAGGGTAATCATTGGCACAAAAATAGTATCTGGATAAAAATTCTTCTTCTTCCCTGCTTCTTCTTCTCTCTCATTGGTTAGTTTAGTTTCCTATCTCTGCCTAACACACCACCCCAGCGCATAGTGGCATGAAGCAGCAACACTACTCACAGTTCTGGGAATCAGGAATTGGGGCAGAGCCCAGCAAGAGCAGCATGTCTCTGATCCAGGATGACGGGGGTATTGAATGCTGTGTTATAAATGGCTAGAGACGGTAGGAGATGTCTGGAGTCTTGGTTCTGACTGTCAAATGGGTCCCTTGATTCTTCTATACACCAGACTACTGGGGCTGGAATGTCTGAAATGGTTTCTTTATTCTCAAGCCTGGTGCCTGAGATGAGATGATTCGGCTGGGACTGGCAAGGCATATCTCTCTTCATTCATTCTCTCTTTGTCAGGGAAGGAGGACTTCTTATAGGTGCCTGGCTTTGCCCAAGGAGGTATTCTAGGAGACCAAAGCAGAAGACTCAAGGCTTCCTATGACCTTGCAAATCACACCATGACACTTTCACCCTTATGCTATGGATACGTAGGGACAGTCCATTCACTGTAGGAAAGTCTGAACACCAGGATTTAAAAGGTGATTTAAAAGGTGTTGCTTTTTAGGACCTGGCTACTACATTAGTGTCTTTGAAATCACCAATTTTCTCTATTTATGTCTTTCCATGGATATTAATCATTATCATATTGCTTGAAATACAAAAGAAAGGGACTGCAGTCTTGATTTTTACCACTGGAGCAATCAGTAAATTGAAGGTGCTTGTTTGGATAAAGTCACACAAGGATCGTGAAGTGCCTGGGAACAACACCAACTACACACATGTTTACCTGCTCTCCTTAGAGCTATTTAATGGTCCCTTATATTTAAATACTAAATAGTCTGAAAAGAAAAACATATATATTTTATATATTACATTCCTGTTTTCAAGTTTCTTGTTACTTGGTCAAGAAAGCTGCAATAAAAGGATTCTTAACTGATATTGCATAGTATGTAAGCAATACTCTACTGTTGACCATAGCCAAGTGGAGTATATTTCCCCAAATCCTTTTTCTTATATTCCTAGTGAGCTTTAGCATAAAAATAACCATTTAAAACATGTTTCTTTTATTTATTGGTTTATAAGAAATAGTGCCTGAGAGAGACTAACACATTACTGATAAAAATAAGTTTATTAGAACATTTCCTTCAGATGTGCAAATGTTGAATCTTATTAAAACATACATAAATGCAGATTGTTTAAGGAAAAAAAAGTTTTACCTTCTTTGCTGTCAGTTTTTTGTTTGTTGTTTTCCTGAAAAAGCAAAACAAATGTAAGCTCAGGCTATATTTGTACAACATAAAGGCGATTTTATAATATGAAAGAGAAAAATTGCCATGGTAATTTCTTCAATGTATGAACCAAACTAAAACAGATAAATCAAGCCTCATTGCATAGATCCGATCTTAACACAATTTAACACATTTATTGCCTATTATGTGTCAGGAACTATATTAAACCCAGGAAATGTTAAGATAAATATGACATAATTCCTGCCATCGAAAAGCTTGCATTCCACAAGGAGAGACAGTCATGCAGACAAATAAACAATATATTGTGTTAGGTACTTATCAATGCTGTGGGTGCTGGGTGGAGGGGTCATTTCTTTAGCTGCTGTGGGAAAGGAGGAGAAGGTGCAGAAAAGAAATGACATTGTGACCTGAATTTTTATGGTCAGGGGGACATACACAAATGTATGAGCAAACAGAGAAGTTGCTTGTAATTTAAACAAAGTTAAAGGGTTTTTTTTTCTGCCATCCAGTTTGAGGTTTTAAAACATTAATGGTAACTTCCTTCTAAAATAGTTTCTAATAGTATCTAAAAGCACAGTGCTATTTCAAAAAGAGAAATGAAACAAGTGAGAATTATAACAAGAATGGACCTTGTAGCTCGTTAAATGTCTTTCCATATACCAAAAGAAATAAAAATTTAGTAATCAAGTTAAGTGTGAGCAAGTTTAGACTATATGTGTACTTGGTATTTAAGAATGCTCACCTAGTACTGACTTAGATTTAATTTCCACTTTTATATAAAGTTTATTGGATACTTTTAATTTACAAAGAAGTCTTATATAAGATTATTAATTTATGTAAAGCATAGGTATTTTTGTTTTCAAAGAAAGGAAAATTCAAGTATTTAATTATTTAACATGGAGTCCAGTTTCTTTCTTGTTCTTTTTCTTTTCTCATATTTATTATTATTATTTAAATTCTCAATTATTCTGCTTTATACCAAAGTTGAGTCTCTTCGTGGACATAAAAGTCTTGCAGAAGCCTTTGCTCCTCATTATCTATTTTTAGAAATGAGAGGGCATCTTTTTCCCAGCATTCCCAGGTAACATCGTGCTTGCACTTTGCGGGAGCAGGACCCGCCCGCGCTGAGCTGTGAACTGGTCACGATGGCCAGAGGAACGGGACGCCTGACTGCTCAGCCCGAGCTGCGTAGCCGGGGCAGGATTTGGCATGCATTTCGCTTCCAACAATGAAAACAAAATTGTTAAAAGTGAAATGTGGGCTTGCTGCGGAGGAGGCAATTGATAAGCATCAAAATAATCACACACAAAATATCTGTATAAAGAGTAGGTGTGAGCTCATTTAAGAGGCTTGAAGTTTTTGATTCTTCATTCTAATGTGGATAACATAAAGAAAATTAAATAAGTAAAATCCCATTTTCCCTGGGCTGCTGTTTCAAAGCAATAGTGATTAATTGATGAAAAGAAACCAATATTCACAGCCAAAAGACATATATTCACTTAAACTAAGAAAGAATAAAAAAAAGACTTCCCTAAGATAGCTGCATAGAGCAGAAAACAGTAATGCTTCTTGTGGTTTGGAAATACTCGTTTGCCTTTGGCTCCCAGCAAGGCGCTACTTCTGTCAATGATACCACCCGACAGGGCTGAAGCCGCCATCAGATTCCGCAACTTCCCTTTCCCTTTCTCACATGCATTTGTATGCTCTCTTGGCTCTTTCAAGTAATTGGAAAATTGGCTCTCTACCTTCTTGCTCAACAGGTACAATATTCTTGAGTATTTCCTGGAGATGGAAGAATTAAAGGTCAATTTTTACTCAGTTAAAAGTGACTGGAAAGAGATTCAGAGCTCCCAACCAGTGATGACATTTGGGTCATTTTCCCAGTGTACCATTTTTTCTAAAAGGCCAGAATTTTAGTCTTGCCTGAAACTTATTCTTGCTGCATTGTTATTTAGGGACATGCACAATATTGTCCATATTTTGGGGTAGACATTAAAATATAAATTAGCTAATAATTATTAATTTGTTTTTGTTCCCTTTGGAGTCTTCAACAGCTATAAGCTATGTGAAATGAAAGACTCCTTGTGTATATATTTCAAAGATTGTAGTTTTAAAAATGAGGGCTTTTCAATATTTATAAAAACAATTGTTGTAAAATCTTGAAAGTAAAAAAGATAGACTTAAAAATCACCTGAAAGCTCGCCATTTAAAGATAATCATTACTGACATATTTTAGAGCCATAGAATGTATTCAGTGCTTAGTTCTCAGTAAATGCTCAATGTGTTTGAATGCTGAATAAATATAAATAGCATGCATACTCACTTATAAAAATATGCTGACATTCATCTTTAGCGTGGATAGCTTAGTTCTCTTGTAAACATTTGCTTTATCAAGCTAGATTAAAATGAAAAACAAATGAAATAAGATGTGCTCTGCAATATTTTGCAAGCTGTTATTCTTTGACGGGAATTCACACTTTCTCATCCTATTTGTATGATGCCGTTTTAATTACATGTCACTGCCTAAGCAATGGATGAGTGAGTGATCATGCCTACAGGAACATTTGTGCATGACTGGGAGAGGGCAGAGGGAGGTTTTCAATTTATTATGACTCAGGTACTAAACATGACATTTCTGGATAAGGACTGTGTTCTCGTCAACTTGTCACCAGCACTGATCCCTGATCCATCAGGAGATTTCTTGACAAACTATTTGGAAAAAATCATTCTCTATTCAGGAGGTCAACAGTTTAATTTAGGGAAAGTTGGAAAAATGGGAAGTAATTCATGCTGTCCGCTGGGGGAAAAAAATGACCTGGTTCTTGCATTTTGTGATACTCTTAGGGAGTAAAGCTGGAGATACCTAATAGTGGTAATGAGAAAGTAAGGGACATTTAAGATCATGCTAGGTATAAATGAGACATCACTAGAATATGTCTTAAGGTTACATTCTGAGAGCTTTCCAGGGAAAAATTCTTTATTATATTTGGTGGTTATATTATAATCATCTCAACACATTAAAAGAGTAAATATTACGAGGACCAGAAAGTAAGCCTTTTTTTTTCAACATTAATTCAAACAGATAAATTTTTAACAAGTTTTTATTTTTAATCAATGATGTAATCACCCTTGTTATAAACAACTTTTTTCCATCGAGTGTGCAAATTTTCAATGCCGGATCGATAAAAATCAATTGATTTTTGAGCAAAATATCTGGAGATGGCATTTTGGACATCATGCAAATTTTCAAATTTTTTGCCACTTAGAAAATGTTGTAGCGATCGGAATAATTGGAAATCCGATAGTGCAATATCGGGCGTCTATGGTGGGTGAGGCAATAACTCCCACCCCAATTCATTAATTTTTTTCCAGGGTTCGTCTTGCGCAGTGCGGTCTTGCATTATCGTGTTGCAGAATAATGCTTTTTCTGGTGACAATCGCTGGGCACTTTTCAATTAAAGATTGATTTACTTGATCCAGTTGTTCACAGTAAAGGTCTGCATTCAGTTTGTCCAGGTTTCAGCACTTCAAAATGAATGACCCGGCGAATACTCCATCAAACACACAAAAGTGCCTTTTTGGGGTGTAAACCTGGCTTAGCTGTACTTCGTGGTGATTCATTTGGAGAGAGCCACTGCCTTTTGAATTTTGGATTATCATAGAGGACCCATTTTTCATCTCCAGTGATCAAGCGATCAAAAAACGCTTCTGTATTGTGCTGCTGAAGCAATAAGTTGCATGTGGTGGACCAGTTAGCTTTGTTTTCTTCGGACAGATTATGTGGGACCCAAACACCTGCTCTGCTTATTTTATCAATCTGCTGCAAATGTTCTTGGATGGTCGACCAAGGTTGGTTAAGAGTTTTTGACAGTTCCTCGATTGTCTGATACGGATTTGCTTCCACTTCCACCCTTAACATGTCATTGTCTAAAGTTGTTGGTCTTCCTGATCGATACAAGTCAGAAAGATCAAATTACCGGATTTTAACCTAGAAAACCACCTTCGGCATTTACGAATGTCTAATGTACTTGGATAAACATCACAAATCTTTTTGGTAGCAACTGTTGTGTTACTACCCTTGTGAAACTCAAAAAGCATACAATGCCGGATATGTACCTCTTCTGGTATTTTGCTGGCCATTTCATTATAAATTGCAAAAAAAATTAAGATTTAATTGTTTACGAGTAAACAAGTGGCTCTAACCTTAAAATGTCTTTGGCATGATTTTGAAGTACACAATGAGCTGATAAATGACAACCAAATATGGAAATGCACAGAAATGACATTACTTTCCGGTCCCCCAATATATCATTTTTTTTAACCTCGCAAAATTCATTGATTTTTTTTTATATTAACAATATCCTTAGGATTAATTTGCTTACTCTTCACAGTGAATCTATGGCATTTAAGCTAAAATGAAGCTAATAGAGAGTAGAGAATAATAGCTCAGGCTACAAACTACATTCTTACAGTCATTAGCCTTTTGTAAGTAATGAAAAGGAAGGTCTACATAGGGGCCATGAAGTGCATACTAAGACAAAATTAAACTATCATGTTTCAAAAGAAATATGCTGTAAGTCCCATGTAGTGAACTGAATGGAGAGAGAAAAGGGAAAGAAAAATAAAGGAAAGTTTTAAACGGGAAAAGAATAAGAACATGAACTTGAGAGAAAGATATGGGTCCAAATTGAGCTCCACTATTTACTAGTGTTATGACTTGGGACACATCTTTGTGTTTCATTTCCATTATCCATAATATGTGATTAATAATTTTGACTATCATATAAAGTTATTTTGGAGATATAATGAGTTATTATATTTAAAGTGCTTAGACCTTTAAAAAGTAACTATCATATATTAAAAGAGAATGAATGTTAACTATAATCATTATGTCTTTATTAGAAAGCTGAACAAGATTTGAGCAAATAAATGTAGAAATAGCATAAGTCACCTGTAATATAAGTAAACTTTCAGTATTCTAGGATGTTCTTGTTAACCTCTTCAAAATAAAGGAACTTTTGCCTTCTGTAGAAAGAGATATCTTCTGGAGTTAGCATATACCTAGGAGTAAACTTAACCAGGGAGGTAAAAGACCTATACTTGGAAAACCATAGGACATTGGAAAAAGAGATGAAGATATAACAAAGTGGAAGTATATACTGTGTTCATGGATAAGAAGAATTAACATCATTAAAATGTCCATACTACCCAAAGCAATCTGTAGATTCAATGCAATCCCTATTAAAATACCAATGACATATTTCACAGATCTAGAACAAATATTCCAAAATGTATATGGAATCAAAAAAGACCCTTAATAGTCTCAGTAATCTTGAGAAAGAACAACAAAGTTGTAGGGAGTATAATACTGGATCTCAAATTATACTACAAAGCCATTGTAATCAAAACAGCCTGGTACTGGCACAAAAACAGGCATATAGATCAATGGAATAGGACAGAGACCCCAGAAATAAACCTGTGCCATTATGGACAATTAATATTTGTCAAAAAAGGCAAGAACATACAATGGAGTAAAGACAGTATACACAAGAATAAACTCAAAATGGATAAAAGACTTAAATGTAAGTCACAACATCATAAAAATTCTATAAGAAAACATAGGCAGTAAAATCTCAGAAATCTTGTGTAGCAGTATTTTCACAGATACATCTCCTCGGGTTAGAGAAACAAAGAAAAAAAATAAACAAACGGGACTACATCAAAATAAAAAGCTTCTGCACAGAAAGAGAAACTATCAACAAAATGAAAAGGGAACTCACTATATGAGAGAACGTATTCGCCAATGATACAATATCTGATAAAGGGTTAATTTCCAAAATATGTAAAGAACTTATGCAACTCAACACCAGGAAGACAAACAATCCAATTGAAAAATAGGCAAAGACTTCTGGTCAAGATGGCACACAGGTAAATGTGGTACTTACCTCCTCCCACAACCACATCAAAATTACAACTAAGCTACAAAACAATCATCATTCAGAACTGCCTGAAATCAAGCTGAATGGAAGTCCTACAACTACGAAATTAAAGAAGTCACATTGAGTCTGAGAGAGAGGAAGGGAGAGAGAGAGAAACATTGATGCAAGAGAGAAATATCAATGAGAGAGAGAAACATCAATTGGCTATCTCCTGCACACTCCCTACTGGGGATTGGTCCACAACCACAGGCATGTGACCTGACTGGGAACTGAACTGGTGACCCTTTGGTGCAAGGGATGATGCTCAATCAACTAAGCCACACCTGCCAGGGCAATATAATATTGTAATAACTATGTATGGTGCCAGGTGGGTACTTAAAAATTGAGGGGACTACTTTGTAAAGTATATGATTGTCTAACCACTATACTGTACACCTGAAACTAATACAAAATAATATTGAATATAAACTGCAATTGAAAAATAAGAAAGAATATATTTCTCTCACAATAAAGAATAAATTTACACTCTTAAAAAAATAAAGGAAAAAATGGGCAAAGGATTTGAATAGATAATTCTCCAAAGAAGACACACAGATGGCCAATAGACATAGGAAAAAATGCTCAACGTCACTAATCATCAGAGAGATGCAAATTAAAACCACATTGAGGTATTACTTCACACCTGCCAGAATGGCTACCATCAATAAATCAACAAACAACAAGGGCTGGCGAGGATGTGAAGAAAAAGGAACCCCAGTACATTGCTGGTGGAAATGTAGACTGGAACAGCCACTGTGGAAAACAGTATGGAGTTTCCTCAAAAAATCAAAAAAGGAACTGTCGTTTGACCCAACAATACCACTTCTGGACATATATCCTAAGAATACTAAAACACCAATCAGAAAGAATATATGCTCCCCTGTGTTCATAGCAGTGTTATTCATAATAGCTAAGATCTGGAAACTGTCCAAGTGTCTATCAGTAGATGAGTGGATAAAAAAGCTATGGTACATTTACACAATAGAATACTATGCAGCTATAAAAAGAAGAATCTCTTTCTCTTTGCAACAGCATGGATGGGCCTGGAGATTATTATACTAAGTGAAATAAGTCTGTCAAAGAAAGACAAATATCACATGATCTCACTTACATGCGGAATCTAATGAACAAAATAAACTAACAAACAAAATAGGTCCAGAGACATAGATGCATGGAACAGACTGACAGATCTCAGAGGAGAGTAGGGGGTGGGGTGGGAAGAGATTAATCAAACAACATATATGCATAACGAATGGACACACACAATAGTGTGATGAAGGCCTAGGGTGGGGCAGGGGTTGGGTGGAGGGACCCAAGGAAGAGAAACTGGGGGACATCTGTAATACTGTCAGCAATAAAAAAAACTAATTTTAAAAAAAAGCATATACCCATTTTAGATGTCTTCCTCTGATTAATTTAATCAGCAAAGCTTCAAGGTTTGATTTGATCCCAGAGCAAACTACATCCTTCCAGTTGCTACTGTTTGTTCACTTGAATCATATGACTGGCTAGATAATAGAAGTATAGAGTAAATCCACATACTGCTTGAATCCTATGGTAAATAAGAAATTTACTGAAGAGCCCTCTGTGATTTTAGGAAATTCATTTTAAGAAAACTCTTCTTCTTCTACTGGACTTTGGTAAAGAGCAAATGCCTGAGATGTAGACAACAAATGGTTAAATACCCCAAGGTGTTCATGTATGGCAAAATGTCCATCATGAATCAATTGTTACTTTATTTATCCAATAGAAAATTTGTGTTTGTGTTTTTTTCAGCATGTCAAAATTAAGTGGTATATATGGGACCAGGATTTCAAAAATTCTGAAGTACACAGACATCAAGGCTTATATCAGGTCTTATATAGGGAATGCACACTCTTTTGGCAGATTATAGAGGGCTTGGAATTAATAATTTTGGGCAAACATTATTTGAAAGAATAATGGGGATGTGCATTTTGGAATAGACCCAGGATTAAATATTTTTATATTCCATGTGACTATTTACTAAAAAACATGATCTCTATGAAGAGTTTCAAATCAAGTGAACAGGATGGTCTATTTGGCAGAGATCATCCATCTTCTTTCTCCTGTAAACTTGTGTTTGCTGAACAAAATGCCTTGAAGTTATATCTTGTTAAAATAGTGTGTATTTCCAATTTGGCTATTGCCACTGCTAAGTGCAATTTACCAGAAAAAAAAGAGTACCTGGATTTGGATTGAATTTACCTCCTTGTCATCTGTATTTCAACTTTACTATCTCTGGATTTATGAATCTTCAACTTCAGCTACATATATATGTATACATTTTAAATTCTTAAATTTGTAAACTATATTTTCAACCCAACCACACATTCTTGACTAAGGCATGTCTTTATTTATAGCTAAATTTGTGACTGATAAACAGATAGATAAATATGGATAAATAACAGTATTTCAGTTCTGTCTGAAGAAACATTAAGCCCATTATGTAGATATTCAGATGAAAAATGAGAAATTCATTTAGTCATTCATGTATTTCCATATATCTAGATATTAACTGTTATGTCATTAAAATGTTCAAAGAATGGAATAATTAGATTTTGATGGTACATTTGTTGTCATAGGTACCTAGATTTTTATATTAACTCAGTTTGGGTAGTATTTGGTGTACTAATGATAAATTATACACAGTCTAAATAATACTTCACCGAAGAAATTAGTTCTTAGATGCAAGTTGCATAAAGACACCTGCTTACCTGTTCTTTTAACTCTGTAACATGATTTGAAGATCTAATGAAATTTGTCATGCTCTGATTTCCCAAACATGCCTGTCCTTGAATGTCACTTTCTAGATGATGATTAAGGAAACAAACATACACTTCTACACTATAAACATATTGAAAAAAATGTGGTTACTGCAATGCAAAATTGGCTAGCTGGAGGTCAATGAATATTACTCGACAGTGGAGCCACTACTGAACACAATATATCAAAAGTCAATATATTTCCTTTCAATCAGTGTCTGCCCTCCAGTATATAATTCCTTTTGAGTTTATCATTTACAGACCTATTTCAGAGTATGTATGAAATTTAGCCCTAGCTTGTCTAGATGAGAGAGATTATTTTTAGAAAAGAATAACCATGTGTGTATAATAACCTTTAGAAATCAAATGTGTGGTGTAGAGCTTCTAAGGTCACATTGATTTATGAACTTTAGAGCTACTAGCTTATTTTTGATGGTTTTGAATATATAAAACTATAGAATTAAGAGATCAGAAGTGAACTTACAAATCACAGATTCCTTGTGACCAGCCAGCTACTTGATCCCTTTTGTCAAGCAGTTATCCATGCTCTGAATATTCTAGTAAACTAATCTCTTGCTGAGGCAGCCTCTTTCATTTTGGAACATTTCAAGGTTTGACTTTCTTTTTCACTGGGCGGAAATCTGTCTTTCTATAATTTTAATTTATTATTCCTTATTCTTTCCTCTTCCACATGATATTTGAGATATTTAAAATTTGTTACCATGTTGTAATAAGTAATTTCTTTCCAAAATTAAAGTCTTGAGTTCTCCATGTCCAGTTTCATATCTGTCTACTTGGGGTTTTATGAATATTATCACATCATATCATATATTCTTATTATGTGAATTCAGGTATTCCCCTCAGTTCCTTTCTCAACAGTTTTGCCTCATTGCATGTTCATGGGAGAGAAGGATATTTATATTTTTCTACTGAGTAGTCTCCTCAGTCTCTTCCAAAAGAAGGTTTTAGAAGAGTCATATTTTGTAATACAAAATCAATGTGGAGAAAAACCCAAGCACACCTCACCTAGGAAAAACTCATCAACATGTCCCCTTTGACATGAACAGTGAGTCCTACGACGACTCACCTTCAGTGGGTGCCCAAGGAGATCCAGGGCAGGAAGAGGCAGAGTTTCTACCAAATGTGGCTCCACTTTGGATTTTTAAAGAAGCCCCATCATGGCAAAAGAGATATGAATGTGTATTCCAAATCTTCTAAGTATGGATAGAAATTGTCACTATGAAAACAAAGATTGATGAATGTCAAGTTTAGATTTGTTACTTGACTTCTTAGCTTGATGTCCATCACCTTCAAAAGTACTTCACTATAAACAATGACATTCTCTTTATAATTACAACTATCAAAATTTGGATATTAATATTGATAAATTCTTACCATCTAACCATAGGCTCATACAAGTTGCACTAACAGTCTCCATAAAGCACTTTATGGCAAATGACCCATGTTTAGTTTAATTACTGAGTCAAGATGGTGTATCAAACATATCTAATGTAAAGTTACCTTTTTCCCCTTTATAATTAATATGTTTTTTGGAGACAATTACTTTTACTCTATGTAAAATATTCTATTCATTAAATATTTAATTATTTAATCAACAAACTAATATCACTATGGATTTACATTTTTTCTATTTTGTTCAGTGGGTTTTAACCTGTTAATATCAGCATTTATTTTGATAAATTGTCCCTGATATGACCAATAGGAGCTCTTGTAAGCCGTAATTTGTTTCCTTTTAACGTGTTCCTGTCATCTTATTTTGAGCATTTCTTTGCTTTTTGACACAAGCAGATATTCCCAGCTCACTTTGTGTTTTCTGTTCCTTGGCCCTAGAATCAGGCATTTTTCTGAGGAGCCCTTATTCCTTTTTGTGGAGAATCATGTTTAGAAGCTAACACTCAGCACCAGACACGCTCATTGCTTTTGAGGTTTTGCTTCTTCCACATCTTCTCATTGTACAGAGTTAGAGAATAAATGCATGCATATACATACTAATATGCATACATATGTGTGAACATACACTATATACATAATATAATACACACAGATGCACATAACGTACACCTTTATGGTTTTTTTTTTAATCTCTCTAACTCAAAAACATTGGGTTTACATTGGTATTTCCAACTCTAATCCAATCATTCAGGGTTCATTCTAGTTTTTTTCCTTTTCATACTTCTTGCTCCCTTCTCCAACAGTGACAAACCATGTTTCCATTACACTGAATATGCTAATACTTTAATTATTCCCTCTGCATGAAACCAACCTCCCATCTCTACTACCATGCCCTCCTCCAAGTAGGTCCCCTCTCACTCACTAGGGTTTTGACCCTCCATTCCGTGCCTCCCCGAGGCCGACAGTCTCCTTATCCTGCTTGGGCTCCACAGCTCCCTGCTGGGCTACACCCCCTGCACGGAAGTTGTTCTTTCCCCGCTCAGCCTCTGACACTCTGTGCTGGGCTGTATGTACACCCTCCTCAGAATGCCCAGGCTCTAAAAACCTGTACCATGTCTCCTTTTCATGGAGCTATCCTCCTCACTATCTCACTTGGGCTATGTGGATATTCTGCTCAGGTATTGACACCACCCTATTCCAGGTGGTGTGTCCTCATCCTGCTTGAGCTATGATTCCTGAGGCCAGGTTGCACCATCGCCCCCCCCCCGGACCCCCACTCCCACCTAGATGCATTTCCAACCCTGCTCTGGTATTGACATTATATAGCAGAATGTCCTGTATAGGAGTGGACTTCTCTTTCCATCACTCCAATATTTTAGGCCAGGGTGCCATAAATGCCCTCTTCACTCCACTCAGGCTCTGACAGCACATAAATTACACTCTCTCATTCATGACTTTCCCAACTCACTTGGTCTCTTACACCCTATGCTAAGCTAAGCCTTGTGTGGACATTCTCTTCTCTCTGCTCAGGTTCTGACACCCTGGGCCAGGCAGCCTTGCTACATCACTCAGACTGTAACACACAGCTCTAGGTCCCTGTGGCTTCTGCCCCCCATTGCCATCTGCTTCAATGCCTACTGTGCTCTGTCCACCTAATGGATTTAGAACTGAGTTGATCAGGAAGGAAAGAGAAGAGATAGAGGAAGAGAATAGGCTAAAAGAGATTTTTTATTTGGAAGAATTTAATTAGTAGCCTATATATAAATCTGACTGTAATTATTCTATGCAGAATTTACTTATCCCTCTACTCCATTCAATTCTGTTTCATTCCCAATGGTCCTGAAAAACATACCAATTTTAGAACTTTGGGAAACTTAACATGAAGAGGATCTTGGTAGAAAGAGTTGGAGACTTTCTAAAATTCTATAATTTCTGTCTTTTAATACCAGAACACAAACATGGGAGATATTCTCTATTATATCAGAGGTCAGTTTAGACATGTGTGTATTTCTGAGCAAACTGACTCTGAAATTCTCCAGAAAGTCCCTCTGCTATCAATAGTTCAACTGTTGATGCCAGAATCACAGCTAAAGTAAGATATGTTTCTGCCCCTCTGCATTTTATGCCAAAAGCAGCAGAGTTGAGAGTCTTGGGCTCAGAAAATTAAGAATCTGTTCATATGGACATACATTTGCAATGTTGATGTTTCGACTCTAGCATGGATTTTCAATTTAAGCACAAATGTAATCCTTTTTTACTGTTAAAAAAATAAAGCATCTGAATGTAGACTTAAAAATGGACCTTGCGGCCCTGGCTGGTTTGGCTCAGCAGTTGGAGCGTCGGTCTGCAGACCAGAGAGTCCCGGGTTCGGTTCCTGAGGCTAGGGGCACGTACCAAAAAAAAAAAAAAAAAAAAAAATGGACCTTGCCCTGGTTGGTTTGGCTCAGTGGTTAGAGCATTGGCCCAAGGAAGGAAGGGCTGCAGGTTTCATCCCTGGCCCCAGCTGGAGTTGTGTGAGAGGCAAACTGTCGACGTGTCTTTCTCACATCAATGTTTCTCTCTCTCTCTCTCCCCCTTCATCTAAAATTTTAGACGAATTTTACACTTAGTCTAAAAATTAATAAAAAATGTCCTTGGGTGAGGATTAACAAAATAAATAATAATAATTTAAAAAAATGGACCTTGATGTATGAAAGCAATCATTAAACTGTACATTAAAAACACACACAAGGTCCAGTTTAACAGATAAGATGTGATGTCCAAGCTAACTCACTGGCGGGGGAATGTAAAATTTCTCTTTCTTTCTTTCTTTTTTTCTTTCTTTCTTTCTTTCTTTCTTTCTTTCTTTCTTTCTTTCTTTCTTTCTTTCTTTCTTCTTTTTTCTTTCTTTTCCTTCCTTCCTTCCTTCTTCCTTCCTTCCTTCCTTCTTCCTTCCTTCCTTCCTTCCCTCCCTCCCTCCCTCCCTCCTTCCTTCCTTCCTTCCTTCCTTCCTTCCTTCTTTCTTTCTTTTCCTTCCTTCCTTCCTTCCTTCCTTCCTTCCTTCCTTCCTTCCTTCCTTCCTTCCTTCCTTCCTTCCTTCCTTCCTTCCTTCCTTCCTTTCTTTTCTTTCTTTCTTTCTTTCTTTTCTTTCTTTCTTTCTTTCTTTCTTTCTTTCTTTCTTTCTTTCTTTCTTTCTTTCTTTCTTTCTTTTTCTCCTTCCCTCCCTCCCCTCTTGTTTCCTCCCCTGCCCTCTCCTCTCCCCTCCCAGTTCTCCTCTCCCTTCTCTTTCCTCCCTCCCCTTCCCCTTTCCCTGGTTCTCGCTCTTTCCTATGGTCCTGGGTGCTCTTTTCTCTTTTATGCCTTGACTTCACTTTCCATTCTCCATTTGATCTATGGTGTGAAATGAGCATTTGTAGACATTTAGCAGTACCCTTCATGGGATAAGCATATCTGGGCCATTTTTCTTTGCTTTCTAGAAATGTGAGAGGGAGGGAAGTAATTAATAATGGAGGAATATATCAGGCTGTGATAGATATTGCCAGTTCAGTAAGTTTACTCAAAATTGTCTTTAACAATCCATGTGCTTAGTTCATATGATACCAAATACCCAGGAAGACTGAAACTAAGTTGTTTAAATATGTTTGTACTACATTTAGACATAATCATTGTAAGATATTCTACTGAATCGCCTGATTTGACCAGAGATATGATGATGTGCAAATAATGTTTTTCCCTATATTTTACAAATACGTCTTATGTATGTCTCAATATTTAAATGAATATCTTGGCAAAATACACAACATTTATGGTTAATATCAAGAGTCAGTCTCCAAAATGTATTATAGTCATACCTGTCAGTCCATTTAAATTTTATAAGGCTGCATTTTCTTTTCCACAAAATCAAGCAAGACATGACTATGGTTATACAATGTCATAAATTAGGTTTAAGCCCCAAAGTTTTTATTTTTACTCACCTAAGTAACAGTTGAGAAATGTCTATTCTTATTTACATACATTAAAATAAAATAATAGCTATTAGGCCAAACTATGAAAATAAAAATAGATTAAATGCATTATTCAGGGTCATACAAATAGTACATGGCAGAGAAGGAATTCTTATTCTGTTCTGTCTAACTGAAATTGTGGCATCTTAACAAGAATAGATGAGTTTTGACTAAAGACCATCTTCCCATTTAGCTACACATTTGTTGTGTGTGTGTGTGTGTGTGTGTGTGTGTGTGTAAGTGAATATACTTGTGTGGATGGTTTCAAAATGAAAACAGATTTTTTTTTTGGTTATAAATATCATGTATGGTCTTTGTATAAAGTTCAAACAATATACAAGAGTGTTAAAAAATAAAGTAAAATTTACTACCAAGACAAAAATACTGCTGACATTTTGATGGACAACTTTATAGATTTTAAATGCATTTTACACATATAAATATTGATGCATAATCTTATACATGCAAACTTATACCATACATTCTTTTCTGTAACCACAGAAAATATGACTATCTTTCTAAATATATACAGGATGCATATATTTTTTTATAATGGTTGCACAAAATTATATTTTATGGATATGTTTAATTTATTAAACTGATTACTTATTGATAATATTCAGGTTCTTAAGATTTTATAACCCTTTTTATTTATAATCAAGGAATTTTTTATTGAATATTTTATTTATGTGAAATAGTGTGTGTTACTTAAATAAGATAAAAATATAATAAATTACACATCTGCGAGCCAGCTCCCAGAAGAGACTCTAGCCAGTAAATTGAATTTTTCCATGTCCCTTTGTAAAGGCATATTTCTTTCTTGTGACCTGGAGAGTTTATCTTGTTTTTGCTTTCCATTACCATTTTATTAAACATGTGTTTATTGATAAATTGTTCATGTTTATATTTTTCCAAGTATGTGCAATGTTTTCAATATTGTGTGTATTTTTCTGAAGCTCATTTTTTCAAACCAATGTTTTTGAATTTATTCATGTTGATACACATAGTTCTAGTTTATTTATTTTCACTGCTGTGTAGCATTTCATTCTATGATTGCATTCAATTCCTCTCTCCATTCTCTAATATGGACACTTCGGTTATTTCTATTATTTTGTATAATAGATAATATTTATGTGAATATATTGGGTCATATAAGGTGATCTCCACCATCTTAAATAATATGTATGTTGTGATAAAAAGTAAAATGAGATAATGTTACAGAAAACTTTTTGAGTACTTTGTAGGAGAGACATTAATATAGAGAGTACTATAATTAAATATATTTCAAACATCCGAGGAATAAAATTGTTGAGTTTTATGGGCAACATATCTTCAGAAATTTGAGATAAATACCATGTGTCTCCAAAATGGTTCTACTATTTATATTCATAACAGCAGGGTATGACTGTGTTCTCACACCACATCCTCACATATACTTGGAGGTGACAGAGTATAAAACAATTTTGGTAATCTGGTGAGAATGAAATTGTATCACCTTGAAGATTTAATTTACATGATCTTAATTTTTTTTTTTAATGAGGTCCCCCCCCCCCCCCGCCTTTTAGTTTGTTCTTTTCTGTACAAGTTTCATTGTTACTTTTTGTCTGTTTTTAGTTTGGGACTTATCCCTTCTTAAAGAATTTTTGTTTTGTTTATATATTCTGAATGTCAGTACTCTATCAGTTATAATTGTTGCAACCATCTTTTCTCACTCTTAACTCTTATTTGAAGACCTTTGATGTATAACTTCTTTAGTATAATATAGTTGAATATAACATTATTTTTCTGTGCTTTTTGTATCTTGTATAAAAAACTTTTCTGTATTCTGAGGTGACAAAGATATCTCACCTAAATGTGTTACAGTTATATTTTTCATATATAATAATTTATTCCACCTATGATTCAATTTTTACAAGGTATAAAGTAAATGTCCATTTAATTTTCCCCCAAAATTATAACAGACTAGACAAGCAGTGTCTATTTTCTCATTTATCTGTGTAAGACCATTTAAGTCCTGGGCCATCTTTATGTGTACATCTCTTTGTTGGTCTCTTCCATGATTTCATTTGCTTCTGTCTTTGGTGTTGTGAGGTGGACAATCTACATTACCATATGTGGCCCCATTTCCAAAGAAATACTAACGATTTTTACCATCCAGTACAATGTTGGTTACAGATTTTTTGCTAGATCTCTTTTATTAAGACTCTTTGTATTCTTGGGTTTCTTACAGTTTTATCACATTTATTTTACCTGAACAATATGATCATATATTGAAATGATCAAATATGCTGTCCTCCTTAACCTGATAAAGTGATTATACAATGTCATAAATTTGTTTTTATGTAAAATTTGTTTTTAATATTTTTAGGATTATTGAATCTAAAAATATTTAAATTTTTATTAGTATTTCTTCTTTGACTGATATAATTGCTTATAGTATATTTTTAAAGGTCCAAAACATTTCTTTTATTGTTTGGTTATGTTTTTAGTATAGATTTCTAACTTCATTCCATAATGATCAACAAATATAATCTATACGGTACTATTTTTTAAAGTTGTTGAGACTTGCTTTATGATAGGTCCCTGGGGAATTTTTATTAAAAAGCTCTATTTATGCTGGAGAAGAACATGCATTATTTACTTTAAGGGAACAGGGATCTATATATGTCCACTCAATAAAGCTTATTTAGCCTTGTTCAAAAAATGTAATACTTTGCCAATTGAAGTGATGTCAAAGCATGTATAAACCCTATGGCATATATGACTTATCCGAATAGGTGTAGGCTATAAAGAACTGGTGCACACCGGCGGATGCTCACACCTGGTAAGTAATATATTGTCTGCCTGGCCTTTCAAGAGACGCATGCTAGGATTCTTACTATTATGATTGCTATTACAGTAATTTCTTTGAATTCTTAGAATATAGTCTCTTGTATTCATTGCATATGCATTTAGAACTGTGATAACTTCCCAGAGAATTAATTTCTTTAAAATAACATGATTTAGTGACTCATTTTATCTTTAATAATGGGCCTTTCTGTCTATGGGGTTTTATTAATCCTCAAGCTGGGTATCTGGAGCCTCTTTACAGGGACACGTCAGGACAGCAAGGGGATGGGAATGGAAGTTGCAAGAACTGTTTCTTTGCTTAGAAATAGTGCAGTGTCAATGTATCTGTAAGTTACAAGTCAGCTAGAACCAAAAAGCAGAGAAATAGACTCTCTCTTGATGGAAAGAATCTGTGGACATGTTCAATCCTCCAGACTATTTCTATTTATTGTAATTTGGAGAGTACTTTCACTGCTTTATACTTATCCTGCTTTATTATTTTCATTTCTTATATTGTTTGGATTAATTCAATATTTCTAATTTCATTTTTCTGTATGGCTATTAAAGTTAAATCCTCTTTCGATTTTTACCAAGATTATTTAACTTTAAGAAGTGAAAAAAAAAAGAATCAATATCATGTATCTTAATCAGCAAGAGGTCCTTGTAAGGTTTCAATTCAGATCACAATCTGTCTCTTCTCTCCTTCAGGATTACAAGCTATCACTCTTCAGTATTTTAGTTTGACTCAGAAAAAAAAAAAAAAAAAGATTTCATTTTTGTGGAGCAGTTTTAGGCTCACAGCGAAATTGAAAGGGAGGTATAGAGATTTCCCACGATGCCTTGCCCACACTCATGCATACCTCCCCTCCCTACTAACATCCCCCACCGGAGGGGTACATTTGTTATAATTGATGGTCCTATAGTTCTACTTTTAAACTCTATCAAATCCAATATTTATTTGTATTATTACTTTATGTAAAAATTGTTTAAATGTACCGCCATAGTTCTGATCACCTTTTTTTAAAAAAAAAGAAAACTGTTTTTACTAGATTCATGTTCAATGTAATTAGTTTAGCTCTTTTTTATTTATAGATTCCTTCAAGTTCTTTGGTTACCATGAATTTTTTTGTTATTTGCCTTGCTCTTTGAGTAACTGCTTAGCTGGTTACTTAAATTGGGATGGCAGTTATTTTCTCTCAGCTGTCACCTGGATTACCATGAGATGGAGGAGATCATAGTGATTAAGAGCTTAGACCTTGGGACCAAACTTTGTTGGCTCAACTTTAAATTTTCCATCTGAGTATCTGAGAAACCTTGCCTAAATTAGGTAAACTTTTAATCATTCAATTTCTTCACCTGTAAAATAAGTATTACATTGAGAATGCCTGTCTCACAGGATTAAATGAATTAATCGTATTACTTGTAAAATGCCTTACATATTTTAAACAGTAATAAATTTTAGCATTTATTATTTGCTAGTTGCTCTTAGAAAGCATGATTTTGTGACCTGCCTTAAATGTTAGCGATCTTTATCTTTGCTTTTAAATGTTTTGTCACAAGGGATCTAAATAAATTTATGTTTCTTTATAGTTTGTAGAATACACTATGATTCTTGAATATCATGATTCCTGTCTTTCACAAATATTGTAGAATTCTTAGCTAGTATTATTTTAAACATTTCTTTCTTTTTTCCCTCTGTTCCCACATGCTGAAACTCTAATTTAGCTTATGTTTGGCATTTTTTAAAATATCTTTATTGATTTTTTTTTTTTTTTTTTTTTTTTTTAGAGAGAGGAAGGGAGAGAGAGATAGAAACATCCATGTCAGAGAGAAACATCGATCAGCTGCCTCCTGCACGCCCCCTACTGAGGATTGAGCCTGCAACCCCGGCATGTGCCCTATCAGGGAATTGAACAGGGACTGCTCAGTCATTGGGACAATGACCAATCCACTGAGCCCCACAGGCCAGGCAGTGTTTGGCATTCTTATTTTCAGCTTCAGTTCTCTTAGCATCACATGAATTTTCCCTATTCCCTTCTTGTCTTTCTGTGCTGCATTTCTATTATTTTAAATACATATTTTTCAGATCACTATGCATTTCTTCAGAAATATATGTCTAATATGACGTTTTTCTCATCTACAGAGTGTTTAATTTCAACAATCATCTTTTACTCTTAATTTAAAATTTACTCTTAGTTAATTTAAAAATTTGCCTAATCAATTTTCCTTGTATACATTCTTCAAGTGCAATCCTATATCTTTAAGTTTTCATACACTGATGTTTCATATTCTACATATGATACATCTAATAACTGAAGTTCTTGAAAGTTCCAATTTTTTTCATTTTTCTGCCGACTTCCACTTCTGTCCAACTGTTTCCCTTCAGTTTTGAGTAGTTCTTGGTAATTGAATTATACTTGGCTGCACTTGATCTGTGGGACTCCAAAGACAAGGATTAAATTAAAGATATTTTTCCAGGCAAATTTGCATCTGCTTCTTCCTGGTTCTCGGTGTTGTTAAAAAGCCCAGACAAGTTTACTTAATTTAATATATATGTATTTTATAAATATAAATTTTATCCTTTGAGTCAAGTGAAAGTAAGTTCATAGTTAAAAATCTTTATGTACAAATATGTTTTCTCTGTATTATTATTATTATCTAATTGAAATCATGGTTGACCTGATTTGGCTATATAAAGGTAGATAAAACATGACTATTAAGAGAAAATTATAAGAAAATGGTTTATAGGATAAATTACACACAGGAAATTTAAAATTATTTAAAAGACAACTCATGAAATGCTTCAGAAAAATTTTATTTTATTATGGGCTGTAAAGACAACATGCACAAAAGAAAGAGAAAGAAAAAAATTTGTAATGATTCAATAAAATTAAAAGATGACCATTATTGGGGGAAAGAGCAACTTTTAAAAGTTAAAAATTACCCAGAAAGAAAGATGCCCAAAAGGAAACCCAATAATGCATTAACATGCAAAAACAGCAATTAAGTGCATGACAGAATACAAACAGACACTCTTCAAATGACTTTGAAGTTTTAATTAGGGGTAATTCTTTAAGTGTATCAATATAGATAGCAAACAATTCAGCACAATTTCTAGAAAGAAAATAGAAAATACATCACATGAAAAAAGTTGACTTTGTCAGTCTATAGGTGATCAATATTCCCAATTTTCTTTAGAAAATAAAACAATTCAGAATATATATATTTTTCTAATTTTCCTCCTGTAATACTGCATTTTCATCGCTTTATCAAACTGACTCATATTCCTTCTATTCTCTGTACTATAATCCATCCTCCATATTCCTGTCACACTCACATTTCTAAAATACAATACGAAATGTCTCACACACATTGCCTATATGACAAGAAACATATTGCTTAGAATGGTATTCACAGGTGGGCACGGCCTCATTCCACTTCCTCATGCCTTTCTTTTCTATGATGCATGTAACCCTGCAGGCAACCTGCATTTCTCCTAACTCCCCAACACACACGCACTGCCCTGCTCAGCTTGTTCACCCTCAGAACCACCTTGCCGTTCCCTCATTTCCTCCATGAAGTTCTACTCCTCATTCCTTCAGTTTACAGACTAATTATGCTCTTCTCTACGAAGAACTCCCTTAGGACTCTCCAGGCATAAGTCATTGTTTCTTCTCAATTCGTTCACAGCTCTTTATATAAACTAACCATATTACATTAGGTTATATCATATTACTTTATTTCTTTGCAGCTAGTCACTCGTGTTAGAACTTAAGATTCTTAGTGAAGAAGAATAAAGCTTATTCATCTTCATATCCTCAGAATCTATCACAATGCTTAGATTCATTGGAGGTTGAATGAAAGAGTGAATGGTGCAGAGAATCAATAAATCAGCAAAACCCAGAAGTTGGAGACAATAGATACAATATTCTGTGAAGATAAATATTAAGCATATAGTTGTTAAAAGTGAACACTTTGAATGCAACCTGAGGACTAAGGGGAGTTAATAATATTGGAAGAGATACTCCGTTGTCCGTATTTTAATTTAATTGGTCATCTATTTTCAATTAAAACATAGTTCATTCTTTTCAGTGGAGTTTAGTATAAGCATTCTACAGCAGAGTATAGAATACTGTGGCAAAGAAACAGCATACAGCTGAGAGCAGATCATTTACATTAGAGGGAGAACTGCAGTATCATTCTGCCAATCCTTGTTAATAGCAAAGTGGATAGTTTTGACAATAGAATGATAGTGTGGTGATTGGGGGTCGGGTGGTGGAAGTGCAAGAGGGTATGGGGGGATAAATGGTAATGGAAAAAAATAACATAAAGAGAAAAAAATAAAATAACAGAAAAAAACAAAAAACAATAGAATGATAAAATTGTAATAAAATGAAATCATTTTCAAGTGCATAGACAATACTAAAGATTTTTTACAATTTTTCTAGAAATCTGTAATTTTAAACTAGACTAACTGTTGAGCAATATAACATTACAGAATAGAATATTAATGAACAGAGCAGAGATTTAAAAAAAAAAAAATAAAGAAAAATCACCAAGAGATCAGGTTATAGAAACTCCTTTAGCCATTTTAGTGAAGATTTATTACCACTACTTTTATTGGGAGGTGCCAATAGTTGGAATAAAACAAGCGAGTAAATCTTCGTGAATTCACAAGTCGACCAAGTGGTGTTATTTTTGTGAATTAAGAGGTCTTCACACGTTGGTTCCATTTTGGTGTATTTGTATGGTCTGAAATCTTGTTTTCCCACCTTGGTGAGTCAGCATACCCGAATCCAGGAATTCCAGTTCAACCAATCATTAAACTATGGTGCATAAAAAGAATAAAAACTCATACCTGATTACAGGTGAGACAGAAATTAGTTTCTTATTTTTTTTTGTTAATCCTCACCTGAGCATATTTTTCCCATTGATTTTTAGAAAGCATGAGAGGTAGGGATGAGGGAAGAGAGAAAGAGAGAAACATGATTGTGAGAGAGAAACATCAACTGGTTGCCTCCTGCACACACCCCTACTGCAGATCAAACCTGCAACCCATGTACGTGCCCTTGACCGGAATGGAACCTGCGACCCTTCAGTGCGCAGGCCAACACTCCAACCACTGAACCACACTGGCCAGGGCAGAGCTTACTTCCTCTTACAAATCAAGAATTCAGTTTTTGTTCTCTACAGTTAGAGACAGAAAGTTCTCTTGAAACATTCTCAGGGCAAGAGCTCTGTTCGTGCTGCTTTGGGACTATAGGCTGGCGGCTCTTTTGAGAACCCTTGTAATTCAGAGTGTTGT
This sequence comes from Tadarida brasiliensis, assembly GCA_030848825.1. Classification (NCBI taxonomy): domain Eukaryota; kingdom Metazoa; phylum Chordata; class Mammalia; order Chiroptera; family Molossidae; genus Tadarida; species Tadarida brasiliensis. The sequence continues at coordinate 86,074,056 of CM061260.1, read as the reverse complement.
AAATGGAGTGGAAATTATTGCACAGGTGCACCAGGGCCTTCTGGAGTAGACATGACTAATATCATGACACCAGGTTAGAGAAATCTATTTAAGCAAACTTAGTGGCCCAAATTTCACTAAGGGAAAGGACTTAAGGGCTTAGTGTTTGTGCTGAAGTGACCAGTCATCTCCTGTGTGGTTAAAATAGCCCTAGTAAAAATCAGAATCCCAATTTACTTGTTTATAATGAGAAATACCACTTCGTAATAAATACAATTATCTGTAAAACCATATAACACTTTTTTGGCAGAAAAGCTAGAAACTCATATTATCAGAAGTTTTCCTGGTGAGTGTGGATACATACATGAAGTATGTATGACTGAAATATTGCATGGCATTGGATGCTGAGAACTGCAACATATGCACCCTGTACCCATTGCTCTGAGGGTGCTGGTGAACTGCTTCTGCTCAGGGGGCTGGCCCTGCCCCTGCACAGTCCGGGACCTTGTGTCAGACAGCCTCCAGGTTCTCGACTCCTGCAGAAAAACATTCAGCACAGGATTCCGAGTGAAAGTGAGAGCACGTTTATTAAAGCTTGAGACAGTGAGGCAAAGGAAGCGCCCTGGAGACAAGGGCGCTTGGGATGAGCTGCTGTTCCCCATTGCTCCCCTGGGTGCCAGTCTTCTGGGGACACTTAGAGCAAAGTACACGCCTGAGTAAGGGGGGCCAGGGCGTCCTCAAAGAAGAGTGTATGTTGGCACTCTTTGTCCTGAGGGTTTTATCTATTTTCTATAAACAGGAATATTAGGGAAGTCCCAGGGGATGATCTCAACAGGATATTAGATTTCGGGGTGTGTTGTTTAATATGCTGATGTATTAAAATGTGCATATAATGGAGTTTGGGGGTCATTCTCTGGTTAGTTTCACCTCTATCTAGGATTAGTCTGGCTCTAATTGCGTTTTCTTGTTGTTGTTGTTATCTATCTTCCTTACTAAAGTGATTTAAGCCACCTGCTCTCAGATATCTTTGGTTAGGGAGGAGAGAGCCTTGTGATTTATAAACTGGCTATTAATTGCTCAGCTGTTCCAGCCTTTGGTTAGCCATTTGTCTCATTTTCCTCATTCCACTTGCCAGGGAATTTTTCTAATTTCTTACTAAATGCCTCAAGGGGACCGACCCCACTCTGGGCCAGGCTTGGAGGAGCCCAGGCAGGCAATATTTGCATCATTTTATTGCCATTGTTGATTATACTATGCTAATGAATGAATATCAGTGCGGTAGTTCTTAAACTTTTTGGTCTCTGGACCCCATTATACTTATTGTGGACTCCAAAGAGGTTTTGTTTTATATGGATTATATCTATCAGTACTTATTGTATTAGAAATTAAAATAGGAAAGTGTCACATATTTATTAATTTAAAATAAGTGATAATAAACCATTAAATGTTAATATAAATAACATTTTTAAATAAAAAATAGCTGCTTTATAAAAGGCACTGTTTTATATTTTTGCAACTCTTTTCTATTTGGCTGAATAGAAGAGAAATTCTCATGTATGGTTTATATTCAGTCTGTTGCAATATATTGTTCTGGTTGAAGTATATGAAGAAAAGCTGGCCTCACACAAATATGTAGTTGCAAAAAGGAGTATTTTAAAAGCTCTTTCAGATAGATGTGGATATTTTGATCCTACACAAAATTGGGAAAGTGGTTATTTCTTAAAGATGTCGTTAGCTTAAAAATAAAAGGCCAAAGTGAGAGGCAACAAGAGTTTATTTAAGATCCAAAAGTAAAGCTATTTAGGAAGCACTCGTTCAGGCAGAAACCCAAATAGTGTTTTTTATTAGGTGAAGGCAACAGGCATTTATTAGGAAGGGGAATAATCACATATATACAGAAGGAAGAAATGTCTATGGTTGTTAGTAAGTTAAGAAAGGGATTTCCATAGTGCAAAAATAAGCTAACATGGTGATGCTAATTCTAGAGAGCGTCCTGACTGTTCAGTCTGTAGTCATAATGTCTACTTTCCTGTTAGCTTTGGAAACAGTCATTTGGAATACAATACTGCTCTCGGCCCTGTCCAGAGGTTATTTTGCCCAGTTTTAACATTCCAAAGATTTGAAGAGAAAGACTTACAAGGCAATTCCTCTGTTCCCATTTTGAAGTGGCTTTGCTTATATTATTTTTCACGGTATGTTGCAAAGTGTAATCTGAAAATATATCAATAAACTTGTCCTCTGTTACATTGAAATCCATTGGTCTTGCTGCTTGCACTAAGGATAGTGTTTTACCCATGCAAGATTTTTTATTTTCAAAGATTGGTAATTTGGAAAATATTTATTCACTAAATTTTGCTTTTCTCCTTAATGTTAATTTAGGGCTCTATAAATCATACTTAGAACTACTGTTCTATAGAATATACTTCTTCTATAAAGATATTATTATTTAAATCATCCTATATAAAACACTCAGTTTAAAAACTAAAATGTAAGTAATAAATGAAGCAAACACATTTACATATTTACAATAAATGATTAAATCTAGAATATAAGAATTACGCAAAAAAAAAAAACACAAAAAACCCCACAAAAAAACAAAAAACAAAATGAAACTGTGAAGCAATAGAAAAGAAATTCCAATCTGTTGGTAGGAGTGTATTCCTAGAAACTGGAAAGTAATTTAATTTTGAATAATTTAAATTACCAAAATTTTTGTCAAATTATGTTTTATTTATCATTAGATGCCTAATAGAATTTAGACAAATGGTATGTGGTAGATGCTAAATAAATATGTGTTGAATGTTTAAATAAATGGATGACTACATGAATTGAATAAAAAGGTACTTAAAACTGTTTTGAGATTTATGTAATGGATGACAGATGGCTAGGTCTTTTTTGGAACTGTTTCTAGCAGAGCCAAAAAACAAAAACAAAACAAAAAACTGTGTTAAATAAGAATCTGACCTTACGCCATTCTTATCATCTCATGGATAGACATATTCTAACTTCTTTGTGTGTTAGTTGCTTTGTTCTTGGCAGGGAAGTGGTAAGAAATTTTGCTGTCAATAACTTAAAAAGTAGTGCTTCCTATGTTCTCTGCTATTTGATGTGTGCTTTGTTTACTGCCTGTGACATGAAAAATATGACTTTGTTGGTGTTGACTGCTATCCCGAGTTAAGCTGCACACTGCACTGTGTATTCAGCTCCTGTTTGCAGCACACCAGACAGACAGCAGCGGCCTTTGATCCATTCTAAGTGGGACAAGTGAAGTGACCTACCGCACAGAGTTCCTAACAGGAATTTTGCAATTTTTAAGTGCTCAAATACTGATAGCATAGCCACAAAATAAAATCCTGGGGCTGAAGAATTGTGGCTTCTTACTATTATTTATCCTAAATTGTGTTTTGCAAGCCCATTGTACTATATGAGAGTTTCAACTTACACGATGAAATTTTACTTCTGTATCTCAGACATTGTGCCAAAGTAATGATGCTGGGAATGTCTAACAGAGAGCATTATGGGTTGAATTGTGCTCCCCCTAATTCTTATGTTGAAATGCTAGTCCCTGATATCTTAAAATGTGACCTTATTTGGAAATATGATCTTTACAGAAGTTATCGAATGAAACTGAAGTCATTAAGATGGGTTCTAACCCAATACTTCTGGTGTCCTCATAAAAAGGGGAACATTTGGACATGAACTGCATAGGGAGAGACAGTCACGTAAAGATGCATGTAGAGATTGGGGTGATGCTTCTACACCCACACTGACAGTAAAACCACCAGAAGTGAGGTGAGACATGGAACAGATTTTTTCTTACAGCCTGCAGAAGTAATCAACCCTGCTGACACCTTGATCTCAGACTTTGAGGCTCTACGACTGTGAGATAATATATTTCTGTTGTTCTAAGCCACCAATTTGTGGTATTTCGTCACAGCAGCCCTAGCAAACGAATACACCAAGAAATGTAACCCTTCTTATTTAATTACTTCTTTTCAGCTTCTAAGAATACATACCCATTTGCAAATGGGAAGTGCATCTAGGGCTGAAACCACGTCTTGTTGAAAGTTTGGGAGTGTTCAATATATTTTGACGTGAGCATTATCATGATGAAATCAGTATTTTGGAGGCTACAGATAATGAGACTTTGGTAGTATTTGTAAAGTTTATTGAGGTCTATGGATGAAACCATCAGATAAAGTACACATTATAGATATTATAATCAGAATGAAATACATTGAGAGTCAGCTAGTCTTTCGCCCAGCGGGAAGCTGGCTAACCGCAGTGCCTTTCTGATTAAACCATATTAAAGACAACTAAGATATCTGACTCCCTGGCCAGTTGATTATGATCCACCATCCTTTTCCCTAAAAGAGGTGAATTTCGTGGGATATAGTCACATACAAAATGGTGGCTTAGCCCTGGCCGGTTTGGCTTGGCTGTTAGAGCGTCAGCCTGCGGTCCAGAAAGACCCGGGTTCGGTTCCTGCTAAGGGCACGTACTTTGGTTGCAGTTTGTCCCCGGCCCCTGGTTGGGTCGTGTGGGAGGCAGCCACTCGATGTGTCCCTTTCGCATCAATGTTTCTCTCTCTCTCTCTCTCCCTCCCACTCTGTCTGAACAAAAAATGGAAAAATGTCCTCAGGTGAGGATTAAAACACACACACACACACACACACACACACACAAAATGGTGGCTTACAACTCTCATGTAAGGTTTTAGGATCTTCATGAAAAGCAATATAGATTAAAATCAACTCACCGCTATATCTTTAACATCAGTGTAGTGGGCAGAATAATGGCCCTTCAGATGTGTCCATGCATTAATCCCCAGGACCTGTGAATGCTATTTACCTGGCTAAACAGACTTCGCAGATGTGATAAGTACAGACCTTGAGATGTACAGATTACCCTGGGGTGCAAGTGAGTGCTGTCTAATCATATGGGTCCCTAAATCTGAGGGGACACTCTCAGCTTAGTTCAGAGTCAGAGGGAGATGTGATCAAGGAAGGAGAATCGGAGAGATGCACCATGGCTGGTTGTTTACTTTGAAGATGGAGGAAGGTGCCCTGAGCCAAGAATGTGGGCAGCCTCTAGGAGCTGCTACAGGCAAGTCACCCCTAGAGACTCCATAATGCAGCCTTGCCAGCCACATGATTTTAGCCTAGTGAAATCTGGGTTGGACTTTTAATCTACAGACCTGTAAAATGGTAAGTTTGTGTTGGTTTAAGCTTTTAAATTTGTTATAGCATCAATAGAAAACTAATACAATCAATAAATTGTCAACAAATATTTCTTGATCATTTAATAGTGCAAGATACTTTAAAATTATGTGTAACAGATTCTAAACAATAGTAATTATAACAATTCACTGTGGAACTGAATGAGATTATGTAGTTCAATATTTTAAAAAACCTTTTTACTCATAGTCATTTGTAAGCAAAAATATTTAAACAATTTTCCAAAGAACACACAATTAGTGTTAGTCTCTTTTTTATTAAATTTACACCTGCATTCTCTTAACTCCACTCTGCTAACTCTCAGAACTGCTGACAGAGAAGGGTTAACATCTTATAGATATCACTAACTTGTGTTACGTTTATTTTTAAGTAAAAGTAATATTTCAAAGAAAACTGGAAGTCTCAAGAATAAATAAATAATATTCATCTATTATTTGTATTATATGTAAGTATAACTACATATGTAATTATTATTTTAATTAAATGAGAAATAAACTCAGATTAGACAATGTCTTTGGAGTATATATGATATTGGGGGCCAGGGTGAAAGGTAGTTTTAAAGCATATAGTTTTTGTTTACTGCTTTGTTTTTAATTTGATGCTTCCAACTTGAATAGAGCAAGAAATGGTCCCTAAAACATCTCACCGTTAGGCAGAAGACTTTTTCTTAGGCACCTCTTACTTCTTCATAGAGTTGAGTGACAGTGCTCCTTTTCACTTCTCTTTGGGAAGACCATGTACATGTTGCTGGGAGCCTCCTCTGCTCCTTGGAGATAAAAATTACCTTAAGTCCCATAATAGCATGATTTATAAAAGTCCAAAATTCTAAGATGGATGCGCATTCCCAGGAGACTTATGTATTCACAGTCTTCTCTGTCTGTTGGGCTTCTGATTCTGTACATGCTGTACCATATTGACCAATATTAGCTTCTTAAGATTCTACCACATGAACACAGTCGATTTTTCTAAAGACTTCAGTGAGGTTTGTATCACAAACAACTTCAAATGGAACTATAGGCACCCTTATTCTTAAAAAGCTCTTTCACATTGCCTCCATTGTTGACTTAAAAATGTATTTTTTTATTGTGGTAAAATACACATTACACAAAATTTACCATTAAACCATTTTAAGTGTACAGTTCAGTGGTATTAAGTATATTCACAATACTCTGTAACCATTACCACCATCAATCTCCAGAACATTTTCATTTTCCTAAACCTTGTACCCATTAAACAATAACTCCCAATTTCCCTCTCGCTCCAGTCCCTGGCAATCACCATTCTATTCTCTCTATGAACCTGATTATTCTAGGTCAGATCTCATATAAGTGGAATCATACAGTATCTGTCCTTTTGTACTTAGTTTATTTCATTTAACATGTCTTTAATGTTGTGGCATGTGTAGCATGTGTCAGCATTTCAGTCATTTCATAGGCTAAATAATATTCCATTGCCTGCATATACCATATCCATTTATCTGTTCATGGATGTCTGGGTTAGGGCTGCTATAACAAAATAAATAAAATGTGTGGCTCATAAACAAGAGACATTTGTTTTTCGCAGTCCTGGAGGCTAGGAAGTCCAAGATCAAAGTGACCACAGAGTCATTGTCTGGTAAGGATCCCGCCCTGGTTCACTGACTGCAGCCTTTTTGCTGGTTTTTATAAGGTGTAGGGGGCAAAGGTGTTCTCTGGGATCTCTTTTATAAGGGCACTAAGACCTCATAACCTAATCACTCCCCAAAGGCTCCACCTCCAAATAAGATTTCAACATATGAATTTGGGGAGACATGGTTAGTCTATAGCAGAGCTGATCCACTTTTTTTTCAACGCTGCATCATCTCACTTTGTCTTTCCTTCTTACCACTATGCTCTTTCATCTTGCTTCTCCCTCTTTGCAACCATAAATATATTTTCTCTCTCTATCTTAAACAGAGCAGTTTGACCATCTCTGAAGCTTTTGTGCGGCCCTTGCTCTTCTTGGATCTAAAGTGTTCCCTTAAGACTTGGTTAAAGGATTTTTCCTAATTAATTTAGCCCTTCCAAGGATGAATTCCTATACCAACTACTAAAACCAAAACATTTTTTTAGGAGTTCTTAGCTTCTGGAGAAGAGTGGGAATGCCAGCTCAGCACATTTTCCTTTACTTTGTAGTTTATTATTCTGTGTGAGTTAATGGAATAGAGAAATGCTTCCTAATTACTTTGACTGGTCATTTTAATATAAGAAATTATATTTGTTTTTAAATAGTATGAAGCATTATATAATTCTTTAGCCAGAAAGAGTAATAGAAGAACTTTAACCTCTAGAATACATGGATAATATAGCTATCTTAGCTCACAGTATACATAATAGTTTACAAAACACCCAAAGTAAGACAAAAAAGATTTTTGGAGGGTGTGAAAAATAAATTTGGCAAAGGTGGAACTGGAAAGAACTATTTCTATTGATAGAAAAAAAAAAAAAAGCCAAAGTTTTAATCAGGTTTTACACAATCCATACTGTGAACTACTGAACAATTTGTTTTTCCTGAGCAGTGTAATGTTTTTCACAAACCTTAGTGTTAGAAAGTTGTATTCTATCATTAAACTCAAATACCTAGTCCAATTTTATATTGGATTTTTTTGTTGTAAGCCACACAAAATATATTTATCCACATTGACATTTATTATCTAAAAGGGTTGTTTACTCATCTAATGGAAGACTCTGTGAATAGATCTTGCTTCAGGCATTGAGGCCTTTAGTGAGAAGCAAGAAAAAATTAAATCCATTCCATAATTAAGTAAATATAGATAGATAGATGATAGATAGATAGATAGATAGATAGATAGATAGATAGATGATAGATGACAGAATTATAAAACTATTCTAGATATGATTTTTAAATAATTCAGACTGGAAAAATGGTGATTAAAACATTGGGTTAGAGGCAAGAGAGAATTTGTCATGGATCTCTGGGGTTGTTTTCTAAGCCTGAGGTTGTATGCTTCTGTGATGACACTATATATAATTCCATCAGCTTCCATATGGTTTTCTAAGGAACAGACTATTATAAATACTTATGGATGCTAAGACGTAGGTAATAAATAGAATTCCTTAAATACTAAAAAACATAGAGTCTGAAGGCAAGCTTCACAGTTATTTCAGGGAAACTCACAATTGTAAGGAATTGTGATGCTGAACGTATGATGCTGCTGATTATTTCAGATTATTTTGGATTATAAGTGATTCCTCTCTGAAATATTGATAAACTCTGAATTTATTAATCAATTGATATATTCTTACTTTTCACAATAATTACTTTTAATTATTTGGATCTCATAATCTCATAATTTTGAAAATAGTTTAGCCTTCTTTAAATATCAAACATTTGTTAATTCTTTTTCGATAAATTTCAGGTTCTTATAATAAACTGGTAAGGGAAAATATTTACTTTTCAAGCAAACTAAATGTGACAACTAATCATTCAGGCTACTTGCCACCTGGTGCAAATATTGAAGAACAGCTCCTACTTGTCTCAAGGGTGATTCAGCAATAAAGAAATATCACCTACTCCTGAAAGGTCAAGTGGATTATTAATTAAAACCTAATTACACCACTTACAAATTCTGTGTAGTTAATTTGCACTCAATAATTCTTGATACTAGATACACTAGGCATTGTTTTTCTTGGCTATTGTTAATTTTATTGATGTCTATCATCATATTTAAAGAAACTGAAATGTGTATTGAAATTAAAAACCCACCAGTTTTCTTAGGCTCATAAGCTAGCTAAAACGAATTCCTTTTAACTTATTAGTGAATTAGGCACATTGACAATTTGTTGAGTTTTAATTTTTGAAGGAATGTATTCTTTTACATGACTTATTCCTTTTGTATTGTTCTACAGTTTAGTGTCAATTTTCCCTACAGTATCATTTTCATTGATTTATTTTTCAGATACTTTTGACATCTTGGTATAAATATCATTTTCATACACATCAATACATTATCATTTATTGAAAGGAACATGTCTGCTTTGGCTTGGGGGAGAAAAAGTATTTATCTGACTGACTCCTACAGAAATCACAATATTCATGTTTACATCAATTTTGTTGCCTGTGAAGCTGTTCATAAAATACATTCAGGTGAATCACCTTATTCTGCTCTTCCTCTGAATACTCTTCCAAATTAGGAGAGACTTTGAGACATTCCATGTTTTTATATCACAAATTTTGGTAAACACCTGGACTATATATTCTGTTGGAATATGGTGGGAAGTTGGACCTGAGAATATAAACTTCCTCATGGGATGTAATAACAGCTTAGATTAATTTACCTTCTACAGTTCACAAAGCATTGTATAAATATTAACTCATTTAATCATTACAATAAAATTGTGAAATAGACATTATTAAATTTTGACTCATTATTTATATAGAATGAATTAATGGAAGCAGTATAGATTTTTTGTTTTTTGAATTCTTAGAATAGGGCTCGGATTCTGGATTTTACTTCCCAATGTTTCAAAGTTTCTTGGAATTTTATTGTTTGGATTTCTTGATTGTGCAAATGCAAATAAGTACCACCCAATGACGAGATTGTCAACGAAATGTTATCAGAGGCTGTTATTATCAGTACCCTCTGTCATGAATGTATTAAGTATCAAGCACTGTGTTAAGACATGCTTTTTTCCTATCGCATGTGATTGTTACAACCACCATGTGAGGTAAATGATAAAACAGCTCATGTTAATGTTCTGCTTACCATGTTCTAGGTATAGCGCTAAGTGCTTCCATATATGAACTCACTTAGTAATCACAAGATATTGCAAATGAGTCATATACCTTTGTTGTCATTGACCTTCTACAGATAACTCACCATTGGCGGAATAATTTCTAAAACTAACGCAGGTCACGTGGCTGTTGGGAGGTAAAGCCAAATTTCAAACCGAGGAAGCCTGGTTCCAGACTCCCTTCTTCACTCCTGTGTGTACTCCTCTCTAATAAACAAACCTCCCAGCAGAGCAGCCTAAACAAAATTAGTGATCAATAAACGCCTCTCTTCTCTTTCCCTTCCCTCCCAGTTTACAAGTAAAGAAACGGGGAGGGGGGGCGTTGAACAAGCTCCCAGAGATCACACTGGGAGAAGTGCATCTGGACCCAGACCATCCTTATGCTGAAGTCCAGTGTCTGCTTTATTGCCTGCCGCCATCAGCTCTGCCCTGTGCACACCCGTGTGCAGCTGAAACAAACAGCCACGCGTCGGCAGAGGAATGCCTTGATGATACGTGTTCTAATCTTTTCTGAAGATACCCTTGATTCAGAACATTTCCACAAAAAGGTTAAAACCTCCCGTCTCATGCGTTCTGGACACTAAATGCGCATGCTCCTAACAGCAACAAGCCACTTCTCCAGTATTTATGCAGCAGACCTAGGCCAAGGCACTGAAGAAGCCTTGAGAGACTGGCAGACGTTTGTAAAACAATGATGTGAGTGAGATTGCTGTTTCTTGTCTAATTCTTCTCAGGTATTAAACTGCCTTCATAGAGAGGCTGCCTCAGAGACTTGCCCTCCAGTTTTATAAATTTCCTACTGGAAAATAAATGAGCACTCGGGCTGGAGGAGAGCCATTTTGCAGGACAAGAATTGGGTTTTCGAATTTTATTCTACAACTTGTATTATGGCTTGCTTGATTGAGTTCGTCTCCCGCAATCCCCAGGATGAGTCCCTTGAAAGCAAGGATCGTATCTTATTTGTCTTTGCCTTCCTAGTGCATTGTCCTCACATGCCTGGTGCTAATTCCAGTCATAAACTGCCCTGCCCACCTCTGTTCTGAGATTTATCCCTCTTACAACTTCAAGTACCACACTCCATCAAATCCTCTCTCTCGTGTACCTTCAGCTGGTTCTACCCTAAAGTTTGAAACATACTGTGCTCGTTCATATTAAAAAGTGGTAACAGCCGAGCCCCAGACCCCCTCCCCTCAACACTAAGTCCTCCTTAGCAGGTACACTGTTTCTTTTCTTTCAAAGCCAACACTCTTATGAAAATAATCTATCCTTCTATCACTTCTAACACATCTATTATCCAACACATTGCAGTCTGACTTCATCCACAAGCAGTCCAAAAAAACACCCTAATTATGATTACATGGTTATTTGTAACTACGCTCTGCCCACATTAGATGGATGAGCACTCTTTAATCCTTATTACTGATGTTTGAACCAGTCGATATATAACAGCGTTCTCTTTCACGCCTGAGTTCTGAAAGAGTTGAGAAATAAAACATGGGTCAGTGAAAATGGAGATTAAAATGTCAGCATTATCACTTATAATACCTAAGTTGAAGGACATGGATTGTGTGTGCAGTCAAATAGGCTTTCTAACGCGTCCATGAATCAAAGGTATCCCAAGCTGTAAGCCGGCCTCACAGAGGCAAGCCCCTTGCAGGGAACAGGGAAGGCATGCTGCCTGCAGCTCCGCCTCCAACTCGCCATCCTCAAGGGTCACTTTTCTCTGGGGAAAAGAACAGCCAGGACAGGTGCCTTAGGAGCAATTCCTTTACATGGAATCATGAGACCAGGGATAAAGGTGGTTCCTCCGTAACACTTCTTCTACTTGAGCTCTTTGTAGATATGATAGAATGATCGTATACTTACCATTGAACTATTAAACTTCTCTTCTCCTGTGGCCTCTGTGCCACCGTTTCATTCTAATTTCTAGCATACATCTATTGCTGTGTCTTGTCAAACTTCTTCATGAGTTTTTATATTTAACTCTTTAAATGAGTTGTTCTTGGAAGTTTCATTCTTCATTTTCTCTTTACATACAATATACCATTTTGGGGTCATTTTTACCTATTTGTCACTTATCACTCACTTTTGTGCTCTTGATGCCAGAATAATTAACTTAAGCCCAGATTTCTTTTCAGGCCTTAAAATTCCTAAATTAAACCATCTATCAAAGTGCTCTTGGGGAATGTGTGATAAAGAATTCAAAATCTGTAAGTATGTTCGAACTCCTCATCTTTCCCCTGGAATTTCTTCCACAGTTAACAGCACTAAAATTCACGTATTTACCATTTTAGAAATTCAAATATTGTCTTTTTCTATTCACTCTTCCTTACCCTGCAAATCTAATACTGTCAATGTGTCATGGACTTCTACTTCCTTTTATGTTTCTCCACAGAATTTTAATTGTCTTTGTTTTCATTTTGATTAGTATGACAACATCCAAATTTGTATTCTAGACCCAGCTTTTCCATATCTCTCTAATTATTTTCCAATTGATCAACAGAGTAAACTTTTCAAAAATGAATCTGGATTTACTGTGTCCATGCTGACTGCACTAAGCCTGAAGTAACTGTCCCCTAACCACGGTCAATCAGCTGGTAAAACAGGTTGCTGAAGGGAACCCCTGTGCACTGATGGTGGGAATGCACACTGGTGCAGCCACTGTGGAAAACAATTTGGAGCTTCATCAAAAAACTAAAAATGGAACTGCCATTTGACCCAGTGATCCCACTTCTAGGAATATATCCTAAGAATCCTGAAACACCAATGAGAAAAAATATATGCACTCCTATATTCATAGCAATGATGCTAATAATAGCTAAGATCTGGAAACTGCCCAAGTGCCCATCAGTAGATGAGTGGGTAAAAAGCAGTGGTACATTTACACAATGGAATACTATGCAGCTATAAAAAAGAAGGATCTCTTATCCTTTGAGACAGCATGCATGGACCTGGAGATTATTATGCCAGGTGAAATAAACCAGTCAGAGAAAGACAAATATCACGTGATTTTACATATTTGTGGAATCTAATGAACAAAATAAATTGACCAACAAAATAAGTCCAGAGGCGTGAAGGCATGGATCCGACTGACATATCTCAGATGGGGGAAAGGATACAGAAAGAGATAAACCAAAGAACTTATATACTTATATACATAGCCCATGAATACAGACAATAGATTGGTGAAGGCCTGGGGGGAGGGGGCAGGTAGGGGCTGGGTAGAGGTGGGCAAAGGGGGAGATGAATTGGGGGACATCTGTAATACTATTATATAAATATATATTATATATATATGTATATAAATTTTAAAAACAAGTTGGTTTATCACATGTTATTTAAACTAAAATTTGATTAAAGGTTGCATGTATTACACCCAATGGTATATTATGGGGCTGTTTTTAAATTATTTATATGATTTGAACATTTTGTTTTTCTGAAAGTGTTCTCAAAATAATTTTTGTTTGACACTGTATATAATTTTAAAATTCAAAAGCAATATAAAGATCCTAAAATAGTAAAAATTATAGAGAACTTATATGCTTAATAATAGGAAATTGATAGAAAACAAATTAAAAAAAATATTTTTATTGCCTGGCTGGTGTGACTCAGTGGTTGAGCATCAACTCATGCACCAAGAGGTCGCCGGTTCGATTCCCTATCAGGGCACATGCCCAGGTTGTGGGCCCGATCCCCAGTGGGGGGCATGCAGGAGGGAGCTGATTGATGTTCTCTCTTATCATGTTTCTGTCTCTCTCTCCCTCTCCCTTCCTCTCTCTCTAAAGTCAATAAAGAAAATAAAATAAAAAAAATTTTTATTGATTTTTGGAGAGAGAGGAAGGGAGAGGGGGAGAGAGAAACAGTGATGCAAGAGTGAAGCATCAGCCAGCTGCCTCCTGCTTGCCCCCCACGGGTGCACTGAATGACGCCCAACCAGCTGAGCCACACTGGCCAGGGCAAATACAATTTTTGTTTATAAAACAATATGCATTTGAAATAAATCTGCATCAGAGATATACAGAAAATCGTAAATAAAATGAAATAAGGTAATTAGAGATAAATTGTTGTCTTTTGGTTAACAGGTGTTTTTTTTTGTTGTCCTCTCTTATTTGTTTTTATTTTCTGTGATGAATTTAAATATAAATGAATTTAATGGTAAATACAAATTATTAAAAATAATTTGAAATAAAGAAAAAGATCTAGAATTTTAGAGTTTTTAACCCATCAAAGCCATTTTCAACCACTTAGTCTGACCTACCTGTCAATGTTTAAATAATTTTAAAGTATTCAAAATGGCGATTTTCAATTACTATTTTATTTTTTGAACTTTTTATTCAAATTACAACTATTTTTGTAAGCTGGTACAATTTTTTTTAAATATGTTTTTAGGACTTCCAGTCAACGGGTGTAGATAAACGCAGTACTCACCCCCTCCCACAACCGCATCAAAATTACAACTAAACTACAGAACAACCATCAGTCAGAATCGCCTGACATCAAACTGAATGGAAGTCCTACAACTACGGAATTAAAGCAGCAGCCACACCGAGACTGGTAGGAGGAGCGGAGGCAGGTGGGCTGGGGCCACACCCATGTGTGGTGGATAAAAATCAGGAAGACACCTCGACTGGGAAGGTCCTCCTTGAGGATCAAAGGGTCCCCGTCCCATACCAGGCACCCAGCTCAGGGTTCTAGTTCCAGGAGAAGACGTCCCCATAACTTCTGACTGCAAAACCAGCAGGAACTGAGGCTGAGGGAGGCTGAGGCTGCTGGAGAGCCAGGCAGCTCCTCTTAAAGGGCCTGCGTGTGGACTTACTCAGACTCACTTGCTACAGGCTCCAGTGTTGGGGAGGCAGCTTGGAAAGTGCCAGAGACATACAGGGAAGAACTGAGTTGTTTGGCAATGGGTCAAGAGCTGGAGGGGCAGCTTTCTCCAAGACAGATGGACAGATGTGCTGGTGGAGGCTGTTGTTCCTTTGGTGAGCCCCTCCCTCTGGCGGCAGACTGGCACCATATCTGGGACTCCAGCAACCTGGCTCACACTGTTTGCCCCACACTGGTGATTCCCTGAGGCCCCACCCAACTCAACTTTCAGGCCCACCCAAGCTGTTTCCAGTGGCTTTACCATAGGATTGGCCTGTCTTGGCTCCTGCTTCAGATTTTCCTAAATTATCTAAAACAAGCAGCATCTGGTCTCAGCAAACACCATACCTCTCACTAAGTGGTGCCAGGCCTGGCACTAGAAGCAGCCAGCCTTGGTTCACAGCTGGGCTTTTTCTGGGCACTTCCAAGCCCAGCACAAGAAGAAGCCATTGGCAGATCACTTTGTAGCTTATGTCTGGTGGCTCTGGGTAGAACACAGGTAGTGGTTGATCTTGCCCCAGAGCCAGCACACCCAGTGGACAGCTTCAGACCATGTCAAAGCACCACCACCCAACCACATCCTCAAGTGACACACTCAAAAAGTGGACTCAGTGGGTACTAGAGCCCGGCTGAAGTAAGTCTTGCTCTGTGTGGTAGGGCCTACACAGCTGATCCTCCAAGGTCATCAGAGTTCAGTCGTCAGTGGGCACAGCCAGTCCTTGCAGCTGATCAGCCTGAATAAATCCCTCCCACTGACATGTCAACAGTCATCAAGACTCAATTGTAACAGAATGGTGTACAGTCCACACTACAGGTGCAACTTGAGGGCCAGCTGGGGTGATCAGGAAGGCTATGCCACTGGACCCTACAGGGCACCTGCAACAATAGGCCACCCTACGAAGCCTAGGAGACATAGCAACTTCACCGAATACATAGAAACAATCACAGGGAAGCAGCCAAAATGAGAAGACAAAGAAACATGTCCCAAATGAAAGAACAGAACAAAATCCCAGGAAAAGAACTAAACAAAATGGAGATAAGCAATCAATTAGTGCAGAGTTCAAAACACTGGTTATAAGGATGCTCAAGGAACTTACTGAGAACTTCAAAGAATTTAGTGAGAACTCCAAGGAACTTAGTGAGAACATCAACAACATAAAAAAGGACCAGTCAGAAATGAAGGATGCACTAACTGAAATAAAAAATAATTTACAGGGAATCAATAGTAGAGTAGGTAAAGCCAAGAAGCAAACCATTGATTTGTAATATAAGGAAGCAAAAAACACCCAATCAGAATAAAGAATCAAAAAAAAAAAAAAAATGAGGCTGGTGTAAGAAGCCTCTGGGACAACTTCAAGCATACTAACATTCGCATCATGGGGGTACCAGAAGGAGAAGAGAGAGAGCAAGAAATTGAAAATCTATTTGAAAAAATGACAGAAAACTTCCCTAACTTGGTGAAGGAGACAGATACACAAATCTAGTAAGCACAGAGAGTCCCAAACAAGATGAACTCAAAGAGGCCCACATCAAGACACATCATAATCAAAATGCAAGAGGTTAAAGACAAAGAGAGAATTTTAAAAGCAGCAACAGAAAAGCAGTTAGTTACAAGGGAGTTCCCATAGGACTGTCAGCAGATTTCTCAAAAGAAACTTTGCAGGTCAGAAAGGAGTGACAAGAAATATTCAAGGTGATGAAAAGCAAGGACCTACAACTGAGATTATTCTATGCTGCAAAGCTATTATTTAGAATTGATGGACATATACAGAGTTTCCCAGACAAGAAAAAGCTTAACGAGTTCATCACCACCAAACCAGTATTATATGAAATGTTGAAGGGCCTTCTTGAAGAAGAAGATAAAAAAAATAAACAATAAAATGGCAATAAATACATATTATCAACAATTGAATCTACAAACCAAATGAACAAGCAGAACAGAAACAGACTCACAGATACAGAGAACTTTTTGTTTCTTGCCAGATGGGAGGGCGGTTGAGGGGGTGGGCAAAAAAGGTAAGGGATTAAGAAGTACAAATTGGTTGTTAGACTGATGAACCTGACAGGGAAGGTGGGAGGGGGAGTGGGAAGAGATAAATCAAAGAATTTATGTGCATATATGCATAACCAATGGACATAGACAATAGTGTGGGCAAAGCAAAAGAGGGGTGGGAGTGGGGAGGAAGGGGTAATGGAGGCAAAAATGGGGGACATCTGTGATACATTCAACAATAAAAATATGTTAAAAAAGAGACAATACAGTGTACAGATGATGTGTTGTGGAATTGTGCACAGGAAACCTATATAATTTTTTTAACCAGTGTCACCCAATAAATTCAATAAAAAAGAAAAAAAAGGCGAAACAAAACAAACAAGCAACCAAACCAAAACCCTGAGCTTTGGTGTCTGAAAGTTCCCAAGAAATAGTAAATAAGGTAATTTTATATTCTTATTTCCCTATAAATGAGAATAAATTGATATATGTTGAATTGAATTCAGAAAGAGAGGAAGGGAGAGAGAGAGAGAGAGAGAGAGAGAGAGAGAGAGAGAGAGAGAGAGAGAGAGAGAGAGAGATAGAGAGAGAGAGAGAGAGAGAGAGAGAGAGAGATTGATCAGCTGCCACCTGCATGCCCCCTACTGGGGATCGAGCCTGAAACCCAGGCATGGGCCCTAACCAGGAATCGAACCTGCAGCCTCTTGGTGTATGGGACAATATTCAACCAATTGAGCCACACCAGCCAGGGCACCTGGTGCAATTTATAGACAGCTTTTTATTGTCAACTATGAAGTTGCTTACATTCCTGTATAAAATGAGTGCTGAGCAGAAATGAAGTTGGAGAGTAAATTTAAAATATAAGAGGATTCCCAGTGAGATCTGAGCAAAGCAAGGATGTCCTCTCTCACCACTCCTTTACAACGTTGTACTAATGTAATAAGACAAGAAAGGAAATAACAGGTGTTCAGATTGGGAAAGAAGAGATAAACTGGCCTTGCTGGCTGATGATGTGGTTGTCTATGCAGAACATATGAACAAGTCTTGGATACCTTTTTGAAGCTGTGAGCAAATGTGGAAACATAGCTGTGGGGATTAACATTGGTTCCAAAGGACTCTTCCAGATAGTATTGTTTTTACTTTGAATTTTGTTCTCTATAGAAGGAAATCTTTTATCTGTAACCCTTTCTTGGAGAAAATGTGATCTCTGTTGAAAAGCTGTTAAATGTTTATTTCTTAAAAGACATTTCAAAAAGCAGTGACTGACACGGGTGTTCTATTGATATAGACAGGTGGGAGGAGAGTTTAAACTCCTCAGTGTTATAGCACTACATTTTCTTCTCACAATTAAAATACCTTCATAGGAGCTACTGTTATTTCTTATCAAGCATTTGAATAAAGTAATTCTTAAACACTTCACAAATCAAAATGAAGAAAAACATAGTTAATGCTGGAAAAGGTACACGCAAACATAGTATTGACACGTATAATTAATGACTGAAAAGTTGATTTTTTAGATTCTCACATGTAGCAGAGCTCAACTTTAAACTACTTACTGAATTGCGCACCGTTCTTGCTTTTCAAATATGTTGAATTCCCTGAGTTTTTATGCTCTCCTCAGCACGAATATCAAAGTCAGAACAAACACTGACAACTTGCAAGCTCTCTCCAAATAAAGTTGTAATTGTCAAAAACATGTGTAATGTCACAGAAAGAACCTGGGACACCAAACATGTTCATCATTCTTTAGGTATGATTTATTAGGAAATGCACATAAGTTTTGTTTCTATGTATTTTTTTCTGTGCTGTTCTGCACTTTGCCAAAACGTACCTTCTTTGGGGTAAATCAGAACTAATAAGGATTTAAACCTTCATCTGGGAGGCGGAATGGATGCTCTAATGTCGTTCCTGTAATGGCTGATAAATGAGGAGGCAGCTGTCACCAGCAAATCTATCTAATGCTTTAGTGTAATGTCTACTCAGCAGCTGAAAACAAGACACAGCTTGAAGCTCGTAATGGCTGCCAAAAGTTTCATTGCCTTGATAATGCCTTTGTCTTTGAAAGACAGAGTTTTCCCTGGGCTTGCTCAGTAAGGGAAACACAGTTTTATCTTTTTCCAGTAGACAGAGTCAAAGCTGCTTCCTTTGAAGTGGACATATTACCCTGCTCAGAGAGAGGTACATCTCAGAAAGACATTCTCATCAAAGGGGAATTATGTTTTTGATCAAGTGCATCTTCAAGGTCAAACATGCTACAGTTAAAAGAGAGACAGAAAAAAATGACACATTTATTGGATACCAAAAATTCCCTGGGTAAAATTACTCTGTTTTGGAGTATTTGAAATTTTGTGGTTCTGTTGTTTAAATCAAACTGAGCATTTTATACATGTGACAGATCAGTGTCTCCTTTTTTTTCTTTTTAGACAAGAACGTACAGTTTTGTGTGTGTGTGTGTGTGTGTGTTTATAGAAGAGAATGTTGCCTATGTATATACTTAGCATGAGCCTACACTCCATATTCTGAAGTATAATCATCATGACAACATTTTTACCTTTCTCTTGAGAATTTTTGGCTCTAGTATGGGAGAAACTGAAATGTGTCAATCCTGCTATATAATTTGTAGAGAAAGCTTTTTGTTTTATATAAAATACTTTGCTTTTTAGATTAAACACTCTGAAGTTTTTTTCAGTAAAGATTTGATTTTTATTTTCTTAAAATCTTGTACTTAGAGGAGACAAAAGTCACTGGAAGAAGAGTTGAAGAGTACGATGCTAAGTGATTGAAACACAGTCCCAGCCTAGAAAGTGTGAGTGAGGAGAATAGGGCTCGAGAGAGAACCAGACGGAATGAGGTTCCAGTATCTACTTTAAAATGAAAACCTTTGGGCTTGTGTTGGGTAAAGTTATTTGGTGAAAACGTTCCCCATGAAAGGTTGTTTTATTTATTTACCAGTGAAAACCACCCAATAAATTTTAATAACCCACAGTTTTACTGTAGTTAAATGAAAGGTCTCTATGTAGTGTTATATTACTCGAAATTCTTATAAACATCTGCAAGGAGCAACAATTTATTCAGAAGCCTTGAGCTATAGGATCTACTTTTGTATGTTCTTCTACTGTAAATAAAAAGACACAGTGCAAGACTAAATTAAAGTTTCCTTTATTTAAAAAATTCTCTCTGGCCCAGCTGATGTGGCTCAGTGGTTGAGCATCAATCCATGCACCAAGAGGTCGCCAGTTCGATTCCCAGTCAGGGCACATACCCAGGTTGTGGGCCTGATCCCCAGTGGGGGGCATGCAGGAGGTGGCCAATCGATGTTCTCTCTCATTGATGTTTCTATCTCTCTCTCTCTCTCTCTCTCCCTTCCTCTCTTTCTAAAATCAATAAAGAAAAAGTATTTTTAAAAAACAAAACATTAAAAAACAAATTCTCTCTGTAAGCTATTTGCCTTTTATTTCTCTCTCTCTCTCAACATTAAATATTTATTCATTTAGCTCTAACCATTTATGTAAGAGTATACTCTCTTTAATTGAGATATTTAGAGGTTTATTCTGACTATATACACACACACATATATTTCACATATAGATATTTATGTGTGTGTGTGTGTGTGTGTGTGTGTGTGTATTAATATCTTCCTGGAATAAGGTCAGCAGACTCTTTCTAAGGGGTTTAACATACCCATTAATTCCCTTGATGAATTTACTAAGTAAGCTAACAGTTCAACCTTCACCTTAAGAAACTTCACTATGTCAATATTACCAAGTCATGTCATTCAGCTGCCAGGGACAGATCCACATTTACCAAGTTCATAGATCCCTCTATAAAAACAGAATGATCCATTAAAAATAAGATGTACCACTACCCACAGATGTAAGTGTCCAAATTAGTATGTACCTTTCCATTTAGTTGTTAAAGTTCAATTGCTTATAGTCCCTAAATATACCATCTCTCCATATTGCCATACCCTTCAAACTTGTGTCCCTGAGGCTTTCTCTACACAGAATATTCTTTAAAGGGAGATATCTGAAAACCCATAATGCATTCACATTATAGCCAGGATAACATCTATGCTCCTTAACTTAGCTTTCCATAGACCAGAGTGATTTGGCTTCTGCCTGCCTCCCTGCCTCCCCGCCTTATCTTTCACAAGTCCTTACCACCTTGCACTCTCTACTTCAAAACACTGATTTTCTTTCAGTCTCTTGGAAATGTTGTACTCTTTCTCAGTTCAGGGTTTTGGCACATTTGTTCCACCTTCCTAGATGAGTGTCTCCCCATATTCCTCTCCCTTCGCCTGACTAAGCTATCTTTTCAGCTCAGGGTAATGGAATTTCTTCCAAGAAGTATTCAGTGATCCCACTTTAAATATATAAATATATTACATGTCCCTGATATTCATTTACTGTAAGATCCTGAATTCTCTTGTCGGAACACTCATTATGCTTTCTTGCAAATGCTTGCTTAATGGTCTATGTTCCACACTAGGTGTAAGCCAGTCAGGGTGGGGGGAATAGCTGTCTTGCTTTTTGTTTCTTATCAACAAAATTTCAAGCATTATAGAAGTCTCTTAAAATATTGCTGAGTGAAAAAAAGAAACACTCTCAATGTTAGTTTCTGACTTTATAATGATAGTTTTAATACATCGTGAGAGATAATCTGAAATTTAGAGCAAGAAGCATGTTTTCTCTATAATAATTGGACTTCCATGGTGATTCAAATCAGAATCAGAATCTAGCCCTGGCCAGTGTGGTTCAGTTGGTTGTACCATTGCTCCATACACTGAAAGATCTCGGGTTCAATTCTGGTCAGGGCACATACCCAGGTTTCGGGTTCCATCCCTGTCTGGGGAGGCAATCAATCGGTGTTTCACTCTCACATTGATGTTTCTCTCTCTCTGTCTCTCTTTCCCTCCTTTCCTCTCTCTAAAAATAATAATAAAAAAGAATCAGAATCTAGAAATTGGACAGTAAACACATTAAGGAGTTGAAGGTATCTTTAAAGACATCCAGGTAAGATAACCTGATGCATCTACCTGACTATGGGTCCACCACAGTAGGTACTGAACATAGAGACCACTGGCTAAAGTGTTCTCTTTCCTCAAAAGTATGTAGAACTGTCAAGGGAAAATTTACTTCTGTAATTCTCTCGTGTACACATTTTCTGTCTCAATTATTGATAAACTCACCTTCTAGCTGACATATTCTTTCTTTAAATATATTGAAATTATGGTTCTTTTTTAGAGGCAGCCTGATTTATACCCCAGAGAGCTGGAAAAGATGCTAATCTTTGCACTTGAACTGACCAATGCATGTACATAATAACTAATTGCTGAATGAATTAATTAAAAGGGACAGCCATTGTTGATAATAATGGAAATGTTACTGTAGAGTGGTAGATCTGAAATGACCTGTGATTCAAGATCATGTGGGGAGTTTTATAAAAATACAGTTGTCTAGTCTCCATTCTTAGAAATTTTTATTCAGCAAATAATGAAGTGATTAAGGAAATTACAAAAATCACCACAGTAGAAAAAACAAAAACAAAACAAAACAGATTCTTTGATTTCTTCCTTTATTTAATGAATGTAATATCCAGATCAACTTTGGGCATTTTCACTTTTATAATCTCATTATAAGATTATGTTGATTAGCTGTGTTAGAAAATAGTTACTTCCTTAGATGACATATGCTAGATTTTAATGTTTGCCGTACAATGTATGTGTGCATATTTATTTGTAAAAATGCATGTAAATAGATAAGATTATTCCCCTGGTGTAGGAAAAGCAAAGTTTCTTGAGTCCCTGAAGTCTCCTCTCTAATTTCAGCTTTATTGGCAACACATTCTTAGCAGACACTTCAGATGATTTAATTTAAAATTCTACAATATACATCAACACATTGCATTGATTTGAGGACCCTAAAAACTAGATTGTGCAAATTTTTCAACTTGACTGAAGACAGTTTTAATTAAACTTTATAGCTTTAAGCCACAATTTCCATAACTTAGATTTTCTTTATAATGAATATGTAGATATTTATATAACTATTAAAATTAGTAAAATTATGACAAAAAATGAAGTGTTACATAGCAAAAATACAAATGACTTAATTCGATGACTGAAGAGTTTTCTACCAGGTACAAGTTGTGTATGTCAATGTTCAGTTGTTTTTAAATATAGTTTATACACTGTATACATGTCCTTTATGTATTAGAGATAAATTAGAGATTTATAGGGGTAAATAAGGCAAATATGGTACTTAGAGTCCGGTGTGCAACATGCTTGTTAAGAAAATATTTATTTACAATTATTATACATGCTATGCAGAAAAATATCAGAGTAACTATTCTGGAAAGTTTGTATAAAAGAATCATAAAATATGTGTGTTTTTTTGTTTGTTTTTGTTTATGACTGGCTTCTTTCACTTAGCATAATGTTTTCAAGGTTCATACATGTGTTAGAATGTATCAGTATTTCTTTTCATTTTATTTCCAAATAATATTCCATTGTATGGATATATCATATTTTGTTAATAGAATTCTTGCTATGTCCTGTGGTAGAACCATGTCCAGCATGCAATCTAAGACATCGAGATGCACAGTGCCTGGAGTTTCAGAGGAAAGAAGTACAAATTCTCTAAGTGGGTTCACTGGGCATCATGGGAAATAGGGTCACTTCTACTTCTGCTCTGAGGTTCATGAACTCATTTATTCTACCTATTAGAAATATAACACCATATCATTGTCATGGATTTAGTGTGTGCACTGTAAATAGAGGAATGATTCCCCATCCTCTTAGAGTCTTCTCTCTACGGTTGCAGCTCAAAAAGCTGTTCATCATGTTGTCCACTGGCTGCTCCTGAGCAATATGGTACGTGAAAGGACCAATGGAGCCCGCGGTTATGTACCCAGTGCTGAGCATTTGCTGCAAAGCAGCTCACTCTTCAGTAAAACAGGATGCGGAGTTCTACGTTGGTGGATCAAACACTGAGTAAGCCCTTTGACAGTAGTGCTGGTTGGAGCACTGTAGGAAGAACAAGCAGATTTATACTCCGAATATTGGTTGATTTCTGTCAAGACGATTTTCTGTCCCTTGCAGAATAGGTCGGTTCAATGTAATCAACCTGTCACCAAATGACTAGTTGGTTTTCTTAAGGGATGCTGTCACTATTGGTCTACATTGTTGAGAAATTTAGTCATTTGGGAGCAGTCAGAATTAATTTGGCCTTGGTGAATGAGAGCTTATGCTGTGGAATCTATTCGTAGACTGTTTTTGCCACCATGGGCAATTGTACTCTTATTGAGGAGAATCATGACAGTGATTGGCTGATATCAATTGCTCATTCTTGTATCTACTTGCTGTTTGATAAATCTTCAACATCGGATGCTTTCTAGAGGTTGTTAGTGTATGATACAAAGATCTTCACACTTAGTACTCAGTATCATGGATCTATTTATATGCTTCTTCCCCAGAATTCCTTGTTCTCAATTTTCCAATTATTATTTTTCTTCCAAGCCTCTGCCCATTAATCACTGTTTATTCTTACCTCATGCCACTTTTCTTTCCACACAAAGCGGGTGACCAGATACATCTCCCAACGCTCTAGGGAAGCTTTGGGAAGCCTTTTTCTCACTGCTGCTATTCAGGCGCTGTTGTGTTGGAGAAGTGTTCTGTTGCACCCACACCTGAGCTGACTATTCTGTGAATAAAGTCAGCCTTTTTTCTCCTCTGTCAGTTGGTCATTAACAATACTCCCCTTGTTGACATATATGCATAAGCATGAGTGGAGGATAAATGTAGGAGAGATGATATGGCCTCTGGGCCATCCACCCATACATCTTACTTGTGTTTTCTGACCCTGCTCTTGTCTGATCCAAAATGTACCATTTTATATGATAAATTGCTGTTGGTCTGGCAGATTTTACCACTTTCAATATCTAATAGATTGTAAAGAATAATTCCAGCTGCGTGGTCCCTGTATGTCCCCAAATCAGGCATTCCTTCTCTACCAAGACCCACTAGAAATTTAGGACCTACTATTCGAATGGCATATTCTCTGCTGGAAAAGTGATGGTCATGCAGGTAACATAATGGGAAGTACTCTTGGGAATAATACCTGTAAAAGAATGCACAAAGCAAGATTGGGCAGAGAAAGAAGTTAAACTGTGATGATGTTCAAAAGTGATCTCAGCTAACCTCTCAGGGAACTCTGAGGCCAAGATGGTTTTTCTGAAATATTCCAAATTAAGCAAGGGCTTTGGTCTTTGTACCCGTGCAACGGCCCATTATCAGAAGCCAACTTCTCCTAAAGAGGGGCTTTACTCTTAGACAAAGGAGTCTTGAGGAGTGACTATGCAAGCTGACAGAATGAGTGTCTGGATCTGGGTGGTGCACCAAGTTTTTGCCTCATGTTGCTCCTAAATCATCACTTTTTAGAACATTGATAGGCTCAAAATGAATAAATTTCACAGTCTATATTTCATATTTTTCTTTTCTTTCTATTTTATTTTAAAAGTTCTGTGTATGCTGAAAACCTTATAAAGGTTTCGGTAGTTTCATCTTTTAAATATCCAAACTTCTGACTATACTTAAAAAAACAAACAAAAAAACTGCTTCTGACAGGAAAGGAAATAGAGGAAGCACGATAAGGAAGAGAAAGAATATCAGCAAGACACCAGTTCAGGCTAAGTTCCACAGAGTGTAGTTTCTATTCATCCTGGATGAAGACTGTGGTGTAAATTATACCCCAGGTGATGAAATTGCACCTTGAAAGTTCCATACCCTGCAGTCCCAGTGGCCAGCTCTCCGCTATGAGAGCTAGCAGGTCCAGCAAACTCTATGGAGTACACTAACGAAATTAAAAGATGTGAGCTGGAAGAAACAAAGGCTCACCAAACAAGGTGAGGGGCACAGTGAAAGAGTCCAGGGATTGGAGGGAATGGGGACTGCACATCAACAGTGTCAGCTACAGGACTGATGTGGGACTATCCACTTAAAAAATAATAGTCTGTGCTCCAACTGCCTCTCTTTCTTTTCTGTTTTTGTTTACTCTCTAGCATTCGGAAGCATTAGAATATTCAATTACCTCCACATGTTCCTATAGATGAGGGTGATGCCTTCTTCTTTGCTTTTTACTTTTATCCAAGCTGATGCAGAAAAATGAACACTATTTGATATCAATCTTACTTATTAATTTTGAATTTGGAGAACACCTATGAGATATTTTAGGTGTCAAAATGCCAAATCAAGGACTGAACTATTTGGAATCATTTTAGTTTTTATGTGAAATAAATAAGATGCCAAGAGCTTACAAAAAATGAAATATTTGAGAATAGTCACCTGTAAGGGAGAATTTTGCATTCATAGGCTGATTCCTTCCATATCTCTTGTTAATACCTCTTCTATTTGACTTGAGGTGTCTCTTATTATAGCTCAGGGAGTAAAACGGAAATTAATATAAGGCAACAAAATGCCTAAATGAGAAAGAGTTGTGTGTGTATATGTGTGTGTTTGTACATGCACGTCATTTACATACATTTTAGCCAAAAGAAACTTCTTTGAATTAAGTGGCAGATTTCATAGCCTTTTCCCCATTAAGTAGGAATCATCAGGGCACAAATAAGATATTTTATTAATTTGCAAGTTAAATTAGATCTATCTTCTCTTATCTAGTTGCAAAGGTCCATTGAGCCTCAAAGGTATGGTGGGGTTATGATACTTTTAACAAGATAATGAAAATATCGCTTCCTTGTAAAGCCTTTTGACCAACCTGAAACCATTTTCTTTCTTGGTCCTTTCAAAGACTCATTTACCACTTTTTGCCTATAACATGTAATTGTCACTTAACAAATTAATTAATAATCTACATGTTTTTTATTAATTAATTAATGTTTGGTTTTTGTTACAGATGTCTCTCCTTTTAATAATCTACATGTTTTAAACAAGACATTCATGCACTAAATGCATACATATTCATTAAGTTCATGAGTATGCTGTGTTTCTTTCTGAAATTTTTTCTGAAAGAACTATCTTAACATACAGCTTTTCCAGTTAAAGTCTTCGATAGCTTTTCATTGCTTTCAGGAAAAATGATGACCTTCTTCTATGATACAAACAGGATTTTTCCATTTAGGTTTTGCTTGTTTCTTGACCTTCTTTTTGCACTTCTCCTCCTGGGGCCCAAACTTAGCTGCACCAGGCAAATTCTCTCATTTTCTAGATGGGTCATAATTTTTCCTGTAAGTATATACACATACACATGTATATATACATAAACATATGTATATATAATATATTTTTTTTAAGTTTTCACTTTTCACAGTCACCATACTGATTTTTAAAAATATGTTGCAGAACTTAGGTTAAAGATTTTTAAAGCTTTCTGTAACTTGTTTCCCTTCCAGGATGACTTAGGATTTCTCTTCTATTTTTTTTTTAAGATATAGATAAACTTTTTAAAATTATTATTGACAATATCCAGTATTTTTTTAAAATTTGTATTTATTGTTGAAAGTATTATGGATGTCCCTCTTCCCCCCCCCCCCATTGATGCCCTCCTCCCGGCTCCACCCCCACCCTCCCTTCACCACACTATTGTCTGTGTCCATTGGTTATGAATATATGCATGTAAGTTCTTTGCTTTCTCTCTTCTCACCCCTCCCCCTTCCTTCTTTTCTGTTCTTTTACATGTAATGTCCATATTGTACATATCCTCCTGTATTGCACATGTTGTTTTACTTATCTCTCTGGCCTGTCATATTTCATCAAATGTATTTTACTGAATATTTACAATATCCCAGTCTAAATACTTGGGGTACAAAAATAAACGAAGTAATCCCTCTCCTCTAATAACTCCAAAAGAAGTACTATCATATTATAACATAAATATTATAAGAGAGACACGAAAAAGAACCATAAGAACATATATAACTAATTATTTTGGAGGAAGGGACAATTTAGAAGGATGATAGAGGCAAATGACATTCAAGCTGGGCATTAAATAATTACTGAGTGGTACATTCTTAGGCTGAGTTCAGGGTGTAGGTGAAGAGAAAACAGAATAATAAAAAAAAAGTAAGATAAAATTTCATAGTGTTTCTAGAAAAAATAATAATTTGCGTATATAATTAAGCTAAAGATGTGTGCAATAAACAAAGTTTCTTTTTGTTTAACTTTTCCCCCTTTCTTGTATAATGTTAATAAATTTATTGTTTTGCGATAGTACATTATTTTTTAATAAAATTATCAAGTGATCAGGAACAGCATACACAAATGGAGCCCATTAAAGCAGCCACTATACCATGATTCAAAAATAAAATTGATTACACTTGGCAAACATCATTTCAGTCTTCTAAATATATGTGTGTGTTGTGTGGTGTGTGGGGAAAGAGAGAGGGAGAGAGAGGGAAGAGAGAAAGGAAAAGAGAGACTTTTATCAGAATGGGATCGTCGTATTTAAGATCTTTATTATAGAAAAGTATTAAATTTACTTCATAAAAAATTGAAGTATAACTGCTTAGATAATTACTTTTTACTTTGATATGCATTAATTTCTACAATGTCTCTTTAAGTAAAATGTAATCAACCTTGTGAACAGGACAGAAATTTATTTAAAAAAACAATTCCAGCCTGGCCAGAATGGCTCAATTGGTTGAGCGCCTTCCTGTGCACCGAAAGGTTGCCAGTTCAATTCCAGGTCAGGGCACATTCCTGGGTTGCGGGTTTGATCACAGTTGGGGAGCATGCATAGGGCAAATGATGGATGTTTTTCTCTCGCTCTTTCTTCCTCTCTCTAAGCGTGTCCTTGGGTAAGGATTAAAAAACAAACAAAACAAATTTTACATTTTCTATCTCTTTCACACCACCAACTAATTTTTTTTTTTTACTTCTATTATGTTCACTTTGTCAGAATTATTTCACTGAGATTCTCTGCGAAGTAATTTTCTCATGAGAGTGATTTCTTTTTACACAGAATTTTGTTATCATTGTTCCTTATCTCTGGCTGTGGAGGAGCCTGCTGCCAGCCTGATGCGTGCCCCGCCCCCATAGGTAACTTACGTTTTACACCTGAACAATTAAAGAATTCTCTCTTTTTAAAAAATTATATAACAAATATAATGTTGATTTTGATCATTCTGTATCATTGCTTGAATCTGAGTTAAGTGGAGATCAGAAGTGCATCACCTTGTAAACAACAGACCTTGTCTTTCTTTTCCTGATGTACTTTTCCAATTTTATTATGCAAAGTAGAAGACATTTCCTTGTTTGGTGCTGCTGATGACTTTTTTGGAAAAGAACTCTATGCTTTCCAACTTATTGGTATTAGAAAGAGTCTGTGGTCATAGTTCACATTGCCATCGGAATCCACAAGGCCACTGACTTGGAAAACAAGTGACTGTCCTTTGTTCCTTGCCATGTCTGTAGGGAATAAAAAGACACATGTCTTTGTCCTGGCCAGAGTGCCTTAGTTGGTTGCAGTGTCTTCCCATATACCAAAGGGTTATGGGTTCGATTCTCAGTCAGGGCACATGCCTGGGTTGCAGGTTTGATCCCAGGTCAGGGCACGTATGGGAGGCAACCAATCGATGTTTCTCTAGAACATCCATTGATGGATGTTTCTCTTTCTCCCTTTCTCTCCAATCAATCAAAACATATCCTCAGGTGAGGATTAAAAAAATAGCTAAAATCAATGATAACTTATCCTTGGATGAGGATTGAAAAAAACAGCAAAAACAACTTTTTTTTCACTTAGCTTACATTTTAAATTGTTTTGTTCAAATATTTCATAAACTCTCATAAAAGTCCCATAGAAGGGAATAAACTATCTTTTGAACTTTATATCATATGAATGCAATACAATTTAAAACAATAGATAAGATAAAGAAAGTTCTGCCATGTGAAAAATGGAAACTTGAAATTGAAAAAAAATGATTCAGTAATCGAAAGGTAGATTATTCTTAGCATATCTGAATTTGTGCCTGAGATTCTTGTTGGCCAAATAGCCCTTTTTGTGTTATGATCATTATTATTGCTAAAAGGAAGGGTGAGGACATGTGACAAATGTGAAAGAATACTGTCTTAGGAGTTGATGTAGGGGACTTAAGTCCCAGTGCCTTTCATGGATCAACTGTTTGACCAAGACAAGGGCTAAACTGACTTAACTGCTTAATGAAGTGATTGCTTTAAATAATTTCTAGAGTTCTTCCTAGCTTTAACATATTTTTGTAACACAAATAACAGCCCAAAAGTGTTTGAAAGATGACCCGATTATCTGTGAAATTCTGGTGGCAACTATTTCCTATATTCACACATGGAGCCTGAGTTGTTCCATGTGGCTTTGTTTTATATTATATTAGTGTTAAAGTAACTCAGCGATTAAACAAATTATAAAATACAATTCAAATATCAAATAAAGGGAACAGAGACCTCTTAATCACCATTTTAAAATGAGCTTCGAAAATAATTTCAAGAGTAGTTTGATCTTTTTGGAACAATTCTATTATTTGTGAAAAATTAGACACAAAGTTCTCTCCCTTTCTCCCTCCCTCTCTGTAGAACTTAGCTACTTTCTCTGCCTATTCGGGCTCTATGATTGTATACGTTTCTTAAGGCTGCTGAAACAAAGTACCACAAACTGCTGTTATTGTCTCACAGTTCTGGAGGCTAGACTTCCAAAAAGTAGGGCCAGCCTCCCTCTGAAGCCCTTGGGGAGAACCTTTCTTTGCTTCTGCCAACCTACTTGCAGTGGCCATCCATCTTGGCACTTCTTCGTTTGCAGCTGAATCATTCCCATCTCTGCCTCTGTCATCATACGGCTTTCTCTCTGTGTGTCTGTATCTTCTCTCTTCTTATAAGGACATCAGTTATATCGCAGTAAGGTCCCACCCTACACCAGTATGACCTCAACTAATTGCATCTGCAATGACCCCATTTCTAAAAAATGATGCAATCTGAGATACTGGGGAATTAAGATTCAGCATCTTTTTGAAGGACACAATTTAACTCATAACAATAATACAATACAGATTAAGTATACACAGAAACTCAAGAACAAAATCAGTCTAAAATGACATTTTAAGTGCAACAAGTATAGTTCATTCAATTGATTGATGCAAGGAGATGATACTGACACCTTTAAATGACTTTAAAATTGAGTAAAGAATGAAGAAGTTGGGAAAAAGTGAAGGGAGTCTTTCTGGATAACTAAGCATCATAATCATAATTTTTCCCAAGAAGCAGTTTTATATTATATTTTTATTTTCACTTATGAGAAATAATAGGACACCATTTGGTGTTATTTTTTCCCCAGCATAATACATATGGTGTGTTCATGTAGTTTTCTGCAACTTAGTGGAATGGATGGCACCTGTGACATTTAGACAATAAGAGTCGGGTCCTCATTAGGGCATGCTGTTTGCTGCTGCCAGTGGCTCAGTTGATGATCGTGCAAATGATTCACCGACATCCTGTTAATAATTTCTGATCAACATGTGGTCCCCGACTATTTTAATACATACCACCAGAATGCATTAACCTCCAAAATGATTTCTCTTTTTATTAGCTCTCAGACAGGAACCACTTAATTTACACAACTAAGATAAGGTATTGGAAGTCTTTAATAATTACTCTTTTTAATCACTACTGTGACCTTTATCAACTTTCAGCATAGAATTTTGGAGGGAGAGAGTACGTATTTTTAGAATAACAGACTTTTTTGAAAATTTTAATGTATTCTATATTATTCAATATATTTTGTTTCAACTTTTTTCTTTTTTAAGTTGCATTATCTATTCAACTAAAACTTCTCAATAAGTAGCATTTGTGAATATATCTTGTAATTTATTTCACTTTGTAAAAAATACATAAAATTTACCATCCTAATTATTTCTAAGTGTATAGTTTACCTGAATATATTATTGGATAAATCATTGAATATATTATTGAAACTTGAATATGTTATTTTTAATAAATTCTATAATTTCTGATACTAATCTATTGTGTGTGTGTGTGTGTGTGTGTGTGTGTGTGTGTAAATCACTATTTGATCATTTCTTTAGCAATCTTTATCAACAGGTACTTTGCCAGGTCATAATGTGTGTATTTATTTAGGGTGTAATTGCATATGAGTATTAATTTTCAAATCGTGACCCAATAAAACCACCTCAAATAAACAATCTGCATTAAATACTCCAACTTTTTTTTATAGTAAATAAGATCACAGAATCTAATTGTTAGAGAAAACCTACAGAACTCCTCTAGTCCTAGTCTCATCTGGTGAATGAATTGTGTCATTATGGCTTGTGTCTTAAACAACAACACAGAGAGGATCTACTCAGTGACTGAAACAACAGAGACCTTCAACAAGTCAGCTACGTCTACAGGGGTGGGCAAAAGTAGGTTTATAGTAGTGAGTAAGCAAAACACTGAGTTTGTTCCTGTATTATTATTTATTAATTATTGTATTATTTTCCATACAACTATAAACTTACTTTTGCCCACCCCTATACTGGTTGACTCTGACGGCAAATTTATGCTTTTTTTTTTAATGTCCTTGCTGCCAGGGACTTTAGTAAAAGGCAACTCCTTTTTATATTAGGCTGAAATCTTGCTCCTTTCCTTCTGCTCTGGGGTTCCAGTTTAAGCACGAATCTAGTGTGACAGTCCTTCCTGAATGTGAAGACTGACGTTGTGGGTTCTCTTCGTGAATCCAGGAGACATTCCCCCTTGTTCCTTTGTGTCTTTCCAGAAGGGAACAGACCATCAGGCTCGTTCTGTGGACACAATTAAAATTGTCATTTTCCGTTGAATGTGTGCTGTCAAAAAAGGTAATATTGTTGGTACCAAGGAGTAGGACTACCATCTTCATCGTTCAGGACATTTTATGTATATTCCTGCAACTTAAATTCATGTCATCCCATTGGGAACCAACTGCATATCATCTCTTCCTCTAAGGGACAGTTGAGGTTTTATAAGAGGATGGAAGTTAAGAAAATATGATAATCTGTATCATCTTGGTCAACATTATAAATAGAAATTGCTTTAAAAACTTGCTTCTATTTAAGCTTGCCTGCAGTGCTCAAATTCAGCAGTCATTTTATTTGACTATATAAGCAATTTTGTGCTAATAAAATAAAAAGCATCTACATAAAATTTTTTTTCTGAGCATGAAATTAACACATTTATTTTTTACTTATAATACAGTAGAGTATAAAATAAAAGATAATTATGAAAATCATTTATAAACTTAAATATCAGAATTGGCCATTGTTAAAACACATACTTACCCGTATTATATAAAAGAAGGTATTGCTTAGGCTAGTTCTTTCCTAGCCCTTTGGAATTCTATGGGATATCTCCTTTAAAGTGCCAGTGGAATGTGAACTCACTTTACGGAGCCCGGGCGGTGGTCTCTCATCTATTGCTATATGATTCTTAAAGGAGTGGGATAGAAGCAACTAGAAAATGGATCCTGGTCGTGTGTATGGTATTCCTTTTATTTAAATGGAGATTGTGTTTCTGATGGAGAACTCAACATCAACTCAATTATACCCATAGACCCTCATATTCTAAAGCACAGAAACATTTAATAATATTTATCTTAATTTACATTTGAATTCCAAAACTTAAAGAAGCTGAAATGAATGTTACATACTTTCACATATAATAAATGGGGATTCATCTTACTATAAAATAAGCATGAAACATAAATTTGCTTCAAATTTTTAATAAATTCTCCCTAAGCTCACCATCATGTATATAATAAGCAATATTTAAATAAAATAAGCCCTGGCACGATAGCTTGGCAGGTTGGAGTGTCGTCCTGTACACCAAAGGGTTGCAGGTTTGATTTCAGGTCAGGGCACATAACCTAGGCTGCAGGTTTGCTTCCCGGTTGGGGTGCATATGGAGACAACCAATCCATGTTTACCTCTCACATTGATGTTTCTCTCTCACTCTCTCCCCCCTTAGTCTCTCTCTAAAATCAATAAACATATCCTTGGTGAGGATCAAAATAAATAAATAAATAAATAAATAAATAAATAAATAAAAATAACTTATTTTCTGTCCTAGAAAATAAATATATTTTGGCCAATTATTTCAATAACCTATAACTTAAAAAGAAGAGATATCTCAAAAATTTGAAGTAATACTATTTTTTTCTCTTGTATTTCTTTTAGCAATCAGAGATATACAAGATGTTTCTAATTAACTTTATAGCTTCCTGAAGAATACTACAAAATTATTTTAATTATGGAAACACTTCATACTCCACTGGAAAGCCATAACAACAGTTGTCTGGTCGTCTGTCAGGACTTTTAAGTAGAAGCTCCAGTGTAGTACTGTAGAAGAAGTTACTTGGAGTTTCATGCTGATTCTACTTACTCAGTTGCTGTTTGACCTTGAGCAATTGGAGTTTTCTTGGAGTTTTCTTTGCCCTTATTTGTAAAAAGAATAATCTGAATGTCTGATTTGTAAAATTCTAGGCAGCTCACATACCCTGTGAATCTGCAATAAGTCGCAGAATTTTAAAAGCCAACACAATATGCTATCCTATCCAGATGCTCACATTTATGCTTTAACCTTAAGGATGTAGAAATTTTTGACAGTAGGGATTTTTGGTTTCATTGCAAGAGTGGAATGTATATGCAAAACTATTCAAGGTAGTTTATACCTGCTATGACACACACACATTTTATTTTCATGAAGTTTCTCTTCTTAGTTTCAAATTCTAGTAATATTTATTAGAAATAAACAACATATCTCCTTTTTAAATTTTTTAAATCCACTCAAGTATATGTTTATTGATCAGAGAGAGAGGAAGAGAGAAACATTGATGAGAGGGAGAAACATTGATCGGTTGCCTCTTGTATGCACTCTGACCAGGGAATCAAACCCACAGCCTAGGTGTGTACCTGACCAGGAATCAAACCCACAGCCTAGGTGTGTACCTGACCAGGAATCAAACCCACAGCCTAGGTGTGTACCTGACCAGGAATCAAACCCACAGCCTAGGTGTGTACCTGACCAGGAATCAAACCCACAGCCTAGGTGTGTACCTGACCAGGAATCAAACCCACAGCCTTTTGTTGTATGGGATGATGATCCAACCAACCAAACCACTCAGCCTGGGCTTTTTAAAAATTATAAATTAGAAAACAATGTGTTTAAATCAAACAAAATTCCTGCTGTATATATTTAGAGACTAATTTTAAGTAGGAAAAATGATAGCAGTAAATCCCCATTGGGATAAGTAAAACCTTCTTCAACAGTGTACATCCAAACCCACAGATTCTTATTAATAATTTTAATTTTATTTTTTAGCTTTTGAGAAATACTGTACAGATGAAAGCAGTCATAAGTTTAATGGTAGCTACATTTAACTATGCTTCATATCACAACATTTTAAAAATTTAATTTAAAATCATGCCTACTAATGTAAAAATTACTATTAATTTTGTATTTAGAAGAGTTAGTAAGCGTTTGGTTCAATAATATGGACTGTTCATGCTTTGTAAATATGATAGGAAATCAGATGACTTTCCATTTGTGGTTTCTGAAGTGTGAACACAAAATTGTGGCTGGAAATTGTTAGTAGCTTAATAAAATTCCTCTAAAGCAGTATTATAAGGTATATACTGTATTAAACATATATTTCCTAGGATTATGCTTTAGTATGTAAAATATAGTCAATAAGCATTATTTTAGACCTTGACTTCGCAAAATTTTGAAATTGTAATCTGGGAAAAAAAATCTGTATTATTCTGTACAAATACAGTCAATTGTAATGCTGGCCATTTTCTTAGCAATACAGAACCCTGACAATACATGATATTTGTCTATTGATTTAACTCAGCAAGTAGTTATATTAAGACAGATGTATAAGCCCATCACACTATAAAACTCAAAAGTAGGTATGACTTTTATTTACACTAGCTCTTATATCAGAGTGCTATTTAGTCTGAATTATTTGTCAAGTAATAAATTAAAAAATGAAACTAAGGCACAGTTATCAAACTGGATGGTCCACAGGCTGAATTCTGTCAACAGATTTTTTATTTTTTTCCTTCTTTCACGGTTTATCTAGAAAGTGATTTTGAAAAAAAGAAAACACACCCGACTGGTGTGGCTCAGTGGCTGAGTGTCAACTCATGCACCAAGAGGTCACCAGTTCGATTTCTAGTCAGGGCACGTGCCCAGGTTGTGGGCCCAATCCCCAGTGGGGGGCATACAGGAGGTGGCCAATCGATGTTCTCTCTTATCGACGTTTCTAGCTCTCTCTCCCTTACTCTCTCTCTAAGATCAATAAAGAAAAAAAATTTAAATAAAAAAACAAAACAAAAACTTCCTAATAAAAGGTTAACCATCAATCAGCAGCAGCATGAAGGCATCAATTTTTGCATTTTGTGGTTCCCACATGCAAAAAATTGGTTGTAACTGAGAGCAATTGTTCCCCTTGCAAAGGACATGCTTTTTAGACCAGTCTACTTACTCTGATTCATCCAGTTACGTTACTTTCTAGTCCATGGACATGTCTGAGCCTTGTACCCCATGGATAGTTTATTCTGCCTCTGTACTGCTTTTGAGCACTGTTTATCAATGTCATGATCACTTAGTTATAGGAGTGATTGCCAAATCACCAGGGGCAGAGTCTGCCTTACCTCAGGTTTTTCTTTCTCATTTTAGGTCTGATCCTTTTTTCCCCTCTTAACTTCCCTGAGCATGTTCCCAAGATGAAATCATGTCTAAATTGTACTAAACTATTTTTATATATCTCCTAACTTTGGGATGGAAACAGTAAGAAACATATCCTACCACTACAGAGATATGGTTTAAAGTGGAAATGATGGGAGTAAAATAAAAGAATCCAAAAGAGTAAAAGGAGGTGAATGGACACCCTAACCCTCATTACCTGGGTCTGACCCCTCCCAGGTCTGACCCCTTCCACACAGATGACGAATGTGCACAGGACTTCATGGTGCTCATTCCCACCTGCTTATATTCTGAGATTCATGGGTATAATTTATGGTAAACTTTTGTTGCAGACGTTGCCCATGGTTTGCTATCTAGTTTCTTTCTGTTGTGTGTGTTTAGTTTAGTTTTGTTGGTTGGTGTGGATTTGGAGACATTAAAAAACTGTCTCATCACGGCCATCTTTCCATCATCCGGTTGTTATTTTTTGATGAGAGGGCAAAATAGTACTTAAGGTAAAAGAATTGAATGAATTACAGATATAATTGTGAGTAGGTATAGCTACAAAGTTAAATAATTTCTCAGTACACAAAAAAATGTACAATCAAATTTTAAAAGAATTTTAATTAATTTTGTGCTTTGTAATGTTTTTCTGTTTTTATGCTTATAATTAAACTAATAACTCATCAGACTCTATCACATTGCCAATTTGCTTACTGTTC
The DNA here is from genome assembly GCA_030848825.1 of Tadarida brasiliensis. Lineage (NCBI taxonomy): Eukaryota > Metazoa > Chordata > Mammalia > Chiroptera > Molossidae > Tadarida > Tadarida brasiliensis. Next base: position 86,036,800 of record CM061260.1, on the reverse strand, counting down.
TTTATGGCTAATCTCAACAAAACTAAATTAAATCAACTGTGCAACAAATTAATCTTTTTTGTTTAGTTTTTATTTTGCTTTCAATTTAGAGTTTAGCATAAACAGCTTTAGGCCATTTTTCTTCCTTTTCATTACACGAAACAAGATATTTATACCTTATCAACATTTATTTTTAATATTATTTTCAATACTTCTAAAAAGGAAAACATTTAAACTAGATTACTTACTCCCTTGACATCCTTTATCTGCTAAACATTGCTAAAATTCTGTAATTCTGAACATTTCTTTCTCAATGTCATATATGAAGAATAAACTGCCTGTGACATACATAGTCCTTTTCTAGATGGTGTTTGAGATGTAGTGAGAATAATGTTATTTATGGGGATAACCTTGACCAGACTGTAATTCATAAAAAGTAAATTATTCCCAAACTGCAGTCCCTTAAATATTGTTTGTAACAAATTACCTGTAACACTTCTCTGTGACTGATTACAACATACCAATTTGTCATTGCACTGTAGTTGAAAACCACTGCATTACAGCAAGTTGACCTTTTCAATGGCTTTTCTAAAGGTTTGTGCAAATCTTACATTTTAAAGGAAGCTCCTTCTGTGTGTTATAAAATGTCATCATAATTTGTCTTCACTGCTGTAGGTATTTCTATTTACTCAGGAAGAATATTCTTGTTCCTGGCATTCTTTAACTTCACCTGAGAATAGATTTACAGAATGCCCTTTCTAGTAACCATTCTAAACTTCATAAACACAAACTTATTAACACCACTGTCCTTTGGTTCCAGAGCAGTCTTATATAACAGATGGAGTTTTGCTGCCCTTTTGTTGAGAAGTAATGATATTGTAAATACATAGTCTTTTCTGACCTCTTCCCTGGCATCTCTTGAACTCTTAAAAATGTGTTGAGATGTACTGAGGACTTCACCCTATCCATTCTTTATTAATTAAAAATATTATTCTAAAGTCAAAATAATTGTTGTTTTAGAAGAGATTTTAAATGGATAAAGCCTATTTCTCAGCTGGCACAGTTTGGCTCGCCCTGGAGCCAGAAGGGGAGAAGACAGACGACTGTGTTGCTTAAACTATTGCATGGCTTTACCCTCCAAAATGGCATTTTCTTTTGTGATGAAATTCTTTCTCCCATGTGAATGAGTACCTGTTTATTCTCCTTTAAAATGCTTTTTATAAACAAGGTAATAGTGTCATCTTTACATTTCTTTATAAACCGTGTATCTACACTCATAGTTTGTAAATGCATGCAACGTGGTTACACAGAAATGGGAGAATGCCTATTATGTTATTTAATACAATCATTGCCATTATAATTATTTGAGTTTCTTGTTAGAAATGTCCACCTGTTTCTGTTCTAGTTAATGAAGAAAACAGGGATATGAAAGATCAAATCCCCGGGTAATAGTAAAGCTTCATTTTACCTAAAGCAGAGAATTCTTTTGTTACCACATCTTTTAACAGATCTTCCAGGGAGTAGTCATTTTGTGCATATCATCCATTTTTATTGCATTGTTAGAAGAAGGGATGGAGCAGGTAGAAATAACATAATACGTTACTCTCTTGAACAAAAGCAATTGGCTTTGAATTGTAAAATTAAGATTTTTCCCCAAAATAATTTATATTTTTTAAAAGAAAATCATCAGCATTTGATTGTTGATTACCCTCAGCTCATGACCATGGTTCCAAGTTGTAAGCCACAGAAATGACGTTGGCTGTAACTTTGAAAATGAATTTATCTAAAGGATATTAGGCAGCTCACAGAATTGCTAAGATTCTAAGAGACTAAGCTGTGCAACTGTATCTAAAATTAAACCACAGATTGAGTCCTCAGAGGGCACCATCCTGTACTAGTAACAGCCGCCCTGACCTGAAGCCAGTCCACCATCCGCGTGGACTCTGGATGCTACGACCACAGAGCTGCTGGTGTTTCCTGCAGAAACGGCTCTTTCATCGCCTGGCATCTAGGAAGCACTGGGCATTAGTCCTTTTGTCACAGTATGGGGCAGGCTTCTGGATCTTATTGGAAGATCCATGTCATAAGCTACAAAGGACACCAGGAGTGTGTCTACTTGGAATTTTCAGTTTTTATCACTGAAACAAGCTTTGCCCCTAAGGTAGACGTGTAAAGTCTCACAAAACTAAAGAGGAGGTTTAGAAACTGGAAAAACTAAAAGGAAAAAAAAATCCCATTCAAATTTTTTAAAAAAAATTTTCTGCCAGATAATTTTCTAAACAGCTTTTTTTCCTTTCGTGTTCTACTGTTGTGGATTCTGCAAATATTGATAAAACCAAAAGCCTGGGCGGTGTGGCTCAGTCGGTTAGAGTGCTGACCTGTGCACTGAAGGGTTGCAGGTTCGATCCCTGGCCAGGGCACATGCCCAGCTGGGGGTTCATACCCAGGAGGGGCAACCAACTGATCAGTGTTTCTCTCTCTCCCTCTTCCTTCCTCTCTCTCTAAAAATCAATTTAAAAAAATATCTTTGAGTAAGGATTAAAAAACAAAAACAAAAACTAGTACTCTTTGTTTACTATTTAAAACCTAAAAATGTCCAAATAATTTTTCTTCAGTGTTTCAAACTATTTCTTTCTGTGTGTGTGTGTGTGTGTGTGTGTGTGTGTGTGTTGTAGTAAAACAAGGATACCATAATCATTTTCAGAACCTGAATTTCTTAGTCTCTTTTGCCTTCTTTTTAGGAGATATGGAAAGCTCTTCCCCAATGACAGTTGTCTATTCATGAAGTAATTACTTTGATTGTAAAAGATTAATCATCAATCAATGTGTCTTTAACAACTGTGAAGAAAATGAACTAACCTTTTCAAGTTTCTATCCTGAGCTTGGCCTGAGGGCTCAAGTGATTTAGTAACTGGTTTGATTTTCTTTTCCTAAAGCTGAAGAACACAAAATGTCTTTGATTTTGCCTTTTATATTCTCTGTGTTGTTTCCTGTACTCCAATTTCTGACAAAATGTCAAATAGCTCAGGGAGAAGGGTTATTAATATTGCCTTGTGCTCTGCCACCTGGAAGTGATTCTGGTTCAAATCCAGATTCCTACCAGAATTTGGAAAAGCTCCTACTTGGCCTTGGGTCATACTCAAGCTGTGTAAACTCAAAAGCCTCAGAAGTTTTGAAGACAGAATGGAGAATTCAGTCAGAGATAAAGACCCTCAATGTGGTTCATTGCTGCCTGAGAGATTCACTGTCACTATCATTATCTGTTACCGACATTTTTACCCTTCAGGATACATACTGAACAAAAATGTTTGTATTTATTCACAAAATGCATGCTTTAGAATGTTCATAGAAATATTTCTCATAATAACCAGAGCTAGAAAGACCCCAGATGTTCATCAGCATTACAATGAATACATAAATTATGCTATAGTGAGTAAAATGAACACTAAACAGCAATGAGAATGAATAAACTATTACTAGAACTACAAAATAGATGAATAACAGAAAAACATTTTGAACCAAACAATCAAGGCACAAAAACTGATCTCTACTGTTAGAAGTAGTAATATTGGTTACCCTTGGGTGAGGGATAGTGACTGGAAGGTAACACAAGAGGGTTTCAGTTATCAGTAACGTTGGATTTCTTGATGTGAGTGCTGTTTTCATGAGGTTGTTCACTTTGCTCAAAGATCTTGAACACATAACTTTGTACTTATCTGAATGTATACTATATACTTCAATAAAAGATATATAAGTCAGTAGGCTATAAATAATTACACTGACTAATTTGATTTCTGTGTTTACTCTTAAGGCTGTGGTATTACTCTCTAAGCAGAGTAACTTTCAGATTTTAAAAAAAAGAGAAAGAGACTTAATGTTGGTTCTGATTGCCCTGAGCATCATTATCATGCTCCATGTTTAGTGGGCAATCCACCCAGCTCCTTTACTGGATAGTTATCTAGTAATAAATTATAAATAAATCATGTGTGAATGGCATCATTTTGAAGTAAAATAATGAAACACAAATGATCAATTTTATTTGGTTCTCATGGAGAAGTGAAAGGCATGCTGTCTGAGAACTATTCAACACTAAAAACACAGAAAGTGTCCCTCTTCTTTGTTAGTTTAAACTTTCTGTACTTAACCATATAAATATCTAATATTATCATCAGTCTATGTATATACTAATTGTTTATATTTTATTTTAATACCAAGAGGTACCTAACTCTTAATAAGTGTTCTTACAACATTCAGAACTTCCCAGTTGTATTCCTGTCATAACTCATTGCACTTTGTTGATTACCTGGCAGTCTTTTCAGCTAGAATGTAAGTTCCACCAGGCACTACAACTATTTATCTTGTTCACTGTTTCATCTCCAATACCCTCCACAGTAAATGGCAGGAATATTAAATATATTACATATGTAAATAGTATTTATTGGTCTCTGCCTGTAGGAATCCAAGTAGAGTATTCACGCAGGAACATCTTCCTGCCTTTCTTGGAAACGTTATGTATTCTTCTAAATCCCAAATCCTGATAACAATCAGTTGGCAAATTGGGAAAATGAGAAGAATTATTTATAATTCTCCTGTGAGAAATAAAGCATAACTATAAATGTAAAGACTCATTTGAAGGAATATGTTAATGGAAAGTCAACAGTAAGAGAAGGCAACATTGATAAACTTTGAAAATTAAGATCAACATTTTCAAGAACTGAAACAGGAACAGTAGGAAAGAATCTTTCACCACATAATCTGTCTTGCTGGTAGCTCTTAATTATTAAAGTGTGTCTTGGTGACCTTATTTGTTGCTAGTGGTGAGTCATTCTTGCAAATTAGATTGATAAATGATATATAGATTTCTTGCTGTCACTTTGCTAGGTGATCAGAATGTTGAGATATTCAAAGAATTCCCAGTAACATACACTGAAGTTTTTAAGTATTTGAATTTTTGCTTAGGTTATAATTCTTAGTAAATATAACTAAAATACTATTAAAATAATAAATAAAACAATATTACTACAAAAAGTAATAAAATACTATTTACTAAACTACTATTTACTAGTCCTTCTCTTACAAGTACTACAAATGCAGAAAATTTCAAGATTCTTAAAATTCCTGAAAATTTCAATCTTTTTTCCCCCAAATTCTGAAGGTTATCTATTGGACATTTGGAAACAGTAAATATGACTAGGTATTTGATCTTAAGATGTTTTATCTGTTTGGAAAGAAAACTCTGTTTATAAAATATAAATTATCTACATAACAAAATATACTAATACTTCTGACAGTAAGAACTTGACTACAAAGTTATTAGAGGTGGGTTTCAGAAGGGCGGAGGAAGAGGTATTTGGGATTTAAAGTCTGCATACATTAATATAAGTGGGCAAGGGAGGAAAAAAGGAAATAATTTTAGGCAAAAAGATGGAATAATCAAAGTATATTGGAAAAGAATTTCCATGGATAAATCATAGAGCACGTTTTTCTTTTTTCAAACAATGAGAATTCATATTATTTGAGAATAAACTTAGAAAACCTTGATAAAATAAATAAAAATCACTTGTGTTCATACTTAAACAACTATTAAACAGTAGTACTTGAAAGATGTGAAAGTTAGTAGGTGTTTGCCCTAAAGGCTACTGAAGTTTTGATCGAGTGTGTGCAAATTCTGTTTGTAAGACACTGATGAAAACTGTATATTAATGAATCCAGTATTTATTTTAATTAAAAAAATCTCCATCCCTATTTTGAATACATTTACTGAAGTACCATCAATGCCATTATTAATAATTAAAATCTCAAACAAAATCTTCCAACACAGACAAAATCTATAATATAACGTATATTGTTACTTGAAATGTAAAGATACTCAAGTTGGAATAATTAAAAAACAAGGTAAAATATATCTAGATACATCAAATTCATTCACTTATTTATTCATTCATATGTCTATGAAATATTTAATGGTTTCCTCTTATTTCCCAAATAGTAGACACTGTTGAATCAGTTTCGAGTTATTTAGAGACCCTAAATAGAATTCCTAAGTGAGACAATATCTAGAATTTTTCAGGGGTAATATCGGGGTCAGTGCAGCTAGTACAAAATGATCATGGCTGGGGCTGAAAACAAAAGAGATCTAAGGACCAAGGGGGTGGGTATCCTGGGTGGGTGGGTTGTAGGTTCAATAGTGTCATAAAGGCCTTTGAGAGGACTGTGATTTTTACTCTGAGAAAGATTGGCTACCACTAGATATTTTTATTTTTATTTTTATTTATTTATTTTTAACCTCACCCGAGGACATTTTTGCATTTATCTTCAGATAGTGCAGGAGGGAGAGAGGGAAGAAGAGAGAGAGAGAAACATCGATGTGAGAGAGACACATCGACTGGTTACCACCCACACGACCCCAATCGGGCCGGAGGCAAACTGCAACCGAGGTACGTGTCCTTAGCTGGAACCAAACTCGGGACTCTCTGGTCTGCGGACCAATGCTCTAACCGCTGAGCCAAACCAGCCAGGGCTCCACTAGATAGTTTTAAAGAAAAACTGAACGATACAGTTTGTTTTTAAAAGATCTGTCTAACTAGGTTGAAAATAGATTATAGGAAGAAAAAAATGAAAACAAAGAGAGACCAGTTGAAAAGTTTTTGCAATACCGTATGATCTCACTTATATGTGGGATCTAAAAAAAACACACAAAACAAACCCAACCTCAAAACACCAAGCTCATGGATACAGAGAACAGATTGGTTGCCAAGGCAGGGGGTGAGGTGAAGGGAGTCAAAAGGTGTAAACATCCAGCTATAAAATAAATAAGTCATGGGAATGTAATGTAGAGCATGGTGACTAGACTTAATAATACTGTATTGCATATTTGAAAGTTGCTAAGAGAGTAGATCTTACAGTTTTCATCACGTGAAAATAAATTTTGTAACTATGTATAGTGATAGATGTTAACTAGACTTATTGTGCTGATAATTTTGCAATATATGCAAATATAGAAGCATTATAGCCTATACCTGAAACTAAATATGATGTTACATGTGAATTTTACTTCAATAAAAAATATTGAACAAGCTTTTGCAATAATCCAGGAAAAAATATTGATGGCTTGGTGATAGTTGCTGTGGAAATTGGTAACAAATGGTCTGATTCTGGGTACACTCTTAAAGTAGAACTAAACAGATTTCCTGATACATTAAACATGGGTCATGAGAAGAGAGAGCACTCAGAAATGGCTCCAGATTTGGGGGGAGGATGAAGTTGCCATCATTTGTGATTTGGGATTTTCTGAGTAAAACTAGAATTTTGGGAGAAGATCCAGTTTTATTTAGAAATATAAGTTCGAGGTGTCTATTAAACAAAGATATGTTTTTCACTAGCAAACCATGATTTCAAATCAGTGATTTCCTTCAAAATTTACATATATTCTAGCATTTGTCATTGTTCTATTAAAAAAATCTGGCATGAAAATAATTTACAATTACTTTTGGTGTTTTCAAGAATCCCTGGGCACAACATTACATCTGGAAAGCTTAGGAAGTCACTGTTCAGTTGCTTTTTAAAGAATTTATTTGTGACAAATTCAGCATCTACAAAATATTACAGTACCACATAATTTCTTTTTTTAAAAACTAGACCCAGGTGTTTACAATAACATCATATTTGTAGGGTTCAGAAATGACCGATCGTGTGACAAAGATAAAGTGAATAATGATAAATATGCTTTCTATTTTTAGAAGCTTTTCTTTTTCTCTTTCTTTTAACATTTTCCTTCCTTTTTTTCTTTTACTTCTTTTCTTTTCCTTCAATTATAATTTATTTCATTGAACATTTACTATATTCCGGGCACTAAAATACAAACATAAATAAGTTGCTGATGAATTCAAATGAATGAAAGCTTATTAGAGGATATAAAACATTGCCCTTGCCATATAAAACAATGTTGAAGATGTTAAGTGGGATGAGAAAGGTACAGATAGATTTTCTAAAATTTATTGTTTCATGTTGTCCTTATATTCCATATTATAGAAGTAAACTTTTTATGTAGAAATAATTGTGAGTAATGTGATTTCGTGTGTCAGGTTTCCCAATGGTAGACCAGAATTTGCCATCAAATAAACTCATATTTATTAGAGATAAAATATAAAATTTGAACTTTAAAAAAAACTCTATATCTACAAGCATTCAAGAATAGAGGAGAAATAAAGTGTAAGGTCAGCTGAAATGTTTTAATCTATATAAATACATATCACGCTTACATGGATCTTAGAAAAGTTCTGTAGAGAGAGAGATTCAATCTTCTCTGCACAAACAACCCTTGGATGGTATTGTTCCATAAGTTTCTTAAAATTTCTCCTAATAATATTTTCTGAATGTTGCATGAAACTACTGTGCTTAACTCTGTTTTATTTGCCATCTACTTACTAGCTTACTAGATTCCGAATCTGAATTTAGTTGTCTGACCCCGAGAAGGCAGGGTAAACAAACTGCAGACATGTGCCATTAGTTTGAATAAAACATATCTGCCCTGAGAAGGTCTTTTTCTCTCTACTAAGCATACAAATCTCTTGGGCTGAAGAAAGAAATATAAACTCATAGATATGGGTGTTGTTTTGCAAAGTAGCCAAGGAGTTGGGCCAAAATTTTGTAGAGATAAAAGAATTTAAGTAATTCACTGAAAATTATGTGAAGAGTTTGGTATGGCAAAAGTATGGTATTACACGGTTATACTGATATTTGGAAATTTAGAAGTGAAATATTAGCATTACATCACTGTTAGAAGCCACATTGGTAACCCTGGCTAATTGGGCATATGGTCCTTCCCAGACTTAACTCCAGGAAAGGATGACATTCTGAATGACGAACTTGATAAAATGAATTCCAGAGACTGATCAACATATAGCTGTACCCGATTATCCTAACAGACATAATATGGCTGTGAAACATAAGTAAGATGTCTATGGACATATGAATACACATCTGCTGATAAATCGGAGATTCACTAAGGAAACAGTATGTAAATTAAAAGTAAAAATGTGAACCCTACCAGATGTCAGATCAACCATGGTCTGTTGTAACGTTAACACAGTTTGTGGATAGTACATTGAGACCTGAGTTCACCTCTGTTTCACTGGGGTCACAAGAATTTAGCCTGGAGCAAATCCGGGATCCCGCTGCTTTGGCACACAGGTCTATTCTTGTTTAAGCTTTGGCCTGGATTTCTGCAACATAGCACAAACCCTGCTTTACCGGGTTTTACTCAAGCTAACTTTCTGGGTTCAGTCTGTTTCTGATACAGCCACACTTCTTCCTAGGACAACTGACACAGCTCTTCCATCAAACCTTTTGGCATGACCTTTTCCACTCTGAGTTTTTTTAACGTGGCTTATCTTTAAACTATCTGACACAATAAAAAAAAAAACTAACTTTTTTTTGTTAGAAGCACTCTGATAATAATTAACATCTTCAATATTTTCATGCTACTTGCTCTGTAAGACTAATCAAGATTAAAAGAAAATTACTGGAGATACAGTATCCTTGAAGTGGCTCGCTGATAAACTCACTCCTGAATTTTATTCTAGTTTTTCTCCAAGTGCTGTCTTGGATTTCCTCAAAAGACAGTAAATATTTCAGAAACGTTCAGTTTTGTTTTATTGATACGGCAAGTGCTTGCATTTATGGAGATAGTAGGACAGATGATGTTCACCAATCTCAGTGTTTCTTCTCATCTTCCCGTGTTCAGTTCTCCGAAATTGTTCTCAGATCCCTTCCATTGAGTTCTAGCCAGTGGAATGTGTACAGAAGTGATATGAACAATTTCGTGGCCTAGCCCACAAAAATACTATGTGCACATTTCGACTTTCTTTTTCTGTTGTATGGCAATCATGGAGGCAGCATTCAACATTGACAATCATAGTGTATGAGACAAAACCACCAGGGTTCCTGAGTACGTTTATGGAGCAGAGCACTCTTCCCCAGCTACAATTAGTGTTGGAAATTGCTGAACCAAAAGGAGCCACATCTGGATCCAATAGATACAACTGAGCAACACAACACTTTCAATTTCTAGGCTTTTACTTGGATGCAAAGGCAAGGTGAAATTGGGGTTATCTCATTTGGAGAGGGTGTTCTATACGTGGAAAGAAAGAAGCAAAAAATAGATCTGGTTATTAAGTAAACCATCAATAAGTTAAGTAACCGGGCTTTGGGGGTTGCTTGTTATAACAGTATATAAACAATATTAAAACAGGAATCTTGAGGTAGGGTGCTACTGTAAAAAAAAACAAACCTCAAAATATATCGTATTAGCATAATTGCTAATATAGTAAATAATTGTTAATATAGTAAATAATATTCTAATAACTATATATGGTGTAATAACTATTGTAATAATATTGTAATTACTATATATTGTAATATTAATAATATGGTGTCAGAAAAGATTTATTGAGGTGATCACTTTGTAAATGACATAAATGTCTAATCACAGGATTGTACACCTAAAACTAGTATAATACTGTATGTCAACTTTAATTTTAAAATTAAAAAAGAAAAAGAAAAAAAGTGGACAATAGACAGATATTGAAGAGTAGAAATTTGGTGATATATGTTAATAAAATACCAGAACCCTTGGTAAAGAGTTTGCCTATGTTAACTCTGAAGACAATCTATATTCCTATTGAGTGTCTCTAACGGAACTGGCTGGGAAAAAGTGTTAGTGAGTATTGATATTGGCTGTATTTAACACAGTATTTCAACAAGTAATAAGCATGGAAGAGAATTAGAAATTGAATGGTTTGAAAGCAAAAATAAAAGGAAATAGTTTACAAATTTAAGGCTTCAGTAGATTGAAAAGCCCACTGCTTCTAAATATCATATAGTAGGAAATAGGATGGAGAACTATTTTCACCATTTAGACCCAGCCTTGGGTCAAAGATCAGATAGAAGGTGGCTTTCTTTTATTTACACTTGATAATCTTAATGTCGCCTGCGGTGAGGTGAGAGAGTCTGGAGGCAAGGAAGCAAATATCAAGAAAACTTGAGACTTGTGTATAAAAAGAATTTTCAGCCCGACCAGTGTGGCTCAGTGGTTGAGCATCAACCCATGTACCAAGAGGTCGCCAGTTCGATTCCTGGTCAGGGTACATGCCCAGATTGTGGGCCTGATCCCCATATGGGGGCATGCAGGAGGCGGCCAATTGATTTTCTCTCTCATCGATGTTTCTGTCTCTCTCTCTCCCTGCCTCTCTCTCTAAAATCAATAAAGAAAAAGAAAAAAAACAACAACAAAAAAACACATTTATAAAAAAAACAGAGCGAGAGAGAATTTTCAGTGTGTTTCTGGTATATGTAATAACTGGAGCCCAAAACTTAAAATTCTATAAAGATGTTAATGCATCTATATTGATACAGACTTTCTGATCTCAGATTTTAAAAGTGTTTGAATTTTCTAGTAATAAAAGAGCTTCCAGAGCCCCGGACTCACGCTTGTAGGAAGTTAGTGGCAAAAATGCGCACAGCTCCCAGGCAAGGCGTGCTCCTCGTCCACCTTTCAGCCGTGTCCACGGGTCCGCTATTCCTGACTCGTTACTGACGTTCTAGTGTGGAGCCGTGGAGAAGCAGATAACTAGCTTTTATGCTGGACCAACAGGGAAGCTACTCTATAAGTATTTATTCAATAAATAATAAATATATTGTTTACATGCCTTAGCCTCTCAGGCAGTATTTTAATATGTGTAGTTGTTTTTGGTTTGTTTGGGGGGTGGAGAGGTATCTCAATGTTAAAAAGAAGACAGAAATAATTTTTTTCAATAATATAATCTGATATAATCTATACAAAACTATGATTATATTATTATAATTATAAAAAAACTCAAATTTTATTGTTGCTTTTTTTTTTTTTTTTACAAAGATATTTAGGTAAGAAAGGAAATCAGGTAGCTTATAGAACCACATTGAAAATTTATTATTGTCCTACAAATCTTTAAAGAATTTATGTCCTTACTTTAGCTTGAGTTTTTGAAATAATAATTTATTGAACCTTTTTCTAGTATTTGGTTTTTACTAATTGTGTTTTGAAAGTCCTCACTACCAGCATACTGTGGAGCTTCCTGTCCCTCACCACTTACCTCCTCCCACCAACCAGGTTTCTGTTTTTCTTTCTTAAATTAAAAAAATATATATAATAACTAAAAATAGCAACTACATCAGTAACTGCTTAAATGTCTGAGCACTTGATCAAACAAGGTGCTGTGGAAGTAGTGATACATATGTCATTGCCTTTCTTGATATTAATGGGATTCTAATTAGAACAATCAGTTCTAATTAGTATGCTGTCATGTAGCAATCTAATAAAATACTGTGTCTAGAAAAATTGATCTGGCCTTGATGCTAATTACTCTCCTAGACTCTAAGCTTTATAAAAATAAGAATTGATTGCTTCCAGAAACCTGTGTTCTGCCTTTCTTCCTTTGTCTTCTCTTGCTTTCTTACACACATTCTTCTACTTAAGCTGTCTCTTAAATCATACTGTGTTCTCATTCTCAATTTATTTTAGCCACACTTTGGTCTTTGGTGTAACCTGAAAAGAGAAGAGCTTTATCACTTGTCAAAGAAAACATTTCTCCGTTGAACTTTTCCTTCAAGGAATGTATCAGATCATAGTCCCATAATCCTAAAGGCTGGCTCAGAGTTAAGGCTGACAGTGAGACCCAGGTCAGCCTCTGCATAAATCAAAGTCAGAGAGAGCAGGGACTGTGGGTAGAATCAGAGATTCATGAAGACGATAACATTAACATTACAAAAGAAATAGCTAACTGTTTTCACATGGGATTTGTTTACTTCATTTTTCTCAAAGCAGCAAGGAGTTTTTAAGATTATATAAATCTAAGAATCCACTTAAATATCTTTATGTTTTTTTCTTTCAATTTTTATTAATTTATTTTTGTTACAGATGTTTCTCCTTTTTCCCCCATAGATACCCTCCTCCGCAACCCACCTCCCACCCCCCAGCATTGTTGTCTATGTCCATTGGTTATGCATAATGCATATAAGTTCTTTGGTTTATCACATCCATCCCCCCTACCCCCCTACTCTGAGGTTTGTCAGTCTGAACCATACTCTTTTCTATGTTTCTGGGTCTATTTTATTCATTAGCTTATTTTGTTCATTATATTCCACAAATAAGTGAGATCATGTGGTATTTTCTCTCTGACTGGCTTATTTCACTTAGCATAATGCTCTCCAGGTCCCTCCATGTTGTCTCAAAAGATAAGAGATCTCTCTTTTTCACAGCTGCATAGTGTTCCATTGTATGTATGCACCACAGCTTTTTTATCCACTCATCTATTGATGGACACTTGGGCTGTTTCCAGATCTTAGCAATTGTAAATAGTGCTGCTATGAACTTAGGGATACATATATTCTTTCTGATTGGTGTTTCAGGCTTCTTAGGATATATTCAGACCCAGAAAAGCAGCAAAACCAACCAGCAACACCATGGCTGACCTCAGGACCAACTGCAGTGAATAATGACCCCCTGCCCTGGTGCAGATCAATTAATCAGTGGAGACTACAACCCTGAAAGGAAAAACCTAGAAAGCTGATGAATATTCTATTAAAATCTTCCCCTAGGACCTCCCCTAAGATCTCCACCCTTAAAACCCTTAGGACAGAGGACCCAGTGTGCTCCCCTCCAAGGAGCACTGCCCTCAAGTGTCTCTCTCCCTCTTCCCCATCCCCATCCCCCAGGCACATCACCTTTACTTTCCTCACTTCTAAGCATCAACGGTCCTTCTTTTGCCTCTTAATTTGTTTCCTAAACCCATTTCTTCTACCACTTACTTCTTCCACCTCTGTGATTTTCTAAATAAATGTTCTCTTATAGTTTGAGTCTTGGCCCTGAATTCTTTCCTAGCCAGACCTTAAGTAGGGAGGTTGCTGAACCCAGGTTTGGTCTGACCCCACCAGTCTAACACCTGGTGCCATTCTCACCTCCACCAACATATTCTTTTTAACCTCACTGGGATTTTCCTGTTGGAATGTGGAGGAAGCAATATCAGGAAAGAGTATTGCTTATTCCATTCTATTCAGCAAATAATATTTGATTGATAACTTGAAAGTAATGAAAAGTTTGAAAAATATGACTTTTTCTTGGAAAAGTCTATAAACAGTCATCAGGAATATAAATAAAAATTTGAAAGAAACTTTTTTTGAAAAGCAGAGAAAAGATGTGTGGAATCCTGCAGTCAGAGAATCTGCAGGGGACTATATATAAGAGAGATTCAAGGCACTCAAGCATGGGGTATCTGCTCCAAACTCTGAGAATGAGGACCCTGCCTTGGCCACTGGTGAATCCCTTATTGCCTGGCCTGGCCCTGCCTGCCTTTATCTCTCCTCACCTATGCATGGCAGTAGGAACTTAAAAGCAACTACTTGGATGGCTTTTTCTATATCTTTTGGGGTCTTTGTCAGTTATATACTAGTGTGAGACCTACGTATTGGTGAGAAGTGATAGCTAACTGGTTGCTCTGCCTATGGGTTAGGGAAATGGAACAATGTTGTGAATCATCAGCCCTCCCAGAATTGGTCAAGGAAGTGTTTCTCATAGTCCAGATGTGGCTCATTTGGGAAAATAAACAGCTATGAGTTGTATTAAAGTAGCTTTGACCAAGGGTCGAATTAGAAGAGCAATGAAGTCTGAACAGATAGGGCCTTATGGTGCAGACCAGCGGTTCTCAGCCTCTGGGTCGCGACCCCTTTGGGGGTCGAACAACCCTTTCACAGGGGTCGCCTAAGACATACCAGTAGCAAAATTACAGTTATGAAGTAGCAAAACAAATAATTTTATGGGTGGGGGTCACCACAACATGAGGAACTGTATTAAAGGGTCGCGGCATTAAGAAGGTTGAGAACCGCTGGTGTAGACTGAAGAAAACTAGGGTGAGGAAGATGTTGCTCATTGTCAGAGTAAATGTCTGAATTTGAGGACTGCAGGGAAGAGATCTCCAGTCAGGGGAAAATAATTTTCTACAGATTCTTGAAATCAGACACTCAGCTCTGAATGTTCAGAAAGCCCAGGAAGAATTAAGTGTAAATAGCCTGGGCAAAGCAAGTTTGGTATCAGTCAGATATGACCTCTCCAAGACCCTCAAATCTGTCCTCTTCCCCTACCTTTCTCCAGAGAAGCTAAAGCCAGCCTAGTGATGATGTGATGACGGGGTGGGCGGGGGTGGCATCTAAAGAGTATTATAAGTCCTTCAAACCCCTCTTTCCTCCCTAGGCTTTCCAAGCCTGAAGCTCTCAGAAACCAAGGGAAGGTAGAATGTTTGAAGTATTACATATGACTACTAAAATGAAACTACATGACTTGAAGTAACCAGATGTAATATTGTTATTTATAATAAGAAATATATATTTGGTCTTGTTCCACTGTTCCTAGCACAGAGCTCCTAAAACTCTTGCAATCTTCTAAGTGGTGAGAGATATAAAGGTGTCTTTTGTTGTGTTAATGAAGTGACTTTTGGAAAGACCCCAGGTAACCTAAAGATGGAGGACAGTTTGGGGGGGTGGGCACACCAACCTTGTGATTAGAAGGTTGGAACTTTCAGTCCTACCCCCTGATTTTTGAGGAGGGAAGAGGGACTAGAGATTGAATTCAATCAACAATTGCCAATGATCAATCGTGCTTCTGTAATGAAGCCTCAGTAAAAATCCAAAAGAACAGCATTTGGAGAACTTCCAGGTTGATGAACACATGGATACTTGGGGTTCCATGTCCTTTCCCTATACCTTGCTTTACATCCCTTCCATCTGGCTGTTCTTGAGATACATCCTTTTATAATAAACTGATAATGTCATAAAGAAAATGTTTCTCTAAGTTCTGTGAGCCACTCTAGCAAATTAATCAATATCAAGGTGGGACTCATTGGAACCTCCAATCTATAGCTGGTGGGTCAGAAGCACTGGTGACAACCTGGGTTTGCCGTTGGTGGCTAAAAAAGATGGGGGTGACTCTTGTGGGATGGAGCCCTTAACCTATGAGATCTGAGGCAGTCTCCAGGTATAGTTTAGAACTGAGTTGAATTGTAGGACACCAAGCTGGTGTTTGAGAATTGCTTGTTGGAATTGGGGCAGAATCCTACCTACCAGAGAACTTATTATTATTTAAAAGTGACAGAGAAATAATATAAAGTGTGCTTTAGATTTGATCTAGAGATAGAGAAATGGCTAGTTCTACAGAATGGGTTTGATTGGATAGCAGGGGAGAAAATAAATTTGTGTTTACTTTTGCATCCTGTGAATCTTGCTTATTCAATATACTTTGCCCAGTGGTTCAGGAAACTTACTTTTATTTCCAGAGTACGACTCAGGCCAAACTAATCCAAATTCCATTTACTTAAAAAACATATTAGATTCACTCCCTTTATAGATGTTAAGGATATAGCAGTGAGTGACAGATAAAATGTCTTACTTTCATGAAGCTTATATTCCTGGATGGGGAAGGGGAGAAAATACACAAAGAATTTGTAAAAAGTTAAGATGGCTATCAGTGCCAAAAAAATAAAAAATAAAAATAAAGTGATATGATGAAAAATATAGAGGTTAGGGAAGTTATTTTATATTGAACTGAATTTTGAACAATAAGAAAAAGGCACCTACACAGATTTGGGGAAGGAGAATTCTACATAAAGGGACCAGCAAGTGAAACGTCCCATACATGAGAATAAGCATGGTGTTTCATAATAAGAGAAAGCAGGTTCTGCACAATCTAATAATAATAATAATAATAATAATAATAATAAATACTGAAAATAATAAGTAAGGCAAAAGCAGGAGCTAGATCATATATATTTTGACAGTCATTAGTGATGTTTGTGAAATACTTTGTTTTCCCATTCTGCCACATTCCAGACACAAGGTAGGATTTCCTAGCTCCACTGTGATTCAGTGGAGTCAACATCAGTGGTTCTGGATAATAACTTATAAATTGGAGTGGCATCTTTATATTCTCAATCCAGTATTTACTTACCCCAAAAGGACTCATGAAACTTCATTTTTCCACTCTGGTATGGCAACTGGTAATATTCAAGAGAGTGTTTAATCTATTGGTTTAAGGTGTAGGGGATAATACTAAACATAGTCCTTCTTTGATCCATGATGGATATGTAGCATTAAAGAGAAAAACATATTTAAATCATTGAAAGTTTTCGGTTGTTTTGTTTCTTTGTTTGTATATTATTAACAGATTGCTATTGGAGCACAACTTCCTCTGGGACTCACCAGGTCATGCAAAGTGACTGGCTTTTATCCTAACTGATATGAGAACTCACTGCAAGGATTTTAAGGCAAAAATTGACGTTATTTGGCTTTGAACTGTAAAATATATTTTTGGCTATTGTGTGGAGGGTGTATTATAAAGAAGCACAAAAGGAAGTGGAAAAGAAAAACCTTAGAAAAAAGGCGGCTAATCAGTAATCCAAGCAATAGATACGTTTGCCTGTAACTAAGACAGTAGCTATGGAGAAAAGTAGAGACAAGATTGAGAAAATTTTAAATATTTATGGTGTATCTTAGAGCTAAACCCAACTTATTTGGGTATAAAAGAAAGTGAATAAACTGAACTCTAAGTGTTCACCTGAGAAACTGGGTGAATGGTGGGCACACTAACAAGAAAGAGCAGGTGAAGAACAACTTGAGAGAGAGATTGGGAATTACAGTTTCTTTTGGATACATTTAGTTTGAAATATTTTATTTCATTTCAAAATAAACATGTCAAGTAGAAATTTTGTTTTGTACTATGGAGTTTAGTGAAGAAGTCATGATTGAGAGGCGAAATAGAAAATTATCAGAACATGGATAGAATTTATAGCTCTGGATCTTTATAAAATACAAAAAAAAAAAGGTGTTCTTATAAAATACTGAGGGCCAATGCTGGTTTTTGGCCAAAATGTGAAGTTAGATAAGGGAGAAGACAATGAAGAGATTGAGAAGGAGAGAGCAGTGAAGTATGAAGAAAGTTAATTGAGTGATCCTCTTATAGACACTGAAAAAAGCTTTCAAAGAGGGAATAGCAAACGGTTTTGAAAGCAGATGAGGAATAAAACACAATGACCAGGAAATAATCATGGTGTTTTGAAGTATCTTTAAATCTATTATCTAAAATTGCTTTTCATAATTAATTTTGCTTCATAATTATATGATAACCCAGTGTAATAGCTTTACCTTATTTTATGCTTTTGTAGAATAATAATGAAATAGATCATTTTGCCTAAACATTTTTTAATTTTTCCAAAGGCTTCTCTCTCTTAATTATTTAATAGACAATCTTTCACTTAAAATTTTTATTCTGTTAGTCTTCTCATCAGACATTGTTAAATGGTCATTGATTTTTAAAACATAATGCAAAATATAAGTATATTTAGCAAGATTTGCAATTTTCCTACCAATTAATTTGCATTTTATTGTTAGCTATAACTAAACCAAACAGTGATGAAAAAGATTTTGATACTACCAAGTAGCAGTGTTGCCAGAGGGATAAAGGGGCCAGATCCCTCCAACACTCGTGGGCAGGAGGCTCCTGGTGGGCAGGAGGCTCCTGGGGCGCAGTCAGAAGAAGCAGATCCAGAAGCCCCCATGGGAGAGTAGGTGGTTTTTATTGGCATGGAATTACATTTCTGGGGTTGTAAAGTCCCATGTCCCTCAGTCCAGTTCTAGAAGAGGGGCAGTTGTGGGTTCAGCAAGGCCAGAAATAAAGCCAAAGTCTAGAGTTTCCACTCCATGGTGCAGCTATGTTCCGATTAGGATTAGTCTAGATTCAGTCCATTAGTCCATTATGGGGTCATAGGGTCCCTGCAAGCCGGGGGTCTGGGGCAGCAGGGAGGAGAAAGGGAGCTCCTTTAGGAGATTAAATATTCAGGTTTCAAGCACTCGCAGTGGCCATGCCTATTTTGGCCACTGACTCACTTCCAGGTGTGATAGACAGGTAGGCACCTCCCATGTCACTCAGACCTCACTGGGCATGTGTCTAGACTGCCTTTGTCTAAGCCCTTCCCCAACATGGGGACTAGACCTAGAGTATTAAATGAGTTAATTTGCCCTTTACTCATTTCTCGTTAAATAATAACCAGGTTATTATTGTGCTGATAACAGTAGCAGATAAAATAGGATAGAAAAGGTTATTTAATTGAGGACTAATTCTGTTTGCATAAGTAATAGTGTAACTTAGAGATATTGGATAATGAGTTTAAAACATTGTATACCATATCTTTATAATGCCCCTCCCCCTCAAGAAGGTTGTATTTAGGTTTTGGTTCTATCTTTTAAGATGGATCTTACTGACAAGCTATAAGGATTCAGATTTGGATTTAAAAAGTTGAAGAAGTGTAGTCCAAGGTTCTTGTGTGCTCTCCTGCACTTCAGGTTTTGGAAAGCTAAAATCTACCTTTCTCAGATTCCCTTCTAGATATGTTTCTAAACACACAATAGAATCTCCCAGAAATGTTGTTCATGTAAAATTTTGTAAAGCACAATTGAGGTGGATGCCATCTCTCTGCTGCAGACATTGGACTTTTTTGTTTATTCCTGAAAATTGTAAGTGCCCTGAAACAGATGTCATCACTGGCAGCAAGACACAAGGTTTCAGAATTTCAAGTATTCTTCTTCCAGACCTCTTCTTCGACCTCTTGAAGTAGGTGGGGAAATGTTACTTGTTTTGACCAAGGTAATGTGAAGAAAGTAGCATGTGTCAATTCTATGTAGACACCTATAGAGCTGGTATGTAATTCTTGTTTTTTCTCTTCCCTTGGCAAGAGCAAAGGCAGAAGTATGTCTTGGAAATAAGTTACAATGATGAACTATCACATGCATGACAGTTGCTCTGGAGAACCTTCCAGATATGCCATAAATCTTGTCTGATCAAGAAATATACCATCACTTTTGTGTGTGGGGAGGGGGAGACTTTTTTTTCTCTTATTTTAAAATATATTTTTATTTTTAAAATGACAGTTGACACACAATATTATATTAATTTTGTTGTTTTCCCATTGTTGTTTTAAATCACTTCAATTTGGGGATTATTTATTACCATAAAATAACCTAGATTAATCTCAACACTATAGATACTGATTCTAGGTTTGGTATGTTGTGAACACAAAGCATTGTCTTGGCAGAAGTGATGAGGAAACTACCATTTGAGTCTGAAAACTGATAGCCTGTGGGATTCATTGACACATATCTATAAAATGGACTTCTGAGGGAACATGGAGGGATGATCACGTACTTAATGACCCCGTATGTCTAGAGGAAGAAGAGAGCAAAGTGAACATGAATAGTATTGATTATAGTTGGAAGGCATTACATGAAAGAAGTGAGTTCAGAAAAGAATTAGACCATTTAACAAGCAAGAATAAAAAGGAAGAGAAATACACTAGAAACTCGGGAATTTCTGGGGTTGGAAGAGGCAGCGATTTCTCTGGCCCTCACTGTACATGTCAGACTTAGAGAAGGCTTTGAATGACAAGAATTGAATTACGAAGATGACCATCATATCTGTTTTATAATCTCTAAATGAATTAAAGTATCTCAGATTTAAGATCAAGTTAAGTGTGTGGCTAAGTAAACCTTTTAATTCGTTAAAATGCCTCATGGCAAAGAAATTAAGGTCATTTCAGTCACAAAGTTACCATAATCAAGTACACAGAATCACAACGAGGTCAAAAAAGAGAGATAGTGGTGAGAGAGAAACTAAATACTGAAAATTTAGAAACAATGTCCTGAGGGGATCCATGCATTGGGCTATTAGCGTGTGTTATTGATTGGAACCAAATAAAGAGTCTACAAATGTTTCAAGAGGTTTTCTACCAAAAGAAGCAAAGATTAAACTAAAATCTCTGACTGAAGACTTAAAGGGAACCTTTGGCCTGCAAACTTGTATAAGCAGAAATTGGTCTGAGAAAACTGCTCAGCCACAAAGAAAGACATAGTTCCCCAATTCCCAGTTTTCATGTTACCAAGGAGGAAAATGACAAAGACTTCTTCTCAGGGACCATAGTCATTGGAAGAGATATTTTCCCTGAGCAGTAAAAGGGCATAATAAAGGCATACCCCCCCCCCCCCCCAGACAGAACGCCCCTTGAGAATTCTGAATTGCTACAGACCAGGGTCTTCTATGTGTCTCCCATTTATCTCATCACAAAATGAAAGTGTTCATCACAATAATCCTATTCACTCCTAAAAATTGGATGTCGATGAAACCGGACAACAAATGGGTCCGGGCCACCTGTCGCTACTTGAGCCAATTAAGCAGAGACAAGGTTGAATCGTATATGAGCGTTTATTCCAGTATTGCCGGCAGCGTGGGAGAGCAATGGGTCAGCCTGTAAAATCCGCTCTGCCCTCCCTCACTTGCTTTTAAAGGGTAGAGAAACAATGACTATGTGAGAAAGGGCAGTTGGGCAAAAAGAAAAAAAAAAGGGGTAAATTTTTTACAGGTAAGGGGGGAGGAATGTGGGCTGGGGGCTGCAGGGGCTGGTCACCAGTGAGTCGCTGTCGCGGGTCCAATGTTCCGATAATCAGGTTGTTAATCTTTCCATGATGTCAGGTCGTCCCCCTTGTCCTCTGATTAGCAGAATGGACAGCATTCCTGAGGTAAGCTCCTGAGGATCACACCCCGAGCCAGGTCAGAGTGGGCTTTTCTTCAATCAGAACAAAGCAACGTTATAACTATGGCTAGTACGCTACTGCAATCAGTTCTCTATTCTATTATTCTCTCCTGCCCTTTTCATTGAGGCATATAATCTTTTTAGTTTACTGTACTGATATCTGTACCAAGAGCAACCACATCAGGATGTGATGTAGAGACTATCATAAAAAACAAGAAGTCCTTGACTTTGAGCTCATTGCCACAATTAGGTGGGACTTGGAGACATTAAAAGGAGTATGTTAGTTATTAGTACTGCTCACCCACATTGCTGATTATTCTCCTTCCAGATCCAAGGTATGGATAAACGTCCCTGCTGACTCGAGGTTAAGGGTAGCCATGTGGCTTGCTTTGGCTGATGAAATCAAGCGGAAGTGGTATATGTAACTTTTGAGAGAAAGTATTTAAGAACAATTGAACTATTTTCTATCTGTGTTTCCCCTTCCGTGGTGCTCACACAAGCCCATATTTACATAGAAATGCAGTGATGAGACAGCTCATAGAAGACCACCACCCAGGAGAATCTCCATGGCCTACAGTGGACATTGTATGAGCAAGAAATAAGGTCTTATTGTTTTAACCCAATGAGATTTTGAGGTGTTTTTTTTTTTTTTTTTTTTTATTGTAACATGACTTAGCCAAACTGAATAAAATAACACACACAGGATTTTGATCCTGAAGCTAAGTTCTAGTATAATTAGTTGATTTCCCATCTCCCTGATTAGGACAGAAATTGCAGCTGGAAAGAGGGCTAGCCTAAAACTCTGTGCTCCAGCTCTTCAAATAATTTTGTAAGTACTCAATGTTAAATCCCTTTCTTTTAAAAATACCTAGAATGTGTTCTGTTTCCTAAAACTGAACCTTGACTAATATGCCAATCAAGGCAGATGCTACAGATCAAGACCTAGGATAGGGAGGCCATACTTGGTAGATCATCTGACATAGGTTGGCAAGAGGAGTAAAAAATACAAAAATATTGAAATCCAATTATGAAGACTATGGAAATGGAAATCTGAGACTAATTGGAACTGATTTTTAAAATAATTTTCTGAGGAATTTAAAATGATTACAATATCAATGTGTACGGTATAATGAATTAATTAAAGTACAGTGTTGGCAGATGTAGTTTTTGGTAACCCAATGGTGGGTGGTACAATTAAACTGCTATTCTTCGTATGTAAACAACTTTCTAAAACTCTAAAAACTGCTCAACATCTGTAACTTTCCTATGAGACAATGAGTTTTTTATTAAAAATGGCAAAAAAAAAAAAAAATGGTTACTTCCATTTTAATCTGTTAAATCTGTAATAAGTTAACAAATTTAGTATGTGTGTGTTTATATGCATACATATCCACATACATACATGTCATCTCATGTGCTAACAATTCATAGGGATATTATGCTGATGGTATAAAATCTTATCTAGCTTGAGAAATCCCTGCACCTGGTTGATTCTAAAACAACAGGAGTTGTAAGAGTCTTCTGATGACTTCATTGCCAGAGGGCGAGAACCTGGAGAATGAGCTAGATAATGCTAAGAGGCACTTTGATTCTAAAACTGTGTGAATGATGGGACTAGACTGAAAAGAAAAATATAAATTATTTCAGTAATAAAACTATCTTAGCTCTAATAAGGTTACAGAGAATTATATAATATAGGGAGTACAAGTCTAGAGGAAGTAGACAGGAAGAAAATAGAAAAAGTGCTATGCTCCTCTGATCTAATGTTCAATTTCCTTTTGCAGGTGAAACTAACTTGATGCTCTCATTAAAATATAAATGCATTATTTTTGTGGTTGTTGTTGACACAATACAGATGTCCCCATTTCCTCCCCTTTGTCTGCTCCCACCCAGTCCCCCACACCTCTTCCCTCTGGCCATCACCACAATGTTGTCTGTGTCTGGGGGTTATGCATATATGTTCTTTGGCTAATCCTTCTTTCATCCAGCCCTCTTCTCTGACAGCTGCCTGTTTGTTCCATGTGTTGATGTCTCTGTTTCTATTTTGTTCGTCAGTTTATTTTGTTCAGAAATTCCTATTCTGTGATAATAATGTGTACTTGAAAATACTGGTTCAGAGAGAGCATCTCATTTTGGATAACCTTGAGTTAAAAAAAAAAAAGTACTTAGAAACTAGTTTCTACTAAAACATTTACTAGAAAAATAAACAACACTGAAACCTAAGAGATTTGTAGTATATTAGGAAGAAGGTAGGAAATGTGGATGATAATAACAACAGAATGTCAGCTAATCCTGCTTGAGAATGCAGCCTAATAAATGTATAATTCTCCCTCAAGTATTGTAAATTGACCACATAACAACATCAAAGATTTCGCTTGTGAGAAAAATTAGATAACATATGCAGGTCAATTGCTGAGAAGAGAAACTGTAAAACAAGGTAAATTGTGTTATTCCAAATTTATATTATGATACTTGACAGCTGCTTTATTTTGAAGTCCCACATTTGCATTTGCTTTCATAAACTTTATATTGGAAACCAGGCTTGTGCATGGCCTGCGTTAGTAGTAAATACTTATTTAAAAAATCACTTGAGTATCCAGTACTTCTTCCCCTCCTTTTCTTTTTTGCTTTTATTATACATTAGTCAGGATTTTCCAGAGAAACAGAGTAATAGGATGTGTGTGTATGTGTGTGTGTGTGTGTGTGTGTGTGTGTGTGTGTAAAACGAGACAGAGAGAGGTTTTCAAAGGAATGAGACATACAATTGTGGAGGCTGGCAAGTCAAAATCTTCAGAGTTGGCCTGCAGACTGGAGACCCAAGGAAGATGGATGTCGAAGCTCCAGTCCAAAGGCAGCCTGGAGGCAGAATTCCTGCTTCCTCAGAAGCCTTCAGTCTTTTTTCTCTTAAGATCTTCAACTGATTGGATGAGGCCCACCCACATTATGGAGGGTGATCGGCTTTATTCAAAGTTCACTGATTTAAATGTTAATCTCATCTAAAAAATACCTGTACAGGAACACTGAGATTAGTTTTTGACCAAATATTTGGTACTTTGGCTTAATCAAGTTGGCATATAAAACTAACATTGCAACATTGTAAAGGAGCCTAGAACTGTCCCAATCTCTCTCTCTTTTTTTCAGTCTTTGGCCTTTAATCTGTTCTATGGTTGACTCTTAGGACTAAATTTCTAATAAGAGCTTAACATTTCACTCCACTCTTAGGGTGATTTGTATTTAAATGATAAAAAGTTTCTAACCCAAAATGATTAAACCCTCAATGTGTAGTTTCAATTTTACTTATCAGTGGAGACTGATTATTTTGAGTAATCACTTTGCTCTTGTTCCATAAGTCTAATACATAATCAGTTTTCTGTTCTACATGGACACTAAGTTTTTCCTGGTTATAAGCATCCAGACATTTCTGCTCTTTCGCGTCAATTAATTAAATTCAATAACATTAATTACGTGCCTATTTTGTGCTTGGACTATGCTAGAAATCTGAAGAAAAAAAAACACAGATAATCTCATAAAAGTCCTCATAGCCTGGCGGGAGAGATATTTATCCAAATAAATAAAACAAAATTTGACATTTTCTGCACTAATTGTATAAACCAACTATTATAGGCACAAAAAGGAGGTAGTAATGGTTTTAATCTTGGGTTTCAAAGTTTTCAGAACTATAAGATGACAATTAGCTGTGTTTTGAAAAATGACTCACCAGATGGATTATACACAGGGAAGAAGGGAATGAAATTTAGCACACAAAGAAAGTGAGGGTGCGTATTTGGGGGAAGAACTGGAGCTGCTTGGAGCTTAGCCTGTATAAGAAGTTCGGTGGGGACCAATTGAGAAGATGGGTTGGACCACATATTAAATGCAGTCATGGGAACATCAAAGTTGATTCTGTAGAGAACACACAACAATTTAAAGTGTTTAAGGTAAGCAGAATCAGCCCTGGCCGGTTTGGCTCAGGGGTTAGAGCGTCGGCCCGCGGACCAGAGAATCCCGGGTTCTGTTCCCGCTAAGGGCATGTGCCTCGGTTGCAGTTTGTCCCCAGCCCTGGTTGGGGTCATGTGGGTGGCAACCACTCGATGTGTCTCTCTCACGTTGATGTTTCTCTCTCTCTCTTCCCCCCTCTCTCCTTCCTGCTCTGTCTGAAAATAAATTCAAAAAAATGTCCTTGGGTGAGGATAAAAAAAAAAAGTAAGCAGGATCAGGATCAGACCTTTCTTGTAGTAATTTAATTCTGATAGCTAAGTGGTAGATGTATTAAAGTCCAAGGGAGAATTGAATCAGGTAAACCAATTAGGAAATGGTTATTACTGTTCCAACAAGAGAGAATCTAGAATACAGTGGTAAAAATAGAGAGGAGATAATAGATTTAAAAATACATATTTGGAAGGACATTTGACTAAATGAATGTAGAGAGACAAGGAGTAAAAGATTATCACTGAATTGATCATAACTTTAAATGTCACAATTCTAAGTATTTCAATGGAAATCTTTCTAAAAAATATTGGACACTCTTATCTTTTCAAAGAGGCTACTGAACATAACTTTGCTTTAGAATAGATTTACCAATATGGACATTCACTATTTTACTTTAATGTAATACATAGTCTAGTTTTATTTACATTTTACATTTGTGAGAATTTATTTTGTTTTCTATTTTTATTCTGCTTTTCTTTCACCATTGTAAGAAGGCCTATTTATTGGAGATTTTCTATAATATCTAGTTTATTGCTTCTAATGGAGGTTAGATTGGGAAATCAGAACAAAATTACAAAGGAGGTATCCTAGTGAGTGGAAAATTTATGAGCAAGAGTCATGGAGTGTTTCCTATGAGGTAGAGAGAAAGCTTTTGTTCTGACATTTTGGGTTTTATAACAGGATGTGTGTGTGTGTGTGCTTGTATACACTCAGAAACTTTATTCACTAACTTTTTAATCTCAAGAAAGTATATTGGAGAGTTCAGGTTGACTGTAGCCTAATTCCAGATAGAGAAGATATTATTATTAACATATAGATCATGTGTTGCATATACGTGAGAAAAAAATTATTAATCAGGTGAACATTTTTATATTTTTAAAGAAATATACAAATAAAAAGTTGAATATAAAAAAGAGACCATATAAAGCCCATAAACCCTAAATTATTTACTATCTGGAAATTTACAGAAAAAAATTGCAGATTCCAGCTATGAGTAAAGGCTTATTTATTATATGATCCTTTGTTGTCACTTTTATTTTTATTTATATGGACATCATCTCATTAAATAAATGATAAACTCGTGGAAGGCAGGAACCAGGCGCACGGATCTGTGTATTCTTCCGAGCGTTTGACACAGGACACCATGATGACTCAGATCTGTGATTCTGTGATTAGAAGAGTGTAAAAGGTCACCAAGCTTCCTCACAGCTGTAAGATCCAGAAAGGGAAATGGGGAGAATGGGGGATGGGGTGGGAACGCAAAAACAATCTTGTAAGAATCCCAGTTGGAGATGTCAAGAACCCTCCAAGGCTCATTTCTCATTAAATTTTGTATCCTTAGACAAATATGAATTAAATAGACTTTTACAAATTACTACCTTGGAGATAATCAGTTAACAAAATGTACAATCATCTAAGTTTTAAACATTACATGAGTAACTCATGCCCTTTTAAGTAAGAAATGATTTAAGAAGAGAAAAGTGGCAGCTTTATTGATCTTCTAAAGAAGAGGTCCTATAAAAATATGTGGCGTATAAGACCTGCATTCTAAATATATTATATTAGTCCTTTATTATCAATTTACCTCACCTGCTTTGAAATTGAGTAAGTTTTATAACACTCTTTTAAAAGATTCATATTGGTTTTAAATACATTTTTGGTAATATATTTATCTATTTAATGAAGAAAATAA
Source organism: Tadarida brasiliensis (assembly GCA_030848825.1). Taxonomy (NCBI): domain Eukaryota; kingdom Metazoa; phylum Chordata; class Mammalia; order Chiroptera; family Molossidae; genus Tadarida; species Tadarida brasiliensis. The sequence goes on along the minus strand of CM061260.1, from coordinate 86,009,257 downwards.
GTCAATAAAAAAGCAGACAGGCAACACTGTAGAGCTTAAGTCTGTGGCCTCTGGCCTGATACTGCTTTAGTCTGAATACTGCTTCTATTTCAAAATGCCTCTGCTAAACGTAAACTGGTTGTTTCTCAGTTTCCTCATCTATAAAATAGGTATAATACTGGGACTTCTTTATAGAGTTTATGCAAAGATTAAAAATAAGACAATATATGTAAAAACTTATAACAGTACTGAAAATATAACCAGCAACTGTAGAAATTAACTAGTTTTTATTCTTCCATATAATAGAAATTACTGGCTAGTACAATTTTTTATTTTTTTATTAATTTATTTTTGTTACAGATGTTTCTCCTTTTTTCCCCATTGACACGCTTCTCCCCATCCCCCCACCCTGTCACCAGCTTTGTTGTCCATGTCCATCAGTTATGCGTACATGCGTATAAGTTCTGTGGTTTATCTTTTCCTTCCCCCCTCTTCCAGATCTTAGCTATTGTAAATAGTGCTGCTAACATGGGGGTACATGTATTCTTTCTGATTGGTGTTTCAGGCTTCTTAGGGTATATTCCTAGAAGTGGGATCACTGGGTCAAGTGGCGATTCAATTTTTAATTTTTTGAGGTAACATCATAGTGTTTTCCATAGTGGCTGCACCAGTCTGCATTCCCACCAGCAGTGTACTAGAGTCCCCTTTTCTCCACACCCTCCCCAGCACTTGTTGTTGGATGATTTGTTGATGGCGGCCATTCTGACAGGTGTGAGGTGATACCTCATTGTTTTAATTTGCAACTCTCTGATGATTAGTGATATTGAATAATTCTTCATATGTCTCTTAGCCATTTGTATGTCCTTTTTGGAGAGGTGTCTATTTAGTTCCTCTGCCCATTTTTTAATTGGGTTCTTTGTCTTCCTTCTGTTGAGTTGTATGAGCACTCTATATATTTTGGAGATTAATCCCTTATCTGATGTATCATTGAAAATTATGCTCTCCCATACAGCGGTTCCCTTTCCAATTTGATGGTTGTTTCTTTTGCTGTGCAGAAGCTTTTGAGTTTGATGTAGTCCCATGTGTTCATTTTTTCCCTTGTTTCTGTTGCCTTAGGTGATGTATCAGTGAAGATTCTACTGAGTATGATGTCTGAAATTTTGTTGCCTACATTTTCTTCTAGGATTTTTATGGATTCATGAGTCACATTTAAGTCTTTTATCCACTTTGAGTTTATTCTTGTGTGTGGTGTAAGTTGATGGTCTAGTTTCATTTTTTTGCATGTAGCTGTCCAATTTTCCCAACACCATTTATTAAAGAGGCTGTCTTTACTCCATTGTATGCTCTTGCCACCTTTGTCAAATATTAATTGAGCATAATGTCTTGGGACAATTTCTGGATTCTCTGTTCTGTTCCACTGGTCTATATACCTGTTCTTGTGCCAGTACCAGGCTGTTTTGATTACAGTGGCTTTGTAGTATAACCTGATATCCGGTATTGTGATCTCACCTACTTTATCCTTCTTTTTCAAGATTGCTGTGGCTATTCGGGGTCTTTTTTGGTTCCATATGAACTTTTGAAATATTTGTTCTAGTTCTGTGAAATATGTCACTGGTATTTTGATGGGGATTGCATTGAATCTATAGATTGTTTTGGGTAATACGGACATTTTAATGATGTTAATTCTTCCAATCCATGAATAAGGTATGTGCTTTCAATCTTTTATATCTTCCTCTATTTCTTTTTTCAATGTCCTGTAGTTTTCTGCAAATAGGTCCTTTACTTCTTTGGTTAAGTTTATTCCTAGGTATCTTAATTTTTTTACCGTGATGGTAAATGGGATTGTTTTTTTAGTTTCTCTTTCTGTGAGTTCATCATTGGTGTATAAGAATGCTGTCGATTCCTTGACGTTAATTTTGTATCCTGCTACTTTGCCAAATTCATTAATTAAGTCTAGTAGATTTTTGATGGAGCCTTTAGGGTTTTCTATTTATAATATCAAGTCATCTGCTAATAATGACAGTTTCACTTCCTCTTTTCCAATTTGGATTCCTTTTATTTTTTCTTCACATCTGATTGCTGTGGCTAAGACTTCCAGTACTATGTTAAATAAGAGTGGCAAAAGTGGGCATCCCCGTCTTGTTCCTGTTCTTAAGGGAAATGTTTTTAGTTTTTGCCCATTGAGTATGATGTTGGCTGTAGGTCTTTCATATATGGCCTTTATTATATCGAGATATGATCCCTCTATTCCCAAATAGATGAGCGTTTTTATCTGAAATGGGTGCTGGATTTTGTCATATGCCTTTTCAGCATCTATTGATATGATCATGTGGTTTTTATCTTTCATTTTGTTTATATGGTGTATCACATTTATTGATTTGCGCACATTGAACCAGCCTTGCATCCCTGGGATGAATCCCACTTGGTCATGGTGAATAATTTTTTTGCTGTATTGCTGGATCCAATTTGCTAGTATTTTGTTCAGGATTTTGGCATCTATGTTCATCAGGGATATTGGCCTGTAGTTTTCTTTCTTTGTATTGTCTTTTTCTGGTTTTGGAATTAGAATTATGCTGGCCTCATAAAACAAGTTTGGAAGTCTTCCTTCTTCTTGAATTTTTTGAAATAGTTTGAGGAAAGTGGGTGTTAGTTCTTCTCTGAATGTTCGGTAAAACTCCCCCGTGAAGCTGACCGGGCCTGGGCTTCTGTTTGCTGCAAGAGTCTTGATTACATCTTCAATTTCCTTCGTTGTTATTGATCTGTTCAAGTTTTCTATCTCTTCCCAGTCCAGTTTTGGGAGACTATGTGTTTCTAGAAATGTGTCCATTTCGCTTAGATTGTCAAATTTGTTGCCATATAAATGTTCATAGTATTTGTTAACGATCCTTTGTATTTCTGTGGTGTCAGTTGTTACTTCTCCTCTTTCATTTCTGATTTTGTGTATTTGGGTTCTCTCTCTTTGTTTCTTAGTCTAGCTAAGGGTCCATCAATCTTGTTTATCTTTTCACAAAACCAGCTCTTTGTTTCATTGATCCTTTGAATTGTTTTTCTGGTCTCTATGTCTCTCTGATCTTTACTATTTCCTTCCTTCTACTTGCTCTGGGGTTTTCTTTTTGTTTGCTTTCTAATTCTTTAAGTTGTGAGGTTAGATAGTCTATTAGAAATTTTTCTTGTTTCTTGAGGTAGACCTGTAGTGCTATGAACTTCCCTCTCAGAACTGCCTTTGCTGCGTCCCATAGATTTTGTGTTGTTGTGTGCTCATTTTCATTGGTTTCCAGAAAATTTTTAATTTCTTCCTTGATCTCCTCGGTAACCCATTCATTGTTTAATAACATGCTATTTAGCCTCCATGTGTTCAAATGTCTTTGCATGTTCTTGTTGCAATTGATTTCTAGTTTCATACCATTGTGATTTGAGAAGATGCTTGATATGATTTCAATCTTCTTGAACATGTGGTCTATCTTTGAGAATGTCCCATGTGCGCTTGAGAAGAATGTGAATTCTGTAGTTTTGGGGTGTAATTCTCTGTAAATATCTATTAAATCCATTTGGTCTAGTGCTTCATTTAGAGTCTCTGTTTCCTTGTTAATTTTTTGTCTAGAGGATCTATCCAGTGATGTCAGCAGGGTGTTGAAGTCCCCTGCTATGATTGTATTGCTGTCAATTTCTCCTTTGAAGTCCTCCAGAAGATTTTTAATACATTTTGGTGCTCCTATATTGGGTGCATGTATGTTTACCAAGGTTATATCTTCCTTTTGGATAGATCCTTTCAATATTATGTAGTGACCTTCTTTGTCTCTAGTTATGGCTTTCATTTTGAAATCTATTTTATCAGATATGAGAATTGCTACCCCAGCTTTTTTTTTCCTTTCCGTTTGCTTGGAAGATTTTTTTCCATCCCTTCACTTTCAACCTATGTGAGTCTTTTGTTGTAAGGTGGGTCTCTTGTAAACAACACATATATGGGTCATGCTTTCTTATCCAATCCGCTACTCTGTGTCTTTTTATTGGAGCATTCAATCCATTTACATTTAAGGTGATTATTGATATGTACTTATTTATTGCCATTTTTGTTTAGTGTGGTTCTATTTTCCTTCCTATTTCTTCTACTAATTACAGCAGTCTTTTTAACATTTCTTGCAGTGCTGGTTTGGTGCTAATGTATTCCCTTAGCCTTTTTTTGTTGAGAAGCTCTTTATTTCACCTTCTATTTTGAATGATAGTCTTGCTGGGTGGAGTAGTCTTGGGTTCAGATTCTTGTTTTTCATGACCTTGATTACTTCATGCCATTCCCTTCTGGTCTGTAGTGTTTCTGTTGAGAAGTCAGCTGATAGCCTGATGGGGGTTCCTTTGTAGGTAACCTGTTGCTTATTTCTTGCTGCCTTTAGGATTCTCTCTTTGTCTTTAGTTTTTGGCATTTTAATTACTATGTATCTTGGTGTGGGCCTGTTGGTGTTCTTCTTACTTGGGGCTCTCTGTGCTTCTTGAACTTGAATGCTTTCTTTCTTCACCAAATTAAGGAAGTTTTCTGTCACTATTTCTTCAACTATATTCTCTAACCTTTGCTCACTTTCTTCTTCTTCAAGGACTCCTATGATGCGAATATTATTATGTTTCCAGTTGTCCCACAGTTCTCTTAAGCTGTCTTCCTGTTTTTTCATTGTTTTTTTGCTTTTGGTTTTCTGATTGGTTGATTTTTTTCTACCCTGTCTTCTAATTCATTGATCCGGTCCTCTGCTTCCTCTACTCTGCTCTTTAGTCCTTCCAATGTGTTCTTCATTTCTGCTATGTCATTCTTCATTTCTTCTTGGTGCTTCCTCATTTCCAATTGGTTGATTTTCAATGTTTCTATGTCTTTACTCATGGTGTTGATGTCCTTATGCTGTTGAGCTTTCTCAAGATAATGGCTCTGAATTCTAGCTCTGTTAACTTGCTTAACTCCATTTCATTTATCTCATTTGGTAGAGGTCTCTTGTTCTTTCATTTGGGATCTGTTTCTTTGTTTCACCATTTTGGCTATTTCAGTGGGTTTTGGAGCTTGCCAAATTTTCCCTGTGGATGTTGGTGTTCTGCTGTTTGTGGCTCCCTCTACTGGATTTGGAAGAGCGTGGGAGGACCCATGTTAAACACTACTGCCAGTCTTACTTTCCTGGGTAGATTTGCAAGCCCAGAAAAGGTTAAGTTATCCTCTAGCTTTTTGCCTAGAGGCTATTTGTCATGGTTACTTGAAGAGCCTTGGGTTCTCAGTTGAATGAAGACCTCCCTCAGGTGTTCAGGGTAAGAGGATTCCCCGAGAATGGGGCAGATGCTGGTAGTTAATTAGCCTCAATTTGCATTTCAATGGCCCACCTGGGTGTGGCTGAATCTCCGAGGGAGGGGCTGCCGCCTCTCCCCAGAGCCCTGGGAAGGAGTAAGATGGCCACCGTCCTGCATGGCTGCAACCCAGCAAAAGCTCTGAGTGCCCTCCAAATCCCGAGTGTCCCCACACAGTTCCAGTCCAGTCTGCCCTCCTCTGCTGGAGCCCAAGGTGAGTGGCTGTGGCTATTTTAGTGCTCTGTCCTGGCCCTCTGTGCTGTGGAGCCGGCTTGGGCTTTAACCCCGAGGGCAGTGCTCACAGCTAAGACCGCTGCTGTCTGTGGGCTCCCAGCCACCCTCTCATGCCTCCACAATCCTGCCAGGATCGATTCAGTGTCCCTGGTTGTATGGTCTTTGCAAGGTGCTTTTCTGTTGCTTTTTCCCGACGATTTGTCTTTATTTTAGTTGTAATTCCAATTTGGTCCTGGGAAATGGTCTGTATAGCTTCCATTCACTCCACTGCCATTTTGGAATCCCCTAGTTCTTACCTTTGTATCTGTGAAGCACACAACACATGGCCATAAAGATAATCTGTGTTCTAGTTCTATAACAAGATGGGAGAGGAAATTGGACCAGATGTATGGTATGTTTTATTCAAAAGAGCTTTAATTTTGGGGGTCTCAAATCATAATTTCTTGAAAACCCTTTGAGAAATGAACTTGAAGGAAAAAAAAATATTGTTCTGCCTGCCTGAAGCTACTCCATTTGGTCAAAAAGAATGTAAATTAGCACTCACGACCCTTCCATATCTTGTAGACTACATTGTATTTTTTTAAATATTAAATACAAATAGCATAACTCTCCTGGATCTACATTTAATAGAGTGAAATAGATAATTTAAATTGCTTTTTCTGGTCCTATGAACCAAGCACAACTTAAAAGTAGTGACTTATTTATGTAGTCGTTATAGTCATGGTCTCACATACTCATCATATTCAAAAATTGAGGGGCAAAAGAGTATTTTAAAACAACAACAACAACAAACACAGATAAACATTTTAAAAAATCCAGCGTCCTTGACAATAATTTTATGACATAGTCCACTATAGAGAGCAAACTTGAGAAAGAAGATCATAAATAATGTAGTTGGCATATTAGCAATATTTTGTTTCAGGTTGTATATAAATTCAATAGAAAAAATTATGCTTTTCCACAAATGTTAAGTACTAAAAAATAAAATAAAATAAAATAAAAAGAGCCCTTAGAAACTTAAATATACCAAGTACAAATGTATACTGGCATATAAAAGGCACATCTTGATGCAGGATGTAACACAAAATAAATAATAAACTATTATTTGGTCATCTACATAGAACTTGATGTTATTTATTATTAGTAGTACCCTTAAACATTTAGACGGGTTCTTAAACATAAGTATCACATGCTCTCTGAAAGTCCTGACTTTGTATTTTGAGAGACACACTAATGCACAAAGCAGGGCTAGAGGATCCAGCAAAGTCTGGAAATGGTAGTATGGTACGATTCCAACTATATGGCATTCTGGAAAAGGGAAACCTATAGAGACAGTAAAATGATCAGTGGTTGTCAGGAGGGATGCACAGGTGGAGCACAGGGGATCTTTAGGTTAGTAAAACTATTGCATGCATGGTGAATACGTGGCATTATGCATTTTTCAACACCCATAGAACTGAAGTATAATGTAAACTATGGGCTTAAATGAATAATAATGTATCAATATTAGTTTATCAATGGTAATAAATGCACCACTCATGCAAGTTATTAATAATAGAGAAAACCATGTGTAGCAGTTAGATAGGAAGGGGTGTGTGTGCGTGTGTGTGTGTGTGTGTGTGTGTGTGTGTGTGTGTAACTCTGCACTTTCTGCTCAATTTTTCTATAAACCTAAAACTGCTCTGAAAAATAGTGTCTATTAATTAATTTTTAAAAGTACCATACATGAGGCATTTTTGTTAAACGCAGTAGATGGAAACTGCTGAAGTGGTCTTCAAGAAATAAATACCACAGACATTCCAATTAAAAAATTGTAGAGCTAAAAGACACCCAAAGAAAAGTGTCTACTCTAGCCTTAGAGATTTCTAGGGAGAGAAATTCTACCACTTTTCTTTTCTATTCTAGGATTTAATTACTTTCTTTCTTCTTCTTTTTTTTTTTTAATCCTCATCTGAGGATATTTTTCCATTTATCTTCAGATAGAGTGGGAGGGAGGGAAGAAGAGAGACAGAGAGGAACATAAATGTGAGAGAGACACATCGATTGACTGCCTCCCTCACGACCCCGACCAGGGCCAGGGACCAAACCACAACCGAGGTACATGCCCTTGGCCGGAATCGAATCTGCAACTCTTTGGTCTGTGGGCTTGGTCTAACCACTGAACCAAACTGGCCAGGGTGATTTAATTACTTTCTGAGTTCACCAAACTACTTTATATTAATACTTATGTGTTTTCTGAAGAGTGATTTGATCAATGGCTTTCATAAATTACCTTTCTCTACTAGAGTTTACTTATTAAGTAAATTATCTTTGTTTTATTTTATTTTTATCTGATTAAAGGACCCCAACACCTTTAATCTTTAGTCACTAATGAATGCTACAATGGATGGCTGAGACAAAATAATTCATTCATAGGAAGCCTAGCATTTAAAATTTACATTTCTACTGTAGAAACTGTCAAGTTCTAGAAAATTAAAAACCATTTATTATAAAAAATACTTGAGTAAAGAAAAGTGCTTTTTATATGGACCCTTACAACTTTGTCTCACACTGGATTGTGTTCATTTTTTAATGCAATAAAAGACAAAATTCTTGACAATCCCAGAAATAATTTGACTAACCTTGTGTTCCAAACCTGGCTTAATTCACTCCTTTGATAATGTCAATATATACTACTCCAATTTCTCAAATAAAATCTTTTTATTGGCATAATCTAATGTACAACCTCATCCTCGAGAGGAAGTAAAGCCATAAAGAATAGTTACCTGAGGAAGTGGATAGTTGCTCAAGGGAAGACGTAACAGAGACACCACATTGTGAATAACTTATTTCTCGAATAAGTCTGTAGATGAATTAAAATGTTAATGTTTGAACCTTTTTAACTGCTGATCATCCTTGAAATGATAAATACCACTGACGGCATGGTAATAAAATGCCCAGCAAAATTGTAAAGGGCATAATTTCTATGAATATGTGCTCTTTCTGAGTGTAATAAATTATACTCTCATTATAACTATGGGAGGATAAACTAGATTATATTTTTATATGAAGAATCAGCACTTGGTCTTGGCACATTTTAAATCAATTTTCTATTGTCTAATAATCAATATTAAGGGCTCTTTTATTATCTTAGAAAATATTTTTTGCATTCATTTGTATTTCAATTATTTGGAAATTATAAATTTCTGCTCAAAATGATTCATGAGATTGAGCTAAAGATTCAAGCATATTTCTTCTGTCTTTGTTGTGCTTTAAATTTACATCTATCTCAATTTGTAGGTGTTAATCATGAATATTATATTTTTCTCTTCTGTACTAGGAGATAGCTGTTAATAAAAGGTTATAAGATTGTGGCTTTTTTACTCAGCAAGTTGAAAACTTGATAGCTTCATTATTCTGTCATAATTTCTCCATTTAATATTTTTATCCTCTTTTGACAATATGGTACTACACCATGAGATTGACTAAAATATTTTATGTTATCATCTTATCATCTCTTTGTCTCTCTAATGTGTGTGTATGTGTATATATGTGTGTGTGTGTGTGTGTGTGTGTGTGTGTGTGTGTAACCATTTCCGTGCTAAAATTCTAGGCTTGGATCCCATAACTAGATAACTGCATGTTAAAATTGCCATTCCCACATCACAGCTTCCTACTAATGTAGTTGCCAAATAATATGATATTAGTAAAATCCCCTGAAAGACATGTCCTTGATTACTTCAGAGAATGTATGGAGATTGGCTAGTTGAGACAGGCTGGGTTCTCTGGGAAGCAGTTGCTAAGGTGAAGCTGAGTGTGTGAAAGACTTATTGGTGAGAAATACCTGTGGGAGGGGAGGAAGCAGGATTGAATAGGGGGACTTGCCAGACCTTGTTGCTGACCCTGCAAAGTCTTTGCTAGCCCAATGTGAAACAAAAGAGCGAAGATTGCCCATCAGAGGAGTCCTGAGAAGAGAATGGCTATGCTGTTCCAACACCTTCCACAATTATTGGTTAAAGGCCACCCTGACACACAAAGGGCTTTGCCTTGAAATCTGAGGTGGATCTTTTATAAATTAACAAGTACAGGCTATCAGCTAATCACACTCATCACAAGCGAGCAGCAAGTTCTTTTTTGAAGGGAGATCTAAATCTCCACGTCTGTACTATCCACCCTTCGGACCAGGTAGCTGCACTTCTCCGCACAGTTTCAGGGAGCAGAGATCCAGAACGGTGGGGCCTCTTCCTGAGGAGAAACTTAGAAGACAGAGATCTTCCTGCAGTTGGTCTCAAGTCTGCAACTGGTATTCATCACCATCCATAATAATTTCCTTTGCCCTAAGGTATCATCGCTGCTGGTCTTGGTGGTTACCTCATAGTAGGACCCAAACTTTCATTCCTTAAAATTCTGTGCTTTTGGTACCCATAGTTTTTCAGGCCAGGGTGCTGTACTTGGTCATTCGTAGTTATAATTGTTTACCCAGTTCATTCTGGTGTTGACTCTGAGAGGTTACTTCAACTACACAGATAACAGGCTGCCATCTTGTTGATGGTGAAAACCACCTGTGGGTTCCATATTCACGGGGCACTTTATACATGTCCTTCACTGTCAAGTAGGTTCCTCGGTCATTTATGATCAAACATTTCAGCTCAACCAGGACCCAGCAGCTTGCCAGTAGCTGTTTTTTTGAAACATATGCAATCTTCTGGTAGAGATGTCATGGCCTTACTCCAGAAACCCAGGGGCCTGTGATTTCTCCACTGATGCCTGCCATAATATCCACATGGAATCTTTTCCCACCACTGAAATCTCCAACACAATATGATATGCTGGATCATCTGAGTGACAGAAGTACTTGCACTGTAGCGTGGACTCTGCTGCCAAGACCTTTCTTGTTCCAGGTCTCTTTCAAAATGGCAGCCTCCCATATCACCCTGTGTCTGGGCCAGAGTAGCATTCCTAGATGTGGAATATGTTTTCTATAGCATTAAAGAGGATTTCCTAGCATTAAACTTCCTTTTTTGGTAGGAAAGGGTAGAAGATACAGCAGTTTGTCTTTTGATTTGAAGGGGAAGTATTGGCAGGCCCCTGGCCACTGGACCTCAACATTTTTTTTGCTGAAGTTATCAGATTCCCAATTCTTCATGGTGTTTACTTCCCATCCTTTGGAGGATTTGCAATTTAACAAGATAACATAGCAATTTTTGCTCACCATGCCTAATCAGCATGATCTATCAGTCTAATAAATCAACGTGATAGTCTGTGAAATGTTCAGATAGCCAAAATCTTTTTGGGTTGTATTAAAATAGAGGATAGAATGGTTAACCCTGGGGCAAAACTCAATAAATATTGTGGTGCATTTTACGTTGATGTAAACTGTTTCTGATTTTCTTTCCTGATAGTATAGACTAGAAAGTCCTATATCATTGGCTGCATATTATTAGGCACCTGATACAATATTAGCCTGCCCTAGGAACAATACTTTGTCAGATATGGCAGTCTACTGTTTTGGGTCTACTGTTTAATTGATCTTCTTGTAATCTAAACTGATTCTCCAAGGTCTATTCAATTTTGGCAGAGGTCAGACTGATGAATTAAAAAAAAAAAAAAAAAAAAAAAATATATATATATATATATATATATATATATATATATAATAAAAATTTTCCTTGCATTCTTTTTTTAAATAAAAATATATTTTTTAATTTTTAATTTTTTTTAATTAATTTATTTTTGTTACAGATGTTTCTCCTTTTTCCCCCCATTGACACCCTCCTCCCCATCCCCTCCCACCCTGTCCCCAACTTTGTTGTCTATGTCCATCAGTTATGCATACATGCATATAAGTTCTGTGGTTTATCCCTTCCCTCTCCCCCGCCCTTCTGAGGATTGTCAGTCTGTACCCTACTTCTATGACTCTGGGTCTATTTTGTTCATCAGTTTGTTTAGTTTGTTATATTCCAGAAATAAATGAGATCATGTGATATTTGTCTTTCTCTGCTTGGCTTGTTTCACTTAGGATAATACTTTCCAGGTCCCTCCATGTCGTCTCAAAGGATAAGAGATCTTTCTTTCTTACAGCTGCATAGTACTCCATTGCGTATATGTACCACAGCTTTTTTATCCACTTGTCTACTGATGGACACTTGGGCTGTTTCAAGATCTTAGCTATTGTAAATAGTGCTGCTATGAACACAGGAGTACATATATTCTTTCTGATTGGTGTTTCAGGCTTCTTAGGGTATATTCCTAGAAGTGGGATCACTGGGTCAAATGGCAGTTCAATTTTTAATTTTTTGAGGTAGCACCATAGTGTTTTCCATAGTGGCTGCACCAGTCTGCATTCCGACCAGCAGTGTACTAGTGTCCCCTTTTCTCTGCACCCTTGCCAGCACTTGTTTGATGATTTGTTGATGGCAGCCATTCTGACAGGTGTGAAGTGATACCTCATTGTTGTTTTAATTTGCATCTCTCTGATGATTAGTGACGTTGAGCATTTTTTCATATATCTCTTGGGCATTTGTATGTCCTGTTTGGAGAGGTGTCTCTTTAGGTCCTGTGCCCATTTTTTAATTGGGTTCTTTGTCTTCCTTTTGTTGAGTTGTGTGAGTACTCTATATATTTTGGAGATTAACCCCTTATCTGATGTATCATTGGCAATTATGCTCTCCCAGTTGGCCTTCACCACTATGATAGCTCTTAGCCCATTGTCCAAGGATCCAATGTAGACATTACTAAAACTGCCAACTGTGTCGGTCTCAAAAAATGCATCTGGGATGATTCAAATATGCGATGCTTGAATGTACAGATCTATTTATTATTTGAGACTCACATGTTCCCACTGTAAAAGATAGCTATAATAATGCTTGAAGTCTGCAAGTATCAACATTAACTGAACCTTGTATCCAATGATCCTTGAAATGTCTGTGTATTCCTCTTAACCCAGTGCACAATCATTCAAGTAAGTAGCCATAGGTCCCTTCGAAGAAGGACTGGGGAAATGATTACAATATATATTGACTATGATATTTCAAGGTCCTACTTCTGGAAATCAGATCATCTGTTCAGGCAGCAGGTTCAGGATCAGGTTGGAAAATCTGCTCAGATTTGGAAAACAGCATGGTATGATCACTTTTACTGGAGCAACTACTTTCAAATTTTATGTTCATTCTCTACACACATTCTCTGTACCCACATACAATTCAGTGGTACTTTTTTAGCTCTCTTTTATTTAACCCTTAGGGATGCCTTGGCCTTTGAAACATCTTCATGACTCTCTATGTGTCAGGAGCCCTTGGCCAAAGGGGCCACTCTAAATGTGTCTGTCATTATGATAACTGCAACCCTATGTCTTCTGGTGGTTCAACACAGCCACCTGCCTTCTAGTACTTTGGGGCCATAGCATTATTTCTGTTGCTTTCAGCAAGCCAAATTCTATAACAGCCTCTCAGCCCTGACTGTTGGAGGAGAGCCACAGCTGAAGTTCTTAATGATGCCTGCTACTAAGCATTTTCCTCACTAGTGTATTTCTGACAGCCTTGGGTAAATGGTATGGCTTCGGGGTCATGGAACATAATTCTCTGGATGTTCTCATAATTCTCTGCATGACCTCATATGATCTTTAGATCTCACTTAATATATCCATTCCAATATGCCCACTTTCCTTGACCTTTAATCCCTTTATTATCTGCTCTGACAAGTTAGGCATTTTCATTTCACTCAGTGTGGCCATTATGTTTTCTCAGCTTCTAGATCCAGTGCTAGCAGCAAATTCGCACCATATCCTGCGGGTCTTGCCAGAATGTGAAGTCCTGCATGCACTGAACTAGTGCCCCATATCAATAAACTGCCTTTTTCCAGGCTATGCTCCAATTCCTTTGATCAAACACCCTCAGGTTCCTGTCTCACTGTTCCTAGGGATAAATGCTTTCTCATTCCAGCAGTTACTTTTGAGTATAATCTCATTACTCTCCAATTAGTCCCAGCATGGCATGGCTGAGATATGTAACCACTTAGATCTAATTATAGGCCTGCAAAAACAGCAGTGGGCATCTCTGAAAGGTAGCAAAGGAAAGTTGCTGTAGTTTCCTCTACAAGCAGGTGCTGACTCTTAACAGGGATGGGAGAAGATGGTCCACCTCTTTGTTAGGCTCAAGTGATTCAGACAAATTTGAGGAGTCAAAAATCTTCATAGACATTCACAGAAATGTCCCAAAATTACATGTCATGGTCCCAGGTTTTCCCCATTAGGGTCCTGATTTTGGCGTAAGAGACCTACCTCAATTCAACATTCAACTATCTTCAGTGTTCTGCTGCTTTGACTATTGAACCCTGTGCTGACGTTCACCTTTTCTCAATTCCTGCTGCATGGGATGGAGCTTCTTTGGGTTTCCAGAGACTCTGATCCTCAGCTAAGTTTTTACTTCTTAGTTACTTGCCTTCAATTTTTTATTATCTATCTAAGAAATCAAAGCCATTTAATAACAACATCCAATCTCTCTATCTTATGTATAGTATTTATCTTGTATTTTTTTAAATGACTGCATCACCGTGGCACTGGCCAGGAGAGTCTTCCCCTCCATCAGGCCCACCCAGCGCCCAGCAGCGAATAGCCCACTTTTGTCAGGGGAACATTCCTTACTAACAGTTCTAGCTTAGCTAGGACCTGAGTGGCCCATCTTCCTATCTGCTACAATATAGTTTAAGATGAAAATCTCTGGATTCCTTGCTTCTTTTCCATTTCTCCTTCTACAGAACATGGAACATGAGATGAAAACAGGAGGCAGAGTTGGTGAACATTTTTTAGAGCCCAGCTACCATAATGTTACCATGTCCCTGTATAGGGGCTTATCCGCAAACACGCTCTATTAATTTCCTATGACTGCTGTAACAAGGTACCACAAATTTTGCATTTTAAAACAATATAAATGTATTATCTTATGGTTCCAGAGATCAGAAATCCTAAAATCAAAGTATCAGCAGGGCTGGCTATATTTCTTCTGGAAGAGCTGGCTATATTTCTGGAAGCTCTAGGGAAAAATCCATTTTCTGGACTTTTTAGCTTCTAGAGGCCATCTGTATTCTTTGGCTCATGACTCCATCATGCTTTTTTTTTTTTTTGGTATGATTCTATTTTTTTCCTTCTTAATGTTTTATTATATTTTTAAACTTTATTTTTATTGTTGACACTATTAGATATGTCCCTATTCCCCCTCACCTTTGTCCAATGCCACCCAGCCCCCATCCTCCTTTCCCTGGGCTATCACCACACTGCTGTCCGTGTCTATGTGTTATGTGTGTATGTGTTTCCCAGTCTCTCTCTCACTGTGTCTGTCTTCATCGTGACTTTTATAGCACTGGCCTTCTTGCCTCCCTCTTACAAGGACCTTTGTGGTTGAGTCCATTCAGATAAACCAGGATAATCTCCAATCTCAATGTCCTGTCCATATGTAACAGAAAACATTTTGAGTTACTAACAGATATACTCCCACCGTTGTTTGTGACGATTCCCTCTCCGGTTCCACCAGGGAGCTCCTAGAAGGAACTTCTGATAGATAGGGCAATAAAACAAAGTTAAAGTGTTAAAACTCCAGATCTGAGTTTCAGTGCATGTTCTTGAAATCATAGCAGAAAATGCTGTGACTAAGGTGTTTCAGAAAGAAAGGTTTTGTTTCGTTTCTTTCTTGTTGTTGTTTTTAACTCTAAAATTTCAAAAATCAGTTTCAAAAATCAGAGAGACAGAACAGTGTCTCATCCCAGATCAATGCACAGTAGGCTTTGATATCCAAGAACAAGTGGGGATTTCACAAATTAGGTAAAACCACAGTGATGAATTCTGGAAACTCTGAGCCAAATCTATTGTTCTGGTCCCAGGGTCCTGAGAGGAATCTTTCTGAAATGATAAAGTTTTTAATGCAATAGGAAAGTAACAGTTTGTCTTTGATAATAAATATGATCTAAATAATATAAATAATTATTTGGTAATAAATTAATAGAGTTAAGCAAAATTGGAAGACTGAGAGCTGAGCCCCCTTGTCGAATTTTACTAAAATTTATATGTATTGCTGAGTTAAGTTTTATCTACTAGCACTGGAACACTTTAAGTTACTGAAGACTTCTATGAAGCAGATGTGATTTTTATTCCAATTATAATTTCACTTGAAACTTAGAGAGGCAATGCAGCTAGTGAATAATGTTGAGGAATAATCCTCCATGGATCTTCTGAATTTCTGCATTTTTTGTGGTGAGGCATCGATAATTTTTGTCCCAGAATATTTATCCAGAGACGTGTATAGCAAACAGATTTGGATGATAGAAATAGTGTCTTCTTGCCCTGGCCGGTTTGGCTCAGCGGTTAGAGCGTTGGCCTGCGGTCCAGAGAGGCCCGGGTTCGGTTCCCGCTAAGGGCATGTACCTCGGTTGCAGTTTGTCCCCGGCCCTGGTTGGTCGTGTGGGTGGCAGCCACTCAATGTGTCCCTTTCACGTCGATGTTTCTCTCTCTCTCTCTTCCCCTCTCTCCCTCCCACTCTATCTGAACAAGAAATGAAAAAATGTCCTCAGGTGAGGATTTAAAAAAAAAAAAAAAAAAGAAATAGTGTCTTCTTTCAAGGCAGAAGGCAGATTTGTTTTCAGACCAGGAAAATGAGGACAATGTCTCCCTATAGGGCAAAGGGGCAGATTTGACAACCGCCACTTATAAGATAGGGGCTTCCTAAGCTCCGAATTTCTCACGTGACACAAATCTGTTGCTCATGAAGCATGCACCTACGCCTCTCTGCATGGCATCTACGGGACTTGGGGTCAAGGAGAACTGATGGAAACATAAAGTTCATCATGCCTGCTGTGCCTTGCATAATTAATCATCTGTCTCTGGGTCAAGAGTTTCACGCCTTTTGCCAGCGTCTATGACACTATGACAGGCTGACTTGTTAGCTTACAAGCAGGTAAGTTCAGATCCTCCCCAGTTCTTGAAGATGGAAGAAGCAATGTTAGAATTTGGCACTCTGACTCTAGAGCCCTGACTTGAATCCAAGAATCTGAGTATCACACAATGTCTACTGAGGAAGCCAGTGAAAAAGAAACCAGCATAAATATAATGTGCAAACTTGCAGTTTCCTCAGTGAGAGCAAACTGGGTTCTCCCAGATTGTCAATAGATTTTCTTCACTTCATAAGTCACCCTATCAATATCTTTGTTTTCCAACATATAATGGGCAAAACATTACTCCAGAAAAATGTCCCTCAGTTAAATCCTGGACAAATAAGTTGTGGGGAAAAAGCAACCTTGGTACAATTTATCCGTCTTAGAAATTCCCAATATATTACTATTTAAGCTCTCTTGAAAATCCTACAATAAAGGGAATTATTTTACTTCTTTTACCCCAAATATTCCAGACTAGTTGGTAGTAAAACTTATACTAGCATCTTACAGATCTAATGTCCCATTGAACACATTCTGAGAATCACTGATTGGGATGGATGTGCCCTCTGGGCCTATTCTCATTCTGTTATCACAAAGCTTTGAATAACTTCTGGTTTAAATGGTTGCACCTGCACCAATAGAGATAAGAAAAGATTTGTGAGTCCACACTTGGGCTGCAGCAATTATTCTGAGCCTTGGATTTACAATAAAATCATCAAAGTGATGCTAAGAAGTTGATATTTTTAAAACTCCCTCGGTTAATCTAATGTTCAATCAGAATTAAGTACAACTTTGATAGAGCAGTAAAGCCGGAACTCACTCCAGGGGAAATCATAAGGAACGAAAGTCTAGAGTATACATTATTCCGTCAATATGGTAGCTACTAATTATATGTTCTGTATAAATTTTAGTTTAATTTAAGGTAATTAAACAAAATGTAAAATTCTGTCTTTCAGACACTCTGGCCATATCCCACATACTCGATAGCCAAATTGAACTGGTGACTACCTTCTTGAACAGCACATGAGTATAGTGTTTCCATCATCACAGAAATTCTATCGCAGTGCTGGTACCTAAGGTCTGAGTTCGCTCCCTGCAGGGATACAGCCAAACTTAGGGGCTCTAGGCTTGATTTTATTAAGGCAGCCAGCGGTCTTCACTCAGGGAGCACAGAGGGGATGCGGACAGGAAGCTGAATGGAATGTGTGTGACATGTTTGTGTGGGTGTGTGTGGGTGTGCTCACTTGAACATGTGTATGTTGTGGGAGTAATAGTGATAGTCTCACTCATCTGGCCCTGTGAAGTATACTGAGCTCTAAAACTGTGAAATATTCCTACAGAGCTCATATAAGAAAAATTCTAATGAAAGACATCCTTAGAACCTCTAATATAGGAATGTTTCCAGTTAATCAGTGCTTATTGTCTAAATATTACTTCCAAAGAGTATTTTCTGTGATGTCATTACTATTGATTTTTTCCCCCTAAGTTTCCTAGTCTCTCTGGCTCTTGTTCAGAGACTTTATGACCAATAGTTTTGTCAACTATTTTCTAAGATGTTGTTATTAACTACCAGATGTGAAATTAAAACCTAGATTTTCCCTCAATATACTTTTTACAAAGGCTAGGAAAATATCTTAGGGAACAAATGACAATAGGCAAGAGAAAATTATTTGAAGTCATGAAAATACCTCATTGCTTTGTTACATAAAAAATGTTAAACTTTTTGCAATAGTGGTTTTAATATTTAGCTATTTAGTGAAAACTGTGGAGATAAAAGTGTCCTTTCTAAAATTTTATAATTGTCAAGCGCATGTCATTTAATGAATGATGTAAAATATGTGAGGACAAACAATTCATGTCATCTTTAAAAATTGCACTTAGCTATAGAAAAGGAGAGTTCACTGTTTCCTGTCTCTGAGGAACCTGAGAAAGGGAAAATCCAAAAAAATAATAATAATTTTCTGACTCTAATCAGGTTTATTGTTAAACACACCTTTTTTTTTTAAGAGTCGATTCTTTTTGTTTATTTTGTATTATGTATTTGTTTCGGGTGTACAGCTTAGTGGTTAGAAAATCATATACTTTGCCCTGGCTGCTTTGGCTCAGTGGTTTGAGCATCAGCCCACGGACCAGAGTCCCGGGTTCGGTTCCCGCTAAGGGCACATACCTCAGTTGCAGTTTGTCCCCGGCCCTGGTTGGGGTCATGTGGGTGGCAGCCACTCGATGTGTCTCTCTCACATCGATGTTTCTCTCTCTCTCTCTCTCTTCTCCTCCCACTCTATCTGAAAATTTTTTTAAAAAGATAATCATATACTTTACATACTGTTTCACTCAATATTTCCAGTACTCTAACTGGCACTATAATTATCACAGTATTGACTATATTTCCTATGCTTTACTTACATCCTCATGACTATTTTGTAACTACAAATTTGTACTTCTTAATCTCTTTACCTTTTTCACCCAGTCCCTGAACCCCCCTCCCCTCTGGCAACCAACAATCTATTCTCTGTATCAATGAGTCCATTGTAGTGTACCATGTTTATTGACTTTTAGAGAGAGAAAGAAGGGAGACGGAGGGAGAGAGAGAAACATCAATGTGAGAATGAAACATCAATTGGTTGCTTCCCATATGCACCCTGACCGGGGATTGCACTTGCAACATGGGTATGTGCCCTAATCAGGAATCAAACTCACGATCTTTTGGTGTATGGGACGATGCTCCAACCAACTGAGCCATACCAGGCGGGGTGGCAAATGATCTTTTTGGAGCCGGTTTGCTAATATTTGTTGAAGATTTTTGAATCTATGTTTATCAGGGATATTGTCCCATAATTTTCTTTCTTTGTAGTGTCTTTTTTATTTTTATTTTTTAGTTTTGGAATTAGGATAATGCTGGCCTCATAATATGAGTTTGGGAGTCTTCCCTCCTCTTGAATTTTTTGGAATAGCTTGAGAAGGATAGGTGTTATTTCTTCTTTGATTCGTTGCATGTTTGGTAAAAATCACCTGTGAAGCCACTCAGTCTGGAACTTTTGTTTGCTGGGACAAAACTTTGATTACCACTTCAATTTTATTAGCTTTAATTGGTTTGTTCAGATTTTCTGATTCTTCCTGATTCAGTTTTGGAAGATTGTATATTTGTAGGAATTTATCCATTTCATTGAGGTTATCTAATTTGTTGGCATGTAGTTGTTCATAGTATTTTCTTATAATCCTTTGTATTTCTGTGGTGTCAGTTGTTACTTCTCTTCTTTCATTTATGATTTTATTTATTTAGATCCTCTCTCCTTTAGTCTTGATGAATCTGGTTAAAGTTTGTCAATTTTGTTTATCTTTTCAAAGAACCAGCTCTTGGTTTCATTGATCTTTTGTATTGCTTTTATTTCCTTCCTTTTACTCATTTTGGGCTTTTTTAAAAATCTTTTTCTAGTTCTTTTAGGTGTACATTTTTATTTTATTTTGTGATTTTTCTTGCTACTTGAATTTTCCTCTTAGGACTGCTTTCACTATGTCCCATAGGTTTTTGGTTGGTGTGTGTTTATTTTCATTTGTCTCAAAGTAACTTCTGATTTCTTTCTTGATCTCATTGTTGATCCTTTCATTATTTAGTAAAATGTTACTTAGTCTCTACGTGTTTGTGTGTTTTTTAGTTTTCTTCTTCTAATTGATTTCTAGTTTCATCCTGTTGTGGTCAGAGAAAATACTTGATATGATTTCAGTCTTCTTAAATTTACTGAGACTTGTTTGGTGTCCTAACATGAGGTCTATCTTAGAAAATGTTCAATATGCACTTGAAAAAATGTATATTATGCTGCTTTGGGGTAAAATGCTCTGAAGATATCAATTAAACTAATCTGAACTAGTTTGTCATTTAAGGCCACTGTTTTCTTGTTGATTTTCTGTCTGGAAGATCTATCCATTGATATCAATGGTGTGTTAAAGTCTCCTACTATGACTGTATTACTGCCAGTCTCTCCCTCTATGTATGTGAAGATTTGCTTTATATATTTAAGTGCTTCTATATTGGGTGCATAAATATTTACACGGGTTCTATCTAACCTCTTGTTGAATTGCTCCCTTTATTATATAGTGTTATTCTTTATCTCTTATTATAGCTTTTTGTTTTAAAGTCTGTTTTGTCTGATATAAGTACTGTTATGCCAGCATTTTTTTTTTTTTTTATCCTTACCTGGGGACACTTTTGCATTCATCTTCAGATAGAGCGGGATGGAGAGAAAGAGGAAGAGAGAGAGAGGAACATCCATGTGAGAGAGACACATAGAGTGGTTGCCAACCACACGACCCCAACCGGGGCCAGGGCCAAACTACAACTGAGGTATGTGCCCTTAGCAGGAACCGAACCTGGGTCTTTCTGGTCTGTGGGCCAATGCTCTAATCACTGAGCCAAACTGGCCAGAGCTTTTTTTTTTTTTTCATTTTTATGATATCTTTTTCCATCTTTTACTTTCAATCTGTGTGTATCTCTCATTCTGAGGTGAGGCTCTTGTGGACAGCATATATATGGGTCTTATTTTCTTATCCATTCAACTACCTTATGTCTTTTGATTGGCTCATTTAAGCCATTTACATTTAAGTTGATTATTGGTCGGTATGTATTTATTGCAATTTTATTCTTTATAACTATGCCCCCACCCCCACCCCCTTTTTCCTCTTCTTAAATAGGACCCTTTAACATTTCTTGTAAAACTGGTTTGGTGGTAATGAATTTCTTTAGCTTTTTCTTGTCTGGGAAGCTATTTACCTTGATGAATAAAATAGAAACAGAGGCATGGAAACATGAAACAGACTAATGAATCTCAGAGGGAGGGAGGGAGGGAAGGTGGGACGAGAGTAACCAAAGAACTTATATGCGTTACCCATGCACATAGACAATAGGGTGGTAAAGGCCTGGAGTGGGGTGGAAGCTGGGAGGAGGAGGACAATGGAGGGAAGGGGGCGCATCTGTAGCACTCTCAACAATAAAGACAAAAATAAAAAAAATAAGTGGAACAACAAAAAACAAAAGAAAAGAAAAAACAAAACAAAATATACAAAGAACTCTTAAAAGTCAACAATAAGAAAAGAAACAAACCAATTTAAAATGACCTAAGATCTGAACAGATAACTCATGAAAGAAGATATACATACACATAGCAAATAAGCATTTAAAAAGATGGTCAGTGTCATACATCACTGGAGGAATTCAAAATTAAAACACCAATGAGATACCAAGACACACTTATGAGAAAGACCAAACTCTAAAACACTTAACAACACCAAATGCTGGCAAAGGATGGGGAGCAAGAGTAACTCTTATTCATTGATGTTGGGGCAAAATAGTACAGCCACTTTGGAAGACAGTTTGCTGTTTTCTTTCTTTTTTTTTTTTTTTTTTTGAGTTTTTACCCAATAATGAATTTTATTTTATTTTCAATTTTTATTAATTTATTTTTGTTACAGATGTAACAAAAATTTTTGTTACATCTTTTGTTACACCTTTTTCCCCCCTAGACACCCTCCTCCCCATCCAACCCCTCCATCCCCCCAGCATTGTTGTCTATGTCCATTGGTTATGCATACATGCATATAAGCTCTTTGGTTTATCTCATCTATCCCCATCCCCCTACTCTGAGGTCTGTCAGTCTGAACCGTACTCCTTTCTATGTCTCTGGGTCTATTTTGTTCATTATATTCCACAAATAAGTGAGATCATGTGGTATTTATCTTTCTCTGCTTGGCTTATTTCGCTTAGCATAATGCTCTCCAGGTCCCTCCGTATCATCTCAAAGGATAAGAGATCTTTCTTTCTTACAGCTGCATAGTACTCCATTGTGTATATGCACCACAGCTTTTTTATCCACTCATCTACTGATGGACACTTGGGCTGTTTCCAGATCTTAGCAATTTTAAATAGTGCTGCTGTGAACATAGGAGTACCTATATTCTTTCTGATTGGTGTTTCAGGCTTCTTAGGATATATTCCTAGAAGTGGAATCACTGGTTCCTAGATGTTTGCTGTTTTCTTATAAAACTAAATGCACTCTTTCTATGCAACACAGCACTTGTGCTCCTTGGTATTTACCCAAGGGAGTTGAAAACTTATGTCCACACAAAACCGTACACACAGATGTTTACAGTAGCTTTATTAATAATTGCTCAAACTGGAAAACAAGCAAGAAATCTTTTAGTAGATAGATGAATAGACAAACTGTGGTGCCTCCAGACCATGGAATATTATTCAGCAAAGAAATAAATGTGCCTCAAGCCATAAAAAGACATGGAGGATTCTTAAATTCATATTACTAAGTGAAAGAAATCTATCTGAAAAAGATTTGTGCTGTATGATACCAACTATACAACACTCTAAAAAAGACTAAATTATAGAGACAATAAAAGGATCAGTGGTTGCAAGAGGTTAGGGGGAGGGAGGTATCAATAAACAGGGCACGGAGGCTATTTAGAGTAGTGAAACTACTCTGTATAATACTATAATGGTGTATAAGTGTTTTTATACATTTGCCCCAAACCATAGAATGTACAAAATCGAGAGTGAATCCTAATGTAACTGTGGACTTTGGGGGATAATGATGTGTCAATGTGGGTTCATCATTTGTAACACATATATCACTCTAGTGTGGGATTTTCATGTTAAAAAAATCTGTGCATATGTGGGAGCAAGTAGTATATGAACCTTCCATTTAATTTTGCTGTTGATCCAAAATTGTTGTAAAAATAATGTCTATTAAAATATGCTTACACATAGTTTTGTTTTTAATCCTTGTTAGAATTACACAAATGCAATAAGGTAGAGCATTGCCATACACACACACACACACACACACACACACACACACATATATGTATTAATATATATTTGTGTATTTCTAATTTATATATAAAATTAAATATATTGATGTATATATTATATATTGATTTATATATAAATTAAAATTTTATATATATAATTTTTCTAAACATTTAGCAGACAAAATGGTATGGATTTAGTGAGTATTAAAAGAAAGGCTTTTGTTTGGAATACATACAAGATTATACATTTGATAGTATTTAGAAATAGGAACTAGACAACAACAATAGACTGGCATGAGTTTAGACCACAGATGTGGCAAGCAAAGTTGATATTATACTTTATTTTAATTATATTACATTAATCTTAAAATACAGTAAACAATAATCTAAAGTTACCCATTTTTAGGAATTTCCAGCTAAAAAGGACCACAGACTGAAACAAATGCATTTGAATTAACCGTGTCTCTCAGAAGTGCACTTGTAGGTACAATTTCTCAGGCAAACATCATTCAACAGAAACCATGTAGTGAGGAGATTAATTTTATTAGATATTAAATGATGTCACATTTCTAAGCCCAGCTCATAGCATCAATAACAGGTAAATGATATATTTGAAAGTAAATGGATACAGCACATGTAATGCAAAACAATCTATCTGGTCCAAGCTATGATTTTTTTTTTCTGGAAAGTAACTAAATGTTGTTCATCTATGCACATGAAAATATGCATTTAAAATCCCCACTGGCTCAGCTTATTGATATTACTTATTGTGAATATTTCTGCTCTGTGTAATGTATTGATTTGTTCTCATTAAAGAAAGTGGGAATATCTTACTCTGAAAGATTTTCTGTCTCTGCTCTGTTTTTCTTAGTCCAGGGAATGCAGTTTCAAGAATTACATTTCCTTGCTAGCTGGTGCGAAACTGCAGGCTTTTGTAGGTGAACTTGCCCTTTCTTTAGTCCTCTGCTGCCCGAAAAACCACAACCCCTCACTCAGCCTCATAATCTAGCTCATCAGCAACTTCCCCAAATCCTCCCCTCATCCTACCCCCTTAAACAGCCCTCTTACTTCTCAAGTCCCCCCCACCTTCTTTACCACCCCCACTGAACCACACTCTTCATTTTTCATAAATATAAAATTCAAGAGGGTGCCAGTAGTGATTTGCTCCTGTATCAACATTAAGCCTACACATTGAGTATGATATAAAGAACTCAAAGTTAATTTATTTACTCTGTTGCTCTTTCAAAAAGGTCTGTTGGTAACAGGTCTCTGGGTATGCATACAAAATTCACGAAGATATAAAAGGAAAGAAACAAATGCCAGGCACATTGCACCAAGCTGAGAAACCAAATGTTAAGCAGGGCAATGAAGGAGTTGAGCTGGGCGGTTAGCAACGAGACCAGTACTGACTGCTATTTGGAATAGTAAACATGCTAATGAGTATGGAACTTCAGAGGATTCCCCAGTAATAAAGAAGTTTGACATCAGTGCCCACATTGTAGTCACATTATAGCCAACAATTTAAAGATGAAAGAGGGAAAAAGGCATTTTGTAGTCTCCATCAAAGGAAGGAACAGAACAGTAACATTTCAGTTCTCCCCTATCCAAGGCTAATAAATTAATAAGACACTTAATAATAATTTGTGCAAAATACAGTGAATGCACATGTCAGTCTAGAGAAAAAAATAGTGCTGATGTTAAAAGTGACCTAAGATCACCCATGAACCAAAACTTGACTGACCTTCGGCCACCAGATAGTCTGTACACAGTTCCAGAGAAGTTTTGCTGTGGGGTGAAAGGGATTGTGCACCCCGTGAACTGCTGCATCTAGGGGTGTTGGGTGACTCACAAAGCGCCCGCAGTGAGGAGCAGTTTGCCTCCAGCTTGGAAACTGGAGGTCTGGTCCCGGAAAACCCACGCTCTGGCTCAGCTGTTGTGCATCCTGTGGCATCAGGAATGACAGGTGACGTGCCGATTCCCCCTTCCTTTCACCGATTTGAAGCTCATGGTGAAAATGAGGGAAAGGACGAGGATCAGAATTCCTGGCCTGCAACACAGCCGCTCTGTTTAGTCCAGGCAAAGGGTTTGGAAAGAGCTTGCCAGTTTCTTCCTTCTTCACAATGTGGTCTCTCAACCCCATGTCTGTATCTCCGAATATTGTATAAGAATTGTAAGCATTTTTGGTGTTTTGAAATTAGTATTCCTGAATTAAGGTTCAGGCACCTGTACACATCTCCCAGTAATTTTATTTGTAGGTAGAGAGGAAGAAATTACTTTATTAAAATATTCATGGATATTTAATGACTCAATGGGCTAGGCTGATAATAAATCTTTATGTACTGCTTTCCAGAAAAAGAGGTCCATTTTAATAAAGCATTGTTGTATTCTTTCATTAATGCTTTCCTTCTCTACATTAAGTATAATCCTAAATACAAGAGATTTTGAAAAATAAAGGGTAAGAAATAATATATCTTGACTAATTGCCATGGTACCTGACACTTAAGAAATATTTCAGATCAATCCACCCTAATATTTGATGTCTTTATGACAAAACATTCCAAACTCAGCTAAATGAATTTTCTTAAGACACGATTGTTTAATAGCAGCTAAGCCTCTGTAGCTTTCCAAGGTGAATAGGTCTAAAAGTCATTCGACAAACATTTGCAGAGAACTGGTTAAACTAAGTCAATGATAAGCTTTATGAGATTCAAAACTGAAAAAGAAAGTGATGGATCCTGCCTTCAAATAAAGTGCGGTAGTCGGTGTGGCAGAGTGTGGAATGAGAGAAGCAACATAGTTGAAGCATAATCAAAGTTTTCAGGAAAAGTGGAGGAGGAAAGGATTAAGGAGAAGGGAAAACACAGCTGAATGGATGCTAATTGATCTGGACTTTAAACAATTAATTAAATTTAAGTAAGCAAAGAAGAAGATAATTCATTATAGACACATGTTTCTATGGAGATAAGATAGTAGTCCCTTACGCACAGAAACAAGATCGAAACTAGCAATATGGTGACCAGGGTTTTGCTCCCAGTGTAAAGGGTCTGTCATGGATTACACATTTCCTTTCTCTCTTCTCAACTTTGTTTTTCTCCTTGGCAATCAGTAAGCTCAGATATATTGGATAACTTACATATTCGTATTCATTGTCTGACTCTCAGTGTGACAGGGTTGCTAACTGTGCATGTGTGTGTTCACACACTCACACAAATGCTTTCTATTCTTGCTTGACTTATAGCTAGACTACATTTTCCATTGTCTCTTGTAATTAGGTGTGTCCATGTGAATAAGTTCTAGTCAAGGCCAATGTTGGGCTGTGCAGAAACCCAGGGAACTATTTCTTGTCAGGCTCTCATTTATTTAAATGATTTGATAAAAACATATTACAGAATTCATGGGCCCATGTGAGATATAGTGATTTATCAATGCAAATCTGGAATAATGGCTGAGAAGAGTTACTTCTGTATTGATTTACTGTCCAATAAATGCACACAAATATTCTTGACAGTGTCCAGGCACTATCTCTTTCTGCGAAGATTAAGAAACCTTTCTGGGTTCTTTATTGTCAAATATGACACTCCTGGCTAATTTCTTATCTCCCTTTGTGAGAGATAAGTAGTGACACTGTTATTACTAACAACGCCAGGGCTCTTTTAGAACCTGTTTGTATTTAAACCCTATATAGTCTCTTGCCTCCACAGGTCCTAATACCATTTATTTAATGCTGATTGCATCATTATTCAAGACACTGCATTATCCATCATGCTGTCTGAGATTACCAGCTTTCAGTGGCTTTCTCAGTGATTCTTATTGTGCTTCCTTGGTGATGACCACAAATGCAAGCATCATCCAGGGAATGCAAAAGAGTGTGAAAGATCATTCATCTTCTGGTCACCTTAAAGTTCCCATTTGGAGAGTATAATAGAACATCTTCCAACCATACCTTCTCTTGATTTCTTTAAGTCATAGCATTATATTCTTGAAATGCGATCTCTTTCAAAGCCAATTGCATCACTCCTTCCCACACACCAACACCAGTGGAGAGGATAGATAAGGGGCTTACGGGTGGACCAAGAAGAGCAGTTACATCTATATAAGAAATGTCCATCTGTCTTCTGGCATGACATACGACTGAGTTGGATGAGCACAATGCCCCCACATCTGTTGGAAGCAAAATGACAACATCCAGAGGATACTTTGTCATTGTAGAGCAATAATCTCCAAATCCTTTGAAATGCATAGGTGTAGCCTCTCCTGGAGGATGGTCTGACATATGGTATTAGGTACAACAGGCAGAGGCTTGCAGAATAAAAGACACCTGCCATTACTTACCACCTGTGGATGCTGCAGGCCAGAGTCAGCACGTGGACCAGTGAGAGCTGATGGATGAGAAAGAGCTGACGCATGGGCCCATACCCACGGCTCAAGCCCAAGTAGTAGTGTTAGTTGTAGGTAGCCTAGATCTCTAAACTTAGCATGTACCCAACATGAGTGAGGGTCACTCCACATCAGCATGCCAATCAATACAGCCATCCTAATCTCAGGCAACACTAAAAAATAAAACAAAATGAAACAGATGAAAACAACAACAACAACAAACACAATCCGGCCAGTGGGAGTGATTTGCTAATGAGGCCACTGTCCTGGAACCAAAGCCTGGGCACAGGATCTCAGGATGACCTCATGGACTTAAGTTCTAGAGCTCCTTGCAGTATCTAGTTGACCCCACCATGAGGTAGAGGGTCACAGAGTAACCCAAGGTGAGAAATAGGGATTAGAGTCCACACAGACCCTAGTCTGGGATGCAGGAATCCTACTTGGAACATCCTCCTGGCCACTCCCAGGCATCTGGAGGACTAAAAAAAAATTCAAATAAGGCACCCTAAAACCTGGGTCCCCTGAGGTGCTGAGCCTGAGACAGAGTCCCTGCATGTCTATGTCTGAGGGCAGTACTTATTTCAGCCAATGGAATCTAAGCAGAAGTGAACGTCAGTACTTCCAGTTGGGAGGCTGGGTGAAAAAGGTGAAGGGATTGAGAACTGCAGATTGGTAGTTACAGAATAGTCATGGGGATGTAAAGTACAGCATAGGAAATGCAGTCAGTAATATTGCAATAGCTATGTATGGTGTCAGGTACTGTAAATATACTTTGTAAAGTATATGATTGTCTAACCACTATGTTGTACACCTTAAATTAATACAAAATAATATTGAAAGTAAACTGTAACTGAAAAATATACATTAAAGTAAAAAAAACACACACACAAATATTCCACATGCTGTCCTTTATTTATTTTTTTCTCCTGTTACTGAGTATTTTATCCCATTACTATCTTAAAGCCACATGTTGAACGGATGCATGGGGCAAAGCAGTCTTCCTTCCACCTTGACCCAGAGGAACAGTTTTGACTACTTAGATATTTGAGAAATAACTTTCTATTTTATTGAGCCATTATATATTTGGGAACTTAGTTATTTAGTGGTTGCCTACTTAAGCAAATAGTCTTTCACTAACATGTAAACTCAAGGGTTAGGATTTTTGTTTACTTTGTATCTGTTTTATTTCTAGTGTCTGGAGAAATGTCTGCGGTAATAGTGATCTATTGTAATCTACAGTGATTGATGTTAAGCATAATCTTCAATACAGGATTGACTTGAGAAAATAAATATTCAGTGGAATTCACTTTTAGGAGCTTCGTGAAAGGAATGGGAGAACAGAAGGAAGGTACAACTTATTGTAAGTAAGCTGGCAAGCCTCGTTTTATTGCACTTTGCTTTATTGCGCTTCACAGATGTTATGTTTTTTGTGTGTTTTTTTTTTTTTTTTCACACATTGAAAGCAAGGCAAGGCCCTCCTCCAGCAAAAAGATTACGACTTGCTTTATTGTAATACTCTCTTTATTATGATGGCCTGGAACCAAATCCACAATATCTCCGAGGTATGCTTGCACTTTGATGTTTCATGCTTATTCCAAAGACATCAATTCAGAAGCTTTGGGCCATAAGAGACTTTCAGAGCCTAGAACAAAGCTGAGGAGTATATTTATGTGCCTCATTCCATGGTCATAGGAACTGTGATGAACTGAACCTGCAGGTGAAAGACCTCAACAGTTAAATTGAGGGGACTGCAAAGTCAGGAGCTGGTGCAGGCAGCTTGTAGATGTTATATCACAACCTGAAGGACTTTGGTTCTTCTTATGAAATGTATATATTTCCAGAATGCATGGGTCTTACTATATGAGGAATTTAAAAATTATATTGAAGGAAATGTATAATGGTTTACTGTTGTGGACAAGCTGTGTAGATCACAATGCCAATAAATAGCAATGCTAATGAAGATGAGGATGGCACCGCAGGGCAGTACGTAGACTGGCTCTATAGAAACAGCAGCTGAAACAGTACCACCAACTCATTATCCAAGCCTCAATTTTATTTTTTAATTCAAACTAATACATATAATTGAGAGCAACAGAAATGCTTGAAAGCACAGAAATAGTCATCTAATTGTGATTGGCCAAGGCAGACTAACTGTATTGAAACCTCAAATTAGAAGAAAAACAGTAAAAATGGAGAAGTAGAAGTAATTAGGTAATCCAGATTTTTGTTCTCATGGTCTGGGTCAAGGTTGCTCAGTCTCTGTTCTTCCCTCTGCGTGGCCTACCCCTGTTCAGCAGCCCTCTGGGTTGAAAACCAGTACATGCAACTGAACCGAGAGTAGCAAGCTCTCTGCCGCTCTCCGGGGCAAGAACTCCAAATCGTGTTATGCTTTAGAACATCAAAAATGAGCAGGACATGGGGATAATTAAATATTAAGGAAAACAAAATTTGGATAGGTTGATGATTAAAAAAAGTTCCATTTTTTCTAATAATTCTATATGTATTATATGAAAATTAATTTAAAGTCTAGAAGAGTCGAGTTACCTTTTAGTTTAGTAGCACAGCATGGAGTTTACACTCTAAGGCCAGGTGCCTGGGTTTAAATTTCGACTTTACTATTTACTCGATGTGCATTTTTGGGCAAATTGCTTAATTTTCTGTGCCTCAGTTTCTTAATATTTAAAGTTGAGGTAGAAATAGTACCAACTTTATAAAAACGAAGTAAATTAATATTTAGAAAGTTCCTGGCCCTAAGCAGGTACCATATAAAGGTTCTATAGAATAAAATAATTGTTTTTAAATTATTTTTTAAGTCCATTAAATGATTCACTCAATTTTCCCATGTGTGTGTGTGCTTTTCAGATCATTTTTATTTATCACCTTATGATTAACTAAGTATCACACCCGAGAACAAGAAAAGCTTCCTTGACGGCTGGGAACTGACCAGGCACTTAAAGCTGCTAGGTCGTGCTGTTGTCAATTCTGTTGGACATAAATGACCTCACAGAACACCAACATCAGGCAAGGCCACTCTGTGATACTGGTAAAATGACACACAAAAAAACAACTTCATGATTTTGTCTAAGCACTCCCCACACACACATTCTCCACCCCATTAACACAAGGCTGTAATGCTTCTTTACACATTAAATTTTAGTGTCACTTCAGTCTTTCTTCCTTCTAGTTAATATTAATCAAGATATGCAATTATAGTGTGATCCTTGCTTTCTGACATCACCTACTTCAGAGTGACCTTCTCCCAAATCATCTAACCGAAGCACAAATACTATAATAAACTCTCTCTAAAACCCTCTTACTGAGACCTCCTGGTTCCTTGTTCAACTACACGTAGATTCTTCATGGTCTTTGTCTGGAGGGCATTGACACTCTATATATTACGTTGATATTTTTATCCATATAGAATATCCATGTTTTTAATAGTGATATAATTCAGTCTTTGAGATTTAGGGCTTTGAAAAGACTTAAATCTAGAATCAGTTCAATTGTTACAACTGTCTGAAATACAGCAAAATATATAGACAAAAAAACTCTGTGGTTGAATCCAATTCTCCAAGTTAGCAGAGATTTTTATGAACTTTTTTGCATGTGATATTATTGTTATTCACATTATGTTTCTGTTCCAAATAAGAGAGAGATTATTCATTCTTTGATTTGTTGGGGGCTGTCTTTTTTCTGAGGTATTTGTTCCTCTTTTGTTTCCTCAGATTTATGGGCCTGGCAAGCTTTTCTGTCTGTTGCTGAAAAGACTATTGTACCCATGTAAACACAGTACCAACAAACAATTTATTTCAGACCTTCAAGAGCATTCTTTTTTTTTCACTCTCAGAACAGAGATTTTTTATTTTCGTCATCTGTCCCAGTCTAAGTAGTGATTCTATAATGTCAGTATTCATTTTCAATAAAAACAAGAAAAGTTATAGTTGCAGGAGCTTTGACATGGATGAACGGAATAGTGATGAACGTGATCTTGGATTTTATGCTACCATCACAGAAATTTTGGTCAGATATAAACTCTTAATTTTTAAATACTTTTTTCTCCTCCTTTATTTTCTGTTTCTTTCACTCTTACTTCAAATGTTAAGAAAACAAATATATCAGAGTTTTAGCAACAACACATTGTAATGGGAGGTAATGATTCTATTAACTCAAAAAACAACATATTTTATTTTCATTAAAAATAATAATCTTGGATTCCAAGATGGCAGCGGAGTATGTAGAAGCTATGCTCACTCCTCCCAAGACCAAATTGGAATTACAACTCAAGTTTTATAACGAAGAATTTATAGAAAAAGCTAAATTGATGCTGGTTGGAAGGGCAGAGACATGAAAAGTGTTGATCCCACTCCCAAAGGCAACAGCTGAGGTTCCAGAGACATATCTCAGCTGTGGTGGGTTTCCCTGGAGAAGTGTGGGTCTGAACCCCAAGCCATGCTCCCCAGCCCAGAGCACCAGAGCTGGAAAGAGGCCCCTAACAACCCATTGAATGGGAGAATATATTCACCAATAATACATCTGAGAAGGGATTAATATTCAAAATGTATAAAGAACTTATACAACTCAATGCCAAAAACAAAACAATGAAATTAAAAGTAGGCAGAGAGACTGAATAGATACTTCTCCAAAAGGTACATACAGATGGCCAATAGACATATGAAAAGATTCTCAACATCACTAATCAGAGAGATGCAAATTAAAACCACAATGAGATATCACTTCATACCTGTCAGAATGGCTATCATCAACAAACAAGTGTTGGTGATGATGTGGAGAAAAGGGATTACTCCTGCACTGTTGGCAGGAATGCAGATTGGTGCTGCCACTGTTAAAAGCAGTATGGAGTTTCCTCAAAAAATTAAAAATGGAACTGCTTTATGACACAGTGATTCCACTTCTGGGAATATATCTGAAGAAACCTGAAACACTAATTTGAAAGAATATATGTACCCCTATGTTTATTGCAGCATTATTTACAATAGCTAAGATCTGGAAACAGCCCAAGTGTCCATCAGTAGATGAATAGAAAAAAAGCTGTGGTACATTTACACAATGGAATACTACTTGGCCATAAAAAAAGAAGGAAATCTTACCTTTGAGACAGCATGGATGGACCTGGAGAGCATTATGTAAAGTGAAATAAGCCAATCAGAGATAGATGTGCACCACATGATTTCACTCATATGTAGAATCTAATGAACAAAATAAACTAACAAACAAAACAGAAATAGACATATAGAGAGCAGACTGACAGCTGTTAGAGGGAGGGTAGTTGTGGGGCTTGGTGAAAAAGTGAAGGGATTAAACAAACAAACAGAAAAACAAATAGACCCAGACAATAGTATGGTGATATCCAGAGGGAAATGGGGTTAGGGGGGAAGACAGAAGAGGGTATAGGGGAAATAAATGTTGATAGAAGAAGAAATGATGACTGAAAACTTCCCTAACCTGATGAAGGAAAAAAACATACAATCTAGGAAGTACAGAGTCCCAGTCAAGATGAATACAAAGAGGCCCACACCAAGACACATCATAATTAAAATTTAAAAGTTAAAGATAAAATCTTAAAAGCAGCAAGATAAAGCCAGTTAGTCACCTTCAAGGAGCTTCTGTAAGACTGTCAGCTGATTTCTTAACAGAAATATTTTAGACCAGAAGGGATTGGCATGAAATATTCAAAGATATGAAAGGCAAGGACCTACTACCTAGACTACTTTACCTAGCAAGGCTATTTATGTAAATGTGAAGGAGAAAAAGAGCTTCTCAAACAAGAAAAAGCTAAAGGAATTTGTTACCACCAAACCAGTATTACAAAAAATGTTAAAAATCCTACTTTACTCTTATGACTTGGATAATTGTGCCTTAAAATTTATAAGATTCTATTGACTATTAATCTATGCCTTTTAACCATTATGAAATTTTCTGATATTGTCACATTATATGTATGTAATTACATATATTGTCACAGCATTATATTATAGAGCTAGATGAGACTTTGGAAATTTCTAAATCTTATTCTCTTAGGTACAGTACAAACTTAGCTACAACTGTTCTTTAAAATAGTCTTTTCTTAAAATTCCCCAAAGAAGATGATTCTTCAACCTCTCATTCTATAAAGAAACCTGACTTTTAAAGAAATGACCAGGGAGACCTTGACCATAACCCATAACAACTCGACAAAGGTACACATTTATCATTTGCTTTTGAAGGTCTCATACTAAACCTTGTGATACTGACATTTCCCAGAGTCAGTGGATATTACGAGTTTTTTTTTTTTTTTCCTGTCCTGATCATCCCTTTGTCTACTTTAACATCTACTGTACTGGGATTACACGGTGGGATTGTTCAACAAGAAAAGATGAGAAGCCGAGTCTTATTTTAGCTATACTGTTGGCAGCAGAACTGTTTCCAAACCATTCCTTTTGCAACCTTTATGAAAACCAGCTGCAGGTCTCATATTAGGGCAAAAATCAGAATGGATTCGGAAGAATTTGTATTCACATTTTCATCAGCTAAGACACTACAGTTTTGACTAGCTAGTGTAATCAAGACTGTTCAGGACTAGTTTTGCCAATATTTGTAAACAGTGATATATTACTCATTAGGATTCCTTATTAATGATCATGGGAAAAAAACTAGTGTTCTGATTGATTTTTTCTACTTTAAAATTTACAATATTTACCTCTGTTAAATTCACATAAAACATGTGTTGATATGGAGCTAAAAACTCCCATTCTATAACCCTTTTAGGAAATAATTCAGCATTTTTGGGGGGTGGGGGGGTGGGGAAAGACTGTCAGCCTGTGGGAACCAGGGACTATCTTATTCTATAATGTTTTCAAAAACCCAAAGTGGTACTCTGGACAAACATTACAGAGTAAAATACACTGCATCACTGGCTTTGATAAACTGAAATAAATGTTCATAGTCATTTATTAGTAGAAAGTCATGTTTGTATTTCACATTTAATACACACTTTTTCCTAATTCCTTGTTTCTGTAAAGTATATACATTCATTTCATTTCTGCATTAGATGGCAACATTACTTCTCACATACCTTCGGCTAAAGATAAATGTTTCTTATCTTGGAGACTTGTTCTGTTAGAACATGGAGTCTCATTAAACATGTTTCTACTGATAGTAATCAAAATTTACATTTAATGCTCAGATTTGTGGTCTGAATTATACAAAGGCATGGTTAGAATTTTTAAAATAAGGTTGTTCCTGATGCCCAGCTAGTGTGGCTCAATTGATCAAGGGTCGTCCTATGGACTGAGAGGTCCTGGTTCAGTTCCTGGTCAGGGCACATGCTCGGGTTGCCAGCTCGATGGGGGTTGTGCAGGAGGTAGCTGATCGAAGTTTCTCTCTCACATCGATGTTTCTCTCTCTCTCTCTCCCTTCCTCTTTCTCTGAAAAATAAAATCAATAAAAACATATTAAAAATAAATAAAATAAAATAAGGTTGTTCCTGAAAACTACAAATTTATAGTTACTTTAAATGAGAAGAAGTAAAGATCATCTGGACAAACTACGTCGTGTCATGTGGATCCACGGTGCATGTTGTGTTGGCGTTGTCCTCACATGTAGATTAGTGAGGGATTGGCCTCTACTTTCCCTAAGTCAACCACAGGCTTCCAGGATTGGGAGGAATATTAAAGATCACTGGTCAATCCCTTCCTTTCACAGAGGAGGAAGATAAGACTCCGAAAGGTGAGAAAGGACTAGAACCTGCATTTGTTTTGATTCACCCCTCTTCCTTCCAACAACGAGACCCTTTTCTTAACTCCCTCTCAAATCTAACAACTTCCACTACTTGTTTCAAGTAGCTGACTCATATACTATGTGACCCCGTTCCACTTTTACAACGGCAGCAGCTTCCAGAGACTGGAAATCTGAGGGAGGATAACAGAATCAACAGCAGCCGTATCCTTGCTCCCTCTCCCCAGGCCCACCACCACTTTCAAGGTTCAGGCAAAGAGGCACAAGCAGTTTCTCATTTTCACATGTGATGTTGAGACTCAGCCTTTCCACAGCCCCAGGTCAGCATTTGCTTATATACCCTGCAGAGATCTGCATCAGTGGGATCCCCCAACTTAGCTCCGTGCAGGAACTGCCCCGGCAAGAAGTCTGGTTTTAACTACAAAAGGTTCTAATAAAATGTATGTTCAGTTGCTTCCCTTCCATATATCAAGTAATACCCTAATGGTTCTCATGGAGTTAAAACTTGCATTTTCTCTTATTCTATGCCTTATATATGAGTATTGTGAAAGTTTTTGCAATCTAAACATGCCAGTAGTTAGTGTTTGACCTTGAGCTCAACCCACAGTAGCCAGTATTATCCTCAGTATCCATTAATGAAGTAATAATTCAATCTATTTGGAAAATCTCCGTTATTCCTGGTCTTGATTTACCTTTACATTTTCTACACATGGCTTTTGTTTCCTCTGTGCTGGATTGAAAATGGCCAGAACTTCTTTGCTATTCCTTTCATTGAGAGGCAGAGCTCCTTCCTTGTCTGGACTGGATTTGGTAAGCTTAACCAATAAAATACAATGGAAATGACATTGTAGGACTTCCGTGGCTAGCTCAATAGAAGCGTTGCAGCTTCTACCCAGGTCCCTTGGAAGAATGCTTGCTGCAGGTCAAGTCGGCTATCATGTCAGAAGTCTATCATTTGGCCACCAGTAATGAGGAAGCCGATGTGGCGAGGCTGCTTGGAAAGAGAGAAAAGCCCAGAGACAAAGAAGCCCAGTCAGCCATCAGCTTTTACATCCATTCTAGCCCAAGTACTAGACACATGAGTGAGGAGGCTCTTTGAATATTGCAGTCCCAGCAATGATATGGAGAACTGTAGAACCCAGATGGAAGCTGAACCAGGTCCAAAACATGTAATCGAGTTCAACGATCCCAGCCATATCCAGCAATTTGAGCTACTTCACCCGAGTCCCAATCATCATGGTGTGAAGACAAGCTATCCCCACTGAGCCCTGACCAAACTTCTGAACCGTAAATTAGTGAGCACAATAAAATGGTTGTTTTGTGCCATTAAGTATTGAAGTGGCTTGTTATTCAGCAATAGACTGCCAGAGAATTATTTGATTCCAAAACTAATAATCTACCTTAACAGAAACCTAAAAGGTGGCATCAGCTTTGGGACCAGGTAGAAAATATAGGTATGAAGATGGGGAGAATTATGACAACGTGCATGAGAAGCAGCAGCTCTGTGCAATACACTTCCTTCAAAAGCATAATACTTGGCCCGGCCGGTGTGGCTCACTGGTTGAGCATCGACCCATGCACCAAGAGGTCGCCAGTTTGATTCCTGGTCGGGGCACATGCCCAGGTTGTGGGCCAAATCTCCAGTGGGGGGCATGCAAGAGGTGGCCAATTGATGTTCTCTCCCATCGATGTTTCCATCTCTCTCTACCTCTCCCTTTCTCTCTCTCTAAAATCAATAAATAAAAATTTTTAAATAGAAAAAAAACAAAAGCACAATACTTGTTTTTTTTAAATCTCATGGACATTTATTTATGGCTGACTTAACATGGAATGACACAGGAAAATGAATTCTGGAAAATGTTATTTCAACTTAGCTAAACATAAAATCCATTCCTTTTATGGAAATCTTATTGCACCTGTTCTTGCTTTTACTATAGGAGCTATTGTTTGCAATATGCTTGTTGAACACTGTCTCCAGTCCTCAGAAGACTTTGAAATCTTTACAGGCCTGGACTTTTTGTCTTATTCATTTAAATATCCTTGGCATTTACAAAGTTTCTGACATTTTCCAAGAACTTAATATATATTTGATGAAAAAATGAATTCCCATAGACACTGAAAATGTAAAGACTTGATAGAGTTTTTTGGTGACTTTTGTGGAATCACTACATTCTCTTTTAAAATGCCTAAAGTTTCAACAATAGAATATAATCTCTGACCTAAAGAAATATAATAACTTCAGCATTAAACATAATGGAATATAATTAAAATTTTATACTATAATTCTATATTATTTACTTGGGTTTTTCTACAAATCATCCTATACACTTTGATTACTCAAATATAATCAGTTAGTCATCTAATTCTTTTAATAGTCTTGAAGATTGATTTGCCAACTCTTACAAAATTTCTCCCATATTCTTTACATTACTGGTTACAGTTTGGGGTTCTCAGCAACTGTAATTTTTACTCTTTATATTTTTTAAAGCTTTGCAGAAAACACCACAAATCATCATGTTAAAAAACATATATCACATTTGTTCATTTGTTGCTTTTAGTTTTACCTCTAACATATGAGTGAGATCATATGGTTCCAACCCTTTTCTGTCTGACTTATTGCACTTAGCATGATATTCTCAAGGTCCATTCATGTTGTCCCAAATGGCAGCATTTCATCTTTTCTTATGGCTGGGTAGTACTCTATTGTATACATGTACCACATCTTCTTTATCCAATCATCTATCAAAGGACAATTCTGTTGTTTCTATATCTTGACCATCATGAAGAATGCTGCAATGAACATAGGGGTGCAACTATCTTTGCAAATAAATGTTTTTAAATTTTCCAGATAGATACCAAGAAGAGGGGTTGCTGGGTCATATGGTAACACTATTCTTAATTTTTTGAGGCCTCTCCATACTGTTTTCCATAGTGGCTGTACCAGTTTACATGCCCACCAATAAGAAAAACACACAAAACTCATAGACACAGACAACAGTATGGTGGTTACCAGAGGGAAGGAGGGTGGGGTTAGTAAAGGAGAAAGTGGGTCAAATATATGCTGACAGAAAATGATTTGACTTTGGTTGGTGGGCATACAATGCGACATGCAGATTGTATATCATAGAGATGTACACTTGAAACCTATATAATTCTTTTTTTTTATCCTTACTTGAGGACATATTCATTGATTTTTAGAGAGAGGGGAATGGAGAGAGAGAGAGAACAATGTGAGAGAGAAACATTGATGGGTTGCCTTCCATATGTCCCCCAACAGGGGATTGAACCAGCAACCTAGGTATGTGACCTGACCAGGAATCAAACCCACAATCTTTCAATGCACAAGAAGATGTTCCAATCAACTGAGTCACTCCGGCCAGGGTGAAACCTATATAATCTTATTAACCAATGTCATCCCAATAAATTTAATAAAAAGAAAAAGCTTATCTCATATCTCCTTTTGTCAAATATGAACCCTGCCTATCAAGGAATGTGACCAGTATATAACAACACATATATTTATTTTAGTCTTTAGTTTCTTCTGATTTTATATTTTATGTAAATAGAAATATTCAATTTGTAATATCTGAGCTATATATAGTATATACACTTGTTATATGTATATATATGTATATATTAAAATGTGTTAGTGGACTTTAATTGTGGGGTTGGGGGTTGGAAGATGGACGTTTTGTAACCTTGTGTTAATGTACTCTCAACCTTGTGTTAATGCATTCTCAGCAACCTGGCCAGCCTAGGTGCATTAAATGCTTTTTTTGCATGTAAATAGGGGTTTGTTATCTTTTGGCTTCAAAGTCTCTTTCCATAGTAAAAAGCAAGAGACAAATCTAGGCTGTATGGTTTGCAGAGACGCCATCTCAAGGAAATAATTTACATAAATCCACTTGTAACTTGGGGGAACCAATCTGTAAATAAATGGGACTGCATCCAAAGATCTGGAGCATTTGCTCCCTTGCAAAGCTCCCTCTCACTCCAAGCAGCGTGTGCTTATAGTTCATTGCATCACACCTATCCCGGCAGGCCTGGAGATGGCACTAATGACATAATGTGTCTGTGTTTGTGTAATGTGTACCTACAGGGAAAAGACCATTAATTCAGCTTAGAATTGTATGGTCCATATAAAAACCAAACGTTCACATTTATAACTTTAGTAATTAATTAGGTAAAGTTAGCAATTTTATAGCAAATACACTAATGTTTATCTAACAATTCTAGAACTATACTTTTATGTATATAAATAAACTAATCACAGATACCACTCTGTTGAATAATCTAATCTACATTATTACTGAATCGTTTTGCTATAATAATAATTTGTGAATAATGTAATAGTTACAAATAAATGTAGTTCTAACTTAAGCTCAAAATACCATCTAACTATTCCTATAAGTTTTGACACGCTTTTTAGACACTTTCTTCCTCTCTGGAATGCAAACTAAAACAAAGGGAATCAGCGAATGAATGACTCAATGCTTAGGACACTCATTACAATTTGAAGGATAAAATACCTTCTCACTACATTGAAACATTTCCCTTAGACTGTGCTGGCATATCTAGTGACAGGGAAACGCTATCACTACTCTCACTCCACCTACTCTGTTTTTGGGCAGCAACAACTGTTAAAATTTTTTTTCTTTAAATTAATTTTTCCTTCTTTTCTTTCTACCACTAGCATACAAAATATATCTAAACTGTCACAGAACAGCTCTGAAATTATTCCAGGACAGCTATTCTGGATCCCAAAATATTACATATAGCAAGAAATTCTATTTTTATTAAGTCTATCAAAAAACATATGCTAGGTATTTGAGATACGATCTTTAACTGGGAAGACCTGGGACTGTGCTCATGAAGTTACATCTAGTAGATGAGACAGACCATAAATAAACAAGTAACCTAACTTTTGGTTTAAGCTTTGATATCCTGATGTCACTTCTCTGAATATATGCAACTTCCACTATATTTCTTTCCACTTGTTATTCCCAAACCGATGTAATATTGTTACTAAACTCAAGGGAGTTCTATTCAAGAAGGAGATGTGGTTGTTCTTAGATAGTTTTATTTACTTGCAACAAATAAAGGAGACAGGGAATTCCCATCCAAAGCTGTCTCCCAGAAGGGAGGCTTAGCCATTGCTTATATACACTATTTGGTTAATTACATGTTGATTTCCTCTTTACAGTTGGCTCCACTTATCAGGTTACCATTCGCGTTAGGCTCATCTGGTTGAAGCTGCATCTGAAAAATACTGTGCTACATTTTAACATATTTGGTAGGAACCAAATATCTAACAATATGCCAAATATGATCTGATTAGTAATTTTTCAACCTTTTTTTGCCTCAGTTTCCTTAATGATAGATGGAATAATCAGAGTACTTACATCCTTAATTTTGAGTTTTAAATAAAATGACAGATATAAAGAACTTAGTATAATGCTTGTCACTTATAAGGTACTCCATATATGTTAGCAATTATTATTGCTCACAAGGAAACCATAACTATTATTCTTCTTTTTCCTAAATGCAGCCTAAATGACATTGACTTTTGTGGTGAACACACTGTGCTACTACTGGGACTTTCCACTTGTCCCGCTTCTTAGTTGTGGCTGAATCAGCATGTAAATTTTAGATGTTTTATTCTTCAAATAGAATTTTCATTTATTTAAAATATCTACATAGGGAAAGCCCACTATTCCAGATACTGTCTATATCTCCAGATTCTAATTATGTGGCTCCATATATTTCCGTTTTACTCATTTTGTATATTTTGCATTTAATGAATAGGACTACTATTCTGAACATTGGATGGTGACTCAGCTTGAAGGCAAATACTGTGGAAGGAATTGATTTTTAATGTTTAACAGACTATATTTTATATATAATAATGAGAGGCTAAAATTCCAAAGTTTTCTTTGTAAGCACAAGCATATTGCAGGTTCTTCTTAAGTCTTAGCTCAATTAGTTAGAAATGCTGCTCGAAGTGCCTTGTGTGGCTCTGTGAGTAATGGCTAAAATGAGATTTTCTATACAAATACAGACTTTCAAATAAACAAAATCACCAATTTACAGACCAGAGGGATAACTTCTAAGTAATTATAATCATAATTGTACCCATAACAATAATACTACTATTTATACGATCAGCTAATTGAGACTTACCATAGTGATTACAAAAAGAAAAGAAAAGGTAGACTTAAACAAAGCAGCAGATGCCTCTGTTACAGCTGCCAAGAGACACAAGCCCTTTCCATGTATGCGATCTGAAATCTATTGTCAAACTTTTTCTGCTGAAAGCTATCCACACCCACCAGACGTGCCTTTAAGGGAGAAGTGCCATCTCTTTTACATAAATGATACAATGCCCAGAACAAGTCATTTGTGGGATAATGGCAACACTTCTGATATCCCTGGAAATGGTATCAAATAAGCCTTAAACAGATTTATTTTCCTTGTAAATGTGTGCTTGTCTGGCACCCACTCACACACTGATATTTGTTTAAAGTGTTGTTATACCTTATTATGCTCTCCTGAAGTACTCCACAGGCATTTAATACCATCTGCAGGGAGCAGACAAGACTAGAACCACCGTTATTTCACACATTTTTGAATAGCTGTCCACTTAGACCCCTAGGACAGTGTCTCCTTGGTGCTACATTGTTAGCGCTTGGTTATGCTCAAGCCAGTTATAATTACAGCCATTAATTCAACATCCACTCCAAGCCCTTTATTTATCTGAATTTATTATTCCTTTAAAAGTATTCATTGCAGGTTTTCTGAATGGCTTATCAATTGTGACAGGAAAAAAGAGAATATTATCTCGGGGCTTTCAGCTATTCTTAAACAACTTGTTCAGTTGTTTCTAAGGCAAGAGCTTTTCTACAATGTTTATTGCCGTTAGAAGCAGCTCTAGATTACTGACGCCTAAGAGCCTAAGAGGGACACCAGTTTCCTGGGCAAACCATGGGCCAGCATGTTGGTGGCATGCTTTTTGTTGGTGGTGGTGGTGGTGTTGATCCTCACTGAAGGATATTTTTTCCATTGATTTTTTTTTTTTTTTTTTTTTTAGAGAGAGCAGAAGGGAGAGAGGGTGGGAGGAGAGAGAGATTGACTGGTTGCCTCCTGCACACACCTTGACTGGGGCCGGGAATCGAACCTGCAACCCAGGTACTTGCCTTTGACTGGGAATCGAACCCGTGATCCTTCAGTGTGCAGGCACATGCTCTAACCACTGAGCAACACCAGTCAGGACAGTGGTATGTTCTTTGGATTCCTGGTCTCTGTAGCCCCTCAGCGGAGGTAACTTAACCCCTGAAGACTCAGCAGTGCTGTGCGTGTGCGTATGTGGCAGGGGGATGTCCAAGGCTTATAGCTCATGCATACTTTATTCATGATGCTGATAGCATTTGACACCTCCTCTCTGACCCTCAGCAGTGACTCAGTTCCACCCCCATCATTTGTTTTTTAATGTTTAAGAGACTTGCTGGATGCAGCTGACTTCCAGCTGGTCTCCTGGCCTCCGATATGGGCTAATAAGCAATGAGGACATTCAAGGAGAGCCCAGCAGGAATACTGCCTCGAGGTAGGAAAACGAGTCTGATCAAGGCGCTTGGTTAAAGGGCAGAGGGCACCTAAAGAAGAGGGCCAATGGCAACAACACTGGAGAAACCAAATTCGTTTTTAATCTTCACCTGAAGATATGTTTTCATTGACTTTTTTACAGAGAGAGAAAAGGAGAGAGAGAGAGGGACATCGATGGATGTGTAAGAGAAACTTCGATCAGGTGCCTCCAGTATATGCGGGACAGGGGATTGAACGGCAACCCAGGTATATGCCCTGACTGGGAATCGAACCAGCAACCTTCCCGGGTCCAGGGCGATGCTCTAACCAACTGAGCCACCCGGCTAGGGCGAAACCAAATGTGTTGTCAGATTTAAACAGAAATGTGATGCAGTTTATGAGCAGCTTATTTAAGAACATGCAAAGTCAGAGTGCACAAATTTTTACTACCTTAATTCATTTTTACCAGAAGCTGACTGTGAGAGCCGCCTGCTGAAGGATGCTGATTGCATTCGGAGAGGATAATGATATATGTATTTCATTTTGAATGCCAGGACAGCATCCCACATTGTCTTAGTTCAGACAGCAATAACAAAATACAGTAGACTGGGTTGGCTTATAAACGTCAGAAATCTATTCTCAGAGTTCTGAAGGCTGGAAGGCCCAGGGTGGCAGCAGGTCTGGTGAGGGTCTTCTGGGCTGCAGACTTTCCTTGTTTCCTCACATGGCCTTAAAGGCTAGGGAGCTCAGGGGGTCTCCTTTACAAGAGCACAAATCCTATTCATGAGGGCTTCACTCTCATGACTTAATCACCTCCCAAAGGCTCACGTACTAATACCATGGTATTGGGTACTAGGATTTCAACAAATGAATTTTGACGGGGCACAAACATTTGGACCATAGCACACATATATAGCATGCATTTAAGAAGTGATTTCTTGCCCTGGCTGGTTTGGCTCAGTGGTTAGAGTGTCAGTCTGCAGACCAAGGAGTCACGGGTTCGATTCCAGTCAAGGGCACATACTTTGGTTGCAGTTCGGTCCTCAGCCCGGGCCCTGGTTAAGGTCCTGCCGGGGGTGCAACCAACTGACACATGGATGTTTCTCTCTCTCCCTCCCTCCCACTCTATCTGAAGATAAATGGAAAAAATCCTTGGGTGAGGATTAAAAAAAAAAGAAAGAAATTATTTTTCAGTGATAACCATGAGGAAACAAACAAATAAGTAAACAAATGAGTTTCTGACTTCCTCTCTTTATTCATTTGCAAAAATGAAAAGGTCAAAGTAAGAAATTTTTGAAACCCTTAAATTTTAATGATTCATAATTTTATGATTCACAGGAAAAATAGCAAATACTGATTTAATAATGTTTAAATCAAAATTATTCCTTCTTTCTCTAGATAGTTCTGTTTTCTATTTTGGCTAGCATTAGATTTTTTTTTTTTTTTACATTCTAGTTTTCTAGGCCTTCTGATTGCATTCCAAGTCTCCAGGTTTAAGGAAATAAGGAATAGAAACCGGTGTCTTCTTTAATTATGTTGATTCAGGAAAACAAATGAGCAGAAAGGGGACAAGTTATTCATTGGGCACTGGAATGATTTGAGATGTATTTCAGCTACAGTTCAAGATTTTATTGGTTAATAAAAAAGAGAGCTCGGATTCCATCTAGAGCTATTCCAAATTAAAGTGCTGGTAGTTACTTCACACCTGAAAAGGTAAAGGAGAGAAAACATAGAAAGTATGTATAGTTCTTGAATCTCTACTTGATTTTCTTCTTCCCAACTCTATACTCATCAAACCTACAGGGTGAAGAGGAAGGTATGTACATGAAAATACTGGAACTTCGGCAATCCATGTGCTTTATGACTTCCAAGACTCTGAAACTCCAGTTATCAACAGTTGATGATGAAGCATTCTATTTTTAATCTCCTTATAGTTTATAGTAGATATCAACTTGATTGAGCTCAGATGCATTGAAACTGTTGGTTGGACAGCTATGCTGCAGTCATGGGAAATTCAGCACGGGCTGCTGTGGGGGC
The DNA here is from genome assembly GCA_030848825.1 of Tadarida brasiliensis. Classification (NCBI taxonomy): domain Eukaryota; kingdom Metazoa; phylum Chordata; class Mammalia; order Chiroptera; family Molossidae; genus Tadarida; species Tadarida brasiliensis. Next base: position 85,964,296 of record CM061260.1, on the reverse strand, counting down.
GGGGGGTAAGGAACGGTGTTCTGTGAATTCTGACTGCTCTGTGCACATTTTCCCTGACTACATACAGTGAAATTTTCAGTAATATTTTCAACCATAACAAGAAGCAGACACAGAAAAACTTATTTTTAAATGACCTGGAGAGGATTATAAGCCTAAAATATTAATTACCACTCCAATACTATTGTTAAAAAAGATAATTTTTAAGAAGACAGTTAAATTCACATAATGCTATTAATATTAGCTGCGAATAAAACCTTCCTCTGTAATGAGTAAAGGGAAATTTCTCATGTAAAGTATTACCTGAAATTGGAATTTGCTAGCTAACTATTAAATGCAGGGTGTATTTGTTTTGTTTTTCTTTGAGGCATCATTATGTTTAAGAGACATACGTTGATAATATAGACTTTTAATAAAGTAATAAGGAATTTCATGAGGCCAACTAAACTACTCATGAATAGTAATTTATATTTATTAATTTAAAAAGTTTTCATTAGAGTTTACATTCAATATTATTTGTATAAAAGTGATTTCTTATGAAAGCGATTCCCTGTTCCTAGTTTCAAACTGGATAGTAGTTTATGAGAAACTTTATAGAATATATAACTTCAGATTCTGAAAAGAAAAACACACAGTAAAGGACTTATTTGATAATCTATCTTCTGCTGAAGAGCAGATTTTAAAATGTGTATTTATGTTTCTAATTATAATGGAATACCTACGCAAATCACGAGTAAATATTTTATGTATTATCGCATTTCTTTATTACTAAACACTGGAAGAAAAATCTAATTTCAGCTGTTCTTATTCATTTATGCTTAAGCCATCAAATTTTTATGTTTTCAAATGGTTTTAATGCACAAAAAAGCTATAATGATATCTTTAATGCTGTTTTCATTTCTGCACTATAGAGATCATATTTTCTTGATGTCTCATGAGTCTTATTTAATAAAAAAACAAAAAGAAAATAGAAATGAACAGGAAGTGCTTTTACTTGATTTGAGCTATTTCTATGTGATGTTATTAAAATCATTTTAAAATGAAACAGTCCATGTAAAATACAACTAGATTTTGCATCTATGTAATGACAAAGAGATGGTCAATATTATTGAAGGTTTTGTGTGTACTATATAAAATTCATTTGTGACTGGAAAAATATGGTAATTTTAAGCTTCCCCCAAAATCCATTTTTTAAAATTCATTTTGCTTTGACCACTCACAATTCTACCATTTCCCTCAATTTTCTGAAACCATGCTATATTAGCAAAATGAACTCAATTATGACTTCCTTGCTAATAGCTATACAGATAATACTAAACTGACTTATATAAAAAGTGTGAATGGGTTACTATCAGTATCAGGGTCCAGTGGTTTCTTGAAAGGGTATAACGTGAGATATTTTGGAAATGAACTGCCCATGGCCGTTCTGATGTGACCCAGGAAATGATGAGCCCCGAGGGTCAGACAGGTGTGGGATTCTGGTGAGGAACCACAGCTCTGTCGGGTTTTGCACTACAGTAATCTAGGGACCAGCTACTTGCAGTGATAACATAATAAATAAATAAAAACAATAAAACCACATTTTTTCATTTCTGCTACTTTAAGAACTGAACTACAAATCTCATATCCTTGTGTCCATCAATAGTTTGACCAAATTGTTCAACTTAGCAGTCTAACATGGAGTCAGGATAAATTGATGAAATCTTGGAAACATTCAGTGCATTCCTTTATTCATTCATCATTCAGTCATTCATTCAACAAGTGCTCTTTGAGGCCCACTGTGGCATGGCAGTAACTGTTCTGGGCACTGAGGGGAGAGCAGGAACAAACCAGCACCGAGTCCTGTCCTCACGAAGCTTTCATTCCAGTTGGAAGAAACACAGAGTGAACAGGTAATAAACATACTGTATACTACATGGTGAAAATTATTATGAATAAAAACAAGCATGAATAAATAGTGAGCAGCTACAGAGAGGGTCATCGGGGAAGCGTCTCTCATAACATGGTCCATACCTACAAACCATGTCGATAACTGGGGAAACACTGTGTGAAGAAGAGGGAAGAGGAGGGGCAGTGGCCCCAAGGAGGGGTCATGTTGACAGCAGGAAAGTCAGTGTGGCTGGAGCAGAGGGCCAACAGAGATGAGTGATAGCATCTGAGGCCTGAGAGCTGTCACTCTGAGCCGTCCACACTGCATGCACCAACTCTGTAGGGAACATGGACGTATGATCTGTTTTCTACTCTTAAAGAGTTTTAATTCTGCAAGGGGCCTTAAAATAATTTACATAGAGAACAACATAATGTTTAACATAGCTAAATTATTAATTATGTAGCGCAGATTTTATAATAGCAGTTAATTATTCTAAAATTAGTTTAAAAACTTATAACTTTGCAAGAACTATTATAATTAATTACCTTCAAACTGCTCCTTGTAATACTTCAAACAACCTACAGAATGATTTGAAATGCACAGCTTTAGTTTTCAAAAATAGACCTAATTATATTCTGTAAAATAAAGAATGGCAAATTTAACATATGTGAGACACACATTTCTCAGATGTTTATTATGTCCTTGTTTATGGGTATTTGAAATAAAAAGAATGATCACCAGAAGTCAATATGGGTTCAATTACAACACACTATGTTAGCCTTAAATTTTCTTTCAGGATTGTTATTCTGGTAGAATATAGAAATATGCTAGGCACTGACATTCATCAATGGTATTTGAATGTAGATGGTATAAGTTATGTATTAATGTCTCATGGAATATATTGGGCATAAAGGAGAAATATGAATGTGATTATTATGCTATTTTGTGGATCAGCAACTGGTTGAACAGATTCATTGTTGTCTGTCTACTGACTTATATGGCTCTTGTCTTATTATTGCAATTAATTTTTGAGCATTAACCACATGCCTTGTTCTTATGCACTGGGAACACACTGATGAACAGACAGGCATATTTCTTGCTTGCATGTAATTTACAGTCACCAGATAAGACATCCTATTTCAAATGTGTCATATGTTTACAAAGTAAGTATCCACTGGACCATACAACTGAAAGTACTTCTTTAGACTAGGGTTTAGGCATAGGAAACATTTGCATGAGGCAATGATGTTTTAAGGTGTGTCTAGAAGCCCTGGCTGGTTTGGCTTAGTGGTTACAATATCGGCCCGCAGACCAAAAGGGCACGGGTTCAATTCCCTGCCAAGGGCTCGTACCTGGGTTGCAGGTTTGATCCCCGGCTCTGGTCAGGGTCATGCAAGAAGCAACTAATTGATGTGTGTCTCACATTGATGTTCCTCTCTCCTTCCCCCTTCCACTCTATCTAAAATAAATTAATGAAAAAATATCCTTGGGTGAGGATTAACAAAAAATAAAATAAAAATAAGGTGTATCTAGAAGATGCTTCGTTTTAGCCAAGTGAATAAGGAGATGACCAATAATGGAGAGTGTTCAAGGTAAAGAGAACAGTGAATATGAAGCTATTCTGATGCCAAGATCATTATGTCAGAAAATTTAAGAAGTAGAAATGGAACATAAAGAGCAAAGAATGGTTTGAAAAGAGACTGGAGATATACGCAGGGGTCAGATGATATACGGTTTTTGCTGAGTATATTGATATATTGAATTTCATTCAAATTGCAATGGGAAGGCATTAAAATGCATTTCATAATAAATTAAAAGAAAGCTGTGAGAAACAGAGAATATGTTTATTGTCTCTTAGGGGTTGAATTGTGTCCCTCCCCAACTCATATGTTGAAGTCTTGACCCTTCGTACCTCACCGTGTGCCTTTATTTGGAAGTAGAATTGTAGCAGATGTAATTCACTAAGATGAGTTTGTACTGCAGTAGGGTTGGCTCTTTATCCAACATGACTGGTGTCTTTATAAAAAGGGAACATTTGGACACAGACACACAGAGGGGACCACCATGTGAATCTGAAGGCAGAGATCAGAGTGGTGCAGCAGAAATCAAAGTTGCCAGAAAACCACCAGAATCGAGGAGGGAGGCATGGGACGCATTTCTCCCTCACAGACCTCCCAGGGAACCAACCCCGCTGACACCTTGATCTGGAACTTCTTGCCTCCAAAACTGTGAGATACTAAGTTTCTCTTTAAGACCTCCAGTTGTGATACTTTGTTACAGTGGCCCTAACACAACATCGGAATCAGAATTCACAATAATCACAAAAGCTGTAGCAACGGACTGATCTAAGAAAGATAAAATTATGTAGGGTTAAGGGTACAATCCTTCCCTGATTCAAAACTTTCATTGTACAAATAACTGATGGCAGAGACTATTCAGCAGTTGCATGAGATTTAAAAAGACATGTATTTAGTGCAATTTAGTGTGTGGCTCAGTCAATTCCATTTAAAAATGCATCTAATGTATGATACTTAGTGTATCTTGAAATATGTGTCAGTCTGCTTTTCTTCCAATACTTCCTTGTTGCTCGTCGATTTTCTACCCTTTAGGCACGTGTACAGTGCACTGAGAATTAGTTTTGCCATACTGAAATTACAGAGATAAAGAAAAATAATTTCTCTTTTAAACAATTCAAAATATGCGCTGTAATGTCATATTAGGAATAATCGTTTCAAAACAGAAACATTTTTATTTGCAATAACCAGAGGTTTTGTATATTTTGATGTTTGTTTGCTTCTTTTTTGAGAGAAGGATAGCAGAAAAGGTGCCCAAAGAAAGGAAAAAAGACGTAGTCTTGTATTTTTGTGATTGTTAGTGATCTTGTGATCAAATTACTTTTCAAAGAATCTCTGCTTTATACCCTTAGAACTTTTTATTTTTCTAGTTTCTTAAGGTAGAAGTTTAGATAATTGATTAGATAACTTTCTTCTCTAATAAAAGCATTTAATGATATCTATTTCCTTGTAAGCACTACTTTTGCTGTTTCTCCCAAATTTTAATGTGTTAGGTTCTTATTTTCATTGGGTTCAACATGCTCCCTAATTTTATTTCAGATTGTCTCTCTGTAACTTGAATTATTTAGAAGGGCATTATTTAGATGACAAATATTTGGAAGATTTTTCATATATTCTCCTATTATTGTTTTCCAGGCATGTTTTACTGTAGTCAGAAATATTGTATGATAATAATTCTTTTCATGTTATTTAGAATATTTTTTATGGCCAAGGATTCCAACAGTGAGTATTATATGCACTGGAAAGAAATGTGTATTTAACTCTTGTTAAGTCATCTAAGTCAAGTATACACTAGGTCAAGTTGTTTGGTAGTACTGGTCAAATGTTTTATATACTTTCTAATTTCCTATCTACATAATCAGTATTGAGAGAGGAATGGTAAAGTCTCCAATTCTGCTTTATGACCATGTCTATTTCTTCTTTAAGTTCTATAAATTATTACTTCAAGTATTTTGAAGTTGTAACTAAGTGCATACACTTAGAATTGTCCTGTCCTCTTAGTTAATAATGGCAGCATTATAACGTCATAATGCCTTTCTTTATTCATGATAGCATTCATTGTTCTGTAGTCTACTTTGTCTGATATTAATTTAGCCACTACAGCTTTCATTTGATCAGTGTTTTTATGATATATCTTTTTTCCATCCATTTTGTTTTTTTTTTTTTTTTTTTTTGGTTTTGTTAACTGAACTTTTTATTTGAGATAACTGTAGTTTCACATGTAGCTATAGGAAATAATACTGAGATCACCTGTGTCCCCTTTACACAGTTTCCCCCAGTAGAAACGTCTTGCAAAACGGTAGTACACTATCACAACCAGGATACTGACGCTGATACAGTTCTGTCAAGAGATAGAACGTTTCCATGTCCACACGTGGCCCTTTTGTAGCTGCATCTACTTCCCTTCTGCAACCTTCCTTGATTAACTTTTGGCAACCACTGTGTTCTCCATTTGCATAATTTTGTCATTTCAAAGATGTCATATTAATGGAATCATACAGTATGCAACATTATGAGATTGGCTTTTGTTTTTCACTCAGCATAATTCTCTGGAAATTCATCTAGGTCACTGATTTTCAGCCCGGGTTTCACGGCACACCAGTGTGCCACAAGAATTTTTATTTTTTATTTTTATTTTTTATTTTTTTTTTTTTTTATTAATTTATTTTTGTTACAGATGTTTCTCCTTTTTTCCCCATTGACACCCTCCTCCCCATCCCCCACCCCATCCCCAGCTTTGTTGTCCAGGTCCATCAGTTATGCATACATGCGTATAAGTTCTGTGGTTTATCTCTTCCCTCCCCCCCCACCCCCTCTTCTGAGGGTTGTCAGTCTGTACCCTACTTTCACATTTCTGGGTCTACCCTGTTCCCCAGACTGTTATGTTTATTATATTCCACAAATGAGTGAGATCATGTGATATTTTTCTTTCTCTGCTTGGTTTGTTTCGCTTAGGATAATACTCTCGAGGTCCCTCCATGTCGTCTCAAAGGATAAGAGATCTTTCTTTCTTACAGCTGCATAGTACTCCATTGTGTATATGTACCACAGCTTTTTTATCCATTCATCCACTGATGGGCACTTGGGCTGTTTCCAGATCTTAGCTATTGTGAATAGTGCTGCTATGAACATGGGAGTACATATATTCTTTCTGATTGGTGTTTCAGGTTTCTTAGGGTATATTCCTAGAAGTGGGATCACTGGGTCAAATGGCAGTTCAATTTTTAATTTTTTGAGGTAACACCATAGTGTTTTCCACAGTGGCTGCACCAGTCTGCATTCCCACCAGCAGTGTACTAGAGTCCCCTTTTCTCCACACCCTCGCCAACACTTGTTGTTTGACGATTTGTTGATGGCGGCCATTCTGACAGGTGTGAGGTGATACCTCATTGTTGTTTTAATTTGCATCTCTCTGATGATTAGTGATGTTGAGCATTTCTTCATATGTCTCTTAGCCATTTGTATGTCCTGTTTGGAGAGGTGTCTATTTAGTTCCTCTGCCCATTTTTTAATTGGGTTCTTTGTCTTCCTTTTGTTGAGTTGTATGAGCACTCTATATATTTTGGAGATTAACCCCTTATCTGATGTATCATTGGCAATTATGCTCTCCCATACAGTGGGTTCTCTTTCCGTTTTGATGGTTGTTTCTTTTGCTGTGCAGAAGCTTTTGAGTTTGATGTAGTCCCATGTGTTCATTTTTTCCTTTATTTCTGTTGCCTTAGGTGATGTATCAGTGAAGATTCTGCTGCGTATGATGTCTGAAATTTTGTTGCCTACATTTTCTTCTAGGATTTTTATGGATTCACGAGTCACATTTAAGTCTTTTACCCATTTTGAGTTTATTCTTGTGTATGGTGTAAGTTGATCGTCTAGTTTCATTTTTTTGCATGTAGCTGTCCAATTTTCCCAACACCATTTATTAAAGAGGCTGTCTTTGCTCCACTGTATGCTCTTGCCACCTTTGTCAAATATTAGTTGAGCATAATATCTTGGGTCAATTTCTGGATTCTCTGTTCTGTTCCACTGGTCTATATGCCTGTTCTTATGCCAATACCAGGCTGTTTTGATTATAGTAGCTCTGTAGTATAATCTGATATCTGGTATTGTGATCCCACCTACTTTGTCCTTCTTTTTCAAGATTGCTGTGGCTATTCGGGGTCTTTTTTGGTTCCATATGAACTTTTGGAGTATTTGTTCTAGTTCTGTGAAATATGTCGCTGGTATTTTGATTGGGATTGCATTGAATCTATAGATTGCTTTGGGTAATATGGACATTTTAATGATGTTAATTCTTCCAATCCATGAACAAGGTATGTGCTTCCACTTTTTTATATCTTCCTCTATTTCTTTTTTCAATGTCCTGTAGTTTTCTGCAAATAGATCCTTTACTTCTTTGGTTAAATTTATTCCTAGGTATCTTAATTTTTTTGCCGCGATGGTAAATGGGATTGTTTTTTTAGTTTCTCTTTCTGTGAGTTCATCATTGGTGTATAAGAATGCCGTCGATTTCTTGACGTTTATTTTGTATCCTGCTACTTTGCCAAATTCATTTATTAGGTCTAGTAGATTTTTGATGGAGTCTTTAGGGTTTTCTATGTATAATATCATGTCATCTGCGAATAATGACAGTTTCACTTCCTCCTTTCCAATTTGGATACCTTTTATTTTTTCTTCACGTCTGATTGCTGTGGCTAAGACTTCCAGTACTATGTTAAATAAGAGTGGTGAAAGTGGGCATCCCTGTCTTGTTCCTGTTCTTAAGGGAAATGTTTTTAGTTTTTGCCCATTGATTATGATGTTGGCTGTAGGTCTTTCATATATGGCCTTTATAATGTTGAGATATGATCCCTCTATTCCCAAATTGCTGAGTGTTTTTATCAGAAATGGGTGTTGAATTTTGTCGAATGCTTTTTCAGCGTCTATTGATATGATCATGTGGTTTTTATCTTTCATTTTGTTTATGTGGTGTATCACATTTATTGATTTGCGAATATTGAACCAGCCTTGCATCCCTGGGATGAATCCCACTTGGTCATGGTGAATAATTTTTTTGATGTATTGCTGGAGCCGATTTGCTAGTATTTTGTTCAGGATTTTGGCATCTATGTTCATCAGGGATATTGGCCTGTAGTTTTCTTTCTTTGTAGTGTCTTTTTCTGGTTTTGGAATTAGAATTATGCTGGCCTCATAAAATGAGTTTGGAAGTCTTCCTTCTTCTTGAATTTTTAGAAACAGTTTGAGAAGAATGGGTGTTAGTTCTTCTTTGAATGTTCGGTAAAACTCCCCTGTGAAGCCGTCTGGGCCTGGACTTTTGTTTGCTGGGAGAGTCTTGATTACATCTTCAATTTCCTTGGTTGCTATTGGTCTGTTCAAGTTTTCTATCTCTTCCCGGTCCAGTTTTGGGAGACTATATGTTTCTAGAAATTTGTCCATTTCGCTTAGATTGTCGAATTTGTTGCCATATAAATGTTCATAGTATTCATTAACGATCCTTTGTATTTCTGTGGTGTCAGTTGTTACTTCTCCTCTTTCGTTTCTGATTTTGTGTATTTGGGTTCTCTCTCTTTGTTTCTTGGTGAGTCTAGCTAAGGGTCCATCAATCTTGTTTATCTTTTCAAAAAACCAGCTCTTTGTTTCATTGATCCTTTGAATTGTTTTTTTGGTCTCCATGTTGTTTATTTCTGCTTTGATCTTTACTATTTCCTTCCTTCTACTTGCTCTGGGGTTTTCCTTTTGTTTGCTTTCTAGTTCTTTAAGTTGTGAGGTTAGATAGTCTATTAGAAATTTTTCTTGTTTCTTGAGGTAGGCCTGTAGTGCTATGAACTTCCCTCTCAGAATGCTTTCGCTGCATCCCACAGATTTTGTGTTGTTGTGTGTTCATTTTCATTCGTTTCCAGAAAGTTTTTAATTTCTTCCTTGATCTCCTTGGTAACCCATTCATTGTTTAATAACATGCTATTTAGCCTCCATGTATTCAAATGTCTTTGCATGTTCTTGTTGCAATTGATTTCTAGTTTCATGCCATTGTGATCTGAGAAGATGCTTGATATGATTTCAATCTTCTTGAATTTGTAGAGACTTCGTTTATGTCCTAACATGTGGTCTATCTTTGAGAATGTCCCATGTGCACTTGAGAAGAAAGTGAATTCTGTAGTTTTGGGGTGTAATTCTCTGTAAATATCGATTAAATCCATTTGGTCAAGTGCTTCATTTAGAGTCTGTGTTTCCTTGTTAATTTTTTGTCTAGAGGATCTATCCAGTGATGTCAGCGGGGTGTTGAAGTCCCCTGCTATGATTGTATTGCTGTCGATTTCTCCTTTGAAGTTTTCCAGAAGATTTTTAATGTATTTTGGTCCTCCTGTATTGGGTGCATATATGTTTACCAAGGTTATCTCTTCCTGTTGGATAGATCCTTTCAATATTATGTAGTGGCCTTCTTTGTCTCTAGTTATGGCCTTCATTTTAAAATCTATTTTATCAGATATGAGTATTGCTACCCCAGCTTTTTTTTCCTTTCTGTTTGCTTGGAAGATTTTTTTCCATCCCTTCACTTTCAGCCTATGTGAGTCTTTTGTTGTGAGGTGGGTCTCTTGTAAGCAACATATATATGGGTCATGCTTTCTTATCCAATCCGCTACTCTGTGTCTTTTGATCGGGGCGTTCCGTCCATTTACATTTAAGGTGATTACCGATATGTACTTACTTATTGCCATTTTTGTTTAGTGTGTTTCTATTTTCCTTTCTATTTCTTCTACTAATTACAGCAGTCCTTTTAAGATTTCTTGCAGTGCTGGTTTGGTGCTAATGTATTCCCTTAGCCTTTTTTTGTCTGGGAAGCTCTTTATTTGACCTTCTATTTTGAATGATAGCCTTGCTGGGTAGAGTAGTCTTGGGTTCAGATCCTTGTTTTTCATGACCTTGATTATTTCATGCCATTCCCTTCTGGCCTGTAGTGTTTCTATGGAGAAGTCAGCTGATAACCTTATGGGGGATCCTTTGTAGGTAACCTGTTGCTTAGCTCTTGCTGCCTTGAGGATTCTCTCTTTGTCTTTAATTTTTGGCATTTTAATTACTATGTGTCTTGGTGTGGGCCTGTTTGGGTTCTTCTTACTTGGGACTCTCTGTGCTTCTTGAACTTGAAAGCCTTCTTCCTTCACCAAATTAGGGAAATTTTCTGTCACTATTTCTTCAAATATATTCTCTAACCCTTTCTCATTTTCTTCTTCTTCGGCGACTCCTATGATGCGAATATTATTACGTTTCCAGTTGTCCCACAGTTCTCTTAAGCTGTCTTCCTGTTTTTTCATTGTTTTTTCCTTTTGGTTTTCTGATTGGTTGATTTTTTCTACCCTGTCTTCTAATTCACTGATCCGGTCCTCAGCTTCTTCTACTCTGCTTTTTAGCCCTTCCATTGTGTTCTTCATTTCTGCTATGTCATTCTTCATTTCCAATTGATTTATTTTCAATATTTCTATGTCTTTGCTCATGGTGTTGATGTCCTTACATATGCTGTTGAGCTTCCTCAAGATCATGGCTCTGAATTCTAGCTCTGTTAACTTGCTTAACTCCATTTCATTTATCTCATCTTCATTGGAGGTCTCTTGTTCTTTCGTTTGGTATCTGTTTCGTTGTTTTACCATTTTGGCTAGCTCAGTGGTTTTTGGAGCCTGCCAAATTTTCCCTGTGGATGTTGGTGTTCTGCTGTTTGTGGCTCCCTGTACTGGGTTTGGATGAGCGTGAGAGGACCCACGTTATACGCCACTGTCGAGTCTTACTTTTCTGGGTAGAGTTGCAAGCCCAGAAAAGGTTCAGTTATCCTCTAGCTTTTTGCCTAGAGGCTATTAGTCCTGGTTACTTAAAGAGCCTTGGGTTCTCAGTTGAATGAAAACCTCCCTCAGGTGTTCAGCGTGAGAGGATTTCCCGAGGGTGGGGCAGATGCTGGTAGTTAATGAGCCTTGATTTGCATTTCAATGGCCCAACTGGGTGTGGCTGAATCTCCGAGGGAGGGGCTGCCGCCTCTCCCCAGAGCCCTGGGATGGAGTAAGTTGACCAGGCCACAGTCCCGCGTGGCTGAAACTCAGCAAAAGCTCTGAGCACCCTCCAAATCCCGAGTGTCCCCACACAGTTCCAGTCCAGTCCGCCCTCCCTCCGCCGGAGTCCGAGGTGAGTGGCTGTGGCTGTTTTAGCGCTCTGTCCTGGCTCTGCGCTGTGGAGCCGGCTCGGGCTTCAACCCCAAGGGCAGGCACTGCTCACGGCTAAGGCCGCTGCTGTCTGTGGGCTCCCAGCCCCCCTCTCGCGCCTCCGCAATCCTACCAGGATCAAGTTAGTGTCCCTGGTTGTATGGTCCTCGCGAGCTGCTTTTCCGTTGCTTTTTCCCGACGATTTTTCCATCCATTTTGTTTTGAACCCATGATACATTTTAATACTTTATATTGATAATTATATATCTTACACTTATACATCTTAATGTACTATATGTCATATGTATAATAAATTAATATTTATATTTATTTTAATAGTAGTATTCTTCCAGACAGCATTTAATTGATTTAATTGAAGTTTTGTTATTTTATCCAGTTTCACAAACTTTTTCTTATAATTGGACTGTTTAGATCATTTACTTCAAATTCATGATCTATATGATAGTGTTTAAATCTATAACCTTACTGCATTTTGTATTTGTCTTATCTTTTTATGTTCCTTTTTAAAAATCTTTTTCTGCTTTCTTTTGGATTAATTGATTTTTTATTTTTTTATGATTCCATCTTATCTTCAGTCATCACTTCTTAGATAACTCATTCTTTTATTTTTAAATGGTTGTACTAGCTAATGTGTTTTAAACTTTGGCATGGAATCACCTAGAGGGCTTTTAAAAATAGAAATCTCAGAGTTTCTGACCCATTAGAATATGTGTGTGTGTGTGTGTGTGTGTGTGTGTGTGTGTGTGTGTTTGTCATATATATGCAGTGTCAGAGTTCCTAATATACTATACTGATACATCTGTTCTATTTATAAGGCAAAGAGATGCTTAACTTTTAAAATCATTCATTTATTTATTTACTCTTAATTGCCTTCAAAGCTATCACTGAAAACCAATATTCTGATCCCTTATGAGTTCATCAGATTTGATCTCAGGTTTAGTTATAATGAGATTGATTATAGAGTTAAACAAACTTAGTTTACAATTGGACTTATAAAACATAAAATGGAACCATCTCCTCACTAGGGTTCACTTCAATATAAACTCCACAATGTAAAAAATATAAATGTTATTTACTCGTGTATTGAGAGTCTTAGGATAGAACCTGGAAAATAATGTAAATGTGATAAATATTTATCACACATATGAACAAGGGAGACCATATGGACAAAACATTATACACATTAAAAATATGTATTTTCAATTGAGTCAACAGCTTTATAATTTCACTAAAAGACTCCAGTCTTTGGGACAGATAAAAAGAAAGGGATAAAACTAACACTTGAGGTCATTTTAAATCCCTGACATTGTCCTCTTTTATTTGACTCTGGTCAAAGACATGCATTTCTGATGTAATTTTATTTTATTTTTATTTTTTTATTATTATTTTTTTTTATCCTCACCTGAGGACATTTTTTCATTTTTTGTTCAGATAGAGTGGGAGGGAGAGAGAGGAAGAGAGAGAGAGAGAAACATTGACGTGAAAGGGACACATCGAGTGGCTGCCACCCGCACGACCAACCAGGGCCGGGGACAAACTGCAACTGAAGAACATGCCCTTAGCGGGAACCGAACCCAGGTCTCTCTGGACTGCAGGCCGACGCTCTAACCGCTGAACCAAACCGGCCAGGGCTCTGATATAATTTTAGTGAGAATCATTCCCATGACAAATAAAGGAAGGTTAGAATATCCCTGTACTAAATTCTGATTTAGGTATGCTGAGATATCTATTTGAAATGTAATATTAGTACTAAAATGAGACCAAAATGAGATAAAAGATAATTTTATATGAAAACCACTGTGATAATTTCTTAATTTTTATCAATTGATTAATCACTTAATTTTAAACTGAATGTATTAATTAGATTTTTCCAACAGAACCAACATGACGTGTATACATGTGTATATACAAGAAAATGTATTATAAGCAATTGGCTCAGGTGATTATGGAGGCTGACAAGTCCAGACAGGTAGTGTGGGCCGGCAGCCTGGAGACCCAGACGAGTTGATGCTGGAGTATCCCTTCAGGGAGGCCGGTATTTGTTCTAGTCAGGTCTTCATCTGATTAGATGAAGCCCACTTCCGTTATAAAGGGCAATCTGCTTTAACCAAAGTTCATAATTTAAATGTTAATGTCATCCAAAACCATCCTCCAACTTGATCCATAAAGTTAACTATCACACTAAGTAAATATTTTATTTCCTCTAATCTTAACATGCAACCAAATTTCAACATGAAAAATAGTACTAAGGAAATGTATTTACAATGATCCAAAAGACTTCATTATGGGACTAAAATATACAGGCTTCTCTGCTAAGTTTTACATGAATAGCTGTTGTGACACAGAATCTATGGTGATAAATAGCTGGTGTTTTCTGAAGGGTTTTATGTTATTTATTTTCATAAAGGGGTGAAGTGAAAGTTATGCTTTTTGGATGCATCTCCCACTTTCAGGACCAAGGCATTCGTTTTTCCAGCTGCAGGCGTGTTGCCTGCAGACAGCTCTCTGCCAAGTCTCTCTCCAGAAATTATTCTAGATTTAAGAGAGCTGTTTCACTCAAGGTTAAACACCCTTCTCAGGGCAACTTGTATCCAAAACTTGGTCAAAATGAAGTTGCAAAAACTTCGCCTCAAACGTGGGAGCAGGGGCTCAACGTTACATGTGCTAGCTTCAGAGCTGCTCAGGGGATTGCCTGAGACCTTTTTTGCAAATCTTCTGCAGTTCAATTTCTTCCTGTATCCAATTCTGCCTACCTCTCTCCCCCATTGGTGTTTATCCCAAGGCCCTTCCTTAATAAACCATCTTCATGCACATCCCCACTGTAAGGGCAGAAGACAGGTTTTGCTTTTTTTATGACTTTTTCCACAATGTACAAGTAGAAGCACCTGGTAATTAAACACGGAGATTGCTGGTGTCTGTACCTTCAAACCGCCTTTCTACTCAAACAGTAAAATAGATAAGGGCTGGGCTCTCCCCAGCCAGTTTTTAGTATCTCAAAAGTAATTCACACCAAAGAGCCTCTAATGAATAGAAACTTCCCTTCTCCTGTCCCCCTTCTTTTTACTTTTTTCTTTTATTTTATTTTATATATTTTTTTAACTTATCTTTATTGTTGAATGTATTACAGATGTTCCTCATTTTTCCCCCATTGCCCCCCTACTGCCTTTCCCCCACTGTTGTCTGTGTCCATTGGTTATGCATATATACATATAAGTTCTTTGGTTTATTTCTTCCCACCCCCAACCCCCCTTCCCTTTGAGGTTTGTCAGCCTAACAACCAATTTGTACTTCTTAATCCCTTCACCTTTTTCACCCATCCCCCCAGACCCCACCCATCTGGTGACCAACAAAAGTTCTCTGTATCTATGAGAATGTTTCTGTTCTGCTTGTTCATTTTGTTTGTAGATTCAATTGTTGATAGATATGTATTTATTGCCATTTTGTTTGTTCATATTTTTTTATCTTTTTCTTCAAGAAGACCCTTCAACATTTCATATAATAATGATTTGGTGGTGATGAATTCCTTTAGCTTTTCTTTGTCTGAGAAACTCTTTATATGGCCATCGATTCTAAATGACAGCTTTGCAGGATAGAGTAATCTTGGTTGTAGGTTCTTGCTTTTCATCACTCTGAATATTTCTTGCCACTCCCTTCTGGCCTGCAAAGTTTCTTTTGAGAAATCAGCTGGCAGTCTTATGGGAAGTCCCTTGTAGGTAACTAACTGCTTTTCTCTTGCTGCTTTTAAGATTCTCTCTTTGTCTTGAACCTTTTGCATTTTGATGATGATGTGTCTTGGTGTGGGCCTCTTGGGGTTCATCTTGTTTGGAACTCTCTGTGCTTCCTGGACTTGTATGTCTGTTTCCTTCACCAAGTTAGGGAAGTTTTCTGCCATTATTGTTTCAAATAGGTTTTCGATTTCTTGTTCTCTCTCTTCTCCTTCTGGCACCCCCAAGATGCGAATGTTGGCACACTTAAAGTTGTCCCAGAGGCTCCTTAAACTGTCCTCATTTTGTTGGATTCTTTTTTCTTTTTGCTGTTCTGATTGGGTATTTTTTGCTTTCGTATATTCCAAATCGATGGTTTGCTTCTTGGCTTTACCTACTCTACTATTGCATCTGTGTAAACTATTCTTTATTTCAGTTAGTGCATCCTTCATTTCTGACTAGTCCTTTTTTATGCCCTTGAGGCCCTCACTAAGTTCACTGAGGTTCTTACTAAGTCCATTGAGCATCCTTATAAGCAGTATTTTGAACTCTGCATCTGTTAGGTTGCTTAACTCCATTTCACTTAGTTCTTTTCCTGGAGTTTTGTTCTGTTCTTTCATTTGGGACCTGTTTCTTTTTCTCCTCATTTTGGCTGCCTCCCTGTGTTTGTTTCTATGTATTACTTAGCGAGAGGTATGGGTCTAGCTGAGACCAGATGCTGCTTGTTTAAAAGAATTTAGGAAAAGCTGAAGCAGGATCCAAGACAGGCCAATCCTGTGGTCAAGCAACTGGCAACAGCTTGGATGGGCCTGAAAGTTGGGTGGGGCAGGGCCTCAGGGAATCACCGGGGCGGGGCAAACAGTGTGAGCCAGGTTGCTGGAGTCCCAGATATGGCTGCTTTCTGCCACCCCAGGGAAAGGCTCACCAAAGGAACAAAAGCCTCTGATAGCATGTCTGTCCAGGAGAAAGCTGCCTCTCCAGCCTTCGCTCCAATGGCAAACAGCTCATTTCTTCCCCATATGACTCTGGTGCCTTTCAAGCTGCCTCCCCCATGCTGGAGCCTGGAGGGAGCGAGTCCGAGTAAATCCGTGCACGGGCCCTTTAAGAGGAGCTGCCGGGGGCTCCAGCCGCCTCAGCCTCAGTTCCCGCTGGTTTTCCAGCCAGAAGTGATGGGGACTTCTCTTCCTGGCACTGGAACCCTGAGCTGGGCACCTGGTGTGGGACGGGGACCCGTCAGTCCTCAGGGAGGATCTTCCCAGCTGAGGTGTCCTCCTGATTTTTATCCGCCACACGTGGGTGTGGGACCAGCCTGTCACCTCTGCCCTCCTACCAGTCTCGATGCGGCTTCTTCTTTAATTTCGTAGTTGTAGGACTTGCATTCAGCTCAGTGTCAGGTGGTTTTGAATGATGGTTGTTCTGTAGTTTAGTTGTAACTTTGATGTGGTTGTGGGAGGACCGACACCGCATTTACCTACGCCGCCATCTTGGCCGGAAGTCCTCCTGTCCCCCTTCAAACAAATTTTCCCTTTTCGAATTCTTTACACCCCTTCAGGTGAAACTCCTTTTCTCTTTACTCCCAAGCACACTTTACAGGCTAAGGAAGATTTGATAAGAACCCACCCCTGGCACATGGGTGGGACTTTCTCCTGAATAACAAACTGCAACTCCTCAAGGCAACCCTCACATCTGTTTGACTTCAAATACGAACCCCTCCAAAGCCACCAATAAAAGAGTAACTCACTCTTTGTGCCCTCGTGTTGCCAGTCAGTGCGTGGGTCCCATCCTGGCTACGGGGAAAGTTAATGCATGTCCTCCCTTTTCTCTCTTCTCTCAGTTGTGCATTCTTTCACAGCCCCTGTCACCGGCCCAAACAAAACCCTAACACCCACCACTGAGTCTGTTTCTGAGATAAGATAAGTACCAAAATGTAACTTAAAAATGTAGTTGAATCTGCCAGGGACAGAAGTGGTGATTATTAAAATTAATGTTTTTCATTTTTAGTAGCACTTATTTATTTTAACTTGAGACTTCATAAGAATCCTTGTCTTACTACCATTATGAATTTATTATTAATTCTGCATGTCTATTTTGATGTAGAATTATATTATACTTTCATTATTCCTTCCCTCACCATTATTATTAATCAATTAATGTCAATTATTGAGGTATGTTTTATTACTTATTGAAAGTATTATTCAATAATCTTATCCAATAAAACATGATAAGGGTATTGCCCCTGATTTACCTTTATCCAGAAGGAATAATAGCATTTTAGATATGAGATGCATATTTTATTTCTTTCATCATTTTTCAAATCCTTTTACAAAATGTTGAGTTATCATTGCTTAGTGACCTTGTGTTTCTGCAGCTGGCATTTGAGAATGAACTATAGATTTTATTTTCCTGGATTGCAAATAAGGAAGTCTGATTTTTTAGCAGTTATCCAATTTATGAGAAACCACAAAATCAAAAAAGAATATGTGGTCAGGTGCAATCTGACAAAATATCATAAAAAGGAAAGATTTAGAAATACTTTCTAAAAACATCAGATATATGAAGAATCACATCGTCACCACAGATGGAAGAATCAAAGAGACTAACTCAATGTAGTTATAGTTTTACAAATTCTTTAGTATCTTCACAGTGAAATCCAACATAATGCCTACCACAAACAAAGGCTCTTGTAACTCTTAATGGAAAATGTTAAGACAATCAATAACTTAATTATTTATTGAATACACAAATATACATTATTATGTTCTGGATCAATTACAAATAAAAAGTGTTTCAAATGGTTTCTGCTTTTCAGAGAGCTCCAATAGTGATTTCTTCACTTCCTTGGCATTTAATAATATTTTTCTGATACAGTACTGAGAAAAGGAAGAAATTGTTTATATTCAGCAGAGATACTTTAGATAGGCATTTGGGGCATGGTGAACATTTATTTAGAAAGTCTACATATATAGACCAATCTCATGAAAACTTACTGTATTTTCTCTTTGAAACACCATTAATTTGTTCTTAGGGGCAATTCAAAGTAATGTTTTACTCAAGAATGCCATTTCTTTACTGCTTTGATTTTAGTGTGACAAGATTTTAATAGCATGTAGGACACCCACTCACACAAAATATGTTAACCTAATGATTTTAGGTATAATTTGTATTTTATAACTGTGTCATTATTGTATTTGTTTTGCTTTATTTTAAAGAATTTAAATCAACATACATCATTTCTCAAGGGACTGATAATAGAATGTTCTCAATCATCTCAGCAGCTATTAACCTGGCAAAATATAATAAAATTTATTCATTTTGCACAGCATTTCCATTATGTTTTTTAGTACCCTGGTATAGGATTTAAATCCTAAGTAATATTTATCAAGAAAACAACACAACCAATTAGAGTAATAACAAAACCGAAACATGCCACTGAAAAGCTCTTCACAGGGCGGTGACACGCTCTTAGTGTTTTTAAATTGATACTGGGGTAGGTATAGATAGATTTGTGAATAGGCAAATACTCTTAAATTATTTCCATTTTCTTTCCCAAATCCTTATGCTCCATTTTGGTATTTTATTTCCTAGGCAGACCATTTCTCTTTTTACCACCAGCTCCTATTACTTCAACTGGTTCTCTTCCCTTTCCAAAAATGCTTGGGAGAAAATGATGAGTGATAGGTATTCAATCCATCTGTCTCTTTCCAAGGGAATGTTCTCCCAGCAAAGAAAGAAGGAAGGAGACCCTTTAACACCTCACCCCCTCTGCAAACCTTCTAAAGACAGACTGCCCTGAAAACTAACTAGTGGAATTTGTTAGCCAGGGAGTCCTTAGATATGTAATCCCTTTAGCAGCATGTACCTAGTCTATCTGGGCTTGCTTATTTTAAACAAACATAGAACCTATGAATTTATGGAGCATGGCTTTCTTGAAAATCTCACACAAGTTATGAACTGAGTATAAAGATATTTCACACTCAAATGGCTCCCTTCTGCAGAAATAGTGTAACCTCAATAACTTAATCCTTGCTGAAGCGCAGTCTGATGAACCAGGAAGGTCGACACTGCCCTTGCTGGTTGTCCCAGACCTCTCCCTGCTCGTTCTGTGTGCCGTGGTCACTTCTACCATTGAGGAATTAGCAATGTTGACACTGGATGAGAGCTCCACTTCTTGTAAGTCTGATTTGCCAACCTGGTCCTCTGTGTTATCTCAGCATGCTGAACAGTTTCCTTCCAGAGTCCATGTCAGATCATCTCCAGAGTTGCCATCCAATAGTCAGGTTGTTATAAAAACTGACCACATGCTAACATGGTAGTAAAATGATTGTTAACACATATGTTATAACACATTATACCATATGTTATCGTCATTCTAAAAACAGAGGTATATTTTAAAGACATGACTCTAATGAAATAATATTAAAGGCTCTTAGAACATGCAAATATGTTAGAAAGCAGGTCTCTGGCTTCACTTCAAATCACGTGTATCTTCTCTATATATTTGTTTGAAGAAAATTGAACCACAGTTCAAAGAAACGTATTTTAATAGTTTTCCACCTTGTTAAAAGAACTAATTATCAACAGGTGACAAAAAAAAAAGGAAGGAAAAATCTGCTTAGGAAAAGCTTTACCAAACCTAGTAAAATTTCTTATCTTCATTCTTAAGTAAAATATTTGATATAAGTTTTTAGGAAGAGTTTAATAGAAATTTCATAAAAGAGCACACATAAAAAGGAGTCTTGCCTACTTGCTGACACAGGTTTGAACAAATTTAAGAAGGGCCCTCGCCAGTTTGGTTCAGCGGTTAGAGCATTGGCCCGCGGACCAGAGAGTCTTGAGTTTGGTTTCCACTAAGGGCACGTACCTCAGTTGCAGTTTGTCCCCGGACCCAGTTGGGGTTGTGTGGGTGGTGGCCAGTCATTGTGTCTCTCTGACATCGATGTTTCTCTCTCTCTCTTCCCCACTCTCTCCCTCCTGCTCTATCTGAAGATAAATGCAAAAATGTCCTCGGGTGAGGATAAAAAAAAAAGAAGGAATTACAACACCTTTTTTATACCAATTTTAGGACTTTTTGTTCACTTGGAAATAGGTTATATTG
This sequence comes from Tadarida brasiliensis, assembly GCA_030848825.1. Taxonomy (NCBI): domain Eukaryota; kingdom Metazoa; phylum Chordata; class Mammalia; order Chiroptera; family Molossidae; genus Tadarida; species Tadarida brasiliensis. Next base: position 85,943,855 of record CM061260.1, on the reverse strand, counting down.
ACAAAATGAAAGCAGATATGTATTTAATTATGAAGAGCTTTTTTCCACCTTGAATTCAATATAAAAAGGAAAGTCTGTATGCCGCCATATCTGGGACTCCAGCAACCTGGCTCACACTGTTGGCCCCGCCCTGGTGATTCCCTGATGCCCCGCCCCACCCAACTTCCAGGCCCACCCAAGCTGTTGCCAGTTGCTTTACCATAGGATTGGCCTGTCTTGGATCCTGCTTCAGCTTTTCCTAAATTCTTTCAAACAAACAGCATCTGGTCTCAGCTAGCCCCATACCTCTCGCTAAGTAATACATAGAAACAAACACAGGGAGGCAGCTAAAATGAGGAGACAAAGAAACAGGTCCCAAATGAAATAACAGAACAAAACTCCAGGAAAAGAACTAAGTGAAATGGAGTTAAGCAACCTAACAGATGCTGAGTTCAAAATACTGCTTATAAGGATGCTCAATGGACTTAGTGAGAACCTCAGTGAACTTAGTGAGGGCCTCAAGGGCATAAAAAAGGACCAGTCAGAAATGAAGGTGGCACTAACTGAAGTAAAGAATAGTTTACAGAGACTCAATAGTAGAGAAGGTAAATCCAAGAATCAAACCATAGATTTGGAATATAAGGAAGCAAAAAACACCCAATCAGAACAGCAAAAAGAAAAAAGAATCCAAAGAAATGAGGATAGTGTAAGGATCCTCTGGGACAACTTCAAGCGTGCCAACATTTCGCATCTTGGGGGTGCCAGAAGGAGAAGAGAGAGAACAAGAAATCGAAAACCTATTTGAAACAATAATGGCAGAAAACTTCCCTAACTTGGTGAAGGAAACAGACATACAAGTCCAGGAAGCACAGAGAGTCCCAAACAAAATGAACCCCAAGAGGCCCACACCAAGACACATCATCATCAAAATGCAAAAGGTTCAAGACAAAGAGAGAATCTTAAAAGCAGCAAGAGAAAAGCACTTAGTTACCTACAAGGGAGTTCCTATCAGACTGTCAGCTGATTTCTCAAAAGAAACTTTGCAGGCCAGAAGGGAGTGGCAAGACGTATTCAGGGTGATGAAAAGCAAGAACCTACAGCCAAGATTACTCTATCCTGCAAAGCTGTCATTTAGAATCGATGGCCATATAAAGAGTTTCCCAGACAAGGAAAAGCTAAAGGAGTTCATCACCACCAAACCATTATTATATGAAATGTTGAAGGGTCTTCTTGAAGAAAAAAATAAAAAAATATGAACAAACAAATGGCAATAAATACATATCTATCAACAGTTGAATCTACAAACAAAATGAACAAGCAGAACAGAAACATTCTCATGGATACAGAGAACTTTTGTTGGGTACCAGATGGGTGGAGGCTGGGCGGATGGGTGAAAAAGGTGAAGGGATTAAGAAGTACAAATTGGTGTTAGACTGACAAACCTCAAAGAGAAGAGGGGTTGGGGGGTGGGAAGAAATAAACCAAAGATCTTATATGTATATATGCATAACCAATGGACACAGACAACAGTGTGGGGAAAAGCAGGAGGGAGGCAGGAATGGGGAGGAGGGGGGCAGTGGGGGAAAAATGAGGAACATCTGTAATACATTCAACAATAATAGATAAGTAAAAAAAAAAAAAATCTGTAAAATAAACTATGTTGTATTTAGGCATTTCCTCGTGAGTTATAATATTTTAGACAAACTTCCGCAGGGGTAAATATGTTTCCATCTTCTACAGGTGTAAAAATCTTCCAAAAACACTATTCCCCATCAAATGAAAATATCTCCATCTCCAGCCAGCCCTGAAAATGTTACCACTCGGTATTAATTTTACTACTAGGAACAAATGCTACCACTAGGATCCCACGTTCAGGATTCATTACGTCAAAGGCAGAGGAAAATATAGTACTTTTCCAACTGTAAACGTTGTATTCCACTGCTTATGCTAACTCTTCCTTGTCTATTCTAAGAAATAGAGATTTTTTTTTTAAATGACGATTTTAGCCTATTGTACCCTCATGTAACTAAAATGGTAGTAATAGGACTATTGCACTATCATTAAGCAATTATGCTCGGAATGCATCAGCATGTGTCACAGAAGTCAAGTACAGCACTGTTGGTTGCTATAATTAATTAAGAAATTAGTTTCAACTTTTGTATATACTAATACTTAATTCAACACATTTGGTATAGCTTGAATTTGTATAAACCATAAATCAAAGTATGTCTCTCAACACATCTAGTCATTATAATCAATAAAAATCGAAATATTATGGCCTAAAAAATAAATGTGTATTCTGTCTATGTCTATGATGCAAAAGTAATGCTACTCCAAATGGGAAACTATAGCTTTTTAAATTCAAAAACTATTTTGTCTTTATTTACTAATATTGGCATGTACCTACATTTGAATAGAAGTTAGATAGAAAGTGTATCACATTTCCTATGCAAAAAAAAAACAGTTTTCTAATAATGTCATTGAACAATACACCTAAGAAATCAGATAGCAAAGCACAGTGATTGAATTGAACTCAGAAATAATCTAAATATTTAGACAAACTCACGTGCTTATGGAAGCACGCACAGAGATGCACAGACACTGTGCAGTGCCAATTTCAGTACTCCAATCTGAACCTTAACAATATCATAAGGGGGGAGAAGTGAATCTCAATAGCCATTATGTACACAGCATAGTATCCTTTATAAAGTTAAAAACATTCTTATGAATATAGAGAAATGCAAATAAAACTCCATAAAAAGGAATTTTGAATATCTCAGCAGGTGAGACATAGGAAATAGGTTGTTTGAATGCATGTGTTCAGATATAGGTTTGCCCAAGTCCACGAATTCCTTACTTCCTTCAACTTTGTATTGAAATGTAAAATATTTATAGAAAAGTACACTCTTCACAAATGTATAGCCCAGTAAGTTTTTACAAAGTAAACATTCAGATCCAGAAATAGAACATTAAGAATAACTAGAAATACTCCTGTTTTTTTCAGTCATTATCTCCTATGCCCATCAAGAGTAACCACTTATCCCAACTGCTAACACCACAGATTAGTTTTTGCTTGTTTTTGTAATTTATATAACTGAAATCAGAGAGAATGTGTCGGGGTTGTTTTGCTCAACATTGGGTTTGTGAGATGAATCCATATTTTCAAGGTGTAGTTTTAAAGGGTTCTTTATTGCTGTTTTTTTTGTGTGTGAGAATATATCAAAATTTATGTATCCACTCTACTGTGAATGGGCCTTTAAATAGTTTGTAATTTGAGGCTAATATAAATCATGCCTGTGCAAATAATGCTAGTACCTAACGTTGGTGAACATGTGTACATATGTATATGGTAAACGTACATCTAAGAGAGCAATTGCTGGGTCATATGTCTGCATATGTTCAATTTTGGTAGATCTGCCAAATAGTTTTCCAAAATGGTTGTAGCCCTTTAGGCTATCATGCTCCCCATCATCACCATCATACACCATATGCATGCCAATATTTGTCTGTTTCTATCCTGTTTTATAAACAGATGGTTTAGATTTGCTTTCTCCTTATAACTAATAAAATTGAACTTCTTTATATACATTAATTGTCCAAGTGATATAATCTTTTGTAAAATATGTATGCAAATCTGCCATTTTTCTATTGTGTTTCTGTCTTTTTTGTGTTCATTTGTCTTTCTGTGTCTGGCTATGAATCCTTTGTCACATATATATTACAGATACTTTCTTTCCTACCACATGTTGCCTGTTGACACTTTTAATGGTGTTTTTAGCAGTCAAATCTCTCGTTTTTACTGTAGACCAATATACAAAATTTTATTTTATTGTTATTGATCTTGCCTTTTGTTTAAGAAATACTTTTCTTATAAAATATTTTGTTTAAAAAAAAATGTTTTTATTGATTTTCTTAAAGAGAGAGGAAGGGAGCCCTGGCCGGTTTGGCTCAGTGGTTAGTGTCGGCCCGCGGTCTGGAGAGACCCGGGTTCAGTTCCCGCTAAGGGCACGTACCTCGGTTGCAGTTTGTCCCCTGCCCCGGTTGGGGTTGTGTGGGTGGCAACCAGTTGATGTGTCTCTCTCACATCGAAATTTCTTCGCTCTCTCTCTTCCTCCCTCTCTCCCTCTCACTCTATGAATGCAAAAAGTGTCCTCAGGTAAGGATTAAAACAAACAAACAAAAAAACCAAAAAAAAAAATCAAAAAAGAGAGAGGAAGGGAGAAGGAGAGAGAGAAACATCGATGAGAGAGAAGCATCAACATCGATCAGCTGCCTCCTGTACACTCCCCACTGAGGATCCAGCCCATTACCCAGGCATGTACTCTGACAGGCAATCAAACCAGCAACCTCTTGGTACATACATCCATGCTTAACCACTGAGCTACACCTGCTGGGCTACTTTTCTCCTCCAAAGTTAACTGATAATTTGCTAAGGTTTCTTTTAAAATATTACCTTTTACCTTTGACTTATATCTGCAATTTAGCATGGTGTGAAGTAAGAGTGCAGATCCACATTTTCCTCACATGAATGTCCAGCTGACCTGAGACCATTCACTGAAAGCCTAGCTGGTTCCCCATTACACTGCACTGCACTACTTTTTGTTGGGGTGGTGAGTTAGAAGTGCTGATCACATTGTCAAAAACAATGAAATTTAAAATTTAACCAAACGAAAATACACTCTAAGTGAATCCATATTGAGAGGATATAAAAAAACCAAGGATTATGTTTAATCCAATTTTGATTATCGCATGTATAATAAATAAGAAAAATAAAATTAAACATAAAATATAGGTGGGTCAGACCATAAAAACATAATTTTTATATCAGACAGTGTCTAGTCAGAAAAACAGAAATCACACTAGATATATAAATAGAGAAAATAGGGAAACATTTCCATAAGTATGTAGAGGGTCTTATTTTCTGGATTTTTGTTATACCCAGAATTGTTAGCCACATAAAGCAGCTTTCACCGTCCGGCCTGGGGGACAGAAGAGCTGGAGTTCAGGCTGATTACTGGGCTCTGATCTAGCCCCATTGGCACCTTGTGGACCCCAGGTGGCTGGTTCTGAGTGTGCCAAAAAGCTGGAAGTAGTGATAAACTGCTGGAACTCTGGTCAAGTTATACTTTTCAGCAAGTGTCTTCCCCCTTCCCTACTTTCCAATCTGTCTCAGGTGCCCTTTATTAGCAGAATATAATAGAAGGCCAAGTGGCAAAGAAGAATTGGCATTTGTAGAATTCTCAGTTTCAGCCTGGGAAAGCAAAATACAGTAGCATAGATTTGGAACTGAGAGATAATAAGTTAACAATATACAATAATTTTTTAAAAATTAGATATTAAAGAACTTTGTTATTTAATTTGGATTTGAATTTAAATTTAAATTAAATTATTGATAATGCATATTATTAAAGCATAAGCCAAAATAGTAAATTGCTGCATTCAAAAGTAAGTTATTTCATCAGTTACTTCATTACTCCTTTATTTATTTATTTTCAACTTATCTTTACTGTTGAATGTATTACAGATGTCCCTCTTTTTCCACCCCTTGACCCCCCTCCTCCCTCATCCCATCCACTTCCTGCCTTCCCCACACTATTGTTTGTGTCTATTGGTTATGCATACATGAATAGAAGTTCTTTGGTTTCTCTCTTCCTGCCCCACCTCCCCCCTTCCCTTTGAGGTCCATCAGTCTAACAACCAATTTGTACTTCCTAATCCCTTCATCTTTTTCACCCAACTCCCCTCCTATCTGGCAACCAACAAAAAGTTCTCTGTATTTATGAGTCTTTTTCTGTTCTGCTTGCTCATTTTGTTTGTAGATTCAGTTGTTGATAGATATGTATTTATTGCCATTTTATTGTTCATTCTTTTAGTCTTTTTCAAGAAGACCCTTCGGCATTTCATATAATACTGGTTTGGTGGTAATGAACTCCTTTAGCTTTTACTTGTCTGGGAAACTGTTTATATGTCCATCGATTCTAAATGATAGCTTTGCAGGATAAAGTACTCTTGGTTGTAGGTCCTTACTTTTCATCACTTTAAATATTTCTTGCCACTCCCTCCAACCTGCAAAGTTTCTTTTGAGAAATCTACTGACAGCCTTATGGGAGCTCCATTGTAGGTAACAAAAACTGCTTTTCTCTTGCTGCTTTTAAGATTCTCTCTTTGTCTTTAACCTTTTACATTTTGATGATGATGTGTCTTGGTGTGAACCTCTTTGAGTTCATCTTGTTTGGGACTCTCTGTGCTACCTGGACTTGTATGTCTGTTTCCTTCACCAAGTCAGGGAAGTTTTCTATCATTATTTTTTTCAAATAGGTTTTCAATTTCTTGCCCTCTCTCTTCTCCTTCTGGCACTCCCATGATGCGAATGTTGATATGCTTGAAGTTGTCCCACAGGCTCCTTACACTATCCTCATTTTTTTTTTTTTTTTTGGATTCTTTTTTCTTTTTGCTGTTCTGATTGGGTGTTTTTTGCTTCCTTATATTCCAAATCAATGGTTTGCTTCTTGGCTTCACCTATTCTAGTATTGATTCCCTGTAAATTATTCTTTATTTCATTTAGTGCATCCTTCATTTCTGACTGGTCCTTTATTATGCTCTTGAGGCCCTCACTGAGTGTCCTTATAAGCAGTGTTTAGAACTCTACATCTGTTAGATTGCTTATCTCCATTTCATTTAGTTCTTTTCCTGGAGTTTTGTTCTGTTCTTTCATTTGGGACTTGTTTCTTTGTCTCCTCATTTTGGCTGCCTCCCTGTGTTTGTTACTATGTATTAGGTAGAGTTTCTATGTCTCCTAGGCTTTCTAGGGTGGCCTATTGTAGTAGGTGTCCTGTAGGGTCCAGTGGCAGCCTCCCTGATCACCCAACTGGGCCCTTGAGGTGTACCCCTCGTGTGGACTTTACATTCTTCTGTTGTAATTGAGTCTTGATTGCTCACCAAAGGAACAATGGCCTCCACCAGCACATCTCTCCAGGAGAAAGGTACCTCTCCAGTCCTTGCTCCGATGCCAAACAACTCAGTTCTTCCCCGTATATCTCTGGTGCCTTTCAAGCTGCCTCCTCTCTGCACTGGAGCCTGGAGGGTGCGAGTCTGAGTAAGTCCATGCATGGACCCTTTAAGAGGAGCTGCCTGGGGCTCCAGAAGCCTCAGCCTCCCTCAGCCTCAGTTCCCGCTGGTTTTACAGCCAGAAGTTATAGGGACTTCTCTTCCTGGCATTGGGAGCCTGGTGTGGGACAGGACCCCTCAGTCCTCAGGGAGGCCCTTCCCAGCCAAGGTGTCCTCCTGATTTTTATCCGCCACACATGGGTGTGAGACCAGCTCATCTTCCTCTGCCCCTTCTACCAGTCTTGATGTGGCTGTTTCTTTAATTTTGTAGTTGTAGGACTTCCATTCAGCTCAATTTCAGGCATTTCTGAAGGATGTTTGTGTTGTAGTTTAGTTGTAATTTCGATGTGGTTGTGGGAGGAGGTGATACCACGTTTACCTATGCTGCCATCTTGACCGGAAGTCTTCTCTATATATTTATTTTTTGACACTGGACTTTGCATATTTTCCAAGGGTGACATTGTTGAGCAAGTCATTTTTTATTTTATTTTAGTTTAGTCTTATGGAGTTCTGTAAAACAAATTTATCACCTGAGTGTGATGAACTGCCTTGGCTAATGTTTATAATCTAAAATTTTTCCATTTTCTAGTTGCATTATTTTTCATTACCAAAATATTACTCTATCTCCATCTTTTTTTTTTTTTTTCAGTGTCTACTATGGTTCAAACTTTGTGAAATGGTCACCAACAGCATCCCAGTGTGTCAAAATAATTTTAGCCACTCTCTAATAAAACTTACTTCCTTTAAAATATAGCACATATGTTTCCTATTATAGATTAAAAAATACAAAACCTTGTGATAATTTGCAAATCAAAAAATGTTCATCTTAGCCCATTTAGGGAATGATATGGGAAAAGATAAAAGTGCTTATTTGAGTTATATTGTTTTTATGTGTGCAGTCCTAGAAAGTGATTAAAGGGTTATTTAAAAATGTATTACAAGGTTATGGAGGCTGCACACAGCCATCTGGGAGGAATGTAAACACACAACAGAAGAACATAATTCCAGCCTATATATTCTTATTGATTATGTTGACTCCCCACCAAGAGAATAAGTTAATACAGGAAAAAAAAAATCTATGAAAGGTGGTTGACTTTATGTAGGCCAAGAAAATATCATCATTAACTGTATTCCATCCTTCATTTATTGATTTGCTGTGTCATAGAAATGTATAAGCTCAAATTAGTTTTAGGAAGAGATAAAGAAAGAGAAAGAACAGAGAACATAACTTATAGAAAGAGGCTATTTTCCTAAACATATCTCAAAGGTGGCAGCTCCCAAATTTTCATGGAATAAAGTAAGGTCTAATTGTAATGTCTCAAATATTTCAGAACTCATTAAGTGGAATAATAAAATAAGAATAAATCTGAATAATTATAAAAAAGTTTTAAATAATATTTCTAGAAAATACTAGGTTTCTTTCTCTTTGTTTTTGAAATGTTAGTCTTGTTAATTAAAAACTGATCATACAGATTACCAAGTGATAATTTAGATTACAAAATAAGATTCATTATAAATTCTAGTTTACCAAAGTTTTTATCAAAAAGACTAAAAAGCCAATAAATAAAATATCCTGTTCACATATTTTCTGCTTCTCTTCCTTCACTGTTGAAATGGCTGTTAGCAGTCAGAGGTTGGCAGAAATAGGAAGAAGGGCAGTGAAATGACTGTGATGGCAGACTGCACCTGCCAAGCAGGTTCCCATGGTAGCTGGCTATTAAGGAGAATTCTCAAGCACCAAGCACCACAAAGCTCTGCCTTGACATCCTTTCCAATTTGGAGAAGAATACAAACTACAGGTGAATGAATATAATTCTCAGAAGTGGATGGGTCAACTCTTGAGAGAAGTCAGAACTTGAGGAAATGGAAGTAAACTCCATTTTCTTCTAGAAAGTTCTACTTCAATTGATTAAACTTGACATTGGGTAAAGAAAACAGAGTTATGCCCGGCTGGTGTGGCTCACTGGTTGAGCGTTGACCCATGCACTAAGAGGTCGCCGGTTCGATTCCCGGTCAGGGCACATGCCCAGGTTGTGGGCCCAATCCCCAGTGGGAGGCATATAGGAGGTGGCCAATGGATGTTCTCTCTCATCGATGTTTCTATCTCTCTCTCTCCCTTCCTCTCTCTCTAAAATCAATAAAGAAAAAAAAATTTTTTTAAAGAAAACAGAGCTACAATAATGATACACATGTATACATATACATAAACATCAGTGCATGTATTTAATATATAGTGTATATAAATAAATTAAGGAGGAACATGGATTTAAATTTCACATTTATTATAGCCTTTTTTATTTTACTGTGGCCTCTGCATCAAATCTTATCTGATTATATCCTAAATTAGTTGGAGTAAATGGCCATTCAACAAACTGGGAAAGACACCTTGACTTTATCAGTTCCTTCCCTGCTGTTTCTTCCTTTGGTAAAGCAGCCATATTCTTAGACAATATTGTCTAACTGTTTGTGTATCTAAATACACTCATTGACAGTAAATGACGTCATAATTTAGGATACTAACAACAGCAAGACATAATAGCTGACAGACTAAAAATAAGAATAGAAAACTAAGATATTAATTAAAAATAAGTGATAATGCCTAGTTAGTGTGGTTTAGTGGATTGGATGTTGTCCTGTGCACTTAGAGGTCCCTGTCAGGGCACATGCCTGGTTGCGGGCTCGATCCCCAGTAGGGGGCATGCAGGAGGCAGCCGATCGATGTTTCTCTCTCATATTAATGTTTCTATCTCTCTCTTCCTCTCTCTCTAAAAAAATCAATAAAAGCATTAAAAAATGAATAAAAGACCATTACTCTTAAATGAAACATTAAAAAAAAATAAGTGAAGAGACACTTTAGGAGAATTTAGATTAGGAGTCTGTAATTTCACACTTCATGGTCCCTAAGATATCACTTAATTTAATAAATTATATACTAATTTCCTTGAATAATAAATGTTTTAAATCTTCAAATGTATTTAATCCATATTATAATAACAGTGATAATCATAATAATAGTTAACATTAATGTCAGGTACTATTTAAATGCTATTTGGCCTGTTAAAGATTTTGACCAAAGTAATCTTCAGCCATTGCAACAACTCTTAGTAAGAGGTTTATTAACATTTCTACTTATAGTTTAGAAAATTAATATAGATGAAATTTAGTAAATTGTTAAGAGCATGTGACTTATAGGTGGAAAAGTAAGGCTTGGAATCAAAACATAGTTTGAAAGACAGAATATTTAATCTTTACATTAAAATGGAGAATGAGATACAGTTCAAATAAAATATACAATTTATTTTATTTTTCTAAAAACTGACTTATATAGAAGTGCTCATATGCCACAAGAGATATATTATTCTATTTGCATTATTGGCACCACATTAAAAAAATTGCTATGCTGAGTCACTTTAGAAAGGAACGTTCATAAAAAAATTATAGTTATAGATATAATCTTAATTAGAGTTGTGGGACTCATTTTGGATATTTTTAGTCTAAAAGTATAGTCAATCTTAGCCTTTAAAATGATATATTATCACTTCTGCTCTTACTGTTTTTTCATTAAGGCATTCTTCCATTCAACACTCATTATTTAGTTATCAAATAATTACACACTCCAGTCCGGCCAATGTGGCTTATGCACCAAGAGATCGCCAGTTTGATTTCCGGTCAGGGCATATGCCCAGGTTGTGGGTCAAATCCCCAGTAGAGGGCATGCAGGAGGCTGCCAATTGAAGTTCTCTCTCATCAATGTTTCCATCTCTCTCTCCCTCTCCCTTCCTCTCCCTCTAAAATCAATAAAGAAAAGTAATAATAATAATAATTACACACTCCAGGTACTATGCTGGGAACTTGGTGGATGAAAAAAAATTACTGCCATATTCTCTATCCTCAAAGATTTCAGCCTAGTCTAGATAGCTAAATTAACAGATAAATTTACTTCTATAAGGAAAGTGCATTTGTTTGTATGGGATGTTAAAGGCAGCAAGAAAAAGGATACCTGATCAAGCCTGGAAATGTGGGCGAGGCAATGAAAGAGACATCCTCTAGGACCTGGCATTTGGCCTGAGTCATCAAGGATAAACAAGAGTTAGCCAGACCAGATATGGTTGGAAAGAAGAAAGGCTGTCTGAGAGGAAGGAATCAAAGGCATAAAAATGAGAAACACTATTTGTTTGGAGTGGGTAATGTGAAGTAGAGCTTATCAAGAATAATAGTGGAGGTGTAAGAGTCAATTTGGAAATCATTTTAACTTTTTTTCTGTAGGTGAGAGGAAGTCTTTGAACAGATTAGACACAGAAGTGACACAGGATGATTTGAAATTCAAAAGATTGACTTTGAAAGCTATGGGAAGAAAGGATTTGAGGAAGACAAATGGAAGCAGAGAAACCAGTTAAGTGGTTTGTTATAAAAATCCAAGAAGAACCCTGAGGAAAGGAACTAGAGTTGTGGTAGTAGGATTAGAAAATGAAGAATAGATTAAAGTAATTTAGAGGATATATTATTTAGAATTTTAAGATTGGTTAGGTATGTGCTCTATGGAAGAAGGGTAAAGCCAAGACTCTCAGCATATAGCTTCAATGCCTAGATGGAAGATGTTAACACTGAGACACAAAGTACATTAAAGCAAGTTGAGAGAGGATGATGTGTTCAAATTTGGTCACACTGAGTTTGAGATGCCCAGCCCTCAGGTAGGTGGAAAATGCCAACAGGTGATTTGACAGATGTGTTTGAAATAAAGGCAAAAGAATGAAGTTGGCAATAATAGATTTAGGCAATTAGGCATGCAAAGGTGTTTAATATATGAGAGGGAAGGCAATTCTCCCAGGAAAAATAGGAAATTGAGATCAGTATGTTAAGACTAGAACCCTGGGGAATGAGGACACCGTCAAAATATCGTGGATGCCAAAATGCAGTGTCTTTAAAAATAATCTGATAGAGATCTTGAGGTAACTTAGATGAAGACAAAAATATATCAGCTCAAAAATAGTAGATAATTTCATTGAGTTAGTGAATTTCATCATTTCATGAAAGTCAAGTTATGTCCTATTCTAAAACGGAATAAAAGAGAGTTTCCCTCAAGATTTTAAAAGCCACTATAACAATCTCTTACTAATTTATTTCTGCCTATTGTGTAATACAACTGGATTATTAAATCAAAGTTTAAGCTTTTTTTGTTTTTCTTTTTTTAAATAAGCTTTCTGACAGGCATCTTCATTGAAACAGCCTGTGTTTCTAAACTTGCCTTTCACAGTCCTTTTTTTTCTCAGTCTTGACACTCTATCAGGGATTCATATTATTGGGAATATTGACCACAATCTACTCACTAATTATTGAACATAATCTGCCTGATGAAAACGTGGCATTCATCGATTTTAATAGAACATAGACGTTTTGCTTGGCTAGCTTAGTGATTTTTATATTTTGCCCTGTAGAAAAAGCTAAAATGTCACTTTCACATCCTTAGGATATTGAAAGTTTGCATTTTGAAAATCTGGCTCAAGGATACTTAAACAATTTTTATGTGAAGCACCAAGTGATTTTGTAGAGACACTCCTATCCCTCAATCATTGCAGAAAGATGATCATCCCCATCATTCAAACAAAACTCTTTAAATTGTTGTATGTATTGGTACAATGATATGTGCAACTTCATTTTTGCAAAGAGATCCTTGGCTCACAAAGTTTGAAATAATATATGTCAGGTTGATGCCAGCACTCTCCAGCATAATAATGAACTAGACTACTTAATTTAAGTAACTCCATTCTGACCAGCAGTTGCTATACATACACACCCTGACTCATCTAAACACCATGGCCTTAGGAAACCCAGAGGAACCATAAAGGTAGAGGGATTAGTAATAGCCTTGGGAAACCCAGAAAAACCATAAAAATAAAGAGATTAATGATTGCCCTGACCTTTGTAACAGCTCCTCATGCCCCTTATTGTATCAGTTCCCCACTTAATGACGCCAAGGCAGCTTCAAGAGGATGTGGTTTTAGTCTTTATAAACGGACTACAAGAATGTTCGGGGCTGTTGATTTGGGAGACTTTGCCCCCGCAGCCTGCTGATGAATAAAGCACTCCCCTCATTTACAATTCGGCTGTGTGTCTCTGATTGTCTTGCTGGGTTGTCATAACAATATCTAGAAGAAACCTGTATATTATTTGCTTTTTATTAGGCAAGTATGTGTTTTTGACTTTTTAAAAATCATTTTGTTAAATATGTAATGTCTTTTATTTACTGCATGGAAAATGCTCAATGGCTATTAACATGAAGAAAAGCCAGTTTTGATCCACCTTCTAACAATACTAAGAGAGGGGAAATAAAAGCAAATTTCATCTTCCTCTCAATGGATTCTCATATATTATACTAAAGCTAAATTTACATCCATCTAAAGTAATTTGATAGGACATCTTTCCCTTAGGGTTTCTCACTCCTGAGTTATCCTGTTCTCTCCATGTCTGGTGACTCACACCTTTCTGACTGTGTATATTACATGGTTTGAGGCAGTGTGGTCTCGAGCTTAAAGAGAGATGCTCACTTTACACAAAACTGGGTTTCGTTTCAAGTGTCTGTCCTTGAGCAATTTAAAAAACCTATGTATCTTTAAGCCTCAATTTCCTCATCTGTAAAACAAGGGAAATAGGTTCTATGTTTCCAGGTTATGCATATAGTACCTGTCTAGCGCCAAGTAAATGTTTCATAAATTGCAGCTGTTATTAGTCAGCTAAACAAGAGCAAAGAGATATTAAGCTATTTTGTTTGTTTTGTATTAAAAATAATACACATTAGTTTTTCCCAACAAATTGCTAATTTTTAAAAAACATGCATTTGTATTTCTGAGAGAATAAATGGAAGCTGGTGTGTTTTAAAAATTCTTCTCTTAAAACAAGCAAATGCATCTTTGGATATGTCGTGAAAACTATAGAATGAATCTAACTATAAAAATGTAACTAATTTTCTACTTTTGTACAAAATCTAGAGACAAATAGAAAGGACAGTAATAAGTACCAGAGACACAGTTTTAAAGTTAATGTTAGGAATATGTTTGTGTGTTTTTTTTAATTTTTTCTTTCTTTATTGATTTGAGAGAGAGAGAGGAAGGGAGAGGTAGAGAGATAGAAACATTGATGAGAGAGAACATCGATTGGCCACCTCCTGCATGCCCCCCACTGGGGATTTGGCCCACAACCTGGGCATGTGTCCTGACCGGGAATCGAATTGGCAACCTCTTGGTGCATGGGTCACACTCAACCACTGAGCCACACTAGCAGAGTAGGAATATGTTTTAAATTGCTGTAAACTTTAATGTTTTTTCTGAAGTTGGAATGGGTAAGGTTTGTTTTAATTCAAAATGCAAGCAACGTATTAATTGGTAGCTTCAGGTAGAAAAGAATGTAATAACTTCTTCTATTTTCTTTACAGACATTAAAAGTACATTTAAAAATCACTTAAAGTAGCATCATCGGTGAATTGCTTTATTACCAAACTTATTCCCCTCTTATTATCTTACTAAAGTCTGGATCTGCAATTTTCCCTCCATCCTTCTAAATAGTGACTGACCATAATGGGTTGTTAATTTTAATTAAATATACCAGGCTAAATTTTACTGTCAAGAACTTTTATTCTGAACCACTGTAGTAATCACAGAAATTTTTAATGGAATATATAAGAGTAGAATTTGGCCCTTTGTGATTAGAGAAATTATAAATTAGTGGTTTTGTGATAAAAAAAAAAAAAAAAAGTTTGGTCAAATGTTATTGGTTTAACCCAGTGTGTCTGTGATACTTTATTTTCTTAATTATTTCAAGTTCTGCTTTACAACCAAAAAATTTAATTAAACACAGCAAAAGCCCTAAAACCAAAAATATTTTGTTTGGTCTTGAATTGTTCCTCTGCCTGGCCATAGAAAGCATATTAATCTCAAATGACAAAACTTTCCTTCATTTTTGTTATATAGAGCAATAAATCCAGAATATTTATGAGTTCCAATGAACTCATAATGAACTTAGAGTCAAGTAGGGAATATCCAATAAAAGGTAAATTATATTCCGAGTAGGCCATATATGTGGTGTAATTTTAGGGTCCTTTGTGCACCCCAAAATACCTTGAAGATTTTGATTTAGTGCTCAAAAATGCTGCCACAAAGATGTTTTCTGAGAAGATGGAGTTATAAAAGTTTTATACTTCAGGAGATTATTTGCAATAAAAATGCTAAGCAATATGGAATCATTAATGTATAAACAAGTTTATCAGGTTGTTTTCAAGTGACAGTTAGATGAAAGGGAGTCTACTGGAGGGAAGCTCACAGATGACTAAATAAGAATCTGATAGTCAAAGTAAACATAATCAGAGTAAATTTAGACTGGACTTGCCAGTAACTCATTTTTCTTCTCTTTTTTTCTAAGTGAGAGGGAGAAAGAGACAGAAACATTGGTGAGAGAGAACATCGATTGGCCGCCTCCTGCATGCCCCCCAGTGGGGATCGGGCCCACAACCTGGGCATGAGCCCTGACGTTGAATCGAAGTGGTAATCTCTTGGTGCATGGGTCAACGCTCAACCACTGAGCCACACTGGCCAGGCTCATTTTTCTTTAAAAGGGTAAAAGAAGGGAAAAACAAAAATTGAATTCTGTAGCAAATTCAATCAACAAATAATAATGACCTCCAAAGATATCTGTAAAATATGCAAGTCTTTAAAAATTATATTAAATATTGGCTGAAATAATAAAAACTATTAATTTTACAAGTATTTTACTTAAGAGATTCTGATCTAAACAGATCATTATGTTCCTTCTAAGAGAAAAAAAAAAGGAAATATCTCAATTCTGAAACAAAATTCCCTATATTGCAACACTATTGAGATGAAAATAATCATATTACTGAGAATATTGTTCTGAATATATATAACATATATTTGTACACTAACTTCATAAAAACATATTATTCATTCATAATTTTTTAAAAGAAAGAACTGCTTCTTCACAAGGTGAGGTTAGTACACAGAGAAGTGCAAAAATATACCAAGCAGTACAGGGAAGCAGTTGGAGAAGGCAGGCAGGGATAGGCTGACTAATATCAGCGTTTATAAAGTTGTGAAGCCTGAACTCATATACCAATCCAGCTGGGAGGATCTAAGAAAATTTCACATCCACAGGGTGGATGGAGCAAATGCAATTATTATAAAGCAAAACGCTTCTAATTTTCTTAGTGAGTTTCCCAGTTACAATCAGTGATTTATTTACAAGCTAAATTTAATCACTCTCATGAAAATTATCACCACTCGTACATATTTTGAAGGAGAAAATATATTTTATTGCTATCAAGAATAGCTTATTGGTGCTGTTCATTATGGGCACAGATTACAAAAGATAATTTTGTTTGTGGACTAAAGCAAAAAACCTTAAGAAAACATTTCAACCTCTCTAGATGATCCGGTACTTAAAGGATTATATTGTTCCAACACTGATGTGCTGGGAATCTAAAGAAGATAGAGGTTGATAGCATGGCCACTACAGAATGCCACAGAAGCCTTATTAAAAAGAGGAGATCGGCTAGGCCGGTGTGTCTCAGTGGATTGAGCATTGTCCCATGGACTGAGAGGTCCTGGTTTGATTCCCGGTCAGGGCACATGCCCGTGTTGCAGGCTCGATCCCCAGTAGGGGGCGTGCAGGAGGCAGCCAATTAATGTTTCTCACATCAATGTTTCTCTCTCTCTCTTCCTTCCACTCTCTCTAAAAAATCAATAAAAACATGTTTAAAAAGAGGGACAGGAAGATCACCCTCAAATATTAATAAAATTTATCTACACATCACCCCATGACTCTGGATAAATTTGAGAGGATAAATTCAAAGAGCAAAACTTGTGTGAAAAACTTCAAATAAGTGAGGATGTCCCAGCTATCCTTGTATTTTATGCAATTTATATAGACTACAGAATCTTCAAATCTCTTTCTAGTTGAAAAAAATATTTAAAAAATAGTTTTATATATTAGTCAAAGGATAAGTCAGAGCTTGAGCCAAGATCTCATTTGTAGCCCCAGTGGCCTTTCCCTGTAGTCTGGAGACCTAAGGATCTCACTGGGGTCCAGAATGTGTCAACCCAAGGTGTGCCTCTGGAGTATGCAGATTGTTTTGAGCTAAAGGCAATTTTACCTTCAGGCTTAAGAGCAACTTATTTTCCTCCTTTTAACTACCTAGGAGAATTTGAATTAAGGGCCTTGCTCATAGAAGAGATTATTAACTGTAAAATTTTTGACCCACCTATATAGCAGAGCAAACTTTTATTTACTAAACACCTATTCTTCTTATCATCCTGTAATGGCCTTTTGAAACCCTCAAGGCAGTTACCTCATCCCTAGCTAAGGGTGTCACATTTACTCATGTTCTCTTCTCTCTCTTAACCTCTTCTGCATGTGGGGTCTTGACTCTCTCATGTATGTGGAGTTCCCATACATATGTATGCATTCAATTTATTTTCTCCTGCTAATCTGTCTCCTGTCTCTATGATTATTAGGCCAGCCGGAAGAACCTTGAGGGTAGAGGAAAGTTTGTTCCTCTCCCACATCACAATGACATAAACACATGTGAGCTGTAATGTTGTAGGATAGGACATCATTTTTATTGTTCAGTATTCACTAGGGAAACAGGGTTTTGTTTGCTTACCACAAATTTACCTTTCCAACACTGGTTTCCACTAGGCAGTTTGGAACGAACAGTTAAGAAATGATTTATCTGCTCCATGTTCATTCTCATGATGATTTAGTTGGAAAGAAATATATTTATTGTCCCTATGTTCCAGTTATCTTGAATTTACCAGTACAGTGAATTAGATGGTTAATCAAACACTGAAATCTTCAGCTTATCTGATTCAATAAAGAACTAAAATCAAACGCACTCTAAAAATGATATCTTTTATTGCTGGATATTCTAAATTAAGAATCTTGAGGCATTTTTCACAGCAATAGTCAAAACACACTCTCACCTCCCCCACTATTTCCTCCTTATAAACTGTTAAAATAACACTGTCTACAATTATGGCGTCATTTGTTATGCATGATATAATAGACTGCAAATATCAAGAGGTATTATCATTACTTTTGTCCTTTGTTCTTTCGGGCCAGAATATTGCATACTTCTTTACTTTGACATTTATTGCTTTTAGATTGGTAATAGAATGGTTTGTGTTGCTCATTATCTTGAATGATGATAATATTAGAGACTGGGGAGTCTATGTTCTCTGTTAAGTAAAGTAAAGACTTGGTATAATTTAGCAAAGGTTATTACTGGACAATTACCCAGAATACAGTTCAAGTCTAATAAAGTTTAGTCATATCCAATCTTAAATAGAACATTTACTATGGTTTCTAGGAAGTTGGATCAGGTCGTATTCATATACACTTTTTGCTGCTACTTTTCACAAGTTCACCCTGACTCTTTCATAGGTAAAAATTACAGTGACATATTTGCCTGTAATAGTGAATAAAATAAAATGCAAAATTATTAGGTTTTAAATGATCAAGTTTTATGTTATTTGGTAAAACGTGTATGTATTAGTAAATTTTAGTCAGTTACAGTATTACAGACCAATGTCTTATACTCTATCCTGACGTATAACATTATTCTCTGTCAGGCATCTCCAAGTCCTTCATAGCTATAACTGAATATTCCACAAAGTGAAAATGAAAAAGAAAATACTTCAGCCAGAAAGAAAGATAATTTTTCCACAGGGACCCCAACTGGTCATGTCTGCAAAAAGAAGTATTTTTCTATATAGCACTGGCAAATAATACAGGGAAAGAAATAAGGGCTAAATCTCTAACTCCTAAAGACAATAATCAAGAATGTCAGAATTTTAAACTGTAATTCAAATTATATGTGAAACTGTTCCATTAAAAATTATTTATGTTTATAAAGCAAATTTTGAATAGCTGAGCTTGTGATTTTCTTGTCTTAAGCAATGCTATAAGAATTGAAATTTAATGTTGCAAAACCCTATGTATGGGAGATTTTGTGCAATAGTAGCAGGACTTAATTACTATTGAACAAAAATATTTAAGACACACTAAAGGAAGAAG
The DNA here is from genome assembly GCA_030848825.1 of Tadarida brasiliensis. Taxonomy (NCBI): domain Eukaryota; kingdom Metazoa; phylum Chordata; class Mammalia; order Chiroptera; family Molossidae; genus Tadarida; species Tadarida brasiliensis. The sequence continues at coordinate 85,924,688 of CM061260.1, read as the reverse complement.
TATATTGATTCAAGTTAAGTCACATGCCATCTGGATCACTACATCTTGTTCAGTATGCATTCAACCAGTGTAAATAGGAAACATTTTTCAGGGCATGACTCCATACCAGATGTCTTGCGAGGCATCACGTTAATGGAAAATGCTCTGGAAATTGAACTGTATGATATATCTGGGGGTAGTTTAGGTACCGAAGAAAAAGGTAGAATAAGCCAGTCTTATAACAACCATTCAGGCATTCATCGAAATATCCATCAAACAAATATTAATAGAACAAAAAATGTCAACCTAAATAAAAATGAATCACAGATAATGTACTTTAATTATTCACAGACTTGTAAGAGTACGTGCCAAGTGATTTAATCACAAGTTTAGTTATCTATTGCAGCACAAAAAAGCATCCTAAAATTTAACTTAAAACAACACATATTTACGACCTCGCAGTTTCTGTGTCAGAAATCTGGGCACAGTTTAGCGCGGCCTTCCACTTTATGGTCTCTCAGAAGGCTGCAGTTAAGATGTTATTCGGGGCTGGGGAGTGATCTTTCGATCTTACTTACTTTGCTGCTGGCAGGATTCAGTTCCTTGATAGTTCTTGGACTGAAGACCTCCGTTCCTTACTAGCTGTTGGCTAAAGATTTGTCAGAGGTTTTGCCGTGAAGAACCCTCAAACGTAGTAGTTCGCTTCATCAAAGCCAATGAGAAGTGGAGGGGAAGAGAGTGCTTGACAGGTGGAAATAATTTCTTGTAACTTAATCATAGTTTCATCCTCTCAATGTTGCCATATTCTATTGTTTGGAAGCAAGTTACTCAGAGGGAGGTATTACATAAGGCTGCTGACACTAGGAGATGAAGGTCATCTTAGAAACTGCCTGCCACAGAGCTTAGAGTAGTGTGTGAAAAAGACGGTTTTTCCATGATGATGAATTATACTTCTATTACTTATTGGAAAGAATTTTTATACTTAATGATTGTTTATGTGTCAATTACTACACTAAACACATTGTCAAACTCGTATAATTTACTCTTCAAAAAAACAATGTAATTTGTGTTTCATTGTCCCATTTTATAGATAAGAAAAATTAAAAGAGACATGTTTAGCAATTTGTCAAGGGCATGTATCCCATGAATGACACATTCAATATCACATCCAGATAAGTACTGCACAATCAATGGTATTAACCACTACACTATATACATTTATGAAGGAGGTTGTATTTGAACTGTGATTTCACACTTGTAATGAGTAGGAAAATAGGCATAGAGGAAAGCAAAATTAAAGACATAAAGTGAGGGAAGGAAGCTGTTTTTTCAAATGAGGTCTTAAATTGTGGTATTAAAGTGAGCATGGAGGAAATAAAACAAATGCAAAAGTTTTAAAGAGGAAGCATAGAATGGATGAGATTTCTGATTGGAGTTAGACAAAGTTTAAATTCCTGGCTCCTTTTTAACTGTACTACCTTTGGCAAATTCTACATACTGGTAACAATGAAGCTCAACTCATAGGGTTGCTCTATTGCTTTGAGCTAATGCACATATAACTTCTTTGACAAAATCCTTTGTTAATAGCACACGATAAATACTACCCAGTAATATTATTGGGACTTCTTTTACAACAGAATTTGGAAAGATGGTAAATGCAAAAAACAAAATTAGAGCAGAATCAATCTATTGGCATGAAAAGATAAATCCTAAATGAGATAAGAAAATGTACAGTAAATGTGATAAAATAATTAGTGGGTTAGATATTATAGCTTGCTTACAGCTATCAATCAATGTTTGAGTTTCACATCACCAGTGAAATGGCATCTTTTTTATGTCTTTATATTCAATAGAGAAGAATATTACTCTAGCATAGACTGTTTTAGCACTTGGGAAACATTTTAATATTAGACATATAATAACTGTTTTGTTTATAAGTCCAAAGAGAAATGGAATATTTATATAATTTTTATAGTATTGAACAAAAAAAATGCTTGCAAGTATTAAACCTCAGATAAACAAAGACACGGAACGGTGAGAATGCTGAACAAGCAGCCAGAGACTTCAGAAGGATATGAAAGCAAGCTGGATCATTTAGATAAGCATTTCCTTCATGTCTCCCCCTTTCCATTGTTATTTTATTTTTCAGAAACAAAGGTGATTTCTTCATTTTGTTTGAATCAATGATGTAAATGTTGGACTCTCTCCATCTCGTTTAGCTTTTCTTTTGACCACTATTGACAAACTATCATACGTAGTTTCAATTGCTATGAACGCAATAATGTAGGTTACCCTTCCCCAATGTTGCTGTTACTTGGAACACTGTTTATCAGCAGGGAATCAGCTCAGGCTTCATTGATCACAACTTAATGTCAATTGACCCTGCCTTTTGCTCTCTGACTGAAAATTTTTTCATATGTTGAAGAAATATTTAGGAGTGCATCCAAACTGCTAATTTTTACAAATATGACGCTATATCCTACACATTATATCATAAATTGATTTCTCAACTTATCCAATGAAAGAACAGGCTTACCTGCCAAATAAACATTTTTGTTCATAGATATCTTTGTACTAAATTGATTAAGATTCAGAAGTCTTATATAATTATGATATAATTTTTTCCCTTTATTTATTTTAGAGAGAGAAAGGGAGCGGGAGGGAGAGAGATAGAAATATGGATGAGAGTGAACATCAATGGGCCGCCTCCTGCATGCCCCCCAACAACCTGGGCATGTGCCCTGACCGGGAATCAAACTAGCGACTTCTTAGTGCATGGGTTGACACTCAACCATTGAGCCACACTGGCTAGGCTAATTATGATATAATTTTAACTCCAAAAGTATTGCTTTCATTTTAGAAACCCTATAGAAAAGGTATATCACCTCAGGCTTCATTGTAAAAGAAAAAAAAACCTAATAACTGAAAAAAATATTTCACTTCCAGTGAATTTTCCTTTCTAAAATAAATTGTTTGCCCTGGCCCATTTGGCTCAGCGGTTGGAGTGTCAGCCTGCAGACCAAAGAGTTGCGGGTTCAATTCTGGTCAAGGGCACGTACCTCAGTTGCAGTTCAGTCCCTGCTCTGGTCGGGGTCGTGCGAGAGGCAACCAGTCGATGTGTCTCTCTCACATCTATGTCTCTCTCTCTCTCTCTTTCTCTCTCTCCCTCCCACTCTATCTGATGATAAATCAAAAAATATCCTCGAGTGAGGATTAAAAAATAAATTACTTGGTTTTTATTTTTCTATTGTTTGGTAGCTCCATCATTGGTAGATAAAATGTTCATAGCCCTTATATTACCCATAACTATATTATTTCAAGTGAAAGTAAAATGATATTTATGTTGTCATTTATGTGTTCACATTCCACAACCTTGATTTCTCCTCAAAGAGAGATGAAGCTGTCACTGGACCTAAAGCTTTTCCAACCTGGAGCAAGTCAAACTGCCAGCGAGCAGGACGTTTGTCGCAGGTCTGTCTGTTCCCTGACAGACCCTCTGGAGCACAGCCAGCATGTCTCTAGGGAGCCTAAAATTACAGCCCTGGTATGAGGTGGAATGCAAAGGCGGTCCCATATGACTGTCCTTTCCAGCTCCAGTCATACACAACTCCATCATTACGCTTTGCTCAGCTGTTCAAATGCTGAGAACATGAGCACAACAAAAAAGGAGTTGCAGCAGAACAGTTTATTGGCTTAAACTATTTGACTGATAAAAGTGACTTAGTTAAAGAAAGAAAATTCAATCTTTTACAAATAAGCTGCAATCAAGCTCCCCGTTGGTGGTCCTAGATGTTCATTTAGAAAAAACAAAACATGTCTTCAAAATGAAGAAACTTCTGGGCTGTCATTTTAGCTAAATGACTTTGGGTCTTCTCTTTTCAATAAAACATATGATAGCATTTTCCCACTATGGCATGAACATATGATGATATTTTAAAGTAAATTATTTTTATCTCTTAAAGAACAATGTATTTTTCTCTTATATTGACTATACATCATGAAGAGCAAGGCAAAAAATATTTGCCTCCACAAATAAATAGTTAAAATATTTTGTCTTTAAGTTTTCTGTCATCATAGTTCTTGGAAAATTATTTTGTTTCTGATCAATTAAAACAGATATTATTTGAATATTTTGCTTATACACATCACATACATACACAGTAACACACATGGCACATGACTGTCAAGCAATGGGCCAAATTGTGGAGTCCTTTGTACTGAGAAATGTGTCATGACTTACGGTCTTATTCTGTTACTTCATGTGTGGCTTAAAGCAGTGGGTTGACTTCTTTTAACCCCAACACTCTCGTCTGTAAATTAATGGGGTTAATGTTTTCTAACTTACCTAACCCTTCCAGGCTATTATGAGAAAATAGAAAAATAGCATGAAAGTATACACACAATGGAAGTGAATACAGTAAGTCTTCATTGAACATTATTGATAGATTCTGCAACCTTAAGCTAGACAATGTGTAATGAAACCAATTTACCATAGGCTAATTGACATAAATGCGTTAAGTTCCTACGCTATCTCATCAATGTTTTAACAAAACAGTGTTGAACAGAATGATGTTATTCAAGGACTTGTGTACATTAAAAGTACAAGATGAGGTACGAATGCAGCTATGATTATTTACAATAATTTTTAAATTTTTATATATTGATTTTGAGAGAGAGAGATTAATGGGTTCCACTCATCCATGCATTCACTGGTTGACTCCCGTATGTGCTCTGCCCAGGGATTGATGCTCTAACCAGCTGAGCTACCTGACCAGGGCTAAAGTAATTTTTGATGACTCATGAATCAAACCCTAGTTTTAGAAAATCTAGCAGTATATAGTAAGAACCTGTTTCTCTAACTTGATAGATTTTTACGTATTCTTTTCTTCTGCCAATTGGTGTCACACAACCAAGATTGCCTTACTGTTTCCTTCAGTTTTATGAAATTATAGATAAGTTTTTTCCTAACTCTAGGCCCCTGACCTCCCTTTTCTTAGAGTGTTTATTTGAGAAAACTTGTAAATTCTTTCTCTACTCTTTTGAGATGTAAATCTTTTTTTAAAAAATGTGTCAGTTTTATAATCCAAGAATGTCTTTCTCAAGGACCGGACTCATCTCTTTGAAATGCAAACATCAAGGAACATAGCACCCCTCTGTCCCATTTTCTGTGGGCTAGTCAGTGCCTTCTCCGGGTAATAAAAGTACACCCTATCATAAAGCTAGCAGAATGTTTAATAATGTTACCAATTAATAAACACAGATGGCTTATGATCTTGTCCCAGTTCTTAAAAACTCTCGAGCTTTTTGTTTCAGTGGAGTTGAGCTCAGACTACATTCTATCCCCTATTGCCACAGCCTTGAATGAAGTCTTCCTTGCTTGTTTCACTTTTTCCAGGGCAAGTTTTGCTTTGATTTACACCTCACGTGCTTTACCAATGAGTGTGTCATATCTAGGTTAATGTAGTCTAGGTCAATAAGGCTGACTCTAGCAGTGAGTACAAGGGGAAATAAATAAAGTTCATTCATTGCCCACTGTGATGAATGCTAAAATCCAGACTGGTGATGTTAGTGTCTGCTGTATTGGACTATGCCAATGAATAAATATTCATAAAACTAGTTAGAAGTTTTGTGGGTTTTTTCCCTTAATGCATTATAATTATTATAAAAATGAGTATTTTTAAAAAACTCATACAGAATTATTTTCTTATTCCTATATTTAAAATGTAAGCTTATGGTTTATCACAAGTATACAATTAGTTGTAATCAATATCTCCTTAAATTTTGTCAGCCTTTTAGTAAAGATAATATTCTTCAATTCCACTTGCATGTTGAATCTAAAAAGGTACCAATAATCAACAAAGTATGACTCTTGTTTTATAGAAAAGGAAAGTGAAGCCTGTAAAGATTAGATGACTCTTCTAAGTTTACATAATTACTTACATGTAGGACTTGGCCTAAGGCTAAATTTTTTTTTTTTAAATCTTAGGCCAATAGAGATAATTTCATGAAGTCCAATGTTATATCAATTGATTAATGAATCAACATGGCTGGCTACTTAGTACACAAAGTCACCTGAGTGTTTGTTTAAAGAACTAAATACTTATGTATATTTAATTTACTCTCTTCAAATCTATACTGGTAACAGCTACTGCTACTTCTAAGAAGGTGTGTGTAGGCCAACAAATGCTAGACACAGACTATCTGTGAAACTGTCCATTTCTTGAATTAAATTCTTAGGCCATGCACTTTTTTTTGGTATAAACCTTATGATGATAAGAGCTGATCTAAGAAAATAATTCACATTTCAGCAGAATTTATATTCTTAAAATGGTTAAGTAGTTTAGGAGGGGCTACATTCTTGTGGGCCTTCAGAGCTCACTATATCTATTGCTATTTAGTCTAAGAAATTGAAGAACTAGTACTTAGGGTTCATGTCACCCTAAGACTAAGCAAGCATTAAAAAAAGATAATTGGAAATAAGAACTTGCTTTGAAATTATATATAATCAGTACATGTCATTTCATTTCCTAAAACTGACTCATCTTCATATTGTAAAGTCAAGCATGGTTTTTCGAGCAGGTGATAATATATAATTTAAAATTATGAATGTTAGATATAAATAGTCATTTGTTATATGTTCTATAAAGGTCATATTTATTAAAGTTTATAATCCATGTAATGGTGGTGCTGGGTGTTGGATGGAGGGGAGGGAAAACATTTTCAATCTGTGTATTTGTGAAAGGACATTGAGGATAGTTATATTTCTTATTTTAAAATATCCAGTCAGCATGGGAATATGAAAAATTATACTTTTTTCAATTTTACAATATTTTTTTAAATGCAAATTAAAACCACAATGAGATGTCACCTCACACCTGTCAGAATGACTATCATCAATAAATCAACAAACAATAAATGCTAGAGAGGATGTGGAGAAAAAAGAATCTCCTGCACTGCTGGTGGGAATGCAGATTGGTGCAGCCACTGCGGAAAACAGTATGGAGTTTCCTCAAAAAATTAAAAATGAGCTACCTTATGACCCAGCAAGTCCATTTCTGGGTATATATCCAAAGAAACACAAAACAATTATGTGTAAAGATATATGCACCCCTGTGTTCATTGCAGCATTATTTACAATAACCAAGATATGGAAACAACCCAACTGCCCATCAGTAGACAAGTGGATAAAGAAGAGTTGGGACATATATACAATGGAATATTACTTGGTCATAAAAAAGAATAAAATATTGCCTTTTGTGACAACATAGGGGGTATTATGCTGAATGAAATAAGTCTGACAGAGAAAGACAAAAGCCATATGATTTACTTATGTGAAATCTAAAGAACTAAATAAATGAACAAAGAAAATAGAAACTGATTCATAGATGCAGAGAACAAACTGATGGGTGCCAGATTGGAAGGGGGTTCAGGAGCTGGCTGGAAAAGGTGAAGGGATTAAGAAATACAAATTGGTAGTTACAAAATAGTCACAGGTATGTAAAGTACAGCATAGAGAATATAGTCAATAATATTGTAATAACTATGTATGGTGCCAGGTGGGTACTTGAATTATCGGAGGGAATGACTTAATAAATTATACAATTGTCTAACTAGTATTCTGTACACCTGAAACTAATATAAAATAATATTAAATGTAAACTATAATTTAAAAAACATTTCTTTAAATTTTTATTATAATTTTATAAGTAAAGAAAACATTTATAATAAGCCCAAACATTTTAACAGAAGCAAGTGACATTTTAAAAAAATAAAACAGTAGTTGAGTCCATGGCTCTGATTTCAGTATGACTATCATTCTCTTTTATTTGTCCCAGCATGTCTTTTCACACTGGATATTATTTGTTGGCTTCCTTAATAATGAAACCATGTGAGAATAAATATACAGCTATATTTGCACTGATCAAATAGTTTAGGAAGGTGTGTTCAGCAGAAAGGTTTTGGTAACTAGCTCCTTAGGTCACTATCTTTAAAATAAAACATGAGGAATCTAAAATCTGCAGAGATTTTAAAAGGCATATATATATATATATATATATATATATATATATATATATGCAAATTAAATATATATAGCCATCAGGGTCTTTATCACAATGATGATATCAAGGTCTTTATCACAATGATGATGCTTCCTTAATTATCCTTACCCCCACCCCTCTGTTTTATTCACCTTACTCTTCCCTGTGGATCATTTCATATTCAATCCCTATTTTGAATTTTCCTCTTGACCCAAACTTTTTGCTAATTGAATATATTAGGGTTGACTAGAAATACCTAGAGGCAAACAGCCACTTTTTCTTTATTAGAAAATTACCAGTTTTGCCCAGCCAGTGCGGTTCAGTGGATTGAGCATCGTCCCATGGACTGAGAGGTCTCGGTTTGATTCCTGGTCAGGGCACATGCCCATGTTGTGGGCTTGATCCCCAGTAGGGGGCATGCAGGAGGCAGCTGATCAGTGTTTGTCTCTCACACGAATGTTTCTATCTCTCTCTAAACAAATCAATAACATATTTTTTAAAAATTACTGATTTTTCTGAATTGTTCTATTTACAAACACAGGACATTTATTTCACCTGAGGGTAGATTTAGTCATGAAAGAAATCAATAAATTTACCCTAACAAAATGTTTGAACCTCCTTCTTCTTTATGCTTTTTCCCTCCTGTGACAATATTTTGTAGCTCACCTTTAGCTCAGAGGAAACCTTACACTCTTTGGAGGTCAACGCTGAGATTTCAGTGAAAATGTAAATTGTTCCATGTTTTTAACACGTAGTTCATGATCAGATTCAGCCTGTGCACACATCTGCGGCTCCACAGAGCTCTGAGACTGCAGAGGGAGGTTTGCTGGAGATCTCAGTTTTTTTGGTCGCCTTGAAGTATTCTTCTGGAAATAATAAAATCACTGTTAGGAGTTCAAAGCACTGTTAAAATCTAACAAATTTCTTGAATTCCTCGCCTCTCTTTGTGTGTATCTTTGTTAGAATGAGAACTAAAGGGCTTTGCTCGTCTCCCCCCGCTCCCACAAAAAACGCTGCTCACAGAAACGGTCGTGACCGTTGATAAAAGGGGTATTTCCAGCACCTTGAGTTATTACTGATTGTGGACATGTTTTTCTCTGTGATGAGACCCTCTGTCTTTGCTAATTGAAGTTAGGCTCTTACATTTCCACAGAGAGAGATACAGCACAATTTTCCTTCATGATTGCATTGAAAACAGACAGCCCTTAGGTCCTTGAGAAAGACATCTTGGGTTGTGACACTGGCAAGAAATTTGTTTGTTGTTTAAAACTTTTTTATTACTTTTAGAGAGAGAAGAAGGGAGAGGGAGAGAGAAATGGAAACATAGATGAGAGAGAACATCTATCTATTGGCCACCTCCTGCATGCCCCTCACTGGGGATTTGGCCCACAACCTGGGCGTGTGCCCTGACTGGGAATCGAACTGGTGACCTCTTAGTGCATGGGTCGATGCTCAACCACTGAGCCACACCGGCGGGGCTTGGCAAGAAGCTTTTAAAAATATTTACATCTTAAAGGGATGGATAAGGGATTTATAATTACAAAAATTTTTTTTTTTTTTTTTTTTGGTACGTGCCCCTAGCGGGAACTGAACCCAGGACTCTCTGGTCCGCAGGCCGACACTCCAACTGCTTGAGCCAAACTGGCCAGGGCTAATTACAAAAATTTTTTAAGTAAATGCTCAAAGACTCCGGAGGTCAGAGACCTAGAGTCAAGAAGAAGCCTGTCTAAAGTTTAGTCAAGCTGAGGGGGACATGAAACCATTTGGTAAATAGATTGAAATACTATAGGGCATAAAGAACCATTAAGGTATTTGAAGATATATTACTCCTTTAGAGAACAACAGAAAGGGTAATAACAAGTATTTTCATAAACCGTTCTTCTTGGCAATCATTGTAATACAATCCTGGCTAGATCTGGTTCATTTGGACCAACAATTCCTTTGTTGAACTGAAACTTTGTGGCTTCACTTAGGACACATCTCAGCTTTGCAGTTTGGAATAGAGACCAAAGACACTTGGTTGTTTAAATATAGCATCTCAGAGGCCTGGATACATAGAACAGACTGACAGCTGTCAGAGGGGAGTGGGTGGGGAGACTGGAGAAAACAAGTTGAAGAGATTAGTCAAAAAACATTCAGAGTGTCCCAAAAAATGTATACAGGGTGTTTGCAGATTCTTTTACATTTTGAAAATAAAATGTATTTTAATAAACACTGGCTGTATAATTATTCAAAGTTGTGTATATATTTTTTGGGGGGACACCCGATATACATAATACATAGACACAGAAAACAGTGTAGTGATAGCCAGAGGGAAGGGAGGTGGGGAGGTGGAGGTGGGCAAAGGGGGGTGATGAGGATGGGAAGAGACTTTGCTTGGGGCAAAGGGTGCAACACGCAGCGTGCAGGTGATGTTTTATTGATTTGTACACTTGAAACCTGTATGGTTTTGCAAACCAATGTTACCCCAATAAATCCAATTAAAAAATATGTGGTAGGATGTTAATTTCAACTGAAGGTAGGAGCTTTTAAATTAACCAAAAATCATTTACATTGTTTAGTTATTCTACTATACACATGTTTAAGTATAAAAAAGCCACTTTATAGTCTCTTTTAAACAAAAGGAGATTTAAACAACTTAATATATTTAAACACTTTAAAAATTGTTCACTAACAAGGGATTGCTAACAGTGTCTCCTTAATGGAGTTGAGAGGCAAATTTTATTTATTCTTAAAAAGTCTTATGCATATTTAATTAGTTTCTAGGAAAAAAATGCAAAATTCATGTTACTTTTGCTTAACTGACCAGCCTGTTGCCCCACTGGTAATTGTCCTCATGTAGACATAGCTTTAGGGGCAATTTGGAGGAAGGGTGGAGACATGCCTAATTGTTGTTTTGATTTGAAATCTCTTAAAGCCCAGTGACATGGAATAATGCTGTTCTTCATTTATATTCTTTGGGTGCAAAGAGATAAACCCTCCAGGATTAAGTTCAGAGGAAGCGAGATTTCCTTTTTCAATGAAATATCAAATGCAAAGCATAGGTTTACAATAGCAACCATATGATTTTTTAAAAAGTTCTGGGTAAAATTGTCTTTTTAAAAAAAGGGGCAAAAGTCACTCCAAGAAATAATATAAAATAGTAGAGGATTCAAGTGGGGCTAATAAAAAAATAAATAGAAAAATACAAAATTCTCAAGAGATTTGGTATTTTTTTCTTCACGTTTGTCTAAAATTAACCACCAAACCAACGAAACCACAGTAACATTATAATGAAACCTCTGAGAGAATACAATAAACTTTAAATAAAAAATTCAGATCTGAGAGAGAAAGATACATGAATTATGATCTAATTTATGAAACTTGTTCTTTAAATTCCTTCCATTTAGCCAACTGGGAACATTCTAATCTCATAATACTATAAACAGAGTTTATATTATCAGAGCAAACTTCTTTGGTAAAATATTGTTAAAATTTGGTAGCTTTATGTCATTCTTATTCTAAAATAGGGAAAATTCTCTTCTGAATGTTATTTACGATTCCCACACTTTTATTATGATATAGGCAACGTTACTTACAGAAAAAGCTAGTATTCTAAATAGAATTAAAAATGTAAAGTCTAGTTTAGCTACAGGTGAAGGTCTTGGTGCCTAGGGCTGTAGCCAAGGCTGTAATGTGGGCAAGGTGTCCAGTTAGGGGAAGGCAGGTCCAGTTAAGGGGAGGCAGGTCCAATCCGTGCCTGTGTGAATTTTAGTTCAGCAATTTGTCTGACCGGCATGGAGAATTTTAGTTTCAGTAGTGGTAGCTTTTGCTCAAGAAACACGTAGGGAAACAGTTACTTCAATGGAAGAGTAGTAAACATAAATATGCATTTTTCTAGAGGCTTTAAGGCTTTTGTATGAGTTTCCTATTCCTGTTGCAAACAGATTAGCACATTTATTCTTTTACCATTCTGTAGGTCAGAAGGTGTCAGCAAGGCTACCTTCCTTTCTCGGTAGCTATAGTCTAGTCTTTCTCACATCAGCACTCGGACACTTTCACAGTTATAGAGTCCTTGTGATTACATTGGACGCACCTGGATAATCCAGAATAATCTCCTTCTGAAGGTCATCTGAAGCCTAATTAATTCCCAATTCTTCGTTGCCATGTAATCTAACATATGCACAGGTTCTGGGGCTGGAGGATATTGACATCTTTAGCAGGATGTGTGTGGTGGGGGGAGTATTTTTCTCCCTTTGCTTCACAGCTTTTTAGCTAGTTACTTCCTTAGGTGGAGACTTCTATGTAGTGAAATGCTACAAGATATGAAAAACAAAAGATATCCTAGTTAGAACATTGTCTGTTACAGAATGCTATTAATATCTTTCTTTAATTTCTTCATTTCCTAATAAGAGAATTGAAGTCTTGATAGGTTAAACGTCATAGCCAAGTTCACATGGCAAAGTAGGAGCCAAATCAGACTTAACACTCAATGCTCTTTGTTGTATTCAGAACTCATCTTGACAAAATATCAAAGTAAAGTATAAAATAAAAAAGGGCGTGAAGATAGAAGCAGCAAAAGCCTTTGTGGTTCATGCTGTTTCCCGACAGTCAATGAAATTCCAGCAGTACTGCTCCAAATCCGATGAACACCACATAAATCTGTCTGCACTTGATAAATATTACCATTTTGAAATGATTCCTTTAATGGAATTTTCACAAGCTGTTAATGGTTGTGGTTGATAGAGCCTACCTTACATAGTCTGATGTGTCATAACTCATGCCATAGTTTCTGTTTTTTTCTTCTGGGTTGACGGCCTCTTGTTGACTTTAAGTACAGCCTGCCTGCTTTGTCTAACCTTACATTTAATATATCACACTGCATGATATGATTACACAATACTGAAAGCCTGCGGTCATAACGGCCTCTTCTGTAATTACATAACCTGCTATCCTTCATGTCTAGAAAAGCTGCAGAAACCGAAACAGCTGAGCATTTATAAGACACATAGTACATGTTCTTTCCTAGTATTATTTACGTGGCATAGAAATTGGAATTTATGAGACTGACGTTGTAAAACTGAAAATGGAAGGTGGAAGTTTACTGAACATGTAACTTTTATGAAAATGATGATTTATCTCCTAATAAGAAAGATAATGGATTAAAGCAATTGCATTCTGGACAAGAACTTACTTAACTCCAAAGTGAATCAATAAATGCATATTTGTTATTTGGCATAGAGATTATGAGTTATTTATATAATATAAAACATGATAACAATTATTTTCACCCCTTTCAATAGTACTACAGTTTCACCAGTTTTTGTTGTTAAAACCATATAATAGCACATCTGTGTTTACGTGCAGAAAAGTAGCACTACTTTACCACCCTTACAAAATTACTCTTCATATTTCGTTCCCATGCACATATTGTCCCAGTTATTTAGTAATATTAAACATAATGCATACTCTTTCCAAAAGGATTTTACATGCCTAAATTCCTCTCTGGTGGTTATTTGCTAATTTACTAAACCATATCCCACTGATTGCATATTTAGTTAAGCCCCAATTTGCTCTTACACATCATTCTATATTGGATTTTTACATTATTTAAAATATTTACATCATTTATAACATTAGAATAAGTAACAGTAAATATTACTTCCAATATTTACATTTTTAAATTATTTACATAATTAAAACTGGTCCTTTTATATAAACAAGTAATTTCCTATAATATCTTCTCAGAAGTGGATTGCTAAATAAAAGAATATGATGTATTCAGTGCCTTTGGTCCAGGTTTAGATATTGATTTTCTATTAAGTGTTTACCCCACAACCTGTTATTCATGATTAAAAATTAAGACAACATTAAGTTTTAAAAAGAATAAATATTTGCATTTTCTGTTCATACTCTGAAATTAGAAACACAATATTTATGAATCGTAGCATTAGCTGCAGGAATTTCTATGGAGAGAAATATCATGTAGTCCACATGTAATTAGGTTCCATTTAGAATATTTATGAACAATACATATTTTATATTACAGGAATTCCTATTATAAAATATAATGAAAATATTACTACAAACATTCTGCAAATAATATTTAGAATAAAATGACTGTGAAGAATGACAGAGACTTGTTAAATATTATACCAATTATCAAGATCTTAAAAGCAAATGTTAATTTATTGAATTTATGAAATAAAGCAGTTGTGGTACCTGATCACTCCACAGCTAGAAAGAGTTTGAGAGAATAAGTCATCTTCTGCATGTTCTGGAGAAACCAGGGTATTTTATCATAGTGTCTTGCATGATTCTGGGATTAAAATATAGAGACATTTTTCAGAAGGGGAAAAGATTGCTGAGTTGTTTTGTTTTTGTTTTTTTCTTCTTTCTTTCTTATTCTTCTTTCTAATTTTAAGGCCTGATCATCACAGTGGGTTCAATAGATCCACATAAAAGTCTCCATGGGAACTCTGTACACTGTGTGAATACACTTGTCCTTAATTTTATTTAGCTTTTTTCCCTAACACTTACTTGTATCTACTGAATAAAATACAAATTTGCTTTGAAGACATGAGCCTTGAAACAAATGGATTTTTACATCTGCAGTTATTAAGTTAGCCTATGTAGATATTTTTTCTTTCAATAGATAACTGCTGAGCTAATTACCTATCTATTTACGTGTCTGTATTCTGCCTATTCCAAAGGGAACTTGAATCGACTCCCTGTTATTTATTAACAATGCCAAGTAAAGTTTCTAGCTTACTTTAATTTTTAAATTCTCCCAGGGGAAAGAAAAATAACGAGTCTTAAGATCACGGTGGTGAAAATGTAAGAATACTTCTAAAGCTCAACTCACTTCCTCTTTCCTTGTCCACACTTTTTCTTAGGTGTTTATCAGTATCAGGTTTTATATCAATAACACAAAAATATTTCATCATTTTAGCACTAATTGTTTAGGCTACATCCAAATTATATCAATGTAAAAATATATCAGTTTTACAGAGTAAAGGGAATGAGTGTTTTCAGTTTCTATCTGAATGTTTTTGTGTATATACTAGGTCGAGTTGTCTACTTCTATGCCCAAATCCCTACAGTCCTATCACTTATAACTTTCAGCCTCTACCTTGTATCGTTTAGCTTTTCTCTATCCTTCTGTAATTCTCACAGCTTCCCCTACTCATTCTGCTGCCTCTGGAAAACTTTTTAAAAGAATTTGAGCCTGGGAAAGATTTAAAGTCCATATTCCAGGAACTTCGGAGATAAAGGGAAAAGCTCATGTGTGATTGGCAATTTGGAATGGTAGGCAGGGAGAGGATGTTCTCAAAATTTACTACTGAAAAGTTGTATTCTTTAAAAAAGAATGTCTTTTCCATTTTTGGAGGAGCTGTTCATTATACTTTTTTTCCCTGTATTCATGCATTTACGAATGCTATCCATGGCATTTTCTGACCTGTGTGCTTCACTTTGTCTCTGGGCTGTGATGAAAGGCCAAAGCCATGTTCAATATATTTTACTAAAAACCCTAAAGAATGCTTTTTAGAAAGAATTTTCAAAAATCTTGTTATTTTTCCCTTTAAAAAACTTGCCTATTTATTTCCTGTCAAAATTAAGTGACAATCAGAAAAATGAAAGAATGGTATGTGAATCAGGACCAACATAGTTTACATGTAATTGTCTTTCTAAATATAAAGACCAAAGTGATTCTTTTTTTATTGTAAATTATTGTGGACATACTTTTTTCAAACTATATTTTGAGTAAGAATGAATCTTTGCATGTTCTTTAATTTGTATATTAATAGTATTATTTCATATATTATGATTATTGTACATAATATTATTTTCAAAGTATTAGTAGTAATACAGTGCAAAATATTCTACAAATAAATATTAATCTTTTTATTGAACTATCACCACTCACGCCATTATGCTCTTTGTTTTCTTATATCTAGGTGCCTCATGGATGTAGGCATCACCTACTAAAGAAGATTGATCAGATTTGCATTCCTGTGCTTCTTGTAGAATTCAAGGAAAGTATTGAGCATACAGGAAGTCACAAATTGAATTGATTGATTAACGGGTTTTTCATATAAGCTTATTTTGTAAGAGTTCAAACAAAGAATGTGTGTACTATTTATATTATTTTTATCTATTTATCAGGGTCTGTGCATTATAGGTTCAAACATTTTTTCGTAATGTGCAGAGTCTCTCCAGGTATTGATTTGCAATTACACACTGAGGAAACAGTTTGTTATCAAGTATTGTGTTTAACTATATGAGGCTATTGCATTGACATAGAAGGGAAAGAATTTACTCTGAGACCAAGTAAATGTGGATTCAAATCTCAACCCTACCCCAACTCATTGTATGACTTCATTTAAATTGTAATACCTCTGTTTAGTCTTTTCTTTCTTAGTTATAAAACAGTAATAAAAATACCTAGTTTATGGTCTATTTAAAGGATTAAATAAAATAATTCTTAATGATTAGCTTCTCTTTTTCCATGTTTCAATATAATGGTTATTATTTCACATACAATAAACCAGATTAAGTCAGATAGTATTTTCTAAGTGGAAATGTTCTAATCTAGAAGTTCTTCTGTGTAGACCTGGTAGCATCTGGCTGTTATTGCCCATGAGTTTTATCCTGCTCTTTCATAAGGAGACTATATCTCCTTGGTGAGTGAAAAAGTGACTGCACATAATACACTCTTTGCCCAAGGTTTGTGTTTTCTAGAAATGCTGCCATCAATTGATCCATCATCATTAGCTCTCTAATGACCTGCATTGATTACTGCACTTGGTTTAGTTCTACAAGGACTTAGGCTTCCTTTTCAGTGAAAGGATTTGAATTTCCCATAACTTCACAAGGGAATTGGTCAAATGAGATATGCTATAACAAAACTGCCATCGATTTCTAGTTTTAAACATTTGAAATAGCTCTGGGCACAATGTTAGACATGTGTGTATCTGTGAAAAAGTAGAGAACTGCAGTCATTAAAATGGACTGTGAAATCAAGCTGTCTTTGCCTTTGTATAGTTAAAACGGGTATTCTGAGATCCTTTACAAATAAGAAATAAAATATTTTCTAGACCCCTTCATAAAATGATTCCAAATGCTTTCACAAAAGTAACTGAAACTGTGGTTGAAAGATCAGGAGCTGGTTCTGTTTGTGGACTGTTTACTGTGTTTCCAAATCAGAGTTAATTAATTCATCAAAAGAAAGGCAAATAAATTATATTTAAAAATGGTGGTGGAAGTGCCAGTGCAGGGTTTTGCTGAACACTAGCAATGGACTTGATTTTCGTGGCAGACGCAGGCTTCTACACATTTGTAACTGAGTTTGAGGCCAGGTCCTCAAACCTATTTCAAATACAGACTGTATTTTTAGAGCACTCCTTGAGAGAAATCCTACATGAAGCTTTGGATCACAATTGGAAAGGTTTGTATTTTGACAGGAAACATATGATCCAACTAATACATAGTCTTGACTCAGAGTAGAATTATGCTTTTATTTTTTGTACGCTGTCTGTAACAAAATGAATTTCATAAGGGAATCTGGGGAAACTGCATTGACAACATCATTTCACTTTTTTTAAACAATCTCTTTTCATCTAATCTTTTAGAGATCTAGTGTCTCAGAAATTTTTGTTTGCTGTCAGCTTTTCATAGTGACACTCAACAAAAACTCAGATTTTTTTTTTCTTTCCTGCTACACATGTTAGAAAAATCTACAGCTCTAAATGAGTATGTATATAAGTCTTGAATTAAGGTAACCATGGACTCTAACTAAATTATTAAAACCGTGTTGGAGTACACTGCTTTCCAATGCCTATTATTTCAGAGCCTTTTAGAACCAGACTTAAGGGGAGTAGAGGAACTGTTTGATGGGGATTAAAAAGACCTAAAACTTTCTTTGCTATAAAATTCTTCTCCCATAAAGTTTAAAAAAAGATAAAAGTTACTGATTTATCCATAGATGAATTGTTAATCAGATTTATTTTTTTCTGTTTTTTTTTCCTTCTTTTTTTAAAAACTCATCTTAATTGTTGAATGTATTACAGATGTCCCACCTTGATTTCCCAATTGACCTTCTCCTCCCCAATCCCTCCCCCCTCCTGCCTTCCCCATACTATTGTTGGTGTCCATTGGTTATGAATATATGCATAGAACTTCTTTGGTTTATCTCATCCCACCTTCCCTCCCCACTTCCCTTTTAGGTTTATCAGTCTAACAACCAATTTGTACTTTTCAATTCCTTCATCTTTTTCACCAATCCCCCCAGCCCCCATCCATCTGGCAAGTAACAAAAAGTTCTCTGTATCTGTGAGTCTGCTTCTGTTCTGCTTGTTCACTTTGTCAATTCAATCATTAATAGATATGTATTAATTGCCATTTTATTGTTTATATTTTTGTTCTTCTTCTCCTTCAAGAAGACCCTTTAACATTTCATATAATACTGGTTTGGTGGTGATGAACTCCTTTAGCTTTTTCTTGTCTGGAAACTCTTGATATGTCCATCGATTCTAAATGATAGCTTTGCAGGATAGAGTAATCTTGGTTGTAGGTCATTGCTTTTCATCACCTTGAATATCTCTTGGCACTCCTTTCTGGCCTGCAAAGTTTCTTTTGAGAAATCAGCTGACAGTATTTTGGGAGCTCCTTTGTAGGTAACTATTTTTCTCTTGCTGTTTTAAGATTCTCTCTTTGTCTTTAACCTTTGGCATTTTGACAATGATGTGTCTTGGTGTGGACCTCTTTGGATTCATCTTGTTTGGGACTCTCTGTGTTTCCTGGACTTGTATGCCTGTTTCCTTCCCAAAGTTAGGAAAGTTTTCTGTCATTATTGTTTCAAATAAGTTTTCAATTTCTTGCTCTTTCTCTTCTCCTTCTGACAACCCTATGATGTGAATGTTGGCATGCTTGAAGTTGTCCCAGAGGCTCCTTACAGTATCCTCATTTTGTTGGATTCTTTTTTCTTTTTGCTGTTCTGATTGGGTGTTTTTTGCTTTCTTAGATTTCAAATAGATGGTTTGCTTCTTGGCTTTACCTACTCTACTATTGATTCCATGTAAATTAGTCTTTATTGCAATTAGTGCATCTTTCATTTCTTTTCCTTTTTTTTTTTTTTAGTATTTGTATATAAGTCATCAAATTTACATTTCATTTCTTTTCTTTTTTTTATTTTATTAATTTATTTTTGTTACAGATATTTCTCCTTTTTCCCCCATTGTCACCCTCCTCCCCCTCCCTCCCTGCCCTGTCCCCAGTTTTGTTGTCCATGTCCATTGGTTATGAGTACATGCATACAAGTTCTGTGGTTCATCGCTACCCTCCCCCACCCCCTCTTCTGGCAATTGTCAGTCTGTACCCTACTTTCACGTCTCTGGTGCTACCCTGTTCCTCAGACTGTTATGTTTATTATATTCCATAAATAAGTAAGATCATATGATATTTGTCTTTCTCTGCTTGGCTTGTTTCACTTAGGATAATAGTTTCCAGGTCCTCCCATGTCGTCGCAAAGAATAAGAGGTCTTTCTTTCTTACAGCTGCATAGTACTCCATTGTGTATATGTACCACAGCTTTTTTATCCATTCGTCTACTGATGGACACTTGGGCTGTTTCCAGATCTTAGCTATGAACATGAGGGTACATATATTCTTTCTGATTGGTGTTTCAGGCTTCTTAGGGTATATTCCTAGGAGTGGGATCACTGGGTCAAATGGTAATTCAATTTTTAATTTTTTGAGGTAACACCATAGTGTTTTCCACAGTGGCTGCAACAGTCTGCATTCCTACCAGCAATGTACTAGAGTCCCCTTTTCTCCACACCCTCGCCAGCACTTGTTTGATGCTTTGTTGATGGCGGCTACTCTGACAGGTGTGAGGCGATACCTCATAGTTGTTTTAATTTGCATCTCTCTGATGATTAGTGATGTTGAGCATTTCTTCATATGTCTCTTAGCCATTTGTATGTCCTGTTTGGAGAGGTGTCTATTTAGTTCCTCTGCCCATTTTTTAATTGGGTTCTTTGTCTTCCTTTTGTTGAGTTGTATGAGCACTCTATATATAATTTTGGAAATTAATCCTTTATCTGATATATCATTGGCAATTATGCTCTCCCTTAGTGAGTTGCCTTTCCACTTTGATGGTTGTTTCTTTTGCTGTGCAAAAGCTTTTGAGTTTGACGTAGTCCCATGTGTTCACTTTTTCCTTTGTTTCTGTTGCCTTAGGTGATATATCAGTGAAGATTCTGCTGCGTATGATGTCCAAAATTTTGTTGCCTACATTTTCTTCTAGGATTTTTATGGATTCATGAGTCACATTTAAGTCTTTTATCCATTTTGAGTTTATTCTTGTGTATGGTGTAAAATGATGGTCTAGTTTTATTTTTTTGCATGTAGCTGTCCAATTTTCCCAACACCAGCTGTCCACTGAGTGTGCTGGCTCTGGGGCAAGGTCAGCCACTGCCTGTGTTCTATCCAGGGCCACCCAGTATAAGCTACAAAGTGATCTGCAGATGGCTGCTTCTTGTGCTGGGCTTTCCTGGAGGTGCCCAGGAAAAGCCAAGTTGTGGTCCAAGGCTGGCTGCTTCTAGTGCAGGCCTGGGGCCACTTAATGAGAGGTATGGGGCTTGCTGAGACCAGATGGCTGCTTGTTTGAGAGGTTTTAGGAAACTCTGAAGCAGGATCCAAGACAGGCCAATCCTATGATAAAGCCTTTGGAAACAGCTTGGGTGGGCCCAAAAGTTGAGTGGGGCAGGGCCTCTGGGAATCACCAGGATGGGGCAAACAGTGTGAGCCAGGTTGCCTGAGTCCCAGATATGGTGGCTGTCTGCTGCCCCAGGGAAGGGCTCACCAAAGGAACATCAGCCTCTGCCAGATCGTCTGTCCAGGAGAAAGCCGCCTCTCCAGCCCTCGTCCTGAGGCCAAACAGCTCAGTTCTTCCCTGTATTTCTCTGGTGTCCCTCAAGCTGCCTCCCCTCCCAGCTTAGAGGGAGCAAGTCCAAGGAAGTCCTTGAGTGGGCCCTTTAAGCGGAACTGCCTGGGGCTCTCACTGCCGCAGCCTCCCTCAGCCTCAGTTCCCACTGGTTTTTCCAGCCAGAAGTGATGGGGTCTTCTCTTCCTGACACTGGAACCCTGAGCTGGGCGCCTGGTGTGGGACGGGGACCCCTCAGTCCTCAGGGAGGACCTGCACAGCCAAGGTGTCCCTCCTGATTTTTATCTGCCACACGTGGGTGTGGGACCAGCCCGTCTGCCTCCGCCCCTCCTACCAGTCTTGCTGTGGCAGCTGCTTTAATTTCCTAGTTGTGGGACTTCCATTCAGCTAGATTTCAGGCGGTTCTGAAGGATGGTTGTTCTGTACTTTAGTTGTAATTTTGATGTGGTTGTGGGAGGAGGCGATACTGCGTTTACCTATGCCACCATCTTGACCTGAAGTCCCAGATTTATTTTCTTTAGACATCTATCTGAAATGAGTAACTCAAATGGGACATTTGTTGGGATTGGTGGTGTGTGGAGATGTGTGTGGAGCTCTGATGTAATGGAAGTAATGAACATTTTTAGTACCAGATGTTGCAGACCTACCTGATAATGGAAGGCAGAGCCTTGTACAGTTCAGGGACTCTGAGACCATGATGATAGCCTTCATTTCCCTTTCCTTAAAGCAGTACCAGTAGCATGTAGGAAATGTAAGGGAGAATAGAGTATTAGAAGAGTAGTAACCAAATACCCCTGGGAAAAAATGTGGAACTATGTTCCAACTTTCAACTTTGATGAAGCATTTAATATAATTACTCTAAGAGTGAAGTCACCACTACCACCATTTACCTGATCAATTTCACTAAGAAACTGGGTCTCTATAAATTTGGAGGGAGCAGATGATGTGATATTGTTAAAATGGCTGAAAAAAAATTAGACATTGATTTAAAAATATTTACATATACATGCAATCTCTTGCACACACATATGTGCTCATTTTTGACTGACTCTTTTCTTCATTATTTAAAACAAAATATTCTGCCTACCTGGTGTGGCTCAGTGGTTGAGTGCTGACCCATACACCAAGATGTTGCTGGTTTGATTCCCAGTTAGGGCACATGCCCGAGTTGTGGGCCTGATCCCCAGTGGGAGGCATGCAGAAGGTGACCAATCGATGTTCTTTCTCATTGATGTCTCTATCTCTCTCTTCCTCCCCCTTCAAAATCAACAAAGGGAAAAAAATATATTCATCTTTCCCTTTTCAAATTATTCTCACTAGTATTAAAAATCATCTTCTCTAAATTCAGTCAGGGGATTTATTTTCATTATATATTGACAGTTGGCCTTTTCTTAAAGATAGCTGTATTTCCCAGTATTTTATGTAATGAGATTTTAGATAATCTGTTGAATTAATAAAGAATGTTTGTGTTGAAAAGTAAACCCATAAAGAACTCTACTATTGCCCTGGCCGGTTTGGCTCAGCGGTTAGAGCATCGGCCTGCGGTCCAGAGAGACCCGGGTTCGGTTTCCGCTAGGGGCATATTCTTCGGTTGCAGTTTGTCCCCAGCCCTGGTTGGTCGTGCGGGTGGCAGCCACTCGATGTGTCCCTTTCACATCGATGTTTCTCTCTCTCTCTTCCTCTCTCTCCCTCCCACTCTATCTGAACAAAAAATGAAAAATGTCCTCGGGTGAGGATAAAAAAAAAAAGAAAAGAAGAACTCTACTATTTCTTACTCAGAGCATTTTTTTTTTTTTGTTTCAAATAATAGTGATATTTTCCTGTCTATTTATTTAATAATTAATTCCACATGCCTCCAAAATAAAATGTTTTGTTTTCCAATAAATTAATAAAATTTAAGAAGAATCACTTCTATTTTTATTCTGGGCACACTTTTTCTTAATAAAAATGTATTTTGCAAAACCTCTTTTATAGTATTATTATTTTTTTAAATAAATATATTTTTATTGATTTTTTATATAGAGAGGAAGGGAGATGGAGAGAGAGAGATAGAAATATCAATGAGAGAGAAACATCAATTGGCCACCTCCTGCACACCCCATACTGGGGATCGAACCTGCAACCTGGGCGTGTGTCCTGACCAGGAATCAAACCAGCGACCTCTCTGTGCATGGGATGACACTCAATCTACTGAGCCACACTGGCTGTGCTTATAGTATTAATTATTAAATAGGTCAGATAAGGCTCCCTTTCATTAAGTCACATATTGGTAGTTATCAAAAATAAAAACGACTCATGGTGCCTCTGTGACATTAGACAAGACATTTAATCTTCCTGAGACTTGGGTTCACATCCCGTAAAATGATAAAGCAAAATCAAACAATATCTAAGATCCCATTTGACTATAAGGCCTCATTTTTTTTTGAATTGTCTATTTAAAAAAAATGAATCTTATCTTCCCTCATGACCTGTCCCATTTCTCTTGTACAGTCAGCTGTTATAGAATTTCATCTCCATCTATACACAAATGTTGTTAATCACCAAATATATTACTATAGATTACCCCAGATTAGGAGGCCTTGGCTGTGTAGGAAGGATGGAGGGAGAGGGAGTGCATTTTTACTTTCCCCCAAAGTTGAGCTCACCTTGGAATTAATTCCAAGCAAGAGGTCTAGGCTGGGTTTACTCTAATCCATGCTCTGCTTCCAAGAAAAGCTGAAGTAGATGTGAAGTGTACTCAGAATGATCTGGCAGTAGCAACACGTTTGAAGAGACTGTGCAAAGCTGCTGCCAGATCCCGTGCCAGCTGTGCTCTTGAGTAAAGCTGTGCTCTTGCTTCTCACATTTCTTGAGCAGTGAAACTTAGGGCACACCTTCAATGCTGGGACACCCTGAGAGGTGATCAGCATAAAGAATTATGTTCCTTTTTTTTCATAGCATCTCATTATTTGTGGAGACTCTTGTCACTCAACCTAATTTCACCTTTACTTAATAATAGTCTGATGCTCTCTGTCAGTCTTTACTGTGTTTGCTTTTGTTTATTAGTTATCCTTTTTCTGTCATTGTGGTTAAGTGACAAATATTAAATACCTTAGGTTTTGAACTATTATAATGTAAAAAGGTGGAACATAATATAAAATTTAATTTACATGATTGAACAAACTAGTCTTAGAACTCAAAACATTTTTATTAATGTAAAAAAGGGGTTACATTTTAGAACAGATATTTAAACCATTACAACTTAAACAGGGAAATAAAAAGGAAAGATTAAGAAAGAAGATTAGGAGAAGTGAATATGGTCACAGGTAAGGCCATATTCTGTTACAGCTAAAAATTCAATTTTATACATTTAAACATATGTATCTTTTTAAAACGTAATTTATTGGTTGAACTTGGTTCATAAGGTTATATATGTTTCAAGTGTACAATTCTATGATACATCATCTGTATATCACATTGTGTGCCCAGCACCCAGTCAAATATTCTTTCATCACCATATATTTGGTCCCCTTTACCCTTTACTATCCCTTCATCCCCCTTCCCTTTGGTAACCACCATATTTTGTCTGTGTTTATGAGTTTTTGTTTGTTTTTCTTGTTTGTTCATTTGTTGCTTTCAGTTTTATATCCCACATATGAGTAAAATCATATGGTTCTTAACAATTTTGGTCTGACATTTTTTTTAGCATGCTATTCTCAAAATCCATCCACGTTGTTGCAAATGACAGTATTTTATCTCTTCTTATGGCTGAATAGCATTCCACTGTATATATGTATCACACCTTCTTTATCCAATCATCTATCAAAGAACACTTCAGTTGTATTTATGTCTTGGACACTGTGAACAACGCTGCAATGAACGTTAGTGTACATATATCTTTGTGAGTAAATGCTTTCAAATTTTTGGGGTAGATACCCAGAAGAGGCATTAATGGGTCATATGGTAATTAATCTTTTTTTGAGGGGGAGTCTTGATACTCTTTTCCTTAGTGGCTGCACCAGTTTACCTTCCCACAAGCAATGAATGAGAGTTCCTTTTTCTCAACAACCTGGCCAACATTAATTACTTGTCTTATTGATAATAGCCATTCTAACAGGTGTGAGGTGGTATCTCATTGTAGTTTTGATTTGCATCTCCCTAATAGCTAGTGAAGTTGAGCATCTTTTCATATATCTGTTGGCCATTTGTATGTTTTCTTGGGAGAAATGTCTGTTCAAGTCCTCGGCCTGAACTTTTTAATTGGATTGTTTGTTTGGTGTTGAGTTGTAAGAGTTCTTTATGTATTTTGGATATTAACCCCTTGTCAGAGCTATTGTTTGCAAATATCTTCTCCCATTCGGTGGTTGCCTGTTTGTTTTGTTGGTGGTTCCTTTTGCTATGCAGATGTTTTTTAGTTTGATAGAGTCCCATTCATTTATATTTGCTTTATTTCCCTTGCCTTTGGGTCAAATTCATAAAATACTCTCTAATCTTTTTGCTAAAACAAGAAAGTATCTCTCATCATTTAACTTTCTTTCTTTAGTTTTGCTTTGAAATAGCCCATATTAGAGTTTCAATGTTGTTTTGCTTTTGTTTATTATTTTCCAGAAAATTCATGGCTTGGCCTATTAGAAATACTCCAGTATCCTTTTAAAATGCAGATACATTTTATAACTTACTTTGTATATAATATTTTGAGGATTTTAATAATCCATTATTGTCTATTAGGTACAATCTGCTGCATTCTGTTATTGCTATGTGCCCTGTGAGCACTAATTCTATTATATTTTCTTTAAATATCCCTGAGATTGATTATTACTGACAACACATCTTTTCAGAATGCTGTCTGTGACTAGAACTAAAGTATTTCAACACTGTTTCTTCATATGAGGAAGAAAAAAACACCAACATATATGTTTTCTATATGTTACTTTAGTTGCTTGCCATGGATACTTAGAACTTATTTCCAAATGGGTAAAAATATTAATGTTTTCTAATAACTAAAATTCAATCAAAACTAAAAATATAATTCAACTATGAAAATAAATAAATAAAATGCAGATACACATGTGATTCTGGTGAGTGAGAAGTGCTTACTATTTTTATTTTTGAGGTTCTTTGTCCAAGGCCTGTGTTTTGAGGTTTCATGAAGAAATATGAACTGTACTGTGGAGCCTAAGAAAACGTGGTTGGCCTACTTCACAGGCATCTGTGACAGGCTGGTAAGTGGAGAGGTCCAGATGTGTGGTTCGATTTCATTATCTTTCTAAGAATTTTCTGTATAAGTGAGCTATGATGCTATGCTTAGGTAGCAATCAACTTCCTTACAACTTTCTTCAAAATTGCTTGTTATATTATTGAATTGTCATAAATATTTTATAAACAATTTATTTGGACATAGTATAATTCACTTTATGAACTGTGAATACAAATTTTGTTTTCTCTTATAATTATTCTAACATTGTATTTTTTCATTATAAATAATGTACATTTTCTTTCAGTAGAGTATTCAAAAGAAACCTAAAATTAAATATAAAACCTCTACTTCAGCAACAGAATTAATGGGACATTTTTTTTCTTCAAATCCTCTCTATTTACAAAAATATTTCAAATAATTATATGGTTTGAATGTTAGGTTTAAAAAGAAATACTTTATTATCATTACTACTTCTACCCCGAATAACACTGACTATAGGTACTTTTTATACTTAAAGCCAATTCAATCGTCTTAGAAACAACTGTGTTTGCACATGGAAAGATTAGGGGCTTTTGGACAACTGTAATTGGGAGAATCCTTGCAGCATACTGATGGTCCTACTGAAGACATAACTTCATACATTGCATTTCCAATGCAACCATAGTGCTATGAGTTTTAAATACCACCAGAATTCACTCATTTTCCATCTTATTTTAACTTATTTATTTCATTCCTTGACTTTTATAGACATACTTTCGCATTGGACTGTTAGTTCCAATTATATTGCCAATTTTTTTTTTCCTTCTGTTCTGACCTTATCACTCCTCCCTTACCAAGTGCTCTTCTGATAAAAAATAAGCTAGTCTCATGAACACTGAGTACCTCTGGGCAAGTTAAAGTAAGCAAATTAGGGGAATTAACTCAAACTGAAACTATTTTGACCTGAAATACTTGTGTTGAAGCCTATTCATTGACAGGAGTCCTATTCTATACAGCACAGCACATTGAGGAAATGTCAACATCTCAAAGCACATGCTGCTTATCAGATTCTGAAGCAGAGGATTGAATGGCAAATAAATAAAAAAGAATTAAAAAGATATGGTGACCACAGCTGAAGTATAGGACATATATGAACCCAATTACATATGGATCTACCCAAAATTTAGGAAATTATTGATATTCATTGTGAGGTTGAGGAGGAGAAGATCTGGGAAAGGAGATGTTACTGATTGAATGCTTCTGTCCCTCCAAAATCCATAATGTTGAAGCCCTCTCTCAATGTGATGGTATTAGAAAGTGGTACCTTTGAGAGGCAATTAAGTTTAGATGAAGTCATAAGAATAGAGCCCCCATAATAGGACTAGTGCCCTGATAAGAAGAATTGGGACCCGAAGATTCTTCTCTTCATCATGTGAGGATACAGTAACAAGGTAGATGTCTGCAAGCCAGGAAGATGGTCTTTATTTAAGACCCAATTCAGCTCATACCTAGCCTCCAGAACTATGATAAATAAGTTTCTGCTGTTTAATTAATCCCACCTATGGTATTTGGATGTGGTTAATCTGAAAATGCATTTAGTCTTAAGGTATGTTGTTTCTTTTGTTACTAAATTATGCTTTAAAAATATGAGATGTGGGACTTCCAGTCAAGATGGCGGCGTAGGTAAACGCGGTATCGCGTCCTCCCACAACCACATCAAAGTTACAACTAAACTACAGAACAACCATCATTCAAAACCGCCTGAAATCAAGCTGAATGGAAGTCCTACAACTACGAAATTAAAGAAGAAGCCGCATCGAGACTGGTAGGAGGGGCGGAGGCGCGACAGGCTGGTCCCACACCCGCGTGTGGTGGATAAAAATCAGGAGGACACCTCGGCTGGGAAGGTCCTCCCTGAGGACTGAGGGGTCCCTGTCCCACACCAGGGCCCAGCTCAGGGTTCCAGTGCCAGGAAGAGAATCCCCATAACTTCTGGCTGGAAAACCAGCGGGAACTGAGGCTGAGGCGGCTGGAGCCCCCGGCAGCTCCTCTTAAAGGGCCCGCGCACGGACTTACTCGGACTCGCTCCCTCCAGGCTCCAGCGTGCGGGAGGCAGCCTGAAAGGCACCAGAGTCATATGGGGAAGAACTGAGCTGTTTGGCATTGGGGCGAGGGCTGGAGAGGCAGCTTTCTCCTGGACAGACTTGCTATCAGAGGCCTTTGTTCCTTTGGTGAGCCCTTCCCTGGGGCAGCAGACGCCACCATATCTGGGACTCCAGCAACCTGGCTCACACTGTTTGCCCCGCCCTGGGGATTCCCTGAGGCCCCGCCCCACCCAGCTTTCAGGCCCACCCAAGTTGTTGCCAGTTGCTTTACCATAGGATTGGCCTGTCTTGGATCCTGCTTCAGCTTTTCCTAAATTCTTTCAAACAAGCAGCATCTGGTCTCAGCTAGCCCCATACCTCTCACTAAGTAATACATAGAAACAAACACAGGGAGGCAGCCAAAATGAGGAGACAAAGAAACAGGTCCCAAATGAAAGAACAGAACAAAACTCCAGGAAAAGAACTAAGTGAAATGGAGTTAAGCAACCTAACAGATGCTGAGTTCAAAATACTGCTTATAAGGATGCTCAATGGACTTAGTGAGAACCTCAGTGAACTTAGTGAGGGCCTCAAGAGCATAAAAAAGGACCAGTCAGAAATGAAGGATGCACTAACTGAAATAAAGAATAGTTTACACAGAATCAATAGTAGAGTAGGTAAAGCCAAGAAGCAAACCATCGATTTGGAATATAAGGAAGCAAAAAACACCCAATCAGAACAGCAAAAAGAAAAAAAGAATCCAAAAAAATGAGGATAGTGTAAAGAGCCTGTGGGACAACTTCAAGCGTGCCAACATTCGCATCTTGGGGGTGCCAGAAGGAGAAGAGAGAGAACAAGAAATCGAAAACCTATTTGAAACAATAATGGCAGAAAACTTCCCGAACTTGATGAAGGAAACAGACATAAGTCCAGGAAGCACAGAGAGTGCCAAACAAGATGAACCCCAAGAGGCCCACACCGAGACACATCATCATCAAAATGCAAAAGGTTCAAGACAAAGAGAGAATCTTAAAAACAGCAAGAGAAAAGCAGTTAGTTACCTACAAGGGAGTGCCCATAAGACTGTCAGCTGATTTCTCAAAAGAAACTTTGCAGGCCAGAAGGGAGTGGCAAGAAATATTTGGAGTGATGAAAAGCAAGAACCTACAACCAAAAGTACTCTATCCTGCAAAGCTGTCATTTAGAATCGATGGCCATATAAAGAGTTTCCCAGACAAAGAAAAGCTAAAGGAGTTCATCACCACCAAACCATTATTATATGAAATGTTGAAGGGTCTTCTTGAGGAAAAAGATAAACAAATATAAACAAACAAAATGGCAATAAATACATATCTATCAACAATTGAATCTATAAACAAAATGAACAAGCAGAACAGAAACATTCTCATAGATACAGAGAACTTTTGTTGGTTACCAGATGGGTGGGGGCTGGGGGGATGGGTGAAAAAGGTGAAGGGATTAAGAAGTACAAAGTGGTTGTTAGGTTGACAAACCTTAAAGGGAAGGGGGGTTGGGGGGTGGGAAGAAATAAACCAAAGAACGTATATGTATATATGCATAACCAATGGACACAGACAACAGTGTGGGGAAAGGCAGGATGGGGGCAGGAATGGGGAGGAGGGGGGCAATGGGGGAAAAATGAGGAACATCTGTAATACATTCAACAATAAAGATAAGTTAAAAAATAAATAAATAAAAAAAAATATGTGATGTTTCTGAATCCAGACCACTTCAGTATCTGCAAGAAATTGCTTGGGAAACTTAAGAACCTGAGAAATTTTGGCTGTTGTTTTTATATAGAGAAGAGAATCTAAAAAATGGTGATTAAATTATTTTAGTCACTAATATATAACTATTTTTTTATTCAACTACTGCCAATGAGTCATGACTGTATTTGTGAGTTCTGTTGCATGGAGATTTTATACTGAGGCCGTTCGTATGTTCAACATGATTTAACACTAGAGTTCTAACATTTTTCCCTGTAAAATTCTTATATTTTCAAGTGTAAACTATAATGTAAAAAGCTTTTGTCATCTATTTTCTCACTTCTATCTCCCTATTGCTTTGTCTCAAATACCAAGAGACCTCACTGTGAATCCTTTTTTTAAAATTTATTTTTGTTACAGATGTTTCTCCTTTTCCCCCCACTGACACCCTCCTCCCGATCCCCCCGACCCCCACTGTCCCCAGCATTGTGTCTATGTCCATGGTTACAAATACATGCATATAAGTTCTGTGGTTTATCTCTTCCCTGCCCCCCGACCCCCTCTTCTGAGGTTTGTCAGTCTGTACCTTACTACTATGTCTCTAGGTCTATTTTGTTCATTATATTCCACAAATAAGTGAGATCATGTGATATTTGTCTTTCTCTGATTGGCTTGTTTCGCTTAGGATAATACTCTCCAGTTTCCTCCATGTCGTCTCAAAGAATAAGAGATCTTTATTTCTTACAGCTGCATAGTATTGTGTATATGTATCATAGCTTTTTTATCCATTCATCTATTGATGGACACTTGGACTGTTTCCAGATCTTGACCTTACTATGAATTCAATGGTACTGTTCATTGCCATGAAAACTCTCATGCTGAAATAAATGTACCATCATACTGTAGATTTGAATAACACTATTCACTCATTTAAAAATGCCTCATTCTCCATCTTTCATTTACTCTTCTTTTGGCTTTAAATTAGCCCATCGGTGTTTATAAAAAATAAAGATGGAAAAATGTGAGAGGATATTATAATACACATGGGTATATTCAAATCTAAATTTTCTACAAGTTAGAGATTGTGTTTTTAATATTCTTTTTGAAAATGTAAAACTAAAATTAATCTATTCTTTAAGAGCATATCTGGGATTTTTCAAAGATCTATAATTACTTAAATCCAAATGTACCAAAAGGGATGTTGTGTGCACATCATATATTTGATCTCAAGCAGTTAATACGAGTACAAAATCCACAAGTATTTTCCTCTGGGGATGCTTTCCAGTGTATTCTATTTTCAAAAAGCATTTGATAACTAATAACTTTTGCTTAATTTTAGGAAATAAAAATAGCTTACCTCCATTTTTCAATGCTTCATGTGAAAAGTATTTCTTTTTTAGTAAATTGTTATTATTACTTTATTTCTTTACATCATTATTTTCTAAGGAGATGTGCATTTTGGATCAATATATATTAAATATCATACATTAAATTGGCCAAGTTTCATTGACTTGAAGACAATTTGCTAAGGCAAAATAATGTATTATCTTATACGTGAATTTCAGCCAGGAGGCAGCTGTAAGCAACTATGTTTAACCATCATTGCTGTGAGCCTGATTTAAAGTGTTCTAACAAGTAAACCTCACACTTCACATGAACACAACAGTTCTCAGGCATGCAAGATTTTTATTTTTACTGTTCTTATTCTACTGAAAATTAAAAATTGCAAAGCTCTCTCCTTCCTTTCCTTCCTCCCTTGCTTCTTCTCCCTCCCCCATCAGCTTTTCTATCATGGCATATGACACAGACCTACATGTTTTTGTACATGCCTTAATAGAATGCTTTTCATATATTGTAATAGAAAAAATTAACATGCTAAATTATATATATGTATATATAAATATAAAATTAGTTGTTTATTTATCTAGACTAATTAAGATAGTATAAATTTTATAAGATGCTTTAAGTTAAGTTGACCTTAGAGGAAAGGTGTTCATTAAACAAAAAATTGCAAGGGCAATAAGTGCTGTGGAGTAAAAGTGAAGAATATTAAATGCAAAGGAATTACAGTCTGGGAGAGAGGATGGAGAAAGCTGGGACCCAGAGCACAAATACTAGCTCATTAGCTTAAGCAGAAGTGAGGTAGAAGTCAAGAAAAGACATTTCTTGTACACAGAACCATATGTATGATAGCCTTTGGGTGGGGAAATGGTTAATAGAGTAACCTAAAGACACTTAACGATAGTTGGAGTGTAGAGAGCTTTCAAATGAGTGATATCAAATAAGGTTGAAGAGAGGAAGGCAGTACCAAATAAGAGGGAGTTTTAAAGTCCAAGGAAAGAATGTCATTTCTATTTTGAGGGCAGTGGAAAACCTTCCAAAGGATTTTAGGGTGGTTTATACACGGCCAGAGACACACTGTAAATCATCACAGTATCAAAAATGGATGGGGAAAAAATGAAGAGATGAAATAACATTTAACCATCTATTTCATAAAAGACTGTGATTGATCTGATAATGACATACATCCACAGAAGTCTATGGCATTAAGAGAGCCCTGTCCCTTGGACTCATGGATTTCTGTAGCGATGGCAAGCATAAGACGTAGAAATATGTATTTTGCTTTTACGTGGGACTTGGGAGTTGTTCCTTATGCTGTAGGAACAGTAACAGTGTCTCTCAATGGTGTGTTGGAGCTGATATGTGGAAATGCTAATGTTCAAAAGAAAACCCCCAAACATCTGGGAGAATAGAGGCAAAGAAAAATTGGAAAAGAACTGGGAGAGCAGTTGCTGGAAAATTACTTGGTCAAAACCTGACAATTTTACCAGCATCCTGGGGGTGGAGGAACACTAATGAAGCTGTAGCTGTCACTGACTAGCAGCTCCATTTGGAATGAGGGGTTGATATCTGCCTGTTGAAAGGTCAGTTTGCTGTCAGTCCCAAGGTGTCACTATTTCTGGTTAGTGCCAGGAGATTTACTTGTCTGTCATATGAAAAACCAGTGATCAGAAAAAGCTCTTCTTTGTACAAACACGGGGAAACAAAAAACAAAAACATACAATACTGTTTTAACAAAGTGAATTATATTTTTAATTTTATAACTAGATTATAAACTAACATAAAATCTAGACTAATGTACCCATAAGATTCAAGACATTTCTATTTGATCATATGATCATACACTGCCCAGGAAGTCATTACCTGTCTACAAGTAGATTACTTCCCACATATATTACATTTTTAAAAACAGAGATACAGATAAAACTAAGGTTTTTCTATTTATTTTTTAAAATATTTTTTATTTTTTTTATTTTATTTTTTTTTTTTAGAGAGGGAGAATAGGAGGGAGAGATAAACATCAATGAGAGAACATCAGTTGGCTGCCTCCTGAACACCCTCTACTTGGGGCAAGAAAGTGGCTTTGACTTTAGCTTGGAAGTTATGAAAACTTTTTTTTTAATCCTAGTGTATTTCAATCACATTCAGATTTATCTGATCATAGCAAAAGACCTTGAATTTGGAAAACTTTGGAAACTTTTCTCTACATAATTTCCCAGGCATGTGCACTGACGGGAACTGAACCCAGACCTCTCAGTCCATGGGATGAGGCTCAATCCACTGAGCCACATGGGCTGGGCTAAAACTAAGCTTTTTAAATGGAAAAATCTTTGTTTACAGTTAATCTGTAATCAAATTATTCTGAATATGAGTGTTTCACCTTTGGTCATCTTTTTGAATTTAAGATGCATAACTCTAATAACAGCTGAGTGGCAGTTTATAAGGTTTTCATGGAGAGATTAGGTGACTCAGTTTGGAAATTGATCCCAAGAATAAAGAGAAGTGTGGAATACCTTGGCTTTGTGCAGAGTGCTAAGCATTATTGTACTCACAAAGGTAAGAGCAAAGTGTAGAGACAAGAATTACTAGGGGGGGAAATGTCAGTCAAATCATGAAATATTTAGTCTTAATGTAATTGTGATTTTGAAAGTCAGGTTACTCAAGCTGAAAAATGGGTAATAGTATACTGAAAATAAAGGAAGAGAGCATAGCTTAACATAATATCTAACAGAAGTTTAATTAATCAGGGCTATGAGAAAAGGTCACTGATAAATCAATCTGGGTTAAAACTAGTCAAACATTGCAGACAATAAATGTAGTAGAAATAGTAATAGCATCTGATCTAACCTAGGTGGTGGGGTCCCATGCATGATTATTTCCCCCAAATAGCTGTATTAGTAAACTAATTTTTCTCAAGCCCATATTCAATATCATGGTCAAAATACTAAATATTCTTGTCAACTTGTCATAATGAATCCTATTTATATTTTTCCTAGAATGCTTGTTTTTCTATCTTAGTGAAAATAATTCAGTTTTGAACCCATCAAGCCTAGGATGAGGCTCATGGACTGACAAGCATGTAATTTAGTGGCCAGACACATCATGAATTTGACCAAATATTAAGACAATGTACAAAATGTCTGGGCCTCCGGAAATGTTGCTTGCAAAGATACAAAGTATTCCTAATGTCATCACATAGAGATAAAGCACATAGAGATAAGATTTGGGCTATATCTTCAAAAGCCAAAGATAGTGGATTCCACAGTGACCTAGACATACATGGTCAAATATAGTTTTAGGAAAATGAACCTCAATTAAAAGAGAGTAGGTACTACATGGATTATTCCTGGGAAGTCTGTGGTATCCTTTAAATGAAGACATGAATTTGAGGTAGCCAGACATATAAATGGATGAGTTCCTAGCCATGGGTGGGGATGCTTAGTGCAGAGACCTAAGGCTTGATGAAATCTAGCACTGTAACAAGGGCCCTTTGTCATAATGGGTTGCATATATAATTGTGGGTATCTTGATATTACCAAATAGAATGAGGGACACTGTGAGACCTTGAAAAAGTAAAATAACTTAAAGATGTCAAACACACCTTGATGTGACGATTCAGTGAGGTAGTGTATGAAATGTGGTGATGGACAACTCCCACAGTTCCTCTTTATGCTATTAAATCAACAAGGCACTTCAAGTTGAAGCAGCATTTTGTGTTAGTAAACTTGTTCTTCATTGAATTTTTATATTGTTCAAAGGACAAATGTACATGCATGTGTGTATGTATTTTGACAGTAAGAAAGTGTTTGACACTGAAAATAAAATATATTTTGGAGGTGGATTGAACATATAGGAATTGAGAATTTTTAAAAGGACAAGAACATTTTCCAGATAACTAGACATATCTGACATGGCTCCACTCTTTCTGATATAAAAAATAAATGACTTCATCACTTTGTGGTAAAGAGTATGACAAGCAAAATTTTTGGCTAAGTGAGAGTCAAAGGAACATATAGAAAAGAGAGACTGGACTGGAGGTGTCCATCGAATACCTGATGACTGAAGTCATGAGGATAGAGGAGGTGGCCAAGGGACACAGGGATGTAAGTTAGAGCAGAAGTCCTAAAAGGGAATTGAGACACACTCACATAGAGCAGTCTTCTCGACAAGGTGAACCCAGAGGAACTGATAGACAGAGAGGCACGACAACGGCAGAGGCACATGAACTGAACTTGCAAGGGACTGTATTTCTAGGAGGGAATGGTCCACAAGGTTTCTAAAGCTGAAAGGTCATGTAAACTAAGGCAAGAAAGTGGCTTTTGGCTTTAGCTGGGAAGTTATGGAAACTTTTTTTTTTTTAATCGTAGTGTATTTCAGTCACGTTCAGATGTATCTGATCACAGCCAAAGATTTTGAATGTGGAAAACTTTGGAAAATTTTCTCTATATAATTTCCCAAGATATATTTGTTATGTGATAGGCTTGTAAAAAATTATGCTTAATGAGAGCTGAAGTAATTAGTTCAATAATTCAAAGAAATTCTAGATTTGGAAAAGAATATTTATACAAACTAGTATATGCTCTTCAAGTATGTATTTGTTGTATTTTAAATAAATGGCATTTAAGGATACTGTATGTAATTTTAAAATATAAAGTAGAACCGTATAGGTTGTTGGCATGACTATGCCATCTATATCTGTATTACATCTATTAATGTTTTAAAAAGTAACCAATGGTGAGATACATAATTCTTTTGTGAATTTTCTTCCTTCTTAAACTGCTCAAACATGACCTCCCCTGTATAACATTCCCCCTGTCATCCTCTTGATGGAATAAATCACTCCCCTGTACCCACCCTGTAACTTGGGCAAAGTAAGTATAAATTTCAGCAACATTTTAGATGATGGTGCCTATTACTAGGTCCTAGGCCTCAGGTTTTATTCCTCTGTGTTCCCAGTGCCTAGTATACAGATTGGTACATAGTAACAGATCAAAGAATGTTTATAACCTCCTGAAATAATTCTCTTGGAGAATATAGATTATAGAAATAGAGGTGATCTTAGATACTTTTAGTTTAATTCCTTCAACTTCTTGGTGACAATACTGATAGCCTAAGGTATTGAAGGTCTTGTTCAGAAAATTAATTCTTATCAAATAATGGCTTTAATCATCGTATTTTTACCTGGAAATAGATTTGCAAAATATGAACACCAACAAAGTTGCTGTATCTTATTTCAGAAAGCAAAAATTGGCCAACATAGCATTTTCAAATGACAGGGTAAGAAAGAATAGGGAAAGACATATATCCCGTCAGGAGGCATGCTTTCACATCACAGTGACATAGAAAAGCACCTTCGAGAGGTTTTGATCTCACATATTTTCCATAAAAACATTTGAGGTGGCTTGAAAAATATTTCACATTTCCTATGAATAGACAATATTTTTATTTATAGGCAAAAGTACTTCATATAATAGTACTAAAAGAAGGCATGCCTCATATTCATTTTCTATTCTATGTAAATAAAGTATTCATTTTCTCTGAATGCAGGGTGTATGAGTTGGAACATGGTTTCTCAAAACAAATTAAGCAACCTTCCTTTGAATCACACAGAGAGGGATAATTTGCCATCTATCTGTGAAAGAGTGGAACAGCTGCACCTATGGGGAGAATGTACAATAACATACAGTGATTCTTTTAGGATCCCAGGGAATGTCTACATCTCTCTGCTGTGGACATTTGTTTATGCAAAATCATAGAATCTAAAGATGGCAGAAGACTTTGGGATTATTTATTATCATCTGTACTAAACATTTGAATTTGCAGAATAAGATTTTCAAAAACGTTTCTTCCTTTTCTTTTCTTTCCCTTTTTTCCTACAGCCATTTTCAGGGACCTTAATGACTTCAGTGCCTTTAAAGCTCCATACCAGGGCTTTACTATATTGCCAGCTTTCTCTCAACTTCTGCAGAAATAGGTAAGCAGATTCATTGGCTGGCTTTTCTTTCTTTTCCTGAACTAATGCTAATAAATTTCCTAATTGTTATAGAGTTTTATTATGTCTTTGAAAGGTTCAAATTATTGAAAAAAAAATCTTCATTATAGTAAGCCAATCTGCCTATAATAGTTCCTTCTTGTTTTTACTTCTTAAACCCATGTAGAGGAAAATAAAATATATTTTTCAAAATGGCACTTTAAATATTTGAAGAGGTTTATCTTGTAATCTCTAAATTTCCATTTCTATCAGCAAAGTCTATTTTTTCAGATATTCCGGTTATTATATAGTATTGCTATGTGTCAATATTTTTATCAATATCCTCTGACATGTTTTCCATTTTATGAATATGATTCAGACTGACAAACCTCAGAGGAGGGGGGCAGGGTGGGGGGATGAGATAAACCAAAGAACTTATATGCAGGTATGCATAACCAATGGACATAGACAACAATGCTGGGGGTGGGGGAGGGATCAAGAGGAAGGTGTCTAGGGGGGAAAAAGGAGAAACATCTATAACAAAAATAAATTAATAAAAATTGCAACAACAAAAAAATGTAAGCTGTTGGCAGAGGTTGCTTAGGGGGCTAAGTGGTAAGTGGAGGGATTAAGCCAAAAAAAAAAGAGAGAGAGAAAAGAAACTCAAACTCAAGGACATGGACAGCAGTGTGCTGATTGCTGGGGCAGGGAGAGGGGGGAGTTGGAGAAGGGGATTGGGGCGATAAACAGTGATGGAAGGAGACTTGACATGGGGTGGTGAGCACACAATACAATATACAGATGATGTACTATTGAATTGTACACCTGAAATATATATAATTTTATTAACCAATGTCACCCCAATAAATTCAATAAAAAATAAAAATTTTATTTCTTTAAAAAGAAGTAAAATCCAGAATTGAATAAAGTACTCTAAATGTGATTTAACTAGATCAGAAAATATTGTAACTCATTTGAGATATCTGTTTATTTAACAACTAATTATTAAGCATAAATATGTGGGAAGCAGTTTGGAATGATCAGGATAGTCAGTAACCCAGCCACTGCATAGCCTACTATCCAGAGGAGACACCTTGGAGTTCCTTGCTCAGTCTTCCAGTGGTGCTTCGAAGGCGCCTCACACAACCTCACTGTGCATATCTCCTTGCAGCGAAGATTTTAGTCATGTTCTATTGAAAGTTTGAAATTGGCCATGAAAGGAATATTTACACCATGGAAGTCACTGAACACTACAAGTAAGTATTTTGATTTTTTGTTTGATTGTTTTGCTTGGATTTGTTTTATTTTGGAGAGCTGGTTGTTAAACATATACAGGCATACCACTGTTGCTTTGTTTGGAGCTTCTTCTTCCCCATTTGTGGGATCCAGGCAGTAATTTTTTTTTTTTTTTTACTGAAAGACTTGGTCCTATAACTAGAGTTGATTAGACTCTGGCAAACATAAACTGGGACATTTATAGATACCTGAAAATAATGTTTATTCTATGTTAATAAAGTATAACATTTATTTCCATCTTATTCACTATATCATTTATCATGATTCTCTATACATTTATTTA
The DNA here is from genome assembly GCA_030848825.1 of Tadarida brasiliensis. Lineage (NCBI taxonomy): Eukaryota > Metazoa > Chordata > Mammalia > Chiroptera > Molossidae > Tadarida > Tadarida brasiliensis. The sequence goes on along the minus strand of CM061260.1, from coordinate 85,885,888 downwards.
TTATCTGAACATTTCAAATTCAATTATTTCACATGATGCCAATGGTACCAATGTATAAGCTGAGTTGTAGGTGCTTTACTGCCTTCTTCAAGCACAAGCACCCAGAATGGCTGACTACTTCTCATATGGAGGATCTGCCACTCTTCCTTTTTATTGCTGCTTTCAATTTATATAATCGTCATTTTAATTGTCATCTACAGTTTACAGCCAAAATTATTACTAGGACCCCCAGCAGTAAAATAATGCAACTATCTTCAAGAGAGCTCTATTGTCTCGTTGAGGATGGCATTGCCTTGATACGTAACGTATATTATATAGACAGCTGTGATTTCAGGAATTCAGTAAAAGATTCATTGTTCTCTGAGAAGACTCAGAACATATTCAAAATTTTAATTGAGATTATTTAACATTTTATTATCCTAGATGGTAGATATCAACCCACTTATGCCTTTAAGATAAAATGGGGTCTCAACAAGTCTAAAGACCGCTTTCCAGATGCTCCATAAAGAATATACTATGAAGAAAATCAGCAAAGTTTACTGAACTAACACAAGTGACACCTAATTATATCTGCAAACAAAATAAAGGAGAAAAATAGCTGAGCAAATGCAAAGCATTTTTCATAAGCACTGAGACACAGAAAATGCATCTGAAATTGCTCTGGAGGTGGTGTTGGCTGCTTTTGTTCTGTTTTACTTGCTAAAATTTAAGACAAGTTATGATCCACTTGTATTGTTCAGTAGACCAAACCTTGAACTGAATGCATGGTAGCTAATCAGTATTTGCAAAAATTGCCAAGAAAAGGGAACTTATTGAAAATAAACTCATAGTTTTACAAATCAAAAGCTTTGAAGTTTTAGGAAGTGACACAGAATTTATAAAGGTAAGAATATAAAATGGAAAGTGAAAAAGTCTCACCTGGCCAGTGTGGCTCAGTGGATTGAGCATCATCCCAGGGACTGAGAGGTCCCAATTCTGGACAGGGCATAAGCAATGGTTGTGGGCTCGATCCCCAGTAGGGGGCGTGCAGGAGGCTGTTTCTCTCTCCCTTCCTTTCTCTCTAAAAAAATCAATAAAAACATATTTTAAAAAAAAGAAAATGAAAAAGTCTCTTGTAGAATTACCTGTGTGGATTATTTGGAAAGAAAGGTCTACATTGGAAAGAAAAGAAAAAAGCAAACAAACAAAAACAGAAAAATCAACCACATATTAATAATTTTCTCCAAAATCCAACCCTTGATTGGAAAAATGCTGAAAATATACAACCAATAACTTTTCCTTTAGGTCAGTTTGGGGGATTTACAAAACAAATTATGCTCCATTATTTCCCTTATTAGCACTAGACCAGATTGGTACTTATGCATTTAGCATACTTACACTGTATCTGAGTCTAAAGGCTCATTATCCCAGAGCTGGGGAATTTGGTTTCCTAAAAGTCTGACAAGGTTTTACCACATCTTGTCCTTATAAGTTTGTTTGGGTTTTTTTTCAGGGTCAAGTGATTCTATCATAAATTAATGTAAATGTACAGAATTACTTTTTTAATTTATTAGTAGAATGAGATTTCTTTTTTTAAGTTTAGATATGTAATCTCTTTTACCTTAGAGTCTATTTATGACTTTCTCCTTACTAGTAATGCTGGATGATTCTAACCTAAATGATGTACATACTGTTTCAGAATCTACTCTCCAAATAATCACAATACAAGAGATTTTTTCTCTGTGTCCACTTTTGTTCTCCACATCTAATAAATTTATATTTATTCAAAATATCAATCCAATAAAGGTAATGTTAAATTAAACTAAAATACTTCTCAAATTTTCTTAATAGTATTTTCACATAGTATCATGGAAAAGCATACATCTCATTAAAGAAACATGCATTTGTACCAGACATGTATTCAATAATCATGATAAAGTCGCTTTCTTTTCCCATTGAAAATACTCCATGTTTTTATGAAATCTACGTCCACTAAGTAGTAGCATGATATATTCCTTATTTTCTATATAAATCAATCAACTTTTGTGGTCCATTCTTATTTATTTATTTTTCATATTATGTTTCCCAATATCTTAGATTAGAATCTTCTAAGGCTATTCATACAATGTTCTGAGAATTAAAAAAATAGTTTCCTGGATATTCCATTTTTTATTTCATATATCGGTGACCTTATACTACCTTCCTCATCAATATTTGCATTAAAAGGGAGTTTATAATGTTATTTCATTTTTAGCCCACAGAGAGTACAGTCTTGTAAAGAGTTACAACAGTTAGGTTTGCTCTGATTGCTTTCCTTAGGACAGCATTGACCTGCAGGAGAGGAATGCCTGTCTTCTTCCGGAGTGAAAATTATCCTCAGAATCACCAGATTAAGCACGATGTCCTGAATGCTTACCTTCCTGGGCATGATTGGCTGTTGTCAACAACGGATAGTGAGAAAGGCGTCAAGGTTACTCCCCTATTACATTTAATTCAGGCTCATACCTGAATCCTTAGCCACAAACAGCAGCAGAAGCATCTTCATTTTCAAATAAACCATTTTCAGAGCTTTGGGATTTTGAGTCCTTGATTAAAACATATTTTGTACCTGATGTTCTCTTGAAAAAAGAAGTTGTTTTAGGAATATTCGTGTAAATTAATGAGGACAACCACTATTCAGTTGCCGATTAAAACTCACTTTAAATGAGAAGGCAAAGAGTTTGCCCAAGTTCTTGTATTAGTGGTCAGCGCTGTGATGTCAGAGGCTTCCTTCTCTTTGTTCTTAGAAACATCTCTCTGGGGCTGTTTCCACATACTGCGTGATACATCTCCTCAAGTTCAAAACACATCACTCATTATGGCAGAGATACAACATGTAAAGTGAATGTTGCTATTTTCTTTTTCTTTTTTTTAACATTTTTTTTTCCTTATTGGTTTTAGAGAGAGGACGGGAGAGGGAGAGAGAGACAGAAACATCAGTGATAGAGAACATCGATTGGCCACCTCCTGCATGCCCCCCACTGGGGATCGGGCCCACAACCTGGGCATGTGCCCCTGACCGGGAATCGAACCGGTGACTTCTTGGTGCATGGGTTGATGCTCAACCACTGAGCCACACCAGCAGGGCTGAATGTTGCTACTTTCATTGGCCCTGTTACACTAACTCATTTCATAAAAATTCTGACTGAATATTTTCAAACCACACAGACAGAAAACACCTCCTAATTGTTTTCCAGTTATTGTCTCTCTGACAAAATTTCATGTTTACTCAACTAAATGCATATTCTGATTTTTAATTTTTTCTCTCTTTTAGATGGGTCCTGTCAGCAATTTTTATTCTTATTTTTTAGGAAAGCTGTTCTCACAGCCTATTGTGGTTTACCAATACCAGAAGGAAGAAATATTCCTTTTACCTTCTAGATGAACTCACTGACCTCCTTAGGGCTTTATATTCTTGCCTTTTCTAAAAACCTGTCTATATTTTTACTCATACTTGCTGTACATTTGCTATAGTTCATGGTTAAAGAAAACTGGAAACAATAAATTTCTCATCTACAAAGGCCCTTAAGTGGCTCTCAAAAGGCCCTTATATTCCAGTTCTTTAGGGTGTCTTCTACTACAAAAGCTGCCGTGGTAATGTTACACATGGAAATGATCTAGTTGATTTAAGCAGGGGTCATTCTCATTTATGAGTCCATTTTTTTTTTTGTTCAAACAATGCCCTCTGGTAACTCTATACTTTGCTCAGTATTTTACTTATGCTGTACCCAGACCCTTGGTAAGGTGACTGCAGCTACTCTCATCAAATATGAAGTCTAGATTTCCTTTTCCTGGAACCTGGGCTTTCCTTGGGACTTGATTTACCAATAAAATGTGACAGAAATAACAGTAAGTCAAATCTGAACTGTAGGCCTTCCACTCAGTCTCTTGGAAGCCCCATCCCCTATGAAAAAGCCACAATTATCCTGCTGGAGGATGAGAGACCGTAGGAAACAGACTCAACCCTGCTGTCCAAGTCAAGGCTCCAGAGGTGTGAGAGAGTCCACTCACAATCAGAAAAACCACATGAAAAACCCACAGATGACAGCCAACACACGAGGAAGTCCAGCCAAGAATAGAGGATTTTCCCAGCTGAGCCCAGCATAAATTGCCAATTCTAAATTGAAATTTTCTAATGGAATAAATACATAGAAAATCTAGAACATCAAAATTTTGTATCATGCTCCTGGAAATTTCCATCTAAGTGGGCACTTGAGGTGTTTAACTAGTTATGATTCTGCAATATATCATTCCATAAGTATTGATCTTATTTATAAGATTATCCTCAATAATTTGTCAGAAACTTTACTGAAGTACTGATGTGCTATGTCTACAACATATTCCTGATATACCCATTTAGATACTCTTTGGAGAAAACAATATGATTAGTTTGATATTTCTTGTTATTAGCAAATGCATGTCAATCTTATCAATAAATACCTTTTTAAAAATGTGAAAAAAATATTATTCTTTTATTATTATCATTGATAATTACACATTATAAAATTGCCACAGAAGATTAGTATATAAAATGTGATAATTTTTCCCATCTTCTAAGTACAGTCACATTTTCTAGATGGACATCTAAAAACTCATTCTAATGTTCTTCCAGATAATTTATATGTAATGTGATAAACATAAATATTATTTACATCAAAACAGCTGTATCTTACACAGATGGTTTGGAATCCTGCTTTTTTTTACTTAAAAATGTATCTTGTGCCCTGGCCAGTTTGGCTCAGTGGTTGGAGCATCGGCCTGCGGTCCAGAGAGACCAGGGTTCGGTTCCCGCTAAGGGCATGTACCTCGGTTGCGATTTGTCCCCGGCCCTAGTTGGTCATGCGGGTGTCAGCCACTCGATGTGTCCCTTTCACGTCGATGTTTCTCTCTCTCTCTCTCTCTCTCTCCCTCCCACTCTATCTGAATAAAAAAAAAAAAAAAAAAGGAAAAATATCCTCAGGTGAGGATAAAAAAAAAAAGTATCTTGTAAATCTTTCTGAATAAAGACTTAGTGATGTATCTCATAGAATATCAAATTATCTCCTAATTAAGAAATTATAACTCAAACCTAATACAATTTTTTACTTATTAAACTAGTTTTTTTTAATTAATGTGGGGAGACAACAGACAATCACATGCCTTGTTTAATTTGACCATTATTTAGAGGAGTAAATCAACACATCTGTTCAAGTAATAAATGCTCATATCACTTGAAAAAAAAAGTTTGCACTGTAAAGGATTTCCTTTATATTTACTAATTTTTGTTATATTTGTAGTAATAAAATTTATCATTTTTTACTAGGATTTTTATTTATTTTGGATTTACAAAGTTAACATGGCAGTGAAACATACTCAGCAGTTTTTGGATTTTCAGATAATAATAGATTTATTATATTTATCTGTGTTTCCATTATTATTGAAATATAATTGACATGTAATATTGTATCAGTTTAAGGTGAACTACATAATGATTTTATATATGAATATATTAATATATAAAAATATAAATATATTGTCAAATGATTACCACAATAAGTTTAATTAATATCTACCACTTCATATAGTGATAATTTTTTTCTTGAAATGAGAGTTTTAGGATCTACTCTCTTAGCAACTTTCAAATATACAACACAGTATTTTTACCTATAGTCATCATATTGTACCTTATACCCCCAGAACTTATTTTTCTTAGAACTGAAAGTTTGTGCCTTTTGACCGTCTTCACCCATTTTCCACACTCCCCACCTTCCACCTCTGGCAACCACCAGTCTGTTCTCTGGTTCTCTTTAATTACTTGTTTAAAGATCCCACATACAAGTACAATCATATAGTATTTGACGTTCTCTGTCTCACTTTCCTCAGCATAATGCCCTGAAGTTTCATCCATGTTGTTGGAAATGGCAGGACTTCTTTTTTATGACGGAATAATGTTCCATTGTACGTATATACCATATTTTCTTTATTTGTTTTGACAGACACTTAGGTTTTTTCCATGTCTTAGATATTGTAAATAACGCTACAATCAACACAAGAGTACAGATATCTCTTCAAGATAGTATTTTTGTTTTCTTTGGATAAATACCAAAGGTGAAATTCTGGACTATATAGTAGTTCTATTTTTAATGTTTTGAGGAAATCCATATTGTTTTCTATAGTAACTGTATCAATTTACATTCCCACTAAGTTTCACAGGGTTCCCTTTTCTCTGTATCCTGTCCAATGCTTGTTATTTCTTATCTTTTTGATAATAGCAATTGGAAAAGGTATAAAATAATACCTCAGTGTGTTTTTTATTTGCATTTTCCTAATGAATAGTGATTTTGAGCATCTTTATATATACCTTTTGGCCATCTGTATGTGTTCTTCGGGGAAATGTCTAATCAGATACTCTGTTCATGTTTAATTGGATTGTTTTTGTTGTTTTTATTTGTTTGTTTGTTTTTGCTATTGAGTTGTATGAGTATTCATATATTTTGATTATATATACCAGATATATAATTTGCAAATATTTTCTCCCATTCCATACATTGCTCTTTCATTTTGTTAATTGTTTCATTTGCTGTGCAAAAGCCTTTTCGTTTGATATAGTACCACTTGTTTATTTCTGCTTTAGTTGCCTGTGCTTTTGGTGTCAAATTCAAAAACATTATAGCCAAAATTAGAAATACAGAGCAAAGGTAAAATCTGTTTTATAGCTGTTCTAATTAGGGATACTTGACCAACATGTAAAAAAAATTGAAGGAATGAGACATGAAAATATTGAGAAAAGTATTTCAAGCAGAGTAAACTCCAAATGCCAGGGCCCTGCCACTGAAATGTGCTTGACAAGTTAAAAAAAGGAGACTACTGTGAAGGAAAAGATGGAGCAAAGGACTGAGACATAGGAGCGAGCATCAGATATACAGTGGGGCTAGATCACAGACTGTTTTTAAAGGAGTTTACCTTTTACTCTAGGTGCAATTCTAATCCATAGAAGAATACCATAAATTATTCTATGTTTTAAAATAATTTGTGGTGATGGCTCTATTGAGAATAGGCTTTGAGTGAGCATTTGGAGAAGCAAATATACCAGTAAAAAGGCTACTGCAATAATCAATAGGAGAGATGTTAGTATTGTTGACAAGAGTGTTAGCTACAGAGATGGGAGAAAATGGTCTGATTCAGAATGTATTTTAAGTTCAAGCCTACAGGATTTGCTAATGGATACCTCAGTATGAGAGAAAGAGAGAATTCAGTGATGGCTTCAAGAAGACTGCATGATGAAGATCAGAGACATAATCCAGGTTTTAGAAATGTCATCATGGAGATACCTATTAGATGTCCAAGCAGAATAAGAGAGAGGCAGTTGAATAGATGAGTCCAAATTTCAGCTCTTCAGCCTGAACCGAAAGTAAAAATATTTAAGTGCTATAGATAGAATTAAAGCTAGATGATATAGCTACAAAAAAAGGTTCAAAAAATAAGTCCTGGTAACTCCCATATTTAGAAGCTACAAATTTGTGACAGAAATAGACAAAAACAAACAAACAAAAAAATAGATAATATTGGAGGAGAATCAGAAAAATCAAGAGTAATATTTGAAAAAAATCTTGGAAGTATACATATTAAAATGTTAACAGTGAGTGTAAGATCACAGATGATTTTTACTTTTGTCATTTGTATTTTTGGTATATCTCGAAATATATGTACATTGCTTTTACAACAATAAAAATGCAACAAAGATATGTTTTAAATTATGAAAAGAATCTGAGTCAGAAAACATGCAGTGAGTTTAGTCAGGTACCTTAATTTCCCCAGAATTCACTGATGTTTGGTTTACTTAAATGATTAGCAATTTTTCTGGTTTCAGTATACACTCTCTGAGAAGCGCTTTTGGAAGAAACTCTGTACCTATTGAACATAGTTTATTTTTTAAAGTAAATTTACACAATTCCTTAATTACTACAGGTGCAGCCCAGCCTTATGAATTAGCACATGTCCAGTGGGCATTCAAGTGGTTAATAGACTAAATATCTCTGATATACAGGAAATCAAGATGTGTTGACACCTGGCTATTTTGGGGGAGTGGCAGCCCTAGTGCCTCCCGCATGCTGACATTCTAACTACACATTAGTATCAAAAATTCTCTGTAAAAATAATTACTCCGGAAATGACTGACAGAAGAAAAATGTTGCATATATATTTTGTCAGATTTGTTTAATCAAATGTGACATTCATTTCCACACCCCCATTCCTCCCTATTTAAAGCCCAGAGTTAGCAACAGAATAATACATTAATCACTACTAAGATCCTCTCCTCTCAAGCTTAAGCACAAAGCTGCAGAGAAGGCATACAGCTGGGAAACAAAGGCTGGGTTCTGGCTTTGGTTCTGATATGTGACCCTGTCAGTGTAACTTAGAATAAAATTCACTTTCTCATCAGATAATTTAACTACATTTTGTCCAAACTCCATTTGAATCTACATTTCTGTGATTTTTAAAAAATAAGTTGTTTTTGGATTTAGATGGGAATTCGTTTACTAAGCCTTCAGGACATTTCCAGTTCTTTTAAACAGCAACTTTGGTCATTTGCAAGATTAGTTTTGATGACACATTTTCTTTCTTAATTACCAAGCTTTATTTTAACCATCATCAGGAAAAACAGTTTTTCACATAAAAGACTTTGAACATTTTTATAAGTATTAGTTTATAAACATTTTCCTATAATTTAATAGGCTTGACTACATAGGTTTATATAGGTACCATGTATTTATAATACCTTATATTTATAATACCTATCACCACACACACACACACACACACACACACACACACACACACTTAAGGAAAACCTCTGTGAACCTGAATTTATAAAGCTTTCTTGACTCATGTCTCCACAGTTCATGTCTGATGTGTTAAACACTGCTTTTTCTTAGTAGTGATAACTTTTCTTGCTTTATTAGTCAAATTTAGGAAAATTTAGGAGACATATTCCTATATACTTCCCAGATTCCTAATTCATTCAATGCAATTTTAAATAATTAAGAACACTACAGCAAATTTAGCTAAAATAAAGTGTGCTGAAAGATTTATGTAAAGGTTGTTTGTTTTTTCTGTGACACACACGGTTTACTTATAAATAAAATAATTTTTTTTGAAATTTTTGAAAATATTGTAACGTAATTTGTATGTAAGGTAACATTTCATGATTTTTTTATCAACAATATTTGTTTAACCCAAGGTAAGTGTACTGGTTGATTTTCATAACACTTTTAAAATTGGTAAAAAGAGAATATTTACTCCTTTATTTTCTAAGAAATCATGAATAAGTGACAATATATTTGAATTCATTAAATTAATAATCCAGAAAAAATTAGAAATCATTCAGTATATCAATAAGCATCCAAGTAGAACTCACTTAATGACTTCAATTAAATGGTGGTAAAGTAATTTCTTAAAAGTTTTCACACGGAAATCACTGTTTATCAAACCTGAAATGTGACAATTTGAGAAAAGTGTTTTAGTGACACATTTTAAGTATAAAGTTAGCCAAATTCAAGTCACTTTTATCTTAACTATAATTAAATTCCATTGTCCTGAATACAGACATTATGGCTTCTAACTCTTGTATTTTCCAAATAAGAAAATAATCTCATTTATTTTCCTCTGTAGTATAAATATATTTTTACTAATTAGATTTTAATTATCTTTTCACACTTTAGCTTGTGTTGCTTGAACTGTTTTACTCATTTCCTTTATCTTGCCTTTTGTACATCATCATACTTTTACTCACAATAAACAAGAGGAACACTTATTACTAATTGTCAGAATTACAACCACAATAACAGCTACCATGACTTGTTTAGAAAACTTCATTTTTTCATGAGCAGAATATATATTTCAAATGTTTGTGAATCCCTTTATGTTGTAATGATTTTTGCAAAATAGAACCCTCCCCTTAAATATGTAGTAGATTTTAGCATTGGACCTAAATCTCTACCAAGTCCTCTGTCCTTGACCTTTGCCTTGTTAATTTGCCTTGCTCTTCTTTTGTGGTGTACATAATTTCTTGTTTCCTGGCTTAGCCATATTTTAGCCAATATGATGTTAGCTGATCTGATGCAAGAAGAGTGTTGAAAGGGTTTGTGATTGGATTTTCTCTCTCACGTTCTTGTGCCAGCACAATGAGCAGGACATGCTCAAGTTGCTTGCTGGTCTCAGAAGAAGGATGAGTCACATAAAGTAGAAATATCCTAGGGAGAGTGAGTCAGTTGATTCACTGCCATAACAATAAGCCTGGCCAAGATCAGCTAATTTTCAGCGGACACCCAGACTCATAAGAAATAAAAACACATTGTACTATGCCACTGAGGTTTGGCTGTTGTTATGCACTGGTTTTGTGATGATGGCAAAATAATACAAGATCGTTCCAAAACCATCAGCCATCTCAGTAATAGTTACAGAAAGATTGATTGTCTCAAAGGTATCTTTTATTAGATAAATCAGTATCAGTTGAAAAGTATCATTCACATACATGAATCTTGTGATGAACTTCTGGTTTAGTCCATAGTACTAGATTTTAGATCTGTGCTGTACAATTCGTTAATGCCAAGTTATTTTTATTGTCTTTGTTTCCCTTTTCTGTTGCTACTTTAAAATCTATTTAAAGATTAAATAATTAATTTTGAAAACTATTAAGGACTTATTCTTTATTATTAATGTTTGAACAAAATCATTTTAAACTTCATTAACAGATATTTGGAATCTATTTTAAATGATTGAGTAGAAGAACAATGCTCCGATAAAATGTACATTCAGTAAAGACTTTCTCAGCATCCCACAGCGAGAATTCCCCCTTCTCTGTGTTTCAATTCCACTTTCTTCTAGCATAACACTTAACATATAATTATAGATAGATAGATATTTTTATGTGCCAATCTCCTTCTTTGAGGGTGCTGATTATATCTTTCTCATTCACAGAGACTAGCAAAGGTGTCAACAAATGTTTAGGTTTGGAATTCACCAGATAAATCTGAGGAGTGTGATAGTTAATTTAATGTTTCAACTTGACCAAGTCATGGAGTGTCCAGTATTTGATCAAACATTATTTTGCATTTGTCTGTGAGCGGTTTTAGATGATATTAACATTTAAATAAGTAGACTGAATGAAGCAGATAATCCTTTGATATGTTTATATCAATATCCTCAGATCTTATAAAGGTCACCCCAGCCTTCAAACAAAATGTAATTATATATTCATTTTTTATCAATCATATGTGATATTTTATTTTTAAAAGATTATTATAAAATACTTTCATCCTTCCCTCTCTCTCTTTTAAAACTTTTAATATCTCTCCTCTTTTGTTTGCAGGCTTATTTTCATATTCTCAAAGTGGACAAAGTTAACATTCTGTTCTATAATTGTGTTCATTTTTCATCATTGAACAATAACCCCAGAGTTTAGTTCTGGTGGGTTCGCTCTTTTACTTAGAACTACTTGTCTTGGCAGTATTTTAGTTTTCTTCACAGATGCTGCCATATTGTGTAAATGCTTGATGACTTTCCCCAAGACTGTGCAGCCTCTGACGCCTCTGTCATCGTGCTCTAACTTTGTACGATTGTTTCACACATCTGCTCATCTTTGATATTGGAATTTTCCAACTTTGCTGTCCTTGGTTAGATCTACACTGTCTTTGATATTATATCTTTCATTCAATTATTTTGACAAAATAAATCTTCCAATAATTTCTAAGAAAGTGCACATCAGAAATAATATTTCTGAATACTTGAAACTTGTTTGTTCCTGAAATGTTTTTTTGTTCATATTTTTTATCTTTTTCTTCAAGAAGACCCTTCAACATTTCATATAATAATGGTTTGGTGGTGATGAATTCCTTTAGCTTTTCCTTGTCTGGGAAACTCTTTGTATGGCCATCGATTCTAAATGACAGTTTTGCAGGATAGAGTAATCTTGGTTGTAGGTTCTTGCTTGTCATCACTCTGAATATTTCTTGCCACTCCCTTCTGGCCTGCAAAGTTTCTTTTGAGAAATCAGCTGACAGTCTTATGGGAACTCCGTTGTAGGTAACTAACTGCTTTTCTCTTGCTGCTTTTAAGATTCTCTCTTTGTCTTGAACCATTTGCATTTTGATGATGATGTGTCTTGGTGTGGGCCTCTTGGGGTTCATCTTGTTTGGGACTCTCTGTGCTTCCTGGACTTGTATGTCTATTTCCTTCACCGAGTTAGGGAAGTTTTCTGCCATTATTGTTTCAAATAGGTTTTCGATTTCTTATTCTCTCTCTTCTCCTTCTGGCACCCCCAAGATGCTAATGTTGGCACGCTTGAAGTTGTCCCAGAGGATCCTTACACTATCCTCATTTTTTTGGATTCCTTTTTCTTTTTGCTGTTCTGATTGGGCGTTTTTTGCTTCCTTATATTCCAAATCCCTGGTTTGCTTCTTGGCTTTACCTACTCTACTTTTGATTCTGTGTAAATTATTCTTTATTTCAGTTAGTGCCTCCTTCATTTCTAACTGTGCATCCAGTATTTCTGACTGGTCCTTTTTTATGCTCTTGAGGCCCTCACTAAGTTCACTGAGGTTCTCACTAAGTCCATTGAGCATCCTTATAAGCAGTGTTTTGAACTCAGCATCTGTTAGGTTGCTTAACTCCATTTCACTTAGTTCTTTTCCTGGAGTTTTGTTCTGTTCTTTCATTTGGGACCTGTTTCTTTGTCTCCTCATTTTGGCTGCCTCCCTCTGTTTGTTTCTATGTATTACTTAGCAAGAGATATGGGGCTAGCTGAGACCAGATGCTGCTTGTTTGAAAGAATTTAGGAAAACCTGAAGCAGGATCCAAGACAGGCCAATCCTATGGTAAAGCCACTGGCAACAGCTTGGGTGGGCCTGAAAGTTGGGTGGGGCGGGGCCTCAGGGAATCACCAGGGCGGGGCAAACAGCGTGAGCCAGGTAGCTGGAGTCCCAGATATGGTGGTGTCTGCCGGCCCAGGGAAGGGCTCACCAAAGGAACAAAGGCCTCTGACAGCACGTCTGTCCAGGAGAAAGCTGCCTCTCTGGCCCTCACCCCAATGCCAAACAGCTCAGTTCTTCCCCATATGACTCTGGTGCCTTTCAAGCTGCCTCCCCCATGCTGGAGCCTGGTGGGTGCGAGTCCGAGTAAGTCCGTGCGCGGGCCCTTTAAGAGGAGCTGCCGGGGGCTCCGGCCGCCTCAGCCTCAGTTCCCGCTGGTTTTTCCAGCCAGAAGTTATGGGGACTTCTCTTCCTGGCACTGGAACCCTGAGCTGGGCGCCTGGTATGGGACGGGGACCCCTCAGTCCTCAGGGAGGACCTTCCCAGCCGAGGTGTCCTCCTAATTTTTATCCGTCACACGTGGGTGTGCGACCAGCACATCGCGCCTCCGCCCCTCCTACCAGTCTCGCTGTGGCTTCTTTAATTTCGTAGTTGTAGGACTTGCATTCAGCTTGATTTTAGGTGGTTTTGAATGATGGTTGTTCTGTAGTTTAGTTGTAACTTTGATGTGGTTGTGGGAGGATGCGATACTGTGTTTACCTACGCCGCCATCTTGACCGGAAGTAACATGAACATTTTAACAATGTTAATTCTTTCAATCCATGAACACAGAATCTTTCCATTTTTTTGCATCTTTAATTTCTTTGAATAATGTCATGTAGTTTTCAGTGTACAGGTCATTACCCCCTTTGTGAGATGTATTCCTATGTATTTTATTCTTTTTGTTGTGATTGTAAATGGCATTGTTTTCTTCTTTTCTCTTTCTGATAGTTTGTTGTCAAGATGCAGAAACACAACAGAGTTTTGTAGAGGGAGCTGAATTCTTGTGAGCTGATGTTGCTGCTGCCCCTCTTACCTTCCTTTGGGCTGTGGTGTGGGTGCCACAATCTGACTCCTCCATCTCCATTAGGTTCACTGGGACTTTGGGCTCAGCTATAGCAATCAGGAAACCAGGTCTGTGGGACCATTCTTGTCCTCCCCATCCTGCCTCCCTTACACATTCCAAGACTCCACCTTCAGGTGTACATGGATCTCTCAAACAATTTAGTATGTTGAGCTAAGGGACCTTTGTTGGATTATAGATGACCCATTCGTTATAAATTTAAGGGGAGACACACAGAGGTTGTCACTTTGCAATGACACTGATATCACTATCATTTCTTTTTTTTCTGGTGGGAACAATTACAATCTACTCTCTTAGCAAATTTGAAGTTTATAGTAGAGTATTGTTGTCTATAATTATTATGTTGTTCATTAGATCTCCATGAATTATTTATTAGTTCCAAGATTGTTAAACAACATATGCCCAATTTTCCCACTCCCCAGCCTCTGGTAATCACCATTTGACTCTCTGTTTTTATGAGTTTGGCATTTTTAGATTCCATATGTAAGTACTATCATACAGTATTTTTTTTCTCTGCAGACAGACTTTCAATTGATTTTTTGTTTCAGCCACACTTGTGACTTTGAACTTGCCTTCTGTGGGGATCTTGCCTTCTCCAGGGTTTTTCAGGTCAAAATGACTTTCTTAATTGTTGATGTCATTTTATCACTTCCTTTTCTCAGATTCATCAGGTTCCTCTCCTCTACTTGATTTATACATCATTTAGAAAATTTCCTTTTTATTATTGTGAGTTGGCCTTTTACTTAACCTCTAATTGTAATTTTATTATAATATCATAGGAGAGGAGATACATGAATGTGTCCGGCTCACAACACTGAAACTGATTTTCATTAGAAAGTGGATTATCTGTACTTTATTATCATCTCTTAAAAAAATGGATTTTTCTCCAGTGCACTTTAGCACAGAATAAAGCAGACATGAAGTTCACTTGTTCTATTTCTGATGGCCAGGACAATTATGTTAAAATGTAATAATTCATTCCTTATTACATTTTAGTAGTTTTCTGATTGTTCATTGTGTATTCAACTGTTCAATATGATGCTGTTTCTTTTATTAGGTCTTAGAATAATAGCCAAGTTGCAAACTTGAAGAAATCTTTGGTTAATGAACATGTTTTCCATTCTATCAAGCAGTAGCATAGCATAACACTATGCATGACACAAACTGTGGTAAAACACTTCTAAATATATTCCTTGTGAGTACAATATCCATTCATCTATTAGTTTTAATGTAGTATTTTGTAAAATTATTAACTGTGTCACTGAAAAATTAGATCAAATCAGATTTTACAATAATAATGGATTACTTATAAGGAATAACAAAATTCTTATCCTTTATACTTTAATGAGGCAACTTAAAAATAAAATCTGAAATCTGTTCCACTTTAATTATTTTAAAATATCAAAGAGTTAGTGCCCAGAAAATTTAATTATATCATATTTATATAGAGAACTTTGGATTATGCAAAGTAAAGCATTCATTATTTATGGTGTGTAGCAGCAGTTATAAAACTAAAAATCCACCAAAGAAAATAAAACTAATAACCTTTCAAAAGAGTGAAGTTTTTTTCACTTAGATATACATTAGTTAGAGCAAAGTTAAATAAAATTTAAATGCATGCTATCATTGTTTGCTAAAACAATAAAATTACCTGATCATGCAGTCATTAGCAGCTTTGAGTAGTTTGCTCTGAATTAATTCTGCTCTGTTTGGAGATAATTACAGAAGTTTCAAACTTTTAAGGTATGCTGAGAAAGAACATTTTATTAGGATGACTACTTTAAATTGGACTGTGGTCAGCATAAACTAATGAAACACAGAGGCTACACTTTCAAGTATCAGGCCACTTTGTCTTGAATTATAACAGTTGGTTTAAATTTTTAAAAATATGTTTTTATTGATTTTAAAGAGAGAGGGAGAGATAGAAACATCGGTGTGAGGGAGAAACGCTGATTGGCTGCCTCCCGCATGCCCCCCACTGAGGATCACCCAGGCATGTGCCCTGACTGGAAATAGAACTGTGACCTCCCAGTCCGTGGGACAACACTCAATCCACTGGATCACACCGGCTGGGCAGTTACTTTAAATTTTGATGCCAAAACCAATCCCATACATTGGAAATGAGGGCTGTTTCATTTCAAAAATGTATCTTGGTTTAACTAATGAGTTCACTAATAAAGAATTTTGAGGATGGTGATACTATGATTTCAACCTCAGTTTCTTTTCTTTCTTTCTTTTTTTTAAATATGTTTTTATCGATTTTTTAGGGAGAGAGGAAGGGAGAAAAAGATAGAAACATTGAAGTGAGAGAGAAACATCGATTGGCTGCCTCCTGCACACCCCCTACTGGGGATCGAGCCCACAACCAGGGCACGTACCCTGGCCCGGACCTCTCAGTCCATGGGAGGATGCTCAATCCACTGACCCACACCGGCTGGGCTCTTTTGTTCTTTTTATCAATCGTTTTTGTAATGCTTTTTGATTAAAATATTACTCTCATCTATTTGTTTACATTTCAAATGTGTAGATATTTTCACTGTCATGAGAAATAAAGTTGCATAAAATTTGTACATTTTTATTATGACAGGTTCTCTTATAAATTCTTTTATTTATTTTGGTGAATAAGAATGTACTTTAATATTATTTTTTCCTTTACTACTTTATTGTTGCTTTATATTTTAATTATAAGTTCAGAACAGTGGGGTGATAGTCCTCACAGAACATTACTATAAGAGTAGTAAACTGATAAACTGTGAAGTATGAAGTTTCATACTTATGAACAGAATCTAACTTTTGCTGGAGGTGGCACTGTACCCTGCTGAACACTGTATTCCACAGCACCGCCTCAAGGGAAGGGTGATCCTACACATAATACTGGCCAATAAGGTAAAACAAAAGTTGATATCTGAGCCTTGTGGAAAGTTTCCGAAGATTGATTCAGTTGGCTGGTACTTTTTGGTTTTGACATCAAATTTTTTGTCCTAGCTAAAATATGAACATCATAACCGAAGCTATAGCTGCCATCTTAAAACAGCACAAGTGAAAAGACACAGATTCACAGTGACCTCCCACCAGAGATCTTTATGCTACTACTTTAGACAAAGACGACCTATTTCCATTCTTCTAGTTACTTGGGAAGTAAATAAACCTCCATCTGAAGTCACTATTATTTGGAATTTCTTTTGCATGCAGCTGGACTTAATCCTTAACTGTAATGCCTCTTTTTAACAAGATTGGGATCCCTTGGGGAGTATTTAAAGAGACCAGTGCCCAGCGTCCACCCACACCCGGTTAAATTTGATCAGTGAGCTCTAGGTGAGATAACTGTGTATTGCTATTTTTGAAAAGTTCTCCAGCTCAGGTTGAGAAATCATTTCCAAGGGTTCCACTATTGGGATGGTATGTTAGCTGAAAAAATCAGTTCCAATTCCGACATTAAGTTTGAAACTATTTTAATTTTTTCTATAACTCAAGTTTTAAAAATGAGCAATGGTTATGAAACAGTAACGCAATTTTATATTAAAAATGATATGATTTTATGTTAGTTGCTTATTCTATTGATGGAAAATTTTTTATTTTTTTAGGTACTCAATGTTATCAATTTTCACACTATAGAGCTGTAGGTAATATATTTCAATGTTTCTGCAAAGTTCTGAGAAAAATCTCACTGAAGCTTGGGGCCTAATCTAAAAGAGCAAGTCTTAGAAGTTAATTTACAACTCTGAGGACCCAGGAGAAATTTGCCTAACTTTGGAAGTGTGTATTTACTTTGAAAGAGTGCTGAGACCTAGGACAGGGAAATATTCCTGGTTTGCAAGGTTGAAGACAATATTCCTCTCTCTCCCCAGGAGAGATTTATTTACATTCCAAAAGTAATAACTAGAAATGAGAATCTTCCCAAGGAACTAAGTGCTTTCTCCCTCTTTAAAGGAGGGGTGAAGGATTGTACATCAATACCCAGATTCATTTATTTTGTCTTTCTCACAGTACAGACCCCATTACATACAGGTGACATTTGGTTTTTATCAGTTTGTCCCAGGGGCAAGAATTAGGGCAAAGGAGGGTCAGTACAACTATTATTATGTGAATGATAATAAATAATCTCTTTTAGCTCCAGAAACCTCCTGCATGCACCCAGACTATTATTAATAAATAGCAAAATTGCAAGCATAACATATGCCTTTTGATTTAAAAATGGCTTTCCTTTTTCAAACTTATAAGATTTTGCCCATGTTTCCATAGGTTTTAAATCTTTGAATTTAGTATGCACTTTTATATATGGCTACCAGGTTGGCTGGCCCAACACAATTTGTTCAAGTGTCTATCCATACTGCTCCGTTTTGTTTTTCACTGTTTTACAAGGATGAGGTGGTATCTGGCACCGAGGTCCCTGAAGCACAGCCTGTGACTCCCCAATGCTTGTACCTGATGGTAAAGCTGCAGAGCTGGAATCCCCAAGCCAAAGTGTCTCCCGTTCTTCCTTCCTTCCCCCTCTCGCCTCCCTGTCTTCCTCACAACCTTTATCTCCTTTTCTTCTTTCACTCTTCATTTTTCTACATTTTCTTTTTAATTTCTTTTACAACTTTATTGCATTCTACAAATTTTGATGTATTTTCAGTACCATGAACTTCCAAATATTTGAATTTTCTTTATGATTTTGTCTTTGACTCATTGACTATTTAGTGTATGTTGCATAATACTAAAATATTTTGTGTTTTCCTATATATCTACTGCTACTGGTTTTTTAAATGTATTTGCATTGTGGTCAGAGAAGATATTATACATAATTTTAGCCCTTTTAAATGTATTAGTAGTGTTTTGTGGCCAAGCATATGAGTTTTCCTCATGAAGGTACACTTGAAAATAATTTGGATGTTGGGTATAGTGTTCTATGTAAATGTCTATTAGAACAAGATTTTTTTGGTAATATTTTAAGACTTCTATATCTTCACTGATTTATTGACCATATATGCTAGCTATTATCAGAAGAATAGATATTAAAATCTCCTATAATTTTGGAATTGTTTTTCTTTAATTTTGTGAAAGTTTGTTCAAAGTCATTTGAAGCTCTACATTGCATATAATGTGTTTATAATTTTATGTCTTCTTGATGAATTATTCTTATTATTCTGAAATGTCCCCTTTTTACCTCCAGGAGTACTCTTCGTCTTTAAGACTATTTTATTTGATGCTAAACTAGCAACTTCAGCTTTTTTTAGTAAACAACTTGCCAGATCTTTTTCTATTCATTGATTTTCAGCCTATCTGTCTTTGTATTTCAAGTGTGTTTTACAGAGGCAGCACTGCTTATTAATTTTGATTATCCTTGCCTTTTAATTGTAGTATTTAGAACATTAGGATGCAATGTTAACTATTGTATTGTTGAATTTATATCTATTTTATCATTTTTTCAAATTTTCTTCTATTTTTGATCTCTCTGTTCTCTCATACCCTCTTATATAATTTGTAGTTTATCAAAATTCCATTTTAATATATCTATTGACATTTTAGCTATACCTATTGGTATTACAGTATGCATTCTTAAATTTTAAGCCAGTTTAGAGTTAATACTTTATCATTTCAAGTTACAGGTAAAAACCTTGAAATTATATAGACTCTTTCCCTCCAACCTTTATATCAATTTATCATATGCATTAAACTACAAACATTTTTTAAAAACATAATATAATATGTTAAATTTTGCTCTAAAGTTAGATATTTTAACTGACTTAAATATAAAAAATAATGTTTTTTTGTTTTTCCTGTAATTCCTCATTCCTGATGAGTTTCCTTGGTTACTCAAGATGCAAGCTTTCCGCTCAACACTCATTCACTTCAACCTGAATATCTTGCATGTATATGCAGGTCTGCTAGTGACAAATTAAGTCTTTGTTAACTTTAAAATGTCTTAATTTGCCTTAATTCTTGGAGTATATTTACATTAATTATAGAATTCTAGCTGGACAGTTTTTTTTTTCCCCTTACAGAAAGTTAACTTTTAAAAAAATTCTTACAAAGATTCTGTTGAAACTCTTTTATTATTGTTGTTTCTTTAGATGTAATGCATCTTATCTTTCTGACTCATTTAGGATTTCTCTTTTTCCTTTGTTTTTAAAAGTCTCTCTAGAATATGTTTATGTATGGCTTGGAAATATTTAGAAATTATTTTTCCTGGATTTCATAGAGCATTTTGAATATTTGACTTGGTGAATTTTATCTATTATTTCTCTTCTCTGTTTATAAAATTTTAATTTCTATAATATTAGATCCATATGTCTTTCACACTCTTTTTGAATTTCCAGACTTTTATTATCTGTGCTTCAGTTGGGGTATTTTTTTCCTAAGCTAACTCCCAGCTTATTTCTCCTTCTTTATTTTGATGTCTACTCTGTTATTAAAGCATCCTAATTATTATTTCCGGTATTTTTCTCAATTCTAGAATTTCTATTTAACTTTTTTATAGATTGTAGCTGCCTGTGATATTATTCTTTATTTTTTAATTAATCATGATTACATAAATTCCCTCTAATATCTATAGTACCTGGATCACCCATGGAGATTCTTAAAAATATTTATAAATTCCAAATTTTAATTAGAAAATTTATGTTTTAAAACACTTTTAAATTCACAGAAAATATTGTAGAGTTAGTACAGAGAGTTCTCATATACCCTGCACCCAGTTCCTATAATTAACACCTACCATGAATATGATGAATTTATTAAACTTAATGAATCAACATTACTTAATTAATACATTATTATCAACTGAAGTTTATGGTTTACTCAGAATTCTTTGGTGTTTACCTAATGTCCCTTTTATGCTACCCTGTGATTATATTCTAGCCCAGTTGGTGCTGTGATGAGATGTAGGGGAGGGGAAACACTCTATCATCTTATGAATAAACCTCAGTCTTTTATTGGGCCTGTGTCTCTTGGATCTTTCACCCTCTTAGATCAAAAGGTGTTGTGGCTAGGATTTGGTGATCTCACCGCCTTGGCCCGGTTTTGATTTCCAGTCAGGGAACCATCGTGTTGCCAGTGGAAATAGGATTCTTCCATGGAGTCACAAGAAAAGCATTTCGGGGACTCATGCATGGGATAATATGAGCAATAGTGGCAGGGTTTATTGGAGTGAAAACAAAGGATTGTCCCCAGGTGCCCGGTGTCTTATTTCAACCAGGTGGCTCAGTTCCATCTCACTGTGGAAGAAGTCCAGCCTCTGGGCCACAAGCCCACACTTGTCCTAACCAAGCCAGGAGGACCAGGACCCAGAGATACAGAACTTCTCCGTCTCATTTTCCCATCTGCATATCCACCCCCAAGGGCCTGCCCAGCTACTAAAGAGAGAGCACAAGCAAACCTTGAGACTTTGTTAAGCTTTGATTATATCTCCCTGGGTTTGGGAAAGGGCAAGCTTCCTTTCAAACTAAACATTCTTCTTTCTAATCCTTCAAGGACTTCTGCTGGGCCCTCCCCCTATCCATTCCCTTTCCTGGATCACCCGGGGTTCCATGCCCTTATCCTATCTGGCCTTTTCCCCAGATTTTTCCTGTCTAGACTCCTCCCCTTTATGGTCATTGTCTGGCTCCTACTGGGCATGCCTCATGGTAGAGGGACCTCCCACTGTGTCATCTTGGCTTCCTCAGCAGAGGAAATTCCCCCTTACAGTTTATTGTCCCTGCCCCCTCTTCCTCCACCAGTAGTCCATGAGAAGAAGCCAGCTGTTCCCTGGTGAGATTGAAAAGTTGGTCTTTCCTGCCCACTTGGTGATTAGAATCCATTTGAGAGAGGATGCAGCTGTCCCCTGGGTGTCTGAAATTTGTAGTTTCCAGACTTAATCAGGCTTAGCCAGCTTTCTCCCTTCTCTTTTGTTAATACCTAACTAGCTACCTACGCTAACGGAGAAACAGTAAGACCTAGAGGGGTTTCAATGTGAAGAATACCCTTCCTCCAAGTAGAATAAGAATGATAAGGTTTTTTCCCTTCAGAGTAGGCTTTTGTTCTAGAGTATGCCTCATGTGTATTCCACAAGGACTAACCCGGTCTTCCTGCTGCAACTCATGAAGGGCTCTTTCCTGAATCTTGACCTTGAGAACTTGATGTGTTTCCTTGAGGTAAAGCCCATTAAAATGTGAGTGGTCCCATAAGATTGCAACTCCAGGAATTTCTCCATCTCAAGCTAAATTATACTAGCCTTCAGTAATTAGTCAGAATTACCATTAAGTATTCCAGTGTTTATGGCTCCAGTGGCTTCTGCTCCAGAAAAGCAGATCTAAACTGTGACTCTAGATTCACTTATCTTGTCATATTGGGGGATGGTACTCTGTCCTGTAATCTCAATTCTATAATGGGTCAAAGAAAGTTATTAGTATTCAGTTTAAACTTTGCTTGTTATAAATATGGGAGTAGTGACTCCTATTTTATTGTGTAACTGAAGCCAGAGTTTCTCAATCTCTTTTTGTAGGAGCAGTAAATTGACTTGATGGCTTTTTTACATTATTTTGTTTTGGGTTTGGTTTGGTTTGTCTCATTTGGTTTTTTCCCTTGGAATGTCTATGCTTTTTTATTGAATGTCAGATATGTTTTAAAGAAAATTGACACGGTTCTGCCTTAATGTTATCTTCCCCTTAAAAGGATTTATTTATTTTTTCTGGAAAGCAGAACTTTTAAATCACTTTGTTCGAGGTAAGGATGTTTGTTAACCTGTGTTAGTGCTAGTTATTTTCAACTGCCCTTCATTTAAAGAATAATTCTTCTTAGTTTTAGATAATCTGTAATTTCAACTTAAAGTCTCTCTCTCACACTTTTTTCTTTTTCTGTTAACTAAATAACCTTAACATTGGTGAAAACTGAAATCCAACCTCTGCCTCAGAATTACAAGACTTCTAAAATCTTTGTGGAGTATGTCACTCACATAGCTACTGCTTTCTGCTTTGTGTGTATCACTCTTCAATGCAATTTGAGTCAACAGATGCCTTATAATGGGCTGAATTTTGTCTCCCAAATCCATATGTCGAAGTCCCAATCCCCAGTACCTCAGAACCTAAGCTTATTTTCAGATGAGGTCTTTAAAAATTACCTCTTAAAATAAGTGATTATGTTAAAGTGAGGTCCCTGTGGTGGGGCTCTCATCCAATATGAGTGGTATACTTATAAGAAGAGAGAGGCACCAGGGATATGCGTGCAGAGGGATGGATGACCATGTGAAGAGACAACCAAAAATCGGCCTTTCAAATCTAAAGTGAGAGGGCTCAGAGGAATCTAACCTTGCTGACACCTTAATCTTGAACTTTCGGCCTCCAGATCTGGGTGAAAATAAATTTCTGTTGTTCAAACCACCCAGTGTGGTAGTTTGTTATGGCAGCCCTAGCAAACTAATAGATATTTCATGAACATATCTGGAACAGAATTTTAGTCTCACATTATGTGGCTCTGTCTTTCCCCTTATGTCTCAGTCTATTTGATAGTTTCAAAGTATAACTTCATTATTGTTAACTCAGTAAAATTGCAGCAAGATCTGGGATGTAGGTTTCTCTAAACCTTTACTTTCCTTGCTATGATTTGGAAAGTCATTCAAGGAAAAAAGCTTAAGTGACTATGGGGCTCAGCTTGGTATGACTCCACATTTTCAAGAACTTTTACCCCTTGAATGTGGTCTGCCCTGGCTATTTTTCTAGGTTTTATAATTGTTCTTGGTGGGAGTGTTAATCTTTATAAACTTCTTTACCATGAAGTTGACATCTCCTTCCAGTTGTTTCAAGATTTAATTTTCTATTGACAGCTTATAAAATCAAGGCATCATAGTCCATTATGATACAACATATTTTGTATAGTGTGTACATTGAGACTTGGGTGCTCAACTTTTTCTCCTGGAAAAGTACTAATTTTTCCCTTTCACAATGAATGGGTATACACCTGCTTTTAAGTTGCCACCGAATGTCCCAAGTGAGTATTTAATTTTTTCTATCTGCCTTCAGATTTATTCCTTCCATAAATAAGTTCAGAATGATCCCAAGAGTGCTGAAGATTTGTCTCTATCTCTATCACAAGATATAAAGATAGATTCATCTCTCTATATGTCTTTAATGAGAGGAGTACACTGTTATCTGGTTTAATGAATTAAATATTTACTTTAATAAAAGGAAAATTTAGCCCTGGCCGGTTTGGCTCAGCAGTTGGAGCATTGGCCTGCGGACCAGAGAGTCCTGGGTTTGGTTCCCGCTAGGGGCATATACCAAAAAAATAAATAAATAAAAGGAAAATTTAAGCAAGATAACCTTCTGTAGTATCTTCAAAAAAGTCCACTACTTCATGATAAATACAAAACCATTGTTAGCTTTTATTCTCTTAGTAGATTTAGGTTGTATTCTTACCTGAGAATTGTGGACTATAGTTATACGAGACATAAGTGTATATGTTTGCATCATATCCTTCCTATCATCAACTTTAAATCTGATGAACATTATTTAAAATTACAACATTTAGTGATATTTTGTTGAACTTACTATTTATGTTTTGTTTACCCAAAGACAATTTAAAACTGATAGAAGAAACAATGAAAGTGTATTTTTGAGAACTTGCAATTTAAGATCTCACCTTCCTTTAAAGCACCTGCAGTCTAGATGGTTTCTATATTTGGAGCCACACTCTGACCGACCTGAGTTTCAAATTTGTACACAACTGACCCAAAATAATGATATTGTCAACAACAGCTTCATGCTCTATGGGGCTTTTGGTGGGGGGGGGGGGGAGGCACAATCAGTCCTCTTTCATGAGATGTTGAGATCTGTAGGCTTCCTTCAAAGGAGTTCTTTGTTCTCACATGGAAAGCGTTAAGGAAAGAAAGAAGGGAAGAAAACCCATTCCCTTTTAATACAGGGTCTGTGAAAGTGGTTCAGTGAGGCAGAAAGTTTCATTGCAAGTCTGTGATACAGGTCTTGGGAGAGGCAATAAAGAGAAAGTTAATTTCAAAAGACTTTTCAAAAAAAGTAGATTAAAAAAAATAACAACAACCCTGAAAGGCCAGGTCAAATCAAGGGTTGTACCCATAAAAAATAACAAATATGGCTAAGTGAAAAATCCTTCTGTGCTAAATAAGTTTTATTAAATAGACTAATCTATCCATGTTGACTTCCTTTTGTAGTAACACTATCCAAAAATATTTTTTACTATATATATGTATATATATATATGTGTGTGTGTGTGTATATATATATATATACACACACACATATATATATATTTCCAAGTATTTATATTCAAAAGCATTAAAGCCTAATATTCCACTTTGATAAAAATAATCATTTGTTTTAAGCTAGAGACCCATAGTCTCAATATACCCCACAGTTTTGTGCATATGTGTCCAGGTACACATACGCAGACTTTTTGTGTATTTTATTATGTATCCACATATCAGACACGTTATACATACATACACATATATGTTTGGCCTGCAGTATTTTAGCTTATAACATATTAATTTTAATAACATTCATTATCAACATATAACATTCATGGAAACTCACATTTCAAAATCATTATTTTCAGATTCTCTTGGAAGAAAAAAAATATGAAAATGGCATAATATGAAAATAAGTTGCTGAAACTCAGCTCTTTTTAGACTGAGTGTGAATTCTCTTCTGCCATATTTCTTACTTCGCTTATTGTCTCCCAAATGTGGGCTGTCAGCTACCTTTTGTGACAAGAATTGGGATTACTTGACTATAAATTTAAGAGGAAGTTTTTAACTCATGTCTCTATTAACAGTGAAAAACAACTAAAAGACCAGTGGTCCATGTATTTCAGATAAATTATGTCAGTAATCATTGGTTCTTAGTAAAGATGAAGAGTATTTATACATTTTAATATGCAAGAGATATTATTATGTAAAAAGTAAAGACACTGTTAAAGAAAATTAACCACCCTAAGATACAGGCTAGAATTCAGAAATATCAAATAAAGACAACAGCAACAAAAGAACTAAAAAAAAATGGCATTGACACATGTTTTATTTCTGATGCTTTGGTATGCATTAGACCCAAAGAGAGGGCACCAATATCTAAACAACCTTTCAGTTTTGAAATTTGAAATATTATAGTTATCACATAGATTTGATATATGATAAATGGTTTCATATCATTTGGGTTGAAAGTTATTGTAGTGAATATTTTAGAGGAACTTACTGGCTAAAAAGAAAATATTTTATTTAGAGAATGGAATATTTTAATTTGAGATATTGGTAAATCTCAAATTCTCCCCTTCTGATCACTGTTCTAGTGATATCATACATTTTATTTGTACACATGTTATAATCCCATATGATATTAGTATTATTTTTATTTAAACAGTCTTTCAACATTTGTTTAAAAAAATATTTGAAAAAAATCTAAAAAATAAAAAAAAACAACCCAGTCATGTATTTACTACTGCAGTTACTTCTGCCACATTTATTTCTTTGTGGGGCTCATTTTCCCACCTGGTATAAATTTTCTTCTTCCTGCAGGATTTTGACATGTTTTGTAATGTGTATCGGCTGTATTGCTTCAGCTTTTTCATGTCTAAATTCATATGTATTGTTTTAGCTTTTGCATGTCTAAATTAATTTTGCCTTTGTATTTGAAAGATTTTTTTCTTTCAGTACTTTAAAGAATTTGTTCATCTAACTTCTCACTTGAATTGTGTCTGATGAGCCATGTGCTGTCATCTTTATCTGTACGTAATGTGTCTACCCCCACCCCCAGCTACTTTTAGGACTTTTTCTTTATCATTGGTTTTAAACAATTTAATTATAATTTTTTTCATGTTTCTGTGCTTGACATTGAGTATTTTGGATCTGTGAGTTTATTATTTTCAAATTTTTTCTCTTAAAATGTTAAAGATATTTTCATTGCTTATTAACATAAGGAGGTAATTTGAAAGTGTTCTTCAATTATTGTTTTTAAAATTTATTTCAAGATAGGACTTTCTTCTTCTTTTCAAGAGCAATGGTTTTCTTAACTTATGCTTTTTAAAAATGTTTTTAAATTTTTTTTAGATTAGCTACTTTATTTTTATTTTTAAACTTATATTTATTACAAATGTTCCCCCTTTTTTTAACCGCATTGACCCCCTCCTCTCCAATCCCACCCCCCTCCTGCCTTCCCCACACTATTGTCTGTGTCCATTGGCTATGCATATATGCATAGACGTTCTTTGGTTTATCTCTTCCCGCCCTCCCGGCCCCCTTCCCTTTGAGGTTCATCAGTCTAACAACCAATTTGTACTTCCTAATTCCTTCATCTTTTTTCACCCATTTCCCCAGCCCCCTCCCATCCGGCAAGCAACAAAAAGTTCTCTGTATCTATGAGTCTCTTTCTGTGTTTTGAACTCTGCATCTGATTGGTTGCTTATCTCCATTTTGTTTAGCTCTTTTCCTGCAGTTTTATTCTGTTCTTTCATTTGGGACATGTTTCTTTGTCCCCTCA
Organism: Tadarida brasiliensis; assembly: GCA_030848825.1. NCBI lineage: Eukaryota > Metazoa > Chordata > Mammalia > Chiroptera > Molossidae > Tadarida > Tadarida brasiliensis. Next base: position 85,858,496 of record CM061260.1, on the reverse strand, counting down.
TTTTGGCTGCTTCCCTGTGATTGTTTCTATGTATTAGGTGGAGTTGCTATGTCTCCTAGACTTCATTGGGTGGCTTATTGTTGTAGGTGTCCTGTAGGATCCAGTGGCACAGCCTCCTTGATCACACCAGCTGGGCCCTCGAGGTGCACACCTAGTGTGGACTATACACCCTTCCGTTGTAATTGAGTCTTGATTGCTGTTGGCGTGTTAATGGGAGGGATTTACTCAGGCTGATCAGCTGCAAGGACTGGCTGTGCCCACTGACCACTGGCCTCTGACTACCTTGGAGGATCAGCTGTGCAGGGGCCCACCACACAGAGCAAGACTTACTTCATCAGGGCTCTGGTACCCACTGAGACCACTCATTGAGTGTGTCACTTGTGGAGGTGGTTGGGTGGTGCAGCCAGTGCCTGTGTTCTACCCAGGGCCACCCGGCATAAGTTACAAAGTGATCTGCAGATGGCTGCTTCTTGTGCTGGGCTTGGAGGTGCCCAGGAAAAGCCAAGTTGTGAACCAAGGCTGGTTGCTTTTAGTGCCAGACCTGGGGCCACTTAACGAGAGGTATGGGGCTCCCTGAGGCCAGATGCTGCTTGTTTGAGAGATTTTAGGAAAATCTGAAGCAGGATTCAAGACAGGCCAATCCTATGGTAAAGCCATTGGAAACAGCTTGGGTGGACCCAAAAGTTGGTTGGGGCGGGGTCTCAGGGAATCACCAGGGCAGGGCCAACAGTGTGAGCCAGGTTGCTGGAGTCCCAGATATGGCTGCTTTCTGCCACCCCAGGGAAGGGCTCACCAAAGGAACAATGGCCTGTGCCAACACGTCTGTCCAGGAGAAAGCTGCCTCTCCAGCTCTTGCCCCAATGCCAAACAGCTCACTTCTTCCTTGTATGTCTCTGGTGTCTTTCAAGCTGCCTCCCCCACGCTGAAGCCTGGAGAGTGCAAGATGAGTAAGTCGGTGCGCGGGCCCTTTAAGAGGAGCTGCCGGGGGCTCTAGCAGCCTCAGCCTCAGTTCCCGCTGGTTTTCCAGCCAGAGGTTATGGGGACTTCTCTTTCTGGCCCTGGAACCCTGAGCTGGGTGCCTGGTGTGGGACGGGGACCCCTCAGTCCTCAGGGAGGACCTTCCCAGCCGAGGTGTCCTCCTGAGTTTTTATCCGCCACACGTGGGTGTGGGACCAGCCCGTCCACCTCCGCCCCTCCTACCAGTCTCGATGCGGCTTCTTCTTTAATTTCGTAGTTGTAGGACTTCCATTCAGCTTGATTTCAGGCGGTTCTGAAGGATGGTTGTTCTGCAGTTTAGTTGTAACTTTGATGTGGTTGTGGGAGGATGCGATACCGCGTTTACCTACGCCGCCATCTTGACCGGAAGTCAACTTATGCTTTTGAATTTTTCATATTTCTGTTTGTCTGTTTAATTTAAAAATGTTATTTCATTTTTCTTCACATTTTATGCAGTCTTGCTTGCTGGACTCATCCTGACACCTCTCACTATCCACAGGTAAATGTTAGATTTTTGTTTCTTACAATCAGTGTCATTCTCAGTTCATAGCAACTTCTATTGTTTGGCAGTTATTTATTTAAACTGACTCTGTTTTACTAAAAATAGTTATTTTATTGTATGCTTAGCTTAGGCGAGATGAAAGACTTTATTTTTGGAGAATTGGACGTTCTCCATAGACAGCATAAATGCGTAAAACAATACTGCTCCCATGGTTTATTGTTCTGTGGTTCTTTCTAATTTTCTCTATTTGTACTTTCAAAATGTAGTAACACCTGATTCATGTTGTCTAATACTATTTGTATAACATCCTAGGGAACTGTAGTCTTAAAATAGATATGAAAAGAGAAATCCTGATGAGAATGCTGGCAGGTGGAATATGATTCAGAAAGTGATGTTCTTTATTAAGAGACAATTTCTTTCTCTGTAATCAATTAAGAACCTATGCACCTAAAGTTAATCTATAGATTTGACAAAGGGTTATAGTCATCTCCTATACATTCCAAGCCTCCGCTAACATTCCATAAGATCTCTTCTCTGCTTAAATTAATAAAACAATTCTTCTGAAGCCCGTCATAACTTTGAGTAACATGTCTAATTTTCATTTCTTTGTTTGCATATTTTTAGTGTGAAATCAAGCAATATCTTTTTAAAAACTTATTTTATTTTAAATTTTCCATCACCATTTATCTCCTCTATGCCGTCTTCCACCTCTAACCACCCCTCACCCACCCCTGCAGTCACCACACTGTTGTCCATGTCCATGAGTTCTCTCTCTTTTATTTTTATTTTTGCTCAATCCCTCCACCCTCCTAACGTCTCCCCAACCAGAGCTGTCTGCCTGTTCTCTATTTATGAGTCTGTCTCTATTTTGCTTAGTAGTTAAGTCTGTTCATTAAATTCCACATATGAGTGAAATCATATGGTACTTGTCTTTCTCTGATTGGCTTAGTTCACTTAGCATAATGTTCTCAGGTCCATCCATGCTGTCACAAAGGATAAAATTTTTTTCCTTTTTATGGCAGAGTAATATTCCATTATGTAAAGGTACCAGAACTTTTTTGTCCTCTCATCTACTGATGGGCACTTGGGCTACTTCCAAATCTTGGCTATTGTAAATAATGCTGCAATGAACATAGGGGTACACATGTTCTTTCGAACTTTTGTCTTTCAGGGACATTGCATATGCTACCTAATTTAACTGAGTGGTGAGAGTCTGAAATTCTTTTGAGGAATTGACAGCAAAACATATTACTGTTGCCTTAAATTAAAAAAAAAAAAAAAAAAGCGCAAAATCTAGTAGTGAAAATTAACTCCTGGGGGAAAAGTCTATAGCTGGAAAGCCAGAAATACATTTGAGTTCCATCCATAAAAATTTTAAATATTATTCCTTAAGATGATGTTAAATAATGTAAAATATGATATTTGGTTTTTTTTATGGTAATATCAGCAGCTTTGATAAAATATAAAATGACTAAGAACGTAATTCCACCCCAAAAGACAGGCAAGAGAAATACCTGCTGTTTCTCTTGGCACAGTAATGGTAAAGTACCTGCCAACAAAAGCTTCACAAAACCTTTAAATAGCAGAATTCTACCAAAAGTCATTCTCATACACATTTTGTTTTGGCTTAAACAAATTGATAGGAAATATTATTTTTATGACGATAAATGAAGAACTATTTTTTCTTTTTTGCATAAATTTTAGTATAAGAAAAGATTTATCTGAAGTATCCCAGTGTTTTTAGTGTAACTGATAAAAATCTGATCTGCATTCAGTTTGCATCAAAATCAAATGTATGCTACTCTCCCTTTGCCCTGTCCTGATGCTCACATCTACCCTCAAAACCAACACATATGTATTTCCTTATAAAGAGTTGGTTATGCTGTAATGGCAATCACATTTTGTTAAATTATACATCAGAATGTCAGTTCATCTCATCAGTCATGGACAATGGTGCCCATGTGTGGGTTGCTACTAATGATTTTAATGGCTTTATTCTGTTTGCTTATATAGTTCCTGCATTACTGACCAATTTACATTAAGTCTCTTAGTCTATTCCATATTCTGTTTTGAAGGAAAAGCACACGAGGGAAAAGGAAATGGTTCAGGGAGGCTACCTTTCTAAACAATTTGTGAAATGTACCATGAAAACATTCATTTATTAAATCACAGTACAGATGTTGTCTACTAAGAATTTTTTCTCAGTCTTTCATTGAAATAGAAAGACTCTATTATAAAGTATTTTTCTATATACTATCCCTACAATTCCTGGAATGCTTTATCTGCCTCTCAGATCCCACTGGGAACTTCAAATCAATCCCAATTTCAATCTCTCTCTCTCTCCTTTCTTTCTTTTAATTCCAGGAAACATTTTTCTGCTTTGATGAAGACTTCTCAAATAATAGTAATAATAGTTCCAACCTCTTGAAGACCTATTAATAGAATGTATACAGCATTGTGATATATTGTCTATAGTTTTATAAACAATTGTCCCATTTTAGCTTTTTATTTCCACTTTTCAAATGAGAAGATTAAGATTTAAAGCAATTAAATATCTTGCCAAAATTAATATGCCATAATTTATATTAATTTCTATTCTGGCTCCTAGAGCACTTTGATTACATGTTCTAATTCACTCAAGCTCTGAGCTCCCTTGAACATGTAAAATATGCCTTATTCATATTTCTACTGTGATCATGCCTTGTTTAGAACCTGAAATTCAGTAAATGTTTAACATGTGTTGACTATAAAGAAAGAACATAAAATAGCTTTATAAATAGGAAGTTTTTAAAGTCTTTGTTACTGTAAATATTACAGTAGATAGTTACTTATTAACCAAGGAAGGGAGCGAAGGAAATCAGACATTAAGCCCATTTAATTGGAAGCTGCAACTTTACAAACTCCCCAGGGGGCAGCAGCATCCTGCCTCCCAGAGCAAGCAGGAAGCACCAGCTTTCCAATCCCCGCTCCCAAAAAGGACTCACCAAATGGGATGACTGGGGGAAGGGATGAAACAGTAAGGGGGAAATTCCTTTGCTGTGGAAGCAAATGCGCAGGTGGAGGTAAGAGCATGGGCAGCAGGAATCAAAATGGCGACCATAAAGGGGAGCAGTCTAGCCTGGGAAAATCTGGGAAAAGGATCTGATAGGATAAGGGGACAGAACCACAGAAGACCCAGGGAAGGGATTGGTTAGGGGGAGGGCCCAGGGCAACCATGGGAAGACTCAGGAAACAAGTTGGACAGTTTGAAAGACAGCTTGCTTTGTTTCCCAAACCAAGAGAATATATGGAGGATTAACAAGGAACTGGGAGAAGTTGCTACTAGAGCCTACCCATGCTCTATATTCCTGGGGAGGGATGGACATGTGGACATTCTCTACATTGGGGGGGAGGGGTTGGGGGATACTTTTTTTCACCCCAATAAATCTTGCCACTATGCTTACACTTCCACATATGTACAGCTGGAATATTTCTTCTCATGACTCTGCAAGGACCCATTTTCTCTGGCAACATTAGGACATGTTAAAATATTTCATACACATAATGATAATATATATTATTTTATTAATTATAAATATAGTTTCTGTTTAGAAAAGTTAATTTTGCCCTGGCTGGTTTGGCTCAGCAGTTGGAGCGTCGGCCTGCGGACCAGAGAGTCTCGGGTTTGGTTTCCGCTAGGGGCACGTACCAAAAAAAAAAAGTAAATTTTAGTTTTCTGAATTTTTTTCTCAGCTAGAAGAAACAAACACTCGCTATTATATCAGACTGACTAAAACCTCGAAGTAGCAATGGTCCAAGCATCCAGCTGGTAGGTCAGTTAAAACCGGACTCTTGGAAGAAACTTGAGACAAGCTATTGCACAACCCTGTGATTATATTTTAGTTGCCATAAAAACTGTTTGAATAATAAAAATTTTAAGACTTTTTGGAAAAAAAAATCAATGCTGAGTTGGGTAATCCATATTTCTTATGTTCTACTGAAAAATAACACTCAGGGAAAATTCTAGATTAACACTCTCTTACTCTTTGCGATAGGTAGGGTCTTTCTTTTCTATTATCTCAGGGTCCATGTTCACTTCTGCCTAAATATAACTACAACATCCTCAAGCCACTGCAAATGTACTTTTCCAATTTACAAATAATGGTGTAGGAAAATACAAGAATATGCAATGGCGTCCTATATAAATTGGTTTATTTCTAAACACACTATCCTAAGCCAATTAAATGGACAAATCCTAACTGAACATTTCATCATCTGTCTGTTATATTTTGCTATTTAATGGTAGAAATAACTTGGCCCTTGAATTATTTTTGTACTGGCTGCAGTGTTCTCTAATTCACTCATTTCATTATAGGCAATGGGCTTTATAAAAGATGTTCAATCCCTGATTTTAAGGAATAGGCAAATTTGTGAAGAAAAGCATGTATATGAAGTAATTAATAGCAATGTCAGTTGGTATATATTGTAATGATTGTTATAGTGAGTGAAACATTTAATAAATATAAAACAACAAAGAAAAGAAAACACTCCAAAGTATTCAGGGTTTTTTGTTTTGTTTTGTAAGTAGTTGGGGTTTACCAAGTGCTGAGAAATATTTCAATTTTGAACACGTGTGCTGCTTGCAGGAAGATGTGTGTGTATATGTTTTTTGTTTTTTATAGCACAGGTTATTTTCATTCTGACTGTGACAGAATCTTGTATTTGCTGAAATGGTGAGTCACGTGTTACGTAGCCTAGTTGCTTTGGCACAGTGAAACTTAATCTAAAGTGTATCTCTAACTGACTGAGTTATATTTGGAATCTAATCCCTAATAAACCAGAGGTTCTCAAACTTCTTGTGTGTTGATAATCAGTCTGGGAAATTCTTAGAAAAGTACAGATACCTAGAATTTATCCTCAGAGATTCTATAATTTTTTGGCTTTGAGTTGACCTAGAAATCTGCATTTTAGTTAGTTTCCTGCCCACCCAAGGGGTCTGGATTTAGTGGCCAGTAGAGAACTTCCAGAGAAGCACTACCCAGTGCTGTCAGGTGAAAGCAGGGTTCTAGCTATCTTATTTGCTGTTACATCTTCCAGTAACTGCAGTTTTTTTTTTTTAATGGAAAAAAAATGTAATTGTCTTAGTAGCTTTGTTGATTAAGAAGGTGTTTATTTAGTAATCTAGAACTTTCTATTGTTTACAAAATTGTAATGTATATTTTGGCAATATGGATTAGATTTTAGGAGTGCAGCAATAAATAAGAAAGTACATCATAAGGAAAATGTTAATAGAGTTGGGTAAATGCATCAATAAAGATAGACATGGGGTGAGGGAGCACGGGAAAGGTCATCATTTCGAATTCTGGGGTCAGATTGAAGACTTCCTGAATTGGATGATGCCTGTGTTGAGTCTTCAGGGAGTTGGAATTAGTGTGTCAGGGACAACTGGTTGAAGGGAGCAAGGACAAAGGCCGGGGACAGGTATCACTGTTACTGTGAAAGAACCACAAGTAGACAGAGGCAAGGGATTTGGTATGAAAAAGGGTGCAGTATGAAGAAGGATGTGACAGAACACAACCAGAGAGAGGGGCAGAGGCACACCAGAGTGGGGTGTTCGCTTTGTATATCGCAGGGCCATACCAATTGTCCTGGGAAATCTGTTGTATTCAAATTAGAATTATAGTTCTGGTGAAGAAGGTACATACAGCAGATGGACTGATGTACATTTATTTTCTTTACCTGATGCTCCTTGGGATGGAAGAAAAGAAAGCAGATGGCTAGGGTGGTGGCTAAAAAAATATTGATGCTTTTCCTGCCACCTTTTAAGTTCTTCCCACTGGGTTAATAATCAAATTAACAGGCATATTAACAGGATAAAATCAAAGTTTAATATATGTGCAGGGGAAATTCACATAGACATGATAGTTCCATGAAAATTCCAAAGACAGTGAGACAACATTGGGTATATAAGACATTTTTGGATAAAAGAGAAAAGGGAAAATTGGTTTTATATTCAGAAGTGAGGATGAGTGATTTACAGGTAGCTGAGGAAGAGGTGAATATACATGGCAGGCAAATTCTTACCAGACCACTCAGAAACCAAGGGACAGTGGGTATCTGGCTAACAGGCTCCTGCCTGAAGCCCTCTGCTTAATTCCAATGAAGATAAGGTGCCATCCTAACATGCCTTCCTAGAGCAGGTTTCTCAGACTGAATCTCTTGAGCATGAAAGCAGGGAGGGTCGAAGACTCTTTCTGAGTCTTGTTTCTTAATAAACAGCTTAAATCAATATCCAGAACAGCAGCTTCGGAGTAGCAAGACTTCGGTTCCCTTCACCAAGTCTAGTCACTGTCACCAGCCGTCTAAGTTAAAAGACAAGCAATATTTGCTAGAAGGAAGAGATTTTATCTCTGAAATGCCATTAGCAGAATATCTCCGGGTGAGGATTGCCTGTGGTAAGGAGAACCTCTGATCTATGGATTTATGCTGCAAGGCTCCTCAGAGAAGCTAATGGCAACTGTGACTCTCCAGGGTACAAACTGGAGGTGTTTCAAAACTCATGCTGTCCCCGCATTTGGAGATCTCATCTATTATTCTGGGGCAAAGAACACACCTCTGTAGTGAGAAAACAGAACCTAGGGAGACACCCTCCATGTCCCAGTTTTCTCTCTACTTCATCTGAACCTATTGATTGCCTGTATATAGCAAATTATTAGTAAAGCTTGATACTAGGCAAGATGTTTAATTTTATGAGTCTGATTTGACAATTCAATTATTTGTGTTGTCTCAAGTGCTGGATAGCAAAATTAATGTAGAATAATACAATAATTATTTTTGGTGAGAAAGGGGAGAGCATATAGTTAGGAAAATAAATATGTGCTGAGTTGAAATTTCCATGATAATCAAGAAAGGATCAAAGGCTGGGTGATATTTACTTTTTTGTCATTGTAAAAATGGGATAAACTCAAAACACTTGGGGGGATGAGACAAACAAGCAAAGATAAAATCGCTTATCTTCTATTCCTGACTGCTGATGACAAATGTTATTTTTAACTAAATAATAACTAGAAAAAATGATAAATATTAATTAGGATTCATAGCTAATTTTATCTGCAAAAAGGTCCCGGTGAAGAACTTGAAGGTAGTTGAAATAAAGGGTGACATAATTTAGAATGAAATCGCCTTTTTCAGTAGGAGTGGTTTTCTTGGAATTACAAATAAAACTTAGACTACTGAGTTTTAATTCCTAAATATTTGTGGCATCTCCTACAAAAGTGGTCAGCTATTATAAATAAACTGTGTAGTTTATTCATCATGTCACTCCATCTGTTCTATGTGATGGTGAGTGTTTCACAGGAGGAATCACAAAACAGGGATAAAATTAAGTCCCTTCTGCTGGTAGTGACTTCTAAGAACTTGCTTTTCTACCTGGCAATTATGGGAGACTGCCTGCTTCACTGATTGCTGTCCTTGATCCTCGCTGCTTCTAAGGGGATAGGATATGTCTAAAGCTGGTAAACAAAATATGGATTGTTTGGCATTCTTTTAAAAATGTAATTAAAGAAGAACTAATACCGTTAGTGTCTGTGGCCTGAAGTCTCACAATGCCACAGGAAATCTAGCATAATATAGATGAAAGCTTTTCAGGAGTAAATTGTGAAGTTGTTTTGACTAGAAAGAAAAAAAATAAAAAGAAAGAAAATGAAGTTAAAAAGAACTGATTAGTGTTGTGCAAATCTGTAGTGTTAACATCAAAACCTTAAAAATCAGTTCTCTGCTTTATTGGGACCTAGTGAAATACAGAGGTAATGTGATGGAAAGTCCCTCTCCTAGCAAGATGAGAGGAATTCTGTTCTAGTCTGAATACAAATAGATCCCAGGAAAAGAAAAACCATGGATCAGTAAATAAAATGAAAGAAAAAAATATATATAGGGCTACGAAGGAAGCCTGATTTCCCAGTCATTTCAGGCTTTTCCTACAGACACATAATAGCAAAAGTATAACATACAGCCTAAAGATGTGGCACCATTAAATAAAACAAAATGCAAGACCTATAAAAGTTCACCACCAGTATTTTGTACTGAAAGAGGCAGATAATGGAGTTCCATTTGTACAAAACATGTCAATGTCTACACTGACATTTTCTGTTATGCATATTTCTATACTGAGACATCTATTTACGAAAAAATGAATCAAGCAGAGAGCTTTCAGATATTACATGCAACCCGGAAAACAATTTGATTAAAAAACTCTTCTCATTTTATCTATTTGCCAGAGAATTTATTGCTCTAAGGCAGGGGTGGGGAACCTTTTTTCTGCCAAGGGCCATTTGGATATTTATAACATTATTCGAGGGCCATACAAAATTATCAACTTAAAAGTTAGCTTGCTTTATTTGGTCAAACATTTAATGAACGCACCCCTAATGTGATGACTGGAACTGCTTCTCTTTGGTGAGGCCTGTGATGTTAGCTGGTATTGATGATGTTGCTACTCACAACTGCTTTTCCAGGTTTACAGCAGTGAGTCGGGAGTGCATTAGACTCTTTGCAATGGTAAGTTTTGAAAAGAACTGCTCGCAGCAGTAAGTTCTGAACACAGATGCATATTTCAGTGCATTCTCCTCAAAGTGGGAAATTCAGCATTGCTTATGTAACGTTTATAGAACTCAAGCAGTGAGAGTTTGTACCTAGCTTTCAGTTCATCATCGCTTTGCAGCTGAATGATTTCATGTTGTAGATTATCAGGCACATCTGCTGGTTCCACACTCAGTGCTGTAGTAAAGATGTTCAATTCCATTCGTTTACTTTCCACGTCCTTGAATCTTTCATTAAATGCCTCACTTAGTTTTGCACATTCCCCAGCATATTCAAGTGTCATATAAGGCTTTTGTCCTTCCAGAGTGGGGAATGGAACCGTGTTATTCTTTTCAAGTTGCACTTTCCACAGCCTTAATTTAGCTTCAAATGATTTTGTTTGAAAGCAGGGAGCTGAGAAGCTGGTTGGGGCCCTGAAGCTTGACATTCAGCTCTGAGAGGTACTTGGTAATGTCCACCATGAACAATAAATCCACAGCCACTTGCTGTCATTGAGTTTCCTGACTGGTTTTCCCTTCATCTCCATGAACTGTGTGACTTCATCCCAAAGATTGTCAAACCTCATGAGCACGTCCCTGTGACTCAACCACCACACTTCACAGTGATAAACAAGATCACCACACTCAGAGTCAAGATCGTTCAATAACTCCTTCAATTGGTGGCTGTTAAAACTTCTGCTTTTGACAAAATGTATGCATGACACTACTGTTGATATCACATTGTTGAGTCACAACGACTGTGCACAGAAACTTTCTTGGTGTATGATGCAGTGGCATATAATTAAATCACTTGGATCAAGACTGAGATGATTCAGTTTTTTCTTGACAAATGCAATTAACCCTTTTTGTGAGCCAACCATGGCTGGAGCTCCATCTGTAATAAGGCCACTTAACTTTTCAAATGTTAGCTCAAGTTTTTTCATTGATAAAACAAGTCTCTCAAACAAATCCTCACCTCTTGTAGTGCCATGTGTGGCTTCCAGTGACAGCAGTTCCTCTCGCGTGTCAAACTCTGCATTTATCCAACGAATGAAAACGGCCAGTTGGGCAGTATTTGTTGTCTGTTGTCTTGTCACAAGCCAGAGAGAAAAATTGGAAATCTCCTGCAGAATCCTTCAGTGTTTTTTCACTATCTTGTGCTAAGTTGGTAATCCGATCTGAGACGGTTCTCCGAGACAAACTAACACTCTGAAACAATTTTACTTTGTTTGGTGCTAACAACTCCGCAGCAGCCACCATGCACTCTTTTACAAACTCTCCGCTACACGAGGCTTCAGCTTCTTCGAAATTAGCTTGCTCACTACATAATTTGCCTGAATAACGCTGTCTCTGTCACAATGAGACCTAGTGAAAGTGGCTTGTGATTCCAAACTCTGCTGAAGAGCATTGATTGTATCCAGATGCATTTGGTCTCCCAATTCATTGAGCAGCGTGGTTTGAGCTGTAATGACGCTCCAGATTGGCTTTTTTCATTACTATCAACTCATCGCCATAAACTAGGCACACAAGTTTGCCTTCTACTTCAACAAAAAAAAGAATAATTTGTCCATTTCTCTTGGAAAGATTGACACTCTGCATCAACTTTTCTTTTCTTTCTGGTCGCTGTTTGTAGGATGTCACACCACTTAAATTTTACTAACTATCCAGTGTGTGTGTCGCCAGCACTGCGATTATTTTAATCCTGCATCTTGGATTTGGGACATATCCAACATTCGTATCATTGACTCTTGAGGTCTTTTCTGTGTACTGTATCTTCATCTGAGATTCAGTTTTGGGGAGGATTGTTGATCATGGACATGTGGATAAAGGTTGGAGTGGAGTTATTGTCTGTATTGACAAAGAAGTCGACAATATCATTGTCTATCATTGGAGGCAAGGTTATCAAATCTCGAGGAATCATCTTACTGCATCTGGTCTCATCATCACCGGATTGCTGTAGGTTCACCACAGTGTGTTAACACTGTTGCAACGTGTACACTCCCAGCCTGCCGGGCACTGACTGTCCTTTGAGTCACCACAATACAGGCAGACGGACCGCGAGACAGCCAATGAGAAGCATATATGTCTGTCCCATCATGTACTTGTATGGGTCCTCTCTATCCCGTAATGGACATTGCTTGCTTGACCCTCAAAATTTACGTTATTATTATGATTCACTAAATATAAATATGTTGTTAAGAAAAAAGCTCCTAGATTTATTGAATTTCGAGTCCCGCCTGGAGTTGCCTTGGCAGGGCCAGACCAAATGATTTCACAGGCCTTATTAAAGCCCATGGGCTGGACGTTCCCGTCCCCTGCTCTAAGGAGACAAGATTTTCTTTTTGTAGTATGAAACTAAACTTTAAACAAATTGAAAGTTTTTATCCAATCATTGATTTTAATATATATAAATGGACAAATAATATTGCATTTTAGAAATAATGCATGTGCTGGTATTATTTTAGAAAGTTAATCATTAAAAATTATTTTTTCTAGATATTCATTTTTTTGCACCTTAAGGTAACATGAGTCCATTTTTCTCCCTCTCTTCCTTCCTTCTTATTTTTCCTTCATTCCTATTCTTTCTCCTTCCCTCTTTTTCTTTCTTAAAACAAAACAAAACAAAACAAAACTTTACTACCAGTCTTTATTACTATGAAACACCAACATTTAGTTCAGTATTATTTACTGTTGATAATATAAGATTTAGGGATATAAAATAATGTGTTTAATGTTAACACAGTAAAAAAATATTGGAGTCAAGTATAACACATTATTTTATAGTAACTGGAAGAGTTATTTATTTATTTTTCAGGGAAAGGATTTCTTTTATTACAGTTTTCAAATGGGGAAAAAATTGAGCCTAATCATAGTGAACCCTGTGAACACTGAGAAAGAAGATACCTAGTACAAAGGGTACCTGGTGACTAACTGCACTCTTTTTTTTTTTTTTTAAACTAATCTTTATTGTTGAATGTATTACAGATGTTCCTTATTTTTCCCCGATTGACCCCCTCCTCCCCATTGCCACCCACCCCTGCCTTTCCCCACACTGTTGTTTGTGTCCATTGGTTATGCATATATACATATAAGTTCTTTGGTTTATTTCTTCCCACCCCGTAACCCCTTCCCTTTGAGGTTTGTCAGTCTAACAACCAATTTGTACTTCTTAATCCCTTCACCTTTTTCACCCATTCCCCCAACCCCCCTCCCATCTGGTAATCAACAAATGTTCTCTGTATCTATGAGAATGTTTCTGTTCTGCTTGTTCATTTTGTTTGTAGATTCAATTGTTGATAGATATGAATTTATTGCAATTTTGTTTGTTCATTTTTTTTTTATCTTTTCTTCAAGAAGACCCTTCAACATTTTATATAATAATGGTTTGGTGGTGATGAACTCCTTTAGCTTTTCCATGTCTGGGAAACTCTTTATGTGGCCATCAATTCTAAATGACAGCTTTGCAGGATAGAGTAATCTTGGTTGTAGGTTCTTGCTTTTCATCACTGCCTTCTGGCCTGCAAAGTTTCTTTTGAGAAATCAGCTGACAGTCTTATGGGAACTCCCTTGTAGATAACTAACTGCTTTTCTCTTGCTGTTTTTAAGATTCTCTCTCTGTTTCGAACCTTTTGCATTTTGATGATGATGTGTCTTGGTGTGGGCCTCTTGGGGTTCATTTTGTTTGGGACTCTCTGTGCTTCCTAGACTTGTATGTCTGTTTCCTTCACCAAGTTAGGGAAGTTTTCTGCCATTATTGTTTCAAATAGGTTTTCAATTTCTTGTTCTCTCTCTTCTCCTTCTGGCACCCCCAAGATGTGAATGTTGGTATGCTTGAAGTTGTCCCAGAGGCTCCTTACACTATCCTCATTTTGTTGGATTCTTTTTTCTTTTTGCTGTTCTGATTGGGTGTTTTTTGCTTCCTTATATTCCAAATCAATGGTTTGCTTCTTGGCTTCACCTCCTCTACTATTGAATCTGTGTAAACTATTCTTTATTTCAGTTATTGCCTCCTTCATTTCTGACTATGCATCCTTCATTTTTGACTGGTCCTTTTTTATGCTCTTGAGGCCCTCTCTAAGTTCACTGAGGTTCTCACTAAATCCATTGAGCATCCTTATAAGCAGTGTTTTGAACTCAGCATCTGTTAGGTTGCTTATCTCCATTTTGCTTAGTTCTTTTCCTGGAGTTTTGTTCTGTTCTTTCACTTGGGACCTGTTTCTTTGTCTCCTTATTTTGGCTGCCTCCCTCTGTTTGTTTCTATGTATTACTTAGTGAGAGGTATGGGGTAGCTGAGACCAGATGCTGCTTGTTTGAAATAATTTAGGAAAAGGTGAAGCAGGATCCAAGACAGGCCAATCCTATGGGAAAGCAACTGGCAGCAGCTTGGGTGGGCCTGAAAGTTGGGTGGGGCGGGGCCTCAGGGAATCACCAGGGCGGGGCAAACAGTGTGAGCCAGGTTGCAGGAGTCCCAGATATGGCAGCTGTCTGCTGCCCCAAGGAAGGGCTCACCAAAGGAACAACGGCCTCCCACAGCACATCTGTCCAGGAGAAAGCTGCCTCTCCAGCCCTCGCTCCTAACTGCACTCATTTTTAAAAACAGAGCCTACCAGTCATTTCTACACGGGCTTCTCATGCAAACTTCACTTCAGGGAGAAGCCTACACTGAACGACCTGCCTGTGCACTGAACTGCCTGCCAGCACTGTGCCTCCGCCATCTGAGCCAATCTTATAAAGGACTTCCTGGAATCCTATTTCAACCGCAGTACTGAAGCTTTCTCCATCCAATCTGAGCTGTGCATCTTTGACCAACCAGAGCAGCTTTATTTTGACCAATCAGGATAGTGCCTTTGAACCAATCAAACTGTGAGAATTTGGACTCCTCATTTGCATGAGGATGGACTAATCAGTGACCAGAGGTGGGACTTCTGTCTATATAAGCCAACTCTGCTCCAACCAACTCTGAGAGCACGCTTTCCCTTTCTATTGAAGATTGAAGTGTTGTTTTCCTGGCTAAGCTGAAACAAGGAAGATGTCTTGCTGGAGCAGATAAACACAGGCCAGAGCAGACTGGTACAGAGCAGATCATTGAGGAGCAGGACAGAGCTGTGTAGCCAGAGAGGGGCCTGGTCCCAAGGCCATCTGGCCCCAGGGTTACATAGCAGTTGTGCTGTTTTCAAAGCCATACTCTATCACAATTGAGCTGTTTTGCACTGAATAAAATTTTTTTCTTCACAACACCCCAAATTGGGGATTCTTGTTAGTGTTGAATTGGCACCAATGACAATTGATTGACACATTTCATTTTAGCCCAAATATAATATTACTCATGGCTTTACCCTGTTGATTATTGTTCTCTACCCCTTATTTCTTTCATTGGAAAGTATTAATATGATGTTATTACTCAGGGAATTTATTTGGGAGGCATCTTGATGTAATGTACTTACTAAATAAAGGGAACAGCTTGAAATATATTGAAGATATATATTTTTTAATGTTTATATTTTTTAATGACTAAATATGTAGTCAATTCCAAAATAAAAGCTTCTATAGACACTACCACTGACATATGGGTTCTTCAGTTGACCAAATGAAAATATTTTTTAGAGGATATTTTTTGTAGTATGTTTATCTAACAAATATTTTAAGATATAGTTTTCTGCAGCTGAATCAATGGACTTTCCTGGATTACAAAACTAAATTTTAGTGAGGGTACAAACTAGTAGTGCTATTGTAACTGAGTGAAAGCTCATACTGCTCACCACACAACAACCAACAGGTGGAGGGACAAGGAGCTGGACAGCAAAAGCAACTTGATTCAGATTCAGCAAACGAGATGGGGGCCAACTAGAGTCCTAAAGAACCACCTTGAGAAAGCACAGAATTCAGGCTCCTGTTATATATCAGAGGAAGGGAAAATGGGAGGGATTTGAGGTCAGGAGGGGACTGATGACCACAGACATCTGGTCACTGCAAGAGTCCGAGGGAATGGTGAAACGTCTTTGCTTTTAGTCAACAAACTCTAGTTGCTGTGGTCTCAGTCATGATATTCCTATAAATCTTGTGATAAACAATAATTATTTCTGCCATATCATCTTGAGGAGACAGTTTCAAGCATGGAGGTGGTTTCAGTAATTCCTAGGTTACAGGCTAGATTTCTTTAACAACTAGCATATCTATGTGCAGGACTAAGCAGAATTTACTAACTGACATATTACAGGAACTGGGCAGGCTGAGCAAGGAGGAGTCAGAAAGACTGATTATTTTAGTCAGTTATAACACTCTATTTCAACATATCAGTATCCTGTGCTCTTTAATATCATTTCCTTTGTAAAGTTAAATAATTTCATTATTGTGATTCTATTTGAATGAACGCAAGCTTTAATTCTTCTACTCTATTTTATTCTTCTAAAAACCGTCACTGAAAGCTTAAATTCCAACGCTATAATACATCTTAATTACCAAATACAATCAATATTTTTGCTCTGATATAGTAGTTTCTAAAATGTGAGACATCAAGAAAATAAGCAGCCCCATGAAATTGTGACTCTGGAGCTGAAAGCTTAAGATAAATGAGCAAGTTTTCATTGCTTTTAGGTACAATTAATTTTTATTAACAGGTTAAAAAAAGTCAGAAAAGCAAATCCCATGATTTTATATATCCTTACTATGAAATCATTTGATTCTCCTTTCGCTTTTCTACCTATCTATCTCTATCTTTATCTCTATCTTTATCACTATCTCTGTCTCTATCTCTATCTCTATCTCTATCTCTATCTCTATCTCTTTCTCTATCTGTACCATTAGCTGGAGACTTAAATATTAGCTTTTAAGACTTCAAATCTAGGAAGATTGGTCTTACTGTTAAAGACCTGAATAAAACCCTTTCTCCCATTCTTGCCTTACCTTCCACAATTGGAGTTCCTGTATACAAAATGTGTCTGACAAAATGAGGAGAAGGTTATGGCTTGTAGAGGATGCTTTTAGGAAGTAGCTTTTGAGGTTAATATCTGGTGATAAAAAAATTGATTCTATTATGTTGACACATAAATTACATGTAAATATATATGTTTAATATTTTATAGTTTCAGAATGCTTAGATATTAATTTATTTTGACACAAATCATTGGTGGTACCCTTGTTATAGTTTTTATTATATAATAATTACTAAGAATAAGTTCCTTTTAAAAAACTAACTAGACCATTTAATTTAATGGACACAGAACATTAAAAACATTTTCTATTGATATTTGAGTTCATGGCTTGAGATTTGATACTATGACTCTTTTATCTGAATAATTATATTCACCAAAGAAATCATTTAAGCAGTTCTATTATGATTTCTAAGTTAGAATAAATTTAAAAAGAACTCAAATGTGATCTTGAAGTGAGGACATATGCAATGACTGGGACGTTACATGTAAATATTATGCATTTGATTTCTGGTACTAAGTTGAGGGAGTAGTAACAAACCTTACTGCATGTAATCAAATAAAAATACAGAATTCTTCTAATTTTTTTTCCTTCTACATTTTCTTCTCACAGTGCTTCAAGTCCTTTTTTTTTTTTTGGTTATCTGTAGTTTGTTTGTTTTGGATTATAAGACCATCATGATTGTTGAATCTTTTTAGTGAATAATTACTTTTTATTGATTGTTTAAATATGACCTTTTATCTTTCTGAACAATATGAGAAAATAATCCTTATATCTCCTCCATTTGCAATAGCCCAAAGCAGAATTCAAGATCAAATATGTTGCTAACTCTGTTTATCTGAACTCTAATTACAGCAACAGGAAGATTTTTAATTCCTTAAAAATTGTTTTATCTTTGGCAGTAGTTAGCATACTGAACACTTGGTACTCTCAGACATGGAAAGGAAAGAGCCTGTATGTAGTTTGAGGATATCTTTTGTATGTATTGCAAAGAGTAGAGTGAGCTATCAATTAAGATTATAAGATGGAATCATTTAAAACAGAAATCTGGAAATTCTAATATTGATGAGAAACTCATGTACTTTCATATGACCTATGGATAAAGCCAGCATCTTCATGGCAATGATCATTTAGAAATATCTCAAAAACTGATTTATTTAATTCAAGAAAAAAAATGCAAATGTGTTAGGCATCTAGGTGTAGAAGGACCTAATATTTTGAAGGGAAACACAATTAGGAATCCCTAAGAATTATTTTCCTAGACTGAACCTACCTACACTTTATATTTACCTGTTATACTTTCAATCACTTGTCTATAATTAGCACTCAGACTCATACATTAAGACACATGCATAGTGTATTGAATAATCTACAACAATCTATATTTTTAAATAAGTTTAAACATAGGATAAAAGCTTATTTTATCTTATAATTTCTATAACATGCTTACCATATATTCATAAATTAAGATTTATGTTTAGGGGTCAGGACCTGAAATAAATTTGGAGAGAGAAGGGAGATAAAAACTCAACAGATTTTTAGCTTGCAAAATTATGGTATTTTAGTACTTTTCTCCCACAAGTGTAAGACTATGTATAATAAACATGTAATACTATAACTATGTTAGACATAAAATATTTTAACTTATGTATTATAGCAAATTTTTAAATGTTAGGAATCTATATTTGCATTTTTCTTGTATCTCCCCTACAGAAAATTTCCCTGCCAAGTATCCCAAGCTTAGTTTCTATGAGACTAACATTTTTTCATCTGTTTGTACCCTGTCCCCACGTGTCACCTCTCTTCTCACCTTGATTCATCAGTCTGCAGCGTTGCTGAAGAACTGAATTTAGTGTAAGATAATACTGGAGAATTATAATTAAAAACAAAATCTCACATCCTAGAAATCCTCTCTGCTATGGTAGAAGAGAAAGAGAATATCTGTATTGTTGAATAAGCTTTAAACGAGAACACAATATCCATTACTGCAATCTGCTGCGATTGCAAAGAACAGAGTTCACTCCCTTATAGAGCTCATCGGATGCAATCCATTACATGTATGTTCTCAAAATAAATAAAAACTAGTCCGCAAAGTAAGAGGACTTGACAGCACTGTTTGTCACCTCTTGTTCATCCTAGCTACCTAGTAATTGGGGTGACCATCTGTGTTAACTTGCTTCGTCTACAAGAAAAATAAACTCATGCATTTATGACAGGAAGTAGTTTTGCAACTTGAAGCAAGGAGAACCACTGGAGTTAGGCCCGGCCCTCTCACAGAAGCTGGGAGGTAGGTGCCCCAGGGCTCCTGAAGTTTGCACTTGAAAGCAATGCACCCAGGTCCTTAAGAAAGACATTCCTGGGTCATAAAGCTGACAAAAGGCCAATGTAATCTTCAAACAATTTATATGCATTTTAAACAGTGGGGAAAGTACTTACCAGTTTTCTCAAGTATATGCTCAAACAAAAAAGAGGGCAGGGAAAACGGTTTCCTTATTTTCAACAGAATAGAATGAAACCTCTATTTTTAATTTGTATTTGTTCTTACAATAGAAGCAAAGGAACACCATGTGGTTGAGTTTTCATAAAATTTTTATATGATGATTTGTTATTATTTCCTAAAATGTTTCTCCAGAATTGTTGTGCTGTGCTTCCCTCTCACTTGCCTTTTTGCAAGGCAAAGAGAAATAAAATATTTTAATAAGTTAAAAGTAAATTGATATAAATATAATTTGGATTCAAAATTTACCCTACCTTACATTTTATTTCCACTTTAATCAGTTAGTGTTTAATTTTAGGCATGCTGAGAAAGTAAACTAATTTAAAATTTTAAATTGAAATCTCAGTATTCTGCAGTATTTGATCAGAATTGCATTAATCACAGTTCATGTTAAACCTCTAGATGCTGTAGTGTACCTTTTTGAATAATGACTGCCCTCCAGGGTTATCAATTATTAAAACAGAAGCCTTTTTTAGAGAAACGATCTATAGCATTTCTAGGTTCATTGATTTCATAGTATGCATTTTTAGTAAGCAAGATGGAAAAGTTAACATTTTTGGATGCTTTTTAAAATATGTAGGTTGAAATTATCCTTTCCACAAGATCTGTGAGACTTGGAAAGTGTCTTCTATTCAGAGCTTTTTTTTTTTTTTTTTCTAACTGTTATTAGAGTTACTGATGCTTGCAATATTCATATATGGAATGTAGGTCTGAACTATGAGCTGTAGAAAATTTACAAGGTCCTTACATAGAGATGAACAGAAATTAACATAAAATATATTCTATACACTAATGCAAATTGTTATGCCACAGGATTAAAACAGATAATCCTGATTGAAGTTCATTGCCAATAACATTTGATGAGATAGTCTCAGCTAAATATAAATACTTAAAATGAAATAATAAAGTATCTTTTAGAATTATATGCAATGCCACATTTTAAATATACTATCACTTGCTTTACTTTTAGATTATTTGAAAAATAAAATAGTTAATTTAACAATATAAATAAAAACATTTTAAATTTAGTCAATTTTTTAAAACGTGGTATTTTTTTTACTCTATGTTAATTGACTAAATCTATTTTTTCAATGGCAGACACTAATGAACGCATTTCATTAATAAATATATAACTGCTGAATCTCCTTTTTAAAATTGCATTTGCCCTCATTTCACCAGAGGATTTTCCTCTTTTTTATTATTATTATATGCATTTTTATTATTCCTAGAAATTCAGTGAATGAAGGTCTGATGATGGAAATTCCGTTACAATATTGAATGGATTGGGAAAAACAGTTCTTCATTGTGTCTTTTAAATTATAGCACATACATGTCTGTTTATTCCATTTGCCTTTAGAGTTGACCCTGCTTAAAAGTTATATTCTAGCTCTGCTGTTGTATCAAATAATGTGACTGCTCTCTGTTCATTTAAATGAAGGGGTGGAAGGGAAAGAAGATGTGCCTCTTAAATAATATCTTAAATGTGTTAAATTGAATGCAATTTAATAGTGCATTCAAGTAGAAAAAAAGTTAATTTTCCTAAATCTTCATGACAGTATCACATTCATATATGTGTGTGTACATTACTATAAACTTTTCTCTGAAGAAGTTCTATGAACTTGCTTTTTTTTTGAGAGTGCAGATATTTAAGATTCTGATTCCAACAATTAGCAACCTGCTTATACCATTTTGACAGATGAGAACAGTGTTGGATTTTTTTGTCCATGTAGCTATGAATTAATTCAATACCTATTGATCGTTTCTATGCACACACGTGCTTGACTGTGATTCCATATCATTCAGGTGGCTCTCGCCGGTGAGCACATACTCTGTCAGCTATTGTTGGAGGTGCACACCAGAGCACCCGGTCTTCTGATGGGCTGCTGGCGGAGGGGTGACGGAGAAGAGTCTTTGCAGACCTTTCCTCCTGACCTTTCATTTCATGTGACTTTTCTCACAAAGTTTTTAATTGCTAAGAGTACATTTGTTTGTTTGTTTTCAACTCACTAGTTTAAACTTGTGTCTCAGCAGTAATTATGATCACAGCAAGGTCTAGATTCCATGAGATTTTCTCTTTCACAGTTTCTCCTGTTGAATCCTGTTTCCCAACTTCCAGTCAGTCACAGTGACAGTATGTGTCTGTGGCAAGCGGTGGACAGGACATTCCTGTATTTCTCACAAAAGTGTTAAAGTAATTTTATATATTTCTGACATGTGATCTGGATCCCCATTATCAAACAAATTAAAGGAAAGTGCGCCCTGGCCAGTTTGGCTCAGCGGTTAGAGCGTCGGCGATGGACTGGAGAGTCCCCAGTTTGGTTCCCGCTAAGGGCACGCACCTCGGTTGCAGTTTGTCCCGGCCCCGGTTGGGGTGGTGTGGGTGGCAGCCAGTTGATGTGTCTCTGTCACATTGATGTTTCCCTCTCTCTCTTCCTCCCTCTCGCTCTATCTGAAGATGAATGCAAAAGTATCCTCGGGTGACGATAAAAAAAAATAATAATAAATAAAGGAAAAGTGCTTTGATTGAAAAGAAGAGAATGGGTTGAAGTTCACACATCCCCCCCCCCCCTCATTCTAAATTCCAGTGTCCTGAGCTATCTATTGAAATTAGATGGGTTTCTGTACAAAACACATTACAAAAACTGGTAAAAATTTAAAAGATGTTAATACTAGGGTTTCCATTTAGTATGAACACAGATGTTAGTTCTGAGGCAGCGATATTAAGATAAAACAGGAGTAGAAATTCTTTAGAATGATAAATATGACTCTAGTGTATATTGAGTTAAAATGAGAGGGTCTAATTAAACCATATTTTTCATATAGCAGGATACTATACTGGCAGTTTGAAATCAACTTTGAAGAGAATAAACTATGTTAAACAAACATATCCAAATTTTTAATTGTGTCATATGATCTAAAAATAAAACAAAATAATAATAAAAATGGTAAGTCTACTTTTCTATTTGTACTCCTTTTAAGATAATGAACCACTGTCTAGCATATCATTTCTTTTTTATTTATTTTAAATTTATCTTCAAATTACCTTGTTCAAGCTACCTACAGTGCTCCTTGGATCCAGTATTCTATGGTTTGCTCAGCAAACATATTACTGTTTTGTCCACATCCCTTTGAGAGTAATAGAATTATCACATATCCTTCAGTTTTCAGTTTTACAATTCAAGGTACCAAAATCTGGGGGCTTCCAAATAAGTGAAAGCTTTTACAATCCTCCAATCAGTTTAAGTATACATCTCAGCTCTGTGATAAATTCATCATGGTGTAAAATTCACAGTGGCCCATTTTGTTTAGACTGCAGAAGTACTAAGATAAACATTTCACGGATTTCATATGGGCTGTTATTATGTTCTCTTACTACATGACGAAGCACCATACAATTTAACGGTTTCAAATACGACCCCTTCTATCAGTCAGTTAGTCAGCTAATTTCCCCTGGCCTCCCTCATGATGACATCTGTAGCTCTGTGACAGAATACTGGTCTTCTATGGCCTCCCTCTTATGTTTGAGATTGGCTGGCATTCGGGAGTGACGGGTGACTGAGCCACGTGTCCTCCTGCAGGCCCTCTCGAGCTCGTTCACAGTAGCAACAGGGTTCTGAGAAAGATAATAGAACTGCACACACTTCTTGAGCCCTAAACTCAAAACTGGTACGCCATCATTTCTGCTGTATCCCACCGGGCAAAACAGGTTCCAAGCCTAGCCCTCATGCAAAGCATGGAATAATATAAACTCCCACTTGGTAAGGATTGCAAAGTTGCCTGCCTGGTATGGCTCAGTGGATTGAGTGTCATTCCATGCACCAAGAGGTCACTATGTCACTTCCAATCAGGGCACATGCCTGGGTTGCAGTCTTGATCCCCAGTAGGGGGTGTGCAGGAGGCAGCTGATTGATATATCTCTCTCATCGATGTTTCTCTCTCCCTCTCCCTTCCCCTCTCTCTAAAATCAATAAAAACATATTTTTTTAAAAAAAAACTGAAAAGTCAAATGGCAAAAGGGGAATAATTGCAGCCAGTTTCTAAGTAATATCTATGACAGAAACTGAGACATCTTCCAATAATTCCTGTAGTTTTATAAATCAGTTGACAGCAGTAGAAAATTCAAACTTAAAAGAAAAATTGTGAGGAGAGGGTTAAATTTGAATCAATGCCAAATTATAGTAGTCATTTGATTGAAAATCAAACTAGATTGAGCAAATGTTTTGAGACCTTAGGGGTTTTTAAAAAGATGGATTCCTTTAAATAAGCCAATTTGGTTTCCATTTATAAGTAGAAATTCAGAATGTTGATGTTTTTCATGTATTCATTAAAAATGTATCCTTTATTACTTGACCACAATTCACTTACGATCTTCAGATATTGTATAAGTGCTTTCTTGCTTTCTGAGAAAGGAACCTAAGTGTTATGTGGTCATGTGGAGAACAAATATTTTTTTATTGTAAAAGGAAGCAATAACAATGAATTTCCTGATTTTCGTGCAAGTAAATTATATAAAAATACACTTGGTATCATGTGTCATTTCTTTGGATACTGCTATAATAAGATACTAAATAATAATATCTATCATAAATCATGAATACTTAGCTATTAAGAAATTCATATAATAGGTTGGTTTAATATTTTTTTATAATGGAGAGTTTTCTTAAGGTTTTGTCTCTGAACAAGAATCTTCCCAAATATTTTTTTATTATCATTATTTCTTATAACTTTCTGCAGTATTGAAACATTTTATAGATGTATTAGAACTTTAGCACCATAAATATCTACTAAATATAACACAACAACTTTGAATTTCATGGCTAGAAAAAAATATACAAACATGTCTATAAAGCTATTTGGATATCCAGCAAATAGATGGTTTTAAGATTTTTATTCATATTTTGAATAACAGTTTCAACAATGGAAAATAGGTGAAAGGGACCTGATTAAAGTAATGTATCCTATATGCAGGTGTTTCATGTATAGAATAGAAGCATGATAGAATTGTTTTGAATTTGGCATTAATTATTTCAACCCAGCTTTTACCTCCAGTAAATCGCTTACTGTAGTCAATACACTCTGAATACGGATCCCTGGAGGAAGAGAAGTGCTTGAATTAGGGCAGAGATAAAAATTTCATGCTGCAGTCCTGCTGTTCCTGTGGGTGAGTATTTTTAAGAGTCATCAGGCTCATCACTAAATGATGATAATAATAAGACATTATTAATATGATTGCTGCATTGTGCTTTCCAGATGGCTGGAAAAAAGAAATATGCCTGGGCAGATTGGAGTGAGGTTAAAGAGCATTGGGCATGGCAGAGGAAGTGCTGATATGTGGGAGAATATAATCATAATAGCTTGCAAGATACAATTAAATATTGGACAGTTACTTTGTCTATTACTGATCCTGGTAAAGGGGAATAAAATATCAGCAGGTACTACCATTTATGAAATTCTCCTATAATAAAACATATTCACAAAACTTATTTGGCAAAAATCTTCTACTTAAAACAAACAAAATCAACTCTCTTCAAGTTTTGAAATGGTTTTTATTGGTGTTAACAAATACAGTTACATTTAGCTACTTTATTCACATATGCAGGGCAGTATACATACCTTTAGTTTTTCTATGTATGAAATGAATCACAGATATTTAAATGAAACTTAAACAGTTATTCTTAATTGCCATTAAGTAATGTAATGGGGATATGCATGTACATATTGTCAGATTTAGTTTTCATAAATTAATCAAAGACTACATTTTCTATACATGGATTCTCAGGGTTCATAACTATTTGTTACTAAAGCATATTTAGTACTTATTATTTTATTTATTTGGAAATGGAAAACTTTTTATTAAAGTTCCAAGTAACATAGTTAATATAATACAAATGAATAGCATTCCATTTTTAAAAGATGATTACGAGACATCTATTATGCATAAATAGCATTAATTAGACATTAGAACTTTAATTAGACATTAAAGTGAATGAGGTTTATCTCTGTGTGTTTTGATACAATAATTATCTGAGATGTGTCAATAATTTTTAAAAGCTAGGAGCAGAAAAGTTAGTATAATAGACACAATGTGCCAGGTTAGTATTGTAGGCACTGGGAACATAATGGTGAAGAAAAGAGAAAAAATCTTTCTCTCATGGAGTTTACAGTCTAATTCATTGGTGAAAATTAAGGTTATAAACTGGAATACTATATGACACTGATATGAGAATATTTTAAAATTAATTTACTGTCAATGTAATTGAGTATTTTAAAAATTTCAATGTTACCTAAATGCTACCTGTAAAGAACCAAGACTTGTATATTATCCCATTTCTACCTTCTAAGTCAACACTTTAAATGTGTGAGCTGTCTCTAATGGTGTTTCTCTCCATATATCTAAATAATATATTTATGTGTCTTTGATATTTTACAGAAAAACTTGTTAAAATTGTGGCCTATATTTTTTATTTCCACTTTCACCTCCCAGTCATTGCTTATTTCCCTCGTCAGGCTTTGCTCTCCAGCAGTACACCAAAACCATGTTCTCCAGCTCACGACTGCTCTTCACTTTGTCCTTT
Source organism: Tadarida brasiliensis (assembly GCA_030848825.1). Lineage (NCBI taxonomy): Eukaryota > Metazoa > Chordata > Mammalia > Chiroptera > Molossidae > Tadarida > Tadarida brasiliensis. The sequence goes on along the minus strand of CM061260.1, from coordinate 85,832,441 downwards.
CCTACCTCACCTACCAGCAGAACTGGGCACAGTTGCTCACTGCCTCCCCCTTCAAACACGTCAGCACCTCTTTCTCGGTCCACCTCCTACATTACTGCTTCTGTTCCTCCATCTTCTTTTCTGGTCCTTTCTAATTTCCCCAACTACTTGTAGTACTCCAGGGTTCAGCCCTCACACCACTTTTCTTTTATCTTCACTCTTATTTATTTACATGACTTTAAACATCTATGTTCTTAGGACTTCCAAGTTTGTATATTTCATACTGATATTTCCCCTGATCTTGTATATAAAACCGTCAAGTGGACTTTCCAGTTGGGTGTCCAAAAGCATCTAAGACTCAGCATATTTAAGAGTGAACTTGTAATTTTCATATCTAATTTGGTCTTCTAGCAATATCTCCATTTCAGTAAATAAAACACCACCATTCTAATTACCTGACCCTCCATAATATGGAATTATACTTGACTGGACTCTTTTTTTTTTTTTAATCCTTACCTGAGGATATTTTTCCATTGGTTTTTAGATAGAGTGGGAGGAAGCAGGGAGGGAAGGAGAGATAGAGAGAAACATTGATGTGAGAGAGACACATCAATTGGTTGCCTCCTGCACAACCCCAACCAGGGCCGAGGATCAAACCGCAACCAAGGAATGTGCCCTTGACCAGAATCGAATCAGTGACTCTTTGCTCTGCGGGCTGATGCTCTAACCAGTGAGCCAAACCAGCCAGGGCTTGCCTGGACTCTTTGTCTCACATAGTACTGCTCTCTTATCTACAGTTTTCCTTTCCACAGTTTCAGTTACCTTGAGTCAATGGCATTCAGAAATATTAAATGGAAAATTCCAGAAATTAACAAGTCATTCATTTTTAAACTGTGACCCTTCTGAGTAGCGTGGTGAAATCTCTCACCATGCCACTCTGTTCCTCTTGGGACGTGTATCATCCTTTTGTCCAGTGTCCACACTATATACACTTATGGCTCATTAGTCACTTAGTTGCTGTCTAGGTTATCAGATCAACTGTCGGGGAATGGCAGAGTTTATGTCCAAGTAAATTTTATTTTAGTGCTGCTGGTAATTTGGAAATGCCAAAGAGAAGCTATAAAATGCTTCCTTTAAGTGAAAAGGTATGTGTGTATAGGAAAGACAGTACACACACACATTGAATTTGGTACAATGTGTAGTTTGAGGCATCTACTGGAACATTATGGAACATAGTCCCCACGCATAACCGGGGAATACTGTATCACCTCTTGGGTCATGAGCTCTACTTTCAATATGTACTCCAAATCACACCTATTCTTACCACCACTTCAAAACTGGCCTCAGGTGCCATCATTTCCCATTTGGATATTTGCAATAGCTTCCTAATCGATTTCTCTCCTTCTGTCCCTTCTCTTCTATAAATATTCTTCACATAGTAGCCAATCAATCTGATTTAATATCTTGTCATATCACCCTTATGCCCAAAACTCGTTAGTAGATCTCCATTTCACTCAGAGAGAATAAGATGTCTTACAAGCCTGTATCACCCAATTCCCAGTGAAAACAGATGCTCCTTTCAAACTGGATAATTGACTGTTTCCAGATGTGTGGTTAGGGTTAATGGGGACCAACAATAGATAGTGCATTAACCTGGTTTTTGCAGGTGGGATTTTTCTGGGAGGCAGATTCTGAGGCTGAGTTTAGCGTGCAAAATGTTTACTAAGAATTGCCTTTGAGACCAGAATTAAACCTGTGAAAAAAGAGGAAGAAAGCAGTATTGGGTAGAGGTAAAAAGTCTAGTGGCAATGCAGGCCCAGAGACAACCTCAGCTCACTACATGAGCAACTTAGGAGCTAGGATAGACTTTCAGAGTTGTCCTGAGTTTTAGAGCTCCATCTGTGGGGGCAACATGTTCTTTGTTGAATGGGGATCTGGGTGTCCAACTCAGACTAGATATTTACCAATACCAGGCCTGCAAGAATAGGAAAGAATCACTGGTACCTGGAATGCACAGCTGTTTTTTTTACCAAATTTTTTGGAAAGAAATGCAGTCATCCTAAATCAACTGATGAGACTGAGCCAGGGAAAGAAATTTACTTACCTTCCTTTCCTTCCATCTTCTGACCTCCAAGGGACGGCCTCCCACTGGCCCCCATTTGCCAAACTAGATACCCAAACAACCTGTTGATGTAGTGCACACAGGTTTGACCCCTAGGTTGTAAGTCAGGGGGACGAGAGTTGTGAGTGAATTTTGAGGGTCAATACGAAGATATGCAGCAAAATTAGAGATTTAGTTGGCCCAAATGGAGTCCCCGTCAATCTGTCAGATTTTAGCCCCTCATGTCCTGGTGCCACCAGGCTCAGAGCCTCTCTGGGATTCTGAGAGGCAAATTGGGTGCCTTCTTGGAGTCCCTCTCAGTTATCACTGTAGTCATTTCCCCCCCATTTTTTTTTTTTTTTGGTTAAATAAAAATAGCTCTCCCACAATCATTTTCCAACCTCTAAAATTACTGCAATTTATTTTTTTAAAATAACATCTTCTCTCCTACTGTGGATATACCATATTGTATTCCTAATATAATGTCAGTACAGTGTGGGAGAGAGAGGCATTTATAAATTTTGTGGTCTGTCAGCGTGTTTTACCAGAATTCTTTAAATTCATTGAACAGACAAACATAACCAAGAAAATATTAGTGGTTGTTAACTGAGATCTCAAGAGAAGAGCTTGCAGGAATCCAAGGAGGCAGGAGGTTACTTCTTATTTCATTTCTAAACTATTGATGATTCTTAATTTATTAATCCATGAATTTATATTTTAATGACAAAGAGCTTATTTTAGTGGACTAGTGGACAGGAGTTATAGGAGGCTCACCTTCTATATCTTAAAGAAAATAAAATATAAAGGAATGTTTGTTATTATTTCTAGATTAGTATTTTTTTCTTACTTTAAGATTTATTTCATCAATTTTATTTTAATTATTACTCCACTATTTTTCCTTTTGTAGTCAATCTGTTACTAGTCAGGAAAACAAAGCCCATACTAGGTATGTCATGAGAGCAGATGCAGGGAACAGCTAAAAATAATAAATAAATAAAAAGATATGATCAAATTGGGAAAGTAAAGCAACAGAGTGAACAGAGTGATAAGTAACCATAGGAAGCGTAAACCTAAGACAGGAACAGAAATATTTGAGAAACACTGTCAAAGGGGTCAGGAGTAAATACTGCTTTTCTTTTTATCTCCCATTTGCTGAATGAACTCAGGTGGACTATTTAGATTTGTAAGTGATTACATGGGCATTTTTACTGGGATCCAAGTAACAGATTTCACTACCAAGGTGTCACAAATTTGGAACTGGTTTATGTTTTAACTTTGGTCCTTCTTGTAAATGTTTCTCCCCTTTGGCTAATTCCACCTTACTGCAGAGAACAAAAAGAGCAATACTGTATTTGTGCTGTTATTAATATCCAAGGGAGGGATAAATTTGGCCAAGCTAACTTCACAATATCTTGATAGGTTTTGCTACTGTTGTTTTTAATAAAGCACTTTAAAAAAAATAAATAAATAAAATAAAACATTTTATATGAAAATTCAAATAGTGTAGATTCAGCAAAATATTGTGAAGAAAATAGATCAAACATATATGTCTGCTGAACTGGTATAACATTTTTTTTCCTTGTAAGTATATCACTTTTTCTTGCATTTTCTTTTGTTGTTGGCTTTTAAAAATATATATATTTCAAGGTTTACTTACATATCATAGAATTTCACAAAGTAAGCCATACACTTTAAAATTGTATTGTTAAAAATTAGTTTTTGTAGTTTATTAAAAACTAGAAAAAATTATATTAAAAATGGGATATTTTAAAAAGTAAAATAGTTGTAATATGAAAGTGAGAATATTTTCTGCTAAATTACATACACATGTACCTATATTACTGCTTTAGAGGAGCAACAATAAAGACCATTTCATGATGGGAAAGACTGAAAATATTAGAATGATTTATTTATAAGGTATCAGACATATCAATTAAGTTAAAAACAAAAGATTAATAAACAGTGGTTGTAGTTTATGTCCCATTCAACTTAAATCAAACTTATCATAATTAAATTAGTATTACAAAATTTAGTCATTGAAACAAACCCCAACTCACAGTCAAGTTTAAAATATGCTATTTAGTGTTCATACTTTGAGAGACTCAAAAAGAAGCCAAGTTGAACGTAACTCCCAGGCTTTTGGTCCAATGATTATAACTTGTATTATTTCCTTTTTTTTAAGTTAAAGTAAGTTGGAAGTGATAGAGTTATTTGGAGTTTATTGCCTTTTATAGACATGCTTAGAACTTGGCATTTGGTTTGTTTTTGGTATCTGATTTTCCACATGACATTCACCGTTCTCAGAATAGGTGTCTGTTGTTGTTGTTTTGTTTTTAAAGTATTTTTCATCTGAAGTATTAAGTAATTGAAACAGACCCATAGAAAAGTCCTGCTGGTCTGGCCGGTGTGGCTCAGTGGTTGAGTGTCGACCCATGCACCAAGAGGTCGCCGGTTCGATTCCCCGTCAAGGCACATGCCCAGGTTGTGAGCCTGATCCCCAGTGGGGGGCATGCAGGAGGCGACCAGTCGATGTTCTCTCTCATCGATGTTTCTATCTCTCTCTCCCTCTCCCTTCCCCTCTCTCTAAAGTCAATAAAGGAAAAGAAATTTAACAAAAAAGAAAGAAAAGTCCTGCTGAAGGACAAGATCAGTGTCTTCAGTTGACCAAAGCCCGTGATTGTGATTATTATTCCCCTAACTCTTTGTCATAGAATAGCATGGAAAGACCTTGCTTCCTGAGGGTTTCACTGTTAAACCACCATGTGTCAGCATTCTCTGTCGATGCTTACACGCTCTATTTAAACCACACCCTCAACATTCTCACCGGTCTTTATCTAGAACCATAGCCCAACTTTTTGGAAAGACTTCAGCACAAGATTCAAACTTTCTCTCTCATCTCTGCCTTCCCTTTCTTCACATTAACTGAAGCATTGATGACTTTTCAAATATTTTCAACACACACTGACATTCTCATTTATGAATCCTTTTCTATTTCTTTTCTGATCTTCTCAAACTGAGGCAACACAAAATCTTTTCAGATAGAACTGTCCTACTTCTATCTAAACTAACCTGACTTCATTCTTCTTTTAAAGCTGGGAGCCATTTCTCCTGCAGGAAGCACACTCTGTACTTGTCTCAAAAAACCACTGGTTCCTTATTGTCTACAAGAGTAAGTGAAACTTTTCTGATATCAAGGTTGTCCACAAACTGATCTGTTTACCTTTCTAATCTGTGTGCAACTACATTCATTAATGTGCCTTAGATTGTAGTGTCTCATATTCAATGATGAATATTATTTATGCTGACACTTTTTACTTTCCCAGAAAAGGCCTCACCTTTAATCTTGGTATGTACATGTCCTAATATACTTTGAGAAAATATTTAAATATGAGCTCCTCTCTGACATATTAAAAGCAAAACAGAGACTTCCGGTCAAGATGGCGGCGTAGGTAAACGCGGTATCGCGTCCTCCCACAACCACATCAAAGTTACAACTAAACTACAGAACAACCATCCTTCAAAACCGCCTGAAATCAAGCTGAATGGAAGTCCTACAACTACGAAATTAAAGAAGAAGCCACATGGAGACTGGTAGGAGGGGAGGAGGCTCAACAGGCTGGTCCCACACCCACGTGTGGCGGATAAAAATTAGGAGGATACGTCGGCTGGGAAGGTCCTCCCTGAGGACTGAGGGGTCCCTGTCCCACACCAGGCGCCCAGCTCAGGGTTCCAGTGCCAGGAAGAGAAGTCCCCATAACTTCTGGCTGGAAAAACCAGCAGGAACTGAGGCTGAGGTGGCTGGAGCCCCCGGCAGCTCCTCTTAAAGGGCCCGTGCACCGACTTACTCAGACTCCCACCCTCCAGGCTCCAGCATGCGGGAGGCAGCTTGAAAGGCACCAGAGACATATGGGGAAGAACTGAGCTGTTTGGCATTGGAGGGAGGGCTGGAGAGGCAGCTTTCTCCTGGACAGACGTGCTATCAGAGGCCTTTGTTCCTTTGGTGAGCCCTTCCCTGAGCCAGCAGACGCCGCTATATCTGGGATGCCAGCAACCTGGCTCACACTGTTGGCCCCGCCCTGGTGATTCCCTGAGGCCCCACCCCACCCAACTTCCAGGCCCACCCAAGCTGTTGCCAGTTGCTTGACCACAGGATTGGCCTGTCTTGGATCCTGCTTCAGCTTTTCCTAAATTCTTTCAAACAAGCAGCATCTGGTCTCAGCTAGCCCTATATCTCTCGCTAAGTAATACATAGAAACAAACACAGGGAGGCAGCCAAAATGAGGAGACAAGGAAATAGGTCCCAAATGAAAGAACAGAACAAAACTCCAGGAAAAGAACTAAGTGAAATGGAGTTAAGTAACCTAACAGATGCTGAGTTCAAAATACTGCTTATAAGGATGCTCAATGGACTTAGTGAGAACCTCAGTGAACTTAGTGAGGGCCTCAAGAGCATAAAAAAGGACCAGTCAGAAATGAAGGAGGCACTAACTGAAATAAAGAATAATTTACACAGATTCAATAGTAGAGTAGGTAAATCCAAGAAGCAAACCATCGATTTAGAATATAAGGAAGCAAAAAACACCCAATCAGAACAGCAAAAAGAAAAAAAGAATCCAAAGAAATGAGGATAGTGTAAGGATCCTCTGGGACAACTTCAAGCATGCCAACATTCGCATCTTGGGGGTGCTAGAAGGAGAAGAGAGAGAACAAGAAATGGAAAACCTATTTGAAACAATAATGGCAGAAAACTTCCCTAACTTGGTGAAGGAAACAGACATACAAATCCAGGAAGCACAGAGAGTCCCAAACAAGATGAACCCCAAGAGGCCCACACCAAGACACATCATCATCAAAATGCAAAAGTTTCAGGACAAAGAGAGAATCTTAAAAACAGCAAGAGAAAAGCAGTTAATTACCTACAAGGGAGTTCCCATCAGACTGTCAGCTGATTTCTCAAAAGAAACTTTGCAGGCCAGAAGGGAGTGGCAAGAAATATTCAGAGTGATGAAAAGCAAGAATCTACAACCAAGAGTACTCTATCCTGCAAAGCTGTCATTTAGAATCGATGGCCATATAAAGAGTTTCCCAGACAAGGAAAAGCTAAAGGAGTTCATCACCACCAAACCATTATTATATGAAATGTTGAAGGGTCTTCTTGAAGAAAAAGATAAAAAACATATGAACAAACAAAATTGCAATAAATACATATCTATCAACAATTGAATCTACAAACAAAATAAACATGCAGAACAGAAACATTCTCATAGATACAGAGAACTTTTGTTGGGTACCAGATGGGTGGGGGCCGGGGGGAGGGGTGAAAAAGGTGAAGGTATTAAGAAGTACAATTTGGTTGTTAGGCTGACAAACCTCAAAGGGAAGGGGGGTTGGGGGTGAGAAGAAATAAACCAAAGAACTTATATGTATATATGCATAACTAATGGACACAGACAACAGTGTGGGGGAAAGTAGGAGGGGGGCAGGAATGGGGAGGAGGGGGGCAATGGGGGAAAAATGAGGAACATCTGTAATACATTCAACAATAAAGATAAGTTCAAAAAAATAAAAAAAAATAAAAGCAAAACAAGTATTATTTATTATTAGTAGTAGTATTGTCCAATTTAGAGTTGAGAAAAGGAGCCTGAAAGAGCTTGCTTTTATAAGGTGAATAAGAACTTTTGCTATTTCTGAAACATAATAGGTATTCTCCTAAAATATGTAAATTCATGAAAGGATAAATTAAACCTAAAACATTTGAGGAATAAAAATTAATTTTTTTTCTCTCAATTGTAAGAACTTTCCCACAGTTCAGATCATCAGCAAATATCATTTGGAGACCTAGCCAAATTGTTCTTCCTACCAAATAATTCTCCATACTGCAACCAGAGTTATGGCTTTAAAAATTAAATGTGATTGTAGTATTTCATAACTTTAAGCATGTGAATGCCTCTCATTACTGCAGTATGGATTCCAACTTATTAATGTGGCTTACAAAGCTTTGACAACATTTTATCATATTTAACTCTTCCTTCCTTTCCCTCATACCTACTGCTTTGAATTCTACAACTCCAATTTCACAAGAGTTTTGTGGTGTTTCTAAGATCTTATGCTCTTTCTCTGTTGAACTTGGCCCATATTATTTTCTTAATTTAGGTAATAATTTCCTTTGATTCCCACAGCAATCTTTATGTAACTCATGTTTTTTTTTTTTTAATTTTGTTTCAAATACTAGCCTAGATATCACTTTATTTATGAATCCATCCCTTCCGCTATAAGCCTTTCTAAGTACTACAATAACACTGTACTATCGTAAACATCATGCTTCTCTATTGTAGTTAATATTTGCCCATCTCTATCCCCTAGTGTAGTATTTGTTCACCTAGCCCAAGGAGCATATAGTAATTGTGTTGTACCATTTTTTTTTTTTTATCATCTTCATCATTGTGGGCTAGCACTATCAAGTAATGTTCTCTCACCAGCTGGGTGTCCTACAGTTTAACTCAATTTTAATATGAGCTACTCTGAAATAGCATCATGTTCTTCTTTTTTTTCCCCTTTATCCTCACCCGAGGACATCCTTGCATTTATCTTCAGATAGAGCGGAAGGGAGAGAAGGAGGAAGAGAGAGAGAGAAACATCGATGTGAGAGAGACACATCTAGTGGCTGCACCCATACAACCCCATCTGGGGCCGGGGGCAAACTGCAACTGAGGTACGTGTCCCTAGCGGGAACCGAACCTGGGCCTCTCTGGTCCATGGACCAATGCTCTAACGGCTGAGCCAAACCCGCTAGGGCGATAGCATCATGTTCTATAGGTTAAAGGCTCAGTTCCACAAACCACCTTCCATTTCAGACACCAGTGGCAAGCCCAGGTGGTTAACTTGTGCACTAACCTACTGGCTGTAGATTGGAGGTTCCCACAAGCCCCTCCTTAGCCTTCAGATGCTTGCTAATTGCAATTCCAAGTTGTTACCTGTATTTTTCATTGACTGACTATAAATTAGACGTTCCCACAATCCCCTCCTTGGATTCAATTAATTTGCTAGAGCAGTTCACAAAACTCAGGAAATTCATTTACCCACTAGATTACTGGATTATTACAAATAATACTAAAATATATGAATCAACAACCAGATAAAGAGATACACAGGGCATGGTCCAGAACAAAGCAGGTTCTGTCCCTGTGGAGTTTTGGAGTTTGGGGTCCAGCACAGTGATTAGCAGGTGGAAGCTCTAAGCCTTGTCCTTGTGTGTTTTTATGCAGGCTTCATTGCATAGGCATGCTTGATTACATCACTGCCCTTTGATGATTGAACTCAATTTCCAGACCCTCTCCACTCCCTGGAGGTTGAAGGGGTTGAAAGTTGATATTCTTCAATCACATAGGTCTCTCAAAAAACCATCCCATTAACATAATAAGAGACATATTTATTGCTCTCAACATAGGAAATTATAAGGGTTTTAGGATCTTAAGACAGAAATGGGGACTAAGATCAAATATATATTTCTGTTTATAAATCATAATATCATACTATTCAAAATAGTTTTAGGTACATAGTAGTCATGCCAAATGTGCTAAATGAATGGATGTGAATTAGTGGATAAATTGTGTAAAGTCCAGATTGAAATTTCAGATTACAGGTTAAGTTACACATTTTGAGGAAGAGCCACCCCCTCCCACACACATACTGACAATATATTTAATTAAGTATATGGGACTTAATAGAAGTCAACTGGCCATAGAGGGAAGGAATACTTCTTATGGTTTCTGAGGGTTTATGCTGTTGATGGTGACACATATATCATTGCTAGAATTAAGAAAGAAGTCAAATTTTTACTACGCCTTATTACTGAAGTATAGAGCAACCATTTAAAATGATCTGCACTAAAAACCTAGATTCCATTTATGGGAATGTTTACCAATACCAGACATTCCTGGTTCTTAAACTCAGTAGCAGCAGGGCCATATCCTTGTCCAAGGGTAGAAAATATAAAGTAAAGAAAAGCTCCTGAACAATGTAAGCTCTTTATTACTCAAGGAAACATGTTTCCACAGAGCCTGCTAGACAGTAGGTTTAAGAAAAAAAGGAGAAGAGGGTACATTGGAATTGGGTCAATGCTAGGAAAACCCAAAGTTGGTAAATTTCATCATAACCACCCCCAGAATTTAAGGCCCAGCTGATAAGATCTCTGTTTTAGAACCTCCTTGAACACCTGGATAGAGCTGTGAATGCCTCTTTTATGGTTCTTCTACCATGCTGCTTAATCCTTTTCCTTAGCACTTACCCCATGAAAGACCCAGGTAACCTGGCTAAGTCCCTGCTGCACCCTGATTCTGTTTACCTTTAAGAACAAAGTAACAGTCCCTTCTCAAGAACGAACCAGTTAAAACCAAACAAGAATAAGATGACTGTTAAAATGACCTCCAGACGACCTCACACCAGTTATATTCTAATCTCCATACTACATGACACACCTACCAGTACCATGGCAGTTGACAATCACCATAACAGTGACCAGAAATAACCATAAAAGGACATTAAAAAAAGGCAGAACTGATTTCTAGAAAACCTTCACCCCTTCCCCAGACAATCCATAAATATTCTACCCAGACATTTACATAAAGCCCTCCCTCACTCTCGCCATGCCGTGTCAGCAACTGCTCCATCTCTAGTGGATGAAGAGTTGATCTGAGAGCTAGGCTCCAGCTTCTCCGCTCTCTGGCCATTGAACAAAGCGTGCGCTGTTAATGGTCACCTTCAGTCTCATAACTGGCTTCCTGACATGGAACAGAACAAGAATCCAGCTGGGGGTCCTGGAAAAGGGGATTTTTACCCCTTATGTAACACACTGTATTGCATGAACAGGTTGCTTTATTGAACAACTTTTCTAATAGATTTTTAGACTCTGAAACCTAGAAAGCCATGTATAATGTGTTAGTATTGTCAGTTCGTATTGTCAACACAAAGCCTAGCTTAGTGTGTATTGAAGTGAACTCAATTGAATTTCTGCATCTTTCCTTCTCACTATGTTCCTTCTTTGTATTTCTTTTAACTGGTATCCTAATATTCTGTCTTTTACTCTAGCCTCTACCACCAAAACCCTTTTCTTATCTTCCTAAAAGATTAAATATAAATCACTTATTCTTCAATTGCATTTATAGTCACTTTTATTATCTCTCTCAAGAATATTTGAAGTGCATATCTGATCTTCAATTGGGAGTAGGTTTGGTCTCCATTAAAAAATGTCATGCTTCACAAAGCAGGCTGGCAAGAAACATTTCCTCCCACTCTTCACTAGCTAACTCCCATTCACCCTTCAGGAGAGAGCTCAAACATTACTTCTTCAAGCAACTCTTCCTTGCCCTTCAGAGTAAGTTAGATTGCCTGATAAAAGCTTTTGTAGCTTTAATCAAATATTCGTGCGATTACTTTTTCTTCAATGCCCACCTCCCTCAATATGTTGTAAGTTCCTTGTGGGAGTGGGAAGGAATCCTCATTTCTTGTGACACTATCTTTAGTAAATAACACAGTGCTTGGCATATGGTTGGCATGCCACAAACATTTTTCTGAATATATCAAAATTAATATAACACAGAATATCTAGGTCAAAAGTAAATTTAAGGGTTTTGATGATCAAAAGAGCTGCCTTTGTCCTCTTATATTATTGCATTTAAACAGTCATATTCTCTGCTCAGCATAATGTATATGAGCTTCCTGAGCACAAGGCTTGGGTGGAGACAATTACAGACAGCAATGGATGCTGTTTCACTCGGGCACAGAAGAAATTGGAACTTGAAGGTAGTCAGTGATACAATTTGAGAGTTTGATAATAAGAAGTCTAATAAAGATATGGAATTTTGAAGTTTTTCAAAATCCATTGGTATGATATTTATTTAACTTGTTTTTTTTAATTCTCACCCGAGGACATTTTTGCATTTATCTTCAGATAGAGCAGGAGGGAAAGAAGGAGGAAGAGAGAGAGAGAAACATCGATGTGAGAGAGACACATCGAGTGGTTGCCACCCACACAACCCCAGCCGGGACTGGGGACAAACCGCAACCGAAGTACATGCCCTTAGCGGGAACCGAACCCAGGACTCTCCGGTCTGTGGGCTGACGCTCTAACCACTGAGCCAAACCAGCCAGGGCAATTAACTTGTTTTTTAATAGTATGATCCAAATCTAAAAGATGCAGATAAACTTTTGTTGTTGTTGTTATTAACTAGTTAAAATTATTCCATCTAAATTTAAACAAATATTGTTACTCTGGAAAATATGTCAATTCTATTGTTCTGTTTCTATTGAACTACCTGTCCTGTTTAAATTTTTAAAATTACTCAGACTAGAAAACATAAGTTTTTACTTATTAAATAGCAGATAAATAGCTTATTTAGATGCCGCCAAAACATCTACCTAAAGCATATGCAACACACTGTAAATGTTCTCTTTTTATTCTTGCTCTTTATCTTCTTCTTTTCTATTTTCATCCCTTCATGTTTCCATGGGAACTCTTGGGTGGGGGTGAAGTAATGATAAATTTCCTAAGTGTAGTAGTTTAAACAGTATTTGTTATTGTGGGGCTTAATGCTGGCAGAGTTTTTACCTCAACATAGAGATGGATGTGTCTTCTTTAACAGAAACAAGATAGCATTTTTCATAAAAATTGTTAAATTTTTTAATTGTTTTTATTTTCTTTCTGATGCAATCTAATTATTTGATCTAGCTTTTATGTGAAACTATTTGAATGTAACCATTTATACTTTTTTGAAATATGATATATATTATCATTGATCTCAGTACTTTTTAGATGACTTCCATTCATTTCTTTAATTTTAAGAATTTAAAAAAATTTGATCAAATGCAAAAGAAACAATTGAGGAAAACCCCTGGGCATTAATTTTCTTGTGACAAAGCAGCAGTTGTGTGTCAGGAACAGTCAGAAGCTACTAATTTTAGAAAAACAAAACAAAAAACAACAATTTCTTCTAACACTTCCCTTCTAATATGCAAATATTCATAACTACAAAGGAAAACTACATAAGAAATCAAAACAAAAATAAGATTGCACTGTGAGTTCGTGGCATGATGCTCCTTTTTAAAAATATATTGCTTCCATTTTTCCCCCTACCTATCCCCCAAAAGGAAAAACTGGCTGTTATCTTTAAGATGAGAGACACGTAAAATCATTTTTATAAGTCTAAGTTCCCATAAAAAAAATAAGACAAAGCATTAAGACAAAGGAAGATAACAAGTCCTCATTTGATTAAATATCTTAGACAAATTTTTAAATGTTTATTTTGTGGTACTAAAATCAGGTAATCTATTCTTCCATGTTTTTACTTGTATGTGGTTTCCTTTTCATTTTTTGACATTAAAAATCCATTTACATATTGTCATTCCTTGTTTTGTTTCATAAAACAACCAAGTATCTTATAAAAATTTGCAGAAGCAGAGTCCATTTGAATGTTCAGTTAAACAATAGGAGAACCTAACTGCTTTTCAATAGCCCAGCTATTTCCCAGTTGAAATATATCAAAGGAGATATAGGAGATGTGTCTGTCACTTCCAGTTGAAGAACAACAGAAACAGCAAAGGTTAATCAGCTTCTCTGTGGAGATCCTTTCAAAGGAGGGTTAAAGTCTAGACAGATTTCCTAGGGTGTGTTCCCTAAATTCCAGTTTCCGAGACTTGAAAATGTGCTACAACATTGTAAAATATTATGTGGTTAAGATTAGAAAATACTGAGTTAAACAAAACTAAATTTTTATCTTTACTCCAAGATTTGTCTGAGACTTTGCTATGTTGATGGTCATAAAGAACAAAGAAATAATTTATTATATAATACTTAATAAATTAATTTAGTAAGTACTTTTTAATGGGTTTTGCTACTCAGCACCTCCTCCCACCCCAAAAGCCTCAACATTAAAAAAAAATTAATAACTTTTAAATAATAGAATTTATTTCAGGGCTAGTAAACATTCTCTCTCTCTCTTACTCTCTCTCCTCTCTTTTTGATAGAGAAGAATGTACTTATCTTGGGTTTCTACATCAACAGAATGACAAAATATCTAAGAATGATTAGCAGCTTCCAAGGGCATCTCAAGTAGAGATACTGGTTAGGGAAGTTTAGAGATCATGACAACATTTGTGTCGATGATAGGGATTTGGGACTCATTAGCTTATTAGGGGTTTGGTGGTTGTTAACTGTACAGGAAATTATCAGATACTGGTCTGTGGGACAGGAGTATAAAAAGAGAAGAAAATAGATCTGAGTCTAGATTGCTGAGGAACATCAATGTTTAAGAGACTGATTAAAAGGGGTGTCAATAGGAAATATGAAAAAGGCATGATGAGTCAGACAGGTAGAAGAGAATAATCAATATTAAGAAAAGATAATTTCTAATAATAAATAATACTGTATTCTAGGTAACAGCTTGATATATGTTGACACAGAAGTAATTGAATAATAAAATGATCACAAGCAAATATTTAAAGTATACTGAATTATAAGAATTTATATTTATATTTATGGTTTTTCTACTATTTTCTTAATTTATTAGAGAAAATCAAAGTTAAATAACATGTTTTCTTTTCTAAACCACTTATATAAATATGTATCTGTGTGTATAAATATGCTTGTGAATGCATTAAACTATTTTTACTAATCAATTTATACAGAAGTCATATTCTATTATAATCAGAGTCAATTATTATGCTATGGTAATTAGCAGTAGTAGAGAATGTATTTATAAAATATTAAAAGGGCTTTCAAAAACTTACACTTTATTCATTAATTTTTTAAATTTATAATTTTGAAAAAGTTTCCATATTTTTAAAATATAGAGAATAGTATAATAAACCCACATGTACTCATAAAATTTCAGTAATTAGTGTCTACATATATTTATGATAAAGTGATCCTATTTTTTAAATGAGCTGTCATATTATTATTGCCATTAAAAAAAATGATATTTTTAGAACAATTCAATCCTAATTGGATATTTAACATAAAATCTCAGGTATTGCAGCATTTGTGACCTATAGTCCAACTTCATAGCATCAAATACCCAGTCAGTGCTCAAATTTGCTGAATTGATTTATAAATAAATGTGTGCATGTGTGCTTTTCATTTAACATTTTATATACTGACTTACTTGCTTACTCAAGGTTAACAGTTATTTCATTCAGGATCCCATAAACTTTAAAAATGGCAGTTGGCTGAAATCTCTGAAATTTCTTTTACCTATAGATTCTTCCTTGATATTCTTTGTACCCCTTGGACATTATGTTGAAGTAGTTGGGTAACATTTTCCATAGAGTCCTCACAATCTGAATTTTGTTTAAATTGTATCCTCATGCTCATGCTGTAATTTATCACATTATATCCTCTATATTTTATATATATATATTTGTTTTTATAAATATTTCACATATAAGTATGTATTTCATGTTTTCTCTTATAAACTAATACTTAAATCAGCTATGTTGCCTGCAAATTGCTACTGAGACATTGGATTTTTTTTTTCAATTTTAGTCAAGAATAACTCTGTGTTGCTAATTCCATCAGGGGCTACATAGTAATTGATTTGGTCTCTTTTTGAGACAGTAGCAGACACCAATTATCATTAAATCTATTGCTTCATTAAGTATTGTAAAATGATGACATTCTAATTTTATACCTCCTACTTAATGGAAAAACTGGAATCATTCTATAAGGAGAAATTTCTCCTTATCAAAAATTTATTTACTCTAAAGCACAGGTTATAGGGCAAGAGTGGAATAAAAACTAGATTTTCCAATTATTTATCAGGTTTTTTTCAATAAACTAAAAGAAAAAAAGAAACAGTTTTAGATTTATAGAAAATTTGTGAAGACAGCACAGAGACTTTCCATTAAATCCAAACCCAGTTTCCCATATTATTAACATTTGATATTAATATAGTACATTAGTTAAAATTAATTACCTAAGATTGATACATTATTATTAGCTCAATTATATACTTTATTCAGATTTTTTTGGTTTTTACTCAATATGCTTTCTTCTGTTTCAGGATCCTGTCCAGGATACCATATCACATTGAATCATTATGTCACCTTAGGTTTAACTTGGTTGTGACAATTTCTCAGTTTGAATTACCTTTGAGCCTCTGCCAAATACCAGTTGACTATATTTGAGTGGGCCTATCTCTGGGCACTACATTCTGTTCCTTTGATATATGTGTTGATTCTTTCACAAACATGCTGTCTGGATTGTTGTAGCTTTCTAGTAAATCTTGAAATGCAGTAGTGAGTGATCCAACTCTTCTTATCATGTTAGCTTTTCTAGGTCTTTAAGAAGAAAACGTCCAGTGATAGGCTGTGAGTGACATTGGGGCACTCTATAAATCAGCGAAAGATGCAAAACCGACCTAAGTGAATAATCCACAGATGCTCTACACTTTCAGAGAGAATTCTGAGAATACTTAGGTCTCATGGTAATTGGGTAGGTCAAATACATGCATACATGTAACTTAAGTAATTTGAATATAACTCTACTCTTATGGTCCCATTGCAATTAAGAAAAAGAATACCCTTATTTCTGATGTTCTAACTGTGATTTTGTGAAATTGCTTTGGACATTGTGAGATGGGTAAATGAGAAAATCTGGAACTCATGAAGCCAGAAGTTTAAACTTTAAATGCAAGAAAATCCTGTATATTTTCATATAATAACAAAATGACATTCCACACACTTTATTAGGAAATACACTTTATTTGGCATTTTCCCTGAGGACTGGTAATATCAATAATATTTTTCAAAAATTAGTCTGGCCCTGGCCAGTATAGCTCAATGGGTTGAGCGTCATTCCATGCCCTAAAAGGTTGCCAGTTCGATTCCTGGTCAGGGCACATGCCCGGGTTAAAGGCTCAATCTCTGGTAGGGGACCTGCAGGAGGCAGACAATTGATCTCACAGCGATGTTTCTCTCTCTCTCCCCCTCACCCTTCCTCTCTCTGTCAATAAAACATCTTTTAAAAAAATTAGTCCAGCATAGATACTGACCAAACCGAAATACAACTAAATACCTAGACCGCCTCTACCCGTTCATACTTGCTCTCTCTTTTGTCACAGATCATGAGAGTGGGAAATTCTCATTCCCTTTCAAACTATTCAAAGTTACGTTACCAGTAACTGAATTGCCTTTCAGTGCCAAACCAAATAGAGATTCTCTTGAAATCTGATCTTACGTATCCCTGATCTTAGAAATGATTTTTCTAAGTACCTTAGGTTTAATTTTTCAGAAGGCGGAACTGATAGATGTATTTTGTGTTCACTGAGTTTCTTTTCACTAGATAAGAACTTAAAAGGAATTTCTGTCAAAGGAAAAAAATGATTTACTTCATTTGATGTGACTGTTTCATCCATCATAAAATTAGCTTGCAGTAATTTAGCTCTTGAAAGGGTCTTTTAAAAGAATCTCGGTAAATTGACAAGACTTATTTTTATAGTTTTGTTTCTTTAAGAATTACACTGATTTGTTAGTTTTTCTCTGCATGCTCAGGCAATTTAAAAAGAGAAAAATATACCCTGGCTGGTGAGGCTCAGTTGGTTGAAGTGTCCTCCCATACACCAAAAGGTGGCAGTTCCAATTCCTGGGCAGGGCACTTACTCAGGATGTGGGTTTGATCCCCAGTTTGGGTGCGTAAGGGAGGCAACTGATTGATGTTTCTGTCTCACATCAGTGTTTCTCTCTCTCTCTGTAAAATAAAAACAAAAACATTAAACAAAAGAGCAAAATATATAATGATAAATTCAATTTGTATGGGGACGTATAATACCCTAAACCCCAATCAGTAAAAGTACTCCCAGAGTTGTTAAGATTTTAGCTGATCTCAACTATAAATCTAAACTTCTGATATCATTACCTTAGGGATAGTATGGCATTGTTAAAGGGGCAATTTTAGACAGGTCAGAAATATAACTCTATTAAATAAACAAATCAGAATTTATTAAGCATTTGCAACATGTATATTATTGTGATATATCTAATATATGCTGTGGAGATTATAACAAAACATTAATTACCACAGAAATCTCACAATCACAATAAAATTTATACAGATATGAAAATTTATCTTCTAATAAATGACTATGTAACTGATTTAAACATGAAAAAAATTTTTGAAGTTTTGTTACCATTTAATTATAAACAAAATTAAATTAAGAAAATCTAAACCAATAAAAGTATTACATGTTCGTAACTCTGAAAAGCTTTGTCATTTTCTTTAGATGTTTTGCCTAATATGTTTAAGGCTGAGCCTATGACAGAAAGAAACCAAGATGGAATTCTCCATCTAAATATTTCAAATATTGAAAAATAGCCCTGGCCGGTTTGGCTCAGCGGTTGGAGCCTCGGCCTGCGGACCAGAGAGTCCCGGGTTCGGTTCCCACTAGGGGCACATAAAAAAAACACAACGACTTTATGGGGGAAAAAATAAATAAATAAATAAACTTTTTCTTGAGCCAGAAAGTTGACTGGAACATGGCTACAGGATGTCTCTTTATAATGGAGTTCTTTTGTTTACCTATATAAACTTTCAATTTACCTATTGAGACCTCAAAATAAAGCTAACATTAGTTTTGTCACTGAGAATTAAAAAAGAATCGCCTATGAAAAGACTACCTATCCAACAAAAATACCCACATAGAAATTAAATCATTATGTAATCAATCCCCCAAATATGTCAACTCAGTCAATGTAGTACAATATTTTTACAGTTCAATGAATTAAGAAATTTATCTGATTATTTATTTTCATGTGGACTCTTCCTGGTAGTCCTTGCTTAAAAAGAAAATTTAGCTATTTGTTTTTTCTCTCTTTTAATCTGATTAATGTGGCCTCTCATAAATGGGAATAAAATATACTTTTTTTTTCTTTTCCTAGATGCCTCTTTGTGGTGAATCTGATGGGAGAAAAGTAGACAATAGATATAGATTAATTAATTCTTTATGGAATATAAAGAAAGGCACCATTATTTTTACTGGTTAAGTTAAAGACCTTTTCTCTTGTGAGTGGCACTTTGTAGCTTCATATATAGAAATAGCAAGTTGGCATAGATTTTATGATGGTAACTTTCATTGTTTGGGGAAGACATTTCATCAATGACAGATTACTTAAGAGTATTAAACATACTTCAATTTGCCAGAATAAGAAAATATTTTTATTTTATTGTATTTTTTATATGCCTTAAGGAATATTACTTTTTCCACCAATTTTTTATCTAATGGTGTTTGATATTTGGCAATTTTTATGCTTAACAGTTATGTAGTGAATAGGGAACAATTTCTAATTATTACCAGGATCAAGATATTGAGCATAAAAATTTCAATAGGCACTAAAATTTCTGGCTAGTTAGGTGAAATAGGTTTTATGATTTTTATGCCTCTTTTATTATCTTTCCAAATTTACTGTATTATATTATTCTCCAATATTTAAAACATATGTATTTCCTTGGTGATTGTTGTGACTAGTAACATTAATTGGAAAACTATTCTATTCAAAGTATTTACAATTTTGTTCATGTAACTCTCACCATTATCCCATATATATGCGTGCTCCAGAAAAGGAGTCCCTGGACCTCGGACTTCATCATTGAATTTTAGAAAACTGGAGGTGTAATCTCCCTAAAGCCAATCAACAGATGTTACTTGGATTAGTACAGTGGGAAACAGAAGAACAGGTGATCTTGCCCTCAAGAAATTTAAGAGTTAAATAGTATAGTTAGGCAATGTTGGGTTACATGCTACAGAATGAGGGGTTCAACTCCAGTTCAAAATTCTATGTGTGATATTTCAGACTTGAAATAAGCCTTTACCTGGCAGGCCTCACGGGGAAAGCTGGCCTCCCCACACCAGACTTGGTGCATACTCAGTGCCTCGCAGTCTCTGAAGGGAGTTGCAGACAAGGACTCGGGTCCCCACTGTGGTCATGGCTGCATTCTTAGCCCAGGTGTCTTCATTTGGAGTTGTCCTTGTGGAGGCCTTTCTCAGGCATCTCTGCCATGGCCTCCTTATGGTTGGGGACCAAGGCAGACAAACTTGAGACACTTTTTCCTCCACTTTCAGTCTCAGTACTTTTCCACTTCTAGCCCTTTCTGTTCTCCCTACCCTAAGCCCCCTGGGTCCATAAAACTGCAGTATCCTTTTGTTTTGAGCTCCCTCTGCAGTGAGACCATCTCCACTGGTACCATTTCATGGAGAAAAATGGATCAGGGGAGTTAGCACTTTCTCTGGTTTAGCCTATTACCATAAGTGCTGAAAGGCTTGACTGTTCCTTTCATTTTGACTTCTTATCTTAATCAGCTACTCTGACACCTAGCAGCTCTGCTCTCTTGAGTTCAGCTGAGCTCCTGACAGAGGGAAGAGTATACATGAAAAATACCTCACAGTGTAGACTCCAGAAGAGTAAGGGAGCCCTGGCCAGTGTGGCTCGGTGGGTTGGAGCATCCTCCGTGCACTGGAAGGTCTTGAGTTCAATCCCTGGTTGTGGCAGGTCAGGGTGCATATGGGAGGCTACTGATGTTTCTCATCTCTCTCCTCCCTCCCCCTTCTTCCCTTTCTAAAATCAATTTTTAAAAAAGAGTAAGGTAAAATGTAGGAATTGGAAAGGTAAGTGGCCTTTTAAGGATGCCTATACATAGGTCATGAGAAAAAGTTGTAAACTAAAGCTTTGAGATCCGAAGAGACATTAGGAAAGCAGTGAGGATATTAATCTGATTCAAATGAAGGCTTTCACTTGGGGTTACAGCAATAAATTTGGCCAGATAAACCAGTGGCAGCATTTATATTTAAACTAGAATTCAGGAAAATGTAATTATTTTTTATCCTGTAGAGACAACAATAAAGTCATGATGTGTTTGAGTAGAAGAGTAATGTAATAAAAAGTATTTTAGAAGTGGATTTAAAAGTGTTTTATCCAGCTCTTGGGCTAGCCTAGCCAAACATTTATTGTCAATATGCTCTTGGAACATATTGTGCAAGATATTGAAATGCCTTTGAATAGTTAATGATCCAGGGGTGATCCGTATTTCAACAAAGACTAAAAAGTTATACTACCATGTGACTTAATAGAGACCCTTTGGCAATACTGTGGGGGAAGTAGAGGTATAATTGACTAACTTAGGAGACATTGGAGAAACACCTAACACAGTGTGTGTTTCATAAGCTGAAATTTAAAAATATGTAGGAGCATAGGAACAGAGTGAGTATTTATTAAAAGATCCCATAAACCAAAATCCTGTGTTTTACTTCAGCCATTCTTTAAACTTTATTTCATCCTCCAGAAAATGGGAATAATTCACATTTGTCCTACAAAACTATGTATATTGAAGGGCTTTTTGGATAACCTATGAAAGTTTTTGTAAGTTTACAAAAAATATCATTTTATTAATGAATCTTTGTATTTATAAAGTGCTGGACAGAACTTTCTAAAAAGCATAAACAATACCCATAATTTGATGTAGTTTACATTCCTAGCTTAATTTTCCACCAGTTTTCAATGGCACATATCAGTTTGACCAAACCAGGTTACAATTAAAACTATTGAATCATAAATAATCTAAGAAAGTAGTGTTTAATTAAAAATATCTTGTAAAGCAAGAACTAATTTTAAAATTATGTATAAGCATTGTAAACATTGCATTTTAACACAAAGCATATGCATAGAGATTCATCTGCCAAATGTTTGCTGTAGGGTTGTCTTTTCCTTTGTTCGTGGAATTGCTAATTACAGTTTGATATTACCTTACTTCGAAATTTTCATCACAATTGAGATATTCCAGTTTTGGTTTCTCAAAAAAGCAAAATCTTTGAAGACAGTTTTCCAGATTTATTCTGGATGTCTATAATTAACTTTTCAATATGTGACTATTATCATTTCACCCAATTTTACAGTAAATTTTTATTTTTATTTCACTTATTTATCATAAGAACGAACCATTATGTTGAACTCATTTGGTTGATTTAAGTATACTTTAAATTAATCACATAATTACCATAATGATTGCAAGTGGCATAAACAGAATTAGAAAACCAATAGCTTTCATGATACAACTCAAAATGCAGAAAAAAAGTCTATGTATATATACTAGAGTGTGGTTTACCTAGATATGAGCATTTAGCATGCTGTGAGTACTACTCAGCATTTTTCCATAAAGAGAAGTTTATCAAATTAACTGATAGATGGCTTTCTTTATAAGAGGTTTACTATTATTTTTACTATCATTTTCCAAACTCTCATTTATTTACTTTCTAACATGTTGCCCCTCTGCCGAAATACCTTTTCACCTATCATCTTGGGAAATCACTATTTATTTTTCAAGATTCCACTAGAAGCAGCAATTTCCATGGATATTATTTTCAAATTATTTCTCACTAAGGAGATTTAGGCAGCCCTAAATCTATGCTCAAAGATCTCCATCTATAAATCCCTATTGTTAATCTTTTTACATAAACATCAATTATAACTAATAATTACTGAGTATCTTATTATGCACCAGGACTTGTTTTCAGCAGTTTGCACATCTTATTTAATCCTCTTAACACCCTATGAGGTAGGTACTATTATTTTCCTCCATTTTATAAACGCAAAGGAAGCATATAGAGTTTGAGTAATTTGTATAAAGCAACATAGTTAGTAGGTAAACATGTCAGGAATCAAATATAAACATTTTGCATTCAAAGGTCATGTTTTACAGGCCTCACTTACTGTCTCTCAGTCACAGGACATTATATTTTAGTTGTTGGTACTCACAATAAGTGATTAGTTCTTGCTATCAGAATTATATTTTCTCATCTTTCCTGAATATAGGTATTATATTATATTATATTATATTATATTATATTATATTATATTATATTACATATAGTATCTGGCACATAATATAATTCATCACACTGTTTTTGGATAAATATAATATTTCAGATGGAAATATTTTTTAGCCATTGGAAATTTAAAGGGCTGTCTAAATGTATAAAACATCTTTTTAAAGCAGGTACATACAGTGAAAAGCACAGGAAATGCTGCATGTTTCTCATATTCTAGGTCATTGTCGCTTTGAAGGTTCACAGAGCCTTTTTTTTTTAACTCAGAATAGTATCAACGTTATTCAGTTTTGATGGTGCATTCTTGTTACATTAATAAATCATGGAAACTGAAAACTGATATATCATTGAATGAATCCAAATAATATTATTTTTTCTTTTCTGCCATTCTATCCATAAAACTCAAAACATTTGTTGTCTGAGTTCATAAAATTTCCGCTGGATGGATAGGCTAGAGCCACTCCATAGAATCAATGTCACACAAACCATGTTGGCTGATGGATTTTTTCACATCAAACTGTCATCTTGTCTCTGCTGTTACGTTATACTTGTTACCTCAACAATGATTCAAATATTTTATTTTATTTTTTACGGTTGGTGTCCCACTACAAACTAACCCAATATATTTTTGACCACCCATTTAACTGTTTATTGATATCTAAAGGCTTTAGTTTTTCATCCTAAGTTTGAGTCTAGAAATTATTTAGGTATTTTTCATGGTGGCACACATTTAAAAACATCTGTCTATATATACATAGGAATCACTGTGACTGGGAATTATTTGAGAAGTCAGGGTGGACTTACTGATGCCACAGTTTGCTTTTCTTTCATTTATTTCTTTATACCAGTTACCACCTAGCTCAACCTGATGACGTTTTACGCTGAGTGACCACAGTTTCCATAGATAATTTTTGAGGAATGATTTTTGCATTTAGGTAAGAAAAACATGCTTTTTCAAGGATTAAGGGATTTTCCTGAAAGACGGTGTAAAGAATATTTCAGAAAGTATGAACTATGACTTAAATTACAGAGAGAAAACAAAGCAAAAAAATTTACCTGGAAATTAATTGTTGTTACATATGTGCACATGTTGTGTACTTGTGTAGGTGTGAAATATGCACGTGTGTGTATGTCTGTATCTATGTCTGTGTTCACATTTGTATTTTGGGAATGACATTGAGAGATATAAAAAATAAAAAAGACAAGAAAATTCAATTAACAAAGCTGTAAAAAAATAAGGAAAAAGGAATTTTATACCAAATCCACTAAAGAATTTTAAATGAGACATTAAAACAATGAGACATCTACTTGAGACTTTGTAGCTGTATAGAGAAAGTGTTAAAGCAGGAAGGAACAGAGGCAGAAGGACCAGTTATGCTATTTTTGTAACAACTGAGATGGGAAATAACAGTTCTGTACAGGGGTGGTAACTGTGAGGGTAAGGAGAGGGTATGGGTTTGAAAGGATTAAAAGAGAGAATGAATAGCATTTGGTAAATCATTGAATTGGGCTTGAGGAAGAGTCCAGGATGATTCCTCAGCTTCTTGCCTGTTTGTGGAGATTGATGAAGACAGATGTTTACCGCACAGGTAAGATAAGGGAGGCCGAGATTGGGGTAGAGAACTGTTTGGGGGATGAAGAGTTTAGTGTGCTATGGCATACACAGGTGGAGAGGTACAGAGGCAGCTGGAGCTCACGGGGAGACTGGGACTGACAGTGGACATTTGCAGACCATCATTTAGTCATTTAAGTCACAGATGCCAGGCTGATCACAAAGACAAGTCTCAGAGTTGTAGATGACCAACCAAGTAGGTAAAAATGCACCAGAACAGATTCCACACTCTTGGACTCTGACCTCTACTGCCCTTTGTGATGCATTCCCTTTTTCATCCTCACTTCAGAGGACGCTGTTCCTCGTCCCCGGAACACCTTGTGCTTCTGTCTCTCTCTGTCTGAAGTACTCCTCACCAGCATCAACCAGTTGGACCTGAGAGGTAAGTCTGGCACAAGGAACCTGAAAGTAGGAGGAACTGAGGTGGCACAATTTTCTTCACTTGTCCTTTTTAAAACAAATGCATATATTGAAAGATGAATTAGGGCCCTGGCCGGTTTGGCTCAGCGGTTAGAGCGTCAGCCTGCAGTCCAGAGAGCCCGGGTTCGGTTCCCGCTAAGGGCACGTACCTCGGTTGCAGTTTGTCCCCGACCCTGGTTGGTGTGTGGGAGGCAGCCACTCGATGTGTCCCTTTCATGTCGATGTTTCTCTCTCTCTCTCTCTCTCTCTCTCTCTCCCCCTCCCACTCTATCTGAACAAAAAATGGAAAAATGTCCTCTGGTGAGGATAAAAAAAAAAAAAAAAAAAAAGAGAGAAAGATGAATTAGGGAGAAGTAAGCTGACTCCCAGAGGACCTTGATTTCACTAGCATCACATACTCACCAACTGAGAATAATTGCCAGATAAATTATATAATTAGTATTTATATCCCAATAATCAGTAAATGTATTTTAGTGTGACCACGTGTATATTTGCTTCCCTTTTCTTTTAATTCCTCATAGATTTAATTAAGAGGCTATGATTACTCTCTGAAAACTATTGCATGTAAAAAAAAAAAAAAAGGTATTTTCCCTTTGTGTGCTGATCAAACACTTTAAATTAGATACATTATGCTGAAAATAATATTTTACCTCAAGTTCAAAATTACAGATTTCTTTTAAATGAGCTTTTTTAAAGAAGCAGGGGTGACAACAATTTATATTAAATAGGCATATTAATTTCCCAGGCTGCCATAACAAGTGCCACAAACTGGTAGCGTAAACAACAGAAATGTATTCTTTCACAGTTTTAAAGAATAGACGTTCGTAGTCAAGTTATCACCAAGGCCAACCCTTCCCTGAAGGCTCTAGGAGAAGATCTTTCTTTGCCTATTTCCAGCTTCTGGTGGTTGCTGGCCATTCTTGGCATTCCTTAGCTGGTAGGTGTATGACTCCAATATCTGTCTCTATTTTCAATGGTTTTCTCCCCTTGGTCTTCACACTGGTTTTCCCTGTGTCTCTGTCTCTTTTTCTCTTATTACAGAGACACCAGTCATACTGGATTAGGGCCCATCCTACTCCAGTATGAATTTATCTTAACTATATTTACAAAGACTCTGTTTTCAAGTAAGGTCACATTCTGAGGTTCCAATAAAGATCTGATTTTTTTGGCAGTGGTGGTGGTGGGGGGGTGGTTGCGGGGAGACACTATCCAACTCAATGCAAAATGTAATAAATAAGTAATTTAAACATATATTTTGTATTTTTAAAATGCCATGCTCAAAGTGTTTATCGAATGTTCTTGGAGAAAATGATAATTTAAGTCTAAAGAAAAATAACAAAATTGATCACTGTTGGCCATAACTGAGAATAATATACACATATATATAACCCACTTGTCTAACTGAACCACGAATACAAAGCAATCAGCCAACTTAATCTTTGGGGTTTGGGGATAGTCCCCCAAACTGTATCATTTTTTAAATAAGAGTTATGCTAATATTTATGATTTTGAAAAATTGTTAAAAATACAAAAATGTAGCTAAAATATATTGGTTACAAATAATATAATACAGTTTGAAATTCTTCAGTTTATTCTAAGTTATATGGGAGGTAAGGTTTACCTAATATGTGTAAGAGCCTAAGTGGCTAAATAGGGCTTGTACAACAGAGAACGTCACCCAGAGCATCAGTCTCAGACCTGAGGGGAACAGAAAGGAAGCTACAGGTGAGTCCTCTGCAGAGTTTAATAAAGGAATTACTTGCAAAGATAAACACACGCATAGGGTAGTGGTAAGGTATAGTGCAGTGCCCTAGAGCTAGTAATGGTGAGGTCGTCTTCCTTCCTTAGGCCCAGAGAGGGAGAGGAGAAAGTTACCTGGAACCAGAGAACGAGGCCAAGGGAAGAAGGCCACCTTACAGAAGCTGGGGCGCTAGGCCGTGAATTCAATCGAGAAAGCCAACCTTGCAGGGAGGAAGCTAGAGTGATAATGAACCTGGCTTCTCTCTATTTCCTCCTTCCACATTCCTGCCAAGTTTCCAGGTTGTCAGATTCCAACCAGAAACCAGAAGCAGGAAAGCTCCTTCATATGTGTCTGTACAGATAAGCCTCTCAGAGCATAGACCTAGGATTTGAAAGTCCATCTCAGTTTGACCCATACCTAGCCCAGATCATTGTTTACACTGTCTGACTAAAAACAAAGAACACGACTCTTTAAACTTGCATTTTTAATATGATTGAGTCCTAATGTCAATCTCCCTCTTTGTTTTACAACTGGAACCAGAGTTTAGCTGGACCCTGCAATCCAAACAGTGATAGGAGAGGTAGGAAATCACAGTGTCACTGGTTCTCTGTCACTTGGAGAAGCAAGCACTCTGTACTTGACAGTGACATTACATGGTGTTTGTGTAGCGGGCAGCAGATTCATTCTTGCATGCTTTGCAGCAATTTACTGCCATTTGATAAGTAACTCCATATGAACTGAGGCTGAAGCACTAAATCATTGTGTCTCCTTCACGCCAAGCACTGAGTCATTGCAGGGTCTGACTCTGCAACTCATTGCTACTAGATTTTAGAAAACATACTTGTTTTCCCCAATCATAATATCTTCATTTTCTTCTTTCCCTGGCTGAATTTGACTATGTTGATATTTTCGTATTACCATGTGTATGCTAACTAAATTCTTTTCAATCAGGCATCTTACTTATAATCATTAACAGGGTTTGAAGGGACCTTAAAGGTCACATCATTTCGCTTCTTACCACATGCACACCATCTG
Organism: Tadarida brasiliensis; assembly: GCA_030848825.1. Taxonomy (NCBI): domain Eukaryota; kingdom Metazoa; phylum Chordata; class Mammalia; order Chiroptera; family Molossidae; genus Tadarida; species Tadarida brasiliensis. The sequence goes on along the minus strand of CM061260.1, from coordinate 85,804,689 downwards.
AAAATGATAGTCATATATCTGGCTTCTGCTTGAATAATTCCAATGACAGGGAACTGACTATTTGAGATGCAGCCTTTACTATGCTTGGGTAGCTTTCATTGCTAAGAGTTCTTCCTTATGTTGAGTGGAAATTTATTAACTCTATTTTCCCAGTCTTGATCCTATTGCTCTATTCTCTATATCAATAAATTTAACTTGATATTTTTGTTAACTCAGATATTCACTACTGCAAGATTTTTAGCAAAGTGCACACTATTTAATTAAGGTATATATTCCATAATAACCGTACAGAACACATTTATTCTAACTCCTGTTTTCAGAAGCAGTGAGTCCTGTTACATTCTAATTCTAAATAGAAATTGAAGTTAAATTTCAAACTAGAATCTTAAAAGTGTAAAACTCAAAGGGCTACTCAAAATTGTACACTGATGTCCTGATTCTGCTTCAGAGTTCATAGCAGAAGCAGGTAATAGGTAGGGATTTCAGAAACAAATTTCATTTGTATATAAGTGACATTGCTCAGGTAGAGTTCTGAGTCTCAAAATCCAAACTTAAGCTTATGTAGAAAACACCTGAATTTTGAGTGAAATTTCTATTAGTGACTTTTAAAAATTTTTACATGTTTATTTTACATATAAATTTGAAAAAGAGAAAATAAAAAGTGAATACATTAATAAGGATGCCAACAAAACATAATCATTTACTACTTATTGACCACTAACTGAACTTTAATTACTGAACAAATATACCAAATATGACATCTCTATGCTCTAATTCAAAAGCACTTTCTTACAGTTGGATTCTCCAGTGCTCCCTCCCCCACTAGGAGGAGGGTTCTTACATTACTTATTCCCCTGCAACTAGTTTATCTTATCTTTCACCCTTTCCTCAGCTTAAATACAATGGACTAAATATCTATAAGCTAGTTTTAACATGGATTCAAGTCAATATGATGCCTTTATCGAGAACTGAACATTTACTCTGGCAGGTGCAGAAGAAAATAGCAACAGGAGTCAGTCTAAACTATGGAAATACCGTCAACTTTTTTCCAGGTATAGTTCTGCACATCACTCTCTGCCCACATTCTTGTCCTAAGCGGTAATGTCTTGAGAATATACTTTGTTCATCCTCTTGTAATATTACAGATCTTATTTGAATGTCATCCCACTGGAACTTGTTGCAGGTATTCAGACTTTGCAGATGGCTCTGAGGTCTGCACTTCGACACAGCTGTGGATCCAATTCTGCTCTTCAGATGGCGGACCCTCCCATAACAAGAATCTTGCTCAAGGTTCTTTTTTCGTTTTTCTCAATGAGTACAGTAGTATCTTAAAAAATAAACTCACCAGAAAAAAAACATAGATAACTCCTTTTACTCACGTAGATATCACAATAGATAAGGATATTATATATGCTGACAATTAATTAAATATAAAGAAAAAATTCTCAACTTACATAGAATATTTAATACTTCTTTTCATATATCATGTGTGCTCTATTCTTTAAGACACCCTGACTTAACTTTTTTTTTTCTGAATAATATACTTAAAATGAATGTTTCCAAAGAAAATCAATCAAAATAACAAACCAATTCATGTATAACCATAAGAAAAACATTGAGTATTTATTATTACATAAGTTGCTTACAGTTAAATGGACTTACAATCTAGGAAAATTCATATACTGTTAAATGAATAATTAGCTAAAATCTAATGAGTTTAAAAATAATCAAATTTAATTATTATATCGCTATTACTTACATTCCTAACAAATCTTTTATGCCATTTTCACTAATTGCCTCTGTGATAAGGTGCTGTTGATAAAGTATACAGCATCAGAAAGCATAAGGCAAAATTTGCAAAGGTAAAATAACATAATTGCTTTCTTGGGATAAGCACTTAATATATGTACAGTATTGAGAAATAATTTAAATGAGACTGCTGAAGACTGTTGTTTAAGTCAATTTTGTTGTTACTTATACTTAACTATAAAATGTCAAAAGCAAAATCATTTCCCACAAAGCCCTGTGTAATTAGTTTTCAATAACATTTTGGATAATGGGTGAATATTTTTCCCGTCGAACAGAACAGCTGTGCACTTTGGGTGATGTCAGCATATTTATGGAACGGCTGCATTATTTGTTTGATGCACTTGCTGAGCTGCATTCCACAAACGAGGGGAAACAGCAGGATCTTGTTTATGTTGCACTGTGGCTTTGAAGGTGACTCCACAATCTCTCTAAAGGTTATTCATTTAGCAACACAAATGCAGATTTCCTCCTACTTTTCTGATAGTGACACTATCCAATCTCTTTTTTAAAAAGGAAGAAAATGTATTCGGCATGTTTGAAACTTTATGTTCATTATTTGTTTGCGTTTTACTAACAGGTAAACAAAACAAAGAAGGAAGAACATAACAAAACCCTCCCCCAGGCTTCAAGGGACAGCTTATTTGATCGACATGTCGTGAAATATTTTAAAGACCAGTGTGGACTCAAAATCTATCCAAAACCGAGTTGAATTGGAATATTGGTGAGGTTGGAAATTGAGCAAGCCTTCTGGAGCTCTGTTAGTGATTTATTATTAACTAAGAACCTTTGGGGATCATTCATAAAAGAAAGGCTTCCTTTCTGAGCTCTGCTACTTAAATTTCAATATATTGACATATTTTTATTTTTCCCATGTTTACAAACCATGGGCTTCAGTGTCCAACTTCCTGGTTTGACAGCACTGCCCAAAGCGCAGATGAGCAGCCAAATGCGATTGCCCAGCATCTGAGTCGGTGATTCCTCACTCACACACTAGAAGCAATAACGCTGCTTCCTCCTGTCCCAGTGGGTTCTCCCTCCGACTGAGGTTCTTGGGAGTTGCAGAGTGATGATAAAGTACATGTAGGACAGGGAGAGAAGTTACTCATATTTACTGCACAACTAATTAGGCACTGTGCTATTTCCTATTCAATTTCCTTTCTGCTTTAATGACTCTTTACCAATGTATTCAGTTTCCTGATGAGACCTTCCAATGAACTGTGCAGTCTTGATTCCTGGTTCCTGGTGGGTCTTTCCTCCACAGTCTGTATTTGCTTTCTTATATTGGTGAACAAAGAAACTGAACTTTTTTTTCAAACTCATCTTCCTGAGAGTCTAAGAGGCCAGTTTAGATTACTGCCCCTTTTCCTGGGTCTTACCCTGGCTACACTTTTCTTCCAAATGGAAGATACCTCTCAAGCAAGAGAACACATTACATAAGTCTTTCTTTTTTTAAATTTGGAGAAACAAATACATAATAGAACTCTGAGCATATTGTCTCTGTTCTCTTCCAAGGCACAGATGAAGGAGATTTGACTTATTTGTCCTAGATATACAGGGTGGGGCACAAAGTAGGTTTACAGTAGTTTGTATGGAAAATAATGCAAATCATTAATAAATAATAGTACAAGAATAAACTGTGTTTCACGTACTCACAACTGTAAACCTATTTTTGCCTCACCCTGTATAATTATTTAATCCCTATTCCATTTAAAAGAATAGTAACATTGAAAAAGAAAAGTCGAGCCCTCGCTGGTTTGGCTCAGGGATTAGAGGTTGGCCCATGGACCAAAGGGTTGCGGGTTTAGTTCCTAGTCAGGGCATGTACCTGTGTTGGAGGTTCAATCCCTGGCCTCCATTGATGTCATGCGGTAGGCAACTGATCAATATGTCTCACACGATTTTTCTCTTTCTCTCTCCCTACTTGTGTTCCACTACATCTAAAAATCAATGGAAAAATATCTGTGGGTGAGGATAAACAACAAAAACACAACAACAACAACAACAAAAAAGAAAAGTTGACATTTTTCCCAATCCCAGGTTATTGGAAGAGAAAGAGTAGAGTTTTGTTCTAACAGGTTCTGATTTGGTGTACTTTATTTCCCGCAGTGTGACCTGATACAGTCCAGGACCTGCCTGTCTCAGAAACTTGAAGTGAAACAGATAAGCGTAAGAGATAACCTTCATACTTAAAACAACCCTACAGGGTAAGCAGTACTATTCAAATTTCATACTTGAAAGAACTAAGACTCATGCAATTTTGGTGTTTTTTTATTCGGTCAGAAAGAGTGGTGAGATTTTAAACCTAGGACACATTTAATCTAAAGACAAGGACTTTTCATAATCAATGTCTCCATAGCTGAACAGTTCCATAGAAGAAGTGTATCTGTGACTGATTTGTACTAAATATGCAACACTTGTATAAGAGTTACAACCGAGGGACTTTATATTTTATGCTTATCTAACATTGTAGGTGATACATGACAATTGGTTAACATAGTTTGATTCATCATTTTTTAAAATAAGACATGATTCATATAATAAAATACAGTTGTTTTAAGAGTATAGTTCAATGAGTTTTGACAAATGTATGCACGTTAAAACTATCAATCACCTCAATCAAAATCTAGAAAATATCTACAACTCTAAAAAGTTCTTTCATTCCCTTAAGCAGTCAATCCACCCCCACCTCCCACCTTAGGCAACACTGTTCAGCTCTCTGTCAGAGACATGGACCACTATGCCCAGTCTAGAAATTCATGTAAATGGAAACATATAGTATGCACCAGGCTGATGCCTGGTTGTACCTGGTTTATTTTGCTCATTGTGTTTTGAAATTCGTCTTTGTTGTTGCATATATCAGAAGTTCATAATTTTTACTGCAGAATACTATTCCATTGTATATATGTGCCTTAATTTATTTATTCATTCACCAGTTGATAGGTTTACTTATATATTTTACTATTGTGAATAAAACAGTTATGAACATTTGTGTACCAGTCCCTTTGTCATAGAATAGTAAGAAGCTAGGAAAATTCCAGGACAAGCAGAATAGGGAAACTAAGACAGATAGTTAAACAGCAGTTTGCAGCCACCTAGTAAATCCTAACTTCCCTAAACCAGGGACACTTAAGAGTCAGAGAAAGACAAGTATCACATGATCTCTCTTATAAGTGGAATCTAATGAACAAAATAAGCTAAGGAACAAAATAGATCCAGAGACATGGAAGTAGGGAACAAACTGACAAACCTTAGAGGGAAGGAGAGGTGGGGGGTGAGGGCTAGAAGAAGTTAGCTGAAGAACTTATATGCATATATACATAATCAATGGACGTGGATAACAGTGTGGTGAAGTTGCGGTGGCGGGAGCAGGGAGGAGGGTGTCAATGGGGAAACAAGGAGGGACATTTGTCATACTTTCAACAATAAAGATACATTTTTTAAAAAGAGGAAATTGTTTGCACTTCTCCCCACCCAGAGGGTACATAGCTTAAATCACACACTCAGAGACAGATAACAGAAACCCAATTAGTGCCATTTGCCAACCACACCCAAGGACAGACAAATTAAGAGAATAAATCTCATTTGGGTACATCTGCATAAAGCTGATGAATATTCTATTGATCCTCCCCTAAGAACTCCCTTAAACACCCAGCCTTTAAAACCCCTGACCACGAAGGTCCCAGTGCAGTCTCTCCTTCCCAAGAGCATGCCCATGCGTCCCCTCACCTTCTTCCCCCACAGCCATGCATCTCCTAAACTCCAAGGGACCCCGCAAGATTTGTAACCAGGGGAGCAATTGTCAGTGGCAGCTCATCCTGGACTAACCCCTGAACCTGTCTCCAAGGCCCCCTTTTCTCTGCCAAGGCAGCCCAGCCTGGGCTCTCCTGTTGCTTCTCTATACTCTTCCTTGTTTCACTATCCTAAGCATATTTTGTTGAGGTCAATAAATTCTTGCTTGCTTTTTTACACTTTGTCTTTTGATTGAACTCTTTCCTTCAAGATGAGAACCGAGGTCTCCTTGTCTTTGTCAGTAACATCTTCTTTTTTTTCTTTTGAATTTAAATATTTTGTATATATTATAAATATACGTTCTTTGATAGATATATTACAAACATTTTTTCTGAGTCTATGTGGCTTACCAATGTGTTTCTTTCCTATGTCTTTTGAAGATCATAAATACAGTATTTAATTTTGATAAAGTATTTTTTATGATTTTTCTTCTCTTAAGGACAGTATTTTTTTGTTTTCTTTCTAAGAAGAAAATGGTCTTCAAGTTTATGAAGATATTCTCTGATTTTCAATTCTAGAAATTTTATAGTTTTACATTTTATATTTAGGTTTATGATTTATTGAGTTAATTTTTATCTACTACTGTGTGACATAAGAATCAAAGTTAATTGTTCTTCCTATAGGAAAGCCTATTCTCTCCCCATTCATTATCTTGGCAACTTTGTCAAAATTCAGTTGACTAGATATATGTGGATCTATTTCTGGACTCTTTTTTTTTTTTTCATTGATTTATATGTCTATCCTTAAGCAAATCCTAAGCTATTTAGAGAATTATTTTAATCTTCTATTGCTGCTGTGATGAATTAACAAAAATTTTATAGCTTAAAATTATACAAATTTATTATTTTACAGTTCTGGATGTCAGAAGACCAAAGTGGACTTCATTGAGCAAAAGCCGAGTTGTAAGATGAATTATATTTTCTCTGGAGACTGCAAAATACTTTTCTCCCATTTTGTAAGTTGCCTTTTAATTTTGTTTATGTTGCCTTTGCATTTAATGTCCAAAAAAAAAAAAAAAGAAATCATTACCGAGGCAAATGTCAAGGAATTTAACCCCTATGTTTGTTTTTTTCTAGGAGTTTTATGGTTTCAGGTCTTACATTCAACTTTTTAACCTATTTTGAGTTGATTTTTGGTATATGGTATAAGGTAAAGTTCCAATTTCATTCTTTTGCGTGTGCCTGTCCATTTTTCCCATTTACTAAAGAAACTGTATTTTCCCCATTGTATATTTTTAGCACTTTTGTCATAAATAATTGACCACATATGTGTAGGTTTATATCTGGGGTTTATATTCTGTTTTACTGCTTAAAAAATAATAATAATAGCCCAGCCAGTGTGGCTCAGTGGTTGAGTATCTACTCATGCACCAAGAGGTCACCGGTTCAATTCCCGTTCAGGGCACATGCCCAGGTTGTGGGCTCGATCCCCAGTGGGGGGCATGCAGGAGGCAGCCATTTGATGTTCTCTCTCATTGATGTTTCTACCTCTCTCTCCCTCTTCCTTCCTCTCTCTCTAAAAACAATAAAGAAAAAAAAATTTTTTTAAAGTAATAAAAATATTAAAAATACATTTCTATGTTTCTTCTGTCCTTTGTACTATTGAGGTCACGTGATTTTTTAACATATGTTATAAATCTCACTAAACCTTAGAGTGATTTCGCTTTAAAGGGTAAAATTTGCTTTTTTAAATTAAAATACAGTTTACATACAATATTATGTTAGTTTCAGATGTATAACATAGTGATTCGACATCATACCTTATGATGTGATAACCACAATAAGTCTAGTAATCATCTGTCACTGTACAAAGTTATTATGAATTGCTAACTATATTCCCTGTGTTGTTGTGCATTACATCAGCATGGCTTACGTATTTTATAACTGGAAGTTTGTACCTCTTACTCCTCTTCACCTTTTCTACCCATCCATCCATTACCCTCCCTTTGGCAACCATCAGTTTGTTCTGTGAATCTATGAATCTATTTCTGTTTTTAAGCTTGTTTTGTTTTTTTAGATTTTACATATAGGTGGAATCATAAGGTATTTGTTATTCTCTGTCTGATTTATTTCACTTAGTATAATACCCTCTAGGTTCATCCACTTTTTTGCAAATGGCAAGACTTCAATCGTTTTATTGCTGAGGTCCATTACATATATCACATCATTTATCCATTCATCTATTGATCATGTAGGAGCAACAGAAAAGTACCTCTAAAACTTCTGGTCATCAAGAAGTAGTTAATATAAAGAGAGGGCAAAACCAAGAAATGACAGAAACCAGAGGGTATAATGTGAAGGAGTTGTTTCATTTTGAAGATCAGTATCATCAGCTTCCTGAGGAACCTTTGCTGAAATGGCCTGTGAGAGTATCATATGTTTAAGTTGGTACAGAATCCACAGCTCACTATGAAACAATCACAGATGGTTCTATGCGATCCAGACCCACAGGAGGCTATTCCCGAGGATACAGCCAGCCTGGTGTACTGGATAAAAGCCACTGTAAGGTCTCTTTACCTTGAGGAGGAGGACTTTCCATCCCCCTCCATAAATGCCAAATGGAACACCCCAGATGAAATAGCTGACATGCTTTGTATGTAAGCCATGTTGTACAGGCTTTAGGATGACCAGGATATTCCTCCACTGAGTGTGCCTGTTACCCAGGTTATGGTAAATGCTGTGATTAAGAGAACCCTTGTTGCATGGACACCGCATATAATTTACTGCTACAACATCGAACAGTTTCAGAAGCCATATCAGATTAGCTATCTCAGCTTTCCCCTTCTGGGTCTTACAGATACTAATAAAAACATTAGGTTAATTAACAAGAGAATGAGGAGAGGCCAAAGAGAGTGTTAAGGGACTTTTCCCAACAAGGTGTACTGTGGATTTTTAAATGATTATTGATGAATAAACTAAATGAAGCAAATATTGAAGGGGGCAGAATAAAGAAGAAACAGAGAGGGGAGCGTATTGGACTGATTCCAACAAGGTGGAAATCATTAAGTGGTAAGAAATGGACAGATAAAATGGACGTTGATGGGGTTAAAACAAAGGTTTTAATACAGCACTACATATGGCTGGGTGGGTCAAAGGAACCGCCTGTTAGTTCTCAAACGTTAAAGTATCCAAAAAACTTGCTTTATTTCCCAGGTTTGGAGAAATTTAAAAAGCCAGAAGGCAAAAATTGCAATGAGAAACCTGACCAGCAATCTCTCGGGGCAGCAAGTAGGCCAATTTGATCTAGGTCAAGATTGACAGAGGGGCCTAGGTCCCTTTGCCCTTTGCTAGTAACTCAAGGTCTTTTGCACAAGATTGGATAAAATGGTTATGTGTTAGAAAAGAACTTTTCAGGAGTTCTATGAGCCATGGTACCAAACCCACTGGTGAAGCTCTGACTCAGGGAACAATTAGATTGAGAGAATGTAAAAATGTAAGGGTTGATAGGATTGTGAAAGGGGGAACGTTTAGCAGGTTTTATGTTAAGTTGTGTCTCCTTTATCTGAATGCATTATTGGGAATGGGTGTTATGTATAGCTGAGGAGCACTTCCCCTATCTAGTATTGTAAAACCAAAACCTGTTGACGGAGTGAGTCCTTATGGAGGCTACAGTTAGGTATTTAAGAGTTGATGGAATTAAGGTAAATGTTTAAAGGAGAATTGAAATGTTTGAACAGGCATTATGTGAAGTGGTTTCATCTGTTTACCTGATTGTATTACAGGATGGAAATTGGGGAACATTTCCCCTACCTGGCATTGTAAAACAGAAGGTATGCAAATCCGCCCTTCAAGCAGCATTGATTGGAAATGCTAAATGGGAACCAGTGAGGTTGCCTGAGCCCACACAGCATATATTAGAAACTTGAGTGCTAGTGGGGACAGCTTCTCTCTGCAATAGCTTATGAGAAGCCTAGACTGGTGTTTATGACAAGACCCTGTGAGCACCATGATAACAATGACTACTGGGACTTTGGACTAGCGAATTTCCATTTGAGGGGCATTTACTACCCTGCTATCTGACATTATTAATTGAAGGTGCTCCTGTGACTAAAGGACATAAAATGATCTTGAAACTGCAAATACCTACATCTTTAGTATTGTCAGAAGAATGGTCTATAGGGATGGCAGTACACATAAGAGTTCTATAATGAAACAAAATGGTTTATATGGGGTCATGCTGCAAAGCAGAGGTACAGGAGAGGTAGGGAGCTTCTTCCCCTAGGACTGACTCTGAAACTGCATGCAGAGATTCTGGATTCTACTGTCACTTGGACGGTGTCCTGTAAACAGCTCCCAACTGATCGACAAAGAGCTCTTTGGTTTGTGGATGGCAGATTCAAGGTGGATGGAAAGACTGATTGATGGAAGTAAAACCAGATCAGCTATTTTGGGCTGAATTGCATGTACTTTCCCTAGCAGTTTGTGTTTGTACTGACTCATGGGCAGTGGCCAATGGCCTGGCTTTAGAGTCTCACAGGAGTGCAACAGAAACCTGGCCTGCTCAAAAGATAATTCACATGGGGCATGGACCTACTGAAAATTGAGAGGTGCGTTAAAATAGGACACATTAGCCCTGGCCAGTTTGGCTCAGTGGTTGGAGTGTCAGCCTGAGGACCAGAGAGTCCCGGGTTCGGTTCCAGCTAGGGGCCAGTACTAAAAAAAATAATAAAAAATAAAAAAATAAGTAAAATAGGACACATTGGTGCCCATCAGAAGAACTCCCTCAGGGTTTTGAAAGATGATTGGAATAGACGAGCGATATCCCCATGTGCTCCCTTGAGATGGCCACCTGAGTCCATGAAGTGAATGGACGTGGGGGTCTGCAGCAATGCAAAGATTATCTAAATCTAATATGTTCCTCTTGCACCTTCTGAAGCACAAATGCCAATAAAAAGTGTTCTCTCTGCCAGCAAAAGAGACGGAGAGTGCGGATGGCTCTCTGGCAGATTCCCTGGTGTGCAGGCCCTGGGCATAGCTGGCAAGTCGAACTTGATGCTGGTAGCTCTGGGGGACTGGAAATGGTCTTGACAAAAACAGACACTAACTCTGACCTGGGCTTTACTTACCTGGTGTGGACACAAATCTCAGAGTATTATGAACAAACCTGAACAGAAGATAGTTGTACCAGTTTGTATGACTGAGTATCACTTTTTTGGACCAAACAACACACATACAGCCCATAATGTCCAATGCGGGGAGATAAAGGCATGAAGGGCTGGCTTGTATGACTTCATGAGTATGTGCTCAAACTCAACATGAACATGAAAGGAGAGGCATGTCCCCAGAGGATAGATTTCTCTGTTCTGGTAGATCTGGGGAAAGGAATGGTGACAGATAATTGGTATTTTTTCTTTCCCACATCCCCTCAATTCCTTTCCCCTATTTGATGCCTTGGTCATAGGACCAGAGCTGCAACCACAGGGACCGTGAACAGGGATGATTCCTAAGCAAGAGACTGTAACGATATGGTTAACTTTTATTTTATATCAGAATTCCTAAGGGCCTCATGGGGCCAGATGTACTTTGAGCTCCACTGGAAAAATTCGGGCTAACAGTGAATGCTGCTGTATTTTCTGGTGGTAAAGATAACCCCCAATTTGTACCAGTGTGAATGGGAATGGACTGAGTGGGAGGCACTTGCTGGACTGGTATTGCTGAGAACAATCTAGACCACCGCAGTGGGAAAACCTAGTGTTCCTTCTAAAAATAGAAAAATTGGGGTATAAATGAAGAGAAGGAAAAATAGTAACCATGGCTAAAGGGGTGAAAAATGAGTTATGTAATGAGAAAAACCCAACATTACATTAACGTCTTCAAAAAGGCTCAGAGGAAAAGATAATGTGGTTTCTTAGCTCAATTCTGCCAGAAGTCTGAAAAGGTGAAGCCTTTTATTACTGAGACCACTCCTGCCTGTGAACCTGACAAGCTCAAACAGAAGCCTGCTTTCTCACTCTGGGAGAACGTTTCACATGATCCGATGATGGACTGGGTAATCACAGAATGGGATTCTGGTAATGAGACGATGCCTTTTGGTTTTTATGACTGTTTAGCTATAATGTTTTGCTATAATAATGCTAGAATGTGTTTGTGTTCGAAGACCAAGGGTTGAACTGTGATATTGTGACTTAAATATATATTTGGTCATTCAAATGACCAAAATATATTTACCATATATATTTGGTCTTCATTCACAATTCCTGACTCATAGCTGCTTGTAAGACCATGTTTAATAATTACATGATATTCATCATTTCTGTTGTTTCATATTTACTGATTGTTTTTTCGTGATCATAGATGATATTTCCCTACCTCATACATTTTTATTAAATGCTGGACAATGTAAATTTTATTGTTGAATGTCTGAATCTTGTTTTCTTTTGAGAGCGTTTAGTTTTGTTCTGGTCAGCAGTAAATGTCATTTAGCTTGATTTCTTTTTTTCAAATCTTATTTATAAATTTTACTAGTGCGAGTCTAGACTAGACTTCAGGGACACTTTAGTTATACTTAGTTATACTCCTGAAACATGACATGTGTCTTCAGTGAAAGCTGAGGCTTAATGTGTTCTATTATTTCTTTTTTTAAAAACATTTTTATTTTTATTTTTAGAGAGAAAGAAACACTGATGTGAGAGCTATTTCCTGCACGTCCCCTACCAAGGATCAAGCCCGTAACCCTAGCCTGTGCCCTGACCGGGAATTGAACTGGCAACCTTCTGGTGCATGGGATGATGCCCAACCAAGTGAGCCAACTGAGCCATACTGACCAGGGCATGTCTGATTCTATCATTTCTGATTCTTTCAAAGTTGACCATTTCCCAACCTTTGCAAGTTCCAGGAGCTTTTTAGCCTATAGCTTTTTGGTATTTGCTCCTTTTCTAAATCTTGAGTCTTACCTTGTAATATGCACCTTATTATTGAGCTCAAATCTATGGTACACATAAGTGGATCTCTAGACGTCTTCCTCTGTATAGCTTCCTGCTCTCTGATATGCTGTACTGAACATCCCAGCTGCCTCAGATTGAATTTTGATCCCTGTCTTCTAACCTCAGCAAAGGCACTTCTCCTTACTTCAATCTCTGATAAATGTCTCAGGACAGAAAGCTGGTGTGAGCAAAGGGTTCACTTGATTATTTTCCCTAATCTAATTAAAACAATATTAATAATATTCCTAATCAAAGAAAAAAAAATAACAGCAATAATAGTAATGTAAAGATGGGTTCATTTTTCTGCTCTCTCTGTTTAGATAGCTTTGTGAGCAAATAAAATTGCCTACTTGTTCACATCAGTTTTGATACCTTGCTGTCTACAGACCTAACTCACCAGCATGTAACTAGGCACTTCTGCTCCTTCCGTATGGCTCCTTCCAGGTTCCTCCAAAGTAGCATTTGTCACTGCATAATGGCAAAAGAAAAGCGTTTCCAAAATGAAAATTTGTAAGTAATAGTTCCTAAAATGATCTTCTATGAAAGAAATAATACCAGTTATTGTATTTCATTTTATGAATAATAGTGTATACAGGAAAATCACCACAGCCTCTGTGTATTTGTACCTGACAGTTTAAGCATTCACTCTCAGGCATAGTTTGTTAATCCAAATACATTTTTATAGACTTTTAATACAGAGTTATCTGGCAACCTTTTTAAAAAAACAACAACAAATATTGACTTGCTTTTCTCTCTCTCTCTCTCTTTTTTAAAAATTTTAGAACTAGGAAAGGGATATGTATTTACTGATGACAAACAATGTACCAGGCAATGTTCTGGTGACTATATATTTCATTTTAATCTTCACAACAACCCTATGAGACACACACACATACATATGTATATGTTATATGTATATATCTACTTTTTAAAATTGATTTTAGAGAGAAAAGAAGGGAGAGGGACATGTGCCTTGACCAGGAATTGAAGCGGTGAACTTTTGGTGTGTGGGATCCACGCTCAACCAACTGAGACACACCAGCCAGGGCCCTTATGAGTTATGTATTATTATTACCTTTTTTCATATGAGTAAAATTACGATAGATGTTTATGATTTGCCAATATCTAACAACTACCAGTAGCAGCACTGGAATTTCAAGCTTATTATTTAACACTGAACGTATTTCCTTTCCCTTGAACATGATTTTTTTTATTATTCCCTATTTCTGTTTTTTAACTGTACACTGCATGTTGTAATCATACATCCAATGTTTGCACAAGGGCAGAGGGCCATGGGTGTCAGCAGATATTAGCTGCTCTTCTCCGCTCTAAGTTCCTACTCGCATGTGTATTAGTGGGGATTATAAATAACATTTTCTAGAGGTGAAATAAAGGTAAGAAAACAGGCTTTGGCACCCACACATAACAGAAGAAAACCTCAAATAACACATTCAAAACAAAAAATGCACACATTTTGATATTTCTGTTCTCTAAACTGTTTTTCACACCATTTTCTCATAAAGCCCTTGGTCCAAAGCTTTTCTCTCCCCCTTATTCTCCTCTCAAGCCCCCCACTTCTTTCTTGCTGTCTTGTTACCTCCAACCCTGCTACTAGGATCTCTGTGCTCACTGTTTGCTAGGGTTTTCCAATTCCCCCTCCCTTTAGTAGTTACCTTTATTTCTCTTTAACTTGAGTACATGTCCTAAGAGGTTTATCACAGTAATATTCCAATTAATTCAAGTAAAATGATTAATTCAAGTGTCTATTAAGAGAATACACACTTTTCTATGTAATTTTATACTTTTCATTTCAAATTTCACTGTCAATACAAGTTAACATAAACAAGAACAAAGAAATATGAACTCTAATGTTTCCAAGGCATTATTACAAAAAGTTATTCAAAATATACCTGAAAATTTGTACTTCATAGGTGCTAATACAAGTAGCTAATAGCAATGAAACACTTACACTAGAGAAAGTAAGTTCTAAATAACCAGTTTGTAATACTTATGTGATATCATAAATTATCAATAATATTCATTATTAATAACATATATATACATGTACACTGAGTCATCTGCTATAATATAATTGAGTGTAAAATAGAGATGATTTGAAATTATTGATGTAAATTATGAAAGAATGGTAAAAAATTATTAATTTCCTAAAGGATTTTCTTAAAACTCTTGAGTGTTTTACATTCATATGCATAACAATGAAAAGATTTAAGGAAGGACACCAAAGTGCCAGGTAGCAGTTTTGGTAATCATCATAGTGTTTTACTTTATACTTGGTGATAATGAGAGTGGAGCGACACTGTATTTCACAGTAGTAAGTGTTTCTCGGTCATGCTGTAACATTTTCCTTCACAAGTGTGTGTGTGTGTGCCTCTGCATGTGTGTGTGTGTCTAATGCACTTAGGAGGGTATACATTTTTCTTTTAAAAATATATAAATTTGATTAAGAAAATATAAAAGCAAATTTCCCTAGCAATTTGACCTCGAGGATTTGAAAACTAAATTAATTATTTAAAAAAATATATAACATTTTCCTTGGGATAGGAAGTGATTGATGGAGCATTTTAGAATTAGTCCCTGAATCATGATAACTTTTTAAGTGAATGAAGGCATGGAGCACCCAAATAGTTGTATCCAAATAATTTCTCTTTGGGCCTTGGGAAGTCTCAAACTTACTTTAAGGAGAGTTTCATAATAATTTTTAAAAAACAGGCATTGGAATCTGGACAAGGACTTGGGAGACCTTTACATTTGTCATGGCAACATAGAAAAAAACACAGTTACAAGAGAAGCCCCTATAAACTGTGTTAAGAAGTTATTCAAGAAATTAAAATGGTTAGCATTGGGAATCATCAAATTTACTCTCTATATTTCAGAATTTCTGGGGCAATAAGCTTATTATAGCTCACGGGCCAACTGTAAAATGTTTTACGAGAATATTGCACTTGTAATGACTAGTAATGTTTTATCTAGAAATATTTTAAAACTAAAAAATAATTCAGCTATATTGCTCTAAAAATCAATACACAAAAATTAGGCAAGTTAGGTTGTATGGCATTATATACCATTTGATCTTAGGAGAAATAATAATATAAATATTCTCTTACTTAAAACTAAAAATGCCATTAACCAAGATTAATAATAAAAATAAAAGTATTAAATTATAATATACAGGAGACCTATGGGACCTCCAATATACAGATAGCTAATGCCAGTCTGCTTTAATAACTTTTTAATTGTGTGTTAATTATTTATTCATTAAGTTGTTTATTCTATTACTTCATCTAGAGTCTCTAGTGACTCTGGATGAAGGAATTCAAGCCCCCAGTTGCTTGGAAACAGCCAAGCAGACATTTCTATTGCATTACAATTAGTTGTGGTGGGAAAACATGTAAGGCATTTAGACGTCATGAGGGTACACTTACCTCCTGAATCAGAAATCCCAACTTTAAACATTAGTTTTTAAATAATTCAATTATGTTGACTCTATTTTTGGACTCAAAACTAAAATATATGAATTTACAATAACTGAATGTCATAGGAAGAGCGGGGTATATTTTTAATCAGGACGTTTTATGAATTGGGCCATAATTAAACAATAATACACACCTTTTATTCACAATTTCTGATTATGGACAATGCTATGGAATAACATAACATTGTCTATGTAGAGCATAGAAATATGCGGACATGGAAGAAGGAGACACTGACAGTGGGTATGAAGGTGGCTAGTAAGTAAAATTGTGTTTTATTTCAAACACAGCAAACAGAGAATCAACAGGTATGTTTTTGCACAAAGTTGATAACTTTTGTTTTTCACTTAGAAAAATAACTCTGGCATTCGAGTACAATATGGATGGAGTGTTGGTTTCCTGCGGAGAGCAGAGTGAGAGTAATTAAACACTGTAGATGAGGGAAAATAGTCAAAGGTCTGAAGCAAAGGAATTGCAGTGGGTTTGAATGGGAAGAACAGTTTTAAGAAACTGCTAAGATAGAATATGTGCTAACTGATTGGATGGCGTGAAAGGGGAGTAAATAGTTCAATGTGGTCCTAAAGTTTTTAGTTTGAGGTTACGGTGAAGCTTTTAACTAACAGAAGAGATCAAACAGAAGTGGAGCAAATTTGAATCATGCTGATGGTTCTTAGATTATTTGTGTCCTTACATATCCAGGGTGCAGATGTCACATTTTTCAAAAAATCTTTACTGTTGAGAGTATTACAGATGTCCCTCCTTTTTCCCCCATTGCTCTCTTCCTCCTGGTTCCCGCCCCACCCCAGGCCTTCACCATCCGATTGTATGTGTCCATGGGCAATGCATATATGCATGTAAATTCTTTGTTTAATCTCTTCCCGTTTCCCCCTCCCATTCCCTCTGAGGTTTGTCAGTCTCTTCTATGTTTCCATGCTCTTGTTTCTACTTTATTCATCAGTTTATTTTGATCATTAGATTCCACAGATAAGTTAGATTATGTGATACTTGTCTTTCTCTGACTGAACATAATACTCTGGCTTAATATAATACTCTCCAAGTCCCTCCATGCTGTCTCCAAGGATAATAAATCCTTTTTTTTTACAGCTGCATAGTAGTCCATTGCGTATATGTACCACAGCTTTTAATCATCAGAAAGATGCAAATTAAAACGATAATGAGGTATCACCTCCCACCTGCCAGAATGGCCATTAATAAATCAGCAACAACAAATGCTGTTGAGGATGTGGAGAGAAGGGAACCCTTGTACATTGCTGGTGGGATTGCAGACTGCTGCAGCCACTATGGAAAACAGTATGGAGTATACTCAAAACATGAAAAATCAACCTGCCTTTTGACCCAGTGATCCCACTTCTAGGAATATATTCTAAAAAATTCCAAAACACCTATCAGAAAGAATATATGCACCCCTATATTCACAGCAGTGCTTTTCACAATAGCTAAGATCTGGAAATAGCCCAAGTGCCCATCAGTAGATGAGTGGATAAAAAAGCTGTGTACATTTACACAATGGAATACTATGCAGCTATAAAAAAGAGGAATCAGATGTCACATTCTTTTTAATGGATCCTGCTACACTGGATCCCTGGTTGGGCAGAACTGGAATTATAATGAGACATTCACTAATTTTCACAGCAGGACAAGTCTATTGGGTCATATACAACCGAAAGAAAGGGTAGTGGCAGTATAAAAATTCTTGAGATTTCATTTTCTCACAAACTTGTGACATTACTTGACATCAAGTGTCATGGGGAAGTTAAAATTTCAGTATCTCAGTGTATATATAAGGAAGTAGAAAGTGGATTTCAAAGGAGTTGCTCAGTCATAAAGTAATATCAGGAACCATTCATGTAAGTCTATATATAATAAAGGTTCCAGAGATCAGGAGATCAAAAGAGGCAAAGAAAAAAAAGTACATATCTTTAAGGTGAATTCAAATTATATAATAAAGTTTGTCTGAGCTCTATCCTGTTTGGTGCTACGTTTGTCATGTTGCAGAGTTTATCATGCATTTTACAGTGTCTTTATGCCTGTCAATATCCACTGCTCTGATAATTAAGATAGCTAGAAAATGTGAGAGGATCTTTTTGAAAAGAATGGGTTTTTTAATCATCAGAGAATAGAATACAATTATTTCTAACATCCGAAACTTGAGAGAAAGTGTTACAAATTTACATCAATTAGATGAGATCAGTCTACATAACTGATGAATTGTTGAATGAAGTGACTTTTGAGAACATACTAAATGGAATAATACTTTTAAATAATTGCTGCTGAAACTTAATTGAATTTCAAAATAATTCTCATTAAAATATATTCAGCTTTTATTTTCAAATATTTTTTGTATTGTCAAGTATTTTATATTATCAGAGAGTGAAACTTGTATTATAAAAAGGGCTTTGTCAAAAAAGTGTTACCTTTACAGATTCAAGGCACGTATTTTAAAATTATGATTTACTTAGGTTATTATTTAGAATGTGTGTTTTTAAATTTGTTATATTCCCCCCTTTACCCATTGTGTCATAATTTAAAGCACACACACACACATAGGTATATAAACATAGTCCAAATTAAAATATATAAAATTTTGCCCTGGCCAGTTTGGCTCAGCAGTTAGAGTGTCAGCCCATGGACCAAAGAGTTGTCAGTTCAATTCTAGTCAGGGGCACATGCCTGGATTGCAGGTTCAATCCCTGGCCATGGTTGGGGTAGTGGGAGAGGCAACCAATCGATGTGCCTCTCTCACATCGATGGTTCTCTCTCTCTCTCTCCCTCCCTCCCTCCCTCTCTATCTGAAAAGCAATGGAAAAATATCCTCAGGTGAGGATTATCTTATATACATGTGTGTATATATATATATATTATACACACATATATATAATTTTATTAAAAATTTTTTTTTCTTTATTGATATTAGAGAGAGAGAAAGGGAGAGGGAGAGATGGAAACATCGATGAGAGAGAACATCGACTGGCTGCCTCCTGCATGCCCCCCACTGGGAATCAAGCCCACAACCTGGGCATGTGCTTTGACTGGGAATCGAACTGGTGACCTCTTGGTACATGGGTCGATGCTCAACCACTGAGCCACACTGGCCAGGCAATATATATAAAATTTTAAGGAGCCAGCTAATATCAACCCAGGAAGATCCCCAAATCTATGAACTGAAGCTTCATGAACATTATTTGACATAAGATAATTAATATTTCAATGCAAGATAAGTTATTTGAAAAAATAGCTGTTTTGGCATTAAGAAAAGTATAATGTATTTACCTACAGTGTCTTTGTGTGTGTGTGTTTTCAAACCCATTTATAGTCTAATCTCTTGGATATTAATGATTACTTCTTCCTTTAAGCTAAAGAAGAAAAATAAAAATAAAATTCCAATTAGAATGCTAAGAAACATTCACATTGAAGAACTCTAGGAAAAGAGTATGTTCTCAATAAATACTTGATTATGAATTTGATATTTCTTGCAAACATCATAAGGATCTAAGATTCCTGGGAAAATTGACTCTGTAGCTTTTTATTTATGTGTTCTATTTGGCCAACATGAAAAGAAACTAACACCTACAAGAAAATGTATGTTTAAGTTTTGATCACAGATAGTGAGATTTTTGTAATAATGTCTAATCATCTTTTATTAGAAGTTTTATAATTTTATTATTTGTCATATCATTTTAAACTAACTTTGATCTAGATGGTTTTCTAGATCTTCATACACACATAAAATACCATGGATAAATGGCTGGAAATACATTCTCTTTCCCCTAAGTCATTTATATATTCATTTTAAATGTTTTTTTTTTTTTAAATCAATATACGTATTGAGTAAATATAATATAAATAATATATATTTAATAATATATACATTATAAGTAAAGATGATATATTCTAATGAGAACCTTTCATTTATCTTTGTGATTGCACTATCAATTGTTACTACTATTATTACAATTGCTATAACTAATATTAGCTAATATGTATTGTGTACTTGGCTCAGATATTAAGCATTTTATGTGCATTATGTCTTTGATATGCATGCTAAGTCTATGAATCAGTTATATGACAATACCATAGTTACCTTCTCATTTTGAGAGAAGAAACTAAGACTCAGAGAGTCTCTTCATGTGTTCCAGGATACTCAGTAAGAGTATAGATTAAATTCTTATCAGTGTGGTACAATATTCATTTTAATCATTACATTGTGCTGCTTTCCCCAACTACAGAAATATAATTTTCTGAAAACAGGCAGATTAAGAAATAATAATTTTTAGTACATTTTATCAGAAAAATTAGTAGATAGAGTTTATAAGACAACATTTTTTTCTACCACCCAGGCCCCTTCCTCTGGTAACCACCATACTCTTGTCTGTAAGAGAATATTATTTATTGATAATTGCAAATAATATCTGTTTCTTCATTCATTTTAGGTCTTAGTGTATTTACATTCATAATCAGATCCAATGTTAATATTGTTAATTAAGTAATTAAATGTATATTTATTGTATTTTTTTTTTTGTTTGACAGCATTTATTGAACTCCTAATATAATCCAGAAATTGTTCTAAGTACTGATATGAACACTACCGGCTTCTTATTTTCAATATTTTCAAATATTTTAAATATTTTTTTGCTGTAAATTTTACCATGGCTCTTAAATCACCCTGTTGCTAACAAAGTATTGTTTTAGTTGTTGTGATACATGAAACAGATGTGGAAAAATCAACGAGGTCCTAAAAGTAAACAGTGCTTCCCAATTTAGTTAGCATCACTGTATGAAAGCTGTCCCTGTAGCCCAAGATTAAAAGATCATGAAACAAGTCGGTCTTAAATATACTTGTTTCTTCAGGCACAAAGAAAATAAATGGAAAGGACTGAGAAATCATGGATACTGTTAGGCAGGATAGATAGCTGCTAGGGCAGGAGGAGGGGAGGAAGGGGGTGGAGGAAGGGGAATTTACCTCACCCATTGAACAAAGAAGTCAGAAGTCTTGGGACTTGCCAAGATAAAATCACCAGATGTTCTCATAAATTCTGGGAAAAGCCACTACAATATATAACGGGGACTCTGAAATCTAGTCCATCTGGCAGAGGAACCTTGAAACCTAAAGCGGGGGAAAAGTATAAAACCCTTGAAGCCCTACCAGGCAGAGCACTTAGACTGGCTGAGTTGTCCGTTTGTGCTTTATGCCAAGTGTATCCTTAATAAATTTGCTTGCTTTGCTTCAACATTGCTTTCTGTCACTCCTCTGAATTCTTTCACATGAGCATGACAAGAGCTGAGGAGGAGAGAGCCCACTCGACTGGGGTGGCTCTCCCATAACAGTTACTTTCTATATGTCACTGCTTCTTAACTTAGTTTATTATTGTCTGATAGTCTAAAATAAAATAATTATATTTACTATTATTTTAAACTTAATTTTAATAGAAATATCCCCTAGTGTATTATATGTATTTGGAGAGGTAAACCAGTATTTTTAAAATAGTCAATAATATTGTGATAAGTTTACATGATGACTGATGACTACTAAAATTAGTGGGGTAATCACATTGTAAGGTATAAAAATATTTAATCATTATATTGTACAACTGAAATTAAGATAACCAATATAAAGTTATATACCAACTATAGTTAAAAAAAATACATTAAAAATAAATAATTAGTGGTACATATACACAATGGAGTACTATGCAGCTGTAAGAAAGAAAGATCTCCTATCCTTTGAGACGACATGGAGGGACCTCGAGAGTATTATCCTAAGCGAAACAAACCAAGCAGAGAAAGAAAAATATCACATGATCTCACTCATTTGTGGAATATAATAAACATAACAGTATGGGGAACAGGGTAGACCCAGAGATGTGAAAGTAGGGTACAGACTGACAACCCCCAGAAGAGGGTGTGGGGGGGGGAGGGAAGAGATAAACCACAGAACTTATACGCATGTATGCATAACTGATGGACATGGACAACAAAGCTGGGGAAGGGGTAGAGGGATGGGGAGAAGCGTGTCAATGGGGAAAAAAGGAGAAACATCTGTAACAAAAATAAATTAATAAAAAAAAAAAATTTTGCAGTTACCCATTGATAATCACAGCTTGAATACCAACAATAAGGCTGTGTCAGAATACCAGGGAAAAATCGTCGGGAAAAAGCAACGGAAAAGCAGCCCGCGAGGACCATACAACCAGGGACACTGACTCGATCCTGGTAGGATTGCGGAGGCGCGAGAGGGGGTCTGGGAGCCCACGGACAACAGCGGCCTTAGCCGTGAGCAGCGCTCCGCCCTTGGGGTTAAAGCCCGAGCCGGCTCCACAGCACAGAGCCGGGACAGAGCGCTAACACCCGAGCCGGCTCCACCGCGCAGAGCCGGGACAGAGCGCTAAAGCCCGAGCCGGCTCCACAGCGAAGAGCCGGGATAGAGCGCTAAAACAGCCACAGCCACTCACCTCAGACTCCGGCAGAGGGAGGGCGGACTGGACTGGAACTGTGTGGGGACACTCGGGATTTGGAGGGCGCTCAGAGCTTTTGCTGAGTTTCGGCCACGCAGGACTGTGGCCTGGTCGACTTACTCCATCCCAGGGCTCTGGGGAGAGGCGGCAGCCCCTCCCTCGGAGATTCAGCAGCCCCTCCCTCGGAGATTCAGCCACACCCAGTTGGGCCATTGAAATGCAAATCAAGGCTCATTAACTACCAGCATCTGCCCCACCCTCGGGAAATCCTCTCACTCTGAACACCTGAGGGAGGTTTTCATTCAACCGAGAACCCAAGGCTCTTTAAGTAACCAGGACTAATAGCCTCTAGCCAAAAAGCTAGAGGATAACTGAACCTTTTCTGGGCTTGCAACTCTACCCAGGAAAGTAAGACTTGACAGTGGTGTATAACGTGGGTCCTCTCACGCTCATCCAAACCCAGTACAGGGAGCCACAAACAGCTGAACACCAACATCCACAGGGAAAATTTGGCAGGCTCCAAAAACCACTGAGATAGCCAAAATGGTAAAACAACGAAACAGATGCCAAACGAAAGAACAAGAGACCTCCAATGAAGATGAGATAAATGAAATGGAGTTAAGCAAGTTAACAGAACTAGAATTCAGAGCCATGATCTTGAGGAAGCTCAACAGCATGTGTAAGGACATCAACACCATGAGCAAAGACATAGAAATATTGAAAATAAATCAATTGGAAATGAAAAATGACATGGCAGAAATGAAGAACACATTGGAAGGACTAAAAAGCAGAGTAGAAGAAGCTGAGGACCGGATCAGTGAATTAGAAGACAGGGTAGAAAAAATCAACCAATCAGAAAACCGAAAGGAAAAAACAATGAAAAAACAGGAAGACAGCTTAAGAGAACTGTGGGACAACTGGAAACGTAATAATATTTGCATCATAGGAGTCGCCGAAGAAGAAGAAAATGAGAAAGGGTTAGAGAATATATTTGAAGAAATAGTGACAGAAAATTTCCCTAATTTGGTGAAGGAAGAAGGCTTTCAAGTTCAAGAAGCACACAGAGTCCCAAGTAAGAAGAATCCAAACAGGCCCACACCAAGACACATAGTAATAAAAATGCCAAAAATTAAAGACAAAGAGAGAATACTCAAGGCAGCAAGAGCTAAGCAACAGGTTACCTACAAAGGAACCCCCATAAGGTTATCAGCTGACTTCTCAATAGAAACACTAGAGGCCAGAAGGGAATGGCATGAAATAATCAAGGTCATGAAAAACAAGGATCTGAACCCAAGACTACTCTACCCAGCAAGGCTATCATTCAAAATAGAAGGTCAAATAAAGAGCTTCCCAGACAAAAAAAGGCTAAGGGAATACATTAGCACCAAACCAGCACTGCAAGAAATGTTAAAAGGACTGCTGTAATTAGTAGAAGAAATAGAAAGGAAAATAGAAACACACTAAACAAAAATGGCAATAAGTAAGTACATATCGGTAATCACCTTAAATGTAAATGGACTGAACGCCCCGATCAAAAGACACAGAGTAGCGGATTGGATAAGAAAGCATGACCCATATATATGTTGTTTACAAGAGACCCACCTCACAACAAAAGACTCACATAGGCTGAAAGTGAAGGGATGGAAAAAAATCTTCCAAGCAAACAGAAAGGGAAAAAAAGCTGGGGTAGCAATACTCATATCTGATAAAATAGATTTTAAAATGAAGGCCATAACTAGAGACAAAGAAGGCCACTACATAATATTGAAAGGATCTATCCAACAGGAAGATATAACCTTGGTAAACATATATGCACCCAATACAGGAGCACCAAAATACATTAAAAATCTTCTGGAAGACTTCAAAGAAGAAATCGACAGCAATACAATCATAGCAGGGGACTTCAACACCCCGCTGACATCACTGGATAGATCCTCTAGACAAAAAATTAACAAGGAAACAGAGACTCTAAATGAAGCACTAGACCAAATGGATTTAATAGATATTTACAGAGAATTACACCCCAAAACTACAGAATTCACATTCTTCTCAAGTGCACATGGGACATTCTCAAAGATAGACCACATGTTAGGACACAAACGAAGTCTCTACAAATTCAAGAAGATTGAAATCATATCAAGCATCTTCTCAGATCACAATGGCATGAAACTAGAAATCAATTGCAACAAGAATATGCAAAGACATTTGAATACATGGAGGCTAAATAGCATGTTATTAAAAAATGAATGGGTTACCAAGGAGATCAAGGAAGAAATTAAAAACTTTCTGGAAACGAATGAAAATGAACACACAACAACACAAAATCTGTGGGATGCAGCGAAAGCAGTTCTGAGAGGGAAGTTCATAGCACTACAGGCCTACCTCAAGAAACAAGAAAAATTTCTAATAGACTATCTAACCTCACAACTTAAAGAACTAGAAAGCAAACAAAAGGAAAACCCCAGAGCAAGTAGAAGGAAGGAAATAGTAAAGATCAGAGCAGAAATAAACGACATGGAGACCAAAAAAACAATTCAAAGGATCAATGAAACAAAGAGCTGGTTTTTTGAAAAGATAAACAAGATTGATGGACCCTTAGCTAGACTCACCAAGAAACAAAGAGAGAGAACCCAAATACACAAAATCAGAAACGAAAGAGGAGAAGTAACAACTGACACCACAGAAATACAAAGGATCGTTAACGAATACTATGAACATTTATATGGCAACAAATTCGACAATCTAAGCGAAATGGACAAATTTCTAGAAACATATAGTCTCCCAAAACTGGACCAGGAAGAGATAGAAAACTTGAACAGACCAATAACAACCAAGGAAATTGAAGATGTAATCAAGACTCTCCCAGCAAACAAAAGTCCAGGCCCAGACGGCTTCACAGGGGAGTTTTACCGAACATTCAAAGAAGAACTAACACCCATTCTTCTCAAACTGTTTCTAAAAATTCAAGAAGAAGGAAGACTTCCAAACTCATTTTATGAGGCCAGCATAATTCTAATTGCAAAACCAGAAAAAGACACTACAAAGAAAGAAAACTACAGGCCAATATCCCTGATGAACATAGATGCCAAAATCCTGAACAAAATACTAGCAAATCGGATCCAGCAATACATCAAAAAAATTATTCACCATGACCAAGTGGGATTCATCCCAGGGATGCAAGGCTGGTTCAATATTCGCAAATCAATAAATGTGATACACCACATAAACAAAATGAAAGATAAAAACCACATGATCATATCAATAGACGCTGAAAAAGCATTCGACAAAATTCAACACCCATTTCTGATAAAAACGCTCAGCAATTTGGGAATAGAGGGATCATATCTCAACATTATAAAGGCCATATATGAAAGACCTACAGCCAACATCATAATCAATGGGCAAAAACTAAAAACATTTCCCTTAAGAACAGGAACAAGACAGGGATGCCCACTTTCGCCACTCTTATTTAACATAGTACTGAAAGTCTTAGCCACAGCAATCAGAAGTGAAGAAAAAGTAAAAGGGATCCAAATTGGAAAGGAGGAAGTGAAACTGTCATTATTCGCAGATGACATGATATTATACATAGAAAACCCTAAAGACTCCATCAAAAATCTACTAGAACTAATAAATGAATTTGGCAAAGTAGCAGGATACAAAATAAACGTCAAGAAATCGACGGCATTCTTATACACCAATGATGAACTCACAGAAAGAGAAACTAAAAAAACAATCCCATTTACCGTCGCAGCAAAAAAATTAAGATACCTAGGAATAAATTTAACCAAAGAAGTAAAGGATCTATTTGCAGAAAACTACAGGACATTGAAAAAAGAAATAGAGGAAGATATAAAAAAGTGGAAGCACATACCTTGTTCATGGATTGGAAGAATTAACATCATTAAAATGTCCATATTACCCAAAGCAATCTATAGATTCAATGCAATCCCAATCAAAATACCAGCGACATATTTCACAGAACTAGAACAAATACTCCAAAAGTTCATATGGAACCAAAACAGACCCCGAATAGCCACAGCAATCTTGAAAAAGAAGGACAAAGTAGGTGAGATCACAATACCAGATATCAGATTATACTACAGAGCTACTATAATCAAAACAGCCTGGTATTGGCACAAGAACAGGCATATAGACCAGTGGAACAGAACAGAGAATCCAGAAATTGACCCAAGACATTATGCTCAACTAATATTTGACAAAGGTGGCAAGAGCATACAATGGAGCAAAGACAGCCTCTTTAATAAATGGTGTTGGGAAAATTGGACAGCTACATGCAAAAAAATGAAACTAGACCATCAACTTACACCATACACCAGAATAAACTCAAAATGGGTAAAAAACTTAAATGTGACTCGTGAATCCATAAAAATCCTAGAAGAAAATGTAGGCAACAAAATTTCGGACATCATATGCAGCAGAATCTTCACTGATACATCACCTAAGGCAACAGAAATAAAGGAAAAAATGAACACATGGGACTACATCAAACTCAAAAGCTTCTGCACAGCAAAAGAAACAACCATCAAAACGGAAAGAGAACCCACTGTATGGGAGACCATAATTGCCAATGATACATCAGATAAGGGGTTAATCTCCAAAATATATAGAGTGCTCATACAACTCAACAAAAGGAAGACAAAGAACCCAATTAAAAAATGGGCAGAGGAACTAAATCGACACCTCTCCAAACAGGACATACAAATGGCTAAGAGACATATGAAGAAATGCTCAACATCACTAATCATCAGAGAGATGCAAATTAAAACAACAATGAGGTATCACCTCACACCTGTCAGAATGGCCGCCATCAACAAATCGTCAAACAACAAGTGTTGGCGAGGGTGTGGAGAAAAGGGGACTCTAGTCCACTGCTGGTGGGAATGCAGACTGGTGCAGCCACTGTGGAAAACACTATGGTGTTACCTCAAAAAATTAAAAATTGAATTGCCATTTGACCCAGTGATCCCACTTCTAGGAATATACCCTAAGAAACCTGAAACACCAATCAGAAAGAATATATGTACTCCCATGTTCATAGCAGCACTATTTACAATAGCTAAGATCTGAAAACAGCCCAAGTGCCCATCAGTGGATGAATGGATAAAAAAGCTGTGGTACATATACACAATGGAGTACTATGCAGCTGTAAGAAAGAAAGATCTCTTATCCTTTGAGACGACATGGAGGGACCTCGAGAGTATTATCCTAAGCGAAACAAACCAAGCAGAGAAAGAAAAATATCACATGATCTCACTCATTTGTGGAATATAATAAACATAACAGTATGGGGAACAGGGTAGACCCAGAGATGTGAAAGTAGGGTACAGACTGACAACCCCCAGAAGAGGGTGTGGGGGGAGGGAAGAGATAAACCACAGAACTTATACGCATGTATGCATAACTGATGGACATGGACAACAAAGCTGGGGAAGGGGTAGAGGGATGGGGAGAAGCGTGTCAATGGGGAAAAAAGGAGAAACATTTGTAACAAAAATAAATTAATAAAAAAATAAAAAAAATAAAAAAAATAAAAAAAAAGAATACCAGGGAAATAAAAATATTTGCTCAGCTCACTGCAGAAAGCAAGAAAATAGTCCTCTGCAGTTAGGGCATGTCAATCCCTTTACTGGGGGCCTAATTCTGGATCCAGTGGTTTGCCTGTTTTCCTTTTCTTACTATCCCTGCTTTCTACTTGGGAAAGTCCTGCTCTGTGGTAACATATGCCATGTTTTGTTGCCTTTTATTGATTATTCTTGGGTTGTGAAGAAGTTCTAACTTAATTTTAAGTCTCCTCTTTACCCATAAAAGCATAGTTGTAACACCATACTTAAAAGTTCTGATAAACACTCTAGTAAATTACTCTTGTATAATTCCTGTTATCTTAACTATCACATTTTCTTTTCCTCAGCATTTCCAGGAAGGGCTGAAAATGCAATGAGCTATTTTTATAAAAATCATATTCAGACTCTAAGTAACAGAAAATTCTGTATAATAAATCTAAGCTAAAGTCAACTGTATATCTGGACATTGAAAATCTTATGTGACTTCATCCTGCAAAATCCATTTATGTAATCCATTGGCAATTCATATCCATAGTGGAGCAGAAATCACCTCAATGAGAACTCTTCTTTTCAGTCTTTCAGCTTTCCTAGGGCTCAATGGACACAGACAATAGTGTGATGAAGGCAGGGGGCAGCAGGAGCGGAGAGGAGGGGTTAAATGGGGGGGGGGAAGGGGGACATCTGTAATACTTTCAACAATAAAGATACATTTTTAAAAAATAAATAAATAAATAAATAAATAAATAAATAAATAAATAATTACTGTTGCATTCTATTTAATGCTTTACATGCTAACCATATAGCAGATTAAATTTTCAGAATTCTATCTCATGAATACTATTTAAGTTTTATCCTGGGACATTACAGTTAATATGACAACACATTTGTATTAATAGAAGTTAAATAAATCAGTCTATTCAGATTTATTACCTTTCTCACAGTAGAGTAAACAAAAAGTATTCACTACAAAGGACCGATATCAATTCTTTCTTAATATTTTAAATTTTTAAAAATGACTTTAGTGTTTAACAGAATCCAGAGTTTCTCTAGGTTTCTGAGCCAATGTTTGGGTTCCAAACTTACATTTTAAAAAATGTTTTTATTGATTTTTTAGAGAGAGGAAGGGAGAGAGAGATAGAAACATCGATGTGAGAAAGATATATCCATAAGCTGCCTCCTGCACGCCCCCCGCCCCCCCACCCCCCGGGGATTGAGCCTGCAACCCAGGTATGTGTCCTAATCGGAATCGAACCAGGACCTCTCAGTCCATGGGATGATGTTCAATCCACTGAGCCACACTGACGGGGCTAAACTCTTACATTTTTATTTCATTGGTCTAAACCTGAAATCTGCATATTTAGTAAACTTTATTTAGTCAGTTATGTTCCACATGTTCTTTGGATCAAACTTGATCATTGTTTCCTTCCTACACACATATTTTTATAAAAAATCATTGGTCCAGACACAGGGGAAGAGATGGGTTTGCTTTTAAATAATTGTTTATAAATAGTTGCTTTTTAAGAGAGTCATAATAGAATATGTTGTGGAAAATCTCAATTCCTCATCCTTCTTAACATCCAACTAAATTTATAAAGAACTATCCTAACCTTGTCAAAAATTATTTGCTCACAGATTACAAATCAATTATTGACATTGAACTTAACCCAGGTTAACTTTACAGAAAGCATCTATGTTACTCTTTTAAAGCTTTATCACCTGAGAAAATAATGTGTGCTTGAAATAAATGTTGACCTATGTTCCACATTATGCATATTGAAAGGAACTAGGTACAGATGAAAGGAAAACTTTGGGATGATTTGTCTGTGGTGAAACAAAATATTATTCAAATATTTACCCTCCAAAAAAAGCCCTTAAGTCTATTAGGGAAAAATATGTTCTAGTTATGTTCACATTTATAAAATCTAGTAACATGACAGTCATAACTGATCATTTATCTTGATTCACATTTATATATGTCAATGTGGAAGTTCAAATTCAAAGCATTCACTATAAATTCATTAAAAAGTCATTCTCATGAAGCCCTGTAGCATATGCTTTGTTTATATTGACAAAGCTCCCAACTGAATCTATAGATATACTAAATGATCCATATGACTAACATCAATCCCAGACTCTTACAGAAACTAAATTATACTTTTAAAAGGTACTCATATACAAAGGGTTATATTTATAAATAAACATATAAATGTTGATTTGAAAACCAATATATGAATCCTCAAATAGACAGAAATAGAAATAATAAATATAAATTAAGTATGATTATTTAATTTACCAAAAATTTAGAGTGGGATTATGTAAAATAATACATTGTCCTAACACAGTAGTTCTCAAAGTTAGCTTGGATCCAAATCAACTGTAGGGCTTGTTAAAACACAGATCTTAGGTTCCATCTTCAGAGTTTCTGATTCCTTAGTTCTTGTGTGGGGGCGAAGAACTTGCATTTTAAAAAAGCTCCCAGATAATGCTGATGCTGTTAGTTCAGTAACTTCATTTTGAGAACCGTTGCTTTAAAAGATGCAAACTGTGATTCCATTGTCAAAACTTGCTCTATGTACTTTACACAGAATATTAGCAATGGAAGGAAATTTACAGATAACCTAGCATGGTATTCAAGACTCTATTCTCTAGAGATAAGAAAAACAAAGCACAAAGATATTAAGTGACTCTTTGAATAAAAATGAATTGAAGAGATATGAAAAGATTCAGGGCTTTCTGTGTTTGAGAAGGGGCAAGATTTGGTACTAGAGATGCGAGAGATTTTGTGATGGAAAAAAAAAAAAGATTCTGTGGACTTAAGGCTACCACAGCATATAAGAAAGTGCATTCTAAATTAACAACAAAAAGAAATACCATGTGAAGAAGATTTCAGTTCCAGTTTCTACATGTTAAGAGACTGGAAGTAGTCACTTCCATCCTTTTAAAAAGATAAAAGCTGAACAAACTGAAAATTAATGACCAGTCTTGATCCATTAGAGAACTGAGGTCACAGTGCAAAGCACAACTCAGCAACCTGGGGAGACAGGCAAATACATGAAATCACAGCCGAGATCCGCTGACTTAGAACAAAGCCACAGGAGTCATGTACTGATAGGAGCACGACAGTGATGAGGATTATGGACTAGCATGAGAGTAACAAACTTCGGGGGGCCCGAGTTTTAGGAGACCTCTACACTGTCATGGGTTTACTTCCAGGAACCCCCCCAGGTACTCAACGTAAAGAGCCAAAAAAAAATCAGAGGTGGAAGTATGAAAACAGTCAACATCATGAAATACACTAGGTATGTTTTCCATAACAAAAGCCTATTCTCCATTGCAAAAGATTTTATAAAAGTTTTATCTCACATAGACTAAAGGGCAATTACTGTGCTTAGCATAATGACAATACCAGTTCTTGGGGAAGATATGGAGCAAGAGAACCTCTCTGTGGCAGTGGGCAAGCAAACCAGCCCAGCCGCGTTGGAAACAGTTTGGTGATATCTTACAAAAGTAAAAAAAAAAAATCTTACCAAACACCCTGGTAATCATGTTCCTTTGTATTCACTAAATCATTTGAAAACTTATGTCTACACAAAACCTGCACAAGAATGTTTGTAGAAGTTTTATTCTTAAATACCAATAATTAAAAGCAACCAGGATAGCCTTCGATGAGAGAATGAAGAAACAATGTGCGTACAGCCATCAACAGCAAGTTATTCAGCGATGTAAAACATGAGCGACCAAGCCATGGACAGACATCGAAGTATGTAAATGCATATTTTAAAGTTTACAAGCCAATCTAAAATGTCTACATATTATGTGATTCCAATTATATGGCATCTCAAAAAGGCAAAATTATAGAGACAATAAAATTTGTGGTTGTTGGAGGCTCTGGAGAAGGTGGGTAGGATGAATAGAACCACAGAGGATTCTTACATGGTGAAGCTCTTCTGTGTCCGGTATGGTAGATACATGACAATACACATTTGTCAAAACCCACAGAACTTTACAGGATGTGCCTTAAGGTATGCAGATTCTTTAAAAATATGTTTTTATTGATTTCAGAGAGAGGAAGGGAGAGAGAGAGATAGAAACATCGATGGGAGAGAAACGTTGATTGGCTGTCTCCTGGGGATCAATCCCACAACCTATGAGCCCTGACTGGAAATTGAACTGGCAACTGTTTCCAGTGAGACAATGAGACCTTCGTTTTTGTCTTCTTGAAGGAAATATTTCAATCAAGAGACAAAATGTAGAAAAGCAAACAGGAATTTATTGCCTGCAGCAAAAACACACTCAGGACAGTGAAACAAGGAAGGGCCTAGAAGAAGCAACAGGAGAGCCCAGCTGGGCTGCTTTGGCTCACTGGGAGTCAGAGAAAAGGGGCCTTGGAGACAGGTTTAGCAGGTTATCCCAGGATGAGCTGCCGCTGCCCACTGTTCCCCTGGTTACTGTTCCCCTGGTTGCAAGTCTCCTGGGGTCCCTTGGAGTTGAGATATGTGCCCATGTGGGAAGGAGAGCGGGAAGGCAATGGCATCGGCATGATCCCTGGAGGGAGAGTGTGCTGGGACTTTCATTTTCAGGGGATTAAAGGCTGGGTGTGTAGGGGAGGTGTTAGGGAAGGATCAATAGAATATTCATCAGCTTTATGCTGATGTACCAAAGGAGATGTATTCTCTTAATTTGTCTGTCCTTGGGTGTGGTTGGCAAATGGCACTAATTGGATTCCTGTTATCTGTGTCCTTGAGTAGTGTGATTTAAGTTGTTTACCCTTTGGTTAGGGAGGGGAAGTACAGACCATTTACTCTTAAGTGTCCTTGGTTTAGGGAAGTTAGGATTTACTTGGTGGCTGCAAACTGCTGTTTAACTGTCTTAGTTTCCCTATTCTGCTTGTACTGGAATTTTCCTAGGTTCTTACTATCCTACAGAACAACCTCCTGGTATATGGGACAATGCTCAGCCAACTAAGCCACACCAGCCAGATAAGTATGCAAATTTTTTAAAAAATCATTTAAGAGGTGAGAGATCACAGGATGAAATGCAAATGTGACAAAGTAATTTAACTGTATTAGAAATGTGTGAAACAATCTCACCAAAGAGATTGGGGGGAAAGTAGCCCTAAAGGAATTCTGGAAATGGGTGGAATTTGTAGGACTAAGGGCAAAGGAGCTGCAGGTAAGCATTATACTGTGGTTTGAAAAGGCTGTTTTTTGGGGTATGTAGGTTACCAGTTCTGACACTGCTATATTTATAGACTGTAAACAAACAACTAAGTAAAGGGATGGCAGATGGTAGGAGCCAGGTTTCTCTCAGTTTGATTGAGAGTTTGTAGATAAGCAAGAGAGGAGGCTGGGATGGATTAGAGTTGAAGACAGTGTGATTTCACAGTTAGCTTAATATAACTATAGAAATTTACATATAAAATATTTATAGACACATGTACAGTAAGTTCTCACACAGTGTTGGTAGGTTCTGTGACTTTATGTGAAAAGATGTATCACAAAACTGTGGTAGGCAGTTAGACAGACATGAGCAGAGCAAGGACGATGGGCCAGGTACAAAAGGTCACCAGGGCAGAAATCCCTGGGTGCCTAGCAAAAGACACTTGTAGGGTGCGACCACATCACCTGGTCCTCAGGGTGATGTTTCTTTCCCTAGCATATTGCAGGTCATTTGGTTTGGAACTCTGACTTTTCTTCCTTAGAGATAACATTTAGGCCTCAGTTGTGTTTCAGCTCCAGACTCAGAAAAGCAGCAAAGCTGGACAAGTGACCCCATGGCTGACCTCAGGACCAGGTGCATTGGATAATGACCCCATTGGCAATGACCAATCAATCAGTGGAGACCTAGACACTGAATAGACACATACGGAGAGCTGCTGAATATTCTATTGAGCTCTTCCCCGGGGACATCCCCTAAAATCTCCCTTCTTAATGCCCTTAGGATGGAAGACCCAGTGCACATGCTTCCTACCAGAAGCACGCCTGCAGCTTTCCCTTTTCCTTCCGCCACCTCCCGTCCCGCAGACACAATACCATCACCTTCCGCACTCCCAAGCACCAAGGGCCCTTCCTTTACCACAACTTGTTTCCTAAGCCATTTATTCTTCCACCTCTGTGATTTCCCTCAAAAAATGTTCTCTTATAGTTTGAGTCTTGGCTCTAAATTCTTTCTTAGAACTCAAGTACTGAGGTTGCTGAACCCAGGTCCTGTCTGACCCACGGTGGTCTAACTGTGCTGTTCCTGCCGCCTACAACAAAACCAATTTACCATAGGCTAATTGATGTAACAAGAGTTTAAGTTTCTGACATCTCATCACCATTATAATGAAATTGATGTTGTTATAATTAGCTAATTATTAATAATAGGCAAGGAGCAAAGGGAAGGCCAGACATTATAGGCATGTTCCCTGCAAAATTTGTGAGAAGAAGACTAGACAAAGGGAATATAAATGTATGCCATTAAAGTGAGTTGACATAGGAAATGTGCTTGCCTGTCAGTCACACCCAGGAACAAAGGTCATTGGCTAGAATGGCAGTGGCCACTGCAGGCCCACAGAGATTTGGGAAACTTAATTGTCTAAACAAAGAGCTCTTGGGCTCTTATGCTTTTGGCTCCTCTTGGTACACTTGGCTCATGGCTCATGCTTGGCTTCCTGACATTCTTTTGTGCGACCCACGGCCATGCAGATGCCCCCACACAACGGACTAATAGACCACAACTTGCCTGATGCTATACTCAACCTGGCTTCAACATGGAAAGGATACTCTGGACAGTGGCTTTGCTTCTAGCTTTCCTGAAACCCCAGCTACACTTCTATGACTGGACCAAGGGAAATGGGACTTTGGAAACCCAGGGATATAATTTTATGTACATAAAAAACACTCCATCTCCCATGTGAGTCTCAGAAAATTATTTTTCTTGGGATATTGTAAGAACTCCACCCCAGTGGCAACCAGTGGGGAA
This sequence comes from Tadarida brasiliensis, assembly GCA_030848825.1. Taxonomy (NCBI): domain Eukaryota; kingdom Metazoa; phylum Chordata; class Mammalia; order Chiroptera; family Molossidae; genus Tadarida; species Tadarida brasiliensis. The sequence continues at coordinate 85,769,657 of CM061260.1, read as the reverse complement.
GAGGACCCTCCACTTCAGCCGTTATCAAAATGACATTGAACAAAGCAATGTTATTCAAGGACCTTCTGCATATATATCCAGATTAATAATATGCATGCGCATATTTCCTTGCTCTGTCAGCTAAGAGAGCCTGGAAATAACAACACTCCAGTAGCAAGCAGTGTGCACACCAAGGCACTATCTTGGTTTCCAATAAAAGGAACCATGGCTTCATAGAGAACTGCCTGATCCTAGAACTGGGGCAGGAACAACTAAAAATGAACCTGAAGCATCTTGCTTTGCCCGAAATTAAAGAAATGCCCAATAAGAACGAAATACCTATACTTGTGGAGTTATGTCAAAGGGAAACAAAAGCCAGTTGGAGCTCCCAATGGCCAAAACTAGCAATAAAGTAATATTGGATTATATACTGATATAAATAAATAATTTTATGAATTAGTACCTGGATGAAAGAAGACAAATCTCTCTTGTAGAATAATTCCATCGAATTTATGTAGATATTTCACACTCAATAAGGGGAGGACACATCGCCACTGTAAGTGTGAGCTACGTGTGGTGACTTTCTTCTATAGAATGGAGTATAAAAACATGGGGGGTGTGATGGATAATTCTGCAATGAAGAAACCTGACAAACACTATCTCAACCACGTGATCAAGGTCAATATCAACAGTGATAAATCATGTTGATAGTATGTACTCTTGATATGATGGGATAAAAATGACACCTTACAGCTGTGGTCTTCCTCTCAGTAAATCATAACTCCAGTCTGATCATGAGGAAAACATCAGACACATTCCAATCGAAGGCATCCTGCAAATCCTACAAAATTACATGCAGAGACGGGAAAGTCTGCAAGACTGTCACAGCCAAGAAAAGTCTGAGGAGACATAACAAGTAAATATAATGTGGTGGTTTGGAGCAGATAAAAACTAAGGAAATCTGAATAGAGTATGTAATAATAGTGTGTAAATATTGGTTGATTAATTGTAACAAACATACCTTACTAATGCAACATGTTAATATGGAAACTCAGTGGGGGGGGGGGATATGAGAGTTCTTTGTGCTGTCTTCTCATTTTTTCCTGTCATTTTGAAACTTAAAAAATTAAAATTCATTTAAAAAATCTGAAGGCTTTTTAAATAGTTACATTTCGTGTGTGTGTGTGTGTGTGTGTGTGTGTGTGTATGTATTTGAAAAGTCTTAGCATTCATGGCAAGGTTAAATCGAAATCAAAATCTTGCTGTTTTCCCAGATACCTGCCACAAATGACGGCAAAACCTACACTCAGATTCTCTCATGCATCTTTAAATTCTCCTGTGCTCAGGAATGAATGGTTAAAGGTTTTGCATTGTATGTGTTTTGAAAACTTTTTTCTTTCATACTACCAAGTTCTCTAACCCTTTTAGAACCTAAATTTTGCCATTTTAATGTGACAGTAATTTCTATATGCTACTCTACTCAGCATCCAACAGTATTGCCTTGGGGAAAGAAAGAGATAAGTGTCCTATTCAGTTTAAATAGATTTGTTCTGCAGATCAGCCAAACTACATTATGTCTTTAAAAATACACTGTAAAATGAATCCGAATCTGTTTCAATTGCTCCATTTTACCAATAGTGAGACTTTTGAATAAGACTTCTTTTTGGTCCTACATAAAACATTTGAGAGAGAAAGAAAACCTTTTAGTGTCAACTATACACATGTTGTCTCTGATTTTACTGGAAAGTTTATTTAACTAGGAAGCTCTGCAATTATTTCCCAGGAAAAATTGTGCTATCCACAAGAAAAACAGTTGTTTGATGAACTGTAGTCCATTCTTTTTTAAAGAAGTAAACACATTTTAAGATTGAGTATATATGCTGCAATCATTTAAATGATTGAATTATTATATATTATCCTAATTATACCAATAGTACAGATATATTTTATTAGACTTAGTAGTTAAAAATAGTATGAGCAGAGATAAGAAATAAATAGAATATCTTTTTTTTTTTTTTTAAGTTGGTTAAAATTTTTGGAAAAAAATCTAATCCAAAGGCTTTCAAATTTAATTCAAGGACATATTCATTTAATAAAATTCTTAAAATGCATAAATAGAGGAAGTGTTCAGGTTGAAAGGGAGTAGAGGAGATGGAGAAGGAAAGCCCTTTATCCTTATTGCCACACCCTCCATCTGTACCATCACGGAAGCTTTGGAAATCTCAGATTATGGACTGAAAATTAACAACACAGAGCCAGTGACTTTATCTATATGCTTTTAGAGGGGTCTTTTTGAAGAAAAGGGAAGGTGTGACGTGAGGGAGAAATTATAAGCTGTTGGGTGACTTACTGGAGGTCTCATCGTGGATGGCACCACTCAGTTTGATAAATTCTCAGAAACAGAGAATAGACCCTGATTTCATGACTGCTTCTTTTTTCCGCTACACCACACGTCTTTAATCATCATTATGATTATGAGGGAAACCACCGAAAATGTATCTAAAATATATGACTTAATTTAAAGAAACTGGATCGTGTACTTAAAATTGGGAAAACAGTTTTCTAATCAAAACTTCAAATTGTTTACTTATTTTTCAACTTTCAAAACGTCAGCTAATATCACAATACCTTCGTTATTTTACCAAAAGTCAGGGCTTTTATTTAACATTTTTCTTGCATCCATGACTTTTTACATTTCAATATATTTAATTTCAAAGAAACATGTACTCAGTACCAATGATCATTAACAGAAGTTAACTGTCAAAATAAAATCATTGAAATCAAGAAAATTCTCTAGAAACTGTTACATGATAAAAACAGCTCTTGCTTTGTTAAATGCAGATTCATTGAATTCAAGATATATTTTTAAAAATATGTCTTTATTGATTTTAAAGAGAGAAGAAGGGAGAGGGAGAGAGAGAAACATCGATGTTGCCTCCAGTACACACCCCTAACCCCCAATGTAGATATGTTCCCTGACCTGGAAACAAATCAGCGAACTTTCAGAGCCCAGGACAACACTCAATCAACTGAGCCACACCAGCCAGGGCTGAATTCAAGATATTTTAATGTAGCTTAGACCCAAACTGAGATTTCTTTTTGGAAGATTGAGGAAGAAAATTAAAGAGTGACCTACTTGCTAATTTCTTCCCCAATCTTCTGTTTTCTCTAATTACTTCTAACTCGTCTAACACTCTAGTCACAATCCATTTCCTGAAAACATGTAACTTCACTTTGTCTTCTTCCAGGAAGAGTAACAACATTTCCTTCTATCTAAAGCTTTTCTCTACTCCTGACAGAAGGGTCACCTCCTTCTCAGAATACTTCTATAGTGTGCTCTATTTGCCTGCACTAAAAAGCTATCATCTTGTATCATTTTCTCAATATCTTTCTCTCTCTAGCTAAAATATATTACATACAATGGTATAACTAAATTTTACTTTCAAAATATCATAAGAAAATAGTGATTGAATTATGACTCCAACTTAGTTTTTATAAAAATCTATTTTTTTAACTGTGATTTTAAAGAAATTTTTTTATTGTGGAAAACAGAAAAATTGTAATAGTATGATTTTCAAAATTATCTCTATCTTATGTAAATATTGTTTCTATTTTGGAAAAGAGGAATTCAATATATATGTAAAAATCTGCACACGTCTTTTATATAATGTGACTGTGTATCAACATTTACCTCAAAGCATGCATTGAACATTTTTATTTATCATTAATTTTGTACTCATTTTTTGATGAATAAGTAAATACAAACTTTAAAAATTTATGATTCTGAACTTTCATGCCTTTCTGAATTAAAAAAAATCATTGATCCAGTGACAAAGAAATTTAACCACCTTGTCAGTAACTACTTGTATTGCTATGATCAAGACTTTTGAACTTTTATTACCCCTGACTATGCATAAAAAGGGGGTGTTGGACCTATAATCTTAAGGTATTGAAGGAAGGAAGTTGATCAATAAAGGTTCTTGGCGGCAAGTAATAGAAAACAGTTCTGAAATATTTAGCAGAAACCTAACAGAAAGGTTATCAAGAAGTTCTGAGAACTCATGGCAAGGTAGGTGACTCAGTCTAGGAAAATGGACTAGAACAAAGGAAACCTGGGTAGCAAGAATTGTAGGTAAGATCACACAACTGGAATTATGTGTTTAAGATCCCATTCTATTTATTATCACTATCACCAGATTATTGCTGCCTCTGGACTCTCTCAATGCTGTTGTTACCAGACAGGGATTGGCCCAGAGTGGATATGCTTCAGGTCGGTCTGTAATGTGTGGGTTCTTGACTTCCTGTAGGAAAGATTGCACAACAAGAGACCAGGTGATTTTGAGAGTATGTTTATTAAAGCTGGGGACAGTAAAACAAAGGAAGAATTTAGGGTAGAAGAAGAAATAGGAGAGAGCTTAGAAATGTTATAAGATAGAAATGAGCCAAGGCAGGGCTGCTGTTAGCTCATGGGAAAGTGAAGGTCACAGTGATAGAAGTGAGCTAAGGGGGGGCTGCTTTAGCTCACTGGGAAGTCAGAGAAAAAGGGGACCTTGGAGACAGACTAAATCCAGGTGAAGCTGCCACTGCCCAGTGCTCCCCTGGTTGCAAGTCTCAAGAGGACTCTTAGCATTTAGGAAGAAATAAAAGTTCATGCATGAGAAGGGATGTGGGTATGCTGTAGAACAAGACCACATTGAATCTTTGTCTGAGGTTTTTTTAAATCATTTTTTCCCCTGTGGGCAAAAATCTTAGGGGAGCATTTCAGCAGAATATTCATCAGCTTTCCAGGTGTGTTTTCAATATGCTGCTGCATCAAAATGAGTGCATAGGGGAGTTTGGGATTACTCTTTGGTGTGCTTTGCTGTCTTACTTTTGATCTTAGATTTGTCTGGTTTTAATGGGATTTTTGTTATTTGTTCCCCTGACTTAATCTGTCCTTGGGTTTAGCCAGCACAAATAGCATTAATTGGGTCTTTGTTCTCTATTTCCCAATCTAGGATGATTTAAGCTATGTATTCTCTGGTTTGGGAGGGGAGGTATAAACTATTTGCTTTCAAGTGTCCTTGGTTTGGGGAAGATGAGGTATTTCAATTCACAAACCAGATGTGTATTGTTCAAATTGTTTGGCCTTGTTTAATTTTGTCTCAGTTCCCTATTCCACTTGCCCAGGAATTTTTCTAACTTCTTCCTACCCTGTCATACTATCACTTTAACAATCTTTATTTTGAAAGTATCTTTGTGTTAGCTCAACAGAATTTTATGTCCTGAGAGAGAACATCTGATTGGCCAAGCTCAAAAAATAAAAAATAAAGGGTCGTATGTTCATCTAATGAAATACAACTCAACAATAAAAGAGAGAGAGAAAATAAATAAACAAATACTAATGTATAAGAAGCATAGATAAAACTCAAAAATATTATTTATGTTAAAAAAAAAGTCAGGTAGAGGATAATACATACTATATGATTTCTTTTATACGAAATTTAAAAACAGGTAAAATAATTTTATAGCATGAAAATCAAAACAATGGTTGCCTATGAGAGGTACATAGTGACTGGAAGGAGTCATGAAGAAACCTTGGCATGATGGATATATTCTATATCTTAATTGTGGTGTTAGTTATACATACTAGTGGTTACTAGGAACAACAATAATAACAAGAAAAAACTTGAGGTATATTTAATTTTTCACTATCTTTTGCACTTTATTATTATATCCTGGCATGACAAATTTGTAATACCAAGTGTTGAACTAGAGACTTAAAACATAGTTGAATTTCTTTAATTTGACATAGTTCAAATTAGGGCTTTGGCATAGTTCTATTGGTCCCATTTTTTAAATTGAACTTATTGGAGTGAGATTGATTAATAAAGTTACACAGGTTTCAGGTATATAATTCTAGAATACATCATCTGTACATTTTATTGTGTGTTTACCACCCCCAAGTCAGGTCTTCTTCCATCGCTATTAAGCATAGAAAAAGAAAAGAAAGACTCAGTGACACAGACAACAATATAGTGATTGCCAGAGGAAAGGGTGGGGGGTTGGGGGGGTAGAAGAAGGAAAAGAAGGAGGGATAAATAGCAATGTTGGTCTATTTAAATGATCATTCACAATTATTCATCTCCATGATATAGAAGAATTTAGGGAAATGGGTTCTGCCTCTGGCTATTGAGGATTGAACCCCAGCTCTGCTACTGACTGCATAACCTTCACTGAGTAGCTTAACATCTTTTTTTTTAAATACATTTTTATTGATTTTAGAGAGAGAGAAAGAGAGGAGAGAGAAAACATCAATGTGAAAGAGAAACACTAATGAGTTGCTTCCTCTATGCATCCCAACCAGGGATTAAACCCACAACATGTATGTACCATGACCTTGAATTGAACCAGTGAACTTTCAGTTCATGGGAGGACATTAAACCAACTGAGCCACACTGGCCAGGACTAGCTTAACATCCTTTAGCTCAGGTTCGTAAAATGTAACAGTAACAGTACCTACTTTTTGTAAGAAACTTAATATCTGAAACATGCTCAACACATATTAACTATTATTATTAGGAAATCATGAATTTCTAAAATGTCTTTGAACCTTTTATATGGTTAACTGATGTTGACTGTAAAAATGGAATAATGATAAATTACCATCTTGGAGCCTGCCGGGATCGGTGCAACCCAATGAACCTACAAGCACATCACACTGCTTGGAGTGAGAGGGAGCTTTGCAAGGGAGCAGAAAGCTCCAGATCTTAGGACGCAGTCCCATTTATTTGCAGTTTGGTACCCCCAGGTTACAAGCAGATTTATGTAAATTATGTCCTTGAGATGGCATTTCTGCAAATCATACACCCTAGCTTTGTCTCTTGCTTTTCCGGAATAGACCTTGAAGCCAAAAGATAACAAACCCTTATTCACATGCAAATGAAGCACTCAAGGCACCTGGGTGGGCCAGGTTTCTGAGAATGCATTAACATAAGGTCGAGAGTGGATTAACACAAGGTTAAGAGTGCATTAACACAAGGTCGCAAAATGTCCATCTTCCAGCCCCCCAACCCCACAATAAATGAATGGATTTATGGAGGATAAGTCACTATAAATCTCTGTTAAAAAAAGGAAAACAATTTTTTTAGACAGGCTAATAAGATAAAAGCTAATTTTAGAAGATCACCTAGTTAGACCTTGGTTTGAAATTTCTTTTAGAATCAATTCCCAAAAGGGGCTCCCAGAAAGAGCCATCCAGAAAATATTAACTAGTGTTTTGGAAAAAGAGATTTTGTAGTAAATACACTCTAGTATGGCAGAGAACTAAATCTTGTCAGGAGCATTCATGACACACATTCACAAGATTTACAGAAGGTATAGCAAAAATAGTTGCTTACTTGTTAACTAAGAAGTATATTTACTCATTAGAAGGCATTTTAATAAACAGTAATGATAAATACCTTCTTGGAAATTGGAGATTTAAGTTTTAGATATCCATAGACAGTAAAAAAATAAAATAAGAAAAGGCATGAATATTTCATTTCTGGTTGATGAGTAAAAAAAATTTCAACAAGAAAATAGTATATAAATTAAATATAGAAAAATGCTTAAAACTAAAATTGTAAATAAAAACCCGGAAGTAGCTAAAACTTGTTATTAAAATTTCATTCTATTTTGAATTTTGTTTTTAATCAGTGATGGACCATTTTTATTCAGATTCCCTATCGTCCTCTCTCATGTATATGTGCTTCATCGTCCAGACACCTACTTGTCCACAGAGTGGCCCATTGTGTCCCTTCCTCAGGAGAAACATAATTTTGACTGGTTTCTGACACTACAGAGCAATTTCATAGAGTATATCCTGGCTTTGTCAAAAATAGATGTGTGACCTTGGACAAGTTAGCATCTCTGTATTTCGGCTTTTGTGTTTGTAAAATTGGGATTCTATTGTGAAGATCAAATGAAGTCATATCTGTAAAGTGCCTAGAAGAGTGCCTAGCTATAAGGTGTTTAGCCATTGTCATCAGAATCGCCATTATCTGTACTAGCAGTAATAAATATTATTAATATTAAAAACTACAAATGTTTGTATTTTATAAGAGAATATCAAAGAAGGGGACTTAAAAGTTTCAGTGGGCAGCATCTAGATTTGAAGAGAGTACTGGGGGGCATTGACTTGCTTTGGCTCCCTCCACTTACATCAAGTGCCTCATCTATTCATAAAGCCAGGCCTACATAAAATAAATGTTTTTTATTGTTCAGACTATAGACAGTATAAAAAGGTGATATTTATAGCCCTAAATTGTTATTTATGCTCCTTTCAGCTTATCTCAAAGAATACGTTAAAAATCCATATTTTAGCTTTCTTTCCAATCTCATGCATATGGGTTTATAGGGAGGCTATAAAGATTAAGCAAAACGCACTATTGTACTATGTTTAAATCCTTTTTATCCTACTGTTCTTTTTAATGTTCTTGGGTAGCTATCCCAGATTAAAAAACACAACTTTTTTTATTTTTAAATCCTAAGGCATGTTTCTGAAATTTGACTATTTTATGGAAAAATATTTTGAGCACTTGTTATATAATACAGTTAGCAGTTTTTTATTTGGTTCATATTCAAAAAGAGATATTTTTCTGATTAAAAAACATGTATTTCCTAGGATGAGCAAAATTTTTGTTTTAATTACAATATTTGAATTACACAAATATAGAACTGTATTTTTCTGAGATATTTTATTATAATTAATGTTTGCAACTATATAAAATTCTTGATTTAAAAAATGTTTACATGGTAAATGAATAGATGCTGCTTATAGTTCTTTAAATAAAATATGGATAAAGTATACCAAAAATAACACACTTCCTCACTTGAAAAATTCAGTAATTACTATAAAAAGTTATAGAAATACCTTTTGCAAATCACATTTTACATAAAAATATTAGTAGCTGGTAAAAGATTTTTTTTTTTTTTTTTTACAATTATTTTTGCAAGTCTTATGTGTGAACAGCTTCAGATCTTTAAAAAATAAGCATTAAACTTCATGGTTAATATTTTATAATCTAGGTTATATCAAACATAATTTTCACAAATTTTTGACTACAGTGATTTGATTTTCAACTTGAATCTGTATTTCTCAACAGAGAAAAGAAATTCCAGTGTTTTATATCAATAGTTGAAAAGAAAAAGAATACATAAAATTAAGAAGAATTTGAGAAACTATAGAAATAGTAGTAAATTTTGAAGCAAGTAAAGACATTTATTTAGATCAATTGAAAAAAGGATGCACATATGTTTTGAACATCGACTTTATTTCACCCACCATGATAGCATCAAAAGAATCATTCAAAGTAATCATCACTTTTCATCATTAAAGAAAATTGGCAGAAGCTCAAAGAACATTATTTTGGCAGAAAGAGAATGACACACATAAAGAATGTCTGAATAACAGCTGTAGGATAGCTGCAATAGGAATTGTTTGATTTTTAGGGAAAAAAAAAATCCCTTTGTGACAAAATGGCCTTTCCTTCATCTAAGGTACAGATTTTTTTCTAAAATTAGATTAGAACTTAAGTTTAAGGTGAATGAATGCAACATAAGAGAGTAGATGGTGAGTAGTAGGTTAGTTCTGCATGGTAGATTAAAAGGAAAAAATACTATTTGGGCATATTATTTTTTTCCTATTCAGTTCACATTTATTAGTGAAAAGATTTTCCTATCTTGCTTTAAAGTTTTCCTGAAATTAAAATCATATATATATATATACACACACACACTCACACACACACACACAAACACACATATATATGTATACAGTGTTCCTGTTTAGTATTGAACATGTAATAATAAACAATCCACTTTTGTTTGACCACATTCTTGCTTCAACATTTGACCATTACTTTTCCTCAGTGTAGAGAAAAACCAATTGTTTTCCAATTTCCACAATTATTCATTTTGTACTTGATGATAGTACAAATCATTTGTCATTTTCTCCAAACTAAACAAATCTTTATTTTTACATTTTTATCTCTTCTTAGTAATTTCATAACTACTAGTTAGTGGTATCTTATTCCTCCATCTAAATATTCACACTTCAATCTCTGTAAGTATCTAAATAAACTTTCCCCAAAAGGTGTTCTACAGCTTGCTGGGCCATGGGCCGTTAATATGAAAAACTAGAAAAGGTAAAGTACTTCTTGCTCTAAGAAATTTGGACAATGTTGATTAAAATATGTTAATCTAATTTATTTGTGCTAAGCCTTTAGTATACTTGGGCTGGGAAATGTTTTGTTCACTATGGTCTGAATCTTTGTGCTCCGTCAAATTCACATGTAGAAATCCTAATCCCAAAGGTGATTCTATGATGACATTAGGAGGTGGAGCCTTTGGGAAGTGATTAAAATACGAAGTCAGAGTCCTCATGGAGGAGTTAACGGGCCTCTTATAAATAAAAGAGGTCCCGGAGAGATCCCTCACCCCTTCCTCCCTGTGAAGAAGCAAGTCCAAGTCTGCAGCGCGGGGACTTCACCCAGCGGTGCTGGAACCCTGATCTCAGACTTCCGGCCCCCTAACTGTGAGAAATATATCCCTATTGTTTCCAAACTACCCCACCTGTGGTATTTTGTAATAGCAGCCTGAACAACCTACGAATAGGACACATTTCTAGCCCCATTTTTTCTTCTTTTTCATTCAAGCAGGTTACAGGTAAAGTTACAGGATAGACAGTAAAAAAGTATACATAAATAGTTGGTAATTCTTTCCAAAAGCTTAGGATCTCCATATAAGTAAAGGGCCATAACATGAAGGGGAATTGACAAAGATAATACAATTTGCAAAAAACAAAAAGGGAGAATAATTTTGCCTTGTCTAGAGTGAGGTGCCTTTAGATCACAATAGCAAAGAAAGCCTTGCTCATACTTACCAGAGCAGAATATGAGTCTAAAAATATGGAATCACAGGCCCCTAAAAGCTTACTAGGCACTGACCAAGACAAAGAAATACAGAAAGATTTTGAGCCATGAGCTTCATCGAGTTGCGACTGGGAATGGAACTGAGAAGGTTGTTAGTGACTCCATAATAATTTCCATCAGCTCCCTTAAAGTATAACCAAATAAACACATAAAAAATAAAAACAATGTCAACTATGCAAATCCAGTTTTAAGATATGTTCATTAGCATTTTTCTTTCACCTAAATTGCACTGTCCTTGTCCCTCCTGTGTGGAAATCAGGACCAGCCCCTGCTCAGAACCAGAGACTGTGTAGCAGCAGCAAAGAACCATTGGACTTGGAGACCAGGTGGATGGACAGGGATGGCAGACACCCCAAAGGCAATTAGGACTTCATTTAGGTCAAAATACTCAAACCCCACACTGAACGATTTAGGATTCTGTGAGAAAACTTTTGAGTCATAATATGATTCCAAATTAGAAGAGATCTTTGAGAATGTCTGAGATGAACTGTTTTTTTTTCACCTAGGTCATATAGGAACTAAGAACTGAATCATTATAGAAAATAAAGATATGTTTCTTGGGCATTTGAGTTTGAAGAATGTAATTTATACTGCAGATATAAATACAGATATATATATATATATATATATATATATATATATATATATATATATATATATATTTAAATATGTTCCTAAAGAAGAGATTTACTATAATAATATTCCAAGTTTAACTGACTCATTCAATTAACAATTTTTGGCCTAGGTCTTGGGATTAGGGATACAGAATTAAATAGAGCAAATAGATTAGCCATTTCTGTTGAACACAGAATACTTTTCTTTGGTCGCCAGTGCGCACATTCCATGGAACACTTCATGGAGAAACAGGATCAAGAAGTATTTATAGAGTAATACTATGTCTGCAGTCATATCTAAGGTACTGTAAACTTTATCTAATTTGATCAAAAAACACTAACTTCCTAGATTATATATATGTATATATGTATATATTTTCTCCTTTAATCCTCACCTGAAGGTATGTTTAGGGAGAGGAAGGGGGAGAGAAAGAGAGAGAGAGAGAGACATCATTGTGAGAGTGAAACATGAATCAGCTCCCTCTAGCACGTGCCAACTGGGGGTCTACCCCGAAACCTTTTGGTACATGGTACAAGGCTTCAACTAACTGAGCCACCCAGCCAGGGCCTAGATTATATTTTTAATTCTTAAACATTAGTTTTTCTCTTTTCCAATTACTTCTTTCCTTCTCTTTTCTCTCTTTCTGCTCCCTCCCTGCCTTCCTCCATCTCCCTCTCTTTCTGTAAAGATTTCTGCAGTTGCTTTGAAATAAGTAGCCTTAGGGACCTTATTTTGGGAAACAGTGATGTAGAAGAAAAGCCTTTCTTATTCATTTGTTGTAAATGTAGTTTTTTGTTCATATTAAATTTCTATTAAATAATATTTTGTACTACCTTACCACAGTGCAAATTTCATTTGACTATAATTAGTGTTTGAAAATAGTGTTTGATATAATTTCTGAGTCACAGTTTGGCCACTAACATTGAATCATTCTTTTTCTACTTTATAAAGCAATCATCTCAATTCTCACTTCTGACAAAATTGAAAGCCAGATTTTATTTTCTGTTCTTAATAGAATGTCCCTTGCTTATTCAGAAATCTGAAAGACTGCTCAGTGCCAAATACTGAAGCTGTGTTGTAGCCTAGAGGGAGGACTTTGGTGTACCCTTTGCAAGTGAAACGACACAGAAACACAGTGGGCTAGCCCTTCTTTGTACACGCAGTGTGCTGCAATCTTAGCGGACTTCTGTTTGCAGTCACCCGTGGAGGACTGGAAAGAGGTTCTTGCTGAGATGATTTTTTCTGTGCTTACCTGCTTGATTACTAGAGTATGTGTTTGGCTTAATTGCCCCCAAATAAAAGCAAAATAGATGTCATTATACATATTGCATTCTCTGATTAGTAATTTTCACTAAAAATCAGAAAACAAAGTTTTCTCTTTCTACAACTTTCTCAGTATGCTTCAAATAGGTGAAATCTGAAGATTAAGAAACATTTAATCTGAAGGCAGATTAAATTTACTATATATATATAGTAAATATATATATATTTATATAGTAAAAATATATATATAGTAAATATATATAGCAAATATATATATTTATATATTTACTATATATATAGTAAATATATATATTTATATATATAGTGTATATATATATATATATATATATATATATATATATATTGTTTTCCTCTATTGATTATTTTAGACCTGAATACTTGTTTCATGTGGGTTTATCTTTTCTCTTGAATGTAAGGTTCATAATGGCAGAGACTAAAATGTATGCTTTAAATGTATGGGTAAAGGAAATTAGCATAGTAGACCAGGCTCAGTCACTATTTCCTCATATAATTTCTGTCTCACTGCTCCCCAAATCCCATTTATTGTGACATTTTTCTCCATCCAAAGAAAAGGCTAGAAAGTGTCTCTGCCTTTGGTCTGATCACAGAAGGGACACTGATGCCCTTCTCCAGGGACCTGGGAGTGCCACACGGCCAGGACAGCTGCCTCCTCTGCCTTTCCTTCCGTGGGAGGTGGACTGCCTGAGGAATCTGTGGGAGGCAGAGCCTGTAGGGCACTTACTGAGGTTCTCAGACTCAGAAGCTTCTCTGGAATTCTCCAGCTCAGGAGCGACACAGCCTCTGGGGTTTTCCACAACTTGGATTTAAACCACTCTTCTTAGGACATGTAGAAGTTTATGACTTCATAATTACATAAATTTCCATACCAGTCTTTTGAAATCAAATGACAGATAATTTCTTTAGTGAAGGAGATGGAAATATATTTGGAAGAAACCAGTTCTAATGATACAAAATCATGTTTTCTGTTACTGTTACTGTTACTGTTACTGGCGATTTAAAAAAAAAATTGATGTTTTTAATGATAAATTGTCTCCCAAACATATTTTCTTCCTTTACCCTTTTGCTTTTCTTTGTTATACATTTCTATAAAACTAATAGCTTTTTGGAAAAGGAGCATTATAGTTTTAAATGCATTCTTTCATTTTTCATACATTTGTATATATAGCTCTATTTTATTAAAGACTATGTCACAATGTGATACCAACACAAAAGCCCTCTTTGAAAAATATTAGTATGTTTAGAGATAATTCTGATATATTTTCATTTAAGAAAACTTTTAGTGACATTATATGCTTCAGCATGTGATGCATAGTGATAGTTTTAAATCATGACAAAACAAATCCATTAACTGTTGAAAATTACAATATAAATTCCAGTTTAAATTTTCTTGCCAGTAATTGTAAAATATTTTAGAACAGTATTATTGAAAACAAACCTTTGATCAAAGTAATTTCAGAAATCTCAGTTTGCTACCAGCATGTTTTTATTAAAACATACTGAGGAGTGCAGAACACATTTCCTGGGTAAAGAATTAACCTACAGGCGGTCAAGAGGAGTGAGGAGGAGCAATGGCCCCTGGAACAAAGGGAGAGTAAAATGCTGTAGTCACTGGCTCATATGCAGGGTAATCTGCAGAAAAATAAATGTCAAAATGTGCTACTAGGTAGCTGAAAGTTTACTGGAGCATCAGCAAAGCATGCCACATTTGCCAGGGGAGATGGAGTATAAGCAAAAGATTATTCTTAATTATTCTTACTAATTAAAAGACATGTATGAGGTACTGTGTTTCATACATAACCAGCTAGAATCCTTGGCACCAATGTTCTTGACTACACCATTGCTGCCTGTCATGCCTACATGGATAAAGAAAATATGTATGTGTGGGAGAAAGGAGATCAGGAAACAGACTCTCCATAGTGAGTCCCTTCTCTCGGAACTAATTGTGAAACGTAAATTTTGTATGTAATTAAAAACAGGCGGAAATCTGACTAATCGTTGTTCTTAAGAAGATTCTCCTGTTAAAAATCCTTATGATTCTTTTGCAACTCAATTATCTAAAATAATATTAGGGATTATACAGGTATGATGTGACCTCGTTTCATAATACTTTATTTAATCAATTTTTTGAACTCTAGGAAGAAAAGTAGAGATGATTAGTGTGTAAAAATATTATCATTTAATATTTGTGCTGTTTCAAGATACTAATTTGTATAAGGTCATAATAAAATATTAAAAAGCCATAAATTTAAAACCAATTCAGATACCAAAAATCATTGAAAAAATCCATCTACTTATATTAAAATATGAGCCACAAGAGTTTAATATTCAACTCTGTCATTTTAGATACTGACATAATCTATATCTATTTGATTAAAACGTCCAGCTGATCCTGTCTTTTTAAGATCTGTGTAACAATAGAATTGAGTGGCTATTTAACTCAATCCACTAATTAATTATTTTTATGTAGTCTATCCTATTTTATCCCATGTAAGTATTATCTTACTTTATTGATATTAATAACACCAAACTTTTGAGGGATGTCGAATCCATTAAAACACATACTTTCCATAAATTCTTTATAGTTCTTAGAATACTCTTGCAAGGTAGCATGTATTATCAACCACGATTTTTAGAGGAAAATAAAGTGATGGATATGGTATGCACATGAAGACAGCCCAATTAGCGTTCTCAGAATTACATAGTTTCTAAGTGATGTAGAAAAGATAGACACCTATGTCAGATTTCAAAACTAATGTTTTTTTCTTTACATCAGACTGCCTCAATTTTTATACTTCTTGCATTTAATTCTTTTTTTTTGAGAGAGAGAGAGTGGGAAGAAGGGAGGGGAGAGAGAGAAATATCGATGTAAGAAAGACATATTTTTTGGTTGCTACACAACCAGGGCCAGGGATCAAACCTGCAACCCAGGGATATGCCCTTGACTGGAATTCAAACCCGAGACCCTTTGGTGCATGGGCCAACACTAACCACCGAACAACAGCAGCCAGGACTTAGGTTTAATTCTTGACCAAACAAGATGACAATGATTTTCTCCCCTTTAACCATCTCTTTTAAGTTGAAAGAGATACTAATCCTTTAATTTTGTATCTTGACACCATTTTTTCATTCAGAAATATCTGAGTAAAATTTCAATAGGAGGAATAAGGAAATCTGCAATATAGCCTGGATCTAGCGAAAGGTATTTTGGTTGTAAATATGTGACTGATTAGATTTATACCTTTATGGTCTTGATTCAAGATATTTGAAATCATCAGTACAGTCTTGATCTGGTATTGTGGGTACCTGGACCTGAAACTCATTAAATACAAGTGAGTGCACTGCATTGGTGATGCCATTATTGCTGACTCTTCATGGAAATAAATGTGTGACAGGTTGTGGAGTGGAGTCAGCCATGTGACAAAAGAATACAGCTAAACATCAAGGTTAAACCCGATTTGTGAAATTTTGAGTAAGTATGTGAGCTAATACAAACATGGGCATCCCTAAAAAATAGAGGAAAAAAATATAGTTTTCTAACTACCATTTAAAAACATTTCCAGTGTCCATTGGGTCTATCTGGGATCTAATGAACCCCACTTACCACTTAGAAATTTTGCTAGCTTCTGTATATAAGGTCACCAGAATTAAATCTAAATTGGAATTGGGTTCTGAGCAGAAATATTTAAAAAGTTAACAAAGGCGGATATTCAGGAACTCTCACTGGTATGTTATAACTCAGTGGCTCATAAGATTTTAAATGTGCTTGTACCCAGAACTCATGGAGACTAAACCATTTGGCAGAAATTAATTCATCCAAAACCTCTTATCCCTTGAGCTCTAAAATGGCCTGAGAGCCACTTTTATAGTTTATTTAAAAGACGATTTCTAATTTGCTACTAGGGGTTGAAGGAGACTGTTGCTGCCACTGAAGGATATCCGGTGATTCCAAGACCAGAAACACCCAACTGCCTCAGGTAATGTTGGAGAAATTCCAGCAGAGCCGTGCAGCACGCAATGCTCATGGAGACCATGAAGGTGATGTAGCCAGACCCATGGCCAGGAGAATTCCATGCCGAGTTCACACACACCAGCCCAGCTTCTGCACTCGGACCCTGGATAGTCCTGAGGGCTCTCCCTGGCCCCACCCCGCTGTGGTCTGCGCCTTGCGCTTCCTTCTCAGCAACCCGGTGGTTCTGTTTCCCACACAGTCCGTGTCCTAGCACTGAGGGTTGAATGGCTGTTTTGGAAATTGGTTACAATATAGTTGGTAGACAGTATAAAAACCCAGCGGGGAAGAAAAAGATACAGTTCACACTACGTGAAGCTCTGAGCAGTTTATTTACCATGTGCGGGTGGAATTAGTGTCCCACTTTGAGAACAGTGTGTGGACCTTTGCAGATTTTTATGCTGTAGCCTCTGGTCTTGTATTAGAGTGAGACAAGGAGGTCTGACCTAACCAGATGATCAACTGCACCCCTGTTTGAGTTGCTCAGTTATGGAAGTCTCTGTGGGAATTTGTAGAAAGAATCAAGGTAATTCATGTAGAGTCTTTCAAAAAGACCAAGTTGCCAGCCTAGAACCGATTGGAAGTCTGTTAGAGGACACCTTAAATCCCTAGAACAAGTTATGGAAGTTCATGAAATGATCAGTTATTGGCATACTCAGGCTGAACTTCAATCAAGTGAAACCGCTGCTGTGGGAAGACTCTCCGCTCTGTTCATACCAACGGGAAAGAAATCTTAATATGGCTCAAGGCAGAATTCTGGTTGCTCAGGGGCCACCATTTTGCTGGGTTGCATGGACTCCTACAAGTAGCCACAGGGAGCTACAAATGGGTATTGTTTAAAATCGATAGTTGTTTTTTTCTTAAACTTTGTTTTATTTATTCAGTTTCAGAAGCTATTGTGGAAAATACAATTAAAGTTTGGAATAGGAAACAGGATATCAATTTGGTTCACCAGACTATCGTTGTTCTGGTCAACATACACATTTTACTATAAGAAAATATATTAATATATTAAACATATATGTCACATTTTTAAATACCCTCTGAATAGTGGTTTTATTCAGTATACAATGTCAAATCTTGTGTTACTTGAAAGAGGTGGTGAGAACGGTTCCAGAGTGTTGCTGAGTCAATTAAATGAATATGTCTTGACATTCAATTGAAAAGGCATAAAGGAAGGACTCCGTTGGAACAGTTATTGTGATCAGAAGATAGGAATGAAGTGTTGACTGAAAATGAAACTACACAACTTTATATCTCTCCAACCTTTCAACATTTCTTGTCATTCACTTGACCTGGTTGCCCCAAGGTAACCGCCATATGTACATATGCCAGCATAGAGAACAACATCAGTGCATAAGATACCTCCATTTGCTAAATGTGTCAGTTAATGTTCTTTTTTGCATTTGTTTTATTGTATATTAAAATTGAATATAGAATTCAAAACACACAACTAATAAAATCAGTTTGAGAAATACAGTTTAACAAATAAAGTCAATATGATTTTTAACTTATACTCAGATAAATAAATTGAGCATTACAAGCACCACAAACATTAATTCTGTCAAAAATCACGTCCATATATGTGTAGTTTTATTTCAAGACCTTTTTTTTTAATCCTTTGGACTATTTGCCTATATCATTACCAAGGATCCTAATCATTGGAACTCAATATTAAGTCTTAATATCTGGTAAACATCTTGCACACTTTGTTGTGCTGTAACTATCTTATATGCTACCTTGGATTCTATCAGTCACATCTGTCTCCTGGCCCTTGAGATGCTTGTTTTAACCTGACACCAATGCATTTGACTGACTGTGTGGGACCCCAGAGTTCACCACAGAGCTCCTGGCTTCTTCTGCTATTCTAGATTCTGATGCAAGTTAAGTGATAGGACATGGGACAAGGCTTTCCTATTGCTACCAAAGGAACCAGGCTATCTCCTCATGACCCTAGATGGGAAACAAGAGATGGGAGAAAGCTAATAAATTCTTTCTTCATTCCTCTCCTGCTTGGACCTCTGAGGATGGTGTTTTAGGACAGCCTGTTCAGAGATATCTTGTATGGCCAAGTGACTAATTGTGCCTCCTTGTGAAGCAGTGGCCAGCTTCAGGATGCAACATATTTGTTTCCCATTGTCGGTGAATATTTTAAATGCGTTTTAAGGTGGGACAAAATTTTTGCACTTGTAGATAATTTAGGTGTAACTATGACTGTTATAAGTGGCAAGAACAGGTCTATAATGTTTTACCTATCAAGTCCTAAGACTTCTTTCTGGAAATGGGATAAAGACAGGACCTGGTGAGCCAATTTTTTTTTTTTCTGTCTTCTATAGATAGGCATTAAGTCTAAACCAGAGTACCCCATAAGGAAGGAAGCATATGGGTTAAAACAAGTAATACAAGGAAAAAGGAGTTTATGGCAAATAAGAAGGACACCTACATGTGGGCTGTAATCCCAGAGAAAGATAAAATAATTTTGTTCTCATAAGAGTGTCTCAGAGCAAGAGAATAATATTTAGTTTTCTCTAAGATCTGGTTTATTAATGCCAAATGTAGGAAAAGCCATCTGATGTGTTTTGTATGAAAAATAGAAATTTACCTGTGCTGATTATGGGTTCTACCTAAAATCTTGATCTGAATAATCTGGAGAAAAAAAAGATGTCACAGTGGCACCTGATTATTCAGCCAGTTAAAACTGACATTAGGTTCATGATTTGTGGACTGTATTTACTACTTAGGTTTTTAAAAAATATGCCATGAGATAAATATTACACTTCAATCATGCTGCTTAGCTTCTGCATATTGTATGGATTTGAAATGGGATGATAAATAAAGACAGCTGCCTAGGTATGAGAAGAAGCCAACTGATGCCACCTTCCCAGAAGGTCAGCACTTGACTTCCTTCTTTGAATATATTAATGTGAATGTGGGTTAAGTGCCTTTAAGAAAAATGACATGGAAGCTGGGTGGCCTCAAGAAAAGTGGGTAATAAGTTGATATGGTGGTCACTGATCACACATAACTTTCCTTTTGAGATTCAGATATTCTCTTTATGGCAACTCATACTGAGCTGTATTTAGGGTTAAACTATGCCCAGTGGAAAGTTTAATGGGCCGTACAATTCTTCTCCAGGTGTACCCAGCCTGTTCTATATAAAAAACACTCCATGGTAAAAACATAGGTGGTGATTTGATTAGAATTGGACATATTAGGCAAGATGTGATATGGGAATTTTAGTTGACTTGTCTCATGATTGCTTAGTGTATATACACTTGGGAGTGGAGTTTTTTGGAGAATGCTGACCAGAGAATAGGAGGTAGACATGTATATTTTAATATAGAAAGCCAAAAAAACACCAAAAGAAAATGACTTCTTTTAGGAATGTTTTCACACACATTGTTCAGGACTTGTCCATTAATCCAAAGCCACAATGCATAGCAAAGTGGGAGTAATAATTTTTTTCCCTGAAATCTTGTTTGAAAGATTTGGGCTATTTTAAATTAGAGTATATTTATCTGTGTCAATTGACTTATTATTTATGTCTGGTGTTGGCTGAGAACTATAATTTTTACGAGTCTTTGACAATCGACCTTCTGCATTATGACATCATAAATGTAAATATCATCTACTACTGAATAATCTCATTTTTTCCCCAGCTGAGACCTATATCCCAAGGTACAGACTCATAAATTTTGTTTATTTGATGTATCTATTTGAATTTATTACTTAACTTAAAATGTTATCAGTTGATTTGCATCTCCCCAATCCACATGAAATCTGACTTTTTTTCTTTTTCTCATTTCATGATAATGCTTCCTCTTATAGATTGGTTTTGATATTTTATCTTAGATATCTTTACTTAATTGGGGTCATAAAGATTTCTCCTGTTTTCTTCTAGAAGTTTTATAGTTTTAGTATTATTTTTGTAATTCTCACCTGAGAATATGTTTTATTGATTTTTAGCGACAGAGATAGGGGGAGAGAGAGAGTGAGAGAAACATTGATATGAGAGAGAAACATGGTTCCAATGCCTCCCTTATGCACCCTGACCAGGGATTGAACCTGCAACCTGGGTATGTGCCCTGATTGGGAATTGAACCTACAGCATTTTTGGTGTACAGGATGATGCTCCAACCAACTGAGCCACCCAGCTAGGGCTAGAAGTTTTATAGTTTTGAATTTTATAATTATGTCTATAATCCATTTTAAATTAAATGTGTGTGGTGCAAAGTATGAATTGAAGTTTACTTGTTTTGCATATAAATACCAACTCTTCCAGTATCATTTGGTAAAAATTGTGGCAGGATAGTGAGAAGCTAGGAAAACCCCTGGGTAAGTGGAATGGGGAAACTGAGACCAGAAAAATTAAACAAGGCCAAACAATTTGAACTTTTTACAGCCAGCTGGTGAATTACAAGACTTTCTCCAACCAAGGACAATTAAGACCAAATGGTTTATACCTTCCTCCCTAACCAGAAAATACATAGCTTAAATCACTCTGGCCTGAAAAAATAGAGAATAAAGACTCAGTTAATGCCATTTGTGCCAGCTAAACCCAAGGACAGATGAAGTTGGGGAACAAATAACAAAAACCCCATTAAAGCCAGACAGACCTAAGATAAAACAGGCCAAAGAACAATCCAAAACTCCCCTACACACTCATTTTAATGCATCAGCATATTAAAAATGCACCTGGAAAGCTGATGAATATTCTACTAAAACCCTCCCCTAAGATTTTTTGCACCAAAAAAAAGGATAAAAAGCCCTCAAGACAAAGACTCACTCTAGAGCATGCCCATGCTCCTTCCCAGGGGATAAACTTTTCATTTCTAAGGCTCTCCATGAGACTTACAACCAGGGGAGCACTGGGCAGCAGCAGCTTGACCTGGCTCACCCCTGATCCTGTTTCCAAGGCCCCCTTTTCTCTGACTTCCCATTGAGCTAAAGCAGCCCAGCCTGGACTCACTTCTATCACTGTGACCTTCACTGTGACCTTCACTTCCCAGGGAGCTGACAGCAGCCCCGCCTTGGCTCACTTCTTTCCTATAACATTTCTGGAGAAACAAAGCAGAGTACCGCCTAGGCTCTCTCCTGTTGCTTCTTCTACCCTAATTCCTTCCTTCATTTCACTGTCCCCAGCTTTAATAAACATACTCTCAAACCCATCTGGACTGATGTTGTGAAATCTTTCCTACACAAAGTCAAGGACTCACACACTACAGGCCAGCCCGAGGCAGACCCGCTCCTGGCAGGTCCCCTGGCAGGTAACAAAAATGACTATGCTTTGTCTACTGAATTCCTTTTTATCATTTTCAAAAATCAGTGTTTATATGGAAGTATATTTCTGTACTCTGTTCCCTTCCATTGATCTATTTATCTATCTTTAAACCACATTGTCTTTTATTTTTACCTTTATTGATGTATAATTGATGAATAAAATTGTAAGTTATTTAAAGTGTGTAATGTGATTATTGATATACAGAAACGTTGTGAAATTATTCTCCCTCCACCATCTAGTTAATTAACACATCCAACACCTCACATATTTACTGTGAAGGTGAACAGAAATGTGAGTAGTCCCCCTTATCCATGATTTCACTTTCTGCAGTTTTAGTTACATGCCATCAACTGAGATCCAAAAATATTAAATGGAAAATACTAAAAATGAATAACCCATAAGTTTTATTTTTAATTTTAAAATTAATTTATTTTTGTTACAGATGTTTCTCCTTTTTGCCCCATTGACACCCTCCTCCCAATCTACTCTCGCCCCGCCCCATCCCCAGCATTGTAGTCTATGTCCATGGTTACTCATACATGCATATATGTTCTGCAACCCATAAGTTTTAAAGAGAGTGTTATGACTTGGGCGATGACACCTTGCACCATCGTGCTCCATCCTGCCTTGACATGAACCATCCTTTTCTCCTGCATATCCACACTCTGTGTGCTATCTGCCCTTAGTAACCCAGTAGCCCTCCTGTTTATCAGATGACTGTTGCAGTATTGCAGGCTTGTGTTTAAGTAACCCTTGTTTTACTTAATAGTGGCCCCAAAGCTATTAACATAACCTTTATTACAGTATATTGTTATAATTGTTTTTATTCTATTAGTTATTGTTGTTAATCTCTTACTGTGTCTAATTTACAAATACAACTTTTCTTAGGTATGCATATAGGAAAAAATAGTATATACAAGGCTCTATCCATGGTTTCAGGAATCCACTGGGGGTCTTGGAACATATTTCACATGGATAAGACGGAGTTACTGGACGTTATAGTTTAAAAGGAATCTCTGAAGATGTAATAAATTTTACTAATCAATGCGCCTTAGGCTAATTATCAAAAGAGATTATTAGGGTGGGTCTGATCTAAGCATGTGGTCTATAGGTAAAAGTCATAGCAAGTCAAAATTTAGAAGTAATAGAAATATTCTTTTGCTGGCCTTGAAGGAGAAAATGCCATTTTGTGGAGAAGGTCACATGGCAAGAATAATGGGCGTTCACTAGTTGCCAAAACCAGTGGCTGTTTGAGAATCAGCAAGAAAATAGGGAGATCAGTGTTATGTATTTAAGGAACTGAATTATACCAGCCATCTAAATGAGCTTGGAAGAGGATCTTGAGCTTCAAATGAAAACATAGACCCATATGACACCTCAATTTCAGTCATATGACACCCTGAGCACAGAACCCAGCCACAGCATGCTGACTCCTGAACCATGCAAGCTGTAAGATAATAAATCTGTATTGTTTTGAGCTGCTAGGATTGTAGTGATTTTTAAATGCAGCGATAGAAATCTAGTTTTTAAAAAAGAATGGTGGTGCCCTGGCTGGTGTGGCTCAGTTGGTTGGAGTGTCATCCCATACAGCAAAAGGTGGTGGTTTGAGGGTTTGATTACCTGTCAGGGCACATACCCAGGTTTTGGGTTCCATCTAGTCAGGGAATATGCAGGAGGCAGCCGATGGATATTTCTCTGTCACACTGATGTCTCTCTCTCACATTGATGTCTCTCTCTCTCTCTCTCTCTCTCTCTCTCTCTCTCTCCTTTCTTCTCTCTCCCTTCTTCAATCAATAACACAATAAAATTTAAAATAAAAAAAAATGGTGATAAACTAAAATAGTTATAACTTGTGGCCATGGGGCCTACCTGAAAGTGATTCCACATACTAAGTGTCCCCTTGCACTGTCTCAAGGTGTGGCAAGGATTAATTCTCAAAATGTTGAAATTGTGATTCTTATTAAGGATTTAGTTGGTATATATAGCTAAAATTTACTTAACTGGTTGAGGATGGAATCAGAGAGGCCAAAAAATGTGGTTTAAATAAGGATATGAATAAAAAACAAAAGATGATAGAATAAGATTGCTCATTGTGATAAAACTGGTTAGTAGAAATAAACCTTAACCTTTAGAACTATCTTCTCTACCCCATGAAGAATCATTTTTATATTATAAATTTTCTACAAATCAACCAAATATAGAGTTTGCTTTCATATCAATAGCAAATACAAGTCAAACAAAAATTAAATTTTTCTAGTCAATTAACCCTTATGTGATCTTGTTAGGCAGTGTACTAGTATGATCTTGAAATACATGTAATCATTTTTCCCCTTTATTTCTAAGTTTTGAATACTTTTTTTATTAATGGGTAGTATTGAATGTGAGATAAGGTGATGACTGAGGGCAACAGTGAATTCTGGGTGTGAATTTTAAGAGAATTTAAGACATACTATTGGCTAAAAGAAGTCCAAAAATATTTAGACCCCATAATAATCAACAAGAAAATTCACTATATTGAAAAATTTATCTATGATAATAAAAATTCTTCATAGGTGTGGCCAGCAATTATCCACTAAATTTAAACTTTTATCTTCAATTAATCCATTTGTATTCTGTTCCATTGATCCATACGTCTGTTTTTATGCCAGTCCCATGCCAGTACATTTTGATTACTATAGCCTTGTAGTATAGTTTGATATCACATAGTGTGACACCTTCGACACTGTTCTTCTATCTCAAGATTGTTGTGGCTATTTGGGGTCTTTTGTGGTTCCATATTAATTTTTGAATTATTTGTTCTAATTCTGTGAAAAATGCCATTGGTATTTTGTTTTTTAAATATGTTTTTCTTGATTTTTTTTAGAGAGAGAGGAAGGAGGAGAGAGATAGAAACATCCATGTGAGAGAGAAGCATTGATTGTCTGGCTCCTGCCACTCCCTACTGGGGATGGATAGGGTGTTATGGACATTTGAATTATGTTAATTCTTCTTATCCATGAACCCTGTATGTGTTTCCATTTATCTGTATCTTCTTCAATTTCTTTCTTCAGGGTCTTATAATTTTTCAAATACAGGTCTTTTACCTACTAGGTTAAATTTATTCCTAGGTGTTTTATTATTATTTTTGATGCAATTATAAATGGGATTATTTTCTTAGTTTCCCTTATTGGTGTCAAGCATTTCTGTTTTTAACTCTTAACTAGTTTGTAGAATTTGTAGAAAAGTGGTTTTCTGAATGATGTGCGTTAGAATTGCAGTGATGCTCAGTCAGTGTAGCTCAGTGAATTGAACATCATCCAATGGACTGAGAGCTCCTGGTTCAATTCCCAGTCAGGGCACATGCCTGGGTTGTGGGCTCGATCCCCAATGTGGGGCATGCAGGAGGTAGCCAATCGATGTTTCTCTCTCACATCGATGTTTCTATTTCTCTCTTTTTAAAAAAAATCAATAAAAACATATTTAAAAATAAAAGAATTGCAGTGATGACTCCGGGTGACTTTAATATGTTAAGATTTCTGCCAATTAACTCATCATTCCCTCTTGAACTGTCTCTTCTCTGATTCCTTTCCATGTTTTGGTTTCCTCAATCTTCATCCACTTGTTAAAATGACAGTCTAAATTCTCTCCCAGAAATTTAGTAAAATTTCTCTGGGCAAGTTGCCATCAGTCAATTAATTGCTAAACACCACCAAAAGAAAAAAAAATGTACTTAATCTACCTTTCTTCTTTGGTATTCATCTCCATGAGAATACTAGAGTACTTGCCTTTTGTTGTTTTGTAGTTGTTTTGTAGAGGGAATTTCCTAGAAGAGAGGAAATAAACATTACTATTCTTTATTCACATACTCTAACACAAAACTCTTACTTTTGCTAGCATTTATTCAACAAATGGGGCAATTTAAGAGATGGGTTAAGAGAACCCAGAAATTGACCCAATATGCTCAATTAATATTTGACAAAGGTGGCAAGAGCATACAGTGGAGTCAAGACAGTCTCTTCAATAAATGGTGTTGGGAAAATTGGACAGCTACTTGCAAAAAAATGAAGCTAGACCACCAACTTACACCATACACAAGAATAAACTCAAAATGGATAAAAGACTTAAATGTAACTTTTGAATCCATAAAAATTCTAGAAGAAAATGTAGGCAACGAAATTTCAGGCATCATACGCAGCAGAATTTTCACTGATACAACACCTAAGGGAACAGAAACAAAGGAAAAATGAACACATGGGACTACATCAAACTCAAAAGCTTCTGCACAGCAAAAGAAACAACCATCAAAATGGAAAGGGAACCCACTATATGGGAGACCATAATTGCCAATGATGCATCAGATAAGGGGTTAATTTCCAAAATATATAGAGTGCTCATACAACTCAACAAAAGAAAGACAAAGAACCCAATTAAAAAATGGGCAGAGAACCTAAATAGACACCTCTCCAAACAGGATATACAAATGGCCAAGAGACATATGAAAAAATGCTCAACGTCACTAATCATCAGAGAGATGCAAATTAAAACAACAATGAGGTATCACTTCATACCTGTCAGAATGGCCACCATTAAGAAATCATCAAACAACAAGTGTTGATGAGGGTGTGGAGAAAAGGGGACTCTAGTACACTGCTGGTGGGAATGCAGACTGATGCAGCCACTATGGGAAACACTATGGTCTTACCTCAAAAAGTTAAAAATTTAACTGCCATTTGACCCAGTGATCTCACTTCTAGGACTATACCCTAAGAAGCCTGAAACACCAATCAGAAAGAATATATGTACCCCATGTTCATAGAAGCACTATTTACAATAGCTAAGATCTGGAAACAGCCCAAGTGTCCATCAGTAGACGAATGGATAAAAAAGCCGTGGTACATATAGACAATGGAGTACTATGCAGCTATAAGAAAGAAAGATCTCTTATCCTTCGAGACAACATGGAGGGACCTGGAGAGTATTATCCTAAGTGAAACAAGCCAAGCAGAGAAAGACAAATATCACATGATCTCACTTATTTGTGGAATATAATGAACTAAACAAACTAATGAACAAAATTGATCCAGAAATATAGAGGTAGGGTACAGACTGACAAACCTCAAAAGAGGGGGTGTTGTGGGGGAAGAGGTAAACCACAGAACATATGCATGTATGCATAACTAATGGACACAGACAACAAAGCTGAGGATGGGGCAGGGGTGGTGGGGAGGAGGGTGTCAATGGGGGAAAAAGGAGAAACATTTCTAACAAAAGCAAATTAATCAAAATAAAAAAAAGAGATGGGTTAATTAAGCATAAAAGCTTAAATTTAGTGGGTGATTACTGGCCACACCTAAGAAGGAACTAGTTTCTTGAGAAGATAGAACCATCTGCATTGAATTAACTAGCTTTAGGATTCTAATTATTGATTCTGAAACTTCTGGAAGCTCCCTAGTTCTCTGTGAAGTCTATTATTTTCAGTGCACGTCTTTCTGTGCTTTTAATACCCTGTTTGGAAATCTGCCAGGGTCCAGCTTTGGCAGTCCAGGGTTTCCCAAAGGTGTGAACGGAGTCAGCGAGAAGGAGACATGAGTCAGAGATCTTGAACACCTCTGGTACCTCAAGGCTAGCAGAATTTTTATTTTTATATTTTCAGGTTACTTAACAATTTCTTTCTTATTGTTTCCCCTAAATCTTTAAGCAAGTAAGTACAGACATTCCTTTTTCATTTACCCAACTCTTAGATCTATTACATGGTTAACTAACAACTATTTTAATCCCTCACCCAGACATCTCATTGTTGCCTCTCGGTCTCTTAACCTTAAGAGCATTGCTTACACAACATGATTTGTTATCAGCAACCTTCCAGACATTGTCTTATTTAACTACAACTACCTTCTTCTCTAAACCCTCTAATTCAGTTTCTGTTTGCTTCCTCTAAGACTCCTGACTTTACTTCTTCTTAAGATCCTTTTAAGTTTTTACCCTCTTTACTTAAATCTTTATTACTTACTTGCCTCTTCTTTCTACAGTCTTTTCTAACATCTACATCATTAATCATCTACATGTTACTTCTCTAGTGATTCCTAACAGACAGCTAACAGATAGACAGAGAAAGCAAAGATCAGTCTCCTTCAGTTGCCATCCTGCATTTTTATTTTCCCATTACTCTATATCTTCAGTCACTGTTCTTTGTGATTCCTGCCACACAGTGAATCCACTTCTCCAGGGACTATGTCAATCCATGGAGGCCTTCGCATCTCCAGGGACTATGTCAAACCATGGAGGCCTTCATAACTCCAGGGACTAAGTCAAACCATGGAACTCACCCTGGACTATGTCAAACCATGGTGGTCACTGTTCCAGTGACACCGCTCCCGACAGAAATCAAATGCATACAATAAAGATTAAGAGGGGAAAACAGTTATATTAATCTTCCTTCTGTTTCTTCACCAACATGTGTTATTTAAACTCATACCTACACCAATTGATGCATATTTTATAATTATAGTTTAAATATTATAAACGAACAACATATGCCTGTATAGTCTAATAGAAATCTCAAACCTAATACAAACTTGGCATTTGCTCAGTAGTGACAAGTTACCACACAGAGTGCAGTGTAGAAACTGTTGGGTTTTGTCTTTGTTTACATATAAATTAATAAAAGAATGTTGTTCCTCAAGGACTTTGAACCAGTGTCACTTTTTCAGGCTCTTTTCACCTTGTGCTAAATGCAAACATCATCTGTAATATTGCTTTCCCCTTCCCTATTTCCTGTTGGGTGAATAAGCCTACCCTTTTTCAAATATGATTACCCTCTTCTTCAGTTTTACTATTCCGTGGAATTAGATCACCTTATCGGGTACAGCAGTTCAATAATAGCCTTCCTTAAATAGGTACATGAAGGTCAACTTGAGACTTCCTTCTCCACAGGGATCAAAAGAGATATGAAATGCTATTACTGCCTAAATTCTGATTGTCTCTAACCAAGCGGAAGGTGTTTTTATAAATAAATCTAAGTTTATAACAGATAGCTTAGCACAAGCAGGAAGGGAATCAATAAGAAATCTGAAAACAACTATAAGCCAATGAACATTAACAGCTTAATATTCAAAGGACTATATGAATTCATAGCAACTGTACATATTATTTCATAACTTACTTTTAATAAAGAAAGGATATATTAGTCATATGTGATGCAGTTTATTCTTTCAGTGGACGCTTATCTTTAACATCTATTTTCATACAATTGTAAACTATAGCAAATTACAGATAGGACTATAAATAAATAGCATGCTTATACTTCTGCATAGTTCCTAAGCTCTGTGAATATACCATTTATTGCTCTTATAACTAGCAGAATGCCAAGAGTTTTCAGTTTTACCACCTGCAATAAAATTTCTGTAAAATGATCTTTATAATTTCCCAGATGGTAGGATAGAGAAGTCTTTTGCACATGTTTATGAATTTTTATATCCTCTGATGTTTTTCTTTAAAAACGAATTGAATTTTTCTCTTTTCACTCAAACTTTTATTGCCAGTTAAGTGCTTAATGATAGAAAATCTCCCCTGAAAGTGAAATAGAATTCAATTATTTTCAAACTCATTTTAAGTCATTGGTTAGGCTAGACTTTAGGTAAAAATACAACTTTTTAGGCAGTCATTTTGGATTGACTTCTTTTGTCCGATCTGTGAAGACATTTGCAGATACAGTTTATCTTTTCCATATTCTCTCCTGGGTCTAGAAGTCTGTTTGTGTCATATAATACATTACTTTAGTGAAACTTGGCTCTGTTCTGAACTGTCTATGACACTGTAACTCCACAATAAAATTCATGTAACTCCAGCTATGGAACAGTTAAATGATCAGCCAGATTCTCAACAACGCAGCCAGAGTACCACATTTCAAATATAACATCACACTCCCTTTGTGTTCAGAACTCACCTATGGTTTCCTATATTACTCAAGCATAAGTACTCAAACACACTCTCTGTGATCCATTACCTCTCCACACTCCCTTTATCGTTTCCCACTTTGCTCATTTAGTCCCAGCCACGCTGGCATCCACACTCCGCCTTCATCGCACGAGGCATGCTCTGCCTACAGTTTTTGCACTTACTGTTTTTTTGGGGTTTTGTTTGCCTGGAATGCTCATCTCAGGCACAAGACTAAACACACGGCTGGGTCCATCACATCTTTCAAGTTTTAACTCAAACACCTTCTCAGTGAGGTCTTTCCTGTCCACCATCTTACCTAAAATTGGAACTTTTTTCTCACCATGATATTTAGTCCTTCGCTGCTTTAAGTTTTTCTTATTAACTAACTAACATTGTGTGTGTGTGTGTGATGTATTTCCTTGCTGAATTTTATTATTCTCTCTCTTTCCCCAACCCCTTTCTCTCTCCTCCTATTTTTCATTTGTTTAAATTTATGTCCTAGTCTGTGAATCATTTTTGGTTTACTTCCCAAGTATAGTTAAGGTCCGAGGCACTCCTAGACATCCTCTGTCATACTGGTGATATTGCAAATTCGTATAGTTCCCTGATCTAGTATGAAATATAAGGGATTCAGTCATTCCCTGAATTTAGCCTTTCCACCATTCCCTTCAGATGGATGCCACAAGGGACCTGCCTCTGCTACAGACTGTGGTTGCAGCTTCGAGCACTGCCTCTTGCAACTTTGCACATGACTCAGACTCGATCGACTCCAGACTGAATCAAGCATGTCAACTCTCATTTTTTTTTTTGGTTAATCCTCACCTGAGGATAATTTTTTAGAGATTTTTTTTTTAAAAGATAGACTGGAAGGGAGGGAGGGAGCGAGAGAGAGAGAGAGAAACATCAATGTGAGAGAGACACATTGATTGGTTGCCTCCCACATAACCCTGACCAGGCCAGGAGGACCTGCAACCCAGGTACGTGCCCTTGACCAGGAATGGAACCTGCTACCTTTCAGTCCACCTGCCGACGCTCTAACCACCAAGCCAAACCTCCCAGGTCTCGACACTCACTTTATCATAAATGTGTCCATACACTAGGTGAGGAGGGTGTCATGTAATTTACTAATATGCCAAAATAGAGTGGCTAAGAATAGTACTTTTCTGAAAGTTGTGCTGAGTGAGCCTGTTATTGACTGCTGGTAGTAAACACAGAGGCCAAGACACAGCAGCCAGCTGAGATAGCAGGCTGATAGACCCTCACATTGCCCTAGTAATTTATTACAATCACCCCCGTAGAAACCTGCAAACAGTATAATATTTTCCTTTCATTAGGTTATTCTAACAAATTCTATTCTACAAAGTCAATATTTCTTTAGTCATTCAGATTAATATTTTCCAACTTATAAGGTATGTTAAGATTTCAATTTGTTTTTAAATAGACTCAGTCTTTGTATTAAAACATGGCATTCATTTTAAGTCTCAAAATATACTAGGAAAAATATATTGTGAAATAAAGCATCATTTTAAGACATGTACAATATTTTTAAAAGAGGTAGGTCTCACTTTTCATTATTTAGATTTGGGCACAATTTGAACACATTAATCAGAGATACAAATTACTTGAGACCAAAATATAATTTATATGTCATTAAAACTATTTCACTTGCATATATGGTCAAATGATTTTGGAAAAAGAAAAATTTTCAGCAAGTGGTTTTGGGAAAACTAGATATCCATGTGCAAACAAATGAAGCTGGACTTTTACCTTATACCATGTACAAAAATTAATTTAAAATGTATAAAAACCTAAACAAAAGAGCTAAAACTATAAAACTCTTGGGATAAAACGTATGGGAAAAGCTTGATGATATTGTATTTTGCAATAATGTCTTGGGTGTGACAGCAGAAGGACAGGCAACAAAAGGAAAAGATAAACAGGACTACATCAAAACTTAAAGCTTCTGTGCATCAAAAGACAATGAACAGTGAATAGGCAACCCACACAATGGGAGAAAATATTTTCAAATCATATATCTAATAAGGATGTAAATCATATAACTTGATAAGGGGTTAATATCCAGAATATACAAAGAACTTCTAAAAGTCAACAACAAAAACAAACAACCCAATTAAAAAGATGGGCAAAAGACTTGAATAGACATTTCTCTGAACAAGACACACAAATGGCCAATAAGCATATGAAAAGATGTTCAATATCACTAATCCTTAGAGATATGTAAGTCCAAACCACAATGAGCTACCACCTCACACCCATTAGGATGACTGCTTAAAAACAACAACAGGATGCCCTAGCCTGGTGGGTGATTGGTTGGAGCCTTGTCCAGTACATCAAAATGTTGCCAGTTCGAGTCCCAGTCAGGGCACATATCTAGGTTGCAGGTTTGATCCCTGGCCAGGGTGCGCATAGGAGGGAACTGATTGGATCGATGTTTTTCTCTCACATGGATGTCTGTTTCTCTCTTGCTCTCCCCATTCTTTTCTCTCTAAAATCAATTGAAACATATTCTCAGTTGAGGATTAAGAAAAGAAAGAAAGAAAGAAAGAAAGAAAGAAAGAAAGAAAGAAAGAAAGAAAGAAAGAAAGAAAGAAAGAAAGAAAGGGAGAGAGAAAGAAAGACAACAGGAAAAATAAGTGTTAGCCAGAATGTGTAAAAATTGAACCACTTGTGCATTATTGGTGGGAATATAAAGTGATGTAGCCACTATGGAAAATAGTATGGCAGTACCTCAAAACATTAATAATAGAATTTTCATGTAATAAAGCAATTTCACTTTTGTTTTTTACCAAAAGAACTGAAGCAGGATGTCAAAGAGATATTTATTTAGAGCTGCATTATTTATAACATACAAAAGGTGGCGGCAACCCAAATGTCCATCAATGGATAAATAGATAACAAAATGTAGTGTATATATACATGGAATATTATTCAGCCTTCAAAAGGAAAATCATTATGACACATGCTACAACATAGACGAACTCTGAGGACATTATGCTAAGTGAAACATGCCAGAACTTCCGGTCAAGATGGCGGCGTAGGTAAACGCGGTATCGCGTCCTCCCACAACCACATCAAAGTTACAACTAAACTACAGAACAACCATCATTCAAAACCGCCTAAAATCAAGCTGAATGGAAGTCCAACAACTACGAAATTAAAGAAGAAGCCGCATCGAGACTGGTAGGAGGGCCGAGGCGCGACGGGCTGGTCCCACACCCACGTGTGGCAGATAAAAATTAGGAGGACACCTCAGCTGGGAAGGTCCTCCCTGAGGACTGAGGGGTCCCCGTCCCACACCAGGCGCCCAGCTCAGGGTTCCAGTGCCAAGAAGAGAAGTCCCCATCATTTCTGGCTGGAAAAACCAGTGGGAACTGAGGCTGAGGCAGCTGGAGCACCCAGCAGCTCCTCTTAAAGGGCCCGCGCACAGACTTACTTGGACTCCCACCCTCCAGGCTCCAGCGTGCGGCACCAGAGTCATAAGGGGAAGAACTGAGCTGTTTGGCATTGGAGCAAGGGCTGGAGAGGCAGCTTTCTCCTGGACAGACATGCTATCAGAGGCTTTTGTTCCTTAGGTGAGCCCTTCCCTGCAGATGCCGCCATATCTGGGACTCCAGCAACCTGGCTCACACTGTTGGCCCCGCCCTGGTGATTCCCTGAGGCCCCGCCCCACCCAGCTTTCAGGCCCACCCAAGCTGTTGCCAGTTGCTTTACCATAGAATTGGCCTGTCTTGGATCCTGCTTCAGCTTTTCCTCAATTCTTTCAATCAAGCAGCATCTGGTCTCAGCTAACCCTATACCTCTTGCTAAGTAATACATAGAAACAAACACAGGGAGGCAGCCAAAATGAGGAGACAAAGAAACAGGTCCCAAATGAAAGAACAGAACAAAACTCCAGGAAAAGAACTAAGTGAAATGGAGTTAAGCAACCTAACAGATGCTGAGTTCAAAATACTGCTTATAAGGATGCTCAGTGGACTTAGTGAGAACCTCAGTGAACTTAGTGAGGGCCTCAAGAGCATAGAAAAGGACCAGTCAGAAATGAAGGAGGCACTAACTGAAATAAAGAATAGTTTACACAGATTCAATAGTAGAGTAGGTAAATCCAAGAAGCAAGCCATCGATTTGGAATATAAGGAAGCAAAAAACACCCAATCAGAACAGCAAAAAGAATCCAAAAAAAATGAGGATAGTGTAAGGAGCCTCTGGGATAACTTCAAGCGTGCCAACATTCGCATCTTGGGGGTGCCAGAAGGAGAAGAGAGAGAACAAGAAATCGAAAACCTATTTGAAACAATAATGGCAGAAAACTTCCCTAACTTGGTGAAGGAAACAGACATACAAGTCCAGGAAGCACAGAGAGTCCCAAACAAGATAAACCCCAAGAGGCCCACACCAAGACACATCATCATCAAAATGCAAAAGGTTCAAGACAAAGAGAGAATCTTAAAAGCAGCAAGAGAAAAGCAGTTAGTTACCTACAAGGGAGTTCCCATCAGACTGTCAGCTGATTTCTCAAAAGAAACTTTGCAGGCCAGAAGGGAGTGGCAAGAAATATTCAGGGTGATGAAAAGCAAGAACCTACAACCATGATTACTCTATCTGGCAAAGCTGTCATTTAGAATCGATGGCCATATAAAGAGTTTCCCAGACAAGGAAAAGCTGAAGGAGTTCATCACCACCAAACCATTATTATATGAAATGTTGAAGGGTCTTCTTGAAGAAAAAGATAAAAAAATATGAACAAACAAAATGGCAATAAATACATATCTATCAACAATTGAATCTACAAACAAAATAAACAAGCAGAACAGAAACATTCTCATAGATACAGAGAACTTTTGTTGGGTACCAGATGGGTGGGGGCTGAGGGGAGGGCTGAGAAAGGTGAAGGTATTAAGAAGTACAAATTGGTTGTTAGACTGACAAACCTCAAAGGGAAGGGGGGTTGGGGGATGGGAAGAAATAAACCAAAGAACTTATATGTATATATGCATAACCAATGGACACAGACAACAGTGTGGGGAAAAGCAGGAGGGGGGCGGGAATGGGGAGGAGGGGGGCAATGGGGGAAAAATGAGGAACATCTGTAATACATTCAACAATAAAGATAAGTTAAAAAAAAAAAAAGAAAACTAAAAAATAAAAAAAAAGAAAAGAAATATGCCAGTCACAAAAAGACAAAGGTTTTTATAATTCTACTTATGTGAGGTACCTAGAGCAGTGATTTCAACCAGTGTGCCACGGCTACTAGAAGTTTTTCAGCATGCAATACCTGACTATTTAGTTAGGGGCACTGACCTCTTTTCCCTTAGATTATCAAGTAAAAAAATAACAACAGCCAACACAATAATGGCCGTCCAGTGTGAATGAATCAAAATTATACCTTTTTTTGGGTCATATCCTTAAAAAATGTAATATATTTTTTGGTGTGCCACAGAATTTTAGTAACTAGTTTACATGTGCCATGAGATGAAAATGGTTGAAAGTTGCTAACCTAGAGCAGTCAAATTCACAGAGACAGAAAGTGGAATGGTGGATGCCAGGGGCCCGGGGGAGAGAGAATGGGGTGTTGTTTAATACGTATAGAATTTTAATTTTGCAAGATAAAAATGTTTTGGAGACTGCGCAACAATTTGCATGTACTTAGCATTGCTCAACTGTAGCTCTAAAAATGATAAAGATGGTAAATTTTGTGTTACATCTATTTTACCATAAGTCAAAATAAAATAAAAAAGTATTTCACTGAGCTGCATACTTGAGATTGGAGCTCTGGCAAATTCACAACTTCTTTTTCTAAGGGAGTTGTTAATTTAACTAATGGATTAGAAATTTTCACTCTGATTATCTAGAAATTCCAAGGATCCAAAGTTGGAGAAAAAAGGGACAAAAAATATCAGATAATAGTGTTCACAAATAGAATGCATAGTGTAGTTCCTAGAGTTCTTATTTATATATACAGGTAATTCCTTTTTTTTTTTTTAAATCCTCACTTGAGGATATTTTTCATTTATCTTTAGTTAGAGTGGCAGGGGGAGAGAGAGAGAAACATCGATGTGAGAGAGACGCATCAATTAGTTGCCTCCTACACAACTCCAACCAGAGCCAGGGACCGAACTGCAACCGAGGTACGTGCCCTTGACCGGAATCGAACCTGTGACTCTGGTCTGCAGCTGCTGCTCTAACCACTGAGCAAAACTTCCAGGCCTAAATGTAATTCTTAGCATGTTTTAATGTAATTAGATGTACAGGAGTTGGAAAAAGTAGTTTTTAGTTGTTTGCATGGAAAAAGTCATGCAGGTTATGATTATTACAATAGCTTCATTAACTCAAAAGAATGTTACTCAAAATTGTAAACCTACTTTTACGCATCCTGTATATATGATCACTTCCAGAGAAGTGAGAAAGATGCATAAACAAGGATGTCGAAGATACATTGGCAAATGTTTTGTTCTTTGTTTTCTGTAAAAAGGAAGTGAAATATTCAAACTAAGAGCAGGGTAATTAACTCAGCGTTATTTAGTAACACATTTTGATAATTAATGAAAAATTTGATGTCTTGTCCTCCAACAGCTCTACTCAGGTAAGTTATGTTTCACCCAGATATTTACCCTTCCTCTCTTTTTGACTTAGATTTTATGTAATGGAAAGGAAGTTCTTTAATGAGTGAGATTTTTTTTTTTTTTAAAGACTTTTGCTTAGGTTTAATAGTTCTATTAAATTTGGTATCTGGCTAAACATAAATGTATTTTAAAAGCTTTCTCTCTTCTTTAGTTAAATATGATTATCTCATTATAGCCTAATTACCCTTGTAAAGGACGACAACATTTTTTTCTAGAATTTGGATGGTCTTCCTGACTCCTCATGGACTCCTATAATTTAAGCTGCTGGAGAAACACTGAAGACATAGGCCCCTCTCGGAGACTCAGCCAAAAATAAGATGGGAGGTACTAACAATCTTTTGTGAAATATCCGAAATCAGTTATACCGTTCCAGAAAACCTAAGGTAGCATATAATAGACGAAATCTTATGGGAGATAATATTCCTGGAGCCACCTAAGTAGATATTCAGTTCTTAAAATGTGGACATGCTCCCACTCAGATCCTGTTTATTTGTTTCTTTTCCACAATAGACTTTCCCTGGATGTCCCCATAGCTCACCCCTTCTCATCACTCAGGTCACAGGTCCTGTGGCACCTCTCCTGAGGGCCTGTGTGTCCTCACTGGGGAACTACTCAGAGGAATGTGCTTCATTTTCCTCATAGCACTTATCACTATCTGAGGTTATTTTACATTACATTTTCTTTCCCTTCATGTCCCTCCATAGAAAAATGTTTCATGAACACAAGGCCTTCTCTGTTCTCTTGAATGGCATATTCCTCATGCTTAGTACACTACCCGGCCCAGAGAAAATGATGCTGTGTGTGTGTGTGTGTGTGTGTATGAAATCTGTAAATTACTACAGGATAAATAGATAGCAAATGCCACATTTGTAATTCTTCTAATTTATTCTAAATTATTTTAAATTCAGCTTGAACTACCTACTAATACTAGCAGGAATCCAGTATTTGTCATTGTCATGATCTCTTTCTCTATCCATCATAAAATACCAAGCCAGAGGCTCAAGCAGCTCCAGGAAAATGGTGGGGGGCTTACTTTTATTATTATTATTTTTCGTTAATCCTCATCTGAGTATATATTTCCATTTTTTTTGATAAAGTGGAAGGGAGGGAGGGAGAAAGAGAAACATCGATGTGAGAGGGACACATTGATTAATTGCCTCCTGCATGACCCTGACCAGGGCCAATGATTAAACCCAAAACCCAGGTACATGCCCTTGACCAGGAATCGAACCCATGACCCTTCGGTCTGTGGGCTGATGCTCTAACAACTGAGCCAAACAAGCCGGGGCATGGAGGGCCTGCTTTTAAAATTGCAGTATTAGTAGTGTGGCATCTCTTTGTCCGATCTCAATGATCTTTTTAAAGGAGATCATCTTCACGTTGCCACCAAAGCCTCTGTGCAGAGCTCCACCACAGGGAATCTCATGACAACTATACAGTCTCAGCACAAAGTGCCCATCCTCCCCTTTGAGGTTCCCACCCATTGTCATTTACTTTCAGTCTTTCTCACTTTTTTTTTTATAGTACTGTCTTTTTGTTTGTTTCCTTTATTGATTTTAGAGAGAGAGGAAGTGAGAGAGAGAGAGAGAGAGAGAAACATTGATGAAAGAGAACATCGATTGGCCACCTCCTGCATGTCCCCCCACTGGGGATTTGGCCCACAACCTGGGCATGTGTCCTGACCGGGAATTGAACTGGTGACCCCTTGGTGCATGGGTCAATGCTCAACCACTGAGCCACACCAGCTGGACAGTCTTCCTCACTTTCAGGGTCTCCAAACTTCCTTTTCAGTCTTCAAAGATCTAAACCTTCATGGCAGGATTGCCTTCTTCAATTCTTTAAACATAAAGCTTTATTTTTTAACCCCTCTTGGAAAACCAATGAGCTCTTCTAAAAAGCATTATAAAAGCAACTCTTTTTCATACATTTTCTTCTCTAGAGCTAAAACATTTTTTAAAAAAACAAGAAAACAGACAAAAAATATTTAGTTTTCAAAAAGTGTACTGCAGATGTCTTAATTAATCAATTTTATGAATTATGTTCTTTTGTGTCACACACATACAATGAGAAGACACATGGTGAGATGTTGTAGCGACACCAGCTGATTGTAAAAGTTTGCTCTTTGACAATTCCTGAACAAAATGATCCTCTTTTAGTAAATGATTAACAACTGTGAACTGGAGAAGATTTCTATTTAAAGTTGAATAAAACAAAGACACATTGTATATGAGAATTTAAACTACATCAAGTTTTAGTTAAAGTGATCAACGCCTGAATGAGAGGAAGGGTGGCATTTTTCACTAAGAAACAGAAGAGATTATTATTATTTAGAGAGAATGCAAAATTTAACAGAAAAAAAAAGAAATATTTATAATTTCTATTTCCTTCTATTCCTTAAAGAAAGATTATAATCTGACAAGCATCAGTGGTGGAGAAATGATGGAGAACCTAACCACAGAATTTTGCCAGAATCCCTAGACAAAATTTAGGTTGGCATCCTTTCTTTATGCAGGTGAAAACTCTCTGAGACCTCCTGGTAATAAAACTAGTTAGTTCCAGATGCAAGTCAAAATCCTGGTACCCTGACAACTGGCTCCTGCATTTCTTTCATCTGATTGTAGATAAAATAAAGTAGTCAAAGTAAGAGCTCCCAAGTTCAACAGTTTAAAAAGAACAAGTTAATACATTTTTTTGTTTGTTTATTTGTTTTTAAGCTTTAAGTCCTGAAACAGAGCCAAAGCCATTGAAGGTTTTGGAAAATAAGATAAATGTTTGGTAGAAAACAAAAACAAAAGAATTAGATTGAGTGGGGACTAATCTTAAAACAAAACAAAACAAAAAAAAAAACAGTAAAGCTAGAGAACTATAACATTTACTGTATTAATTATATATTTTTTTCTCTTTTTTCTGAAAATATAATTTTTTTGCTTGGTATGTGTTTTATTTTTAGAATTTTAAACAATATTTTTTAGAAAATATATAATATGATATATTTTCTTTACATATATAAATCTAGAATCAATAAACAAACCCATTTTATTTTCTCAGAATTAATGACTGAGTCACAATTCCACCACAAAATTATAACATGCACCAATTTGAACACTGGATTTTAAAAGCTACATGAATCAT
The DNA here is from genome assembly GCA_030848825.1 of Tadarida brasiliensis. NCBI lineage: Eukaryota > Metazoa > Chordata > Mammalia > Chiroptera > Molossidae > Tadarida > Tadarida brasiliensis. Next base: position 85,729,829 of record CM061260.1, on the reverse strand, counting down.
TATAATGGTAGAATATGTTAAAAAATAATTTGATATAAAAGTCAACATCCAAGGTATAATTTTAAATAAAAAGCAGATCAAAATCCATTTTAAAACTTTATTCAAAAAGATAATGGAATCTTCTGTCAACATTATCTTCAATATTATTTCAATTTATTCTTAATATAAAACTGCTGTAAGTATTAATACATTTTATATGAAAAACTAATACTTAAAAGATTTATGTGAGTTGCACAGATTTATACATTTAATTACAACAAAAATAAGAAATAATGTTAATCTATTGATCCTCACTTAACGATTCTCAAATAAAACTATATATGATTACATGTCCAAAATTTAGAAATTCTTAAGACTTTTAAATATCTGCTATAAATTCTCTTTATCAGTAACTTGTTGAAAATCTCAGTACTTCTTAAAAGTGACCTTACTAATTTGAACTCCTTTCAAATTCGGTTATAGATTTATTTAAATTCATTTTTGAATCTCTTTTTCCGAAACACAGAGAATAGGTGATGTAAAAAGTAATTCCTCCATAGGGTTACTATTATAAATCTAAAAGTGAATTTGTTTCACTTAGTACAATTCTATCTCTATATACTTTCTTTGGTTTACTTCATAAGTTCCCACCAAACATATATATGTTGCCATCCTTTAAAATCTCTGTCTATAGTACTAAAATGATAGGAAAACTGGGCATTAAGAGATCTGTTTTAGGTGAATGAAGAATATTTCTTGCATGACCTTGCTGCAGGAATTATTCTTATTTTGCCAGATGCTAGATACTTTCCATTGTTGTAATTAGCATAGTATTGAGATATTTAAGCATTTGTTTTGTGGTCACCCATGAAGGTGAGAGAGATTGCCTTCCAATTAATAAGTGGAATGATGAGTCGGATGATATTTTACATACCAAAAGAACTTGAAACAAAGTTTATTACCACACAGCAAACCTGGGGAGAGTCGGGCAGGCACAAGTATGCCCAGGGTGGTTTGAGTGAGGCAGAGAGAGGATCTCGGCTGAGAGTGCCCCTGGAGCAAAGTTGCCACTGGTGAATCTTCCCTCGGGGTCAAGCAAGAAAGCCCATGACTTTCTTAGCAGCTTGCCAAGATGTGAGGCAGAAGGGGTGTAAGCTTGAGCCGCTGTAACAAATTACCACAGACTGGTTGGCTTATCAACAACAGAAACGTATTTCTCACATTTCTGGAGGCTGGAAGTCTGAAATCAGGGTGCCAACTTGTCTGGTGGGGAACCGCTTCCCAGCTCAGAGCCAATGCCTTGTAGCTGTGTCTGCTCGCGTGGGGCCAGGGGCTGCGGAGCTCAGTGAAGTCTCTTTCATAAGGGCACTAATCCCACCCATGAGGACTCCACTGCATGACTCAAGCCACTCCAAAGTCCCCACCTTCTAACACCATCACCTTCGGGGTTAAGAATTTTAACATGAATTTTGAGTGGACACAGACTTTCAGACCGTAGCAAGGGAGACATAAAGGTAGGCCTTGGGAGCTATCAGCTGTCAAATGTAAAAAATGGAGTTCAACTATGGCATTGATATTAATAACATTTTTAAATGATTGTGCCTTATAAAGGTATAGGAGATAAACAAAAATTATTTTATGTGAACTTTCCTGTTTTCTGCCTGTAAATCAATAAATGTGCTTTACAAAATAAATAAAAGTATACTCAAGATCTTTAATTTGTTAACAGATTACTTATATACTTCATTCTAGGTCCAAATACATTATGACAGCATTAAAGAAATAAAGACGGAGAAAAAAATGTTACTGTGGTTGAAAGGCAAGAGGCTACCTCTATGGATCTAAAAATAGTGGAAAGTGAGTATAGCAGGTCAGACAGAAGAAAATTGAATACAGTTGAAATTAACAAGAGTTTTTAAGTTCATTAAAGAAACTCTGAGGTATGATGATTGTCATTGGAACAGATAGTATATTCAAGAGTGTAGAAATTAGAGAATAGAAGAAATCATGTGTTATAATTTTTTTTCAATAATTTTTTTTATCCATTTCAAGACAAGTGGATACTTCTCCATTTGTCTTCAGATAGAGTGGAAGGGAGAGAGGGAGAGAGAGAGAGAGAAACATCGAATGGCTGTCTCCCGTATGACCCAGACCAGGGCGGGGAACGAACCACAGCTGAGCACATGCCCCTCACCGGAATCGAACCCGCGACCACCCGATCCGTGGGCCGATGATCCAACAGCTGAGCCAAACCAGCCAGGGCATGTTATAATTTTTAATGAGCGAATTTTAAATACAGGAAGCTCATGCATTTTACAAAAAGAATGGTTTATCTTTATGCAACAAAATTCAAATGCTAAGTTTTCCTAATAACAAATGTCTGTTCTAGCAGTTTTGTTTTGTCTTAGAGTCATGATTGAGAATCTGCAATTGTGTTTGCTCCATTTCTGTATGTGTAAAGCAATCATCTTGTACATAAACTTATTTCCTGAATAGAATTAGCAGAAAGAGTGCTCTAAATTCCTAAGAGATTCTTGACTCACGTTTATGAATAAATTTGCTATCAAGCATAATTCAATTTCATTTGATTGTCAGAAGCAGGAACACATTCTCTAGAACGTGACCACCATCAGATGAAGGAATTAGTGAGGTTCGCTGCCTTTGTGGTTGAAAGTGTATGTCCTAGACTACAATGAAATCACTGAGATTTAAAACTGTGCATCATAAATATCATAATATATTTTCATATTCACTTTGCTTTAAATACATCAAATGTAGGCCAGGATTAGATCATGTCTGCTTGTATATTATAGTAACTTTTTAAATAGGAATAACCAGTAAATTCAGGGAAAAACTTAAGTTGTGTAGTTCTTGGTCATGATTTAGGGACAAAGAAACCTTGTCATTAAGTCAGTAGAAAATAAATGGAGGCCATGGACTGAAATAATGTAACATTGTAACTTTCATAAATTAGATTACTATAATGAGATAATGGATAAAATACTACAATATGTTTCAAGCAATTTGCTTTTGGGATTGTCTGGTGCACCATTTGACTAATATTACTTAAACCCTCAAACTGAGTAAATGCAAAATTTTCAGTTTTTTCTTATCTTTCTTTAGCATTATTTTAATGCCTACAAATTATTTCATGATATGGACAACCACGGCCTTTTAAACCGTTCTCTAGCAGGAAAACTAACCCTTTCTGTTATTATAGCTAACACTGAAACGTGTATTGTATACTTTAACCATTTATTTCATCTCTGATGATTTCAGAAAGTCTGTAGGAAAAGGTCAAATTAATAGATATATGCTGGAAAAGATGTTTTTAGTTAGCTATGGCAAAATATTTAATTTACTACATTTGAAATCACCAGTTTCAATCCTAAAAATAACTAGAATTATAAGTCAATATTAGCGTAATTTTTTCAAAGCCTATACTTGGTGTACTGGTTCCTGTTCATTTTTGTGTACAAAGAATAAGTGACCAGCGTTGGCTCTATACTGAGAAGTATCCATGCACAAAAGCAATAGCTCAAGGAAACAAATGTACATTTAGAGTCCCTGTTCATATGCAAATAATATGTAAATACAGAATTTACCGGGAACTTACAAATGACATATTTTTAACAAGCACTAGAAATTGAGTCCCGCAGATTGTTGTGTTTACATCAATTGATGGCAAAATCCAGCTTTTCTAGATCCCAGTCTAGATTTTGTGTCATTATACCACCGTGTGGATACCAACATTTTAGTTAAATGTAGAGATGTTTGACCAAGATCTAATAATTCGGAATATCTGGAGATTTGTCTCAATTTCTTTTCTTTTCTTTTTTTTTTTTGGTACGTGCCCCTAGCGGGAACCGAACCCAGGACTCTCTGGTCTGCAGGCCGACGCTCCAACCGCTGAGCCAAACTGGCCAGGGCTTGTCTCAATTTCTTAAGGATATGTTGTTTTTGTGAAATCTGTAAATTAATCTAGTTTGTCTTGTCCAAAAGATTTTTTTTTGAGTTGCAATCTGTTCAAGGAACTGTAACATCTGGCTGGGCAGGGAAGACTCAATGACTGATTTGATAATGAGCAGGTGTTTCTGAGGAGAGTTCACATATTCTTTAGATTTTTTTTAATATTATTTTTTCATAAGTGTACTTATTTCAATAATGGGCCTTTGTTCTGAAGAACAATGGTGGCAGATCAATGTTATTTTGGAGTCATTATATTGGAGCTTATCTTTTTGTAAACATACTATATCTTATCGCTTATTGTTACCAAGGAGTTTATGAATAGGAAGGATAAAATTGAGTGATCAAGTTAAAACTGTCACATTTTAACTTTACTTAAGTTTACAATTATAAGAATTCTAAGCTTCCTTATAGGAAAAATAAAATATATAATCCCATTCCCATTACTAGGATGAGATGAGACTTGGTGTGAAATTCATTTAAGAAAAGTAAACCAGCAATAAAACTCCAGCTGTTTGGTTTCAAAAGGTTTATGAAAACTGCTTCCAAGTCAAACAAACAGCCATGGTTCACGGAGTTCACTGTGGCTGATAAGATTGAAAGTTATTTTCGATGTATATTGTCCATTTGAAAAGTATATGTGAAACCAAACTAATATTCTCTTCTCTGAATGTCACAGTAAGTGAAAAATAAAGACTTGCAATATTCTTAAAGTTTAAACATAGTACAGTTTTTATCTTCCCTGTTTCAGAATTGTTTTAAACCAGGCCAATACTTTGCTTGAGCAGTTCAAGGTATCAAGTCAATTAGTTTTCATCTTGCACTTGGAGTTTGGAGAGATAAGCTGTAGTTTTGGGTATAACAAACCCCAAAAGGGTGATGGCGTACCTCTCTACGCTTTGCAAAATACAGATATTTAATAATATGTGTTGTTCTGGTTACAAAAAAAGTACATATTTATTGTCCATCAACATTTAAAAAGTAAAATATTTTAGAGAAGAAATTAAGTCCACTTTGCTCAGAAACTCTCCATAGTCTCCAACATGGAAAGAGGGAAGATTCCTCGCAGTATCAAATCTTTCAAATAGAGGGAGACAGTAAGGGCTGGAAAGAATAAACAATTGACGAGGAAATGACTTGGTATCGGTCTGCTTACTTTCTTATGGTTACATGTAAAGAGGTATGATTTACACTGATATTTTCACTAGTTAAAAGCTATATGTGGAATTTAATGAACAAACTGAACTACAAAGAAAAATAAAACTAATAGATAGAGAGCAGACACACAGCTCTGGAAGGGTGTTTAAGGAGTGGTGGGATTGAGCAAAAAAGAAAAAAAAAGATGGAGAACTCATGGACATGGACAACAGTGTGAGGTTGCGGGGGTGGGGTGGGGCTGGAGGTAGAAGAGGGCATAGAGAGGATGAATGGAGATGGAAAATTAAAATAAAAAATAACTATAGTTTAAGAGGGTTAAACTGAAATTTACATTAACTATTTAAGAAATGACAGTCTCTAAAGTATCACTACTGTCATCTACCCTTGTTTCACAGTGGCACAAATCCAAATTAGCACAATTAGGTCAATCAGAGACCAGAAGAGAAAAAAAACAGATACCAATGTTAAGTTAATACAAAAATAAAATAGAGATTGTTGTTGTTGTTGTCAGGTACAGAAAAAGAAAAGGAAATACTGCATTTAGATCTTTGACTATCCGTTTGTTTTCGTAAATGCATTCTTTTCCAGACCTAAACAAGGCAACATCTGTCATAGAGCTGGGATTACTGAGAAAATCTGAATTCAATGCTTTATTTGCATATTAAGTTTGAGCTCCAAAGAACTGTCATTTATTTGAACCAGTGTGCGCGTGATTTTAATATCATTACTTGTTATTAAACAGGAACAGGAATCTTCACGGTAAATCTATATTCTATTCACATAGTTTTGTTACATTCCATTGGATTGTACTTTACAAAAGAAATAAACCGTTGCTTATAATACTTTCCAGTGTCATCTGAACTATAAACAATTAGCTAGCAAACAGATTTTCGCATTATGGGTGATGAATAGCACTGGGTGCTCTGCCCTGAGTCATCTTTTGTGGTTGGTCAAAGATAGATATTCAGAAGCATATAAATCTAAACTTCAATCAGTGATTGACCTAATTTTTATAGAAAAGATACAAATCATTTTAGGTGGTGTGCAAATAGTTGTAATTCTTGGTGGTTGCATAGAAAAGTTAATAACAATAAATTTTCCAGGTGAGAGAATCAAGCATAGGTTTTTATTTAAAATACCAATGAAAGGCATTAAGAGCAAAAAAAAAAAAAAAAAACCTGTGGGTGATTTTTTAATGAACCATGTATTATGGTTGACATCTCTATAAAAAGGGAGTAACTTTGTTATCAATTCAAGAATCACCTTAAATGTGAAACACGGTGCACTTAACCTTTACAAAAAGCATCTAATGGAGAGGACATCTATTTTTTTAAAGATTTTTGTGAAATATTAGCTTTAAAGTTATAGCTGTGCCAAATGCCAACCTGAAATGTGTTAAGTGACTTAGCCAAACAATGTAACTCAATAGCATTTCCCATTGCAACACCAGATATACGACTATGCATTAAAATTAAACAGGATCAAAAGAGGAATGATGAAATGTGAACTCTGTTCTTGAGGTAATTTAATTCTGGACAAGTAACATCAGTGTTACGTTAAAAAAATGAATTGAGCCCTGGCCACTTTGGCTCAGCGGTTAGAGCGTCGGCCCGGACCACAGAGTCCCGGGTTCGGTTCCCGCTAGGGGCGCGTGCCTCGGTTGCAGTTTGTCCCCAGCCCTGGTTGGGGTCGTGTGGTTGGCAGCCAGTCGATGTGTCTCTCACGTCGATGTTTCTCTCTCTCTGTTCCTCCCTCTCTCCCTCTCCCTCTGTCTGAAGATAAATGCAAAAAAAAAAAAAAAAAAATGAATTGAGCCCTGGCCGGTTTGGCTCAGCGGTTAGAGCGTCGGACTGCAGACCAGAGAGTCCCAGGTTCAATTCCCTCTAAAGGCACGTACCTCGGTTGGGGTCGTGTGGGTGGCAACCACTCGATGTGTCTCTCTCACATCAATGTTTCTCTCTCTGTCTTCCTCTCTCCTTCCTGCTCTATCTGTAGTAAATGCAAAAAAAAAAAAAAAAAAGAATTGATTTATTGGAATATAATACCTGTGAGTGGTCTCAAAAAATTAGGAACAGAAAACTTTCTTGCAACAAACCCTATGAAATGCCCCAATACATGGTTAAGTGAGATGGAATTCCCCCAGACCTCTCTGTCCACCTTCCTCTCCCCACTTATCTCTCTCTGCCCAACACCAAAGGCACACACTGAGGCACCCTAAGACTCCACTAACACCAGTGAGAGCGACTCTGATTTTAACAACATCCTCAGTGTTTCCAGTTCCCACATATTTTCCTATATTTCTATCAATAAAAATAGTCAGAGAAAGACAAATACCATGTGATCCCACGTATATATGGAATTGAATGAACAAAATAAACTGACGAACAAAATGGAACCAGGGGCATGGATACATGGAACAGACTGACAGTTGTCAGAGGGGAGGTGAGAGGGGGGACTGGATAAAAGAAGGTGAAGAGATTAGCCAGAGAACATATATGCATAACCCACAGACACAGACAACACTGTGGTGATGGCCAGAAGGAAGCGGGCACGGGGGCTGGGTGGAGGTGGGCAAAGGGGGCGGGGGGAGATGGGACATCTGTAATAGTGTCAACAATAAAAATAAAGTTAAAAAAATAAATACACTTTTCAACTTATGTTGCTGTTAGGCCCATGACAGCTATTTAAGACAGTTGTGGAAAAGATTTCTTGGGAGGCTGGAGGAAGACTAGGATTCTGGTGGATGTCTCTGGCAAGGTGTCCTCAATGGGATGATTGGAATGTGGCTTTGGATTTGCAAAGGAAGGTGATGTTTAGCTCTGAGCCAAACAGTCTTTGACGCAATGTCTAAGGTATGCTGCTAAAGGTGAGAGAAGGACGGACCTCCACATGTCCCCCTCTAACTGACTTAAGCAAGAAAGTAGATAGTTTATATTACTAAGTTTAAGACTGAAATTGGGGCAATACAATATTAAGTGACTCTTGTCCGTGAATCCAGTTTTAAAATGCAAACGACCATTAGGAGCCCTGTGGGAAGCTTCACCTGGAGGAACAAAGCTACAGTATAAGAAGATAGACTGTCTTAAGATCTTCAGGTCGAAGGGGCCACATGTAGGCTCTGATCAACAGCCTGATTGGAGTAGCCAGTTGGGAGTCATTTGAATGTCCAAACCAGGCAGACCTTCAGACTACAGACCCATAAACATCCGGTAAGAGGCCTTAAGTGAGAACTTCCCTGCCCAACTTTCCTCATTCTGATCTACCAAGTTTTGAGCTAAATAAAGTGGTTGTTGCAAGTCAGAGTTTTGAGGCAAATTGTTATATAGCAAGAACAAGTAGAACAGCATTTTTCAGCCCCATCTGCTTGTATGAGCACAACAATCAAAATAAAAATGATCTACATATAAAATAAAGTTAATAATGAGGAGATATTTGATCATGAACTTGAGTTAATACAGATTCTTAATTTGATAATTACATTCTATTTTAACCCCTTAGATAACAAGGCAAAATGATGGCAAGGTATCAAATTTGGTTTATATATCGTTTTATTAAAGGAAATATATACCATTAATTCAAGAGGCACAAAAATCTCGTGGTTTTACATTCTGAGGAAAATGGACTTATGTCAGTCCCTGGATAACAGACATTAAATAACCTGCATTCACTTCTTCAGCCGACGTCGCTCTCCATTGGCACTTTCAGCCCTGGGGTTATGGAAGTAAGAATTCATTTCTCCAAGTTTTTATTTTTAAATCATTCCGACTCACTGAAAATTTGAAAGTATATAACAATAAACCTGCATTTACTTATCTGACCCCGTTTGCCTGGGTTTATAAATGAGTATTTTGTCAAATTGTTTTCTCCTCATTCTCGTCCTCCTTGGCCTTGTCGTCTTCTTATTCCCTCTCTTCACTTCTCTTTATTTCTTTTCCTCTTCCCTTTCCTCCCCTCACTAATTTTTTGGAGGATACAATATGAGAATACATTCTAAATAGGCTTCTAGCAATTAATGGAGTAGATATTTAAAATGTAAACGTGTGTCCACAAATTTGGCTAATTTTCAAAATATCAAAGATAATGGAAAATGGAAAACTAATTCAAATTGTGTGATCATGGAGGTCCTAGCTGAGGAATTGTAAGCAAATCAGCTGGGATAGGGAGGCATCCAGGAAGCAGCGGCAAGTGGGAGGCTAGGAGAGCAGGCCGTTTTCAAAGATTTAGGAGGTGACCCCCAACCTCCAGAGCAAAGTAGAAGAGTAGTCGGATATGGCATTGAGATGTAGAGGTCAGGTCTTATGTGGCCTTGACTAGGAAGACTGCATTCTATTCCAGAAGTGACCAGGAGTATTTGAAATGTTTTAAACATTGATGTAATGTGATTTAATTAACATTTATTTAAAGTGAACTCCGAATGCTGTGTAGAAAGATGATTGGAATAGCCAAGAATATGAATAAAATATGATATTACTAGGATATTATAGTATTAGTATAGGATAGTGGCTTGCACTGTGCTATGGATAGAAAAGTAGACACATGTAAGTAATATATTTAGCTGCTTTATTCACGTACCTTATAATTTACCAATTTAAAATCTATAATTCAGTTGTCTGTAGTATATTCACAGATAGTGCAACTATCAGCAGAGACAATTTTAGAACATTTTCGCCATCCTACAAAGAAATCCTGTATGGTTTAGCTATTGACCTCCCGAACCCCAACTCCAACCTCCCCCCACACAGCCATAGGCAGCAACTAAAGCACTTTCCTCTCTATAGATTTCCGTGTTGTGGATGTTGCAAATGGATGGAATCATACATTTGATCTTTTGTGACTAGCTTTTCTTATTTAGGATAACTTTTGCAAGGTTAATCTATGTTTTACTACGTATGAATATTTCATTCCATTTTATGCCTGAAAAATATTCCATTGTATTTAACATACCACATTTTGCTTATATATTCATCCATTGATGGGCATTTGGGTCATTTTCACCTTTAGGTAAAAATAATTCTCATAAAATTAATACACAAATTTTTGTGTAGACCTGAGTCATATGATAACTCTGTTTAATCATTTGAGGGACTGGCAAACTGTTATCAAAGGAGCTATACTGTTTAACATTCCCACCAGCAGACTTTGAGGGTTCTGTTTTCTTCACATCCTCACCAACACTTACTATCTGACTTTTTGATTCTAGGTGTAAAGTTGTATTTCATTGTGGTTTTGATTACCATTTCCCTCTTACTAATAAAGTTGAGTATCTTTTCATGTTCTCTCAGTTCAGTTATATACTTTTCTTGGAGAAATATCCATAAAGATAATTTGTCCATTTTTTAATTGGGTTTTTGTTTTTTTAATTTGAGTTGTAAGAGATCTTTGTATAGTCTGGATACAAATCCGTTATCAGGTATATGATTTGCAAATATTGTCTTCCATTTTGTGGGTTGTATTTCTAGATTCTTGATGGTGTTTTTTTTAAGCAGTAAGTACTAAAGTTGGATAGTGTGAGAGCTCCAACTGTATTCTCTTTTTTTTTTTTCCCAGAATTGTTTTGGTTATTCTGAAATAGGTCCTTTAAAATCAGAGGAAATTTAGAATAAGTCTGTCAATTTCCCAAAAACAAGTTAGCTGGTACTCTGGTTTGGATTGCACTGATTCTGCACATCATTTTTGAGAGTACCACCATTTTATACAATGTTACATCTTCAAATTAATGAATGCCAAATGTTTTCTTTCTTTCTTTTTTTTTTGCATTGCACAAATTCTCAACTTTATTTTTAAATGACCAATAAATTATACTTGACTCTTATATCCAGTTTTGCCATCTAGGAGCCTGTAAGGAGTCAAATTGCACGTTAAGCAAATACAGGGGAACCAGGGACTGAGAAAACCTAGGTGTAATTGCTGGAAAAATTCGTTCATGACAGAACTGAGGTGCCAGGTTGTCAGTGATCACTCCCCGACTACAGCCTTGACCAGGAAAAACCGCGCAAAGGGGCAGATCATCCTTGGCTTGTGCCAACCTGCGCAGTGGACTGGACCACAGGGCTGATGGGTGGCCAGGGCTGCAGCCCACGTCCAGGATCTAGGGCAGAACGGCAGGCTGGGAAAGTCTAGAGGTAGAATGATTATCTCACCTTAAACCCTTTTCCAAACCACCAACTAGAAGATTTCCTCAAAATGGGGCCAAATGTTTTCAATTAATTTTGGTTTTATTTCTTTCTTTCAGTAATGTTTGGTAGGTTTGAGTATAAATATTTTATTCTCTTTGATACTTTTGTGAATGAAATTGTTTTATATTTATTTTCATATTATTTACTGCAAATGTGTAAGATACCAATTGTTTTTTTTTCTGTTTTTAGCTTATATCCTGCAAACTTGCTGAACTCATTTATTAGTTCTATTTATTTTTTAGTTGATTACTTAGGAATTTTTACACACGAGATTATGTAATCTCAAAGAAATAGTTATGTGTCTTCCTTTCTAAGCTTGTTACCTTATTTCTTCCTCTTGCCTAATTTCCCTGGCTAGAACCATGTTAAATAGAAGTGATAAACGTGGATATTCTTGTTGTCTACCTGATGTCAGAGGAAAGCATCCAGTCTTTTATCATAAAGTATGATGTTACCTGTGGGTTTTTAGAATTCCTTTTCAACCAGAGTAACTATCTTTTTATTACTTTTGTTAATTGACTTTATTATGAAAGGATTTCAGATATTCCCAAATGTTTTTTTCTCTATTTATTATCATGCATGGTTTTTGCTCTTATTGATATAATATACTATATTAGTTGATTTTGTATGTTAAACCAACCTTGCAATATTGGAATAAGTCTCATTTAGTCATCATTTATAATTATTTCTATATATTGCTGGATACAGTTTCCTACTATTTTTTGAGGATTTTTGTATCCATATTCATAAGAAATAGTGGTTTGTAGTTTTCTTTTCTTGTGATGTCCTTGTCTGGTTTTGATATAATATCAAAAGGGTTGTTCTCTTCTATTTTTTGAAGAGTTTATGAAGAGTTGGTAGTAATTCTTTTTAAATATTTGGTAGAGTTCACTGATGAAGCCATTTGGGCTTGTGCTTTCCTAGTAGACAGATATTTTATTTCTTATTCCATCTCCCCATTTGTTACAGGTCTATTCAGATTTTTTTATTTCTACTTAAGTCAGTTCGGTAGTTTTTGTTCTTTCTGAGAATTTGTCCATTTCATCTAAGTTGTCTAATTTGTTGGTGTATAAATGTTCAAGTATTTGTTTAGAAAATTTAAAAAAATTCTGTAAGGTAAGTAGTAGTGTTCCCTCTTTCATTTCTGATTCTAGTCATTAGAGTGTTCTCTCTTATTTCTTGATCTTCTAAGTAAAGCTGTATTACTTTTGTTGGTCTTTTCAATAAACCTGCTATTGGTTACAGTGATTTTCTCTACTTACTGTTCTCCATTTTATTCACTTTCACTGTAATATTTATTGTTTCCTTTCTTCTGCTTGTTTTAGGTTTATTGTGCTCTTCTCTAGTATCATAGGTGAAAGGTTAGATTATTAATTTGAGATTTTTCTTAATATATTCATTTGCATCTATAAATTTCCATTTAAGCACTGCTTTACTGACATATGACCAGTTTTGAAATTTTGTGTCTTTATTCTCATTAATATCAAAGTATTTATTTTATCTCTCTTTGTTTTCTTTTTTGATCTACTGGTTATCTAAATATAAGTTGCTTAATTTCCATATATTTCTGAGTTTCTTAATTTTTTTTTCTGCTGTTGGTTTCTAGTTTTATTCCATAGTAGTCACATAACATACTTTGCATTTTTTCTATTCTTCTAAATTTACTCGTTTGTTTAGTGACCTTACCCCAAACTGACCTCTAGCATTCATCTGGAAGCTGAATGAGAAACACTGACATCTTATTCCTCCCAAGAAAAAATCTCCCTCTAAGATCTGGGGAGAAAGGGAACCCTGTGTTCTTGGCTTTGGGAGGCTGGAGGTGAGTTCCCCCATCATTACAATGGGGGAAAGAGGAGGGAACGAGAGAATGGTCTTGATTCAAATATCACAAATTCTCACCTTTATTAAAAAACAATTTTTGAAGATATTATTGGATAAATGTTCTTTATTTGCTTTTTATCCTTGGGGCCATTTCCAGAGACTACACATGGTCGATTTTTATAGGTTTTCCTAGTTTCCATGGCAAGCTGGTCAGTGGAGCACTCGCACTGTCCTGCCAGAATTGGATTTCTCTTAAGATATATTTTTAAGGTAGAATCCACTAGAATGCTGCTTTGTTGGATGTGGTAATCAAGTGAACAGAATGGGTAAAGTATGATTCCCATGTTTCTAGTTTGACTAAATTAGTAAATAGTGGTTTTGGTTACATTATATATGTGAAGAGACATGTATATTATATTCTTATTGTTGTTGTTTACCATGGGAGATATGAGAATAAGCTGCCCTTCTACAGGATGAATTTGCCCTTCAAATATATTTTGTAGATAATAGAGTGTTCAGAAAATGAAATCTAATATATTTGCCTGTCATGTACTCTCAGGTCTGTGTTGAATTCAGAAAAGATTGTCATTAAGGGGATGAAGTCCCTAATATAGGAATAAATAGAACATAGTAGACAAATGAAGGAATTGAAACAAAAAGATACACTACTTAACAACTATAGATCTGTTATAAACTTGATAATAGAAAAATTCCTTCTTCTTTTCCTCCCTTTCCCTCCCCCTCTCCCTCCCCCTCCCCTTCCCCCTCCCCTTCCCCTCCCCTTACCCCTCCTCCTCCCCCTCCTCCTCCTCCTCCTCTCCCTCCTTCTCCTCCTCCCTCCTCCTCCTCCTCCTCCTCCAGACACACCAGCTGATAGTGAGAAGGGACCTAGAGATTTGATGAATGTTGGAATGGAATAAAGTTGAATTTGTACTGTTGGAAGAGCATATTTGCTGGGGGAGGGGGGGAGTGTTTTGCATGGTATAGAGTACACCATGAAATAAAAAAGGAAAAAATAATAAAATGAAATTAGTATTAGCAAGTTATTATGATGATAATGATTGCTAATACTTAATGCACACATGCTATTTTCGAGAATTGTTTAAAGCATTTTATATGATTGGATTAATTTATTCCTCACATCAACTCTATAAGAAAAGTGCTGTTACTATGTTCATCTAACACAAGGGGACAAAGACATAGCGAAGTTAAGTAATGTGCTAAAGGTCACATAGCAAGATTTGTAAGATCAATATATTTGACTATTGATGATGGAAAAATGTTATAGTAGGAAATGTGAATTAGTGACTCAAGAGAGAGTTCAGTTTATGATAATGACAACATGTACAGTGTGATCATGATAGCATAAAGCAAAGAAAAATTCTTTGGAGTTGAGTATGTTAGGAGCCTAAGGAGTAAAAGAGAAATACAACGGTTAAAGTATCATAGAGAGAAATGAAATAGAGTTAAGTATTATGGGCTAGCTGGTAAAGTCTGTTAGGGGAAGTATAGAGCATGTATATTGTTAACTATTGAGAATTTCAAAGATAAAAAAATAATGATCTAGAAGCAACAATGGAGAGCAAAGAGGATACCAGTTCTGCTCTAAAATTTAAGATACATGGCATGTGAAAAAAAATATATAGCCTCCTATTGAAAGGACTGAGGAAATGGTACATCAGAGGGGGGAAAGGTTGTCATTTAAGCAACAGATGGGAAGCAGAAATTCAGAAATGAGTTTGAGAATATATGGTACTTGATGAGTAGACATTCCAGAGAAGTAAGTGGGAAAAAAACGTTGGGGAGAGAAGACTAATAAGCTAAGTTCACAAACTGGACAGATAGGAATGAGCAGAAAGGGTTTTAGTTGTCATATTGACAGAGATAAGTAAGGAGGATGTGACACTTGGTGGATTTCATCTTGCTTGTTTCATTATGTGGGTGAGCATTTTAAGGCCTGTGCACAAGAGGGTATTGGCCAGGGCAATATGAGTTATGGGTGTAATTATTTTTCTTCTTTCAAATGGAGAAAAAAATCTTAACATTGTAAAAAGTGGTTTTACATGGAATATCACAATTTATCATCTCCCGACCAATAATTCTCACTTTTACTCCTATTAAATTGTAGAACAAATATCAGTTTCCTCGGCAAATGTGAGACTTGTAGGACATTTTTAGGTGGCTCAGAGGACAGTGGTACCTGATAGTTCGTCTTTCTAATTATAATTGGGTAACCGAAAAACTGATGCTAATAAACATTAGAAATAGAACAAATATATTCTCGAAAAAATGCTAATTTCTGCAACTGCAAGTCTACCTCCTTTCTCCAACCATAGGCCTGGCTACTTTTTGCCCCATTACACAGGCTCTCTAGCCATCTAAGCTGAAACTGAGTTGGGATATGTTTGTTTTACTAATTATTAGGTTGACAGCCAATAAATCATAAAGCAAATAATGCCAAAGAAAGTTTATTTATACTCTGTATATAAGAGATCATATAATTATAAGTAAATTAATTACTGGCTAACACAGCATGTTGATTTTAGTAAAACCCTATAGGTATGTAAGTATTGTTATGCCTACTGTGTTTTTTATTTAAAATGATGATGGGAAAGAGCAAGAGTTTCGAGAATATTTGAGAGAGTGCTTATTTATTTTAAAATTTTTATTTTTAAACTTCCAAGCACAGCAATGCAGTGAAGTTCGCATGGTGAGAAGCACTTCTCACAATGCACGAACTGTGAAAGTAACACCTTTCATTAAAACAGGCACCTCTGAACTAAGCACTAAGTCACGCAAGCCAACAGGAGAGGGAGAACGCAGCGTCTCTGGAAGAGCAGTTATTGCCCAGAGACCCCGAGTCAGCTCCTCTCAGCTGCAAACCCTTCCCCAGGCGACATTATCCCCAGGTTCCCTCAGCTCTTGGAACTTTGAAAACAGACTTTTAAATTTGTGGTTATATATGTGTGTGTGTGGTGGTGGTGGTGGGGGGGGCTTAGAGGAATAAAAATAAGGAGTGATTCTCCTGTAAGATCCAATGATCAGAGCCCAGGAATGATGAAGGGATTAACAGTGACCTTAGCCCAAGACCATTTGGGTCAGGAGCATGCTAAGGAAGCTCTCTCCGCAACAGATTTAAGCAGAGAGATATGAACAAAAATTGAGGCAGCAGATGAAGAAAAATAGTTTCTTTTCAAAAATATTTGTAAGAATTCTTTAAAAATTGAAATAAGTTATTTTTCTGCTTGTAAATTAAAACATGTTCCTTATTAAAATGTGTGCAGGAAGTGCAAAAAACGACAATGATGAAAATAAAATGATCATATTCTATATCAAGATATTTAGATATTGATATCGAGGTGTATTTATTTCAGAAATGTAAGAGTGTATTATCTCTGTAAGCTCATGTTTTATACACATATAAATATATATATTCATATAATAATGAATATCCAAATATACCCAGTGTATATTTTATATACTCTTTTAAACATGCTTAAATTATTCAAATATAATTGAGCTTTTACATATGTATATTGACCATGTTCCTGGTAAAATGTTCAATTTACCAAATTTAGTTGTCTCTTTCCTTTCCTGGTCAAGTAATCTAATGATGAATATTAAAATTTGTCATGAACATTTTTACATTGTTTTATAATCATGGATATTATTCTATGTCCAACTCATTTCATTATTCATTAGCTTCCATTAAATAACTCATTTCCCCCCATTTTTTTAGCTAGTTATTTCGATTAATATCTATTTCATCAGAATGCTATTTTCAACTATTTTGGAAACATGCCAGAGATGTTATATTTCCTAAAACATTAATATATGTAATTATTTTTTGTCATCACAAAAAATAAATCTTTTGTATTTTAAAATTTGTAAGTCATGCCCTGGCCAGTTTGGCTCAGCAGTTAGAACGTCGGCCTGTGGACCAGAAAGACCCGGGTTCGGTTCCCACTAAGGGCAGGTACCTCGGTTGCAGTTTGTCCCCACCTCGGTTGGGGTCGTGTGGGTGGCAACCATTCGATGTGTCTCTCTCACATTGATGTTTCTCTCTCTCCCTCCCTACCCTTGAATTTCTCTTGCCCTGAAGGTAAAACCCACTATGCAAAAACATAAGAAGCTTATTGCGCCAGCTTGTGGTGTAAAGATTAAATTTGAGTCCAATAACACGTGCTGTCTTGCTATCTGTTAAAATTTGAAGGACCTCGAATGACCTGACCGCAGATTCTCCTTCCCACTCTGTTTCTATAGAAAAGCTCCCCTAGCCAAACAGCCTCCTTGTGAAAGGGCTAAGAGTTCTTGCTTATCCCTAAGTAGGAGGTTTCAGTGCCCTGGCAGCACGAGGAATTGTTCAAACAAGCCAATCACATCCTTCGTGGCGACCAGGGAGAACCTCCCTCTCTTGCCCTGACCACAAAGCTGCCTCCCACAGTCCCTAGTTCTCTCCTCCCCAGCGTGGCCTCTGTGTTCCTGTGTGGTACCTGGTGTCCTCTTTCCCTGGGCTGTGAGTATATAGGTTGTCAGTCTCATCTTTCCAGGGTCAGGTGGTGTTTTTGGCCATCCCCATAACCCTAGGGCAAGAATCCTTCCCTCATCAATGGGGTGAACAGGATGCCATTAAAACTTGGCCACTCTTAAAATTCAAAACCGTTTTTTGGATCGGCTACTTGCAAATTTCTTTTTTTTGAGAATTTTAAATGGAACATCATAATTTCCTTTGAGTTTTAAAAAAAGTTAGTTATTTTGTATGTCTTCTAACTTCTCTGTTCTAAAATATTCATTCACTTAAAATCTTTATTGAGCAACTATGTTATCCTAGACACTTTTCAAAGTGCTGATAAGATAGTCATAAAGACAAAAAACATGTTCTTATACAGCTTTTATGCGTGGCAGACAATAAAATAATAACAATAAAGATAAATAAATATGTATGTGTGAGATAATGAGTGTTATGGAGAATGGGGATACCTGTGGAGGAGGTAGTTACAATTTCAGTGGAGAGATGTTAAAGTTCTAACCTGGAGCCCTAGTCAGTGTGGCTCAGCGGGTTAGGCATCTTCCTGTGCACCGAAAGGTTGCCGGTTCATTCCCTGTGGGGGCTCATATCTAGGTTGCAGGTTCGATCCCGGGTGGGAGGTATGCAGGAGATAGCTGGTTGATATTTCTCTCTCACATTGATGTTTCTCTCTCCCTCTCCCTTCCTCTCTTTCAAAAATCAATAAAAATAGTGAGGGGAAAAAAAAAGGTTCTGACCTGGAAAAGGTGATGAAAAGAACCACATATACCTGAGGAAGAAGAATTCCAGGCAGAAGAAGTAGCAAATACAAAGTCCTAGAAATGAAAGAATTCAGCTTTTCATCTTGAGTACATAAAGTTATTAGTTTGATCTCCATTTACTGTGCATCAGAACTTCATTTATAAGTATAATTTTTTTCACTACTATTAATTGTGGACATTTTTTTTTTCCTGGTGTGTGGACAGGTTCTTGATATGACAGAAAATTGTCAAGGCTAGAGAAGTATCTTTCAGAGTAAATTCCTTAACCCTCTCTCCTCTCAGAACCCTCTCAAGAGGTAAATATGTATTCTATTCAGGCATCTCGTCATGACTGTTTGATGAGTGAAGAAATGGATAATAATTGAATTGATGAATAACTCCTTGTCTTTGCACAGTTGCTGAATAAAACAGTACAAAATATATAGACTTAGAGTTTTGTTCTATAATTTTCTTTACACTCATTTACATTCTCCCTTTCTAATACAGAGGTTATAAAGACTCTGATTTCAATCTAGTTATATTTTGCATTATGACTGTGGAAGTTTTACTCAGTGTGATCAGGGATCTCTGGGTAAGCCTAGGTATTTGAAGTTAACCTAAATTAAAATTTAATTTTTGCTGTGTGACTTTGAGAAAGTCACTTAAACTGTGACACTTACTTTTTCATGTGAATATAATAGCAAATTTTATACTTTCTTATTACATATAACAATGTATAGGAAAACACACTGTAAAAACTACCAAAAAATGTTAGCACTTATTACACTTTATCCCTTATGCCTTTATAACTGTCCCACATTCATCTGTCCCTGGAGGAAGTGATGCAGAGCATCAAAGTGTGAGAGAGTGGAAAGGGTTTTATGACATGCATATTTTCAATTGGAGAGAAAGGAAGATGGGAATTTCATGCCTATAGATTTTCTTCGTAAGTTGGAAGGAACATTGACTCGTTGATATATAGGAACATGTTATGATTTGGAACTATAATAGTAAGGGAAACAGTTAGAAAATTTGCCATAGGAAATTCAAAAGTTCATAAAATAAATGAAATAAAAAATAACTGTGAAAGAGGTAAAGTGTTTATGAAATTGTAATTTATTGAGAATATAGAAAAAAATCTTTGGCAGTATGCTCAAGAATAGAGTTCAAAATCAGAATGTTCCATGGATGTTGGTTTTAAAGTCTTGCAAATTATAGCACCATAAATAGAAACTAATTCTTATTGATTAACCTAAATTTGTCTCTTGTACAAAGTTGTTTGATGAAAAATGCCTTTATTTAACATACTAAAGGGAGCCACAACCTTGTAACTGAGCATAGCTAATGAAAAACAAATCAGTTAACATGCCCATCAACTAAGTTAACTGTTTTTCATGCTGATGCTTCAGGTAATGAACTCACTACAACCTTACAGCAACTGCTTTACTTCTGCCATTTACACTCACCCCAGTTTATGCTCTCATCTATTTGCATTTAGGAGTATGAAATTAGATTTTGCTTGGGAACTTATTTCTATTTTTACTAAAGTATATTTAAACAATCCTAAAATGATGTCAGGCATAGCATTATAATGCTTCTGTGGTTTTTAAGATACAATAAATGTTTTTTTCCTAAGGTTTTTCTTATCCATCCTTTAAGTTTTGACATCCCCACTGTATTCTGCACAATAGCATTTTTAGTCTTCTGGTTCTTCTCTATTGTTCAGGTTTATTAACTATCGGCCTTTTCTGACTTTTTATATTTTTATATAAATTAACTTTAAATCACCCATTATCTTCACAAAACTTGTTTCCTCTGACCAACATATACGTCTGACCTTAAGGAGAGAATAAGTTTGCCAGATGAAATACAGGACACTCGGTTAAATTTGAATCTTAGCTAAACAAAGTATATCCCAATTATTTCATGAACATACATATGTAGTAAGACATTTTTTCAATTTAAAATTCAAATTTGACTGGGTATCCTGTATGTACGTATGTATTTATTTATTTAATTAATTTTTCACCAAACCTGGCAACACCTAGAGAGAGATAAACCAAATTGAGATATAATAACTATGTAAATAATTTAAATTTAAAAAAAAAGAGAGAATACTGCTTCTGATATTATGTCAGTAAGATGTTTTATATACTACCTCATTTCTATTTTATTCTGAACATGTATATTTTATAGAAGCAATGTCAAGATTTGTTTTCTTCCCCTCTACCCAAAAAGATGATTTTGTATTATATCATAAAGTTTGAAGTTTATCTTTTGATTTAAAAAAAAAAAATTTTTTTTTTCTTTATTGATTTTTTTTTAGAGAGAGAGGAAGGGAGAGAAAGAGAGAGAAACATCGATGAGAGAGAAGATCAATTGGCCACCTCCTGCGTGCCCCCCACTGGGGATCTGGCCCACAACCTGGGCATGTGCCCTGATCAGGAATCAAACTGATGACCTCTTGGTGCATGGGTAGTTGCTCAACCAGTGAGCCACACTGGCCAAGCTTTTTTTTTGATTTTATAAAATTTTTCATCTGTCTGAAAGGCAGGATATTGAAGACAGTTAATTTATATCATGATTCATAAAGTACTCTTGTGTTGGAAGCCTTAAAAAACCAAGTTTACATGGTGTGAAAATGAGTTAAAACTTTTTAGAAATTGGGACTTCCAATTTTACGTTGTTTGAGTAACCAAAGGAAAACATCATTCTCACTAAAGGGAACTTAAAAAGCCAAACTTTCGAGCCACCAAAGAGCTACCAAAGCAATGTTGCCCCGAGGGGCTAAGATACTGGAGAGGGCACGCCTCCAGAGAGATGAGCTGGAGTCGTGCAGCTGGCTATCCACGGGTACAGTAACAATTACAAGAAAGGTATAGTTGGAATTTATTTGAATAACAAAATTAGAAGCTAGGAATTCAGATTTTCTCCGCTAGATGCCTGCTGCGGGGGAGGCAGAAAATTGCAGAGGTTTTGGTGGTGAGGTGGGGCTGGTGAGGAAAAACTGGCAGCCTTTGAGACCCTAGAGTGTTGCGTTTTTCCCCTCAAGATATTTATGGATCTGAAACTTCAAGTTGCACAGTTAAAATGCTAAGCAAAAAACCTTTGGAAATTAAATAATTTTATTCATTTTGTTTCAGCAAAACTATCATAACATTTTAGTCATGACAACAGTCTAATATTTTTTATTGCGAGTATAGTAATGCCTTGCCTATTTCCTCTCGATTTCCTTGAACCATTTGAGATCAGGTTGCAAAGATGGTGCCTATTATCCTCAAATACTTTAGTATTTATTTCATTTAAATAAGGACATTATTTTACATAATCACAATATAAGCATCAAAATCAGGAAATTAATATTGATATGTTACTATTGTTGTGGCAGAAATTCGGTGGGCGGGAAGAGACAGACTACACGCACTCAGAGGATTAGAAAATGACTGTTTAATATGCACCGGTGCTGATCCAGTGGAGTCACCTCCAAAGGCTGAGCCCCGTGCCCGGGTTCCAGCCGCCTTTTATACATGATACGCCTCCGGGCATTTGGGGGCTTCTAGTTCCACTGTAGTTTAGGTGGTTGGCAGATGTACGGGAATTACAAAAGCCAGGGGCGGGGTCTCTGCACTGCAAGCTAAGGGGGTTGCTTGCACCCGGCTTGCCTTCTCACTATCATCCAATCAAGACAGTTTAGTTCTAAAAATATTAGGTGAGGCCATGAAAGGTAGCTTACCAGGTTGAGCTGGAGGGGGAAATGATGTCTCAGATGCCTCTATCAGAACCTGAGAAGGCTTAGAAAGACATTCATAAATGGTGATAATGCCCAAACGAGAACAGCAAGCCCCAAGCAGAGTGAAGAAGGTTGCATGCACTTGAGAAGACAGCTTAATAGATGGAAGTCAGAGATTTAGTAGAATAAGAAAATCTTCTGCATGACAGGGTGACCAAGTGAGGGTGTCAAGGCCAGACAAAACAAATACTGTACCCACAAAGGGCTAAGGGAAAAGGACAGTTTATCATAAGTTTCAGAAGTGAGTTGAGGTGAAAAGGGTACCCACATAATGGAAGGTGGACTGCTAGAGGAAGTCAAAGACAGAGCAGGGTTAGAAGAATATCCAACGGGATGAGGTATCAAAGTTCAAGGGGAGTAAGGAAGGTGTCTCCACAGAGCAATAGTCTAGGATGAGGTGTTGGCAGTGTGGTTTATTTTACAATTTGGCTCAAATCATATTAAATTTGAGTGAGTTTGAGGCCCTTTCTTTTTTTTAAGTTTGATATTCTCTATTGTTTTGTTTATTTAGATTTACTTCAGTTGGTTTATGGTAGATATTCTTGTAAATCAATAATTAGGTTCTATTTTAATAGCTTATTATTTTTTTTGATGTACTTTATAATCTAAATATTTTTTATTTAGTCATTTTGAGATAATTACTTGCATTTTATTTTAATAAATATATATAATACATTTTTGTGGTAAAAGGCTTATATGATTGAAAATGTAGAATACTTTGAAAATTTGTTTCATCAATAATCTAAAAACTTGCCAATGCAGACTGACAATTTTTTAATAATATAGTGCCCAAAATAGATCTCAGATTGTGTTTCTTGTAGAAGGCATATAAATAACATATGTTCTTGTAGAAAATGGGTCATATTTATATTTTTTGAATTTTTATTTTGATACATCCTCAAATATAATAATTAAATATTTTGAAATTATTGAATATTATAAATAGAAATCAAATGATCAAAGTCATTATATTTATACAGTGCTATCTGTAAGATTATTTCTTCTTTTCCATGCAGATAGATAATAGAAACCTTAAAGATTTTTAAAAGACTAATGTTTAGTAACTAATGTGTATTATCTCATATCCTTTTTTTGGACTAGGTGAGTATTTCAGATGAGCAATCCCAATTATTAGCTCACCTAATTAATGTGCAACATTAATTTTCTAATTCAGAATAGAGTATTACAGATAATTTTATAAAATGCATTTGAATCTTCAAAACTTTGACAGTTTTTAAAAAAGATACTTTTACTATTTTTAGTCAGTTGAAAATAATCCATTATTTACCTTTTATATAAGAAGATTAATATTTTCTAAGCAATAAAAATGATTAAGAGAACAATAAAAATAAAAATATTTGAATATGTTTATAAAGAACTATATTCATAGTTATTTTAAATGCCAAGTTTATATTTATGCATAATCAATCATAATCTATTAAGGAAAACAAAATCAAGGGAAATCAGTTCTAAGGTGAGAGATTTATTTAAAAATAAGTTATGTGAGAATATAACAAAAAAATTAACAGTTAGTTAAAGGCACATTTTGGCAGAGAAGGAGCAACATGAGAAATAAACACAAGGAACTCAATGGGTCCATGAATACCATTATATATGTAACACCTAAATGTGAATTTCTAGTCCACTAAGAAATTCGCTGGGTTAGTTAATATGAAGTAATAAAAATACATTGCCCTGGCTGGTGTGGCTCAGTTGGCTGAGCATTATCACATGCACCGAAAGGTCCCTGGTTCGAGTCTTGGTCAGGGCACATACCCAGGTTTCAGGTTCAATTCCCGATAGGGGTGCTTATGGGAGACAACTGATTGAAATTTTTTTTTTCTCTCTCTCTCTCTAAAAATAATCAATAAAAACATATTAAAAATACATAAAATTTACACTTATAGGTCCATTGGAAGAATCCTAATATAAACACCAAACAAACAAACAAAAAGCATGAAAAATATCAAAAAGTATGTAAAGACATGAGGCATGAAAAAAAGTTCTCACATATGTGTCGTTAGAGTCTTAAAGGTAGAATAGAGAGAGATATAGGACAAAATAAATATTTATATAAATACTGGGTAAACATTTTCAAATATAATGGCATACATCAAAACACTACTTAAATAAAATCATTAAACCCTACACTGGACAAATATAAAGAAAACCACTTATAAGTTCATCATAATCAAAGTGCTGATAAAGACAAAAAAGAAAAGCTTAAAAACTACTGGAGAAAAATCATCATTAGTTTCAATAGTGTTGGGAAAAAATCTACTAGTATAGAATCCTATACTTAGCAAAAATGTTTTTTCTTAAATAAAGGTAAAATAATAACATTTTCCAAAATACAAAAATGAAGAGAACAGGTATGTATTAAAGAGAGTTTTGACAGAGTAAAAATGATCTCAGATGGATCTATAGGAAATTTGTGAAAGAAGGACAAAGGAAGCTTGCAATCTAAAGACTTTTTAAGTAAATGATCAAATCTTATGAAGTCTATGACATTTGTGCAAATAAAATATATACCAATTGTTTGGGGGTCCCGAAGACCATCCACATGTATAGTAACTCACTAGAAAGACTCATAGACTCAGCATGTAGCTTGTCCCATGGCTCAGATTTATTACAGAAACAGCACCACAGTAACACAGTAACACTAGATACACAGCTGGGTCAATAAGGGGAAAAGGCATAGGCAGAGCCTGGAGTCGTCCAGGAGTACGCTTCCTTTACTCTCTTCCTCCAATGAGAGCTCACGTAGAGAGCACCATCCTTCAACAGAGAAAATACAGCAACATAGGGCAGTATTTCTGCCCAGGGAGACCCATTTCAGTTTAGGGTTTTTATTGGTAGCTTTTCACATGGGCATACTTAGCTCAACTACTGGCCTCTCAGAGGAAAGCGGATGTTCACTATAAATCACACCGTAGGTACAGAGAGACAACTTATCAGTTAGAAAGCGTTTCAGAATCAGTTTCCAGATGCCAGCCAAGCAGCCCTTCCGAAGATCAGCCTCCGGCCTCCTTTATTAACTCCTTGCGCAGTAACAGCAGCGCGAAAAGTAGGAAGCGAAAAAGTTAACTTGTCATAAAGTTCAGTCATTGCTCAGAAAGATTTTTAAAAAAGTAATCCTAGAGTAACAACTAAAGCAATAACTGATAGAAAACCGACAAGAAAATAGATGAGAAAAGTAAAATGATATAAAAATACCTGATTGATGAAAAAGAAAACAAGAAGTAAGAAATAAAGGGGGAAAAAAACTAGTGCCATAAACAGATAACACAAGTGAGGTGGTGGATATAAACCCCAAGATATCTCATGTTTGATGTAATAGTCTACCATAAAATAAAGACTGTCACACTGGAAAAATAAACAAATAAAAAGACAAAACGAACAAAAACCCCAGCTATGTGATGTTTATAAGAGATACACAATAAATACAAAGATAAAAAGTGAAAGCAAAAGAATGTGAAAGAGATACCTTGTAAGTGTGTCAACCAAAAAAAGCTGGGTATGTTATTATCAGACAACAGGATGCATCCAACAGGAACATAACAACCCTACATTGGTATGTCAAACATTGCGTGTATAGAAAACACAATAGAAACATAATATTAAAATGATATAATTTTCAATTGCAAATCCCAAGGGATACATTTAACGAAATATAGGATGGGGCATAAGTAGGTTTACAGTTGTGAATATGTGAAACAGTTTATTTTTGTACTACTATTTATTAACTATTGTGTTATTTTCCATATGACCAACTGTAAACCTACTTTTGCCCAACCCTGTATTTTCAAGATTTAAATATGGAAAATTAGAAAACATGATTGAGGGAAAAAAATTAATAAGAACTAAATAAAGGGAAATATCATGCATATTGATAAGGTGTAATATTGTAAAAATATCAATTTTCTCCAAATTAGTTTATAGATTCACAGCAAGCTCAATAAAGATTCTCAAAATAGCCCCCAAAATGAAGGCTTACTAAAAGAACAAATCTGGAGAACTATGCTATCTGACCTCAATCTGTGAGGAAATTGTATCAATTAAAACTAGATGGTACAAGTGTTAAATAAACAATAGGCCAATGAAACAGGTTAGTAATATAGAAACGCCTACACTTGTATTGTCATCTGACTTACGCAGTGAAGTGGAGAAAAGAAAAAGTTGTCAGAAACAACTTTGAACAGACAGAGGTTTAGGAAGCCTAGTAAATTCATGTGCTGTGAACAGCGGAACCCAAGGCTGTGTAGTGGGGAAAAGATAGTCCTTACAATGAACTCTGTGTGATCACGTGACTGGGTGAGGGCCTATGAGAGCTTTCTGGGATGGTTCTCACTTGACTTACATCATGGTTACACGAATGTATGCACACGTAAACATTTGCCCAACTGTTCTCTTAGAATTTGTGTACTTTATTCAATAAATAAGTGAAACTATGTTCCAAAAATTACCATATATTGAGGATAATGTATGTTAACAAGGTGGGGAGGGGGATGTTATTTCATGTGGAATGAATCCAGCAGCACACAAAAAAAAGTCCAAAGGTCAAAACTCATACAGAGCCTCTCACTGGGTGACTAGTAATGGACTCACTGGGCACAATGGCAATTGAATCGTCCTGAAGGCCATTGGATTGCCATAAACCAACACTAGAAGTTGAATATGGTTTGGAGAAATAGTGTGAATGAAAATTGGAAGACTAAAAGAGTACTAGAGTTTTCTCTTAGCAAGAATTAGTCCATGAAAATTTTGGAGACATGATATTTGGGACCCATCCCCTAGGGAAAAGATGTCAGAAGAAATGATGATCAAATGATTAGAGACTTGGCAGTGTCAGAAATAACAACTTTGAACAAGCAGAGGTTTAGGGAGCACAGCAAATTTATATGCTATGAACAACGGAAGCTGAAGTGTTAATATTAAAATTCTAATGTGATCATTAGAAGGCCTAACCTGTTCCCACAGGCAGATATTTAAGAAAATGTTGAGAAAAATCGAAATAGGCAAAATAAATTTTTGGTTGTTCTGTCTAGTGCAACTCTGCTTTATCACTACTTTTCATTGGCTTTGAAATATTTTATAGGACTGTAGTTGTAGAAAATTAATAATAATGCATATTATTGTTTTCTATAAAAATACAAATTGTGTCCAGTGAAATGTAATTGAGTATTAATCTGTGAATAGTGACCTGTTTTGCATTTATTCGAAAATACATTTCAACTTTCATGATTATCTATTTGTTTATTTATTGAATTCTCCTTTGAATTAATATTTAATGAGTTAAATAAAATGATTCATATGTGTTTATCTTATACTTGCATAAGTGTCATGATATCTTTTCTAAGAAAATATTCTTTAACAGGTGGAAGATAAAGCTCTTAAGTTGTGAGTAGTAGCTATTAAAATGGTGCTTGGACTCTGGAGTTAAAACGGCAGATACACGTGTGTCCGGCTCCTTGTATTTTCACTATCACACAATGTAAAATTGTGCAACAACGATGAAGATCAGCATTGCAATTGCTCAGAAAGCATTTAAAATAGCACTACCGTATGATCCATCAATCCTACGTCTAGGTAGGTATGCAAAATAACTAAAATCAGAATCCTGAAAAGATATTTGCATTTCCATTTTCATTGCAGCAATATTCCCAATAGCTAAGAAATAACCCAGGTATCCATGACAGATAAATAGATGAAGAAAATATGGTGTATGTACAATGAAATATTAAGACTTCAAAAGGTAAAGATCTTACTATTTGTGATGATATGGATGAGTCTAGAGGGCATTATGCTAAGTGACATAACTCAGTCACAGAAGGACAAATACTGCATGATTCCACTTATATAAGGTAAATAAAACAGTTAAGCTCATGGAAGCAGAGACTACTATAGTGTTTTTCAGAAGCTGGGAAACAGAAATAGAGAGCTGTTTTCCTAAGAGTATAAAGTTTCATTTACGCTACACAAGTAAACTCCAGAGAACTGCTGTGTGAATAGTGGTTATAGTTAACAATATGGCATTGTGTACTTCAATATCTGTTAAAAGGGTAGATTTCATGTTAAGTGTTCTTAACCTCCCCCCCCACACACACACACACATACACACACAAGAGTATAAAACATTGGGAGAGATTGGATATATCTAATACCTTGATTGTGGTGATGGTATCATGGGTATTTGCATATGTCCCAACACATCAAATTGTACACTTTAAATATGTGCAGTTCTTTCTATATCAATTATTTATCAATACAGCTGCTAAAACACACAAAAAATCAAATATTTAGGAACATATCTGAAAAAGCTATCCAAAAAGTCTATGAAGAAAACAATGAAACAAATTGAGAAATAATTAGGAAAACCTAAAAAGTTTCTCCGAAATAGCATAATCATTTTCTGAAAGATCTCTTATTGTAAAAATGTCAATTTACTGAAGTGTATCAATGACTTCAATGCAATTCAATGGAAACTTTTATAGTTAGTAATTTTATATATTGTTTGTTTATTAGACATTTTCAACCAATTCTAATTTATAGGGAATATAAAGGCCAAGTACAGGCACAACACTTTTGAACAAAAAAATAAAAGCAGGGATTTGGGGCATTCATGGAAAATGGCGGTGGAGTGAATGGAAGCTACACAGATGATCTCCCAGGACCAAACGGGAATTACAACTAAAATAAAGACAAATCGTTGGGATAAAGCAACAGAAAAGCAGCAGGAGAGGATCATACAATCAGGGACACTGAGTGAGCCTGGTAGGATCTCCGGAGGGGTGTGAGGGTGGTGGGCCGGGAGCCCATGGACAGCAGCGGCCTTAGCTGTGAGCGGCGCGACCGCCCTCGGGGTTAAGAGCCCAAGCTGCTCCACAGCGCAGAGGGCCGGGACAGAGCGCTAAATAGCCACAGCCACTCACCTGGGGCTCTGGCAGAGGGAGGGCGGACTGGACTGGAACTCTGTGGGGACACCTGGGATTTGGAGGGCGCTCAGAGTTTGTGCTGAGCTGCGGCCACAAAGGACAGTGGTGGCCAGCTTGCTTCTTCCTGGTTACACAGAACGGCAGCCAACATTGCTCCTTCCCGGAGCTGTGGCAGCCCCTCCCTCGGAGATTCCCAGGTGAGGCAAAGAAATGCAAATTGAGGCTCATCAACAACCAGCATTGGCCCCCACCCTCAGGAAATCCTCTTACACTATAAACACCTGAGGGAGTTTCTCATTCAACTGAGATCCTAAGGCTTTTCAAGTAACTGAGGCTAATAGCCTCCAGGCAAAAAGCTAGAGCATAACTGAACCTTTCCTGAGCTTGCAAATCTAACCAGGAAAGTGAGACTTGACAGTGATGTTTATGGAGGGCCCTCCACGCTCATCTGAACCCAGTAGAGGGAGCCACAAACAGCAGAACACCAAAACCCACAGGGAAAATTTGGCAGGCTCCAAAACCCACTGAGATAGCCAAAATGGTGAAACAAAGAAACAGATCCCAAATGAAAGAACAAGAGAACACTACCGATGATGAGATAAATGAAATGCAGTTAAGCAAATTATCAGAGGGAGAGTTCAGAACCATGATCTTGAGGAAACTAAACAGCATGAGTAAGAACATCAACACCATGAGTAAAGATATAGAAACACTGAAAACCAACCAAGTGAAAATGAAGAATGACATAGCAGAAATAAAGAACACATTGGAAGGACTGACCAGCAGAGTGGAGGAAGCGGAGGACTGGATCAGTGAATTAGAAGACAGAGTAGAAAAAAATCAATCAATCAGAAAACCAAAAGGAAAAAACAATTAAAAAAACAGAAGATACCTTAAGAGAACTGTGGGAGAACTGGAAACGTAATAACATTCGCATCATAGGAGTCCTCGAAGAAGAAGAAAATGAGCAAGGGTTAGAGAATATATTTGAAGAAATAGTGACAGAAAACTTTCCTAACCTGGTGAAGGAAAAAGGCATTCAAGTTCAAGAAGCACAGAGAGCCCCAAGTAAGAATAACCCAAACAGGCCCACACCAAGACACATAATAATTAAAATGCCAAAAATTAAAAACAAAGAGAGAATCCTAAAGGCAGCAAGACATAAGGAACAGGTTACCTACAAAGGAACCCCCATAAGGCTATCATCTGACTTCTCAACAGAAACACTGCAGGCCAGAAGGGAATGGCATAAAGTAATCAAGGTCATGAAAAACAAGGATCTGAATCCAAGACTACTCTATACAGCAAGGCTATCATTCAAAATAGAAGGTCAAATAAAGAGCTTCCCAAACAAAAAAAGGCTAAGAGAACATATTAACACCAAACCAGCACTGAAAGAAATGTTAAAGGACTGCTGTAATTAGTAGAGGAAATACGAAGAAAAATATAACCACACTGAACAAAACTGGCAATAAATAAGTACATATCAATAATCACCTTAAATGTAAATGGATTGAATGCTCCGATAAAAAGACACAGAGTAGCTGACTGGATAAGAAAGCATGATTCACATATATGTTGTTTACAAGAGACCCACCTAACAACAAAAGACTCACATAGGTTGAAAGTGAAGGGATGGAAAAAAATCTTCTAAGCAAACGGAAAGGAAAAATTGGCTGGGGTAGCAATACTCATATCTGATAAAATAGATTTCAAATTGAAGACCATAACTAGAGACAAAGAAGACCACTACATAATATTGAAAGGATCTATCCAACAGGAAGATATAACCTTGGTAAACATATATGCACCCAATATAGGAGCACCAAAATATATTAAAAATCTCCTGGAGGACTTCAAAGGAGAAATCGACAGCAATACAATCATAGCAGGAGACTTCAACACCCCACTGACATCACTGGATAGATCATCTAGACAAAAAATTAACAAGGAAACAGAAATCCTAAATGGAGCACTAGATCAAATAGATTTAATAGATATATACAGAGAATTACACCCCAAACTGCAGAATTCACATTCTACTCAAGTGCACATGGGACATTCTCAAAGATAGACCATTTGTTAGGGCACAAACTAAGTCTCTACAAGTTCAAGAAGATTGAAATCATATCACGCATCTTTTCAGATCACAATGGCATGAAGCTAAAAAGCAATTGCAACAAGAACATGCAAAGACATTTGAACACATGGAGGCTAAATAGCATGTTATTAAACAATGAATGGGTTACCATGGAGATCAAGGAAAAAATTAAAAACTTCCTGGAAACCAATGAAAATGAACACACAACAACACAAAATCAGAATTGCGAAAGCAGTTCTGAGGGAAGGTCATAGCACTACAGGCCCACCTCAAGAAAGAAGAAAAATTTCTAATTGACTACCTAACCTCACAACTTAAAGAACTAGAAAGCAAACAAAAAGAAAACCCTATAGCAAGTAGAAGGAAGGAAATAGTAAAGATCAGAGCAGAAATAAATGACATGGAGACCAAAAAAACAATTCAAAGGATCAATGAAACAAAGAGCTGGTTTTGTGAAAAGATAAACAAGATTGATGGACCTTTAGCTAGACTCACCAAGAATCAAAGAGAGAGAACCCAAATACACAAAACCAGAAATGAAAGAGGAGAAGTAACAACTGACACCACAGAAATACAAAGGATCGTTAACAAATACTATGAACATTTATATGGCAACAAATTGGACAATCTAAGCAAAATGGACACATTTCTAGAAATACATAGTCTCCCAAAACTGAACCGGGAAGAGATAGAAAACTTGAACAGGCCAATAACAAGGATGGAAATTGAAGATGTAATCAAGACCCTCACAGCAAACAAAAGCCCAGGCCCTGACGGCTTCACGGGGGAGTTTTACCGAACATTCAAAGAAGAACTAACACCCACTCTCCTCAAACTATTCCAAAAAATTCAAGAAGAACTAAGACTTCCAAACTCGTTTTATGAGGCCAGCATAATTCTAATTCCAAAACCAGAAAAAGACACTACAAAGAAAGAAAACTACAGGCCAATATCCCTGATGAACATAGATGCCAAAATCCTTAACAAAATCCTTAGCAAATCAGATCCAGCAATACATCAAAAAAATTATTCACCATGACCAAGTGGGATTCATCCCAGGGATGCAAGGCTGGTTCAATATTCACAAATCAATAAATGTGATACACCATATAAACAAAATGAAAGATAAAAATCATGTGATCATATCAATAGACACTGAAAAAGCATTTGACAAAATCCAGCACCCATTTCTGATAAAAACGCTCAGCAAATTGGGAATAGAGGGATCATATCTCAACATAATAAAGGCCATATATGAAAGACCTACAGCCAACATCATACTCAATGGACAAAAACTAAAAGCATTTCCCTTAAGAACAGGAACAAGATAAGGATGCCCACTTTCGCCACTCGTATTTAACATAGTACTGGAAGTCTTAGCCACAGCAATCAGACATGAAGAAAAAATAAAAGGAATCCAAATAGGATTCCTTAAGGAGGAAGTGAAACTGTCATTATTCGCAGATGACATGATATTATACATAGAAAACCCTAAAGACTCCATCAAAAATCTACTAGACTTAATAAATGAATTTGGCAAAGTAGCAGGATACAAAAT
Organism: Tadarida brasiliensis; assembly: GCA_030848825.1. Classification (NCBI taxonomy): domain Eukaryota; kingdom Metazoa; phylum Chordata; class Mammalia; order Chiroptera; family Molossidae; genus Tadarida; species Tadarida brasiliensis. Next base: position 85,697,077 of record CM061260.1, on the reverse strand, counting down.
TAACGTCAAGAAATCGACGGCATTCTTATACACCAATGATGAACTCACAGAAAGAGACACTAAAATAACAATCCCATTTACCATCGTGGCAAAAAAATTAAGATACCTAGGAATAAACTTAACCAAAGAAGTAAAGGACCTATTTGCAGAAAACTACAGGACATTGAAAAAAGAAATAGAGGAAGATATAAAAAAGTGGAAGCACATACCTTGTTCATGGATTGGAAGAATTAACATCATTAAAATGTCCATACTACCCAAAGCAATCTATAGATGTAACGCAATCCCCATCATAATACCAGTGACATATTTCACAGAACTAGAACAAATACTTCAGAAGTTCATATGGAACCAAAAAAGGCCCCGAATAGCTACAGCAATCTTGAAAAAGAAGGACAAAGTAGGCGGGATCACAATACCAGACATCAGGTTATACTACAAAGCTACTGTAATCAAAACAGCCTGGTACTGGCACAAGAACAGGCACATAGTTCAATGGAATAGAACAGAGAACCCAGCAATTGCCCCAAAACATTATGCTCAATTAATATTCGACAAAGGTGGTAAGAGAATACAATGGAGTAAAGACAGCCTCTTTAATAAATGGTGTTGGGAAAATTGGACAGCTACATGCAAAAAAATGAAACTAGACCCTCATCTTACACCATACACAAGAATAAACTCAAAATGGATAAAAGACTTAAATGTGACTCATGAATCTATAAAAATTCTAGAAGAAAATGTAGGCAACAAAATTTCAGACATCATACGCAGCAGAATTTTCACTGATATATCACCTAAGGCAACAGAAACAAAGGAAAAAATGAACACATGGGACTACATCAAACTCAAAAGCTTCTGCACAGCAAAAGAAACAACCATCAAAGTGGAAAGGCAACCCACTGTATGGGAGAGCATAATTGCCAATGATATATCAGATAAGAGATTAATTTCCAAAATATATAGAGTGCTCATACAACTCAACAAAAGGAAGACAAAGAACCCAATTAAAAAATGGGCAGAGGAACTAAATAGACACCTCTCCAAACAGGACATACAAATGGCCAAGAGACATATGAAGAAATGCTCAACATCACTAATCATCAGAGAGATGCAAATTAAAACAACAATGAGGTATCACCTCACACCTCGCAAATTATCAGACAACAAGTGTTGGCGAGGGTGTGGAGAAAAGGGAACTCTAGTACACTGCTGGTGGGAATGCAGACTGGTGCAGCCACTATGGAAAACACTATGGTGTTACCTCAAAAAATTAAAAATTGAATTTCCATTTGACCCAGTGATCCCTCTTCTAGAAACATACCTTAAGAAGCCTGAAACACCAATCAGAAAGAATACATGTACCCCCATGTTCATAGCAGCACTGTTTACAGTAGCTAAGATCTGGAAACAGCCTAAGTGTCCATCAGTCGATGAATGGATAAAAAAGCAGTGGTACATATATACAATGGAGTACTATGCAGCTGTAAGAAAGAAAGATCTCTTATCCTTTGAGATGGCATGGAAGGACCTGAAGAGTATTATGCTAAGCGAAACAAGCCAAGCAGAGAAAGACAAATATCACATGATCTCACTTATTTGTGGAATATAATGAACATAACAGTCTGAGGAACAGGGTAGTCCCAGAGACGTGGAAGTAGGGTACAGACTGACAACCCTCAGAAGAGGGAGTGAGTGGGGAGATAAACCACAGAACTTACATGCATGTACGCATAACTGATAAACATGGACAACAAAGCTGGGTACGGGGCGGGGAGGGATGGGGAGGAGGGTGTCAATGGGGGGAAAAGGAGAAACATGTGTAAGAAAAATAAATTAATAAACCAAAACAAAAACTTCTAAGTATTATTATTTAAGAAGTATGTTTTGTAAAGCTATGGCTGCCATAGACAGTGATTCTTCTGATGGATCTGGGCAAAGTAAATTGAAAACCCTCTGGAAAGGATTCACAATTTTAGATAACATTAAAAAAATCATGATACATGGGAAGAGGTCAAAGTATCAACATTAACAGGTGTTTGGAAGACGTTGATTCCAACCCTCAGGGATGACTTTGAGAGGTCCAAGACTTCAGTGGAGGAAGTAAGTGCAGATGTGGTGGGAATAGCAAGAGAACTAGACTGGAAGTGGAGCCTGTAGATGTGTCTGGATATCTGCAATCTCCCAATAAAACTCGTAAGAAATGAGGAGATGTTTCTTATGGATCAACAAAGAAAGTGGTTTTTTGAGATGAAATTTTCTGTTGAAGATGCTGTTAAGATTGTTGAAATGACAACAAACAACTGAGAATATTACATAAATTTAGTTGATAAATTAGCAACAGGATTTGAGAGTATTGACTCCAATTTTTAAAGTTCTACTGTGGGTAAAATTCGATCAACAGCATCACATTCCACAGAGAACTAACTTATGAAAGGAAGAGTCAATTGATGAGGGAAACTTCACTACTGTTTTGTTTTAAGAAATTGCCATAGCCACCCCAACCTTTAGAAACCCCACCTTGATCAGTCAGCCACCATCAACATGGAGGCAAGGTCCTCTACCAGCAAAAAGAGTATGACTTGCTGAAGCAATAAAGTATTTTTTAAATTGAGGTATGCACATACATTTTTAGACCTGATGCTATTGCACACTTACTAGACTATAGTATAGTGTATCATAACTTTTATATATAATGAGAAACAAAAAAATTGTGTGACTCATTTTATAGCAATATTTGTTTTATTGAGGTGATCTGAATCCGAACCTGCAATAACTCTGAAGTATGCTTGTATCTTTTAAATACTACATCAGAAAAAAATAAAAAAATAAAAATGAATTGACTGTCTATTATTATTTTTTTATGTTTCACTATGATAATTTTGAACCTTTATTCCTTTTGATCATTTGTCAAAGATAAAAATGTCTAGGTTCATGGGCTTTACACTGTAAATTTGTTCTCCAGTTATCATCTGTGACTAGTTTTCTGAAAAAATAACTAAAATTCAAAAGTCAATATTTTGAGTTGCATTTTTATTAGTATCACTTTACTGAAAAAGCTCCTGACAAGTTAGTTTATTTATCTCTCTATTAAGTAAATTCATCTTATAGACATATATGGAATTCATTAGAGTTCAAGGGGAATTATCATCCGGATTAATGCTTTCTCATTATGATTATTGGTGGGGCTGAAAGTTGATGTGTATAGTCCCTTAACATGATGGATAGCTAAGTGCTAGCACACAAATTTGGAAGACGTTTGAATTATATTTTAATTTCTATATTCCTGCAATGTTTAAATTTTGCATTTTTCAGTAGAAAAAAATGAAGACTAAGAAATCTTTTGCTCTTTTTAAAAAAAATAACTGACGATTTGTCAAAATTCAAAAATAAAGATTTGTCATTTTCACATTTGTTGTTTTCTAATACTGAGATCAGAGAGCAAGTATTTCATAATGATAGTTATAGAAATTTGACTTCACAAAATATCCTCAAAAATGAGCATTTTTCCTTAAATATTTCCCCATCCTCAGCAGACTCATTCTAATTTCTGTACACTGTCTCCTTGTGAAAACCAGTTGACAGGACCATTTATGATGAATTCTGGTTCTCACACTTTTCCATCATGTGTGTAATGTGAGTTAATCTATTTGAGTCTTACTGATATCTCTGTAAACAGGAATTACATCTTCTAAGTGAGGTGATGAAGATTAAATGAGGTAGTACATGAGAAACACATAGCAATGTGACTACCACACATAAACTAGACTGCTAGGGTCCTCATTCAGATTTGTAGTTTCCTGACCTGCTTTAATTATTGTAATGTTCATTCAGGAGAGCAGAATTTTGGCCTTTTTATGTTTTTACTCCTTGAGATAGTAGACTATACTTTTTAAATACTTATAACTTTTGGACAAATTTCCAGAAAAACATAAACTTATTATTTCAATGTCAGTTTAAAAAATATTTAAAATATTTTAGGTGTTTAAAGGCAGAGTTTTAATTTAGTTTTTGTAAGATTTGCAGAAATTGTTTTTTTCCATAAATTAAAATAATGATTTTTACATAATTTTGAATGTTTTATTCCTTATTAAACAGTAGCTATTTTATTTCAATATTTATATTGCTCTCATACAAATAAGAATTCGGTATTGTAATATATTTATTAAAATAACCTATTATAGAGATATAGTAATATTCACATATTCAAATCATTTTAAAATTATTTAACTTTTTAAAATAATGATTTTCTAATTATATTTCCCTTGAATTTACAAGGTAATGCCTGCACTAAAGTGGATTTGACATTACTCTTTTTGATCACTTGGTTTCCTCAGGTAGCTCAATATTAAATTCACAATTTTGCACATGTTTAAAGCTGAAATGACTCACCTAATGATATTAGCTTTGTTTCAGGAATACTATTATATAATTTTTATTCTTCTCTGTGACTATTTTACATTAAAAATTGTACCTAATAGAAACAATTAGACTATCCATTACAACACCATCTGCTGTGTATCACAGTGATGTTTTATTGAGGCTCACTGACAAAAATTACCTGAAACTGACAGGTTGTGCTTTGATAAAGTCACAAGTTGAAAATGGCAAATTATCTGAAATAGTCATATAAAGCACATCACAGCTTTTAAACACATTTACTTCTCTTCCCACCATGTTACAATTTTTTTTAATCTAGTTTAAAATTGATTGTGGTGATTATATAATAGTTTGGAAAGATTTAAAAATTTTTAAATGTTGATGAGTTAAGCAAAAGGAACATTCAGGATATGATTTTTTTGTTGTTTTGTTAAGATTCTGTTTATTTTTTGATATGTTTTACTTGGAATAGCTATTTATATTATGTCTTACATCTGTTTTCTCTATTAATTAAAAAAATGTTTTAAAAAGTTCTAAACCTGTTTCTTTCAAGTTAGAGGACTTATCTTTGTAGTCAAATATTTTAAATATGAATATATAATTGTATCATATACTTTATAAATTCTTTCAATTTGAAAATAGAAATATGCAAATAGACTTATAAAGACTCAGTAGCTAAATTTCTGGTTTTCCAGGAAGATGACAGATTAGGCTACTGAAATATGAAAATGAACAAAAGTGAAATGGAAGTATATAAATCTGGAAACAAAATAATATCAAAGTGTTGGAGGAAGCTATAGGGAGATAGAAGATTCTTTTTGTCTTCCTCTCCTTTTCTGTCTTTTGTGGTTTTAATTAAGAATTTTATATAATTGCATGTCTCTTCTTTCTTAGTATTTTGGTTATACTTCATTTTTAGTGGTTGCTTTAATTTTGCAGTATACACTTAGAGCTATCCAAGTCCACTTCCAAATAACACTACATATACCAATTCTCAGGTAGGGTGAGTACCTTATAATAAAATAATTCTAATTCTTTTCTCCCTTTCTTTGTGTCATGCCTATCAATCATTTTTATATGTAAGCATACATAGGCATTTATTGATATATGATATATACACAAGTATACATAATTAAACACACTGTTGCTGTTATTATTATTTTGCCTTTTTTAAATTAATTTTTTATTGAATTTATTGGGGTGACATTGGATAATAAACTTATATAGGCTTCAGGTTTACAATTTCATAATACTTCATCTTTATATTGAATTGTGTATTCACCACCCCAAGTCATGTATCCCCTGGTTATACTCTTCTGACTCCTCCCGCTCCCTTTTCCCTCTGGTAATCACCATACTATTGAGCAGATAGAGGCAGGTTAGGTAGTAAGGGACAGGACCATGGGAAAGGAAGGCTGAGACATGTGGGGAGATTTGTGAGAACTTGGAGCATGGCACACAGTCAGTGCATTTGACCCAGTACACAGTATATCTGGAGGTTTATTCGAACTCTATAGATCTCTAAATAAAACTAAAATCAACATGGGAAATTGTGCTTCCAAGGCCAGAAACTCCCAGCCCCCATTAACACTCCTGACTTATAGAAATGAAAAGCTTATCTTTACTGCAAATTAGAAGCTCCTGGAAGGAGCACAGATCAATTACATAACAACAACAACAAAACCAGAAAGGCTGGTTTCAGGCAAAAGGGGAACAGTGGTTGCATAGTTCCTTTCTCTGGGACCCTGATGGGTTTGCAAATAAATTTTATGTACTGTTAAAGAATATAGTGCTGGCGATTTTGACCTATTCCAATTAATATACCTGCTGGTTTCTGGGAGCGAAACAACAGAATTGCTGAATGAGTTCTGATGCAAAACTAGAGTGTGTTTCTATTGCAGAAATCCAGGTTACCTTCAAAAGGATTAGAGAAAACCAAAATTGGATTTAGAAAAGAAAGCAAAAGCAAGCATAGAGTTGCTCTAAGGGCAGTTTCCCCTCCTCCTTAGTAATAGTCTAGAAGAAGTTGAAATTACCATAAATTTTTACCATAAAATTATTACCATAATTTTTTTTACCATAAAAATTACCATTACCTGGGGCTACTTTATTTGTTCTTAACCATACCCAATTAAGTTGTCTCCTCCCTGGGAGTAAAACTTCTGTAAAAATGTCAGGAAAAGCTAATCAAGGTCTGTTTTTAAATCAGAATCTGTCCACTTCCACTTAGGGAATGTTATGAGACAATATATATCTTTGCTAATCAAATCTGCCCCAATTCACCTTATCGGGAGAGTTTTTAAAAATCAGTTATACTCACATGCTTTTTCCAGAAGGGTAACAAGAATTTAGAGCTATTAATAGATGACCTAGGGCTAAATCCAGTTAGGTGGGAAACACAAGCTTTAAAAACGTATGGATGTTGCTAAGGCAGAATTCCTTGAAAACACCAATCAGAGAAGAGTAAGGCATATATACTCCTAGACAAAGGAGCCTCACCAGCAACTCACTTGAGTCCCCTCCCCACTGCAGGGAGTCTGTTTATTTTTCAAATAAATTTTGCTTTGCTTCCCCTTTGTCCATGAACTCATTCTTTGATTTTTCAAGACAATGAACCCAGATCCAATCACTGCCACTTGGTTTCACTATTATCTGTGTCTATGAGTTTTTGTTTTTTCTTGTTGTTGTTTTTGCTATTATTATTTTAAACAAACTTATTAGTCAGATTAATGAAGATAAGAAAAATAAAAGTTTTTATTTTACCTTCACTTATTCCTTCTTCAATATCCTTTGCTTTTAAGATCCATAGCTAACATATGTTATTTTCTATTTCTCTAAAAAAATTTGTATAACACTTCTTGTAAAGTAGGTCTACTGGCAACAAATGCCCTAAATTTTTATTTGTCTGAGAAAGTCTTAATTTCTATTTCACATCTGAAGAATAATTGCACAGGATACAGAATTCTAGGTTGGTGGTTTTTCTCTCTTTAAACCTTTATAGGTAAAGTTTTTTATATTTTTTTCCCTTTGGCTTTCAGATATTTGTTTGTTTTTAGTTATTTGTGATTTTCTGTAGTTTGAAAGTAATAGGCTCAGGTGTATTTTTTTTTTTTGCCATTCTTCCTGTTTTGTGTTCTCTGAGCTTCCTGAACGCACTCTTAAATGACTTTAAAAAGGTTTGAGCCTGGCTGGTGTGGCTCAGTGGTTGAGCGTTGACTCATGCACCAAGAGGTTGCTGGTTCGATTCCTGATCAGGGCACATTCCCAGGTAGTGGGCCAAATCCCCAGTGGAGGGCATGCAGGAGGCGGCCAATTGATGTTTCTATCTCTCTCTCCTTCTCCCTTCCCCTCTCTCTAAAATCAATAAAGAAAAAAAAAAAGTGTTTGACATTATTTGGAGAGATTCTCAGTAATTATTGTTGCTAATATTTTTTTCCATTCATTTTCTCCTCTTCTGCTATTACCATTACACACATGTTACATCATTTGTACTTGCATCAGTCTTTGGGTATTCTGCCTGTTTTCTCCCATTCTGTAGGTTGTCTATTTTGTTCATTGTTTCTTTTGCTGTGCAGAACCTTTTTTAGTTTGATGTAGTCCAATTTTTTTATTTCTGCCTTTGTTGCATGTGCTTTTGATGTCATATACAAAGCAATCATTACTAAGACCAATGTCAAGGATACTTTTCCTTATGTTTTACTCTAGGAGTTTCACAGTTTCAGATATTACATTGAAGTCTTTGATCATTTGATTTAATTTTTGTTAGTGGTGTAAGATAGGAGCCCAATTTTATTCTTTTTATGTGAACATCCAGTTTTTCCAACACCATTTATTGAAAAGACTATTTTTTCCCCATTGAGTATTCTTGCTCCTTTGTAAATTATTAATTGATTGCATATGTATAGGTTTATTTCTGGGCTCTCAATTCTATTCAATTCTTTTATGTATCTGTTTTTAGCCAGTACCATACTGCTTTGATTACAATAGCTTTGTAATGTAGTTTGAAGTCAGGAAGTGTGATGACTTAAACTTTGTTCTTTTTCAAGGTTACTGTGATTGATTAGGATCTTTGTGATTTCACACTAATTTTATATATATATATATATATATATATATATATATATATATATATATAATTGTGTCTTCTTCATCAATGACATAGTTTTCAGTGTACAGGTCTTTTATCTCTTTTGTTAAATTACTTCATAAGTATTTTATTAATTCTGATGCCATTTTTAATAGGATAATTTTCTTTATTTCTCTTTCAAATATATTATTTTTAGTGTATAGAAATGTAACTGATTTTTTATGTTAATTTTGTATCTTGCAACTTTATAGACTTGTTTATTAGTTTTATAAGTGTTTTTGGTGGAGTTTTAGAGTTTTCTACATATAAGATTATGTCATCTGCAGAGACAATTTTACTTATTTTTTCCTATATTAATGCCTCTTCTTTTTCTTACCTAATTGTTGTGGCTAAAACTTCCAGTACTTTGTTAAATAAGAGTGATGAGGGTGAGCATCTTTCTCTCATTCCTGATTTCAGAGGAAATGTTTTCAACTTTTCCAGTTAGCGTGATTTTTGTTATATATGAACTTTATTTTATTGAGGTATGTTACTTCTTTACCTGATTTTGTTGATAGCTTTTATCATGAAAGGGTGTTGAATTTTGTCAAATGCTTTTTCTACATTTATTGAGATAATCCTGTGATTTTTATCCTTCATTTTGTTAATAAAGTGCATCACATTTATTAATTTGCATATGTTAAATAATCCTTGCAAGCCAGGAATATATCCCATTTGATCATGATGTATGATTATCTTAATGTGTTGCTGAATTCTGTTTACTAGTATTTTGTTGAGAAATTTTGGATCTATATATATCAGGGATATTAGCTTATAGTTTTAAAAAAATATGTTTTTATTGATTTTTTTTTTTAGAGAGAGAAGAAGGGAGAAAGAGATAGAAACATCAATGGGAAAGAGATACAATCGGCTGTCTCCTGCACACCCCCTACTGGGATGGAGCCTGCATCCCGGGCATGTATCCTGACCAGGAATCAAACCGGGACCTCTCACTCCATGGGATGATGCTCAATCCACAGAGCCACACTGGCCTGGCTTAGTTTGTAGTTTTATTTTCTTATAGTGTCCTCATCTGGCCTTAGTATTAGTATAATGCTGACCTGATAAATGAGCTTAGAGTATCCCCTTTACTTCATTTTTCTGGGGAAAAGTTAGAGATAAATCAGCATTAATTATTCTTTAAATGTTTAATAAAATGCACAGTAAAACCAAATGGTCCTGGGCTTCCTTTGTTGGGAGGGTTTTGATTATTGCTTCGGTCTCCTTAATCCTTATAGATTTGTTCAGGTTTTCAGTTGCTCTTAGAGTAGGTAAGAGAGTAGGACATAAATGTTCTCAACTCTCTCTCTCTCTCTCTCTCTCTCTCTCTCTCACACACACACACACACACACAAGTAATTATGGATGTGTTAACTAACCATAATATCAGGACAATTACTTCCCTATATACACATAATAAATCATCATGTTGTACACCTTAAACTTATATGTGATATGTCAATTAATCTCAATAAAGCTTAAAAAAAAATAACATTAATAGTATCTCCTCAGCTGTTAATAATAGGGAGAGTGAGGGGGAAGTATATTGCAACTCTCTGTGCTTTTGTTCAATTTTTCTGTAAACTTAAAATAACTCTATAAAAAGTCTGTTTTTTAAAAAACTAACATTCATAATAGCAACCAAATATAAAGACTATTCAAGAAGAAACTGAATGAGAAATGTCAGGTTTATCAGAGAAAAAGCTATGAATCATCAATAAACTATATAAAATGATATAAAATATAAAAATAAAAATATATCTTATAAAAGAAAAATAAAGTTTTCAGTTTTTTTTATTGAGAACTTCAATTATTTTTATTGCAATTTTACTTTAAAATATACATAGAACTAGGAATAATCTTTTATTTTAAAATCAGTTTTATTGAGGTATATTTACATACAATAAATTCATTATTTTAAGTGAACAGTGGTTGCACTTTGACAAATGTACACAGTCCTTTTTACTATCACCACAATAAAAATACAGACATTTCTATCCCAAGGCATTCCCTCATATGCTTTGCAATTAATCCCTGCCCCAATGCCAGCAACTCACAATCACTAATCTTTATGCCACTGTTTTGCCTATTTTTTGAATTTCAAATAAATGGACTTACATAGTATGCTAACAAATTAGTGTTGTTAGATATTAAGTATAGCCTGTGCTTGTAAAAGTCAAACAAAGGACTTGAAATTCACTATCCAGTGATGTACCCCTATCAGTGTTAAAATAAATGTCTGCTCTATCATATAAGTAGTGGATTTAGTGCCTGCCTAATTTTATAATTTCAGTAGCCCAAATTGGAATGTGATCTAACAACTTTGTAATATGGGAAACACTACCCTTGGAGCCAGGAGGCCTGGGTTCTAGTTCTACCATATTTATTACCTATTTTATCTGGATTCATCATTAAACTTCTCTGAGACTTAGTTTCTCAAAACAAGGGTACTTTATGATCCAAATCTTCTGGCTACTTGTTGAAATACAGAAAAACACTCAGGCATGCAAATACTTTCAACTTCAATCCTAACTTCTAAAATTTCCCAAGTCCTAAAAGTGAGAATATCTGCCACCCCTTAAAAAGATGCCACTGTTACTAATTAATAAATTCAATTTTTTATTGAATAATATATTGCCTGTATTTGTGTATGTATACACATATTTATATTCAAACATATATAATTATGCATATACAAAAAATACACATAATATCCAGTATAAAGATATACATAAATGTATGCATATAATAAAATCCAAATTAGTTATGGATAGTATCACAATAATCAATATTGATTTAAATATTATATTCCTATCTTAAATACTCCCATTTATTAGGACTATATAGATATTATATTTTTTACCTCTTAATATGAAATCTTGTTTCTTTTTCCTTGTTTGAGATTTACTGTTCTTTTGTTTAAAAATCCTCTACTGTGGCCATATTCAGTGTTCTTTCATCATCTTTGTCTTAGAAGTGTCATAATTTTGACAACTAAGCAAAAATAGTTAGCAATTTGCAAAATGTACCAAGCGATGATGATTTCATACAGCTGTATTCAAAGCACTGAATAAAAAGTTGCTATTTTTTGTGTCTAAGTAATTCAACTGCAATAATACTGTGAATTACTTGTTAATTATAATATAGAATGGCTTATACAATCTGAGTTGTTCCAAAATGCATGTGTTCAGAGCAGCTGTTGGGAAGACACCTAGTTTCCATGTAACCTTCCATCTCATAAATGAATTTCATATGAAGAAACTCCTGTGTCGAGAGAGTGCATGCACTCTCCTTTTACCTTCAAATAAATATTCATATGAGGAAAAATGTCTAAGAAACAGAAGTATTTTATTCTAGAAGGAAAAGACAAGAATTTAAAAAATAAAATCTATATTCCCAAGTTTCACATAGATTAAAACACATTCTAAAGTGCCAATAATTCTTATAACTCTTCAGTACTGATTAGCAAGACATTTTATCTAGTTGTCATCAGTTATTTTCTTTATAAATAAGGAGACTAGTCCAAACATTTTCTAAATTTTCTTCAAATTCTGTATTTTGCATATAATTACCATAATTAAGTTCAAACATATGATCCTTCATTAAAATTTTGTTTTGTGATAAAGGCAACATAAGGATAGTAAAATAATAATGTAATAATAAGCTAAAAGGTAAGAAAATTATATTAAAAGTCCTCCTTCAATAATTGTATCAATACATGGTTAATGCCCATGTCATTAAAATAACATTTGCTTTAGCAGCCTGCATACTAAAAAAGTAATATAAATCAAGGTCAGTAAACTATGGCCCATGGGCCAAATCCCACCTGTCATCTGCTTTTGCAAATAAAGTTTTATTGGATAATGGCCCCATCCTTTCATTTACATAGTGTCTGTCTCTGCTTTCATGCTGCAACAGCAAAGATGAGTAGTTGTAGCAGAGAACTTAGGGCCAAAAATATTTCCTATCTGTCCTTTAATAGAAAATGTTGGCTACCCTGGTATTTAAAGATAATTTCTTATGACTCCCCGGGAAAATTATAACCACCATAGGCTAAAGTAGCCAGGTCAAATTCTAGTAAGTGATCTAAAACCACCGTGAGGCAACCAATAAAAAAATCTGGATTATGGGAAAATTTATAGAACAGAGAACCCTGTCTGTATGGAGAAATGTTTCCTTTCCCCAGGCTGGATAACGTTTTGGTAAAGTCTTATACCTTGAGGAGTGGGAACTTTCTGGGCCTTTTTCACCATCCTTCAGAGCCATGGTGGTTGGATCTTTCTCAACTCTTTACTCTGTGAATATTCTGTAGGTAACTCATGAAAGTGTGGGGACTCTCCCAAGACTGTGTGGTCCCCAGGACTTTCATACTTTTATTCTAGTCCACATTCAGGCTTTAGCTTAGGAATTACCATGTAAGCATTCCTACAAGTTTATGATTCCAACAGCTTCTACCCCCAAAATGCTGATCTCAGCTCTGACTCTAGATTTACTTGTCTCTTAAGATTTCAGGGTAGCAGTTTGCTGTGCAAACTATGTTCCCTGATAGGTCAAGAAAACTCATTGATTTTCAGTTTGTCTAGCTTTTTCTTATTTAAGCATGCTATGACAACATTCATGTCTTTACATGTTGGAGCTAAAACAGGAAGCTTCGTTATATTTATTATAGTAAAAACAACAGCTATCACTATTGGGAATGACAATATTGAGACTGTAACAGGCTTGAGCTATTATGTAATTTTATAATTTTGACACTCTCCTTGGTCTAGAATTAAATTAAAACTTTTAAAACTTCCTTAACATGCTGTGAGACTATTTAAAAGTACATTCTATAGAGACTAGTGTAAGCAATTATGAGGAAAAGACAACAAAATAGTGAGGCTAGACAATTGAAATAGGCCTCTGCTATTATGCCCGCCAGCCATGGTAATTTTCTTTGTGGTAAAGGTTAAGATGAATAGAAGTGAACTAATTTTTTCCCAAGAGTGAGCTCAAATTTCTGCTCCTTAGATTAATTCCCTGCAGGAGAACCAGTATCAATTAGGAACTTCTTTCTTCATTGGTGGCCCAAAACACTCAAAGCAAAAACCTAGTAGTAGAAATCAAGGAATTTACAGGTAGAGCAGTGCAGGTGCTTTCCAATTGAGTTAGAAGACCATAGAAAACAAAGAATGAGAAAAGTTTTTATTTATTTATTTGTTAATCCTCACTTGAGGCTATTTTTCTATTGTTTTTAGATAGAGTGGAAGGGAAGGAGAGAGAGAGAAACATCGATGTGAGAGAGACACATTTATTGGTTGCCTCCCACTCTTCCCAACAAGAATTGGGCATTGAACCTGCAACCCAGGTATATGCCTTTGACCAGGAATCGAACCCATGATCCTTTGGTCCCCAGGCCAATGCTTAACTGCTGAGACAAACTGGCCAGGGAGAGAAAAGCTTTTAGATGTAGGAAATAAACAAAACTTTCAAAAATTGTTATGAGAGTCTTGGGATAGATAATATTTGTCTTCTAAATTGGCACTAAATGTATTAGCATTAAATTTACAAAAATATTAAAAATAAATTAAATAATTATTTGGGGGAGAAGAAATAAAGATAAAATACAATGTTTTCAGCTTGATTTCTCTGGTTTTAGTAATATAATTTACTGTTGTAAAAATTATCTGGTTAGTTAAAACCTATTCCCACATCTAATATTCAACCACAATTTAAAAGAGAATAAGAGACAGAAGCAAAACAAACTCATTTTTCATGTTCTTGCAAAGAATGTACAAGGATTTCAAAATGTGCACTTTTGTCAAAAATTGTCAAAATTTCAACTAGTGTTTTGCCATAAAAATGACAAAGTTTTATTGGCCAGTGCAACAGTTTTAAAATTATTGTGTATGTAATTCCAAGCTAATAATATATATACATTTTTCCTTTTACCTTTAAAAATATATTTCACTGACTTGAAATAAACAGGAAAAAAATGGAAATAAAGTATTTTCAGTTTATATATATCATTAGGACTTCTTGCCATTTTTGTTTTCATTGTGCCATAAACTTTAACCAAGAAAGAGAAAAATAAATGTATACTTTGTCCTAGATATTTCTATACTCCCACAATGACCCCCAGGAAGCTGGGATTCTAAAAGATTTGCATGGAATAGCAAAAAATCTCAATGAGGGCTTTAAAAATAAAATCATTTACAACCTGAAAAACAAGTACATATCCTTGTGTATACATTTAATAAACTCTCTTTTGTATATTATGTGGCACAAATTGATTCCTTTAATAAAAAGAAACTATGAAAGCCTACATAATTATTGCTAAAACCTTTAGCTGAAACTTTTATTATCTTCGATTTAAAACATATTTTTTAATTAGACATGCTCATACACCTAATAATATGATAAAATAAAACCAGAATAATGAAATTATTTTCCTGTTGGCAATTACTATTCCATTTATAATTTTCCATATCTTCTTATAGTATTAGTTCAAAATTAATTCAGTTTAGCATATTTTGAGGAAAACATCTATACCTAATAAGAAACAATCTTAATGTAAACAATAAAGTAAGTTTTCATTCATAAGTAAATTTATGAATTTATTTCTTTTCTAGGAATATAATTCAATGGAAAAATTTGCTCTTATTTATAATTTTTGGAGACATAATGTTACCAAATTCAAGGGTGCTTTATTCAAAAAACAAGACATGGTTATTGCAAGATAGTTTTATTTACTTGCAGCAAGTAGAGGAGACAGAGGATTCATGCCCAAAGCTCTGCTTCCTGAAGGGAGTCTTGGACATTGCTTATATACACTATTTAATCAAGTACACATTGCTTTCAGTTGGCTACGTTTATTGGGTTGGGTTCCTGTCATGCTCACCCTGTTTACAGCTGGTCTGAAAAATAATACTGTGATACATTTTAATATTTAGCAAGAATAGCATTTAGTAAGTAAGAATGACCCAGACTTTGAGACCCTTGTCCTATTTAACAATAATGGTAGTATAAGTCTGAAATGTAACTTGAGAATATGTTTGTAAACATTATCATCACCTGCAATAGTATTTATAGTGAGTCATAATCATTTATTATAGATTCTTAAACATTATATGCCTTTTCATGCACATAATTGATTTCCCCTAGAGACTTCTGGTTTCTCATTTGAGGAAAAGTGTAGAGAAAAGGGTTGGCTTTTGATATACAATAAAAACTATTTCCCATGAGATAAATAATTGCCACCAAAATAATGAGGATAGAAGAATGGGAAGACCTTTTTGGTTTTGCCTTTTGTGGTTTTAGTCCACAAAAGCGATTTTAAATTATTATGCCACTGGAATACTGTATGTTTAGAAATCATATTTTCTTCAATGTTTAAGTGTTATACACTAAATTTAATAACTATCTATAGGAAATCAGAAGAATTGAGCTAGCTTATCTCTTTATCTATCTATAAAATAATTGGTTTGTTTTAAAAAGAATTCATTTCTGATGACTACTGTCATGTGTAAATGTTTGAAGGTAGTTATTGATACTTTTTTGCATATTTTATAAGGCATATTTTATTTGATCATTTTTCATTCAGTAAACGTTTCAGTCTGTACAATGTACCATGTTCTGTACAAAGTGGGTGCCAAAATGGAGCAAAGCATGGAAACAACCTATCCTCTACAGAAATATTAGAATACATAGAATATATTCAGGGAAAGTAAAAATGGGAAGCTTTGCATATGCAGATAGGGAATTTTGCACATAAATACATGGAGAAAAGGCAAGTTAATTGACATAAGCTTGGAACACAGACACAAGTTCTTATGTATAACTGACTCACTGGATACAGGCGAGATGAGTAATGGCCAGAAATGGGAAGGTAGCTGAGTAACTGTTGATCAAAGGAAAGGGAGAACCCAAAGGTGATTGTGACATCCGTCTGTCTAAACATATGGAAGCACTGTTATTAGGGAAAGGAAAGTCCAAAGGAAAAGCACGTTTACACAGAGGTAACTTCTGCTGTAGAAAGATTAATTTTGATATTTCAACTAGCGTTTTTAATTTCAACCTAAAATTTTAGAGAATGGTAAAAGCAGAAAGAATTCAGCTATTTGCTCTTGTCCTGAAATAGTGTGACCTTTTAGTCAATTTCCTTGTCTGTTTTTTTATACAGGTTGCATGGAATTGTTCTATTTTTATATAATTTGACTTTTGGAATCTACTCATTATTGCTGTCATTTTCTGACCTACTGTAAATATATTTGGGTACATTTATTACCAACTACTATGTATCACCATTATGTATTTACGTAATTTACATAATTTTGGTTCATATATCCCCCCAAATTATTTTACCTATATTATTATTAGATAAAGATAGAAATATTATTTTATTTTCCACTGTACATCAGAATGAACTCCCATCCTAGACCTATCAAAAAAGAATCTAGATGAGTGTGCGTTTAACAGACCCATCAGATAATAATACCAAGAAACCTCTTCTACATGATCACTATGAAGTATGCATTTAATATGATGATTATTACCAGTATGAAAGGTTTAAATAAAAGAAACTCTTTGATGGAACAATTGTTTAGAGTTTAAACTGAATACTAATCAAACTACCGCTTCTAATGTAAAAGTGAATGCAAAGATATTTGATTTTAAAGTAGACAGAGCATTTTTCTTTCTCATTTTGTAAGTTAGAAAAATATTTGCTGCATCTCAAATCCTAACAAAGGATTATATATATCTATATATCTATATATATAATTTAAAAGAATAGAATGAGATTATATTAACTTGTAATATTCTGTGGCCCCATCCCCTAGTGCATGAAAAAATGATTGTGAAGCTTGTTTGAAAAGACCAAATAACCTTGATTTCAGGGAATCATCTGAGTGTCATAACTGCCTCATTAGGCAAACTGTTCACCAGCTGATTGTCATTGCTCTAGTCTAGGGCAATACAGAATAAGAATATATTCTTTGCCAGTTTTGATTGCAATATCCAATAAAATTATCCTGAAGAAAGAAACAAGGTTAAAAAAGTGATTATCTCAAATGCCTCCTTCCTAAGTATAGCAATAAGAATACATCTTGAATTACCTATGTAACTTTAACTTTGCCTTATAAATGTAATACAACTGCAGAATCTAGCCAGGAGGTTATGAAAAGTGATGTTTGTTGTTGTTTTTTGACAAAGTCAGCTAGTGGTTTGGATGTAAATGTCTTAAATAGAGGAAGAATGTATCAGGATGCATTTGTAATATCATTATTTAGTTTTTGATTAGAGCTTTCAAGTTGTTAAATTTTGGAGAAATTGTGTATAGATTTTTTTTATTAATTTATTTTTGTTACATATGTTTCTCCTTTTTTCGCCATTGACACCCTCCTCCCCATTCCCTCTCCTGTCCCCAGCTTTGTTGTCCATGTCCATTGGTTATGCATATGTGCATATAAGTTCTGTGGTTTATCTCTTCCCTTTCCCCCACCCCCTCTTCTGAGGGTTGTCAGTCTGTACCCTACTCCATGTCTCTGGGTCTACACTGTTCCTCAGACTGTTATGTTCATTATATTCCACAAATAAGTGAGATCATGTAATATATGTCTTTTTCTGCTTGGCTTCTTTCGCTTAACATAATACTCTCCAGATCCCTCTATGTCGTCTCAAAGGATAAGAGATCTTTCTTTCTTATAGCTGCATAGTACTCCATTGTGTATATGTACCACTGCTTTTTTATCCATTCGTCTACTGATGGACACTTGGGCTGTTTCCAGATCTTAGCTATTGTAAATAGCGCTGCTATGAACATGGGGGTACATATATTCTTTCTGATTGGTGTTTCAGGCTTCTTAGGGTATATTCCTAGAAGTGGGATCACTGGGTCAAATGGCAATTCAATTTTTAATTTTTTGAGTAACATCATAGTGTTTTCCATAGTGGCTGCACCAGTCTGCATTCCCACCAGCAGTGTACTAGAGTCCCCTTTTCTCCACACCCTCGCCAACACTTGTTGTTTCATGCTTTGCTGATGGCAGCCATTCTGACAGGTGTGAGGTGATACCTCATTGTTGTTTTAATTTGTATCTCTCTGATGATTAGTGATGTTGAGCAGTTCTTCATATGTCTCTTGGCCATTTGTATGTCCTGTTGGAGAGGTGTCTATATAGTTCCTCTGCCCATTTTTTAATTGGGTTCTTTGTCTTCCTCTTGTAGAGTTGTATGAGCACTCTATATATTTTGGAAATTAATCCCTTATCTGATATATCATTGGCAATTATGCTCTCCCATACAGTGGGTTGCCTTTCCACTTTGATGGTTGTTTCTTTTGCTGTGCAGAAGCTTTTGAGTTTGATGTAGTCCCATGTGTTCATTTTTCCCTTTGTTTCTGTTGCCTTAGGTAATGTATCAGTGAAGATTCTGCTGTGTATGATGTCCGAAATTTTGTTGCCTACATTTTCTTCTAGGATTTTTATAGATTCATGAGTCACATATAAGTCTTTTATCCATTTTGAGTTTATTCTTGTGTATGGTGTAAGTTGATGGTCTAGTTTCATTTTTTTGCATGTAGCTGTCCAATTTTCCCAACACCATTTATTAAAGAAGCTGTCTTTGCTTCATTGTATGCTCTTGCCACCTTTGTCAAATAGTAATTGAGCATAATGTTTTGGGTCAATTTCTGGGTTCTCTATTCTGTTCTACTGGTCTATATGCCTGTTCTTGTGCCAGTACCAGGCTATTTTGATTACAGTAGCTTTGTAGTATAATCTGATATCCAGTATTGTGATCCCACCTACTTTGTCCTTCTTTTTCAAGATTGCTGTGGCTATTCGGGGTCTTTTGTGGTTCCATATGAACTTTTGAAGTATTTGTTCTAGTTCTGTGAAATATGTCACTGGTATTTTGATGGGGATTGCATTGAATCTATAGATTGCTTTGGGTAATATGGACATTTTAATGATGTTAATTCTTCCAATCCATGAACAAGGTATGTGCTTCCACTTTTTTATTTCTTCCTCTATTTATCTTTTCAATGTCCTGTAGTTTTCTGCAAATAGGTCCTTTACTTCTTTGGTTAAGTTTATTCCTGGGTATCTTAGTTTATATGCCACAATGGTAAATGGGATTGTTTTTTAGTTTCTCTTTCAGTGAGTTCATCATTGGTGTATAAGAATGCCATCGATTTCTTGACATTAATTTTGTATCCTGCTACTTTGCCAAATTCATTAAGTCTACTAGATTTTTGATGGAGTCTTTAGGGTTTTCTATGTATAATAGCATGTCATCAGTGAATAATGACAGTTTCACTTCCTCCTTTCCAATTTGGATTCCTTTTATTTTTTCTTCATGTCTGATTGCTGTGGCTAAGACTTCCAGTACTATGTTAAATAAGAGTGGCGAAAGTGGGCATCCCTGTCTTGTTCCTGTTCTTAAGGAAAATGCTTTTAGTTTTTGCCCATTGAGTATGATGTTGGCTGTAGGTCTTTCATATATGGCCTTTATTATGTCGAGATATGATCCATCTATTCCTACATTGCTGAGCGTTTTTATCAGAAATGGGTGCTGGATTTTGTTGTATGCTTTTTCAGCGTCTATTGATATGATCATGTGGTTTTTATCTTTCATTTTGTTTATGTGGTGTATCATATTTATTAATTTGCAAATATTGAACCATCCCTGGGATGAATCACACTTGGTCATGGTGAATGATTTTTCTGATGTATTGCTGGATCCGATTTGCTAGTATTTTGTTAAGGATTTTGGCATCTATGTTGATCAGGGATATTGGCCTGTAGTTTTCTTTCTTTGTAGTGTCTTTTTCTGGTTTTGGAATTAGAATTATGCTGGCTTCATAAAACGAGTTTGGAAGTCTTCCTTCTTCTTGAATTTTTTGAAATAGTTTGAGGAGAATGGGTGTTAGTTCTTCTTTGAATGTTTGGTAAAACTCCCCCATGAAGCCGTCAGGGCCTGGGCTTTTATTTGCTGGGAGAGTCTTGATTACATCTTCAATTTCCTTAGCTGTTATTGGTCTGTTCAAGTTTTTTATCTCTTCCCGGTTCAGTTTTGGAAGACTATGTGTTTCTAGAAATTTGTCCATTTTACTTAGATTGTCCAATTTGTTGCCATGTAATTGTTCATAGTATTTGTTAACGATCCTTTGTATTTCTGTGATGTCATTTGTTACTTCTCCTCTTTCATTTCTGATTTTGTATATTTGGGTTCTCTCTCTTTGATTCTTGGTGAGTCTAGCTAAGGGTCCATCAATCTTGTTTATCTTTTCGCAAAACCAGCTCTTTGTTTCATTGATCCTTTGAATTGGTTTTTTGGTCTCTATGTCATTTATTTCTGCTCTGATCTTTACTATTTCCTTCCTTCTACTTGCTCTGGGGTTTTCTTTTTTTTTGCTATCTAGTTCTTTAAGTTGTGAGGTTAGATAGTCTATTAGAAATTTTTCTTGTTTCTTGAGGTAGGCCTGTAGTGCTATGAACTTCCCTCTCAGCACCGCTTTCACTGCATCCCATAGATTTTGTGTTGTTGTGTGTTCATTTTCATTGGTTTCCAGGAAGTTTTTATTTCTTCCTTGATCTCCTCAGTAACCCATTCATTTTTTAATAACATGCTATTTAGCCTCCATTTCTTCAAATGTCTTTGCATGTTCTTTTTGCAGTTGATTTTTAGTTTCATGCCACTGTGATCTGAGAAGATGCTTGATATGATTTCAATCTTCTTGAACTTATAGAGACTTAGTTTGTGTCCTATCATGTGGTCTATCTTTGAGAATGTCCCATGTGCACTTGAGAAGAATGTGAATTCTGCAGTTTTGGGGTGTAATTCTCTGTAAATATCTATTAAATCCATTTGATCTAGTGCTTCATTTAGAATTTCTGTTTCCTTGTTAATTTTTTGTCTAGATGATCTATTCAGTGATGTCAGTGGGGTGTTGAAGTCCCCTGCTATAATTGTATTGCTGTCTATTTCTCCTTTGAAGTCCTCCAGAAGCTTTTTAATATATTTTGGTGCTCCTATATTGGGTGCATATATGTTTACCAAGGTTATATCTTCCTGTTGGAGAGATCCTTTCAATATTATGTAGTGGCTTTCTTTGTCTCTAGTTATGGCCTTTGTTTTAAAATCTATTTTATCAGATATGAGTATTGCTACTCCAGCTTTTTTTTCCTTTCCATTTGCTTGGAAGATTTTTTTCCATCCCTTCACTTTCAACCTATGTGAGTCTTTTGTTGTGAGGTGGGTCTCTTCTAAACAACATATATGTGAATCATGCATTCTTATCCAATCAGCTACTCTGTGTCTTTTTATCAGAGCATCAACCCATTTACATTTAAGGTGATTATTGATATGTACTTATTTATTGCCATTTTTGTTTATTGTAGTTATATTTTTCTTCCTATTTTTTCTACTAACTACAGCAGTCTTTTTAATATTTCTTGCAGTGCTGGTTTGGTGCTAATATATTCCCTTAGCCTTTTTTTTTTTTTTTTTTTTTTTTTTTTGTCTGGGAAGCTCTTTATTTGACTTTCTGTTTTGAATGATAGCCTTGCTGGATTGAGTAGTCTTGGATTCAGATCCTTTTTTTCATGACCTTAATTACTTCATGCCATTCCCTTCTGGCCTGTTGTGTTTCTGTTCAGAAGTCAGATGATAGCCTGATGGGGGTTCCTTTGTAGGTAACCTTTTGCTTATGTCTTGCTGCCTTTAGGATTCTGTCTTTGTCTTTAACTTTTGGCATTTTAATTACTATGTTTCTTTGTATGGGCTTTTTTGGGTTCTTCTTGCTTGGGTCTCTCTGTGCTTCTTGAACTGAATGCGTTCTTCCTTCACCAAATTAGGAAAGTTTTCTGTCAATATTTCTTCAAATATATTCTCTAACCCTTGCTCATTTTCTTCTTCTTTGAGGACTCCTATGATGTGAATGTTATTACGTTTCCAGTTGTCCCACAGTTCTCTTAAGCTGTCTTCCTGTTTTTTCATTGTTTTTTCCTTTGGTTTTTTTGATTGGTTGATTTTTTCTACCCTGTCTTGTAATTCACTGATACGGTCCTCAGCTTCCTCTACTCTGCTCTTTAGTCCTTCCAATGTGTTCTTCATTTCTGCTGTCATTCTTCATTTCTTCTTGGTGGTTTTTCATTTTCAATTGGTTGATTTTCAATGTTTCTATGTCTTTACTCATGGTGTTGATGTCCTTACTCATGCTGTTGAGCTTCCTCAAGATCATGGCTCTGAATTCTACCTCTGATAACTTGCTTAACTGGATTCCATTTATCTCATCTTTGGTAGAGTTCTCCTGTTTTTTCATTTTGGATTTGTTTCTTTGTTTCACCATTTTGGCTGTCTCAGTGGGTTTATGAGCCTGCCAAATTTTCCCTGTGGGTATTGGTGTTCTGCTGTATGTGGCTCCCTCTACTGGGTTTGGATGAGCATGGGAGGACCCACATTAAAACCATTGTCAAGTCTTACTTTCCTCGGTAGATTTGCAAGCCCAGAAATTGTTCAGTAATCCTCTAGCTTTTTGCCTGGAGATCCTTGGGTTCTCAGTTGAATGAAAAACTCCCTCAGCGTTCCACATAAGAGGATTTCCTGAGGGTGAGGCAGTTGCTGGTTGTTAATGAGCCTCAATTTTCATTTTAATGGCCCACCTGTGTGGGGTTGAATCTCTGAGGGCGGGACCTCCGCCTCTCCCCAGAGCTCTGGGAAGGAGTAAGATGGCCACCATCCTGCGTTGCTGCAACTCAGCAAATGCTCTGAGTGCCCTCCAAATCCTGAGTGTCCCCACACAGTTCCAGTTCTGTCTGCCCTCCCTGGTCTGGAGCCCAAGGTGAGTGGCTGTGGCTATTTTAGCACTCTGTGTCAGCCCTCTGCCCTGTGGAGCAGCCTTGGGACTTTAACCCTGAGGGCGCTGCTCACAGCTAAGACCACTGCTGTCCGTGGGCTCCCAGCCCCCCCTCATACCTCCGCAATCCTACCAGGATCAATTCAGTGTCCCTGGTCCTCTCAAGCTGCTTTTCTGTTGCTTTTTCCCGATGATTTGTCTTTATTTTAGTTGTAATTCCAGTTTGGTCCTGGGAGATGGTCTGTGTAGCTTCCATTCACTCCACCGCCATTTTGGAATCACTACACTTCTTTTTCAAAGCAGTATTTACAGTATAATAGTGCTACAGCCTTTGATTGTTTTCCTATGAGAAAATCTTCTTCACCACAAAGTCTTCCTTCACCAAGTCTTTGAAATTTTCTGTGGTGCAGAAGGGCTCCCCAGCTCCTGCTCCCTGAATCCTCCTCCTCCTCCCCTTCTCTTTCTCTCTCTCTCCCTCAGTCTCTGCCTAATTTTAAGTATTAGATCCTATTCCATTTAATATATTCAAGTCATATTCTTTTTAATTTTTTTTTTCTTTATTCATTTTAGAGAGAAGAAAGGAGAGGGAGAGAGAGATAGAAACATCGATGAGAGAGAACATCGATTGGCCGCCTCCTGAATGCCCTCCAGCTGGAAATTGAACCTGTGACCTCTTGGTGCCTGGGTCAATGCTCAACCACTGAGCCACACTGGCTGGGCTTACTCCCTATTTTGTCTGAAATTACTATAGTTACTACAGCTTTCTCTTAAGTACTGCTAAACATGTTGCATTCTTTACTCTGACTCTATTAGAGTCTTTATATTTAAAATGGGATTTCTGGTAGGAAATAAAATTCTTGTATGTTTAGACCTTTCACATTTACATATAATGTCTTATTTTTTCTCTATCTCTAGAGGACAAAGACTTATATAGTCATCAATAAACAAACAAGGCTTGACTACTGCCAAGGGACTTTTACATTTTAAGTAGACCATTATAAAGTATTAGTCAGTCAATTAACCCACTCTTCCTTTTGGTGACCAAAAGTCAAAACCAAACTTCCATGGGCTTCTGGAGATAAGCATAGAGCTTTCCCAAACCAGCTGTGCTTCCCTTGTACATTCACTATGAATCCATGAGTGAAATTTCAAACGTGATCAATTAAGCAATAGATTATTTACATACACCACATGATGGATACACATTTGCATGGTAAAAGTACAAAGAAAAGCCAAATGGATAAAAAAGTGTGGTACATATATACAATGGAGTACTATGCAGCTGTAAGAAAGAAAGATCTCTTATCCTTTGAGATGACATGTAGGGACCTGGAGAGTATTACCCTAAGTGAATGAAGACAAGCAGAGAAAGACAAATATCACACGATCTCATTTATTTGTGGAATATAATGAACATAACAGTCTGAGGAACAGGGTGGACCCAGAGATGTGGAAGTAGGGTACAGACTGACAACCCTCAGAAGAGGGGATTGGGGGGAGGGAGGAGATAAACCACAGAGCCTATATGCATGTACACAAAACAGATGGACATGGACAACAAAGCTGGGGACGGGTTGGGGGGGATGGAGAGGAGGGTATCAATGAGGAAAAAAGGAGAAATATCTGTAACAAAAATAAATTAATAAATGTTTTTTAAAAAAGCACACAAATGGTAATACAATACATAGAGTAGTTATTAGCTCTTAGAAGAAAGGAAGAAGGTAGAATTTGTACAGAAATTTGGGAGTGTTCTAGGATATTGGTTATGATTCATTTCTTAAGCTGTGTGGTATCACAGGTGTGTTTCTTTTATTAGTAGTCATTACACTCTCTATATATGTTATAAATATCCTAATATCCTTGGCCTTATTATTTTCTGTGTACTGTTCTAAATATTTTGTGTATATCAACTCCTTATATATTTTTTTATCCTCACCCGAGGACTTTTTTTTCATTTTTTGTTCAGATAGAGTAGGAGGGAGAGAGAGGAAGAGAGAGAGAGAAACATCGACGTGAAAGGGACACATCGAGTGGCTGCCACCCACATGACCAACCAGGGCCGGGGACAAACTGCAACCGAGGTACATGCCCTTAGCGGGAACCGAACCCGGGTCTCTCTGGACCGAAGGCCGACGCTCTAACCGCTGAGCCAAACTGGCCAGGGCTCAACTCCTTATATTTTTATAATGATACTGTGAGGTGTGCTCATTTCACCAAAGTGCAAACTGAAGTATAGTGAAGGTGAGTACCCTTTCTGATACCACAGAGCTAGTGACACCAAGTGGAGGAGATTGGGTCCATTGTTTCTCGAAATCAAAGAATGAGTTCACGAACCAAGAGTAAGCCATAGGAAAATTTATTTGAAAGATAGACAGACTCCATGCAGTGGGGAGGGGACTCCCGTGGGTTGCCAGTGGGGCTCTGTCATCTAGGGGTAGATATATGTCTTGCTATCCTCTGAGTGGTCCTTTTAAAGAATTCTGCTTTGGAACAGCCATACATTTTAAAGCTTGTGTTTTCTGCGTGATTTGGTTCAGCTCTAGGTCATCTCTAGGGGCCTTAGTGGCTTTCCTTTTTTGATAGTTTCAACTTCTCCCTGACTATTGGTGAGGAGGAGGGGAAACGCCCTTGGAACAACCCTGTGCTTGCTTTTGGTTTATTTTCTATGTCCAATTTTGGCTTTCTATAATCCTTTTTAAGGTGACCTGGCTTTTTGCAATAAGAACCCAGTCTGTAGTTTCACAGAACTCATTCAGCAATCCTGTAGCCTTGCTTGAAACCAGTCTTTCTGTTTGTTGTTGTTGTTATGTAATTGACCTGTGCTCCTTCCAGGAACTTGTAATTTGCATTTCTATAAATGGGGGCTGGGAGTTTCTGGCCTTGAAGGCACAATCTCCCATGGTGATCTTAGTTTTGTTTTGAGATCTGTAGAGTCAGAATATACCTCCAGATATGCCGTGTACTGGGTTGCCTGCCTGTGTGCTGAGCTTCAAGTCATCTCAAACTTCCCCGTGTCTCAGCCTTCCCTTCCCATTGTCCTGTCCCTCACTGCCTAGCCTGCCTCTATCGCCTCACTAGTAAGTGTGTCACCGAGGGTGTCAATGAATGAGATTCATTCTCTGAAGCAAGCTACTTTCAGTTTGAAATTTCAGGGGATTGGCACTGTATTATGAATTCTGATTTTGGCTTACCAAATGACATATTTCATCTTAGTAAAATGGAGTAACTTTAGACTTTACTGAATGTTATAAGCATTTTGAAAGACAGAGTTTATAACTAAGCCAATTATATTGAAAAAATATAAAAGTTATATTTTAAAAAGCAATAAAATACTAGTAGGGTATGCAGATAAGTCTAAATAATAAGCAATTATTATAACGTGACAGCGAGATAACCAGAGATGCACAGCTGAATTGTAAAGGAGCACTTTATTTCGCCAGCGGGCTGCAGAGTGCCTAGTCTCCCCTCAGATCAACAGCCCTGATTCCTCTTGCTCATCCCATTTTAAAGACAGAAGCCTCATCCCCCTTTTGCCCCTGCCCTCAGGGGACCAGTACAATAGTGTGAGTGACAGAGATTACAGAAATCAAAATTAGCATTATTCACTGACAGCACAAGTACTTGCAAATACCTATACTCAGGAAACTGCAAATGCCTCCCAACACACGGGGCAACTATAATTTTAGGCAAAATTTCTTTACATCTAGGGGTAATTAACCTATTATTGGAAGAATATCGAGGAAGGTCTATTGATGATAAAAATGGAGTCATTTAGTCACCTTAACCAAGGGGCCTACATAAAATGGAATCTAGTTGCCTTAGCCTTGGGGCCCAGATCACAATTATTTCATATATTAGCCAAATGGGAAAAATAAAATAATTAAAATAATTTAGTAAACAGAATATTTATCCACAGATATGCTGTGAGTGAGTGATACCCAAAATTTGGAAAGGAAAAAAAGAGTTTAATTTATCATTTGGAAAAATGCCTTTGCCACTCAACTCTAACATATGCTGAGAGAGAGAAAAACTATGATGATATTTTTTTTTTAGCTTCACTTATATATGAGAACCTGGTTGCAAGTAAATTCCACAGAAGGATAACTGCTGAAAACAACTGTGAAAAACCACCACGGGTTGGCAGGTTTGGGAATGATTGTCATATCACTTAGGCTTACAAGCTGTTTCTCTTCACACTTTATTTAGAGTGTTGGATAAGGGGAAGTTACCACATTAGTTTGTCTATAATTTCACCCATTTTCATGTAATATTAATTTGTAATAAGCTAAAAGCATATTTAAATACTACTGTATTATTTTGTTGATTAACAATCTCAGTGCAAAACTGAGAACTTTGCAGTATGTGGGAAGGATGTTCATATCTTAAAGTTTGTTTTTAAATGACTATTTTAATGCATCTTGGACTTATCTCAAACTAAAGCATAAACCAAATGATAAAGACACAAAATAAAGAGACAACTACATAAAACATTTTGATTTTTCTACTTTATATAATGATTTAAGAAAAAAACCCTGAATCTCATGAAATGCCTTTTAGAAAAGGCAACAACCTGAAATATTTTGTTTAATTAAATCCATTTATAAGCTGATAGGGTTCTTTTTAAACTTTCTATGGTTACCATCTGGACCAAAATCCAACTTCATCTGTAAGATCAGAAAACAATTTATACTTCCCATATACCGCTTGCTAACGAGGAAGAAAAACATGCAGAAAATATCACTATGCTAAAGCTACTAATTAGAAATAGGAGTGGAAAAAAAAACAAGATATCTTTTGGAGCGATGAATTTTATACATTTTAGCAAATAACCGATTTTAAGAAAGTAAAATAAAAAAATAATTAGAGTAATAATTTGATAATATTTTGAAATATCACATAGGTAGTGAGATGAGATTATTAATATTACCTTCTGAAGGTAATCACATAGAATTACTATATTATAACAAAATGAACATATTATAATATATTTATAGCATCAACATCTTTAAAATTTTTTATCCCTAATAATTTCAGTAGCTACTCCTAAACTGTAGAAAAGGCCCAATGGCAAGAACCTTGCATAACTTCATTTAGTCTCCATGGCAATCACATGAGTTAAGCATGGTAAATCAAAATTTATAGATTAAAAAATAGCAAAAAGAAGTAAAGTGTGGGCTATTTAGGATATGGGTTACATCCCTGTAGACAATATGTGCACTCTCAGTATGCAAACCCAGGCCTGTTGGCCGACGAGAGCCTTGGCTGACGCAGCTTGGCCAGAGGACAGGTTGGCGGCGCAGGGAAAGCAGAGTTGGGAGCGCACAGTAGAGGTGTTTCTGCAGCTTCTGCAGAGGAACACAGAGGCCAAACCACACGTGTGGGGTTGAACGCGGCCTGTTGTCAGCCAGAAGCTGAGGATGTATTTTGTACTTCTGTTGTAAAATGGCTTCTGTTACCTATTCTTCAAAACATTCACTTCAAAACTTTTTTTTCTTTATTGATTTTAGAGAGAGAGGTAGAGAGATAGAAACATCAATGAGAGAGAACATGCCCCCCACTGGGTATCAGCTCCACAACCTGGGCATGTGCCCTGAACAGGAATCAACCGGCGACCTCTTGGTGCATGGGTCTTCGCTCAACCACCGAGTCACACAGGCCCAGGCAAAATATTCACTTTAAATTTGCCCATAAAATTAATAGATTTCAAAGCCCTTAAAGTTCTGTCGGCAACTTCCCTCATTGCTCCAGGATCCTATTGCATAAATTAATCCTAGGAATAAAATTGCACGAGCTTCCTATGAAATATGCAGACAACACACAAACCCTTGTCCCTGTAAAATACGGCCGACCTCATAGTCTCAGGCAGCATGATAGGCTAAATAAAAGGGCGTGCTGCAACAGTACACATTGGTAACTAGATCAGTTTTAACTCTTGAATACTAATCTAAAATCTAACTTTTACAAAACTTCGTAATTAGTCAAAATTATCAACAACCTTATTAGAGGGCATTTTCTTTGTTGTAATAATAGCATATATACAAATCACTCATGAATTTTATCCACCATGATGACCAGTCCATGACAGGATTGATTGATGCTAGGGTGTCTCATATTTTAAAATTCAAACAATATTCGGATCTTGTAATGCTAGATTAAAGATAACTGATTTAAAAGCAATCACTGATGAAACTGAACAGTATAAACATACATTTAAGTAATTATTATTATACTTTCATAACTATCACACCAAAATTTGTCTACCATGTGACTTTATATATGTAAGACATATTGTTTATATTAACTATGAAACTTAATATATAAATTATTCCTTGATATCATATATAAAATAAGGCATCATTATGCATGGAAATACTTCTGATTGGATTAATATTGTTTCAGAAAGATAAACAGACAAAAACAACCTTTGGGCAACACAGTATTGTTTTTCACTGTATTTCACGGTGATTTTATGCTCCCTGCCCTCTCATGTGGTTGATTTAAAAGTTGCAACCACAAACACGCCAGTAGAGCGCTCACTGGAATTTCCACCTCTGCAGCACCACTCAGTTATGTGTTGACCACTGTTTCAAAGTGAGTTGAAATGTGTCCTGGCAAATGATAAAACAAATGTTCCAAACGACTGAAGCATTCATCTGTTCCAAATTAGACTATTTAATCCTCTTATACTGGGGTCATTATCAAGGCCTTTCCTAGTCTAGAAGATCACACATGCTCTTCTTCAAATGCCCTAAAATGAAATTTTTACAAAGTGAAGATCATAGAAAATAAGAGAAAAGGGATGTTACATTAGAATTAAAAAGGAATTGCAAATGCACAGAAAGACCTCAATGAACTCATTAGTTGTAAAGGTTGACAGCAGGAACTGTTTCTCCCAGCTGTTATAGTTTAGGGTGAGTGTAAATTTTGCATGGGTTTTATTTAAAACAAGAAGTACAAGGAACTTTCATTTTCTTCCTCTTGACCTAATTTTATAACTGAAAGAGCTGTGCAGCCATCTAATTTTGGCTTGTATTCATTTTTTAAAACATTTTTTGACAAATGATTTTGCTTCTCTACCATTTTCTTTCCCTCTGGCTTATTTATACTGTTAACAGAGAGCATTGTGGTGTTGAGATAGTTCATTCATAGAAGAGTGCCTCAAAATTGCTGCTTAGTTGCTCTAACAAAGAAAAATTCAAAAATAAGTGCCACAACTTATAATGCTTATGTTAAAACTTGTTAGAATATAGACCTGTTTGCACTCTAATTGAATGCAATCCTAGACTTCTTGTCCACTGAAGCAGAGAAAGAGGAAAACGGAATAAAATGAGAAGAGAGAGAGAGAGATCAGGAACCATGTATGCCCTGCCTTTTCTGTGGAATAGAAATATAAGTGAAATTTAAGCATATTTCTGACTGTAGTATTTCTCACAGAATTCTGAAAAAAGATCGCAACACTTATTTCTTCTTAAAGTTCAAAATTAATTTACAAATGGAAACAGTAATAAAGAGCAACAAGAAATAAAACAAGAAAAAAGATATTGAAACTAGCTTTCTAATACTATATTCAGCTATTAATATTGAATACATATTTCCTTAGAACCATTTAGTAACATCTTTACATAAGCAGCAACTATGCCAAAAGTTTTAGTAGGCAAAATATATTTAAGTGGCCATTTTAAATGTCTCCTTTTTTATTTCTCTGTAGTCACTAGTAATACTCATGTCTTCTAGTTAAAAATAATCTTCTACAACTTGTAACACTTTTTTGCTTTTTATTGAATTTATTGTGTTGACACCGGTCAACAAAACTATACAGACTTTAGGAGCACAATTCCACAACACATTGTCTGTACACTGTATTGTGTATTCACCTCCCAAGTCAAGTCTCCATCCATCACCATTTATCCCCCTCTTCCCTTCTCCACCTCCCCCTACTCCCTCTGCCCACCACAATCACTACACTGCTGTCCGTGTCCATGAGTTTTTTTTCTTTTTTGCTCAATCGCTTCTCA
Source organism: Tadarida brasiliensis (assembly GCA_030848825.1). Taxonomy (NCBI): domain Eukaryota; kingdom Metazoa; phylum Chordata; class Mammalia; order Chiroptera; family Molossidae; genus Tadarida; species Tadarida brasiliensis. The sequence continues at coordinate 85,665,717 of CM061260.1, read as the reverse complement.
CTAGCAGCTCCCAACAGCGGTCAGCCTGCTCTCTATGAGTCTCTCACTATTTTGCATGTAAGTTCATTCTGTTCATTAGATTCTACATATAAGTAAAATTATATGGTACTTGTCTTCCTCTGACTGGCTTATTTCACTTAGCATAATGCTCTCCAGGTCCATCTGAGCTGTCACAAAGGGAAAGATTTCCTCTTTTTCATGACTGAGTAGTATTCCATTGCTTAAATGTACCACAGCTTTTTAATCCACTCATCCACTGATGGACACTTGGCTACTTCCAAATTCTGGCTATTGTAAATAATGCTGCAATGAACGTAGAGGTGCAGATATTCTCTTGACCAAGTGTTTTAGGTTTCTTAGGGTAAATTCCCAGAAGTAGAATCACTGGGTCATAAGGCAGTTCCATTTTTAAGTTTTTATGATAACTCTGTACTGCTTTCCACAGTGATTGTACCAATCTGCATTCTTACCATCAGTGCACCAGGGTTCCCTTTATTCAACATCCTTGCCAACACTTGTTTATTGATTTATTGATGGTAGCCATTTTAAAAGGAGTGAGGTGACATCTCATTGTGGTTTTAGTTTGCATCACTCTGATTATTGATGTTGAGGATCTTTTCATATTTTAATGGTCATCTATTCAGGTTCATTGTCCCCCCTCCACCCAGCCCCACCCCAGGCCTTCCCGATGTGGCTGTCCATTTTCTAATTGGATTTTTTGGTGTTCAGTTTTATAAGTTCTTAAAAATTTTTGGATATTAATCCCTTATCACTTATAACTTGATTTATTTTAATATTCATATATATTTTAAATTTTTTTCTTTATTGATTTTAGAGAGAGAGGAAGGGAGAGGGAGAGAGAGATAGAAACGTTAATGAGAGAGAACATCGACTGGCTGCCTCCTGCATGCCCCCTACTGGGGATCAGGCCCATAACCTGGGCATGTGCCCTGACTGGGAATCAAACCAGCGACCTATTGGTGCATGGGTTGACACTCAACCCCTGAGCCACACTGGCCGGGCTAATACTCAGATATTTTTAGAGTGGTTTCACTTTAGGTTTTTTATAATTAATTTTTATTTTAGCATAGTGTTAGATAACAGAATGATTGTAAAGATAATTCATCAAATTTTTTGCACCCCACAGCAAGTTTTCCGTTATCAACATCTTGCCTTAGTATATTTGTCACATTGTCATAATTAATAAAGTGATATCAATCTGTTATTATTAGCTGAAATTAATGCTTTATTCAGATTTTATCCGTTAGCCTCTAAAAGAGACATGCTTTTTTCCTGTTTATTTATGTACTCAATTATTTGTTTATATCAGTAAGCACCCTACTGGTAGATATTTATTTTATATTTTGCATTATAATCCAATACTTTTTTTTTTTACTGCAACTGTTTTAGGTTTGGCCATTTCTAGCTTTTTACATTGGCTGCTATGTTCTTTTGAAGTTTCCATCATTTAGGGTGTTTTTAGTTTGTTTGTTTTAGCACTTTCTTACTTTCTGATATATAAGATGATTCAGGTTATCTTGTGTATTTTGGACATCTGTATAACTTTTCTAGCAGGTGATCAGCTTGTGTATGAAATGTGAGCATCAGTTCAAAGTTAAAACTTAGTCATATTATATGTAGATAAGAACCTTGAGAAGCTTAATTTACCCCAATTAAGAGCATCAAGATATAGGGTTAAAATGTGTTATAAATAAAAAATAATATTATTTTATGGGTTAAATTTGTCCCCCAAAACATATGGTGAAGTCCTAACCCCCAGGAACTGTAAGTGTGACCTCACTGGAAAATAGTATCTTTGCTTATGAAATAAAGTTAAAGTGAAGGCAAACTCACTTAGGGTGGGCTCTGATATTTCCTGGTGTCCTTATAGGAGGAGAAGAAACACAGACACAAGACGTGCAGAAGGAAGACAGTATTGTGCAAATGGGACAGAAGTAAGAGTTATGCTCTCATAAACCAAGGAACACCTGGACTGCCAAAAGCTGGGAGAGTGAGGAGGGGTCAGTCCCTAGAGACTTGCAGTGAGCACTTCTGTCCTCTGAACTGTGAGAGGATAAATTCCTGTACATTGGTTGTACACGGTGCATTGTTATAGCAGTCCTAGGGAACTCATAGAATTATTAAATATCAAATTTCAAAATTAGTACAAAATACAAATATTACATTTAGTCCTTGATAGATCAAATACATAAGAAATGCATGACCATAAAATATCAGAGTAAAATATATTATTAGAAAACTTCTGTTTAATTTATATTCAGTCCTAGGCTCTGTTCTAAGCATTTTTATTGCATTTCATTACAGTAATTCTATGATATGAAATAGTTAATATATTCATTTAATCTCCTTACAAAGTGAAACCTAAAACAGTTAAATGGTTAGCACCACTAATAAGTATCAGAGTCAGGATTTGAATTTAAATTTAGGATGTTTGACACCATAATCAATAAACCTCAGTCTCTCTCTCTCTCCGTCTCTCACATACACACACACACACACACACACACACACACACACCACATCTGTGTGTACCTTTGCATTTATCTCATGGTCTTCTTTTGTTGTCTATTCACTCTTTATCTGCATGGGTTTTGTTTGTTTGTTTGTTTCTCTCTCTAAGACACTAACACGCTTCAAAGGAACTTATCTCTCGTGTTTAAATATCCAAGGAGTATTTATATACACTGATCATACAAGGCCGAAATAAAACTCTCAGTGAAATTTCTCAAAGAAATTAATATATTGCATTCTTTGACCCCAATGAAAGACAATTATTCTAAAAATAAATTTTTATACTTAAAAATTTCTTTTTAAAATTCTGTTTCTGTTTATATATTTGTTTTCACAAAACAGTCATAAGAGCTCCTGGAAGGAGGAAGATGTGAAACTTAAAATTTCAGACTTTTAGAAAATTGCCAAATACCAAATATCAAAAGCAATGATAAATGCCTAGGGATGATCTTAGAAACAAAGTGGAGCTTTAAACACTCTTCATATTTAAAAAAAAAAAAAATTTAACTATTTGTTCAGTTCAATTACCTGTTGGGAGAGAGGAACAATCCTTTATCAGTGAAAAGGATCAGAAAACATATTATACATTTGAAACATGTTATTTAGTGAGGTTTGTTATAAAGGCTGTGTTTAAAGGTGTGTGTAGTTGTACTGCACAAAGGATGCTGCATTAGTCTGGAGCTTACCAACAGGCACTGTCATCATCCTTGGACAACGACAGGAGGGAAGCGAGTGGTAGTGAAATACCCTCAGAAAGAGGCGACACATGGGAGTAATTCTCCAGGGAGGGCGCTGAGAAAATAGGAACCTCAACCTCCCTGTCTTCCCTCCCTCTGACCTGCTACCTGGAATGCTAATGGGACCACCTGAACCTAAACCAGAAAACATGGAACCTTTTCATGCAATCATTACAAGTGAGCCTCCAGGAGAGAGGAGGTGTCCGACACATGGGCAGCGCATCTGAAAGGAAAAATGGACTGAATTGTTGTATAGACTGGATGAAAAGTTTCTCTGAATTCTGACTGATTAAGCCTCATGGTCACACTGACAGAGTTTAAGGTGAAAACTGGCGGAAGGTCACTGTTCAGTACACAGCCTTTCCGTCATTGCACTGTTTGACGAAACTCCTTTCCCTCCCAGCAAGCCTGAGTCTTGGAGTCCACTTTCACGGGCTCAGCCTCCCGTAACTGAGATCTACGGTTCTGCAGGGGCAAGAGTTGGGAGTTACCACGAGTACCAGAAGATGCAGGCATTTCAGTCCTATATTTTCAGCTCCGTATTTGCCTTTTATGGAAGAAACTATTTCCTGTGACTTTCTGGAGTACTGAGGTACTTGTAATGATTGCATTAAAAGGTTCCATGTTTTCTGGTTTAGGTTCAGTTTGCTTCTGGCTGAAATTTCAGTTGGGATAGGTCTGCAAAACTGTACATGTTTTTATCTGCTATCCACTCCCAAAATGGGGTTGATGTTTTCTTATTTCTTTATAATTTAAAAATTTCTTGCAGTTTAAACTCCTTTACTAAAATTTTAATACAGTTTCAAGAGAAGTGGATATAGAAAGGCATTCCACACTGGCATCTTTAATCTAAGAGAAAGTTTTAAGAATATAATATTGCCCCCAGCATTTGATGGGTGCTAATCACAGAAAAGAAAAAGAATAAGTCTCTTTATACATTATGTAAAGCTACTATCACTTTTTTTGGAGGTGAAATTATTCACATATTAGTCAAGTATGATGGACTCTGTGGGGAAGGGGTTAAAGTATAAGTGATGGAGTGCTGTGATGTAAAGAATAATTAGGTTACGTTCTTTTTTTTTTTTGTGATCGGTGTGGTGCAGACACAGGACACAGCATACCATCATGGAGAGGCATATGGCCGGGAAGAGATTTATTATGCCGCAGATCCTAGAAGAGGGTTACAGCATGCCTCACGGGGCCTACACGGGACAACTCCAGCTGAGCGACTCAGCCAAGCAGGTGGAGAAAGAGAGAAGGAGAGAGCCAGAGTGAGAGAGAGAGAGAGAGAGAGACAGAGAGACAGAGAGACAGAGAGAGATGACTTGTGGGCAAGTCCTTTATTGGGAGTCTACAAGCAAAATCATGAGGGGACTTTACTGGTGTGTTTGAATGTCACTAGGTCACAGTCAGGGGAAGGCAAAAAGAGGGATTTATGACAGAGGCCAGCCTTCTCACACTCATGCACCTGGTCACCTGGGCAGGGTGTTCACAGCCTGTTTGTGGGGATGTTGAAATATCAAGAAAATAGTTTAAAAAATCTATGATACGACCATCCTATGATGCTTCAACATCAGTGACAGTACTAGCTGGGATGTATAGTGCTCATCACCTGGGCTGTGGCGACGTTCGAGGTCAGTGGGGCAGCTTGATTTAGCTACCAAAGGCAAACTTGGTTAAAAGTGACAAGGAAGAGTCCTATTAGGCACATGAGGAGGGCATGGAACCCCGTCTGCCCCCAGGTGTCTCACTTTGTGGGCCATTGGCAAGAGAACAGGTAAGGCATCTGATTTTAAGGACATCTGTTGGAAGATTGTGGATATGCTATGAAAAGTCTTTACCTGTCTGCCTATTCCTGGTAGTCTGGCCTGTATCCGTCCTTGTGTAAGGCATTATAAAGCACGCCCTTGTATTGTGGCCTTAGTGTATCTAGAGATATTTGTGATTTTGATTTATATTTTGGGTATCTGTGAGGCCAGAGTTTCCCAAAGTTTCTTTTCACCCTGAAGGGGACAATCTTTAGGCAATAGACCAATGGTTTATAAATGGTTCATAATAGATCAATGGGGCTAGTGTTGGCCAGAGCATCCAGTGCTAAGGTGACTGTTTGAAGTTTGGTCAAGTATATTGTTTCTTGGGTCCTGCCCTTTATTAGGGACATTCGGGCTAAGGGATGAAATGCAGCAGCATTCCCTGAGCTGCAGTCACCTGTGATAGTTAGTAATGCCATTTGTATAGTCCCACTGCTGTTCACTCCGTTCATCCCCAGGTAGTCCAGGGATCTGGGGAGAGGTGACTCATTCCAGTATCCTGGTATCTGGCAAGGGACTGAGGACATGGAAAGCCACCTCCTCCTGCAGGTGGACATACTACACAGCCCAGGTTTGGCTCCATTCTGTCTTAGGGAGGCCTCTGGATCAGCGCCCAGCTTGTGGGGTGCTGTTTCCATGACACACAGCAGAATGGGAAGCTGGGCATGAAGGGTCACAGCCTCAGGACTGGGAGAGCCTCTGTTTCCAGGGAAGCGCAGGAGGGAGCCAGTCATTAGTTGGCATATAGCAAGAGGCCAAGAGGGGGAGTTTTGTGCATCAGAAGTCCTAGTGTTGTGACTAAGGGACACTTAGACAAGGCTACAGTTAACATGAGGCATACTCATTTTTTCTCTACTTTATATTTATTTATTTTTATTTATTTATTTATTTATTTATTTTTTATTATTTTATTTTATTTTTTTATAACTTATCTTTATTGTTGAATGTATTACAAATGTTCCTCATTTCCCCCCCCTTGCTCCCCTCCTCCCCATTCCTGCCCCCCTCCTGCCTTTCCCCACACTGTTGTCTGTGTCCATTGGTTATGCATATATACAAATAAGTTCTTTGGTTTATTTCTTCCCACCCCCCAACCCCCCTTCCCTTTGAGGTTTGTCAGTCTAGCAAGCAATTTGTACTTCTTAATCCCTTCACCATTTTCACCCATTCCCCCAGCCCCCACCCATCTGGTTCCCAAAAAAGTTCTCTGTATCTATGAGAATGTCTTTGTTCTGCTTGTTCATTTTGTTTGTAGATTCAATTGTTGATAGCTATGTATTTATTGCCATTTTCTTTGTTCATATTTTTTTATCTTTTTCTTCAAGAAGACCCTTCAACATTTCATATAAGAATGGTTTGGTGGTGATGAACTCCTTTAGCTTTTCTTTGTCTGGGAAACTCTTTATATGGCCATCGATTCTAAATGACAGCTTTGCAGGATAGAGTAATCTTGGTTGTAGGTTCTTGCTTTTCATCACTCTGAATATTTCTTGCCACTCCCTTCTGGCCTGCAAAGTTTCTTTTGAGAAATCAGCTGACAGTCTGATGGGAACTCCCTTGTAGGTAACTAACTTCTTTTCTCTTGCTGCTTTTAAGATTCTCTCTTTGTCTTGAACCTTTTGCATTTTGATGATGATGTGTCTTGGTGTGGGCCTCTTGGGGTTCATCTTGTTTGGGACTCTCTGTGCTTCCTCGACTTGCATGTCTGTTTCCTTCACCAAGTTAGGAAAGTTTTCTGCCATTATTGTTTCAAATAGGTTTTCGATTTCTTGTTCTCTCTCTTCTCCTTCTGGCACCCCCAAGATGCGAATGTTGGCATGCTTGAAGTTGTCCCAGAGGCTCCTTACACTATCCTCATTTCTTTGGATTCTTTTTCCTTTTTGCTGTTCTGATTGGGTGTTTTTTGCTTCCTTATATTCCAAATCGATGGTTTGCTTCTTGGCTTTACCTACTCTACTATTGCATCTGTGTAAACTATTCTTTATTTCAGTTAGTGCATCCTTCATTTCAGACTGGTCCTTTTTTATGCTCTTGAGGCCCTCACTAAGTTCACTGAGGTTCTCACTAAGTCCACTGAGCATCCTTATAAGCAGTATTTTGAACTCTGCATCTGTTAGGTTGCTTAATTCTCTTTTACTTAGTTCTTTTTCTGGAGTTTTGTTCTGTTCTTTCATTTGGGACCTGTTTCTTTGTCTCCTCATTTTGGCTGCCTCCCTGTGTTTGTTTCTATGTATTACTTAGCGAGAGGTATGGGGCTAGCTGAGACCAGATGCTGCTTGTTTGAAAGAATTTAGGAAAAGCTGAAGCAGGATCCAAGACAGGCCAATCCTATGGTAAAGCAACTGGCAACAGCTTGGGTGGGCCTGGAAGCTGGGTGGGGCGGGGCCTCAGGGAATCACCAGGGCGGGGCCAACAGTGTGAGCCAGGTTGCTGGAGTCCCAGATATGGTGGCATCTGCCGGCCCAGGGAAGGGCTCACCAAAGAAACAAAAGCCTCTGATAGCACGTCTGTCCAGGAGAAAGCTGCCTCTCCAGCCCTCGCTCCAATGCCAAACAGCTCAGTTCTTCCCCCTATGACTCTGGCGCCTTTCAGGCTCCCTCCCACACGCTGGAGCCCGGAGGGAGCGAGTCCAAATAAGTCAGTGCGCGGGCCCTTTAAGAGGAGCTGCCGGGGGCTCCAGCCGCCTCAGCCTCAGTTCCCGCTGGTTTCTCCAGCCAGAAGTTATGGGGACTTCTCTTCCTGGCACTGGAACCCTGAGCTGGGCGCCTGGTGTGGGACGGGGACCCCTCAGTCCTCAGGGAGGACCTTCCCAGCCGAGGTGTCCCTCCTAATTTTTATCCGCCACACGTGGGTGTGGGACCAGCCCGTCGGCCTCCGCCCCTCCTACCAGTCTCGATGCGGCTTCTTCTTTAATTTCGTAGTTGTAGGACTTCCATTCAGCTTGATTTCAGGCGGTTTTGAATGATGGTTGTTCTGTAGTTTAGTTGTAACTTTGATGTGGTTGTGGGAGGACGCGATACCCATTTATCTACGCCACCATCTTGACCGGAAGTCCCCCTATTTAGTTTCTTTTTTAAGATGCTAAGGGGTACAATGTTTAAATTTAGTGGCATTCGTAGGTATAATTATAACTTGAGCCACAATATTGATGAAGTCCATGGAGTTTGTTAATTGATGAATTTTAGCATATGTAAAGGCTAAGTTAGAACCTGTTTTACAGAACATTGCCAGTTTCTTTTTTATATTTTGTTATATAAACTCTTTTAGCATATACCATTAGTATACAAACATTTTATTTTCAATTGCATCAAAATAGGCAACTTTGTTTTGAATTAGTTATATATTATAAATGCATATACACAATTTATTTTTCATATATTTATTATATATAATTACATATAATTTATTTAATTACCTTTGATTCTCCCTTTGTATCTAGGGGTTTGTTTTTTTAATCAGTAAGTAATCTAGGGCAAGGATTTTGTTTGCTAGATCTGGCATTTTCTCAGTACATGAGGTTTAAAGTCCCCCCTCCCTTTTGTTTTTCTTTCTTTGGGTTTTTAGCCCCCAGAAACAGTGATTTTCAGTTGTTTCTCAGGTTGCTAAGAGGAACAGGGTACAAAGGTAGGAAACAGGTGTCTCTAAGCAGTAACCTCTCCCGGGAATACCCCACCACAGGGTAATCCGTCCCTTTCTCCCCCCACCCCACCCCACCCCACCCTTTTCTTTTTCTCATAAGCAAAATCTCTTAAGCTTGCATCTCTAGGTGTCCCCCGCCCCCAGTGTCACCAGACAGTTTCCTGGTGTTTCCAGTGGTCGCTGCGGTGAGCTGCAGACTTCTTCTTTAGAGTGTCCCAGTCGACCTCAGAGGGGCTGGGTCTACATCCAGGAGAGCAATAGTGGCCTCAGTTTTGCCTTTAAAAATTTTTTGTGTGACTATTTAATTTTAAGAAGGACAGTCTTGGCATATCAATAGGTAATAGCACTTAAAAGTGCACAAGCACATTGATCAGGAAATTTATAATCTCAATGAGCTGAGAAACCTCCTCAGGTGTCTTAGGAACGCAGGTCAAAGTGACTCTTCCCTTTTTCCAAATCTCCATGGATGGGATCTGAGATACCCCATGGGGTATCAACATAGGATGCAGCAGAGAAGGGGCTGGTAGCCAGTAGCATCGACATTCTGTGTGCCGTGGTGGCCTCTCCGAGGGAAGGGACACTCCTGACACCAGTGGGAAGGTCGTCGTACTTTTCTTTCACGGGTGTCACCCAAAGACACATTGCGTGGTGGACGGGTCACCCAGCCGGCTGGTACGCACCTGCCCTACCTGTTTTCTGGCGAACACTCGTGCTCCGTGTGGCTCTGCAGTGCCTTAACCAAGACACTGAGGGCAGGGCTTCCTCCCTCATTAGTCCAAGTGAGGGGACATCGTGGGGCCAAGCTAGGGCACTGAAAGCACAGCCTATCTGTCCAGAGGTTCTGTCTCCTGGGGAAAGATAGGATAACTCTCCTTTCTTGCCAGGATCCCAGTTAGGAAATGGGATCCTGGGGTGTTCTGGCAGGGTTGGGACACCATCTGCTCTTCAGCATGGGGAGTCTAGGCAGCACTGGGCAGGGGCAACACAGAGCACCGCACAGGAGCAGCGCGGGAGACAGGCCCTTCCAGATGATGGGCCCCATTGGGATAGCCAACGAGAGAGCCATGAACAGTCCACTGGTACCTCAGTGAGATTTTCCATCTCCGACATAGATCACCCCAACCTCCTAGCCAATTGTGAAGCAAGGGATGATTATGTTACTTAAAAATTGGTTATCTTTTATGATTGGCCAGGTGCAGACAACAGAGTAACACTATGGAGAGGAATATGAAAGTGAAGGACATTTATTATACTCACAGGTCCTAGAGAGGGGTGCAGCGTGCCACACAGGGGGACATAGGGAGGAGCACGCAGAGAGTGCACAGCCTGGTTGTAGGAAAGTGAAGGCATCAGGATAATAAGGATTATTCAAATTTACAATATTGGTACCTATGCTAATCAAGGCAGGAACTCAAATATAGAAGATGATGTCTCTGTTCTGGCAAAACACAGAGAGAACACAAGTGAAAAGGGGGGAATTAAACTGTGAGAAAACTAAATAAATAGAGCCTTGTTAAAGGTTATGCAAGTCTTTAGAAATCAAAGGATTTTAAATAAATATCAATCATTATAAAGAAGATTAATCTCAACTTCAATTTCAATAGAAATCCAGGCATAATATGTTGATAGTAAGTTTATTTGGTTTACCTTTGGATAAGACAGAACAAAAATTCCCATCTGAACATTAACAGTTTTTTTTTTTTTTCCCTACTAGTTTTTAAAAATGTGTTAATCTCTAGGGATTTAATTGTCACATAAATCGAACTATTCTCTAGAAGGATCTTGTGGTAAGATATGGAAATCTACTTGCTTAAGCAACTATTCTATGACATTCATTGTAATGATCATAAATTAAATTTAAGGCAATATAAAGGTGAAACTGGGTGGCTGTATATGGAATTGGACAACAAATACTTTTGATGTTTTCAGAAAAAAACCCCAAATGCCTATTTTCTTTAATGTTGTGCTGTTACCATTTTTTCTTTTGAGTAAATTTTTTTTTTTACAATTTTAACTTTGCTGAGAAATTTTAATATGCTATGATTTTTATTTTTTGTTAGTTCTTTGACTGTCTTTGTGTCTTTGCTTTCAATCTATGGAAATAAACATGACCTTTAGTTGTTTTCATCACTATTGTTAATAGAGTCTTCTGGCCAAACAGTGTGTGAAAGTATCATTGGAGCTGTGTTCCATATCATTTCTGCCAGTTTTGCCAACTGCTATGAACAATGATGCAGGCCACAAGATAAGTGTCTGAAGCCGGTTGATAGTTCCCCTTAAGACTGATATACTTGCCTGGCTGGTGTGGCTCAGTGGTTGAGCAGCAGCCCATGCACCAAGAGGTCATCAGTTCGATTCTCGGTCAGGGCACATGTCCAGGTTGTGGGCCCCATCCCCAGTGGGGGGCATGCAGGAGGCGGCCAGTTGATGTTCCCTCTCATCGATGTTTCTTTCTCTCTCTCCCTCTCCCTTCCTCTCTCTCTAAAACCAATAAAAAAAAAAAAAAAAAAAAAGAGTGACATGCTTTACATAAGATTTTCAGCATTTGCCTCCCAGCAACACTGCTCTGTGTTTAGGGATTAGCCAACTTTCTTACGAGTTCATTTTGAATTATGCTGTATAGCTAACCTGATATGGACAATGCTACAGCTTGAACTCTGATGTTATCTTGGCAAGAGATTGGTACACGGGTGTTTCTTTCTCTTCTAATTCGTGATGGAATAAGCATTGTTTTTTTGTTTAGGTTTCTCTGGAAAAATTAATCTGGTTGACTATGCAAACAATTGTCAAGAGCCTGTAAAATCTACACCATAAAATCCCTCCTTTGGAATCAGACCTGATGCTTCCACTTGAATATTGGGAACAAGTTTTACAGTTGTCACTGATTACACATTTTGCATTTTTGTATTAAGCAACTAGTCTTATTATTTACAATTGTCATGTAGTTTAATACATTTCTTTGGGTAAAATTTTAGTGTTTTTATTTTTGTTACAAATTCCCTATTTTAACACAAAGATAATAAGGAATATTTATATATATTTATATATAAATATAATATTTATTTGCTTGAAGAAAGTAATATTAATTCACATTTCTGTACTTTAAAAAATTTAAAGAAAGTTATGCATAAATGTAATTCTCTACATTTGTGAAATTAATATAAAGCAATGTAATATAGTATACAACAAAAGGTTTTTAATAAAGTCCTAAATTATAAAATTTATTTAACTATTTTAAAACACCTATAAAATGGGAAAAATGTCAATCTTAAGGAAATGTTGTAAATATTAAATGAGATAATATATGAAAGCAATTAACAAAGTTCCAGGCTTTGTAATATTGTTCAATAAATGAAACATGTTATTAAATTTTAAGGTTATATTGTTTATAAATTTTATGTTTAACTCTGATGAATAATGGTTGTTTAAATGTATTTTCCATCATATACACTAGGGAGTATTTCAGATTTCCAAGTTGAAATATTAGTAAAACATTAAAATTTGATTTAATAACAGACAAGGCAGAAAACTAATTAAACCTTATTTCCTATGCAAATTGGAACAATAAAATATTAGAGGAAAAAATAGGCTAAAGTATGTATAGGAGCAGAATGAAATAAATTACTACAAAATATAAATTATCCGTACTTATGTTTACTTAACTGTGAGATATACAAGAAAGAACTTTAATCTTCCAGAAGCCTAAACTTGCAAAGGACCATGTTAGACCTTTAGACTCAGGAAATAAAACCCTTGGCCCTATCTTTAAGTTATCAGTAAATCAGAAGAATGGTTAAATTAGTGATTAATATGATTAGTATATTCAGTGAACATTTAACAGATTATTTTGTTATATTATGGATAGCAAATTGAACAGATAATTGACAGATCTTTTTTATCTTTTCTGCATATAAAATTAGAGGAGATAATGAGAATTCCTCTTTTTCTCTCAATAAACATATCACAATAGTTACTTTATATGAACATTGCACAATGTCCATAATACTTGTGGTTAGAATTTTATGACATGTTACTGATAATTTCAACTAGATCAAATATTCAGAAGATATTGATGTGGTGAGCAGGGGGAAATCATTGCTCGGGTGGTTCGTAAGTGAACAATGACATTATTAGTATTGACCATAGAGGACTTCCAATATGGTCCATGTTTCACAGGATTATAACTCAGTCATATTCTTAAAATAATGTGCTATTACACCAGAATGCTACATAGAAGAGAGATTTTTCAAGTGATTCCCTAGCTTGTGATTTCAAAAATGTCTCTTCCTTAAACTAAAGCCTTGTTCTCTTTGAGTAGATGTTCAGCAACACAGAATCTTCCTTTCTCAGTAAATGTCATACTGTCAGGCATTTCACCAACCTTTTTATTTTTCATGGCCTATCAAGTCTGTGGCTCCATGTGGTGAACACCACCTATGTAGTCAACATTCTGCAGTAGTAAGTTTAAATTTTATTTTAAAAATTTCTACCAGTGTCTTACAGTTACATGCATGGTTTTCTGATAAAGTTCAATGTACCCTAAGGGACACATTTTAGTACTGCTTCTTCGTTACAAAGACATCTGAGGAATAGTAATAATTTTCAAATGATTTGTAGATTTTTAGTTAGTTGTCATGCTCATTTAGCCTGAATCTAGTCCTATGAAGTAGAGTGATCTTCACTCATGAATATATTGAAACGATAGAATGTGAGAAGGGGATTGGGTCTTTAATTATACAATGCTTTAAATTCGGAAAAAAAAAATTGTGGTCATCACTTGGTTTTTATTGCTAGTATTTTCATGCATGAAAAGCATTTGTCCTATGGAGAGTTATAAAATACCCAGTCCAGTGATAAATAGAAAGGCACCGTGTTTTTCTTTCTGCTACAGATTCATTTATTTTTAGAAAAAGCAAGTATGCTGATCAGTTCAAACTTAAACACCCATTTTATTTATTTATATATTTTTTTGATCCTCACCCGAGGATACTTTTACATTAATCTTCAGATAGAGATGGAGGGAGAAAGGGAGGGAGAGAGAGAGAAACATCGATGTGAAAGAGACACATCGAGTGGCTGCCACCCGCACAACCCCAGCTGGGGCCAGGGACAAACCGCAACCGAGGTACGTGCCCTTGGCTGGAATCAAACCCGGGACTCTTTGGTCCATGGGCGATTCTCTTACTGCTGAGCCATACCAGCCAGGGCTTAAACAACCATTTTAAAGTGAAGCTGGAACATATAAAGAAAACACTCTAGAAAATAGAAGGCAAGCAAAATTAAAATTATGTACACAAAAGTTTAACTTAAAATGAATTTTAGACAAAATCACAAAGGCTAAAACTATAAAACAAATTGGAAGAAAACATAGGACAACCCCATTATGACCTTGAGATTGCAAACAATTTTTAGATAGAACACAAAAAGCTATAACTATAAAACTTAAAAAAATTTAGAAAAATGATATATTGGACTCCAAGTCAGCCTCAAACTAAAAGAAAAACAACAAATATACACATACACACAGACAAGTGCACACACACAGACACATCTACTTATATATCTGACGTAGGATTGATATCCAGAATATGTAAAGAATATTTATAATTTCATAAAAAGAAAATCCAAATTTTGAAATTGGTGAAAGATTTGAACAATCAATTTACAAAAGACAATATACAAATTGCCAACAAGCACTTAAATAGTTTTGCACATCATTAGTCTCGAGGAAAATAAAAATTAAGAACACATTGAAAGATTGCAACATGCTCCCCACTATGCCCAAATTTTTAAACTGATAATACCAAATGTTAGTAACAATGTAGGGAAACTGAAATTCTCATATACAGGGTGTCCCCCAAAATGCATACAGACTTAACAGCTGATAGTTCAATTGATGTTTCCTTCTTTTCAGATTTAACCCATTGGAATGTATAATTATTCAAAGTGTGCATATATTTTTGGGGGGACACCATATAGTTTGACAATTTCTTACAAAGATTAACATATGCTTTCCATAAGATCCAGTAATTACATTCCAAGATATATCTAAAAGAAATGAAAACATATCCACACAGAGTCTAGCACACAATCCACACAGCAGGTTTATTCATGATAGCCCCAAACTGAAACAACTAAATAGTGGTCAACAGTAAATGTATAAACAAATTGTCGTATCTACTTAGTAATATAAATGAATAAACAGTTGATACATGCAAACATAGCTGGAAGTGTAAATGGGACCATAGGTGTCATCTTAGTAAGGAAAAGATGCCAAACCCAAAAGAATACATCTGCCTTATTTTATTTATATGAAATTTTAGAACAAACAAAATGACTGCAGTGACAAAATAAAGATCAGTATTTAGTTGGGGATGGGATGGTTAAGTAACAGACAAAAATATTTAGACTGATTAAAGTATTTTATACCTCGATAACGGTAGTGTTTATGTATTTATCAAAACTTATCAAATGTCACACAAAATGACTACACTATAATATATACATAAATTGTACTTTAATAGATATTTAAAAATTTAAATGTAACTGCATAAAAATTATATGTTAATATTTGTTATTGATACAGTTCATTTTAGGTAAAATTTGTGATGAAACATGGAGTTACTATTTAATATACTGACTAATTCCTGACCATGAATTGGGGGTACATTTCATCATATTCAACATTTATTGGACATCCACTGAATATAAGAAACTGTATATTTTAATATTTGGAATGAAATTTTACTATTTTGCATTAGTATAATAATTTTTTAAGTGTTATAATTTATTCTATAACACTATCATGCCTAAGTCAGAAATTGCATCTCCAATCATAAATTTTCCTATGGGAAAATATGATCCATGATGTGCTATTTTTTTTTCAAGATCCAGTGCAAAGGAACATTGTAGAGCAATTAAAAATCAGAAACTGTCCCTCGACCAGGGTAGCTCAGTTGGTTGGAGCATCATCCCATATATCAAAAGGTGGTGAGTTTGATTTCCAGTCAGGACACATACGCAGGTCTCAGATTCAGGGTGTGTATAGGAGGCAAACGATTGATGTTTCTCACCTTGATGTCTCTCTCTCTCTTCCCCTTCATTTCTCTAAAATCAATTAAAAAAATCAGAAACTGTCTACATTTTGTCATATTAATCTACTCCTTCTGAAGTTTCTGAAAATCAGTACAAAGTGATGTAATTTAATTCATTCAGAAATTTCACCACTTGGTCATAAGCAAATTTAGGATGTCATCATTTTATCTTGCCACGAAAATCAAGAAATTCATAGCCATGCAATGAAATATTTGAGTACTAGAATAGAAGTCAACACATAGATCATTTCCCAAAACACTAGGCAGCTATTATTCCATTTGTTGAAAAAGTGAAATTATGAAATTGTGTTATATATATATATATATATATATATATATATATATACGTTGTTAAATATAATTATGAAAAAGCTACACTGTTCCTAGATCTGAACTTTACCATGACATTAGAATAGCACTTACATTTCTCTGTTTAATTTTTGAATTTATAAAATGGGGATAATCATACCTATTTGTACCTTTAAATATTTTGAGTGTCACATAAAATTATAAATGTGAAAATATTGTGATAACTCTTGTGCATGTGACAAATGTGAAATCTGCCTCTGAAAAAGAACACTGGGCCCTGGCCAGTTTGGCTCAGTGGTTAGAGCATTGGCCCACGAACTGAAGGGTCTCTGGTTGAATTCTGGTCAAGGGTTGTAGGTTCAATCCCTGGGGTCATGTGGGAGGCAACCAATCGATGTGTCTCTTTCACATCGATGTTTCTCTCTCTCTCTCTCCCTTTCTCCCCTCTACTCTATCTAAAAAAAAAAAAAAAAAAAAATCAATGGAAAAATATCCTCAGGTGAGGATTAACAAAAAAGAAAAAATACTTTGGGTTTTATGGGCTATGAAAAACAAAAATTGACTTTGTTAATTTTACAAAGCCCGGAATCACAACCCTCCTTATGATATTAATAAGGAACATAGTTCTAAATTTTAAAATTAGTTCTTAAGTTAGGAGTATGGAACTTCAAGGCATATTTCCTAATGTTTTGTTGATGATTATTGAGTTATGAAAGTAGACTTATGACAGGCTAAGTGTTTATGTGGATATTAGGAATTTTTGCCATTATATTTATATTTGTCTTTGAAATTGAAAAAGTAATATTGATATGTACGTCTCCATGTATAGCAGCTTTAGTTTCTTAAATTCTATAACATAGCAAAGACAAACTTGTATTGATCAGCATGAAATATAGATTGAAGAAAAGAGTGAATCATTAGTTGGTGGGTTAATTATAGGTACATAGTTAGCAAATACTCTGTGCCTGGTGTAGTGTGTTCCAGATATTGGGAATAAAGCAGCGACTAAATTGTCAAAAATGCCGGCCCCCCTAAATTGTACATTCTAATGAAGGGAAGAATACAGCAAAGAAACAAACAAATAACATATATGGTGTGATTTATTTTACCCACCTCCCTAACAAGAGAGATATCACTGGTAAGTGATAATAGTAATTGTAATTCTTGAGGTAGTTTTCAAAATACATGAGATGATATCAGGAAACACCAATTCCTAATGTTAAAACAGGATCATATAGAAGTTATACCAGTTCTGAATCAAAGAAGTTGGTGTGAGGGTGAGAGTCACGAGGGCTGACTCTCCTTGCAAGCTGCATTCCCCAATATGCCAAGCTAATTCTCTGAGTGCCCATTTGACCCCTGATAAAACAGCCAAACCACTTAAAATGCAGGCTCTATCAATACAAGTCTTTCCAGAAGGCTCATTTTTATCACATCACATCCATGTCCAGTTATATTTTTTGTAAGGAGAAATCAAGCTAATCATAAGTTTATCGTAGAAAAAGGATATAAAATCGAAGGATGGTCCACCGTTTCCATTTATACCTTTCCTTTTTTGCTTCCACATACCAAATAGTACAGGTCTACTTTCTGTGTTCCTGGTATATGCTGAGCTTACTTTCATGGAATCTTATGGCTAAGCTACAAATAATTGAAATATGTCATACTGTCATTTAAAATGTTTACAGTCAATGTATAATGTTTCCAACATGTGGATCTTCTCATGGATCTAACTCCTCTTCTCTTATTTTTTTCTGATTCTTTTACTTAGTATATCTAGTAATTTTTTATTACAGGCTAAACATTTGTATGAAAGATCACAGAGGCTCTGGATCACATTTGTTTTTTCTTTCCTACTCTGCCCTCTGTCAGGCAGCCACAGTAGGAAGAGAGTCCCCTCAATTCATTCAGGTTCAAACATTACTTGAGTCCAGGTGCCAAACGGTGTAAGGCTTAACCACCTCTGATTTGAGGTTAATCTTAGGTTGTAGATGTTGAGGGGTTCCAACTGAGACCCTGTCAATTTTACTGGGGCCCCTTTATTCACTTGTCCATTTTTTTTTTCTCTCACACTATAAGAATAGCAAAAATGTCACTCAGATTTTCTGTCACATTCTGCTGGTCTTCTTTGTCTTTCATTGTGAACAGCTTAGGAATTACAAATGTTGTCAAGAGAACTGGTGCACAAGATTGGTCTGAATTGTCTGTACCTCCTGTTTTCTAGACTCTTGACCCTGCAGGTCCTATTTGCCTCCAAGCCCAGCTTCAGGCTTCTTGCCTGTGAAATAATAAGAAATACTTTATTTCTGGTAATATTTGACCTTTGACCTGGGTTCCCAATACAAAGCTCCTAAACCCTTGTAATTTGCTGAGTGATCCAGTGTTTGACACAGAGTTCTGAAATTCCTTGAAATTTCCTGGGTTATAAGAGTGTCTTTTGTTCTAATGAGCCAAATGTTGGTTGGGGCTGGTCACGAAAAAGATGGAGCCATGGCTGAAAGCTGACATCTTTCAGCCCTATTGCCCATTTTCTGAAGACTGATGAGGGCTGGAAGATAAGCTAACAATAGATCATGCCTACCTTAGAAAGCCTCCACAAAAATTCCACACTCAAGGGCCAGGAGGATAACATATTTCGACCCCATGGAGACAGTGCGCCTGTGTTTGGAACCCTTCTAGACCTCTGCCTATAAATATCTTCAGCTGACTGTTCATTTGTATCCTCTATTATATCCTTTATAAAAGTTTGCAATAGTAAGTAAAATCTTTTCCTGGGTTCTGTGAATCATTAGCAAATGGCAGAACCTGGAGAGGGGGTTGTGGGATTTGTAACCAAGTAGGACAGAATTTGAGGATATCCTGGGACCTGTTACTTGCAAATGGTATCTGAAGTCAGGGGACAGTCTTGTGGAATTGAGCCTTTAACCACTAGTCTGCACTAACTTGGTTAATGTCAGAGTTCAGGTGAATTGTAGGACATGTGTCAGAGAACTGGTCAGTGTGGGAAAAACCCACACATCTGGTGTCGGAAATGAGGTATGTCAGTGCTACATGGCACTTTAGTGTTACCACATTACCCGAGGGGAATGCTTGCATATGCAATGTTTTGGCTCCACTTTATAAACTCTCTTTCTTCCAAGATCGTGATCCCTCAAATTCTGACTGTCAGAGAAGTTGCCTTCAGATGCCTTCTAAAATACTTTTTGTTTTTTCTATTTTATCCAGCTATGGTTCTTCTCAGTGGGTAAATGGTTTTGGTGTGAGCTATCCCAGAAGAAATAAAAATGGAGGTGTAAAGTGTTTATGAATTGAACACAGCCAAGAAGCCATTTTACCAGAAGAACTGGGTATAGCAAATTACTCATAAAATGCCTAAAATCTCTAATGATATACACGCTAATAGGAAGACATCTGACAGGAAAGGTGTAGGAAGAAATGTGTAATTAACTTTTCTTCCCAAAAGGTTTTACTTTTATTTTTTAATGTCAGTTCATATGAACAAGAATTTTAACACAGGGCAAAGGAAAAAAAATTTTTTTAATTTTCTATACACTGTAACCCTGTTAGACATTTGAAAAAGTGTCACACCATCGTAAATTAGCACTTCAGCTGCTTTCTTCCTGTGAGCATAATTAGAAGGCTTCAGCAAGCTAGGATAGCTCAGAGTGGTAGAACTAATCTGAAAAGAGCAGAGAATTAACTCAGCAATGGCATTCTCTTTATTTTAGCTAGTATTGTTGGGTAGAACTCACCCTTTCATTCATAATTCAACTGTCTCCACTCTAGACCAGTTCCTTTCTGATTTGTCCTAACAACTTAGCATGATTATATTCAGATTGATGTTACTCCTAATTGTTCCATCGGAGCATACAGTATTTCTCCTATAAATACAGGCTTCGAATTGATAGGGTATAATAACTATTTTCTATTGCTTATAGACCATTTTGCAGTTATAGACCCATCATGAGTATTTATTGACTACCATAAAAACAGAATTTGCAGAAAAATGTTCTAATCGCCAGCAAATGACCTTCACATTTTTCAGGCAAGCCACCTCAAATCCATGCTAAGTAATTAAAGTAATATGACTACAAAATACTAGTATAGCTTAAGTATTTTTAACTGGGAAAACTTTGTCTCAAGGCATTTAGTTCTTTCTTAAAACTATGTACCGTGTGAAGCAGTTTACATTGTCTTGTTTTAAAGGATTTTGTTTCATAAATTGCTGTTTGACAACCCCCACCCCAAATATACATCAAGTGGGCACTTGGAATTTGTTCAACTGCATGCTTAAATTTTAGTTATTTTTTTAAAAAGATGTGTTATTGTCATTGGAATGTTCAAGAAGATTCTAGCTGTATGGGATTTCAGAGATGCAAAAAACATGTCACATTGAATATCATCAACTAAGAGCTGATAGGAAATAATCCCACAATTGCCTGTTTTTATTTTTTATATAAACAATTTAAATTCTTGTTAAAATTATTTAAATTTCAAAATTGTATAATGTCCTGACCTCATTTATGTTTCTACATATTTGTGCATTTTCAAACAGCATAGTATAACACATTCAATCATAAGTATGTGATGTTCATTTATTTATATAGATTTCCATTTCTATATATAAATATTGATGAAATATAATTACTTATTCACCTAAACTAAAAATGATAAAATATTGCTATGAGAAATTAAAGAAGATTAAATTAATGGTATGATGTTCTATATAATGTTCACAGATCAGAAGGCTACATACAGTTTATATATCAATTATCTCCAAACTTATCTATGGATTCAACAAAATCCCAGTCCAAATCTCTGTAGAATTTTATAAAAATTGAGAAACTGATTCGAGATTTCTTCTGGAAATTCAAAGAACCTATATTAGCCAAACTATTAATACTTTGAGAAAGGAGAATAGAATTGGACGACTTAACACTGCCTGGTTTTAAGACTTATTATAAGGCTCTAGTAATCACTATATTATGGAATTGGCAAAAAGGTAGAGATATAAATAATGGGACAGAATATAGACTCAGGAAATATAACCAAAGATATAGAAATTACTTATTTGTGACAAATCTTCAAAGCAACTTAAGTGGAGAAATTATAATATTTTCAACAAATGATACTGGAATGATTTGACATCCATTTGTAAAAAAGGAATTTTGGTACATACTGTATACCATATACAAAAGTTAACTCAAAATAGGTCACAGATCTAAATATAAAATTTCAAACTATGAAATTTTGGAAGTAATTTGTCAGGTTGGGTTTGGCAAATATTTCTTAGATATGATACACACAACATGGTCCATAGAAGAACAATTTGGACTTTATCAAGATTAATGCCTTCTGTTCTTTAAAATACACTGCAAAAATAATAAAAAGACAAACCACAGAATGAAAAAATTGATCCACAAGTTATATATCTGATAAATAACTGGAATAAAAAATCTGATAAATCTGGAATTTATAAAACACTGTCAAACAATATTCTTAAAAATGACAACTTTGAACAGATAATTGACCAAAGATATGTGGATGGCAAATATTTACATACATCACTGCTCAAGATATTACTTATTAGGAAAATGCAAATTAATATCATGATGAGATACCACAGCACATTCATTGGAATGGTTCAATTTAAGTGCGTTGACCATGTCAAGTGTTGTCAAGAAGATGATATATCTGAAATTCTTACATATTGCTGGTAGGAATGTAAAACCGTAGAATCACTCTGGGAAACATGTTGGCAACTTCTTGAAATATTAAAATACACCTAAATGTGATATAACCATTTTTACTACTACATATTTCCACAAGAGGAATGAAATTATAGATTTTTAAAAATAATTTTGCAGGAATGTTCATAACAGCTTTTCTTTGTAAGAGTTGAAACTGGAAACAGCCAAAATGTCTAGTAGCTGATGAATTAACTGTGGTATCCATACAATAAACTACTACTCATGAACTTTTGTTGTACTGTACTACAAGAACAAATTTCCAAATAGTTATGCTGAGTGAAAGAAAAACACAGACAAAATAGAATAAATAATGTATGATTTGTGAAAAAAAATTTAGAAAACAAAAAGTCTGCTGTGATAGTATTATGAACTAAATTGTGCCTCCCGAATTCATACGCTGAGGACCTAACCCCCAATGCGACTGTATTTGGAGACAGGTCATTTAAAGAGACAATTAGATTAAGTGAAGTGTCAAGAGTAGGCCTAATCCAGTGTGACTGGTGTTCTTATAAGAAGAGAGTGGCATTAGGAATGTGCATGCACAGAGGAAAGGACGGTTACAGACGTAGCAAAAAGGTGCCACCTGTCAGCCGTGGGTGGAGGTAGGTCTCAGGAGGAATCAAACAGGCTGACACCTTGATCTTTATTTCAGTCTGCAGAAATGTGAACACCAAATGTATGTTGTTTAAGCTACCCAGTCTGGTATTTTATTTTTTTTTATGACTGTCTTAACAAACTACTAGAGGTGATAAATAACAGCATTATTTGTAATAAGCAAGACTTTCATTCTTAGCTAAATGGTAAATATAATGTGGTTTCTTTATATTATAGAAAATAATACAATGAGAAAGATCAAATGACTGCTACATGTAATGACATGGATAAATATTACAAATATAATATTTTGTGAAATAGGCCAGACATGAAGCATACCACTAGAATTGTGTTTATATAATTCAAGAATAGGCAAATTAATACATGCTTTTGAGGTAGGGTTACTGGCTACTTTGGAAAGGTGGGAAGCCACTTAGATAAGCTCAGTGAAGCCACAAAGGGACCTTCTGAGGGCTGACAAAGTACTAACTCTTCATCTGGGTACCCATACAAGACAGAACAAGCAAAGGAAACAGCAATGCCAAGCTTTCTGCCAGCTTTTTAGTTAATATCCTGAGTGGGATCAATCAGTGTTTTCGGTGCCTAATTTTATTGAATGAGGCCTTTTATTCAAGCATAACATACATACTAAGAGTATACAAATTAAAACGGTTCAGTTCTAACATGTTTCCCAAATTAAACATATCTGACATTAAAGATCTGAAGAAGCCTTCTGTATCATGAAAATTTCCAAAGACTTTAGGAATCCATCCATAAGAAGAAATATTTCTGAGAAAGGGAATTTCTGAACAATTCTAGTGCTGGCAGCTGCCCTCTTTCTGATGGGATTTCAGATTGTTGAGAGCCTTTCATTATTTAGGAGAAAACCTTTTATCTCAGTTAGTGTTTGAAATTCAAAACCTGAATAGCTGCTTAGAAGTTATGAAGAACTCTGAAGTATTTTCTGCCTTTTAAAGAAGGCAACCCCTACCCCACCCCCAAAGTATTTGTCATAAAAAACAGAGCAAGAAAAACATGCCCAGCCAGAAAATACATATTTAGGTATGTAGTGGGTGGTAAAAGTACACTGTATATAAATCTAAGCAAACATTTTTGCTATGATTTTGTTACTCATATGCTTAATATGTTTTTAAGTAACACCATTGCAGCCATAACTATAAAAATTGCCTTGTGTCCTTTAATTTTGACCCTGACCCTTCAATAAATGACTGAGTTTTGCTTTTCTCACTGGATCAGAAAGGCTTCATTTGAGACTTGCAATTGCCCTGCCTCTTGGGGACCAGGGCATACGGAGGAGCTGCAGTCACTGAGGATTCTTAAGGGACATCTCTCCAAGAATTAGAACACAGCCTTCAGCCAGTGTTCTCTATTGCTTCTCTCTAGCTAGGTTTCCACAGGAAGTTCCTTTAGATCTCTATGAAATTATTATTTTTAAGTGCAACTCTATGAAAACATACATGTCCAACTATAACTAAACAGAGGCATGCACAAATATAGAATATTAAATAGCAAGAATTTTAACAAAATTGATTTTTTCAAAAGTAGAATTCAAATTGTATGCGTAATCCCAATTATATGGATGTGTGTATGTAAGTGTAGAAAGATGAGAAGGAGAGAGAGAGAGAAAGGGAGAGGGAGAAGACTGAGAAGTTAATTAAGTGGTTTTGTGTGGTGGTAGGATTGTAGTTTCTTCTCATTTGCTTTTTATTTTTCTGTACTTTTCAAATTCATGTAGTTGTCATATGTTACTTTTTTTCTATAATAGTTAAAATGATAAACTTACTTAATAAAAAAGAACGATTTGCCTACAGGTCTGTGTGTGTGTGTACCATTCCTAGGATGTCAGGTTAAAAAGCAAAGTTCTATTGCAGCTTCTCATGCTCTTTAAATTCCATTTCACCATCAACTCATACACATCTAGGAGTCAGAAAAGTGTAGCTTAACATGTATTAGATAAGTTAAGTTACTTTCCCTGACCTCTTAGGAAAATATCTCAGAAATAACATAGAAAAAGAATGTACATAGAACCTCTCATATATAGGGAAGGGCAAATGTAGATTTACAGTTTTAACGCAAATAAATAATATAATAATTAATAAATAATAATACAAGAATAAACTGTTTTGTGCATACTTACAACTATAAACCTACTTTGCTCACCCCTGCATATCAGTGGTTTACAAAAAGAAAAAAAAGTATCTTTTTGAGCAATATTTTTAGAGGCTAGTTCTCATTTTTAGTCGTTTTATCGAAAATCTATCAAGACTCCTAGTATTTATTGTTGACCTACAATTCAAATAAAGTGGTTTTAAACCCTTTATTCCACTCTCTTTTCTCCCTCCACCCTTCACTCCTTCCCAATTTTTTCCGTTTTTGCAAATGACTTATGGGCCTCATTAAATATCTAGCATATATATATTTGTCTAGCATTCATTTTGTTGCATTTTGAAACATTTTTTAATAATTTCTTTCAACAGTCACAGAGATTAGCAGTCTCATACACTAATAAATTTAATTTACCTTAAACAGGCGTATAATGGAGTAATCATTTGGAATTTTCTTCATGTGTATATGCTGATCTTTCGTGTCTTCAGTAACAGCAATAACTGTTTCTCCTTTAACATATGCATCTTCTCAATGTATGTCCTTGCCCACAGAGAATCAAGACAATTACCTGGATAATTTAGATTGAAGAGAACTCTTTGTTTCCAATTTTTCCATGTTTGTTGTTGGGTTTTTTGTTTGTGTTTGCCTGAATTCATAAAATGATTCCCTTATATTGTTATTCATTAGCAGTATTAGTTATAGTTCCATACAACAGGGAAAGATCATTGACTGGAAGGCTACAAACCTGATTGACATTTCTAGAGTATTTTATTTTATTTATTTATTTAAAAAAATATATATGTTTTTATTGATTTTTTAGAGAGAGAGGAAGGAAGAGAGAGCTAGAAACATTGATTGGCCGCCTCCTGCATGCACCCCACTGGGGATTTGGCTTACAACCTGGGCATGTGCCCTGACGGGGAATTGAACCGGTGACCTCTTGGTGCATAGCTCGATGCTCAACCACTGAGCCACACTAGCCAGGCTAGAATATTTTATTTTATGTTTCTCTGAGAACGCTGTTTTCAGTGCCAATCAGGTAATGTCACATTAGGTAATGCTGATAAAATAATTGATTGCATTGGTTTCAATGGACTCCACTTTACATTTACAGAAATTAACAACTTTCTACATAACAATTGTAGCTTACTGATTCTCTTACTCATTTTGAACTGCTGTGCAAGACTGAATATTTTGAATAAATCTTATAATGTAAATTATTTTGGGAGACTAATTTCTACTTTAAATGACATATGTTCACTCTTTCAGAATAATGAAATCTTTTTAATGAAAAAAAATCTAGTCAGTTGGATTATAGCAGTTGATTTGACTTCCTTGCTAATTTGAATGATTGGATATCAGATTAAATAATATGAATTCACTAGTTTACCTGAAGCTATAAATTGCCAGAAGAACACTGGTATAAATAATTACTTCAGAGACCTTTGATACGCGTTGAACAATTTGTCTTTGTTGGTTGAATGCCCTGGGATTCTGGGCACTCTCTCAAACCAAGAATTTTGGGTGGTTATGATAATGTTCCCACCTCTTCACTACCTTATAATCACACTTAATTAGTTTCAGCAGGTGGTAGTAGCTGGCACAGTTAAATAGCTCTACTCACTCCACCAACAATTGGCTATTTGTTCAGCAAATGAAAAGGACTCAGTATGAGAAATGAACAGAGAATTGCTATGCAGTAGCTGTTGTTCTACCAACACTTTTATTCTTTTTTCTTTTCCAGTATAGAATTTGTCATTTTTAAGAGGTAAAGTGGTGTCAGGTAAAACACAGATATTATTCAGTAATTATCTTTTTTTTGAGTGTATGAATTGAATTTAGAGACGTAAAATCCAAAGAAATAAAGAGGGTTTTAGGCTCTTTTTTTTTTTTGGCTAGTGAAAAATCATTTTTTTCCAGATGCCTGTTTGATGAAAGAGTATATATTCAATGCATTTGTAAAAGAATGGAGGCCTTTGTTATGTAACACTTTTCTAGACATAATATGAACTTTTAGAAATCTACTGAAATTACTTCAATGATATCTCATATATATAAATATAAATGTAAATATAAATATATACTGCTATTGTTTTCAAGTGGAGGGAAACTTTATTTCAAACTCACAATACTGGTCCTGATTCTCCCTGCTTATATAAGGTAAACGAATGTTTTACCATTGAAAACAGTGATAATCTGTCACTGTCTTATTACCTCAAAATGATTATATATGTTTGCTTTTTTGCTTTGAGTTAATTAAAATATGTTATTAAAATAATTCCTTTCTATTATTATTACTATTATGTTTTGATTGGTTTTCAAGAAGACTTAATAAGGTTTGTTTTTATCCCTTTGGATATTCTCCCATATATACTGTAATTATCATTTTATAAAGTAGAGATATGTAATCTAGGAAAATATACATTTTTAAAAATTTCTAGGCAATTTTGGAAGAGTAAAATGGCAAAAATAACCTACTATGGTTGTTGGTTTAAAAAGAGTAAGAAAGGCTCCATAGGCTAAGAGAAAACTAATATTATGCTATTAACAATAATTGTATTGTGAAAAATTATGGTTAATGCCTGCTTTTGTGTATTAAACTTGCTAACTGCTTTTTAAAAATATATTTTTTATTTTATTTATTTGGATTACTTTGGTTAATTAAATAGGTTTTAAGTGTACCATTCTATAATACATCATCTGTGTATTGTATTGTCTTTTTATAGGATTTTTTCTAGACCAATCTTTGTTTTCAGAAACAATCAACTTTCCTACCCCCAAAAACTAAGTGCAGATAAAAAATATAATTATTAATATGTTTTAATAGAGTACAAAAAGAATGTGATCAATTTATACATCTTTGTATTCGAATGGGCTATTTTAAACAACACAATATATTCATATAATATATAGAAATGTTTGTTATTAAAATATGTATTGATGTGCCCAGCTGGTGTGGCTCAGTGGTTGAGCGTTGACCCAAGCACCAAGAGGTCGCCAGTTCAATTCCCGGTCAGGGCATATGCCCAGGTTGTGGGCCAAATTCCCAGTGGGGGCCATGCAGGAGGCGAGGTGGCCAATTGATGTTCTCTCTCATCAATGTTTCTACCTCTCCCTCTTCCTCTCTCTCTAAAAACAATAAAGAAAAAAATTAAAAAAATATGTGTTGATGTTATTTTTGAAAAATTTCTTATAGCAAATTAAATCTATATACTTATAATTCAGTAGTATAGTTCATATTTTGAATATTTATATAAAATATTATTGTCTTTAAAATGTTATACTTTGGTATTTTATTTGCTAAAATAGATATATGATATATATGAAAGTTCTAAAGTACAGAATTAGACACCACCCAACTTAAATACTAGAGCATTATCAATGCCTACCTATGTATGTGTTCCCTCAATTTTCCCTGTGCTACACAAAGGTTACAGATATCCTGGATTTTGTATTTATCGCTGCTTTAATTTGAGAGAGAGAAAAAAATCACAACATTTACCATTGTGCCAAATTATCTTTTTACAACAGTATCAACTTTACTTGCTTTTATATTTCAACTGTCTCATTGGAAAGAAACCTAGAACTACACTTCTTGATACAAATGCTAATAGCATTTTTTGTTAGATTTTGATATTGAGAAGCATGTAATATTTGAAAGACAGAAGTAAACCCCATTAATCTCCAAAAAGAAGAGGAGAATTTGATCTGCATGTATGCATTTTAATATAAATCATCTATTTGATGTGGTTATTAGCCAATAAAATTACTGTTTCCTGAGATTTTTGCAGCCTCCTAATATTCTGAAGTCAATGCTATTTTCCTGGCCCTTTGGTTCTCTACACTTCATGAGATTCTGTAAGATTTTAATCTGTTTCTTCCCTTTATACATAAGTTTCTGTGTCCCTGTCTGAACCTTAATGATAAACAATGTACATTTGAATCCAAAACAATATGTAGTTTTCCTTCTATTTTTTGAGTCATAAAAAATAATATCTAAGGTTGAATTGCCCTATGTGACTTGTTTTTTCACTCAACATTGAGTACCTATCATTCATCTATGTTTTAGATAGGAATCATTAATATTTAATGTTGTAAAATATGCCATTGTATGACAATAGCATAACTTTTTATTCATTTTTGTGTTGTTAAACATTTGAGTTGCTTCCATTTTTATTTTTATTTTTTGTCCTTTGTTTGCCAGTTTAAGCAAGATGGTCAGCTGCATTTTTAAAAAGTCTCTTGATGCATAGCTACAAGAGTTTCTCTAGGGTACATACATAGAAATGAAATTATTAAGTCAAGGGAGCATCTGCATTTTCAATTTTAAACAAGAATGCTATATTGTTTTCAGGATAGATTCCAATGTAAGTATATTAAAAGTACCCATCTCTCATATATTTGCTTACTCGTGTCATTGTGGACTTACTGTTATTGCCAATCCAATGGACTTGAATCGGTAACCTATTGTGATCTTAGTTCCCTAAGTATTAATTAGATTGAATAGTTTCCTGCTGATTTTCTTGGTTTTGTGTGTGTGTGTGTGTGATACTTGTTAACATGATCTTGTCAAGTTCTCCAATTTGCATAGTAATTTGTTTGACTTCTTTATATTCTCCGGATATAATCCTATTGAATATACACTCCAAATTTCTACCACTTTGCGTTTTTTTTGTTCTTTTTGCTGTCCTTTGCACTACATTTTTTTGAAGTGTTGTAGACTTTCTCATCTTTCCTTCCTGTCTTCTGATCTCTTGTTAATATATTCAATCTCACCTGGCTGGTGTGGCTCAGTAGTTGAGCATCGACCCATGCACCAAGAGATCACCAATTCGATTCCCAGTCAGGGAACATGCCCAGGTTGTGGGCCTGATTCCCAGTGGTGGGCATGCAGGAGGCTGCCAGTCGATGTTCTCTCTCATCGATGTTTCTATCTCCCTTTCTCTCTCCCTTCCTCTCTCTAAAATCAATAAAGAAAAATTATAATATATATATATATTCAATCTCTTTATTTCTTTGTGGTGTATTATAAATAATTTCTGATTCATCTGCTGGTAAAATCTTATTTTAAACATATTAATTAAATTTTTTACTTTCTATAAGTACACTATTCATATCTAAAAATTTATGGTCAAATCATCTTTAATTTGTAATGCTATATTGTTACTCCATTATTTATATTATTTATTTATTTAAGCATTTTAAATATACTTATTTTGCATTTTTAAATTAAAATATCTGGAATCCTTAATCTAAATATTTTCTGTATTTTTTATGACTTGCTAATGGTGGCCTTTTTCTTGTTTATTTTAGTATGTTCAAATAATCTGTAGTACAATTTGATACCACAATCAAATAATATTTAAACTTATCAGCAATTAAAAAATCATCAGTAATGAGTATTAGAAAATCTAAAAACTAATCAGAATTCTTATATATTTTTACTCAGATAGTAAATTTGAACACATAATAAAAAATATAGTACAGTTGAAAATGCCCCTACTTAGATGGCCAAACCAATCCACTCCTAGATCTACATCTTAGAGCCATGATATTCAAAGTGTTTGACTACTGACTCAAAGCGAAAGAAATATATTTTCCAGGTCTCACACACATACACACACACACGACTAAAATAAAGTTTAACAAAAAGGGGTAAATCTTACTATTGACATTTCATTCTCATATTTTCTGTCCTATTATGTTTCATTTCCTCTATTTCATTTTATTCTTTTAAGTAATGTTTATGACCCTTGAGTTGATTTAGTAAGCCACAAATTTAATTCTTGAATTGCTAGGAAATTATAGAAGACTCCTGAAATTCTAAAAACAAGCAAATTGTGAGAAATATAAGATGATGTACTTAAACAGATAACATATTACTCTTTGTTATTATTATTACATATAATCTATGGAAATTTATACTAATAAAATGCTGTGTCCATATTTTTGTCACTTGATTTGTCTCTTTTGTAATATATGTGCATGTAGGCTATTCTTTTCCAAGAACACTGAAAGATAATCATTTTATAGATTTCCCAAAGACAAGACTAGAAGTCCATAAAATTTGGTCTATGAAACTGGGATAATCTTTTAAAAATTTAGATAGGTGCTGTACATGAAATCACTTTGGGGACTTTTGGGTAAATTTCAGAGAATAAGAAAGCATCTTCAATAAAGCTGAAAATTACATGTAGTGGGAATTCTATATGACCATAGGAAAATTGCCTTCAAATATGAGCATGCTACAGATAATGAAGAGTAGAAATTTATTAATTTAACTATGAAGAGATATTCTGTCTATCTGTTTACCTATCTATTATGCTTATGTTTAATTTGTGTAAAAAAAAAAACTGAAATTATTTCAAGAAGACCAATCCCAGACTACATTAAAATGAATAACAAAAACTAATTTGTAAATGCAGACTAAGAATCTGAAGTAAGATTTAATCATGATTTGAAAATTATGAAAGACATATGATGGTAATTATTTACTATTAAATGTTTAAAAAATGAAGTAATTTTAATGAGATACTTTGAAAATGAGGCTTTATTTTACTGACGTTTGTAAAGTAGTGCAGTGGATTATAAAGCATAGCTGTGGATGCTTCTCATATAGAAATACAATGCATGCAATGTTGGTTATTATAAAATTAAGAAATTTGCAAATATTTAACAACTTAGGGACTGAAGATAACTTTTATTATTACTTTTCTATTCTCATTAAAATATCTAATTAAAAATAAATGTATTCAATCTGATATAAATGGATAGAAATTACTGGTTTATGTTAGACTTAGCTTTAAGATACAGACAAAAAAATGTAACTTTTTAATTTGCTTTATAAACTTATTTGTAAATCTGCCACTTGGTATGATTCTAGTGTTGATCACTTGGGATATATTGGTGAGCAAAAAACACAGATACCCAGTGGTTGGAGTTGGCAATTCCTAATATATGAGAACAGACTGTTAATTATTTAGGATGTTTGCAGGCCAGTTGTTGACTGCAATCAACCATGGTGGAAATATTTACATCATGATAATCATGCAAACAATTCAAATGAGTCCTCTTTTTTTGAGAGCCAGTTTACCAGCACACTATTGCAAATATCCTTTTTCTAGCACAAAGAGACAGACGATAACCAATATGCACAATGTGTAGTATATCATATTCTTTATAAAATGATGATAAGAGGTATGGTTCACAAAATAGAATGATTTGGGGGCTCTGAATGTGATAGGTGAGCACTTTGAAACATTAAATAGGTTAATAAGGCTAAGTCTCATCAAATAAATCCATGAGGTTTATTAGGGAGTTAGCCATACAAAAATCTGTGAAGTTTGTTCTGGGAACAAATAGAAAAAAAGACCTTGGTTTGAAAGGTTGTTTGGTGCATACGAAGAATAGACAGTAAGCTGAGGTGACTGGAGCAGAGTGAGCAGGGCAGAGTAGGAGAAAGAGTAATCAGAGATGTAATAGGGTCAGATCGTCACCTGCTGGCTGGAGGCTAGCAAAGCGGTTTGACTTTTCTTCTCTAAATGGAATGGAAAGAAGCTGCAGGCTTTTAAACAGACATGCAGGATCTAAAATGTTTATAAAAATAATTCTGGCTTCTATTCTGAATGTGGCATCAGCATTTGGAGGCTTGTAGACAAACCTAGAAGAGAAGCCTATTAGGTAGGATATATCACATCAGTCCACAAGAGAAAGGACAGCAGCTGCTAGCAGGGTAGGAGCAAGTGTACATGATGAGATGTATTTGGATTCTAGATATACCTTAGAACTAGAGCCAGAAAGGATTTAGAGGTGGCAATTGCTCGGGCCTCTATCATTACCACCAAACCACGTAAAAGTGGATATTTTGAAAAGCTGAACTTCTGTAATGACTACTGAGTTGCCTCTGGTGCCCAAAATTAAGTTTAGCTTATGATTATCCTTGTGAGCTAGGCTTGGAACTTAGGCTATGAGCTTAATTTTGGGATTTTACAACCTTTAAAATTCACCCTCTTTTCAATATTTTTGAAGAGTAACAATATCAGTATGACTTTCAGCTAATTTAAAGTCCTATTATGTTTCTGTTATTACATGTCATAAGACAGTCTTTTTAATCAAGAGTACCACTAGCACAACCAACCTGAGGCTATCAAGATGTATTTTGTATCACATTGGAAATCTATGTATTTTTCGTCTTAAAAGTCAACATAGGTTGTTTTGCTAATGAAGTGAAGTGGTATGGGTTCCTAATTTACTTAAAACTAAGATCTATTTTCTTTCAAATCCCTAGCTGTACTAAGAGAAATCTACCTCAGGCCACATTTCAAGGTACATTAGACAGCATCAACTTTATCCACACAATGCTTCCATTATTGGAACATTAAATGACCCCCTCTTCATCCATAGCACGGCATCTAGTCTCTGTAGTAATGAGCAGTTAGCAGAAATCTTTCCTATAGATATAACAGATGAGCTGTGTCTAGATTAAATAATCATTATTTTGTATATAAAATATTAGT
Source organism: Tadarida brasiliensis (assembly GCA_030848825.1). NCBI lineage: Eukaryota > Metazoa > Chordata > Mammalia > Chiroptera > Molossidae > Tadarida > Tadarida brasiliensis. Next base: position 85,632,608 of record CM061260.1, on the reverse strand, counting down.
TCAACCTTCAGAGAACCTTTATGTTCAGATAGTAACTTGCTCTACACACTAGAGAAAAGCTGTGCTCTATAAAAATAACTGACACTGTGATTTGAAGGACTCATCTTAGGGCATTTTTATCCATCACCATTCCTATATGATGATCTATAACAGTTGGACATAATTCTCTTGATGATACCTTGATGGCACATTTTAATTATATATCACATGAGTGCTACTACTATGATGTATTTTAAAATAAAGTTTAAGTGTCATAAAACTAATCTAAATACCAAAAGAGAGTTGTACTTGAAATGAGATATAATTAGTACAGGAATTTAAGTTTAGAATTATGACACACAGTATATGTATAAAATTATTATAACTAGAAGAGATTTAGATGTCACATTAAAACTCTTGCACAGGGATGTGGTAGCTAAGATCAAATGAGGTGACATAACTTGCCTAAGGTCACACACACAGCAATAGTATTGGAATTAAATCCATCTTTCCCGAGTCCATATTCTAAACTTGAGTTATGCCACAATGTACCTTCTGGATTTCACTATCATTTCTAAATTTGCCTGATGCAGTTTAAAAAACAATTTTCTGTACTATAGTTCAACATCAAAATATTTTCAAATTCCCATTCTCTTTTCTTCATTTTCCTTTATATAAATACCCTTCCAGCTTGATACGCAGGCCAGAGTATGCATGTGGCTTGCCAAGTTTGCATGCACTGGGTTGCAACATGTTTCCCCAATAAATCCTCTTTGGTGATGAAACACGTAGTCAATATCTTTTTTTTTTTTTTAGTACTACTCAGCCATAAGAAAAGATGAAATACTGCCATTTGCAACAACATGGACAGATCTTGAGAATATCATGCTAAGTGAAATAAGTCAGACAGAAAAAAAAATCAAGAACCATATTATTTCACTCATATGTGAAATGTAAAACTGAAAGCAACAAATGAACAAACAAGAAAAACACACAAACAAAAAAATCTTAGACACAGACAACAGTATGGTAGTTACCAGAGAGAAGGGGGGTAGAGGTGTGGTAAAGGGTAAAGGGGGTCAAATAGATGGTGACAGAAGAAAATGTGACTGGTTGATGGCATATAATGCAATATACAGATGATGTATCATAGAATTGTATACTTGAAACCCATATAATTTTATTAACCAATGTCACGCCAATAAATTTAATTAAAAAGCATTTTTTAAAAATGGGAAAAATATTATTTTTCAGTCAACAATTTATATGTAAATTAAATCTTTTAAAAAGAAAGATTTTTAAATATAATAGCAATGGCTTTCAGTCAAAGTAAATATCTGACAAGATTTGTCCAAATTAATTGCTTATGTAGCATCATAAATCAAAAATAAAAAGTACAATTTAAATAAACAACTTGTCATAGACTAAATGCTGTAGTGTTATATTTAACAATGACATATTCCGTGCATATCATAAATAGTAAAAAGCCAGAGGATGTTAACTAAATTCTGTGTAGGCAAAGCCCACAACTAATTCACACTCAACTCAATGGTGAAAAGCTGGAAGCTTTTCCTCTAAGATTAAGAACAAGACAAGAATGCCCACTCTTGCCACTTTTGTTCAACACAGTATTAAAAGTTGTAACCAGAGAGGTTGGGCAATAAATAAATAAATAAATAAATAAATACCCCTAAATCAGAAAAGAAACAGTAAAACTATCTCTATTTGCAGATGACATGACATTAATTACAGAAAATGCTAAATCCTCCCAAAACAGTTAAAACTAAAAAATGAATTTAGTGAAGTTACACAATATAAAATTAATATCCAAAAGCTTGAGTTCCTATACACTAATAATGAACTAGCAGAAAGAGAAAATAAGAAAACAATCCAATTTCAAATTACATCAAAAAGAGTAAAAAATTAGGAATACATTTAGACAAGGTGGCGAAAGACCTATACCCTGAAAACTGAGACATTGATGAAAAAAATTGAAGACACAAATAAATGGAAAGATATTCTATTCTCATGGATTAGAATAATAAATATTGTTAGAATTTCCACACTACCCAAAGCAAACAACAGATTAAATGCAATCCTTATCAAAATTCCAGTGGCTTTTTTCACAGTAATAGAACAAACAATTCTAAAATGTGTTTGGAGTCACAAAAGATCTTTAATAGCCAAAGCAATTTTGAGAAAGAAGAACAAAACTGGAGATATGCCCCCTAACTTCAAACTATATTACAAAGCTACAATAATCAAAACAATATGGTTTTTACACAAAAGCATACACTGAGATCAATTGAAGAGAATAGAAGGAAACTCAGCCATATAAGATCAATTAATTTACAACAATAAATGGAGCCAATAATATACACTGAGGAAAGGACAATGTCTTTAATAATTGGTGTGTAAAAAACTGGACATCCACATGCAAAAGAAAGAAACTAGACCAATATCTTATACCATACTCAAAAAACCAACTCAAAAAAAATCAAATATTTAAACATAAAACCTACAACCAAAAAATTCTTAGAAGAAAACATAGGCAGTAAGTTCCTTGTCATTGGTCTTGGAAATAATTTTTTGGAAATGACATCAAAGGCAAAAAAAAGCAAAAATAAACAACTGGGTCCACATCAAACCTAGAGGCTTCCGCACAGCAAAGAAAATCAACAAAATGAAAACACAAACTACCAAACGAGAGAAAATATTTGCAAATTATATTTCTGATATGGGGTTAATATCCAAAATATATAAAGAACTCATACAGCACAACACAACAACAACAAAACAATTTAATTAAAAAATGCATAGACTTTAATATCTTATGTGTTTATGCATTGCCCATGAACACAGACAATAGGCTGGTAAAGGCCTGGGGCAGGGTGGAAACTAGGTATTAGGGGGCAAGGGGTAAAAAAGGGAGGCCTTTTGTAATACTGTCAACAACAAAGATTTTTTAAAAAATGGGCAGAGGATCCAGATAGACATTTTCCAAAGAAAACATACAAATAGCCAACAGGCACATGAAAAGATGCTCATAATTATTAATTATCAGAGAAATGCAATAAAAGCCACACTGTTATCACCTCACACCAGTTAGAATGGCTATTAATCTTGTAGATAAGAAATAAGTGTTTGTGAGGATGTGGATAAAGGGAACCCTTGTGTACTGTTAGTGGGAATATAAATTGGTGCAGCCAATATGAAAAACAGTATAGAACTTCCTCAAAATTTTTAAAACTGAAATCACCATATGATCCATCAATCCCACTTCTGGGTATTTAGCCAAAAGAAACAAAAACACTAACTCAGAAAAATATCTGCATCCTCATATTTATTGCCTCATAATTTATAACAGTCAAGACATATAAGCAACACAAGTGTCCACTGATAGGTGAATGGATAAAGAAAATGTGGTCTAAATACAATGGAATATTATTCAGACATAAAAAGAACAAAATCTTGCCACTTGAGACAACATGGATTGATCACGAGGGCACTATGCTAAATGAAATTAAGACAGAAAAAAATACCAAATGATCTTAATTATATGTGGAATCAAAAAACAAAACAAAACACACAATAAAGCCTGAGCTCATTGACACAGAAAACAGATTTGTGTTGGGAGAGGGGGGCAGATTGAAGAAGGGGGTTTCAAAATACAAACCCCCTGCTATAACAGACAGCATGGGGATGACAGTTAATGGTACTGAGATTTATATATTAAAGTCTCTAAGAGAATAGATCTTAGAAATTGTGTCACAAGGAAAAACAATTATAAATATGTGTGGCGATGAATGTTAACAAGACTTATTGTTGTGATCATTTCAAAAATATATATAAATATCAAACTATTTTGCAGTACACCTGGAAGTAATATGTTATATGTCACTATATCAAAATTAAAATGTATAAATTTAATAAAGCCTTTGATCACATTTTAATCCATAAGTTACCTATGAAAATAAAAGTCCCACAACTTTATGGAACCATTAAGAGCCATCGAGTCCTGGCCAGATTGGCTCAGTGGTTAGAGTGTCAGCCCATGGACCAAAGGATCTCGGGTTCAATTCCCAGTCAAGGGCATGTACCTGGGTTGCAGGTTCCAATAGATGTATCTCTCACATAAATGTTTCTCTGTCTCACTCTCTCTCCCTCTCCCTCCCTTCCACTCTAAAAATTTAAAAATATATTTTTTTCTTTATTGATTTCACAGAGAGAGGAAGGAAGAGGGAGAGAGAGATAGAAACGTTGATGAGAGAGAACATTGACTGGTTGCCTCCTGCATGCCCCCCACTGGGGATTTGGCCCACAACCTGGGCATGTGCCCTGACCAGGAATCGAACCAGCAGCCTCTTGGTGCATGGGTCGACGCTCAACCATTGAGCTACACCAGCCGGGCTCTATCTAAAAATTAATGGACAATTATCCTCAGGTGAGAATTAACAAACAAACAAACAAACAAAAAAGAGCCATTGAGGTATCAATGAACACCAGCTATAAATGGAGAGATTCATTGTTTTGAATAGCACAACTTTTCCAGCTGTTGAAGAGAATTTAAATGAAATTACAAACTTCCCCTCCTCATCAGAAAACCAAATGAAGTTGATGTCCACACCTATAAAGCCCTCTCTCCTCAATCCCACTGTGGCTAATTCTCAGGTAATAAAAGTCAAGATGAGATCAAACATCTCTATGCAGGTTGACGATTATTTAGGCCCCAACATAAATATACAAACCTGCTCAGTGCATACACATGTTCAGAAGATGTCTTTAAGAAATTGAGCATTTAAAGAAAGTGTCAAATCCACCGAAGCAGATGTTACTAATAAGTCTTAAATAAAAACAATGAATCCCTGTCACTTAAATTCCTTGCCATACTTCCATCAAAGTAAAACACTCTTTTCTCCAGAAGCCCGGGGGCTCTAACATAGGCAGGCTTGGAGCCGGCAGGACACTGGGATCCAGCTGAAACTCTCTGATGAAGGTCATAGAGACAGGTCCTGTTTGTTTTGCTACTAACATAATGGTTCTTTTTGAAATACGTTTTGCTGCTTGAAAAAGAGCTGCAAGCCCTTAGCCAGCTCCGCAGAAGAGAGGAGGGACTAGGCACTCCTCGGTTCTCTTCCGACTTCAATCTTGTTGGTTGGACACACAAGGAATGTCATGAGGTGGGCAAGGGTGGACAACTGTCAATACAGACCACTACCAGGGCCTTTGCCTCAGTTCTCTTCATCTAGAGTAAATCCTCATGATAAAGGTGGAGAATGAGGACAGAGAGCATGAGTTGGAAGAGAAAATTAATTTAAAAAAAATCCTAGAGGGACCGTTTATTCTCTCAGCCTTGTGAGCCAACGTCAGTGCAAATGGCTCCTAGCTTCCCTGTGCTGAGGACAGGCAGCTGTATCAATAAGCAAAATAATAAGATGGAAAACGTCAAAACCATATGATATCACTCACATGTGGGATGTAAAACTGAAAGCAACAAAAAGCAAATAAGAAAAACAAACAAAAACTCATAGATACAGACAACAGTAGGTGGTTACCAGAGGGAAGGAGTTCAGGGGGTAGTAAAGGGTAAAAGGGGTCACCTATATGGTGACGGCTCGAGGAACACTCAAACCAAAACGTTAAATGGGGTTCAAGTGTATGTTATTATAAAGCAGTTTATATAATAAGGAGACAGTGATTGTTTATTCTTCATAATAATTATTTATAATATAATATTTTTCTTAAATAGTGGGAAATTGGTCAATGGTTACTTCATATCAACCTTGGAGAGAGTTAAAGTTTTGCTTATGATTTCCAGAGGCATATGCAAGAAATGCCCAGGTCGAGTTAGCCTTGCTAAAGTAAGTTAAATTAAGCTTTGTTTGTATGACTCAATTGGTTTTATCTGCTGAAGGAATGTCCAAGGCTGGTCTCCATTTGTTTCTGATGTTCTTATTAGATAACAAGCGAGGCAAATAAGCAGGGAAAAGGCAGTTATCATCTTGGAACTGGCAGGCTTTGGGCAAGAGCCAGCGTGTTCTGAAGACAGGGCTGCTCTTAAGAGCCAGTGTATTTTTCTTTCTCCTCGAAAACCCAGGATGCCAGTGTGAATGTACAAAGCTGGAACAGGCCAGCGGAGGTTTCCTGCCAGTTCGGTCAGCTGAGGACTCAGACCAAAGGAGGTGAGGGTGGGGAACGTGGAACTTGGGACTTTGAGTGGGAGCCCCGTCCTCACCTTCTTGATAAAATTCATACTCCAAGTGCATGATGAATGTTTGGTGACTTAGTCTTGTTCTCCTTGACAAGGAGAACCTTGAAGTAATATTTACACTACTATTAGGATTTTAAATATGATGTATATAGCTATTTGTTGATTCCTGATAAATTTTCTACTGAAACTTAAGTCATCTTTTTCTTCATACTTTGAGATCATTTTAAATGTATATCAATATGGTAAAAAAAAAAAATAACACTATTTTTTTTTCTTGAACCATTTGAAATTGTTTCTGACATAACATCTCATCCCCCATGAATACTGTAGTATGGATTTCTTGCAAATAAGTGTATTTTCCTAAATATTCATAATACAATCATCAAAATCAGGAAATGAACAATGATCAATGGCTATTATATAATCTTTAGGGCCCTTTTAAGTGGCAATAGTGTCCTTTAGACCAATATGTGCTCCTTCTCAGAAAATTTTTTTTTTTTAATTTTTTAGCTGAAATCTACTGTTATTATAATAACATGGCATGGTAGTGATGCATGAGAAGGGTATGTTCTCTAAGTTTCTTGTTAAAGTTTCTGTATGTCAGTAGGCTTGGGTCTGACTTTCACAAATGTTGCTATCAGATCTTAAGAAATATACATTTATTTTTCTTCTTGCCCCATATTCCCTTCTTGGATTCAGCATATCCAATCTATTTCCTTGAAGCCTTGATTACTGTTGACTATCCACTCACCTTTACTTGGATGATACAGGAAGGCTGGTGGGGCCTGGAGTGGGGAGGAATTCCTCTCCTCCAGCTAGCATAAAGCTTTAGAATGTTATTCAAGCAAAGGCTTTTGCTCTACAGACAGGTTCTCTTTTGTGGAGAAGGCATTGTGCATGTTTCACAGTGTTTACTTTCCTCTTCCCTTTGCCAAGCCTTGAAAGGATCTTTATCCAGTTTTCATAGTGAGAGCCAGGTGTTGGGTTCCTGGAGGGAACTCCATGAAAGCGTGGGGATTCTTCCAAGATGTGGCCACCTGGTGTTTTTTGCTCTTATGCTAGTCCACATTAGGCCTCCGGCAATCAATAAAAATTAGTGTTTAAATGTTCCTACCAGTTTACAACTCCAGTGGCTTTTTTCCAGGTATGCTGACATGGTTGCTGTATCTCTCTGGATATAAATCCTTCTCCAAATTTTGTGGTAATGGTTTGCCATGAGAAGTTACTTCTCTCATTGTTATAAAGAAGTTGTTTCGTTTACCCATCTTTTTCTTGTAATAAGGACAGAAATGACAACTTAGAAGTGAGAGTTATAATCAGATGTCTTTACTACATTATTTTAATGCAATTATTTTATAGTATATTTTAATATGGGGTTAAATGATAAATTATTATAGGTTGTTGATATTTTTCTCTAACCCTGGAAATATAGTGTAAGGGAAGAAAAAGTATATGGATCTAAAAGACTAAGGAAAAGCCATGAAAATTCTATTGGTAGACAGAAGATTCTGGACACATATAGAAAACAGGCAGAGAATAGAAAATATTCTTTAGGGAAAAGTTTATATTGATGCTCTTATCTCTAGTGGATTACCCATAATGGGTTTTTGCTTCCCTCATTACTACTTAGCACAGAACACCTGCTTCTTTAAAATAGCTCCAGAAAACCAAGTCCCTTAAAAAGAAGTAAGATTAACAGAGATTTGAAGTAGCGGGTGGTCGTAAAGCCTATACTTATTTACCAGGGATGTGATTGTTTATGTGAAAATTCAACAGATCAACAGTTCACTATGACTAATATTAGAATTGAGCGAGTTGGGCAAAGAAAAGATCAACTTTTAAAAAGCTATAGAATTTGCTTCCTTCAACAATAACCCACTGGAAAATAATATGATCTTTCAGTCAATTCTAGATTCTCAAAATATCTAAAAATCAATATTTGAAAGTGAATACCTAGGGTTTTTTGATCTACTATATGCATGTCCCAAGATCACATTTTCCTTGGGCTGCTTTCATCAATGTTTAAGTATAGTAGGGATTCTTATAGTTAACTTTGACTTCAGGAGTACCCATCAGCCTTCTAAGACTTTCTCAAAACAATGCTGAAGTATGATAGTATCCCTATACATCCTCCCCCCACCCCTGGTCTCAGAACAGCTTTCTAACTGAGACTTCTCCTTGCTTATTTCTGTATCTGAGGTTAGTTGATAGGATGTGTTGAGAACATTGAGTTATTCCTGAGCTTGGAAATGTTTTTCTCTGTAATTAGGCCAACTGTGTTGTCTAATTGGTGCCCATTGAATTGGTTTCCTACATCTCCACAAAGACTAGAGGATGGGGGTTCTGTCTTCCTGATGGTTATATTTTAAAGGGATGGATCTAACATCCTTGAAAAATATACTTCTGGTGTGTAAAACTAGCCAGAGAGCTTTTCAAAAGGGTAGAGAAAGAATGTACAATTATACATTTTCTGAAGTAAATGTTCTAAGAAAAGGGAGGTCAGGGGCCTAGTGTCAGTAAAAAGCCTATCTAAAATTTAGTCATAAGGAGGGAGACATTAAGGTCATCTTAGTCACCTGTAAAGAAAAATTGTGTTAAGAACATTTGACACTGGGTACTTAAAAAGGATAAACACCCATTTTTTAAGTGTGTTTAAACATAAGAAAAGTTTTAATGACACCAATTGTGTAACTTTGATAACTCACTTCTTGTTCCCTGCCTAAAACCTTCCAAAAGTTTGATATATAATTTTGAGGATATATATTTTGAGATGTAATGTGAAAAGTTCTTGTTGAAGTATTTTGATCTTCATGGGTTCCCTCTCTTCTGGCTTGTGAAAAGCTGGAAGAGAATAGGGGGCATTATATCATTGGCATCCTCCTCAATCTATATTCAGGAATATTAACTTTATAGTGTGCATTTCTATTTCAGCTCAATCAGGAATCATGACCCATTAGTTTATATTTTTTCAGACCTAAGACATAGAGAGTATGACCAAACTATTATGGCTCTAACTTACTTTGAGAGAGATACATTTAATGAATGAGAGTATCTTTTTGATTGGGTTCTGATGATCCATAAAATGTTAACTTGTGAGTAACAAGTTATATCATAACAAAGACAGTCAAAATAGAAGGAAAACAAGTCAGTAGTAAAAGATTCTTATACACATGAAAAACATACTTTACCCTTTCTAAAGCTTCTGGAGATTGGGTTCAAGGATACAGACTCCAAGTTGGAATTTAGTTTGCAAGAGTGTCCTTGGGATCAACGGCTATGGAAAGTAAGGAAACAAGGTAGAATTGGGCAGATGGAACAGTCAAGCACTCATGCAAATCCAAAACTCTGCAAGGAGCTCCAGGGCTAGAACGACTCTTAATATGTGGCACAAGGTAGGTTGAGATGTCCAGAATTTTATAACCCCATGTCAATCAGTCATAGAATGTAGCCTGCCCCAGAAAGGGCATGACATTTGTCAAAGTGGCTTCTTGCAATTGTGATCATCTCTGAAGGGGCTGATAAAAAAGAGTATAGGCCAACAACAACTTCTTCACCAAGTGGGATAGTCTTTGATGGAAGGGATGTCTTAGTCAACCAGAGTGCTATAACAAATACCATAGACTGGGTAGTTCAGGCAATAGCATTTCTTTCTCATAGTTCTGGAGGCTAGAAGTTGACATCAGGGTGCCAGCATAGTTGGGATCTTGGTGAGGGACCTTTTCCTGGTTGTGTTCTCACATGGCCATTCCTTGGTGAGTACACCCACAGGGAGATATCTCGTGTTTCGTCTAGTGTTTTTTCCTCTTTTTATTTTTTTTAAAGTTTTTTCTTTTTCTTTTTTAATCTTCACACAAAGATTAGTTTTTATTGATTTTTAGAAAGAGAGAAATTATGTATATATATATATCAATGTGAGAGAAACATTGATTGGTTGCCTCACATATGCGCCCTGACCAGGGATCAAACCCATGACCTTTTGGTGTATGAGACAATGCTCCAACTGACTGAACCCCTAGCCAGGGCTCTTTATCTTTTTATAAGAACATGAATCCCATCATAGGGACTCTACCCTCATGACCTAATCTAACCTTACATAACACAAAGGTCTCACCTCCAAATATCATTACATTGGGGATTAGGGTTTCAACATATACATTTTGAGGGGACACAAACAGCCAGTCCATAGCAAGGGGATTCTGGATAGCACATTACAATATAGTCTCCCATGTTTGATTATTGTCAGCCAAAAATTAAGAAATATTCACAGTACTCAAAAATAATGACATACACCTTTTAAAAATGTTTTTATTGATTTTTTCCTTTTTTTTTAGAGAGAGGAAGGGAGAGAGAGATAGAAACATCAATGTGAGAGAGAAACATCGATCTGCTGCCTCCTGCACACGCCCTATTGGGGATCGAGCCTGAAACCCTGCCATGTGCCCTGACTGGGAATGGAACCGGGACCTCTCAGTCCATGGGATGACACTCAACCCACTGAGCCACACTGGCCAGGCATGACATACATCTTTATATTATAACCTGGTAGATAAAATATACACTTTAAAATTTTAATCCCTGAAATTTCAGGGAAGAAAATAGAATCTTAATTCCAAAATAATGAATCCTGGCAAGATTTAATCTCTTTACAATATTAATTTAATTACACAAGTAATATATATTCCCATATAAAATTCCATTATGGTAGAAGTGTAAGGGTATGAGTAGAAAGTTGTCCTTATATTTTGTAATCATTAACTGTAAATTGCCCTAAAGTAAATGGTTTTGTAAGTGTTCTCTAACTTCCTATAACCATGAATTTCCATAGATTTTATGTTTAAGTTTTAGTGTTTTTACATAGAAAAGGTTTTAGTGAACAATTGAAGTCCATGTTCTAATAGACTTTCAGTCAATCCTCATATTTTCATCTCTATCTGGACCCCTGGTTTAGTTAGCAGGAGTCATCATTTCTGGGCTATCTAAGGTCATGCAAGGTTTACTTAGCTTATCACATCTTTCCATTACTATCTTATATTTCTATTTATTTTGGCCTGCTAAGTTTCTACTTGCCTATTGGCATTAAAGCTTGCAATGTGTTTTTTTTTTTTCCTGCCATTTTCTTTCCTTTGCTCATTGACTTTGTGATATTTATTGATGGTTCCGAAGGAATAGTATTAAGAAAGTGTATTATATTTGTCTTGATTATCTAGAAATCCATACATGGGGTTAGCTCCCATCAGAATCATCACACAGGCTTTTAAAGACATCCATGCCTAAGCTTTTCTTCGAAAGATCCTGATTCAGCTGGTCTGACATGGAGCCCCAGATGATTCTGATGTATAACCTGAGAAAAAAATTGCTATGTATATTATCCATATACCAAGGAATAGATATCAGAAACACTAAATCATTATCTAAAGGAAGAAAGTACAACTGGGATGTTGAATGTTGATACATCTCTTCTCAAATTAAATAATTAAAATAATTAATTTTCTAAGCTGATGTGGATATTTACGAGAATGTCCATAAGTTTATAACAGCCTCTGAGAGAATGGCAAACGTCATTCTGAGAGAAAGGACTTCTACCTACACTTGGTAGGATCCTAAATCCAAAAAGGCTTATAACCAGTAACTAGGTTACTCCTAAGTCCTTGAAGCCATAGAAATTTAACCCTAGAAAGAACGTGTTGCTGGGCCCTGCTTTCCATGGCCATATTAGTGTTATCTAATTTTGTGCCTGCTGCCTGCATTAAAGGAACATGTGTCTTTTGTCTGTGACCACTGATATCTTTTCATCAATCAAATTATCATCAAACTTGTAACAACTAGGAACGGAATAAGTACATATAAACATGTTTAGAATACATATAAAGTGTATTTTATGCATTTCTACTGTATATGTGTGTTCATAGTTTAATAAAAATGAGATGCTACTGGACCATAGTCTTAATAGGTCCTCCACAGTTTTATGAGTTTTACTTCCAGCAATTCCACTAAATTCTCATGGTGAAGAGCCAAGAAAAAAAAAAATCCTAGTTTCTCTGTCAAGGGTGAAAAAAACAAGCAACCATTTTGAAATATCCCCAGAGAGTTCTCCATAACAAACATCTATGCAGCAAGGAAAGTCTTTTTTTATGATTTTAAAAATTGATGATTAGAGAGGAAGGGAGAAGAGAAAAACATCGAGGTAAGAGCACAACATCAATCGGTTGCCTCCTGCACCTCCCCACCCCTGGAGGATTGAGTCAGAAATGTGGCCTCGACCAGGAATTGAACCTGCAAACTTTGAGTGCACAGGACGATGCCCAACCAACTGAGCCACAACAGCTAGGGCTCAAGAGAAGTCTTGACCAGAGCATTATCAGATTTGGAGGAAGGGAAATTATCCAGCTCTAGCATTCGTGTCTCACATAAGCAAGGACTGGGGAGCAAAGAAACACTAGTTAAGATCACAGTCTAGGGGTACAGCCCCACTGGGAGTCTGAGATGCAATCATAGGATTATAGAATATTTCCCCTCCTCCACACCTTATCAACCTTATTACCTCATCAACAGGGCTTCCAGAAAATCACAGATTATATCTGAGAAAGCTGTACAGCTCAGACTACATTTAAGAAGGAATTCTTAGGAAAGTCTAAAGACAACAGGGAAGATTAAAAACAAGGACATTGGAGATTTGAAATCTCTGGCACCTACAGCCACCGCAAACATTAAACTGAGCACAACTCCTAGACAAATTAACATAGAGCCGTACACTAAAGGCCTATTTGCCTCAGTTCTAATTACCTGATACATCATGTTCAACTTTCAACACAAATTACAAGGCATGCTAACAGGCAAGAAAAAGCACACAATGAAGAGAAAAAAACCAGCATCAGAAATAAACTCAGTATGACACAGGTTTTTAAATAATCAGACAGGGTATTTAAATAACTATGATTAATATGTTAAGTGCTCTAAACTAAAAAGTAGACAACATGCAAAAATAAGTGGGTAGTGCAAAACAGAGAGATGGAAAAATCTAAGAATCAAAGGGGAATGCTAAAAATAAACAACTGTAACCGAAACAAAGAGTGTCTTCAATTGATTCCTCAGTATACTGGACCCTGCTAAGGATAGAATTAGTGAGATTGAAGATAAATCAACAGAACCTTTCCAAATCGAAATTAAAAGAGGAAAAAATAATAAAAATAAAACAAAACTGGCAATACTAAATGCTGGCGAGGATGTACAATAGCTGGCATTCTCATTTATTGCTGGTACAAATGCAAAATATTATAGCCACTGCCCGGCCAGTGTGGCTCACTGGATTGAGCGTCATCCCACAGACTGAGAGGTCCCAGTTCGATTTCTGGTCAGGGCACATGCCCAGGCTGAGGGCTCGATCCCCGGTGGGTGGCATGCAGGAGACAGACGATCATTGTGTCTTTCACTCTCTCTCTCTCACACACACACATCGATGTTTATATCTCTCCCTTCCTCTCTAAAAAAATCAATAAAAAAAAATGTTGCAGCCACTTTGGAGGAAAGTTGGGCATTTCTTGCAAAGGTAATCATAGTGTTATTAGACTCTTCAGCATCCATATGTCTAGGTTTTTATTCATTTGATTGGAAAACTTATAGCCATACAAAAATCTATGCATCAATGTTTATAGTTGGATTGTTTATAATCACTCAAGACCCAAAATGCTCAAAATGTTCTTCAGCAGATGAATGGGTAAACAAACTGTGATATATCCAAATAGGAATATTATTCAATAATAAAAGTAAATAGACTATGAAACCAAGAGTAGATATGAGGAAATTTAAATGCATACTGCTAAGGAAAAGAAGCCAATCTGAAGTGGCTACCACAGGGGTGGGCAAAAGCAGGTTTGTAGTTGTGAGTACATGAAACATACAGTTTATTCTTGTATTATTATTTATTCTTGTATTATATATTTTCCCATACGAACAACTATCTACCTAATTTTGCCAACCCCTGTACTATATGATTCTAATTGTGACATTCTTGAAAAGACAAATATAAAGACATTAAAATATCATGGGTACCAAGATTTTTAGGGTTTTTCTCTATTCTTTGTGATACTATAATGGTAGATACATAACATTATGCATTTTTCAAAACCCATACAATTTAAGTACACAAAGTGCACTCTATAATATGTGTAAACTTAAAAAAATAATTTAGACATTCTCAAGATCCTAGGAAGAAAAGCAATCTTTATTAAGAAAATATTCTTGTATTACAGGAGTATGAAGCAACCTCACTGAAGAGGTGGGTAGAAGAGGTGCTGATCTTGGTAACTTCAGAAATGACCAAAAGATGTTAGACTAAAGACTAAAGGAACGACATGTCAGCAATGTATTCTAGCTGACAAATTCATTTCCTGTGTGGATATGGGTTAACAATTCTGATAGTAGCATATATAATATAGGAATTTAAAAATTAAATAAATGTAAAGCAGATGGTGGGAGCCAGGTGTCTCACTGTTGGGGTGGAAATTTACAGGTAAGCAGGGATAGGATTCTAAAATTATCTATGTGGTAATAGATTACAATTGGAGACATCAGTAAGAACAAGTGTGTAGCTTAATATAGTTACAGATGGTTACATATAAAAGTAACTTATGTATGCATAAATACATGGGTTAGAATATAGTTATTTGTTCTGTTAGGTAAGAGCACCTAGAAGAAGGACACCTCAGTAGTAATGAGCACACTGGAATCCTAAATCTTGGTTTTCAAATACCATCCTCCAATAAAAGGAACACTGGATGCCCGATTCTAGGCCTGGGGTAGAAAATGTACAAGATAAATCTGGAGTATCTTGTGCTAAACATAAGGAGTTGAATATATATATATATATATATACACACACACACAAGATGTAAGTCTAAGGGACACAGGAACCACCTGAAATAACTCTCAAGGACTAAAGCTGGAATAAATTCAACAAAAAAATAAAGCAGTATTATATCATAATCCAAAGTATAAATAAATATCCATGAGTCCATACTGGCATAAATAATGTTTGAATAAATTTATAAATGGGGGACAAAGAAAATATTTTTATACTGAAATATTTGAAGTTATCCATGTGGACACTTCACCTCCAAGAAGAAGGAATATTGCTCCCCATTTCTTAAGTGTGGGCTGTGCGTAGAGACTACCATCCAAAGAATCAAGTACGCAGTGGGGATTGGGAGTTATTTTATAGTGGAGAAACCTGACAAACATTTCCTCAGTCACATAATCAAGGTCAGCGTCAACAATACAAAGCATATTGATGTGCCCTTGGCATAATATGATGAAAATGGTACTTTACCTTTAAGCTTCATCCTCAAAACTCATAACTTCAGTCTAATAATGAGAAAAAACATTAGACAAATTCCATTAGGAAGGAATCCTATAATATACCTAACCAATATTCCATAAAACCCCATGAAATGGTCAAGATTACCAAAAACAAGCAGACGTCGGAGTGTACTAGCAAAGAGGGAGCTGAGGAGGCGTGACAACGGAACATAGTGTGCTATCCAGAGTGGGATTCTGGAACCAAAAAGGACATGCAGTTAAAACCTAAGGAAACCTGAATAATCTATTGACGTTAGTCAATAATAATGTAACAGTATTGCTTCATTAATAAGAAATGTACACCTACTAATGTAAGATGACAATAATAGGGGAAACAGGACAGGGGTACTGCAAACTCTGTATCTTCTCAATTTTTCTGGAAGCCTTCTCACACTGTACTCTAAAAATCCTATCGCCCTGGCTGGTTTGGCTCAGTGGTTAGAGCGTCGACCCGTAGACCAGAGAGACCCGGTTCGGTTCCCGCTAAGGGCATGTACCTTGGTTGCAGTTTGTCCCTGGCCCCAGTTGGGGTCATGAGGGTGGCAACCACTCAATGTGTCTCTCTCACATCGATGTTTCTCTCTCTTCCTCCCTTTCTTCCTCTCGCTGTATCTGAAGATAAATGTAAAAATGTCTTTGGGTGAGAATTAAAAAAAAAAATCCTATCTATGTGATATTTAGAAATTGATATGTACATTTTTATTTGATTTTACTTCCTTGATAAACTAAACTATTTCATGACAACTGGGTAAGGAATAAGAAACTAAATTTTATAGTTGTGTTTTCCTTTGTTGTGCGTAATCATTTTTTCCAAAATTATTTAATAAATATATGATTTTTCTCCTACAATATTGAGACCCTATTATGTTTCGGGAAAAGAGATATTCACTCTTTCTCTGCAGAAGCCTGTTTCAAAGTGATGAGTTGTTGGTGGCACACATGTCATATACGCTTATATTTCTCAGCTTCTATTCCAAAGTATTAAGTTTATATATATAACCATCCTGTACTCTGAATCCAAATTAATAGCTCTGCATTCTAGTCTCCCGTACACATGGGTTAGTCTTTAGGCTCGCGCCTCAAAACTTAGAGATTCAGCCCAGGCCGTGTCGCTCAGTGGGTGAGCGTCGACCCATGGACCAAGAGGTCACCAGCTGCATTCCCAGTCAGGGCACATGCCCAGGTTGTGGGCTGGTTCACCAGTGGGGGGCATGCAGGAGGAGGCTGATTGATGCTTCTCTCTTATCGATGTTTTTATCTCTCACTCCCTCTCCCTTCCTCTCTCTGTAAAAAAAACTAATAAAACACGTTTAAAAAAAAAATTAGAGATTCAACCTGAAAATTATTACCCTTAAATTTTACAGAGTTTTTGGCATATTGATCCTACCTACTTGTAATGCAAACTTTAATTATATTTTCTCAGATTGGCAGGACACTTTATACTTGGACTTGGCTCTGAGATGAGGTCTAAACTTTCAAATATTAGGCAGGTCCACAAGTTAGCTGGGGACAATTTTTTTAAATCCTCACCCTAGGATATGTTTCTATTAATTTTAGAGAGAGAAGAAGGGAGAGAGAGGAACATCCATTAGTGCCTCCCATACCCGCCCTGACCAGGGACTGAACCCAAACGTAGGCATGTTCCCTGACACGGAATTAAACCGGCAGCCTTTTGGTGCATGGGACGATGATCCAACCAACTGAGCCACTTGGCCAGGGCAAGCTGTGGATAATTTAATAAATGTTTGTTTTATTGATAACAAAAATCACACAATTTAGTTAAGATATTAAACAAAAATTAGCATTCATTACATTAATTATGAGGGACAGAAACACTGTTTTCTCTGTCCAATTATTATGAGGTAGATTGATTATTGAACTTAATTTTTAAAGATTTTCCAATTAGATACCAGATAAGTAATTTAGAATATTAGGCAACTGGAAGTTGTTTCTATCTTCTCTCTCTCAAAAGGTAATTCTAATTTATACACATACAGAGGACAAATCTATGCAAAGTATATTTTTGTTAAAAAAAAAATAAACTTGGACAATAATGCTAGCAGCTTGTAGTATAGTAAATAACTGAAAAAAATTGTTTCATGTTTATTTCTCAACATATTTATGAATACTTAGAAGGACAAAGAAAATATAAAATGTTTATATTCAGTTGTGTCAAATTGTTACTAAATTACAGACTCTTAAAGATTGGAGTCCTTTAATTTATTTGCATCATAAACTAAACAACTAGTGTTACATACATTTGTTTTACGAAATTTGTTTTCTTCCAAAAGAGTTTGAAGCTTTCTAATTCAGTTTCCATTAACAAACCATATGTTGTTTTCCCATCATTCTTTCATAGGAAAATAGCTAATCAATTATTTATCTTTCCTTTTGGGAATTTTTCTTTGTTCATATGCTTAAATAATTTATTTTACAAAAATTAAATAGTGCTACATGGTTGAGAGGTGAAAGAAAGAAAAACAATAAAAACTACTGCACACCATAGGCAGTTGCTAGGACACCAAAAAATAAATAAATAAAAATAATAAATAAATAGTGGTTACAAATAAGAAAGAAGGGATCATCTTAATGTAGTTTTACATTCTTTGTGTTTAAGTACTTCTTAATATTTTCCTCTGGATAAAATTTTCTCAATTTTACTACAAAAATACTACTCTGAGTATTTTAAAAGTGTAAAACATGCTAAGTGAAACGTATTTTCTTTAAGTGACAACTCAATTTGTAATTCAATGATCAACTAAATATAGTTACTATATATCCTTCCTATACTAACATCTGACTCTTCTGATAACACTGTGTTATTGTAAGTTATAGGAAGGTTAGGAAAACTTCTCCGTGATTTTGTGTCCATGATGTCTTTTCTTCAAATCTGAACAGTACATTAATTTTTTTGGTAATAATTAATAGAATAATCATTTACAATTAAGATATAGCTTTCATGAACAGCTTTGGTAAAGTTAATAGCATAATGATTTGGGGGATTTATTTAACATACAATTTTTAAAAACATACTCAAGGTGATTCGTCCCTGTTATCTGAAGTTTACTTTGTATTGTACTTCATATTAAAAGTAGTCATGGGCCCTGGACAATTTTGCTCAGCAGTTAGAGTTTTGGTCTGTGAACTGAAGGGGCCTGGGTTCAGGTCCCAGTCAAGGGCACATACCTGGATTGCAAGTTCTTTCCTGGCCCAGTTGGGGTTGTGCGGGAGGCAACCAATTGATGTGAGAGAGACACACTGATTGGTCACCTCCCCAAAGTGCCCTGACCAGGGATGGGGATCAAACCTGCTACCCAGGTAGGTGCCCTTGACCAGAGAGAACGCGAGAGAAATTTTCAATTAATCACTGTAATCTCTCTAGTCACTTTTTCCTAGTATATAAACATGTTTCTAAAGAGATTTATGACTCGTTTTTGGTTGTTGTTTCCATTCAATGATTTCCCTACCCATAAATCATGTTTACACATTTAATTTGAACATTTATTGGTTTTCTCTTTGAAGAAATCACCAGCAGGCTAAACCAAGCTCCTCCTTGCCTAAGTCTGAGTGATCATACATTCTGTGCTTACCAAAAGGTCATTTCTTTGAAGTACATGTATCTATTCTCTTTCATAAGGCTACCATTCTCTCATATATATATTTTACAACTATTTAGTTTAAAAAAAGTGGTTATGCCATGCCCATTTTAAAGTATAATAAAATAATAATTAGAATTATACATATATCTATGACATACATCAATGCATTGACAAAAGAATGGAAATACACAAACCTGTTGAC
The DNA here is from genome assembly GCA_030848825.1 of Tadarida brasiliensis. Taxonomy (NCBI): domain Eukaryota; kingdom Metazoa; phylum Chordata; class Mammalia; order Chiroptera; family Molossidae; genus Tadarida; species Tadarida brasiliensis. The sequence continues at coordinate 85,613,263 of CM061260.1, read as the reverse complement.
AGTGTTTGTCTCTGATTTGAGGAATATAGAAATTTTTATTTATTTGTTTTCTACTTTCCTCTATATTTTATTTTTATCTTATGGTATTCATTACATTTAAATATAGAACAAAATTTTTACTGAAAGATTTTACTCTTTTGGGTTTATTTTTTTTGCAATAATGTGTTGAATAAGAAGTGGAATATCCTCAAATAGCTTGGCTTTTCCATTACAGAAAACAAACCTGCCAAGCAAACTACAGCCATCATCTGGAGGTAGTGGCACAAGCAATATCAAGTACTCAGAGAAACCATTCTTTTAACTAAAGCATTGGTTAGATCAAGTGATGTGCATGAAAATCACTTGCAATATTTGTTGTAGAATATTTTCATGGTATAGTTTTGTTTGTTCTTTTTACAGTGATTCATTTTTTTAAGGTGTCCAGAGCAGTTCTTTAAGGTTAGTCTGGCCACATGACAGCTAAAATCCTCATATCTTACCAGATACGTTATCTAACTAGTCATTCCTACTAGTCTTCTGTTAAAAACATCAAGCCCTGGCTGGAGGGGCTCAGGTGGATGAGTGCCATCCCATGCACCCAGAGGTCACTGGTTGGATTCCCAGTCAGGGTACATGCCAGGGTGGCAGGCTCGATCCCCAATAGGGGGCATGCAGGGGACAGCCCACCAATGTTTCTCTCTCATTGTTTCTCTCTCTCTTTCTCCTTCCTCAGTCTCTAAAATCAATAAAAACGTTTTTTTTAATGTATCAATTTGATCCTTTAAAAGATATAGAACAAATGTGAAACAAAGGTAAAATTATAGATCTACCTAAAACATCTTACTAGCTTCTGATTGTCTCTCTTGATATATCCTCAGTATTCTCAGTGTATCAGCAGTTCCAAGCTCTCAATGAACCCTAGTATGCATAATGCTGTCTCTTATTTCTGTTCTAAGAATCTATCTCCTATAACGTATCATACAGATATTCTTCTGTGTTTTGGACTATTTCTAAGTGTTGAACAATGTTGCCAAATAGGGAAAGAACTGGATAGAGCAAAGAATACTCTGAAAAAAGACTATACAGTTAATAGAAGCCTTTTGTGTGAATTTAAAGTGTGGTCCAAAACAGGTATTTTGATGAAGTCCATTTTTTGAATGCTAACTTCTCTGTCTTTTTTCTTCCTGCTTTATTTTCTCTTCTCTTCTTTTCTTTTATATTAAAAGTTTTTCAAATATCTGCACATGATTCCTGTGAAATATGTGATACGGCATTTTTTAAGTCTTAAATCAAGAATAAATTAGATATACACTTCCGGTCAAGATGATGGTGTAGGTAAATGCAGTACTTGCCTCCTCCCACAACCACTTCAAAATTACAACTAAACGACCAGCCAACCATCAGTCAGAACCACCTGAAACTGCATTGAATGGAAGTCCTATAACTACGAAATTAAAGAAGACACATGGAGACTGGTAGGAGGCGTGGAGGTGTGGGTGGCTGGTCCCACACTCACATGTGGCAGATAAAAATCAGGAGGGATACCTCAGCTGTGAAAGTCCTCCTCATGGAGCAAGGGATCCCAGTCCCACATCAGGCTTCCAGCTCAGGGTTTCAGTGCCAGGAAGAGAAGTCTCTATAACTTCAGGCTGTAAAAACCATGAAAATTGAGGCTGAGGCTGCTGGAGTCTCAGACAGTTTCTCCTAAAGGGCCTGTGCGCCGACTTACTTGGACTGGCTCCCCCTGGCCTCCAGTATAGGGGAGGCAGCTTGAAAGGCACCAGAGACATGTGGAGAAGAAATGAGTTGTCATCAGGGCAAAAGTTGGAGAGGCAGTTTTCTCCCAGACAGACATGTTGGTGGATGCCATTGTTCTTTTGGTGAGCCCTTCCCCCATGGGGCCAGCACATGGGTGCCATATCTGGGACTCCAGCAACCTGGCTTATACTGTTTGCCCTGCCCTAGTGATTCCCTGAGGTCCTGCCCCACCAGCTTTCAGACCCACCCAAGCTGTTTCAGTGGCGTTACTATAGGAATGGCCTGTCTGGGCTCATGCTTTAGGTTTTCCTAAAATCTCTCAAATGAATAGGATTTGCCCTCAATGAGTCCCATACCTCTTGCTGAGTGGCCCTAGGCCTGGCAATAGCAACAGCTGGCCTTGGTTCACAGCTTGGCCTTGCCTGGGCACCTTCCAGCTTATCACAAGGAGCAGCCGTCAGCAGATAGCTTTGTAGTTTATGCCTCATGGCCCCAGGTAGAACACAGGCCTTGGATGACCTTGGCCTATACCTCTCAGGAGGCCCCAGAGCCAACATACCCAGTGGACAGCTTCAGACCACATAAAAGCACCACCACCCAACCACCTCTATAAGTGACACACTCAAGGGGTGGACTCATTGGGTACCAGAGCCCTGCTGAGGAAAGTCTTGCTCTGTGTGGTGGGCCCCTACACAGCTGATCCTCCAAGGTGGTCAGAGGTCAGTGGTTAGTGGGCATAGCCAGTCCTTGCAGCCAATCAGCCTGAGCAAATCCCTCCCATTGATGTGGCAGCAGCAATCAAGACTCAATTGCAACTAAAGGGTGTACAGTCTACAAGAGGGGTGCACTCCAGTACCCAGGTGAGGTGATCAGGAGGCTGTGCCAGTGAACCCTACAGGACACCTAGTACAATAGGTTACCCTACCAATCCTAGGACACATAGCAACTCTACCTAATACATAGAAACAAATACAAGGAGGTAGCCAAAATGAGGAGACAAAGAAACATGTTCTAAGTGGGAGAACACAACTAAACTCCAGGAAAAGAACTAAATAAAATGGAGATAAGCAATCTAAGAGATGCACAGTTCAAAATACTGGTTATAAGGATGCTCAGGGAACTTATGAGGACCTCAAGAGCATAAAAAAGAACCAGTCACGCCCTGGCTGGTTTAGCTCAGCGGTTAGAGCGTCGCCCGCGGACCAGAGAGTCCTGGGTTCAGTTCCCGCTAAGGGCATATACCTCGGTTTCAGTTTGTCCCCGGCCCTGGTTGGGGTCATGTGGGTGGCGACCACTCGATGTGTCTCTCTCACGTCAATGTTTCTCTCTCTCTCTTCCCGCCTCTCTCCCTCCTGCTCTATGTGAAGATAACTGCAAAAGTGTCCTCAGATGAGGATAAAAAAAAATAAAAATAAAAAAATAAAAAGAACCAGTCAGAAATGAAGGATGCACTAACCAAAATAAAGAACAATTCATAGGGAATCAATAGTAGGGTAGGTGAAGCTGAAAAGCAAACCATCGATTTGGAATATAAGGAAGCAAAAAACACCCAATCAGAAGAGCAAAAAGAAAAAAATCCAAAAGAATGAGGATGGTGTAAGGAGCCTCTGGGTCAACTTCAAGCTTAGCAATATCCATATCATGGGGGTGCCAGAAGGAGAAGAGAGAGAGCAAGAAATTGAAAACCTATTTGAAAAAAAAAAAAAAATGACAGAAAACTTCCCTAACTTGTTGAAGGAAACAGACATACAAATCCAGGAAGCACAGAGTCCCAAACAAGATGAAGACAAAGAGGCCCACACCAAGATACATTATAATTAAAATGCAAATGGTTACAGACAAAGACAGAATCTTAAAAGCTGCTAGAGAAAAACAGTTAGTTACCTACAAGGGAGCTCCCGGAAGATTGTCAGCTGATTTCTCAAAAGAAACTTTGCAGGACAGAGGGGGGTGGTGAGAAGTATTCAAAGTGATGAAAAGCAAGGACCTACAACCAAGGTGACTCTATCCTGCAAAGCTATCGTTTATAATTGATGGACATATAAAGAGCTTTCCCAGAAAAGAAAAAGCTAAAGGAACCCATCACCACCAAACCAATATTATATGAAATGTTGAAGGGTCTGCTTAAAGAAGATAGAAAATATGAACAATAGAATATTAGGCAATAAATACATATTTAGCAACCATTGAATCTGCAAACAAAATGAACAAGCAGAACAGAAACAGACTCATAGATACAGAGAATTTTTTGTTGGTTCCCAGATGGGAGAGGGGTTGGGGGGATGGGTAAAAAAGGTAAAGGGATAAAGAAGTCCAAATTGGTTGATAGATTAATGAACCTCAAATGTAAGGGGGGGGCAGGAGTGGGAAGAGATAAACCAAAAAACTTATGTGCATATGTGCATAACCAATGGACACAGACAATAGTATAAGGAAGGCAGGAGGGGATGGGAGTGGGGAGGAGGGGGAAAAAAGTGGAGACATCTGTAATACTTTCAACAATAAAGATAAATTTTTAAAAAGAATAAATTAAAACCATAATACTTCTAGGAAAAGGTTTAAAAAATAATAGAGTTTATTTTCAAGGGCAGATATATTTTTAATTTTTCTATTATTACACTAGTTAATTCTCCTAGAGTTTTATTATACTGTGAAAATCACAGAAGAGGGAAAATTATTTTTACTAGTATCTACAGAAAGTTGGATCACTTTAGTTTATTGTACCATTGTCAATTTAAAAACATATAGACTTTTCCTGAAAACTGGGGGAGGGGGAGCAAATAAACAAGCCCCCAGTGTGTAGGTGCTCAGTCACTTTCTTTCCTGAGGAATTAACTAACTTCCTCTTGCATTCTATTTAAAGACTTTGGAATCATCATTTTTAAAGTAGGCTATGTGGTTGATTTGTCTATCCCCTGAGGTAAATATGTTTATGGAGCATGTACAGTTCTCACTGATTTCTATTTAAAGTCACAAAACTTTACCTGCTTTTCTTTCCCACTGCTGCAAAAATTTTAGAGTGTATCATTCCCTTTGAGTTTCATGTAATGACTTAGTCAATGCTAGCAGTTTATTCCTTTGGGCCATCAACTGGTGTTTCCAGATTATTAACTTTCTCTGCTAATTTGTCCAATTTAGATTTTAAACCTTTATGGCCCTTCTGTATACTATCTGTCTTTTTGTCAATTTTCATTAGTAGGGCATGAGTGCAGAGCCAATAATGACATTTCTATTGGTTCATTTGATGGCTGTACTACTCATAGAATGCTCAAGGTATTGGCTGGGGAAAAAATAAGTCAGTGTAGTGTTCACATTGATAATTTTCCTGGCTCCCTTGATCTACTAAAACTTTATGAGTCAAAGCACATAAATCATGTACCTTTCCTGCAGACCGAGCATCTTGCAGCTTGGTGATTGAACATCTGGATCCAGTCTGTTTATATTTCATGTTCTTGTGTGATGCCAGGTTTACTTTGTATCAAATAAAGAAAGTTATAATGAGCTTTTGAAGATTTTCTGTGTTGATCAAGTTAATTTATTATCAAAATTTTAATATCAGACTCCAGAGTATTGACAGATGTGTTTTAAGATATTGGTAGAACAGGTATAATTTAGATTCAAAGTTTACTGTATTAGTTCATGAGTAAAACTGAGATAAGAAGTATACATTTTTTAAATTATAAAACCTTCGCTTTAAGAACTATGTTCTTGAATGATCATAGTTTATGTGTTTTAATGTGCTGGTAAAGATACAATTTTATGTATAGTTATTTTCATATGCATTTTGTGCATATGCATACTTATAGGTACCTGTTTAAGTTACTCATGCTATGACTAACTTGTGCAACAGGTTTCAGAGTACGAACTTTTTTAAAGAAATCATTATTGCCCTGGCCAGCAGCCTCAGTTGGTTGGAGCATCCTTCCTTGCCCCAAAAGGTTGTGGGTTCAATTCTCAGTCAGGGCACATACAGGAGGCAGCCAGTGATGTTTTTCTTTCACATCACTGGTTCTCTCTCTCTCTCTCTCTCTCTCTCTCTCTCTCTCTCTCTCCCTCCCTCCCTCCCTCCCTCCCTCCCCCCTTTCCTCCATCTCTAAAACTTAATAAACATATCCTTAGATAAAGATTTAAAAAAAAGAAATCATTATTTAATATTAGTAAAGGTCATTATGGGGATTAATACTTTGTTAAACAATTGACCACAATTGCTTTGAGCACAAATATGGAACAGACTGAGAGCTATTGGAGGGGAGGGACATGGGGGGACTGAATGAAAGAAGGTGAAGGGATTAGCCCAAAAACATATATACATAACACATAGACACAGACAACAGTGTAGTGATAGTCAATGGGAAAGGGAGGAGGGGGGTAGGTGAAGGTGGGCAAAGGAGGGGAAATGGTGATGGAAAGAGACTTTCCGTGGGACAATGGGTACACAATGCAGTGTGCAGATCATGTTTTATTGAGTTGTACACTTGAAACCTGTATGGTTTCTCGAACCAATGCTATTCCAATAAATTCAATTAATACAATTTTTAAATAATAAAAAATAAAGTCACTTGAAAAGTAAAAAATAAAAAATTCAAACCACATGAATGTATGTAAATGAAATACAATATAAATAAAATAGCTATGCCTTTATTATAATGTTAAACTTAAAACAATATGAAAGTCTTTGAAACTTCTTATGGCTACTAACCAGAATTATATGATCCAGAGTTAACATTTAGGAACATTTTCTCATTCTAAGTAATACATTTAGACTATATTAAAACTTACTAAAACATTTTACAATCAAAACTTAAGAGTATCACAATTACTATACCATGGTATTCTTGTATTGCTATTCCAAAGTGCCAGTATATTTCCTAGAGGTGTCAGCAGGTGGGGGTCTCAGGTATTAGCCTGAAGAAAGTCATTGAAAGTCAACAGAAATCAAAGCACTTTTCTTGGAAGCAGAAATTAACTACTCTGAACTTTTTAGACACAGCTATGTTTTTGTAAAGTAACACTATTTAAGTATGAGGAAGGATATACGTTTATGGTTATCTATGTTTTCTTAAAACACAGTCATTATCTTTACGCATTAAGTTAGTCAAATAAAATTTGTGCTTCAGGTCTATTTACCTGTTTTGAAATACTAGCACTTTAAGAAAAATAAGATAAAAGGCATGAGAAAGTTGGACGTCCTCATGTTTATTTTTCTAGTTTATTTTTCTAGTCTAGGATGTAAACTAGACTAGAATTCCAAGAATTGAATATATTCACTGAGTTATTTGAGCAGTAATATTAAAAATTAGGCCCTGGCCAGTTTAGCACAGTGGTTAGAGCTTTGGCCTGTGGACTGAAGGGTCACAGGTTTGATTCTGGATCAAGGGCATGTACCTGGGTTGCAGGTTCAATCCCCGGCTCTGGTCGGGGTTGTGTAGGAGCAACCAATCGATGTGTCTCCTCACATCAGTGTTTCTCTCTCTCTCCACTCACCCAATTCCACTCTATCTAAAAATCAATGGAAAAATATCCTCAGGTAAGGATTAACAGCAACAACAAAATTAGAACATGGAAGCTCATTTTCAGGAGTTAGATTAAAATGATTTCATAAGTATACAAAATAAATATGCTTTACCAAATATTGCAATGTACTGTTACTTTCTCACAACTAAAAATTATTCTGTTGACAAATATAAAAATTGAAGTTAAGACTTGATGTTATTATATAATATGAAAAGCTAAGATTTAAATCTCAAAACAGGCTATAATGTAGAAAAATCATTTTATATACACTTTACAATAATAACAGATATGCACATATTAATAAAACTAGGATAACAAAGATTTAAAAGGATAGCAGTAAATTTTCAGTAGCATATGTACTTAGAAACACCAGTTCAAAATAGTTTTGTATTAAATTAAACTAAAATAGTCAGAATTAATTTTCCACCCACATGAAATATGTCAAGACTCAAGATATCACTAAGTAACACACTAGGTTAGAAGCAGAATGCATTTTTATAATAGCATGTAGTTGGTAATTATTGCAATTTACATTAAATTTTTAGATTTTTTCCTTCTAACTGCTTTTGCTTTGTGAAAAAACAAGGTACTCATTAGTTAAAATCAATGTTTGTTGCTTCAGTAAAATGTAATACACCACATTTACATGGAAACTATGTAGAGTTAATGCATTAGTTTTAAAGGAATGTTAGAACATTGAAAAATCGATGAATTAATCACATCTACCAAAGAAATTATGGAGTATCTGATTTATTGATCCTAGATGTGGGAGGAAAAGTCAGAATTATATTTATAGATTCCTTCAAATAAACCTTGCTAACAAATTACTTTCTTATGAATATTTAGAAAGTCTGCATGTTTATAAGATACCTTGATTTTCCTGTGACTGTCATTGTAATGAAAACATTTGGATATGGAACTATGATGCAGGGAATATAAATAGCTATGCTTAAAAATACCATTCTTGACTCAAAGCAGACAAGTTTGTTCTCTGCCTCCTCGTGATGCAAATGGAGGCAATCACACCTCTGCCTGTTCTCTTCAAGGTGTGGCGATGTTCTCACACCCTTGTCAAGTATGCTCCAGCAGAATGGCATGTGACTCAAACTTCCATAACATATGTTTTTGTTCAAGACTCTGTTAAGAGCCTGCGTCTATGTTATTCTAACCTTTATAGCTATAAGAATTTCTGGTTTAGTTCTCAGCAAGTTAGACTTGTCAGTTCTGGTTTTGGTATTATTTTGACCTTTTCCCTCCGGTTTCTTATTAACTGAGTTCCTTCCACTGTCCATGATCCTAGATACTAGTGTCACTGCTTCTATAAACGGTCCTTAGAGACAAGTCCTTTAGTTGTCCTCTGCCCGTTTCCGAGATGGCAGCCTCAAGACAATCACTGGGGACTGAAGCTAGAGGCATAGTTCAGGAGGACGCAGTTAATGGGAACACATGCCAGCAAGGCTTATGCAATAGGTTGTGTCTGGAAAGCAAGAAAAGTCACTCTAAGTTTGAAGTGACAGGATGAACGGCAAACAGGGTTGGAAAATACAACTGGGTCTAAAACATGTCCAAAGAATCCAATCAAGTCTGTGCTAGTGCACATCCTGGAGAAGAGGGTCAAAGGGCATATGTAGGTCAAGGAATTCAATAATCTCAGGTCTATGTACTTGGAAAGTGAAGGTTTGATAGTGTTACAGTGAAATTTTAACATAATTTTTATTCAGTATTAATATTCATTCAATAATTAACATGCACTGAGCACCAGGGACTTTTGTAGGTACCAGAGATCCAGTGCTAAACAGAAACTTATGTTTGCTTTTCCAAAAGTTTAATGCTTTGCTTTTCTTTTTTTTTTTTTTTGGTACGTGCCCCTAGTGGGAACCAAACCCGGGACTCTATGGTCCACAGGCCAACACTCCAACCACTGAGCCAAACCAGCCAGGGCTGCTTTTCTAAAATAACCAGTAAGACCAGGAATGCATTATTCAGCAATATAGTAGTATTTTTACCATACAAGGTATAGTTAGTATAATATCATTTTCATTACTTATTCTTGTGAAAACTCTATTCTTATTTCAATCTGTGTACCTTGAAATAACACTAAATATCTTTATCTGAATTAGCAGTTATGAAAATACTTCCATTGCATAATAAATTATTTTTCACATGATCACTATCAACCTAATAATAAGATTAACACTAGGAAATGCTAGTCTGGATTACCATTGTAAAGTATGTGTCTAAGATAAACAGTGACATCATCAATCAACTTGGTATTTTTCAAAACACAAATACTAGAAGAACCACATGTGGGAAAAATAATGAAGCAAATAGCTATGTTTATATTTCTGGAATATCAGTTTACAACAATACTGAACAAACTATGCAAATATATTCTCAATATTGCTTGGAAGAAAGAAAGGGGAAACACAGAACATAGGTTAAGCCTTATGAAGCAAAAATCCTCCTTACTGTGAAAATGAAGAAAAGCAGTCCTGGTAGATCTGAACAAATATTATAGGGGAAGGATTTCAAAATGCAGGGAGCATAAGGATATTTTTAGAAAGCTTCATTATTGGGGAAAAGAAGGGAAAAAGATAATTTGGGAACCAGGTAGTGAAAGAAAAAATAATGATGAGGAGGATAGTACTGAGGAGTGTCTAAGAAAAAGATAGAGAATAAATAACACAGGCATCATCAACTTATCAAAATAATAACTACAGAAAGACCCCCAAAGCCATCATTAAAACTGCAAAACTGTCTTTGCCAGACTAACAGAAGAGAATGCTCTTAAATACTGTCAACAACATCAGTAGACAGAAGTATTAGTAATCTATTCAAAGGAAATATAACAAGACAAATTCTCAGTTCAATTAATTGAGAATTAAAACAATTCAAATGATAAAATTTTTTCTTATAAATTGAATTAAAAACAAACTAACACTTTCTGGAAGAGAAATGTAAATCCTTGCAAACACATCTGGAGATATTAAAAACTAAAATATGGAAGATAAATTTAAAAACTAAGAAATTTTACAGAATAAAAGAAATAAAATAAGAATGAATTAAAGTCAGGAAAATAAGTGAAAGACAAAATTATCTCATGGGACATTCTCAAAGATAGACCATATGTTAGGGCACAAACTAAGTCTCTACAAGTTCAAGAAGATTGAAATCATATCAAGCATCTTCTCAGACCACAATACCATGAAACTAGAAATCGATTGCAACAAGAACATGCAAAGACATTTGAACATGGAGGCTAAATAGCATGTTACTGAACAATGAATGGGTTACCATGAAGATAAAGGAAGAAATTAAAAACTTCCTGGAAACCAATGAAAATGAACACACAACAACACAAAATCTATGGGATGCAGTGAAAGCAATTCTGAGAGGGAAGTTCATAGCACTACAGGCCCACCTCAAGAAAGAAGAAAAATTTCTAATTGACTACCTAACCTCACAACTTAAAGAACTAGAAAGCAAACAAAAAGAAAACCCCAGAGCACGTAGAAGGAAGGAAATAGTAAAGATCAGAGCAGGAATAAACGACATAGAGACCAAAAAAACAATTCAAAGGATCAATGAAACAAAGAGCTGTTTTTTTGAAAAGATAAACAAGATTGATGGACCCTTAGCTAGACTCACCAAGAAACAAAGAGAAAGAACCCAAATACACAAAATCAGAAATGAAAGAGGAGAAGTAACAACTGACACCACAGAAATACAAATGATCGTTAACAAATACTACGAACATTTATATGGCAACAAATTCGACAATGTAAGCAAAATGGACACATTTCTAGAAACACAGAGTCTCCCAAAACTGAACCGGGACGAGATAGAAAACTTGAACAGACCAATAACAACGAAAGAAATTGAAGATGTAATCAAGACTCTCCCAGCAAACAAAAGCCCAGGCCCTGACGGCTTCACGGGGGAGTTTTACCGAACATTCAGAGAAGAACTAACACCCACTCTCCTCAAACTATTCCAAAAAATTCAAGAAGAATGAAGACTTCCAAACTTGTTTTATGAAGCCAGCATAATTCTAATTCCAAAACCAGAAAAAGATACGACAAAGAAAGAAAACTACAGGCCAATATCCCTGATGAACATAGATGTCAAAATCCTTAACAAAATACTAGCAAATCGGATCCAGCAATACATCAAAAAAATTATTCACCATGACCAAGTGGGATTCATCCCAGGGATGCAAGGCTGGTTCAATATTCGCAAATCAATAAATGTGATACATCACATAAGCAAAATGAAAGATAAAAACCATATGATCATATCAATAGACGCAGAAAAAGCATTTGATAAAATCCAGCACCTATTTCTGATAAAAAAGCTCAGCAACTTGGGAATAGAGGGATCATATCTCAACATTATAAAGGCCATATATGAAAGACCTACAGCCAACATCATACTCAATGGACAAAAACTAAAAGCATTTCCCTTAAGAACAGGAACAAGACAAAGATGCCCTCTTTCGCCACTCTTATTTAACATAGTACTGGACGTCTTAGCCACAGCAATCAGACATGAAGAAAAAATAAAGAGATCCAAATTGGAAAGGAGGAAGTGAAACTGTCATTATTCGCAGATGACATGATATTATATATAGAAAACCCTAAAGACTCCATCAAAAATCTACTAGACTTAATAAATGAATTTGGCAACATAGCAGTATACAAAATTAACGTCAAGAAATTGACGGCATTCTTATACACCAATAATGAACTCACAGAAAGAGAAACTAAAATAACAATCCCATTTACCATCGTGGCAAAAAAATTAAGATACCTAGGAATAAACTTAACCAAAGAAGTTAAGGACCTATTTGCAGAAAACTACAGGACATTGAAAAAAGAAATAGATGAAGATATAAAAAAGTGGAAGCACATACCTTGTTCATGGATTGGAAGAATTAACATCATTAAAATGTCCATACTACCAAAAGCAATCTATAGATTTAATGCAATCCCCATCAAAATACCAACGACATATTTCACAGAACTAGAACAAAAACTTCAGAAGTTCATATGGAACCAAAAAAGACCCCGAATAACTACAGCAATCTTGAAAAAGAAGGACAAAGTAGGTGGGATCAGAATACCGGACATCAGGTTATACTACAAAGCTTCTGTAATCAAAACAGCCTGGTACTGGCACAAGAACAGGCACATAGATCAATGGAATAGAACAGAGAAACCAGAAATTGACCCAAAATATTATGCTCAATTAATATTCGACAAAGGTGGCAAGAGCATACAATGGAGTAAAGACAGCCTCTTTAATAAATGGTATTGGGAAAATTGGACAGCTACATGCAAAAAAATGAAACTAGACCATCATCTTACACCATACACAAGAATAAACTCAAAATGGATAAAAGGCTTAAATGTGACTCATGAATCTATAAAAATCCTAGAAGAAAATGTAGGCAACAAAATTTCAGACATCATGTGCAGCAGAATTTTCACTGATATGTCACCGAAGGCAACAGAAACAAAGGAAAAAATGAACACATGGGACTACATCAAACTCAAAAGCTTCTGCACAGCAAAAGAAACAACCATCAAAGTGGAAAGGCAACCCACTGTATGGGAGAGCATAATTGCCAATGATATATCAGATAAGAGATTAATTTCCAAAATATATAGAGTGCTCATACAACTCAACAAAAGGAAGACAAAGAACCCAATTAAAAAATGGGCAGAGGAACTAAACAGACACCTCTCCAAACAGGACATACAAATGGCTAAGAGACATATGAAGAAATGCTCAACATCACTAATCATTAGAGAGATGCAAATTGAAACAACAATGAGGTATCACCTCACACCTATCAGAACAGCCACCATCAACAAAGCATCAAACAACAAGTGCTGGCAAGGGTGTAGAGAAAAGGGGACTCTAGTACACTGCTGGTGGGAATGCAGACTGGTTCAGCCACTATGGAAAACACTATGGTGTTACCTCAAAAAATTAAAAATTGAATTACCATTTGACCCAGTGATCCCACTTCTAGGAATATACCCTAAGAAGCCTGAAACACCAATCAGAAAGAATATATGTACCCCCATGTTCATAGCAGCGCTATTTACAATAGCTAAGATCTGGAAACTGCCCAAGTGTCCATCAGTCGACGAATGGATAAAAAAGCAGTGGTACATATACACAATGGAGTACTATGCAGCTGTAAGAAAGAAAGATTTCTTATCCTTTGCAACGACTTGGGAGGACCTGGAAACTATTATCCTAAGCGAAACAAGCCAAGCAGAGACAGACAAATATCATATGATCTCACTTATTTGTGGAATATAATGAACATAAGTCTGAGGAACAGGGTAGTCCCAGAGACGTGGAAGTAGGGTACAGACTGATAATTGCCAGAAGAGGGGTTGGGGGAGGGGAGCGATGAACCACAGAACTTGTACTCATGTACTCATAACCAATGGACATGGACAAGAAAACTGGGGATGGGGTAGGGAGGGAGGGGAAGGAGGGTGTCAATGAGGGAAAAAAGGAGAAACATCTGTAACAAAAGTAAACTAATAAATTAAATAAATAAATAAATATAAATAAAAATAAATAAAATTTTAAAAAAAGAAGAAAACTGTCTAAGGTTACTTAATCCCAATGGACTATTGAGTTTCTAATAAAGTCTGATTAAAAATAGGTAGACATACAAAAATATATCTTGAAGGTAAATTTGTATATCACAATGGAAAATAAAGTACAATTCCCACCCCCCCCAAAAAAAAAAACAAAGAAACAATGGCTGTTTAATTTTTTTGGTCAATCTTTTAAAGCTGTAAATTCAAATACTTGGTAAGATTTATTCTTCCATTTTGTTTATGAATTCTTTATTTTTAAATTAACAATACATATGGTCATTTGAGTAAAACTGTAATCCAAAATACAATTTCCTTTTCATCATTTGTTTTTTCCTGCATAAGTTAATATAAATTCCCACTCTCTGAGTGAAATTTAATGTAGATGGCTTCAGGACTAATGAACTGTAACCAAAATTCTTTAATAAGTATTCACAGTTATAAGACTCAAATCAAATGATTTTTATGTAACTATATTAGACTTAGTTATGAATATTTTCACCTAAATTACTTATAACAACATTGATATTCAGTTCTGAGCTGTGCTTATTGTGGCTAACAACAAATGTGCCACTCACTCATACACTTCACTGGAGATGTGGCACATAACTCTGTTCCATTTATCTTGTGACAACCATGTACAGTCAATTGTGTTCATTTAATCTCCTTTTTATATCTAAAATTAAATAATCAGGTATGAATTTAAAAAATTGTAGAGAGAGAGTTTTTCTCTAAATTAAACAAACAACATGAAATTAAATGATAAAATTACCTTCTCAAAGAAAGGAAAGCTAAAACAGGAAAAGTGTCAGTGAGAAAGTGTTATCTTTGAAAGGCTCTCATGGTTTATATCAGTAATGACAAACATTTATACTACTTAGAAAGATTTTACACTAATACTAATAGATTTTATCTTAAAAATCTTGCTTTGTTTTTTATGTGGTTGCTTTGTTTTTAAATTTCCTTTGAAGCAAAATTTCAGTAAAATATAATTCTAGTTGATGAAAGTAGAATAATCTACCTCCTTCTCCTTTTATAAGTAAGATCCTCCATACATTTATTTAAGTTCATGTTTAAATACATTTGGAATTGTGATCACTATATTTATGTCTTTGTCTCTCCCTGGCTCTCTCTGTATCTCTGTCTCAAACATCTGTCTCTTTCTTTCTCTCTCTCTATCTTTTCTGCTGTGTTCTCTCTCTCTCTCTCTCTCTCTCTCTCTCTCTCTCTCTCTCTCTCTCTCTTTCTCTCCCCCCTTCCTCTCCCTCTCCCTCTCTCTCTCCCTCTTCCTATTCCCTCCCCCCATCATTTCCTTTCTCTTTTCCTATTCTTTTGCAAGGTGGGAAGTTATACCCAGAAGGATCACACTGCAGCTTTCCATTTAGTATGGCCTCTTGCTATGGACAAAATGCAATTACACCTGAACACATTTCATTGAGCACCTGGGAAATACTAATGTGTGGAGTACTAGTAAAAAGGCCAGAAACACAAAGTAATTTAAAACATTTTCTTATTATAATCATACATGAAAAAAGTAAAATAAATCATTAGTTAAGCATATGTGTGAATAAATCTAACCTAGTTATTTTGAAAACCTATATAATTCATACAAGCTTAATGAAACAAAGAAAGTCTATTAACCGAAAATACCACCAAAATTCATTACAGATGATTAAGCCTCTTAGACAATAGATAAATGAATAAGTCTCAGTAAGAAAGTAAAAATTTGTGGGAGAGCATCAGAGTTACTTCTTCCAATACTGTATTCACCATCATTTTATTTTATTCAATTCAGAATGAAGCAGCAGAATGACTGTAAAAGCAATGTTAATTAAAATTTTCTTTTCTTGTTATATATTTTAGGACTTTTGAAAAACAAAAAAATTATCTGAGGCATATAATTGACTTTGAAAAGATTTGATACCTTAGAGTTAAATTCAATTTGTAATGAGGTGGTATTTTTCAACATTCTTTATTAGATACATTTTGTACTAGACATTCAGAACTATATTACTTCTAAATTACATCAATATTGAATCAACATTTGCAATGTATAGTAACTTATAAGAATTAAAATAAAAATGTAATGCAATGATATCTTTGTAAATGTCAAGCTTCAAACAGTGATATGAGTAAAGATTGAGCTATTTTTGTTTAGATTTTTATCACCATTACATATTGAATGCTATCATAATAAAAATGACAGAGATAGATAGATACAGAGATAAAAGGTCTGAGCCAGCTGGAGATCACATCCACAACGCAAGGCCATTGTAGAGCAAAATGGCTTTATTACATGTGCCTGGGTGCAGGTGGGCTGAGCTGAGAAGGGTTCAGCCTCGAATTAGGGTTGGGGTGTTGGTTATTTACCCTACTTTTAGCTTCCAGCAGTTCCTGCTGATGAACTTTATTTGGCCCACTGTTCACCTTGCAGTAGGGCTGGTCTGGTATCTCATCCAGCATCTGCTGGGTTATCCATTGCCTTGCGGACAATCCAGATAAACCTTATCCGTACTCAACAAAAGGCTGAGCAAAGGTCATGCAAGCAACACAATTTCCAGTTTCTACCTTTTGCAAACTTTTACCTTTACCCTTTAAAACATTGCTAAATCCTTTCAAGAGAGAAAGAGAGAGATTGAAATAGAAATATTCATGGAATGTTAAAAAAACAAGACACGCCAAAATGGAATAGTTTATACTAAAGACCCATATCACCAAACCAAGACTTAAGTTAAACACAGTTTGGACTGTCCCAGAAAAGGAATTTTAAACCAGCCAATCAGGAAACACCTGACCAGTATCAGTAACATAATCTATCTGCCTGAGAGACCCCCTCCCAGCCCGTAAAGAAAAGTAAATTTGCAATAACTAACCTGGTTTTTGCATAACTTAATTTTTGTTCCTGCATCGTTCTGCCTATAAAACTTTTTTCATTTATATAGCTCCTTGGGACTCCTTTCTGTCTGCTAGATTGGATGCTGGTGATTTGAATTGATTTTTGCTCAAATAAACTCTTAATTTTTTTTAGTATGTCAAGTTTGTTTTAACTGAAGTCATTTCAATTAGTTTAACTTTCTTTAAATATTATTTTTAACAAATTGTATTGGGGTTATTAGTTATAAGTGTTGGCTGTATTCTTGTAAGTATATTGGTATATTTAATATAAAAATTATGTTTGAATAACACTATTATAATTTTATATAATTTTTAACACCTCTATCTTGAAATTCACATACCATAAAATTCAAGCATTTAAAGTGCATAATTCAATGATTTTGGTGTATTCCAAGACTGCTGTATAATTATCACCACAATGTAAGTTTAGAACATTTGTATTACTCCCCACAAAGTACATCTATCCATTTAGTAATCACTCCTTCCTCTCTTCCCCATATACACAAATGCTATTCTTCTTTCTATGCATACATATTTCCCATTCTTGACTTTTTATATAAATGAACTGATATAATATGTAATCTTTGTAACTGGTTTCTTTTAGCTTAATGATTTCAAGTTTCACACACATTGTAATATGTACCTGTACTGTATTATTTTTTAATGTGGAATAATATTCCAGTGTAAGGATTTGGCATAGTATATTTATCGATTTCTTAGCTGATGGACATTTGGGTTACTTTCAGTTTGGGGCTATTAAAGAGAAGGCTGCTGTGAATATTTATGAACAAGTTTTTGTGTGAACGTATGTTTTGCCTCTCTTTGGTATATATACCTAAGAGTGAAATTGGCCCCGTCTGGGTGGCTTGGTTGGTTAGGGAGTCCTCCCATACACCAAAAAGTTGCAGGTTGGATTCCTGGTCAGGGCACATACCTTGCAGGTTCCATTTCCATCAATGTCTCTCTCTCTCTCTCTCTCTCTCTCTCTCTCTCTCTCTCTCTCTCTCTCTCTCTCTTCCTATCTCTAAAGTCAATAAACATATCCTCAGGTGAAGATTAAAACAAACAAAAAAGAGTGGCATTGCTGGGTCATAGGATAACTCTATGTTTAACTTTTTGAGGAAGAACCAAATAATTTTTCCCAAAGTCCAGAATTATTTTACATTCCCACCCATGATATATAAGGGGTAGAATAGCTCTACATCATTGCTGATACATGTTATTTGTCTTTCTATTATAGTCATCTTAGTAAGTGTGAAGTGGTATCTTGTGGTGTTAATTTGTATTTCCCTAATGGCTAATAATATTGTCAATTATTAAATATACATATGTGTATATCATCTTTGAGTAAAAGTCTATACAAATCTGTTATTTATTAACTAGGTTACTTGTCTTTTATATTACTGATATTTTAGTGTTCTTAAATATTTTGAATAACAGTCTGTCATTAGATATATGATTTGCAAATATGCCTTTGAATTTTTTTTCTTTCCTAATGGTATTAATTGCAGCACAACATTTTAAATTTTGATGTAGTCCAATGTAAATATTTTTCTTTTGTCATATGTGCTTTTGGTGTAATATCTAAGAAACTATTACCTAACCAAGAACAAAACAATCACTCTTATGTATCCTTCTGAGAGTTTTATATTTTTTAGCTCTTACATTTATGTCTATGATGTATTATTTAGATTTAATTCTGTATATAGTGGAAGAAATCTAACTGTTTTATGAGTATCCAGTTACCCCAGCATTATTTGTTGAATATTCTATCTCCATTGAATATTTTGACAATTATGTCCAAAATCAATTGATCATGAATGTTAGGATCTTTTTTTTTCCTTCTGAACTCTTCATTCTATTCGGGTTTTTTTTTTTTTTTTTTTTTTTTTTTTTTTTTTACATGTCTCTTCTTGTGCTAGTACAGCATTGTCAATTTATTATACTTTTATAGAAAGTTTTGAAATCAGAAAGTGTGAGTCCTCTATCATTGTTCTCTTTCAATATTATTTTGGCTATTTTAGATCTCTTCCATTTTCATTTGAATCTTAGAATCAGTGTGTAATTTCTGCAAAAAGCAGCAACTGTATTGTCAGTGATTGTACTAAATATGTAAATAATTTGAGGAGTATATCTATTTTAATAACACTGTCTTCTGATCTATTAACATGGGATGTTTTTCCAATTATTTAGATCTTCTTTAATTTTTTTTCATTAATGTCTTATTTTGAGTCTTGTTCTTTATTTATTTTTGGCTTGTCTAGTTAAAGGTTTGCCATTTAAAAAAATCTTTTCAAAGAGTCAACTTATGATTTTATCCATTTTATCTATTATAAATAATAAATATAATAATACATATTTTACTCAAATTCATTTATTTCTGCTCTAATCATTTTTTTCCCTTATCAATGTGTTGGAATTACTTGGCTTTACTTTTTTTTTTCTAATATTTAAGGTGGATGATGAGATCTTGTTGTTTTTTTTTAGCCTCACCCGAGGACATTTTTGCCTTTATCTTCAGATAGAGCAGGAGGAAGAGAGAGAGAGAAACATCGATGTGAGAGAGAAACATCGATGTGAGAGAGACACATCGACTGGTCGCCACAAACACAACCCCAGCCGGGGCCGGGGACAAACTGCAACCGAGGTACGTGCCCCTAGAGGGAACCGAACCCGGGACTCTCTGGTCTGCGGGCCGACGCTCTAACCGCTGAGCCAAACCAGCCAGGGCAACAGATCTTGTTTTTATAATATAGGAATCAAAGCTATACATTTACTCAGAGCACTATTTAGCTACATCCCACAAGTTAGATATATTGTGCTTCTTTTCCATTCTAATTCTCTTTGTGATTTCTTTATTCACTGATCAGTAAATTAGAAATGTGTTATTTATTTTCTACATATTTGTGAAATCCCTAAATTTCCTTCTAATTTCTCATTTTAATCCATTAAAACAAATTAAATTGATTTCTAATTTAATTCTATTGTCAGCAGAGAGTATACTTTGTATGATTTTAATCCCTTCAAATTTATTAAGGCTTGTTTTATTGCCTTATGATCTATTTGAAGAATGTTTTATGTGAATTTGAAAATAATTTGCATTCTACTGTTGTTGGGTGCAGTGTTCTATGCAGATCTGTTAGGTCTAGTTAGAATATAGCATTATTCAAGCATTATATTTTCCTTTGATCTTCTGCCTGAGTGTTCTATTTATTATTGAAAGTGGAGTATTGAATTCTCCAACTAATACCTTTGTATTTTCTATTTCTCTTAAATTCTGCCAGGCTTTGCTTCATATATTTTGGGTTTCTGCTATTAGCTGCATATGTGTGTATAATTATTTTTTCTACCTGATGTAGTAACAAATTTATCTTAAAATGACCTTCTTTATTATCTATAATAACATAATTTTTTTGTTTTAAAGACTATTCTGAGTTATTTTAGTATTGCCACCCCAACTCTCTAATGTTGGCTTCTTGATGGTAACTTTTCCCCCATTATTTCACTTTCAACCTATTTGTTTTTTTAAATCTAAAGTATGTCCCATGCAGACAACATATAGTTTTGTTGTTTAAGTCTAATCTGATAATCTCTGTTTTGTGTTTGGATTGTTTAATACACTCACATTTGCTGTTATTATTTATATGGTAGAATCGACTTTGACCATTTTGACTATAGTTTTCTGTATGCCTCATGTCTGTTTTAGTCTCTTGTTTTCCCTATTCCATTTGAAAACCTTTTTTATTAAGTGAATATTTGCTAGTATAACATATTAGTTCTTTAATAGTTTTATTTATATATTTTTAATTATTTTATTGCTGGTTGCTTTGGGGCTTATATTAAACATCCTAACTTATCAAATATATTTTAGATATGTAAAAACTCAGTTCTATAAATAAATAAACCTTAGTCTTTTATAGTATTTTTCATCCCTCATTGTTGTGCTATTATTTTATTACATATTCCCTTTATATGTTACAAACCCAACAAAAGATTGTCATAATTATTACTTTATATTATCCTGTGTATTTCAAAGAAGCTGAGAGTAGAAAGGAGAGCAAATACATATTTATAGAATTTGTTATATTATGTTTATTTACTATTTTGATTTCTATAAATTTCTTCTTGTAGATTTATTTTTGTATGTGTCAATTTATAACTGTAATACAGATTTGCCCCTGCTCATGCCCTCTGTTGTCATTGTGTGATATATTTCTATAGTTATAAACAAGTTCATAAATACAATTATGTAAGTATTGTTTTATATATTTATATATTTAAGTCAATTAAGAAAAGAAAAATAAATAAATATGCAATTGTGGTATATTTAATAATTACCTATATAATTACCTTAACCAGCATTTTTTTGGTATATATTTTAATTATGGTATAGAGTCACTTGATTTTAACATGAAGAACTCTATAGTATTTCTTGAATGGTAGTATATTAGCAATAAATTTTCTCAGCTTTTGCCAGTCTTGGAATGTTTTTATTTTGTCTATATTTTTTAAATGTGATTTTGCTGGATCTAAGATTGTTGTTTGAGATATTTTTAATTTCTCTACTTTTAATATGTATTTCAGGTACCTTATCTTCTTCATTGTCTCTGATGAAAAGTTAACTTCATTGTCTCTGTTACTTTTATTGGGGTTCCCTTTCTATGGTTGTTTTTTTGGTCAGTATTTTTACTGTAATGAATCTGGGAGAAGATGATTTATGTTTATTCTACTTGGAATTCATAGAGCATTTATGTGTACATTAATGTTTTTCATCAAATTTAGAATGTTTTCAGCTGTTATTTTTTAAATATTTTATGCCTTTTTCTCTCTTTTCTATCTTCCATTGTACATATGTTAATATGTGGAATTATCCCACATTTTTCTAAGACTCTTGTTTATTTTTCTTTATTCTTTTTTCCCCTCTGTTCTTCAAACTGCATCAGCTCTCTATATCTATTCACTCATTTGTTATATTTCTGCCAGCTCAAATCTACTCTGAAGCTCTCTAGTGAATTTTTTTTATTTTGTTATTGTGGTTTTCAACTTCATAATTTTTATTTATTTTTTAAAATATATATATATATATATTTTTTTTTTTCACCCAAGGACATTTTTTCATTTTTTATTCAGATAGAGTGGGAGGGAGAGAGAGGAAGAGAGAGAGAGAGAAACATCGATGTGAAAGTGACACATCGAGTGGCGGCCACCCGCACAACCAACCAGGGCCGGGGACAAACCGCAACTGAAGTACATGCCCTTAGAGGGAACCGAACCCGGGTCTCTCTGGACCGCAGGCCGACGCTCTAACCGCTGAGCCAAACCGGCCAGGGCTAAAATATTTTTTATTTCTTTTTTGCCATGTCTCATTTTATGATGACTATTTTCTTTATATTAGTTAGACATCAACTCTGTTAGTTTTTTTTTAACATATTCATAAAAACTGGTTTAAAGTCTTTGTTAGTAAAGTCTAATATCAGGGCTTCTTGGAAAACACATTTTATTAACTTACTTTTTTCCCTGTATAACAGCCACACCTTCCTATTACTTTGTGTGTCTTTTGTATTTTGTTAAAAAGTAGGCATTTTTGATAATATAGCTACAATAAACACCCAACCCCTCGACTTTTGGAGGTGATGTTGTTTCATTCATTTACTTTTTAATGGCTGATTACATGAAATCTGTTTTCCTGCAATATGTAGCTTTAATTGTCTTTCTTGGATTTTTTTTGCCTTGTTTTTTATCTTTTAGCCCAGAAATTTAAGGGCTTCTCCAGGTCGGGATAAGCCACTTACTGGTCTAAAGTTATGCTTAAGGCTCCTTAGCAACTTGGCACCTACCCTTAACCCTTGGCTGTCTGTGTGTGTTCGAGGCTATTATCACAGTCAGGAGTTATTTTGCCCCTCTTTCATCCATGGCTAGTAGTTTAGATTTTCCCCCTTAAATCACTCTGATTACTCCTGAGAGTGTAGAGACTTTGATGCAAACATGGTCTTTTGGATATTTTTTATGTTTGGTTTTCTAATGAGTTGCCGTGGGCCACAGAAACTTATTGTTCAGCTTAGGGTTTGCAGAGGTTTTGATTAAGCTCCTACTGCCATTGAGACTGCCACTCTTCGTTTAGAATGTTTTTAACTTGGCCCCATTTTCTGCTCTGGTTACTCTTGAGTGCAGGAAGCCTAGACTGACTTCCAGCCTTGCTAACCTCTAGGTTTATGGTGAATAGTTTTAAATATTTCCCAAAAAAGTCAACAAACAAGATATCGTTGAAATAGCAATTCTATGGAATGCTATTTAATATAATATTATCTACCCCTTTAAAAATGTACATTATTTTAATGTATAATAGATTTGAGTTTTAATGTCATATGTATTTCTTACAAAAAATTTAAGTATTTATTGAAAGTATTAAATGTTAATGTTCAATAGTACCGCATTTACAGAATATACTGTCAACAGTGTGATTACTTTTGCTTGCTAATATTTTAGTACAATCTCAGGTTCTGCAGACAGTCGTAATTTAGAATTGTGCCCTAAGACTTTCAAGGTGTGTGAAAATTTCTAAATTTTAGAACCTCTTTTGTGTTGATTTTTCAAATCTGCATCATAGATATAATTGTACCTATCTCATAGTAATGTTATGAAGATGATCAATTCCATAAATAAAGATTACTATTATCCTTGTCATCATTATCAACTATGATTCACTTTTAAATAAAATTGTAATTATTGCATATAAGCAATTATTTTTGTATTAATTATCTACAAACATAAATGACTATTTTTATATTGTATGAATACATTCATAAATACTTTAATAATTATAAGATATTTTATCATATGAGTGTGCTGTGAATTCATTGGTGTTACAGTATTTTTCTTAGGTTTTAGTTGTCACCCAACTCTTTACATTTTTTTCTTTTTCTGTATGATCTAGAATTTTATTTTTATTTATTATTTTTTTGAAATATGTTTTTATTGATTTTCTAGAGAAAGAGGAAGGGAGGGAGAGCTAGAAACATCGATGTGAGAGAGAAACATCAATCTGCTGCCTCCTGCATGCCCCCCACTGGGGATCGAGCCAGCAACCCAGGCAGGTGCCCTAACTGGGAATCGAACAGGGTCCTCTCAGTACATGGGACTATGCTCAATCCACAGAGCCACACTGGCCAGGCTAGAATTTTATTTTTAATTGAAGGCATACATTATATTCTTCTTGTAGTGGTTATCTTTAATCTAAAACTTTTTAAATCCTCATCCAAGGATATTTTTCCATTGATTTTCAGATAGAGTGAGAGGGAGAGGGGGAGGGGAAGAGAGAGAGAGAGAGAAAGAGAGAGAGAGAGAGAAACATTAATGTGAGAGAGACACATGGATTGGCTGCCTCCTGCACGAACGCGACCAGGGACAGGGATCAAACCACAACCAAAGTATGTGCCCTTGACCGGAATCGAACCTGTGACACTTTGGTCTGCAGGCTGCCGCTCTAACTGCTGAGCCAAACCGACCAGCGCTAATTTAATAAACTTTTTACTTTCATCTTGACAATAAAATAGCAAATAATATTTTAAATAAAATGGAATATCTTCAGACTAACTTTGTGATGTAATGTTTGGCATATTTTTCTTCCTTGTCTCACTTGGCATTGTATTGGTATAATCTAGCTGACAATGGTGATGGTAGCTAATCATGCACCAACTGGCTATTTTAGATACCAACTTTCTTTTATTCGATGACATAAATTTTCTAGAATTTTTTTGGTGATATTTTTGTTTTGTTTTACATCTAGACCAAACAGGAATAAGGTATTTTTAAACTTTAATTCAGAAAGTATTTTTTCCAGTTTCAATATTGTAAAAGTGATTTTCTGCGGATCTCATATTTTTATGGCTACTTGAATAGTTATGTTATTATTAGATCTTTTTCTTTTTATAAAATGTGGTATTATATATTATAAAGAATTGTACTCCCAGGGCAGTTTTTACTTCATTATAAGTTTATAAATTGTATATTTTTTCCTGCCTAGAAACTTTTGGAAATATGAATTGTTTATTTAATTGAATAAAGTGGTAGATATTTACATATAAAAAACTTAAAAAATATCTATCTTGAAAAGTTGATATTTCTTAGAATATAAATTCTCATCATTATTTTCGTTTCATTAATTCTAGCATTTCTTTCTTGAAACTAATTATATAGTAAACACATGGGTTCATTTGGATCTGTTCTCATGAAACTCAGATTTTTTTCCCTTTTAGGTTTTATTATTCTAGTTTTGTAACTTAGTATCCCCTTCCTATTGTTATAAACCTGTTTTAAATATTACTTTAAATTATCTGGATTATTGGAAAATTTCTTACTAAGAGAGACTATTTTCTCTCATTCAAGATATTTTCATGGGTTAGATGAGCTTTTTTTTTTCTAATTTGATTTTGAAATACTCTCACAATACCCTTTCCTCGATGAAGCCACCATCAGAAAAGAAGGCCTGCCATACTGACATTTTCCTTGAAATGGTTGCTTATTTCAGAAAGACCTCCTCTCACCTCTCTGATGTAGAGATAGGTGATGAGGATCATGTCTTTTTTTCTCCATCTACTTCATGACACTCTCTAACGAGATACTTTCATTATTATATGATGATACTCTCTGAGGAGAAGAGAAATCACTATTAGCATTCATTGACTTCATCACTGTTATTGCATAGTATTAGCCAGCTCAAATACCACAGGCTGGGTGGCTTGAACAATAGAAAAGATTTTACCACATAGTTCTGAAGGCTAGATGTATCAGATCAAGTTGCCAGCAGACATATCTCTCTCTTTTTTTTTTTATTTTTTTTCTACCAATATTTTCTGTTATTTTTATCAATACCCGCCTTCTCCCACCCTCCACCCCCCCCCACCCTCCCCTACCCCCACCCTCCCCACCCACCCCCCCAACCCCACCCCACCCCCCCCCCCCCAATCCATCACCTCCCCAACCATCTCCCCCCCCCCCCCACCTCCCCCCCACAACCCAAAAGCCAACCACCCTCGACTAGTCCCTGCTCTCTCCCCCCCAACGTTCCCCCCCCTCTCACCTTTGCCCCCCCCCCCCCAGCACACATATTTCACCTTCCAAATTATTTGTAATGGAAGATAAATTTACCTTTCTTCTTACAATATGATATTTTCTGTAAACTTATATTTTCTCCAATACAGAAAATTAAATTTTATTGAAACTTATTAATATGCCTTCTAGTGATATCATAACAACTTGTACTTTCAAATATATGGAGCTATAAAAATAGGTGATACTAAATAAATGTTATTTAACTACTAGAATGATGATAAAAGATATTACTATATTTCTGAATAATTTTATGATGCTATGTTCATATTTGCATATTCTATTTGAGTATAATCATTTTTCACTTAAGAGGAAAAATTTTCTTTTCACTCAGTCATTTTAAACTCAAACCATACCATCCAAATTAGCTGTTACAAGGTTGCCATGGATAAAATAATGTACTAATATTTAATTCAAATGCATAACTGATACTGTGAGTAAAAATGCTCATCTCTCACATTTTTTCTTGTTAATATTTGTACAGTCATGGTGAACAACTTGGATATACAAGTTATGGATCCAAATGTCATCTCTTTTCCCCCACTATGTACAAACAAACCATTATGTGAAATCAGAAAACCTAGTCATGAGTTTCTAAATGTTCAAAATTGACTGGAACAGTTTTGAACCAGAGTTTTACCATTTTTTTTTTATAAAGTAGTCCTTTTTTATTAAGTCAAAATAATCTAACATACTATATATCCATGTACTTAGTGAAAAATTACATAATAAGTTTCTTCTATATGCCAAGCAGTGAGCTTAACACTCAGAATTCAAAGGTAAAAGGCAAAGAAATTATATTCAAGCATTTCAGTGGAGTATAGAAGACAAACACATAAATAAGAAAGGGAGATAATATTTTGTGAATTTTAAATGATATTTATTATTTTCTGCAATGAAATTGTGTTCTTATTTAGACTTCAACCCTCAAGGTCAATCATTAAGGCACACTGACTCAATGGATAAGTTGGTATGCCTAGAACCAAGAGTTTATTAATCAGCTTTGAATAACTGTAGATAATGTCCTTGTCATTTTTTAATATCAATCATGATTATTAATTTCTTACATACGTTTTCCAAATGTGAGAAATGACTTTCTTGGACAGGGGGATACACACACTACCAAGGTCTCTTTTTTGACATTGACTAAAGCAGTGTCAACTGCTTATACTTTCTTCACTTCTGAAAGAGTAAGATCAGATCTCTCTTCCACATAGGATTAGATAAACCAAATAGAATGGTGGATTGAAACTTGAAGGCAACTCTGAGTTTTCTCATTTGGTTAACTAGTAAATGGTGGTGTCATTCATCAAGCTAGAAAACACAGAAAGAGCCCTGGCCAGGTGGCTCAGTTGGTTGGTGTGTCCTCCTATATAACAAAAGGTTGCCAGTTCGATCCCCAGTCAGGGCGCATACAAGAGGCAACCAATCGATGTTCCCTCTCATATCAATGTCCTCTCTCTCTCCCTCCCTCCCTTCCTCTCTTCCACTTTCTTAAAAATCAATAAACATTAACTTTGGGTGAGGGTTTAAATAATAATAATAATAACTTAATTAGTAGGATTATGTGAGTATTGAAAGATAATTTATCATTCAACTTTAGATTTGGTAAATGAAATATTAAGAATATAGACAAAGGTGTCCATGAGGTAGTTGATCACTCTGTTTTTTTTTAACAAGGAAGAACTATGCTTTAAGACACCTCCTATTTTTTTATATGTATTTCTTCATTTGTATGCATTCTTATAAACTATAGATTTTGAACTATATATTTTTAAATTATATAAACAGTATTGTGCAATAAATCAATGTTACTCAGAATGCTGGTCCTCAAATTCTTTGTTACTGGTCTATGTTACAATAAATGAAATAATGGAAAATAATCATGTAGAAACATTTTTCCTAAATGGTGTTTGCTCTGATTATATCTAAATTACATAAAATGTAATTTTATGTCTTTAGAATCTAACAATAAAAATTTGGGCTTATATTTGTATATCCTTTGTTTTAAAATTTTTCTTGTAATTTAATTTTATAATCTAATAGGTCTGTGCTTGGTTAGAAAGTTAATAAAACTAGTCCTTTACCACAAATACTTTGAGAAACACTGCTAAGGTCTTCATTGTACTTACCTTTGCACCCAGCACTATCCACATTCTAAGTATTTTATAATTTTTCTTGATTTCCTTTGGAAACCAAGGTGGTGTTTTTTTTTTCTTTTAATTTATCTTTATTGTCAAAAGTAGATGTTCCCCTCTTTTTTCCCCCTTGACCCCCTCCAGCCTGCTCCTGCCCCACTCCCAGGCCTTCACTGCATTATTGTTAAGACCTCTACTTTATACTCAGGTTTATCTTCCTCTCCATGGTTCCCAACAAAACTATCTCATCAGTTATCAAATGCTACCTGTTGCCCCATAGCTTTAACGACCCTTCACTTTCATGAATCTTTCCTCACTCCATTCATATGGCAGTGATCTCCATCTCTCTTTCAGCTCTTAAAACTCGGTTCCTTCATATTGATACTTCACACCACAGTAGATTAAGATTTCTCAAATTCAAGTCAATGCATGTCACTTCTCTAACCATAACCCTTCAGTGATGTCCATATAATTCTCAGAAAATAAATATACCAGTCTCCTTAGCCCAGGGTTTATTAAATAATATGTGTTTTTAACAACATGTATTTCCAATCTTATATTTTATAGGAACTTAATATTACAGACAATTTGAACCATAAATTCTACAATGTCTCCTCATTCTGTTGAGATACCTTCTGTGTGTGTGTCTGTGTCTTTCCAAAAAAGAGATAAAATTTTAACAAGAAATGTTTACATTGAATATAAATTTGAGAAGTATGGCCATCTTAACAATAATAAGCAGTCCAATAAATAAACACTGAGTATCTTTACATTTGTTAATCATTTAACATCTTTCAAAAATTTTTCATAGTTTACAGTATAAAATATCTTTCACTTTTTTTGTTTAATTGATCCCTAAGTAATTTATTATTTGATGACATTTTAAATAGAATACATAATTTTATTTTTAGATTATTCATCATAAATGTATAAAAATGCAGTTAATTTTTGCATAGTGATCTTTTATTTTGAAACTTTTGTGAACTTATTTATTAGCTCTAATTATGTGTGTGTGTGTGTGTGTGTGTGTGTGTGTGTGTGTGTCTCTTTTTGTGCCATGTAACCCCTTAGATTTGTTCACTTTTTAAAAAAATTGTCTTAATTTCTGCTTCAGTTTTGAAGCATAATCTTGCTGAATATAGGTCTTGGCTGATCTTTTTAATTATTATTGTTATTATTATTATTATTATTTAGCCCTTTGAATATGTCTTTCCACTGCCCTCCGGACTCCATGGTTTCTAGTTTGAAATCAGCTGATTCTTATTAAGGGTCACTTGTATGTGATGAGTGTATTTGGCTACATTCCAGATTTTCCTTATGTCTTTGGCTTTTGGCATTTAACTATGATGTATCAAGGTATGAATCTCTTTGAGTTTATATTACTTTATGGTTGTTTATTTTCTTGTATTTGTACATTAGAAGATTTCTGAGTTTGTGGGGTTTTTTTTTCATTCTTTTTTCTTTCTGTTACTCAGACCAGATAATCTCAATTAACTATAATTTTATTGATTGCTTAGTCTATCAATTCAAAAGTGAATTTGTTTTAGTTGTGATTTCAACTATGCAAGATCTATTTGGATTAAAAAATAATTTCTATTCATTTATTGATATTTTTAATTTGTGAGGCAGTATTCTCACACATTTTTTAAATTTTTTAGACACGACACTTTTTTTTAGATTTTTAAAATATGTTTATATAACTGGTTTAAAATCTCTTTCTAGTAAGTCAAACACCTGACTACCACAGGGACAATTTCTATTTATTGTTATTTTTTCTGTGTATGGGTTGTATTTTCCTGTTTATTTATATGTTTTATATGTTTTGTTAAAAACTGAATGTGATAATATAATGTAGACATTGGAAATCAGAATATTCTTATTTTTGTTTGTATGTTTTTGGTGTTATTTGCTATTGTCTTTGGTGTGGTGATACTAATTATTTTATGACTTTGCGGTTTACATTAATTCAACTCTGTATTCTGCATTTTTCTGTATTTTTTGTTTTGTTGGACCATTCGAGTATCATCTTAATTTATTTGTGAACTCCTGATTATATAGAGAACTTCTGTAATAACATGTATTAATAAGACTTCCAGCCTCAAAAGTTCTACAGTTTTCATTCTGCTTTAGACTTTATTTCTGTGTACAGTACAGCAATGTCAGACAGAGGGTAGGTATTAAGGGCTATTCAGGACTTACTTTCAATTAAATGTGGCCATCTAGATATGCACAATTGTGTCTCCGGTCATTTAATTTTTTAGATTTTCCTTTTACATTTTTTGGCTAGTTTTTATTTGCCTCAACTGTTAGTAGCTCAGGAATTTGTGATGTTAAAAAGCTGTTGTTGATTATTTTCAGCAAATGCTCTGGGGATATGTTTTTTTTTCTTACTGAGTGAACTCTGAATAAGATCAAATAAAGACAAACCCTGTGAATGGGACTTTTCCAGGGAGTGTCTAATTATGTAAAATTGTTACAAATATCTGGAGACTAGGGTTTTTGGAGAGTTCCAAGTCTCTTCTGTCTCCTCCAGTAGCTGCTGCAATGCTTACTTTCATTGCTATTGTGGTTTCAAAACTGCTGAATTTCAAGTTTATTGAATAGCTCAGAAGAGGAAATGGAAATAAGGCAAATCAAAATACCACAATATTTACAGATTTTTTAAATACTCAGTTAATTTCTGGATATTGGAAAGGTAAATTTGATATTTTCCCAATGTCCTGATTGATTTTAATTTGCTCCTTATTACCACAACTGAAGACAAAGGGACACATGAAAATAAATTAAATATTAAAGATCATAATAAAAAAGTTAATTCACCTGGCATAGTAAATAATTACATATTTTAATATAAGTAAATAGTATTATAAAGCAAATTTATTAGCAATACATTAGTAAATAATTATATTGTAGTCCTGGCCCACGTGGCTCAGTTGGTGGGACGGCATCCCATGCACTGAAAAGTTGATTGTTCCATTCCTGGTCAGGGTACATGCCTGGTGTGCAGTAGGCAGCCAATTGATGTTTCTCTCTCACATCTGTGTTTCTCTCTCTCTCTCTCTCTCTCTCTCTCCCTCCCTTCCTCTCTAAAAATCAATAAAATTTCTTTAAAAAATTATATTTTGCTATAACTATTTATAGTAAATGCCTCAGTTATATGAGATAAAGCTTTGAAATCTCCCATGCCAATTAGACACTATGTGGAACAGAGGTATTTCATCTGCCTCTCCTTAATACTACACAAATTCCTGAGAAATAAAATTATTGTTTGTATAAACCAACAAGTTTTTAGTGTTTTATTATATAACTTTGAATAACTGATGTAATTATCAAACAGAGAAATACTAAATTTATCTCCACTATATTTATTAATTAGTTTAATTGAAGTATATGTATCAAGATAGAAGGATAAACCAAGAATGAGGAGGACTTCAAGTATAGGAAAGAGTGAAACTGTTCCTCCAGAAGAGCAGTGGATGAACTACATAGTCAATATCCCTTTCTTAAGAAGTTATTTGAGGATATAATATAGGGAGAATGATGGTGACAGAGAAGTAAACAGAGAAAAATAAATGCACGGGCTTCAGTGCACACACTCTATGAAAGACTATTCCTTGGATAATGAACACCAAACGGCATTAGTCCTAGACAGCAACCACCTCAATTTGAAACAGAATGATAATGGACTATGGTGAGGAGTTCTTTATTATTAAAGTTAATTGGATTTAAGGAATAGTATGATTAAAAGAATAGGAAACAAAAATCAAGGATATAATTACAGTAATTCAAATAGAATAAAAATTAATGTAAAAATCTAGGAAGAACAAAAATATATGTATCATGATCCCATTACAATGGAAATTAAAATATCTTGTGATTTTGAACAACTGATGGATGGCAAGTCAAGCAAAGCCTTTACCTATTGATATTAAGAACAATATTAACACTGGGATATGACACAGATTCAAAAATGTTTGAAAATTCCACATAGGCTTAAAACGTTTATTTTTTATTAGTGAATGACATATGAAAAATTCACAGAATGTTTTCTGAAAAAGAATGTTTTGAAAAATAAAATATTAAAATTAAGGCAAGATATTTGACAAAGCAAACTTTATATAATCTACATATTTGTATAAATTTAACATAGTTGAAATTATCCTACTTCTTAAATTTAGCTTGTGGTTGTTCTGTGCCTATGCCTTTATTTTACACACAAAGAACCTGAGATCCAAATAATTTAAATTATCTTTCTATGATCATGAAACTGATCAACAGTGGATCTAGAATTGGAACTCTGACATACTATACCTGGTAGCTGTCTTCTTCTTCCTGCTGTTTTTTAAAATATTTTTATTTTTATTTTTACGTTTTTAGGGAGAGAGGAAGAGACAGAAACATTGATGTGAGAGGGAAAAATCAATCGGCTGCCTCCTGCATGCACCTTATTAGGGATCAACCCGGGGATGTGCCCTGACCAGGAACTGAACCAGCAATCTTTTGGTGCCTGCACTGGAAGATACCCAACCAAGTGAGCCACACTGGCCAGAGCTCTTCCTTCTGCTTTCTTTTTCTTCTCTCTCAGCTCTTCCTCCTTCCTCTCTTCCTCCACCTCATTTTATTTTCTTCTTTTTCTTTAAATTACCTCACTGCTATCATAAAATAAAATTTGTGTTATTATTATAGCCCCTAAAAATATGTTTTAGCTCAAATCACATTGAAAGACCAAATTGTCCTATCTAGCTAGCTTCTATAAATTCTTATGTTGGTAATAATTGCAAAATATCGTATTTTGATAGCTATGCAGAACTTTTTGTGGAATAAAACTGCATTTATTTCTGAGTTGTGTGCTTGACACTCATATGTTTATTCTCATACATACTCTGAAATAAATATGTTCTTTGCCAAATCTTCTATGTTACATATTTTATCCCACCACTTATACTTATGCTAGTTATTTATCATTTTAACAGCTATGACCATTCAATAAGTTCATTGTAAAAGAAGGTTGATTTTCCCCTTTACCTCATCTAATGTGGACTTATACATTTTTTGCTACCTGGTTGCTTTAGGTTCATTAATTTTATTTTCTTTACTATCTACCTTGCAAACAGATAATATAAACTATGCTTTCATAAGTACTATGCAAATATAAGTGATAGCATGCTTTCTGTGATGATTCCTATGATGAAGAATCTTTCCTTGATGATTTGTAGTTGACCAATTTTAGTTCACTTTCCTCCATAATATCTGACACATACTAATTGCTCAGTGTGCACGTATTGATCAATTTATAGATTAAGAACACATGAAAATATTTCTGAACTTCTTCATTACCTGTTCCATAGGTTGAAAGGTCGAATAAGGTTTAGACAGAGAGTCTACAACTGCATTACGTTCCTTCTAAATATGAATACACATATAAATTATATAAACATTTATGTACATTGTCTGTGGTGTCTATAAATATAAGTTTTGAAGCAAGATCCTTTTATTAAAATTGAAACCTTTTTAAAAATGTATTGCTAAGTATAGAAAATATAGATAAGTTTTATTTGGGATTTGATTTTTAGTCAGAAAAGAATGAACATGGATTTAAGTGCTACATGGCACATGGTATTGAGAACCCTCAATAGAAAACTGAAAACACCCAACCCTGTGGTTAGTGAAAAGAAATGGGAGTTCCTCTTCCCAGTCTTTCTCAACTTTTGTCAAAATTGGGCTTATTGTTTAAGATCAGCACTATTGAGCAAAAGTCACACTTTGCTTTATAAATTTACTCCAATAAATATTTACTTTTTATAGTACTAATCTCAGCATATTTGAAAATATTTTATCTTTATTTTTAGACTATATATTTAGCATTAAACATTTATTATATAGGCCAAGATAACAGTACTCAAGTTTTAGCAAACTTAGAAATCCTCTGAAGATGGCAGTAAAATGCAGATTCTCAATCTGTGCCCCAGATAGTCTAAGTCAATAGGCCTGTATGAGCCCATAATTCTTCCCATTTGAAAAACAAACCTTCTAAACATGAATCAAGTAATCAGCAGGCATGCTTTGAAAGGCAATACACCAAGCTAATATTCTGCCTTATTAAAAACATTTTTCTGAAATTTAAATTAAATATTATAATGAAATGATGACTTATATGACATTGCAGCATATAGCTTTAAATGTAGTAAGATAACATATAATATTCAAAGATCTCCAAAAATAAAGCTTAATTGGTGTATTATATGATCATACCAAAGTTTAGTCCCCAAAATCCCCCTTTGAAACAAATAGATATTAAGTCTGAGCCGCTCACATAAATAATTTCAACCAAGTATTGTTGTATTTTTAGTAAGATGATACCAAAATATGCAACAAATTTTGAAATATTAATTTTTATGGAAGATTTAAACTATTAAAATATTTTACGACAATATAAAATGGGTATATAAAAAAAGGTGGTAATAATATACTGAACAGATTATAGTAAGATCCTGAGTTCAGCAAAGTTCTCACTTATTTACTTGAAAAAATCTTCTTGGATAATAAATGAGTATGTAGCTACTAAAAGGTCAACTGAAAATATGTTTGTGGCCTATGAGAATAACATGTGTTTCTTATAGTTTTTGAAGGTCAGAGATGAGAACAGCAATGGCCTTTCATTCAGGGAAAAGTTTTTCTAAAATTGAATGTTAAGAAATAAGTACATTTTGTTATGAAAATAGCCCAATTCTAACAGCAGAAATGATCATCAACTGACATGATAATTCAAGGACAATCCAATAAATGTTGGATACTTTGGAATCATTTTAGTTCCTCTTTGGTGACATGGGATCTGATTACCAGACATGCATTCTTACACTCTGAGTCAAGGCAGTGTCTGTTATGGGAGGCATCTCTAAAGTTAAATGAGTCTTACAAGGAAAATTGGCCCAATCCCCCAGAGTAGTTAAAGTCATAGAATAATTATAGTTGTTTTCAAATAATTCATGCATTTAAAACATTTTTTTATAGTACATCGTCTGTATATTGTATGGTGTGTTTACCACTCCTACTCAAGTGTCCTTTTATCACCCCTTTTCCCCATTTACCCTCTTCTACCTCCCTCCACCCCCTTTCTCTCTGGCAATCACCATATTTTTGCCAGTAATCTATTGTAGAATTCTTTACCTGATACCTATATAATTTTATTAACCAATGTCACCCCCAATAAATTCAATACAAATAAATAAATAATAACTGATTTTAAGATTTAAAATTTTTTAAAATATATTTTTAAAAATGTTGTGTTATTATATCGATGAAGCTTCTCTATATAGCAATTTTTCAACACAGGATGGAAATAAGGGAGCAGCTCTCTCTATATTCCAGGGAGATGAGTACTCTAGGGAGACAGCAGAGAAAATATAAGGGCCGGGTTTGGTGTGAACAAGGAAAGCCAGGTGACCAGTGAAGATGGAGCAGAGTGAATGGTAAGGACACAGCAGTAGAGGAGGTGACACAGTGGCCAGAGGAATTCTCTAGTTATTGAAGAGAGGCCTGACTGAAGGTAACACAGCAGAGGGGGAAATCAAGGCTTTTGCAGAGGCTTGGGTAAAGGTAATAGTGGTTGAGTTTAGATCAAGCATAGAGATAGAGAAAAACTGTCAGATTCAAGACATATTTCTACGCAGAATCTGAAAGAATTTGATTTAGAATTGACATAAAGTGAGTAAGAGACAATTTAAGGATTATTTCATAGATTTTGACCTGAGCAACTAGAAAGACTCAGTTCACAACAGGATGGGGAAGAGTGGGGTAACGGTGAATGTGATGGGGGCAGAGACTTAAGTGAAATGGGATTTGGACACATGAAATCTGTGATTCCTATTAGCTAGCCAGGTAGAAATTTTGAGTGTAGAGTACTCAAATACATGAATTTAGAGCCAAAAGAATAGGTCAGGGAGATAAATATAAATTGAAAGACCAAACATAAATTCAAATTATATTGGCTATGGCATAAATTACAATGTTTTAAAAAAAGATCATTGGCATAATGTAATGAAAACAAGTGGATTTTTTTCCCCCTCAAAACTTGTGTTCAAATCCTAGCTCAACAGCTTTAGGGCTACAATATCTTAGGCAGATTACTTAATCTTCCAAACATTAAATATCCTCATGAAATAGGTATAATAATGTTTAACTTCTAATATTGCTGTAATAGGCAGTTTCTCATATGAGTATGTTTATGTGACCCCATATATTTGTTTGTATGTGTGTGTGTGCAGTAAGAATCCTAGCAGAGTGACACACAGATCCATGTCACGTATTTAATAAATGGCAACTATTATTGTTGCTCTAAATGTTAAATGACTTGTTACATCTTAAAATGTAATAGAATTGTTTTTCTTTACTGACCCCAAATATATTCAGTATTTAAGCTGGAGGCCTTGAATAACACACTGCCAACAGAAACATTTAAGTATCTTCCTATTGGTCAGATATAAAGATACATTATCTCTGGTTTATGTTTAAATCTTTTTTTATAATTAAAGTTTTTCTTGGAGTGACATTGGTTAATAAGATTATATGGGTTTCAAGTGCACAATTCTATGATACATAATTCTTAACCTCAAAATCTAGTAGGTTTTCTGGCAACCTCAAGGACATTTGGAAGAAGATGACAAAAAACATTATAAACAAAATATACAAGAAAGTTAGAAATAATTATGAGTTAACACAGAAGTTAAAAACTCAGATTTCTTCTGCACACTTAATCATTTTTTTTTCTTGACAGAAATTGTCACAAGTTGTGGTGCTTAATATTTTTCCTCATGAATTACATTGTTTCCCAATGACCATACTCTCCTTAAGAGCAGGTGGCTTTCATATTGAATCTCTAGTGCATACCAATAGTTTCTGGCTCAATGTCAGGCCTGCATTGGTTGAATAAATCAAAGAATGAATGAATAAATTAATCTTTAATTGGAAGTTCAAGTACAGCTGAGAAATAAATTTAGAATCTTATTTCACTATTATAATGCTTTTAAAATAAATGATTTGCAAACATTAACGATCTTTAGTGAATTGAATTTTTGATCATATTTATTTATGTCAACTGCAACTAAGGCATAGTATCTAATTTAACCCAGCAAAATACTTTACTTAAGAATAGTAAACGCCAGACCCTTAGACATTAATCAATTTTAATAATACTTTTCTTGTGCTTCTACTTAGATTTGTTCAGTACTTAGACCCCTAACAATCAGGGATTCTGAATTGGTCAACACAATTTTAAAACTTTTACCTAGCTATCATTCACACTGATAAGAATTTTAATTGGAACATGCCAAATTAAATAACAGAGCAAAAAGGTAAGCAACTACTTGGGGTTCTTAAAGTGCTATTAAAATCTAAATGTCTTGCTTCATTTTCTGTATTAAAGTTTTGCTTTGTAATATATTGTAAATTCTATGTTATGGCATAGGGTTGATCTCTATCCTTTCATATTTTCTCTAACATATTCTGTGTGTTTTATTCAGTGGTATGTATTAAATTGATATGCTTTATTTGTTAAGATATAGTATTTTCAACATATAGAAACAGAATTTAAACCCATATAAACCAAAAAAACAAAAGAAATTCAAATAGTGACATTCTTTCCTGGAAATAGCTTGGTATGATGCAAAGTATTTGGACTTGAAAATTTGGCAGATACAGGTTTAAAAATCCCAATTACTGTCAATAAAATAATGTGGGTATTGACACATATCATGGAGAAACTTAGTGGGATTTATATGAAATATATAAAAAAAATCCTCAGTAAAAGAGCTGACAGCACATATCAGTTCTCACTTTTTCTTCACCTTTTTATTTATTTATTTATTTATTTATTTATTTTTATTAATTTATTTTTGTTACAGATGTTTCTCCTTTTTTCCCCATTGACACCCTCCTCCCCCTCCCCCCCACCCCATCTTCAGCTTTGTTGTCCATGTCTGTTGGTTATGCATACATGCATATAAGTTCTGTGGTTCCCTTCCCCCTCCCACGTTCTGAGGGTTGTCAGTCTGTACCCTACTTCCACATCTCTGGGTCTAGCCTGTTCCTCAGACTGTGTTATGTTCATTATATTCCACAAATAAGTGAGATCATGTGATATTTGTCTTTCTCTGCTTGGCTTGTTTCACTTAGGATAATACTCTCCAGGTCCCTCCATGTCGTCTCAAAGGATAAGAGATCTTTCTTTCTTACAGCTGCATAGTCCTCCATTGTGTATATGTACCACAGCTTTTTCATCCATTCATCTACTGATGGACACTTGGGCTGTTTCCAGATCTTAGCTATTGTAAATAGTGCTTCTATGAACATGGGGGTACATATATTCTTTCTGATTGGTGTTTCAGGCTTCTTAGGGTATATTCCTAGAAGTGGGATCACTGGGTCAAATGGTAATTCAATTTTTAATTTTTTGAGGTAACACCATAGTGTTTTCCACAGTGGCTGCCCCAGTCTGCATTCCCACCAGCAGTGTACTAGAGTCCCCTTTTCTCCACACCCTCGCCAACACTTGTTGTTTGATGCTTTGTTGATGGCGGCCATTCTGACAGGTGTGAGGTGATACCTCATTGTTGTTTTGATTTGCATCTCTCTGATGATTAGTGATGTTGAGCATTTCTTCATATGTCTCTTAGCCATTTGTATGTCCTGTTTGGAGAGGTGTCTGTTTAGTTCCTCTGCCCATTTTTTAATTGGGTTCTTTGTCTTCCTTTTGTTGAGTTGTATGAGCACTCTATATATTTTGGAAATTAACCCCTTATCTGATGTATCATTGGCAATTATGCTCTCCCATAGAGTGGGTTCCCTATCTGTTTTGATGGTTGTTTCTTTTGCTGTGCAGAAGCTTTTGAGTTTGATGTAGTCCCATGTGTTCATATTTTCCTTTGTTTCTGTTGCCTTAGGTGATGTATCAGTGAAAATTCTGCTGTGTATGATGTCTGAAATTTTGTTGCCTACATTTTCTTCTAGGATTTTTATGGATTCACGAGTCACATTTAAGCCTTTTATCCATTTTGAGTTTATTCTTGTGAATGGTGTAAGTTGATAGTCTAGTTTCATTTTTTTTGCATGTAGCTGTCCAATTTTCCCAACACCATTTATTAAAGAGGCTGTCTTTACTCCTTTCTTCACCTTTAATCCTGCTCTATTTTACAGCTGGAGACAGACTTCTTAAACCAGTAGGCTTCCAACACCATGCGTGATAAGTCACATTGCCTGATTTTAGAGTAGATTTCCCATCATATTTCTAAAATTAAGGTGGACATTATAAGATAAAAAATCATTAGGATGTTATCTTGTCAAATTAAATTTTAAAACTTTTCAACACCTTCCTGATGACTAAATCTTTCAAGATGCAGAGTTTGAAAGAGCTAAAGGTAACCCTTAATCAAGAAGATTATATGGTGAAAATAGCTTTAAACACTGCCTTTCTAAGTGTTCTTATAAATCTGCACTTGAAAAAAAATTGTAAATTTTACTGGAGAGGAAAATCATACCAATTGTAAAGTAATGATATTTGGCCTTTGAAAAGTGTAAGTAGGGCCTGATTATAAGGTTACTGATTTATTTAGGCAACATGCTGCTTGGAGCTCGCACTTTCAACTGTCATTTAAACTGTAGTCAGCTTCAGTTTAGCTTGTATTCAGCTCATTGCAAACCTTAGGAAACCAAATGTAATGCTGTTTCAGAGGTTAGGGAGACTGTATCATTTCTTTCCAGCTCAAATCTGTGTGACAAAAGCAATTGCTTGCTTTCTCGGCCATTCAGATTAATTGTGAAAATAAATGAAAGGAATGTGGTGTTCCTAGCTTTTTATTCTGTATGTACTATAAATTCTCATTTAAAATATGTTAAAAAGGCAAAATAATTTTTTAAAAATTTATAGGCTGTTATTTTCAGAAGTAGACTAGCATTAACTCAATACCAATAAGGAAATACCAGTATTCAGTCTTCTTCACTCCCTCTTTCCTGCTTTTCTCCATTCCTCTCTCCCTCCTTTTGTTCTCTTCTATCTCTGTTCCTTCCTTTTTTTTAATACTTTTTTTTCCTTTCTTTTTTTTGTTAATCCTTTCTTTAGCAGGCAAGAAGAAATAAAACTTTTTTTTTTAAGTACCAGATAAAATAAAACTTTTAAATAGAATTCCTGTAATAGATGCTCATTATCAAGTTTTATCACACTAAACATAAGAATCTTTGTTGCAACATTAGGTGGGCACCCTCTGAGTAAATTTATAGAATAACACCAATACTTGGATGGGTTACTAAACTTTATCCTAAGAAAATAAGTTTACAAAACCTGCAATATGGACCAGTAAATCAGAAGTAAGAAGTAACACTCTCTTTAGCTTTTTAACAAGTTTATATAGAGCCAGAAATGTGCAAAATTTTTGGTGTGTATATGGATATATTTTGTGTGTCTAGTTTCTATAACTTCATTGTTATATAACTTCATTGTTATATAATTTCAGATTCATCTACAGACATATTGAGTTATTTTATATTGTTAGTATGTCTAACACATTCTTTTAAGATCGTTTCGGAGGATGGTACAGTCATTAATATAAAATTAACTGTACATTCATATGTTTGTTTCATATTCCCCCACATTTGGGGTGTTTTCAATTTCATTTATTTTTACAATTGTGCATGACATTTAAATTATCTTTCTGTCTCTATGTCTCCATTTTGTCTGTTTATTTAGCTGTTAATTATTTTTTCCCATAGATGTGTGCCTGAATTGCACAAGAAGCAGTATGCATCTTATGAAAATTTGGTATTTTTTATTATTTTAAAATGCATTGAACTAACTTTTGAATGTAGGTTTATGATTCATGGGCTAAAATGATAAAAATCACTTGCAAATATACTATATAAACATCAACCACAAAAAATAATTCAAAGCCTATTAATGAGAAGCATTATATGGATGTATGAAAAACAGAAAATAGCCTTGGCCAGTTTGGCTCAGTGGTAGACCATCGGCCCGGGGACCAATGAGTCGTGGGTTCAATTCCGGCCAAGGCCACGTACCTTGGTTGCGATTTGCCCCCAGGCCTGGTTGGGATTGTGCAGAAAGCAACCAGTTTGATGTGTCCCTCTCACGTCGATGTTTCTTTCTCTCTCTCTCTCTCTTGCACTCTGTCTGAGGATAAATGGAGAAATATCCTTGGGTGAGGATTAAAAACAAAAAAACAAAAACAAAAACAAAATAAGTATGTGCACAAATTGCCTACACACTGACAATATATTTCATAAAAGTTGGACTAATGTCATTTAGACATACATTTCTCCATCCCAGCCATTGCCTGGAGCTGAACACATTTTATTTTTCTTACTCATCATTTCCTCAGTTTAGTTTATCAAGCCCCCGTCTGCCCTCTGAGTGTATGTTTCCAGAGTCAGCGAGTTAATTTGGCAGAATGTATCCATAGAATGTGGGGGTCCTTACCCTTGCAATTCTCCTTACTAAGAGTCACTCCTCACATTTTTGGGACTGGTTCTTGCCAAGTTGGTCTCTTGGATCACCCGGCCACAAAACTAAGTTTCTTTTTACCAGTTTTAGATGTACTAGTGGCCCTGACTTCATCCTATCTACCCCCAGGTTAAAGCCTTAGAAATGAGTAACTCACTCTGTGCACTTTCTTTCTCCCCAGTTTCCATTCTCTTCCAGAATTTTTCTCCTTGTTTTATCCTGTCTTTAGTGCATTCAGGAGAGTGATCTCCAGGTATTTGTCTAGACTTTTTAGGATGTTATCTGGAAAGGGCGGTCATTGTGCAGTAGGAGCTCACCTGTGCGTGTTGGAAGCAGACCCTAAGGTCTGCCAGTGCCAGAAAGTGACGTAAGACTGAGAAGCAGAAGGAGGATATAGGGAGTTTGTTGGTAACGGGTCCTGACCTCCAGAGAAGATTATAGTTGGAAGCATGAGGACAGGGAGGAAGGGAGGGAGGGGGGGAGAGAGGGAGGGCAAGAGAAACATCAATCGGTTGCCTCCTGCATGACCCCAACCAGGGCCTGGATAGAACTGCAACCGAGGTACATGCCCTTGACCAGAATCGAACCCGCAGCTCTTTGGTCTGTAGGCTGACGCTCTAACCACTGAGCCAAACCGGCCAGGGCTGGAAGACAGTTTTTTAATCCTGTAGTTTCAGATAAAGAAGAAGCCTCAGTGCTGGGAGATAGCCCACCTAGGATGCAGAGAGCTCCTTGCCAGAGTGAGAGAGAGGGCGGCTCCCTGGAAATGTGGGAGCAGAGAGATCCTTGCAGACTGTGGAAGTATGGACACGTGAAACAGAAGGAGCCATGGGAATGTCTGATCAGGGCAATTGATCATCAAAGATAAACATTACAAACAGAACAGTTTTCTTCCTCTGATTCCTATTTTATTTCAATGTATGAAAATACTGAAAATGATTAATAGTATGTCTTTTAATTGTATTCTTCTAGTTTGTTTCTGAGAGAAATATCTGTGGGTATGCATACTTTTCATACTTTTTAGATTTTCAAAAAGATACAATAAGTTAAGCGTTTTTACTTATTTTTATTTTTTTAGGCATAAATTAGCTTTGGATGCATTACATAGATTGAGACAGAAATAGTATAGTCAGGAATTTTA
Organism: Tadarida brasiliensis; assembly: GCA_030848825.1. Lineage (NCBI taxonomy): Eukaryota > Metazoa > Chordata > Mammalia > Chiroptera > Molossidae > Tadarida > Tadarida brasiliensis. The sequence continues at coordinate 85,570,600 of CM061260.1, read as the reverse complement.
GTAATTATGATTCCTTTTTTTATACTAGAAAATTTATCTGGAAACCGTGTTTCATAGTAAACTGTAGATTATCACTTATTTACTATTTCACAAATGCTTAAGATTGATTTTATATGAAGTCCCGTGTGTATGCTTTTACCCTTCTGTCAGTGAGAATGTTTTACAGTACATCAGTTCTTTCTTTTTGACCACAGCTAAACAGCTTTGTCAGCACCAAACTTTCTTGTCTTCTTCTTCTTCTTTTTAATCATCTCTGCGCTGCTGTGAAATAGGTTCGGTCAACGGGAATCCGCTTTGCTAGATCACAGCCTAGGTGCATTTTTGCTGTCACACAGCACATCCAGCCCATCTGTTCTTGGCTCCATGGGCGACTTGGATAGCATCTGTTTTACTCGTTTGTTGACACACATCAGCATTTGGGATGTGGTTGCAAATAGAAATCTGCATATTCATCATCCAATTGATCCTCAAGGAACAGCTAGCATTCTTCCTTAACTAACCTGAAAGATTTAGAGCTCTCCTATCTCCTTGTGTCTGACAGAACTACCGGTGAGTGCGTTGCTGGCACTGTTTGCTGTGCTTATTCTCTTCAAATGAATTCACAGTCTCTTACATTTGTTTCTTTACTTAGCAAACACTCCTTTCAGCTAAATGCTGTTGCTTTTAGTTTTAAAATATTAAGCATTTTAAAAAGTTTTAAGTGTTAATATTCCCTTCAAATAATTTTGCATTTTGGCTTTGTATGTGCATGTATTTCAATGAAACAGAATATTTCAATCCTACAAAATAAATAAAAATAACATATATTATGTAGATCTTTAAAAAAGAGTGTATACAAAATTTGCACGTGAAGAATTATGAACAGTGACCAAACATTTCTATGGACAACTTTTAAATGGTCTAGATGCACTGAGTTTTACTGATTTTAAAAGTTAGTTCATACCATTAATTTATTATGCTAAAGACACCAAAATCTGGGGAAATCTATACCTATTGGGACTTCAGGAAAGGGTTTGGCCTTTGCCCAGGGCCAGCTTCACTGAAATGTGACCTATGTTGTCACACAGGACCTTGCACTCAGAAGGGCCTCACCCTTGCTTTAATACTCTGAGGTCACCGTATTGAAATTTGTAATGAACTTGTATTTTGTAAGTGAAGACTGATGAGACAATTAATCATACATGAGAGCAGAGGAGATACATGCAATTTACATATCCACCATTCTATCTCATCCCTTTCACATACGTAGTTCACGATGTCCTATGAGCACAGAAACCCAAGATGCATGGGAGTTCTGTGAGACCCAAACAGGTCAGGGTAATCGTGGCTCATCTGTGTCCTAGTAAGCAAGGGCAACGATAGCCCTGAGAGCCACACTTTCCATTTGGACCAGAACCTGCTTTGAAGACTTAGCACTTATCAAAAAGTGAAATAACAGCAGTTGAATTCGGTTTCTACAGTGTTTCCCCTGTTCATACAAAATCCATATGCATGTGTGAGCTATAAAATACAAATTGTATAATTTCAGGGATTCAAAAATTCCATTATATAATATAAAAATGATGCTAAACTCACACTAATGATTTAAAATTTTATTTTTCTTTATGATATTAAAGAGCAAATAAAAATTACAATGACAAATTGAGAGACAAATCACAGAAGAATGGAACAAGCTTTATATTTATCTTTAAAAAAATTTTTTTCTTTATTGATTTTTGAGAGAGAGGAAGGGAGAGGGAGAGAAAGAAACATCGATGAGAGAAAACATCGATTGGTCGCCTCCTGCATGCCCCCCACTGGGGATCGGGCTCACAATCTGGGCATGCGCCCTGACCGGGAATTGAACCAGCGACTTCTTGGTGCATGGGTCGACGTTCAACCCTGAGCCACACCAGCCGGGCTATTTGTATTATCTTAAACAGCACTTGCTCCCTGCTTTTCTCATTTTTATTTTATATGAGACCCTATAAGCCAAGTATCTGGGCTTGCATTTCACCAGCCTCTCTAACTGTACAGTAGGGTATGGATATTAATATGAATTTATGATTGCTAAAACAACAGCCAGATGTTGTTTTTAGTTATGACCCTTGAAGGGAAAAAAAGAGTTTGAGATGAAAATTAGGCTAAGACTAGATCTGTTGGGGGTAGTCCAAAACTTTCACTCCTATGATGTTATTTATAAATATTTTACCTTGAACAGACAGGTGGAAACTGATGGATGGGTGGCACCTTACAATACTGACATTGCATTTCGACATATGTATGACAAAATATATTTCCCACACTGGAGAGAACTTTATATATATATATATATATATATATATATATATATATATATTTTTTTTTTTTTTTTAAATAAGCATTCATTTAACACTCAGGATTATGGATGGGTGATAAAGAGTGGCTGATTATCCTGGTCTCAGTTAAGCCTTTTCAATTGGATTTGAGGCCTTAGGAGCTCTGGAGGGTGAACTTAAGGAAGAAGTCACATTTAGCTCCGATCACTTTATTTTATTTTTTATGTTTTTATTGATTTTTAGAGAGAAAGAGGAAGGGAGAGAGAGAGAGAAATATCGATATGAGAGAGAAACATCGATTGTCTGTTCCCTGCATGCCCCCTAGTGGTGATCAAGCCCAAAACCTGGGCATGTGCCTGACCAGGAATCGAACCGGGGCCTCTCAGTCATTGCTCAATCCACTGAGCCACACTGACCGGGCAGCTTCACATATTTTAACTTATGCCACAAATACTGTCACACTATCTTAGTTTCACCATTGCAGATTGCAATAGAAATGATCTCCTCGACTATGCTGGGAGAAGTTATATACCTGTGTTCAAATGAGCAATGTCTGTAAAGAGGGAAAATGCAAAATTAACATGATACCATGGAGCAGATAAGGGGGGTTAGCTTTATATAATGCCCTTAAGGTGTCTATACAGCAATACAGATTTGCTTTGCCTTCCAAATATTGTACTGATGTGTGTGTGCTAATTCTCTCCTCATTTAATGGATACATGCGCTCATTCCACCCCCCATAGTTTAAAATATGTTAGGGGGATCATAGTCCAATTAGATTATCCTAAATTCAAATATCATGCACTGTATATAAGTCTCTCAATTGTTTATTTTTCTTTATATTTGTTCACTATTTTTTTTTTGTCTTTTACCATTTTTATTTTATCCCGTTACTATTTATAAAATACGATTCTCCACTCTTTGGGTTGAATTTCAGGTTAGTACTTGCTTTAAAGGGATATTTATCCCTTTGGCCTAGTAAAGATCTGAACCACTTTTTTGAAGTAGAACTTTTGTTTTCTTCTTTTTGTAACTTTGTTTCCACCAGATTTGACAGGTAGAATCTTTCAATCAATCAAATTCATATTAGTTATGTATCAAAAGGCATACAGGAACCACAGGATGACAGCACTTTAACTGACTTCAAGAGACACTAATTAACTGATTTGACTGGAAATGTTTCTATTATGTGACAAGATCCATGATTTGAAATAAAACATTTATTTTAATAATTTCATGGAAAATCCAATTTTGATACTATGCCTTTAATACATAGATATATGCAGTTTATTTCATACCAAAATGTTTTCCCTCCTTATGTAAACATGCTTTTTATTTGTATATTCTTTAATACAATAAAATACTATTATTTATAACAAATTGAGAATGTGAAGTTAAAAATTAGGCAGTGAAGATAAAATCTTGAAAAAATACTAACAGTTTAATTATGAAATGTTCTGCTAACTAAATTAAAATGTTAATAATTGTAAATTATTTTAATGGCTTCATTAAAACCTAGAAAGTCCTCAAGTAATAGTTAAGAAAATTTAAATTACCAAAATCAACTTGACAAAATTAGAATTTATGAACTTCTAATTCTAACATGTCATTTATGAAATGTAGGACATGAAACTATGCTTTGTTAATTAATTTATTGTTTTGTTACTATATGGGCAAGCATCAAATAACATCACATAATCCTCCCCACCGACTAGTCAGTAAATTTGATTTGAATCAATGGTAATTGCAAAGTCTGTAAGTTTCTGTTTAGACTTTTAACTGACACTCTTCCTTGTGTCAGTTCCTTGGGCCACTATCATCCAGATGGCTAAGACATGTGGTGTTGCTACAATAGTCACTCCTAGGGTGTCACAGGGTACAGCCACTTGATGAAAGAAAGGGCATAGTTTTCTGATCATGGCAGAATGAACAGATTTGCCTGTGGCATTATACACAGATGGGGCTAAAGTAGGTTTACAGATGTACGTAAAACTCAGAGTTTATTCTTGTATTATTATTTATTAATTATTGTATTGTATTATTTTCCATAAGAATTGATTTTAGTTAACTAGATTCCATTAAAATTTTAAAAGTCTTAATAGCATTATTTAATTAAATTGAAGTATCCATTAAACATTTTGCATAAAAATTATCTGAAGGAATTTGTCAACTGCCACATGCAAATTTCAACTGGTCATGTTTTGGTTGATTGCTATATGCTATTAAGCGAATCACTTGGTTTTAAGTTTTCATTTAAAACGATGTTTGGATTTTGTGCAGAGAGAGTGATTTGTAGAGTGATTTGTAACCCTTTTCAAGCTAAAAGTAAGGTAGAATTAGAGTTAGGAAGCTTAATGCTACAATAATTTAACCAGAGATTTGTTCTTGCTTCTTAAGCCTTTTCATGATATTAATAATGATATGAAATAGTTTACTTAAACTTTGGCATACATAGCTTCCCAAAATTGTTTTGTAAAAAAAAAAAAAAAAAAAAGAAATGATAAAATAATTATAAGACCAAATATTTGGGAGAAAATTGGAACGTGATTAAGAATTTACAATGAAGCAAAGTACTCCTGCCTTGTCTGATATAACAAGGAAACATTGGTTTGCAAATGTAATAGCACCAGGTTCTTAGAGCAAAGATTGATAGACTCTTAAAATTAAAGACAAATAAGAGCAGATAATATACTAATAATTTACACATATCAGTTCCTATGTGTTCTTAAAGATGTAAAATAGCTCAATATATTTCTTTTCAGTTAATTTCTTGAACCCATTAATTGGAAATGAGGTTTCTGGGTTGTTTTTTGTTTTGTTTTTCAAAAATACCATCTGAACTTAACTTAGAGTATGTATGAAAGATGCGTCTATTTTTCAGTAGTGGGAAGGAGTGTGTGAAGTTCTCATGCCTGTCAGAGTTCTAAAGATGATTATTAAACAATTTGAAAATAGGGATTAAAAAAATTTTACTATGCTGTATCTGAAATTAGAAATTTACCATTACAAGAAAGGATAGACTTAGGGCAACAATCATCAGCTAAATGTTGACTATATGTCTAAAAGGTTCTAAGAGAAAATTTTCTCATAGGAAATTAGGTATGACTTTCCAGATACAGGAAAAAAAAAAAGTCTTTCTTAAAAATAACACTTTGTTAGTAGGAAATGCATTTTGACAAAGACATTGTTTATGGAATGAATACTTTTGTGGTACTATTATAATAAAAATGACTTGAAAGAGAAAAATGCCTAACTTTGCCATGTGATATTATAGAACATACAAGGAAGGTAGCAACATTCAGTTGTAATTCTATTCTTTCTTCTACACTAAAAGGGAAAAATGAAATTGAATAAAATTATTTCAAAGAACAAAAACATGTGAAAACTGTTTCTTGGAAGTTCAGGTTCCGCATGGTTCTAGTATATCTCTATAGACAACATTGTACATATTTTATATTTATTTTAATATATAGTTTTGTTAAACAGTTAAATAATTTAACCTCCCATGGAACAAAGAGAACAGAGATTTATAATTCAAAAATCCTAGAGATAATATTTCAATATAAAAGAACAAGATTAATAGCTCAAGATAATTACACAGGAAAAAAGAGACTTTTGATAAATCAATCTTAATGTAGGAACACCTACAACTCAGGGAATTTGTCATTACTGAAAAATTAGATTTAATTTACATTGATTGAAGGGTTGAGTTAACCCTGTGGATGTTCTCTATTGAGCTCTTTGACTATTATCTTTAAATAGAATTTAATAGCTAAGCCACATACATTTTTTAAATAATATGCACAAGAAAATTAAAAAATCAGAAAAATACTTGACAAGTATGCTGGTATAGAGGATGAAACTATAAAAAAGTCAAATTTAACAGCAAGAAATTAAAATTAAGTATAAAAATTATAAGTGGTTACATTTGGTTTAACAGCAGTTGGGGAATGGGGACAAGAATTAAAAAACAACACCTTGGAATTTTGATTTAAGATAAATTCAGGTAATACAGCTAATAAAATGATTAAAATGTGTATCAGTAACAGTTGACTGTGGCATCTGGATCCAGAGAAGGAACAGCCTTTCTGTATAGTCAAAGCTCATCTAAGCACATATGACACATCGTATCTGGTTTTAGACCCATTATGTCCTACTTTAAGAGGGGCATGGATAAGTTAAGATTTGTATGAAGGGTAAGCATAGTTGTGAGGAGTGGGCCAAGCAGATACCATAATTGAGTCTTAGGAAATAGGGTTTAATATGGAAAAGTTGATATGCATAGAGGAAAGTGTAAAACTCCATATCTCATATTCTAAACACCTGGACTACTTGACTGATGTTGCAAATGTCCTATAGTTTTCTGTCTCCACAATTTTACATCAATCCCTCAAGCTGCCATGCCATTTCTCTTCACTTTTTTCTCTAGTGAGATATTAGAATTTCAATGATGCTTTGAAGTCAGCCTCTAAAACTCTCTCTTCAATATGCCTTCTTGCAGGAGTGTCTTCCTCTTCCCTCATCTCCAAAAGAACTTAGCAGGCTGAGGATCACATTCTTCTTTGTATAACATCCTCGAAGTTTATTTCATCCCCACAGAAAGAAAGCAAGCATGTCTTTTTCCAGCTCCCACAGTTTTTCACACAGTCTAACAAGTACTTAACAGAAACATCCTATTAATTAAATGTGCATTAATATTTAATTTCAAATGAAATTATTCATATTTTTTACAGAGAGTGAAATAGTACAAATGGGAGCAAGCATACATAATTGTATTGACAGAAGAAAATGCTGGAAGTGATTAAATTGAACATGCTGTAGAAATTTATGATGATTATTTAAAGAAAGTAGACTCTACCATGAATGCATAAGAAGACCCAATTAAAATAGCATTGGTAAAATGTATTTAAAAATAAAGAAAATAGTTTCATAAAAATATAGTTCAGACAATTGTACCAATTAGAGGTGAGATCTCCATTTCAATAATGAAGAATAAATCTTTGATACATACATATAAAATTTTAATGGTTTCAATGAATTTAAAATTTCATGAAATCAGTAATAAAAATACAGCAACATTAATGTGTATTTTTTCAATGGCATAACTCTATGTGGGGGTAGGGGTATTGGTGTTATGTGCATTATATAAAATTTTTAGTATTGTTTTTCCCTCCAAATTTATGTATAAAATGGACTTGTTCATTATTTATAGTAAATATTTATAGATGGGTTCATTTCATCACTCTTATATTAATAGTAAATCATCTTGTTTCACTACTAGTTTACTCTTTCATTTTGAATTATAAATAACTTTGGTTGAAATCAACTTAGACAACATAAATATTTAATCAGAATTCCTCATAGATTAGTAGTCATTGACCTGATACCTACCCGTCAAAGGTTGAATCAATTTGATTTACCTTTGGGAAATTTGTTAGGGAATTGCTGTTAGAAATTATTTGAAATACAAAATGAGACCCAGGTTCGGTTCCCATTAAGGGCACGTACCTCGGTTGCAGTTTGTCCCCGGCCCTGGTTGGGTCATGTGGGTGGCAGCCAGTCGATCTCTCACATCGATGTTTCTCTCTCTCTCATCCTCCATCTGTCCCTCCCTCTCTATCTGAACATGAATGCAAAAATGTCCTTGGGTGAGGATAAAATAAATAAATAAATAAATAAAAATAAAGACCAACATGTTTTTGGAATTTCCATCATATTTGAAAATTTTAATATTTTTTTCTTGAGGTAAAACTGGTTTATAACCTTATATAAATTTCAGGTGTTCATTATAATTCAATTTCTGTATACTCTACTGTGTGCTCACCACCAGAAAGTCTAGTTCCCTTCCCTTACCAAATTTTTGACCCCCTTGACCCAACTTGCCCTTTCTCCCTCACCCCTCTGGTAACCAGCATTCTGCTATGTATCTATGAGTTTGTTTTTGTTTTGTTTTGTTAATTTGTGACTCTTTTTTATATATTACACATGAGTAAAGACATACAGTTTTTGTCTTTTTCTATCTGATTTGTTTCACTTAGCATAATATCCTCCAAGTCTGTCCATGTTACTGCAAATGACAACACTTCATCTTTTTATGGCTGAGTAGCATTCCATTGTGTGTGTGTGTGTGTGTGTGTGTGTGTGTGCATGTGTGTGTATGTATGCATAATATAAAGCAATAAAGAGGGCGGTAAGTTCAGCGGGAAGCAAAAGGAATATTTCCTCCTCATATGAGTAAAACAACAATAGGCTGTGAGAACAGCTTTCATAAAAAAGAAAAAGAAAAAAATTGCTAAAAGGACCCATCTATAAGAGAGAGAAAAAAATCAGAAATAATGCACATTTGGTTGAGCAAACATGAAATTTTGTCAAAGAGGCAATAACTGGAAAGCAATTAGGAGGTGTTTTCTGTTTGTGTGGTTTGAAAGTGTTCTGTCAGAATTTAATATATGAATTCGTGTAAAAGACACATAGTACATTTTTTCATCCATTCATCTGTCGATGGACACTTAGGTTGTTTTTCATTTTTTGGCTATTGCAAATAATGCTACGATGAACATAGGGGTACATATATCTTTTCAACTTCATGGGTAAATACCCAGAAGAAAAATTGCTGGATCATATGGTAATCATATTCTTAATTTTTTAAGACTTTTTTTAGGAACCTGTATACTGTTTTCCATATGGCCCAAATTACAATTTCATTAACATATTTCCAACACTTGTTATTTCTTGTCTTTGTTATAATAACCATTCGAATAGGTGTGAGGTGGAATCTCATTGTGTTTTTGATTTTTGAAAACTGATCTATTTTGAGAAATAGCAAAAAGTTTTTTAGTGTCAAGTGTGAATATACTGCATCATCACTGAAAACTTCTTTTTTTTTTTTTTTATCCTTACCCGAGGACATTTTTCCATCTTTTGTTCAGATAGAGTGGGAGGGAGAGAGAGGAAGAGAGAGAGAGAGAGAGAGAGAGAGAGAGAAACATTAGCATAAAAGGGACATATCGAGTGGCTGCCACCCGCACAACCAACCAGGGCCAGGGACAAATTGCAACCAAGGTACATGCCCTTAGCGGGAACCGAACCCGGGTCTCTCTGAACCGCAGGCCGATGCTCTAACCGCTGAGTCAAACCCGCCAGGGCGAAAACTTCTATTTGATGTCCAATATTGGGCCTCACTATAAAGTGAGAGTTTGAACTTCCTTATATGGTTTCTGTATATTGGAAGGACATAGTACAAGAGGCTTACTAAAGTTGTTTTTTGTTTGATTGTTTTTTTTTTTAGCAATAACAACATCTTAATTTATATTGTAATTTACTTTTTTTTAGCATCTGAAGTAAAGTAGTATTATAATAGTGAACTAGAAAAGAAAACCAGGGAAAGGCAACTCTGATTTGGAATGTGTTTTTCTGACAAAGACACATTGTTGCCCTTCCATAACATCAGCAAAAAATATTTCTGGATGTTAATTGAAAGGGACAGATGGTAAAAATCTTATGGTCTTTATCAGAAAAGATACTGTTACTACTCAGTCTTTAGTAATATGGGGGCATTTGGCATAGTAGAATCATTTGTTCACAATGCACCTTTTCTTTCTGGCATTAGTTTTAATGCTGTTTACTCAGGGGGAAAATGCTTGGCACAAATAACAGACTATAATCTCTCAAATAAAGGTTCTTGCATGACACTATTCCTAAGAGATTTGCTCCAGTTAAAAGCTTTCTTCTGTTCTGTGGATATTAGTATACATGTCTGATTGAGTGGAAAAAACTGCTGGAGAAAAATGAGATCACAAATGTATGTTTTGGCTGCCATCAAGTGAATACAGTAATAGGCTGGTGAAAACATCAAAACACAATCAAAGCTGCCTTCAGTGTCTGAGTGCAGATTTCACTGGGCAGTCAGCCAGAAAAGGTCATCTTTTTTTCCTGTCTCATCAGTAATCATGGAGGAAAATAAATACGAGGATCGTGGTTTTTATAAAAAAGTTTATGAGATTGCTCTACAGAAGACAGTTTCTGAATACTCTTACTGCGTATATGTTTATTTGACTAGGTTGATCAACTGAAATGCAACAATGAGGTATAGATATCCAGATGAATTGGTGCTTGCAAATATTTAACACAGAAAAATAGACTGCAAAGACATAACTCAATGAACTTGAAACATATTTAATATGTCAATGCTTGGGGAATTTTTTGGTACATTTTTTAAGACATCAAGGGAAGTATAAATATATCTGATTACAAAAGAAAGTTTGTAATCAATACTTTCATGCTAATTATAAAAATTTGAATCTGAATAAAGTATCTGTGTAATCAAATCAATATTACCTTGCAAAATCAAAGCAATCAAAGTAATGATACTTTAACAATAATATTTAAATTTATCAATTTATATAAATCACAAGAGAAAAGGCTAATATATGGTACATGAAAGTTTGAAATTCTCTCCCTATGTTGAAAATTTGCTCTTGTAGTAGGCACTATAATTGTATGTCTTACAGGAGAAAACAAATTATAATATGTAAAACAATAAAAAATTACCACCCGCTCATATATTATACACTTGGTTTATTTGTAACCATTTGAACTGGAAACAGTGTTTGTGTCTATGAGCTGAGCAGTGACAGGAAAACAGTGGTTTTGATATCTGACCATGCTAACATTCCAAGTTTGTTTTATACCAGGCAAGGTAATTGGCTTGTATTCTAGAATGACTCATTTTTTTGGTATTAGTGTGAAGGATAGAAACATAAATAATTATAATGTAATGTAATAACTATTATAATTAAATTATGAAGAGCTGTGAAAAACAAAGAGAACAATCAACTCTATGTAATTTGGGGCAATATATTTATAATATTACATAGTATAAATTGACAGTTAAATATTTTCACTAAATGATTGGCTTAATCAGGGTTTTTTATATTCTTTATCTTAACTAACTGGGAGATGGTAGCAGAGTATTTTACTCAAATATAATAGAAATAAATATAGAGAATATATAGAATGTAAAATATCGGGGAAAAAAATCACATGTAGTATTGTTTTCTGATATTTTATTTATCTATTTACACACACATCCTGATTAACCAAATAAATTACTCTTTTTTTTAGGACTGTTGCCTTAAAACTTTGAAAAGCATGGTTTTATTTAACAACTTATAAAATGGAAAATTAAACTATAGAATATGAGATGTCAACATCCCTCAACACAAAATAAATGAAATACTGAATAATAGTGAATATTATTTCATAAGCTAGGAATATCTGATGCTTGCTGAGTGCCAAAGCCAAAACACATCCAATAATGATCATTGTGAACATAATTTCTTATATTTACAATAAAAATGCATTCACCCAAATTGATAATCTATAATGATATCATCTATAATTATTACTTTACTGATTTTTAGGGTATAGGTCTCTTTATTAAGAGCTAAAAAAATTAGTTCTTTGATCTTTATTCTTTGATCCTTATGACAACTCTAGGAAATAGAAAGTAATATCCCTGTTCTACACGTTAGAAAATGTGGTGAGGGAGATTTAACCATTTGAGGAATTCTACAACATGCCAGATCAGGTTCAGAGATTATCCTGCTAATCCCTACACGGTGTGGCTTTAGATGTTTCTTCTGCTTTACAAGAATGATCTATCCCTGAACATTTTAGCCTGCAGCAAGACATGATAGATCATAATGAGAACATTTTTTTTCAGTGATTCTCACGTGTACATGCATTAGAATCAACTAGGGGGTTTTAAAATACAAATTGCTGGACCCTATTCTCAGAATTTCTTAGTAGGTATAAGGTGGAGACTAAGAATTTGCATTAAAAAAATTCTCGAGTGATGCTAAAACCGCTGGTCTAAGGATCATAATTTAAATCCAATTCTGTAGGTGTTCCTAGTGTGCACTTAGAATGGAAAGCCCTTACCTAGACAGAAGGAATCAATATCTCTGCCCAGGACCTGGACATGTACATTGGTGCAGGCTTTGCTGAGGAATTTGATGCATTGCATTATATTAACTCTACTGGTCATGAGGAATTCTGAGGGGTGAAAATATAGCTGTTCTAAAATATGTTTTAGCTTTTAGTTTTATAAAGTGTGGGGAAATAGTTCAGGATTTCAGCCAATTCAATAAGAATGAGGCTACCCGTCATTCACTACTCTCATATTTTTTGCTTCTAATCTCTATCTACTTTCCCCAAATACTACCATGAGTAAAGAAATGAAGCAAACTCTCACCTTAAAATAAAATATATTCTAATTATAAAATTTAATAAAATATTGTGGACAAAGAAAGCAAATTTGTTACAAGCACCAGATTATTTAAAGTTATTCTGAGTCTATATATGAGTCAGAAGCATAATTAAACTTGCTTTTATATAAAATATGAAGAAAACATTAACAAGATTATGTTAGGTATAATGGGGGAGCAGAAAAGAATTTATTGTTGGTAAAACAAAAAAACAATAATCTTGCAATTGAGGTAAAGAGAGAGGATAAATCAGATTTAGATTTGACAAGGTTCTTTTCAGAAAAGCAAACAGAGCTGGTTTGAAGTGGGGGAAGTGGAGTCATTTATCTACTGAGAGTGAGAATTACCAAGGAGAAGCAAATTTATCTTAAGGATTTTTTTTCCAAATATGTTTTATTAATTTTAGAGAGGAAAGGAGAGAGAGACAGGCAGACAGACATCTATAGGAAACATTGGTGAGCTGCCTCCTGCACACCCTCTGCTGGGGATGGAGCCTGCAACCCAGGGGCACGTGACCTGAGTGGGAAATCAAACTGGTGAGGTCCCCATGCATGGGATGATGCTCAACCAACTGAGCCACACAAGCCAGGACAAATGAATCTTCAGGGTTTTTTAATCAGAAGTGAAATAAGCCAGTCAAAGAAAGACAAGCACCGTATGATTTCACTTGTATGTGGAATCTAATGAACAAAATGCACTAACAAATAAAGTAAGGCCAGCCTCATGGATACTAACAGAGATCAGACTGACAGCTGTTAGAGGGGAGGAGGTAGGTGGCTGGGTGGAAAGGGTGAAAGGAGTAAGCAAAGAAAAAAGAAAGACCCATGGACACAGACAACAGGATGGTGGTTGCCAGAGGGAAGGGGAGGCAGAGGGAGGTAGAAGAGGGTAAAGGGAGGATAAATGAATGGTGATGGAAGGAGACTTGACTTGGGGTGGTGAACACACAATACAATATACAGATGATGTATTGTAAAATTCTACACCTGAAATATATATAAATTTATTACCCAATGTCACACCAATAAATTCGATTTAAATCAATCACTCAAAAATAAAAGTTCAGCCCTGGCAGTTGTGGCTAAGTGGTTAGAGCATCAGCCTGCAGACCAAAGGGTTGTGGGTTTGGTTTCTGCTCAAGGGCACATATCAGGGTTTCAGTTTTGAGTCCTGGCCCTGGTCGGGGCACATAGAGGAGGCAACCAACTGATGTGTCTCTCTCACGTTGATGTTTCTCTCTCTCTTTCTCTCTCTCTCCCTTCCCCCCTTCCACTCTAAAAATCTGTGAAAAAAATATCCTCGGGTTAGGATTAAAATAATAACAACAATAATAATAATAATAATAATAATAATAATAATAAATAAAAGTTCAGTAGCAGGCATGTTTTGGTAAGGTCAGCTATGGTGTACCCATAATATTGACAATTTTTCATGAATGGAATGTTTTTCAAGACAATTTCCCCAAGCTTGATGTCTATTTCCAAAGAATCTTAGAGGGAATCCTTTGGTCTTTATACATAACAAGGAAATGGGCTCTATTTGATGACTTGACTTATATAACCTTCAACCCAGTTTTAAAGGGGCATTCATGCCAAATAATTCTTTGGTATTATCATTTTAAGTTATAGGACAAATGTTATTTACATGGTCAGAATACCAATGCTGGTAATTACTAAGAGAGCTATAAAGAAACAATAACAATATTATGACTTGAAGAGATAAAAAATTGTGATGCCTCCATTTCAAGAACTGTTTCCTCTACCCAGGCACTTTTTGAAAACTTGATACAAAAGTATAGAAAACAGATAGGGAAGGTGAAGTAAAAATAATGGCATAATAACAGATGTTTCAGGCACAGTGAAAATGGTTATTGTGACAATAGCTCAGCAGTAGTGGGACAAAGAATAAAAGATAAGCAACTGTATTATAGTAGAAGGAATGATCCTTTGCCCTAAACCAGCATCATAGGCTAGTAAGATTGCATTTATCAGATAATAGGTAGAGTGTTTGGATATATGTATGTATACATATATATCACTCTGATAACCACTCTCTAAAGGCATATCTAAGTGAATCAAAAGAATACCAGAATTTGACATATTTCTTTCGTTTTTCACTTAAAATCTACATATAATTATGAAATTTGAATACAAAAATAATTTTGTGTACGTTTTTATATCATTGCCCTTTTAAAATGTAAGTCATTCCAGGAACTTGGGTGGTTAGGCCTTTTCTTTCATCTTTTTCTCCCCTTTGGAAAACTAAACTCAAGATCTTTTTTCTTCTAAAGCATACCTATTTTTACTGTATCTGACATATTGATTGTTTGCATTTTTATTTTTGTCTATGCATATGTTTGAAATTATCCTTGCAGTATTCAGGAGGGAGGGGTAGGTTGGAAGATTCCACTACATCACTCCTCGCCCCAGAACTTCTCAGTTTTAGCTGGAAATTAGTAATTCTGCCTTAATTTTCATTTAGGCAGAGAGTTTCTTGGCTTCAATTATCTGGAAAAAATATTTCTGTGAACATAGGATTGACAGAGATTTTGTTTTCGTTCTATTTTAAGCTTAAATATGATTTTGAGCAATTAATTGTTCAGTCATTCCTAACAGTCATTACAATGATTAAATAAAGATATCTATTTGAAAATATTTACAAAAGCAAAAATCTCCTATTCAAGGGATTTTGAATCTACTTCCATCACAATGTCTATACTTGACAATTTGTTTATTAAGAGATTAATTAGCCCTGCTTGTCAGTGTATATTCAATCTAAAAATATGCATTTAATATAATGTTGAATTTTCTTAGAGAAAATTACAGACTTTTCACATATAGGCATCATTTTCTGAAGCTTTCTCTTGTATAAAACACTCTAAAACTGGTTATCAAATATGATTCATTGCTGACAAAAAAAAAAAAAAAAAGCCAGAAATGTAAAGGATTTTCTCAGTACCTCATTAAAGAAAAAAAAAGTAGTTTTTTTGCTGTTCACTTTATTATTCATTCCATGGTTGACATTTTCTGTGGTGGGAGCTCAGCAATGTCTTGTTATAATTCATTGTTAACGTGACATGGCCTTTGTTTGCTGTGATGTGTTTATAGGTAGGAATGAACACACCTACGGAACTTCTAGCTGTTAAGACACAAGAAAAAAATTACCATTTTAAATTATTTTAAAGTTTAAAACCATCTCTGAAAACCTGTAATAGCAACATATTTTTAAGGAAACTGAATTAAAGCATATGGAATTATAAATATATAATTTTAACCCTTTCTTTCAAATGTCATACTCATATCTTTCTTGTGAGTGGAAATTTCCCCATTATATATTTAATACATTTTTATTTCTTAAACGATTTTAGCATTTTTATTATATGATGTATGTTATGCTCTTACTATTTAAAAATCATTTATTTGCCTCAATTTCAAATAAAGAAAATAAAGCTAAAAAAGTATATTTAATTTCAGTGTTTAAGTCAAATTCATATATTTTAATTAAAAACAATCATTCGAAATCATGTTCTTCTTTTCATATTAGTGCCAAGTGACTATTACTTACATCATCAGATATCTTAGAAATACCTGAAGGAAAGAACATTTTTATATACCATTGCAAAACTATATCTTTCTTTGTTGAATACAAAAAAATTTTGAAGGCAAAAATTTGCACTGCTCCAGAGAAAGAGCAGACGATAGGTTAATAGTGGAATGCTAGTAGCAATATAACTTTTATATTTACCATATTGTCTGCATGCATCACTGCGACTATCCCACCAAGTATTCTTGTTGAGAGGTGATGCAACTAAGGAAAATAAAAAATACAGAGAAATATTGTTAGTATGAGCTGATTATTGGTGATGATGTGCATAAGGAATATTATTTACCAAAAATATTTCTTAAAGAATTGAGAAGTTGAAAAATAAAAATAAAGATATCAAAGATATTGAATAAGAAAAATTGTTTGGTGATCATGGCTGTACCAAAATCTTTGGGTGCAGAAAAAACAGAGTGCTGTATCAATTAAAAATAAAGGGTGTCACTCAGTAAAACACTCATATTTAATAAGAAAATCCATATTGTGTATAGATATTGAAATGAATGTTAAAAAATTTTTAATAAAGAGAAAAGTAGAGTTATATGGTCATTTTCTTTTTTTAATTTTTTCTATTGAAATTTTTTTTTCTTTATTGCTTTTTAGAGAAAAAGGGAGAGAGAGAGAAAAACATCTATGAGAGAGAATATTGATTGGCTGCCTCCTGCATGCCCCCCACTGGGGATTGGGCCCACAACCTGGGCATGTGCCCTGACCAGGAATCGAACCAGCGACCTCCTGGTGCATGGGTTGACTCTCAACCACTGAGCCATACCCACCGGGCTATATGGTCACTTTCAATGTGTTATGGTTGCAGCAGTAGTGAACCATTACCACTATAATTTAAGGAATATTCTTTGTAGGATGTGGGGTCTAAGTAACTTCAGTTTGGTGAATGGGACAAGTCAGTATAATAATAGATAGCAGTATCTTCAGTGATGTACAAAGAAATGCAATTGGGAATGGATATATAAGAAGAACAGTGTTTGTATCTAGAATAATGGGAAGAACTAGATTGACTTAAATTTTTCTAAGAGACCAAACAACTAATTAGAGAAAAATAAGATGATTTTTGAGCAAGAAGGAGACTAGAGAAGAAGTGGTGACAGAATGGAGAGGTAGTGGAGAATGCTGCCTTAAAGGACTCTTAAGTTTCTCCATTTTTATTTTTGTATAACTGATCTTCAGCAACCTAAAAAGGCTAAAAGAAAGATAATTTAAATATTTGTATAGTTTTACTGAGGCATCTAATAGATTTTTTCCATGTTTTACTACTATATAAGACTTAAGAAAAAAGTTACTGGGTGAGAACTTTCCATTTTTGTCTTCTTATCCGGCCAAAAACTTCAGCTTGATAAACATGGATGTCCATCTTAATTCCATCACATGGACTTAGTATTGGACTACGAGGAGGCGTGTAGGTGGTTATTGAATTCTAAATCAATATACACACCAGTGAGAAATCTGGTGTCACTAGATAAACTATTCAATGAGCACTATTCTCTGTAAAACTTTATAAAGCTTCTTCTTTTTTTTTTTTTTTTTATCCCCCTGGGAAATAGTTTCAGTTAATTTGTTACTGAAGAAAGAATTCTTATTACAGAGTTGTGTTTTTTCCTTGTTATCAATGAATCTCCAGTGTGGAGCATGGTAACACAGAAATTTCTAACTAGAGCAGTAACAAAAATTAGCATGTTAGTAATTAAGAAATAATATTTTTGATGTTTTCTTATATTGTTACTCCAGTAACTGATTTGATTCATATTTTTCTTAGGTGTATAATTGGAGAATATAGGTGTAAGAGATTTGCCAATTTGTTCTAATCATAGGCATTTTAGCAAAGCTAGTGAAAAATTATAGTCATAATTAGATATTAGTGTCAATGAGTCTTAGAAAAAATAATACACATATTAACAATGAGTAAAAAATACATAGATTGAAACATTTAGTTAATCATTTATTTACCTACCACTCATATGGTGCTATAACAAATTAGTGAATAGAGCAAATACCTCGTGAAGGAAATGTTAAGAATGAGTAAAGATTGAAGCTAAGGTGCCCGCTCACTGAGATCATTGATTTGATTTTTTCCCTCTGAATGCTAGGAATTTGTTTTCACATTCTAAATGTTTGCAAGGCGCCTACTAAATAGGCTGCTAAAAATGACGTACATTTTTTTTTGTTTGTTTTTTTAGAGTTCAAAATAACACATTTATTATCTCATGGTTGCTCACAGGTCAGAAGGCTGGGCATGAAGTGTCCATCAGTAGATGAGTGGATAAAAAAGCTGTGGTACATATACACAATGGAATACTATGCAGTTGTAAGAAAGAAAGACCTTTTATCCTTTGAGACTACATGGAGGGACCTGGAGAGTATTATCCTAAGCAAAACAAGCCAAGCAGAGAAAGACAAATATCACATGATCTCACTTATTTGTGAAATATAATGAGCAAAACAAACTGATGAACAAAATAGACCCAGAGACACAGAAGTAGGGTACAGACCGACAAACCTCAGAAGGTGGGGAGGGAGGGAAGAGATAAACCACAGAACTTATATGTGTGTATGCATAACCAATGGACATAGACAACAAAGCTGGGTACGGGGTCGGGGGCTGGTGGATGGGGAGGAGGGTGTCAATTGGGGAAAAAGGAGAAACATCTGTAACAAAAATAAATTAATAAAGATAATTGAAAAATAAATAAATAAGAAGTCTGTGCATGGCTGGGTTGAGTCTATCCAAGTGTTGGTCAGGCTGCTTTCTCATCTGGAGCTAGGAGTTCCCTTCCAAGCTCATTCAAGTTGTTGGTAGAACTAAGTTCTTTTCAGTTGAAGAACCACAAGGAACTTCTCCATAAGTACTTTACAAGATAGATAAAACCTTCTTCAAGAGCTGTGGGAAAGTGTCTCTCTCATGACTATTCTTTTTTGAGGTTTATACTTGATTAATTCAGGCTAGCCAGGATATCTCCCTTTCCACTAACTTTTTTTAACGTTTATTTATTTATTTTTAATATATTTAATTATTTTTTCGATTGCAGTTGACATACAATATAATATTAGTTTCAGGTGTATACACCAGGGATTAGACACTATATAATTTACTAAATGATCATCCTGATATATCTCATACCCATCTGACACCATGCATAGTTATTAGAAAATTATTGACTGTATTCCCTATGCTGTACTTTACATCCCCATGACTATCTGTAACTGCCAATTTGTACTTCTAAATCCTTTCACATTTTTCACTCAACTGCCCTCCCATCTGGCAACCATCAAAATGTTCTGTATCTATGAGTCTGTTTCTGTTCTGCCTGTTCATTTATGTTGATTTTTTAGATGCAATTTTTGATAGATATGTATTTATTGCCATTTTGTTGTTTATATTTTTAATCTTTTTTTTCCTTCTTCTTTTTAAAGAAGATCCTTTAACATTTCATGTAATAGTGGTTTGGTGGTGATGAACTCCATTAGCTTTTTCTTGTCAGGGAAGCTCTGTATCTGTCCTTTGATTCAAAATGATAGCTTTGCTGGGTAGAGTAATCTTGCTTGTTGGTCCTTACTTTTCATCACTGAATATTTCTTGCCGCTCCCTTCTGGCCTGCAAAGTTTCTCTTGAGAAATCAGCTGACAGTCTTATGGGAGCTCCCTTGTAGGTAACTAACTGCTTCTCTCTTGCTGCTTTTAAGATTCTCTTTGTCTTGAACATTTGGCATTTTAAATATGATGTGTGTTGGTGTGAGCCTCTTTGGGTTCATCTTGTTTAGGACTGTGATTTCTAGACTTCTATGTCTATTTCCTTCACCAGGTAAGGGAATTTTTTGTCATTATTTTTTCAAATAGGTTTTCAATTTCTTGTTCTCTCTCTTCTCCTTCCAGCACCCCCATGAAGCAAATGTTGATATGCTTGAAGTTGTTTCAGAGGATCCTTACACTATCTTAATATTTTGAGGTTCTTTTTTCTTTCTTGCTGTTCTGATTGGGTGTTTTTTGCTCTCTTATGTTCCAAATCATGGATTTGATTCTTGGTGTCATCTACTCTGCTCTTTTTTTTTTTTTTTTTTTTTAATAATCCTCACCCGAGGATATTTTTCCATTTATCTTTAGATAGAGTGGAGAGGGAGGAGAGAGAGAAGAGACATCAATGTGAGAGAGACACATTGATTGGATGACTCTCGCACGACCCCGACCAGGGCGGGGGATTGAACCGCAACTGAGGTATGTGCCCTTGACTGGAATTGAACCCATGAGTCTTTGGTCCATGGGGTGATGCTTTAACTGCTGAACTAAACTGGCCAGATCTACTCTACTCTTGATTCCCTGTAAATTATTCTTTATTTCAGTTAATGTATCCTTCATTTCTGACTGTTTTATAATGGCTTTTATGTCCTTTTTCATGCTGTTGAGGTTCTCACTAAGTTCTTTCAGCATCCTTATAACCATTGTTTTGAACTCTATCTAGTTGTTTGCTTGACTCCATTTCATTTATTGATTTTCTAGAGATTTTTCCAGTTCTTTCATTTTGGACCTGTTTCTTTTTCTCTGCATTTTGGCAGCCTTCCATGCATTGACTAGAGCTGCTATATCTTTTGGACTTGATAGAGTGGTCTTGTATAGAAGGTATCCTACAGTGATACAGCCTCCCCAGTCAACCAGGCTGGGCAACACATGTGTGTCCCTTTGTGGGATGTATGCACTGTCCTATTGCAGTTGAGCCTTGATTGCTGTTGGCATCACTGGGAGAGATTGAGTCCCAGGCCAGTTGGATGCAAGGACTGTGATTACAGCAGAGGAACTGCTGTGAAGGAGTTGACCTTACAGAACAGGACTTGCTTCAGTAGGGCTTTGGTGCTCACCAAGTCTGCCTCTTGAGAGTGTCATTCATGGATGTGGTAGGTTGTCATCCAGTGTGGTCTGAAGCTGTCCACTGGGTGCAGTGGGTCTAGGGTCTCCTGGGAGGTGCAAAGTTAGCCACTGCCTGTGCCCTGTCTGGGGCCACCCAACATGAGCTACAGAGCAGTCTACAGATGGCTGTTACTTGTGTTGGGCTTGGAAATGCCCAGGACAGGCCAAGCTCTGAACCAAGGTAGATTGCCTCTACGGTAGGGACTGAGACCACTGAGCAAGAGGTAGGGGGTAAGCAGAGACCAGATACTGCTTGTTTGAGAGATTTTATAAAGTTTAAAGCGTGAGGCAAGAGAGGTCAATTGTATGGAAAAGCCACTGGAACCAAGTTGGATGGGCATGTAAGCTGGGTGGGGTGCAGTCTCAGTGAATCATCAGGGCAGAGCAAACAGTGTGAGCCAGGCTGATGGAGATTCAGATATGGCACCCCCCTGTTGGCTCTGTGGGAAGTAGGGGAGTCTCAGAGAAGGAACAATGGCTTCTGCCAGCACTTTTGTCTGGTGGAGAGCTGCCTCCAGCTCTTGCCCTCATGCCACGTAATTCAGTTCCTCCCCATATATTCCCGGTTTCTTTCAAGCTCCTGCCTCGGCACTGGAGCCAGAGGAAGTAAGTCTGAGTAAGTCCGCATAGATAAATTGCCTGGGACTCCAAAAGCCCTCCATCTCACTTAGCCACAATCCTGCTGGTTTTTATAGCTAGAAGTTATGGGGACTTGTCTTCCTGGCACTGGAACCCTGGGCTGGGGGGTCTGGTGTGGGGCAGGGACCCCTCTATTCCCATGGGGGACCTCCACAGCTAAGATATTCTTCTGATTTTAAACCACTGTAAATGAGTGTGGGATGAGCCCATTCTATGTCTCCATCCCTCCTACCAGTCTCCATGTGGCTTCTTCTTTAAATCCCTAGTGGTAGGACTTTCATTCAGCTAAATTTCAGGAGATTCTGAATGATGGTTGTTCTATAGTTTAGTTGTATTTTTAATGTGGTTGTCGGAGGATTGGAGTACTGCATTTACCTACGCTGCCATTTTGACTGGAAGTTTCCTCCACTAACTCTTAATGGATTGACTTGGGACCTTAATTACATATGCCAAAAATGACCTATGTTGTATTTTTATGGATTGTCATACTTCTCACCTCTTCATTTTATCTGGTAAGTGAAGCAAGATTTACCTTGTTTATGTCAGCCAGTTCACTAACAAAATAATTCAGAAAGCCCTTTTTAAATGTATTTGATCCAAATTTTATCAGATTATTATTAAGATATAACAATTGGTTTTACTCTGATTTTCCCCCCTCTAAGTACATACTCGATATAGCAGACTAATTCAGTCAAGGGTGTGTCCATTAAAGCCAAAAGTCCATTATATAATAAAGTAGGTTTTCTGAATGTGTATGTTTAAAAAATTGACAAATCAGTTTACCTGTTTTTGCTTATGTAGACACATTCATGTAATTAAAATTAAGTATGTATGAAAAATTCAATTTCACAGAAAAATTTTCTCTATGTATTATTGTCATTTTAAATTTATACTTAATAGGTCTAGTAAATGCTGCATTCACCAGTCACTGCAAGTAAACAAATGCACACGGCTGGGGTGTGACAGCACAGGTGGGAACATCGGGCAGCAAGCATTAAAAATGCTGCAGCCCAGCCGGTGTGGCTCAGTGGTTGAACATCAACCCATGCAACAAGAGGTCACCAGTTCGATTCCCGGTCAGGTCACATGCCCGGGTTGCAGGCTCCATCCCCAATAGGAGGCATGCGGGAGGTAGCCAATTAATGGTTCTCTCTCACATCGATATTTCTCTTTTTCCTTCTCCCTTTCTCTCTCTCCAAAAATCAATTAAAATATATTAAAAAAAAAAAAAAAGAAACTGCTGCGGAAAGTCACACCACACTACAACAGAAGCAATCACTGCACACTGTGCATTGTGATCACATGCTAGTCATTCGCCAAACATTGTTTACAAGTGGTGACTCTTGGATTTAAATATGTAGACTATAGTTGTAGCTGTGAAATATTTATTTATGTTGGCGAAATTACTATCATGTTTTTTCCAACATATGGCCTGTTCACTAAAATTTGTTACAAATAACAGTGAATTAATAACAACAAAGACTGTTAATTTAATTATAAGCAATTCTTGGTTAAAAGCACTTTAAAATTAACAGGGTGTTAATTTTCACCTATGACATATAGACTGGAAATTTTGTCCCTTAAATCCAAAGTCTGTTCATCTGTGGGTGCTGAAGATCTGTCCTACATTTTCAAGAAGAGCAATAAGAGTGAATTAGAGATGAAAGAGAAGATTGTGTTTGTAGTGTTAGAAAGGACATTTTGTTGTTGTTTTTTTCTTTTTTATTGAATTTATTAAGATGACATGGGTTAACAAAATTATATAGGTTTTAGGTATATACTTATAACACACTTATTATAATACGTAATTGGTATATTGCACTGTGTATTCACCACCCCAAGTCAAGTCTCCTTCCATCATCTTGAAGAATTAATTTTTAAAGTTTAAAAATAGTTATATATATTTTTGTGCTTGAGAAATCTAAGAAAAGTATCTATTTTTTTTATGAGGAATACTCTGGATCAGAAATTACTTAAAATTTATTCTAAACAACAAATTACAAATATTTTTAAATATAAATTGTTAAATACATTTGGCAGATGCACTGCATAGTTTTAATATAAGGTAATTAATACTTTATGTAACTTTTTAGTGTTCCAGTAAATTAATGATATCTGTTTGTTTGTTTTTTTCCTTTGTTAATTCTCACCCAAGGATATTTCAACATTGATTTTTAGATAGAGAGGAAGGGAGGGAGGTGGGGAGAGAGAGAGAAACATCGATGTGAGAAACACATCAACTGGTTCTGCCTCCTGCACAACACTGACCAGGGCCAGGATGGAACCTGCAACCCAGGTACTGCCCTTGACCTGGAATTGAACGTGTGACCCTTCTGATCCACGGGCCAACGCTCTAACCGCTGAGCCAAACCAACCAGGGCATCTGTTGTTTTGTTTTTTACTTATTTTAAGCAGTGTTTTCTGAATAGACTTGGCAGATGTTCAGTGTTTGTCAAGAAGGAAGCCATGTTTGTCTCATTTGGAGAAAAGTGAAGACAGTCCATTAAAAGTTTGAGGTGCTTTAGAAAACTTAATTTAAAAATAAAGTCCAGTGAAGAAAAGAAAATGCTACATACTGACTGAAATTTGTCCTAACCCGAAACCTATATGATCCCATTAACCAATGTCACCCCAATAAATTTAATTAAAAATATAAGAAAATATTTTTTAAAAGTATAACTTGTTTGTATTATAAAAGTACCTGTAGCTCTAAGATTTAGGGGAAAAGAAATAAATCAGAAAAGAAAAGACTTTGATCGATGCCCTACAGTCTTCATGTTCCCAAGAGTTTTACTTTTGTTTCTTTATCTCCCTTTAGGACTGTGATGTAATCTGCCATTCTGAGCCACGAAAGCATTGCTAAAAGAATGTTTAAATACGCCACTGAGTTCTAAGTTTTTCAGGCTTCGTTATGAAGAAAATATAGTTCTTAAGAGAAAGGTAAAAACAAATTACCTACCTGAAATATCCTTTCAGGTTTATGACTCCCAGGATACAGAAATATTTGGTTTTAGTTTCTAATGGCATCTGCAATGTCAAGATTTAGTATAAGGATACATCAGAGTGATGTTTATATTAAAGAAAGATGCCAAGACCAAGGCACCTAAACAAATGGGTTAACTATGAGTATTACCTTATGAAAGAAATACAGAAATATGTGCAATTGTCGAGGAGGTGTGCTATACTTCAGTGAAACAATAATATATAGTTGGAACGTCATTTAATTTCATTATTTTTTATATTAAATTTTATAATTAAAGTATTTTGAAATGCAAACTATATTACCCCTAAGCAGTCTTGTCTTTACAGAGTGCTTTATGAAGAGACTGGCTTACTTGATGGTCACAACAAATTCATGATGAATACTTAGGGGAGAAAAAAACAGACTGAAAGTAATTCTGAAAGTGATTGAAAACTATGCCAGGTATCCAGGTTCTCATAAATTTCCATAATGACAAAGAACTATCATAGGCATCATATTTCTAACTTTCAGGGAAATGAAAATACACACTTTTATTTTTTTTTAAATCAAGGAAGCAGGGAATGAAAAAGTCAAATGTCATTTTTTAAAATAAGGAAGCAAGGCTTAGATCACAAAATATGTTAACTTTGTTATGCTTGTTGTTAATATCCTGTTAAAAAACCTGGGTTTCTTGCAAGTACATCTCTATGGCTTTTCAAGGGGATATATTGAGAAGGAAAAATTCTCATTATTAAGTTTTTGTCCTACAAAGAAGGTACTTGCTTGTTCACCTCTTTTAACTTTCCCCTTTACAAGGCAGGATCTATGCAGCTTGAATACATTTTTTTCTAGATGTGTGACATTTTTAAGTGACCCATTTCTTTTCTTTTTTAAAAATATGTTTATATTGATTTTTTTAGAGAGAGAGGAAGGGAGAGATAGAAACATGGATGTGAAAGAGAAACATCAATTGGCTGCCTCCTGCACGCCCCCTACTGGGGATCGAGCCTGCAACCCGGCATGTGCCCTGACCGGGGAACGATGCTCAATCCACTGAGCCACACAGGATGGGCCTGTGACCCTTTTCTGGGATCCATGGAAAGTTAAGTAGTGGTAATGTGAGTCAGAACTTCTTGGATTGGTTATTTTTCAAAATGTTACATTTTGCCCTGGCCGGTTTGGCTCAGTGGTTAGAGCGTCGCCCCATGGGCCAAAGAGTTGCAGGTTCAATTCCAGTTAAGGGCATGTACTTCAGTTGTGGCTTGGTCCCCAGTCAGGATCATGCGGAAGGCAACCAGTTGATGTGTCTCTCTCACATCGATGTTTCTCTCTCTCTCTCCCCCTCCCACTCTGTCTGAAAATAAATGGAAAAATACCCTTGGGTGAGGATTAAAAAAATAAAAGTTAATTTCAACAGGAAAATGTAATGGGAAATTGGAAAATACACTTTATCTTTTATTAGTCGGTTCTATTTATATACTTTCAAGCCAGTTCTACTGTGTCCTTATTTTTGTTTTCCCAGTCTCACAACTGTCACAGCTATCAGTCAGTCAAATTGCTTTTTACTTGTGGAAGTTTGAGGTTGTAATCGGATCTAATTAGTATGAGTGCACTGCCTTTCTTAACTGTGACCAAGCAACTTAATGATTTGAAGGGTGTAAGTAATATATTCTGAATTAGTTCAACATTTGATTTTGAAATGTTATTTTTCACTGGAAAAATTGTACAGAGCTCAGAATTATATAAATTAGAATAATTTATGATTCTGTTTAATTTTCAGAGCAGAACCTAAGCTATTCAATAGTTAATTGTTTCCTTGGGAAGGGAGAATGAGGAGTGAGGAGCCTGTGGAAAATCCTCAAAAAAGGCAATTTGTGTTCTATCTAGATTGCTGTTCTCTGTATATTTTGCTCAATTATTTATAAGAATCACATGAATCATATTTCATTATAATCTAATAATATAATACTGTTTCATTTATTTATTAATTTGATAATTTATTCTTTCTTTCAATGATGATTGAGCTGTATTCTAGGACTCATGCTGGACACCACACATACAAAAATGTTTAAAGTGCCGTCCAGGTTTTTATGTAGGTTATTAGCTGGTAGTGAGATGTTTAAAAATGTTAAAAATCAAAATAGAAATCTGTTTTATTTTCTATTATGTATCATAAATTCATTTTACTATATTATAATCATTTTAATGTTGTTGTCCCTACATTCTTTATACTATCATTTTCTGTCACTCAGCCTCATTTCTATATAAAGCAGTCAGCTTTTCAAAAATCCTCAGTTTCTACCTTATTTGCATTGTATTTATTCTTTTTTTATTCTCTTTATTATAATCATTTTTGACATGATAATTTAATTAAGCAAACATCATTTCATTCTATTAATGGTGACAATTGAGAGTTGTATGCTTTTATTTATACTTTTTTTTTTCTTTATTGATTTTAGAGAGAGAGAGCAAGGGAGAGGGAGAGAGAGATAGAAACATCGATGAGAGAGAACATCGATTGGCCGCCTCCTGCAGGGATCGGGCCCACAACCTGGGCATGTGCCCTGACTGGAAATCGAACAGGCGACCTCTTGGTGCATGGTGACGCTCAGCCACTGAGCCACACCGGCCAGGCTACTTCTACTTTTTAAGGTAACATTTAGAAACACTCTTGGAAATAATTCCTTGACAGATATTATTAAAAGTTTATATAACTGTTTGATTTTTTTAATTAATATTTTAGGAGATAGGAAAGAAATAGTCAATAAAGTTTATGAATTTAAAGATCCACATAAATATTGAAAAATAATATAATAAATATATATCTTCAAATTAAGTCATACAAATTAATTGCATAAATGAGTAAATATCATATTAGGATTCTACAGTTATTTCTACTCTTACCCTGCTGTGAAGGAAGCATTCGTATTTTAAACTCTCTAGATCACAGTTTCTGTGCATATATAGTTATACTTTTTTGTGATTTTGATTCTTTTTCTTTTTTTGCTTTATTGAGGTATAATTGACAAAGTTATAAAATATTAAAGTGTACCATGTGACAATTTGATATCGAAATTATAATGATTTTATATGCAGAGTGGGGCAAAAGTAGGTTTTGTGAGTACACAAAACTCAGAGTTTATTCTTATATTATTATTATTTATTAATTATTGCATTTTCCATATGAACAACTGTAATCCTATTTTTGCCCTACCCTGTACAGAGTTATTTCTGCTTTAATCTTGCTGTGGAGGATGAATTAATATTTTAAATTCTCTAGATACTAGTTTCTGTGTGTATGTAGTTATTTTTTTGTTTGTGATTTTGACTTTTTAGTTTTAGAGGTATAATTGATACAATTGTAAGATATTAAAGTATACAATGTGATGATTTGATATACATATACATTGTGAAAGGATTTCCTTCGTGAAGTTAATTAACATATTCATCACTAAACATTCAAATATTTTGTGTGAGAACATTTAAGTTGTACTCTTAGAAATTTCAATTATATAATACAGTGGTATCAGCTATAGTCATCATGTTATATATTAGATACTGAGACCTTTATCTTATAATACAGATGTTCAGTTCATAGCAGGTATATTTAAATCTATTGTTTCAATACAAATTCATTCAGGTAGAAGGTGAAGTGTTACATGAGAACAAACAGAGAATGTCAGGAAAACTATAACATGTAGTACTATAAAATGAACATTTCCCAAAATTCACACAGATTTGAAAAGTCCTCACTAAACAGCTGAGAGTTCAGTAGTGAGCTATCACATATCTTAATAGAAAGGTTAACATAACGCTAGACACATATTTACAAAGCTTACAGTTAAGCCTTAACAAGAACATATTTATTTATAAATAATCAAAATGCATGACAAAACAAATATCAACAGACATTAAACAAAAGAAAACAAAATCCTGTTACACTCAACAATGTAACATTTACACTATTGGAACAAAAAAAAAGAATATATCATGAAGAATTGGAAAATGTGGACAATAATCAAAAGAAATACTAGTCATTAAAAACAGATACAAAATTAATAGTATGATGGATTGCAGACACATTTTGTAACATCTGTTGTAAGTGTTATTAACCTGCTAAAAACTTAAAGAAAAACACAAACAATATGTGGAAAGAAACAGAATATCTAAAAAAGAGCCAAATAAAATTCTTAAGCAGAAAACTGTACTATCTGAAATCAAAAGTTACTGAATTAGCATAACAGCAAATTAGATTCTGTAGAAGATTAATGAACTTGATGCAAGTCAGTAAAAAATGTCTACACAGAAACTCAAAGAGAAAAAAGCTTGCTGGTGTGGCTCAGCAGTTGAACATCGACCCATGCATCAAGAGGTTGCTGGTTTGATTCCCTCTCTCTCATCGATGTTTCTCTCTCTCTCCCTCACACTTCCTCTCTCTCTAAAGTCAACAAAGGAAAAAAAAATTTTTAAATGAACAATATTTCGATGAACTATGAGACAATATAAAGCAGTCAAATGTATATGTAATTAGCGTTCAGGAGAGGTTGGGTAGGCTGAAAACATATTTAAGAAAATAATGTTCAAAGATTTCCCAAATTTGATAAAACTTAAAACTAAAAATCTTACCAGACTTTTAACAAGACAAACATACATCAAATGCATGGCACCTCATAATTTAATTGCTGGAAACAATAAAAAATTCTCAAAGGAATCCAAATATAATAAACATAGTACATACAAGAGAACAACAATAAAGTGAGTGGTCTTCTTGTCAGAAACAATGGAAGCAAAAGGAAAAGGAATTGAGTTCACCTTTAAACAACACAGATATGAACTGCCAGGGTCCACTTCTGTAAAAAAATCCACTTTGGATTTTTTTCAATTGACTGCAGTTCCGTTGACCTGTGCAATTCAAACCCATGTTGTTCAAGTGTCAGCTGGAGGTTGGGAGTCCACTTCTGCAGAGGGCCGACATAACTTACGCAAGGATTTTTGACTGAACGGGCAGTTGGATCTGCTGACCTGTGTTGTTCATGAGTCAAACATACAATTTTTAAAGTTTTTTTTTCTTTCAGTTGTTTTGAGAAATAATAGACATACATAGCTTTATGAGTTTAAAGCATACAGCATGATGGTTTGCTTTACATGTATTGTGAAATGATTAAAACAAGAGGTTCAACTAACATATTTTCTTATAAACAATTAAAAAAAAAGGAAAATGTTTCTTGTGATGAGAATGCATAAAATTTACTCTCTTAACAGCATTAACATTGTTAGCTGTAGTCATCATGTTGTCCGTTATTTCCCTACTACTTGTTTATCTTATAACTGGAAGTTTACACCTTTTGTCCTCCTTCCTTCAATTTCCCCTCCCCCTCCCCTTTACCTTTGGTAACAAGTCTGATCTCCTTTTTTATGAGAGTATTTGTTTGCTTTTATTTTTAGATTCCACATATAAGTAAGATCATACAGTATTTGTCTTTGTCTGATTTATTTTACTTAGCATAATATCGTCAAAGTCCATTCATGTTGTCATAAATGGTAGGATTTACTCCTCTTTTATGTTTGAATATTTAATTGTATAAAATACACCATAACTCCGTTATTCATTCATCCATCTATGGATATTTAGTTTCTTTCCTTGTGTGGCTATTGTAAATAATGGTGTTATAAACATGGGGGTGCAGGTATCATTTAGATTTAATGTTTTTGTTTCCTTTGGATGTATCTCCAGAAATGAAAATTGCTGGATCATACAGTAATTTTATTTTTAATCTTTTGGGGATCCTCTAAAAAGGATCCCCTGTCTTCTTTAGGCTGTACCAATTTACAAGAGGTGCCCTTTTCTCCAAATCTATACCAGCATTTGTTATCTCTTCCCTTTTTGATGATGGCCATTCAAGCAGGCATGAGGAGGTATCTCACTGAGCTTTTAATTTGCATTTCCCTGATGACTAGTGGCGTTGAGCATCTTTTTATGTACCTTTTGGTCTTCACTTATCTTCTTTGAAAAAAATGTTTATTCATGTCTTTTACCCGTTTATAATTGGGTTATGTGTCTGTTTTGCTATTGAGTTGTATGAGTTCTTTACATATTTTTAGTATAAACCCATCAGATATATGGTTTACAAATCTTTTTTTCCATTCCATAGGTTCTCTTTTTACTTTGTTGATGGTTTCTTATACTGTACAAAAACATTTTAGTTTAATATAGTCCTACTTGTTTAGTTTTTATTTTGTTACTTGCGTTTAAGGTGCCATATACAAAAACCATAACTAAGGCCCATGTCAAGGATCTTCACTGCTATGCTTTCTTCTAGGAGTTACATGGTTTTCAAGTCTTGCTAGTCTTTAATCCATTTTTAATTAATTTTTGTGAGTGGTTTTAGATAGGCATCCAGGTTTATTATTTTACATGTGAATATTCAATTATCCCAGAACCATTTATTGAGGAGACTGTCTTTTCTTTATTGAGTAGTTTTGTTACCCTGTCGAATCTTAGTTGACTGTATTATTGGGTTTATTTCTGGGCTCTTGATTCTATTCCATTGTTCTATGTGTCTGTTTTTATGCTAGTACCACACTGTTTTGATGACTATAGCTTTGTAGTATAGCTTGAAATCAGGATGTGTAATGCATCTTGCTTTCTTCTTTCTCAGGATTTCTTTGGATATCAGGGTATTTTGTGTTTCCATATAAAATTTAGCAGTTTGTTTTTCTACTTTTGAAAAAATGCCATTGGAATCTTGATAAGGATTGCATTAAATCTATAGTTGGCTTTTGGTTGGTAGTATTGGCATTTTAACAGTATTAATTCTTCCAATCCATGAACATGGGACACGTTTTCATTTATTTTTGTCTTCTTTGATTTCTTTAATCAATATATTGTAGTTTTCAGAGTAGAGATCTTTCACTCTTCTAGTTAAATTTATTCCTAAGTATTTTTAATTTTATTGTAAATGGGATCAACTTCTTTATTTCCTTTTTAGAAAATTTGTTGTTAGTGCATAACGAAGCACCACTAATTTCAGTATGTATCTTGCAACCTCACTTAACTCATAAATTAGATATAACAGTGTTTTGCCTTAGTCTTTAGAATTTTCTACATATAAAATTCTGTCTTTTGCAAATAGTGACAGTTCTATTTTTTCCTTTCTAATCCAGAAACCATTTTATTTATTTTACTGCTTGATTGCTCTTGCTAAACTTTTACTACTATTTTGAATAAGAGAGGAGAGAGTGGGCACCCATTGTCTTGTTTCTGATCTTAGAAGAAAAGCTTTCAAACGTTTACCATTCAGTATGATGTTAGCCGTGGGCTTGTCTTTTATGGCCTATATTACATTGAGGTATGTTCCTTCTATGCCTGTTTTGTTAAAAATTTTTATCATGAATGGATGTTGAATTTTGTCAACTGCTTTTCTACGTCTATTCAGACGATCATATGATTTTTTTCACATTCTATTAATGTGATGTATTACATCACATTGATTTGTATATGTTGAACCATCTGTGTATCACAGAAATAAATCCTACTTGATCGTGGTGTATGATCTTTTTAATATGCTGCTGAATTTAGTTTGCTAGTATTTTATTGAGACTTTCTGCATCTATAGTCATCAGTGATGTCAACCTGTAGTCTTCTTTTCTAGTAGTGTACTTTTCTGTTTCTGGTATTAGGATAATGATGGCCTCATAAAATAAGTTGGGAGTTTTTATTTCTCCATTTTTTGGAAAGTTTGAGAAAGATTAGGGTTAATTTTTTCTTAAATATTTGGTAAAATTCACCATTGAAGCTATCGGGTTCTGGGCTTTGGGAGTTTTTGATTACCAATTCAATCTCCTGAATAGTAATTGGTCTATTTATATTTTTTATTTCTTTGTGATTCAGTCTTGGTAAATTGTATGTTTCTAAGAAATTTTTCCATATCATATAGGCTGTCCTGTTTGTTGACTTATCATTGTTTTTAAAAACCTCTTATGACCCTTTGACTTTTTGTGGTATCAGTTGTAATGTCTTTTTTTTTAAATTTATAACTTTGTGTATTTGGGTCTTTTTATTTATTTGGTTAGTCTAGTTAAGGGTTTGTCAATTTTGTTTATCTTTTCAAAGAACCAACTCTTAATTGGGTTAATATCTTCTACTGTTTTGTTGTTGTTCTTTATTTTATTTATTTCTGTATGAATCTTTATTATTTCCTTTCTTCTGCCAAATTTGGGTTTGGCTTCTTCTTTTTTCCCTATCCCCTTAAAGCATATGATAAGTAGTTCATTTGGGTTGTTTCTTTATCTTATTTTAGGCATTTATTGCTACGAACTTCCCTCTTAGAACTAATTTTGCTGTATTCCACAGGTTCTGGTATACTATGTTTCCATTTTGTTTATCTAAAGAAACTTTTTTGTTTTTCCTTTAATTTCTTCTTTGATCCATTGGTTGTTCAAGAGAGTGTTGTTTAATTTTCATACCATTTTCAGTTTTCCTCATTACTGATTTCTAGTTTTTTCCACTGTGATCAAAGACAATACATGGAATGATTTCAGTCTCCTTGAATTTTCTAAGACTTGTTTTGTGGCCTAAAATATTATCTATTTTAGAAAATGTTTAATATGTATTTGTATATATGTGCACTGTGTATAGAATTCTTGATTGTCAGCTATTTTCTTTCAAATTTTGATGTGTCATCCCATTCTCTCCTGGCCTGAAACTTTCTGTTGAAGAATCCACCTATAATCTTATGGGGGTTTCCTTGTATGTTACTTTAGTCTTCTGCTGCTCTTAAAATTTTTTCTCTCTCTTTGACTTTTGACAATTTAATTGTGTGTCTTGGTGTAGCATTATGTGGCTTAAACTTATTTAGAATCTTTTGGGTATCGTGTATCTGGATGTCCATTTCTTTCCTCAGGTTTGGAAACTTTTTAGCCATTATTGCTTTAGATCTCCCTTCTGTTTCTCTTCTCCTTCTGGAATTCCCATATTGTAAATATTGATTTTGGTTTTTTTATCCACTGTGTCCTATAATTCCCGTAGGCTTATTCAGTCTTTTTCATTATTTTTCTTCTGTTTGTGTGACTGGGTATTTCTAATGTCTTATCCTCCAGGTCACATATTCTTTCTTCTGCATGATAGAGTCTACTTTTCAAAATCTCTATTGAAATCTTTAGTTCAGTTATATTTTTCAACTCTAGGATTTCTGTTTTTGTTTTGTTTTGTTTTTTGATGGTTGCTATTTCCTTGTCAGAGTTCTCATCTTAATTTCATTGCTTTCCTGATTTTGTTTAGTTGTCTGTCTGTGTTTTCTTGTAGTTCACTAAACTTCCTTAAGAGGAGTATTCTGAATTTTTCATCTGACAGTTCATAGATCTCCATTTCATCATGGACAGTTATTGGTACTTTATTAGTTTCCTTTGCTGGTGTCACATTTACCTGATTTTCCCTCATCCTTGATTCCTTACATTGGTTTGTGCACATTTGAGTAATTGGGTTCCTCTTCCATACTTTACAGGTTTGCTTTGGGTGACATATTTTCACCAGTCACCTGTTTGGGTTTCTGTGTGTCTGCCTGTAATGTCCTTGGGCAGGTGGGACCTATTATTATGATCTATTTTGAGGAGAGGCAACTGTTCAAGCTCTGAGAATGGGGATTGTGTGGTGGTGTGCCACTGGCAAAAAACAGTTGTATGAGGACTGCTGGCTTGCTTTCCTATCTATGGGAGGCAGTAGGATGGGCTCCAAAGTTGCCTAAATTCTCTGGTCAGGCTTACTAGATGGCAGAACTGGGTACTTTATTTAGTAATAGATAGGGCTATGAGTTAGCCAGGGCAAGATGGAATCCAAATCCTGTACAGCTTGTTCTATGGGGACCCAAATCAGGCCAGAGTATGCACTGAGTTCCTTGGATGGGGAAAGTCATAGGCTGTGCTCTTTTACAGGTGCTATTATATGCAGGGCTGTTAATTGAGCTATGCAGCTGCCTGTGTGCTCTGGTTAGGTTCCCCAGTCAGACAGGCTGAAGGCTATATTCAATGATGAGTGGAGCTATGAATTAGATTTCCTTCCAGGCGCAGTGGAGAAAGCAGCTCTGTAGTCAATAAAACTCTTTATTGTTTTAAATAAATTCAATCTGAACCCCAAGTTCCCTGACTATACAGGGCCACAAAACAGCTTGTTTTGTTCTGCAGACTATTGGCTCTGCTTGCTATCTTTTGGTTCAAGTGCTGCTGGTCTGCATCGCTTCCAGGAGTTGTTACCACCCCTTCTGGTCAGATGAGGCTGGAAGACACTTTCCACAGTGGGTGGGACTATGTCTCAGCTCCCCTGTCTCGGTTGGAGGTAGAGGGCACATTCTGGTCTACTCTCAATTTCCCAAACAGGTTCTCAGTTTAGGAAGGGGCAGGGGCTACCCTCAGCCTTACCTATGAAATAATCCACCTACCTGTCGTATGGAAACATTCCATGCTTGGAACTGACTTTGTTTTTGTGGTGATCAGCTCTGCCTGCCTGCTTCTCAGCTTGAGCACCACTGGAGAGCACTGCGTCTAGGAGTTGTCACCAGCACCTTCTGGTTAGAGGGGGCCAGAACTGTTAACAGCTGTGCAGCTGTGCAGCTGTCTCAGCTCCCTTGCTGGGTGGGAGGAAGAGGGACACACCAAGCTCTAGGGCTGGCAAAATTCTTCTTCTGCTAAGTTGCATGGTCAGAGTGTGACCCCAATTTGGTTCTGATGAGCAGTGCTCCTGGTTGGGACGGGTACTTGGTCTTTGCAGGTATGAACTCAATCTGCCAAGATTTGTGTGCTGGCTGATGCAAGCCCCTTCCCCTTTGTCCTTCACAGTCAGATACCGGTGATGGAGCCCTGCAGATGCCCTTGTGATGGTGCAAGATTAGAGCAGAGGCTTCTGCAAAGACATCAACAATGCTGGGGTGGGAGCAGTTTACGATCTTAATGAAAACAATATTAACAGAATTCTTTATCAAGCATAAATATTGTTCAAAAATTGCATCAAGCAACATCAAATTTGGGGAGAAATATAGAATATTCAATAGTGTTTTACATTGTTGAAGAGAGTGTAAAATGTTATAGTTGCTTATCAAGAACTGTGATAAGAGACTACTGCAAACTAATATTCTAGCTTTTTACTCTTCCTGCACAAGAGCAGAAAATACAAGATTCCTGCGAGATAGATGGACAGATAATTGTACTATTCAGGGCACAGCAGGCAGCATAAGCTTTATGTTTATATAAGTTTCCTCTGCCCACCAAGTCCCATAAGAACAATGAAGAGTCCAAATGAATGGGCCTGGTAGGTTGCATCATAACTGAAGAATCACAAACTTAGAAGAATTAATTATTTTATATTGTGCACTGAGCCTGTTTGACTTCTTCCCCTAAAGAAGACATTTTCATATTGGACAGTTTATGAATCTGGAGTGAACTGTGTCTTCAAAGGCTGTTAAATATATATGTAGATATGTATATTTATGTGTATATATATATGTGTGTACATGTATGTGTATATATATGTGTGTGTCTGTGCATATATATGTACCTTCGTATATATGCTTATATTAATAGTTCACCCTTGAATAACATGGTATGAACTGTGCAGGATTTTTTCAATAAATATTTGTACTGTTTTTGATCCATGATTGGCAGTCCACAGATGCAGGGGGCCAACTGTAGGCATTCATCGATTCCATTTTATACAGGGAACTTGAGCATCTGCAGATTTTGGTATCTGCAGAGGGTCCTGGAACAGTACCCCACAGATACCGAGAGTTAACTAAGTTTGAGAGAGTCAAAGTTATACGTGGAATTTTGACTGTGCTTGGGGGTCAGTGTCCCTAATCAAGATTCAAATACACACACACACACACACACACACACACACACACACACACATATATATATAATGGAGATCGTCTAGAACAAAGGCTGTCAGTTCTTTGCTGAAAAGAAATACCAAAATATGAGAAAATCATGAAGAATTATCTTGAACATCACTTTGGAAAATACTTTTGTCAGTTTCTTATAAATCTAAATGCACATCTACTCTTTGACACAGCAGTTTTAATTCTAGGTATTTCTCCAGAAGAAATGAAAATATATATTCATGAAAAGGCTTGCATAAGAATGTTGATAGTAAAATGTATAAAAAACATGTATGACTCCGTAATAATTCAAGCAACTCAAGATGTGGGCAAAACTTTTAAAGACATAAAATAACCAATAAGCAAATGAAAAGATGATCTAAATCATTAGTCACTAGGAAACTTCAAATTAAAATTACTCTAAATTACTACTAAATATCCAGTGCAATAAAATAGAAAATTTGGAAAATACCGATAAATAGCAAGTGTTTGTAACAATGGTGAGCAACCGTGGGGATATAAAATGTGCAATCCCTTTGGAAAATAGTTTGACAGTTTCTAATAAGATAGAATATACACTTATTATACTTTTGCCCTTGTGCATGTTACTATATCACGTTCAGTTTGAAGGCAGGAAGAAGGAAAAAAGAAATAAGATGAGATATATTTGCCCTTCTTTTTCTAAACAGGAATGAAAAAAACATGTGCAAGATATTCCAGAAAGTTTTTGCTTACACTTATTATCCAGAACTGTGTCACATGGCCCACTGCTATCAATCAGGAAAACGTAGAATGCCAGTATTTTACTGCTATAGTGGAGGAGAAAATGAGGTTTGGGCATTGGTGATGAAGTGTCAAAGAGGTGAGGTTGTGGGGAACATATTTTTTACATCCAAGAGTCTAGAGAATCTCAGTCAAAACTTGTTTCCAGAACATTAAGTAGAATTATCATGATTTCTAAGGGAAATCCTTCTGGCTAGATGAAATTTCTATTTGTGTATATGTTAGAAAAACATTTGTTGTTTTAAATTTTTTATCTTTTTACAGAATGTAAGATAAGCCAAATTTCTACTCGTGATCCTGTTATGTTTTTAATATTTTTATTTAAAAATGACCATAACTTTAACAATTTAATTAATATATTTAAACTTTATATGTTAAATGTGTCAATTTACATTTCTGAAGCCCACAGAGGGTTGAACTACATATTATGAGACAAATTAATTATACATAATATACCCAAAACACAGCTAATGTTCTAATCACCTGCCACCCTAAATTTTTTATAGATCCTTCAATTTTAACATGATTTTCAAATATTGTTACAAGTTCACATAATAATTCATAGATAAGTAAATTTATATAGTTCAGATATAATGAAAAGCAGACCATTCCGATGAAATGAAAAATAATTTGACTATGTAGTTTCTGATTATTCCTGTAATTATAGCTTTTGTTTTCACATCCATCAGCCCTGTGATGAGGGCCTATAATCTAAAGGAAATAATATAGTCAATAATTTGTCTTCTCCAGTTAGATTGTTCTTCCTAATTATTCAACACAGAGAAAAAAATCTTGTTAGTCCATTAATGTTGAATTACCTCTTCTTCTCAAAATATGCCACATTTTTACCTTTTAAACATTTTTATCCCAATATTTACATTTTTCCTCTTCCTTCATTACCTGTGTCATTCTTAGTGAGCTGAATAAATTGATTTCAAAAATTACTTCCTCTAGAGAACCTTTACAAACGCAGTAAGCTGAGTGTGTCCCTGTCATAGGCCTCTGCACCCCTGCATTTGGTACATTCAACTGCCCTCAATACATGTAATTAGTTGGCTAAAAGTAAAACCCATGATTCTGATTAATAGTTGGCAAAAATCATGATCAGTATCTGAGAAGGAATTTTATGATAGAGCTAGCTAAATATTATTGAAATAATTGAAACTCTCAGTATTCCCGAGATTAGAAAGTAAGCTATCCACTCAACTAAATTCATTAGACTTTGTCAAATTGGAAACATAAGAAACTAAAGATGCATTCCAAGTAATTCCATAAGATTTAATAAAAAACAGAGCAGATCACTTTACTCAGAAAAACATGTGGTCTAATGATTGATTTTGTGTCTATTTGGGTTAATGATGCTCAGATAGCTTTTAAACATTATTGCTAGGTGTGACTGTGAGGGTATTTCCAGCATCAGACTGGGTAAAGAAAACCACCCTCACCAATGTGGGTAGGCATCATCCAATCTGTTGAGGGAGAGCGAAAAGGCAAAGGGAAGGTGAATTTGTTCTCTCTGCCTGAGATGGAAGATCCATCTTCTCCTACCTTTGTCTGTTGGCTCTCTGGTTCTTGAGCTTTTAGACTTGAACTGGGACTTATACTATTTACCCTCCTGGTTCTCAGGCCTTTGGTTTTGGACTACAAGTGTACCACTGGATTTCTTGGGCCTCCAGCTTGTAGAATGCAGATCACTGGACTTAGTCTGAATGACTGTGTGAACCAATTCCTTATAATAAATCTCTATCTATCCATCCATCCATCCATCCATCCTATTAGTTCTGTTTCTTTGGAAAACCCAGACTAATATAAGTGGTTTACATTTGCTCTTAGTGTAACGATGTTCAAATATTTTTCACCACGCTTTTCTTTATTCTCAAGCATTTTATCAGTTCTAATTTTCTTCCTGCATTAGGAAACAATTGCCGAATTCAGTTCTGATGTCAATTTGTCATGTCTTTGTTTAAAAAAAAATCATGTCCACATGATATTTCATGAATCATATCATATATATGGCAAACTTTTTATTTTAAAAAAAATTTTTAATGTTGACACTATTGCAAATGTCCCCCATCACCACCCCCCAGCCCTTTGCCCACCTCCACCCATTCCCGCCTCTGCTTCCCTTGGCCTTCACCAAACTATTGTCCATGTTTTTAGGGTATGCATATATATTCTTTAGTTAATCCTCTCATCTTCTTTATCCAGTCACCCCCACCCCTCACCTACCTTTTGGCACCTGACAGTCTATTCTATGTATTCATGCTCTGGTTCCATTTTGTTTGTCAGTTTATTTTGTTCATTTCATTCCACATATTAGTGAGATCTTATGCATTTGTCTTTCTCTGACTGGCTTATTTCATTTAACATAATACTCTCCAGGTCCATCTATGGTGTCACAAGAGGTAAGAGTTCCATCTTTATTACAGCCGTGTAGTATTCCATTGTGTAAATGTATCACAGTATATTTATACACTCATCTGCTGATGGGCATTTGGGCTGTTTCCAGATCTTGGCTATTATAAATAATGCTGCTCTGAACATAGAGGTGCATACATTCTTTCTGATTGGTGTTTCAAGATTCTTAGGATATATTCCCAGAAGTGGCATTGCTATGAGTTCCAGTTTTAATTTTTTGAGGAAAATCCACAGTGGTTGCACTAGTCTGCATCCTCACAAACAGGGCATTAGGGATCGTTTTCTCCACATACTGGTCAGCACTTGTTGTTTGTTTATTTATTGATAGTAGCCAGTCTGGCAGGTGTGAAGTAATACCTCACTGTAGTTTTAATTTGCATTTCTCTGATGATTTGCGAACTTGAGCTTTTTTTCATATGTCTATTGGCCATCTGTATGTCCTCTTTGGAGAAGTGTCTATTCAAGTTCTTTGCCCATTTTTTAATTGAAATGTTTGTCTTCCTGGAATAGGTTCTTTGTATATTTTGGAAATTAATCCCTTATCGGATATATCATTGATGAATATGTTCTCCCATACAGTTTGTTTTCTTTACATTTTGTTGATGGTTTCTTTTGCTGCACAGAAGCTTTTTAGCTTGATGTAGTCCCATTTGTTCATCTTTTCCTGAGTTTCCCTTGCCTTCAGAGACATACTGGCAAAAATATTGCTAAGACAGATGTCTGAGAGTTTACTGCCTATGTTTTCTTCTGTAATTTTTATGGTTTCACATCTTATATGTAAGTCTTTATCCATTTTGGGTTATTCTTGTGTATGGTGTAAATTGGTGGTCTAGTTTTATTTATTTATTTATTTATTTATTTATTTATTTATTTATTTATTTTTGCCTGTACTTGTCCAATTTTCCCAACAACATTTATTGAAGAGACTGTCTTTACTCTATTGTATGTTTTTGCTTCCTTTGTTAAATATTAATTGACCTTAAAGATGTGGGTTGAGTTCTAGGCTATCTGTTCTATTCCATTGGTCTATAGGTCTATTCTTATAGGTCTAAACCATCTTATAGGTCTATTCTCCAGGACCAAGCTGTTTTGATTACAGTGGACTTGTGTAGTTTGATATCTGGTATTGTGATACCTCCAACTTTGCTCTTCTTTCTCCAGATTGCTGCAGCTATTCAAGGGTCTTTTTTGTTTCCATATACACTTTTGGAATATTAATCTTAGATCTGTAAGATATGCCATTGGTATTTTAATAGGAATTACATTGACTCTACAGATTGCTTTGTGTAGTATGGACATTTTAATCATGTTAATTCTTCCAATCTATGAATATGGTATATGTTCTACTTCTCTGTATCTTCCTTAATTTCTTTCTTTAATGTCCTATAGTTTTCTGAGTAGAGATCTTTTACCTCGGTTAAATTTGTTCCTATGTACCTTGTTTTTGTTGTAATAGTAAATGGGATTGTTTTCTTAGTTTTTCTTTCTAGTAGTTTATTATTGGTGGATAAAAATGCCATCGATTTCTGGATATTGATTTTGTATCCTAAAACTTTGCCAAATTAATTTATTAGATCTAGAAGTTTTTTGGTGGCTATTTTAGGATTTTTTAAATATACAATATCATGTCATCTGCAAATATAGTTATCAGAGGAGATATATATGTATATCTGATCCTTTTGAATCATGTAATGAATATCACAATTGTGTCTTGAAGATTAAGAATATCTTTATAGTGAGGAAATCACAGGAGGAATCTTTCTCTACCTCAAAAGAGAAGAGTGAAACACATGGTAGAAACAGAAAATCATCACTAGCTTGAACAGATGATCTTATATGCCTTTATCTCACATTAGTTCCATTCTTCATGAAATTGGGGCAGAAGATCAAGAGATTATTTTATGCTCTTATTGTATGTTAAAATATATTAAACTATGCTCAGTATTAGAAAATATTGACAACTATAATTTAATTCAAATTCACTCTTTCATTCCAGAAAAAATACTGATAACTGGCATCAAGTTGAGGTTAAAGCGAGAAGAAAGGTTACATTATATACTTTCTGTCTACACACATAAATATTTATAAATATATGTGCCTATATACTTACATATGTGTATATATATGCATCTATATTATGAATCTAGCAGCTATTCATCATTCATGTAGCATTCAGTTATTTGTCATGCAGGCATCCTACATACCCCTATTAATTTCCACTTTGCAAATGGAAATTGATAGAGAGAGAACAAAAAAGGGGTCAGATGAGATCAAATAATGGTTATTTGGAAAAATAAGGACTAGTAGAAGGGAAGGAGAACAGAGTTTAAACAATGATTGGTATAACCATGTCTTTAAGATCTAGAATGAACAGAATAAATATAAAATAATTAATTGCTTGATATGTTTTAAAGCCGCACAAGTTCTAAGGACAACAAGAAGAGTAATACATAAATCTGTCTGTACAATATCCATATTTGTTTATGTAAGAGATATGTGCACAATACCTATATGATGTATAATGACTTTACTTTTTGGATATAACTGTTATAAGAATAGGCCAACAACTTTAAAGTGAAGATACAATTTAATTGTGAATACATGTTCAAGATATTAATTTTCAGAATAAAATTAAATTGAAATGTAAACTTAAAATGAAAATAATTTAACTCTTTTTTAAGGTCATCAAAATTAAACTGCATTCAAATTCATATAACAATTCATGTGTGAAACCCATTTTTTTTCTCTGTGTCATTTTATTTCCCAAATTTTCATGGCAAACTATTTTGATAGCAAATATAGGCCATTCTTTACTTCATATTGAATTTTTGTAGCATAATCACTGAGTAGATTATTTTTGCTGACACATAAAATGAATTCATAAGCTTTTGTAACATTATTTTCTGTAGCCATATCATGTCAATTCCCTAATGTCCATCCTCCCAAACCCCTCCTTGCCCATAATTTATATGTACTATATATACATTATATACACATGTATACTTATATATGCACATACATTCATTATATACCTAACATCTATAACATATATATGCAATATTTGTGTGTATATGTATATAATATACCACTCTGTGACACAGAGAATTTGCCTGCATCCATTGTATTCAGTTACAAATATTTTCTAA
Source organism: Tadarida brasiliensis (assembly GCA_030848825.1). NCBI lineage: Eukaryota > Metazoa > Chordata > Mammalia > Chiroptera > Molossidae > Tadarida > Tadarida brasiliensis. The sequence goes on along the minus strand of CM061260.1, from coordinate 85,527,709 downwards.
AAACCACAGTATTGAAGTGCCACTGGCCTCACGTGTGGCTGGATGACCACACCAGCTCGGGAGCATTCCTTGCAATGGATCCAGAGCTGTGGTGGTGGGATCAAACATGTCACCATTCTGCTGTTAAACCTAGTAATTGGAATTTAATAGAAATATCACAGGAGCATTTAAGTGATTTGTAGCTTTTTGTATACTTTTAATTTAATTTTAAAGAATTATTTTTGAACAAAGACTGTTTACCTCCAAATTTAGATGTTTCTTACAAATGCTAGCTCATTTATTTTGACTTTTTTTTTCTTCAGAATTTTCCAATGGTTCCATTTCTTTAAAAATTGTTGTGATTTTAGGTATTCAACACACATTTAACACTATCACCAACTATACTTCTGATGAGCATCTTTTTGTGAGATCCCAATATCTTAACAGCCACTCAAATATCGCAAAATTCCATTACAGATAAATCGAGTAAAGGACAGCACTTTCTTGGTATTTGATTGCTACAAAAATTACTTCAATAGTATTCAAAAAATACTGCAATAGTATTTTCTGAAATGGAGAGATGCTCTGTAATCAGAGCATCCAATGTGGTAGCTGCTAGCCACATGTGACTTTTGTGCAGTTGAAATTTGGTTAGTGAGGCTGAAAAACCAATGTTTTAAATTGTATTTAATTGAAATTAATAGACCACCAACTTACATCATACACAAGAATAAACTCAAAATGGATAAAAGACTTAAATGTCACTTGTGAAACCATAAAAATCCTACATTTTAAACCAAAAAGATGTAGGCAACAAAATCTCAGACATCACATACAGCAGAATATTCACTGATACATCACCTAGGGCAAGAATGAAGGAAAAATTTAATACATAGGACTACAGCAAACTAAAAAGCTTTTGCACAGCAAAAGAAACAAGCATCATAATGGAAAAGGAACCCACTGTATGGGAGAACATAACTGCCAAAATCAGATAAGGGGTTAATTTCCAAAATGTATAGAATACTCATACAACTAACAAAAGGGAGACAAAGAATCCAATTAAAAAATGGGCAGAGGACCTAACTAGACACCTTTCCAAAAAGGACATACAAATGGCCAAGAGACATTTGAAAAAATGCTCAACATCACTAATCATCAGAGAGATGCAAATTAAAACAACTATGAGACATCACCTCACACCTATCAGAATGGCCACCATCAACAAATCATCAAACAGTAAGTGCTGGTGAGGATGTGGAGAAAAGGATACACTGCTGGTGGGAATGCAGACTGGTGCAGCCACTATGGAAAACAACTTGGAGTTTCTGCAAAAAATTAAACATTGAACTGCCATTTGACCCAGTGACCCCACTTCTAGGAATATATCCTAAGAAGCCTGAAACACCAATCAGAAAAAATATATACACCCCTATGTTCATAGCAGCACTGTTTACAGTAGCGAATATCTGGAAACAGCCCAAGTGTCCATCAATAGAAGAGTGGATAAAAAAGCTGTGGTACATTTACACAATGGAATACTATGAACCTGTAAGGAAGAAACATCTCTTACCCTTTGAGATGACATGGAGGGACTTGGAGAGTATTATGCAAAGTGAAATAAGCCAATCAGAGAAAGACAAATACCACATGATCTCACCTATTTGTGGAATATAATGAACAAAATAAGCTGATGAACAAAATAGACCCAGGGACATGGAAGTAGGGATCAGACTGACAAATCTCAGAGGAAGGGGTTGGGGTTGGGGTTGGGGGAGAGGGCAGGAAGAGATAAACAAAAAAACTTACATGCATAACCGATGGACATAGACAACAATACTGTGAAGTGGTAGGAGGGATGGGAACAGGGAAGAGGGTGTCAGTGGGGGAAAAAGAAACATCTGTAATAAAAATAAATAAATTTCATTACTATAAATATAAATGTGGCTTGTGGCTACTTGGACATCAGAGTCTGCTCCAAATTAAAAAACATATGTATATAAAGGTGTTTTTTAGAAGGCAGAGAACAGAAAGAATTGCTTGATTTAATTCATGTTTTATTTCTTCATTCAACCTATCATTCAGAAGCAGTACTCATTGTGTGCTCACAATTTCCAGACACTGTGCTAATCAGAGGGTATTCAATCATGAAGACATGTCCGATGCCATTGGAAGGCTCTAGACTAGTAAGGCACACGATTCTTCATTTCCAAACACACCCTCAGCAGAAATAAAATACTCATAGAGGAAGGGCAAGCAACAAAACTTCGGTGTGTTTGTGTGTATATGTTTATCTGTTTAAGGACTGGGTATATCTATACATGTGTGCCTGTTTGTATGTTTTTGAGTGATTAGGTCAGATCTCCTAGTGCAATGACTCCAAGAGGGAGATTTGTGTGTAGGGAATTTATCAAGAAATGTCTTGAGATTGGAGAGAGAAAAAACTTGAATAGAAATGTAGTTGTAAAAAATACTTCAATTGCCCTTGGCAGGTTTGGCTCAGAGGATAGAGCATTGGCCTGTGGACCAAAGAGCTGCGGGTTCAATTCCAGTCAAGGGTATGTACCTCAGTTGTGGTTTGGTTCCTGGCCCTAGTCAGGGTCATGCAGGAGGCAACCAATCAATATTTCTTTCTCTTTCACTCTCTGAAGATAAATGGAAAAATATCCCCAGGTAAGGATTTGAAAAAAAAAACCTCAGTTGATCCTACAGGGAGCTCTGGAGACTAGTTATCAGACCTTGGTTTGGGTGAGGCAGCATCCATTAATTACTGGATTGGAGCAAAATTTTTTTTATTTCATCCTCTTAAACTTCTATTAGTAAAGGATGATTGGAAGAGTATACAAATAACACTTTTTTTTGTTTTATTGCATTGTAAGTTCTTTAACTGAGTGATCATTTTAGTAATTTGAGGGCACTTTTAATGAATATATTTTTCACAGAAAATGAGTAGTTACCAGATACGCTATAACTTTAACAAACCCATGAAAAACATGAAGTCCACATCAGCTGATATTTTAGCTTAGGTTATTTCAAACTCAGGCAATTTTCAGGCTTAACTCCCTGGTGGTAAGAATCTGTATGATTTGTCCCTAGATCCTTAGATAGGTTCTAAGCTAAAAATAGTCAAGTGAATGCATTGAGACACAAAGCTCTTCTTTGTGTGTATGCAGAAATTTTCATCAGTTCTGCAACATAAGGGAGTATTTGTAAACACTGAAGTGGATTTCTTTTTATTTAGATCCCAGTTTTTGCCCCCTGCAAATACCTTTGGTAAAGTGCAAAACTGATCAAGCTGCTCTCTCAAATGGCTCAGTCACCATGGAGATAAAGTTAGAACTCCTTTGCAGTTTGTGATATCCCCTCGTTAACCTTCCCGAGGATTTCAACATCACTTACGACTGTTGCTCCTCTCTCCTGACAGGCAACTGACACCCCAGCTGACTTCACTAACTATACTATGCCTGCTCTTTCACACCTCTGTATCTCTGCCCTTTCCTTCTCCCACGCTTGTAATTATCTTTACAAATGCCTCCCCTGCTAAATTCTTACTTAAGTTTTAAGAAAAAGCACAAATTAGTTTCATTCTTAGCTGGCTTTCCTAAACCTTTAGAGTTAAAAAAGTTAATTACTCCTTCTATTATTATAATTTTTCCATTTCTTATTGACTACTTATCTCTTCTGCGTTCTGCTGATAAATACGCTTGCCAGACTCCCGTCATCAGGTTTCTGCGTGTGCTGTAGGTGTTTCCGGTGAAATACACCCAGAGAGACTCGGGAAGAGGGAGAGAGGCACAGGGTTTCTTCTTGCGGAGGGGTGGCTCCTGTGGAAAGCTCCCTGACCTGAGTTGGCAGCGGCTGGATTCCTTCGTCTTTGCGTTGAGGCTTTGGGATCGGTAGAGGTTAGCAGGACGCCTAGACATTTCTCGACATCTGAGTGGCAACTGCAGTGGCTTGGCTTCAAAGCGCACAAGCCATTCTCTGAGTTTATATAGATCAACGCTGATATTTCTTTTGGATATGCCAAAGTATAGAATGTACTAAAAGGAAGAAATATCTGAATTAGTTTGAATGATTACAAAATTAGCCTACATCAGTATAATAATGTTAATACATGGAGTAAAGTTAATCCCTTGACCATTTTGATGGAAGTTGTATATAAAAAGTATAAATTTATAATACCATTATAAATATTGTATAACTAGATATTATATCAAATATCGTTTATTTTTATTAAGAGGAACAATGCTTTTTCATAATAGTTTATAATAGTAGCAGTTTATGTTCTATATTTTCCTAGTGTATTTAAAATAAAACTGAAATGATCAAAATAAAAATGTATACACAACTTCTGGAACACAGCTAAAAGATAGGACGAGTGACACCAGAACTGTACTCATTCTGGACATGAACAAAATAAATAAGATGTGACTAATAATTATAATAACATATCATTGGTAACAACCAGGTGTAAGGATTTTATGCCCTTGAACCTCATCTCTTCATTTTTCAAAGATAATGGTTCTATCAGTCATTTGATAAATATATAGCAAACCTCAGATACCCTACAGTTTGCTTTAATGAGACTTTTTACTGAGGTTTTAATAATTATCCTAAGACTTTTGTATCTATTCCAACCTAACATGTGGCACACTGAGTTATTCGGAAACAAACAGCAAGTCATTCTTGTCTGCCTAGATAGAGTATTTCTCATTTTTCAAAATCATATTCCAGCACACGGTAATGCAGTCATAATGCTGAGGCTGTCTGGTAATAACCCTCACTACTCAAGTGGCTTTTTGAACAGCTGCTCTGACACACTTTTAAATTCCACATCCCCCTGAAGGATAACAAATAATGACTATGACTACAGAAACATTTGAAATCTTAATGAGATACTGTATAAAGACATTTACATGGCAGCAGCATTGTGTCACCAAAAGGGGCCCATTTCCTAATATCAGGAGCCTCTTGTCTTTGAACCTTTTGGGAACATCAAAGACATCAAGTGTTCTTTACACATGATATTCAGAAATATCTGAAACTTGAGCATGTAGATCTACAAATATCCAGCACATTTTTATATTCAATATATCAATTCAATTCTTCGTGCCTCATTGTTTCTGACATGAAGTATTGTTATAAAATGAAGCTAATCACGAAAATCTAAGTTATGAACTTGTCTTATAGAAGGACATTTTTTTAGTTAACATTTTATGTGATTATTCAAAGCCCAAATTATTAGACTGATTTAGTTTTGAATAGCTTGATCAAAAAAAAATTTTTAAAGAAAAAAGGAAAGAGAGATGGAAAATATTGAGCAATATGAATGGATATACAGGAATTAATGATACATAAATATGGCAGTAAACTATTTTTAGCATTTTACTCAATCACTTCAAATCAGTTCTCTATGTTGGTAGGATTTAATCTGACTACATCATATCTTTGTTTAATAATTATGAATTATTACAAACATGAACAATTAAAGAGGAGAGAATGTTTCAGTGTTAACCAAAGAACTTGGCATCCTCTTCTAACATAATGTGTTGTTGCAAATTTCATGTCCTTGCAGCTATATAAAGCTTGCTTCAGGAAAGAGAGTCTCTGACTTCTGTCCCTTACTTTTAAGCCTTGTTTTACAGACTCACCCAATTTGATCAGGCTCCCACAAGAGAAACCTCCTTTGATTAAACTACAGTCAGCTGATTACAGAACTTAATTTCATCTGCAAAGAGCCTTCCCTTGTGCCATGTAACTGAACAGAACCCCGGAGTAATATTCCTAAAATGTGTCCTATTCAACTGCTTGGAAGAAAGTTTTACGCATGTCTACACTCAAGAGAGAAGATTTTACAAGGGTGTGGATCATGGGAAGTCATATTACTATTCTGCCTATCACAACACATAATGAGATTTATTGCAGTCATTTCATCATGTATTGTTTAGCTGAAATTCATCTTCTAATACTTTCTTCAGGAAGGATGTATAAGGAAGGCTTTCTTTGAGCTCATGAATTCTTGACAATATTGATTTGTTAGTTTTATATTTGAAAGACATTTTGTAGGCTCATAAAATTGTTGGTTCTTATTTTGTTTCTTTGAAGGCTTTGCAGACATTGCTACGTCCTTTGCAGAGTTTACTGTTGATGCAGAAGAATCTTAGGCCAGCCTATTATTTTATATTTACAAGTAAAATGATATTTTGCTTTACTGCCAATGGATTCTTTGATAAGATTTGATATGAATTAACTTTATTAAGATATTTCTAAGTTGATCACTGTTGAATTTTTCTAAGACCCAGAGTGTCATTTTAATTGGTTATTTCAATATTTTTGATTAATGTTTTCTTGAATTTCATGTTGTTTTACCACTTTACACTTTTTTTTCTCACTTTTTCATGCCCTGTATTGCATCCTTTATTCTACCTCAACATAATTTTTGCTTTTCCTCTAAGATAGTTAGATTTTTCTCTTCTGATTCTTCTCAGACGTCAGCCAGTATATAGTTTATCCCTTTAGTTTAATATTATTGTCCCTGAGTTTTTTGTATGTCTGTTTTATCTCTAATTTCACAAAAATGAAATTCTACATTGATTTATCATATATATATTTTAATGTAATGACAAAATTTGGGGTCACAATGTTTACATTTCTTTGTAATATATCCCTCATGAGTTTAAAAATTAATCATTTGTTTTTACTCTTTTTTCTTTTCTCCTTATATCTTGTAGACTCTATGCTTAATATTTTGCATTTTCTTGTACTTGAATGATATAATTACTTCCTAAAACAGCTTTTATCAGGAGGATCAGAGTCATGTTATAGTATAGCAAAGGTTTTATTTATGAAACATGAGTGTCTATTTGAGTATGGCAACTTTAGTCTATATTTTAGCCAGACAACAGCAATCAGCTGTTCAACATGGTTCTTCCCCACGGCCTACCTCACTGAGAAACCTCTTTCTACAAATGGCTTCTGTATGGCATGGCTCATACATAGACACCCTCCAGCTTCTTCTATATGCCAAATGAGGTTGGAAAGAGGAAATTTCTACCGCTAGCCACGATATACATTCCCTGTTTCAAATAAGCAATTTTGGGTTTGAATCTCAAGCTACAACACTTAATTTGGAGAATTTTCCTCGATCATGGTGTGGAACTTGCAGTCATAGTTATTTTCTGCTGACATCTTTCCAAAGCATTATCTAAATTTGCCTCCATTTAACAGACTTTTCTCACATAATGTAGTGTCAGGATACATAAATTTCCTCTTATTGTTGCAAACACAGATTGCATTTTATATTATTTATTCTTATTGATTTTCAGAGATTTCTAAAAAGATAAAGAGAAAGCCACATGTTCCTTGGAATTTTTAAATTATAGTTCTACTTTTGAATTCCATATTTACCTGCAATATTTATAGAAAATCTATTCAGTATTTCTACTCTTCTAGTCTTTATTTTTGTTAAAGAAGAGCCTATATATAAGTTTTGTTTTGTATTCTATTTAGTGATCATTGTTTGATGACTATCTTGGTCATTGATTAGCTAAAAAACAAAAACTTCATTTTACTCTCAGGTTTGAAATAGAGTTAAGCTAATACTCAGGTTATTAGTTATTTTTCTTTAGCATTTCTTCAGATATTCTTTGCAGTTGGTTACAAAAGTTTGGTATTTTGAAAAGTTAATTTTATATCCTCTGCCAATGATTTCTCTTTTCTTCTTATAACTCAAAATAAAGCAAACATAAAAAGTTTTATTCTTTTTTTGAAAGTATTTTACATGATGGACATAAGCACAGATATATATTATACACCTTTTTTATTTTTTTAGCATAAGTGTAATATAAAAACAGGACTCATTTCTTCCTTTCAATGATAAAAAATTACATGATTATATTTTTAAATATTGCCAGTCTGATATTCCTTCTGTTTTCTTTTTCTGAAACTTAAATGTTTATTTCAGAGTCTCTACATGTAATACCATTGATATTTTTAACATTCTGCCAATGCCAACATCTTAACATTTGGGTGCATTAGTGGCAAATTACTCAGTAGTGTCTGACAAGTTGCTAAGATTATCCTCATTTAGTGTCTTATCTAGTTTGTACTATCTATTCTGCCTATCACAACACATAATGAAATTTATTCAATACTAATGGATAAATTTCACCATTAATACACCCATTATTTGCAATTATTTCACCATTTATTGTTTAGTTGAAATTCATCTTCTAATACTTTCTTCAAGAAGGATGAATAAGGATGGTTTCCTTGAGCACATGAATTTTTGACAATATTGGTTTGTTAGTTTTATATTTGAACAACATTTTGTAGGCTCATAAAACTATTGGTTCTCATTTTCTTTCTTTGAAGGCTTTGCAGGCATTGCTACATCCTTTTCAGAGTTTACTATTGATACAGAAGTCTCTTAGGCCAGCCTATTGTTTTTATATTTATAGGTAGAATGCTATTTTGCTTCAGTGTCAATGGATTCTTTGATAAGCTTTGATATATAAAATTTTTATATATAAAATTTCCAAATTTTTAATTCATTTTTTATAGTTATAAATTCATATTTCATAATATTTTTATTTTTTTCATATAACTATTTGAGCATCACAAAAATTCTGAATTTAATTTCTTCATTAGACCATTTTATAAAATCATTTTCATCTAGATGTAATTTACACACTAATTGTTAATTAGTTTTTACTTTGTTGGTATTAAATTTTATTTTATATTTTGGAATTTGGTATGTTATATCATTTGGAATAGAAATTTTGTTTTATAATATATTCATATTTTTTATCTTTGTTTTGATTTTTCTTTCTCCATCTCCTAACCAGCAGTTTACTAGTGCCTGTTCCCTGACAAACTGGTCCTTGAAACTTAAGGATTATGATGAAAATTTATAGCCTTACAAAATTAATAAAATATTGGGATTTTGACTCTGTATTTAAACTTGGCTTCCCAATACCACCATGAAGTTACCATCATCTTATTTCAGTTCTGAAACTGTACATGTTTCTTTATAATTTCAGGGGTACAATTGCCAGATAAAAAATACAGGTTGCCCAGTTAAATTTTACTTTAAAATAAACTGGGTAATATTTTAGTATAATTATACTCCATTATGTTTGGTATTTCTATTTGCTAAATGTGGAAATTCTATCAAAGTGGATCTTTTATAGCACTGTTAGCCTCATTTGTGAAGATAGAGGAGAGCTTGACGGCCAATGCTTATGTTCAGTCAGTGAGCCTCACTCTTGTTCCCATCTCACACGATGCACATACTATCCCTTAGCAGACCCTTGGTCATTTCTGTATATATATGGGTCAAGGGTCCATAGTTCAATACTGTATATATTTGTCCATTTTAATTTCTTCAATCAGACATGCCTTTCTAATTATCTCTCTACACATAATGTTTTGTTTTTACATGTTTGGAGCTAAGAAAGGGCAGTGCTAAATACACTGTAGCACATTGATCTGAAATCTTATCATTCTTTTAGGAATTAAAATACATTAAAAGAAGTAAAGCATCATAATATTTTCAAAGAGTATTCAATTATCTATGTAAATATATCTTCTACATATATCGAGAGAAAGATCATCATAATTTCATAAACAAATCTAAAACCAGTCTGGTATAGAATTGAAATTCAAGTTTGTCAATATTTTCTATAGAGTCACATGCCTAGTAAATATTTGGGAGAACTTGACATTCATATTCCACATGTGTTTAACACTAAACTTTAATGAATGTTTTATTGTTAGGAATTAACTATAACATTACCTTTTAATGGAATCATAACTCTTTAATTACAGTTCAATATATTGCTGACTTAAATTGCTTTTGGACTGAAACAGTTCCATAACAATATACAGTATAAAACAATTTCTTTTTCTTAAAATCAGTATCCTAATCTCTAAACAAAAAATAGATGCACTTTATGGTACATATTATTTTGGTGAAAAAAAAAAAAAAACTTAGTAAGATATTATCTTTCCTAGCATTGAGATACTTACCTCTACAGTGTAACATTATTTAAATATATTTACTAAACAAGAGAAAATCAAAATGGGTGAGCTTTCCATTTAAAGTTATAGTAAGCTGGACAACTATAATTCAATAAAGCCTTATCTGTTCAACATATAAACAAATCGGATAGATCTGTGCATTGAGACATCTGAAGGTGGGTGTATTAGGGCAAGCTGGGGAGGTGGTTATGGAAGAAGGATGGAGATTGGAGCTGATGGCTTCTGGTTGAAGGTAAGCAACGCTGGGAAATCTCAGGTCCAAAGTCCCATCACCCACCATATCCCACCATGTGTATGGTGCCCTGAGACGGAAGCAATCTGGTCATAAAGAGGACACCTACCTCCTTGGGGAAAATGGGGCAATTTTTTTTTTTTTTTACAGCTGAGTAAACACTATCTCACAGAGATGCTAGAAGTCCCAGAAGTGTAGAACACAGAAAACAAAAACTTGTGCTATAGCACAATCTATTGGAAAACAAAAGAAAGACCTCTACTAATCAACCTGCTAAACAGATAAAAGAAACAAGTACTTAAAAAGATTTCAGTCACTCAAATGATCAGGCAGACAAATAATCTATCATGTACCATGAATAACTAAGGTAACAAAGTAGTTCAGAAATAAAATTTTAGCCCTGGCCGGTTTTGCTCAGTGGACCTGTGGACCAGAGAGTCCCGGGTTCGGTTCCCACTAAGGGCACGTACCTCAGTTGCAGTTTGTCCCCGCCCCAGTTGGGGTCGTGCGGGTGGCAACCAGTCAATGTGTCTCTATCACATCGATGTTTCTCTCTCTCTCTTCCCTCCTCTCTCCTTCCTGCTCTTTCTGAAGGTAAATGCAAAAATGTCCTCTGGTGAGGATAAAACAAACAAACAAAAGAAATAAAATTTTAAATCTCCATAAAATAAACTTAAAGACATGGAAGACTGCGATTTAAATGACAGAGAATTCAAATTGCGGTTCTGAAAAAATGCAATGAGATACAAGACAGCTCAGAAAGGCAGTTTAATGAGCTCAGAAATAAAATTAATGAACAAGAGATTGAAACTATAAAAAAGAACCAAACAAATTCTGGAGCTGAAATAATCAATACATGAGGTGAAGAATGAATTAGATAACTTAGGAAAACAAACAGACCAGATAGAAGAAAGACTTAGTAATATTGAAGCTAGGAATCTAGAAATAATTCAGGTGGTAGAAGAGAGATAATTGAGAGTAAGAAAAGAAAAAACTCTATGAGAACTATTTTACCATAAGGAGAAGAGAGGAACAGAGGAAGAGAAAACCATCTCTTAAGTTCTCATCAACCAAATAATCAACAAGAACTTGGTAAATCTATGAAAGAGATAGACCCCCAAATCCAGGAAGTTAACAAACACCTAATTATCTCAATGCTAAAAGACCTTCTCCAAGGCACATTGTCATTTACTTTTGACAGCTTCAATATAAAGTTAAGACAGCCAAGGGAATAAGACAGTAGGTAACCTATACAGAAAACCCTAGTAGATTATCATTGGATTTTCCAGCAGAAACCCTATAAGCTAGGAGAGATTGGAATCAAATATTCAAGATATTTAAAAAGAAATCACCAGCCCAGAATAATATAACCAGCAAAATTATCCTTTAGATGTGAAGGAGAAATAAAGGGTTTTTCAGAGAAACAAAATCTTAGAGAATTTACCACCAGAAGATATGCATTATAAGAAATGCTAAAAGGAGCTCTTCCAGCCAAAACACAAAGACAAAAGAATACAAAACTATGAGTAAGATGACAGACTGACAAAGGTAGGAATCGCCACTCTTCTTTAAAATAGGGTATTAAACACTTAGATATAATATAAGGCTTAAAGAGGAAAAAAGCATTTTAGAAAAAGACAATTTAGAAATGCACTCACAGCATAAAAAAGGGATAATTTGTAATAAGCATAAAAGGGGAGGGGAAGCATGAAAGGGAGGGGAAAGGAAAGGACTGAATTTGTACAGTTGAATGGAGATAAGAGGCAATCAGAACAAAAATAACTATAATATGTAAAAAAACATGTTTTTTCTTTTGCTTAAAACCTAATGGTAACCACAAAACAAAAATATAGAACTGAGATACATAACATAAAAAAAAGAGGAAATGGAGAAAAGAATGATAGAATACCACCAAACTAAAACAGCACACAGAAAAACAAGGGAAAAGAAACAATGGAGATACAGAGTGACAGAAAACAAAACAAAACATAAAATGGCTATAGGAAATACTAATATATCAATGATCACCTTAAAAGTAAATGGACTGAAAGCACCAGTTAAAAGGCACAGAGTAATAGAATGTATTCAAAAACAAGACCCAACCATATGCTGCTTTTAGGACATCAATTTTTGCTGCAAAGACCAACATAGACAAAAGTGAAGGGGTAGAAAATGGTACTCTAGGCAAATGTCATATAGAGAGCAGGTGTGGCCATATTTATATCAGATAAAATAAATCTCAAAATAAAAAAATGTAATAAGAAACAAAGATGGATGTTTTATAATAACAAAGGGGACAAAACATCAAAAAGAGATAACACCAAAATATATGCACCGAAACTGAAACATCAAAATATATAAAGGAATTGCCAAAAAATAATAAATAAATAATAAAGAAAGAAAGAGAGAAACTGACAAGAATACAATTATAGTAGATTACACAAATACCACACTGACAGCAATGAATAGATCATCCAAACAGGAAACCAATAAGGAAATACAGACTTTACATGACACATTAGATCAAATGGACATAATTGATACTTACAGAGCTTTCTATCTCAGGAAAGTAGAATATGCAATCATCTCTAGTGCCCATGTTGTATTCTCAAGGATAGACCATCTGTTGGGTCACAAAACTAGTCTCAACACATTTAAGAGGAGTGAAATCATATGAAGCATAGTCTCAGACTACAATGATTTGAAACTGTAATTAACTGCATAAAGAAAGCGGTAAAAACACAAATATATAGAGCTTAAATGACATCTACTGAACCACCACTGGGTCAAAGAAGAAATAAAATTAGAAATTAAAAGATACGCCCTGATCTGTTTTGCTCATGGTTAGAAGGTGGGCCCGAAGACCAGTGAGTCTGGTCAAGGGCACGTACCTCAGCTGCCGTTCATCCCCGGCCCTGGTTGGGGTTGTGTGGGAGGCAGATAGTGGATGTGTCTTTCTCACGTTGATGTTTCTCTCTCTCTCCCTCTCTTTCCTTCTGTCTCTCTCCCACTCTATCTGAAAAATATCCTCGGGTGAAGATTAAAAAAAACAACAATAACAAAATAAATTAATTAAAAGATACATAGAGACAAATGAGAATGACAATACAACATATTAAAATTTGGGGGATGCAGCAAAAGGGTCACTAAGAGGGAAGTTTATAGCATTGTAGGACTATCTTAAGAACACAACACTATCAAATAAACAATCTTTCACCCGAAAGAACTAGAAAAATAAGAACAAAGCCCAAAGTCAGTAGAATGAAGGTAATAATACAAATGACAGCAGATTTAAACAAAATAAAGAACAAAAAGACAATAGAAAATATTAATGAAAAAAAGAGCAGGTTGTTTGAAAAAAATAAATAAAATTGACAAACCTCTGGTTAGACTCACTAAAGAAAAAAGAGTAAAGACTTAGACAAATTTAAAAACAAAAGAGAAGTTCACACAGACATCACAGAAATACAAAGGTTTATACAAGAATACTATGAAAGGCTATGCATCACAAAATTCAATAACCTGGAGGAAATGGCCAAATTCTAAGAAATATATAACCCTCCTAGAATGAATCATGAAGAATTGGAAAATAAATAGACAGATCAGCAATAAGAAAATTGAAATAGTCATTAAAAATCTTCTCAAAAAAAAAAAAAAAAATCCAGGACCAAGTGGCTTCACTAGTGAATTCTACCAAACATTCAAAGAAGATTTAATACTTTTCCTTCTCTAAGTCTTCCAAAACACTGAAGAATAGGTAATACTTTCTAACTCATTTTTGAAGCTAACATTAGCATGATACCAAAACCTGGCAAGGACAATACAAAAACAAAAAGAAAATTACAAGCCAGAATTTCTGATGAACATAGATGCAAAAAATCGTACACAAAATACTAGCAAATCAAATACAACAATACATTAGAAAGAAAATACATCATGATCAAGTACAGTTAATTCCAGGGACACAAGGAAGGTTCAACATATGCAAGTAGACTTCAACAAAATAAAGAATAAGAATCATATGATCCTATCAACAGATGCACAAATGCATTTGAAAAGATACAACATCCATTTATGATTGAAACACTCAGTCAAATTAGTATGGAAGAAGAGTAATAATACTACATAATAAAAGCCATATATGAAAAACCCTCAGCTAATATCATACTCAATGCTGAAAAACTTGAAAGCTTCTTCTATAAGATCAGAAACGAGACAAGAATGCCCCCTCACACCACTGTTATTCAATATAGTACTGAATGTTCTAGCCAGAACAATTAGGTAAGAGATATAAATAAAAATAAATAAATAAACTGGTAAGGAAGAAAGAAAACTGTCACTTTTTGCAGATGACATGGTTCTATATATAGAAAACCCTTAAAATGCCACCAAAAGACTATTAGAAATAATAAATACAATAAAGTTGTGGGATACAAAATCAAAGTACAAAAATCTGTTGCATTCCTATATGCTAACAATGAAAAAATTTATTGCATTCCTATATACAAACAATAAAATATCAGAAAAAGAATTGAAGAAAACAACTGAATTTGCAATTGCAACAAAAAGGATGAAATACCTAAGAACAAACTTAACAAATGAAGTGAAGAACCTATACATCAAAACTATAAGACATCATTGAAATAAACTGAAGAAGAAACAAATAAATGAAAAGCTCTTCTGTGATTATGGAATGGCAGAATCATGACAATTCAAATGGCCATATACAGATTTAATGCAATATACAGATTTAATGCAATCCCCATCAAAATTCCAATGGCATTTTTCAAAGAAATAGAACAAAAAATCATCAAATTTGTATGAAAACACAATGACTTGAGATAGCCTTAGTAATACTGAGAAAATGAACAAAGCTGGAGGTAACATACTCTGTGATTTCAAATTTTCTACAAAACTACAATAATCAAAACAGTATGGTATTGGCAGAAAAATAGACACACAGCCCAGTGGAATAGAATTGAGAGTCCAGAAATAAATTTACACGTATATGGACAACTATTTTGACAAAGGAGCCAAAAACATATACTGGAGAAAGGAAAGCTCTTCAATAAATGGTGTTGGGAAAATTGGAAAGCCACTTGCAGAAAAAGCCACTTGGGGTATACTGTCTGACACCATACCCCAAAATGAATTCAAAATAGATTAAATACTTAGATATAAGTCCTGAAACAATACAAATACAGTGAAGGAAGCATAGGTAATAAATGTATGGATCTTCGTCTCTCAAAGATGTTTTTGTGAACATGACCCCAAAGGCAAGGGAAGTAAAAGCTAATATAAAAGAATGGGACCACATCAAACTAAAAAGCTTCTGTATAGGAAAGGAAACCATCAACAAAACAAAAAGGAAACCAATCCAATGGGGGAAGGTATTTTCAAACAATACCTCCAATAAGAGGCTAATATCCAAAATATATAAAGAACTCAACCATATGCAAAGAAAAAAGTACTGAATTTATGACAACATAGAGGTATCTTGACAGTATTATGCTAAGTAAAATAAGTCAGATGAAAAAGGACAAGAACCACGTGATTTCTCTCAGATGTGGGATATAAAACAAAAACAATGAACAAAATAAACTCATAGACACAAACAACAGTATTGTGGTTACCAGAGAGGAAGGGAGTGGAGGGAGGATGATGAGGGCAAAAAGGGGGTAAAATATATGGTGACAGAAGGAGACTAGATTTTGGGTAGTGGGCACACAATGCAATTTACTTATGTATTACAGAATTGTACACTGAAATTTAAATAATGCTATTAAACCAATGTTACCCAAAAACTAATTTAGAAAATAATACTAAAAATGTATTTTAAAATAAATTTTACTTTTATGTATATATGTATTTAATTTAGTTTTAATGACCCTCATCTACATGTTTATTTGTGTTTATATAATTTAACATATTTAAATAAAAAGACATGCCAGTTGCCCTGGCCAGTGTGGCTCCTCCATTGGTTGGGTATCATCCTGTGTACCAAAAAAAAAGATTGCTGGTTTGATTCCTGGTCAGATCACGTGACTCGGTTGTGGGCTTGATCCCAGGTAAGGGGCGAGCAGGAGGCAGCCAATTGATGCTTTGCTCTCACATCAGTATTTCTCTCTTTCTCCCTCTCCCTTCCTCTCTTTCTGAAAATCAATAAAACTATTAAAAAAAAAAGACATGCCATTTAAGTGCAAATTTAACAGACCAAATTAATGTTAATATTATTAATCTAGCACAGAATAAAAATATTTTGTAATAAAATGCAACTTGTCTTTGAATAATATCTTTACAATAAATTTCTTAGTTTAACACTTTTCAAATAAACTTCTCTCAGCTTCATCATTACTCTCAATAAAACTGAGAATACTAATAAAAAGCTAATAATAAAAATAGATTAACATATGAGTATACTATACTTAGTAGCATAATGCCTTGGTAATAGTAAATGTACAAAAAGAGCTCATTTTCTTGTTCTATTCATACTTCCAATAACTATTATAAACATTTACAGTGAATATTTATTTAAAAATATCTTATACTGGGATTTATCTGAGATATTCAAGGTAAGTCATCATTAAAAATCAATTTTTAGGGTAAAAAAATTTCATGATCATATCAATAGATACAGAAAAGAAAAATTTGACAAAATCCAACATATTTATGTGAAAAACTTTCAGCAAACTACAAATAGAGGGGAACTTCAACTTGATAAAGAATATTTACCAAAAAAAAATCCACAATAAACAATGTACTTAGGTGACAAATTCAAAGCTTTTTCAGTAAGATCAGAAACAAGGCAAATATTTTCCTGTCATCACTCCATTTCATCATTGTCTCAAAAGTTCTAGTTAATGCAAAAAGACTAGTAAAGGAAATAAAGGGTATATAGATTGGGGAGGTAGAAATAAAACTGTCTCTATTCACTGAAGAACTAATAACTTTGTAAAAAAATCGAAAAGATTCAACAAAAAAAGAAACAACTCATGGAACCAATAAGTGATTATGGCAAGATTGCAGGATACAAGGTTTATATGCTTAAGTCAATTGCTTTCCTATATCTCTGCAATGAACATATGGAATTTGAAATGAAACACACAAGACCATTTACATGAACACATCTCAAAATAAAATAGCTATAATTCTCACAAAATATGTAATATTTGTAGGAGAAAAACCATGAAATGCTGAACAAAATTTTAAAAAAGAACTAAATAAATGGCAAGATATTTTATGGTCATGGATAGAAAGACTAAATGTCTTTTTCTTAATTAAATTTATTGAGCTGACATTCATTTATAAAATTATGTAGGTTTCAAGTGTACAACTCTATAATACATCATTTGTATATTACATTGTGTACCCACTACTCAAAATCAAATCTCCTTCCATCACCATATATTTGACACCTACTACTCTTCACTATTCCTCCACCCCCTTTTGTCTGGTAACCACCATAATTTTGTCTGTGTCCATGATTTTTTGTTTGTCTTGTTTGTTCATTTGTTGTTTTTAGTTTTATATTTCACATATGAGTGAAATCATATGGTTCTTGACTTTTTCTGTCTGAAGTATTTTGCTTAGCTTGATATTCTCAAGATCCATCCATGTTGTCACAAATGGCGGTATTTCATCTTTTCTTATGGCTGAGTAGTATTCCATTGTATATATGTACCACATCTTCTTTATCCAATCATCTATTGAAGGACACTTTGGTTGTTGCTCTGTCTTGGACACCGTGAATAATGCTGCAATGAATACAGAGGTGCATATATCTTTTCAAATGAATGTTTTCAATTTTTGTAGGGGAGGGCCCAAAAGAGAGGTCACTGGGTCACTTGGTAACTCTATTCTTAATTTTTTGAGGAAACTCCCTATGTTTTCCATAGTGGCTCTAGCAGTTTACATTCCCACCAGCAGTGAATATGGGTTCCTTTTTCTCCACAAGCTCAACAGCACTTGTTATTACTGGTATTGTTGATAATAGCCATTCTAACAGGTGTGAGGTAGTGTCTCATTGTAGTTTTGATTAGTATTTTCCTAATAGCTAGTGAAGTTAAGCATTTTTTCATGTATCTGTTGGTTATTTGTATGTCTTCTTGGGAGAAGTGTTTGTTCAGGTCCTCTTAACTTCATCTATAGATTCAATTCAATCCAACTAAATCCCAGAAATCTATTTTATGATATTTGAAAACATTCTAAAATATATAGGGAGAGACAAAAGACTCAGAATAGCTAATATTAGGGGGACCAGAAAGTAATGTCGTTTTTTTACATTAAATTCAAACAGATAAATTTTTAATGTTTTATTTTCAATCAATGATGTAATCACCTTCATTATCAACAACCTTTTGCCATCTAGTGTGAAAACTTTCAATGCCAGATCGATAAAAATCAATTGGTTTTTGAGCAAAATATCTGGAGATGGCATTTTGGACATCATCCAAATTTTCAAATTTTTTGCCACTTAGAAAATGTTGTAGCGATAGGAATAAATGGAAATCCGATGGCACAATATTGGGTGAGTGTGGTGGGTGAGGCAATACCTCCCACCCCAATTCATTAATTTTTTCCAGGGTTCGTCTTGCGCAGTGCGGTCTTGCATTATCGTGTTGCAGAATAACGCCTTTTCTGGTGACAATCGCTGGGCACTTTTCAATTAAAGATTGATTTACTCGATCCAATTGTTCACAGTAAAGGTCTGCATTCAGTGTGTCCAGGTTTCAACTTCAAAATGAATGACCCCGCGAATACTCCACCAAACACACAAAAGTGCCTTTTTGGGGTGTAAACCTGGCTTAGCTGTACTTCGTGGCAATTCATTCAGAGAGAGCCACTGCCTTTTGCATTTTGGATTATCATAGAGGACCCATTTTTCATCTCCAGTGATCAAGCGATCAAAAAACGCTTCTGTATTGTGCCGCTGAAGCAGTAAGTTGCATGTGGTGGCTGGTTAGCTTTGTTTTCTTCGGACAGATTATGCGGGACCCAAACACCTGCTCTGCTTCCTGTACCAATCTGCTGCAAATGTTCTTGGATGGTTGACCAAGGTTGGTTAAGAGTGTTTGACAGTTTCTCGATTGTCTGACACAGATTTGCTTCCACTTCCACCCTTAACATGTCATTACTTTAACGACATTACTTTCCAGTCCCCCTAATACAATATTAAAGGAGAAGAACAGGGTTAAAGGGCTGAAACTACCCTATTTCAAGACTTACCATAAAGCTACAGTTATCAAAATAATGTTGTATGGTGAAAGAATAGACAAATAGATCAATGGAACATAATTAGAAAGCCCAGAAGTGTCTACAGAAATATAGTCAACTGAGCCTTTAAAAAGAGCAAAGGCAATACAAAAGCAACAATGGTCTTTTCAACAAATGGTGGTCAAACAACTGACATCCATATAAAAAAAAAAGAATCTCAATGTAGACCTTACATCTTTTACAAAAGTTAAGTCAAAATGGATCACAGACCTACATATAAAACACAAAACTATGCAACTTCTAGAAGATAATACAGGAGAAAACCTAGATGACATTGGGTATGGTAATGACCATTCAGATACAATACTAAAGACACAATCCACGAAAGAGATAATTGACAAACTGGACTTCATTAAAATTAAAAACTTCTGCTGTGCATAAGACAATGTCAAGAGAATTAGAAAAGAAGCCACATTGGGGGAAATACTTGCAAGTGACACATTTAAGGACTGTTATTCAAAATATACAAATAACATTTAAATAATAACAATAAATAAATAAGCAACCCAATTTAAAAATGAGCCAAAAACCTTAACAGACACTTTACCAATGAAGATATACAGATGACAAATATACATATGAAAAGATACTCCATATCATATGTTATTAGGGAAATATAAATTGAAACATCAATGAGATACTACTACATAACTATTAGAATGGAACACTGACAGATTGTGGAGTAATAGGAACTCTCATTCATTGCTGGTAGAACGCAAAATGGTACAACCACTTACAAAACCAAACATACTCTTATTATATAATCCAATAATCATACTTCTTGGTATTTACCAGAGGAGTTGAAAGTTATGTCCATACTAAAACCTGCACACTAATATTTTAAGATATGTTAAGTCATTTTAAATTCTCTATTGAGGGGGATAGAAATCAGTCATTGAAACTGCATAACTATTTTAGTATCAAGATGGCCACCAATGCCTGTGGGTCAGGTCCAAGGTAGAAAATGAAGAGAAATTAAATATGCATAGAATACAATTAAAGAAAACTATGCATTTTCCAAGGAATCATATCTGCAAAATAACAAGAGAAATCTCAAAAAAATATTTATTAAATGTTTAAAATACCTATATATATAATTATAAATATACTTTATGCATCATTGTATTTTAAAACATGACAGCACAGCCTATTTTTTTAAAATATGGGAATCTTTGATACATTTATATGCTATGGAGAGATCTATGAAAAGTGGAAATTTAGTCAATCAACCAGATGGTTTGTCTGCATGATGCCAGATTACCACCTGCTTAATAACGGATGCATGATCAACTATATATTTTTTATTTTTATCACATTTGTCAAAATATAGAAGCAATCATTATTTTATATAATATTTTCCTTAATGTATTTAATGCTTGCCCCATATCTGACACTAGAGGAAGTCTTTATATTTCATAAAAATACTTTTAACATCATAACACAAAAGCATAAAATGTATTACATAGCATAAGTGTTTATGTCATTGTGAGTCTTGTAATTTTTATTTCCAGAAAATATTTTAGACTAGATCTTTCACCTCTCTGTTTCTATGTTTCTTTGATTATAAAAGATCTGAAGGAGAACATCTACATTGAATGTTCTAACTACAGAAGCAGTTTTGCATGCTACCTCCAGAAATTTGATTGGTAAAGTCACTTAGAGAGATGGTATTTTGTGTTTTGTTTTGTATAATTATGTTATTAATTTCATAATATATTGGGAAATTTAATGATTATTTTCTTTGTGTATCAACACATTTTAGTGACCCTTTAGCTATTATACAACTCTGGCTACTTAGCATTAGCTGTGTTAATATAGGCCATAAGCACAATTTGTATGATTTATACAAATAATAAATAAATTACATTCTGATATAAAACCAAAAAACATTTTATCTTTGATGGTAAATTATTTCATAGGCTTTTTAAATAGACAATATGTAAAAATAAAATTTAGAAATTAGCAACTTAAATATTTTTTTATCATTAATGTATCTTTAAATAAATATAGATTTTCCACATTTTTCTTACTGCACATCATGATATTTAAAATACTGTGCACAGTAATTACCAAAGTTGTTTAGCTGCTTGACATACATTATGTATGTATTCATGAATGTTGTATGAATATTGCTACCTGTCAACTTTTTCTTCCAAATTAAACATTTTAATTATCCAGAATGTTTTGGTACTAAAACAAGGCACAGACAGCATTTTCCTTTTTCCCCCATTTAATCTTACGGACAAATTGGACTCTCGTTACAGAAGTGGGACGGACGTCCAAAAACCTTTAGTACAAAATTTAAATTACTGCAAAGAATATTTTTATATTCATCCTATCAAGATGTTTGGATTCTTAAATAAAATATATAAATTAAAACTGCTTTTAAAAGTTATGTCATTTAGATATAGATTTTTTTTTTGTAAATTTGCTCACAGTTCTTTAAAAATTATAAATGTAAAATACTGGCTTTATTTCCCCCAAATTTTTGAAACTTTCTGAAGCTACATTCTGAGATCCAAACCTTTCCTAGATTTCTTTTAATATTGTTTACTAATGCATTCCATAATGTCTTCTTCAGAACAATTCTCTTCCCACATTATTTATAACTCTCCCCATACTGTTTAGCTACTGGCAAAATAATGGCTTGTTTTGTGACAACTATGTATGCAAAGTAACTCTAATCAATCAAAGTCTAACAACATTCTTTCTGTTTTACGCTTTCCTACTACATAAAATTTAAAATCAAGGATGTTTAATAACAATGACATACGCATTTAGAATTCTTTCTACCTAGAGTAGAAATGAAGACAGTGGTTCCACTCTATAGACTACAGAAAATGAAATGAGAATATTGTATGTAAACATTTCCATTTACATGTGTGTGTCTGTGTGTGGGTCTCTGTGTGTCTGTGCATACATAGGTTTATTATATAATTTGGGACAAATCTTTTCCATGCCTTTCTTTTTTGTTGCTGTTGTTAATCCTCACCCAAGTATATTTTTCCATTGATTTTTAGATAGAGAGGGAGGGAGGGAGGGAAGGGGAGAGAGAGAGAGATAAACATCATCTTGAGAGAGACACATCCATTGATTGCCCCCCGACTACCCCCACCAGGGTTGGGGATCCAACCTGCAACCGAGGTATTCACCCTTGATGGGGAATTGAACCTGTGACCCTTTGGCGCAAGCGCCAATGCTCTAACCGCTGAGCCAAATCGGCCAGGGATCCATACCTTTCAAAAATTCGATTTTATAACAAGTTTAATATCTAATCACTTTCACAGTTTATGCTTTCAATTTTTGCTTAAGGAAATTGTTGCCAAGTTTTGGAATCACTATACTTATAAAACTGTGATAGAATAAGCACATTCTTTCTACATATCAGCCCTTAATTTTTGAATAGCTTTTGGTTCAATACCATTTTTAAGACTAGTTATTAAACTTTTATGAGTAATTATCTACCCTTGGAACTGTTTTTAAATTTTTTCCAAACTATGTATAGAATATATTTTTATCTTCAGATAACCAAGTGATAGGATATTAATGCTTTATAATATTTAAAATTAGATACTGAGTATATTTTGACTTAACATATAAGAAAAACAAGATAAGTTGTATACAAGTCTCACTATCATACTTAGCACAAGGTAAATCTATATTAATATTCAAGATTTACAGAATAAAAATGGTGTGTCTAAACTGTATAATTAATTAAATGTAAATTTGTACTTTATGACATAATCTGATGAAGTATGTGTTTTAATTTCTAATAGCTATATATTTGTTCAAGGAGAGAAAAACCTCATCCTTCAGATGCACAGAACTGGGAGTAAGCAGGACACTAGGAACGTAACCTGAATCTATAAAAAGGACTTGGAAGAAGTAAACGAACAAAAGGCCCGAACTTCTGGAGAGGAACATGCATCTTGCTTATTCAGATATTTTGAGACTCAACCACAAACCTGTTAGTTTTCCTAGTAAAAACAACAACAACAGAACAAACACAAATAAACACACACACAAACAAAAATTCTCCAGTGTAGGTCCAAATGTGGCTACATCCTTGAACAGACAGGTACACGAACTGATATCTCAGTGGTGCCCAGCCACATTTTTGCTGAGGAAGATTGCCCAAGTTCCCAGAATCTTTGTATCTGGCTTGGAAGTTTAGAGCAGTGAGCGATAACAGCATTTTTTCTTTTATTATTTCCTACACACCAGCATTCCTTACAGCTTATATTCAATAGAGTTTATGTCACTGAACCTTGCAGGGAAGAGAACTTGGCTCTCTGAAGATAAATTAACTCTAACAGAATATTTTGCATAAGTCATGAGAAAGTCAGTTTTTTTCTAATATATATTAGTATCTTTTGCAAACTTAGTTGTACATATTTCCCGCAAAATAGCCATTTATTAGTGTTTTTATCACTTTTCAATTTGCATTACCTCCCTGGACGACTTATTCCAGGTTTGACTTGATTTACCAGTACTTTGCCTTTAAGGCCATCTCAAGACATATCATTCATTCTTTGAGTTTTGTGTTGGCACTTGCCTCTATTCTTAAAAATTCGCCTGCCAATTATCAATGCCAAAAACATTAAAAAAGCATCCCACATACGCTGTCTATATAGGAAAATAATGAAAGAAGAGTAACAAATCCAGTTTTCATTGCAGGTCGTATAAGTAATTCTTTCAAAATCTATGTGTAAAATTATGTGAGTTTTCTGAATAATAATAAGGGAAGAATAGGGTTTATTATAGAAAAATGTGTAGTTCTGTGTCTACATAATGCACGTACTTATATATGTCGATAAGAATATGTAAAAGTATCTGTATTAATGTATGCAAATTAGATATATAGACATATATTGATATATGCATTGACATTTATTATTAGATGACACTGACATTTTAAAACTAAGATCTTAATTCTGAAATAAATTTTTTTAAGCCTTACTGTAAAACAGGACTCATATATATGCTAAGAAAATGAGAAAAGTACTGAGTGATATTAAACATAACATTCTGAACTCTTAAGGACCAGTAAGTTAATTACTAAAGTGTTCTACTAAGTTTACATAAAATAATTATTTCTTTTTTCATTTTGCTCTTCTCCCACCCGTTCTGCTACATTCCCTTTTTCTTTGTCTGCCTCTTTCTCCCTCCTGGTTACATTTTCCTCCATTCCTGCTCTGTTCTTGCCCACTTGCTTTCTCCTTGCCTGCTGTCATCATTGTTATTGCCATCTTCATAAGTATTTACCTCCAACCCACTCCATCACTGAGCATCATGCTATGCCATTCTGGGATCATGTCACAATACTTTTATTATTTCTTGTGGTTATGTATTTTGATGCTCTAATAGAAAACCTCATGAACACTTGCTGTATATTTCAAATTATATTCCTGGTAGTAGAGAAGGTAAATTTTTAATTAGTATTCCTTTAAAGGGATATCTCTACTGATTGTAATTTTTTCCTCCTAAGTTGAGGTATTTTAACATTCTCCAGTTCTTTCTTGTTTGGTCAATTTTCATATTAATAAAAAAAATTATTGAAGCGCCTTGTGGAACATTTATCTGTGGAAAATATGAATGTCATAGACAAAAATTTCAAAAGAACTATATTTTATAAAATGCAGATGTTTCATGCTTTTTGACCTAGACAGTCTCTAACACACCCTTTACAGAAGCCTGCCCTATAATAGGCTGAAGAAAAAACAATCAAAAAACAGTTTCAGTACAAAATGAAATCAAGCAACCAAGTAAAACCCAATCTCGCTGCTTGCTTGCTATCACCTTCTCACTTTATGAATATCAGTGCCTACAGTTTGCCTGTTAAACCTTTTTGATTCTGTAACCTAAGAATCATGTAAAACATGTTAGTTTTTTAAACCGGATTTCACTACTATTCAACAAAAAAATTAATCAACAACTATTTAATAAATGCCTGCCTTACATAATGCACTGTGTTCTCTGTTCTCCAATAAAGTCAATAACCCCAGTGTATTTCAATATATAGTTTTATATAGAAATATATTGGGAAGAGAAAAATATATTTAAAACAAATAAACACAAAAACACGTCCCCTCCTTAAGATATAGCGGTTTAATAAGCAATTCCTTCACTGTCACTTTAGAACTTGTAAACAGAGTTGGCTTCAGGTTCTCTCCTGTGGTCATGGGTAACCGTTCCCAGGTATTGCATAGAGGTAACCCTACGCAACAGGAAGAAATTTTGTTTGCTATAAAGAGGGAGAAAAAGACAAGTTTTCATGAAAGCCTTAGTAGTCCAGAGGCACTTCTGCCAATAACATTTCTTTTAATTTTAAACCTTATCTGACTCTTATTGGAACTTTTTTACTTTTAACTGGAAAACTTATATATAACACCAAGGAATGTCCTCTTTTTTCTTAGGTTAGATTATATCGATGGAGATTCAAGGATGAATATTTGTGTGTAAATAATGTATTAAGAAGACTTCTAGCAAACATCAGGAGAGAAGGGAAAGTGGAGCAAGTTTTAATAACAAGCAAATTCCTTTGTAGAGCAACGTTAGTTCCATCTAGCAGAAAATAGTATCCCCAGAAATAGGACACTATGAAATCAGAGTTGCCCTGACAGGAAGTAGAAGAGCTGGAGTGTTTATATTTATACTCCACACACATCTGTCAGTCACTGGGTTACAGAAGGGTAAGAGGATGCTGCCTTTCCCCAGAGAACAGGTAAAACATGATCAGGCATCAAAAACCAAACAATCCAATTAAAAACTGGCAGAGGCCCTTTTTAGACATTTTTCTAAAGAAGACATGCAGATGGCCAACAGTCATATAAAAGATGTTCAACATTACTAATCATCAGGGAAATACAAATCAAAACCACATGAGAATTCATACCTGTCAGAATTACTATTATCAAAAAGTCAACAAATAACCAGTGTTTGCAAGGATGTGGAGAAAAGGGATCCCTGGTGTATTGTTGGTGGAGTTGTAAATTGGTGCAGCCACTATGACAGCATGGAGATTCGCCAAATTAAAAATGGAACTAATATACAACTCAGAATTTCCACTTCTGGGTGTTTATCTGAAAAAAAAAAAAAAAGGAAAACACTAATTGGAAAAGATAAATACACACCTATGTTCACTGCAACATGATTTACCATAGTCAAGATATGGAAGCAACATAGATGTTCAATGATAGATGATTAGCTATTGAAGATATGGAACATATATACAATGGAATACTACTCAGCCATAAGAAAAGATGGAATATTGTCATCTGCAACAACATAAATAGATGTTGGAAATATCATGCTAGGCCAAATAAGACGGACAGAAAAAGTCAAGAACCAAATGATTTCACTTATGTGTGAAATATAAAACTGAAAGTAACAAATGAACAAACAAGACAAACAAACAAAAGCTCATAGACACAGACAATAGTATGTTGGTTACCAGAGGGAAGAGCAGTGGGGTAGTAACAGTAAAGGGGATCAAATATATGGTGACAGAAGATTTGATTTGGGTGGTGGGCACACAGTGCAATATACAGACAAGGTATCATAGAAATGTACGCTTGAAAATCACATAATCTTATTAACCAATGCCCCTCAATACATTTAGTTAAGAAAAAGCATGTCATATACATGTGTATACTCACACACACACACACACACACACACACACACGTAATATTATGCAGCCATAAAAAGAATGAAATCTTGCCATTTGCAACAACATGGATGGACCTAGAGGGTATAATGCTAAGTGAACTAAGTCAGAGAGAAAAAGACAAGTACCATATGCTTTCATGTCTATATAGAATCTAAAGAAACTCCAACAAAAAATACCAAAATCAGGCATATAGGTACATTGAACAAACTGACAGTTGCCAGAGAGAAGGGGCTGAGGAGGAATGGACAAAAAAAGGTGAAAGGGAATAGGAGGTAATGAAAAAGCTTCTGCATAGCCAAAGAAACCAGAATCACAATGAAAAAGGAGTCCACAGTAAGGGAGAAAATATTTGCCAATGATACATCTGTTAAGAGGTTAATTTCCAAAATATATAAAGTACTCACACAACTCAACAAAAGGAAGACAAACAATCTAATTTAAAACATGGGCAGAGGACCTGAATAGATACTTCTCCAAAGAGGACATATAAATGGTTGAGACATATGAAAAAATGTTCAAAGTCACTAATCATCAGAGAGATGCAAATTAAAACAACAATGAGGTATCACCTCATACCTGTTAGAATAGCTACCATCAGCAAATAAAAAAACAAGTTCTGGTGATGATGTGGAGAGAAGGGAACCCTAGTACATTGCTGCTGGGAATGCAAACTGATGCAGCCACTATGGAAAACAGTATGGAGTTTCCTCAAAAAATTAAAAGTGGAACTGCCATTTGACCCAGTGATCCCATTTCTAGGAATATATCCTAAGAAGCCTAAAACACCAGAGAGAATATTGCTCATAGCAGCTCTATTTATAATAGCTAAGGTCTGGAAACATCCCAAGTGTCCATCAGTAGATGAGTGGATAATAAAAAAACTGTGTTACATTTACACGATGGAATACTATGCAGCTGTAAAAAAAAAAAAAAAAAAAAGAAGGCTCACTTACCCTTTGAGACAGCATGGAGGGACCTGGAGAGTATTATACTAAGCAAAATAAGCCAGTAAGAGAAAAGAAAGTATCACATGATCTCACTTATATGTGGAATTTAATAAACAAAATAAACCAACAAACAAAATAGATTCAGAGACATGGAAGCAGGGAACAGACTGATGAATCTCAGAGGGAAGGGGTTGGGGGGAGAATATCCAAACAATTTTTATGCATATATGCATTACCAATGGACACAAACAATAGTGTGGTGAAGGCCTGGGTGGTAGGGCAGGAGCAGGGTGGAAGGGGTCAATGGGGGTAACAAAGAGGGATATCTGTAATACTCTCAACAATAAAGATAATTCTAAAGTAAATAAATAAAATAAATAAGCCATGGAAATGTACTGTACAGTACAGGGAATATAATCAATATCATTATATCTTTGCATGGCTACAGTTGGCTACTAGACTTACTGTGATCATATCACAATGTATATATGTATATGTATATATGTCAAATCATTATGTTTGTCCCTGAAACTAATAATATTATACACCAACTATAATTTAATAAAAACTGGCCTAGTGGCTCAATTTTTTGGAAAATTGTTCCATATACCAAAAGGTTGTGGATTCGATTCCCAGTCAGGGCAAATACCTATGTTGCAAGTTCAAACCCTGAGATGCATATGGGAGGCAACCAATTGATGTTTTGCTCTCACATTGATGTTTCTCTCTCTCTCTCTCCCTCTTCCTTTCTCTCTAAAATAAATAAACATATCCTTGGATGAGGATTACAAACAACTTTTTAAATTATCTTAAAGAGACTGGCTAAAACAATAATAAAACAATAAAAACAACAACAAAACACAATCAGGCCAACTTAAGTATAAGACTTTTGAGAAAAAGATGAGATTGTTGACTCACAAGGGGAGGCAGACCAATAGACAATGTACATGTGAATGGTAAAGAAGTAAGAACAGATAGGCATAAACCAAAGTGAACTTTAATTTTTGCAAAAGGAATATAATCTTAAATTCTGAATTATAAGAACTTTGTTTTAGTTCCCACTCTGATCTTTATCATGTCCTTCCTTCTACTAACTCTGGGCTTTGTTTGTTGTTGTTTTCTAGTTTTTTACATGTAAGGTTAGATTGTTTATTTCAGATTTTTCTTGCTTGAGGTAGGCCTGTAATGCTATGAGCTACCCTCTCAAGACTGCTTTAGTAGTGGCCCATAGATTTTGGTTTACTATGTGTATATTTTCATTAATTTCCAGGCAATTTTTTATTACTTCATTGATATCATTGATAACCTATTCATTGTTTAATAATATGCTATTTAGCCTCAATGTGTTTGATTGTTTTTGAGGGTTTTTAAAATTTTTATTGTAGTTGATTTCTAGTTTCATGCCATTGTGATCCCAGAAGATGCTCGATATGATTTTAATCTTCCAGAATTTGTTAAGACTTATTTTGTGTCTTAACATGTGGTCTGTCTTTAAGAATGTGCCATGTGCATTTGAGAGGAATGTATATTCTGCTGCTTTGGGATGAAATGTTCTGTAAATATCAATTAAATCCACCCAATGTAGTTTATCGTTTAAGGTCTTTGTGTCCTTGTTGTTTTTTGTCTGAAAGATCTACCCATTGAATGAAGTGGGGTAGTGGGGTGTTAAAATCACCTACTCTGACTGTGTTGCTATAGATTTCTCCCTTAAAGTCCACCAAGATTTTCTTTATATATTTAGGTGCTCCCATATTGGGTACATATATGTTTACAAGGGTTATATCCACTTGCTGGATTGATCTTTTTAGTACTATGTAGTGACATTCTTTGTCTCTTGTTATGGCCTTTGTTTTGAAGTCTGTTTTGTCAGATATAAGTACTGTTATTGCAGCTTTTTTTGCTTCCATTTACATGGGATATTTTCTTCCATCCCTTCACGTTCAGCCTGTGTAAATATGTATTTATATTTAAAATGAAAGTATTATAAACACCATGTAAGTTACCCCTTATTTTGGATACAAATGAATAATTTCTCTGTTTTATAAAAATACATGGTCTATTTAAGTTTAAAATACTTATTTATATTATTATATTTAATTACAATACCTTTGGTTTATGTGTCCTATTGGTTTGCTATTTCTTATTTTTTTCACTTCTGCTTTCTTCAGGATTAGTTGAATTTATTTGAAATACTCCACTTAATGTCCCATTAATTAGTTTTACCATTTTGTTTATTTGTATAGATGCCAGTTCTCAGAATAAACGTTTTCTGTCAAAATATACCACAGTCTACATAAAACGTATATTTTTTCACATACATTATATCCTCACTTAATGTTAATAGGTTTTTTAAGCAAAACAACATATAATGAAACCAATTTTACCATAGTCTAATTAAAATACACAAGAGTTAAATGTCTATGGCATCTTATAAATGTTATAGTGGGATGACATTGAACAAAACATTATTTGAGGCACTGCTGTATAATATGAAAACCTTCCAAAAGATTACATCATTAGCCGTGTCTTCTTTTGTATATTTACATACATTTTACATTTGATTTATAAATATATGAAAGCCCACATACAATATATTGCTATTCCTTTTTATTTAAGAAATAATAAACAGTGTTCATTTTTTTCTTCATCCAAATTTCCATATGGTATTTTCCTCCTGAATTAAAATACTATTTTTAATATATTTGTATTCCAGGTTTACAACAAATTGTCAGTCTTCTTTCTCTAAAATGATGTTTATATTTCTTTAATTTCTGAAGAAAGCTACTTGACAGTCTTCTTTGACCCTTAAAATATTGTCTTCTGGCTTGCATTGTTTTAGTTAAGAAGTCAGTGATATTTCTTATTTTTGTTCCTTGGTTTTTAATGTAACATTTTTCCTTAGCTGTTTTTAATATTTTTCTACTATATTGTTTTTTAGTAATTTATTTTTTAAATCCTCACCTGAGGATATTTTTCCATTGATTTTTTTTTTTTTTTTTAGATAGAGGGAGAGGGGGAGAGAAACATTGATGAGAGAGAGAACATAGATGAGAGAGAGACATGTTGATTGATTGCCTCCCACATGACCCCGACAGCTGCTGGGGATCTAACCCACAACCCAGGTACGTGCCCCCTTTTTTTTAATCCTCACCTGAGGATATTTTTTCATTTATTTTTTTCAGATAGAGTGGGAGGGAGAGAGAAAGAAACATCAATGTGAGAGAGACACATCGATTGGTTGTCTCCCACACAACCTCCACCGGGGCTAGGGATGAAACCCACAACCAAGGTACATGACCTTGACCAGGAATTGAACCTGCAACTCTTTGGTCCACAGGCCAATGCTCTAACCACTGAGCCAAACCAGCCAGGGCTGTATTTTAATAATTTGATTATAATTATCCTACATGTTTTTATTGTAATGCTTGTTTTTATCCCCCCTGGAATTTGTTGAGTTGCTTAAATCACTAGGATTATAGATTTCACAAAATTTGAAACATTTTGTTTATTATTTCTTAAAATATTTTTCTTTGTATTCATCTGGGGATATATATATATATATATATATATATATTGCCTAAATTCACTGATGACTTGTTCAATTTTTAAGCCTTTTTCTCCTTATTCAAATAGATTTTATTTCAAGTGATTTCAAGTTCAGTTTTTCTTTATTCTGAAATATCTCATCTAAAATTTTTTTTCATGGGAATTAATATATTTTTAGCTATATATAAATATGTCTTTAGCCCAATAATTTACATTTCCTTCTTTTTAAATATTTTATTTACTTTTCTGTATTGAAATCATCCATTTTTTTCTCTCATTTTAATTACCTTTGCCTTTAAATCTTTAACATATTTATAAAAAGTATTTTAAAATCTATGTCAGCAAAAACAATGATGCTCATAATTTCTGAGTCTATGTCTACTGATTGGTTGTTCTTTTTAAACTCAGTAATTTGCTATTTTGTACTGGACATTGCATATATTAGGTCATTAATATTTGGATTTTGTTGTTTTAAAAAAGGGTGATGATTTTTTTTCTAGCTAGTAGTTAATTAAATTGCAGATGAACTTGACAGGTTTGAGCTTATTTTTATATTTGTTGAGATAGGTTTATGGTTACTTCTCCAGAAGTACATAACTCTTATTCTTAATGCATTACTTTTATGGGAGATTACTGAATGCCTGGGCTGTGAAATAATATCACTCTACCCTGGCTCATGGGAACTGGAACATCTAGCAGTTCTGTCCAAACCCAAACAATTGTTCAGCTCACAGCTTTCCAGTCCCTCTTCTTTCTCTAGTAGTTTGCTTTCCTTTCTTTAATTTTTCTCTTTTCTTTTCCTTTTGTTTGCATGATAGTTCTCCTTGCAGAATCCCTAATCCCCTCCTATAACTTCTCAGCTTAATATTGACTACAGTCAGAATAAGTCCTATGGACATTCCTGGAGCCCCTTTACTATATAATTCCTTTATAAGTCTTTTCCCTGTGAAGTCCAGCTGCCTTAGCAACATGAACATTGATCTTTGTGGCCTCAGCTCAGTGGGATTTCCTAATCTGTTTTGTCTTGCTGTACCCCAGAAAGTGTCTCCAGGCATAAAGCTGAGATTATAGAGCTTTTGACAACTTTTTTTCTTCTCTCAATGATAGCAAAGCTTCCTTACCTGTCATGAAATATTTGAAAATTCTCATTGTAGTTACTTTTTTATTATTAGAGGTTTATTGCTAACAGTTTCACAATTTTAATTAAGGGGCTGTCCCTAAATTTTTAATATGGTTTTTCACCAAATTATTTTGACTAAACAGATATTCATAGTTTTTGAATGGTATTTCTTTATATGCAGGCATCTTTGAAAATGCTCTTCATAATTAATGATAATTTCCAAAGAGAAAAAAGATAATATTATTTTTATTATTAGATTATCCTAATTATATAATTAGGGTACATAGTACAATGTCATAACTGGGGAAAAATGGGAGGGGGTACAACTTTCAGAATACCGTGTCATTTCTCATTAGTGTAGTATCCCAATAATAATAATCATAATCATAATCATTGAACCTTTCCCATTAAGTGTAATGGAGAAAATTAATGCTTTCCTTGCTTTGCTTAGGTATTTTTGGAATAGACATGAACACCTGAACTTTACAAAATAGGTTACTGCGAATAATGACAGTTTCCCTTCTTCCTTTCCAATTCGGATCCCTTTTCTTTTTTCTTCTTGTCTGATTGTTATGGCTAAGACTTCCAGTACTATGTTAAATAAGAGTGGTGAAAGTGGACATCCCTATCTTGTTCTTGTTCTTAAGGGAAATGCTTTTAGTTTTTGCCCATTGAGTATGATGTTGGCTGTAGGTTTGTCATAAATAGCCTTTATTATGTTGAGATATGATCCTTCTATTCCCACTTTGCTGAAAGTTTTAACAAAAATGGATGCTGGATTTTGTCAAATGCTTTTTCAGCATCTATTGATATGATCACATGATTTTTATCTTTCATTTTGTTTATGTGGGGTATCACATTTATCGATTGTAGCAGCCTTACATCCCTGGGATAAATCCCACTTGGTCGTGGTGTATAATTTTTTTAATATATTGCTGGATTTGAATTGTTAAGATTTTGTTCAGGATTTTGGCATCTATGTTTCTCAGAGATATTGGCCTGTAATTTTCTTTCTTTGTAGTGTCTTTATCTGGTTTGGGGATTAGGATTATGCTGGCCTCATTAAAATACCTTGGAAGTCTTCCTTTCTCTTGAATTTTTTGGAATAGTTTGAGGAGAATAGGTGATAGTTCTTCTTTGAATGTTTGGTAAAACTCCCCTGTGTAGCCGTCCAGACCAGGGCTTTTGTTTGCTGTGATTTTATTGATTACTTCTTCTATTTCCTTAATTGTCACTGGTCTGTTTAGGTTTTCTGACTAGGCAGATAACATGATATTGTACATAGAAAACCCTAAAGACACCATCAAAAAACTACTAGATTTAAAAAATGAATTTGGCAAAGTAGCAGGATACAAAATCAACATCCAGAAATCATTGGCATTTTTATATACCAATAATGAACATACAGAAAGAGAAACTAAAAAAAAATCCCATTTACATTGCAACAAAAAGATACCTGGGAATAAACTTAACCAAAAAAGTAAAGGACCTGTTCGCAGAAAACTACAGGACACTGAAAAAAAGAAATAGAGGAAGATATAAAAAAGAGGAAGCATATACCCTATTCATGGATTAGAAGAATTAACATCATTAAAATGTCCATACTACCCAAAGCAATCTATAGATTCAATGTAATCCCCAGTAAAATACCAATGACATATTTCACAGAACTAGAATAAACACTCCAGAAGTTCATATGGAACCAAAAAAGACCCTGAATAGCCACAGGAGCCTTGAGAAAGAAAAACAAAGTAGGAGGGATCACAATACTGAATATCAAGTTATACTACAAAGCCACTGTAATCAAAACAGCCTGGTACTGGCATAAGAACAGGCATATAGATCAATGGAACAGAACAGAGAACCCAGAAATTGACCCAAAACATAATTGTAAATAGTGCTGCTATGAACATAAGGGTACATGTATTCTTTCAGGCTTCTTAGGGTATATTCCTAGAAGTGGGATTACTGGGTCAAACTGCTAGTTTTTGTTTTTATTTTTGAGTATATTTCATTGACAACTGCAGTAGAATATTGATTGTCTTCAAGTGAGAGAAATAAGCTCTACTTTATAATTTACTTCTACTCCTCTAATTAATGAAATATCCCTTATTTTTTAGAGCCTCTATTTCCCATAATAAATTATATAAATGATGACCTTCATTCACATTTGAAGTCCTAAGATACAAAGACTAACTGAAGATTTGTTTTCACCTATCTTATTTTCATAGGAATTATTTAAGAGATAGAGTGCAGTTTGCTTTGTTTTTTTTTTATTGGAAACTCAGCAATCAAATTGAAGCAAATCAATTTATAATTCTATACAAGAATAAAATATAAATATAAATCCACTGACATGTATGTTAATATTCATATACTCTGCATATATTCTGAGTGACTCTGCTCATATGCAGCATTCTTCTCCCATAGCCACAGGTAACGCCATTGCAGGCATCTGGAGGCTTAGTAGTTCTCTTTTTATTTTTCTTTGTATTTAGTATTTTTATTTCTTATTATACTTTTCTTTCTTTTTATTCTTATTCTTTTATCTCTAGGCTCTTCAACTTTTATGTTTTTCATTGACTCCACTACGCTTCTCCTGAGTTTTCTGGGTTTGACAAAGTTGTCTGTAGGTATGTTATTGCCAGCTGCTGTCCGGGCTCTTGGTGCAATTTAAGCCTCTGGTGCACACTGTTGTAAATCCAGGCAATGAAAGCCACAGACGTCTCACAAGCATTATGAAGCTGACATCTATCAAGATGAATATTGTGCAGTCAGACGGAGGAGATGCTTGAGATGGCTCAGTTAACCTTGATATTTTGTTTAAGAATGCTTTAGACACCTCTTCAAAGTATGGCAGTTTTGCATACGTTGATGTTATGTAAAATTTGCAGGTTAGTACTATTGTTCTTAATAAGTAATAATTTAAGCTTTTAAAAATATTTTTGTATGTTGAAGGAAAAGGATAAATTATTTTTAAGGTGATTATTTTTTAAATTAGTATGATTTTTAGGTAGGTTTTATTTATTATATTTCATCATAATAATATAAATACATATTATTTAAATAAAGTATACACTATGTGATGTACGAATCTGAGGAATATCACAATTATTTTTACCATCAAGTACCTCTCATTGTTACTTAGGTATGCTTTATATCTTTTTAATACATTTAATCTTATATTGAACACTATATGCAAATTTATATTTTACTTTTCAGTGAAATTTATATCATAAATCTTTCCATGTTAATCATGTTAATCTAAATGCTAACATGAAGTTACTCCGTTGCTTTTTGGCTAGTACTGACAAAAAAACTTCATAGCATGCTTTAAACATAACTAAAACAATAATAACCAAAAAATAAATTTTAATGTTCATTTTCTAAGGGTCAGATCATGTGCTAAGTGATGTATATGTATTATTTTATTTAATACTAACAATCATTCTACTCTATATTATTAATTATATAAATGTAATTATAGTAATATATAAACTATTATATAAACACAATCACCAACATTTATTATATTTTTTCTATGTTATAGACGATGAAGCCAAAGATTAGAGGACTAAAACAAAATGATCCAGACAACTCAGACAGTAAAGGAGAAGAGCTGGTAATTGAATACCGTCTAGTAAACATTTATGGAATTATTTCTTGTAACATCCCATCATACATAGCACTGTGTAAGTGATAGGAAAATGAAGATTGATTTTTAGTTTCAACTCACAGGTAGGAGATTATTCTCACCCTCCATCCCATTCTCTTAATATACAGAGAACATTGTAGAAAGAGAAGAAGGCTGATCACTATAAAAACAATACAGCTAATTTTGTAAGAATAAAGAGACAGTGATCAGTCATTCTCTTTGAGCCCATAAAAGAACTAAATAATATGCTTTGTGCCAAGATATAAACAAAATCTCGGAAATGACAATGCTGTAAGAATTGCATTCATTTTCTCACCAGTGAAACACCAAAGATCAAGTGCAGACCAGAAGGAACATTATTGACATATACATGCTTTTTATCATTATTTCTTAAGGAAGAAAATACTGAAAACCGATTTGGAATCCAGAAAATGTTTTAGAATTATTTCATACACACATGTATATAATAATTGAGTGCCATATTAATGTGTAACACTTTTTTGTATACCTCTGTATATACTTATTTTTAACAGTAACTGAGTTAATACAAGGCCTAATTATTATAGTTATTTTTGCAGGGAAGTTGGGAATAAAACTTTGTCTATTAGTCTATTAGGGTATAAATTGTGGTGCAGTCATCGACATAGTGGAGTATTTTTCTGCTGTGAGAGAGAATAAGGAAGAACTGAAAGTGCGACTGAGTTACTCCTACAGGGGGGTGCAGAAGAGCCAGTACATGTTATGCTCTCTTGCTCTCTTTCATTTCTTTAAGAAAGGAAGTAAATAAGATTATATGGACATATTTATTTAATTTCTAAAAACAAACAAGAATGAAATACAAACTATTTAATTTTAAATAAAGCTAAGAACAAAGAGAATGGCAGAAAAGCTGATATATTTATATGGTTTTGACTTTGAACCATATTTGTTTTACATTTCCAAAAATAAATTTTAAAACAAAATCCTTTAAAAGGTATGGAAAAAATATATATAAAATTAATCACAAGAATTAAAAATCCAACTCTATATTAAATTGATAACAGAGCCATAAATAGTAAATAATATTTCATTTAACTTTTACACAGTTCTGATTATATAGATTTAGTATTATATAATTAAGAAAAAAATGAACTACAAAGGCATTTTTAATATGTTTTTATTGATTTTATTTTAGAGAGGGGGAAGGGAGAGAGAGATAGATATATTGATGTGACAGAGAAACATCCATTGGCTGCCTCCTGCATGCCCCCTACTGGCGATCAAGCCCTCAACCTGGCATGTGCCCTGACTGGGAATGGAATGGGACCTCTCAGTCCATGGGAATACGCTCAATCCACTGAACCACACCAGCTGGGTGAACTACAAAGGCATTTTAAACTTCATTCAGTAGATGTATTGTTAGTGGTAATATTGATAATGTAATATGCGTTAATTTAAATTACATTTAAAATATTATAGATGTATATAATATAATTATCCTATATCATATGTTACATGATAAAGAAAACATTAATAGCTCGGCCAGTGTGGCTCACTGCTTGAGAGTCGACCCATGCACCCAGAGGTCACCAGTTTGATTCCCGGTCAGGGCATATGCCCAGGTTGTGGGCCAAATCCCCAGGGGGAGGCATGCAGGAGGCGGCCAATTGATGTTCTCTCTCATCGATGTTTCTATCTCTCTCTCCCTCTCTCTTTAAAATCAATAAAGAAAAATAATTAAAAAAGAAAACGGAAATATATTTAGCTTATTGGGAGCTACATTTTATAGCATAAAATTGTTAAACAAAATAAGTAAATAAAAACTTTATTACTGAATTTGAGTTAGAAATAAGAATATAAAGTTATAATTTAAAATATGCATTTTCTAGTTGTTTTATACTGAAATAAACTAGACACAATGACCTACCAAGACTAGTGTGTACACATAGTGCCCATATCTTGGTTCTAAAAACCATTCTCCAACATAATGATAAGGCAACACTTGGAGAAATAGCTATTTCCAAGTCTGAGAACAGGGAAAATAGAGAAAATGCAAAATACACACAAGGAGCTGATTAAATATTAATGTGTACATATCAAAAGGACACAAAAGTGGGGTTGACAATTTGTGTGAAAAAAGTGACTTTTTATCAGTAGAAAACATATTTTGCTCCTTTCAAATATATACATCTAGAAATCTTGATTAGTATTGCAATATAGTGAATTAATATGATATATAATTTAATTTTGATATACATACTTGACATATCTTTCTATTGTTTATTGTTAAACTTTCTTTATCATTTAGCATTAAAACTCTCTCATGTCCAAGACATATGGCCTTTGAAAGGAGACATTAGGATTTCAGTAAGAGCCAATGCTTTTTAATTAGTCAGCTGAAGTCATTCATCTGTTTATGAATTTGTGATGCATTTAAATCAATTTATATTTTTGTATAAAACAAAAATATATGTATACTTATCATTATTTTATTTGCTTGTTTTATACATGCCATTTCATATATTTTGGTGGCTTTAATTTTGTTTTTCGCTTCATTTTGTTAAAATATTTAAAACTATGTATTCTATTTTCAAATATTGTGATTGATTTTTGTACATATCTGACAGGTAACTTTAACGTTAAATTTTCCAACAAAGCTTTAATATAATATAATCAATATTATTCCCAGAAAGGACATTAGTACTTATTTAATTTTATCTTTTTTTGCATCCCCTTTCTCATAAATAAATAAACACACACACAATCATACAAAAACTTATTTTTATCTAAGTTGTAGTTTAATTTGTTAATCAAAACAGTTTTTAAAACAATTACTTCTTATTTAGATATACTGATAGTAATACATATACAGATGCACACATTTATACAAATACACACATTTGTATTATTGCAAACTCATTTGTGGTAGCAAGTTCTTGGGTAATATTATTTAAATGCCTGTAAGCTAATTAAATAATTTACAGAAATATTGCATATCACATGGGATATTTTTGTCATTAATAGTGATGTAATTTGTCCATATCAGCACACATTTAAATTACTCAAAATTTATTGTAAAGTGAAAAATTAATTTATATAAACATATATTTTAGGGTACCATTTTATTCAAACTCCATTAATATCTATATCTAGAGTTACTTAAATTAATTGATTATAGATTAATTATCTAGCTATAGCTATAGACAAAATTGTCATTTCTGCAATATGCATCATTATTTTGTAAAGACACTTTCCTTTATTGAGGAGAATTGGTGTAATTAGTTATATACACATTTGTAATGTTAGAATTTTACCATGTATATATAATATGTAAAGAAAAAAACGATGTAAAATAAATATCTGGTAACAAAGTGACAATATTAAAAGAAGTTCTTGGAAGAATGATGTTACCAAGATGGCAATATAGGACATTCCTGAGTTCACTTTCCCTCATAAGAAAAATAACTATCAATGATTCAAGAACAAAATCCTCCCTGGCCGGTTTGGCTCAGTGGTTAGAGTGTCGGCCCGCAACCAGAGAGTCCCAGGTTCGGTTCCTGCTAAGGGCATGTACCTTGGTTGCAGTTTGTCCCTGGCTCTGGTTGGGGCCGTGTGGGTGGCAGCCACTCGATGTGTCTCTCTCACATCGATGTTTCTCTCTCTCTCTTCCTCCTTCTTTCCCTCCCGCTCTACTGAAGATAAATGCAAAAATGTCCTCGAGTGAGGATAAAAAAAAAAAAAAAAAAGAACAAAATCCACACACTGTCCTGCACCAAAGAGACCAAGACAAACTGTTTGAAAAGGGTAAGGGAAGCAGCTACACTTTTATGGCATTGCCCACCCTCAGGCCAGTGCAGCACAAGGAGATAGACGCTTTCCTATAAGCCTCCATCTCCTCCAGTGAGCACAGCTGGGTGGACAACCAGGTTCACTCCCAGCATTGTAGGTCTCTCTGTGAGATTCACTACTCTGAGCTCACCCAATGGGGATTGCAGGGAAACCTGTGAGGTTCCACCACTGGGAATCTGACTGTTACTGAGAAGGGGGTGGGACTTGCAACAACCAGCACATGGATCCTGGCAGATCCAGTTCATACCTGCACCATCCAAGTACTATTCTAACCAGCAGCTTGGCTCGTCTGCAGAGCCATGTCATGTCACACTCCGACCATGGATCTCAGCAGGGTGCACATTTGCTTGATTTGAATCCCAAATGAGAAGTTTGCCAGCCCTGGAGTGTGGTTTGCACACACACAGGCAAGGAGCTGAATAACAGCCCTGCCTGCCGTGGAGAGTGTCTCCTGGCCACATTTGACCAGAGATGGTGGCAAGAACACCTGGAAGCTCTGTAACACAGACTGCTTGAGATGAAAGGTGGGAGGGCAGAGTTGATTGCTCCGGAGCAGTGATTTCAACTGATGTGCCCCAATAATTTGTAAAGGTGTAATGCTTGACTACTTAGTTAGGGGCACTGACCACTTTTCTCTTAGACTGTCAAATAAAAAATGACAACAACCAACACAATAGTAGCTGTCTGGTGTGAATGCCCTGTCTTGAACCAAAAATATATAGGTCATATAATAGAGTTGTATCTTATTAGTCACATCACATAATAAGGTTGTGTCTGATTGGTTAATTCTTGGTACCAGAAAAACCTTATATACACGTACAGGTACCTGATGTTTTAAAAAGTCACTTTGGAGTAAAAAGCCTAGGCAATTACTATTTTTTTGGTGTAAAACAATAAAAATTATGTCTATGTTTTGTCAAATCAGCAAAAAAAAAAAAAAAAAAGTGTGTGCGGCAGAATTTAAGTAATTAGTTTATGTGTGCCATTAGATGAACAAGTTTGAAGACCACTGCTCCAGAGCAAAGTCTGTTCCAGGCATGGAGGGCTCCTGCTAGGCACAGGCTGGGGAATTAATTCACAGCCAAGGGTGAGAGTGGCTCCTGGCCCTCCCAATGTTTGGGAAGTTGGGAGTTGCCTGGAGCAGCCTGTTTTCTTCCTTCTTAAGCAAGGGAGCTCATAGCTCCACCCACCCACTGTGGCTTCTGGCCCCATGACCAGAAAACCTGGTAAGAATGGAAGGAGAGTGAGAGATCATTTCACTTCTCATAATTAAATTGGTCCAAGTTAAATGTTATCATAAGGGTTTTAATAAAAAAATAAGCTTTAATACCAATGATGTGCTTATGTAAATCTAAAAATACTATCTCTACTAAAAGAACAAAAATTTTCCTGTACTATTGGTATGCTATTAATAAAAAATTATAAAGGGAAAACAATATTTTATGTTTTATTTAAATTATTTTCTGTGCTCTTCATCACCAGGTCTTTAATTATTTAAGTAAACTGAGTCTTCTTTATATTAAAAGAGCTAATTTAGCTTACAACTATTTAACTTTCTGTATTTACCTAGAAAGTCTTTATCACCATGATTAAATGAAAAACTTAAGTATTCCATAACAACCTAAGATATTATTTGAATAAATGTTTTAAAACGTTTGATATGTTTGACAAACTTTTCAGAATTCATAAAATAAGAGTTTTCTTCATGACATTTGAGATTTCTGAGAAATTTGAGATTTTTTGGAAGGTTTCCTTAAACATTCAATGAAAATGTTTCCTTTAGTAATACATAAATATTAATGTAATTAGGCTTATTTAGTAGGTTAAATTGCATGGGGAAAATCAAATGATTAAGGTTAAACCTTTGATTAGATAAACATGTTAATTAATATAAAGGTTCTAAAAAATACATAAAATTCTGACATGTCCTGGTTTAATGCTAAAAAGCAGTCTTTCTCTGTCCCTGAAAGTTGTAAATTTTATCATGACTTTAATATGTAAATATCCAGGAACTAAAAAAACCATTGCCTCAAGAGACTTAAGGGAGAAAAAAAGAATACAGACTGTTGTATAAATTCCTTTGCCAGAAGTAATTTGTAAAAGAGCTATGGTGTTTTATAAAACTACTATAAATTAATAAGGATGAAACAAAATGTACATGAAAAGTAGGACATGTGTTTTCAATAGAAAAATTTATGGTTTCATTTCTTTGCAACTATCTGTCTAATTTTTCCAACACCATTTATTGAATATACTACCTTTAGTCCATTGTATGTTTTTGCCTCCTTTGTCAAATATTAATTGACCATAAATGTGGTTCTCTATTCTGTTCCACTGATCTTTGTCTGTTTTCATGCCAGTACCATGCTGTTTCATAACTATGACCCTGTAATACAATATCACCCAGAGATTCCATTTCTGGGAATTTATCTGAAGAAACCCGAAACACTAATTCAAAAGAATATATGCACCCCTATATGCAGCATTGCTTACAACAGCCAAGAAGATATGCAGCATTATTTATAATAGCCAAGATTTGGAAGCAGCCAGTGTCCATTAGCAGTTGCGTGGATAACACAGCTATAGTATACTTGCACAATGGAATACTACTCAGCTATAAAAAAAAGAAAAGTTTACCGTTTGGTACCGCATTGATGGACCTGGAGAACATTATGTTAAGTGAAATAAGCCAGTCAGAGAAAGACGAGTACCATGTGATTTCACTCATATGTGGAATCAAATGAATAAACTGAACCAACAAGCAAAATAGAAACAGACTCATAGATAGAGAG
The DNA here is from genome assembly GCA_030848825.1 of Tadarida brasiliensis. Classification (NCBI taxonomy): domain Eukaryota; kingdom Metazoa; phylum Chordata; class Mammalia; order Chiroptera; family Molossidae; genus Tadarida; species Tadarida brasiliensis. Next base: position 85,484,624 of record CM061260.1, on the reverse strand, counting down.
CAGGCAGACAGCTCTGGTGGGGGTGGCTAAGAGGGTGGAGGGATTGAGCAAAAAAGAAAAAGAACAAAAAAGGAAGAGAAATAATTTATGGACATGGACAACCGTGTGGTGACTGCAGGGGGGAGGGGCAGAGGTGGAGGAGGGAATAAATAGTGATGAAAAAAATAAAATAAATACATATATTTAAAAAAAGAAAAGAAGACAGTATGAAGCAGAAAGATGCACTTTTGTTGAGGGAAAGTAAAATAAAATGTGTTTTGTAGATAAGAAAAGATATAAAACACATAGAAAAAGAAAGTAATTTTGTCCTAAGTTAAAATGATTGTTTCAAAATGAGAAAGAAAAATGAAAGAAATAAACTAAAAGGCATTCAAAGTTGCAAACGGTTTATGGATGTTGCAAAAAGTTGTTGAAGTTGCAGAATTTTCCTGGAGAAAGGATTTAAACAAAAAGAATTGTGTCCTGGCTGGTTTGGCTCAGAGGTTGGAAGTAGGCCTGTGGACCAATGAGTCACAGGTTTGATTCCTGTCAAGGGCACGTACCTCTTTTGTGGTTGGGCCTCGGCCCTGGATGGGGTCCTGCAGGAGACAACCAGTTGATGTGTCTCTCTCACATCGATGTTTCTCTCTCTCCCTCCCTCCCACTCTATCTGAAGAAAAATGGAAAATGTCCTTGGGTGAGGTTTAAAAAAAAAGAAAGAAAAATAATTGTATACATGGTCAAGCTATCTAAAATTGGAATGGAAGTCAATTACATTATTTATCTATATCTAATCTATATCTATATAGCCTCACTAGATCTTTAACCATGGCCATTTCTTAAATCTTTTGTAATTTGCAGACAGTTATTGTTTCACTCTAATGTTTTGGCAAAAAAAAAGTTCCTACAAATATGTTTCATCTTTAAAGATTCATTTAAAAAACCAGACAAGTTCTCTGAAATGCAGATTTCTGATAACTTAAAAAAAATAACACTGAACTGTGTAAAGATTTACAGAACTCTAAGGAAAAAACTGGATTTATAAAACTGCCAAAAAATAAGTAAGATCACCAAGAATTAATAACATGAGAATAAATAAATTAAGGACGATTGTTATTTTTATAACATCATAAAAACATCAAAAAGTAGCATAAATTTCTTTGATAATAGTAAATATCTAAGACAAAGTGTCATTCTGTAATTTGATGATGGTGGTATAATTCACTTACACATCTAGTTTAAAAGTTAAATAATAAACGTAGTAAAATTACTATAACTGCAATAATTTGTTATTAATTACACAATATAAAAATATGTGAATTATAACAACAATAACCTAAAATATGAGGAGAAAAAGGAAAAACAAAGTTTTGGAATTCTACTGTAGTTAAGTTGTTATCAGCTTAAAACAGTGAGTTATAATTTAAATAATTTTACGTAAGCCTCTTGGTAACAACAAGGATAAAACCTGTAGCAATTACACAAAAACAAACAAAAAACATATTATAAAGAAGTCAAAGAATATGGATACCAAAAGATATCAAAACACAAAAAGAACAGCAAATTAAGAAGCAAAGAACAATGTATCCATAAAACAACCAGAAAACTATTAACAAAATAGCAAAATCAAATTCTTACTTAGCAATAATTATTTAAACATAAAATGATTATGGATAAAAACACGTGATCCAATGATATGCTGCCTGAGGAGACTCACCTCACTTCAGCCTTCAAGACATACATAGATTAAGAGTGAAGGAATAGAGAAAGTCATTTCAAGCAAATGGTAACAAAAAAAAGTAAGAGGAGCTATATTTGTATCAGACAATATAAACTTTAAACTAAAGATGGCAAAAAGATACAAAGTAAGTCATTATATAATGAAAATTGAATCAATTCATCCAAAAGATATAACAATTGTAAATATTTATGCACCCCACATCAGAATACCTAAATATATAATAAGCAAAAACTAACAGAGCTAAAAGGAGAAACAAATAGTAGTACAATAATAGCTAGGGACATTAATACCTCACTGTCAACCATTGATAGATCATTCAGACAGAAAATCAATAAGGAACAGTAAATTTAAACAACACTTTAGCCCAGATTAACCTAAGAGACATATACATAATATTCTATCCAACAACAGCAGAATACACTTCAAAAGTGCACATGGAGCCCTGGCCGGTTTGGCACAGCGTTTAGAGCGTTGGACCCCGAACCAGAGAGTCCGGGTTTAGTTCCCGCTAAGGGCACGTATCTCGGTTGCAGTTTGTCCCTGGTCCCGGTTGGGGTTGTGTGGGTGGCAACCAGTCGATGTGTCTCTCTCACATTGATGTTTCTCTCTCTCTCTCTTCCTCCCTCTCTCCCTCCCGCTCTATCTGAAGATAAATGAAAAAAAAAAAAAAATGCACATGGAACATTTTTTAGATACACCATATGTTAGGCCATACAACAAGCCTTAGCAAATTCAGGAAGATAGAAGTCATATCAAGTATCCTCTCTGACCACAAAGATATGAATCTAGAAATCAGTAGCAAGAGGAAACCTGGAAAAATCACAAACATGAAATTTAAAGAATACACTGCTGAAAAACCAATGTATCAAAGAAAAAATTAAGGGGGAAGTAAATAAGTTTCTTGAGACAAACAAAAATGGAAATACAGCATAGGAGAACTTATGGGGTGTAGCCAAAGCAGTTCTAAAAAAGAAGTCCATATGACTAAATATCTACATTAAGCAATAAATATGCTCACAGAAAACAACCTAACTCTATGCCTTAGAAAACTGGGAAAAGAACAAGCAGAGACCATAATTGACAGAAAAAAGAAAATGAAAAGATTAGATTAAAAATAAATGAAGTAATGAACAGAAAAGCAGTTGAAAAGATTAGTGAAACGAAGAATTGGTTCTTTGAAAACTTTAATGAAATTCACAAATCCTTAGCTAGACTAACTATGGAGAAAAGAGAGGACACAAATCAACAAAATTATGAATGAAAAGGTAAGATTCCAATTGAGATAAGAGAAATAGAAAGGATCATATGAGGCTACTGTTGCTCAGCTGGTGTGGCTCAGTGGACTGAGCATCGTCCCCAGGACTGAGAGGTCCCAGTTTGATTCCCAGTCAGGGCCCACATGCAGGTTGCTGGCTCAATCCACAGTAGGGGGCATGCAGGAGGCAGCCAATGGATGTATCTCTCTCACATTGATGTTTCTATCTCTCTCCTCCTTCCTTTCTCTTTTAAAAGAATCAATAAAGATATATATTTTTAAAGAGGCTACTGTTAACAACTATATGCCATCAAACTGAACAACCTAGAAAAAAATAGAAAAGTTCTCAGACATATATAATTTACCAGACTGAATAAGGAAGAAATAGAAAATCTGAATAGACCAATTACTACCAAGGAGATTAAATCAGTAATCAGAAATCTCTCAACAAATAAAATCCCCAGACCAGGCAGCTTCACTGGTGAATTTTAATGACTATATAAAGAAGAATTAACCCAAATTCTTCTCAAACTCTTCCAAAAAATTGAAGAGGAAGGAATACTTCCAAACTTACTTTATGGTCAGATTATTTTGATAACACCAGAAAAGGACCCTACTAGAAAAGAAAACTACAGGCCAAAACCTGTGATAATTATACATGCAAAACACTCTCAATACAATACTAGCAAACTAAACTCAGCAGCACATTAAAGGATTATTATTCACCATGATCAAATGGGATTTTTCTCTGGGAAGAAGAAATGATTCAACATAGGTGAATCAATCAATGTGATATAGCAGAATATAATTTTTTAAAAATCTTATAAACATCTTAATAGATGCAAACAAAGATTTGACAAGTCCTGGCCGGGTGGCGCACCTGATTGGAGCGTCCTCCCATACACCAAAGGGTTGTGGATTCAATTCCCAATCGGGACACATACTAGGATGTAGGGTCGATCTCTGGTTGGGGTGAGTATGAAATCGATTGATGTTTATCTCACATTGATGTTTCCTTCTCTACCTTCCTCTCTCTCTCTAAAATCAATAAAAACTTATCCTCAGGTGAGAATTAAAAAAAAAATGATTTCACAAAATTCAACATGCATTTGTGATGAAAACTATTAAATTACTCATAGAAGGGAACATATCTCAGCATAATAATGGCCATATATGACAAGCTCACAGCTAACATCATACGCAGTAGTGAAAGGTTGAAAGCTTTTCTTCTAACTTCAGAAACAAGACAGTGTGTCCACTCATATCACTCCTAGTCAACATAACACTAAAATTTCTACCTAGAGCAATCAGACAAGGAAATCATAATTGGAAAGAAAAAAGTAAAATTGCCTCTATTTGCAGATTATATTATTTTATATACAGAAAATCCTAAAGACTCAATCAAAACTGTTAGAGCTAATCAATTAATTCATTAAATTTGCAGGATACAAAATTAGTAGCATTTCTGTACATTAAACATGAATATTCTCAAAAAATAGATAAATATTATTTATAATAATGAAATTAACAATTCTTAGGAATACATTTAAGGAAGGAAGTAAAAGATCTTCACTTTGAAAACTATAAGACATTGATGAAAACAGTCAAAGAAGACAAAAATAAATGGAAAGGTATAATGTATTCATGGATTGGAAGAATTAGTATTGTGAAAATGTCAATACTACCAAAAGTCATCTATAGATTCAATGTAATTTCTATCAAAATTTCAATGTGGAAGTCTTATAGTTCCTATGGCATTTCTTCCCCCCCCCCAATGTTTATTAATTTATTTTTGTTACAGATGTTTCTCCTTTTCCCCCCTAGACACCCTCCCCTCCACCCCCCTAACATTGTTGTCTATGTCCATTGGTTATGCATACACGCATATAGGTTCTTTGGTTCATCTCATCCATCCCCCCCACCTCCCTACTCTGAGGTTTGTCGGTATGAACCATACTCTTTTCTATGTCTCTGGGCATTTCTTATAGAAGTAAACAGACATTTCTAAATTTTATATGGAACCCCAAAAAGCTAAAGAAATTCTGTAAAAGAACAAAGCAAGAGGTATCACACTTCCTGATTTCTAGCTATAATATAAAGCTAAAATCATGGAAAGCATATGATACTGGCATAAAAATAGAGAAATAGACAAATGGAATAGAATCAGTTGCCCCCCAAAATCTCAGGATATATGGTTAATTAATATTTGACAACAAAACTAAGAAGAGTCAATGGAGAAGAGTCTCTTTAATAAATGGTACAGAGAGAATTGGATATTCACATGTAAAATAATGAAACTAGACCCATATCTTACAACACTCACAAAAATTAACTTGTAATAGTTTAGGTTTAAATGTAAGACTAAAACCATGAAACTCCTAGAAGAAAACATAGCACTAAAGCTCCTTGACATGAGCCTTAATTATGAAACCTAAGGCACAACAACAAAATTAAAAATAAAAGAGACCACCTCAAACTAAAAAGTTCTGTACAGCATAAGAATCCATCAACAAAGTGTAAAGACAACTTACAGAATGAGAAAAAATATATTCAAATAATATGTCTGATAAGGGGTTGATATTCAGAATTGCACAGCTGAAACCCATATAATTTTATTAACCAATGTCATCCCAATAAATTCAATAAAGTAAAAGAACTCATATAATTCAATAGCAAGGAAAAAAGAAGAAAATTTAATTAAAATAGGCAAAGGACCAGAATAGATATTTTTCCAAAGAACATATATAAAATGCCAACAGGTACACAAAATAATGTTTGATAGCACTGGTCATAAGGGAAATACAAATTAAAACCACAATGAGATATCATCTCATGTTCTTGATAATGGCTATCATCAAAAGGAAAAGAATAACAAATGCTCACATGATGTGGAGAAAAGAGAACTCTTGTGCACTTTTGGTAAGATTGTAAATCAGTACAGCCACTATTATAAGCAATGAGTATTCTCATAAAATTAAAAATAGAACTACCATATAATCTGGCAATTCCATTTCTGGGAATATGTATAAATGTATGTTTTGTAAATAATTTCAAAATAACTATGTATTTTTGTCTTCTATTTTTCTTTACTTTCCTACTTTCATGGGTCTTTATTTATAAAATTTATCCTTCTTCTTTTTTTTTTATCCCCACCCGAGGACATTTCTTGCATTTATCTTCAGACAGAGTGGGAGGCAGAGAGGGAGGAAGACAGAGAGAGAAACATCGACGCGAGAGAGACACATCGAGTGGCTGCCAACCACACGACCCCAACCGGGGCCGGGGACAAACTGCAACCGAGGTATGTGCCCTTAGCGGGAACCGAACCCGGGACTCTCTGGTCCACAGGCCAACGCTCTAACCGTTGAGCCAAACCCGCCAGGGCTAAAATTTATTCTTGAAAATCTATAGTGGAAGCTTTTTAGTTTGATATAGTCCCATTTATTTTCCCTTTGTTTCCCTTGCCCTAGGAGATGTATCATCAAAAATATTGCTACAAAAGATGTCTGAGATTTTACTGCCTATGTTTTCTTCTAGGATTTTTATGGCTTCATGACTTAACATTTAAGTCTTTTGTCAACTTGAGTTTATGTGTAAGGTGTAAGTTGGTGGTCTGGTTTCATCTTTTTGTATGTACCTGTCCAATTTTCCCAACACCATTTATTGAAGAGATGGTCTTTACTTCATTGTATGCTCTTTCTTCCTTTGCCAAATATTGATTGACCATAAAGGTGTGGGTTTATTTCTGGGCTCTCTGTTCTATTCCACTAATCTATATGCTTGTTTTTATGCCAGTGCTAGGCTGTTTTAATTATAATGGCCTTGTAGTATAGTTTGATATCTGATATTGTGATTCCTTCAACTTTGTTCTTTCTGGTATGCGGGCCGACACTCTAGCTGCTGAGCCAAACCGGCCAGGGCAACTTTATTCTTCTTTCTCAAGATTGCTAAAGCTATTTGGAGTCTTTTAGGTTCCATATAAATTTTTGGAATATTTGTTCTAGATCTGTGAAATGTGCCATTGGTATTTTAATAGGACTTGTATTGAATCTATAGTTTGCTATGGATAGTATGGACATTTTAATGATGTTAATTCTTCCAATCCATGAACATGGTATATGCTTTCATTTATTTGTGTCTTTCTCAATTTCTTTGTTCTATGTCCTATAGTTTTCTGAGCATCTTATTTTTTGTTGTTGCAATAGTAAATAGGATTGTTTTCTTAGTTTCTCTTTCTGATAGCTCATTATTGGTGTATACAAATGACACCAATTTCAGAATATTAATTTTGTATCCTGTTATTTTGCCAAAATCATTTATTAGATATAGTAGTTTTTTCGTGGTCTTTATGGTTTTCTACATACAATATCATGTCATCTGTGAATAATGACAGTTCTACTTCCTCCTTTTCAATTTGGATGTCTTTTATTTCTTCTTGTTCTCTGATTGCTGAGGCTAGGACCTCCAGTACTATGTTGAATGAGAGTGGTGAAAATGGACATCCCTGTTTGTTCCTGATCTTAAGGGAAACACTTTCAGTTTTTGCCTGTTTAGTATGCTGTTGGTTTTAGGTTTTTCCAAAAGAATCCATCAACAAAATGAAAAAGGAACTCAATGAATGGGAGAACATATTTGCCAATGATACATCTGATAAGAGATTTATTTCCAAAATATAGAAACAATGCAACACCTGGAAGACAAACAATCCAATTTAAATGGGCAAAGAATTTGAATAGACACTTTTCCAAAGAGGACATACTAATGGCCAATAGACATATGAAAATATGTTCAGCATTGCTAATCATCACAGAGATACAAATTAAAACCCCATGAGATATCACCTCACACTGGCCAGAATGGCTACCATCAATAAATCAACAAACAAAAACTGCTGGTGAAAAGAGAACCCTAGAGCACTGTTGGTGGGCATGCAGTCTGGTGCAGACACTGTGAAAAACAGTTTGGAGTTTTCTCAAAAAATTAAAAATGGAACTGCTTTTTGATCCATCAATACCACTTCTGGGAATATACTCAAAGAATCCTGAAATACCAATCAGAAAGAATATATGCACCCTTATGTTCATAGCAGCATTATTTACAATAGCCAAGATCTGAAAACAGCCCAAGTGCCCATGAGTAAATGAGTGAACAAAAAAGCCTTGGTATATTTACACAATGGAATACTACACAGCTGTGAAAAAGAAGAAATCTTACCGTTTACAACAGCACGATGGACCAGGAGATTATTATGCTAAGTGAAATAAGCCATTTGATGAAAATCAAAGACCATGTGATCTCACTTATATGTGGAATCTAATGAACAAAATAAACTGACAATTTAGAAAGAGATGTGTGAATACATGGGACAGACTGACAGCTGTCAGAAGGCAGAAGGGAGGGGTGATTGGATTAAAGAAGGTAAATGAATTAACCAAAGTATATATATACATACATAACTCATAGACATAGACAAGAGTGTCTATGGCCAGAGGGAAGGTGGGGACAGAGGCTGGGTGGAGGTGGGCAAAAGGGGAGAAAATGGGGACATTTGTGATAGTGTCAATAATAAAAATAAAGTTAAAAAATAAGAAATAAATAGTTTATAGCAGTTTTTATTACTTTGAGATGGGGAATGGAGATTACAATTCATAGTCTCTTTCTATTGTCATTTTCAGTGGACATGAAACAGAAGTTCTTCTAAACTCAAATCACAGAGTAGGGAACATCCTTTATGCATTGGCAGTAGTCATGCTAAATATAATTATGTCCCTGTCCTTCCCTGTACATTAGTTTTAGAAATAATATATCTCTATGTAAATATATTTATAATTCATTTAATATAAGACATTTACACATATCATGAATAATTATTCTGCCATTTATTTTACACTGTGAAAAAATTAATTATTACCACCAATAAATATTAAGGCATATTATATAATATTATAAATATGTATTTTCCAACACTTTTAAAACTGCATTTGGTTATTTCACATTATTCTATTAAGGGACCAAGCACATTTCTGTTATAAACATTAAACAAATATTAAAGATTAATAATTATAACTATTTTTAAAATTAAAGTTAATCGTTAATCAGTACACTACTCTTATGTTATTTCTTTTCTGAGTCATTTAGATAAGTGTAAAAATGATTAAAAATGACAAATATAACCCTTAGATTTCTTTGTTTATTCAAAATTCTCTAGATGGATTCTGGAATGATCATTATATCAGTGTTCTGGATTTTAGTACCAGACGTACTACCAACAAAATTGATGTATGTGTGCAAGCTATTAATTTGTAACTTTTCATCTCTATTTGCTTACAAAGAAAATATTAACCTCTACCTTATATTTTCAAGGTTGACAAGAAAATCAGCTGAGAATTAAATCAAAGTTCATTTAAATGTCATGAAATACAATGTGAATATCACTTGCTATTTTATATATATGATGTATTATTTTTTCCCTTATTCCTTCCTTTCATTCTGCATCTTTTTAATATTCTCCTGTCCTAAATTTTATCCACCTAAGCAATCAAACTTATCTTTACATATGATGAGATATTTGTCGTTTTTGTTATTGCTATTAATCCTCACTTGAGGATATTTTCCCATTGATTTTTAGATAGAGTGGAAGGGAAGGACAGGGACAGAGAGAGAGAGACAGAGAGATAAACACCACTGCGAGAGAAACACAACAGTTGCCTCCCGCATGACCCCTACCTGGGCCAGGGATCAAACCTGCAACCCAGATATGTGCCCTCAACCGGGAATTGAACCTGAGACCCTTTGGTCTGTGGCTAAAACACTGAGTCAAAAGGGCCAGGGCTGAGATATTTAACTTTATCTTTCTTTTAGACATTAGTAAATCAAACCTGGTATCTGTTGTTAGAAAAATAATAATGATGATGATGTGCTTCCATTTCTACTTGCATGTAAAACAAAAAGTAAAAAAAAAGTCCTTGGCAGCCCTGGTCAGTGTGGCTTAATTGGTTGAGCATCATCCCATGCACCAAAAGTCCTTGGTTCAATTCCCCGCCAGGGCACACACCCAGGTTGCTGGCTCCATCCCCATTAAGGCCATGCAGGAGGCAGTACATCAATGATGTTTCTCTTTCTCTTTCCCTTCCTCTCTCTCTAAAAATCAATTTAAAAAATCTTAAAAACAAAAAGGAATAAAGAAAAACTCTTTAAAAAAAAAAGTTCTTGGCAGCAATTTGTTGTATTCATTTATTTCTTGTGGTTACTGTGTTTGCTTTTGTTTCCCAGCAACAGACACAGGTCTTAATAAACAATAACTGCTTCATAAATACTGTATTGACTGAAATAAAAAAACCTATATGAGTCTGTTTATAGTGTGAATTTCTCTGCATATATGTATGAAGCACCATTCAAAAAACACAGTTTACTATTAGTTAAAATTCACTGATAAACACAATTTACGATTAGTTAAAATGCACTGATCACTTAATATGTGTCATAAGTTATTCACAGCATTTCATGCTGGTAGGAAGTAGGAGAGTCAAGATTTAATACAGCTAATTTGGGTTAGAACCAGTTCTTAACCACTGCACAATTCCATCCTCTAATATTAATTAACAGGGTGAAAATAAATTCTGAGGGGCCACACTATTTTGTTAAAACATATTACCCAATAAAGGGAGCAGGAGAGGGAGAGAGAGAAACACTGATGTGAGATCAGAACATCTATTGGCTGCCGTCTGCACGCCCCCTACCGGGGATCAGGCCAAACTTGACCGGGAATTGAACCAGCAACATTTTGGTGCACAAGTCAGTGCCCAAACAACTGAGCCAGACCAGCCAGGACTGATATGCATTTTAAAGTAAAGAAGAGAATGATGTATTTAGGTTTAGGAGTCATCTCTGGGGTTTGTGAGGATAATTTTTACAAAGGCACAGGGAAAGCATATATGAATACATTTATTTGAAGACAAGATGAGTGTTTACGAGGGGAATGAAGAATGTAGAAAAAATGAGCTCAAATTTGATTTTTAAAAGTTATAGTTGTTTTTTTAAAAAAATTCTATCAACTTTCTGTCAGGAGAAAGGTCTTTTGGTATGAAAACTATCAAGTTGAATCTTATGTGAGCTTCTTCTGACCTGTGTGATATCATTCATATTTCTTAACACCCCAGAAACTCAAATCCCACATTTATCAAATAAGAATGATAATAATGCTTTAATGTATTATTTATGAGGATTATTTTAAAAATGAATATAAAATGTGTGATCGAATGGTAAACACTGAATAAATGTTAATAATGATAAATCAATTCAAAAAAGATGTTATATTGATGTACCAGGATGGTAGAAAACCAAGTCATCAAAAATGACAATAGAATGTAGTTTAAAGGAAACAAAGTTTGTTTCTTTCTTATGTAAACTATCCAAGGTGAGCTGCCTTGGTCAACGAGAAAGATCTGTTCTGTGAGTTTATCCAAGTGTCTGAGTTCCTTCTATGATAGGAAGTTCCTTCTACCTTGCCATAGGTTGTTCTTACTGCCCAGGCAGCAGCTGCCAGGAAACAGAAAGAGCATGCAGAAACAAACAAACATACAAACAGATCCTTCTCTGTCAAGAGCCCTACATTAAAGGCCTAGACCATTTCCATTCACCTTCAATATTAGTCATACATTAGTCATATATGCCTATGTGGCTAAGTGTACAGCCATGATTCCATTGCAATAGAAGAATGTTGCTGTTGGTTAAAATCTGGCAGTTTGGGAAAGAGCTGAGTAATATATTAAAACAAAATAAATGAACAGACAAAACAGAAACAAACTCATTAAATAAATCGATGTTTGCCAGATGGGCAGGAAGTTGGAGGGATTTAAAAGGTGAAAGGATTAAAAAGTATAAATTGCCAGTTACAGAATAGTCATGGGGATGTAAAGTACAGCATAGGCAATCTAGTCAATGTTACTGTTATAACTTTATGTGGTGTCAGATGTGTTCTAGACTTATTGGGGTACTAGATTAGTTCATAAGTTATATAAATGTCTAATCACTATATTATACACCTGAAACTAATATAATATTGTGTGTCAACTGTAATTGAAAAATTAAGAAGAATTAAAATGACTTTATCTTCAGATAGAGCAGGAGGGAGAGAGGGAGGAAGAGAGAGAAACATCGATGTGAGAGAGACACATGGAGTGGTTGACACCCACACAACCCCAACCGCGGCCAGGGACAAACTGCAACCGAGGTACGTGCCCTTAGCGGAAACCGAACCCAGGACTCTTCGGTCTGCAGGCCAACGCTCTAACCTCTGAGCCAATCTCGCCAGTGCAAAATCACTTTAAATATAAACTAATTCTGATCCTAAGTTGACCAAATTAAATTCATTTCCTACCTTTCATACTCAAGTAAATCTCTATACCTGAAATATATATATAATATATATATGTTTTAGTCACAAGATTTAAAATTATAAAGTACTAAAGTTGAGATAAATTAACCTATTTTTGATCATGACTGGTAGAATAAGGGAAATAATATTAAGAAAAACAATTTAAGTAGTCTAACACTAAAATGCTGTTTTAACTATTGTCATTTAAACCAACCAACATAGCTATTTTACAATGCAAAGTGACAATAAGATGTCAGTCTTTTTTACTTGCTTTACTTTCTTTTAGAGCTATCATGGCATAGTATCCTAAACCCAAAAGTAGAATTCAGAAGTGGCCATGAAAATCACCATTTGATAACATCTATTGTACCAGGCATATCAAAGCTTTTGGTCTATCTTTCGTTTTAGCAGAAGTTAGTGTGTAGTTCCAGGCTAGCTCACATTCACCTTGTGCTTTGCTGCATGCGTGCTGCCTCAATCTTGTGTCAAATCTGATTCCGAATTTGGCAGTGCCACACAAACACAATTTGAAAGTGCAGGGACAGTAACAGGAACAGAGACAACATTTAATATTATGGGGGCAGGAACTGGTTGACAATTGTTCCAGCTTCAATCCTTGAGAGAGACAATGCTGAGAAGATTTCTGTATCTCAGGAGACCCACAGCAATAACTTTTTAATGCATCCTCTTGTTGGCTTCCCTTCTTAACTTGTCTCACTCATCTATCCCTATGTTTCTTAGAATTGTTTCCCAAATAAACTATCTGCACACAATTATTTTTCTAAGGCTCTGTTTTTGGAAAAACCCAAGTCGCAATATTCATCATTTATTTATCAGGTCATTTGTATTTTTAAAACCTCTCCTTCCCTTAGGAAAGGTATTTATATTTAATAAAAAAAATAATGAATGATACATTGTCTACATCTATCTATCTGTCCATCATTCATATTCTTTATTTTTATTCACACACATTTATGATTATGTGCTTTATTGTGGCAATAATGAATTCGTGGCAGAAATTCGGTCGGTGAGAAGAGAGACTGCATGCACTCGGAGGATTAGAAAATGACTGTTTAATTCGCACTGGTGCTGGCCTAGCTGAGTCACCTCCAAAGGCTGAGCCCTAAGCCCGGGTTCCAGCCGCCTTTTATACATGATAAGTTTCCGGGTATTTGGGACTTTCTAGTTCTGCTGTAGTTTAGGTGGCTGGTGGGATGTAAGGGGCAAGTGGGATGACAAACGCCAGGGGCGGGGTCTCTGCACTGCCAACTAAGAGGGTTGTCTGCAGCTGGCTTGCCTTCCCAAATTCTTAACCATTTGATTTATAAGAATTTCCATTACTAGTGAGGAGATAGAGACAGGTTAGGCAGTGGGGGACAGGAACATGGGAAGGGAAGGTTGAGACACGCAGGAAGTTTGAGATGACTTGGGACTCAGCACACAGGCAGGCAACCCAGTACACAGCTTATCTGGAGGTTTATTTGGACTCTATATCTCAAAATAAAACTAAAATAAACATGGGCATTGTGCCCCCAAGGCCAGAAACTCCCAGCCCCCATTTATAGCTATGCAAATTAGAAGCTCCTGGAAGGAGCACAGGTCAATTACATAACAAAAAAACAGAAAGGCTGGCTTCATGCAAGACAACAGGATTGCTGAATGAGTTCTGCAGAGCTATAGTGTGTTCTTATTGCAGAAAGCCAGGTCACCTTAAAAGGGTTATAGAAAACCAAAATTGGATTTAGAAAAGAAACCAAAAGCAAGCATAGGGTTGCTCCAAGGGCGTTACCCCTCCTCCTCACTAATAGTCTGGGAGAAGTTGAAATTATCAAAAAAGGAAAGCCACCGAGGCCCCTATAGATGACCTAGGGCTGAACCCAGTCAGGCAGGAAACACAAGCTTTAAAATGCATGGATGTTTTTAAGGCAGGATTCCTTGAAAGGACCAACCAGAGGCTAGCAAGACATATTATCTACCCCTAGACAAGGGAGCCCCACGCGTAACCCTTGGGTCCCCTCCCCGCTGCGGGGACTCTGTCTATCTTTCAAATAAACTTTCCCATGGCTTACTCCTGGACCGTGAATTCATTCTTCTATTCCACGAGACAATGAACCTGATCGCTGCAGCTTGGTTTCACTATCATAAACCAATGGGTGATTCTAGGAGCGGTTCAAATGAACTGTTTTGCTTTTTATTTTTACTTTTTTAGAGAGAGAAAAAGTAAAAGTAAGATAAAAAGTTATCTACTTATTTTAATTATGTTACATTTTTAGTCATTTCTAGCTGTATTCCAGAATCCACAGCATTCACAAGTACAGTAATAAGGGAAAAACATCATTCTAAAGAATAGTAGAGTTAAGATGAGAGAATAAAGAACAAAATCAATATATCAAATGTTGAAAGTTGATATTCCTGGTAGACACTGAACCCCTATAAAGATGAACAGTGTGTGGTGACAGATCTAATTAACACATATGGGGACACAGACACATTCCATTCATTTCAGTGCTGTTGTTATATCCAAGGTGAGGATGTTGTCAAAAGGAGTTATTTTCAAATTTTTATTTGTCTATTAGAATTCTGCCAAACACAACATGAATTTTCACACACATATACACAAAAATAGCTCAGTTCCTCTTTCAATTCACTATTCCTGGAGTGTCTCAGCAGGAGTGGTACTTATTTTCATAGCAAGACCAATTTTTGCTTTATGAATCACTTTTTGCATTATAAACCCTGCTAAACTGTTAAAGAAGAATTATTAGAGACAGAAACTATTTCAGCTGTACATTAATTTGTTCTTCCTTTACCTAATTCAGTGTTTCAAATCCTTATTCTCTTATTCTATTCATCTTGTTTCCATTTCGGCAAATCATGCAAGCTATAACTATGTTACAATAACACTAAATTAGCAGGTATGTAGACATATATACATACACATGAACACATTATATATTCAAATATAATAAATCAATAAATCATTGCCTTTGCTTACATTAGAAACATTAATTCAAAAAATACAAATCATTATAAAACTAAATATTGAAAAAAGTCTACAAGTTTAAAAGCAGGTAAATTTCATGGGACATCTACCAAACTCCTAAATGCTTATACTTTTATACCAACATTGCACTTAGTTGCATTCATACTCTTAATCTAAAATTATCTGACAGTCATATACTGTCCACAAAATTCAGAAATCCATCAACCCTCCTAAAACTGCGTATTGTATTAACAATTACTATTCAATATTTAAAAATTTTACTTTGGTATCACGCTTTCAAGCAAAGATATGAGTGAGAGGAAAATGCAGGTTTATATGCAGAATTTACAAGCCAACATCTAGAATAGCATTCTAGATTTATTTTTACTTTAACTTCAAGTTGGAGCTAGGTCACAGGATGCTAATCTCCTAAACCAGTACCAAATCACTAGTTGAGCAGGGGATTTGTCCTTAAAATTTTATGAGATATGTGTTTAATTATATTAATTTACCATTAAAGAAACTGCTGTTCTCAACCACACAAACAAACCCGTAGATGTAAGTGCTACAGTTTTGTAATTGTATGTCTCCATTTACTGTTTTTCATTTGCTCAACAATCATGCATTGAACACCTACTATATGGAAGGCACTTTTTATGTGATTTGGACATATCAGTGAGAAAAACACAAAGATCCCTGATCTCAAAGAACTTAAATTTTAAGAGAGGGGCAATAATCAATGAACAAAATAAAGGGAGTAAATTATATATTATGGAGGAAGGGAGTAAATCAGTCTTGAAGAAAATGCTTCAGTGAGCAATTGTGAATATGCTTGAAACAAAATGAAAAACAAAAAGAAAAGGTTAGGGAAAAAAAATAAAATGTTTCAATAAAGACATAGAAAAAAATAACAGAGAATCAAATGGAAGTTTTACAACTAATATGTACAATATCCAAAATAAAAAGCTTAATGGATGGGTTCAATATCAGAAGGAAGTTTCAAAAAAGAAAATTAATGAACCAAAAAATAGGACATTGTCCTAAATTAGTCTAGTTCATTTCTTCTTCATAAGAAAATGTAAACAACAAACATGAAATAGTCTAACTCAAATGAAGAGAGTATCAGAGACATGTGGAAACATAGTAACAAATCTTATTTATATTATGACAGTCACAGAAGTAGAGGAGAAAGAGTTTGAGGCCAAAAAAGTAATTGAAGATATAATGGATGACAACTTTCAAAATTTGTCAAGATATTTAACCACAGATTCAAGAAGCTTAAAATCTACAAAGGTTAAACACAAAATAATCTATCCCAAAACAGATCCTAATTAAACTAGTTAAAACTAATTACCAAAAAAAAAAAAAAAAAAAAGATCATGACAGAGAAAATGGTACCATATTTTTAGGGAACAAAACTATATGACTGATAGATTTCTCAATAGAGAAAAGGCAGTTCAGAAAAGGCAGCAGCACACTACTTTTCATGTGCTAAAAGAACTTTCAATCCAGAATTTTATAGCCAGTGAAAATATCTTTTGGGAATGAAAAGAAGTAAATTAATTCTCAGATGAAGAAAAACTAAGGCAATTTGTCATCAGCAGATTTTTCCCAAAAGAATGGGTAAGGAAATGTCTTCAGTAGAAAAGAAACAATAAGAGAAGGAACACCGGAGCACTGAGAAAGAGCAAAAATATAGTAAGCAAAAATTAGGAAAGTTTTCCTTCTCCTTTTGAATTTTATAAATTCTGGTCCATGTTTAAAGCAAAAATATAGTACTGGCTTATATGTTCTAAACATTTATAGAGGTAAATTTTATAACTATTATATTATAAACTAGAAAAAATCAAGAAATATAAAGGGAGGTAAAGTTTTATATTCCACTTGAACCCCAATATCAAAAGATACATACAAGCTATGAAATCTATAAATTTAAACTATTTATATAAAGGACACCTACAATTAGAATTAATTTGAAATGACCATATATATACATAACATATATATGTTGTATGTTATTATATATGTTATATGTTGTTCCATACCATTTGAAATGGGCTAATTTTAATTGTGTGTATCAGTTTTACTTAGCTGGGCCACAGTGTCCAGATATTTGGTCAGATATTTTTCTAGATATTCTGTAAAGTGTGTTTCTTTTGGGAGGGGTTATTAACTGTTAAATCAGTGCACTTTGAGTAAAATATATTAACCTGCATAATGTGGGTGGGCCTCATCAAGTTGAAAAGTGTAATACAACAAAGATTGACTGTCCCCAGCAAAAAAGAATTATTCCAGCAGTCTGCCTTGCACTGAAACTGCAGTACTTACCTTGTGGCAGAAATCTGGTCGATGGGAAGAGACAGACTGCACACACTCGGAGGATTAGAAAATGACTGTGTTATGCGCACCAGTGCTGGCCCAGGGGAGTCATCTCCAAAGGCTGAGCCCCGCGCCCGGGTTCCAGCCGCTGTTTATACATGATAAGCTTCTGGGTATTTGGGGACTTTCTAGTTCCGCTGTAGTTTAGGTGATTGGCTGATGTAGGGGCAAGCAGGATTACAGAAGCCAGGGGCAGGGTCTCTGCACTGCGAGCTAAGGGGGTTGTCTGCACCTGGCTTGCCTTCTCAACCTGAGTCTCTAGCCCCATCAGATTTTGTACTGGTCAAGCCTACATTATTGCTGAGTCAATTTCTTAAAATAAATCTCTCTCTCTCAATCTCCTCTCTCTCTCTCTCTCTAATATATATTATAATATATATATAATATATTACACATCCTGTTACTGTCTTTCTGGATAATCCTAATTAATACACTTTTGCTTAATTATGCCTAGTTCTATTAACTGTTGAAATATTCAACTATACATTTACATTTACTTCTCCTTTCACTTATATTAGTTTTACTTTGTATATGTTATAGCTCTGCTGTTTGGTGCATACACATTTAAAATTGCTGTCTTGGTGGAATGAAATGATGCCTTTATCATTATAAAACGTGAAATCTTCTTACTCCTGCTTCTACCCACCTATTAGTATATTACAGAGTAAGTCAAACAGTCAAAGGCTCCATTTCTGAGGCACTTAATAATATACACTATACTCAGGGCTATAAAAATAACCCCAAATATAAAATGATTGATATCATAGTTTTTTTCTCAAAATCCAGTGGATTCAAACTTGAAATAAATAACAGAAAGATAACAACAATAACAAAATATTCTAACAATTGCAAACAAAACACAGGCTTCTAAATAATCCTTAGGTCAAAGAGGAAATGAAAATCAAGACATATATTGAATTGAATGAAAATGAAAATACATCAAGATGTTTGAAACATAGCTAAAACAGTGACAGTGGTAAATTTATAGCACTATATACAAATACTAGAAAAGGGTAGATATCACCCTGGCCCAAAATGACCAAAAGACAGATGATTAAACAAACAATGGTGAATCTCTACATGAAATACTACTCACTTATAAAAAGAAACTTCTTAACAGCAACAACCTGGATAAATCTCCATGAAATTATGTTGAGTTAAAAAAGCTAATTCCAAATGGTTACATAGTGTATGATTTCATCTATATTACATTTGGAAATGACAACATTATAGAAATAGATAAATGAATAGCAGCTGCTAGGGGTCAAAGAGGAGATGAGATGGGAAGGAAGTTGAGGTGGCTATAAAAGGGCAACATGAGGTGTTTAAGGTGATAAAAGTATGTATCTTGACTGCATGTAAGTCAATATTTTGGTTGTGATATTGTACTATAATTTTATAATGTTATCATTTGGGACAACTGGATAAAAGATATACATGATTTCTCTATATTAATTCTTATAATTCATACTGCTTCTGAATCTAGAATCATTTCAAAATTAAAAGTTTAATTAAAAAATAAATTGCTCGTATGTATGTGGTTCCTTTTTTGGATGCTATGTGCTATTCCATTAATTTATATGTATAATCTTTAACTAATATCACATTGACCTCATTGCAATATCTTAATAGTGAATCTTAAAATCAGCTAGTATGAGTCTTCCAACTTTGTTCTCTTTTTCAGGAACTGTAAAGGATCTGAGATTTTACCTTGCGTGTAAGCTAAAAATATTAGCCTGCCACATTTTCATATATGTTGGCAAAAAACATAGTTCTTGGGGACAGAGACAAATTAATTTATTCTTCACAGCACAGCAGGCAGCATGAGCATATATTTACCTTGTCCCTGAAGTCCCAAATGGTGAGACAGACGCAGACCCAGATAGATGCTGCCCAGGCAGTGAGTTTGCTCTCCAGGTAAGAAAATCTGAGCTTGTGAAACTGACACCCTTATAAGGGTGTTGCTAGTAAATTTACCCAATCTTTGCCCAGGAGGGGATAAAGATTATGGACACTATGTTTCTCTTTAAAGAATGTGCTATACAAATATCTTTAAAAAGACATCCTAGAACAAAAGGTGCAAAAAGTCATGCAGATATCCAAGGGACTAAGGAAAATTGTCTCACAGCATTATTTATGACCCTTTCTACACAATATTAGCTTTGGCAAATTTTCCTTTACATATGTCCCTCTGCCAGAATTTCTGACAAATCTGACCAACTAGGGCTGGGATGAAATCCGTTCAATTTGTCCAATGCAACACTAAATTAAGGCTACTATCTATAGGACTCTCAGCAGAGGATGAGACCATACTGCAGTACTGGCTTTGTTCATTGCCCCCAAGGTCTCAGCCATCATTCCACAAATTATCAGAGCTACCTAGAATCCTGGTGTCAATCTTAAGTTTTTGTATTGGCTTACACATTTAGGCCGTGACATTTATCCAGGTAGAGCAGAATGTATTAGTGATAGCACAGACTCCACCTTCACCTTAAAAGGGAAGTTTAGAGTATTTCTATCATTTTTAACAAACTTAGCAGTAACGGAGGCCAACATGAATGATTTCAAAGATTCCACTGGTGTTTATTAAACATTTAAAAGTTTCTTATGACCATCCCCTAAGGTGCAACTCACCACATTTTTAGGAAGAACACAAGTTAATGCCTGGCTTTCACACCAAAAGTATGATCCCCAGAATTCACATAGTATTTCTGAAAAGAAAGTGTTTACAATTGTTGTGCTCCCCAAGAGGGCCCTATATCCGGCATTGGTAGTTCTGAAAGACAATAATTATCCCCAGCACCTCCTTGGATTGAAAGTGTTCCCACTCAGGAACCAAGATGTTGCCCTTCCTCTAAATCCTCAAGTTCTTGATACCCAGACATTTGTCTGGAAGCATCAGTTAGTTACAAGAAGGATAAAAGCAGCTTTATGAAATGTAGTCTGAATCGTTTGAATCCCTAGGACCCTTCTTGCTGGGCTCCATCTAGAGGTGGTACGAACCAGGGTTGCTTGAGCTGTGGACGAGAGAAAAAGCATCGTGACCAGGAATAATTAGGAAGAAAATATGAATATTCAAACTAGGTCCATATATAACTCCTTTAACTTCTCCCACCTCCTGTGTAGTAAAGAATTTACTCTTACCCTAAGAGAAGTCTGGCCCTTATCCTCAGTTCCTGAGAGGTGATCTCTAACATTTTAGAATATTATGCCTGATTAGAGTGTCTTTGTTACCTAGAAACTTTGGGATTTTTGTGTTTTAGGTTGGGGCTGGCCACACCTTGCTGTAGCAATGTTATTTATAATGAGGGCTTTGAATCATACAATATTTGGAGATCCCTGGAGGGCTAGAGACTTGAGAGTGTAATCAGCTATATGGGCAATCAGTTGTGCCTACATGGTGGTACCCCAATAATAACTCTGAACACCGGGGCTCAGGTGAGCTTCCCTGGTTGGCAATACTCCATATGTCTCATCAGATATTACTGCTGGAAAAGTAACGCTGGCCTGACTCCACAGGGAGAGGAAGACTGGACGCTTTATATCTGCTACTTTTCCTGGAGTCTGCCCTAAATGTTTTTTTCTCAGCTGACTTTAATCTGCACCTTTTCCCTTTAATATACTGTAACTGTGAGTAAAACAGTTTTCAGTGAGTTTTGTGAGTCTTTCTAGCAAATTATTGAAACTGACAGTAATTTTGGGGACAGCCTAAACTTGCAATTGCTGGCAGAAGTAAGGGTTTTCTGTGTGGACTGTTTCCCCAAATTCACAGTTGGAAAACTTTTACATCTTCTTCCACAGCTTTTGTCCTCATCATTATCCAGGAAGCAGAAGAGTTACCTTTCCTTGGGGGAAAGTGCATTCAATGACCAAAGTCCCTTTCTCTCAAATGTTTGGAACAATCTGGCTGGTGTGGCTCAGTGGTTGAATGTCAACCCATGCACCAAGAGGTCGCCTGTTCAATTCCCGGTCTGGACACATGCCCAGGTTGTGGGCCCGATCCCCAGTGGTGGGCATGCAGGAGGCAGCCAGTCGATGTTCTCTCTCATTGATGTTTCTATCTCTCTCTCCCTCTCACGTCCTCTCTCTGTAAAAATCAATAAAGGAAAAAAAAAATTTTTTTTTTAATGTTTGGAACAGAAAATGATGAGGGAGGTAGAATCAGACTTTCACACTATTGTTGAGTAGTTTATGCAATCTAGAAAGACCAAAAGACGACACAGATTAGTTCTGATGTAGACAATCTGTCAGGAGCTTGTGACATAGTCTCCCCCCTGTAGGATCAATAGATTAACTTGCAGCAGGTGTCAAAAGTCAGGCACGTAGTCATAGCTTCTGAATCAAAAACAAATTAAGGCTCAATCAGCAGCTTGTTTGTAGCTGGTCTCATTTTAGAGAAAAGGACGTCACCATAAGAGATGGGTGACACAGACAGTTCAATCAGCAGCTGCAATTTGTTTTTCGTTTGCAGCTCTGAATAGGAGTCTCGTTAATCTGCCAGTCTGTAGTCTTCCAAGTGGCAGAACAAACAACCAGGACACTGGAATCAGAGTTCTGCCTTTTGAATGAAGTGAGAATGTCATATTTTTGTCCTACATACGTCACGAGTGTTGAGGCTAAAGAGTCTCAGGAGCCCAGTAGACAGCATCAGGTTTCAGCTTAATCAAACCATCAAAGACCCAGGCTCAAACATGTAGGTGAGCCCTGGAGAGCTAGGTTTAAACCCTTCATCAGGCATTCAGATTTAAAGGAGCTGGGTAGCAAGTTAGTAGTTGCTACTTAAAGGGGGATTCATTCATATTACAGGCCAGAAGCCCAAACTCTGAAGGGATGGCTCGGATGGCTGCCTTCCGGTGGAGGTGAGGACTCCATTCTTTCAGAGGCTCCAGTCAGCAAGATCATGACTCATAGACAATTTTATCATCTCCAATACTCCCCAAAGTCCAAAAAGATGCCAAGTAACCTTTTGTCGTTGGGAACCAAGGAGGGAGCAGTAGTTTTCTTGATTGCTGGAGGAACTGACCATATAAATTTGCCCACATAATCCCCAGAAAATTAATTGGCAAGCAGACCTCTGAATTTTGTCTGGGTGTCTGGGTGGATTTTGTCTGGGTACATTTTGCCAGCCATCGCTGAAAGTGTGTTAACACCACAGACAAGGATGCTGAAACTGAGACTTCTGATTTGCCAACAAAATCATCTTTATAGTAAAAGCTTTGGACATCACAGGATAGAGATATGCTAAATCCTTACCACCCACTGACAGCAAATGGTAGGGGAGGGTTTTCACTAGCACTTCTCTATTTGCAGCCTTTCCCCGATCAGAATCATCCCATCTGGCAGTTCTGGGATGTGAAATGCAAATATATAACACACTAATTCCCAAAGCACATTCAGATGCAGAAGCAAAAACAACACATCGAATGGGGCCAGTGGTACAGCCCACAAGGTTATACTGGCTTCCTTTTCCTCCTCCAGTGTGAACCCTTTCTCCACCCCATGAGACAGTCCAAGTTTAATGGAGATATGACTTGTTAGTTACAACAATTTCTAGGTAGTTAGACTATCCACCACCAGGTGTGAAGGGACACTCAGGGCAAAGTGGGAAGCTCTTTAACAAGGGACAGATAAGATCATGCTTTTATCTTCAGATCTTTGCTTCCGAGTCTAGGCTGCATCCTCTTCCAGTAACTCCAAGTTCCCAAAGAGTGCCTGAGCTTCGGGGCTCCTTTCTTTCTGTCCTTCACATTCTGTTGTTCTCTGTATGCCCCCAAATCCTCGCCACTTGCAGCTACTCCTGCACCTACTTCTCCCTCCTCTACTTAACTGGGTAAAATGACTTTGGCACCAATATCCTGAAGGAATATAGATGCTTACTTCCTTCCATTTCACAAAGGACCCGCACACTTGCCTTTTCCCTTAATGTGGCTGAGGTTGGGTTGGACGAGGAGTGAGGGGTTATGGAATGAGAGGTAAAGAACTGTTCGATGCTAGCAAGCAATTCATCACATTTACTTCCGGTATCAAGCAGCCCAGCAGCTGCCCAGAGTCAACTAAAAAACAAACAAACAAACAAAAAATATATATATATCTTTTGTTATGCAAACGTTCTATATTTTTATTCATTTTCATTTTGAGGATTTCTCAGCACCTGTCTGGTTTGCTGTTTTATAGTCAGGATAACATCCCTATTCCTTCATCCTGCAGGAGAGTGAGCATCAAAGCATTGCTCAAGCAGCTTGTTTTGAACCTACCTCTCCTCAGCTTCATTAAAAAGGAGTACTGTTGGGAAACCTTAGTCACTCCTCACTCAACTCTTGAGAAGTGACATCTGCAGTTCTATTTTAGTCTGCCCGCATGTGCCTGTCTCATCCCTGGGTGACAGGCGACAACATGGTTCTCTTTAAAGTCTTGGCTACATTGCCCCCTCCTCTCTAATCCTACCATATTCTCCAGCTCTCGGGGTCTCCTTTTCCTGGATCTGAAAATAGAAAATTTTCTTCCCCTCCTTGCTTCGCATGTCCCTGTATGGATCAGTGAGAGAAAAGAGAGGGGGAAAAAGAGAGAGACACTTTTTTTTTTCTTCTGGTCAAAGAGGAAGATTTTATTTCAGAGTTGTAGCACTCCCACGGCCCTCACTGCCACCATGACCATTGCTACCACCATCGCCCCTGTGGCAACTAGGGGGCCTTGCCCAGAAATAGGGCCCCAAGAAAAGCTAGAGCAAAAGAGGGGAGAGTAGGAGAGGAGAGGGATGCTCTCTGTCCATTATGCAGTTCTGGCATCAGGCTGTTGGCACAAGATACGGGATGAGAAAACAAACAAACAGAAATAAGAGAAATAAAACAAATAATAACAAAACTAGAACAGGGCATTTACCACTGCATTGATTGTTCTTTGCACTTTGATTTCCCTTGCAAGTTTGCCTGCAATTATTTACTTTTCAGAACCTTGGACAGTCACTCATCTATTCCAGCCAGGATTCCGTTGTTGTCATCACTGGGAGAGGTTGGATGGAAGTCTAGCTTTGTCCAGCTTAGGTGGTTCTGGATGTCTGTTCTGTAATTTTTTTTTTATCCTCACCCGAGGACATTTTTGCATTCATCTTCAGATAGAGCGAGAGGAGAGAGGGAGGAAGAGAGAGAGAAACATCAATGTGAGAGAGACACATCAACTGGCTGCCACCCACACAACCCCAACCGGGCCAGGGACAAATTGCAACCGAGGTACGTGGCCTTAGTGGGAACCGAACCCGGGTCTCTCTGGTCCTCTGGCCAACGTTCTAACCACTGAGCCAAACCGGCCAGGGCTGTTCTGTAATTTTAAGATGAACAAATTTTATTATTTTAATACAAACACAGAATGGCAGCCATGGTTATATTTTCTCATGTCACATGGCACGGAGTTACCCACAGCTAAAATGAAAGCCATATTTTAAAAGAAAAAATAACACTAGGAACTATTTTCTTTCCATAATTACATGTCTTAATAACTTTCTTTTACTACCATTCATATCTTAGTCAATCATAATATTGGCATGCTGGGTTCATGTCTCATTTATTTACTAGTTTAGTAGTTACTATAAAAATTGACTTTATTAATCTTCTTTCTTTCTGTGTTTATTGATGCTTGGAAGAAGGCTTTTACTTCTATGTCCTATACTAAGCACTGTACTGAGAAAAATTACTTTTGGAGTCAGGCAACAATTTTCCTGCAATTTTCAAACCTTGTTTTTTTTTTTTTTTGTTAAAATAGTAGAGTAAAAATGTAGTGTGTTTTAGCTTATGAATGAGCAATCAGTCACAAAATACCTTCCTAATTAAATTCAG
The DNA here is from genome assembly GCA_030848825.1 of Tadarida brasiliensis. NCBI lineage: Eukaryota > Metazoa > Chordata > Mammalia > Chiroptera > Molossidae > Tadarida > Tadarida brasiliensis. The sequence goes on along the minus strand of CM061260.1, from coordinate 85,459,082 downwards.
TATTTCTATTGACTCTCAAGTAACTGCACATCAAGGTTAGCCCCGGGGAGAACTGAGCATTGTGAGTCCATGTATAGATATGAGCCCATTTGCCTGCTTATTTGGTCACTAATGAAACTGACTTCTTAACATATTTTAGTATTGTGAGAACTATTAACTCTCACTTAACGTTATAGATATTGCAAGTGTAAATTCTTGCTCTAAATTTGTTATTATGTATTGCTGAGAATTAGGGGCGCATTATTTAATATGTCTAATTTGCATATGGGCCTTTTTAATAAAAAAGGAAGTAAATAATTTATTACTAATTATATTTTTCACATTTTACCAAATAATTATTTTCTTATTTATCCTTAGAATACACATAAAATTATTTCAAGATTGCTAACCCACATCCCAGTGAGAAGCATGTCTACACATATACTAATCAGATAACAAGATTTGTGATTAACTCTTGTTTTGTCTTTAGTCTTACAGTTTGATGTCAAAATATATATTTTTTCAAAATTACTTAGGTTAGTTATTTTCTTCTGTATCTCCATCATATTGTTATGTAATTTATTTTTAAAAACATTAGATTAGTCATAGTATGCATTATGACTATACTCTCCCAACACAAATTCTGTTGATTTGTTAAAATTAGCATACATTAAAATTTAGTCTTTATGAGGTAGAGTTCTATGGGTTTTGACAAAGACATGGAGCCATACATCCACCACCACAGTCATCAAAAAACTGTCTTATTAGCACAAAATGCTCATGCTGTCTCTATGTAGGAAACCCCTTTAGCCAACAATGCCCTCCAGCAAATACTGAGATATATTCCATCCCTATAGTTTTACCTTTTCTATATGTTTTCTCTCTCTCTCTCTCTCTCTCTCTCTCTCTCTCTCTCTCTCTCTCTCTCTCCACTTTTGGATCTGATTGCTTTGCATTAGTAAAATGCATTTAAGAAGCACTCATGTGTTGATTTATGAAACAAGCAGTATATTTCATTGTATTGCTGTGAAATACTCCATTGTGTATATCTACCATGGTTTATCAATTTACCAGTTCATGGAGAGCTGGGCTAATTCCTGTTGGGTGATTATTAATAAATACTGCTATAAATATTTATGTAAAGGTTTTCATATGAATTTTCCCAAAAGGTGTACTAACCTGTAATCACACTATAAATATATTGCATTATCAGTTACACTCCATCCTCAATAGCTCTTAAATTGCCTTTGTTTTATGATTTTAGTAGGTAATAGAAGTATCTCAGTGATTTCATTTGAAATTACCATATGAATGATCATCTTTTTACATGGTTATTTTCCATCTGCATATTTTTTGAAGTAACTGAATTTTTTTGCCCAATTAAATTATTTTAAAAAATAGTTTTAGATTTAGTGAAAAATCATAAAGATAATAAGGGAGATACCATGTAGTCTGTGCCTAGTTTTCCCCCTATTATCCACCTCTTGCATTAATCTGATACTTTTGTTGTAATTAATGGTTCAATATTGATTCATTATTACTAGCTAGATTCCATATCTTATCAGATTGCCTTAGTTTTTACTGAATGTCCTTTTCTTTTACAGGATCCCAGCCAGGATGCTCGATTATATTTAGTCTCCTTAAGCTCCTCTTGCTTACAAAAGTTTCTCAGACTTTGTTTTTGATTACCTTGATGGTTATAAAGAGTATATCTTAGGTATCTTATAAAATGTCCCCAAATGGATAATTGTGATGTTTTTCTTATAATGAGATTGGGGAGAGGAAGGGAGGGAGGGTTGGGGGAAGGAGGGAGGGAGGGAGGGAGAGAGAGAGAGATCGATTTGTTGTTCCACTCCTTTGGTTGATTTTTGTATATGCCTTGACTGGGGATCGAACTCACAACCTAGGTGTATCAGATTGACTGAATCAGTAGTGTGGTTGGCTCTAGACAAATTTCAAATTAGGAGAAATGCTACTTATATCATAATGAGTGTAAGCACATCTCTAGGAAAGACAAGAACAGATGGAGCTAATTCTATATTGTACTTTTGACCAAAGTGATTGATTATCTATACATTGTTTGGCAATCTAGGTCTGATCCGGGAAAGGCTGCTTTTTAATAGGTATTGTCTAGATAGTTGATATCATGTCTGGAGCTATTTGGGAAGCATAATTATATTGCTTGTGGTATATACAAAAATGTGTTTTATGAAGGACTATTTTGGGTAGAAGTAATTCTTCAGCCAGGCTCTGAAGTAGCAGATTAAAGACCTTAATGCAAAGTTGGTAGGAATGGCAGCAGCAGGAGCTGAAAATCAAATACCAGATTAATTGTCTGAGTTTTTAAACATCGACTTCATGGGCCTCTGGACTACAATACCAGAATTAAGGCAAATATCTGGTTATAAAAACTGGAAAAAACAAAAGAAGCGTTACAGGGCAATCATGCTATTTATTGGGTACATGGGCACTCCTTACTACATAAGTTTAGAACATCAATCAAATGTCAATTTTTTTTTTGGTAATTAAATATGTCTTCAGTTTAGCAAAAGCACACTATTTTACTCTGCTTACCACATTGAAGCTTAGATTTGAAAGAACATTAAAAACACCAATGCATGGGGGTATTTGAAATGAGAGTTCATTTGCTTCTTTTTGGAGCCTTTTATTTACAATTCAGTTTTTTCTTTCTGGATTATTTCACAAAGCTGTTGTGGCCCCAGCTGGTTTGGCTCAGCGGTTAGAGCATCGGCCCGCGGACCAGAAAGTCCCAGGTTCGGTTCCGGCTAAGGGTAGGTACCTCGGTTGCAGTTTGTCCTCGGCCTCGGTTCGGGTTGTGTGGGTGGCAACCACTCGATGTGTCTTTCTCACATAGATGTTTCTCTCTCTGTCTTCTTCCCTCTCTCTCTTCCTCCCTCTCTCTCTCCTGCTCTATCTGAAGATATATGCAAAAATGTCCTCAGGTTAGGGTAAAAAATTTTTAAAAAGCTGTTGTAAAGGTATAGTCCCAACCTTTCTGTTCCACTCATGAGCATAGAATCTCAACAAGATACTCCGACCTCATCTCCAACTTAGTCTACCAGGTAAGTTTTCATTCTATTCTTTTCTTTCTTTACAGTTTCTTGTTCCACATCTTCTCTTCTGAATGTTGTATCTTCTGGTAGAGGATGCTGCTGGAGCAAATAATGATTGAGTGGCTGCTTACCTGTCCTGACTAGGAATGCTTCACTCAAAGAAGAATGGGCGTGAAGAGGAGGCCCCAAGACAGACATGTGGCAGGCTACATTTTAACTCCGTCCCCAAATTTAACTCTTCACACAATGGCCCATCTGACTACATAAATGTCTGGACCAAACTGGGTGTATTGATCATTAAAAATTCTACAAAGAAAAATAAAACACAACAAATAGCTTTTAAAAGCAGGGTGGGACAGGGCCCGGCTAGGTTTCTCTGTTGGTTAGTGTCGTCTCCTTACACCAAGGTTGTGGGTTTGATCCCTGGCCAGAGCACATGAAAGAAGAATCAACCAATGAATGCATAAAAATGTGGAACAATAAATCAAAGTTTCTCTCTCTCTTTCTCTCTCTCCCTTCCTCTCTCTTTTTAAAATCAATCAATAAATTTTTTTTAAAAAGTGGGCAAAAATAGGTTTACAGTTATAATATAAGTAATAATAAAATAGTAAATAATAATACAGGAATAAACTCTGTTTCACACACTCACAACTGTAAACCTACTTTTGCCAACCACCGTATAATGCTTTTTAAATGTAGTTTTTTAGTTCAATTGAATACTATAGATTATGCTTCAAACAGTTACATAATTTTATATGATATATAGAATATGTAACATATATAATATGTCAAATATACACATTAAGGTAATATTTGCTATGAGTTTTATTATTAAATGTGTAGAGTTTATTTTGCTTTAATATTATTTTATTCTTTTAATCTGGCATACCTGTGTACTACAACTGCCAGGTAATAAGAAAATTGAGTGAATTCTCTGATGAGTCTGTAAATTATTTTGAGCTTAATGAGAGCATGAAATTTAGTCATGATCGGTTCTCCTTCCCCACCCCTCTCACCCCCCTCACATCTAAGAATGAAAGCTCAACAGGGATGCATGGCTTTCTTTTACAAATTTGAAATCTACTTGCCATTCAGAGAGAATGATGGTTATTTTTTTTTTCTTAAAACTTAAAAATTTTCCTTATTTAGAATTTAAAACATGCTGATTACTTTCAGGTGGGGAGACTTGTTGTCTGAAATCTATTTAAATGTATTTAATAACAGTATAAGAACAGAGATGAAATCACACAGAACATAAAGGCCAAACAGTACTTTGGCTGTAATAACATATGCATATATATTAGATCAGTTGCTTTTTTAAAACATACTCTGTCATAATGAATGCTGTTTTCTACTTTGCTTTAGATATTTATAGACTATCTCTGAAATATGTTCAACTTTTCTCTTGCATTCAAGTTTCTTTCTTTTACAATGTGGGGAATTACTTTTAAGTGTAAAATATTTTCTGATAAAAAATGAATAAATAACATAAGATAGTTTAAAAAAGAATGGCCTTTATGGTCAAGTTACATCAAAACTGGTATTCTATCATCACACTACACAACACTGAGATTCAGAAAGTTAATATCTCTTATCATCAGTGAAATATGTGGATGACATACCTCTGTTTCAGAGTTGGCCTGAGGGCTAAATGAGATTCTACTATTTTCAGAACCTTTATTATTCTAATCACCATCTTCTAGAAACGCAGTGCTTAGAATTGATCATAATACCTGAGTCATGGTTCATTAATGAAAGTAATCAATACGTACTTGTTTTTGCAATAAGATCCTAAATTAATGGATCTTGGGATATGGTAGACATTTTAACAGCTGTTCAACATTGTTGACTTGTTCAACGTAGAGCAAATTAAAGTTCAAAACTGAATGGAATGCATGCTTCAAATGTCACAGTCATATATATATATTTTTTACCTTCCAACAGATTAGTTGTTAGAATTATAGTTATACAAATTGCCGTGGGAAACAAATTTTGGGCTCTAAATTTATTCAGGTAAAACTGTAAACATATCAAAGTGCACAAATTGCTGTCATATTCATGTGATTTGTAATTGGAGAATGTCTATATTTCCTATGAATAGTAATCTGTTATCAAGATAAAACAGTACTTATAGATTGTTTTTAATGTGTTGGTTAGTACATAAAGTCTTCTACAGCCGATGGAGGTTGGGCTTATCTATAAAAAATTGCTGCCCTGGCCAGTTTGGCTCAGCACTTAGAGTGTCAGCCCACAGACCAAAGGGTCGCAGGTTCAATTCTAGTCAAGGGCAGGTACCTGGGTTATGGGTTTGATCCTCAGCCCCAGTTGGGTTGTGTGGGAAGCAACCAATAGATGTGTCTCTCTCACATCAATGTTTCTCTCTTTCTCTCTTACTCCCTCTCTCCCTTCTACTCTCTCTACAAAAAGTCAATGGAAAAAATATCCTCGGGCGAGGATTAACAACAACAAAAATTGGTAAAACCTTTAAAAAATAATTGGGAATTTTTTAGTATAAGACTGATGTAGGAGCAAAAATGGCAGAAGTTACAGCAGAATTTAAAAATATGTAAATTGCACTTCTGATCTTTTAAATTTTCCCATAGCATTAAAAGATAAATGAACAAACAAAACAGGGTAATGTGACAGGGGAAAGACTGTTGTAGATAGAATTCTACCAGGACAGCCTACACGTTGGTTATGCACCATTGTGTATCTGTCCCTAACAGACTTTGGCATATACTAGATTCTCAAGAAATAAAGAGAAAAACTGAAAAGTGAACGGTGGAGGAATGAATAATAATGAGAAGGTCTACCTAATTTTTGAAAACTTATATTTCAGTAAATATTATATTTCAATGAGAAATAGGTTTATCTTCAGTTAAATAGAGCAGATATTTACTGAGTACTTGATACACACAGCATGCATCAAGTGTTAGAGGAAAGAAGACATGGTACCTGCCTTTTAATTCCTTATCACTTTAAAAGGAACATATGGTTACTACATAAAAATAAAACAAAAGTAAATGGAAATGCAATAATAGAAATGCTGGAGAAATTGAGATCAGCTTCATTTAAAAATAAAATGTTTAAAATTGAGATAGTTATATATGTTGAAATATGAAGATATTAGGTATTTTTATATGTCATTTGTATGACCTTTGTATAACCTTTATACTCATCATTCAAAACTAGATGTGGGATGTTTTCTTTGCCTCAGTTAGTTCCTTCTTCCCCATCCCAAGCACCACAGACAATCACTTTTATTTTTATCACTTTCAGTTATTTCTGCCAGACCATGGAGTTTCTATAAGTGAAATCATAAAGTGAGTACCCCTTGAATCTGGATTCTTTTGCACACTATATTTTTCAGATAAATCATGTTTAATTCCCCCCCCCCCCATTTTCTGCCTTGTGCTTGTTGGAAGAATCTGGAGGCAGAAATCCTGGAAATTAGAACGATGGTGTGGAGAGGAACCCAGTGTTCATGAATTATATAAACAAGGGATGTATTTTTTTGTGTGTGAAACCATTGAGATTTGCTGTTGGCATCGCCTGACTAACACATAAGTAAAGAGTAGATGTGTTGTATATTGATTCCCATTCTAAGGGCAAATACAAATTAAAAATAAGAAGCTTAATTCTGTCTATTAAAAATAAGAGGCTGGCTTTCCTAGAGCACTTACTTTAGAAAACTTGTAATAAGTTCATATTTGTCTCTTTGAAATAAATGCAAATATTTGCCAGTTTTATGACCCAGGAATGTCTTCCACAAGGACCCGAGAGCCATGTCTTTGAAATGTACTCATCAAGAAAGACAGGGTCCTTACCTCCCAGTTTTTGTGGGAGGACAGGACACTAACTTTTGTGGGCACCTTGATCTAAGATGGAAAAGTGCCTCCTGTGATAAAAAGATGAGTTTATTTTTCCTTTGGATGAAGCCAGCTAACACAGATGGTTGTTTCAATTATGAGATGAATTTAGGAAAAACTATGTGTGACAAACAGTGCTGTCAAGTCCTCTTACTTGAGAACATTATAGTTGATTGTGAGAACATGTATGCAATGGGTTGTGTCTGCTTGACCATATAAAAGGGTGAGCTAACTCTTTGCCTCTGCAATCCCTTAGAGAATGGCTTGTGATGCACATCGCATTCTGGCTTAGTACCCACTCAATAATAAAATTGTCTTATTTTCCTTCTACATTTGTGCAGGAGTTTCCTGGATTGAGACAAGATTTTGTTTCTAATTCTATTTCCCCAACAACTGTGGTGGTGAAGATGGGTATCTGGCAAGTCCCTGAACTGAGCAGACCAGCTGAAGATCTGTGACCACACAACAGCCAGGTGAGAGATCTGAAATTATAAAAAGTTTCCCTTTAAGCTATCTGCTCTCTTGGAATAATAGCTGAATGAAGCATTCTCCAAATTCAAGAGTTTTATTTTTGCATAAGCATGGGTAATACAGGTTCTAAAATGCCATCAAGATCATTATATGGTTAGAAAATATGAAAAAACAGCAATGTCACTCATAGGTCTTTCTCTTAAAAAGCTAATATCTTTCTGTTATATATTGAATGGGTATATGAGCATCTAGTCTTTCAGTGGACTAAAGACAGTCTTTTTAGTGGGGATAAATGAATGCATTTGCTGGAGTCTTAGATCTCATCACTAGCAAGTTAATTACTGATATTTTTAGAATATCATTCTCCAAAGAAAATTTAAAATAATTTGGAAAGCCAGAAGAAAATATTGAAAAACGGAAGTTGAAATTTGAGAATTAAAGGCACTTTCCCGTTCTCAGAACTCTCCTTTCTCTACTGTCTGTGCGCCCTCCACCCACCCACCACCATTCCTGCATCTCTTTATGCCTCCTTGCCTAAGCTGACTTCTTGAAAAAGGTGATAGCATTTCAGGCAAGTAGTTTCCCCTCATAAGTGGGTTTCCCTGACAAATAAAAAAAGGGATGAAGACACATTTTTTTTCCCTGCTAATAAATCAGCTGGTCTGTTTGATGGCACAGGTTTGTGTATCATGGCATAGCCCTGACTCCATTTTGTGTCGTAGCCCAGATTCCACCTCTAAGAGTCCCTTATTATCCACACACCCTGTAGCTAAGAAGGCAGACTTGAAAAAGAGACCTGATCAGAGAAGAGCTGAGAACTTAGTGAAAGCCTGCGCCCTCACATAAAGGCACTAGAATAGAGTAGTTAGTTGCACAGGTCACTTGGGAAAAGGCAAGCAAGCACGGTCTTAAGCTGAGAATTTCAATATGGGAAAGGAAAACAAAGTACCATATAACTTACATTGCGTTTGCCTTGTTGCAAGAAGAACCAGCCCTTCCTATCTGGATTGTTGCCATTGAGCATCTGCCCAGACCTCCTGGGTCACCCTCATTCCTTGGTGCCAACTGAAATTGCTCATTTAAGGCTTTTCTCCCCCATGCCCCAGAAGTTTAAAAAAGTGCTCTGAAGCATGTTTTCAGTTTATAGTCCCATATACACGGGGAGATGTGCACGGGCAAGGAATTCTGCATCTGCCATCTTTTATATCAACTGTTCCCAGGATTTGTAAAAGGCAAATACTATTATACGATTACCTTAACTGTGTATGTTTGTGTGTATAGCTTTCATCTCAAGAGCAAATGGCAAACATATTTTTTGAATTTTTCTAATTTAAGTGTCTCAATATCTCTATGAATAATTATTTTTAAAGAAATAATCAAAATTAGGATATATTTTATAAAATAAAATGAGATGCTGTCTTTTTAATAAATGATGTTGGAAAAATTGGACAGCTACATGCAAAAAAAAATGAAACTAGACCATTAACGCACACCATACACAAGAATAAACTCAAAATGGATAAAGGAATTAAATATGACTCGAGAATCCACAAAAATCCTAGAAGAAAATGTAGGCAACAAAATTTTGGACATCATACGCAGCAGAATTTTCACTGATACATCACCTAAGGCTACAGAAACAAAGGAAAAAATGAACACATGGGACTACATCAAACTCAAAAGCTTCTGCACAGCAAAAGAAACAACCATCAAAATGGAAAGGCAACTCACTGTATGGGAGAGCATAATTGCCAATGATACATCAGATAAGGGGTTAATTTCCAAAATATATAGAGTGCTCATACAACTCAACAAAAGGAAGACAAAGAACCCAATTAAAAAATGGGCAGAGGAACTAAATAGACACCCTCCCCAAACAGGACATACAAATGGCTAAGAGACATATGAAGAAATGCTCAACATCACTAATCATCAGAGAGATGCTAATTAAAACAACTATGAGGTATCACCTCACACCTGTCAGAATGGCCGCCATAAACAAATCATCGAACAACAAGTGTTGACGAGGGTGTGGAAAAAAGGGGACTCTCATACACTGCTGGTGGGAATGCAGACTGGTGCAGCCACTATGGAAAACACTATGGTGTTACCTCAAAAAATTAAAAGTTGAATTGCCATTTGACCCAGTGATCCCACTTTTAGGAATATACCCTAAGAAGCCTGAAACACCAATCAGAAAGAATATATGTACTCCCATGTTCATAGCAGCACTATTTACAATTGCTAAGATCTGGAAACAGCTCAAGTGTCCATCAGTAGACGAATGGATAGAAAAGCGGTGGTACATATACACAATGGAGGACTATGCAGCTGTAAGAAAGAAGATCTCTTATCCTTTGAGACGACATGGAGGGACCTGGAAAGTATTATCCTAAGTGAAACAAACCAAGCATAGATAGACAAATATCACATGATCTCACTTATTTGTGGAATATAATGAACATAGTCTGAGAAACAGGGTAGACCCAGAGATGTGGAAGTAGAGTACAGACTGACATCCCTCAGAAGAGGGGGTGGGGGGGGAAGAGATAAACCACAGAACTTATATTCATGTACGCATAACTGATGGACATGGACAACAAAGGTGGGGATGGGGTGGGGGGAGTTTGGGAGGAGGGTGTCAAAGGGGAAAAAAGGAGAAACATCTGTGACAAAAATAAATTCGTAAATTAAAAAAATAAAATAAAATAAAATAAAATGAGAATATGCTCCAGGTAATATAAAAGCACATTTAATACAGAGAATAAATGATCTCTTTAGCACAGATAATCTTTTCTAAATTCTTACTGTTCATTAAAAGAATTTAACACACATTATATTTTTGGAGATTTTATAATATACATAATCAATTTTCATGAGGAATTTGTAAATTACTATGTAGATTGAATATATTAATTAAAAAAGAAATTGTAATAACCTAAAATATATAAATTTGGTAATCTGATAATTTGGAAAATTTGCTTGAAGTGCTTACAATTTTATGTCATTTAAATACGTTATCTTTTGTCCGGCCAGTGTGGCTCACTGGTTGAGCGTCGACCCATGCCCCAAGAGGTCACTGATTCGATTCCTGGTCAGGGCACATGCTCAGATTGTGGGCCTGATCTCCAGTGGGGGGCATACAGGAGGCGGCCAATCAATGTTCTCTGTCATCAATGTTTCTATCTCTCCCTCTCCCTTTCTCTCTCTAAAAATCAATAAAGAAAAAATATTTAAAAAATAAAAAATAAAAATAAATAGGTTATCTTTTGAAGCATTTATATAAAAACAGAACTTCAAAAAATGTTATGTAATACTTTTCATCATATTTCATGGTAAGCATACATTAAATAATAAATTATTACTGCAGAATAAAAGTTTGTATAATGTACAACATTCCCAAATAAACCTATTTTTATATAAACTCCTGCTATGTAAAATAAGTTGGACTTGATTGTTCCAGAATTAGCTAATATCTACATAAATCATCCTTTAAAGAAAGTTCAAATCTATCCTCTATTTCAATCCAACATTATCTGTACAACCTTAGAACTCATCCCACCTTCAATAAGGATATAGTTCTAAGAATAGAATTGCACCATATTATCAATGGTGGAGCTTTGAGTGTGTGTAAGGTATTGGCAATTCGCTTATAAATTGGTTTTAAGCAAATTCTTCATTTGGAATTTTTAGAAATTACCTTTTTAAAGTTGTGTTTTCCTTACCTTTTTTCAGTTCATCAGGCAAGCCTAGTGCTGTCTACAAAATGAGACTCCCCTCTGCAACTTGGAGTCCAAGTTAAATTAATTAAAAATCTCTGCTGTGGGAAAGATAGTATTGAGATTCCAGGATGTACATTTGTATGTAGGTCTACGAGAGATTCTTTTATACTTTAAATTTGAAAGCCAGTGTTCTAGGATGTCCAGGAATGTAGTAGGCAAGAGAGAAACTTCTCTCCTGTGATTTATTAAGCCTCACTAGTGAATTCCTTTCAGATCATCCAACCCAACATAGCAAGCAAAGTGGCCTAACATCAATTGCAATCTGGGGCTGAGTAGTGCTCAAATATAGTGTGTGTGTGTGTGTGTGTGTGTGTGTGTGTGTGTGTTGAGAAAATTAGTATAATGGGGTGGGAATAGTAAGGGAGGGAGTCGGAAAATAGAGTTTATACATATTTGCACTTAGAAATTATGCCTACATTTAGCCAAGCTTAGGTTTTGACAACTTCAATCTAGATACATGTAACAAAACATAAAGAAATGACCAAAAGTACCAAAGTATATACATTCCTTCTTTTCCTTCTCCATTATGTTTATGACCAAACTGCTATAATTAAGATACAGAACTCAAACATGGACATAATAGTTTATATTAAAATACGTATATATGTGTGTGTATATAACACACACACACACACACACACACACACACACACACACACACACCACAAAACTACCCTGTTTAAACAGTAATCAGAATTAGGTCTTAAACATTATTAGTATTATTTTTATACCTAAAATTAGAAAAGAGGAGAACTGGAGAGAATTACCATTTAGTGCTTAAGTGAATCTGGCATTCAGTGTGTGTGCGCATATGTACACATTTATTTTGGTTGTTGTTGATGATAATATAGTTATGATAGACACTGGTTCCTTCTGTGTGACATGAACCACAATTCTGATACTACTTCTGCTTTCAACTTCCTTGGCATAAGTGAGAGAAGAGGTCTCATGAAATATAAGTGTCAATCATAAGGCATAGTTCCCAGGAAAGCTGCAAACAGATATCACTAAGTTGACAGATATATAAGTCGCCATTTCCTCCTTTTCCTCCTTACTTTATGTGCCATAGAACTGACATTGGGAGCAGCAATAGCATCTTGGAGCCATGAGTGAAAAACCAAGAGAATAAAAGGACATTGGGTTAATTTAAACTATGTCATAATTATGAGCAATTTTATAAGTAAGAATATTTACCAATAAAAACATAAAACTTCCACAGAAAATTGTGGAAGTATTATAACAGGAAGATATTATAACAGGAAAAACATGGTAAGAATATTGTTGGGAGAAAAAAGAGATAGTCAACCTTAACACTACTGAGGAAAAATGCAAATAAAACAAAAACACTTACCATGTGCAAAATAGGGTAAGGATGAAAGACAATAAATAGTTTTGTGCATTTTTACTGGAGCATTCTTATGCAAAGTAATTTTGTCACACCTGTAGAGATAAAGGCATAAATACTCCAGTGCTGAACAATTTTATTTGTATGGTTCTTCTCTAAAGGCATTGCTACACAAACTCAAAAATACAGGTGCAAATATATTTACTCCACACTACAAATAATGATTAAAAAATTGGGGGCAAAACCCCCAGAAACACTAACACCCAACTTTTGTGAGTTAAATAGAGTTATTCAAATAATGCAATACTTCACAAAAAGTAGAATGAATATAATAGATTTCCATATGTCAACATGAAAATAAATGCAAAAGCACAATGTTGAGTTAAAAAATAAATTACAAAATATGCCCAGTGGGATCTCATTTAGGTTTATTGTAAACACACACATGCACATTCTTTTTTTTTTAAATTTTATTCTCTGTAAAGCTCCATAAAAATGAAAATGTTAACATATGTGTGCCTGTACAAACACACACATACATATTTATATATATATGAGTAAAAATAAAAAATAAAAAAATTCATGGGTATAAGATTTTCCGAGCTCGGGATCTCAGGATAATGTTTGTATCTCAGGAGGGAGGGTTAATGTGTTATTGGGAGGGACTTTAGATTTGTACAATATATATTTATATTTAATTTTAAATATCTATTTATTTATATTAATATATTTTATATGTATAATATATATATATATATATATATTTTTTTTTTTTAAGAGAGGAAAGCAGAGAGAGAGAGAAACATCGATTTATTGTTCTACTTATTTATGCATTCATTGGTCAACTCCTGCATGTGCCCTGACTGGGGATTGAACTTGGCTTATCAGGGACAATGCTCCAACCAACTGAACTACCCAGCTAGGTCTCAATATATATTTTTAAATAGGGCCATTTAAAATGTTGCAGGTTAATGACAGCTATAGATATATCTAATTTATCTTATGTTAGTTTCTATAGTTATAAATATTAAATATTTTATATTTTACATTTTAATGAAAGAATTTTCCAGAATAGAGATTAACAACAATAAAAAATGGTAATCAACAAAAATAAAGTCTATCTGACAAAGAAGCCACTTAAATTTTCTTGTCATCAGACAAGCTGATATGAGCAGTCTTATATTTTCATTTTTAAAGGACCTTGAATGATTATTTTCATATAATATGGCCAACTATCCATTGAGAAATTGTCCCTAGGGAAGCAATATTCCCAATTCAGAATACCAATGAATGATGCTTGGGCAGAAAAATTGTCAATGATGGCAGTTAAATCTTTGGAAATTATGATATCAGCTAATGCTGTCTTGGAGTATAACACTGAGATAGCCGTCAAATTGGTTCCAGGCCTTGTGGGATCTTAATGTTCATTAGCAGGAGGGTCATATATTAACTCATGCCCAGTCATTCATTTCAGGACCCTGAATTAGGCTGAGAAAAGAAGAAAAAAAGCTCTTATTAAGGATACCATGATGTTCAAGGTCATTTTGCCAGATGACTGGATGAGAAAATGGCTCAAAGACTTGCAAGATGAGAATTCTCTTTCTAAAACTCAGATCCCCTCTGTGAAAATCAGGTTAAACTTATAGAAACTTTCAGAAAGCAAAGATATTTGAATTTGCTTCATTATCTGTTACTGTTCCATGAAACAACAGGAAAATCATGGACGCTCGTCTCTAAAATGCCTTCAATATAAAAATCAGGGCACTCGTGGGTAAGATTTAGAGTTAATGTATTCTTTTTCATTATATCGCTAATATTGACTGGTTATGGAAGCCTAATTTCTCTGAGTTAGCATACATACTACATAAAATTTCTAAACAAGTTCTGAGATGAAGAAAGGAAGTTTCAGTCTCAGGATTCCTGCATTCCACTACTTTCTATTTTAACCCATGCTTGTTTTTGTCATAGCAATTATCACAATTGGTAAATCAGTTTTGGTTTATTATCATTTTTTTTTTTTTTTTAATCCTCACCCAAGGACACTTTTTCCATTTTTTGTTCAGATAGAGTGGGAGGAAGAGAGAGAGAGAGAAACATCGATGTGAAAGGGACACATCGAGTGGCTACCTCCTGCATGACCCAACCAGGGCCAGGGACAAATTGCAACTGAGGCATGTGCCCTTAGCGGGAACCGAACCCGGGTCTCTCTGGACCGCAGGCCGACGCTCTAACCGCTGAGCCAAACCGGCCAGGGCTATTATCATGTTTTGATTTAATATTTTGTTTTCACGCACCTCAGGAAAGAATTAACTAATCAGGGGCTGTGTATCTCAGCTTCACATTTGTATCCCCAATTCTCAGCATAGTATCAAGCAATAATGAAGCTTATGGAATATCTAGCAACTAAATGAATGAATCAATGAGTGAATAAAACAGGACAGAGGTTGTTACTGCAGTTAATGTTAATGTGGCTATGCAAAAGGAATATATAAGAGACAACATGGCAAAGAGTCCAAGAGTGGAAAAAAGGCAAAACACCAACATTTTGAAAATAACACTGATGATAAGCAGAGTGGGAATACAAATATGAGTCTGTTCTTGGCAGTTGACTCTGTTTATAGGAGATTATAAAACTACTGTTTTTGGAATAAGAATAAAGCAGAGAAACCAACTATTGTAAAGCTTGACTCTTGAAAGTAATACTAAATATGATTCCAAGGCGAGAATCAGGGATAAGTTCTTGGACCTCTATAACAACAACAGTACTATTACAAGTAAGTGATAAAATACTTCACTGTCTATTTTCATTTTGGCTTGCTGTTGGTTTTATTGACTACTCTTGCAGCTCAGCCAGCTCCTGACAGGTAGGAACACACATAAGTGTGTAGTAAATATTTATTGACTAAATGTTAATATATGGATTAAACAATAATATATTAAATGATATTATAAAGAAATGAATATATAACAGTAAAATTATATATTACAAGAAAAATATATAACAGCAAATCAAATTATTTAGAATAATAAAAGTAATATTATTCAAGTTAAAATGCATAAAAGCTACTAGTGAATACTCTGAACAACTCAGTCAGGTTGGTGGGGTGCCTACCGTTGTCATTCGGACAATAGTAATAGCCTGTGGACTGTTGATTCTCATCCTGTGCCATAGTTTGAGCCTGTCAGATATTATATTACTTGGAGAGGCTCTGGTTAGTTCATCAGGGTCTATAGTTTTACTAGATGTTAAAGGGGAATTAGATATATAATTTTTAAAAGAACCAATAGTATATATTAATAAAATACTTTTCAAATTAAAATGTCAGTTACATGCAGACATTAATTTGCTTTGTAAATAAAACATAACTGTCTTTCTTTCTTTTCATGTCCATGCAGATGTTTTCAAGTCTTGAAAACGTGTGTTTATTGGGGATGCCCATCTGTTTATCTTTCTGTGATGCTTTTTCTGGCCGTGGAGATCTAAATTAAACACCATTTCTCATCCCACAGCAATTCCATTGCAGTATTTACATATTGTACAGTAAATTGTCCATTTTGAAGTCAGTTTCTCTATGTAGCCCATGTTATATCTTCATATTCTGATACAGTGAGGACTCAATAAATGCATGTTAATGAAAAATAACATTAAACCTTTCTTGCTAACATGATTTTAGACATAAAAAAAGACACTTCACATTTAAGCAGATCATAACACATTTCAAATTTATTCACTCATCCATTTATATAAGAATTGTATAACTATTTGTTTTGATTCCCATCATGAAATGTATATTTCATGTGAGTTTTCAGCTTTCTCAGCTGATGTGTGAGCCAAGAAGTTTGCATTACAGTGTCAGCAGTAGTGAAATCAGTTTTACACTAAATCATGCTTTAGCTCACATTCTATTTCAGAGTAATGGAAACAGTCAGCAAAATAACATGAAAGAGCACATATTATGTTCACCTATTCTTAATAATTTTAAAACTACTTGTTAATGGGAAATGTTGGAAGTTAAATATGTAAGAATGTTTTCTTAATAGTTTAATTTTCACTTTGTCAGTACTTTATTTGCAAAGTGTATTTGAGGCTCTACCTTAGAATTTTCATCCAATATTTTTTGTCCCCTATTGTAGTTTTTGGCTTGTATATTAAAACTTTAAAAGTGCAAGTATAGATTCCCTGAAACATATTTTTTTGCTAACTTATTTACTTATTGTCTTGTAATTTAAAGGAAGTTTTATATATGTACATATGTATACAACCTCGTATATTTCTCCTTAAAACTGCTTAAAGATAATCATTCCTATCTTAAGTTATGGCCAACTGAGCATGGTGAAGGTAATTGTATGAGAATGAAGGGGACCAAGAGAAACTAGACATTAGCCTCAGTTTACCCAGTTGTCTCTATATAATCCATGCCATGCAACGGAAAGTAGTCTAGAGAGAAAACTCACAGAGGAGACTTGATACCAAAATTAGCAGTTAATCAGAACCAGCAAGGCTACAAAACTATATGGAATTAATTCTCATCCCTGTAATATTCCAGGTTCTTTATTACCTTTTCTATACTTCCCTTTCTACCTGTATCCCTCACCTTTCTTTTATATATTAGGATAACCATTATTTTTCATTAATTAATATAATTTCTTTAATGAGGCCTTTCCCAATCTTTCCAATGTTATATGATTCTCTAACCTTTAATAGTTTCACTTTTTAACAAATATTGTAATATTTTGGGTGTTTTTTATACATATCAAAAAATGGGACAGAATCCATTGTTTATAACCATACCCCTAGTGCCCAACACAATTTCAACTCCATGGTAGGTGCTTAAATTGCTGAATGAGTGCTTTTCCATGATACTGTAGGACCCAGAGGATCTGGAGAACATGTCAAATATCACATAACCAAATGTTTCATTATGTGGCCAAACATGACAATGTGGATAAATTGCATGTAATATTGGAAGACCAGAACATTTCCTTCATCATCAAAATCACATACCAGAAATTGAACTGTAGATCAGGGAAGAAGGGAAAATCACAAGAAGACAGAGTCTATTCAGTGTTGATTAAGTAGCCCATTACAACCTGTAACTTGTTTTCTGCATTTTGATTGTATATAACTATGATGTTTGTTATATATGTGCACACATTCTTGTTGGTAGTTCACACATTTTATACACTGATAAACATGACTTAAAAGATTACTCAGAAGCTGTCTTTTTAAAAAAATATTTAGGAATAATTACCTTTTTGGAAAATAGCAACCAAATGAATTTACTTGCAAGGGGTTAATAATTCTGCCCCTTGGAAATAAGATGTTACATGTTCTACACACTTATTTAAGCACATGCTTATATGACTAAATTCCAAAGTGGTTTAGGTCAATTAATCTCACAGTGTGAGCTTTAATAAAACATAAGCATTACTAGATAAGATGCAAATTTTAGCAATTAAGATAACAAATTGTGTGCATGCATATTTTTTCTTGGAATTAAGGTTACTAACTCAAAATAGTGTTTCATTAAGTGACCCAAATTTTATTTTAAAGTAGCTATAGCTGTAATAACATAGTTTCTTTCTTAGAAAATGATTTCACCTTTTTAACAGTATAGAATCAAAACATTATAGAATCAGAGCCCTGGCCAGGTAGCTCAGTTGGATAGAGTGTGGTCCTCATACCCCAAGGTTGTGCGTTTGATCCCAGGTCAGGGCACATAAAAGAATCAACCAATTAATGCATAAGTGAGTGGAACAACAAGTCAATGTTTCTCTCCTTCTCTCTCTCTCTGTCTCTCTCCCCTTCCTCTATTTCTCTAAACTGAATATATATAAAAATTTAAAAAACATTATAGAATCATAACCTGAACAAAACACAGTGCTAATAAAATTATGATTAGGAAAAAATGTACAATTTTTAAGTATAAAGATAAACTTGGTCTTATATTATTCAATGAAAGATATGAGAATTAATGGTTTTGTTTTTGGGGTTTTCCCTATGTGGCCTTGTAAAATGAGAAAAATAATTTTTAGACATGTAGTGTATATGCAAATGTATACTCTCTATTGTTTGCTTGTGAGAAACAGATGGTGGTTCAGTTTAATTTTGTGATAGAATCAATCCTGGAGGGAAGACTTAGATAGTTTAACAGATGGATAAAGAAAGAAATTCTCCAGGTACAGAGAATAAAATAGAAAGGTAAGTGGAAAGATGTCCAGAAAACATAAATGAGATAAACACACCAAGAAGATACACAGACTACTATGTACAATTGTTTGATGAGAATTTAAAGTGGATATGAGACAATATAATCAGGTTTTAAAATGTGGTAAAGAATGTACTGAATCTGAAGAAAGAAGAAACAGTACAGTGAATAAATGGGCCAGAAGAGACCATCTTAGCTCAAAGAATAGGAAGCAGGGGCAAAATAATACTGCCAATAAGTTTTTGCTTGTTATAAAATCAAACTAATCATATTGTTTTCCTATCCTAGAACTTGATAAAGTATCTAAAACTAAAATGTATTTAATCAATAATGGTTATGAAGTAATACATGTCAGCTGTCATTCAAAGTCGCCAGCTATATTTGTATAGTTTCCAGTAAAAGGGGGCAACTGCAGAAAATAACAAAAAAAATAATAATAAATATGGATATGTGGCTTTTCGAACAGAGAGCAGATAAAACACTTATAAACTACTCAAATACTTTTAACATGAGGTCCTTTTCATTAAAAAAAAACAAACTATGAATAAAAACTAAATGGTTTTAAAAAACAACAAAAACTCTGTACACTGAATTTTGGATGTTCAGAGTTCTAAAATATTCACATAAGCTTTTTTTCTGAAAGCACAACCTAGTAATTTGCCATCCCAGACACTATACTGAAAATAAATAACAATAATATTAAACTCTCTACTTATGTAAGAATAAGAAATTCAGAGAATTGGTATAAGGTTTGTGTATGCTCCAAGAATTGTGGTATAAACTCAATTTTCCAAAATACTTCTTTTATAGCTTTATAAATGAAACCATAATTTACATATAATACACAGATATGTTTAGTTTTATGAGTTTAGACAACTGTATATACCTGTATAAGCACCACCACCTCAAAACATTCCCACAAGCTCCTTTTTTCAGTAAAGTCCATCTCTCCCACAGTCCATCGCTATTTGATTGCTATCATTACTTATTAGTTTTGCCTGCTAAGTGAATAAATTGTCAGTATTTATGTGTGTGTGTCCTTTAGTTCAAAATACTGTTTTTTAGGTTTATCTATGGCTTTGAGTTTATCAATAACTTGTTTTACACTTAAATAATATCCCTGCTCATGGATATACCATAATGTGTTTATTCTTTCTCTCATAAATATGTGGGTTGTTTCCAGTTATATGTTCTCATGAATACATATGCATGATTATTTTTGTTACCTCTGTTTTGAATTTATGTGGCCAATACCTAGAAGAGTAATTGCAGTGTCATAAGCCAAGATGTATATTTAACATTAATTGTAACAGGTTCCACAATGTGGTCACATATAACTATTTTCCCATTTGCAGTGAATAAAAGTTCTAATTGTGTTGATCCTTTCCAACATATTGTAACCTAAGTATTTTGGGTTTTAGTTATTCTATTGTGTATGAAATGGTCTTTTGTGGGTTTAACTTGCATTTTCTTAAAGAATAATGATGTTGAACACATTATTATGTTTTATTGGATATTCTTGTATCTTTTTAGTGAGGTGTCTGTTCACACTTTTGCCAATTTTTATTATTTTTGCTTTTTATTGTAGATTTAGAGGAGTTTCATAGAAGTAATTTAGTAAAAGTAGTTATAGGAGTACTTTTAATTGAATGCAAGTTCTTTAACAGATATATGTGTTATAAATATTTTCTTTCAATCCATGATTTGTATAATAAATTTCTTAATGATATCTTTTCAGTAGCAAAAATTTTTTATTTGATTATCTAAAATTTATATTTTTTAATGATCAGTACTTACAATGTGCTGTTTAAAAAAATTTCACCCAATGTTGTGAAGATATTTTACAGTGTTTTATTATAACATTTGAGATTATGTGTTCTATAATTAAATTTACCTATTTCAATTTATTTTTATCATGTACAAATGAGATAGGTGTCTTATTAAAGTAAATAATTGTAAAACCTTCATTCAGATGTGAATTAAAACTAATTTAATGTGTGAATCTCATAAATAAAGGACATGGGAACAATATGTCTTTTTATGCAAAAGGGTATACATTTTTGTGTTCAGGAAATTTACATACGACAATCCCTTATAATTTGCTTTAGAATGTACATTTTTAATCACAATGAATTAAATGATTTCATCGCTTATGTAATAGATAATTTGAATAATGACTGAAGCTAACTGACATTCTCTATGCTCACTTAATTTTTGGGGGGTGTATAAAAAATAGCCTGTATAGCAGTTCTAAATTGTATAAATGTCGAAATACTGAAATCACCACATAGCAGTCTATTTTTAGGCTACAAGACAACTAACCTCATGAAAATGCCTCATAATATGTTACTTCAGGCCACAAGGAACATACTATTCCATGTAAAAGAATAAAGTAAGCAATAATCCTCAGAGATCCAGTTCAGGTAATGGTGGAGAAGTTCGTAATGGACTAATATTCAAGCAGCAATCATAAGCTTAAAAATACATATATTCACACAAAAAGTTTTAAAGTCATGTTGGAGGGTAAAAACCAGAAAAGACCTAAAGGTGATTTAACCCTTGAAAAAGGAAACCACACTCATTGAATTAGATTTACCTATAATTATTATTTGTAATTAAGTTAATTAGGGTGATATTGGTTAATAAGATTATATAGGATTCAAGTGTACATTTCTGTGATACATGATCTGTGTATTACATTGTGTGCCCTCGATCCAAAGTCAAATCATCTTTTGTCACCATATATTTGAATAACCTTACCCTTTAATACCCCCACGCCTCTTCCATCTGGTAACCACCATACTGTTATCTGAGTCTGAGTTTTTGTTTGTTTTTCGTGTTTATTTATTTTTTTTTGTAGTGTTCAGTTTTATATCCCACATATGGGTAAAATCATGTTTCTTAACTTTTTCTCTCTGACTTATTTCGCTTAGCATGATATTCTCAAAGTCTATCCATGTTGTTGCAAATGGCAATATTTTATATTTTCTTAAGGTTGAGTAGTATTCCACTGTGTATATGTACCACATCTTTTTATCCAATCATCTATCAAAGGACACTTTGGTTGTTTCCATGTCTTGGCCACTGTGAATAATGTGGCAATGAACATAGGTGTGCATATATCTTTGTGAACACATGTTTTCAACTTTTTTTGATATATACCCAGAAGAGGGGTTGCTGGGTCATATGGTAGCTTTATTTTTAATTTTTTGAGCAACCTCTATACTGTTTGTTTTTCATAGTGGCTGTGCCAGTTTACATTTCCACCAGCAATGAATGAGGGTTCCTTTGTTTCCGCGACCTCTCCAACACTTGTTATTACTTGTCTTGTTGATAATAGCCATTCTAACAGGTGTGAGATGATATCTTATTGTAGTTTTGATTTGCATTTCCCTAACAGCTTGTGAAGCTGAACATATCAGTTGGCCATTTGTATGTTTTCTTTAGAGAAGTGCCTGTTCAGGTCCTCTGCCCATTTTTTAATGGATTGTTTATTTGGGTGGTTTTGAATCATATGGGTTCATATATTTTGGATATGAACTCCTTGTTAGAGCTGTATTTTACAAATATCTGCTCCCATTCAGTTGGTCGTCCTTGTTTTGTCATAATTTCTTTTGTTGTACAGAAGCTTTTTAATTTGCTATAGTACTGGAAGTCTTAGCCAGAGCAATGGGCAAGAGAAAGAAACAAAAGTCATACAAATTGGGGAGGAAGAAGTAAACATTACACTTTTGCAGAAGATATAATTGTTTACATAGAAAACCCTAAAGACTCCACCAAAAAACTATTAGAAACAATAAATATATACAGTTCAATTGCAGGATATAAAATTAATGTACAAAATCCGCTGCATTCCTATATACTACCAATAAAATTTCAGAACAGCAAAACAACAACAACAAAAAAACCAATTCATTTTGCAGTTGCAACAAAAATAATAAAATACCTAAGAATAAACTTAACAAAGGATGTGAAGGATCTATATACTGAAAACTACAAAATGGATTGAAAAAGACACAATAAAATGGAAAGATACTCTGTGTTCATGGATTAGAAGAATCAATATAGTTAAAATTTGTATATTACTTAATAAAACAAACAAAAATCATCAGATTTGTGTGGAACGAACAAAGACTCAAATAGTCAAAGAAATCCTGAGGGTGTGGGTGGGGGGAATGAAGCCCAAGGTATCACAGTCCCTGACTTCAAATTATACGACAAAGCAATGACAATCAAAACAGCATGGCATTGGCAGAAAAACAGACACACCAACGAATGAAACAGAATAGAGAGCCCAGAAATAAACCCACATGTTTATGGGAAAATATTTTTGACAAAGGATACAAAAACATACAATGGAGAAAAGAAAACCTCTTCAATAAATGGTACTGGGAAAATTAGAAAGCCACACACAAAAGGATGAAACTAGACTACAGTTTGGTTTGTCCCATGTATAAAAATTAATTCAAAATGGATCAAATACCTAAATATAAGACTTGAAACAAT
The DNA here is from genome assembly GCA_030848825.1 of Tadarida brasiliensis. Taxonomy (NCBI): domain Eukaryota; kingdom Metazoa; phylum Chordata; class Mammalia; order Chiroptera; family Molossidae; genus Tadarida; species Tadarida brasiliensis. The sequence goes on along the minus strand of CM061260.1, from coordinate 85,435,847 downwards.
AACTTCTATAGAAGAAAACATAGGTACTAAACTTATGGACCTTGGTCATAAAGAATACTTTATGACCTTGACTCCAAAAGCAAGGGAAGTAAAGGCAAAAATAAATTAATGGGACTATATCAAACTAAAAAGCTTCTACACAGCAAAAGAAATAGACAACAAAACAAAGAGGCAGCCAACCAAATGGGAGATGATATTTGCAAACAACAGCTCCAACAAAGTTTTAATATCCAAAACATATAAACACATAAAACTGAACACCACACAAACAAAAACCCAATTAAAAAATGGGCAGAGGAACTGAACAGACACCTCTCCCCAGAAGACATACAAATAGCCAATACATATATGAAAGGATGCTCAACCTCACCAGCAATTAGGGAAATGCAAATCAAAACTACAATGAGATACCACCTCACACCTGTTAGAATGGCTATTATAAATGAGACAAGTAATAACAAGTGTTGGTTAGGTTGTAGAGTAAAAGGAAACCTCATTCAGCTGCTGGTGGGAATGTAGACCAGTACAACCACTATGGAAAACAGTCTGGCAACTCCTCAAAAAATTAAGAATAGAGCTACCATATGATCCAACAATCCCTCTTCTGTGTATATACCCATAAAACTCAAAAACATGTACTTGCAAAGATATATACACCCCTATGTTCATTGCCACATTATTCATGGTGACCAAGACATGGAAAGAACCAGTGTTCTGTGATAAGAGGATTGGATAAAGAAGATATGGTGGTACATATACTCAGCTATAAGAAAAGACAAAATATTGCCATTTGCAACAACATGGATGGACCTTGAGAATATTATGCTAAATGAAATAAGTCAGGCAGAAAAAGCTAAAAACCATGTGATTTCACTCATATGTGGGATATAAAACTGAAACTCATGAACACAAAAAAACAGTGTGGTGGTTTCTAGAGGGAAGGGGTCGGGGGGATCAAGGGGGCCCTAATGTATGGTGACAGAAGCTGATTTGACTTTGGGTAGTGGGCGCACAGTGCAATGTACAGATATTGTAATAGAGAAGTCCACACCTGAAACCTATATGATCATATAACCAATGTCACCCCAATAAATTTAATAAAGTTTTTTTATATTTTTTAATTTTTAATTTTGTTAATCCTCACCAGATGATATTTTCTCCACTGATTTTCTTTTTGTTTTTTAGAGAGAGTGGAAGGGAAGAAGGCTGGGGGAGAGAGAGAAACATTGATGTGAGGGAGACCATGCTGGGATCAATTGAACCTGCAGCCAAGGTATGTGCCCTTGACCAAAATTGAACGCGCTATCTTTCAGTCTGTGGGCCGACACTCGAATCACTGAGTCAACCAGCCAGGGCATAAAGATTTAAAAAAATTTTTATTTTATAGGTGTGTCAAGGGCCCTGCTGGTGTGGCTCAGTGGTTGAGCGTCGACCCATGCAGCAAGAGGTCGCCAGTTCGATTCCCGGTCAGGGCACATGCCCAGATTGTGGGCCCAATCCCCAGTGGGGGCCATGCAGGAAGCGGCCAGTCGATGTTCTCTCTCATCGATGTTTCTATCTCTCTCTCCCTCTCCCTTCTTCTCTCTCTAATAATTAATAAAGAAAATAAATTAATTAATTAAAAAGAAAAAAGTGTCAAGGACGTAAATATAACATCTGAAACAATAAATTATCTAGGAGAAAGCATAGGTACTAAATTTATGGACCTTGGATTTAGATAAGAGTTTATGAATTTGACCCCAAAAGCAAGGGAAGTAAAGGCAAAAATAAATGAATAATATTTTTTTTCCTTGATGGTATTCAACTCAAGTAGCAAGCCACAATTTCATTGACTGGATATTTAATAGGATATAGTTAGGGCTTTCAGCATAGCTCAAAATTGAAGAGAGGAATTTCAGAAAGGAGAAAGCCATGTAGTAAAGGAAGCCCCATGTGATATGCTTTACCACCCCCCTCCCCAATATTTGGCTAACAACAGAAGGCAACATCAGAAAAGAATAAAATAATGTTTTAGTATAAGATTCCTTGCATTAAGTCAAAGCGATACATACATTACAAAATGTATGGCATGAAAGAAAACTAAAATTATCTGAGTATTTGCAATGCTGGCTGGCTTGAGTATAAATTACCATGTTCAGCAGCTTGTCAGAAGAGCAGCAGAAGAATGGTACAGAGCTCTGCAAGCATCTTCCGCAACACATTAACCTCATGGTGTGGGGAGAAGAAATACCCACAGTTCAAACACATGTAAACTGCTTCACCACATGGTGCTGTGTGATCACACTTTTGGATTTGCTTTTCTTGAAAGTCACTTCTAGAATCCATGGGATAATTTTTTCTGACTGGAACATACTAAAATCCATAATGGCCAACATATTGTCGTAATGTCATTATAAAAAAACTGAGACTTCCTCAGTTTTGATTTCCATCCCTATTTTGCTAGGATTTAGATATATAATCAGAAAACACTTTGAAAAGCAAAGTGATTCAAATTATTTTAAATGAGTAAGTTACAAAATGCAAAGCAAAACCCATATTATACAAAGTGCAAACACCAACAAATTAAAGTACATATTTTTCAAAGACTACTAACTTTGACTATCTGTATTCTTTTTAACTTTAAGAAAACATTATATTAAATAATTGCTTATAGTTTCTCTTAGGACCACTTTGACTTTAATAGAAAAATTTGTATAACAACTAATTAATAATAATTCTTATATTTTTAGGAAACTAATCATGACGATTTTTTTATGATTGGAAAAATATATATAACATATATTTACATATATAGTGAGAGAGGTTTAAGAATAATTTTTAAATATCTTATGAATTTACAGTTATAATTTATATTATTTTGGAAATTTTACTTGATTTATTTTACTACAATGTTATATATGTGTGTGTAAAGACAACTAAAGTACTGTAAAAAATTATAATAGCAAAAAAGACAATATAAAATAACTTTCAAGAAACTTTTCATTAGGCAACGAAAAAGTTATTCCTCAGAGATGGAAAACAAATTAATTGAGCCCAATAAGTACCTGTGTTTACTGCCTCTGAAATTGTTTTTAGGATGCAGCACAGAAATAAGGAGCCCAGGAGGAAACTGACAGGTTCCCTGATGGAGGAAGCTGACCTGAAGAGTGCCGAGAGATCAAAGCATTGACTTACAGACAGACCACATGAGATCCACAGAAGTTTCCCCTGGAGCATTTACTGATCAGTGCATATCTGAGGGAACCTAACCTTAAACTGGGGATAGAACCACTCCAAATAATTAGGGGTAATTGTGTTTGTTACTGATGCAGAGTTGGGAATAGTATACATTTTCAAAAAATTTATTGGTCATTGGCTCAGCAGTGTGGAATATTATTAAGCCCTAGGCTGAGCACTGTTCTATTAGTATCTAAGGAATCCTGAAGACTGACACAAAATATCAAACTTGTTGCATATAACATCACTGCATCACAGACAAAAGCTCAAAAATATATGTAGAAATAAAAGTATCTACCACTGAACAAGGTAGAATTCATGACATCCAACATCCAATCAAAATTATATAAGAAGTATAAAAATATGACCCATAATGCAAAGATAAACCAATTGATAGAAACTAACATACTTAGCACAGCTGTTAGAATGACCAAAGTTAATAAAATAATAAATTAAATGAATTACTAAAATAATTATTACAACTATTTTTTATTTCTAATAAGAAAATACATGCAAGCCCTGACCAGTGTGGCTCAGTTGGTTGGAGCGTCATCCTGTACACCAGAAGGTGGCGGGTTCGATTCTCAGGTCAGGGTACATATCCAGGTTGCAGGTTCTTTCCCCAGTTGGAGTGCATACTGGAGGCAGCCGGCTGATGTTTTTCTCTCACATCTATGTTTCTCTCTCTCCCTTTCTCTCTCTCTCGCCCTTCTTCTCTCTAAAACTCAATCACATTTTTTTTTCTTAAAAATGAAAAGACAAGGAAGATATATTATCCAATTTGAACTTCTGGGTATGGAACTGTGTGTGAGTGGAAAAAATACACTAGATGGGATCAAGTATAGTGTAGAAAGCAAGATTCATAGAAATTTTCCATTACCAACACAGAAACAAAATTAAAAAAAAAATAACTAAGTATATCCTAATAAAATTCATCAAAAGCAGCAGTATACAGAATACCTAAGTGCAACCAGAATAAAAAAGAAAACGTTATGTACACAGGAACAGAAATACAGATGACAATAAATTCCTATTGGAAGTAAACGCAAGTGAGAAGACAATGGTGCAACGTCATTAAAGAACTGAAAAAACTAAGACAAGACAAACAAACAAATCCTGTTTCCTATCTATAGTATCCCCAGGAAAAATATCTTTGAAAGATAAAGGCAAAATAAATACATTTCTATAATTAGTCACGAGCTGATCACACTACATGGGAATTTACATGATGTCTTTTGGACATGGGAACCACAAATGAAAACGTGGAGCTTCGTAAAGGAATCACGACAGCTAAAACTGAAAACACAGTCAGTATATACGCATGAAATACTTCACTAATTCTGCATATCTCTCCAAAATATGGTTTTTAAAACAAAAATAATAACAGTGTAGTGTGAAATTAATAAAAATGTAAAAATAAAATGTATGACAATAGCACAAAAGGTAGGAAGGGTAGAAAAGAAACTAATCAATTATGAATTCAATGCCCAGTTCTATAAAATTACTCCAAGGTAGACTGTGATAAATTAAAGATGCATGCCATAAGTCATACATCAACTACTAAACTAGCAAAGAGTCATCACTAATGTGTGAATAAAATAAATTAAATTAAATCATAGAAAATTTTCAATTAATATAAATGATGGTAGAGAAAGTAAACAAGGAACAGATAGGAGATATAGCAAAAAATAGCAACATGGAAGGTTTAAGCGAAATCATAAGAATAATAACATTAAAAAAAATGGTATGAACTCACCAATTAAAAAGTAGAGGTTGTAAGATTGGATATTTAACACCAACAAACTAATTACATCCTGCCAGCAAGAAACAGAGCTCAACTAAAAAGACAAAAATCAATGAAAAGAAACAGGATATACAATGCTTACATTAATCAAGTGAAGCCAGGTGGTGGCTCTATTAATATCAGATAAATAAATTTTAGAGAAAATAATATTACCAGGATAAAAGGTTTATTTCACAATGACAGAGGTCAGTCATTAGGAATACATCACAATTCTAAATATTCATATATCTAACACAGAGGTTCAAAATTCATGAAGAAAAACTGAAAGAACTGCAAAGAGGAACTGAAAATTCACAGCTAGAGTCAGATAATGCCACATTTCTCTCTTAACGACAGAACAATTAGAAAAGCAGTAAGGATATAGGTTTGAACCATTCTATTAACAAACATACCTAATTGACGTTATGGGATACTCCACCAAATTACAACAAAAAACAAATTCTATTAAAATAGACACAGAAAATTTACAAAGATAGCTAATATTCTAGTCATAAAACAAACCTCAATATGTTTAAATAGTTTCAAATGTAAAAGGTCTGTTTTTTGATAAATGAGATTAAATTAAAAATAAAGAACAGAAAATATTTGGAAAATCTCCAAGTATTTGGAAATATTAATAACATATTCCTAAATATCTATCAGTTAAACAACAACAAATACAAAAACACAAATAATACTAAATCCCCTTGGAATTGAATTAAATGAAAATACAGTGTATCAAACTCTCTGGCATGACACTAACATTATATTTAGGGGGAAATTTGTAACACTAGATCCCTACACTAGAAAAGAAAAGTATCTGAAATCAAAGACCTCAGATTCAAATATAAGAAACTAGAGAAAGATAAGCAAGTTAAGCACAAATTGAGTAGAAAACACAGAATACAAAACAGGTCATAGCAGAAATCAATGAAATGGGAAACAGAAAAACAATAGAGAAAATCAATGAAACCTAAAACTGCTTATTTAAGAACAGTAGAATTAGTGTGCTTCTGGCCAGATAAGCCAGGAAAAAAGAGAGAGAAGACACAAATAATCAATATTAGGAACGAGAGAAGTGCCATAACTACAGATTCCACAGATATTAACACAATAGTAAGGGAAATTATGAATTTTGTGCCAATATATTAAATAATGTAGGAAAAATGAAAAAAAAATTCCATGAAAATACAAAATGATTAAAAAACACTGAAGAAGAAATGAATAAACTAGAGCCTTAATCAATTAAAGAAATCGAAACTGTATTTAAAAATCTTTACTGAACGAATACTCCAGGTCCAAATTGCTTCACTGGTGATTTCTGGCAGATATTTAATTTAAAAAAATTAATGTAAGTACTACAAAAACTATTATCAAAATGGAAAAGTAAATAATACATTCTAATGTATTCTATGAGGACAATATTACCTAGTACCAAAACCAAAAATATTATCATAGAAGTAAACTAGAGAACAATATTTTGCACAACTTAGAAATTTTGTATATGTACTTATGGTTCCAAGTCAGTTGATTTTGAGTTAATTAAAAAGATTATCTTGGGTGGGCCTGACTAAATCAAGTAAAATATTTAATAAATTACCCAACTTTTACTTTTTAATATTTATTGTGGCATAAAAACATAATATCCACCTTCATAAATGTTCAAGCGGGTCATAAAATATTATTAGCTACAAACCCAAAGTTGTATAGCATGTATCTAGAATGTATTTTATCTTGCACATTTAAGACATTATGCTTGACTCTTCTTGAAGTAAGAGTCTTTGAAGAAGTAGGCTCATGTGTTCTAAGGGAGCCTATGAAAGAGCAACACTTCATATAAAAGAGACTTCTAGGAGCTGAGGGTCACCCTAGTTGACAGCTAGCAAGCAAGCAAGGACCTCAGTTCTGTAACCAAAAGGAACTGAATTTTGCCAACAGCCAGGTAAGCATGGAGCCAAAGTTACAGAAAGGGATACAGCCTGATTGGCACCTGGATCACAACCTAAGAATACATATGCTCTTTATTGAGACAAATATTATTTACTTCAACATCTTTTTATTTCTACACAAAATGCTTGGCATTACAGCATCACACATATGATAAAGCAAGAAAATCTAAACCAGGCTAATGAACAGAAATGATCTACATAAGCAGACTCCAAGATGTTGGATTCATAAGATTTTTAAAAATAACTTTGATGAATATCTTAATAAATATAGTTGAATATATGGATAAAATAGCTACAGAGATGCAGAATTCCAGCTGTGCAATGGAAAATGAACAATGAACCAAATTGTCAAATTGAAATGTTAGTGATAAAAAAATACAAGTGACAAACAAAGAATAAATTCTAATAGAAGTACAACACAGAAGACAAATGACTAAAATATTTTATGCCAGGTCTAAATTTAGCATTGAAGCTGAAACAAACAAATCAGAAAAAGGAAAATTTGAAAACAAGCAATACAAATTAATGGCACTATATCATAAGATCTAAAATGTACATAATTTTTTATATTTATATTGTGATATCTAGAGCAACTGCAAAAACTTATAAAAAGATGTAGCTAAAAATTTAATAGGGGAGATAAAATGAAATACTAATGAACACTTCATTCACTTCCTTGCCCATCACAACTAAAAATACAGTCTTAATCAAAATCCTCCCACAAGAAGATATTCATCAATAGCACATTTAATAAAAGGTAAATATCCAAATTTATAAATAATTCATACAATTCAACACCAAAAAAAAAATTATCCAATTAAAAAATGGGCAGAGGACATGAATAGACACTTCTCTAAAGAGGACATACATATGACCAATAGACATATAAAAAGCTGCTCAAAATCACTAATCATCAGAGAAAATGAAAATTAAAACAAAGATATATCATCTCACACCTGTTAGAATGGCTATCATCAATCAGTTAATAAACAAGGGTTGGTGAGGATGTGGAGAAAAGAGAACCTTGTTTATTGTTGGTGGAAATGCAGTCTGGTGCAGCCATTGTGAAAAACAGTATGAAATTTCCTCACAAAATTAAAAATGGAACAAACTTATGACCCAGCAATTCCACTCTTGGATATATATTTAAAGAAACTCAAAATACTAATTTAAAATAATATATACACCAATATGTTTATTGCAGCATTATTTACAATAGCCAGGATATAGAAGCAACCCAGGTGCCTATCAATAGATGAATGGATAAAGAAGATGTGGGACATATTTACAATGGAATATTACTCAGCCATAAAAAAGAATAAAATCTCACCATTTGCGACAGCATAATTGTACCTAGGTGGTATTATGCTAAGTAAAATAAGTCAGTAAGAGAAAGACAAATACCATATGATTTCACTTATATGTAGAATCAAAAGAACAAAATAAACAAACAAAATTGAAACAGACTCACAGATACAGAGAACAAACTGATGGTTCCCAGAGGGGAGGATGGTTGGGGGACTGAGTGAAAAAGGTGAAGAGATTAAGAAATACAAATTAGTAGTTACAAAATAGTCATATGGATATAGAGCACAACGTAGGAAATATAGTCAATAATATTGTAATAACTATGTGTGGTGCCAGGTGGGTACTGGAAATATCAGGGGAAACACTTTGTAAAGTATATGATTGTCTAACCACTATGTTGTATACCTGAAACTAATGCAAATAATACTGAATGTAAACTGTAACTGAAAAAAAAAATCTTTCTACAGAGATTTCTGGCCTACATGACTAACTGGTAAATTTTATTTTATATTTGTAAGAAATACTATCTGCACAAAAACTCTTTCAGAAAGTAAAGGAGCAATAGGATACACTTTCCAAATTATTTTATGAAACCAGCATAACCCTGATAAAATAAACTCTCAGTGATTTTATTAGAAACATGTTTCCGTACCAAACATCCAAAGATAAAGTACTAGTATATATATTTTAGATGATTGTTCTAAATAATCTTAAATCAGTACCTCTTTATTTCTCTGAAGAACAAAGAGAAATACTAAGAACAAAAAGAAATGCTACATTTACAATTGTACCCTGTATTTCTTCTTAATAAAACTGAGATTTTAAATAATTATTCATTTTTTTCTTTATTTACAGTTATTGATCGCATAAAATTTTTTTGTTAATAATACTGAATTGTAAAGTACCTATTTTATTATAATTTATACATTAGTGGCATACCATATTTCTTTCTTCTCTCTATATTACAGATTTTAATAAATATAAATGACATTATGGTTTAAAAAAATACATAATTTAGTCATTCCCTTATTGATGGACATTAAATAGTTAATTATTCTCTGATTAGTCATCCAGTTTCTAATGCATTAATTTATGTCCACTTGGATTTATTTTTGTGGGTTCTCTGTTCTTTCATATAAATCAAGATCTATGAATATTACAGCCTCATTTTGCTTTGCTAATGGTAGGTTTATAGACCATTTATTATATGATAAATCAAGATCAATAATCCCAATTTTTATGGAAATTTTGATGTATATATTTTCCAGCTAATCTTCACCATTAAAGCATCAAATTCCAAAAATAAAGTATATTTTAATTGGCTTTACATTAATTTTATATACATTATTAGAAAGTACAGACATAGTATATTATATTTTTGCTTTGAAAAGTCATGTTGGAGTTAACTACTTTCTTCCATATGTTGCCTATATATTTTAAACATAATTCTCTAAATACTCTCATAATATTTCATTATACTTACTGGTGAATTTGTCTTCCTCTCCTGAATTGTATGTTGGTTTATAATGAAGGATTCATTCATGTTTAATTATGTTAGTATTTTCAAAATTGTCTCAGTACTTGGAATATTATAGGTACTCTAATTTTTTTTTTGCATAAATGAATGAAAGAATGAATTAAATATCTCCATTTTAAAATTTGCTCAAATTAATGAGGTTATATGAAAGATTATATTATAAACTTTTGAATAAATTAATACAGCTTATGGTGAACAAAAGTTTTCTTATAAGTTAGATACATATTTGAAGACACTTGGTTTAATATCAGTATCATTAAAAAAGCAAATTTGCAAGTGTTTTTATAGAAGATACATTCTCTAATCAGTTTTAGATATTTTTTACTCATGTGCTGTTGTAATTCACTTTTCAAATGAAGATCACTTAAAATATAAATTCAGGGTTTTGATAAACATATCCTAGGAGATTCCTGGTTTTCTAAAGAAAAATAAAATAGTCTTCCAAAATGATCAGAATAATAAAGAGTCTTAAATTTTGTGGTAAACATTGATGAAATAAAAATAAATTAACAGTAATTAAAAATAAGAGATTTGAGCAAAATTTCATAGAAAAAAAGTCATAAAAATGATAAAGTTCTCACATTATAATAATAAATTAAATTCATATTTTATCTTTAATAATTTCCACAAACAAATAAAAGGTATAATTTTCCCAATATTTTAAAGTTTGATAGTTTGTCCTATCAAAGGGATTTTCATATATTCTGATTACATTTCTCCATTGAAAAGGATGAACTGCTTTTTGGATTATGGAATTTTAAAATAGAAATGATCTTTGGATATTATATATTTATTCCTTTCCATTTTCAGAATAAATAAACTGGAAATTAAGCAAACTGCTGGACATTACATAGCCCGAAGGGGTGGGGCTCTGACTGGAATACAAATTTTGTAACAAATACTTGTCACTCAGCTCAGCTGCCAGTTTTACTTCAAACATTGGAAGTGTTTGAATTATTTCTATATTTGAGATAATCTGAAACTTTAAATTATCTGGTATTTTAGGTCAGATATAAAATATGTTTAAAGACTTTAAGTAATGGCAAAGGGAATACAAGAAAGTATTTCCTTTAGGTGAAATATTTGAAATCAGTTTCTAAAAGTAAAATAAATAAGATTCCCTTTTTGGTTGTTTTTTTCTATGTTTTCCCTTTTATTTATGCTTTTAAACATTTAAAAACTTCTGTTAAACTTACACATCCTAGTGTATTAATACGGGAGGCAAATGTCTGGAGTGAGATTGATTTTATTCTTGTAAGTATGAACATATACAAATTACTATATGTAAGTATTAATCTTCCAAATAAAAATAAATAACAAAGTCATTGAGGATTAATGTGTTTTTCAGTTCAGCGAATTAAAAATTTCTCACATTGAATATTAATTTAGAGTTGCTATTATAAAAAAAAATATAACAAGTGTTAGGAAAGATATGGAAAAACATAACCCTTGTGTACTATTGGTATATATATAAATTAAAACAGCCACTATGGAAGACACTATGGAGCTTCTTTAAGAAATTTAAAATAGCCCTGGCCAGTTTGGCTAAGCGGTTAGAGTGTCGGCCTGTGGTCCAGAGAGACCCTGGGTTCAATTCCGCGAAGGGAATGTACCTCCGTTACAATTTGTCCCTGGCCCTGGTTGGGGTTGTGTGGGTGGCAGCCAGTCAATGTGTCTCTCTCACATTGATGTTTCTCCTTCTCTCTTCCTCCCTCTCTCCCTCCCGCTCTATCTGAGGATAAAAAATGCAACAACAACAAAAAAAGGCCTCGGGTGAGGATAAAAAAAGAAATTTAAAATAGAACTATCATATCATATAGCAATCACACTCTGGGTGCATAGCCAAAGGAAATCAAATTACTATTTCAGAGATATCTGCTTCCAATGTTCATTGCAGCATTATTCAGAATAGCCATGACAGCAACCTAATTGTCCACTGAGAGATGAATGGACAAAAAATAATTAGCTATACACTGAACACACACATGCACACACTCACACACAATGGACTATTATTGAGACACAGAAAAGATAAAATCCTGTTATTTACAACAACATGAATGGACTTCAAGGGCATTATGCTAAGTCCGACAGAGAAAGAGAAATACTGTATGATTTCACATGTGGAATATGAAATAGTCAAGCTCCTGGAAACAGAGAGTAGAATGGTAGTTGCCAGGGGCTGGAGGATGGCAGAAATGGGTAAATGCTGGTAAAAGGATAAAATCCTCCAGTCATAAGGTGAATAAGTTCTGGAGATCTGATGGACAGCATGGTGACTGTAGTTAACATACTGTATTATATCTTTAAAGTTGCTAAGACAGTAGGTGTTAAATGTTCATCACGCACATTTAAAAATAGTAATTACGCGAGGTGATGGAGTTAACTAATATTTTTACATAATAATTTCACAATATATACATGTATCAAACATCAGGTTGTAAACCTTAAACTTACATGACGTTACACGTCAATTACATCTCAAAAAATTAGAACAACTAGAAGATAATGAATGAGACCAACATGAATCGCAAAATGAAAAAAATTTTTCAGCTAACAATAATTTTAATGGTAATTCTAGAAGATTTGTACATTCAATTTTTAAAATACATGTCCATACTTTGTTCAAATTTTCTTCGTTTTTACCTAATATATGTTTCAGCTCAATGATATCAACCAAGATCCTGCATTACATTTATTTGCCACGTCTCCTTGATCTCCTCTTGGCTTTGACAGTTTCTCAGGCTCCCTTGTTTATTGTTATTTGTTGTTGTTTTTTAACCTTGTGAACATATTACTTTATTTTTTAACTTTATTTCTATTTTTGACACTATTGCAGATTATTCCATTTCCGCGCCCCCCTTTGCCCGTCTCCACCCAGCCCATCCCCACAGCCTTCACCACATTGTTGTCTGTATCTGTGGTTATGCAATATGTTCTTTGGCTAATCCCTTCACACTCTTTCATCCAGTCCTTGCCACCCCCACCCCCTGACATCTGTCAGTCTGTTCCATATATCTATGCCTCTATTTCTAATTTGTTCATCAGTTTATTTTGTTCATTAGATTTCACATGTAAATGAGCTCATATGGTGTTTGTCTTTCTCTGACTGGCTTATTTCACTTAGTATAATACTCTTCAGGTCTATTCATGCTGTGGCAAAAGGTGAGTTCCTTTCTTTTTATGGCCACACAGTATGCCATTAAGTAAATATACTAGAGCTTTTCTGTACACTCATCTACTGATGGGTACTTTGGCTGTTTGCAGATCTTGACTATTTTAAATAACGCTGCTATGAACATAGGGGTGCATATCTTTTTTCTAATCGGTGTTTCAGGATTCTTAGGATATATTCCCAGAAGTGGGATCACTGATAAAAGGCAGTTTCATTTTTAATTTTTTGAGAAAACTCCATACTATTTTTACTATTTTCCACAGTGGCTGCACCAATTTGCCTGGAGGGTTCCCTTTTCTCCACATCCTCACCAATACTTGTTTATTGATTTATTGATGACAGCCATTCTGGTAGATGTGAGGTGATACCTCATTGTAGTTTTAAATTGCACCTCTCTCTCTGATGATTAGCAATGTTGAGCATATTTTTGTATGTCTATTGGCCATCTGTATGTTCTCTTTTTTTTGATGGCTGATAGTTTTGAGGGGTACTGATTAGGTATTCTGTAGACTGTATTTTTAGTAGAATGTGTCTAAAGTTTTTTTCATGATTGTGTTGGTGTTTTAGGCTTTGGAAAAGAGGACTAAGGAGGTTAAGTTCCATTTTTATATAAAAATACATCCTCTCAGCATGATTTATCGGTGTTGATACAAACCGTGATCACCTGGCTGAGGCAGTGTTTGTTAGGTTTCTCCACTATAAAACTGCTCTTTAATTCTCTCTTTCCACACTATGCTCTTTGGAAAGAAATTATTATACACAGCCCATGCTTAAGGAGTGAAGAGTTATATTCCACCTCTTTGAGGTGGGGGTATCTCACACAAAATATACCTGAAATTCTACTGCAAAGGGATATCTATTTTTCTCCATTTATGTATTACATTATTTTTTATTGTAATTACTCATGGATATTTATTTTCTAACTTAGATTATAATCCAATACTACTTTATTTACTTCATTGCTGAAATTGTTCCAGTTTTGGCTATTGGGGACTCTTTCAGTTGATTCCTTTGTCCCTTTGACATATCCTCATTAATTTTTTTTAGCATTTTCTTATGTTCTGACACCACAAGATTATCCAGGCTTACTTTGTATATTCCTTGCCTCATCTCTAGAGTCAGCCGTTTCTCCAAGGTGTTCTAGTTACTTTCTTTGGAAATCAAGATCTGGGTCTTTTGTGTGTTCACTGCTAGTGGGTTGTTGCTTTCAGGCCCTCTGAGCTATCAAAATGAAATATATGGCTGTACTAACAAATGTATCTAAATCTATGTTTAAATATTTCTGTATCCATCTTTCTATAACAATATTAATTAAATATGAGATCCTACTGATATCCCCCAGCTCTAATCCATTACCATATGAATCATTCTGGTCTTTTAGTCTTGCTTACCAGTCAACTCCCACTCCAGCTGAAACCTGAATTTTACTGTCTACCGTACATTTAATTAATTAGTCGGTTCTAGTGCACATGTATAGTTGTTTCCACATTGACAACCCACAATCCATGAAAAATTACTTTATCACCTAGAGGACAGTGCTTATGTGTAATTTATTCTGCCTTTAGTCCCAGTCTTCACTTATTTCCAAAACACTGCAGTCAGCAATGCTTTCCTTCACCCTCTTTAGTAAAGTCATTTCATACATTTGTGACATAATTAGATTCCTTTGTCAAAGTATTCCTTTTATCCTGAGATCTCTGAACTCCTAAGTGATCATGGTTTATTTATATACTTTGAGGTTCACTCATTGTGCTGTGAAGTTCTATTTTTTAACCAATAAATAGTGTCACACATCTACCATTATAGTATTAGAGTCATTTCGGCACTGTAAAATATTCTCAGACTTCATCTGTTTAACCATCTCCTGTCCCCAAGCTCTTGGCAGTCACTGATACTTTTACTCTCTCTTTAGTTTTGCCTTTTCCAGAATGTCATATAAATGGAGTCATACAATATGTAGCCTTTTCAGACTGTCTTCTTTTACTTAGCAGTATACATTTACGATTTACCATGGTTTTGTATGCTTTAACACCCTATTTGTTTTTATCACCAGATGTGACTCCACAGTATGTATAGACCACATTTAGTTTCTCTATCTGCCTATTGAAGGATATTTTGTTTCAGTTTTTCGTCTTTATGAATAACATGCAATAGACATTTACGAGGGTTAGCATGTACTGGAATTAAGCCATTGCAGCCTCATCCTTCTTTTTCACCATTTTATTTTTTCTGAATTTTTCATTTATTCCTGCATAGTCCCACAGGGCTCCCAACTTGCATGTCCAAATTAGACTTACATAGACTACGCTATTGTATATTTTTGTCCCTGTAACAAAGATAGGTAATCTGGGATACACTGTTTGATGATTTAACATTACTTTTCTAAAGTAAAATTTATTGCTAAATTTTATTCCATGTACATAAAAATGATATTGAATGTCTTGATCAAAATTTTACAAGGATCCTTATATTTACTTTTATATCATGCAGAGACTATTTCATGTTAAACTAACACATCTGGTTTCTTTACTCTCCGTCTATTTTACTGTTGCTTCTATTTTCTTAATGTAATATTATTTCCCTCAGATTATTCTTTATTTATGTATGAAGTACAGTTATATTTCTCTCACTCCCTGTCAGTTTTGATCTTTTTTCCCCCTCTTCCTTCTGGCCCAGTATCAAACTAGTATCTCATAATTAGATAAGGAGCTTTCTTATAGGACAAGAAGGCATCCTAGAAAAAAAATAATCTTTTTAATGTTTAAGAGTATTGGAAAGATTACCATTAATTTTGTCGTATAAAAGATCTAATTGAAGAAATATTACTTATTCACTTATTTAAAATTAATATTTTATGTCCAACATATGAAAATCACTGTAATCCATAAACTGTGACAGAAACATAACCCAGACAGACAAAACTCCAAAACTGTGAGCAAAGCATAGGAGATTCTATTTAATCAGAAAATGAAAGCACATGAACATACATGTATATATATATCTAATATATAATAATTAACATAAAATGTACATAATTTACATATAGTTATATGTTATAATTTATATAATATATAAAAGATGTATATCATATGAAATATATACATTTGATCACATATTGAAAGACTATGTGTGCTAATAACTAAAGAGTAAAATTATAAATTATGACTTGATTTCTTATATATTTATACATTTTCATTACAAATGTATAATAATTTGTTTATTTAAGAAAAATATGCTAGGTATTTTTGAAAACATTTTATTGTGAACTATTTCTTATAAAAATACATAAATCTGACTTCCTTTCTGATTCCCATTTCCACTGTCCTAGTTTCTTTTATGTGTCAGTTGTGAAAACTATGAGTTATCGCCCTTCCCCCATTTTCTTCTCCTTCTAACCTATTTTTTTACATATGACCACAAGGTTACATATAATATTCAGAAGGTCAGAAACTTTTATTCACCATCTCATTTTTTTTTTTTAATCCTCACTTGAAGATATTTTCATTTTTCTTCAGATAGAATGGGAGGGAGGGAGAGAGAGAGAGAGAGAAGGAGAGAGAAAGAAACATCGATGTGAGAGGGACACATCAAATGGCTACCTCCCGCACGACCCGGACCAGGGCCAGGGACGAACCACAACCAAAGGTACGTGTCCTTGACCGGAATTGAATCCGTGACTCATTGGTCCACGGGGTGATGCTCTAATCGCTAAGCCAAACCGGCCAGGACTCACCATCTCATCTTTATTGCCAATGTCTACATACTGCTGTGTAAAATTCAAACTTGAAAAAAAATTGCCATGTGTTACATTTTAAATTATATATCCTGTTATTCTGTAACACAAATCTTCCATGGCCAAATGGGATGGCTTTTTCATGTCAAGTCAAAGAGTCTTCAAGTAATTCAGAAAATTTACCATCAGACCAACCAAAATCAGGTTTTCTTCTGTGTAAAACATAAAGATTATTGCCTTTTATTATTTAACTGGTTGTATATTGGTGTTATCTTCTTAGTAAAATCATAAAACCTTATGTTCCAAGAAAATGTGATATATTTGTTCTGTTCTGTTGTAGAGTGCTTGGTATTTAGCTGATACTTTTATACTTCGGAGCTACTGGAATTTAGTGTTCCATAATACTATTTTTCAAAATGTAGATTCAGAAAAGATTCCAAGATTACACATATGCCCCTTCACTAATACCGCAAATGTCAATTAAGCCAAATGGTTGACTAGATGACCAGTGATCATGACATTTCATTCACCAGAGTTAGGCTGATTTTTCTCTTCAATGAACATATAATAGAAAAGGTTTTTGTAAGACAGAATGAACAGATATGACAAAATTATTTGCTTAAAAAGAAACAAGTTTTATGACATTCTAGGTTTCTAAAATAATCATTGCTTGAAATATATTTTTTTAAGACATGGTTTCAATGACTATTATCCAAATCCTTAAAGCAATTTCATACCCACAACATAATGTTTTCACCTTTATTAAAGATATGCCTGAATATTCTTACCATAACTTGGCATTCTTGTTTCTTTGCTCATTTTTCCCCCATTATTATTACATTCTTTCTCCAAAACATTGATTTTATTTGTAATATTCTTTGTCAAACATTGTTGATAGAGGTATTCATCACTTACAGAAAATAGTGATTTATAGAGGAAACATATATTTTGCTGAAGTTTCTTTGTCAAAGATTGCATAATTGTGTAGTGTCTGGTGTAACATTTAATTTATTAGCAATCATTACAAATATGAATTAGTTATATGCTAATTAAAGGAAACATTGCTACTTGTTTTCTGTTTATAAAATATGTAGCAAAAAATACTTAAACTTGTTCTCTGCTTTAAAAATTTCACACTCTTATAAAATCCATCATTCGTAGATAGCATGTCACTTTCTTATGTTTGTTTTCATATTAGCCACTCTTGAATGTATACTTCTACTCCCTATGCCACTTTAAAAAAGTGAATATATTTTTATTATCAGCTGACTAATTATTATGAGTGAGTACATGCAGACCTTGCTGCTGGCTGGTGCCCTTCTCTGTTAGTTCTCTTTCATATTCAAAATTGGAATCGTTAACCAGTTTTGTCTGCATAGAAGATGGCTATCCTTAAAAGTAATGAAACTATAGGGTGTTTTAAGTTTAAAAATAATGCTTAAAGGTATTATTGAAAATAATTTTTAAATAACATATAAATTATATATCCCTTAGAAGAATAATTCTTTTGTCTTATGATAATTTTTATATAAAACCACTGTAAGGACTAACATGTAAAGGGTAACAAATCATATATACATATACATATACATACAAATATATATACACACACATACATATATATAAATTTGGTTGAATTTCATAGCATACATATAAAGAGTTCAAACTTATCTATCCAATTCCTGAACTAACTTGAAGTACTCCAAGTTCAATTTCAGTTATTACTATGATACCTTTACTAAAGTTTGTTGTTGTTGATTATTAATATAATCTAAAATATTGACATAGCTACAGCTTAGTACAGTTTTAAAATGATTATTCAGTGTTTAGTACAATCCTGGCAAAACAATGATACTGTCATGTTTAAATTGGCAACACTAAATATTTTGTCTTCTTTTAAAAAGTAGGATACAGTCCACAATATGTTTGATGAAGGATATTTTTTCTGTTTTTAATCTTGAAGTTATTACTCATATTGAAACTACATTATAACAGCAGACAGAGAGAGCAGCTTAAACATGATCTTTGTAAGTGAGGAAACAAAAATTCAATGCATTTTAAAATATCTCATTCCTGGCATAATAATAGGAAGTAGGTATTTAGCAGCGAGCTTGTAAAAAAAGCAATACCCATTATAAGATTTGGATATTTTAAAAAACAATAAACTGTAAGAAATGTTTGCCAAGGTATTGATTCTGCCTGAGAAATTAGTATGAGAGATCAGACAGATCTCTGCTTCATGGAAACAATCATGTTAGCATTAAATTAAATGGCACAATTGGCCAAGACAAGAAGAAAAATCAATACAAAATAAGAAGAACTCAGACCCATAATTTTATTTAAATGAGGGTTTTCTAAATTTTGCTGAGAATATTAAGCCCTGAAATATTATAGGCAATATACTGTGAGGTATTACTTTCCTTTACAGAGAGTGTTTCTAATCAAGTTTATACTACATTTGTAAACTATGAATTAATGTTTCCTTAAGTTGCAATGAGAGAATAGTAATTCAACATATCCTAAGCAAAAGTTGAAGCTTATTTGTTCACTTAATTGAAACATCTAAGACAAAAGTAATTTCAGACACAGATGGATACAGGGATTCAGACAATATCATCCGGGCTCCCTCTCTCCATCTTTTAGATAAAATCATTCCATGTAGCAAGCATCATGGCCATTGGCAATCTAACTTCACTTTTCCCCCCAGATAACTCCATAACACAGGGCTCTTCTTCCCTGAAATCTGTCAACTCCCGAGAGATAACTCTGGTTTGATTAGCTTAGATTACACGTTGTGGTCAAAAGGAAAGGGTACTTTGATTATATGTTATCCATGTGGTAGGAGTGATTCTGGCAGAAAAGGGGATAAGAATTTCCAGGTAAGGACCAAAATAGGTCAAACATAACAAACAGTAGCTGTCTGTTATACACTTGAACTTCCTATTTCTCTGACCATTAGTTACCACGTTTGATAGGTTTTGATGAACACTGAGTAAATAAAAATAGCTTTTTCTTAATATAAATACTACATAAATGGTTTCCTTTTCTCTCATATGGCCACAGATCAAAGCAACAATTCCTCTAGTCACATTTCAAGTCAATGATTGTGTATACATCATAACAGAGTAATATAGATGTATTTTAAAAGCATGTTTAAACTTTTTTTCATTTCTACTTTACCATATTCTTCTGTTGCTAAACGAATATGCCTTATTTTCATGTCAGGTCAATTTTTATATCATTATAGAATTCTTCTAGAATTTACCCTCCTTGTTTTTGTCTAAAACACATGAATTTTTCCACTTATTAGCTAATACTAAATTTTTTCATATGTAGGTTATGAATTATTATAAACATCTCCCTGGGACTTATGCCCACTTAGTTAATAATGGAAGGCTCAGCTGTGTAGTCTTTAGGCAGACATACGCTAACATCACCTGGTGACAATACTTTTTCTCCCATGTTCCGCAGTGTGTCTATTTCACTATGCAGGCCTCTGACTTTTACTTCTCCAGAGATATATTTACAACATGACTCTGTGACAATGTGGAGCAGCTTTGTTTTCACCATTTATCCCAACTCTTATATCTGATGGTGTGATTACCAAAAGAATGTAGGGCATACTTGTTTAAGAATTCTTTTGATGGGCTACTGCATCATTCAAGAATAATCATTATTATTTTATTTTTGCCATCACCATTTATCCCCTCTATGCCCTCTTCCACCTCCACCCACACCCCCACCCCTCAATCACCACATTGTTGTCTGTGAATAATTATTTTTCAAAATATTCTCTAAACCTAATAATGCCTTGGTTATGTGTTGTTCTTTGCACTTGAGAAAAGGATTTGATGTATGAAAGCAAACCATATAGAGAAATTGTTTTAAAGTAAACATTAAAGATAGCCTATGGGAGTGAAATCCAAATCTACACACTAGTGATAATGTAGCATGTAAGTGCTATTATTGTTAACATTGCAATAAGTAGTTTAACCTATCATAACAAGTTAGTTGCTCCAAAGTAATTAAAAATAACAATAAACAACCAATTTCAAGTGAAATTGAAATAGAAAACAGTTTTCAAAAACTACTTTAATAATAAAATAATATCAATATATTGTTTATGTTCAGGATTTTAAAAATATATGTTTAGAGTATCTCATAAAAATCCAGAAAGACTGCATATATTTACAGCAGATTTTGACTATGTTTTTCTAAGAGATACTGCAAACTTCTTTTGAGATTGTCATTATCTTGTTGTGACATTTGAGTGACTTTATTATGGAAAGTGAAATAAATATGCCTTTAGTTGGCTGGAGCTTCATACATCCTATAACAGCTCATAACTTCCAACATAAATGAAGTTAAATGATCTGTCCTTATGATTTATACAAGATCTTGAAACGTAGCTTTTATTTCTAAACAAATAAGAATATTCTATTATTGTTTTAAATGCTATTTGAATGGTTTCAATTGAGTAGAACTACAAAATATAAAATGACTAATTTGAGGTGGGGAGTATATCTTCATTTATTGAAACATTTTATACTTTATGTTAAAAGTGATCTAAATCTTTAATTTCTCACACATTACCACACTGCATTCATATAGTCTATATTTCAATAAACCTAATGCTTTCTAAAATATATTTATACATGAATATACATATTAATGTGTATGTATATACATTAATAGTTATACATACAATAATATTATCAGTGCTTAGAATAATTTGTAAATAAACTATAATCTCATGAAACCTTTCAACATACAGTAGTCAAACAATCTATATATATACCCAAAGGCAGTAAAATCACTACCTTAAAGAAATACCTGCACTCCTATTTTCATTATGCACAGTAATCAAGATATGGAAACAACCAAAATGTCCACAGACGGATGAATGCATAAGGAAAATGTAACACACACACACACACACACACGCTCATACAGAGACATATAATGGAATATTATTCAGCCTTTAAAATTAAAGAAATCCTGCCATTTGTGACAACATAGATGAATCTGGAGGACATTACACCAAGTTAAATAAGCCAGACACAGGAAAAAATGAAATCTGAACTCATTATAACAGAGTAGGTAGTAGATGGTAAGTCCCAGGGGCTTGGGTGTGGAGAAAAAGGAGAGATAAAAAAAAAAAAAAGAAAGTAAAATGGTGGTGACCAGGGTCTGATGGGAGGGCTGGGATCAAGAGAGTTCATGTTTAAGGAGAACTGAAGTTCAGTTTTGCAAGATGAAAAGAATTCTGGGGATGAATGATGGTAATGGTTGGACTATAATATAAATATGTATAATGCCTAGGAGAGTAAATTTTGTTATGTGTATTTTACCACAATAAAACAAATTTTAAAAATATTTTTCCAGCCTCTGATTTAAAAAGAAGATATGAACAACTTCCTAAACGCTTTATAATATTGTAAGTAAAAAGTGCTTTTAGGGAAAAATTATTTTCTTTAAAATAAGTAGTCTTTTTCCTAAAAGAAGAGCTGTATGTACCTATTAGGCTTTTCCCCACAAAAGTTAAAAAAAAAGTTGACTAAATTTCAGAGTTCTATAAAGTAGTTTTCTGTCACTGAAAGTAATTGTTACGCAAGAAAAAAACTGACATTTAAAAAATTACGATTGTCTTTCTTTTGGAGTATAGTTATTACTGAAAATGTATATTTCAAAGCATAAAGTCAAAGTAACATTTTACACTGCAGATTTATTAATTTATTCATTGTTACTCAGACATCATACTATGGATTTACTGTTGTGTTGATGGAAACTTTTGCCATGTGGGTTAAGTTTAGGAACTAAAAATAGATACATAGGTAACAAACAGTGAAAATGGGTAGCAGTAGAAAATAGCTTCTGATTTTGCCTTTTAATCTTTCCTGTCATGGCAGCCCTGAATTATTAAAGTAAATAAGGAAATGCCTATATTTATTAAGTGGATAACTCCTAGTACAAAGAGGTATAAAACAGTGCCCAGCGTGCTCTGAATGTCTTAGAAAATGAATGAACAGTGTCATATACTATTACATGATATTTGACTTAATGTAATTAAGTATCAAAACTACTACTACTACCACTAAAGGCTATCAAATACTGCTATATGAGAAGTTCCACGGTGAGGGGTAAATGAGATGAAAGTTTCTAGTCCCTCTCGAAGCAGACATTGACTCTTCAGTCTTAAAGCCTTTTTAAATGAATATTCTGTCCTACAGCTTTCTGACACACTTTGATCTCATAGAGGCAACACAACACACAAACCAATCAATCAATGGAAAGGAAGTTCAGTGTGGGTGTACAAAGCTCAACAATAGATAGAAATCATTGAGCATGTTGAAAGGAAGTAGAAACTTTTCCAGAAATTGAATTTTAAATGTCAAATATTTAAAGATTTTGAATAGTTATATTACCAAAGAAGATCTATTTGAAAATAGCCTAAATCACTAGGATAAGAACTTGTTCAATAAAATAATTATTTTGATTGGTCAAGAAAAAGTTTCCAGCGACATGATTAATATTTATCGTTAGTTCTTTAGTAAGAATAAACTAGAAAGGTCAGAATATAATTTATATTGTTTACTTATTAGTGATTTTATTTACACATGTATTTAA
Organism: Tadarida brasiliensis; assembly: GCA_030848825.1. NCBI lineage: Eukaryota > Metazoa > Chordata > Mammalia > Chiroptera > Molossidae > Tadarida > Tadarida brasiliensis. The sequence continues at coordinate 85,412,519 of CM061260.1, read as the reverse complement.
CAATGTATAGTGTTTACATTATAAAGCATGGATATTTTAATTTTTCCTATTCCTCTTATTACAGTGGAATATAATAAATGCAACCTATTTTGATTGGTTGTGGTGTGAGCCATAATGTCTACTGTAAAGTATGATAAAGCTGCTTGGATTTTAATGTGTGACTGTGTTGACAGAATTCTATCCTCCTCATGGATCTTACTTGCATTTGCAGGATATAAATTTCCATTACTTTAAAACATTTTTGAGATTTAATATATTTCTAAAAAGCAAGAGTAGATAAAAGTCACATGAACTACATGTAATAAATCTTACATATGATAGGCAACAGAAAGTATTGTAGCTAATGATATTTCTTATAACAATTGTTATATTCCACATACCAAAGGTATTCTTAATTCCTCATAGAAAAAAATATATATTCAAAAGAGGAATAATAAATCTCAATGTTGAGTGAATATAAGGCCAGGTGAGATTAAAAACATTACTGTGGTAGTCAACCCTGAAAAGATGCTAAGAGAATAGATTTCAGATTTACTCATAACCCACAGAAACAAAAAAGTGAGATGATATGTAAATTAGCTTGACTAGTAATCATTGCACTATGAATATATACATCATATCACATTATATACCGTATTTATTAAACATATATAAAACACTACTTCAGAAACATTACTTAATTTCATAAATAGACTATTATTGTTTTTAAGATAATTCTTTAATATGGTTTTATATTTGGGAAAAATATAAACATTTAACCTTAATTCAAAAGAAAATTAAGATTCTGATAATTTTTGAAAAGGAAATCATTGAATATAGAGTAGCATAATGAGTAGGAGTAATTAGATGGCAAAATATTTTTCCCCAGAAAATTGTTCCCTTTGATTTAACATGTGTTGTATAATATAATGGGAAAAGTAATTACAATAGTAGATTTAATGATACATTATATCATAATCATAAGTTAGCCATAACATATAGTAAGAAATTTTAGTAAGAATATAACTATTTTAAGCATAAGCAGTTTTATATTGTACATATGAAAGACAAGTTTACTCATTGTGATATAATTTCTTATTAAAAAAACAACAAATCTTCATTTAAGTCATTCTTCATGTTTTTCAAGAAATAGTCTAAAATAAAAAACCTGTATGTATTAATTTCTTTATAACATCTTTATGTAAATAAAACTTCTTTCTCATTTTTTCTGAATTACATCCTACAACAATTAATATATTTAGATGAAGCAAAGAGTAAAGGGCATTAATTATTATTCTTCATAAATATTTCTGTGAACAACTCCAACAACTTATTTATCACTCAATATATTCAAACCAGTGTCCCATGAATTTCCTAGACAGAAACGAGTGGGAAGGAGGCTAGCAACACACTTTAAAAATATTGATTAGTATTCTGTATCCTAGAACAAATGGGGTATATTTTTATTAAAAATTCACTAGTAAGTGAAGCAACAGAGGAGTCATGTATGCAAATATGTTAATATTAAAGAATATAAACTAAAATAAGTATATTTCATAACTTTTATAAAAATAGCAAATATTTCTTGAACCATTGGCTAGACACATAATTTATATATTGCAATGTTTACTATATCCTTAGCAAATATTTTCGTTAGCAATATTTTACTAATAACAAACTTAGGCTTAAAAAATTCAAAACCTTTTCCAAGATAAAATTATTAGGTGTCCAAGTATAGTCTTATACCTAATATTAAGTGATACTGAACAATTATTCTTGACTGCCATTGACATCTGGCCTCTACCAGAAAACCCAGAATACAGAGATATACTTATTTAAGAATAAGGCAGACTGACAAACCTCAGAGGAGGGGGCACAAGGGAGGGAAGAGATAAACCAAAGAACATATATGCATTTAAGCATAACCAATGGACATAGACAACAATGTTGTGAGGGGAGGTAGGGTGGGATCAGGAGGAGGGTGTCAAATGGGGGAGAAAGGAGAAACATCTGTAACAAAAATAAATCTATTAGTAATAATAATAAAAAAGAATAAGGCCTTCGACTAGGTAGTTACTAATGAGAAGAGGGAAGAGGGAGAGGTAAAGAACTAGAGGTTCCAGGCAAGAGAAGCAACCTTAACAAAGGGAGAGGAAGAAAAATAGCATCTGGTGGTTGCGAGGGACACACTATGGAAAGGAGCTTGGCTTTATTTGGTACCACCACTGAATGCTTTCAAAGAGAGAGATAACATTAATATGAAGTCTAGTCTCAAAGTCACAACAGAGCTCTGGGTTGGAGATAAACACTTAGAAAGAAGATCAGTGCAATATGATGTAACTGCTAGTAATTCAAGGAAGAACAGTTGCAAGAAATTGCTTGCAATAGACAAAGAAGTCAGACGAGAACCAAGAAAATTATTAGCAGGTTGCCAATCTTGCTTTCTTCTCAAGAATGTTCTTCCTCCTCCACTTACATAATGTCTTCACTCCCCTCAAACCACAGGCTCCCTCTTTCTCCTCTTTTGAAGTACTGGCCTCAACTCACACATTGGAAAGAAGGAAAGAAGGAAAGGATGGGAGGAAGGAAGACAGGTCAGGGTGGGGGGGAGTTATCAGTTCATAACCTGATCATCTTCTCACTTTTAAGTCAGAAAACATTCATTCTACTGCTAAAAGGTACACTCTTTCCTTTGTTTACTGGTTTACAACCATGTGATATTCTCAGAGAGCTCGTTTGCCACCAGTTTTGTCTCCTTCCTAAGTACACTATCCTTTCCATCAGCACTCATGTATGTTTTAGCATCTCATCTTAAAACAAACTAAAAAAATGCATAAAAATTTAAATATCCCTTGACAAGATATCCTAATTCATCTTTCTTAACGTTTGTTTTCTAATGCTATTTGCTTCTGATTTTTTTTCCTGTCATCCCTTCTACTGGAATCCCTTTCTTCATGCCTGATAGATACTTAATGGATTTTCTCTGGCAAGATCTATTGATAATAAACTCTCTGAATTTTTGTTTGGTTGAAAATAGCTTTATTTTACACATATTCTTGAAAGCTAGGGACTCTGGATACAGAATTCTCCATTTATATTTGCAAGTCAGGGACTCTGGATACAGAATTCTAAGTGAACAGTGAATTTCTCATAGCACATTGCAGATAATGTTTCACTTTCTTCTGGCTTCCATGTTTGGGTTATGACATCAGCTTTTATTCCAATAGCACTTCCCTTTGAAGTTCTCTGTCTTTCCCACTGTCTCTTTAGTACAGTGTTCTTTACTTTTATTATAATGTTTCCTAATACAAATTTATTTTTATTTATAATGGAGAAAACTTGGGGGTTCTTGGACCTGAATATATAGTGGAATTCAACAATTTGGTAAAATTTGAGCAATTTTCTCATTGAATATAATTTTTTATATTTTCAATCACTCCATTATTGCCTCCTGGAATTTTGATTAAACATGCTACAGGCCTCTCATTCTGAAATCTTCCATGTTGCTTAATATTTTCTTTACTATTTGAGGTACTTTCTGGGTAAATCCATTGGATCTTTCAGTTATCATTTCTTTTTTATCTCAGTTTTATCTGATAGTTAATATATATATATATATATATTTTAACCATTAGTTTTTTTTTTTTTTATTCTGGAAGACTTTTTTATCTTTATACATTTAGTGCATTTTGACTAAATTATGGCTTTGGACTTTCATGAATAAATCTTAAACAATGTTTTTTGTTTGTTTCTTTCTTTCTTTTGTTTTGGCAGACATATAAATACTATTATAATATGCTAGAAAGCCTACTGCAACACCCTGTCAGTTCTACTAATCTAAACTAGACAAACATGATCCTTAAAATTTCTTTTCCTGTTTAGTTTGAATCTTACATAGCCAATTGCATAATTATTTTTCTTGGCTTCTCAAGGCTTTGCTTGTGTCATTTTCAATTTATACACAGAAGTCATTGATATATATCAGGACTTCACATCCACAAAGAGTAGAACTTATCTCTTATTCTTGTTCCCTTGTCATGTTGAATAGGTCATGAGGTCAACTGGTTTGTCCAAACTTATTTACCTGATAGATTCTACATGAGAATCAGAGAAAGTTTAAAAGAAATATTAAATTTCAGATAAAATGCATTGTTTTCCTTTCTCTCATGAAGAAATTAAAGTCACAAATTCATACAAAACCATCTTTCTTGCACAGTTTTCTTTGAGTTTCTTTTAGTCTCACACCAAGTACTTGAATGTGTTCCATTAAGCGATTCTTGCATCAAGCAAGACTAAGTGAGCCTTGGTTCACTCACTTAGTCATTGGTTAGAAGTTGTTCTCTATGTCCGGGCCTCTTAAAGTAAGACCTGAAAGATAAATCTCCATGGTGGTTTTGTAGGTTAAGGAAGTCCTGCCTAGACAACTCACATCTGAGCAGTGTTCAGAATGATAAGAAGGGATCAGTAACTAACTAATCTTAGCTGGTCATTTTCTCTCTTCAATGTATCAAATGCACTCAACAATGAACACTAAATTTTAAAGTCTTATAATTATCATTCCCCCTTTATAATTCAAATACCAAAATATTTAATCATGTAGTACATTCTTTTTCATATGTATTCCCTCATAATTTACCGCCTTTGCAGGGTAGCAACTTTATGCTGTAGCTCCAACAACACCATTAACTATGCTATCCCAGGAAAGCATAGTTGCATAATGAAGTATATGGAAGAACCAGTGGATCCCGTGGCCACATGCTCACCATCTCACATCTTTTACCATAAAGTGGCTCTAATACATTAAGGTGATGCTATGCAGGATCCTATAGGCCATACATCCATTTGGTTTTATTACCCAGAAAGGAAATGATGTTCACCTTGTATCTACAGTTGAAGTGCTGCCACCCGGTTTCTTCTATCACAGATCATATTATCTCCCATTATAATTGGGAGCCCAATTCTACAATAGTATCTCCCACATTTAGCATCATTCTTCAGAGAACACCCACAACTGAGCTCCACTATGACATCAGTGTTCCCCTCAACTAGATTGTTATTGTAGTCCTTGTAAATGCAGTTTCATACCAGGCTTGTCTAGAAAGAAACACAGCAGTGGTTTCTTTGTCTTACATTTTAGTATATCTACTTCTCTAAGATGTTGTTCCTTCTTCCCTCTCTGCCTCCACTCTTCTCTAAGTTTCATTTTGTTTAATGTGGGCCATTGCTATTTTTTTAGTTTCCAGGGCATCCCAGCAGTGTATCAGAGCTGGCTCTAAGGATCCTTTCCAGGGCATTAAATCTCAAGTCAGAGGAGAATGTTCAGATGTTGACAAAAAACATTATTCATTTTTAAAGTACACACACCTCATTCAGCACCCATAAAATATCCACTTCCATTTTGGTCATGCTGAGACTTGACCACAGTTATTGGTCTGCTGGCGAGGAGAGAAGGCACATCCTAAAGAGAAAGAATTGTCCTGCTAATAAATTATGTCAGCTAAGACCTCAAAGGATTGCCATTATCTTCTAACAAAGAGCATCTAGGCATTCAAGAATCCTGGTGTATCTATGTTTGTATGTCCATCTCAAATCTCTTAATTCCCTCCTTTACTCTCAGGATGTTGACTCTGAAGTTGGTGATGTTACTAGACTAAGAATTCAGTCTTCTTTGAATTTCACTTATACAACTATGCACTATGCCTGATTGTCCAGCCCTCTTCATCCTCTAGCTGCAGGAGATAAGAGTGTCTTTAAAAACTGACAAGAAAGAATTCTGACTTTCACAAATTGCTTTAAATTGTTGACTAATGGATCTGAAACTATGACATTCTCAGATTATTGGCACTTAACAACAGCCATCCAATTCTATTGTCATTATAGTTCTCTCTCTCATGAGTCATTGCATTGTTAATACATCCTCTTTTTGCAGAATCCAGTGCATCATAGATGAGACCTTAGCAATTACACTGCTAGAGCATTCTCAGAACTATCAATACTCTACTTGCAACCAGTGATGAGATATTCACTGCCAATCAAATTCTCAAGAACTAATTCCTACAATGACTTCTGTATGTACTGTCTAAGGTCAAGTATTTTAGAAGCAGAATCTAAGATGGAGATTTTTTTTTAATGGCTTTCTGGAGAAAAGCTTTCAGAAGGAGGGATAAAAGTGGTACAATATAGGTAAGAAGACAAATTTTAAGCAATAATGTCATCTCAGTTTGAGATTAATTTGTCTGACCCCATGCGAAATCTGTAGAGCAAAAGTCAATGTTACCTTGCAAAATGTTGCCTAAAACCCTTACACAGTCAGTCATTGGACAAGGTCTGCCCTCAAAACATGGGGTGGGATAGAAATAGAATCCCCGCTAAGGTGAGTGCTATTTGGCTGAGAGCAATTTTCAGAAGAAGTAGGCAGATAGGAGTTGTTGTCTGCTGAGCACAAGCCTCAGAATAGCTGGGAGAGAGATGTACCAGCTGGTTAAGGGGAACTGGAGGAACACATTCAGTATCATTTACCAAAGTGAGAATCACTACATTTTAAGATCATTTTTGTGAGAAATAAATCCTTTCAATTATTTCAAGTCCATGACACAATTAACATTAATGTGCCTTGAATATGGAGGTCAATTTTATTTTTTTAAAAAAAGGGTAGATTCCCTAATAAAGACACATTTCCTGTGGACATGTAGAATAAAGCTGTGTTAAGTTTATAGAGTGGAGGAGCATGGTGACTTTGGGGGATTCTGCATCATAATCGCAGTTCTACTTTTATTCTCAACATCTTATTGGTGAATTACAAATTTTCCCCTAGGAAAAAATGTGTCATGATACAAAAAACATATATACACTCAAGTTAAAAGTATGTGTTTATATTGGATGTTTACTTAAATGACTCTTTTATGGAAACCAACTAAAGTGATAAATATTCATCAATATTCATTGATCTTAGGGAATTTAAATGATGAACTGGAAGCACCACAGGAACTATCTTTAACACAGAGATAGTCACCGATCAATTACTCAGGTCTAAGAGGTCCAAAAAGTCACAAATTTGTCATCATCTCTAGTACATTGTACATGGTCTGCAGTTACAGAATAAGAAACTAATTAAAAGAATGTTACTGGTGGTAATTAAAGCAGGGCTGCTACATCATTTGTTGTGGACAAAGGAGAAATGACTTCCTTGAATCCAAGCCACTTTAATCAGTGATCTGTAGATTTACTTAATGAAATAAATTACTACCAATTTACAGATTATTCAATGAGATGCATTATTTTACCACTCATAGATTCAAGGAAGAATATATTTATTAAGACTAGATTTATGGAATAATATATTTCTTGAGACTTTAGATTATCTGAGATTTATCCTAATATTTCATATGTTTATGAATCTTTATTTATTTCTCAAGAATTGGTCTACACACAGTGGTTCTCAACCTTCCTAATGCTGCAACCCTTTAATACAGTTCCTCATGTTGTGGTGACCCCCAACCATAAAATTATTTTTGTTGCTACTTCATAACTGTAATTTTGCTACTGTTATGTCTTAGGCGACCCCTGTGAAAGGGTCGTTTGACCCCCAAAGGGGTCGTGACCCACTGGTTGAGAACCGCTGGACTCTACAGAGTAGGAAATTAAAGCCTTGTTTTAGTTATTGAACTTTACGAAGTAAAATCATACCTAGAAGATACATGGGGAAGGGATTAAAAGAAAGTAAAATCTGGGTGATAGCTGTGCAGAAGGTATTTTGTGTTTGTGTGTGGTTTTTTTTTTTTTTTTTTCAAATTTTCATTATAGTTCTATATCAGGCCAAGTTCAATGATAAATCACAAAAGAATGAGACAGAGGAAAAAGAACAGCTAATAAATATAAATATCAAATATATATCTGGAATAATTATAAAAAGTGATAAAAATGTCAAAAAGAAAAACAGTAAATATAGTGGCAACTCTATCAAAGAATATAAAAATCCTGAACTCTCAGTAAGTAAGAATATAATGGCTTGGTAACATGTTCTGTACACTGACAATGACTGTGACAAGAATAATAGCAAAAGTAAAATCATTATTAAGATAGGATATTTAAATATGTTATATTATCTTTTTTAAAATGATGCACAGAACAGCTGAACATCACTTTTGTGATATTTCTGCCAAAACAACATAACTTGAATCTAACTAATCATAAGTGGACATCAGACAAAGCCAAAATGAGGGACATTTTGCAAAATAACTGGCCTCAAATTCTACCAAATACCTGGCCTGTAATTTCAAAGATATCAAGGTTTAGAAAGATTAAGAAAATCTCAGACACTGTTCCAGATTAGATAAAACTAAAGAGACATTTCAACTAAATTCAGTTATACTGGATTGGATCTTGGACTAGAAATAAAAAACATTTTAGAAAAAGGACACTATTGGAACAATACGTGACATTTGAATAATGTCTCAATAACTAGATAATAGTATTGTATCGATGTTCCTTATTTTATCATTGTAGTGTGGTTACATAAGAAAATTTCCTTGGTTTTAGTAAATGCAAATTATGTTATTTTGGGGGAAAGGAGTATCAACCTACTCTCAAACAGCTGATCAAATAATAACACACATGTATGTATCGAGAGAAAAAGATAAAGGAAATGTGGTGAAATATTAACATCTGGGGAATCTTTATGAAAGTTTTATAAAAGTTTTTTGTATTTTTTCTGCAAATTTCCTTTGTCTGAAATTATCTCAAAATGAAAGGTTTAAAAAAGAAGAAATCATAACAAATTGGACAAATAGAACTTACTTTAAATGCAAACGGGTTTTATTTATTTTTAACTAAAATACTATAATTGTATAATAGTCATAACCTAGTAGCTTTTTGATACCACTGTGTGTAATAGAATAAGAATACAAAAAATAAATGGTGGCACAGAGGAGGAAAACCTCACTCAAAGCACTAGCATATTCACACACCAAATACTAATTTTATTGCATCATTTCTTTCCTAGAGACTAGACCTCTGTAAGCTGATATTTCAAATGTATGAATTTATATAAGCAGAGCTACAGGTGCAGTCATGTTTGGGGTTAAAATTTCTTGGCACTTTCTCATAATTAGATAGTAGTAATTTAATACTATTGGGAAATTTAGGCCTCGTTTTCAACTAATACCAATTTAGATAATCATACTGTACAGATAAATCCACCTTTTGGTTATGATATGGTGAATCATCCATTTCCTCTTCATTTCTATTCTTGAAATGTTTGAGTCATGTCACTTGGTGCCGTACAGATGTTTCTTTTTAGTTTCAGTTCAGTGGTGAATGAAGTGATTTAAGCAGTCCATCAAACATTGTGTTTCTGTCACACAGAGAAATTGCTATATGGCAAATTCATGAATTTCAGTTCTAAACCTTTAATATTTACAAACCTTCAAAACTTTCAAAGCAGTGCGGGATAACACATTGCTTTCTTTTTAAATACTTCTTTCTCTGTGCTTTGTTGAAGCACAAAAATATAAGTCAAACTGCTTTTTTATTCCACTGAGTTCTGATTATGATATATGCTATCAATTTGTGTTATAATAACTATATCCTAAGTGTACAGGATTCAATGCCTTTATTATTTAAAACAAGCTAAATATGGTAATTAAAAAAGGTCAAAATTATCACTGACTCAAACAGTATCACAGAAGCAAAATATACCATGAGTTATAATTTTAAAAAGCATCTTACAAATATTATTTAAAATAACTGCAGTTCTAAAAATCATACATCAGTTATTTCCCATATAAGACAAATAAGTTCAGATAGAAAATAAACCTGTAAAATTAGAAGTAGTTTCAAGAGCTACTTCTGGAAATTGTTATAAATGTCAAAGGATAAGTCTCATGTAGTCTGTAAATCTAAAGACGTGATTTTAAAGGTAGGATTTGACAGTTATATCAAATAACATGTATAATTCTCCTGGCCTCAACCAAGTCCCAGTTCCTCAGCTAGAAAAAGTTAACTAACTGCCTGATATTTTATCTATTAATATAGTGAGAATTCAACCAACTAATATTGAAAACAAAACAAAACAAAAACCCAACATTTTAAATGCTAAATCATGGCGGGAGGGGGTGTCAATGAGGGAAAAAAGGGGGGACATCTATAATAATTTCAACAATAAAAATAAAAAAATAGTAAAGCACAGTCTCAATGTAAAATATTACATTTTCTCCTTGAGAAGAAGTTTTGTTTATTCAGACTTTAAATAACATTTGTTTTCCAGAAATAAAGCTATTTGACCATTAAAAGCATGTATATCTGAAAACAATTATTATTAATATTGCCCAAAGAGTTGCTATCACTTGATATCACTTTTTCCATGTGTTTGCCTTCATCTAGTTCATAACAATAGATGTCACTTCTTTAGCTTAGTTTTATTTTATTTTCATTTAAATTTTGAGTTGATGTCTATTTACAACATAAATTAGAATATTAGAAAAATATACCTCATGATCATGGCAAAACTTTGATTAAAATAAAGGTTTGTATAATAACTTTCTTTTATACATTAATAAATATTTAAAAATTTTCTGATTTAAGGTGGATGTTTCAACAGGTCAGTTACAACAGGGTCTGTCAACAGGGAGAAGCGGGCATGATCCGCAGCTCTCACCTGTTAAGCTGACCTCAATTACGCTCACTGGTCTTAATTTTCATTTCACCTAGGTCACTATCATCGAGTTCTTTGTTTTCTTCCATCAGCTCTGTTCAGGTCCAGTGGTTCTCTATGTTATGTTGTATACTGTTATGTACATGGGAAAGATTCCGTAGTTCCTACTCCATGTTGTGATCCCAGAACTCTACAAGGCCAACTGAGATCAACACCTCCTACTTGTTGCCCATGGACATGAGGAATCATCCTCTTATCCAAAGCATGGAATAGACTGACATATCTCAGTGTGTGTGTGTTTGGGGTGGGGAGGGGTGGGCACGAGAAGAGATAAACCAAAGAACTTACATACTTATATGCACAGGCCATGGGCACAGACAGTAGTGTAGTGAAGACCTTTGGGAGTGGCTGGGTGGAGGGGGGTTAAGGTGGGGAATACTGTCAATAATATATATATATCAGTGGTTCTCAACCTTCCTAATGCTGTGACCCTTTAATGCAGTTCCTCATGTTGTGGTGATCCCCAACCATAAAATTATTTTCATTGCTACCTCATAACTGTAATTTTGCTACTGTTATGAATCGTAATGTAAATATCTGATATGCAGGATGTATTTTCATTGTTACAAATTGAACAGAATTAAAGCATAGTGATTAATCACAAAAATAATATGTAATTATATATTGTGAAATATTTATTTCTACTTACAAATAAATGAAATTTTGTCTTGAAGTATGGTGTAGCATGGGTAACAGTCATAGCTCTGGCGATTCTGAGTGCCACCAAATATGAAGCTTCAACGGCTGCTACGTTTTGTTTGTGGTACTTGCCACCAGTGTCAAGTCTGGCTTTCTTGAGTCCATCAGCTTTGCTTCTAAAATAGTTGGTGTCCTTGCCGGCAAAGCTCAGATGCTTCCTATCAGAATGGCATTTTAGTTTGGCTTCATAGAGTTGGCTGATAGAACCTCACAACAAATAACACATTGTGGTTTCTTAATTTGTGCTGTAATTATTGAGGTAAAACCATACTGTAAAAAATCCTCACTATATTTTATTAACATTCTTCTCTACATGATCCATTGTCATGGGATGACTTGCTAATGAAAATAATATATAACAATAGCTTTAATAATACAAAAGATGATACATGGCATAGTTTAGTCAACACAGTTCATTAAAGTTTCCTATGATTTACCATTCTGTGTTGTTTTTTTTACATACCTGCTACTATCACAAGGGGGCAGTATTCACATCAACCACAGCTGAATATAAAAAACCCAACCAGCATCCAGATTAAGTTCCCATGGCACAGATATTTTTTTTTTGCAGTAGTTGATGATTTTACAGTACATGATTTTACATTTACCCAGTAATTATAATTCATGAAGTGTCATTTTACCTCCAATACTGCTGCTTTTAACACAGTAGCTGCTTTTAACAGAGTAGCTGCTTTCTACACAATAGCTGCCCTCTACACATGTGTGACTGGTCTGCATAAGTACATTATAGTGCCAACCCTGTCACATACACCTGTATTTGTGTGGGGTGTATGTGATGGGGTTGGTGCGATGATGTCATCACACCAGGTACTTGTACGTGGGTGTATCTGTATGTGGGTGTATCTGCATGTGGGCGGACCCGCCTGGAGATGGATAGAGGAGCGGTGTCTCAGTTCCTAAGACCATTGGAAATGTGTGCTTTCCGATGGTCTAGGCGACCCCTGTGAAAGGGTCATTCGACCCCCAAAGGGTCACGACCCACAGGTTGAGAACCACTGATATATATATATATATATATATAATCAAAAACAAACAGGAATCATCCTTTTAAAGGATATGCATCCAAGACACTATATAAACCTCCCACGGTGCTGCATAGGGCCACATAGCCATTTCTTACCGACGTCTTGCACTTTTCTAAACATACACAGAAGTTCCTCTGCTTTTGAAACGTTCAGATCTCTCTGGAAATTAGGTCTCTGTTTCCCTTTAAGGGTTCAATATCTTGAAATAGCCGAAATAAACCCCCTTCTCACAGAACAACCAGTTTCAAACTGCCCTCGATTCCCTTCAGAGCTCTTACCTCCTTCCCACCCCGGAGTCTCTGGGTAGTGCCTGGAGTTCCCACAAATGCAAGGCCTTCAGCCAGCTGAAATGTCATGTGTTTCAGGTCAGCTTCTCCAGATGCAAAGTCTGTGATGGAAATAGTTGTTTGTCACCTACCTAAGTGTTTTTTGAGGGAGTGCCCTGAGGAGAGTGTGAGGGATAAAGTAGCAGGGGAAACGCTAAGCAAGCAAGCATGTTTGTCTCCTTGTCTCTGCCACCAGGAGACAAAGAGGCTCTAGACCACAAATTATACAACAGCATTTGTCCTACCTTGAAGCCAAGTCATGTGCTGAAGTCCAGGTGAGTGTGAGGTAGCTCCCTCCCAACTGCGGGAGGAGAAGGGTGGAAAGGCTCCGGAGAAAGCACAGCTGGGAGTTGTTAGATACCAACCTAAATAGCAGCCAGGGGAGTGGATGCCACTCTTACAGGAGCCCTGGGCACTAATTAAAGCATAGCTAATTATTATTGCCCATTTCTTTACTTGAGCTCCCCCAAAGAAAGACCCAGAGGTACAGAGGTAGGTCAGAAAATAAAGAGTGTGAGACAAGGGAGAGAAGACACCAGTGCATTAACATGCAGAAAAATGTGAGAAAATGGGCTGGATGGAACTCTCCCATGATCCTGGGAAGCTACCTCCCTTTTCTCTGGGTTAGTACCTGCTTGCCGCTAAACAAACTCTCAGTTCAGAAGAGCTCTCAGGAAGAGGAGCTGCAACATGCTCTTGAGATGGGAAGCTGTTTGTGTGCTGGGAAAAATCTATGATAGTTACCCATAAACTAGGGTGGGCTGAGGGCGTGAAGTGTATATGCTATGGTATCCCTTGTGTTACTTTGTTCCACTTATGCTCCACATTGCATCCCTGATGTGGAGACTCAATCCATACTCATGCTTCCAGGTGAGAGCATCAATGTCTAGAAGATCTTAGATAGGAAAGGTGATGAGAAAAACTACTCCTAGAGTTGTAGCTAGTCCCAAAATCATATCTTGTATACATAATTTTTCTCCTCTGCTATTTTAAAGTCCCATTTCTCTTGGCTAGCATTTTATGTACTGGCTTAGACACCTTGGCTGCTGAGGTGATTTAGGCCTTAATCCCTGAGAAATCTGATTTCCTGCTTACCCTGTTTTTATTGCTCTATGGTTACTTCACTTGCCCATTCACTGTTTTCACAAGAAATGACAGTACAAGTAAATGACCCCAATAATCCTTGGATTCCAGACATTAACGCCCTGATTATGGAGCAGCAACAATAGCATATCAAGTTAATAATGTTTTTATTAACTCTTTCCAGGTAAGAAATTCTTTCTTTGACTTCTGACCTATCAGCATGAGGAGCTGACAGTGAAAAGACAAGAATTATAGTGTTTTATGTTCTGAAGTCCTTGTTGAGTTCTCTGGTAAAAGTATTCTACCTCTGGGGAGCAGGTTCTCTAATTCCACACACTCTAAATTGCACAGATGAAAACCCAAGCTCCCCAAAGGGATCAATGGAAATGATGAAGAAAAGGACATTCTTATTTCTCCTTTTTGGTTCCCAGGTTTACGTATTTTAGATATTGCAAACAAAGCAGATGCAGCATGAAGAGTTGTTGGTTTAACATGCTACCAGGGTACCTCATCTCCAAATTGTATACTCATCAACATGATGCTTTTTCTGAGCCTTTAAAAGGCCACCTCAAAGATCTATTGGCTGCTGACAGGTGATGTGGACAGAAACAGTTTATCCCACGATCATGTAGCCTTCATTGTTTCCCCTTCACTGTGAAGTGATTCCCTTGGTCTGAGGCTATGTTATGTGTAATCCCATGACTTCAGGTCCTCAGAGACTGGCATTGGCAAAAACAATAAACAGTCAAGGGAAAATAATTTCAAGAATGTATGACAATCTTGGTCAATACAAATTGTTTCTACTTCTTTCAAGAAAGAAAGAGTCCAATATAATCAACTTGTCACATGTGACTGGTTAATACTCTTGAAAGATGGTAATTCATTGAGAGTTCAGGAAAATGATTTCAAGATGAGCCTGAGGATAGCTGCATTCAAAGTAAAAAAAAAAAAAAAGTGGGCCAGAATATCATGTATCAACTATTCTCCACATATCTGTACTTCGAGAGGGCCATGGTAACAATTGGGTCGCAGGTAAAACCCCTGAATCTAAAAATCCTCAAAATTTCTCACTGTTACTCTTTTCGCTCAGATTAGGGGGAAAATTCTACACACACACACACACACATACACATATTTGCCTCTGGCTTTTATAATAAAATCAATACATGAACAGAGTGAGGGATTGTGATTTTTCTATATTGTCATTTATTATATTTTCATTATTTCTTTTATAATTTTTATGGAGACACTTTATCTACACAAATAAAATTTTTATTTTTATTTCTCAGTTGTTTGTAATTGGATTTTCTAAAATACTACAGAATAATACATTCTCTTCAAAACTTTATGTAGTTTATTAGCTGGATATTGACACATTTTTACGATACAGAATGCATTGAGTTGCGGCTATATTCAGATTTAATCAAGAAGCACGTTGAGTAGAATGAAGTTCTTCTTCCTGAACTATCAAGATAATCATGAGCTTTTCAACTGTAAATTGAACTATTCACTTATAATGCATTTTCTTTCAGATAATTTTATTCTAGTGGTTTTGATTTACATCATGAATGTATTGCCCAACAGAATAAGCATAACTATCTCAAAATTAAGTTTGAATTAATTAATTTCTATAGACTGAAAAATTTATACATAATTAGCAAGGCCGTCAATGGTGTTCTAAAACTTACCCATCCTCCCCCCCAAAAAAAGAAAGGAAGAAGAATATGTGAAAAAACATTTTTAAGGGTACAAGCTTCTAGTTATAAAATAAATAGTTTATGGGGATGTAATGTACAGCATGACGACTATAATTAATAATCTTATATATTTTAAAGTTGTTAAGAGATTTTAAAAGTTTTCACCACAAACACAAAAAATAATTATAATTATGTAAGGTGATGGATGTCTAACCTTACTGTGGTAATCATTTAGCATTATATACATAAATCATTACATTTTATACCTTAAACTTGCACAATGTTCTATATCAATTATATCTTAATAAACCTGAAAAAAAACAAAACAGGCTAACATTTTATGTCAAATTGTGTGGAAAAAAATCACATTTGTAAACAAATGACTGAAAAATTTTCTCTTGTGAACAATTATTTTATTTTATACCCAGAGCAGGTAGGAGACTCTTGGCTGGTAGGATTCTATTAGCTGCTGAATACATGGCCAGTGGGTCTAGTTTCCTTTCTCTTTCCTTTATTGGCATTTGCAACATATTTATTCTTTTTGAGTCAGTTGACACACACACACACACACACACACACACACACACGCTTTACCTTATCATTACCAGATTTATGCCAACATTGGAGATAAATCATTCCATTTTGAATATAGTTGTTTTGTTTTAAAGTAACAAGAAGATTATAAAAGAATGAGCAGTATAGCCAGTGTCATTCATGTTATCTCTCACTGTGCTGTTGGTAGAGATGTTAAAAGAAGATAAGAAGCCCTGACATATGATGGGAAGCAAAGCAGCATAGAGATCCAGTTGGAATCTGTTCATTCTCTGGCTCACAGCAGGCTGGCAAGTCTAAACAGAAACAAGTATGTGTTTCACAAAATGTTGGCAAGGACAAGCAACCAGGACTGATCCTGGCAGTCTGTGCCTAATTTAAAAATGGCATATGCTGATATCCTTTGGCCAACTCACACTTGACAGATGTTTTTTAACTGGGTCAAACAGAACATGAAAGACACAATTTGTGCTTCTACCAGGCTGGCCTGCACTCTCCAGGAGAAAGTCTGCTTCAGCAGCTCATTTCCTACTCTTACCCTGATGTCCTCCCACTTTCTTTTTGTGTGTATATCGATTTCGTTATTGTTTTAAGATCCCTCTTTTCAACAATGAAACACATTCATGGAATTTTTCAAGTCACTTCTATAACTTTAAAAATTGGTTTTGATTCAATATGTTGTCCTTTCTTTTCTTCCTTCCTTCTTTTCCTTTGCTTTTCTTTCCATAGTGCTTTCTTGAATGCTTAGTATGTAAAAGGCAATAAAAAAGGATCTTTGTTTTTGCAGTTTAAAGTCTACTATGTCACAAAGGAAGGCGGTCAGATAATTAAAATCTGGTAAAATCAATTCTATGGTAAGGCAATTCAAAAATACTATACAGATATATAAGAGGAGCATCCTCTATATACATATGAAAGTTTCCCAGAGAAAGTGACTTCTTTCATGTATAAATGTTAAATAAAAGTGAGCCAGATGGATGTGGGAAGAAAGAGAAAATTCCAGGACGTAAAAACAACAAACACAAAATATGGAGTCAAGAGAAAGTACTCCTCAACATAGGTTTTCAGAAATAAGAAATATAAAATTTTGAGGTTAGAATATAATAGGCAGAGGTGAGATTTGGAGCTCCTTATAAATAATGCCAAAAGATGAATTCTTTTCCATTTATAGGATGCCACGTTTAGGAATTTAGTCTGAGAGACAGCGTACAAACAATAGCAAACTCTAAATAGTGGTATCTAGCAGTATGGTGTTAGAGTCCTTAGTCTCAGTCACTTTGCTCCACTGCCCCTCAAACTTGGTTTACTCAGCGGAAATATGAATGAGAGTCTTAGTGTACATACTTCAGA
The DNA here is from genome assembly GCA_030848825.1 of Tadarida brasiliensis. Lineage (NCBI taxonomy): Eukaryota > Metazoa > Chordata > Mammalia > Chiroptera > Molossidae > Tadarida > Tadarida brasiliensis. The sequence goes on along the minus strand of CM061260.1, from coordinate 85,395,076 downwards.
GAATTGATTTGAAGATTAAAATAGTGTTTGGTAAATAGTAAACATTAAATTAATGATTATTATTATTATTTATTACAAGACCATTACTCTGATTGCATTATGCAAAACACATCAAGGATATATGAATGAGAAAATGTAGAATAAGATATTACTACAGTAGTCTAGCAATAAATGATACTCAACTAAATTAACATATAGGCAGAGGAGATGGATGGAAGCAGGTAGATTTGAGAGACATGGTACAAGACAGTGAACAACACTCAGTGACTGACTAGAAGTGAGGGTGAGGTAAAAGATATGGTTATGGATGACAAAGTTAATAGATGACATTTGAAGAAAATATAGTGTCTAAGTGTGACAATGTTGAACATGTATAATATACAGGAACTTCTGATAACTAGCAGACAAAGGACAAGAAAACCACAGCAAAACTGACAATGTTAGGAGCAGACAGTTTAGAAATGTGACAGCACTACACACTACTCCACTGTAAGATTTCAGAAAGTTCGAAAAAGCCAACAGAAATGTGGGGAAGAGGAAGCACTGTGCCCTGTCATTCAGAGTATGAAGTAAGATTACTTGATAAAATTCAGACTACTAGATTCTGGTATAGAACCCAGTAGAATTCTGAAACAGGCCTGTGAAGGAACATATAATGGGATGTTCATTATAACATGTGCTATTGAGTGGGAAATGAAGCATAACACAATCAACCAGATATTTATACAGACTGTCTTAATTGTAGTACTTCAATATTGTCCTTGATAATCATGCACGTCCGGACTCTCCCAGTTCCATAGATACATATGGACATACACGTAGAGTCTTTCTAATGTATTTCTTTTCATAATAATAAGGTCACATAATAACTCGATGGGCATAAAAAAGACATATTAGATAGGTGGCCACATTTAAATGCTCATGTTACCACTGCTACTAATTAATCTACACAGATTAATTTGAATGCCTCCCTGTGATAACTGATGTTCAAGGAGACTTTTAAAAAACTTTATTCTTTTTTTTTTTTTTTTATCCTCACCCGAGGACATTTTTTCAATTTTTGTCCAGATAGAGTGGGAGGGAGAGAGAGGAAGAGAGAGAGAGAGAGAAACATCGATGTGAAAGGGACACATCGAGTGGCTGCCACCTGCACGACCAACCAGGGCCGGGGACAAACTGCAACCGAAGTACATGCCCTTAGCGGGAACCGAACCCGGGTCTCTCTGGACCGCAGGCCGACGCTCTAACCGCTGAGCCAAACCGGCCAGGGCTAAAAAACTTTATTCTAAGAAAGCATATTTTGACTAGACGATAAATTTAAGAAGACCATAATAAAGAAATCTTCAAATTTATATTTGTATATTCTGGCCTCCTTAAATATATGTAACAATCCGGACGATGTGGCTCAGTGGTTGAGTGTCGACCCATGCATCAAGAGGTCGCCGGTTTGATTCTGGGTCAGGGCACATGCCCAGGTTGTGGGCCTGATCCCCAGTGGGAGGCATGCAGGAGGCGGCCAATCGATGTTCTCTCTCATTGATGTTTCTATCTCTCTCTCCTTCTCCCTTCCTCTCTCTCTCTGTAATATCAATAAAAATTTTTTTAAATAAATAAATAAATATATGTAACAAATATGCTATGTACACATAATATGCATATTATGTAAACATATTTTGTCAATCATATTTTTTATTCATTTTCTGTGTTTTATGATGCTTTGACATCTGACGGCTAGCTAATCCTGGAGAATCTGTCTTTGAGAGGGTTAGCTAATTCCTGGAGATAGCAAAGGACTCTCCTGGGAGTGCCCTTTCCTAAGCAAACCACCAATTAACAGCCCATACTAAACAACTACCGCCTTCATGGTCTCTGGCAGGTGAAGCCACTGTCTCCTACTCTCACCACAGGGCCACAGCCGCTACACCCAGGCCCAGTGAAATTCTTCAAAACTAGGAAATTCTTTTTTTTTTTAATCCAGTTTGGAAAAAATAAAATGCATTTACTATAAAGTTACATTATTTTGAAAGGGTTGTTTTTAAATGCTGACCTAGAAAAACTGCTCAGAACTTAGACAATAAGTCCTACATGTCATTCTTTTTGCTGTTTTTTCTTTAAATTGAATTTATTAGGGTGACATTGGTTTACAAAATCATACAGGCTTCAAGTGTGTAACTCAACAAAACATCCTCTGCACACTGCATTGTTTACACAACGGAATAATACTTGGCTGTAAAAAAAAAAAAATGAAAATCTTACCTTTTCGACAGCATGAATGGACCTGGACATTATAATGCTAAGTGAAATAAGCTAATCAGAAAAGATAAGTGTCATATGATCTCACTTATATGTGGAAGCTAATGAACAAAATAAACTGATGAACAAAATAGAAACAGAGGCATGGATATCCGGAAACTAGACAATTCTAAATCTGCTCTCCCTGTGTTCCCTTAATTTCCTGTGAAGAGCACCATGCTTTTCTGTTGCTCCTTCTGCATCCTGACTGATCTTGGTGCTACCCGCGGGGCTCTGCATATCTGGTGTGCCCCCTCTTCTTGGAAACTGGGTTGCAAACTATCTTTTCAGTAGCAATTATCTTTTGGTCTTTTGACTTTACCATACCTGTATGATGATAAATCCTACATTCTAAAACATATATGTGTATTTAGTTTGTGTGTATCTGGATTACATGTGTGTATATAGCATGCTAAGAGGGTTTTAATGGTGCTATTTAACCACTGATTTACTTCTCTCTTCCTTTAACCAGTAACACCTGGTATATGTTTAAGAAACAACTCAGTGTTACTAAATAAATTAATTGAATCGTTTTACGATTTTTGCCTTCTAAAATACCATTAAAAGCCATTGAAAATTATTTCAAGTAGGTAAGTAGGTTTGTAGACTTGAAAAAGCCATATGGCATCTTTCTGATGCAGGTTCTTCTTTACAAACACATATGTGACTAAAAACATATTTCTCAGTAAAAATATAGCCCTCCCCCCGACCCCTGCCCCGGAACTGTTTGTAAGCCTTCTATGAAAATAACTTACCTATAAAAAGAAATAGTTTTCAAACTCATTTTTTAAAAAATGTCACTGTGCTGCTATGGGTTAAGATGAGAATTGAGGTTAATAATCAAGTTTCCACGATATGTCTGAGTCTTTCCTAAGGGAAAAATAAATTTAGAATCTCTTGTAATTCTTTCAAAGTACAGCTAGATAAATTGATGTGTCCACTTGAATGTCAAAGAGGCATATGGATCATAACATGTCTTCAATCAGCCTCACTCCCAATCAGCTGGTGCTCCCATTCACTCCATTGCTCAGGGCAAAAGTGTTGGAGCAATTCTTCCATACTTAATTTCCACCACAATACACATATGAGTCTAAAATAGGTCTTCTTACCAAAATATGTGTTAGAAAAATTCCCACAACTTTCTAGAACCTCTACCATTTTCACATTTGAGTGGCCACAGAAAGATTACTGAAAATAAGAGAAATGGAAGCTAATTTTTCCAGGCTGGGGATGTGTGGGGAAATACAGAATGCCTAGGTAACCAGAAATAAGTGTCGAGTGCTCCTTTTTCCAAGCTAAATTCTCAAAGAAGCAAGGAAGAAAAGTGACTAGAATGAGGAAGGAGTTGCAAATGGAGGGATTTTATTTCTTGGTCCCTTTTTAAAGACATCTAGAACCATGAATTTCCAATATACAGACTCTCGCACCATATGTCAGAAACATATTTGGTGATCAGGTAAATGAGAGATCTGGACAGACCAGAGTACACAGCAGACAGCACATGTTTCTTGATCCACCAATGCAATTCCCTCTCTTTTGGTAGCAGGTCACATAACTGTAGTCCCCTCTATCCTTATCTGCCTCATGCCATAACACAGAACAAAGTAATGACGTTTTCCTTGCATATCTTTCTAGTGGAGTACATTTTAGAGTTTCTTGCACTATTTTGATATGAATTTGTCTTGACATCTGTTTCTGCTCTAGAAATTTCTTTTATTCTCAAGGAGGGAAAGATATCTATATATAATTTCAATATAGCTATTGATTTAGAGATTCTTGAAAAAATGTCATTTTTGTTAAGGGGAATTGTTACAGGGAAGTGAGGTCATCTTTTCCAATTCTCTTTCCTCTTAATGATACTTTCCATTTATGTAACAGTAGAAATCTTTTTAAAAATGGAGGGCATAAAAAAAGACATAAGGTCATAGGAAGAGAAAAAAATGATGGCAATGAAAACAATTGGATGCTCTGAAATTTAATAGAGGCTAAATTGGAAATGATCTTTACTGAAGGCATAATGCAATGCAATCACGTGGAAGATTATAAGTTTGCAAAATTGCTATGTAAATCTAATTTTCACTGATATTACTAGTCAAAATTTAAAAAGAGAACTTTAGGCTCTTAATTCATTTTTCAAGTTTTGTCTTTTCTAGCTTTGTTCCATTTGCTTACTTTTTGCTTCATTTTATTTTATATATTCTAGAAAATGATTTTATGTTTATGAAATTTAGAAAGTTAATAGAAATTTTATTAAACTTAAAATGTGAATATTTGCCCTCTCAATTTAAAACAAATCTAATATTGACTATTTTTTAAATATGTTTTTATTGATTTTAGGGAGACAGGAAGGGAGAGGGAGAGAGATAAAAATCCATGTGAGAGAAAAACATCAATTGGCTACCTCCTACACGCCTCCTACTGGAGATCAAGCCCACAACCCTGGCATATGCCCTGACTGGGGATTGAACTGGAGATCTTTTTTTTTTTTTTTTTTTTTGTCCTAATTTACTTATTTATTTATTTTTTCCACTTTTCTTTTTTTTTTTATTAATTTATTTTTGTTACAGATGTTTCTCCTTTTTTCCCCATTGACACCCTCCTCCCCATACCCCCACCCTGTCCCCAGCTTTGTTGTCCATGTCCATCACTTGTGCATAAGTTCTGTGGTTTATCTCTTCCCTCCCCCCCACCCCCTCTTCTGAGGGGTGTCAGTTTATACCCTACTTCCACATCTCTGGGTCTACCCTGTTCCTCAGACTGTTATGTTCATTATATTCCAAAAATAAGTGAGATCATGTGATATTTGTCTTTCTCTGCTTGGCTTGTTTCGCTTAGGATAATACTCTCGAGGTCCCTCCATGTCTTCTCAAAGGATAAGAGATCTTTCTTTCTTACAGCTGCATAATACTCCATTGTGTATATGTACCATAGCTTTTTTATCCATTCATCCACTGATGGACACTTGGGCTATTTCCAGATCTTAGCTATTGTAAATAGTGCTGCTATGAACATGGGGGTACATGTATTTTTTCTGATTGGTGTTTCAGGCTTCTTAGGGTATATTCCTAGAAGTGGGATCACTGGGTCAAATGGCAATTCAATTTTTAATTTTTTGAGGTAACACCATAGTGTTTTCCACAGTGGCTGCACCAGTCTGCATTCCCACCAGCAGTGTACTAGAGTCCCCTTTTCTCCACACCCTCGCCAACACTTGTTGTTTGATGATTTGTTGATGGCGGCCATTCTGACAGGTGTGAGGTGATACCTCATTGTTGTTTTAATTTGCATCTCTCTGATGATTAGTGATGTTGAGCATTTCTTCATATGTCTCTTAGCCATTTGTATGTCCTGTTTGGAGAGGTGTCTATTTAGTTCCTCTGTCCATTTTTTAATTGGGTTCTTTGTCTTCCTTTTGTTGAGCTGTATGAGCACTTTGTATATTTTGGAAATTAACCTCTTATCTGATGTATCATTGGCAATTATGCTCTCCCATAGAGTGGGTTCCCTATCTGTTATGATGATTGTTTCTTTTGCTGTGCAGAAGCTTTTGAGTTTGATGTAGTCCCATGTGTTCATTTTTCCCTTTGTTTCTGTTGCCTTAGGTGATGTATCAGTGAAGATTCTACTGCGTATGATGTCCGAAATTTTGTTGCCTACATTTTCTTCTAGGATTTTTATGGATTCACGAGTCACATTTAAGTCTTTTATCCATTTTGAGTTTATTCTTGTGTATGGTGTAAGTTGATGGTCTAGTTTCATTTTTTTGCATGTAGCTGTCCAATTTTCCCAACACCATTTATTAAAGAGGCTGTCTTTACTCCATTGTATGTTCTTGCCACCTTTGTCAAATATTAATTGAGCATAAAGTCTTGGGTCAATTTCCGGATTCTCTGTTCTGTTCCACTGGTCTATATGCCTGTTCTTGTGCCAGTACCAGGCTGTTTTGATTACAGTAGCTTTGTAGTATAAGCTGATATCCGGTATTGTGATCCCACCTACTTTGTCCTTCTTTTTCAAGATTGCTGTGGCTATTCGGGGTCTTTTTTGGTTCCATATGAACTTTTGAAATATTTGTTCTAGTTCTGTGAAATATGTCACTGGTATTTTGATGGGGATTGCATTGAATCTATAGATTGCTTTGGGTAATATGGACCATTTAATGATGTTAATTCTTCCAATCCATGAACAAGGTATGTGCTTCCACTTTTTTATATCTTCCTCTATTTCTTTTTTCAATGTCCTGTAGTTTTCTGCAAAAAGGTCCTTTACTTCTTTGGTTAAGTTTATTCCTAGGTATCTTAATTTTTTTGCCGCGATGGTAAATGGAATTGTTTTTTTAGTTTCTCTTTCCGTGAGTTCATCATTGGTGTATAAGAATGCTGTTAATTTCTTGACGTTAATTTTGTATCCTGCTACTTTGCCAAATTCATTTATTAAGTCTAGTAGATTTTTGATGGAGTCTTTAGGGTTTTCTATATATAATATCATATTGTCTGCGAATAATGACAGTTTCACTTCCTCCTTTCCAATTTGGATTCCTTTTATTTTTTCTTCACATCTGATTGCTGTGGCTAACACTTCCAGTACTATGTTAAATAAGAGTGGCGAAAGTGGGCATCCCTGTCTTGTTCCTGTTCTTAAGGGAAATGTTTTTAGTTTTTGCCCATTGAGTATGATGTTGGCTGTAGGTCTTTCATATATGGCCTTTATAATGTTGAGATATGATCCCTCTGTTCCCAAATTGCTGAGCGTTTTTATCAGAAATGGGTGCTGAATTTTGTCGAATGCTTTTTCAGCGTCTATTGATATGATCATGTGGTTTTTATCTTTCATTTTGTTTATGTGGTGTATCACATTTATTGATTTGCGAATATTGAACCAGCCTTGCATCCCTGGGATGAATCCCACTTGGTCATGGTGAATAATTTTTTTGATGTATTGCTGGATCCGGCTTGCTAGTATTTTGTTCAGGATTTTGGCATCTATGTTCATCAGGAATATTGGCCTGTAGTTTTCTTTCTTGGTAGTGTCTTTTTCTGGTTTTGGAATTAGAATTATGCTGGCCTCATAAAATGAGTTTGGAAGTCTTCCTTCTTCTTGAATTTTTAGAAATAGTTTGAGAAGAATGGGTGTTAGTTCTTCTTTGAATGTTCGGTAAAACTCCCCTGTGAAGCCGTCTGGGCGTGGACTTTTGTTTGCTGGGAGAGTCTTGATTACATCTTCAATTTCCTTGGTTGTTATTGGTCTGTTCAAGTTTTCTATCTCTTCCCGGTCCAGTTTTGGGAGACTGTGTGTTTCTAGAAATTTGTCCATTTCGCTTAGATTGTCGAATTTGTTGCCATATAAATGTTCATAGTATTTGTTAACGATCCTTTGTATTTCTGTGGGGTCAGTTGTTACTAATCCTCTTTCGTTTCTGATTTTGTGTATTTGGGTTCTCTCTCTTTGTTTCTTGGTGAGTCTACCTAAGGGTCCATCAATCTTGTTTATCTTTTCAAAAAACCAGCTCTTTGTTTCATTGATCCTTTGAATTGTTTTTTTGGTCTCCATGTCGTTTATTTCTGCTCTGATCTTTACTATTTCCTTCCTTCTACTTGCTCTGGGGTTTTCCTTTTGTTTGCTTTCTAGTTCTTCAAGTTGTGAGGTTAGAAAGTCTATTAGAAATTTTTCTTGTTTCTTGAGGTGGGCCTGTAGTGCTATGAACTTCCCTCTCAGAACTGCTTTCACTGCATCCCACAGATTTTGTGTTGTTGTGTGTTCATTTTCATTCGTTTCCAGAAAGTTTTTAATTTCTTCCTTGATCTCCTTGGTAACCCATTCATTTTTTAATAACATGCTATTTAGCCTCCATGTATTCAAATGTCTTTGCATGTTCTTTTTCCAATTGATTTCTAGTTTCATGCCATTGTGATCTGAGAAGACGTTTGATATGATTTCAATCTTCTTGAACTTGTAGAGACTTCGTTTGTGTCCTAACATGTGGTCTATCTTTGAGAATGTCCCATGTGCACTTGAGAAGAATGTGAATTCTGTAGTTTTGGGGTGTAATTCTCTGTATATATCTATTAAATCCATTTGGTCTAGTGCTTCATTTAGAGTCTGTGTTTCCTTGTTAATTTTTTGTCTAGAGGATCTATCCAGTGATGTCAGCGGGGTGTTGAAGTCCCCTGCTATGATTGTATTGCTGTCGATTTCTCCTTTGAAGTCTTCCAGAAGATTTTTAATGTATTTTGGTGCTCCTATATTGGGTGCATATATGTTTACCAAGGTTATCTCTTCCTGTTGGATAGATCCTTTCAATATTATGTAGTGGCCTTCTTTGTCTCTAGTTATGGCCTTCATTTTAAAATCTATTTTATCAGATATGAGTATTGCTACCCCAGCTTTTTTTTCCTTTCTGTTTGCTTGGAAGATTTTTTTCCATCCCTTCACTTTCAGCCTATGTGAGTCTTTTGTTGTGAGGTGGGTCTCTTGTAAACAACATATATATGGGTCATGCTTTCTTATCCAATCTGCTACTCTGTGTCTTTTGATTGGGGCGTTCAGTCCATTTACATTTAAGGTGATTACCGATATGTACTTACTTATTGTCATTTTTGTTTAGTGTGTTTCTATTTTCCTTTCTATTTCTTCTACTAATTACAGCAGTCCTTTTAACATTTCTTGCAGTTCTGGTTTGGTGCTAATGTATTCCCTTAGCCTTTTTTTGTCTGGGAAGCTCTTTATTTGACCTTCTATTTTGAATGATAGCCTTGCTGGGTAGAGTAGTCTTGGGTTCAGATCCTTGTTTTTCATGACCTTGATTATTTCATGCCATTCCCTTCTGGCCTGTAGTGTTTCTATGGTGAAGTCAGCTGATAGCCTTATGGGGGTTCCTTTGTAGGTAACCTGTTGCTTAGCTCTTGCTGCCTTTAGGATTCTCTCTTTGTCTTTAATTTTTGGCATTTTAATTACTATGTGTCTTTGTGTGGGCCTGTTTGGGTTCTTCTTACTTGGGACTCTCTGTGCTTCTTGAACTTGAATGCCTTCTTCCTTCACCAAATTAGTGAAATTTTCTGTCACTATTTCTTCAAATATATTCTCTAACCCTTTCTCATTTTCTTCTTCTTCGGCGACTCCTATGATGCGAATATTATTACGTTTCCAGTTGTCCCACAGTTCTCTTAAGCTGTCTTCCTGTTTTTTCATTGTTTTTTCCTTTTGGTTTTCTGATTGGTTGATTTTTTTCTACCCTGTCTTCTAATTCACTGATCCGGTCCTCAGCTTCTTCTACTCTGCTATTTAGTTCTTCCAATGTGTTCTTCATTTCTGCTATGTCATTCTTCATTTCCAATTGATTTATTTTCAATATTTCTATGTCTTTGCTCATGGTGTTGATGTCCTTACACATGCTGTTGAGCTTCCTCAAGATCATGGCTCTGAATTCTAGCTCTGTTTACTTGCTTAACTCCATTTCATTGATCTCATCTTCATTGGAGGTCTCTTGTTCTTTCGTTTGGCATCTGTTTCGTTGTTTTACCATTTTGGCTATCTCAGTGGTTTTTGGAGCCTGCCAAATTTTCCCTGTGGATGTTGGTGTTCTGCTGTTTGTGGCTCCCTGTACTGGGTTTGGATGAGCTTGAGAGGACCCACGTTATACACCACTGTCGAGTCTTACTTTCCTGGGTAGAGTTGCAAGCCCAGAAAAGGTTCAGTTATCTTCTAGCTTTTTTCCTAGAGGCTATTAGTCCTGGTTACTTAAAGAGCCTTGGGTTCTCAGTTGAATGAAAACCTCCCTCAGGTGTTCAGCGTGAGAGGATTTCCCGAGGGTGGGGTAGATGCTGGTAGTTAATGAGCCTCGATTTGCATTTCAATGGCTCACTAGGGTGTGGCTGGATCTCCCAGGGAGGGGCTGCCGCCTCTCCCCAGAGCCCTGGGATGGAGTAAGACGGCCAGGCCACAGTCCTGAGTGGCCGAAACTCAGCAAAAGCTCTGAGCGCCCTCCAAATCCCGAGTGTCTCCACACAGTTCCAGTCCAGTCCGCCCTCCCTCTGCTGGATCCCAAGGTGAGTGGCTGTGGCTGTTTTAGTGCTCTGTCCCGGCTCTGTGCTGTGGAGCCGGCTCGGGCTTTAACCCCGAGGGCGGGTGCCGCTCCCGACTAAGGCTGCTGCTCTCCGTGGGCTCCCAGCTCCCCTCTCGCGCCTCCGCAATCCTACCAGGATCGATTCAGTGTCCCTGGTTGTATGGTCCTCGCAAGCTGCTTTTCTGTTGCTTTTTCCTGATGATTTGACTTTATTTTAGTTGTATTTCCAGTTTGATCCTGGGAGATGGTCTGTGTAGCTTCCATTCACTCCGCCGCCATTTTGGAATCTGAACTGGAGATCTTTAGGAACATGCTAGGATGCTCAATTGAGCCACACTGGCCAGGGCTAATATTGACTAGCTTTAATTAAACTTTGATTGGCTTACATTTGTAGAATATCCCATGGTTTAAGTCAATAATGATAATAATAAAATGATCAGTGTTAAGTTTGGGATAAAAAGATTAATGGGAGTAGAAATGGTGCCACTTTCACATGACAATGTTATTTAATGTATCAGTGAAAGATGAGTGAGACAAACAGTACACTAAAGTTTATTATATCCCTAAATTTTTCTTGCAGATTGATGAATATATAGTTATTACATGCTGCTCAATTAATAGCAATAGATTTATTGAATAGAAGGAAGAACATTGCTCATTCTCCATACTATTTCACAAATTATTGCAAACAAATTATTTATAATAATATATTAAGTTGAAGATAAATAACTTATTATGAAAAATCAGGTAAATTTATGGGAAAATGGGATATGTGTGTATGTGTATACAATCGAGTTTCAATGACAGGATGGTATAAAAGGAGAGAAAAGTTATATTACATATAACCCTGACTGTAGATTTGAATTATATACTAAATGCTATCAGAATATATGATCAACCATGTGAGTCTCATCATCATCAAAACAGGAGTGCTTCATCAAAACACTGCTTATTTCTTTTCTTCTCTTTGTTTTACAGTACAATGGATCAGTAGCCAAAAGTAGAGTTTTATCTAAATGACTTGAATTTTTATCAATTTGAAATTTATTTCAATGATACTAATTGCTAAAATATACTCTCTTGACTGATATTTAAATGTAATAAAACATTCAAGAACTAATAGAATTTATATTAATATATCTTGAGAAAGTTCCTTTTCCTTTGAGAAATAAGATTAATGATAATTCATTATTGCCATTTTATTTATAATTTTTCTTTCATTTGCTACTTAAAAATTGCTTTAAACAAGTGTATTATAGAATGGAATTATCAAGATTTAGAAGACATTTCAAGCATAAACTTGAAATAAAAGATTTTTGATCAGTGAAAATAAGTAAATATTCTTATTTCTAAAATGATGTGTTTTAGCAATTGTATATTGATTCAATATTTAACATATTCAACAGTTGTGTTTTATTTTTCTTTCCCTATTAATATAATAGTGAGCAAAATATGTTTTCTTATTAAACTACGTATAAAGACCTCAAAATATTTGCCAGCTTACCCCTGTGTACATACACATATTGCATGTTATAAAACGTACGCCATCCCATGTATAAGTTGAAAAGCATTGGTCTGGATAGAAAAAGGAAACACATCCTTAGTTAAATAAACATCTCAATGAGATTAAAAAAAAATTACTTGAGGACCATAAGGTAAACATTGTTATGTTTTCTTCAGCAACTTCAGTTCATAATTATAATTTATATTTTGAGTTAAAATGATACCTCATTATGATGTAAATATAGACAAATTCCTTCACTCTCTTAAGGAGGTTAAACAAATTATTAAATATTATCACATCTCTGAGCTAGAAACAGGCACATGATTATACTGTGGTATTTTTATTTAGGAAAAAGGAAACTTTAGGTTTTTAAAATAAATTTATTTAAATATATATACTATATTTTTCTACTAATTAATTTTCCAAGTTTTAACTAATCTAATATTATTGCAATTTTTTTTGTTTGTTTTTATTCAACCTTTTAATTAGATAGTAAAGATAAATTTAAATGAAGATTTTTGTTTTCACTTAATTTGTTCTCTTTTTATTAACTCAACCTACATCATCTGTAGATGGCAGGGAGAACGTGCCTCAAGGTAAAAGAGCGCTATTTGTCCTTCCCTTTTTGAAATTCTTGACTCTACCATTTACTTAACTGTCTAACTCTCTGCAAATTAATTTGCTTCTCTGAATAAATAGTTACTTCAACTTTTACTTTATAGTTGAACATTATTATAATGACGAATTGACAAATGAAAGTACTTAGAGCATATGTAGGCACAGAAAAAGCACTACGGAACTGTTAATCTCATCACTGTGTTCTGGATAAAGTTATTTTGCCCAACCCAGAGATTCAGCATCCAGCAGAGAATAGGCCCTCCATACTTCACCAAATTTCCCTGCCATCAGAGTCAGATTCTCCTTGCCTTGTTATTGTGTCCAGGATTTCTGCTGTAACTGTAGTAAACTGTATATCAAAACTATGGGTAAGAATGTGCATGTAATAATTGGAAAATTAGTTAAAGAAAAAATCTATAGCAACAGTACATATTTTATGTCAGCATAAAACCACATGTGGTTTATATATGATTACACTCTGAAAAGTGTATTATTTACGCAACTCCATTTCTAATAAGCCCTGTTATCAGTTACATCTGAAATTAAGCTCCTATTTAACAATTATGATACGTCTTTGAACTAATGTTTTGAACGTGACAAATGAACTAAACAAGCTAATCTTATACCATGAGTTTATTAAGAAAATGATTAGCAAAAATATTGAGATAATTATTTTTTATTGATGGATGACGGTGAAATCTAAAAAACATACCATGAAACCTATAGAAAGATTTAATGCTAACCATTAATGCCAAACAATTGCTTAATTAATTTATGTACCTTAGAATTATAAACTTTATCTACAGGTGTGGTGAAGGACTCCCACAGAATATTAATACATGGTCTCTGAAATGTTCATATTTTAAGAAATTTTGCCCTTAAAATATCCGAGCATATTTTGCCTTTCTTTTAAGTTTAAAAGTATTGTCGATCACTTTTAAAATGTCTTATTTTCATAAGAAATTAATATTCATTAATAGATAAGTAGATATATTTCCTTGATAAGAGGTTAGCTGGCAGATGAGAAATTTAAACTTTCAGGAAGAATAGAAAGACACATTTTTTAGATAAACTTAATTAAACCTAGAGTTGATAGGAAAATTATATATAGCTATTTAGAAAATAGAAAATATAATCTTTATCAGTGGAAAAATATTATCTATTTTATTGGGCCACATTTTAAACCTTAAAATATGAGGTTAATGACTCTCTATTGCTCTTAAGACTTATATAAAGAATTCAAATATATTCCAGAGAAGAGGTCGAAGATAACTGTTAGATAACGTGACAAAACTGAAAGCTATCTAGGCAATTCTAATTGGTGAATATAACTTCTTAGAGTGACTATATTAAACTTTTAAGATTTGATCGAAAGTTATTCTCTGTCTTCACAAAGAAGACCAGAAGTGGAGACTGGCCTGAAGGGAAGTTCCTGTGATTAACTCTTGCATGATACAGTGATTCTAAAATCAGTTGTTACTCTATCCTTTTATTATTCCAGACTCTTGTGTTGATATTAAACTATATGTAATATTTCATAACTATGTCACGGTTTATTGAATTATTCTGCAATGTTTGGTATACTTACTGTGAGACTCTAGGCACTGAAATCATGAAGACAACTGAGATATAGTCTTTGTTTAAGGAGCTAACAGGCCAGTAAGGAGACATTTATGTGAAAAATCACAACATAATGTAATAACAAGCTTTGAAATAGATATATGGCTAAAATGTTAAAATTGCACAGAGAAAGCATCTTGTTAGGTTGAGAAAAGTCAAAGAATTCATAATGTCAAAATGACATTATAGTGATGTCATAAAGCTTGGGAGAATTTAATCCAGGCAAAGAGCAGGCAGTCGATACTGCCGTGAAAGAGAAGGAGCACACTGATTTGAAGGACTGTAAACTCTGGAGTCCACGGTGACTAACAGGATGGAAGGCTGAGACTGACAAGAGATGAAGCAAAAATGGCAAAAAAAAAAAAAAAAAAAAAAATCAAATCATGAAGGTCATTTTCTGATGTGTTAAAAAACGATTATTACTCTGAGGATTATAAACTGTCAATAAAAGATTTCAAATAGTCAAGAGAAGTTTTATCTCAGAGGGAAGTGGGGGGTGGAGCAGGAAGAGAGTAACCACACATTTATATGCATATATGCATAGCCAGTGGACACAGAGAACAGTGTGGCGAAGGCCTGCGGGGGATGGGAGCAGGGTGGAGGGGTCAATGGGGGAAAAAAGGAGAGACATCTGTAGTACTTTCAACAATAAAGATTTTAAAAATGACAATAGCCAACAACAACAAAATAGATTTCAAATTTGTGTTTTAGGGAGGAAAAATCCTTTAAAGAACTGATTAACATTTCCAAATGAGTATAATTATCTTTTCTCTCTCCTATCCCTAATTTCATTAGCCAAAAAAAAAAAAAAAAAGATATTTCAAAATGAATAAATCTGTTATACCACCAGACAAGTGACAAAATGTCATCAGGAAACTATGATGATGCTCCAAGCTTAGCATCAACCTGTGGGAAGAACTGGAGAGAGTTCTTCATCACATTTAAGGATTATTCATTGGGAAGAACATCAAAATCAGATAACACTTCATTCTCACTCCTTGGTTGTTTAAAGTAGCCGGCAATATTAGTATTTTTATCCAGAACCTAGAGCTGTGAGTTGGATATAAAGTATGGAGGGGCAAGTCATTTCTACAACCCAAGTACTGACTCGAGGAAATAAATAGTGTTTTTCAACGTTCAGCATATTACTTTTTCTGTAGTAGTTAAGACAGGCTGTTTTAAACAAACAAATTATAACAAATAAAAGCTGAGAGAAAATGTCAAATACAAATGAACTCAGAATCATTGATCCCTAATATATACAGAGAAAGCGAAACAGTGGGAGGCACAAAACTCAAGTGTAGAAGGTATTTTAAAACACTGCCCACTGCATTTTTATTAAAATTATTTATTATTATTATTTGCCCTGAACTTCTCAAGCTACTTAGGGTTAGGTTTATCTTACTTCAGTTGAAAAAAGAATCACTGCTCAGTTTTTACTTTTAAAATAATTTTTAAAAATAGGAGAACTTTAAAAACCGTCTTAAGGGAGAAAATAAACTAGTATATTTCAACTTGTCAAATAGTAGTAGTCATGTGGTGTATGCAATAAAGCAAAGTTATGTCATAGGGACTAAAAGTGCTATTTTGCTCGGCAAGGGGATAGGAGAACCTGAAGAAACTTAAAAGATTAAAGAATGCACCTGATACATATGTTAAATTCAGAAAAGAAACCAAGGTATCCAACCAACCCTAATCTTACTCACAGAAAAAGAAGGTCCTATTGTGAGAATATGGGAACATGAGATACTTTGAGGGAGAATTTGAAACCTGAGGGAGACTATGCCTAACAGCCCACTTAACTGGGAGAACTGAATCCCTCCCCGGGACACACAGCAACCCGAAATGGCAAAAAGAGCAGAAAGAGTGGTATACACATGTGCTGTAGAATTGTGCACCTGAATGAAACCTGTATAATTTTGTTAGCCAGTGTCACCCTAATAAATATGCTGAGGCAGTTATAAAGGGACTAATAGGAAGGGAGCATATACAGGGTGGATACTCCGGACAAAGGGATGATTCATCTCGGTATGACAATGCCAGAGAGCTGCAGATTTTATCATGCACCACTCAGAACATCGTGTCTTTTAAATCTTATGAATTGTTTATTTCTGAAAGTTTCCATTTAATATTTTTGGACCACAGTTGAGTGCAGGTAACTGAAATAGAGGAAAGCAAAACCATGACTAAGAGAGGACTACTGTACAGGAGTTTTTTTTTTGGGGGGGAGAAAATATATAGTAATGTTTTTAAATGGTTGACAAACAACAAGAGTCAATCAACTGATTTAGTTAAAAAATAGACACAATAAAAATAAAATGTTTTTCTAATCTTAAATATCTTAAATACATATTTATTGCCCTGGATGGTTTGGTTCAGCAGTTAGAGCATCAGTTTGTGGACTGAAGGGTCACGGGTTTGATTTCCAGTCAAGAGCATATTCCTGGGTTGCAAGTTCGATCCCTGGCCCTGGTCAGGTCATGTGGGAGGCAATGAATGTGTCTCTCTCACATTGATGTTTCTCTCTCTCTCTCTCTCTCCCTCTATCTATGTTCTCCCATCTTTTTTTTTTTTTTTGGTGCGTGCCCCTAGCAGGAAATGAACCCGAGACTCTCTGGTCCACAGGCTGACGCTCCAACCACTGAGCCAAACCGGCCAGGGCTCCTTCCCTCTATCTAAAAATCAATGAAAAAGTATCCTTGGGTAAGGCTAAAAATAAATAAATAAATACATGTTTATTAAAACCATTTATCATTTCAAAAACTGAACAGAGATAAGTCAACAGAGCCAATTCACAATCATAATTAGATAACATCACTTGTTCAATATTTTATTTAAAATATTTTGTTCACTAATATTTAAAAATATTTTAATAATTTTATAATTACATTATGACATGAGGTCTTAAAATAATGAAAACATACAGTATTGCAAAGGGCTGCCTATAAGTTTGTAAGATAAGGCCTTACTTTCTTGATTTTTACTTAGTTGCAGTGATTTCAGGTTGGGGTGAGATGTGCATGTGTGTCTGTTTTCCTTGCTTATCTCTGAACAAGCCAACTGTACATATTTAATCACACTGGATAGTGGATCCTCTGTAATAAATCTCCATTGGACAAGTGGATTGCCCAAAATAAATCATCAGTGGGTGAGTAAAACAACTTTGCTCAAACACCCATGGAAAAACAGCTCATTCATCATAAATCAGAGATAGATAGCTGGATCAACCTTGATTTACTGCTTCTAACCATGACTAAGGTTTGGCTTCACCTAAGACGTACCATGATTTTGCAAACGGCACATAGTTTAGAATTATGGAAGAGTCACTGCCATCATATTGTCTTTGAAAGCCTATTTTCCAGTGAAGCAATGGCATCATGTAAAGTAAGTTCCTAAATTTTATACAGCTGCATAATTTAGCACAATGATAAAGAGAATTTTAGAACTGTCAAAAACTGGGTTCAAATCTAAGTAACTTCAGTTATTAATGTGACCTTAATTAAATATTTTCTTCATCTGTAAAATTGCAATAATAATAATGATAGCCAGCCTTAAGTTATTTTGAGGAAAAAAAATGAGGTGCTCAATAAATATAATTTACATTTTTTTACATATTTTAGAGTAAATTTGCAGTTTCTGACACTGGAATATTAAAAAAGACATTCAATACACCATTCTTATTTTTTATGGGGTAGGAAAAATGTAAATGAATCACAAAATAGTATGATAATACATGGATAGAGCTATGAAAAAGGAATAATTTAAACAAATAGACAGGGTAGTTACACTGTAATCAATAAAAAACTTGCCAAAAATTTGACTTTCAAGGTGATTTTTTAAATTTAAAAGATACATTGCATGGACAATAGAAAGAAGGATATGTGTGGAAGGTAGTAAGTGTGAGAATATACACTGTGGACTGTAAATATATGAGTGTGTAAATATATTTGTATATATATTTTTTACTTGTTGCTATAAACACACTCAGCAGATTCGGGCAGGGGTCAGATTATAAAAGGTCATCCATGCCTTGCTGAATAATATGGATTTTATTCTAAACCACTGGTGGCTATTATAAGTGGAATGATTTAATCATACTTGCATTTTAGGAAAACACTGTGGTAGATAGGAGGAGAGTGTATTAAAAGAATTTAGTTCAATTCTTATATACTACCTTACAGAAGTATACATAATTTTTATATACTGATAGAAAATGTGAGGACAAGTGATAACCAGATAAGTGTGTTTGAGAGGTTATATGTTAACATATCCTTTATTCTGTACACTCTCCTTAGTATCTATTTTACTAAAGGGAGCTTAGGTATATACATATATTTGTATTCATATAATTTGTACAGAAATGGCCTATTAAACCTGAAAAAAATTAACTTTTTAAAATGTGTGTCCTACATAAATTATTGTCCTGCAAATGGCACCATCAGATGCACCTTGGCAAATATTTCCTGCTTGTGTTTACACACTACATAAATTCTATAGCTCTCAGCCTTGGCTCTAGTAAAGATGATATAAAAGCAAAAATAATAATAATGCTAATGATAATCATTTATACCTGTGATATATTTTTGCATAGAAAAATATCAATATATCTTTTTAAAGGTAAAGTATCTTTGCATGAGCTATCTCATTCACAGTAATATATATAAATGGATGTGTAATTTCACTATTGAATTCATTATGCATTGCTTTCAACTTTTTTGGCAATCATAGTAACCTACTTATCAATTTTCTGCCTTTCTATTATTTTACACATTTAAACTTTCTTTTCATACTCTTTTTATCATTTTTTTTTTTTACTTGTTGGTTGTATTGCTCATATAGTATTCCTGCAACGACAATGGTTTGATTTAGCTGATTTTATTGTAATATTTTTTTTCTTAGGAAAACACAAAATTTCTGATTTCATTGCCTACATTAGGAAGTTTGTACTTTATGAAAAAAAATTATTGTACTTTTTCTTGATAAACTTAGTTTCCATAGAAAGTGTGCTTTAAAGTTTTTATTTTCCCTTATGTGTTTCTGTTCATGGGGTATCTCAAAAAATTATTATTGTATAAGCAGAAATAAACAAGGACATAATATCTGTTCAAATAGTTATAGAGAAAAATATATTTTCTCCTTCTTTTCCAAGGTAGAACAAAAAACCATCTTATAATACAAAGTTTACTGAAATACATAATTTGATTATTTTGTAAGTGTAATTATTACTCAGTGTGTGTCTTTATAGATATTTTTCACAATATCTTCATAACAAGTATCAATAATGAATTGCTAAGAGATTTACCTAAACTAAGAAGAGAAGTTATCTTTTTATGCTATTAAGTTCCTAGTCTAACAAAGTGAATTAGATCAGATGTTGTTTACCTAGATTTTAAAATCTAAAGTTTGTATGTAAGTAAGAATGTACCAATTCAATGGCGCATAGCACACAGGAATGGATAGCCTGGCTTATTTTGCTCCCAAACTTAAAATATTCTTTATTTTAAAGATGTACATATTTCTTTAGTCTCCCACTCTAGAGAATGATTTTGAGACACTTCTGAAATCTGGGGGACAGATAGAAATAATCAAAACATAATAGCAAACATCAGATGGCCCTAGTTCAGATTATATCTGAACATGTCTATTATTCCATAATTTAACTTGATTATAAGGATAGTTACATATCACTATTATTTTCTGTTCCTGTGAAGACCAAGATACTTGTGTTGAGAAGAACTGGAAGATTAATTTAAATGAGATCTTCATTATGATTTTATAATGTCTCTTTAAAGAGGGTGTAATGGCTTTAAACTGAGGTCTCACAAGTAAATTTTTCAGAACTCCTCTTCTGCATATTCTCTAGTACTTATGGATCAAACAGACTAATATTTCGATGATGCATATAATATGTCTGTAATGAAACAACTTCCACTCACTAAGTTCAAACACCTTCATGAACAGTAAGGCAACACAGATGTCAAGTTTGACAATTTATCTTCATTAATTTTTCAAAATAAAGTCAACTTCTAATTTCATATATGTGTTTTCAATTTTTGTACATTAGTCTGGTCATGGCTCTTAGGTACATGATGTAAATTATATTATATATATTATATTAATTATATTATGTTATGTCATATTATATCAGGTACATGCATCACAAACTGCATAATGACTAAAAGCATGAAAATAGATAATCAGAGCCTATGTTTTTGAAATTCTATTTCTTCTGTAAGGGCTAGAGCTGAACTTTGTTATATGCAGTTGTTAGCTTAGTTTTTCCTGGATTTTAGTGTAAAAGAAAAAATGTTTTCAAATATTTATGGATGGATCCAAACAGGAGCTAGGTAGAAATGCATTTGAGTTTTAGAATTTAGTGATGAGATTTCTGTCATCCTCCTCTCCACTCCCCACAACTCACTGCTCTCTAAATTACTTCTCACTTGTAGAGAATTAATTGCTTGCCCCCTAAATGCCAGGGCATTTCCTTATCAAAGCAGTTTATTGCAAATCATCATCTACCTATAACTCATCCTTCTGGGTAGCAAGCCCTCAGAATAGCCTGCACCAGTATAAAAAGGAGAGTATTCTATGTAATGTATATTTGTTAGTTACTGATGCAAAATATCATATAGTTTATTATATTTCCCAAATCTAGGCCACATTGTCAATGGTTTAATGTGCAATGCTATTTCTTGTAACGATATAACTTTACAACATTCCACACCCAACATTAGAGTCAATTATTTTTCATGTCTCTCTACTTGCTTCCCAGGCTAATGGCTATTTGATGATGCATGTTTCGTTCTCATATACTATAGAAGCTTTCTCATCAACTTTTCTTTACTTTCTGCATTTTCTGTTGTTAATTTTCTTTATTTACAGTTTTTTTGTCTACATTTCCTACCCATAACCTTGAACTTTGCGGATGAGGTATTTTATTTTCCCCATTTTCCCTAAGAAGTTTTATAGCACACTCTGCCCAATCCTTCCATATTTCTCCCCCTTCTCTTATTCCATAGTCAACACTCCAGCCCAAACTGTAAGCTATAATCAGATTAGTTTTCATCATCCTTGCTCTTTCTCATAGTTCATACAAAATTAGCTCAACCAGCCCTCCACTTACACTGGTTGTGAAGCCACCTCTCTTGCTTATTTTAATGGTGGCCTCTGCCACATTATTGGGCATCTTATGTATGCTTAGTATAGATTCATTTTACAGAGTATAGCTTTCCGAGATTTATTTCAGTCCATATTGTGTTATAAAAAGACAGCAGGAAAACAAACCAACAATAACAACCATCTATCTTTATATTAGCAATTGTTAAATCAGTGTGCATAAGAATCACTTTACCAGTTTGTTAAAAAAATGTATTTTTTATCCATAGATATTCTAATTGAATAAGAGAGGTTGGAGACCAGGGACATACATTTTAACAAAAAGCCCCAGTGTATTTTGCCACAGATGGCCTGAGATAATGCAGCGATAGTTTACTCAATGGTTTTGGTTCCTAGAATACTTAGCTTTTTTCCTCTAGAAATTATACTCAGTATTTTTATTGAAATTATTCCTATCATGTTTGGTCTACAAGGGGATGGGAAAAATCATTTTTATTTTAGTGTCCAGGGAGTAAAATTAATTGATAACAATGATGAATAAACTTAATTTGATCTTTTATTCATAATTTAATTCTCATAAGTTATTTTTAACATATTAATTTTTATAAAAAGTATAAATATTTTTTGTGGGTATCTTCTGTGACATTCTCATCTCATGTCTCCAAGCTAGCAGTGCACATGATTACCTATTTCAGAATGATTTATGTTACTTTGAATGCTAGTCAAAAAAAAAAAATGTCATTTGGTGCTGGAGGGAAACCAACCAATGAGACGGTCCAAAAAATACCTTCAGGATTTCAATAGATAGAAATTGTTTTTAAATACTATGAATATATTACCAGCTTTTCATTCAAATGAAGAATTTATTGGATAATTATCAAATGCAATATTGTGTTTTTAAGAAGTCTTTCTCTTATGATTTTCTGTTACCCTTTTTATTATGAATATCCTTAATTATAGTAACAATATTCTACTTTTATTTTATGCATGGTACTCTAGGAAAACTTTCAGATAGACTATTAATTTCATGACAAAGGAAAATTTCCTATCTTGGTACCTGTTAACATTATATGGGAGGAAACCAACTTTAAAGTTTAGGAATAAACAGTCTCACACCCACAATAATATTGAAGAGAGCAATGATCAAACTACCATCTGCTCTGACGAATGGGGAATTTAGTTTCTCTTTTAGGATCCCTTCCCATTATGTGTCAGGTGTTTACTAATGCCCAGCTTGCTGCTCTGTCACTGTACTGAGGTACTGTCTTCAGAAATTTAGAAACAACGCAGGTATGGTTATTTATTGGTTAATGTGAACTGTCCTGCTGACACAGGTGTAAAATGGACATTGGAGAGAGGGAAAAATTACTGAACTTCTCCCATGCACAGATATTATGGCCAAAGAAATGTCTCTGCGGTAGCAAATGAATGGTCTGGTGCTCAGCTGGGTACTCCACTTTGACATTGATCTGGACTCCCACAGCTAGAGCCCCTCAGGTGTGTTTCCATGGGGAAAATCTTTTACATGGGGAGATTCTGATGTTTCCCACCTCAGACTCAGAAATGCCATATGATTGCCCTGTCCCTCCCAGGGCTGACCCACTGCTCCCCTTTCTATTTACCATGTGGTAGTTTTCACCGAAGCTCACTTCCTGCTCCTAACTGTGTATCTGGCTTACTCTGGTCACTGGAACATCAGAAAGGAGTATCCATCCAGGAAGCCTCTGAAGGCTTTATCTATATCCTTCCCACTTCTCCTTGTCCACTGTCAATTCAACACAATCCTACTACTTATTTGTTTGTTTATTTATTTATTAAATCCTCACCCAAGGATATGTTTTTATTGATTTTAGAGAGGAAGGGAGGGACAGAGAGAGAAACATTGATATGTGGGAGAAACATCCATCTGTTGCCTCCCGTAGGTGCCCCAACCAAGGATTGAACTGCAACATAGGTATGTGCCCTGACTGGAAATATGGAACCCACAACCTTATTGGTGTACGGAATGATGCTCCAACCAACTGAGCCTCCTGGCCAAGGCATCCTTTTTATTTTTTCAGAAATAAAGAGAATAACAACTTACATGGCATGTTGTTAAAGTGCATTTTCAGAAAACATTTTGTCTAACTTACTATATATCTTCTATACCATGACAAATTCCAATGTTATACTCTAAAACCTATGATCCTGAGCAACATACATGCATTCCAATTGTCCCTATGCTTCTTCCCTTACCTTGTATTGAATCCTCAAACCAATCTCTCAAGGTTTCTCATAAACCATTTTCCAAACATGTTTCTCTTCTTTTGTTTCTCATTTAGAATCCAACATGATCTTTGTAACACAGAAATATGTCCTTTTCATTTTTCTCACTCTTTTCTCTCAATTCTAGGACATTATTGCTATTCTAAAACTTGATTATTTCCTATTTAAAACATTCCTTGATTCTGCCTTCACATCTTGTCCTAACCCTTATCATATCATATCATATCATATCATATCATATCATATCATATTGTCAGGTTGTCAGTTACCTCCCGTAGGTGCCCCAACCGGGGATCAACCCTGTGACCAACACTTCAGTGCAAGGGTCCCACGGGACAACGATCTAACCAACTGAGCCACACGATATTATATATATATATATATATATGTCTATGAACTTCTTGAAGACAAGTAAACTGCCTTTCCTTTTAATAACTATACACAATACCCCTAAAGGTATAACATTCAAATAGAGTTCCAAGTTACTTTTCATGCTATTTTAATAGCATTAGGGCCAGAGGTCCAAGAATGCCTGAATTCAACCTGATAGTTACATCAGATTCCTAGAGGGCTCCCAAGGGAAATATACACATAAGAAATCATGCAATTCAAATAAAATATCATTTAATGTATGACATTGAAAATTAACAGTAATTCTTACTACTTTTGAAATATGGACAGGTAGATGACCTAGACTCTGATTATAATCAGACTACAAACACCTTCCCTCAAAGGCAAGAGGAACTCAGAAGAAGTGGACTTAAGTAGGCCCGGGCAGCTGCAAGGAGTGGACGTTCTCCTTCTCCTTAGCGCTAATGAAGGTATGGCATCAAGTCACGCTTTTCATCAATATTTCATACAGTCTAGATATAGATAGGTACATAAATCGATAATGATTTTACCAACCCTGTCAAAATCATAGATTAAGAAACTTAAATCATTCACAGTACCCAGCTTTTTCCCCACTTAGTCCTTAAATTATTCCCATTAATGAGTAAAGCTTTTTAGTTCTTCATATCTTTGAAGGATAATGAAGATACTTTAATTACATGATATCTCATTGAAATACTGCAGCATCGAGCACAGCTGTCAAAATGACTTTTATAAATTCTATACTGAAAAAAAGTTTCCAGAATATTTTATATAAAATAGAGAACTAAGTTAGAAAAATAATTGCTGCTTCTGTGAATATGACAATATTCTGTGGGATAAATTTAGTATTTGAATGGGTTCTTATAATTTAAATAATGTGAATATTAACAAAAACAAAATTCACAAAGACAATAGTACATAGGAGAGTACTACAAGGAAACTATTTTATACTATGACTGAAACAGATCTTAAACATGACAGTTAAATCCATTTGCAGTTGCTGTTATGTTCCGTTACTTTATATCTTATAAGATAAATAGCACTGAAGAAATAGTTAGGGTGACCCAAATAATTATAAATCATACAAGGAGTGTGATATAATCAGCATTAAAAAGAAAAAGAAAAGATAAGGTTTGAAATTATATCCAATATGGTCCAGGTACCAGAATTCCTTAGTCCTCACTTTCTTCATGCTGATCTTAAAAGATTATTTTAAAAGCTATTCTATCTCTTAGAACAATTATGATAATAAATGAGGCTACTTTTTGATAAATTTCAGTTTAAAGAGTACTAATTTTTAAATATGATATGAAAATAAAATTTACTTGTTCATCAAACTCTGAAGCATCCATAGCAGTATTTCAAACTCATTACCTTAATATTAGATAGCATAAGAAAATGTTATTGAGAATGAATACTTCTATGTTAACTTGCTATTTCTTTCAGTGCCAAGTACAGATATGCTTATACATTCTGTAGCCTGTACCTAAAACAGTTCAGAGGCAAACACTGCACTCTAATATACGTGGCCTTCTAGCACTAAAATCCAAGTTCTGTATCCCACTCAACTAGGCTCCATATAGTCTGTCTTATTCTTCTAACCTCACCTCTTAATCTCTTCTCACTCATTTTCCAACTGTCACACTAGGCTTATTTCTGCTCCTCAAACACACTAAGCGTGCTCTCACCTCAGGGTATTTTGAGTGTACTGCTCTCAACACTTTGTATAGCTTGTTCCTTTATATCAGGTAAGTTTTTGTTCAAAGGTCACTTTTACACAAAGGGCTTTG
This sequence comes from Tadarida brasiliensis, assembly GCA_030848825.1. Taxonomy (NCBI): domain Eukaryota; kingdom Metazoa; phylum Chordata; class Mammalia; order Chiroptera; family Molossidae; genus Tadarida; species Tadarida brasiliensis. The sequence goes on along the minus strand of CM061260.1, from coordinate 85,369,434 downwards.
CTGACATAACTATCTAAAGAAACTTCCTAATCATCAAAACCCCAAGTCACTCTCTATCACATGTTCATACATATATTTTTTCCTTTATGCATTCAGTGCTTGGGAAAATATTGGATTTATTTATCACATACTGGCTTAGTGTCTGAATTTCCCCATAGATTAGACATACCATGAAAGCAGAGATTTATTATCATTCTCTGTCATCTCTCCAGTATTGAAACAAATTTTGGAATATCAAAACTTAACACACACACACACACACACACACACACACACACACAGCTCTTTTTATGGAAAAACATGTACTAATCTATACATGACAAAGAAAAGAAGAAGGTACAAAATATCTTTCCTATAACTAAGATTTGAAGTGAGGAAATTGTATTGAGTAGAAGCTTGATTCTTTCTCTATGCACTACCAGTGTGGTGGAAAAAACAAACACACAGACAAACTCAAACCAGAAAACAACTACACCGCTAAGCCATTGATAAAAAGAACAGCAGAAGAAACCATGAAAAAAGATCCATCTCTCCAAGTACTTGATTTTTCAGGTCTTGGAAACAAAAATAAATGTGGCTGTCAATTTATGTTACTTTCTCAAAAATTGTTTTATAAAATCCTTATTAAAATAGAAGGTGTTTCAAACCAATAACTCTCCTGGCATATAGACAAGACAAGGTTTGGTGTAAAACAATTCTGAACAGTAAATCAGTACTCCTGATTCTGAATAATTGACCTCTGCATCATAGTAGTATTCCAACTTCTAAATAACAATTACAAAAATTGTGTTTAACAATTATGTACCTATAACTTGTTCTATCTACACATAACCTTCTAATACAGCCATTTATCTGCAGTTACAATCAGCCCTTTCTGATGTAAGGATGCAAGAGAAGCTAATTGTTGTACTTCTTTTGTTTAAAAGTTACGTACAACTGTAGGGACCCAATATAGAGTCAATATAGCTTTTTTATGGTAAAACAAGACACTAGGTTGCGTATTCCAGAATTCAGTACTACCAAAGATAGTGCCTATCATTACAAATACAAACACTTACTACCAGCAATGACTCTTTATTGACTATAATGTTGTAGTAGGAGGAAATTTACTAGAGATAAATAATGAGTAGTTATTTATTGTAAGTTTATTAAGCCAGATATTGTTTTATGTGTTTTGTTTTCATTTACTTACAGAATCAATTCAATATAAATATAAATAAGTTATTTTCATTATTTCAACTTTAAAGATGAGAAAATAAATAATTAAAGACAAACACTGGTGGTAAGTAAAGGTGATAGAATTCAAATCCAGGTACTTTTAATTCTAGATTTCCTAAGATTGCATATGAGGTCTCAAACATACCATCATCCCACAAAAACTAAAGTCATTAATGACAGTCAAAGGGCTTGGGATAAATCAATACCTTCCTACAGAAAATTATGTTTTGTAAACTGGAAAATAGAATGTATTTAAAAATATACACCTACGTGTGTATGTGTGTCTGTATCTTTTTTTATTTTTATTTTCTTTATTTGGCTTCATGCTACAAAACTACATACAGAGCCATGTAGAACATGCCTAGCTTCTGATTACTCAGAAATAATAGTTCTCTTGTACTAAATTTATTTATCTTGACATGATGTTTTCATTTTGCCAGTTTGGGATATGATGAATCAATCCTAACCATGTACCTTTGTTATACTGACTCATAAAACTTCCATAGTGTGGCATAAATATGGTCCTCTTAGCTTTTATGGCATAAGGGCAAGAAAACAAATGTCTTAAGTCCAGCTCAATACACTGCCAACTGTGATACTTCCTTTCAAGAATTTCTCATTTCTCAAGTGGGGCATGAAGTGTGGTAGAATAGACAGAGAAATAGATTTGAGAAATAGAAGAAGCCACAGTTGATGAATTGCCTATTATAAATGAAGTCTTGAAAGACTGAATATAGATGACAAAATAAAGACACACTGTATAACAGAAGAATTTACTTAGATTTACCATATTTGCCAAGTAATATGGAAGATAGCTTCAAAAGGTAGCTTGGAAACAAACCAAAGGTAAGTTTAACCATTGTGTGTGTGTGTGTGTGTGTGTGTGTGTGTGTGTGTGTGTGTGTGTGAGAGAGAGAGAGAGAGAGAGAGAGAGAGTCTGTGTCTCCCTGTGTATTTTAAGGCACATGTCTATATTATTATTTATTCTGAAAAGCATTTTCCTTCATTAATTGAGCTATTTATTTATTTTCGTTGAACAAAAATAGAAATGAAATAGAACATGTGAGTCACAGAATGGTTGGATTAGTTGATAAAATTCCATAATACTGTTCTAAAGATGTTTATATTGATATTTTATGTTTATCTAAGGAATAAAAAATTACATATCATTGATAACAATTTTTGATATAAAATGCAATGGAAAATTTTCATAAAAGCCAAAATTAGCAGATTTTAAGGAAAAATATTCCAGGTAGCAGGAAAATTGACATGCTGCTATGATATTACTATGTGTGAAAAAAAGATTAAATAATCAAATTGATTTGTTGCATTCTTTCAGCAGAAATTTACCTTATGTTAATTTAAAAAGATCAAAGTAAGGTCACTTTTGTATTTTCAAATAATGAAAAGAAACATTTGGAAGAAAAAATAAAAAGTAAGTTACAAAATGTAAATAATAAATCGATGCCATGGTAAATCACAAAGTTTTGCGATTTATTTAGAACATATTCTGCTGTATGTGCTTGGAGGACATTAAAATTTAGAGTTGTATAATGGGTATATAATTAACTTGGCCATTATGTTTTTAAGGCTCTTTACGGTTGTGACAGTTTTCAGACATTTCTTGTTATGATGACCTTGACAATTTTGGTGAGTCATGGTAAGATATTTTGTAAAATGGCCCTTAATCGAGATTTTAAAAAATGTTTTTCTCATAATAATACTGAGGTTATATCAGGAACATACTATCAACGTGCCAGGGATTGAACCTGCAACCCAGGTACAATGCCCTTGACTGGGAATTGAACCCCGAGGGCCGACGCTGTAGCCACTGAGCCAAATGGGCCAGGGCTGTATAGCATTTTTAAAAGGAAGTCAATATGTATAGTTTACTGAGTTAGTCCTTACAGTACTTAACAAGTGAGAAGTTATAAATGTTATATAAATGAAATTAAACAGTATGTGTTCTTTTCAGACAGGCATCTTTTACATAACATTACACATTTAAGATTCATTAACATTTTTGCGAGTCTTGCTAGAACATGTCTTTTCAGTGACTGAAAAGCATCCCATTGTATGGATATACGTAGTTTGTTTACCCATTCAACTATTGAAGAACATTTTAAAGGCTTCTAGTTTTTTGACAATTGTGATTGAATATGCTATAAACATTTGTTTACAAGTTTGTGTATGGGTATAGTTTTCAAGTCAACTGGGTGAATACCTAGAAGCATGATTGCTCCATTGTATGATAAGACAGTGTTTAGCTTTTTTTTATTTTGTTTTTCTTTATTGATTTTAGAGAGAGAGGAAGGGAGAGGGAGAGAGAGATAGAAACATTGATGAGAGAGAACATCGATTGGCCACCTCCTGCATGCCTCCCACCGAGAACTGAGCCCACAACCTGGGCATGTGCCCTGACCAAGAATCAAACCAGTGACCTCATGGTGCATGGGTTGATGCTCAACCACTGAGCCACACTGGCCGGGGGACAACGTTTAACTTTTTAAAGAAACTGCCAAACTGTCATCCAAAGAGCTTGAAGCATTTCTATACTCACCAGCAATGAATGAGAGTTCTGGAAACTTTGAGTTTACCACCAATTGGCATTGTCAGATATTTTGGATTTTAGACGTTTTATTATGTGTGTAATGGCATCTCATTGTAGTTCTATTCTGTTATACCCTAATAACAAATTATATTGGGTATTTTTTCACATTCTAACATGCCATCTATATATAGACATATCTTGAAGACCATCACAATAAAAAATTAACTAATAATCTGAGGTCCAATTATGTACTTACTGTTTTAAATTTAACTAAAAGATGTTTTAATCCACCATTCTGAAACATTTGTAGTGTAATTTATTTTATCTAAAGTTATTGAGGAAGATTAAATTTGTCTTAATCATTTATAAAGGGGTCTGAAATGATCCATTAATTATTTCTGTGTTAATTTTTTTCCTATGGTTGTTATAATAGTACACATTTTAGATTTATTTTGTTTATAGATAATTCCATTATAATAAAAAATATATACCTACTTCAGGATTTTATTCCTGTAATTGTCACCAGACAGGGGACCTGGTCCTGAGTGGGTCTGCCTAGGGTCAGCCAGTAGTGTGTGGATTCTTGACTTTGTGCTGGAAATATTTTATAATATGAGTCAAGGGGACTATGAGGGTACATTTATTAAAGCTGGGGACAGTGAAACGAGGAAGAGTTTAGCATAGAAGAAGCAACAGAAGAGCCCAGGTTGGGCTGCTTTAACTCACTGGGAAGTCAGATAAAAGGGGACCTTGGAGACGGGTTCAGGGGTTAGCCTGAGATGAGCTGTTGTTGCCATTGCGCCCCTGGTTGCAGGTCTCATGGGGTTTCTGAGTATAGGAGATGTGTGGCTACGGGAGAGGAAGTGGGGCAAGAAGGGGGGAAGGGAATGGCATGGGCATGCTCCCCAGAAGGAGAGTGCCTGCCTACTGGGTCCTTTGTCTTGAGGGTTTTCTCTCTCTCACAGGTGGGAATTTTAAGGGAATTCTCGTGGGAGGGCTTCAGCAAAATATTCATTAATTTTTCAGGTGCGGCCTTTCAGGGTCATGGTCTTTACTGATTGATCAAGGCAAGAGCAGGGTGTCACTGGTCATTGCAGCTGGTCCTGGCATCACCCATCTGATGTGGGGCTATTCTGGGCCTGGGGCTGAAATATAACTGAGGCCTAGGTGTTATCTCCAGGGAGGTGACCTGCTGTATCTGGCTGTTCATTGCTCTGCCTGTTCGTTCAGCTATCTGTCTCAGTTTCCCCGTTCCACTTGCCAAGGAATTTTCCTAGCTTCTTGTTATCCTGCCTTGTGATTATCACTTAACTCTTGTGCGTCATCTCTTTATTACCTATATGAATATTCAATTCTGTTGTATTTTCATCTTTAATAGTGACATAACAGGTTCCATTTTTGCCCAGCTACTACTCTATGACCCATTTTACTTCTAATACTGTCTACTTGCCTTCCATCATTCTCTTTTTCTTTTTTAAGCAATGCAACCAGAGTTTTTTCAATTTGATTAGCATTTTTAAATAACCGAGTTGTGTGGGTTGATCCCCCTTATTGCTTCTTTGTTTGCTTGCATTATTAATTTTGGCCTTTATCTATATTATTTCTTTCTACTACTTTTGACTTTTTTGTTGTTTTATTTCTAACTAAATAACATGGATATTTTTTAGTCTTTTTTCTTTGCTGGGACTGAAATACTCTAAGTATTGGCTGTTATAACTTTCCTGCTATATAGTTTTATTTCATATTTTTGTTATGTAATATTTTATTCTTTTATTTCTTAGTGGCCTTATTTTCAAAATACATCTTTTTTATACAAATAGATTGTTATTGTGATTTCTAGTGTCTAAATGTGTGATTAGGGAAGCTATAATAATAATTATTATTTATTTCTCATTCAGTTGTATTTTAATCAGAGACTCTGATTTCTAATGTTAACAATGATAAACATTTAAAAAAATTCTTCCTGGCCAGTGTGACTCAGTGGTTGAGCATCGATCCATGAACTAAGAGGTCGCTGGTTCGATTCCCAGTCAGGACACATGCCCAGGTTGTGGGCCCGATCCCCAGTGGGGGGCATACAGGAGGCGGCTAATCGATGTTCTCTCTCATCGTTGTTTCTATCTCTCTCTCTCTCCCTTTCCCTTCCTCTCTCTCTAAAAATCAATGAATAAAAAAAATTTAGAATAGAAGTTAGCGCTTAATTCTAAAAAAAAAAAAATCTGACTTGCTTTATGGTCAAGTGTAGGCTCTATTTGTTTGTTTATATATTCACAACATTTCAGTAGTACTTGGAGATGGCTTCTTTCCCTAAACCTCGGAAACCACTTCTGCTGGCTTCACCCTGTTCTTCTGTCATTTCCTCACCTGTCAGAGGTCAGAGAACTGAAGAGGGTTAGGGCCTCGCTCTGCGTTAGACTTCGGTTTAAGAGAAGGTTGTAGGTGGTTTGATATTCTATCCAGACCGCTGAACTTTCTTCATATCAGCAATAAGACCATTTCACTTTGTTATTATTCATGTGATCACTGGAGTAGCACTTTTAATTTCCTTCAAGAACTTCTTCTTTGCATTCACAGCCTGGCTAAGTGTTCAGCAAGAGGCTTAGCTTTCAGCCTATCTTGGCTTTTGACATGCTGTCCTCACTAAGCTTAATCATTTTTAGCTTTTGATTTAAAGTGTGAGACTTGTGACTCTTCCTTTCACTCGAACACTTAGAAGTCATTCTACGGTCATTAATTGGCCTAATTTCAATAACATTGTGTCTCAGGGAACAGGGGCACCTGAAGAGAAGGGAGAGCGACTGCGGAATGTCCTGCGAGGGGAGCAGTCAGGACACACATCACGGTTCTGATTAAGTTCACTACCTTATATGGGTGTGGTTCTCAGTGCCCCAAAACAATTACAATGGTAAAGTCAAAGATCACTGATCACAGGTAATAATAAATAAATATCATCATTAAAAATCTGAAATATTTTGTGAATTACAAAATGTGATACACAAAAAAAAAGTGAGCAAATGTTGGTGCGGGCTCATTCTCTGCGCAGGGTTGCCACAGAACTTCAGTTTGCATAAAAGCCAACATGGGCAAAGCGCAATAAAGCAAAATACAATAAAACAATATATGCCTCATCTTCTTTGATGAGGTGTCTGTTCAGATCTTTTGCTGACATTTCATTGGTTCATTTACTGTTGATTTTCTAAAAGTTTCAGTTATAGTTTGTGAATTTTGGATTTCAGTCCTTTATCAGATGTGTTTCACAATATTATTTCTCAATGTTGGTTTCTTTATTGTTTTAATAATATTTTCATGAAGCAGAGGTTTCAGTTTTTTAAAAATAAACATTTATTTTCTTTCATGGATTGTGACTTGATTATTTTACCTAAAAAGTCATCAGAAACCCAGGTCAGCATAGTTTTCTTCTATTTTTCTAGAAGTTTATAGTTTTCATTTTACTATTTCTTCTATAATTCACATTAAGTTAAATTTTGCAAAAGGGTAAACGTCTATGTCTGGGACCTCTTTTGCTTACTTTTGTAGTGTGATTTGTTAAAAATTACTTTCTCCATGGAATTGTCTTTACATCTTGGCAAATATTGACTAAGTTTGTGTTAGTTTGTTTCTAGGATCTTTACCCTGTTTCATTTTTTTTTTTTTTTTTTTTTTAGTATTTCTTCTTTATTGATTTTAGAGAGGAAGAGAGAGGGAGAGAGAGAAACATCGATGAACGAGAATATCGATTGGCAGCCTCCTGCATGCCCCCCACTGGGGATTGGGCCCACAACCTAGGCATGTGCCCTGACCAGGAATCAAACCGGTGACCTCTTGGTGCATGGGTCGACACTCAACCACTGAGCCACACCGGCCAGGCTTTGCCATTTTTTTAAATGTGTCTAAACAGTACTATGTCATCAGTACTACTATATCTTCAAAATAAGTCTTGAAATCTGATAGTGTGAGTTCTTCAATATTCTCTGTGCTATTTCAGCTCCTTGAGTTTTATATACATTTTAGAAGAATTTATCAATGTCTGTGGAAGAATTTGCTGGTATTTTGATTGCATTGAATCCGAATTGGGAAGAAATAACTTTTAAAAATATTGAGCCTTTTAATACATTAACACAGAATAGCTTTTTTTATTTATTCAAATCTTTAATTTATTTTATCAGTCTAGAGGTTTTCCACTTATGAACCCTATATTCATTTGTTAGATTAATATGTAAGTTTATTATTTTTCTGACGTTATTGTAAACGGAGCTGTGTTTTTAAGTTTAAATTAAAAATGTTTAGTTTTGGAGACTAATTGACTTTTTTCTATTGACCATGGATCCTGTAATCTTGCTCTAGTTGCTTATCTGTTACAGATTTTTTGCTTACTGTCTGTTTGTTTTGTAGATTATTTGGCTTTTTCTACACTGACAGATCATCTGCAAAGAACAGCTCCTTTTCCGACTTGTACACATTTCATTTACTTTCTGTGTCTCATTTCATGAGCTACAAATTCCAGTTCGATGTCAATTGCAGTGGAGAAATAGGACACCCTTGGCTTTTTCTTAATAATAGGGTAAAACTTCCAGTCTTTCACCATTATGTATAATTTTAGCTCTAGGTGTTTGTAGATCATATTCATTAAGTTGAGAAACTGTTCTTCAATTCTTATTTGGTGAGATTTCTATCATGAATGAGTGTCAGACTTTGGTCAAATGATTACTCTGTTTCAACTGATGCAATATGATGGGTTACAATGATTTTTAAATGATGAACCTGCCTTGCTTACTTTAAATAAATCACAAAATAAATAAAATCTTCCACTATTTTTTCACTAGATCATTCCAGTGCTTCCAAAAAAAAAAAAAAAAAAAAAAAGCTTCCTTTTGTTTCAACACAGTTGAGTTCATCTTGGTCCTCTGTTGCAATAGTTGAAATTAGCTTGTTTTGCCTGTTTGATGCCATCCCGGGCAATTTTTCTTTGACAGTATCAGATTCTCCAAGTTCCTGTGTTATCTTTATGTTTGTCTCCAATATTGACTTCTTTATGTACTTCTCCACAAAGAGTCATCAGCTATAATCAACTCTTATTTTGAATATTATTATGGTATTATATTGTAGCCTTCTGTATGCTATGGTGGTACTTTGAAAGGGAGGAAGACATTCTATAAACTGTTGATCTAATCATAGTAATTTATTGCACACATGTCTGAGAGCACTATTTTTCATAAATGTTTCTTCATTGCTTTTCTCCCTGCTTTGTCTTTTTTACTTTTTTTTTTTTTTTTTTGGCCAGGCTGCTGATTCCTATTCTGTTTTTCTGAAGTCATGTAAAGCCATGGCCCTGTTGACTGTGCTTCACCCCCCCCCCCCACTTCAGTGGGGCACATAGACTCGTGGAGGCTGGAGTGGGAGAAATCCCCAGCCCCACCAAGGACAAATTTCAAAATATGCTGGCTACATTCTTTGCCCTGAGAGTTGTACTTTGTTATGGGAAATCTCTGGGATTGTTCACCAAGTTTACTTCTGCTTTCTACTCCTAGAGCTAAGAGGTGATTTTTCTTAGATATTCATTTAGATATTCAACTTGTGGGGTTCCTGAGAAAGAGTTCAAAAGATGTTGGGAAACCCATATGCCTGACTCCCCTGGGTGCTTTTTACTTTCATGCTGGTGTAAACTCAGTCTCCAGTAATCCATCAAAATTGTGATTTAAGTGTTATTAGTTTTTATACCTCCAGCAGCTTATGCTCTAGATAAATTGGTCTTGGTTTTTATATCTCTCTGGATAAAACTGTCTTTCAGGATTCCAGTGACCTGAGTTCTCAATGGCTCCAAGAAAAGTTGTTGCTTATCAGTGAGTGTGGGATGGGAATCAGACTTCTAATCTAATTATCTAACTGTAATTCTAATAATTATTATCAATTCTTACTTTTCTCACCACTTGACCATCATATTCCAGACCTTCATGTCATACAAAAATGGTTTTGTGAGCTGAAGTACACAAATGAAAACTACTCTAGAAACACCAGAGTTGGAAAAATATTTAATATTATATATATAATATATATAATATTAAATATTAAATATATATATATATATATATATATTTTAACTTCCACAGGGGTAATATCGCAGCATAGATCAACACAAGGCAAAGAAGCTGAGACAAAGAAAAAATGATTTACACTTTTGAAACAACATAAGGAGGGGTTCAAGTTAAACCAGTATAGAAAATTTCTCTTACCTATCCTCAGCAGAGCCAATCATAAGTTCTTTTAAAGATAATGCGAACGTGTGTGTGTGTGTGTGTGTGTGTGTGTGTGCGCGCGCGTATACTTTTTCTCAGGAACCCCATAAAGTTGATATCGAATATATATATATATATATATATATATATATATATATATTCATTCCAGAATGTACTTTCAGTTACTTTTTAACAATTTTTAATTTTCATTAAATTTAACACTTAAATTGTGATAATAATTTTTCTATGTGATCATTAAAACACCAATGGTAAGTAACAATATTTACCAATGCCATCTGCACATAGCTGTTTTTGAAAGTTTTAATTTTGTTGTGTGTGCTAAGCACTTCAAAATCATTTACCTGTGATATAAATAGTAATTACATTTTAAAGTAAATATAAATAAGTTATATATTGAATATGGAGTGTAATGTAGTGAACTATGCTTGGACTATCTTAATAATTACTGTGAAGATAATTACTATGCATATACAGTAAGCCAGGCTTTGTTTTCTTTTTAAAAAGACTAATCATTCTCTTTCATTTTTTTCATGAAAATTTATTATTTCTCCTTTTATTTATTTTTTATTTTTTTAATTTTATTTTATTTTTAATATTAATTTATTTTTGTTACAGATGTTTCTCCTTTTCCTCCCATTGACTCCCTCCTCCCGCTCCCTCCCTGCCCCGTCCCCAGTTTTGTTGTCCATGTCCATTGGTTATACGTACATGCGTATAAGTTCTGTGGTTCATTGCTCCCCTCCCCCACCCCCTCTTCTGGCAATTGTCAGTCTGTACCCTACTTCTACATCTCTGGGTCTACCCTGTTCCTCAGATTGTTAGGTTCACTGCTGGTGGGAATGCAGACTGGTGCAGCCACTATGGAAAACACTATGGTGTTACCTCAAAAAATTAAAAATTGAATTACCATTTGACCCAGTGATCCCACTTCTAGGAATATACCCTAAGAAGCCTGAAACACCAATCAGAAAGAATATATGTACCCCCATGTTCATAGCAGCACTATTTACAATAGCTAAGATCTGGAAACAGCCCAAGTGTCCATCAGTAGACGAATGGATAAAAAAGCTGTGGTACATATACACAATGGAGTACTATGCAGCTGTAAGAAAGAAAGATCTCTTATCCTTTGAGACGACATGGAGGGACCTCGAGAGTATTATCCTAAGCAAAACAAGCCAAGCAGAGAAAGACGAATATCATATGATCTCACTTATTTGTGGAATATAATGAACATAACAGTCTGAGGAACAGGGTAGTCCCAGAGACGTGGAAGTAGGGTACAGACTGATATTTCTCCTTTTATTAAATTGCTGGAAGTTGAAAATGGTCAGAATGAATAAATATTATTTAAAAACTTGATTAAAATTTCTAAATTTTCTTCATGAATGTAACAATTTATACTCACAATTACTTAAAAAGCCTGTATTTCCACACTTTCTTCAGTATTATAGAAATATAATCAATGTATATAAATTACATGTATGTTAAAATATGAAAGCATCTGTGAAACCATCAATAACACGCATATACAGAGATATACACACATTTATTCCACAAGTCTTCTCTAGCACTTTTTTTTACTTTATTTTTATTGTTGACACTTACAGATGTCCCATTTTCCTCCCATTTGCCCACCTCCACCCAGCTGCTGCCCCACCATTTCCTCTGGCCAGCAAAACCCTGTTGTCTGTGTCTGTGGGTTATGCAATATATTCTTTGGCTAATCCCTTCACCTTCTTTCATCCAGTCTTCCCCTCCCCACTCCCCTTTGACAGATGTCAGTCTGTTCCATGTATCCATGCCACTGTTTTTATTTTGTTTCTCAGTTTATTTTGTTCATTAGATTTAACATATAAGTGAGATCATATGGTATTTATCTTTTACCAAGTAGATTTTTTCGCTTAGCATAATAATCTTCAGGTTTGTCCATGCTCTTGCAAAAGGTAAGAGTTCCTTCTTCTTATGGCCTCATAATATTCCATTGTGTAAAGTTACCATGGCTTTTTTTATCCACTCATCTACTAATGGGCAGTTGGGCTTTTCCAGATATTGGCTATTGTAAATAACCCTTCTATGAACATAGGCGTGCATATATTCTTTTGAATTGGTGTTTCGAGATTCTTAGAATATATTCCCAGAAGTGAGATTGCTGGGTCAAAAGGCAGTTCAGTTCCATTTTTAATTTTTTGAGGACACTCCATAGTGTTTTCCACAGTGGCTGCACCAATCTGCATGCCTATCAACAGTGTGCCAGGGTTTCCTTTTTTCCACATCCTCCTCAGCATTTGTTGTTTGTTGACTTATTGATGGTAGCCATCCTGGCAGATTTGAGGTGATATCTCATTGTAGTTTTAATTTGCATCTGTCTGATGATTAGTGACATTGAACACTTTTTCATATGTCTTTTGGCCATCCGTATTTCTTCTTTAGAAAAATGTCTATTCAGGTCCTTTGCCCGTTTTTTAATTTGATTGTCTTCCTGGTGATGAATGACATAAGTTCTTTATATATTTTGGAAATTAACTCCTTATCAGATGTATCATTGGCAATAGGGTCTCTCATGCAGGGGGTTCCCTTTTCATGTTTTTGATGGTTTCGCTTGATGTACAGAAGCTTTTCAGTTTGATGTAGTACCATTTGTTCATTTTTTCCTTTGTTTCCCTTACCCTAGAAGATATATTAGCAAAAATATTGCTATGAGAAATGTCTGTGATTTTACTGACTGTTTTCTTCCAAACTATTTATGGTTTCAAGACTTATATTTAAGTCCTTTATCCATTTTGAATTTATTTTGTGCATGATGTAAGTTGGTGGTCTCATTTCATTTTTTTTTTTCATGTACCTGTACAATTTTCCCAATTTCATTTATTGAAGAGGCTGTCTTTACTCCATTGTATGCTCTTGCCTCCTTTGTCAAATATTAATTGATCATAAAGGCATGCGCTGATTTCTGGGCCCTCTTTTTTGTTCCATTGATCTATATGTCTGTTCTTTTTTTTTTTTTTTCATCTTCACCCCTCCTTTTGCATTTATCTTCAGATACAGTGGGAGGGAGAGAGTGGGGAATAGAGAGAGAAACATCGATGTGAGAGAGACACATCGAGTGGTTGCCACCCACACGACCCCAACCGGGACTAGGGACAAACTGCAACCGAGGTACGTGCCCTTAGTGGGAACCGAACCCAGGACTCTCCAGTCCGCAGGCCGACGCTCTAACCACTGAGCCAAACTGGCCAGGGCTATATGTCTGTTCTTATGCTGGTACCAGACTGTTGTGAATATAATGGCCTTGTAACATAATTTAATATAAGATATTGTGATATCTCTAACTTCGTTCTTTTCTCTAAAGATTGCTGAGGTTATTTGGGGTCTTTTTTGGTTCCATATAAATTTTTGGAATATTTGTTCCAGATCTGTGAAATATGACATTGGTATTTTAATAGGAATTGCGTTGAATCTATAGATTGCTTTGGGTAGTATGGACATTTTAATATTAATTCTTCCAATCCATAAACATGATAAATGCTTCCACTTTTTTGTATCTTCCTCAATTTTTTCTTCAATATCCTATAATTTTCCAAGTACAGGTCTTTTACCTCCTTGGTTAAATGTATTCCTAGTTATGTAATTTTTTGTTTTTGTTGCAAAAGTAAATGGGATTGTTTTCTTAGTTTGTCTTTCTGATGATTCATTATTGGTGTATAAAAATGCCTCCAATTTCTGAATATTACTTTTGTATCCTGTTACTTTGCCAAAATAACTTATTAGATCTAGTATAGAAGTTTTTTGGTTGAGTCTTTAGCGTTTTCTGTGTACTATATTATGTCATCTGTGAATGATAGTTTACTTTCTCCTTTCCAATTTGGATGTCTTTTATTTCTTCTTCTTGTCTGATTTCTGTGGCTAGGACCTTTGCTACTATGTTTCTAGCCCTTTTGAAATCCAACCTCCCATTCTCTCCCCTCTTCATCCCAAATTATTAATTTTCTTTCTACAGCATAGATTAGATGACATTTTCCATAATTTTATATAAAGACAATGAAAAAGTGTAGTATTTTTTGGTCTGGCTTTATTCACACACCATAATTATTTTGATATTTTTCATACTTTATATAACAATAATTGATTCATTTTTTATTGCTGAGTAGTATTCCTTTTTGTGGATGTACCATTGGTTTTTCAGCTATTTACATATTGATGAACCTGAGGATTCTTTCCACATTGAGTCTATTACAATTAAAGCTGCTGAAAACATTTTAGTCAAAGTTTTTATGTTAACATATGTATTTATTTTCATGTAGGTATTTGGTAAATGTATTTTTAATATACTTTTTAAGAAACAAGAAAAAAATGCTTTCCCAAGTGTTTGTATATTTTACATTTCAACCACTAATGTATAAGAGGTCCTGGTTTTCCACATCTTCATCTATAATTGATATATTCTTCTTTTAAAATAGTAGCTTTCCTAGGAAGTATGTTGATTATCTCATTGTAGTTTTTTTTTTTTTTAATCCTCACCCAAGGCTATTTTTGTATTTATCTTCAGATAGAGTGGGGGAGAGAAAGAAGGAGAGAGAGAAACATCGACTTGAGAGGGACACATCGACTGGTTGCTTCCCGCACGACCCTGACCAGGGCCTGGGACGAACCGCAACCGAGGTTCGTGCCCTTGGCTGGAATCGAACTCTTGACTCGTTATTCCATGGGCTGATGCTCCACCATGGAGCCAAACTGGCCAGGGCAGTTATAGTTTTAATTTCCATCCATATAATGACTAATGATGTTAAGTGTCTTTTCACATACTTATTTGACCTCTGTATATTATTTTGGTAAAGCATCTGTTCAAATCACTTGCCCATTTTTCAATCTGAATTTCTTTTTTTTTAAATTGCAAGAATTCTATATACATGTAGATATAAATCTATTGTCAGATTTATGTTTTTCAAATACTTTTAATTTGTAGGATTCTGTTTATTGATAATTTATACTTTTGTCCATGATTTTGGTCCTATATTCAAGTAATCTTGCACAAACTAATGTCAACTAAAAATAAAACTAAAACTTTTATTTTTTACAACTATTTTCAGAGATTTATGTCTTGTATTTAGGTCAGTGATACATTTTGGGTTCATTTTTGTGTTTGACATGTGATAAAGGTCAAGTTATTCAGTGTTCATATATCTAGTTTTTTCAGGACTCTTTGTTGAAAAAACTATATTTTTGCAAATAAACTGTTTTGGCACTTTTGTTGATTAATTGACCATATATTTGTATGGGTCTATTTAAAGAATCTATCATGTTTATTGACCTATTTGTGTACTTTTATGACGACAACAACATACTGTCTAATTACAATAGGTTTATAGTAAGCCTTAAAGGTAGTGCAAGTCCTCAGATTTTGTTTCTCTATTTCATACTTGTTTTGGTTATGTTAGGCTCTTATATTTTTATATAATTTTTAGAATCACTTTGCTAATTTTTATAAAAGCCTACTAGGATATTGATTGCTATTGTCTTGAATCAGTAGATTATTTCTTGAGAAGCTAGACATCCTAAAAATAATGGGTTTTTCAATTCATAAACATGATATATTTCTCCATGAATTTGAGTCTTTTTAAATTTTCATCATCAATGATTTAATTTTCCTGGATATAGGACTTGTGTATGCTAGTTAAAATTTATTTCTATGGGTGTCACATTATGGATATTATAATATATTTGTATTATAGGAGAAATACATTCAGTCAATCATTCACCTCTTACTGTGATGTGCACTCCAAGTGTTTTGTGGATGATTGTAAGGGCAGAGATGCTACATGTTTATATATTCATTGCTCACTAAGAGTTTTTGTCAAATGTAACTATTGAATATTATTATCAAATGCTTTTCAGCTTCTGAGACAATATTTTTATTTATATTTACTGTTCATATGTTGAATTTTATGGATTAATATTTCCAGTGTTACACCAAACTTACATTTCTCATCTGAAACAAAATTGATTATGACTTCTGTTGGAAAAAAATTGCTTTTCTGATAATGAGGGTTATTGGTATCTAGAGTTGGGGTCCCCTCCCCCATTTCTTCTTAATGTCTTTTCTGGCAATGAGAGGAAATGTTTCCTCCTCTTCAGTTTTCTGGGAAAGTATGTGTATTTCTTCCTTAAATCTTTCATAAAATTCATAAGTGAAGCAATATAGGAGAAAATAATTTTGTAGGGAGACTTTCATTAGAAGTCCAATACCTTTAATAAATAGAAAGTTATTATGTTTCCATGAGTGATCTTTGTTAGTTTATGTTGTTCAAGAAATGTTTCCATACACTCTGAGTTGTGAAATTAATTGGCATAGAGGAGTTCTAATAATTCCTTATACTTATATTAATGTCTATGATGTCTTCTCCTATTCATGGTATAAATATTCATGTCTTCTTTAAGAAAATTAATCTACTAGAGTTATATAATTTTGTTGCTACTTATCAAAGTTTCAGCTTTTGATTTCATTGATTTTTTGTCTTTCTACTGTACTGATTTCTGATTTTCCATTACTATTTTTCTCCTACTTACATTGATTTAAATTGCTTTTTTGAAAAAAAAAATTATTTAGGTGTAAACTTAGGTCATTGATATGAGATCTTGTTCTCTTTTCTAATAGAGATATTTCTTGCTATAAATTTTACTGTAGGTACTACCTTAGATGTATCAGACTAAAGTGATGTCATCTTTTTATCTTCATTTAGTTTTAACTAGTTTCTAATTACTTTTCACATATATTTTCTGGTCATTATTATTTATGTTAATTTGTTTCCAATAGTTATAAATTCTTAATATGTCTTTATTGATTTTTACTTTGATTTAGTTATACTAAGAAAAGGTATGATTCAAATCCTTTTAAATTTATTGAAACTTGTATTATGGCCCAGAATATTGTCTACCTTAGTAAATGTTATAAGTAAACTAAAAAATAACATGTATTCTGTTTATTTTAGTTAAAATGTTCTGTAATTATCAATTAGGTTAAATTAGTTATTATTCAAGTCTTCTATATCCTTAATAATTTTTTTTGTCCTTGTTTATTAAATATTGAGAAAGGGGTATGAGATGATGTAACCATAATTTGATTTTATTTGTTCCTCCTTGAATTTCTAAAACATTTGACTCTTGATTTAGAAACTCTGTTATTAAGTGCACAAACACTTAGGGGACTTTTATGTTCTCTTGATGTACTTATCCTTTTATCGTTATAAAATGACCTTCTTTATTCCTGGTAATACTCTTCCTCTAAAATCTACTTTGATGCTATTATAAAACAACTGCTTTCTTTGGTAAACATTAGATATGTCTTCCATTATTTTTATTTTAGATGCATTTGTGATTCAAATTGAAAATCTTTATACTATAGGCAACATATAATTGGATCTTGTTCTTTTATAATCTAATCAGGTAATTTCTTCCTTTTTACTATAGTCTTTAGATTATTTACATTTACTATGATTATCAACATGGTTATGTTTAAAACTAATATGTTGCTATTCGTTTTCTGTTTATCCCATCTATTATTTGTTTCCCTTTCCTTATTTATCATTATTTTTATTAATAAAATGTATTGTATTATTGTCTTTAAATCTTTTGTTGATTTAACTATAGCTATTTTTAAGGATCTTATTTTTAAAAATTGTTTTAGATTTAATGAATAACTGAGAGATAATAAAGAGTTCCCATATGACCTACATCTAATTTATTCTATTATTTTCTCTTGAGACTTATTTGGCCAATGACACATTTAAAAGTATGCTGTGTAACTCTAGATATTCTGTGATTTTCCAGCTATCTTTCAGTTATTGATTTTTATTTTAATTCTATTGTGATCTGAAAATATACTTTGTAAGATTTCTGTTCTTTTAAATAGATTTAGGTGTGTTTTATGGCCCAGAATGGTCTATCTTGGTAAATGTTCTATGTGAGCTTGAGAAGAATGTGCATTCTGCTGCTGTTGGATAAAGTAGTCTATAAATGTCAATTAGGTCCAGGTGATTTATGATGCTGTTCAGGTCAACTGTATTCTCACTGATTTTCTGCCTGTTAGATCGATCATTTATATTATAAGGAGTTTTGAAGCCTCCAACTGTAATAGTGGATTTATTTATTTCTCCTGGCAAATATATCAGTTTTTTTCTCACATATTTTGCCACACTGATGTTTGGTGTATACGTCCTAGTGATTATTATACCTTATTAGAGAATTGTCCTCTTTATCATATGTAATGTCCCTCTTTGTCCTTAAAAATTCCCCTTGTTCTGAATCTGCTTTAGTTCTAATTCATATAGCTATTCTAGAGTTCTTTGGATTACTGTTTTCATGAAATATCTTTTTCCATCCCTTTACTTTTAATCTATGAGTGTCTTTACATATAAAGTGGATTTCTGTCAAACAACATGTACTTTCTTCCACTCTGAGAGTCTGTCTTTTAATTGTTGTATTCAATACATTCATATTTAATGTGATTATTAATAATGAGGAGATAGAGACAAGTTAGGCAGTTAGGGATGTGATCATGGGGAGAGAGATGGAATGAGGAGTTCTAAGAAAAACAGGATCTTGTAAAACATTGACAGGAGGCAGCTTGCCTGTGGAGATTGCCCTGTGTAAAAACAAGATGATTTAGAGCTGAACCCTGCTAGGTGGGAAACACAAGCTTTAGAATGCATAGATATTGCTAAGGCAGAATTCTCTCACAAGCCTGTAATTATATTAAATACATGTGTATAGGGTTGTATAATGCCTTTTGTAAATAATTTCCCAAGAAAACAAGAAGTATAGGAAAGTTTAATGAAAAGTATTCATATTGATAACCTCATGGTTATAAGAAGGTAATTGAAATAGTTATTGTTGATTGTCTGTATTTTAATGTTTTTTAAAAACATTATTATATTATAGATCATCTATTTCATAATATAAAAAATAAGTATAAAACATTAAACTGAAGTAATGCATATAATAGTATTTTTCTTTGCATATGGTCATTTAATTACTTCGTCTTTATTTCTCAATTTCGTATTCGTTTATATGTATTTGAAAATTAGTGGTTTAGCTCCATATTTATTTAAATTTTTTCACTATTTTTCTTCCTACCATAATGTGGTAGAAAGAATAATGTCCCCTGCCCCCCCCCCCAAGATGTCAATATCCCTATTTCTGGAATCTGCAAGTATAATAAGTTACATGGCAAAGGGGAATAAATGTTGCAAATTAATGTTACTAATCAACTGGTCTTGAAATGGGAGATTATCCTGCCCTATCCAAATGGGCTGAAGAAATAGGTCCTTATAAGGGAAAGGATCAGCAAAGGGGGAGAACCAAAAGAAAGTCAGTGTGAGGTTATGGGCTTTGAAGATGGAGAAATGGAGCAATGAACTAAGAAATGCAGACCCCCCCCCCACCCCCCCACCCCCAGAAGCTGCAAAAGAGGAGAAAACTAATTCTTCTCTTGGACCTCCAGAAGGAATGCCGCCCTGACAACACTGATTTTTAGCTTAGTGACACCCAGTGACGATTCTGATATCCAAGAAAATAAGACCATTCATTTTTGTTGTTTTTAGACACTAAATATGTGGTTACTTGTTACATAAGCCCCATAAAAACAAATACAAAAAATTAGAAAATTTTATTTTATTATATATCAAAATAAATCAATTTTCTTAACCACTAAAACAATTTAGATTCTCTCTTTATGACTAGGTCAATTGTGCAATTTTCCAATATATAACTTACTTAGTTGTCTTTTTTCTACATTTTTTTATTATGATTCATCTCAGTTCACTAGAATATGTCTTATAACAGTTTTTTACTCTAATAATGATGACATTGGTGATGAAGTTGCTCTTCCTCAAGTATCTCCCCTATGCTAGACACAAAGTAGCTATATTACACACATTTAATCTATGGCTCTAAAACTAGGTTTTATTCTCCCAGCTAAAAACATGCTTAGAGATTATTAGTGATGTATAATATTTATAGTGACATATTTCTGATGCCATAAATTTACAGCATAAGAAAACAGCAGAGTCAACACTCAGCGACAAAATAATTATCAGCACCTAAAGCCTGATACTCTGAGTTTCTCTTTGCCATGTTGCTCCCCTCACTTCACTGTTGTGACTTTTCTTAGATCATAAACTGCAAGCAACATTCTGACTAACACACCTATTCAACTTTCTAGTGTCTGTTAGGCTCCTTCTAACGTACCTGCTTAACTGAAGAGAAACTTCATTCCTTTTGCCTGTTTTTCCGGCTACTAATAAAGGTATTTATTCCTGGACTTCTTAAAGGATTCATTCATTCCTTGTAAAAAGGGATAGAAAATCTATAACCCCCAGTGTGCTCTATCTGGTCTCTTGGATTTTGTGTTTTGTACCACAGTCTATGCCTAAAATCACATCCTAGGAGGCTGTGTCTAAATGGCTATCCTTATCCAACATAGGTATGTTTGTTTGTGTTTTTTTTTTTTTTTAATGGAAATTAGAGTGAAGAATTAATGTACAAAGCACAGTATTTCTGAAGAGTTCACTTTTTATGAGGTGCTATAGTAACGATGGTTATTTTGGTCATCATATAGAGTAGCCTCTTCCTGTTTACTTTCAAATTATTCTACACTTCTTCTCAGGGCCCTAACTTTATTTTACTTAATGTAAATTCTTCTTGGCATCTGACAGTATTATCAGGTTTTGTTGAAAATTTCCATTTGTTTGCGTTTTCTTTGATTTCTTAAAAGGAAGCAGGAAAAGAACTAATCATCATGATCTATATATTTGATTTTATTTCAGTTCTTTTATAGTAATAAAATATCATCATGATCTTAACTCACCTCCTAAAAGTCTAACATGAAAACAGTGAATTGACAATGCAAAACAGGCACTCCATTAGCTTTTCTTCTAAAGCCTAGTTTATGTTTGTTTGTTTCTTTTTTTTTTTTATCTTCACCAGAGGACATTTTTACATTTATCTTAAGA
This sequence comes from Tadarida brasiliensis, assembly GCA_030848825.1. Classification (NCBI taxonomy): domain Eukaryota; kingdom Metazoa; phylum Chordata; class Mammalia; order Chiroptera; family Molossidae; genus Tadarida; species Tadarida brasiliensis. Next base: position 85,348,402 of record CM061260.1, on the reverse strand, counting down.
AGGAGCAGGAGGGAGAAAGGGAGGAAGAGAGAGAGAGAAACATCAGTGTGAGAGAGACACATCGACTGGCTGCCACCCAAACGACCCCACCCGGGGCAGGGACAAACTGCAACTGAGGTACGTGGCCTTAGCGGGAACCGAACCTGGGTCTCTCTGGGCCGCAGGCCGATGCTCTAACTGCTGAGCCAAACCGGCCAGGGCATTTGTGTGGAAATTTAATCATAAGTCTATTTACCTTGCACACCTGTAAAATTAATATAAAAAACCAAAAAGTTAAAAATTATACATTATACCCATGGTGATTTCAATGCCTCCTATAACTTGAAAGTTGTAGCAGAAAATTGTTCAATTTATTATCTTTCCACAGATATATTAGATTAATTAATATAGGAAAAAAATTAATGTTAAATTTAATATATTTTAATATAAAATTTAGTGTATTGGAATGACAAATATCAAAAAAAGAAAATAATTTCAAAAATATTTTGAATATTTAGTCACTGTGGAATAATATTGTGTCAAATATATATCATGACTTTCCAAATATTAGACTAATAGTGTGTAGTAAAATACTATTAAGTAACAAACAGAATAGAGAAAGTAACACTTCACTTAACAACTTAAGTAAATTTTTCAGATTTACTGTGCTTTAAAGTCAACTTGAAAAGCACTCTGCTGAGCTAAATAATGAATTTTAAATGTTTGTTTATCCCATCTCATTTTATGGTTTTATAATCAACCACAAGTTCCTTAAAAATTTTATACCAAATTATCAAACACTGTTGCAATAATGTAGGGATTTCTTTTTTTAATTTCTAAAAGAATGTAATTTCTTTACTTAGAAATATATTACATTTCAAACTTTGTCTTTAATTGTGCCTTTCATGTTTATTCTAATTAGCACTTTTATATCCAACAGTGAAGTCAACATGCACTTTCAAAATATATGCAGTCTAACTAATTTCAGACTTGTCAAAAATAACCAATGTCACCTCAATAAATTTAATTTTAAAAAACACATATTTTGTTTCAAGTTCTATTCCATTCAATTAGTTCTCACCTTCTTGTGCTTAAAACACCCAAATAAGTCCAATACAAGGTTTAGCTTGGCATAAAAATCCCTTCATACTTTCTTTCACCTGATTAATCTTCCATTGCTCCCTAGCAAGCACCGTGGGAGTTAATTCTACTGAATATATCATTCCCTGACCAAATTATGCCTCTTTAGATCTTTTTAAAACGTTTCTTTCAACTGGTATATTTATATTCACATATCTCAAAATTATTTTCAACATCCACATCAAAAAGCCTTCTTTGTCACCTTGTGATTTACTCTCTGTGAATCATACAGTCATTACCCACAAATAGAATGGAGACAGTATTGGGCATCTCTTATTTACTATGGAATATTTTCAGTTAGAAAAATGTGAAAGCTTCACATTCACAGGAAAGAATTTAATATTTGCAGATCTATAATTAAAGTATTTGAACACTGCTCTTTGGATGAATAGCTTTTCCAGCTATTCAACTGACTGGTCAAACACACAGTGAAATGGAAGCCTGTTCCCCACAATGTTCTCTAATACTGTGTATTGTGTTTAATTGTAAAGCTACTAACATGAATTTATAGAAAAGTAAGTGAATAGTCTCAGTATGAAAATATATTTAGCTTTAGTTCCTTGCAGAAATAGGTGTTTCATGTAATATATAGTTCCTTAGTATCAGAAAGACCTAGGTTACAATCACATTTCTATTATTTATTGTTTGACTTAGGCTTTGATTATTTTTGTTTATTTTTTTAATTCAGTTTTTCATTTGACAGTTATTTGGGCATCTACTATGTACTGAGCACTTTATTCAGAGTTTGGGATACACTTATTTAAAAATAAACTTTGTCTTCATGAAGCTACATTCTACTAGGGCAAATAAATATGCAATTAATATAATAAGAGGTCAATTTTACAATATATGAAGGAAAATAAGAGCTAAAAAAAATAACATGACAAAGTAATTTGGATATGTGGGGGTGTAATAACAGGCTGCGATTTTAAAATAACGAGTGAGAAAGTTTTCACTAAGTGGCACTGCTGTGGCTTTGTTTCAGGTGGTGGTGTTCCAGACCAGAAGGGGATGCAGGAGCACGGTGGGGCGTGAGGGCGAGCGCAAAGGTGCTGAGGCCAAGTAAATGTTCAGCACATTCTAGAAAGAGAAAGGAGGCAGTAAAACTGTCCAGAAGTAAACAGAGAATTAATCAGACAAGGAGGAGATGCAGTTAGAGAGGAAGGTTCTTTCATACTGTGCCTTAAAGAGTGAGATTTTGGGCCCTGACTGGGTGGTACAGTTGGTTAGAACATTGTCCTGATATGTCAGTTGTGGGGTAGATCCCTGGTCAGGGCACATACAAGAAGCAACCAATGAATGCATACACAAATCGATGTTTCTCTCTCTCCCTTCCTCTCTTTCTAAAAATCAAAAAAAAAAGAAAAAAGAAGTGGGATTTTTTAGTTTTGCTTTAGACAGGTTGTGTTGAATATTTAAATTTTATTACTTTTAGAAATAGTTGAACTTACCAGCAGCATATTGTTTTAAATTTTGAATGTATAAATGCATGTGAGTACATTTGAAAACTTGCACAGTTGAATATATTTTGCTAACTACTCTCTTTTGCATATAAAAATAGAAAGTCTAGGACAATTTAAAAGACATATTATATAGTATATTAAGTATAATTTTAGTAATGACAGTCTTAACTTGTTTAATATAAAAAAAATGATTTATCCACTCTTTCAACTAGCTATACCCACTAGAATCTAATGCTGATCATCAAATTTACATATTTGTAAAATAGCTGTCATTATTTGTAAGTCTTACCAAAAATTTTAGTGCTTTAATATAGTGCCAAAGCTATTAACACAATTACTAATTAGACTGTTAAAAGGCTCTTTTATACGCAGAAAGATAAGAGAGAATTTCTTGAAGATATATTCTGTTTTGCTATTTTATAGTTCACATACTTTCAATTAAAAAAGATTAGAGTTAAATGGGTATTCCAATTAAGAAAATTTTATACTGTAATAAAGAAGTGCATTAAGAAAAAATGCATTACCACAGTAATACTTCAATATAAATAGAAAAGTGGATAATAGGATATTTTGGTGAGCTGAATGAAAAATATATAATTGCAGTGAAAGAGAAGTATGCTAACCCTTAACTATTATTTATAATATGACATATATGTACCTTTATAAGGTCAGAAACTGTTGATTCCATCCTCAAGTTGCACTGCATTTTTGTAAAACTTAAAATATTTCTTTCAGAATTATTCCTCTTTCTTTCACTTGAAGAATTTTCCCATGACTTCATTCAGCTTCATGATATACGACGATCCTGAGATTTTGTTGGCTTTCAAATGACATCTTACCGGCTTAAAATTAGCTTACTGTCAAACAGTTAGCAGGATGCTTCTGAGATATCACTGGAACCAGAGATGTCCTAGGGAAGAACTGAATTTTCTGAGTTGTTGGTTAGCTGCAATTTTATTACCTCCAACACAGATATTAGTCAAAGACTAAGAAGTTGTCAACCTTTTTCCATAAATCCACATATTAGCAACGTTAAGCTGTAAAAGTAGTATGATGATAAATCACTAAAGCCAAAATAGATCCAGATGCAGTGCAGTGCATTTGATTATTATAAAAAATAAGAGAAAAGAGGATTTCACTTTTTCAGGTTTTATTACAATTTTGGGTAATGTCTACTTAAAGAAAAAACAAAGAGCTGACCAAGCATTCTAGTTATTGCTTTGATTCTATGTTTATGACTTTAAGACTCAATTTTGTCTTAGTTTTCAAGGGTATATAAGCACAAATCGAAATATCCATTTATTTATGTCTTCATTCATTTAAAAAAATGTTAAAGATATACTGAATATCAAATAAATAAAACATTATGGCTGCTTGCAAGTATCTAATAGTCAAAAAACAACAACAAAAAGCAGTTTCAGTCCTGGCTGGGTGGATCAGTTGGCTGGAGCATCGCACCAAAAGGTTGTGGGTTCGATTCCGGTCAAGGCAGATACCTAGGCTGTAGGTTTGATCCCTCCTCCCTGGTTAGGGTGTGTACTGGAGGCAACCAATTGATGTTTCTCTCACATTGATGTTTTTTTTCTCTCTCTCCCCCTTTCTCTTGATAAAATCAATAAACATATCCTCAGGTGAGGACTAAAAATTCTTTTTTCATAAACCTATAATTTAAAAACACTCTGCAAAATATCACACTGGCAAAATTTAAAAAGCAATTCGGAAGCACAGAAAAGAGCTTTACTTTTACATTCACCCTGAGAATGTTAAGTGACGTAACAATCTCTTCACAGATTAACAAAGGCAGCATCAGTTGATTAGCTAAGGTCTAAAAGTTATTAGATGGTCATATTTTTTTTCTAGCACTACCTTCAGTTCATGTCTTTACCAAATGCATCATATGTTGGGGTCTTTCAGTTAAACATCAAAAGCAATAAGACTAGTGCCCTGGCCCAGTAGCTCAGTTGGTGTCAGTGTCGTCCTGCTACACAAGGTTGCTGGTTTGATTCCTGGTCAGGGCCTGGTCAGGGCATATACAAGAATCAACCAGTGAGTGCATAAGTAAGTGGAACAAGAAATCAATGTTTCTCTCTCTCCTCCGCTAAAAAATTAATTTAAAAAAAGCAATAAGATTAACAAAATATTGATTGATGCAAAACACCAATCCATATGACTAGCCTGCTTATTGGCTAATAGGTACAAGGTGGCCACATGCTCAGGTTGGGTCCCCAGAAATTCACATTGATACAAAATTCATATGAAACGATCTAAAGATTCCCCACCCCACAGTTGGAATGTGGTAGAAAAGTGGGGCTTCGGGAAGAGAAGGAAGCCGAAACACCATGGAGGTGAACATGGCCTTGGCACGTCAGGGCAGTCAGCTGCCGGCAGTTCTGGAGAGTATAGTGGTCATCACCCTTTAGACTTGTCCGCATCAGGAGATAAGAGGCTAGTACGTTAATTCTTTCTCATCCTCCCGTCACTGTTTAAGAGCTGAGGTACAGTGCTTGAGAGGTATTACTGCCCAGGGATTTACAGTCCTGGTGCCCATAGGTAAAACCGGTTCCAGTATGCTGAGGACAGTCACCAGCACAGACTCAAATGTTGGTGACTGAAGAAGATATGGGGGAGCACTAACAATATCTGCAAATTCTCCAAATTTTGAATTTTATTTTAGTTTTCATTAGAGATAATTAAAGTTGATATTTTTTGTTACAATTACTATCATTAACAATTTTTAAGTGATCAGAGACTATATAAGTTCATGACATATATGCATTCTGAAACTTTTTTTTATTTTTTATTTTGGTTAATCCTCACCAGAAGATACAGTGGAAGGGAGGGAGAGAGAGAGAGAAATATTGATGTGAGAGAGACACATCTATTGCTTGCCTCCCACGTGATCCTGACAGGGGCCAGGGATCAAACCTGCAACCCAGATACCTGCCCTTGACTGGGAATCAAACGTATGACCCTTCGGTCCCCAGGCTGATGCTCTAACCACTGAGAAAAACTGGCCAGGGTGCATTCTGAAACATTACTAAGTTGTTATATGAATGTAATTTTAAATCTGTAATTAAAGTGTTTTATTAATTTTCATAAAAATACATATTAAACATGAAAATCTTACAAATTACATCATGTTCAATGGTGAGACTTAAACTCTTGCCTGTTTGAAAAGTAGGAAAAAATGCCCAGTCTAATTTGTTTTATTCTACTATATGTACTAGAATTCCTAACCAATAAAATAAGGCAATAAAAAACATCATAAAGATTGGAATTGAAAAAATAAAACTGTCTAATGTTGGGTGGCATGACTGTAAACATAAAAAAAACCTAAATAATATAAAAAATAAATTATTGAAATAATGAAGCAATTTTAGCAAGGTCACAGGAGACAAAGTTAATATTAAAAATCAGTTGTATTTATATATTCCAACATCAAAGCACTAAACATTAAAAACTATATTTCAAGAACATAAAAACAGAAAAAGTTAAAAGTGTAAGAACTCTGTATTAAAAATTCAAAAATTGTTCAGAAAGTTTAAAGAAAATATTTTAAAATTGAGAGCTATATCGTGTGCCTGTATGAAAGATTCAGGTTTATCAAAAAATTACTTAATCCAATGAAACCCCAATCAACCCACTTGACTTGCTCAAAAAATATTACAAAAACATTTAAAGTGTTTGTTAAACCAATAAATTTGACATTATTAAATAATAGGATGATTCTGCATGCATATGTCTTTAGTAACTCAGTCTTATTACTGAATTCTTTTACTTTTGAATTTACACTTGGAGTTCTTTACTTGCACAAATATTTTTCAGATTTTAAATTTTATTTTTCCAAAAGGCATAACTGTTGACAAATGACAAATGGGAGTACATAGTGCCAATTTTCCAGTTTCTGACTGTACAAGTGCAACATTCCATCACTGGATTTCACTTTGGTTTTCAAAAAAATTGTTAAATAATTTCCTTCTCAGTGTTCAGAGTGACTCTTTGTCATTGCTTTCCATTGAATTCCAGAGTGAATCCAATTTATTTTTTGTTCTAAAATCAGTTATATTCTAAATGGAATATCTCTGGGCAGAATACCTCATCATTTACATCAAAGCTACTTGCATTTTAATTTATGGAGTACAAGGAGGCCTTGCAATAAAAGCTTTAATCTAGATTATTAACCCTCAGTTTAAACACATGTTATTACTTTAATTGATTTCATATATTATGCTATAACCCATTTCACAATTTTTATCTGCTTTATTAAATTGTAATAACTTAAAATATATTACACATGTTATAGTTTGAAGTGTTTGACTTATTTGTTCACCCATTAAACCATCATCACCATCAAGATAATGAACATACCAATGATCCAAAACATATCCTCATGGCTTTTTGAAATCTACCCTTCCAGTTGTGCTTACCCCCACATCCCAAGATAACAACTGATCTGCTTGATGACACCATAAATGAATCTGTATGTGACAGAAATTTATATGAATAGAATAGTGCAATGTGTACTTGTTTTCTGTCTGGCTCCATTCACTTGGATTGATTACTTTGAGATTTATCCATGTTATTGTGTGTGTCAATATTTCTTTCCATCTTTTCTGAATACTATTCCATTGTACAGCTCTACCAAAATTTATAAATATACTCATTGAGCTACTTCCATTTTGGGGCTATTTTAAATAAAGATTAAATGAATATTAATGTATGGTTCTTTGTGTGGATATATGCTTCCATTTGTTTTTTTCCCCAATTTTTATTAATTTATTTTTATTACAGATGTTTCTTTTTCTCCCCTTGACACCCTCCTCCCCATCCTGCCCCCCCAGCATTGTTTTCTATGTCCATTGGTTATTCATATATGCATATAAGTTCATTTCTTTTGAATAATCACCCATTAAATATGAATAATATTGTAAGAGTATCATTTATTATTATTATTAATAATACCTTACATTTTCAGAGCAGTATTAGGTTCACAGTAAAGTTGCAAAGAAGGTACAGAGATTTCCCATATATCCCCTGACCCCTCACATGCATAATCTCTCCCATTACCAAGAGTGCCCCCACTAGAGTAGTATATTTGTTATAATTGATGAATATAGACACATTATAATCACCCATAGTCTATAGTTTACATTACCATTCACTCTTGACTTGTGCATGCTATGGATTTGGATAAATGAATAATGACATGTATACATTATTATGGTATCCTACAGAATATTTTCTATCCTAAAACTCCTCTGTGCTCCACCTATTTATCCCTCCTATCCTCTCAACCCTTGCATCCAGTGACCTTTATTTGTCTCCAACGTTTTGCCTTTTCCCAAATGGCATGTGGTTGGAATCATACAGAATGTGGCCTTTTTAGATTGGCTTATTTTGCTTGGTAATATGCATTTAAGTTTCCTCCATGTCTTTTCATGGTCTGATGGCTTATTTCTTTTTAGCACTGAATAATGTAGCACAGCTAATTTATCTATTCACCTACTGAGGGACATCATAATTATTTCCAACTTTTGGACATTTTGAATAAAACTGCTATAAATATTAATGTTCAGGCTTTTTTGTTTTTGGTGGCTATACTTTTTTTTTTAATCCTCACCTGAGGATAGTTTTCCATTTATCTTCAGATAGAGTGGGAGGGAGGGAGTTGGGAAGAGAGAGAGATAGAGAGAAACATCAATGTGAGAGAGACACATCGACTGGCTGCCTCCCGCAGGACCCCGACCATGGCGGGGATAAACTGCAATTGAGGTATGTGCCCTTGACCAGAATCGAACCCATGACTCATTGTTCTGCAGGTTGATGCTCTAACTGCTGAGCCAAACTGGCCAGAGTGGTGGCTATACTTTTCAATCTTTTGGGTAAATACCAAGAAACACAATGTTGATCATTTGGTAAGATAATGTTGACTTTTGTAAAAATGTGCCTGCCTGTTGTACAAAGTATCTGTAGCATCTGCATTCCCACCAGCAATGAAGGAGAGTTCCTGTTGCTCCCCATTCTTGCCTCCATTGGTGTTACCAGTGTTCCAGATTTTGACCATTCTAATACATGTATAGTGGTATGTCATTGTTGTTTTAATTTGCATTTATTTGATGATAGAAGACATAAAACATCTTTTCACATTTTATTTGCCATGTGTAAACCTTTGATGAGATGTCTGTTAAGGTGTTTCCCTCATTTCTTAATAGGGTTGTTTGTTTTCTTCGTGTTGACTTTAAGAGTTTTTGTAAATTTTAAATAATAGTCCTTTATCAGATATCTCTTTTGTAAATATTTTCCCCAATCTATGACAAATAATCATTTTAAAAAAATTCCACATCATATGTCAATTGTAAATTAAAACAACATTGAAATACCGTGACATACTTATTAGAATGTTGAAAACCTGAAACACTGGCCATACCAAATGCTGGTGAGGATGTGGAGCAAAAGATATCTTACTCATCACTGGTGGGAGTGCAAAATGGTACAGCCACCTTAAAAGATAGTTTGGAAATTTCTTAAAAAGCTAAACAGGATCCTACCATACCAACCCAATTGAAATGAAAATGTGTGTCCATACTAAGACCTACATATGAATGGTTATAGCAGCTTTATTCAAAATTTCCCCATACTGAAAGCAACCAAGATGTCCTTTAATGAGTGCATTGATAAACAAACTATTATACATCCATACAAAGAATATTATTGAGTGATAAAAAGAAATGAGCTACATGCCACAGAAAGACTTTTAGAAACTAGAAGTGTATATTGCTAAGTCAAAGAAACCAGTCTGAAAGGGCTGAATACTCTATGATTCCCACTGTATGACATTATAGAAAGGTAAAATTAGAAACACATTAAAAAGATTATTGTTTGCCAAGGATAAATAGTTAAAGCACTAGGATAGTGAAGCTGTTCTAAATGATACCCTAATGGTGGATACAAGACACTATGCATTTGTCAAAGTCCACAGAACTATACAACACAAAGAATAAAACTTAATGTGAACTACATACTTTGGTTAAAAATGATGTATCAATATTACTTTGTCAGTTGTTACAAATATTCCTCACTAATACAAATCTTAGTAAGAGGAAAACTGTGCAGGAGAAGGAGTATAGATGAGAATTCTCTGTACTACCTGCAAATTTAAAACTTCTAAAAAATAAAGCCTATTAACCAAAATAAAAAGGAAAGAGAGGTGAAAGACTCTTAAGGCAATATTTCCAGTTAAGACAAAACTTGGGCCTATAGTCATCTATAATTACATCTAAAACACTCATGAAATTGCAAAATTTCAATATAAAAACTTGGTAGGATTCACTGGAGAAGCCATACTGGCCTGGGTATTTCTTTGTGTTGGGTTTTTCCTAACAATGTAATTCCTTTAATGGATATAAGTTTATTTCTTCTTTGTTGAGCTGGATAATTTGCATCTACTACATAATTTGTTTATTTCATCTCAGTTGTCGAATGTATAGGCATAAAGATGTTCACAATAATCTATTTTATCCTTTTAACTTCTTTGAGATGTCACTTTTCTTATTCATGAAATTAATCATTTGTGTTTCTTTTTCTTTTTAAATTCTTAGGAAATCTGAGCTCTTTCCTTGAGACCTTTCTTCTTTTCTAATATAAGTATTTATTACTCTAGATTTTTTCTATATACTTCTTTATGTATATTACAAAACTTTTATATGGCGTTTTCATTTTCATTTGGTTTAAAACTATTTGAAATTATACTTTTAACACTTATTTGACCTATGATTTTCTAGAAATGGCTTATTTAAGTACAATATATTTGGGCATTTTTTAGATGTAGTTCCATTATTGATTAAAAACTAATTACATTATGATCAGATAAAACATTTTGTATCAGTTGAATCTTTTAAAACATATTGAGATTCTTATGGCAAATAATAGGATCTATTTATGTGTACTTGCAAAGGTTGTGTATTTTACTATTGTTGGGTGGAGTTTACTTTAAATATCCATTAGGCTAAGTTGATTAATAGTGCCCTTCAGCTCTCCTACATCCTTACTGGTTTTCTCTGTGCTAGTTTTACAACATATTGAGAAAATGGTTTGAAAATCTTGAACAGTAATTTTGGATTAGTTTTTACTCCTTAAATTTCCTTCAGTTTTTGTTTTAAATATTTTGAAGTTCTGTTACTTGGTATGTGTATATGTTTAGAATTATATATCCCTAAAAAGTAAACCTCTTTATAATTATAAATGTCACTTTTTTATTCCTGATAACACATTTTGATGTGAAATCTATTTTATCTGATATTAATATAGGTACTTCAGTTTTCTTCTGATTAGTGTATGCATGATATATCATATTCTGTTCTTTTAATTTTAACCTATCTTTATTTTTTATATTTAAAGTAGAGTTTTCTTTTTGTAGATTGTATATAGTTGAGTCATTCTTTAAACTACCATTTGCTATTCCTTTTCTGTTTTCCCATCTGTTCTTTGTTTATTTTTATACTGCTTTTTCATCCTTCTTTGCAAATAATTGGGTAGTTATTATGATTCTATTTTATCACCTTTAAAGTTCAAAATATGCATATTTAACCTTCAAAATCATCTATAAAATATAGACATAAAATATTAATAATATTTATTAAATAATATTCTATTTCTTCAGTATAGTATAAAACCTTTGCACCATAATATGTATTTCTCCCTCTCAACCTATAACTAAAACTGTTTTACATTTGTGTGTGTGTGTGTGTGTTTTCGTTAATCCTCACTTGATTATATTTTTCCATTGATTTTTAAATAGAATAGAAGGGAGGGAGAAAGAGGGAGAGAAACATTGATGTGAGAGAGACACATCGATTGGTTGCCTCCCCCACAACCCGAACCAGGACCAGGGATCGAACCTGCAACCCAGGTATGTGCTCTTGACTAGGAATCAAACCCACAACCCTTTGGTCCATGAGTCCATGCTCTAACCACTGAGCCGAACTGGCCTGGGCAGTCTTCCATATTTTTTCCTCTACAAAAGTTATTAACATCACAACAGATAGTATTTTTGCTTTAAACATTGATTATCTTGTAATAAGATTTAAGCATTAAAAAAAGTCTTTCCACTAATTGTGGTCAGTTACTTTTCCTGGTACTCTCATTCTGAAACCAAGCAGTGGTGTTTGGGTTCATTGTCTTGCAAAATTGAAGAGTGAGTTCATGGAAAAAGGGTAAGCAAAAAGAAAGTTTATTTGAAAGATAGACAGACTCCCCACAGTGGGGAGGGGACCCAAGTGGTTGCTGGTGGGACTCTGTTGTGTAGGGGTAGATAAATATTTTGCTAGTCTCTGATTGGTCTTTTCAAAGAATTCTGCCTTAGCAACATCCATACATTTTAAAGCCTGTGTTTCCCACTTGACTGGGTTCAGCACTTGGTCATCTATAGGGGCCTTAGTGGCTTCTCTTTTTATGATAATTTCAAATTCTCCCAGACTACTAGTGAGGAGGAGGGGAAACGCCCTTGGAGCAACCTTATACTTGCTTTTGGTTTCTCCTCCAAGTCCAACCTTGGTTTCCGATAATCCTTGTAAGGTGACCTGGCTTTCTGCAATAGGAACACATTCCTCTCCTATTTCCCAGAAGAATTACTCAGTAATCCTGTTGCCTTACTCCCAGAAACTAGTGGGTATATTTCCTGGAATAGGTCAGAATCACCAGCACTATATTCCTTAAGAGTAAATAAAATTCCTTTGCAAACCCATCAGGGTCCCAGAGAAAGGGATGGATACAATTGCTGTTCCCCTCTTGCATGAAATGAGCCTTCCTGGGATTTTTGTTATGTAATTGACCTGTGCTCCTTCCAGAAGCGTCTAATGTGCATTTCTATAAATGAAGGCTAGGAGTTTCTGGCCTTAGGGCAGAATTTGCCATGCTGATTTTAGTTTATTTTGAGATCTGTAGAGTCCAAATAAACCTCCAGATATGCTATGTCCTGGGTTGCCTGCCTGTGTGCTGAGCTCCAAGTCATCTCAAACTTCCCCCGTGTCTCAGCCTTCCCTTCCCATGGTCCGGTCCCTCACTGCCTAGCCTGCTGCTTTCTCAATTCCTTTGTGCACATCTAGATTCTAATTTCTATAATTTTCTTTCTGCTTAAAATATTTCCATTGCATCACTTTATAAGTCAAGCTTGCTGGTTATAAATTCTTTATCTTCTGAAAAATTTTTATTTCACTTTCATTTTGAATGACAATTTGTGAGATATAGAATAACAGATTGAGTTTGTTGATTTTTCTTTTTTTCAGTTATTTTAATATGCTGCTCTGCAGTCTTTGTTTGTAACTACTTTTATCATTATCTTTGTTCCTCAGTACCTAATGTGACCTTTGCCTCTGCCTGCTTTAAAATTTTTCTAATTCTCCCTGGTTTGATGCAATTTAATTGCTATGTACCTTGTTGTAGTTTTTTGTTTTTGTTTTTTCATTGAATTTGATATTTCCTGAGCACCTTAGATTTGTGAGTTTATAGTTTTCATTTAGATCCATAAATTCTTTTTAAATTCTAAGCCCACTGTGTTCTCTGTTTAGGGAGACAGATTCAGTGGTGGGTTACACGTAGGCCTCATCATTAGAAAGTTCCATATAAATCTTATAAATTTCATGTGCCTTCCATAGGTTTAAGAAATACTGACACTTATACATAATAATATATTAAGTATTGCAACAGCAGTATTTTAAAATGTATTACAACATGTGTAAAATGTGGATTATAGCAAGAACATACATTACCTTAAAATAAAAATTGTAGTAATTATGACTTCTCTAATCTTGTAGATTAGCATGTATAATTTAGCAGGCAATTACAGCATGTGAAAATGTAGTGACAATGAAATAACTGAAGAATAGTATTTTGCCAAATTCTTCATAGAGCATATGGCTAAGAACTTTTATTTAAATAGTAGATTTGACAATAAACAGATTTTTAAATTGCTTATTAAGCTAGTTATAAAAGAAATATATTAATGCATTTAAATAGTCTACAATTAGAGTATTTGGTTGGACAACGTTAACAAGGGTATACAAAGTGACATAAGGTTGAGAACAAATACTTTCAAGAAAACCTTTCTTATAAAGATGTCTTCTAATCTTAAAGAACAACAGCATATGTTCTCTAACTAAATACATCTAAATAGGATAACGAGAACACTTTTTCTTTGGCTAAAATGGTAATTTTCTACACTGGGCTCATTTTATGGTGATATGTTATGTTATAGAGAGAATTTCTATATGAAGTCTAATTTAGAACTTGTACATGGTACTCAGTTTCTTAAGCATAATGGAAACTCAAACATTAATCAATTTTATCAAATTTACCTTAGGTAAAGAAAAAGTGATTGATTTTTAATTATTTCACTTTCATTACAGTCTAATTAGTGCCAGGCTAATATACCTAGTGACATTAAAGGCTCTATTTACATGTACACACACAGGTTACCTTAAATTGGTACTCCAAACTTATTAAATAAACAAAGATTTAAGAATAATTGGATGGAATTATTTAGAGTGCCAAGTACAAAGAACCAATATAGGTCCCAATGCATTTACCTTTGATCATGCTGTGACTGAACAAAGTGAATTTGATACCCACCACACCCACAAAAGAAGCCAAAATCAGAGGCAACAGGTTTTGGCAGAGAAAAAGATTTATTTATCCAGTTGCCAAACAAGAAGACCAAAGATAAGACTCAGATCAGTCTCCCCCAAATAAAGACTTAGAACAAATTTAAATAAAAATGGTAAGGAGAAGTTATAGATATATATTCATTCCAATTCAAGAGTCTTGATTGTACAATCTTGGAATTAAGTCATCTAACTTAAAGAATGGGAAAAGTGAGAAAAAGTATAAAAGAATTCCAAGTTGGCAGGGTCTGATTGGATGAGATGTAGGTGCCCAGCCAAGCGCAAATTACTAGGCACCACTGAATTCTGAATATTGTCCCTCAAGGAGCTGGTTTGTGCACAAAGGTTAATATTGGTTAGACACCCGTGGGATTAGCAGAGTTCATTTATTGGCTTTCTGTGTCTGGGTGAGCCCCTGGGACCAGTCTGATCTGGCTTGGTCTAGTGGTCTCCTGGGTGCCATGAGGAAGCCTATTGTTATCTCCTGAAAAACAAATATATATATATGAAGAAAGCTATTAGGGATGGTTTTCAGTATTAGGGCCACATTTTAATGCATAAATATTTAGGTGGATCAACTTAGATGCTATCTAGAAGAAATTCTTTATGGAGTTGGCTAGCAACTTATAAATGTTATTTTACATCTTTATCCTAATTTTAATAATTTGAATTCCTCTTTGTCTCAACAACATTCAGAAATATATTTTCCTAGTTCTAAATAAGATGAATAGCTTTGTATTAAGTTTAACTTTCATTGCATGTTGTAGGAAATATGATCTATATTTTTTGTAAAATTGTCAATATAATAACATATCAATCTAAGTCCAGACAGGAAATAGCACATTAAAATGAGATCATTTTAAGACAATTTAATAAAGAAATTAGATATGAAGGTGAAGACAGGATTTAGAAAAAGCAACAAGGGATGATAGCATACCCCAGGATTTTAGCATCCTGGAGACATTATGCCTCCTAAAACTAAAAGAAGATGAAGAGAAAAGAATTACCTGAAACTGAAGAGATAATTATATAGACAAATCCCATGCTAAAGAGCAAATGTTCTTCATTTACTGTGTTCTGGCTGTGTATGGTATTATTATATATTTTCAAGTATTCATTTGCCCTTCATCATGTCACTAATTTTTATAGTGATTGGATGTAGTGTATAGGGATCAATTTGCCATTTCAAACCAGCAAGTCAGAAAAAATAAATTTCAAAGAAAAATAAAAGGTATCATTAAGAAACAATAACTCAATGGCATTATATATAATTCATCATGATCAGTACTATAATTATGGAGAAAATAATTGAGCTAAAGAAGAATAGAATAAGATATTCCTATAGAAATATTTTTCAAGTATGAAGGTATTGCAAATTGGTGAAATAATAACTGGAATTTACTTTCTACTAATACTTTAAAAGTAAAATAAATGAGGCAAATGCTTATAGATATTTTTACTGTAGTAGTAGAGGAAAGGTTATGTTAACAGCAAAAATATGTTTTCTACATTTTATCTTTAACATTCTTTACATAGCATGTAGATACAGAAAATCTACCCACGTCACCAGTTTATTCACATTTGTTCTTGTGAGTAGAATAAATTGTCCCCTACACGTCCCCATATAATACAAGTTGTAAATGCAAACGCAAGAAGAAAGATTATAATGAAAACGAGCAGAGTGAATATTTATTTAGTTCAATCTTTAAATTAGAACACCTTTTTTTTACATTTAAAATCTACTTGAGTAGCTCAGTTAATGCTAAATCGTTCATTGGTTGCTTATGCTGCAGAAAGCACGATTTAGGATCCAGTATAAATCAAATAAACCACATTACCAATATTCTAAAGAAAATAGAGATAATAAACCTATAAACGATTCTATTAAACATTGGTAATTGCAATAAAAATGCAGGAAAATGAAAAAGATAATCACTGCATATCACTTTAGCAGAATAAAAAAGAGGAAGAAATTTTTATGGATGTAATTTAGCTTTGTTCTTATCTCACAAAGAGTTCCAGAGCCTTTCCCACCTAAAGATAAGGGAATGGGGATGTTTAGCCCCACCACAGTCAGTCAGTGCAACACAGATCGAAGGGGAAGGAGGGGTATAACTCCCAGGCACCTTTAGGTAAGGTGCCTTCATTCTGCCCATGGAAAATTGCAAATGAGAACCATTAAAGCACTTACAGCTGCTAGGGCATGAGTAGAATGAAATAATTGATAAACAGAAGATCAGAAAAATAAATTTTGAAGGAAAAAAACATAGTATTAAGAAACAATAAAATAAATGGCACCAAAATGATTATCATATAATTACTATAGTTATGAAGAAAATAATTGAACTAATGAAGAACAGAGTTAGATGTTCCTAGAAGAAATACCTGTGCACTGGGACAACAACATAGGCTCAACGGAGAAGCCACTTTTGATTTTTTATCATATTTCTATTATTAGACAATAATGAAGTATGTATTTATGAATCAATAATTATTTTCTATGAGAACAGATATCTTTATTACAGGATGTCAATGGAAATACTATTGCACCGTAAAGCGTGTTTGCAATGGCTCTCTAGAAACCAATGAGCCCTGAAAACATTTGCCAAATGGTCATGCTGACCATTGATTCTTTCCATTGTTTTTATTTAAATCTAAAAAATTAGACCACAAGCAAAACTACATATCTATACTAAATGATTACAGAAAAATGTCTTCTTAACACTATAATTTAATATGTTTGCAGATGTGATTAGTAAAAGGTCTGAGCCGGCAGGAGATCACATCCACAACACAAGGTCCATGTAGAGCAGAATGGCTTTATTACATGCACCTGCGTGCAGGCAGGCTGAGTTGAGAAGGGTTCAGCCTCGAATTAGGGTTGGGGTGTAGGTTATGTACTCTACTTTTAGCCTCCGGCAGTTCCTGCTGCCGTACTCTGCCTGGCCCGCTGTCCACTTTGCAGTTGGACTGGTCTGGTATTTCGTCCTGCATCTGCTGGGTGATTCATTGCCTTGCGGATAATCCGGATAATCCTTATCCATACTCAACAGAAGGCTGAGCAAAGGTCATGCAAGCAACACATTTTTCACAGTTTCCGCTTTTTGCAAGCTTTTAACTTTACACTAAAACATCACTAACCCTTTCAATTAGAAGTTACATAAAACTCAGTAAGTAGAATATTTATTAATCTTTTCTAAAACATTAAACACATGGTCCATTACAGTGTTTAAAAACTTTTAAATAGAATTGATACAGTATATTCTTCTTTGAGTTCAGTGTCAAAAATAAAAATATTTTTTCCTTAAAAATAAATGTGCTTCTTAAAAATAATAACAGCAGCACCCTGGCCGGTTTGGCTCAGTGGTTAGAGTGTTGGCCTATGGACCAGAGAGTCCCGGGTTCGGTTCCCGCTAAGGGCACGTACCTCGGTTGCGGTTCGTCCCTGCCCTGGTTGGGGTCGTGCAGGTGGCAACCAATCGATGTGTCTCTCTCACATTGATGTTTCTCTCTCTCTCTCATTGTCCCGTCCCTCTCTCCCTCCCACTCTATCTGAAGATAAATGCAAAAATATCCCTGGGTGAGGATAAAAATATATATATATATATATATATGTGTTATATACACATGTGTGTTTGTTTGCCATTGTTTGTTAGGAAACTCAGAGAAAATGAATAAAGCCTAATATGTTTAATATTGATTTCTAATACAAACTATCTTTTTACTTCTTCTCTTACATAATTCTTAAGTTGCTTATATTATTATATTAACAATCAGGCTTTCAAATGCATTTAATGTCAATTTTCCACAAGCTTATTGACAGGGACTAAAGTAAACATTATAAATAATGCTCAGTAAGCTACATTAGAACATTTCATTGTGAAATTCTGAAAATTACAAAGACAAAAACGACAGTAAAAATTAAATTTATATATATATATTTCTGGTTTTAAATATAGTCAAACTGAGTATACATAATTCATCAAGCAGGTGCAATGATTACTTTCTAATTATCAATGTTTAATATGTAGTATGTGATCTGACTATAGTACAATTCAGAATCATAATAGTTGGACCTGTCGTAATTTGTTTTTATAAAGAAATGTATTTGTTTAAGCAAATAAATTTTCTTAAGTATGTCAGTTCCAATATGAAAAGTTATAATTTGGTTAACTATAAATTAGCCCATGTTTGCTTAAAAATATGGTTGCACTGGACATTTAAGACTTCTAATTATTAAAATATTGAAATTAAAAAAGAAATGTAAGTTGATAAGAAAAGGTCAGAATCATAAGGTTTATTGTAGATTTCAGCTCTGAAGCAATGATTTTGAATATTTTGCTGTTTCTCAGAGGCCAATATTCTCATATGTAATAATTCAAGAAATATGAAATTAAATTAGCACTAGACATTTATGGTACATTGACTTTCTTTTATTTTACTTACTTTATAATGTCTACGCCTTTTTCACATAATAACTATGTTGTTTTCAAATGATTAAAGTATAATTTCATAGTGTCTAATTTAATGCTAGTCATAATGCATGGATTACTACAGAACAAATGAAATATACACTTTTGCAACTCTTGTACTGAACAAACCGTTTAGCAGTCTTTTTCTTTAATATTTAATTTTTTTATTTGCAAAGTAAGGACTGTAATAGATTAGAGTTCTTATTTAATCACAGCTTGCAAGTGCACAACTTTGTGGTCTATAAATACATGAATGTTAGGTCAGCAAAGGGAAGAGCAAACTGGGTATATGGAATGATGAATTGGGTTTGTTTTTCAAGGGGGTAAACATAGGACCAAATTAAAATGTCAGAGTGATTAATATAATAAACTTAGTCTCAATTTGTCTGTTACTGATTTCAAGAAATCTAATTTTATGGAAGATTGCATGGTGGCAAAAGACCTAAACAAACAATGGCAATATGCGATCTGGAGACAGTAGCTATATCATATTTCCAGTGCTCTGTCTGAGTTCAAGCTGGATCCTATTCAGTGTTTAGAGTTTACAGAGAATGGTTTGACCATCAAGGATCCTTGGGGATCCTGGACACTAGGGCAGGGTCTGCCCTGCATCTCTCCTCCTGCAAAGATGAGATGGTAGCTCCGAACACTAGTTCCCTGAACACCAGGGCCACAGTTTACCCAAAGGAAGGGTGGGTGCCCTGTGTAGAGGAAACATTGTCCTTCAGAGAAAAATGTCATTGTTTAGCATTATTCTTTAGAGTCATTTGATACCATAGAAACTTGAGCCGTCATTCCCTTTGAGTGTTATACTTGTTTGAAAGTCATCTTTTTTTTCTTTTCTGGAAAATTTATCTTTTAATAGTTTTGAAAGTGCCACCAAGATTACTAGTAGATTTACCTGACAAACCCAAGTAAACTTCATTTCCACAGTGGAGCATCTCTTTGGCTGCTTGAGCCAAGCAACATACCTTCCAGCCTCCCATCCAAAGTGAAAATAGAATTTTGATGACTCTTTCTTTTACTATTTTAGTTTCTCTCTCTATTGTTTTTGTATTTTGTTTTGGTTTTGGTTACTTACAGCTGATACATTATTTTGCACTGGTGGTGGCAATGATTGAAGATTTGGTGTTATAGTCTGACACGTATGGTGAGCTCTGCTTGTTTGTTTTAGACATCTATTTTCCTTTGCTTGAAAACCACAGAGAATGTTCTGTTAGTCTTTGTTTCTTTATATAGTTTTCTGTTTTGAGCTCAAATCATTTAAGGATTTTATTTCCACCAGGAATGAGAACAGCTATTTGTCAATTGGACATTTGATTTTTCTAATGTTTTTGTGTTTTCCATTGATACATAGGTTAGGTTGTAGAATTGAAGCTATAAATTCTCTGTGTGCCTGTAATACTGACATACAGATACAGGCAATCAGACAGATACTTACCTCTTGTTGTGTGAGTATGTCATGTTTCCACTTCTGGAGGGTATTAATAAATTATATTATACAGCCTCTTAAATTATGAGTCCCATTCTCATTGGTTTATAGAGACAAATAAGCATGTATATATATCCATATATGTTAATAGGTAGATGATAGACTTTTGCTAAATTTCTCAGAAAGCGATGACTTGAATATTTAATACTTTACATGTGTTATACTTAAATATATGATATATATTTACAGAAATTAGATCAATTTTAGGGAAAACTTTAAATTTCTTAGAAAAATAAATTTAAAATTTAAACAGGATGTTCTGTCTTTTATTCACTCTGTCATATTCTTTCACACATTTGACACATATTTATTGTGTTTCTATCATGTGCCATGGCATATCAAGGTAAATGGAATTAGAGAGAATTAGAGGGATAAAGTCAAGCTTGGTCCTAAAGAAAGCTAACATGTGCTTAACAGAAATGTGATCAGTGCAATGGATGGCATGAAAACAAAGCTGAGGACCTTGGACCAGGCAAAAGAGTAAAGGAAATGGTTAAGGACAAAGCAAAGGATGTCTTTGCATGATTTGTAGAAATAGCTATTTTGAGTTTTATTGGCCTTTAGAAATATGATAGATATTGGCTTACATAGGAGTATACTGAACCTTCCAATATGGTAGCCATTAGCTATATGTGGTTATTTAAATCTAAATTAAAATTAAATAAAATTGAAAAATTAATTTTTCAGTTGTACTAACCACATAGCAAGGGTTCACAGCCATGTGGCTACTGGTTATCATAGCAAGTAGTAAAGAGATAAAGATTTTCCATCATCACAGAAATTGATATTCAACAGTGCTTTTTATGTGAGAATAGTTTTTTCTCTTTTAATATGTATATCTAGCAACATATTTTCATGTTCTGTCTGTCTTACTCCCATTTCAATTTATTTGTTTGCTTTGTGGGGAGAGAATGTAAGGAAAGTATGAATTTGAAAAATATATCAACTATTGTTTCTTACATGGTATGTTTACATTGTCACTAATTTCTCTTTTTGTTATTCTGACCTTTAAAGTATAAATTAAGAGAAATGATTGGTTATATAATCTGAAAAATTTTCAAGGTTTAGTTTAAAGGAAGTGACAATGGAAAGACTTTGTAATACTCTAATTTTCTCGTCTGTTAAATGCCATCAGCACTTGTAGATGCCATCTGTGCATTGGAGATATTGACAAGTGGTGTGCAGCAGTAGACAGTCTGGACAAATCATAGACACTTTGGGCAGAACGTCTAATAAGCAACTTATTGGAGTTAATGCACTACCATCTACTGTATTTCTTCTGTCATGAATGAATCCACTACTGCATTCTCACAGATCTCTAAACCTATGGATAGGGCAAACATGTTTTCTATTTATCTTATAAACTAACTCACTACTCATGAACTTATTTGCATTCTATACATTATGTGCCCTGAGGTTTCTAAAAAAGATTGGTTATACTAAGCTCTTAAATGTATTTTTCTCAGTGTACTTTTCCAAAAAAAATATTGTGAGTTTTCTTTTAAGAAACCAATATATTTTACAAAGTAACTTTTACATGTGGTTTAATAGAAATTGTTAGGTATCAGTTTTATTTAGGGCATTATTTTCAAGGCCCTTTAAATGACTGCTAAAAAACTTTTCTGTCTATTGAAGAATAGAGTTTATTTGTGTAATTTGACAGTGTTGTAGTATTATATGACAAACCAATAACCTTAATAAAAATCCAATTATTCATATAAAACTAATAAAATATTAAATTTTAGTATAGTCACTTAATCTTTACAACCATTTTAAAAAAATTAATATACAAGGAATCTCTTTTTTTTTAGCACAATCAATGATTCCTTAATGTACTTTATATTTCTGTTTTAACACAATAGAATGCTAAAGAAAAAGTCAAGATATACTTTAATATCTGCATTATGTTAGATAGAGTGGGATTGTTTTCTATTTGCATTTTCAATTAATTAATCACTAAATGTCTTGCATAAATACATTATATACCGTGGAGAATGGAAACATTTGTTCACTATTCTAGCAGATTCTCAGGGAAATGCAAAAGTTTCGCAAAAACTGATAACAGTTTATTCTGAAATAATGATAAAGATGCACAGTGGAATTTTTATTGTTCCTTCAGATTAAATTTACAAACTTACCATAAGAGGAAAACACTTTTGTAGTAAAAGTCTATGGAGATCCATTTAATCTAATTGTAGGTTTTCCTTAGTTAAATCCCCCATAGCAGTTCACAAAAGGAGATAGTTGGATTTGACAACTGCTAGGTGATTTCATACTATTGAAATCAGTTTTCTGTTTTCAATGTAGAAAAAGAATGAAGAAAATAGTCTTATAAGATAAAATTAAACCATACCCTTGGGAATGCATATATAAATTGCTGTAAGGAAGTTGGGATTTGACACATAATAATAGTAACATATATTTGCAATTATTTTCATAAACTCCACAAAGATGATATCAAATGACCCTTAAAGTTAGTAGACACTATTTGCAACATGGAGAATATTTCTGTTTGAAAATTTCCACTAGTTTACAATGATTAAAAGTTTTCACTTACGAAACTCATTGAAGGTCAAGTAATTACCTTATAAAAACTTTCTCTTTGGCCCAGCTGGTGTGGCTCAGTGGTTAAGCGTTGACCCATGCACCAAGAGGTCACCTGTTCAATTCCTTGTCAGGGCACATGCTCATGTTGTGGGCCAAATTCCCAGTGGGAGGCATTAAGGAGGTGGCCAATCTATGTTCTCCCTCATCGATGTTTCTATCTTTTTCTCCCTCTCCCTTCCTCTCTCTCTCTCTAATATCAATAAAGAAAAAAAAAATTTATTTAAAAAAAACCTTTCTCTTTGTAAATAATATAACTTGAGTTCTATAAGACAGAAATAAATTCAAGGAATAACAAAGAAAAATACGAAGAGCAAGTTATGTCTCTATTTTATGTAAAGTAAAATGACTTGCCTTTATTAAGAATAGTGTGTTTCAGAATTTAAAGCCAGGAAATACTTTCTCCACGTGAAGTCCTACTATGAACTTCAGCAAGTTTGGGGGCTAGAAGTTTAGGGTTGAACACCCTAGCCCCCCCCCCCCACTGGCTTCCTAGAGGGGCCCACGGAAGGGAGGGAGGGGCATTCTGTGGCACAATTTGACAACCTCTAATGTGAAACACCAAAACTTTGACCCATACTTCTTTGTTTTCCTTATAAATGGGCACAAATGCTGTTTGGTTCTTAGGGTTTTTTTTGTTCGTTTTGTTTTTTTTCTGCTTACTCCAGAGGAAAATCACATAGGGGATAAAAATAACAAAGAAAGCTATAAACGTGAGGAATCTTTCCCCAAATCTCAGTATTGCTCCATTTTCTCAAACGCCTGACTCTATTATGAGATTTTACAAAGTCTCCTCGGACTTCCTAGCTGACATTTTTCCTGAGGTATAACTCAATAAACCACTCCTTCTCTTCTGATTCATCTTTTCTTGAAAACTATGAAGACATCTGCCGCCATAGTAACCTCCCTTCCTATGTTTTCATTCCAGACACAACTGGTTCCTTGAGGAATCTGTTGGCTCTCACAGTCCTCAAGGAGGCCAGAGTCCAGTGGAGAAGCAGGCATAGGAAAGGAAAAATATCAAAACAGTTTGGTAAATAGAACACCTCAAAAGGGCCATAAGGAAGAAGGACATTTTAAAGTGAGACATTTGTATAAGTGAGGCTTTTTAGTCAGGGACTTTTTAGGACATACTACTTTGTGCTCTATGTAAATGGTTTAAATATTAAATTAAAAAGTGCTCTCGATGTTGATCAGTGCTGTTGTAGTCTCCAATTCAAATTGCCATGTTTTGAATCAAAACCAGTCTAAAGAAGCCTTAGGTTCTAAATTTATTTAAAAGTATTGTTAATGGTTTAACTGGTTTCTGTAATTAGATAAATACAATTTATTTTAGTGAATAAGCATTTACTGAACACCTTGAATGCACAAAATACTCCAAATATTGTTCTTTATAGAAACCTTAATGTAAAATTTTATAAGTAGATTCAATTGGTTTTTTCCACAAAATTAATTTTTTCACTTTGTTTAAATTATATTAACAGTAGAACTACAGTAAATTAAATGCACCAAAATTCAATTATGTTATATTTGTATGAGTAACTTAGATTCACTTATGTTTCAAAGATATTTGCATTGCCTTTAATTACAATATCTTTCCCTAAACTACATAATATATCTAGAGTAAAACAACCTGTAAATTAAAAACAAAAAACAAACTTACTTTCTTTTTTGATAATGTAAATAATTTAACATTAATGCATCCATAGTTTCTTCTTAAAGATTTCAAAGTGGCCAAATTACAAGTTAAAATTGTTAGATGGGAGGAAATAGGTATAACACAAAACTGAAGTTTTGCTAATCCTTTTCTACTAATTAAAAGTACAGATACAAAAAAGAAAAGACCTAGCAGGCACCCTAGAGTTAGAAAAGAAAGAAGCAGAGTTTGAAGGCCCAATTTATAAAAGTAATTTAGAATCATCTGTGTTTGTTGTAAGGCATTTATTTGTGGCTATAAAATGCATTTACATGTAAGTAAAATAACATCAATGAAAACACCAATGGCTTAGAAGCTATGTGCTTCTCATCATAGTATTGTTCTAAAGACCAAACTGCTACATTGAAAGATTTTTTTATAGATAACAATAGTAATTTTTGAAATGATAAAATAACTCTGACCTAGCTAAATATCAAATAAAATAGTGTGGTTGAATTGGCCTGATTGGTCAAAATGAAAATAAAATATTTATTTACAGATTACTTGTTTGTAAAGATTATGTTCTCACAGGGAAAAGGGACCCCAAACAAATAAAGATAATCTATAAATCCAGGTAATGCGGTGGAGATGATTAGCCGCCCACCAACAATTCCTGTTCCAACTTCCTAAGTAAGGAATGGGTGGGAGGCAGCTGCCTAGACCAATACTCTCTTTTCTTGTCTCCTTTGCATACATACATGATTCTGTGACTTGTTTTCACTAATGAAATTGAACAGAAACCACGTGTCATTTCTTGGCCAGCATTTTAAAGAGGCAGGTGAGGCTGTTGCTCAAGTTTTTGCCTTCTTGGTGTGAGTCTTTGTTCTGTAACCCTGTGTTTTAAACTGCTTGTTGATATTCTTTGGTTCCAATATACTGATATTTATTAAATACATTCTGCAATATTACTTTGACTTGTTTATTTTTTCTTATCTGATTCAGTAGGTTTTTTTTTTTCCAATTTCAGTTTATCATGCAACATCAAAAATTATTTTTGTTTTATTTTATTTATTTTATGATTTTATTTTTTCTGCTCTATCAAAGGCTATCTCTTGCTCCCTGGTTGAGAGGATGTTCTAATCAAATGCTTCTGTCTGTATATATTTTTTATTTCTGCTAGAAATGACACTCATTCTTTGTATTCTTGCCTCGTTTTTCTAAAAACTCCCTGCCAATCCTTCAAAATACAACCTAATCATGTTTCCTTCTGAGAATCTTGTAGGTTTCTTTTTTTAGTTTTTTTTTTCCTGCTCTCACTTAGAAACATCATTTCTTTCTTATATAACACTCCACAATAGAACTTACACACAAAACTGTAATTAAAAATTTTAGTCAATTCTTGAAAGTAGATTTAAATTTTTAAGTAAAAAAAAAAAACTTATATTCAGATATTTTTTAGTCTCAAGAGTAGTGTAGGAAGAGCGGTAAACCCTGAAAAACTTGTTTGCGTATCTAAAATCAGAGGGGATGTTTGGTCATTTTCTTTAAACTCCTCAATCAATGCAGATGAGTAATTGTATTTTTTTAACAATCATCCCATTATAGACCCAGACTTCCAAAGAGCTTGTATTAGGCTAACAGATATCTGGGGAAATAGTGAACTGAAAGACTATTAGGAGAGATATCTTTTCTAGCTTCAAATAATACTTATCTATTCTATCAGTAACAACTATGCTATCATTTTGATTCTGTAATGCAAGGTAAAATATGAAAAGAGCAAATGAATTTCAAAGTCACTTCATCAATCTGTTTTTATTTCTCTACTCCCTCCTAGTCAGGTCTCTTCCCCTACATTTGATGAATGAATGAATGAAGGGTTGAATAATGAACAAAGTACTTTGGGAGCTCCTATTAAGTTTATCGAGCAGAAAGATTGACAGCCAAAGTCCTGAAATGACAAGAATTCAATTTAATTTATTTTAATGTTTTCATTGGTGTAAAAACACAGGTAATTTTTAGGATATGAAGAGCTTAAAACTGCAACCAGATGTCTAAATGATAACTAATTAAAGAAGCTCTAAAGAAAATAAGAGTAAATTAAAATATAAATCTTTGCCAAAATATGAATTACAGAGTGAAGTGTAGCAGATTTGTGAGAGAATATTCATGATAGAAACATAGATAATATACTGATTAATAAATTCATGCACATATAGATAGAAACTTCTCAGAAAAAAAGGGTTATATCCAAAATAAATAACTTCTACAAGTTTGTTAAATTCCAAATAAAAAAAGACAAACATAAAAAAGCAAGTTACAGTGAGAACTCCAATAGTTAATTGATACTTTAAAACATGTGAAACCTAGGTAATAATCAAAGAGATATACCCTGAAGTAATAAGAAGATAATTCATATCCATTACTCTAAAAGAAAAAGAAAATTTCACCAATATAAAATTTCAGAATAGATGTGGAGCAACGTTGCTGATAAAAGTGAAAGGAAATACAGGGGAAAACATTTTGGGGACCAGGTCAGTAATATTTAATAATGTGAAACTTGAATCTGTTCTATAACCCAGCAAATGTTACTTATATACCTTAGAGAAACTCTACCATATGAATGTATGTGTTGAAGTATATTCCTAAACATAATCCAGAAAATTAATAAACTAAATTACATAGAACAATGTGAAAAATATTTAAAAATACACAGATGTTGCATGAAAATATCATGGGGCAAAAATGCATATATATGAGACTTCCATTTACATTAAGTTTGTAAATGTACTGAAATACCAATTTTTCATTGTTGTATATACATACATACCTATATATACCTATATAGGCATATATGTGAATATATATAAATTATTAAACCATAATGGAAACGATAGACACCAAATTTAGAATAGTTATCTCTGGAATAATAAGAGGGAATGAGATCAATTAAGTATAAACAAAAAGAACTTCAAATATATCTATAATGTTTTAGCTATTAAACTTCATGATGAATACAAGGGTTTGTCATATGGATATCTATCCTTCTTTGTAGCATAAAATATTTAATTTAAAAATAGTAGAACACTGATTCAGTAGTCATATGTGCAAAGTGAGCTGGGTTAGGGAATCTGAGAAGACAGTGAAAACATTGGAAAAAAGAGTTAGAGGTGAGTAAAAGAAAATCCTTGTAGAGTAAATAATGTCAATAACATAACATGAGTTTCTTGATGATATTTTTCTTTCTTACCGAGTGGGTGCATTTTCATAATAGCAAAAGTAGCAAACTAAAGGAGTAAGTCTCCTCCCTTCCCATAGCTTGTCCCTCCTGCCCTTCTTTTCCTCTCAGTCCAGTTTCCTCTCTGCCCTACACTTCTCCAGGTATGGAAGCCATAGACGCCAGCAGCTGCTGATCAATGGGACGAGGTGAAAATTGCATGAAGCTGCAGTGTGTCAGGAGAAGGTGGGGTGTCCTTGATTCTTAGTCTAATTAGGCAGTAAACCAAGAATTTGTTTACTAAAATAGTAAAACGTGATTAAAACAAAGCATCGTATAAAGTAGTGGCGAAATTAATGAAATGTACTTTGAAGTTTTTATTTAACATTACTCTACATAACTATCTACTTTAATGTTTAATTATATTAAAATATCTCTATAAATAAAGCATGCCTGCTGCTTAAAATTGTTAACTAGGTAATACAGCCAAACTAAAATATCACTGTGAACTAGTGGCAGTTGTTCTTAATTGCCAATTCTTAACATCTGAATCTGTTAACAGTCAGATTCACACTCTTAAAATAAAATATCTTTATTAACTACCATATTATGTTACCCTAATTCACAGGAAATATTTTCTTTCTTTTTTTTATTATTATTAATTTACTTTTGTTACAGATGTTTCTCCTTTTTTCCCCCATTGACACCCTCCTCCCCCTCCCTCCCTGCCCCATCCCCATTTTTGTTGTCCATGTCCATTGGTTATGAGTACATGCGTACAAGTTCTGTGTTCATCGCTCCCCTCCCCCACCCCCTCTTCTGGCAAATGTCAGTCTGTACCCCACTTCCACGTCCCTGGGACTACCCTGTTCCTCACACTGTTATGTTCATTATATTCCAGAAATAAGTGAGATCATATGATATTTGTCTTTCTCTGCTTGGCTTGTTTCACTTAGGATAATAGTTTCCAGGTCCTCCCATGTCGACGCAAAGGATAAGAGATCGTTCTTTCTTACAGCTGCATAGTACTCCATTGTGTATATGTACCACAGCTACAGGAAATATTTTCAAAATTAACTCCTTTAAATACATATTAGAACAATCATTGCTTTGAAATTTAAATCAATGGTAATTTAATATAATCATCAAAAATAATCACTTGCAAAACCAAATAAAAAAATTACTAAAGCAATATCATCATATATTTAGAATATACAGGATTTCCAAATAAAACTCTTTTATTGTGTAAACAACAAAGCCTAACTTCAGAATTTCTCAGAATTCCACCTTACATTTCTGTGATTCCCACTGTCCTGATTTATAAATTGTATGTAGTAATTGTTCTTATTGTCAAGGGATGGTGAAAAGTGAATATGAATATACATGCAGCATTTAGAACAGTGCTTTGCCTAAAGTAACTGCTAGCTCTTTATAAGAATTATTAATACATGTACTTTAGAATGCTGCTTGTTTTTTGAATGTTACCAGGGACAGAGACTATGTACATAACATGCATTGAATTTCATGTTCCCACAAGGTGAATTACTAAACATATTAAATATAAAGTTACATTATGAGTAGAATTCTAAAATACAAAAATATGCATGAAAGATTACAAAGAAATGCTTTTCTCTTTTTTTATTTCTTTTTCTATCATTTGCTAAAGGTTTTTTTTTTTTGCTTTCTACTAATTAATGGCTGATATTGAGTTAAGATGTGAGAATTATATGAAGTTCCTTCTAGACCAGTGGTTCTCAACCTTCCTAATGCCATGACCCTTTAATACAGTTCCTCATGTTGTGGTGACCCCCAACCATAAAATTATTTTTGTTGCTACTTCATAACTGTAATTTTGCTACTGTTATTAATCGTAATGTAAATATCTGATATGCAGGATGTATTTTCATTGTTACAAAATGAACAGAATTAAAGCATAGTGATTAATCACAAAAACAATATGTAATTATATATTGTGAAATATTTATTTCTACTTACAAATACATGAAATTTTGTCTTGAAGCATGGTGTAGCATGGGTAACAGTCTTAATATAACAACAGTAAACTACACTGCTACATTTTGCGACAGTATGCGTAAAAAGCCAACATCAGTGTGAAGGTTGAGATTGCTTTTTCCTCACCAGATCAGAAATTCTCAGGGCAGTCTTTGCAAGAGCACAACGAAGATCATCTTCCACAACAAGTCTACTTCTGTATTTAGACTTGATAACCAACAAGCTGGAAAACCCTTTTTCACAAAGATATGTTGTTGGAAATGGAAGAAGAAGGTGCAACACGGTCTCAGACAGAACAGGATATGACTGCAAACACTTGATCCAGAATTTTGTAACTGGCATTGTAGAGAAATCAGTTCTCGCTGCATTACTGTTAATAAGTTCAATGAACTCCTCTTGTGCTGTCTCAGGAGCGTCTTCAACTTTGACTGTGAATGGGCTTATGGCAAGTGCAAATGGGGTGTCAGGTAGATTTGGAAAGTACAATGAAATTTCGTCTGCAAGCATGTGCAAGTGTTCTTTCACAGAAATGATCATCGTAATCCTTTTGTCTGGTTCAATGTCATGTTCCTCAAAGAAAGCAGATAAGGTAGGCAACATGTAAATTTTATTTTCATCCAATTTTTTTTTTTTTGCCAAAGCTGAAGTTTCATTTGGAATGATCGGATCTTTTCAGACAATCAAGGCATGTTGCATTTGGCCCTCGCAGTGATAAATTTGACTCATTCAAGATGGCAAAGATGGCAACCAAGTAAGCTATTTTCTGCAGTTCACTTTTATTGCTGAAAAGTGCTTCGAACTGCGGTCTTGCTTTCTGATTAAAAAACGTTTTGAGTTTATCACGAAGCTCAAAAACACGTTTTAAAACTTTGCTTGTCAACAACCATCTCACTTCAGTGTGAAATAGCAGAGAATTGTTCGGCGCACCCGACTCCTTGCATAGTTGCGAAAACAGTCGACTGTTTAAAGTGCTTGCCTTTACAAAATTGACAGAACTTATGATGCTTTTCATTACTTCTTGTAACTCTTATGGCAGTGTCTTCATTGCTAATATTTGCCGATGAATCATACAGTGAGTTCCGACGACTTTTGGTGACTCATTCAGTACCAAACGTTGAAATCCAGATCAACATCCTAGCATAGCTAGAGCACCATCTGTGCAAACACCACAAACCTTTTCCCAAGAGATCTTATGCTCTTTCAGAAATGAACCAACTGTGTCAAATACATCATGTGCAGTAGTTGTCATTTCAAGAGGTTTGCAAAAAAGAAACTCACCTCTAAAGTTGCCATCATTAATATACCTCACATAAACCAGTAACTGTGAACAGTTTGCAATGTCTGTAGATTCATCAAGCTGGATGCTAAATATTGGAAGTAGAGCAGATTTAATTTCCTAGATTACCTAATCAAGAATATCAGCAGACATGTCATCTATTCTTCTGCAGACAGTGTCGTTAGATAAGGAAATTGCACTCAATTTCATAATAAATTCGTCTCTGATCATAACTTGAACAATGTCTTTGGCTGCTGGTAACAGTAAATCCTCAGCAATGGTGTGAGGTTTCATAGCCCTGGCGATTCTGAGTGCCACCAAATATGAAGCTTCAACGGCTGCTATGTTTGTTTGTGGTACTTGCCACCAGTGTCAAGTCTGGCTTTCTTGAGTCCATCAACTTTGCTTCTAAAATAGTTGGTATCCTTGCCGGCAAAGCTCGGATGCTTGTTATCAAAATGGTGTTTTAGTTTGTTTGGCTTCATAGATTCGGCTGATAGAACTTTACAACAAATAACACATTGCAGTTTCTCAATTCCTGCTGTAATTATTTAGGTAAAACCATACTGTAAAAAATCCTCACTATATTTTCTTTTCTTAATGTTCTTCTCTACACGATCCATTGTCGTAGGATGGTTTGCTAATGAAAATAATATATAACAATAGCTCTAATAATACAAAAGATGATACATGGCATAGTTTAGTCAATACAGTTCATTCAAGTTTCCTATGATTTACCATTCTCTGTGGTTTTTTTTTTTACATACCTGTTACTATCACAAGGGGGCAGTATTCACATCAACCACAGCTGAATATAAAAAGACTGATCAGCATCCAGATTAAGTTCCTATGGTACAGATTTTTTTTTTTTTTTTGCAGTAGTTGATGATTTTACAGTACATGATTTTACATTTACCCAGTAATTATAATTCATGAAGTGCTGTTTTACCTCCAGTACTGCTGCTTTCAACACAGTAGCTGCTTTTAACAGAGTAGCTGCTTTCAACACAGTAGCTGCTCTCTACATGTGTGACTTGTCCACATAAGTACGTTATGGCACCAACTCTGTCACATACACCTGTATTTGTATGGTCTTAGGCAACCCCTGTGAAAGAGTCATTCGACCTCCAAAGGGGTCACGACCCACAGGATGAGAACCACTGGTCTAGACTATCTTGAGTCTTTTATCGGAAGTTCATTACTATCCTATCTAGTCAGAAAATTTTTGCTTCAGTGGAGTCTCATGGTTACCTTTACCAAAAATACTTAGTGCCTTAGGTTACCATCCTCTCTGTGGAAAGTATTGCCTTTCTGATTTGAAAAAGGGAATCTATTTTTGCACTTATTTTAATTTTCACTGACTCTTTTGTTAAATTATAAATTACAGACGGAGATAGAGTTGCTAATCAAGCTGCCATCTCCCAAGGAAGCTAGCAACAGATAACCAGTAATGTTAACTCTTCTGAAACAGAATTTCAGAAAAACATTTGAAGAACAAAAAGCTATTCTTATTTCCACATTTATTATTTATTTCCTACATCATTTTTTTTATGGTGATTGTGAATCAAAAATAAACAAGTAAATAACAAGCAGGACCTAGCAGGTTAAACATAACTAGCACTAATATAATATTGTCAACATGTACCACTAAATAACCCTTTCCTCCTTACTTTCCAAAAAGATTGAAAAAAAAAAAAGCTACATTTCTTAACACACACATTAATTTCCTCATTCTAGCAGGATAGCATGTAATCAATACTATTGTGTAGGTAACATTTAAATCCTATACACTGAAAGAATCAAGATTTTAAAATGAAAATAACTTAAAAGATCCTAATGGCTTTCCTGCAAATCAGGGTTAATTGAAACTAGCTTATGCCCGACAGTTTGAAATTCCAAGCTCAATTATCAAACAAATCATGATGAACAGTTGGAATCAAGCTATCAAACTGGAATTCAAAATGCAAGAGCTCAGAAAATGAGTGACAGTACATGAAACAGAGAAGGCTGAAATTAGTTTCATTAAGCGATTTGCACAAACTCCAAAAGTCAAAATTAGGCATTGAAAAGAGATTGTAGATTCACAGTCTTAAAATTTTGGTTCTCCACACTTAGCTGAATGCTTAGCAAACTAAGTACCTCAATAGTTGATTTTTAATTAAACTAAAGAGACAGATCTTCAAATCTAAAAGGAGAGTACATCAGGCTGTTAAATGCCTCATTAATGTTTCTGATGGAAACAATTCAGTATTCAGCCTCTGAGTTGCAAGTTCACTTTTGCTTATCTTACCCACCTGTTTTCCCAAATAATACTGACTGTGGAGAATGTGTCTGTTTGCCAGCAGGGCACACCTGCTTTCTAGACACAGCACTCTTTCCCACCAGTGAAAGATTGACAAAATTCTGTAGCATCAGGGACCAGCGTAGATTATCAGGCAGTTGCAAACAGCACAGAATTTAGGAGAGCAGGGACACCAAAAGATATGATGACAGAAGGAGCCTAGACTTTGGGTGACGAGCACTCAATACAAAATACAGATGCTGTGTTATAGAATTGTACACCTGGAACTTATATAATGTTGCTAATCAATGTTGTCCCAATAAATTTAACTTTTAAAATCCACTTTGACATATACTTATCTTTTTTCTGATTGAAAAAACACTTGATTGGTCCATTTAAAGGATTGTAAAGCAAAATTTACTTTGCTTGTGAAACAAATATATGATATCACTATGCTAATATAAACTAAGAACTTCAGTAGTGTTTTACGAATGTCTTCTTATTGTTGTGTCCAAGTCTTTAATTTTGGATGCTGAATTGCAGGAAGATGTCTTCTCAACATTCTCTCTCAACAAAGGAGAGAGAAGTGTTTCTCAGCTTTATGCAAATGTGATGTCTTGTGATACAAAGACATGCTCGTATTGGCAAGATTCTTTACATTATTTTTTGCACAGTTGTTTCCAATATAAAATCAGCTAAGACAAAGGGAACTACAGAGAGATAGAGGGACACATTTTTTTTTCACAGTGTAGAAAAGAGCATAAAAAATTGCTATTGTTATCAGTGTGCTGCTCTCTGTGTCCCCACCTGTTGCTGGTGAAGGTGGGCTTCTTGCTGTGCCATGGGAATAAGAATTTCTGGAGGCCCCTATTGGAGGATGAGGTATTGTGGAAAGCTTTATTTCTGTGGAATTAAACCCCTGAATTTCCAAGGACCATCTCCCTCTGCCCCTCCATGGAAAAAGTCCTATTTTGTCTTCAGCAGAACTAGAATAAAGCCATTGTCCAAAGTTTCCACTCCATATTTGCACAACATCTGGCTAGCTTAGCTTGTGTTTCCAGTGGCAGTCTGTTGCATGTAGAGTCTGCATGGTCATGGATGAATGCAAGGAAGCAGGAGCAAAGCAAAAAGAACAAGAGAGCAAGAATTTCTGTGTCTGGGCGATTTTACCCTTCCAAGATTTCGTGCACTTGCAGTGGCTCTACCCCTATAGTCAGTGATCTTTGTTCCAAGATTAGACTGACAGACAAGTATCTTCCCTGTGTCATTGTGACTCCACTGCACATATGTCAATTTTCCCCTTTGTTGGGCCCCTTCCCACAGTGATTTGCAGGAAATGGAACATTGGTTCCCCGGGGAGTGTAAAGTTGTAGCTTCCTGGTGAAGCTGCCCCAATGACCATGCTTATAATGGCTGGCTTCCCCTTTGTTCCTTAACTGCTATTAATATTAATAACTAGCTAGTTGCCCAGCCGGTGTGGCTCACTGGTTGAGCATTGATCCATGCACCAAGGGGTTGTTGGTTTTATTCCCAGTCAGGGCACATGCCCAGGTTGTGGGCCAAATCCCCAGTGGGGAGCATGCAGGAGGTGGCCAATTGATGTTCTCTTTCATCGATGTTTCTATCTTTCTCTCCCTCTCCCTTCCTCTCTCTCTAAAATCAATAAAGAAAAAAAAAATAACTAGCTACTTACAATGGTAACACTATTATTGATGATCATTCAAAACAACCCAAAGGTACAGATATTGAACTGTTCTGAAGTAAATTGTTTCTTAGGGACCAAAGTGTGAGAAGAAATCAGGATTCTCTCTAGTGTGGGGTGGTGTTGAGGGAGGGGGGACTCCCTGAAACAGATGTTATTTCAATATTGACCTTTCTGAGAAGAGGGCTTATTAAGATAGGAACTTATGAAGAAACAAGTCTTAGCCTAAAGCAGGATTTTTCAGACTGCACTACTGACATTTTGAGGGACTGTCCTACGCATTGTAGAATGTTTAGCAGAATCCATGGACTCTATCCACTAGATACTGTTAACACCTTCTCCAACAGGAGTGGCAGCAAAACATGTCTCTAGGCATTGCTAAATGTCCCCTGGGGAGCAAAGTTACAAACTATTGAAAACTAGTGGGCAAGAAAGATCCAGAAACAGTTTCTTCTCTTTGGGTCTTTCGTCATTAGGGCCTGGAAAAGTTCACACGCATCCTTGGGTAGAGGAAACCGTAATGTGGATACACATGACTATATGAGAGGTCAGTAAATGGACAATGAAATGGGTTTGAGTGTGCTGACTTAAGAACTCTATGTTGTACTATTCTGGGTTTTCTCTGATCCACTACTGGTGGGAGTATAACACAGTACAACCTTTTATGACTACAGTGGAACTGCGGTTCTTGAACTTAATTCGTTCTGGAATGCAGTTCGAGAAGTAATTTGTTAAAAAACTGAATCATTTTTTTCCCATTAGAAATAATGTAAATTGGAAATTGTCCATCAGTACATGAGTGGATAAAAAGACTGTGGTACATTTACACAATGGAATGCTACACAGCTGTAAGAAAGAAAGATCTGTTACCCTTTGAGATGACATGGAGGGTCGTGGAGAATATTATGCTAAGCGAAATAAGCCAGTAAGAGAAAGACAGGTATCACATGATCTCATTTATTTGTGGAACATAATGAACACAATAAGCTATCAAACAAAATAGATCCAGAGATATGGAAGTAGAGAACAGACTGACTAACCTCAGAGGGAAAGGGGGCGGGGGGAGAAGAGAAAACCAAAGAATTTATATGCATGTAGGCATAACCAATGGACACAGACAACAATGTGGTGAAGGGAGGTGGGGAGAGGAGAAAGGAAGGGGATGTCACTGGGAGAAAAAAAAAAAGGGAGGAACATCTGTAATACTTTCAACAATAAAGATATATTTTTAAAAATAAAAAAAATATATATATCAAGTTCAAAAAAAAGAAATAATGTAAATTGAATTCGTTCTAGACCTCTAAATGATTCCGTATTAAACTTTTTTATATACAGTACACGTCTGATGTACTGTTTAATCTATAAATAAACACTTATTTTCTTAAATTAATGGAACCACCCCCTACCGGCCTTAAATGAATCACTCTCAGCACTCGTTCCAGGAGTGCCCTTCAGGAGGTCAGTGTACAGCGTCTTCCCTTTTTCACATATCACTGCCTCCAAAATGCTGTCACTGACTAACTGCTCTTTGTTTATCCAAATCAACAAGTTTTCTACCTCTTCATTTGCTTGTGATTATTGTTTCTTTCACACCCTTAGCAACATCAGCACTCTTGCTGGCCTCTTCATGTTTTAAAATTGTGCTAATCATCCATTTCACAAGCAACAAAAGCAAAAAAAAAAACACAAAAAACCAAAAAACAAAACACACACATAAATATTCACAGCACAATTTCCTGAGATGATAACAAGGCAAGGTTTAGCTATAAACTGACTCGTACTTGCATATTCTATCCTTTGTTTGTGGTCTGAGAGACGTTTTCTTGTCATGCTGATATATCAGCATGAAAAGGTTGTCACCGAAGTTTTGTTGACAACTGAAACACTTTTACCTTGAACACCTTGGTCGAGGACCAATCGAGATGGGAGACGTTCGAAAACTGAAGTTTGACTATACACTATGACTGACTCAGCAATTCTAAATCCTAGATATTTATCAAAAATAAATAAAAATTGTCCTCAAAAAGAAGTTAAAACATGCTTATAACAGCTTCAATCTTAATACCAGGCGTTTATAGGAAAATGAAGAAAAAACATCAATAAATTTATACAGTGCTATACTATTTAACAATAAAAAAGAGGACTTATATTCAACATGCATGAATCTTAAAAAGTGTACGCTGAATGAAAGAAGCTTTATGCAGCAGAATAAATAGTCTATGTATGCTTTTATTCACATGAAATTCTAAAATAGTCAAAGCTAATATGTGGTTGAAAAAAATCAGAAAAGTGGTTGCCTCAGGGGTGAAGACTGACTGGAAAGGAGAACAAGAGAGCGTTCTGGGGTGCTTGTAATGTATTTATCTTAATGGAGGTTAAGATTACACTCACCAAATGGTATAGTTATTTCATGTAGGTTCAAAATAAGAAAAAGAAGCATGAACAAGTATTGATCTCTAATAAAAGTATGCACAGTGAAGTATTTTGCAAGACATGTACTGATATTGTGAATTAAATTGCAATGCACCACAAATCAATTGATAAATAGAGAGATGAATAGATGGATAATAATGTGATAAATCATGTATAATAGAATATAATAGCAAAATCTGTTGAGGTGGGCTGGTTCATGGACTCATAGCTGGATGTTCCCAGGTACATTACTTAATCCTATTGAGTCTCAGTTTGCTAAACTATTACATAAAGTCAGCTCTTAAAAGAATTGTGAGCATTTGAGGTAAGATGTGTATGCATTCAGCACATTATTAGATTAATGATCCATGTGCTTTAATTGAATCTAAATCCCTTCTTGGGAAGGTATATATTTTTGCTTCCTTGTTTTCTTGAATTAGGTTAAAATGAAAATTACATTTTGTATTCTGATTTTCTTGTATAGTTAGTTGATAAACAATTGCATATTTTTCTCTTAAGTCTTCTCACTCTACACTCAAAAAAAGTCAAGGCAAAGTCTCATTTGATAGCTATCTTTTTTTCTCCTTTTTCTTTTTTGCTATTATTTCTAATTCCCTCTTGACTTTCACAGTTGAAGTTTCTTCTCTTGTTTGCATTTCACTACTGGGAAATTTCCTTTCTTAACTGGGAACCACTGGATTGTGCTGACCAAGAAGCAGATCTAAACAAGGCTAAATTCTCTATTACCATAATTTTTAAAGATTTATATGTTACTTCTTAAAAATCTGTCAATCTAGGAATAATGATATTTGTGCTTCTTAGGACAGAGGTGATGGAGATGGCATGCTGCAGAGAGCAGTGTCTAGTTATCAGATGCCTGTCTTATTCTAATTACAGGTCCTGACTGACGCCTAGAACAGTGTATAGAATGTAAAATGTGATGCAAAAATATCCTTTCAATAATGAAAAATTATAAAATTAGCATAAATAAGTAGGAATATACTTTACAAGAAGTGGTTATGGTCTGTATAAGTTTTTTCTTATGCTGCTGAGGTACACAAAATTCATGCCATGTTCTGAATAGAAAATGTTAACATCATGATGCTCATCCACTAAGTTACTGTGTGAGATATCATATTTCTAATATAAATAATAGGATTAGTAGGAAGTAGAAAAGTAATCAAGTTAATTAGAAAATCCATATGGAAAAATAAAGAAGCAAAAGAAAAAGACATTTCTGGAAAAAAAATGGTAATAAGAAGAGGTGTTTGTCATCAGGTACTAAATCACAAATCCATGGTTTATGGCACATGAAACCACAAAAAATCAATGGAAAATGAAAATTTCTGATATAATCTCAAATGCATTAAAACATTATATGCATAAAGTATGATATTAATGTCAGGAAAAGATACATAATTTGATACATTTGCGGAAGCAAATTAATAGACATATGTAAAAAATAATAAAACTGGATTCCTGCAACAAACTTTATTTAAAACATTTCGAATGAAGAAAATATTTCAAAGTTAAAAATGAGTTAAAAATATTGGAGAAAATGGAGATATTTTCTCTGTATTCTAATTTTAAACACAAATAAATAAATATGACACAAATTCAAATCCCATTAAAACCTGAAAAATATGACTGTATAAAATGAAAACATTTTTAAAAACAAAAATGTCACAAAGTCAATATAAAAACAATACATGAGAAAATGATTTTTGAAACTCATAGGCCAAAGGTTGTTATTCTTAATATATAAAGAATGAGAGAAAACTTTATGCAAGATAACTCAATTAACATCAGATTAACATCTCAATAGAAAAATGTTCAAAATCTATCAACAGATGTTTTGTAGAAAGAAAATAAAAGTACAGCTTTAAACATTTGATTTTTTTAACCTAAAGGAAAGGCAAATTAAAAATTGATTGAAATGTATTTTCTTGCCTATTAGGTTGATAATAAAAAAATATATATTGCACTGTTGGCTCTTGGGCTATAAATCAGAATACAAAATGTAATTTTTATTTTAGCCTAATTCAAGAAAACATGGAAGCAAGAATATATACCTTCCCAAGATGGGATTTAGATTCAATTAAAGCACATGGATCATTAATTTAATAATGTGCTGAATGCATACACATCTTACCTCAAATGCTTACAATTCTTTTAAGAGCTGACTTTATGTAATAGTTTAGCAAACTGAGACTCAATAGGATTAAGTAATGTACCTGGGAACATCCAGCTATGAGTCCATGAACCAGCCCACCTCAACAGATTTTGCTATTATATTCTATTATACATGATTTATCACATTATTATCCATCTATTCATCTCTCTATTTATCAATTGATTTGTGGTGCATTGCAATTTAATTCACAATATCAGTACATGTCTTGCAAAATACTTCACTGTGCATACTTTTACTAGAGATCAATATTTGTTCATGCATCTTTTTCATACCCCACAGTCAAATCTTCTTCCACCACTACTTATCTCCCCTTTACCCTTGTTTACCTTCCCCCACCCCCTTTCCTCTGGTAATCACCATACTATTGTCTGTGTCTATGAGGGGTTTCTTGGGGGCTGGGGATTGGCTTACTCTCTTCACCTTTTTACCCAGTCCCCCAACTCCCCTCCCCTCTAACAGCTGTAACTCTGTTTTCTGTATCTATGAGTCTGTTTCTATTATGCTTGTGTTTATTTTGTTCATTAGATTCAACATATAAGTGAAATCATATGGTATTTTTCTTTCTCTGACTGGCTTATTTCACTTAGCATAATACTCTGCATCTCTATCCATGCTGTTGAAAAAAGGTAAGATTTTCTTCCTTTTTACAACTGAGTAGTATTCCATTTTGTAAATGCACCACAGCTTCTTTATCCACTCATCTACCTATGGGTACTTGGGCTGCTTCCAAATCTTGGCTATTTTAAAAAATGTTGCAATGAACAACATAGGGGTGCATATATATTCGGATATATTCCCAGAAGTGGACATTCTTTTTAGTCAGCTCTATTTGACACTAGAGTACCTTATTTTTTTCCCTTGGACACAAACATGTTGGGGTCTTTATCTGAGAATAAAGTGCCACTTATATCTAGAACGTCACGTCAAGGGTCACCTTATTAGGTAAGCAATATTTCCTTCAAGTTTCATAAACAGTTACTTATAATATTTGTAATTTAATCTTAGGAAAGACATCCAGGAGAATTGCTAGTGTCCTCCATATGGGTGTTGCTCCCGATGTAATTTTTTTTACTATACTGCTGACCTGAGAATCTAGATTTGTTTTTCAAGTCATGATATATTTTCTTCAAAAATTGCTATGAAATATATCTGCTGTCTAGT
The DNA here is from genome assembly GCA_030848825.1 of Tadarida brasiliensis. Taxonomy (NCBI): domain Eukaryota; kingdom Metazoa; phylum Chordata; class Mammalia; order Chiroptera; family Molossidae; genus Tadarida; species Tadarida brasiliensis. The sequence continues at coordinate 85,307,706 of CM061260.1, read as the reverse complement.
TTTTGAAGGTTGTTACAAAAATGAACTGTTAATAATTTTGACACAAATTGACTTCATTAGCGTCACAAAAGGTATAACTCAGTGTTAACGGTCCGCTCTATTACCTGCTGATGCTTCAGCTCTTCTGTTTATATAAACACATTCCCTGACAAATTGGAATTTTCCGTGATTGAAGACAAAGCTATCTTTTTCTTTTTACTGAATGATGTTTGTATCTTCATTTTTGTTCACAGCAAGCCCTACATGGAAAAACCATGTCCAATAACCTACAATCAACCTTGTGACTTAGACACTTGTTCAATGCCATCATTCCACAAGACGTCCTCCTGGGTCAAATGTACATGCACATCCAGCAGGATGAATTCAAAAGAGCCAAGGTCACAGAGCAGTAATAAACATTCTGCTTTTAAAAAAGTCTTTAGAGAATTAAGCAACACAGTGCAATGTAAAATAATAAAATGTAAATCTGATAAATACAAAGGTAACATAATACCAAAGAAAATAATTATCAAATATGAAACAAAAATTTTTTGAAATTACAAAATTATATGCAATAACAACTGTGTTAAATAATCATGGAAGAGGTAGATAAACAGACATGGCTTCTTCTTTTCTGAAAAAACATTTTCAAGGATATTTTGACGTCTTCGATAAATTTATTAAAATTTGTATTGTAAATGTACCACAGCTTTTTTATCCACACATCTACTTATGGACACTTGGGCTGCTTCCATATCTTGGCTGTTATCAATAATGCTGCAATGAATATAAGGATGCATATATTCCTTCAAATTGACATTTCAGGTTTCTTCAGATATATTCCCAGAAATGGAATCACTGGGTCATAAGGCAGTTCTATTTTCCATTTTTTTGAGGTAACTCCATACTGTTTCCCACTGTGGCTGCACTAATCTGCATCCCATCAAGAGTGTTTAAAGAACAAACTGGACTATGAAGCAAAATGGAGACAGACTCATAGATAGAGAGCATGCAGGCAGCTCTTGGAGGGGGTTGGGGGCGGCTGAGCAAAACAGAAAAAAAGTGAGAGAGAACTCAGGGGCATGGACAACAGTGTGGTGGTTGGGGGGTGGGCGGTGGAGGTGAAAGAGGGCATAGAGGGGATAAATGGTGATGGAAAATAAATAAACAAATAAAAAGTTTTAAGCAAAGGTAATTATAGCTATTGTGCTGAGAATAGATTGTATTGAGAAAATGATAGTAAGAATATTAACAGAGAATAGCACTAAAGAGGATGAATAATGCCTCACCCAGCTTTCTGTCCCACTTTTAGCCAGACTTCCTGGAAGTCCTATCTGATAGCTATTATTGGTATTTCATGTGACAATAACTAAGTCACAAGATCACATCTAATTTTAAGAAAACCTAAAAAGTATAACTTTTTAATTGAACAATTGTCATTCTTAAAAAAAACACTGGGTATACTGTAACCAAAAGAGATAAAAAAAAAATAGATAATAGATAAGAAGCAAGTATGTGCCACGGAAGAAAAGATAGTTCAGTTTGGGAAATGTGGTTTTGAGGACGTGTAGATGAAGTTCTAATGCATGACACCTGAGAAGCAGAACCCAACTGCTAAAGATGAATGTGTATACATTTAAATGAATCAAGAATAGTACTATCCTTTAACTTATAACTTCTAGCTCTGGCCTTTGCAACAACATGGTATTTTCTAGAAAATACCTGAGCAACTCTACCATGTAGCATATGTTTTATTTCTAACTGGTTTCTCTTTTGCAATGTCCCAGCATAGAACCTCACATCATAAAAGAGGGACCAGGACCCAGTCTGCTGCTGCTGCTGAGAAGCTACATAATATTTCTAAGAATAAAGCATCACCAGCTAGCAAGTAGTAAAGAAGTAAAGATAATGTATTGGGACTCTGGACAGCTGAATTCCAACCAAATTGTCACTATAGACCTGTGTGACCATTAAATTATACTTCATCTCTCTGAGCTTTCATCATATCATTTCCATGACAGAATGTTCTTCAAGTGTGTGTCTCCAAGGACACATGAGGGTGACAGTAGGAGGTGGTAGGAAAGAGAACAATGAGAAGGCTGAATTCCAGGTCTCCTGCCCAGTTAAAACTAGACAATGACACGTGACTGCTTTTTTTGTGATTGAATGAATTGAAGTGTTTATTCCAATGCAAAATTCAACAGCAAGAAACAATTTCTAAGTCCCTTTGAGCGACAACTTTCTATGATCCTAAGACTTTTCAGCAGGCATGTGTTATAACTGAAAGAGGAGAATGTGGCCAGTCGTCTCCACCACCCTGGGAAAGACATGCAGTAACCACACAGATGAGTTAACAAAAGCAAAAAGACAATGGAAATAAAAAGCCCACATATAATAGCATTTTTATACAGGAAGAACAGTATTTTAACAAAGTAACTTGAATTTGGGAGGGTTTTTTGGCCCATATATAACTTTATGCTTACTTCAAATATTGTTTGAGTTTAAAATATGTCATTTTTTTAGATATTCACAGGAATTTCAACTTTACAAGTGCTAATATTTTTATTTCAAAAAGTCGCTGATTAACTGTATTATTAAAGAACACACCAGTTTCATATAAGTTACATTTTCTTTAACACACACTAAAACATACATGGTTCTGGCAAGCAAACTTAGAACACTATAAGAACTCTTAAGCATATTTACTTTTGATTTTAAGATCTTTCTATTTTGCATAAACTAAATTTATAAATGGTGACAATCAGGTACACAACAGAACATAGACTCCGAAAAAACTCTACGCAGGTTTTGAATCCAGCTGGTACTCTTAAATTTTTTATGATGCAATATAACATACAACCATCTAAATTCACACTTCAGGCAAAAAATAAGTTTTAGGACTTTCAAGAGAATTTAATTTTCAAAGCAAATCGTAAAATTGCAAAACCCTCACCAAATAACTCTGGAACTAGAGAACAAAGGTGATTGCAAATTTCAAAGTATTACACATGCCACATAACTTTCAGTATTGCTTTTGACTTCTATTAAAGAAAACAAAAAATACTGCAGGCATTTTTAAATTGCCTTCCACATTCAATCATGCTTATTTAATTAGTATTCAGGTTCTTTATTTAAGAATAAAAAGTGATTAAGCAAGAAAATGTTGAATTTTAACCTCATTACACTAATTCCAGAAACATTAAAAATTTTCTATTGGCGCTGGTACTTAGTATGATTTTAACATTTTATCAAGTATGTAATACATGCAAGATGTTAGCTTAAATAATTTACATACATTATTATTGTCTTTAAGACAAAAAAACACATGACTCAGTAATTTTATGTATCTGAATATACCATTTATTTTATGTTCATTAAACCAGAAATTTCCAGTGAGAAAATGTTTAAATACCACTTTTTTTCAGTAACCAAAAATATACAAATATTATAAATAGATCTTTAAAAAGGTGAATGAATTTAATGTTTGAAAACTGCTAATAGCAAGTGTAGTTTTAGATTTTAAGCTTACAAACATTTTTGAATATTTTATTTCATATAATAATCACAAGAACATGGAAATAAATGCAGTGCCATTATATATATACTTTTCACGTAAATAATCTTAGATTTAGGAATCATTGCATACCCGATTTTACACTAAGAATGATGGGTATTTCTTGAACAGGTCCTCTAACTCCATTTTCTGTATTTCTATAGTCATACATCTATAAATTATGGTAGAGATGCCTGTATTTCAGAAGATATTCAATGAGATACTCTTGGAAAATGATCCATATTTATTATGTATAATTTCTTCTTGGAAATATATTTTCTTTCTTTTTTTTTTTTTTTTTTTTTGGTATTATTCTCTCAGTTAAGATAATATGTACGAAAGGACAAATGCAAGCCATCCTGAAAATAAATAAGCAAGTTGCCATATCTTTTGAAAATAAAAAATAGACATCTTAACTAAAAATTACCAATAAAACATATTTAGTAAAAGGCAAAAGATTTATGCGATCTGAAGAGAAACCAGAGTATCCCAATAAAACATATTTAGAAGACGTGAATATATAGGTTAACAAACTAATACAACCATTTCTTTCATTTTATAACCATTGATAGTAACTCCTCCTAAGTCAAATCACTCAAATATGATTACATTTTGTTTATTATGATTGTTATATATTGTTTAATTATTACACTACAGGCTTTAATATATATTAAACATGCTGACAGCAAAGATATATTGGGAAAGTGAGAATTTTAATAATTATTATTTGCACTTTATTTTTTAAAATAAGTTTTGAATATTAAAATACACCAGTAGTTAATTTTTACAATATTGAGGACTTAGAGTAAAAATATTTTGTTATCTAAATTCTGAAAATACATTTAAAATGTTATTAATTAGTAATATAAAGCCTGTAGTAAAATGAATGTAACTTTTTAAAATTTATAAACTCTTATCTTATTAATTAATTTTAGACTGAGTACATACTATCAATTCACTATACAAATATTTCTGTTGCAGTTATTAATTTTAATAACTCAGTCATGTACTATTTCTTGACTGGAATACATTCTGAGAAATGAGTCTTTAGGTGATTTTGTCATTGTGTGGACATCATAAAGTATATTTACACAAACCTAGATAGTATAGCCTATTACACACCCAAGTCATATGGTATGGCCTATTGTTTACAAAACTGTACAGTGTGTTACGGCACAAAACAACATGAGATTAAATCAAGCACAAGAGAAAATGCTGCAATTAAGAGACACCTTTAAGCATGAGATGTACAAAGCGCTTGCTGGTGTAACGCGGCATACTGTTGTACAGAAAAAAAAAGGAATAGGAAGAGTAAACTCTAAAATAACAATTAAAAGTACTTGCTAATAACAATTAATAGTAAATATATAGGCCATTAACATATTGATTTATTATCATTATCAAGTATTATGTACTGTATAAAATCGTATGTGCTATACTTTTATATGACTGGCAGCATAGTAAGTTGTTTACATTAGTATCACCGCAAACGCGTGAGTAATGTGTTGCGCTACCATGTTATTTACATGGCTACAATTTCACTAGGCGATAGGAATTTTTCAGCTCTATTATAATCTCATGGCACTACCATCATAGATGGGGTCTGTTGCTGACCAAAATGTCCTTACGCAGCACATGCATGCCTGTATTAATCGTTGAGAAATAGATGAAACAATGGTTCATTAGAATATATATTAGAAAGATTTTTGCATACTCCGTCAATATATTTATTCCCTAGAATGTTATTATAGATACTAAAATATATATATTTAATATGTCAAAATGAATCACTTAAAACTTTATTACTTTTAAAAATATCCTTCTGGGAGATAGATGACCAGGGTTTTATACATTACCACAAATACCAATTGTGAGGTATTTGACTATGTTATTAATATGTGGGCATTCTATGATTCCAAGAAGCAATTCATTATGGAGGTCCACATAGAAGTCAAATTTACATTAACAACTCTGTGCAAAATGATTGGCTTTCATGAGGCATGTCAAAACTTTGAATATTTTAGGATTTACTAATCTAGATGCTCAATTACCTTGTTCTTTATGGTACATTACTAGAAGCCATTGTCCTTACTAAAAGTTCATTTCAGAGTTTTATTGATATGTCATGAAAAAAATTACCAAACTCTTTGTTGAACTTCATACACTAGGTAGATAAGTAGACAGACATGTAACATTCATTTTTCTGGCATTCATATGAAAAAAACATTTTTTGGTACGAAGAAACAAATTTTCATAATATTACCTGGTAATGATCCTTTAGGATAAAAAATATTGCCCTGGCCAGTTTGGCTCAGTGGTAGAGCGTCGGCCTGTGGTCCAGAGAGACCCAGGTTCGGTTCCTGCTAAGGGCATGAACCTTGGTTGCAGTTTGTCCCCGGCCCTGTTTGGGTCGTGTGGGAAGCAGCCACTCGATGTGTCCCTTTCACATCGATGTTTCTCTCTCTCTGTCTTCCTGTCTCTCCCTCCCGCTCTATCTGAACAAAAAAAATGGAAAAATGTCCTTAGGTGAGGATAAAAAATAAAAAAAATATATTATTTTAACAGTTTCAGTAAGTATAAAAACACTTAAATCATCTGCAAAGAGAAATGCAGATAAGTGCTATTAATTTCCAGCTGTTATGAAGTCCTTCTCTGTGCTAAAGAATCGGAACTTTTCTTTGAATCTTATACTACCAAAGTGTGCGATGATTTTAAAGTATTTCTGTACTTCAAATAATTTCATATTTCCAATTTATGTAGATAATATTTATAGAAAATGTAGGGTTTCTAATAGTTTTTATAATTTCAAGCAAAAATTTTAAATGCTTCACTAAATGAAATAAACACTAATAAAAGTATTTTATTTTTTCTTATTCCTGGCATTTATACAATAAAAATGATATTAGAGAAATCTGAATCATGAAATAATTCTTTGGTTTCATTCCTATTCTTAATTTATCTGGCTCAAAATAACATTTGACTGGCTGTTCATAAAATATTTTTAAATTCCCATCTAAATTACATGTGAATACTTTTAAGGTAAAAATCTGTAGTACTGGAAATTGAACGTTTTAATAACATATAACCTGAAGCGTTTTAATATAATTGTATGAAATTGGTCAAACTCACATGCTATATTTGTTTCATAAAGTGGAACTGACCACCTAAAAGATTGTAGGAAAATTTTTTATTCTTCTCATATTATGCAAATTGAGTTAATTAGTAGGGATAATTTGTGGGTTACAGTTACTCAGTAATGCAAATATTTACCAATAATAAAAAAAGAATATATTCCCTTCATGCTTCCAATACTTCTCTTTTTTTTATTAATTTATTTTTGTTACAATGTTTCTCCTTTTTCCCCGCATTGACTCCCTCCTCCCCATCCCCTCCCATCCTGTCCTCAGCTTTGTTGTCTATGTCCATCGGTTATGCATACATGCATATAAATTCTGTGGTTTATCCCCTCCTTCTCCCTGATACTTCTCAAAGAGGGCCATTTTGTTAAATGTAGGTCCAAAGTCAGAAATGATCATGAAGAGGGCAGAAGGCAAGAGAATGTCTACAAATTGACATCCTTTGTAGGACAAAAGCCTTAAACTGATAGCAGCCACACAAAAAAAGATTTCAAAGAAAAGAATACTATAGATAAATATCCAGCATAAAAATAGAAATAACATTAACAAAATATTAGCACATAGAATCCAGAAATATATAAAAAGAATAGTATATCACCACAAAGTGGGTGCACCAAGGTTGTTTCAACATTCAAAAATTAAATTAATTCACTAAAATAAAATACTAAAGGAGAAAAACAATTTTCTCATAGATGCACAATAAAATTTACCATCTACTCATGACACAATGAAAGGCAACCACAAAAACATAGTTACAATGCTGAATAGTTTCTCCCTATAATTTAGTACATGAAAGATTATTTTCTTTTAAAATTCACATTCAACATCATACTAGAAGTCCTAGCCAAAGCAGTAAGTGAAAACAGCAGCAACAAGAAAGGGAAAGAGTGAAAGAAATGAAAATGAATGGGAATAGAAAAGAATTGTATCACTGTTTCTATTTGCAGATAATATCATTATCTATGTTTTTTAAAATCAACAAAATACCAAAAAGAGTGTTTAAAAGTAATGTGACCTTAGGAAGTTTGCAGGAAACAATATCATAATGCAAATATCTATTGCTTTTCCATGTACTAAAAATAAAAGTGGAATTTGAATTAAAAAAAAAAATTTGTAGCCTGGCCGGTGTGGCTCAGTGGTTGAGTGTCAACCCATGTACCAAGAGGTCGCTGGTTCGATTCCCGGTCAGGGCACATGCCCAGGTTGTGGGCCCAATCCCCAGTGGGGGGCATGCAGGAGATGGCCTATCAGTGTTCTCTCTCATCGATGTTTCTCTCTCTCTCTCCCTCTCCCTTCCTCTCTCTCTCTTAAAAAATCAATAAAAAAAAAAAAAAAAAACACTAAAAAAATCAATTGTAATAGTAGTAACAGAAATTAGAAATTCTTAGGTCTAAATCTAAGAAATTTGCAAGTGCTTTTCATTGAATATCATACAACACTCATGAAAGAAATCAAAGTGAGCCTAAATAAATGCAGAAACTTAGCTTGTTTATAAATATGAAAGCCCCAAGTTGTTAAGATATCAACCCTCTCATTTGATCTATAGATTCATCATACTCCCAAACAAATGTGAGCAGAAATGTTGTAGATATTAACAAGCTTCTCCTAAAATGTATGTGGAAATGTAAAGATACCAGAGTAACCAAATCAAAGGATGAATAAATTTGGAGAATTTATACTGCCTTGTTTCATGACTTAATAAAAAGCTGCATTAATTAATAAAGAAATAAACACATAGACCAATGGAACATAATAAAGATTCCAATGACAGATGACACAAATGCATCAATAGATTTTTAAAAAATACGTTTTTATCAATTTTAGAGAGAGAGAAGGGAGAGAGAGAGAGAAACATCAATGTGAGAGAGAAACATCAGTTGGCTGCCTCCTGTACACCCCCTACTGGTGTCGGAGCCTGCAGCCCAGGCATGTGACCTGACCAGGAATGGACCGGTGCATGGGATAGTGCTCAACCAACTGAGTCACACTGGCCAGGGTGTCAAGAGATTTGTTTTTCACTTAGAACAATTTAGGTTTATTACTCCTCAGAGCAAGGGAAACACACGTTGGGAAACCATAGGGAGCTCCATCTCAAGGGTGCTGGATTCGGGCTTTGTTTGGGTTCTGTGGGGGGCAGTCTGACCAAGTTGGGGAGCAAGGAGGATGCAATAGACTGGATACCCTCAAAGAGCAGGAGCAATTCTAAGACTGGGCTTTTCATGGACACCACAGTGACCTTGTTTTGGTTTGTGCTTCAACAAAATCATGATGTGGCCTTGTTCCTTTTCTAGTAACCTCTGCCTCAAGAGATTTTTGACAAAGGTATAAAATTAAGAGCATTTGGGTATCTACATACAAAAATTATGATTAAAAAGCCTTGACACATATCCTATATCCTAAACAAAAAAAAAGAATTGACCTAAAATGGATCAATCTGAAATGTAAAATATAAAAATGCAAAACCTCTACGTAGAAACATAGGATAAAATCTGTTACAATGGGTTAAATACAAAGTTCTTTGATATAATACCAAAAGCACAAAAATATTTGCAAGTCACATAGTTGACAAATAAATTGTAGTCATAATATATATTAAAAAAATCAAAACTCAACCACAGAAAGCAAATATCTCATTACAAATGAGAAAATGTTGGATAAACACCTCACCAATCCAAATACACAGATAGGAGCTAGCTCATGAAAAGAACGAACAAATTCGCCACTAGGTGTCTGTAATTAAAACTACAATGCAATGTTATTACACATCTATCAGGACAAAAAAAAATGCTGACTACATAAAGTGTTGGGGAAAGTGCAGATCATACATTGCTAGTGAGAACACACAATGAAAAGAGTTACTTTGCAAAATAGTTTGGCAGTTCTTTTACGAAATTACATACATACTTACCATATATACTAGCAATCACAGGTCTAGTTATTTGCATGGAGAATTAAAACCATGATCACACCAAAACTTGTATAGTAGTGTTTATAATGGCATTATTCATAATTTGAACAAGTAGAAACAATCTAAATGTCCTTCATCCAGTGAATAAATAAACACAATACAGGACCCCCATATAATAAAATACTACTCACGAATAAAAAGGAACAAAGTACACACACAACAACAGGGATGAATTTCAAATACATTTTACCAAGTAAAGGAAGCAAGACTCAAAAAGCTCTGAATAAATGATTCCCCTTATAGGATACTATAAAAAATGCTAAACTGTAGAAATGAGATCAGATTAATAGTTGCCAGAGTTGGGGATAATCAGAAATGTTGACTACAATGAATTGTCAGGAGGAATTTTTTCAGACATGACACTGTTCTGTAACTTGATTTTGGTGATGGATATATGATAATGGGTACATTACCCTAAGCATGTATCGAAATGCACAAAATTGTACTCCACGATAAGTGAATTCTACTATATTTAAATAAAAAATACTGTCATACTAAAACATTCCTACAAATCTATAGGCTCAGCAGAAAACCTCTCCTGTAAGCAAATTTGTAATACTTCTCATGATTGCTTATAAAGTGGCTTCTTCTAAATTGATTAATCTCTCACTTACAAGATTTAGCAGAGTTCTCAAACTAAGCCAAAACAAAATCTGAATTTTCCCTAAATATACTTTCAAAAGTGCAGAAGATTATGGTTTGACCAAGTATTTTGTCAAAAATAAGTCAAAGCTTTCCTGCTTGCTATATCAAAATCTTTGATCTCTACCTCCCTACATTGATCATTACACCAAGACTCCATTTTAGGTTTTGGTACCAAAAATTCTATTTGCTGAATTAGGCTAGCAGCAAATACACAGAAAGCATACTAGGATAGAAGTGATTTAAAGGAGATGGATATTTATTTTTAACTCACATGAAAACAAATTTGTAGGCACGCAATAAAGGACTGGTATATATAGACAATATTTGTCATCAGGGATAAAAATTTTCATCTTTTGATTCCACCATCCTTGATTCTCAAGTTCAAGAAATAATATTATATGTTGGATTACCAGTAATCATGCCCAAATCCAAATTCTAGGCCAAAAAAAGAAAAGAGAAGACCAAAGCAAACAAATGAAAGTCTGGTAAATCAGCTCATTTTCAAAAGCACTCTTAGCAGTGTGAATCTAAGCAGACAAAATTTAGTTCCATTGATATATTTAGGTGAAAGAGAGCTAGCAATAATCTTTTAGATGGTTTTCCTACCATTGCAAAATTATAAAATAAATGGAGATGTAAAAGATAACCCCCAGATTTCAGAACTCAGCACTTACATGATAATGTAATTATCTAAGATAGTCACTGGGGACTCAGATGAGGGATTAAAATGGGATAATTTGATGTTTTTAGTTTTTGAGGCACTTGAGAAATTCAAATGAAGGGGTTGAGCAGGCATCTGTAGCTAACAAAAATCTGGAATCAAAATCAATTTCTTTTCAAATTATGTAGATGGTGATTGCAACAAAGATGAGGCAGACACAAATAAAATCTCCTATTTGTAAAAAAAACAGGCTCCTACATAATCCTTCCTGACTGTATCTTACCTGTAGCCTCTGGTCCTCACTCTTTGACACTCCAGCTGGCTGGAACTTTCTACGCCTAAACAAACAAAACAAGCACAGTCCTTTGTTTCACTTTATTCAAATATCCCGGGTACTCTCCTTTCTTAGTATTTAATCAGTTTGTTTTTTGCAATGTGAGTTATTTCTGAACTGAGATTCAATCAAAATTTAGTACCCAAACATTTTTATAAATGTCATTTACTCACCCAGGACTTTATTCTGTACACTATTGTTCCTCTTCCTACTTCTTCCCAACACCCTACTCAGGAGTGGGGGAAATGGGAATCCCAAATATTTAGGAGTTTTGACAGAGAGCTATGTTTCTATGTTCCCAAGAAGTCTCGACGGAGAGCTGAGACAATTTCATAAGTCTCTAAGTCAACTCCTGTCCCAGAGAGGCAGAGAAATATTTGAAAATTTGAAAATTCCCCACAGAGAGAGAACGAGGGTGGTGATATGGCCAGCAAATCCTCATGAATCTTGGGAACAAAATGAAGAAGATACAGGGGCTGATGACTGGAACCATGGCGGGACTACATCTAGCTCCAGGAGTGACACTGAAGACCTGCTCAGTAGTAAAAACCAGGGAGGGCACATGATATATTGCCAGTTTAGCATCAAATATGGCCAAAGACGACTTAGGCACTCTAATTACGTAAGCCCCTAAAACGAGAGGAAAATAAAATAATGAAGAAAAAGTGTCAATCGCCAGTTTATAATTAAGTGGTTATAAAAGAACAAAAGCTTTACCTAGAGTTGACTAATTTTTTTTTTAGGTGAAACGGCAACTCAAAATAGTAATTAAATTGAAATAGCAAAAGTAATGTTACATTTTATTACACCTAAGTTATTAGACTGATGAAAAATAATTCATGATCCCCCAAGTCATATTAAACTGTGTCAAAAGCTCCACAAATTTGAAATTTAAAACGTTTAAAGATGTTTACCAGTGCAGAGAGTGTTGTTAGAAATAAGAGACTATAGTAAGTAGTCGTAGCAATCCACCCATTGGAATTTATGAGTGTGATCTAGGAAAATCAAGGTGGCTTCAGTCATTAAACCTTCTTTTAGTATAAGTTAAGAGTAAATGAAGGCTTTAAATTCTGAAGAACTCAACAATTCATTTGATTTGATGAAAACTAAGGTTACTAAAATCCCTTCAATATGATGTGCTTGCAGTTTGCTTCAGGGAATTATATTATAAATCTGGTCTTTTAAAAGACTGCTCGAGCTCTGGCTGGTTTGGCTCAGCAGTTAGTGTCATCCCACAGATGGCAGAGTCGTGAGTGGGGTTCCGGTCAAGGGCACGTACCTCAGCTGCAGTTTGGGGTTGTGTGGGAGTCAATCAACTGATGCATCTCTCTCACATCCACGTTTCTCTCTCTCTCCCTCTTTCTTTCCTTCCCTCCCTCCCTTCCACTCTATCAAAAACTCAATGGAAAAATATCCTCAAGTGAGGATAAAAAAAAAAAAAAAAGATTGGTTGAGACAAATGCTAACAGAAAGCTAAAGAAGTGTGTGTAATAGGACTTATTCACTCATGTGTTTGTCATAAATATTCCACAAGAAAACAGCTCTCAGAGGTGAGAGGGTGACACCTATATAGCTGTCCTGCCTGAATACTGCCCTAGACCCAGAGGACAGGACAGAGGCCTGGTGAGAATGCTGCCCCACACAGGTGTCCTGTATCAAGTCCTGGGTCTGCTGGACCACACCACCTGTGTCCCTGGCTCTGCATGGAGGACCCCACCAGCAAGGGGGATGGGAGGTGGACCTTCCTCAGGGTTCTAGGGAGGGGAGGACTCGGGTAAAAGCTCTAATTTGCTTTTCTTTCTTAGACTTTGCCAGGGTAGGGGAACTAGCCATAGCACTTAAGGCTCTGAAGGGACATTGTGAGAATTTATTTGTGTTGTTATTGTTTTAGTAATGTTACTCTTATCATGATTATATGTAAATATATGACGTGTGTGTGTGTGTGTGTGTGTGTGTGTTTGCCTGTAGTTTCAAGCCAAGTCACGTTTGATAGTTAAAATGGGTTTTTATAATTAGGGGTGATGTATCTTACGTGAACTTTGGAATTTGACAAGCACAGTTAACTTCAGCGCGGGGCCTACCGATAGGAGAAAGGTAAATTTTATCTGATACAGGGTAGTCACATAAATAATCAATAGCAGCTGGCCGGGACCGGGAAGATATTAGGGGACCCTGTAGTGAAGCAAACAGACTGCACAGAGAACAATTTAGCCTGCAATTGAAGAGCAGGTGGGAAAAGAGAGAGCAGTGGATACAGCTGTGCATTTAAGACTCTCTCTGCTGGGACTTTGGCCTTGATTCCGTGTTGCCTCTTTAGCCTGAACAGTGTCACTTCCCCAACTCCTGCCGCTGCTCACGAGCAGCCCGACTCCGGCTGCTGTGCTCCGCGGAACCTCCGCTTTGTTATCTAGGGTTAACAGGAATGCTGATTTTCATATTTCTGGCTTCATGAAAACCTGACAACGGTATCAGTTAACTCCCTCTTCTCCTTCTTCTAGGAAACAATCCAATCTTCTTCTCCCTTTGACACAAATGCGTTGGAAAATTAAAGTGAGAAATTTCAGAAAGGCCAAATAAAAAAGTGCAATTGCTGTTAGAAAGCTGAAGGTTTTTCCTTTACACCCTCTGCCTTCAACTCAGTTTTTTTACTAGTTCTGTTCACGATATATGCCTTTCTTTCCCCTTGGTAGAAATCCTCGGCAGTTGTCTCGCCTTATTTATAAACACTCCTATTGCATTTGGCATGATATCCATCATTTTCCGTTGCTCCTGTCCTGTCTCTTGTTTTACTGCTGTCTATTGGTTTTTAGTGGACACCTTGGGCCTCTCATGTGGGCAAAAAATTCTTAGCACACAGCTCACTCCAAAGGATAAATACTCGCTACGGAAATAAAATAAGAACAATAAAAGTAACAGCAAAATTACTAGAATAAAACATTTAAATATCCTTTTAGAAACTGAAGATGCTTTTAACGTTATCCAAAGTCATTACCTCTGCCACTTAAATGGTTGCAATCATTTCCGCCTAAAATGTATTAAACATTATAGCCTGTCCTGCTTCCTTGTATATCCAGCCTATGCCATCAGCATTTAAACTCACCTTTTATTGTCTCCACACTTGCGGAGATGGGTACCCCTAAATCCAGGAAGTGTCCACTGTTCTCTGTGGTACTGCGCTCCAGCCGGCTACAAAGAAATGCAGTGCTGTGCTCCTAATGTGTGGACCAGGAAGTAACTCTCCTCTTGACTCTCAGTCTTCAAAAGACTCTGGGAATTTCTCATGAGTTGAGTGATGGATTCTGTGTTGCACTCAGAATGATGGTATCTCTCTTATACTGAGGCATTGTTTTTATGGATGTAAGTCAATGTATAATACAATTCTCCATTCAATGAAGATGTGTCCATACCCAGAAGATTGTTCATCTCTCACCAAAAGAGTCCCAGTGAACCAGCTATCTATCCTAAATCATGCTAATGTGTGTCTGAACCTAGTTCAACATCAATTTGATTTACAACTATGAGGCTTACAATTTTTCTTGATTTTCTTTTATAGGATATACACATTTCTTTTCTTCATGAGTATCTGAGTGTCACTTTCTTAATATCCTGATTTCCTTCAATAATTTTCCATTTCAATTTTTTTTCATTTCTTCCTTTATCCCCATTATTACCTGTAGAAAAATATATGATTCTTATGCTCAGAAAAAAAATAACAAAAACAAATTTTATCATAGATTGTGATTTAGTCTGGTATTCTGGGCTGAAGAGTAAGAAAAGACAGAGAGAGAGAGAGAGAGAGAGAGAGAGAGAGAGAGAGAGAGAGAGAGAACAACCTTTGATATGCTGATTGCTTGATTTCACATTGTGTTTAGAAATGTACTAATGTATTTAGAGGACAAAATGAAGACTTCATCTCCCAACCATGAGCAGGAGAAGGGAAGGAAGAAGGAAAAAAGAATACTTTATCTATAGCAGCCTTTCCCCATGAGCCAAAGTTTGTCCCAGAGAGTGTGAATTCCTCCACAGTTTACTTCCAAGTCCTTCACTCAGATGCTAAATGAGCCTCAGAGTATCTTGTGCCCCAGCTGCAAGAGAGAAGTCTTGGAGTAAGAGCACAGAGCACTGTTGCAGGTAGGAGATGAAGCACTATTGTGTTGGGTCCACAAACAAAATGAAAAATCATCTTTTCAGGTGAAGTTCCCAAAAACAAGATGTGAGATGAGAACTCTGGTAGAAGATTAACTGAGGGAGTGCTCTCAGGATAAACCTTAAATTTATGGAGTAGAGCAGGCTATAAAAGGAGAAAGAGATGAGAAATAATGAAGCCACAGCCTTGGACTGACCCACAGGAGAAGGCTCAACCCATAAGCACTGCAAGTTGCTTCTGTCCCCTTGAGTTAAGAGAGTTAGACTTTTCAACCCATGTATCAGTCCATCCTTGGCAGCTGGATTTCCTGGAAGGGGTAAGGGAATACATTCCCAGTTAAGGTGGTTTCTATAAGCTAAGATCAATAATCAGGAGAAGCCTTTAGAAACCAATGCACATAGCAGCTGGCAGACAGATATATTGTCCCAGTAAATTGTACCTAGAAGTAGATGCTCCAAGGGCATCTTCTGCTGGCCTCCACCTCACAGCACAAACTGTTGCTAAGAATGTGTTGTTTTTTTGAGGGTTGTTGTAGCCCAGAAAGTAGGGTAAGTACATGCAAGTTAGTGAAGGCCTAAACTGATTCTAGGTCAGATAATTAGTCTACAATATTTCTTAATGCTGTTTATACTATTACAAGGCATCTGTAAGCTTATGCTGGGGGGAAATAATAACACATGTTTATTGAATATGTGTAGTAATTTAATGAATGCTACTGTATCATGAAAGAAATGATCAATTTGTTATTATAAAGGAAGTGAAATCTAGGAAAATAATATGCAGAGTGGTATAAATATGCTCTATGATTTTGGAAACAGGGATAGTATGTTGACTGATTTAATGTACTACATTGTAGGTTGTTTTTTTAACAGAAAAACTATAACACTGCCACAAAGAAAATGTTTTCCTCAGTGACCATCTACTTCTCCCCACTCTGTACCACCTTCTCTTTCCAATACATTTAATTCATTCTCTCAGCTACTCCAAATGATCAATACCCTCATTAATATCTCATATGTAATCCCCTTTCAGCCTTTTCTCCATAAAGCACTTCATACTGTAATCATTTCAGCTTCTCTTTCTTTCAAAATAACCTCCCTTTATGTCTTTTTTTACCTGGACACAAAATTAATTATAGTTTTCCTCTGTACGGCTCAAATCAGTCAAAATTTTACCCTGTCTCTATCTCAATAGTTGCATTTACTTTTTTTAAATGTAAAGTTACGTGGGGAGAAAGGTTGGGTGAGAGACCAGTCCAACAGCCCTAACACCACACTGCTTACTTGTTGAGCCTGCACTTGAATATGGTTGTTTTAATAATTTTGAGACCCTCATTTCAGATACTTAACCTTCCAACAAAAATGTCTTCATATCCTGATATCACATTCCTGACATTAAGAAATGCATAGTACATTTTAACAATTACTATTAACTTATATTCAGCGCTGGGTTCCAACTACCAAGATAAGAATGTCTCTATGTAGATGGACCTTTGAGAGTAGACATTCTCCAATCTTCATGACAAGAGGTGGTTTTATAATTTGGAGCAAGGTACCTGCCAAAGTTAGGCTCCTACCCTCCTACAGAAATTGAGATGTGGTACTTTCTTCCTTGATGTAGATTTCAAAGGGAAGGCCCCCAGATCCTTGACTAAGACATTCTATAGGCCCATATACTATATATTTTGTACTTTTAGAGAGAGAAAATTATAAATAATTTGTAGTATGTTGCACTAGCAACTGTTACTTTATAACTGCAAAGCTCTAGAGCAGTGTGTATGGAGAGCTCTAGTTCTTATACTAGATATACCCAATACATTATTTTATTTTTAGTGCAAGTTTCTAATGCAACCAGTTTCCCATGGCATTGACGTGGAAATAGTAGTTAAGGACATTCCTTTTTCTTAGGTTAAAACATTATTTGTTTCCATTGCTACTCTACCATATTTGAAAAAGAATATATGTTTTTATTGATTTTTTTTTTAGAGAGAGAGAGGGAGAAAGAAAGAGATAAAACAACGATGTGAAAGAGAAATAGCAATCAGCTGCCTCCTGTACACCCCCTACTGGGGTTCAAGCCTGAAACCCTGGCATGTGCCCTGACCAGGAATCGAATAGGTACCTCTCAGTCCATGGGTCGATGCTCAATCCACTGAGCCACACCGGCTGGGCTACCCTATTTTTAACTTTTTAATACCAAAAATTGGGAGACAGAAACTTTCCCTTTGTCATAAAAGAATGAAAGTTTTGATCATAGCCAAATAAGTGTAATCTTCAAAAGTGTCTCTTTATTCCAGTTATCGTAAAAAATGATAAAACCCTATGAGAGGAGGGTGGAGAAAAATTATATGCATAGTTGTAGATGTCCATCGCCAAGGCATAATGAAGTAATAATGAACAATGATTTAATTTGTGTGCTTAATTTTGTATATTTAATCCCCAGTAATTTAATTTCTATAATTATATATTTTATTCTCAATGATTAGCTGTATAAACTGTTATTTGAAGTACACTACTATTTTATACTTCTGTCATTGCTATTGATCTGCAAAGCAAACCCTTCCTAAATAATAGTCCCATTCATCTTTGCATTTTCAGAACATGAGTAATATGTGGTTTATAGTGTTGGAGACAGTTTTATGGATAGCTTTATGATATATGTGAAAATCTTCACATGTGCTGTAGGTCATCCAGAAGAATTCTATCAACAAAACAACATCATAAAGACACCAATAAATGATAAGTCAAAGGAAGAAAGAATAGGGAGCCGACCAGCTCTTTTTTTTTTTTTTTTTTTTACAGCAAATCTTTCTAGTTTTGAGTATTTATTCTCAATAGAGAAACCTCAGACTAGTAAATAAGGGATGACCAATTTCAGACAAATAGTAGTATACTGCTGTGAATTATTCTCCAAGGGCAGACATTAGGGGTCACTTTTTGGAATTTATTAAGGGATTTATATAAAGAGAAAATTAAGGTTTAGTAAATTTACCAAGTCAACAAATTCCCATTGAAATATAGTTAATGTGCCTGGCCAGAGAGGCTCAGTTGGTTGAGCAATGTCCTGTGCACCGAAAGGTTGCTGGTTTGGGGGCACAGTGTGGCAGGCAACCAATTGATGTTTCTCTCTTATCAGTGTTTCTCTTTCTCTCCTTTCCTCTCTCTAAGCATGTCCTTGGGTGAGTATTAAATATATATATTTATAATATATATATTTAATGTAATATAATATATATATTTAATGTTGTACAGAAAGGAAAAAGCCTTAAAAGTTAAATGATAAGGAAACTGTTTTTATGAATAAAATAAACGGTCAATAATTAGTGAGAAAAAAGTAGTAAATTGGAGAGGTCATGATCACTGCGAACAGGACTATTTACCCATAACTCAGTCACACAGAGCATAGGACTCTAAACCCTACTAAAACAAGCCAACTAATTAAAGTAAAAAAAAACTTTAGGGGGCTTAAAAAATAAATTATGTTCCATAGAAGATAAAAAAGCAGTTTAACTACCAAAAGAATGTAAACTATAAAAGTCCTACAAGAAGTAACATGCTATAAAAAGTGTTACTTTAATTTTTTATAATATCAATATATTTAAAAAACAATTTTTATTTTGTTGTTCCTACTTTGAAAAAAACTCCAAATGTGCAAAATGGTGGGCAAAAAAGTTAACCAATTGTGACTATAATGTTACATGTAATCAAATTATTTTAGAAGCAAAATTATAAAAATAATTTTAATATGTTCTAAAAGAAATATTCCTAATTTATAATACAGATTTATTTGATATCATTATTACCCTAGAGAGATACTTCCAGTTGTTCATTCAATTGGCCTATGAAATCTTAAAACGAGATTGACCTATAGTATTTTCAATGTAGAGATATGTTTGAACTTGTGCTAATTTTTTGAAATCATATGTTATCACCCACCAGAGAGCATCTAGTATACAATAGCCACAAACAACCAAGTAGACATAATGACGCAGCTAGTGGACATCAGCCACCTGGCACTGACCACCCCAGGCTGGTACATGGGCTCATGAATGCAGTGGTTTTGAGTACAGACGGGAGGATATCTATGACCCTAAGAGCCTAGTCACCAGCTCCGATCTAACTAATACTACTGTCTAATGTCAAACTTGCCAGCAACAGAGGTTAATGGCAAACTCCCAGTTCAGTTTCTCCAAAATTCAGGTTGCTATTTGCTGATGAGTTAATGATATCAGATCCTTCTTTTCACACTGGAAGGGGCAGAGATCCATTTTGACTGAAATTAACATATATTCTAAGTATGAATTTGACTTTCCTTCCCACAGTTCTTCTAACAGTGCCACATTCTGGGAGTTTACAGAGTATTTGGTCTACTGACAAGAAATCTTGCATAATCTAACTATAGACCAAGGAAACTAATTTTTAAAAGCGATATATGGTATTACATACATGATCATGGGATCTACTTGTACCACATAACATATCTTCAGGAAGCTGCAAGTCTGTTAGAGACATAGAGCCTTTTGAAGACATAGCTGTAGTCCCAGCTTGAAGATGAGTCCTTGATAGGATCAGTTGCCATTGAGAACAGCAACTATATGGTGCAGTGTCCCCAATAAATAGAACTGAAGGTCTGGTAAGTAGAGGACTAAAGTGGGGAGAGGTTCTGTTTACCATCACTCCTTGTAATACATTGGGGGATTTTTGCTTCCTGTCTTTTCATTTTTGGCTGAGAAGATTTCAATGTCCTGTTTCCCACAGGGGAAAAATTAAACTGTATGCTATGGCTGCCACCTAACTATCTAAACTCTTTGTGCCTAGGGACCAAGAGGCAAGGAAAGAAGACATCATCCTGGCAGATTATTAACTCTGATCATCAGGAGGAAGTACAGCTGCTGCTACACAGCAGAGCAGACACAAATATGCTTGGCCTTGAACAGTGGTGTGCTCATCAGAGCCTGTTATCCATCATTCTTTTCAACTCCTTGTTCAGTTATGCAATAGTGGTAGCTTCAAACCAGCTATGGTTGGAGTAATTCACTATATATATCAGCAAATGCTTTAAAGCTGATCTTGTACTTTCTTTCTTTCCTGAGAGGTAGTTGTTAAATATTTGCCAGCACTTCATCCATCCAAGTAAGCTTCTGTACCCCCTCGACCAACTTTAATTTTAAATCATTTTGTGCAGCAGTCATAGCATGAGAATGGGCTGGTGATCAGACACCACAGTGATGAGAGTCTGGGTCACTCCACAGGTAAGTCACATAGGTTAGCAGACACCTGTTATCTGCTGATCTAGACAAGAGTCAGGGGAATTTATGCTTGATATTAGAGGAGGAAGATAATGATTATCCTGAAAACAGCTATAGCAATGAAGACTGTTGTTTTTCCCTCTGAGAAGGATCTATTGCCTTTTTTTTTTTTTCCTCACCTGAGGACATTTTGTTTGCATTTATCTTCAGATAGAGTGGAAGGAGAAAGGGAGGAAGAGAGAGAGAGAAACATTGATGTGAGAGAGACACATTGACTGGTTGCCACCCACACGACCCCAACCGGGGCCAGGGACAAACTGCAACTGAGGTACGTGCCCTTAGCGGGAACCGAACCCGGGACTCTCTGGTCTGCAGGCCCATGCTCTAACTGCTGAGCCAAACCAGCCAGGGTGGGATCTATTGCCTTTTGAGATGGCATGGAGGGACCTGGAGATTATTATGCTAAGCAAAATATAAGCCAGTTAGAGAAAGAAAAGAATCATATCATCTCACTTACATGTGAAATCTAATGAACAAAATGAGCTGACAAACAAAATATATCCAGAGACATGGAAGCAGGGAATCTCAGGGGAAGGGGAGAGGGGGGACGGGAAGAGATTAACCAAAGAATTTACATGCATATATGCATAACCAATGGACACAGACAACAGTGAAGTGAAGGCCTGGGTGAGGGAGCAGGAGCAGGGTGGAGGAGGTCAGGAGGTCAATGGGGGGAAAGGGGGGGGAGGATATCTGTAATACACTAAACAATAAAGATAATTTAAAAAAAAAGAAACAACAGAAAAGAGATTAACTAAAATTCCTAGAAATGCCTTTCGAGATGTCTTGAAGTTATACTATACAAGTAGATTCCTAATAGCTATAAAACTAACATAGTAGAAAAGCCATATTAGTTTGTTCATTTTGCCACACCTGATTTCTTCCTTGAAAATATAACTGAAATCTGAAGCACAGCAGCAAACAAGTCATCAACTGAGATAAAGTATGACCCTCACATCTGTTGCCACCCACATCTCCACAGAATGAAGATGCCTAGGCCATGAGGGAATCCTCCTTTGAGAGCAAGAGAAGGAGATTATTAGCTGCTTTATTTCTTTCATTGTAATTATTATCATCTTTTCGTTGAGAAGTTCATTTAATTGGCCGTATGTAGAAGGTTAAGAGATGGGGTGAACTGTGTGTCTTCCTTTTATCTCCTAGATAACTCAGATTCAATGTCTATGTACCCTCCCTACTAGATTCTCTACCTCAGATCCAGATCTTCTGCCAAAAGTTGCTCGAAAGGACCCAGCACATAGCTATCATAATAACAATTAACAACAATAATATAAAGGCATTGTACAATCATACAACATAAAACGATATTATGAAATTAAGGTTATATTTATATCATATCCCCACTTATATTGTCAAAGGGTCTGCTCATTTCTTCATCCTAAAACTTATTCTTTACTTCCACTATTATATGACTTAAAGAAAATACTTACTAATAATTTGGGAATGGTGATGGTAGGACTGGATGTTGTTTTAACTAAGCAGCAAACAAATAAATATATATATATGTATATATATATATATATATATATATAGAGAGAGAGAGAGAGAGAGAGAGAGAGAAAAGAAAGCCCTTGGCTCCTTAAAACTACTCTTGATTTATTTTCATGAGGAATAATTTTTAAAAATTCCTAGCATTACTTCTGTTTATATTAGTTTTGACTCTAAGTTTTCCAAGTAGCATAAATTTACTTACTATATGGCCATATTATGTTGGTAGTAGAGGACCCAGTGGGGAAGAGGTATTACAGATTCTTTGAAGAGTTTATAGTTAGTAAACAATAATAATAATAATAATTGTATATAAAATATCATAAGGCTAAAACAATGTCAATGTATATCATTTATTGTTCACTTTGTCCTACTTTTCCTATGTATATTTCACTTGTCATAACAATTTAATTAGAAAAAATAGAAATAATTAATATTTGGAGGGAATAGGGCTCTTGGGTAAATTTCTCATTGCAAAGTCAAATTTTGAATCAGATTCTATTAATATATCACCAAGTTTAAATTTTTTTCAGCATCTTACGGCTGAACAAGAAATGATATATTCTTGTAGCATAATATACTACATAAGAAACATAAGGAGAGCAAACTGAACATTTGTATTGTTTGTAGCATTCTCCATACATTTACATCTTACTCATTTAAAAAAATCAGAATCAAGTTTTATTATGAACAAAAATCACTATTTAAATTTTAAAAATATTCATTGAGTCATTACCAATTCCAAGGAAATTGGATTTAAAAAAAATGAAATACTCATTATTCATAGGGTGATGGAAATAGAAATGAAATCTAGACATATATTAAAATATATGTAAAAGAGTAAAAATGAAAAGAATGCTACTTTAAAGATTCTATTAAAGTAAGATATAATGACATATATAATAATGTAGTTGTTCATAAAGTGAAGGTGTCATAGGGGAATTAATGCAACTGGCTTCAAGGCAACTAGGGGAGAATTCATAGGAGAATTGCTCATCTAACCTCTGATAAATGAGGAGTTTGCTAGTTAAACAAACAGAGAAATACTAGACATACAAAATATTTGAAAAGATGGTGTTATAAGCCGTCATTCAGTTGATTCAAGACACTAAAGAAAGTAGCCTTGACCTGGTGGCTCAGTTGGAGAGCATCATCCCAATATGCCAAAGCTGTAGGTTCCATCCCTGGTCAGGGCACATACAAGAATCAACCAATGAATGCATAAGTAAGTGGAACAGCAAATCTCTCTCTCTCTTTCTTTCTCTCATCAATAAATAAAAATTGAAAAAGAAAAAAAAAAGACACTAAAAAAGACACTGGTATTGGTAGTATAATGAGTGAAGGGTAGATTGATACAAAATAAATCTGCACCATGTCCCTAAGGTAGCCTGTGACTTCTACTAAGCAATGCATGTCAAATTGGCTCCATCTTTTAACCCAAATAAATGCTAACTTGATGACATTTTAGGTTAGCAGTTTTGAGGCAGGTTAGTAAGAGACTAGGAAAATTCCCTGGCAAGTGGAATGACGAAACTGAAACAAATGATTGAACCAATGGCCTGAATGGCTGAGAAATTAACAGCCAGCTGATAAATCACAAGACTCCATCCTCCACAACCAAGAATTCCTAAGAGGAAGTGGTTTAAATCACCTTAGTCAGGGAGATAGATAACAACAACAACAAAAAATTAGAGCCAGACCAATCCAAGATAGAGGTATAACTAACCAAAAAATGACCCCAGATGCCATTATATACTCATTTTAATATAACAACATACTAAATAACACACCCAGAAATCTAATGGATATTCTGTTGAGCTCCTCCCTGGGAGGAGCCTAAAACTCCCACCTGTAGAAAATAGATAAAGCCCTCAGGATAGAGGAGGCCAGCACTTGCTCTTCTTTGAGCATGCCCGTGCCCCTCCCTTTACCCAGTGGTGTACTTTGCTTCTCCTATCCTAAGCTCTAAGGATCCCCAGGTGACTCGCACCCGGGGGAGCAATGGGCAGCAGCATCTTATCCCAGGCTTACCCCCTGATCATGCTTCCAGGGACCTTCCTTTGCCTCACTGTCCCAAGCTTTGCTTTATTTTATTTTATTTTATTTTATTTTATTTTATTTTATCCTCACCTGAGGACATTTTTGTATTTATCTTCAGATAGAGTGGGAGGGAGAGAGGGGGGAAGAAAGAGAGAGAAACATTGATGTGAGAGAGACACATTGATTGGTTGCCACCCACATGACCCCAACCGGGGCCGGGGACAAACTGCAATCGAGGTACGTGCCCTTAGAGGGAACCGAACCTGGGACTCTCTGGTCCATGGGCCGACACTCTAATCGCTGAGCTAAACTGGCCAGGGCTCACTGTCCCAAGCTTTAAATAAATTTATTCTAACTTTCTCCTGGACTCAGTGTCTTAACATTTTTCCTGCAGAGTCAAGAACCTGGAGGTCGCTTGACACATAAGAGGTCCAGGACCGTGCAAGGCAGGGCCAGCCTCCCCCACAGAAGTGGTCCAGTGACAATTTTCACACATCAGAAGTGAAGAGTCTTCCCTGATCTCTCTACATATTTAAGACTTCAGGTTTTATTTTCAGTGCATTGGGATCTAGTAACTGACAGACACTGGGATCTTGGGGCTGCTCAAATTATAATGCAGACTGAATCTTACTCTGACAGATGGTCTGAGGCAGGGAACACCTCTTCTTCCCATGGGAAGAGGTTGGGTCCTGGTGTTACTGATTATAGAAAGAACGCAGGCCTCCTGACTCTCAGCCTGCTGAGTCTTAAACTTAGACCTTAAACCTCATCTCTAATTCCTTCTGACTTGCCACAACTCTCTCCTGTACTGTTTCTTCTTTCTGACAATTCTTCATGTAATTCCAGGGATTACAGCAGGGTCATTTATTTCTTCCCACCTGCGATTTGGACTGCTCCATTTAGCAACATACTCATTTAGGTAAAAAATAAAAAAAACTGTGGTCAAGGTTATTCTAATTCCAAGCTTATTACATTTCTACTATTAATGTTCCAAACATATACTTGATCCCTGAGCCTTCTCCTTTTCCTTGAGATACCACCCTTTGTTGTAAATGAGAAAGATGGCATGCTCTCAGAAATAAGAGATACCCTATAGGTCAGCCATTCAACTCTTGCATTTGAAGATTGAGTTTTCACATCAACAGCCTGAGAGCATCTTCTGAGCCTGCAGGGATGGCAGAAATGTGTTTCTTAGGTGGTCCCACTCACTCCATCCCAGTGGAGGTTCAGACAGACATACGGAAGCCAAGGGAGGGCACCTAGGTTACCCCCCTCTCCTTCCAGGTCATGGTCACTTACCACTACATGGGCAATGACTATTTTACCTTTCTGAAGCTCTGTTTCTTCATCAGTAAGATGGTCCCAATAATACTCTTATTCTTGTGAACTATAAAAATCTCTGTGTTTGAAAATGTACTAGGATAAACCCCTCCTCTTCAATCACTGTATCACTGTGAGTTGAAGCCAAACACATAACCCCCAGACCATAGCCAGGAAGTGGAGAGAGCATGGAACCTCAGCAGGATATTACATTGGAGGAAACAGATTAGCAAACCAGGTGCAAAGAAAGATTTCATAGCCATGGATAAGGAACCATAAAGAGTAAATGTTCAGAGCATACAACTTAAGGCAAAAGATTTCTGACTGCAAAGGACATTTTAAAGAGGCTCTCTTGTCCTCATTAATCATAGCTTCTGGATAAGAAATAAAGTGTGTGTATGGAAGCCCTCAGCGGGACCCCTCCATTATCTTTGGTGTTTCACATCTTTAGACTTCACACGTGTTGCTCCCTCTATTTTACTAATCTGACCTTACATCATCACAAAACATGGGAGGGAACATCTACGTCTAGAAGGCTGTCTTGGGATTTCCAAGTTGCACTCTGTGCCTCTCTCTTGACTCCTATATTGTCCTGAGCATTAGTCCATCATGCTTCTCCCACGATATATTACAAACATCAATGCATTTTTCAGTTACTTTCACAGAAGGGACAAGGTGTGTTCTTTCGCTTCTTACAGCCCAGGGGAGTCTGGCTGTGCCTCATTGTAGGTTCTTTATAATATAAATGGAACTGAAATTAATTCCCTTAACCTTTTGCCTATTTTTAAGTTTGCAGCCATTTGTCTGTATGCCTCCAAATGCTAAGATATTATTTGAATCCCATCTCCCATTCAATACAAGTTGCAATGTTCAGATCTTCTATTCATTTTTTGGCTTCGATTCCTTTCGATTAAATTCAAAATGGAGACCAGACTTGAGAATTCCTTGAGCAGACAAAACCATCTAAGCCATGTAAGCAAAGCTAAATATAGTTTATTTCACAAACATAAGTGAAACTTAGGTTGTTTCTTGTAAATATATATAATAATCATAAAACAAACCTAAGTCATCTTTTTAAAAATGGTATAAGGGAATCACTTTTAACCAATCTCTTGCCACCTGGACACCCCCCTGTGAGTCACGGCGAAGGTTAAACCACTCCCCATTTTCACTGTATAAGCCAACCTGTAACTTCATGGCCCAGGGCTTCATATCAGTTTTAAATCTGAAAGCTCCCAGTTCACAAACTGTTGCTTTATGAACAATAAACTCCTACTAAATCCTTTCATTGATTTTATGTTTTAATTTACTATTTCTGAATTTTGACACTTTTAATTGAAATATTATTTCCCATAGACGTTTGTCCAAGTTTTTACTTCTTTGCAGATTAAACTCAGATCCTATATATAAGGGATCTATAGTCAAGAAACTCATATTGAGTCCTCCAGTAAGAAAGAATTTGTCCTATTACCCCATTGCCTTTCCTCTCCTCATTTCAGTGTACCAGCTCAATTCTTATCTTACTGTCTTGAAAGGAGTCTACTTTGTTTTTAAAACTGTGCAGCCACTGAAAGGGCGCCGAGTTAAAAGTCCAATAAATTTGGATTGAGTTGTAGCTCTGCCATTAACTAGCTTGTAGACTTAACCAAATCACATAATTATTGTAAAATTGATTCTCCTTATAATGGAACTATTTAAATATATACTGAGATATGTTGTACTGTGTTATGTTATATTTTTTATGTTGTTAAAAATTTAAGTTACAAAAATAATTAAAAATTAAACGAGCTTATTCATTTGATGCTCCCTTAACAAGTGTGGGGATTGGAAACACTATTTAATAGAGTAAAAAGTAATATAAAAATCAATATATGTGTTCTGCTACTATAAAAAAATACGTATGGCCATCTAGTTCCTCCTTGTTCCAGAAGAATGCTTGATGTATTTGTTACAACACACAATCCAATCCAGTATGTATAGTCTATAAATTTCAAGCTAAAAGCATGTAAAAACTATATTGCAACGAAGGATTTATTAGTAAAATGGTCTTATTTTGTATCAGTTCTTGAGGGAGAGACTACGCTTGCCACAACATCAGACTCTGATTATGATTGATAGAACCCTCGCCGTGCTAAGTAATAACTTTATAGAAAGGAACCTGTTATACTACCCAACAGAATCTAAAGTGCTTTCTTCACGTCCCATCTCATCCTCCCACTTCCATAATTCAATCAAATACACTGCTATGATCAGATCTTCAGCTTCTCTGTTTGTTTCATATATATTCATAACATATAAAATTCAGACCATTCAAATTAATTTGAAATCTTTCAAAATTCTACATTACTATTAATATAATTATTAATAACTCTTTATTATCCTGATTTCTACTAGGTATTACATGCTGCTATTGCTGTATTGTTATTGATTTTTAATTCATAGTTACAAGTTTTAAAATGAAGAGAATAGTCTATTCTGTCTGAGACTAAAATATCTTTGACAAGATTATTCTGTTTTAAAGCATGTAGTTCAATGTCATAAACATTATATCCTATAATATAATACTATTCAAAACCAAGATCAAATCAATCATGTCAAGTCAAGCTAGAAATTTTAAAAACATAAGCAAATTATGTGTGCATAATATTTTTATTTTGACAATATGGTAAAGACTTAATTTAAAAATTGAAAAAAAAATCTTTCTAAATTAGTACAATCTCTGAATTGCAGATTTCTTTAAAATACAGTTTTAATACTACCAAGTTTATCCTGCAAATCTTGGGAAGAATCCTTACTTAAGTCCCTTGGGGGAATTGTTTTACTACATAGATAAGAACATTTAAGATTAGCATTTCAATTATTTGACAGCAAATGGGAGCTTCAAAAATTCTTTAAGAGCTCTAAAACACGTATTGTCTTAAGTAGGTTGAATAGTCTCTCACTTATGTATACTGTTAATTTGATTAACAAATCCTTTCCTTATAGAGCGCATAGAGCAAAACATCAGCCTGAAACAAAGCTGAAATGCTACAAACTATGAATTACATCAATGCAATTTAAGCAGAATTTACTGCCATTCTTCACCAAACTCACATGGAAATACTCAAAATCTTGTCACGTGGAATTATTCTGAGAGTGGTATGGAGTAAATGCAAGATTATCCCTAAATTACATATCTGCAGTGTATTGCTTTAATATTTCTTAAATACTTGTATAATAAAATAAAGAATTTATACACATTGTTGAGTGGTATTTCTATAGTTCTAAAGTAAGGAAGAAAAGAGGGAAATAGTCATTTAGCAGAAAATTGACACAACAGGAAATCTTATGCTCCCTTTGAGATACAAGCAAAAGCAAAACCCATATGTTTCAAAGGCAGATATATAATTTTAGGTTTATGTATTAGATTTCAAAATTGTAATTAGTATTTTCAACATAACATAGTGGGAGAGTGATGTCATGGAAAAACATTAACATCCCTCTAGAAACAAGCCATGGTTATTAACTCATATTTGTTGACTGGCACACCCAATTTCCATGATAATAAAAGCAAGGATGTCACCCTCCCTAATAGGATGCTTGGATTGTTCTGATCTCAGGCAGATTCATGCAGCATGTCAAAAGACTGAGACTTTCTTATCCCAGCGTTTTCCCCAAGTAGCCCTACTACCTAATTTGTAGAACAGGTAAGACAATGAGAATATAGATCTAAAAAATGTATTAACGACCCAGAACTTATTGAGTCAGCAGGGCAGGAGAAACAACTTCTCAGCAGAAGTAACAAACCTCCAGATCTCCAGATGATCTTCAACTAGAGTGCTTACCTATCTATAATTTTTATATATATATGGCCAAACACCTCTTATTATGTTTCCCCGTTTGATTCATCCAAATTTCTGGTCAGTGCCAAAGCCTGGGTGAGATATGTACCGTCTAGGGTAGTTCCACAGCACTTGTGACCTTAATGCTCAGTTTATACCTAACTACCCACTTCCTTGTATTACCAAGGTACTTCCGTAATAATAAAGCCTAACAACTTATTTCTTAAGTAGTATTTAAACCAGAACATGATACTATATTTTGCTAATTTTATTTCTCATTTTACACACTATCAGTTTTGGTATTATTTAATTTTGAGAGGTATCATTGGAGTCTCATTCATCTGAATCAGCACACTGATGTTCGGTGTTATTACCAGATGACTGTAATCTTTCTCACATAGAAGAGGCTGCTGTTGTGATTAACCTAGACACGGCACTGTTCCATAGGATCTGGCTTTCTTCACATGAAATTGCTAAAGCTTTTAAACTGTGTATGGTAAAAATTGAGCGAATTACCTTTACACTTATAATTGTGTGACAGTTGATTTCAGCTTCTTCCTTCAGGCGAAGGGCTCATAGGTGATGCTCCGTGACTTATACTTTTAAATAGATATGTTACGGATTAACTGTGATTACACAATTTTTTAAAACCATAAATTCTCTTATTAAATGAAAAGAGTTTTTTTTTTTTTAATTTAGATGCCCTTAAGTTGCATATAGTTCTAGTAGTTGTACCGCTTATTAGTTGAATAATTATGTGAGCACATGTAACACGACCCCTCCCAAATCAATGAAATCTTTATTTAAAGCAATGTGAGACCAAGCACATCAGAATACTTATAAATTTTATAGATCTTTTTCATGACACCTAAAATATAATTGCACAGGTATCATAGTATTGTAACACATTTGATGTATTTGAAATAATGCCATGACACTAAGGATGTAATATATCATTGGCATATCTATTTGTTTTTTATTCACTTTTAAAAAATATATATTTTTATTGATTTTTTAGAGAGAATGGAAGGGAGAGAGACATTGATGTGAGAGAGAAACATTGATCAGCTGCCTCCTGCACACCCCTACTAGGGAACAAGCTCACAACTGGGGCATGTGCCCTGACCAGGAATCGAACTGGGACCTCTCAGTCCATGAGAGAGCTCACTCCACTGAGCCACACCAGCCAGGCATTGGCATGTCTATTTGAAAATATACCATATGCCTACAGCATTCTAATGAGAAGGAAAATGTTATTATTAATACTTTCCTAAATAATTTGTTTCCGAAGTCTAGGACAATGAGATTTTAAGAAGAAAAAAAATAGAACTTTGTCAAATCAAACTTTTGTAAAATTATCTTGAATTGAAACCCTCAATGATAATGGTTCAAATGGAAGAAACAAACCAACACCAACAACAAAAGTTAACTTACAGGCAGCATTTTTTGCTATCTCATTGGAGGGCCGAAGGAAGGACACAGAAGAAATGATCGTGTCAGGAGTGGTATTCTGACTGCCAGAGATGAGGTCCACCACTTCATGGGAAGCAGTGAATTAAGACTTAGCCAGAGTTTTATATCTCCAAACCAGGTGTCCTTGTAAATCCATCTATAGAAGGGAAAATCCAAGGAGATGGACACTGTTGCCTGAGATTATAAAACAATTCTAATGTTATTTTCATTAATCATTTTCCTGCCCAGTTTCAATGCTCTCAGCTATGATTTTGTTCTATTAGATACTACAAATATATCCTAGTTTAATAAAGAAAATTGAGTCAACTCTGTATTGTATGTATTGTATATTTGATCCACGAACACACGTAGTGCCTCATGATTTTTAGACATGATATTAAGGATTCTGATGCCTTCAACTGAGCATGCACAGAGAAATTGGACTAGGAAAAAGAGAAGTAGAAAGTAGCTTTGTGTAAGGGAATTTGGGGGTTAAGAAGGTAGTTAATGATCACAGTTGGCCTGGATTTTTAGCTTTCTAAATCTTTTGACTGTCTACAAAAATTATTGTAACTTTGTTCATAAAGCATACCTAATTTAACTTGCAGGGAAAATGTGCACCATCACCCAAGAATCTTTTGAACCAGAAGCCTGCCTCCAGTGACACGGCAGCCACATCTTTCAGCTCTCTTAGTAGTAATGTGGACCCTAAAAGAGCTGCTATTCTCTGCCACCACTCCAACACTGCTATGTCATCATTGTCCAATCTCCCATTCTTAATGATTCGGTTTTAAGAGAAATTGAAGGGATAGCAATTTTACTCTAGATTGGCATATGTGATATTTGTGCTCCATGTTGGTAGATCATATTATTTTTATTTTTTGAGATATTTACTTACAGTAAAATACACAAATCTTAAGTATAGAGTTTGAAGATTTTTGTTGAACATACACCAACAATATCCAAACTTCAATCAAGATACAAAAGATTTTCCTTATCCCAGAAAATTTATTTCAGCTTCCATTTTTAGACGGACTCTGCCACCCCAAAAGTAAACACTGTTCTGATTTCTGTCATCATAAATTGGTTTATTTATCTAGTATTACCAACATGGGATAAAATTAGTATTCTTAAATTTAGCAATTTTAATGTTTATGAAATGTGATCTTGTGATCTTAGTTTTCAATTTTCTCTTGACTAATAATAATAAACAATTCTTCCTGTGATTATTTATATGTATATATTTTATAACAATTTTTTTTCAAAATTATTTCTTATTTTGAATTAAACATTTTACTTTTATTTAAAATTTGCAAATTTTAAATAGTGTATCTCTTTAATGAGTAGTTAGTTTTCTCATATATTCAAGTCACTGGATAGACATATGTATTGTGAATATTGTCTTTCAGAATTGGCTTGTATATTCATTTTTTTATCGTTACATTTTTATGTAGCTAAAAAATTGATGAGGTCTATTTTATCAATTTGTTTCTAGTATTATTATTAGTGCTTTCTGTGTCCTCTCAGATAAAAATTTGCTACTCAAAGGTAGACAACATGTTATCCTAGGTGTTCTCCCAGATGCTTTGTATATTTAGATTTTATATTTAAGTTTATAATCTCAGCTCAAGATAAATTTTTTGTGTAGGGTAAGATAGGTCAGAGTTAATTTTTATTTATGTGATTACACAGTTTTCTCAGCATCCTAATAGAAAAGGTGTTTATTTCCCTTAAACTGCTTTGGGGAAATTGCGGAACTCCAAATCACTTGGTATGTGGATACATTTCTAGACTGTATTCTTGTTCATTGTTCTCTAAGTGTTAGCCAGCATAATAAGGCAAGCAAAGAAAATAAGAGACATGCAGATTAGAAAGAAAGAAATAAAGCTATCTTTATTTTCAGATGTCAGAGTTGTATACATTTAAAAAAACCAAAAAGAAAAAACAAAAACACTTAAGATGCCATAAAAAAAATGTAAGAATAAGTGAGTTTTTAAGTTTTCAGAATAAAAAATCAACATACACAAATCAATCATATTTTATATATTAGAAACAAACATGTGGAAACTGAAATTAAAAACACAGTACCATTAGCAATTACTCTGAAAAAAATGAAATACTAAGTAAGGTATGAATATAAAATGTACATGTAAATGAAGCTTTTCTGGGAAACTGTAAGATGGGTCAAATTATGACAATGCTCCAGAGATGGACATTGATGATGAACTTCAAATGGTCTGCTGCCTCCAGCGGCTGCACAGCTGCTGGTCATCACAGCCACACCGTGGTCACAAGACTGCTGGCTCTCAAGGCTACCACAAAACTGAGGGCACAAGCCAAGTTAAACCGCCACAATTCCTATTATTCTTATTGAGGTTTAATCATCATTTTTGGTTAACTTCCAAAGTTTTATAAAAGTTAACTTTTCCATTTTTGCTAGCAATCTTTGGCTAGTTTTCTTTTCTCTCTCACTTCTATTATTGAGAAGTGGATTTACGAAGTCCTTACCCACCATTCTGAAAGCCCTGTATCGATTTGCATTATTTTTGCAGCTTCTATTGTGTCTATAATTATTCTAAAGTAAACATTTAAAGAAAATACCAGATGATTCAAAACACAAAATTATTCTGGAAGCATAGAAGAGCTGGTGAGATGTAACATATAAGATTAATACAAGTGAAGGTAGAAACTCAGAGATAAGTGGAATATTGCTTTTGCCTGAGAATATTTTCCAAACTATTGGAAATAAACTGTAATTTCAATGATTTAATAAAATGTAAGTATAATAAAGCAAATCCAAGGGGCTGATGAAAGGGGGAGTCTAAGAAGTGATCCCAAAGGGCCACACTTACAGTGTAAATGTAATAAGAATCATGTTCACCTCAACCACCCTACTTTTAAATGACTACAAGAAAATCTTCTTTGGTACAGAATATAGCAAAAAAATCCAACTGTGGCTGAGAGGTAAAATGACTAGCCAACCCTCAATTGAATTCACAACCTATTTTAAATGTGCCCATAAATTATTTGATACTCCTTCCTTTAAATGAGAGAACTTAATTTCTTTCCCTTGACAATGGGCTGGACTTAGTGACTTCTAATAAATAGAATAAAGTGGAAATGATAGTGTGTGACTTCAAAGCCTACATAATTAAAGGTTCTTCTTCATGCCTCGCTCTTTCTTAGATTGCTCACTCTGAGGAGACATGCAATTCTATGTTAAGATCAGTTCTGTGGAGAAATACATGTGGCGGATAAATGCAGTCTCCAGCCAATAGCCAAGTGAGTTTACTTTCTTTTTTTTCTTTATTGATTTTAGACAAAGAGGAAGGGAGAGAGAGAGAGAAACATCGATGAGAGAGAACATCGATTGGCCGCCTCCTGCATGTCCCCACTGGGTATCGGGCCCACAACCTGGGCATGTGCCCTGACTGGGAATCGAACTGGTGATCTCTTGGTGCATGGGTCGACTCTCAACCACTGAGCCACACTGGCCAGGCATGTTTGCTTTCTTGTAGGCAGGTTCTCTAGCACCACTCAAGTCCTCAGAACACCATGGTCCCAGACAACATCTTGACTGCAACCTCATGAAAGATGCTATACTAGTATCACTCAGATAATATAACCCCAGATTAGTGATCTTCATAAACACTGTGAGCTGCTAAATTTGTGGTAATAACTATTTAATATGCAATCCAAATTTCTAATAGAAAGTAAAAATTTTAAGTTGTGAATTTAATGTGTCTCTGCCCAACAGACATCTAGTTCTTAAGAAAAATAATAAAAATTCTCTCTGAAGAAACACTTTCATTCTCATAGAATTCTTAAAGAATTTTCTGATTTGTGGTCAAGATGGTAGCGTAGGTAAATGCAGTATCACCTCCTCCCACAACCACATCAAAATAACAACTAAACTACAACACAACCATCATTCAGAACCACCTGACATCGAGCTGAATGGAAGTCCTACAACTAGGAAATTAAAGCAGCAGCCACATGGAGACTGGTAGAAGGGGCAGAGGTGGAGGGGCGGAGGCAGACGGGCTGGTCTCACACCCATGTGTGGCAGATAAAAATCAGTAGGACACCTCGGCTGGGAAGGTCCTCCCTGAGGAGTGAGGGGTCCCTGTCCCACAGCAGGCACCCAGCTCAGGGTCCCAGTGCCAAGAAGAGAAGTCCCCATCACTTCTGGCTGTAAAAACAGCAGGAACTGAGGCTGAGGGAGGCTGAGGCTTCTGGAGCCCCAGGCAGCTCCTCTTAAAGGGCCCGCACACGGACTTACTTGGATTTGCTCCCTCTGAGCTCGGAGGGGAGGCAGCTTGAGGGGCACCAGAGACATACAGGGAAGAACTGAGCTGTTTGGCCTCTGGATGAGGGCTGGAGGGGCAGCGTTCTCATGGACAGAGGTGCTGGCAGAGGCTGATGTTCTTTTGGTGAGCCCTTCCCTGGGGCAGCAGACATCCGCCATGTCTGGGACTCCAGCAACCTGGCTCACACTGTTTGCCCCGCCCTGGTGATTCCCTGAGGCCCTGCCCCACCCAACTTTCGGGCTGCCCAAACTGCTTCCAAAGGCTTTACCATAGGATTGGCCTGTCTTGGATCCTGCTTCAGAGTTTCCTAAAATCTCTCAAAGAAGCAGCATTTGGCCTCACCAAGCCCCATACCTCTCGTTAAGTGGCCCCAGGCCTGGCACTAGAAGCAACCAGCCTTGGTTCACAACTTGGCTTTTCCTGGACACCTCCAAGCCCAGCACAAGAAGCAGCCATTTGCAGATCACTTTGTAGCTTATGCCAGGTGGCCCTAGATAGAATACAGGCAGTGGCTGACCTTGCCCCAGAACCATCACACCCAGTGGACAGCTTCAGACCACATCGAAACACCACCATGCAACCACCTCCACAAGTGACACACTCAATGAGTAGACTCAGTGGGTACCAGAGCCCTGATTAGGTAAGTCTTGCTCTGTGTGGTGGGCCCCTCCACAAGCTGATCCTCCAAGGTAGTCAGATACCAGTGGCCAGTGGGCACAGCCAGTCCTTGCAGCTGATCAGCCTGAGTAAATCTCTCCCATTAACATGCCAACAGCAATCAAGACTCAATTACAACAGAAGGGTGCACAGTCCACACTAGAGGTGCACCTCAAGGGTCCAGCTGGGGTGATCAGGAAGACTGTGCCAATGGATCCTACAAGACACCTACAACAATAGGCCACCCTACGAAGCCTAAAAGACACAGCAAGTCTACCTAATACATAGAAACAATCACAGGAAAGCAGCTAAAATGAGGAGACAAAGAAACATGTCCCAAATGAAAGAAAAGAACAAAACTCCAGGAAAAGAACTAAAAAAATTGAAATAAGCAATCAATCAGATGCAAAGTTCAAAACACAGGTTATAAGGTTGCTCAAGGAACTTGGTGAGACATTCAAGGGACTTAGTGAGACCTTCATGGAACTTAAGGAGACCTCCAAGGAACTTAGTGAGAACATCAACAACATAAAAAAGGACCAGTCAGAAATTAAGGATACACTAACTGAAATAAAGAATAATTTACAGGGAATCAATAGTAGAGTAGGTAAAGCCAAGAAGCAAACCATCGATTTGAAACATAAGGAAGCAGAAAACAGCCAGTCAGAACAGCAAAAAGAAAAAAGAATCCAGAAAAATGAGGATAGTGTAAGGACTTTCTGGGACAACTTCAAGCATGCCAACATTCGCATCATAGGGATGCCAGAAGGAGAAGAGAGAGAGCAAGTAATTGAAAACCTATTTGAAAAAATAATGACAGAAAACTTTCCTAACTTGGCGAAGGAAACAGACAAACAAGTCCAGGAAGCACAGAGAGTCCCAAACAAGATGAACCCAAAGAGGTCCACACCAAGACACATCATCATCAAAATGCCAAAGGTTAAATACAAAGAGAGAATCTTTTTTTTTTTTTTTTTTTTGTATTTATCTTCAGATAGACCGGGAGGGAGAGAGGGAGGAAGAGAGAGAGAGAGAAACATCATGCGAGATAGACACATCGACCCCAACCGGGGCCGGGGACAAACTGCAACCGAGGTACATGCCCTTAGCAGGAACAGAACCCTGGACTCTCTGGTCTGCGGGCCAACGCTCTAACCGCTGAGCCAAACCGGCCAGGGCCAAAGAGAGAATCTTAAAAGCAGCAAGAGAAAAGCAGTCCGTTACCTACAAAGGAGCTCCCATAAGACTGTCAGCTGATTTCTCAAAAGAAACTTTGCAGGACAGAAAGGAGTGGCAAGAGATATTCAAGGTGATGAAAAGCAACGACCTACAACCAGAATTACACTATCTTGCAAAGCTATCATTTAAAATCAATGGACATATCAAAAGTTTCCCAGAGAAGAAAAAGCTATAGGAGTTCATCACCACCAAACCAGTATTATATGAAATGTTGAAGGGTCTTTTTGACGGAGAAGAACAAAATATGAACAATAAAATGGCAATTAATACATATTTATCAACAATCGAATCTACAAACAAAATGAGCAAGCAGAACAGAAAGAGACTCATAGATACAGAGAACATTTTGTTGGTTGCCAGATGGGTGGGGGCTGGGGGAATGAGTGAAAAAGATGAAGGGTTTAAGAAGTACAAATTGGTTGTTAGACTGCTGAACCTCAAAGAGAAGGGGGCAGGGAGGGTGGGGTGAGATAACCCAAAGAACTTATATGCATATATGCATAACCAATGGACACCAACAATAGCGTGGGGAAGGCAGGAGGGGGGCAGGATTGGGGAGGAGGGTGTCAATGGGGAAAAAAAGGGGGGAACATCTGTAATACATTCAACAATAAAGATGAGTTAAAAAAAGAATTGTCACAAATATTTTTAAAAGAAAAGGAAGAATTAAATATATAAATATTTATACTCTATAAAGTATTTCTAACTATAAAGAAATATTAATAAGATACCTGAATTTAAAATGCATATAAAATTACAGTAACAGAAATGTAATGATTGTTTTTACTGGAATTAACAGAAACGCAATATGGAATCAGGAGAGACTATTCTTATTATATTCTAAAAAATTAAACAGCAACTTGAAAATGTCTGAGGAAAACTTTAAGTAATGACAAAGCAAGTTTGAAAAAAACAAATATATTGCAAAAATAAATATATGTACTAATAGAAAAAAAATTCAAAGAGCAAATTAAAAGTAGACTAGACATAGCCAGAGAAATAGACAGTTGAATTCAAAAGTAGATCAGAAGTTTTTACAATGCATTGTAGAGAAAGAAAGAAAAATTGTGTATTATGTGAGAGAGAGATTAAGAGATATGGTGCATAGATTGAATTGAACCTATTCGAGATGGAAAAATATTGCTGAATAGAATATGTATTTAGGGCATCTAAAAGTTGAATACATATTCCTGGGGAAATAAAATTAAAACTAGTCTTCTGCCAACCCAGAAAACTTCTCTAAAAAAGAAGGAAAAGAAAAAAAAAAATTACTGAATAAGCATTAAACAAAAATGTGATGTCCATAATAGACCACTTGCTAAGGATTACAAAGACAGAGAGAAGTCCTATCCTTTTACATAGCCGATCAAGTGCAGCCCATCTCATACATTCTCCTAAGACAAATGTAAACTGTCCTCAAGTTCAGAGACAGACACACATGAAGGGAAGACAGTGTAAGGATATTCAGAGAGCAGATACTCGTCTACAAGCAAGGAGAGAGTCCTGGAACCGAACCTTCCCTCAGAGCCCTCAGAAAGAACCAGTCCTGCAGACACTTTGATTTTAAACTTCTAGCTTCCAAATCTTTGAGACAATAAATTTGTGCTGCTTGAGCCACCTAATTGGTGGTACTTTGTTACAACAGCCCTAAAAAAACAAAAAACTATAAAGGGTAAAATAAAGATATTTTCAGACAAATCTGTGGAATTCTCCACATGCAGACTCTCTCTGAAAGAAAATCTGAATGATGGGTAAGGAAAGTAATCCAAGAAAGAAGATCTGAGATGCAAAAAGGAATAAATTACAAATAAGAATGCAGCTAACTGTATTCTAACATTAGCTTTCTGAACCAAAAGTAACATCTTATGAACTTAAAAGACAATTAAATTAAATAGCATATGATATAAAAGGGGCTAAATGTAGTTAATGTGTTCAAAATTTCTTATAAAGTGAAGGAAAAATATAGTGATAAATTTTAGACTTTAGAAAATGAAATACGTGAATTGTGATATCTAGATTAATCATAAAAAGAATAATAAAACTATTGCATATTCTTAATAGGAATGTTGAGTACAACAAACTAGTTAAGGAAAAGATAGAATGATAAAATTAATTAACAAATACAAAATAACACAAGATAAGAGAGAAAATGTCAGTGATATCAGAACAAGTAAAATGCACAAATAATGGTGATAGCTATACATTCAAATATATCAGTGTTGATAGTAAATATAAATGGATAAAATGATCCAAAAACAATAGTTTTAATATGTGCTTTTTTTCTACAAAATTCAACTGTATTTTACATGAGTCATAGCTAAAACATATAGTTACAGAAATGTTAAAAAGACACTGGAAAATATGCATTTTTGACGAAGATAATTACCAAAAACAAGCTTATGTAATTATATTAATGTATGCCAGATTTTTCTATAAGCACAGGCATTCTCAGACTAGAAGAGAGTTATTGGATAGTGATTTCAATTTCCCAGAGGAAGTTTTTATTTTAAATGTGTAGGCAATTGATAATAAAGTCTCAAAATATATAAAGACAAATTTACATAAAGCCATTGTAATTATTGTTAACAAAGACTGTAATTGATGCAAATTATTTTCTCTGTGCACATTATGTAATTGAAGCGTTCACTATAATTGCATTCTGTAATCACTGCTTGGGGACTTTTTCAGTGTGCACTCT
The DNA here is from genome assembly GCA_030848825.1 of Tadarida brasiliensis. Lineage (NCBI taxonomy): Eukaryota > Metazoa > Chordata > Mammalia > Chiroptera > Molossidae > Tadarida > Tadarida brasiliensis. Next base: position 85,267,931 of record CM061260.1, on the reverse strand, counting down.
GAGACTCAAATCTCTTATTGATAATTAAATATATTAGTGTTGAACACCATCTGGACAGCCCCTCATTTTAAAAATGAAAGCATAGAGATCCAAGGACATTAAAGAGCTGCCTGTATAGCATTTAGTGAGAGAGCCAGAGATTAGTCTTCACACTTTGCATCCAAAGTTCTTGGCACAGTTGCCCAATGTCTGAGGTTATTTCTGCAATTAAAAAAAAAAAGAGGCAACATAACATTTCATTCTCTTAAAATTATAATTTCAAAGTAATTATTTAGTTTTGGCTCCAAGGTCTCAATGAACTTTCACGTACCGAAGACCTGATGTCATGACCAAGCTTACGTTGTCTTCTCCATGCAGGCCTTCCACTGTGCTGGTGTGCATGTGTGTGGTGCAGTGTCTGATGGGAAAGTCTGACAATGTGTTAACTGTACCATAAATGATCTGTGACGAAGGAATGGCATTTTGGGCAACAGCAATTTATAATTGCTAGAAACTTATTTGTAATGGGAATCTTGCTAATGGATCTTAGATTTAATTAAAGGTGTTAAATATTAAAAATCTGTTTATTTTTCTTCTCAGGAGAGATGAAAAATGTTTCTCTTTTAAAAATGAAATTATGCCCGGCTGGTGTGACTCAGGGGATTGAACGTTGCCCCATGGACTGAGAGGTCCGGGTTCGATTCCTCATCAGGGCACATGCCTGGGTTACGGGCTTAATCCTCAGTAGGGGGCATGCAGGAGGCAGCCGATCGGTGTATCTCTCTCACATGGATGTTTCGATCTCTCTCGATCTTTCTCTCCCTTCCTATTTCTCCAAAATATAAATACAAACATATATATAAAAAAAAAATGAAATTATAAGATAGAAATTTAATTAGAGCCCTGGCCAGTTTGGCTCAGCAGTTAGAGCATAGGCCGGCGGACCAAAGTCTCTGGTTCGATTCCAGTCAAGGGTACGTACCATGGTTGTCACTTGGTCCCCAGCCCTGGTCGGGGTCATACAGGAGGCAACCAGTTGATGTGTCTCTCTCACATCGATGTTTCTCTCTTTCCCTTCCTCCCTCCCTTTTTTTTTAATCTGAAGATAAATGGAATATCCTTGGGTGAGAATTAAAAAAAAAAAGAGAGAGAGAGAGAAATTTATTGTATAAACTTCATTTGTTTAAACATACAGCACCTCAGAGTAAACTTTATTTACGTTTATCCGGGAATCTGTGCCAGTCCCCTTATTTGGAGAATAAAAGACATAACTGGATTAACATGTGCGTGGCTATGAGGAATAAATAACTGTACTAATAAAGGTAAGGTGTTTAAACAGTATTTTCACCTACTTATGCAGATATGTGTTAGGCATATTGATTATTTTTTTAAAAAATGATTAGGTAACATGTTTCAGAGTAATTAACAGAAATAAATAAGTGTTTGGTTCCCAGAAAAGGATAAAAACAGAAAACGTACTATGCATTACTGGACAGGAGAATTCCCCCACACAGTCCAATCACCCTGGTTTATCTTCAGTACTCTGGGGAATTCTGTTTCCAGCGTCAGGGTTTTGCCATGCTGCTCCCTCTGCGTGGTAACAGGACTTTTTATCCTTCAGTTATCAACAGCAGAGCCGTGTCTTCAGAAATGCTTTTCCTAATAAACAATCTAATCTATTCCCTTTGTCAGTTAAGCTTCAATTACAGGAAGAAATAAAAAAACAACTGGATATTTTAATCAGAAATAGATTTATTAGAGAACATCTCTAGAAGATCTAAAGACGTAGGCACTCAGATAGATCTCCAGCAAATACTCCTAGAAAAAGAGCAGCTAGCTGCCCCACCAGAGCAGTCACTGAGAGAGAAACATCGATCATCTGCCTCAGGCATGCACCCCAACCAGGGACTGAACTCGACCGGGATTGAACTTGAAACCCAGGGATGTGCTGTGACTGGGAATAGACCCCGTGAAGCTTTGATGCATGGGACGACACTCCCACCACTGAACCACACCAGCCAGGGCGCCACTGCCCACTTTTAAATTGGATTGTTTGTTTGGTGCTGGGTTGTATGAGTTCTTAATATATTTTGGATATGAACCCCTTGTCTGAGTTGTTCTTTGTAAATAACATCTCCCATTTGGTTGGTTGCCTTTTTGTCTTGTTGTCAGTTTCTTTTGTTGTGCAGAAGCTTCTCAGAGACAGACAAGAATGGTGTTTACCAGAGGGAATGGTACAGGGGGTGGTAAAGGATAAAGGGGGCAAAAACAATGGTGACCAAATCTGATTTCACTTTGGGTGGTGGGCACACAATACTATATATAGATTATGTATCATAGTAATGTACACGTGAAACCTATATGATCCTATTAACTAATGTCACCCCAATTATACATATATACTAAACTCATTCACTAATTTGTTAAACAAATGTAGAAACTTCTCAACCTACATGGGCTTCACTGACTTATCCAAATGTCAATCTAATAACAAGTCGTGAATGACACCAATCCTCTTCTGTTCTATGTCAACCAACTTATGTTACATATAAGGCCTAAACTTTTTGTCGTGGGCAAAAACATCTTGCTCGGTGTAGTGTGCAAACAGCTAGCCCCTGAGGGATTCGGCCCGACGTATATCAAACAGGTCTCCATTGTCACTCTCAGGTCGTTACTACTCAGGTCTCCTTATCCTGAGACACAACAGAGAGCACAGGACTTCAACCTCATTTCAGGCAGAACTGTATCCTGAGATGCACCTACCACAGCTCCAGGGATGCGTGTGAATGGAGGAAATTCTTGGAGTCATTGATTTCTCCTGCCATTCCTGCACTGAGGACAAGTCCAAGCTCAGTGCAGTAGAACTCATCCCAACATAACCTACTGTCCATGCTCTTCTTCTGCTTAAGACCAGTCCCCATCAGTCTTCTCTCCAAGCCCTAAAGGAACTGCCCATAGTGGAGCGTTGTGTGGGTGTTGGTGTGTGGCTTGTGAGAAGTGAGAGGTTAGGGATTAGTAAGCAAAGAATGACAGCAGCTAGATACATTCTCTTTCCTCAATCCAGATGGGAAACGGACTCAGCAGCAGTTACAAAGATTCTCAGGCTCAGCTCTTGGGACAGATTTCTGCAATCCAGGCTGTTGTCTTCTCCCTGGCATACATTTCAGCTTTCTGCTAACTTCTAAATTGCTTGAGAGAAGCCAAGCTGTGCTTCGGTAAAAACTTAGGGACACTACCAAAATGGAGAATGTTGGGGGCAAGACAGAGATAGAGAAAATCCTCAAATCATACTGTGGTCTGGAAGGATGGAAGTTATTATTTATGTGGTCGCATGTCTATTAGAGCCTTTTATGAGAACCTTTATTAATGTTTATCTTCTGAAGTTAATGGCTCACTAAAACAAATCCCTATGCTATAGACATCACCCTTGCTAAAAAACCTTGACCCTGTATTTATGCCTCCCTTTCCAGCATCATTAATCTTAATATCCCTCTAGTTCAGCTCTACTACCGTCTTAGATATTAATGCCCACGTAATGCTTTATACATTGTTTTTATCATGTCACTCTCTTTTCCAAACCCTTCAAAGACTATTTCTTTCAATAGCTTCCATTTTTAAGGCCTTCTCTATTTTAATTCCCTCCTATTAATTCAACTGTATTTTATCAATTCTCCCAAACATACTCTCCACCGTGTTAAAGCCAGTGTTTACAGCGAGTCAACCGGAGTGTATTCGCACTACTTGGCAAACAATACGCATTCCGTACATGGTTGAAAATTGGAGGCATCTAAGTTCATTCTTGCTGCCATAGATTTAGGTGACTTCTCACATCTGAGTTGGCAGTCTTATCCCTTAGGTTAGCAACATCTTAGCTCTTTTGATGCCTAATTTTAAATGTATTTATTTTATGAAGCCTCCTTTTAATACTCAAGTCTTAATTCATACCCTGCTATTTGAATATTTTAGTAGACAATGGATATGGCAAACAATTTTATATTAGTCAGGCTTCGGTTGTAGGTAACATAAACTTACAAAGTAACTGTTTCAAGCAAAAAGAGATAACCAAATTTAATAAAGGAAAATATGTGCTTACTAAATTGTTAGAAGGTAGGAAGAACAGACTTTCCACTGTTTCGAAATCCAGGGATGATGTGTCAGAAAATACAACTAAACTAGAAGGGATAGGAAAGCTGTTAACTGTGTTATAATTAAGGGGAACCACTGTACATGTTGACCCCCAAAATAACCTTAACTGTAGAGGAGGTATGAGGAAGATTCTACCACAACTATTGGCTCTAGAATTGGACTCTGTAAGAGCCAACAAAATTGAAGCCAGCATCTTAACACACAGGGATGGACACAAAGATGAGTTATACATGTATGAGTTAATGCAATTGACTGAGCTATAGTAACACATGAAACACCAATTGCAAAAAATTCTAGGCCTAAGCAGCATAGCGGGGGGTGGGGGGGGTGGAATGAATATCGGGTATCAATTCACCATATTTTCCACAAGTGGATTTTATTTTATTGCTTTGTTATTATTTGATTCATACTGATTATATCTTCCCATATATATAATTATTTAATAAATGGCTAATTGGAATGGCATCATAGGAAGGCAATACTGTATGCTGAATTAAAAAATGTTTCTAGTTATACATGTGTCTTTGGTCAGCCATTTTTTGTTTGTTTAATCATGCAAGCAGTCACTTAGCTTTTTTTAGGTAACATTTAATTTGAGAGGGTTTTTACAGATGATATCTTGAGTAACTTCCTAATTTACTAGTCTATGATTCCATAACTGACTAGGCTATAAACTGTTTGGATAGACAGACATCTGCTTGATGGGAGAAAATTGTGTTTGAGTATTAATTGTGTGCTGTATGTTTTACCTTAAAAGATACTAGTGAAGAGATTTGACAGTCACACAATATTGACATTTTTCTTTTTCTCTGAGGAATGGTTGAATGGACATACTTTTATTCTTTTTAATGATAGGTAGAGACGTGAAATGCCTTGTCTTACTGTTATTTGAAAGATTTTAACAAGTTCCATGGAGCACTCAATAAAAACTGTGTCCCTAAATCCAATTCTACATGACTTAGAGAAGGTCAATATTGTTCTGACTTTTCCCCAATACAAAATAACACTCTCTTGACTTGTTTTTTTACAGTATGCTCTCGGCCATTGATCCCCCACTTAGAATGATGGATTTTCCCTCTCTGTTGTTATCGCTGGCAGCAGTTCTTAAACAGATGGGACTCCCATCACTCCCTTTAGATGGTCTCCCTAAATAACTACCTGTCGCTGAGTGTAACTAGATTTGGAGACCAATGCCTATATTATTGGACAAGAAGATAGTTTGGCTTGAGCTCTACAGCAATTCTTAGAATAAACTTGGCAATACAAAGAACCACATTTAAAGTCTCAGTTTCTAGTATGCAGAATTTCTGATTTCATCTGGAATGATGTAATTGGAAATTTTTTCTTACATCAATCTTTGATTAATTCTACTCTGACAAAACAAGCAGGGATTGTCTACTGCAGATTACAAATTCTATCCTTAAACCATAAAAAACAGCCAAACCTAACTGTCAATAAATGATGTTTAAAATAAAATCTTCCCACCAAAACTTACAAAAATACAAATTTGAGTGTAGATTCTTGTCAACATTCTCATACATACCCAAAGGCTTGATTGTTTGAAAGTATTAATGGATAATTATATTTAACAAGTCCCTCATTCAGATATATTGACTCATCAAATTATATTGCATAGAATAAAGAAATTTGTAAATATGATACCTAACTTAATAGAGAAAACTTTGAAGAAGCTTGGGAATAGAATGTCAGGGAGAATATTATCAGATATTTTAATGTTCAAACAAAAATACTGAATCTATAATCCAGTAGAACAGAGAATCTAATGATAATTCCATTGCAAAGTTTTAAGACAAAGTATTAAAAATATGTGAATTTCTTATGAAAATCAGTGTTTGGCAAAGACGCATTAAAATAAAACCATGGCGGACTAACATTATCTCGTTTTCTATACTATTTCAAGATTGGTGTTTCAGATAAATGAATTCTGAAGACATATTTAATACAGATTCCTATTAAATGGCTATTTGTCAGTTGAATTGAGTTCAGTGGCAAGGAGCAGTATATCCAAGGTAAAATGAGGTAAGCAGTAAGGACACACATACAAGTGTCTCTCATAAGAAGTCCATTAGTAAGGTTCTTCTACGTTTCTTCTCCCACATCCTTGGTTGTCATTTCCAGGCATCACATGGACACAGGACAATATTCAGCCACAGACAACTGCTGTTTCCCTTAGCATCTCTTTTCTTAAGAAACATCCTTCCTACAGTTTGCTATTGTAGTTTCATTTCTCAAGAATCATTGATCAAAAATAGGTCAAATACTAATACCTTAGCTCAAAGAGTTCATGGAATGCTAAGTGTTTTGTACTTTTAGTTTCTAAAGTAAGAGATAGACATTACCAGAAATCAAAGAAGTGGAAAGGGAATGACTGATAGATAATTGTACCATTTTCCTGTTGCTGGTATAACAAATTGTCACCAATTTAGAGGCTGAAAACAACACACATGTGTTACTTAGAGTTCTGGAGCTCACAAATTTGAAATGGATCTCACTGGGCTAAAATCAAAGTGTCCACATGGCTACCTTTCTTTCTGGAGGCTCTAGACAAGAATCTGTTCTCTTGAGTTTTCCAGCTTCCAGAGGCTGCCCACACCCTTGGATTATGAACCCCTTGTACCTTCAAATTCAGCAATGGCCAATCAAGTCTTTCTCATATTATATCACTCTGATACTGAATCTTCTTCCTCCCTGTTCCACTTTAAAGACATTTGTGATTATATTGGGCCAGCCAGATAATCTAAGATCATCTCCATTTTAAGATTAGTTGACTCTATCTGCAATCTCAGTTCTCCATTGTCTAACATAACATATTCTCAGGTTCTGAGGAATATGATGAGGACATATTTGGGAGGCCATTATTCTCCCTAACACAGTAAATCACCAATATTTGGTATCAGAGTTTCATCGTGTTATGAGGGGCATAACAGTGGTGAATTAATCTACATTATTGAGCACCTATTATATGCCACTTTATGAATGCTAGGTGTTTCACTATTTTCTAAATTCATTTATGTCATTATATATTTACATATGTATGCACTCACTTTGCACTCCAGCTATCCTTTTGGGAGGTACCTATGTGATCGTTATTCTTTCACTTATACAATCTGCAAAATTAATCTGAGTCTTTGATACCCCATTGATTTCCCACCTAACATTCTAGCTCTCTTTGTAACTCCTTTCTACCCAGACTACTGTAGTAGATGCTTCTTGAGTCCAGCTCTCTCTAACCTGATACTGGAAAATCCCCTGCTATCTAGGTAATATGATTTTATGTATCTTCTGCAAGATTGAATATCCTGGTTCTTCCAATGACTGAAAACTCTTCCAATGACTTTTGAACTCTGAGCCTTGCCGTGTTCATCTAACTTTGTTGAGCCTAACTTCTTCCTATCTTAATTCATGGGATATCTATGTTTCTAAGTCACTTATGTTCTCAGTTTTGTGTTGTTGAGATTCTGAATCTGCAAAATCGTGATGTTTTGCCCATCATGTTTGCATATAACAAAAGTGGTAGGAACACAGACATTCACACACACACACACACACACACACACACACACACACACACACACGCTCATACCCACAGCCTTGGGAGAGGGACAAATAACCTATCTGTACTGTACCTCAAAAAATAAACCTTGAAAGCTCTTATAATATTTATAAGGTGAAAACTGATATTAATGTAAAATTGATCATGACATTAGTGTTCCTATTACAAATTCTGTTAAAATTAGCAGTATGAGAATACATATTTATATGAATTAAATCTACTATAACAATAATTTAACATGAGATATAATTATCAAAACTATCCTGAAAAAAACAATGTAATAAGTAACTAAATTCAGAATTTTCTATGTTGTGTTTTGTTTTAGGTCCCTCTAGCTAGCCAAGAAGTAGCATGGCTTTTGAAGTAAAAAATTACTTTTCCATCATATAAAAATATTACCACAGGTTAAAATATATACAAATTAATACTTTTGATGAGTAAAGCAAAAAGTGGCCTCTAAAATAGCTTATATTTTTCACTTGACAAAGATATTAACAAGAGGAGAAGTGATACAATTTAAATTTATTCTCACTTTGAAGATGTAAATCTATACTGAAATCTTGAAGCCATTTTCAGAAATGCCTCAGGCTTTCTCAGTTTCAGTGTTGATTCTTTTTTCTCTCAAATTTAACTTTGGACTTTAATATAGTAAAATAATCAAGGACAATATATTGTATTCCAGGTTAAAATTATATTTGTTGAATCATTATTTTGCTTCATTAAAAGATTCCATTATCCTAGAATATATTTATATAAAATTTAGTAAAATAAGATGGCATAGATTGAAATTTTGGGGACAAATTTGAACTGAATTTTTGAACTAAATTTAATGAGAATCTGTGTGCCTTATCAGGAATTTCTATGTTATGCTGATCGTGGTAATTATAGTGGCTCCTCAGGATATTAAAGTTAGAAATGAACAATTCTAACAAGCACCTGTGAATTTCATCTATGCAACGACATTTTCTATTAAGAGTTTATATAGGAATAGTATAAAAGTGAGCTACCATGTTTATTCTCATGTGGGTGAAAAACAAATACTGTTTTTTTCTTGCAGCCTTAATCCCTCCGTTCTTGTCACAAGTAGTAGTAAGCTAAAAAAGTTTTTCTCTCTTTCATACAAGTAAGAAACAGAAAATAACAGAATGAAAATAAACATGTTATCCTGAAACATTTCATTTAGAAAAGATATATAATTTCAAATCAAACATAAAATTTGACTTCAAATGTTACTTTTAAAAAGGAAGAAAGTCCTTATGTGTTTACATAAGGATTTGAAATAATTATAACTGAAACTTTAAAAAAAATGATTTTCAATATGCAGCCTTTTAAAAAAATATGAGAAAAATGCCTGTAGAGAACTATTTCTTCTATTCTTAGCTTCTATATATGGCTATGGCAACTTATTCAAACCAGTCCTCTTCATTAAAACAGCAAGAAAAATGAGCAAATCTGTATAACTCACAATTTGCCTTCCTTTGGGCTGTTACATAATTTCATCTTTTGTGTTCTTACAGATTTTTCAAATTTTTATTTAATTTAAATTTAATATAATCTTCACATTCCTTTTACCCTATAAATACATGTGATTATTGAGCCAGGCAACTACAAAATAAACACAAAACGCTGTATCACAGCCTCTTTCTGGATTTCTGGTTTCCAGTTCAGAACATCGTGAATATTATTGGAATATTCCACACAGGAGTTTACTTCACACTGATAATCTTGCTTTAAAAACCATTCTCCAATGGAAGTATAATCTGAGCAACATACGTCTTTTTCAAATTAGTTTAAATATGTTATATTGAACCCAATATATTTAAAATATTTATATCTCAAGAAGTAAAACATAAAGTGCTTTTAAGTACCAAGTCTTTGAAATCCATTTTTATTTTAAATGTGCAGCTTATATAATTCAAATGCCAAATTTTCATTGAAACATTTGATTTGTATTTAGATTTCATAAAATCACATTTGAAAAGTAACTTTACATACCCAGGTTGTTCCAAACATATTTAAAATGTTGCAGTAGCTGAATCAATACCAAAAAATTATCTGCTTTAAATTTCCATGTACACAAAATTTCATCTTGTTTAGAAAATTGTTTTGACTTTGAAACAAAAGCATATCAGTTTCAAAAATATTTCTTACTTGGTTAAATCAATTCACTAACTTTTGTATCAGCTCAGAAGCATTAACATCAAATTCAAATAGATGTATAATATATTAAAATCAATTCTAAGTTTGTTAATATCAGCAAATCATTCTTCTAAATTTTCCTGAAAAGTAGTTCTGCAGGCAATTTACATAATAGTGTCAATTACAATGAACATATTCTGCATATTTAGTCATGTTAGTAAAATATTTCAGTCATTGTTAGAGAATTGTATTGTGAAATATTTAAAGTTCTGCATATGTTTTGGTATCTACCTTTGTAGGTTACAAATAAGAGTGTTCTCTACCCTGGAAGCCTCACATTACTTCATTTGTATACATTATGATCTTGGTGAGAAAGCATAAATCACTTAACCGTATTTTGGTCCTAAATAATTGAATATTGCCAAGCTTTCCTCTAAGGAAAGCTTTAATTGGAAATTGCAGTAGGGTAAATCTGTGTGAATCTCTTTGCCACTCAATTATTAGCAGTGAATACAAGGACATTGAATTAATTGTCTATTTGTTTCAAAATTTTCACAAACTAGTACTGATTCATATATTTGCATGCATGTACTAAATGATTTTAGCAACTGAACAATATCTACGACACTTTTAATTAAGTTTGCTTTAGAAAACTTAGCACAAATATCTTCAATGGGTTTCTAAGAATGGAATGAAGCAATAAGTGAAACTCAGTTACTTGTTTCAAAATCCCAATAAATCTAGAATTTTGTCTGACATACCTGGGTTACAACACATGATAACAGAAAATAATATTTTCATATCTAGCAGATACTCTTTTTTGACATATGTAAAAGATTCAAATATGTCTATGACATGAGTTCAGTAATTTAGGTAACAATTTGACAGACTTTTCACATAAAATTGAAAATAAAACAAAGTATTCATTGAGACAGTTTTATCTCATCTCATTAAAGGTTAAAAAGACTTCCATTTTCTTCAAATCATTAATCAATTAATTGTTAATATTATTAGACATCTTGTATTCTACAATTCTTTCATTCACTGTTGTAAAATACCTTTTTCTGGCCTTTTCATCATAATATTATGAAAAGTTTTCAATAACTAAAATAATAATTTCTTTATCTAAAAGTATTTTTTAAAATTTTATTCAATATTCATACTGTTTTATAGCTAGTCAAACTTACAAGAATAATTCTATTAAAAACTCATTTTAAAATTGTCTACAAGACATTTAGTTCTAATTCTAAGAAACTAATTTTATCTATTCTTTTTAAATCTTTATTGTTGAAAGTATTACAGTTGTCCCTCCTTTTTTCCCCCATTGACACCCTGCTCCCTGCTCCCACCCACCTCCTACCTTCATAGCACTGTTGTCTGTGTCCATTGGTTATGTATATATGCATATAAGTTCTTTGGTTTATCTCTTCCCACCCTCCCCCCAACATCCTTCCCTCTGAGGTTTTGAATGATGAGAGGAAACTTCTCATTAAATTCATTATACTTTTACTGAAAATGTCCCTTAATATTTTCCATTTTGTTTCATTTAATGTTTAACCCAACTAATGAAATACTTTTTTATTATTTTGCCTACCACTGCAAAATAATATAATTTCTATTAATCATAAAATTTGCAAATACTTTCTTCTAACATCTTTTTGCTTTCATGCTCTGATTATAGTACTAGCTTCTGTATCCCCACTCAATTCTGTATCAGTAGTAAAGTTTGTTTGAAATGTACAATTCTGGCCATACTTATTTACTCACTTGAGAAAAATAATTTAACTCAATTGTAATTAAAATAAGTATAATAAATACTTGTAAATAATTAGTACTTTCAATTATAATATTAAAGTATAACAATTTACATAAACATCCCTCTAACCCGTACCAGCTACATAAAATACTTTAAATAAACATATTACAATGTTAAATCTGTATACTAAAAGCAATCTTTCAAATTGAAGTTATACAGCGACAATTACTAGAACAGTGATGTGTTTATGTAATATTAGAAACTACACAGACACCTGACGCAACACTATAACACAACCACATTATCACACAATGCAGTGGTTAAGGTAACATGTAGTCATACCAATATAATAAAGTTGTTTTTAGTGGGAAAACTATTTTATACAACTTCAGTGTCAAATTTAAAATAAATAAACTACCATAAAATAAAATTGAAAAGTCCATTTCTCAGTAGCACTAGCTACATTCCAAGTGTTCCAGACAACACATTTATAGAGTAATGCATGTATACAAGTAGACTTGCAAGATATTATTTTATGAATTAAATAAAAATTTTAAAAATTACCAAGTTACTTTACTCACTAAGTTACTCTTTTAATTCATTTTTTTAAATTTTGTTTCGTAGTCAAAAACAATTATTTTCAGATGTCTGATTTGGGGACATCTGATGACTTTGCTTTGCTTAGTCATCTTCAAGATCTAAAGTACACATTGTAGCTGAGTTCTAAAAATTCAAAGATAAGAAACATTATAATGCACAGAAATACTCTACGATGACCTATTCACACTAAAATTGGTTTATCATTTTGGAAAATTCAGTCACCTTCAAAGTTAAGTATGTGACTACTATAAAGTGGTGAGTGTCTCATGATTTATGGATAGGTATAACAGGAAAATATTTTCAAAGTCTACAATGGTGTAAAAGAGACTTAAACCTAGACACGGTATGAAATTATTATGAACTCTTAAATAAAAAAATTGTCAAGGATGACACTGGATAAGTAAGCAACTCAGATACAACAGGAAACAAGAACATGTGTAAACAAGAATATTGACTATCCTGTTCAATAGTGCAAATGAAAATTACATAAGGCTTCATATTCCCAATGAAAATGAGAAGTAGTAAAACTAAACTAACATACATAAGAACCACAATGGTGTAAAATTTGTTAATTTTAGTTATTTTCAATACAATATTGGTTTAAAAAAGTGTTTTTGTAAATATGCAAGGTACATGAAATACTTTAAAACTATTATACATTTTAATCAAAATTATGAAAAGCAGCAGAGCAGACTTAGTTTAGGATACATATCATAACTATTCAATTTAAATATGGGTGTATCTTTACTACTTAGTAAGTATATTATATTTGAAGTATGTTGTTAATATCAAGAAATTACCTAGGAAGTAACTGCTTTAAAAAGACAATACATTTGGGGATCATTTAAAGAATTTATAGCACAATATACTACATTTATTTTAACTATGAGGTGTTATTATTTAAAAAGCTATACAAATATCATATTTAGATTTTGGAGATGTACAAATAAAATTGAAAGAAAAAAGTGTCTCTGACACTGAATTATATAACTGAGGCTTCAAACAGAGCTGAATAGCATATGTAAGAAAATGACTAATTATTAGAGTGAAATGCATTTTATTTGCTAGAGAAATAGAGATCATCCCCAAAATTTGTCAAAAATGTCAAAGTGTCTTTGAGAAAATAACTGTAGCATTAAAGAATCACATGGATTTGAAAATTAAATGTAGTTGACACAATTTTTCTGCTTTGCATTCATTGACATGAGTGGCATGAATGACAGTTAATGAGTTAATCATAACCTTAAATTAGGACAAAATCAAATCTAATGGGAAAGCTGACATTCCCATGCATTTTAATTTCAAAACTCCCTGTTTTGGAAAATCGAAAATGGGAGTTAATTTTGTACAATGTGAAGATGATTTACATTTTGATATTTATATTTTTTCTGTAGATAGCAATAAATAATATACATAATTTTTAGATAAATTATAATAATTACTATGTAGATAAAATGATCATTCTGTAGATAAATTATATATGTAAAGAGAGAGAGAGTAGAGATCTATCTACCTATCAAATGTTGCATACAAAAACATGACATACTTTCTGTTTTTGACAGTAGATATTCTACCCTTACTGATTCTAATTCATCCTTCATACTGTTGACTGAGAGCTATGAATAGTGCAAGTCTGACTATATCCATTCCATCAATGATATCACACTGCTTTTATGATAAAATCAAAATGTCTTCATACCTTTTGTGCAGTTTACATTTTACTTTACAATCACTTTCAGTTCTTCACACTGTTTTTCAGTTATACTTCTATTTATCCTATTGTTTCAGTTTGCCCAATATTTGTTTTTATTTTGGGGTTTTTCTTCTTGGAAGATATAAAAGGGTGAGCCTGCTCAACTCCACACTGTTCTATTTCTCACATCTTTGTAGGGAGTTTCCCGATTACCTACATGTTAAGTATGGTCTCTCTCCTATATGGTGCGGTAACAATGTTTACTTCTTCCATCACCTTTTTCATATTATAAAATACATTTTTCAATGTCCATTCAGTCCCCTAGACTTTGTTTCCTATTCGTTTATGTCTTGGTCACCACTATGTTTCCAAAAAAATAACACATTTTTTATTTTCAATAAACATTTATGTAATGAATAATGAATAAATAAAACGTTCCTAGAAGTCTCAGAAATGTGCTTTTCCCTGAGGTTAGACCATCAAACTATAGGTAAGTAAGAGGAAGAGCAGCAGATATTTTGGAAGGGGGGATTTAGGTATATAACAATATTCTGGTGTATGATCACAGTAACATCCCTATATTTTATAATCCTATAATATGTATTTCCAGTGATGATGTCATTCAATTTTTAAAATATTAATACTTGTTTTAATTTCTGCCGACAGCTATTATTTCTTATTGTATGCTATTCTAGCAGACAGTACTCAAAGAAATGCCAAAAGAAACTTTAGTCAATTTAACATATCTGAAAAACATGCAAATAACATGAAATAAAAAATCACCTGATAAAAAAGACTAATAATTTTCTATTAATTCAAATTTATATCATCACTATTACTAGACATGATCAGTATTCATACACATACACACATATACATATATCAAAGGATATATAGAGACAAATGAGAATGACAATATGATATGTCAGAACTTCTGGGATGCAGCCAAAGCAGTAATAAGAGGAAAGTTTATATCATTAAAAGGCTAACTCAAGAAATAGGAAAATCTCAAGTAAACAACTTAACACTACATCTTAAAGAACTAGAAAAAGAATAACAAAAGCAGTCCAAAGTTTTCAGAAGAAAAGAAATCATAAAAATTTAGAGCAGAATTGAATGAAATAGAGAGCAAAAAGACTATACCAAAAATTAATACAACAAAGAATTGGTTTCCTGAAAAGTTTAACAAATTTGACAAATCCCTGGCTAGACTCACTAAGGAAAAATAAAAAAAAGACTCATATAAACAAAATCAGAAATAAAATGAAAGCAGTTACCATGATCTGGGCCCCAAGGCTAAGGCAACTAGATTCCATTTTATGTAGGCCCCTTGGTTAAGGCGACTAAAAGACTCCATTTTGTCACCAATAGACATTCCTCAATATTCTTCCAATAATAGGTTAATTACCCCTAGACGGAAAGGAATTTTGCCTAAAATTATAATTGCCCCAGGAGTTGGGAGACATTTGCAGTTTCCTGAGTATAGGTATTTGCAGGTATTTGCAAGTACTTGTGCTGTCGGTAAATAATGCTAATTTTGACTTCTGTAGTCTCTGTCACTCCCACTATTGTACTGGTTCCCTGAGGGGAGGGGGCAAAAGGAGGAGGGAGTTTCTGTCTTTAAAATGGGATGAGTAAGAAGAATCGGGGCTGTTGATCTGAGGGGAAACTATGCCCTCCGCAGCCCACCCTCCTGTGAAATAAAGTGCTCCTTTACAATTCGGCTATGTGTCTCTGGTTATCTCGCCGTCAGGTTATAACAACCACAGGGATAACAGATACACAAAGGATCGTGCTATAATAATGTAAAAGACTATATGGCAACAAATAAAATAACCTAGAAGAAATGGTTAAGTTCCTAGAAATATATAATCTTCCTAGACTAAATCATGAAGAATTAGAAAACCTAAATGGAACAATCAACAGTGAAGCAATTTAACAACCATCAAAAACCTCCCCCAAAATAAAAGTCCAGAACCAGGTGGCCTCACTAGTGAATTCTTTCAAACATTCAAAGATTTGATACCTATCTTCTCAAATTCTTCCAAAAAATTAAAAAAGAGGCAAAAATTTCTAACACATTTTATGAGGCCAACATAGACATGATACCAAAACTTGGCAAGGATGACAAATAAAAAACAAACAAAATAACTACAGACTGATGTCTCTGATAAAAAGATGCAAAAATCCTAAACAAAGTACTAGTAAATTGAGTACACCAATACATTAAAAAAATAATACATCGCAATCAAATGAGGTTCATTCCTGGGGCCCAAGGATGGTTCAACATATGCAAATTGATCAATGTAGTACACCACATTAACAAAACAAAGGATAAAAATCATATGATCCTTTCAATAGATGCAGAAAAAAACATTTGATAAGATATAATTTATGGTCAAAACACTTTATGATTATTGTTGCTCTGTAGTATAATTTTAAGTCAGGTAGTGTGATACCTCCTTCTTCATGCTTTTTTTCCCTGAGGATTGTTTTGGCTATTTGGGATCTTTTATGATTAAAACACTCAATAAAATAGGAATAGAAGCAAAATACTTCAATGTAATAAAGGCCATAGTTGACAAACCCTCAGTAGATATCATACTCAATGGTAAAATTATGAAAGCTTTGACTCTAAAATCAGAAACAAGACAAGGATGTCCAGTCACACCACTCTTATTCAACATAGTACTGAACATCCTAAGCAGAGCCATCAGGCAAGAGAAAGAAATAAAAAACATCCACATTAGGAATGAAGAAGTAAAAATGTCACTTTTTGCAGATGACATGATTCTTCATATAGAAAACTCTAAAGATGCCACCAAAAAACTATTAGAAACAATAAACAAATGCAGTAAAGTTGCAGGATACAAAATCAAAGTACAAAAATCTACTGCTTTTCTATAGATTAACTATGAAATTTCAGAAAAAGAAACGAAAAAAATAATTCCTTCTGCAATTAAAAATAAAAATTAAATATGTGGAATAAACTTAACAAAGGATATGAAGGACCTATATAGTAAAAACTGCAAAGCATTATTAAAAAAGATTGAAAAAGACACAGTGATATAGAAAGATAGTGTGTTTTCATGGATTGGAAGAATCAACATAGTTAAAATGCTCATATTACCCAAGCAATATACAGATGTAATGCAATCTCCATAAAAATCATGGCATTATTTTAAAGAAGTAGAACAAAAAACCATTAGATTTATATGGAACCACAAAAGATCCCGAATAGCCAAAACAATCCTCAGAAAAAGAAGCATAAAGAAGGAGGTATCACACTACCTGACTTAAAATTATACTATAGAGCAGCAATAATCAAAACAGACCAATGGAACAGATTTGAGAGCCCAGAAAAAACCTACATGTATATGGGCAAATAATTATGGAGAAAGGAGACAAAAATATACAATAGAAGGAAAAAAACCTCTTCAATAAATGGTACTGGGAAAATAAGAAAGCCACATGCAAAAGAAAAAAACTAGACTACAGTTTATCCCCATGTACAAAAATTAATTCAAAATGAATAAAAAAACTAAATTAATATCTGAAACAATAAATTACATAGAAGAAAACATAGTTACTAAACTTATGGACCTTGGTCTTAGAGAAGATTTTATGAATTTGACCCCAAAATTTTATGAATTTTATCCAACTAAAAAGCTTCTGCACAGCTAAAGAAACCACCAACAAGACAAAAGGCGCCCAGACAAATGGGAGAAGATATATGCAGACAGCAGCTCCAACAAGGGGTTCATATCCAAAACATATAAAGAACTCATACAACTTAACATCAAACCAACAATCTGATTTAAAAATGGGCAAGAACCTGAACAGGCACCTCTCCAAAAAAGAAATGCAAATGGCCAGCAGATAAATGAAAAGATGTTTGATTTCACTAGCTATTAGCAAAATGCAAATCAAAACTACAATCAGATACCACCTTACACCTGTAAGAATGGCTACTATCAACATGACAAATAAGTGTTATAGAAGTTGTGGAGAAAAAAGAACCCTCATTCACTGATGCTGGGAATGTAAACAGGTGCAGCCACTACAGAAAATAGGGTGTAGTTTCCTCCAAAATTTAAGAATACACTTACCACATGACCTATCAATCCTTCTTTTGGGTATCTACCCGAAAATTTTGAAAACATTTATTCGCAAAGATATATGCACTCCTATGTTCATTGCAGCATTATTCACAGTGGCCAAGGCATGGAAACAACCAAAGTGTCCTTCAATAGATGATTGGATAAAGATGTGGTACATATATACAATGGAATACTATTCAGTCATAAGAAAAATGAAATTTGTGACAACATGGATGGACCTTGAGAATATTATGCTAAGTGGAATAACTTAATCAGTAAAAGCTAAGAATCATATGATTTCACTCATATGTGGGATATGAAACTGAAACTTATACACACATAACAGTATGGTGGTTACTAGATGGAAGGAAGGGGTAGAAAAGTGTAAAGGGCCCAACTATATGCTGACTGGAGGTGATTTGACACTGGGTGGTGGGCACACAATGCAATATACAAGTCATGTATCATAGAAAGGTACACTTGAATCCTATATAATCTTATTAACCAATGTTACCCTAATAAATTTAATTTAAAAATTAGTAAATAACACATAAAGCCCCAGAATAAAGTATTATAAAATAAAATAAAAAACTTGTGATAGATTGTTGAAAATGAAAAAATAAGAACAATATTACTTAATCTTGAAGATTAAATAAATAAAGACATATTGAAACTCAAGTATATTAATAACTCACATTTAACAATGACTGATTTAATTGTTTAAAGAGGTACAAAGCAATTTCCAGCTAAAGAAGTAATGTCTGGTGAACAAAACTAACTGGCATGTTTAGTTCATTCTAGTGAGGGCTTGAGTTTTACATCAGAGACTAGAGTTAAATTTCTAAGGTGAATAATTTAAAGGACATTTATCAAGAAAATTACACATTTATTATAAGGGCTTATGGTTTGAGTAAATGAATACAAATATAAAACATAAAAATACAATAATAACAAAATGTGTATTTTTAAAAGAATATCATATAATAAAAAGACAATATTCAATGGTAACTTTAAAATATACTTACAAAGAAAATGAAAGATAAAGAACTATCTCTGTAATAATATTGAGATTTCTTATAAATTGAGAAAGACAACATAAAAATAAAACAATGTATAG
Source organism: Tadarida brasiliensis (assembly GCA_030848825.1). NCBI lineage: Eukaryota > Metazoa > Chordata > Mammalia > Chiroptera > Molossidae > Tadarida > Tadarida brasiliensis. Next base: position 85,248,827 of record CM061260.1, on the reverse strand, counting down.
AATTTTAATAGATAATTCATGGAATAGCAATCCAATTTGCAAAAGGAAATGAAAAATGCTAAAATACAGTAGGAAAATATAAAATGAGTATAATAAGGTAAACCTTATACCTCTCAGATTCATAAAAATTAATTTAAATATGCAAAATTTATAAAATTTATTGGTGTTAGAAATGGGGTGAAAGAAACTCTAGCACATTGGTTGTAGAAATATGAAATATTATATTCTTTTTGTTCATTTATTCAAGAAATATATATTGAACACAATAAATTGTAGACATTCTTCTAAGCATTTTGGATACATTGTTTAACAATAACAGAAAATGCCAGATACTTTTCTGTACCCTTCAAATATATTATTGAACAGTAACAAAACTATTAGGGGGACTGGAAAGTAATGTCCTTAAAGTAATGACATGTTAAAGGCAGAAGTCAAAGCAAATCCGTGTCAGACAATCGAGGAACTGTCAAACACTCTTAACCAACCTTAGTCGACCATCCAAGAACATTTGCAGCAGATTGGTACAGGAAGCAGAGCAGGTGTTTGGGTCCCGCATGATCTGCCTGAAGAAAACAAAGCTAACCGGTCCACCACATGCAACTTATTGCTTCAGCGGCACAATACAGAAGCATTTCTGATCGCTTGATCACTGGAGATGAAAAATGGGTCCTCTGTGATAATCCAAAATGCAAAAGGCAGTGGCTCTCTCAGAAGGAATCGCCACGAAGTACAGCTAGACCAGGTTTACACCCCAAAAAGGCACTTTTGTGTGTTTGGTGGAGTATTCGTGGGGTCGTTCATTTTGAAGTGCTGAAACCTGGACAAACTGAATGCAGACCTTTACTGTGAACAAATGGATTGAGTAAATCAATCTTTAATTGAAAAGTGCCCAGCAATTGTCACCAGAAAAGGAGTTATTCTGCAACACGATAATGCAAGACCGCACTGTGCAAGACGAACCCTGGAAAAAATTAATGAATTGGGGTGGGAGGTATTGCCTCACCCACTACACTCGCCCGATATTGCGCCATCGGATTTCCATTTATTCCAATCGCTACAACATTTTCTAAGTGGCAAAAAATTTGAAAATTTGGATGATGTCCAAAATGCCATCTCCAGATATTTTGCTCAAAAACCAATTGATTTTTATCGATATGGCATTGAAAATTTGCACACTAGATGGCAAAAGGTTGTGGATAATGAGGGTGATCTCATAATTGATTAAAAATAAAAACTTATCTGTTTGAATTTAATGTAAAAAAACGACATTACTTTCCAGTCCCCCTAATACTTGTGTAGCTTACATTTTGGTGTCATCTTTAACCTAGAAACTTAAATTCAAACTAAATAAGTAAGTGTATTTCAACACAAAAATCCCAAACCTGATTTAGTAACTCATAAAAGTTAAATCACAAATTATTAAAATTTAGACATTTCAGTATCTAATGTTATAACAGGTGTAAAAATATCTAAAAGTCAAGTGAATGTTCAGTCTTCAATGAAGGACTGACTCAATTATGTATATTTCAGAGAATAGTATGCAGTCATTAAAATAAGATATAAGACCTATTTCAGATTGCCTAGAGGAATTTCCAGAAATTTTAAAATAAAAAATGTAGCATAATGTAAATAACAAAACCCTACTCTTGTAAAACTAAGAAACTTGATGTATATGGGGTATAAATCTCTACAGTTATATATTAATAAAGAAAGAGGATGGATATGCCCTATTACTGAATACTACTGGGAACGCAAATCAGGAGAGTGGTTAAGAAGTAAACAAAAAATGGAACTTAAAATGATAAGTTTAAAATAGTTTGCATTTATGTGATATATGCATGTGTTTCTACATAAATAAAAAATAAAAAAAAACTGGTGATCATAATCACTATCTCTATATTGTCGATTATTCCCTGGAAACATACCACTAAATTCCACTCAGTTTTTACCCGCCTTCCATCACGATATGCCATTATTATCCTATTTAACAAACAAAGCAATGACGTTTAAAGCCTTTCATACACTTGTCCCAGTTCAAACAACAAGAGCTAGAAAGTTGTGGAGCTGAGTTACACCAAACTACCTGACTGTGATCTATTGTCTTTCTCAATGTTGTACCAATATTTCAAAATATAGGATAACTTGATAAATGCTAAAGGGAAAATGGCTTTGCAACAATAGTGAATATAAATTATTGTTTTTTTCTTGAAGGAAATGCAATTGTGTTTTTGAATTTAAATATATGTCCGTTGTGCAATTTTATCTTCATTTCATTAAAAATCTTTAGCTGATTGTAATATAAGTATGTAGAAAATTGTGATTATTTATGTAAAATTAGTGGATTTTGCATAACTAGTGTGAAGGCAAGGTTTTTTTTTTAGTTTTGTTTATGTGATTAATTTGATTCCTAATTTAGAGGAGTAAGATATGCTCCCAGCCATGTTATCGTTTATGACAGCAATTCACAGTCCTGCCTTTGAGAAACTTAAAGGTTTGAATTTTGCAACACACTCTCTGCCTTTTAACTACATTTTTTCCTACTTCATCTTGTTCCCATGGCAGTCTGTGTCTTCAGCACTTAGTTAAGCATGGCATTGCCCCAGGGAGACGTAGTCACGCAACGACTTCAGATTGAATATATGCTTCTTTCGAGGGTGAGTCTTTGTGCTTCTCCTTGAATTGTGATGACAGAAAAATTAAGGCTGCTTGATTTATTAGCAAACTAGTTATGTGAGCTCTAACTTGTGACTAAGATCGCAATAAATGTAATAAGTCCTGTCCTTACGTATTTTGATTAAAATAAGTTATTCAGAAACCTGTATCTATTTACTTGGAAGAGTAGTATACAATTCTTATTTCCTTGAGATTTTTCAAGAATAAAAGAAATTCATATTTGTTTTTTATAGGAGACAGGTGTCTAATGAGATGAATTCAAAAGGTCAATTTTATCTGCACTACTTAATAAACATTTTACTAGAAAGCAGAATTTATCAAAATAAGTTCTTAAAAAAATGCATGAAGATACCAGAACATAAAAAAGTGTACCAATCATAAATTTCAGGCAAAGCTAGCAATGGTCATTTTTCTAAATATCAGTAAATTAATCAGGTCTAAAGCAGTCAGCTTATGTCAAGGGAATTTGGATCAATGACTTTGCAAGTATTTTTAATATCTTTGTATTTCATGTTATTACCCTACTAAGATTTTGAGAACATGTTAATTGGGTTGAGTTTTAGCTGTAAGGTGCATTAGATAATATGTTATAATTTTAGGTGCTTCCCCTGTGGAGCATCTGATTCAGTGTCTAAGAGATCAACAGCTATTCATATACAGTTTGCTCTTACTTTAGTTTCTGCTCCTTTTAAAAATCATCTGTCAAAACTAACTTTAAAGATTACTAAACATCTGAAAATTGGCTTCAAATTTTTCCAGTTGTAAAAGAATAATAATCATATCTCCCTCTCATTGTTACAACAATATTCAAAATAGAATAAAATTGAGAGTAAAACACTTTCTGACCCATAGGTAAATAGTAGTAAAATGGTTGACAAAGTATTATTATAGGTCCATTTTTACATAAATTTATGCATTTTAAGGCAAGGTTGTTCATAGTCCAAGAAATACATACTATAAGTCAAGAAAATTATCTTTTGTTTTTAAAGAAGCTCATTTAGATATGATTTAGCAACTCAGAGAATTCATTTCGTTATGTGAACCCAAGACCTCAATTTTCACAGGTAAATAGTAAAGCAGTCTGACTGATCTAAAGCCAATCCACTTAGATTTGACATGACAATGCTTGTTAGGAAACATTTCATGGACAAAACTCTGGCTAGCAGAACTATTTGTGTTTTGCCTTTCAGTGAAATGTGAAACTAGTGATGTTAAATATTCTAAGACTGATTTTGAGTAGAGGGAACAAATGTGTGCATTTAATAGCACAATTATAAAGAATCAGTCCTATAATCTGTTAGAGAACAGGATGCATTCCTGTGTGTACCTAAAAGATAATCAAGAACTGCAGAATTAATTATTCTTTCTCTGTAAAACTCTCCCATGTGTAGAAGTACAAGAAAAGTATAATTAAACCTGTAAGAAGTTATTGGATGCAGCTACATTAAAAGTGTTCAGGAAGGATGACTCCAAAAGGCTTTCTTAGTTGTGATGATTTCAACCAATAAACAGATAAAACAATTTTGTACGTTTCCTTTTCTTTATTGTATATAATAGCATATTTGGCAAAACCTTTGCTAACACTGTCATGTATACATTGATATTACATGTGCAAATAGCTTGTATTAAAGTGAAAATTTTTCTTTCATTCTTTGCTGAAAATAACCTATCTGGCTTGAAAATCATGTCAATTTCAGATAGAAATACAAAAAATGGAACTTATAAAGTGAAAACTTTAAATATTTTAAAGTATATTAAAATGCTAGTTCTTTTAAAAATTTAGTTGGATGCAAAATATGTTTAAAAATTTACCTTTAAAAATTAAGTGTCTAGTTTGTGTTTTTAACTATTGTGCTTTAAAAATGGTTAAAAGTTACTTTTGAAAAAAATTTGCTCAGTTTTCCATTAAAGAAATAAAAATGTTCTATCTTCATATAAATGTATATAGAAATATTTTCAAATTTCATAAAATGCTGTTAGAGTTTTGTAGCCCAAACTACTGTCATAATGACAGACGTTTGGAAGATTTTTCAAAACAAAGTTGTCAATGAATAAATGTGTTAGGTTTATTACTAACTCTAGATATACTCCATACCTTGCTACATATAAAAATGTGATTTGACATGTAGTCTAATAAAAAATGTAAAAGGGAAAGTATAGTATTTTATAATGGGATTTTGCAGCATTTTCAATAACATTATCTGACAAGCTATGCTACTATTTTAATATCTTTTTTCTCATAACGTATTTGTTAAAATATGTATATTTAAAAAGTCACACTTGAATTTATAAACAAAAAAGAATCTGCATGATCAAATAGTATTTTTGAGAACATCAGTGTCTCTGGGTCTCAGCTAAATGTTAGATTAAAATAGCATGAAGAAAATATTCCGATTTTATTTTATTACTATTATTTTTACTTAGAGAAATTGTGCAGTTGGGGGAAAAAGATACAGGATTCCTAGAAAGAAATTACATACTCATTTCATAATAACTTGGGACTGGGAGAAACCTGCAGTTACAAAGAGGTGTCTTGAGCAGGAGAAAAATGGAAGAAGTCAAAGAGGGGCAATTAAAAGTTGACTTAGGTTGCTCCCAACACAGAAACAAGTTCCATTTCAACATGAACCCTCATTTAAAAAATAATCTTAAAGAAAGTCTTATTTAAAGTAAATTAGTTATTTTGAAAAATAAAATTATGTCATTGTTATTTAAAACAAATCAACAACAACAACAAAAACACCTTGCTTCTAACATGCTTATTTTTCAGAGTTGAACATTTCCCACCATCTCAGCTTACAGTGTTGTAGTTTGTTCTTTTCAACTCCAAAGTACATGTATGAGATTGTCCCCAAATGCAGTATGCCCAGGGATCCTTTTTCTTTTGTCATTATTTTGGGAAAATGCACACAGACTGCAGAAACCAATGGGTTTGTGAATGTTGGCAGTTAGTCAATAGCATCTTCCACTTCCATAGTAACTAAGGTCAAATGGTGAGGTCCTTGGTGAAATTTCCATCCACGTGAAGTGGGGATGTTTAGTAGACAAGGACTCCCAGCTGTGTAAGAACTGTTGCTTCACCGTCTCAGTTTCATGCTCTACACATTTATCCTTCTCCCTTATCCTGAACCTCTGAAAGTTGAACGAAATAACTCCATCTAATACAGCAAAAAAAAGAACAACTTCTAACCTAAGTTTTTGCATGAAAGTATGTTCAAGTTTATATCCTGTTAGCTGTAGTGTATTTTCATTTCCTTGTTTTCTTGTATATATTTCAAAATGCTAAATATAATTGAAACTCTCCTTGATTCTTGGTCTTAATATCAATGGACTATTTTTTCTTTTGCTTACAGTATTTTATTTGCGTCAAATGTTTTTTTCTGTTCTCTTTGTTAAACCAATATCCAGCAATACACTAAACAATAAAACATTATGACTAATATAATATTAGATAATTAAAAATTAAAATTTACCAAGGGTTGCCATGGTTGGTGTGGCTCAGTTGGTTGAGCATCAGCCTACGCACTGAAATATTGCTAGTTCACCCAGCCAGTGCGGCTCAGTGGTTGAGCATTGACCTGTGCACCAAGAGGTCGCCGGTTTGATTCCCAGTCAGGGCACATGCCCAGGTTGAGGGCTGGATCCCCAGTGGGGGGCATGTAGGAGGAGGCCAATCAATGTTCTCTCTCATAGATGTTTCCATCTCTCTCTCTTTCCTTTCCTCTCTCTAAAAATCAATAAAGAAAAAATATGTTTAAAAAAATGAAATGTCGCTAGTTCAATTCTCAGTCAAGGCACATACCCAGGTTGCAGGCTTAAGCCCCTGTCAGGGTGAATTTGGGAGGCAACGAATTGATGTTTCTCTCTCACATCTATGTTTCTCTCTCTCTCTCTCTCTCCCTCTAACTTACTCTCTCTTCAAAATCAATAAAAACATATTTAACCAAAAAAAAATAAAACTTACCAAGGGTTCATATTGCTGCACTATTAGTTTTCCTGGAAGTGGCAATTTATTTAATAAACCTGAAAATAATGTTATAAATATTAGGTAATTTCTAAAAAGTGATGAATTTATAGAAAAAATTTAATGAGGGATATAAAATGCTAAATAAAATATAAAATATTTTTTAAAACAGAATTATTGAGTGAATATCAGTAAGTTGTCCAGGTATTTTTAGATATTTTGTTTAAAGTATAGCTTAAAAGCCCAACTGGTGTGGCTCAGTGGTTGAGCATCGACCCATGCACCAAGAGGTGGCTGGTTTGATTTCTGGTCAGGGCACATGCCCAGGTTGTGGGCCAAATCTCCAATGGGGGGCATGCAGGATGTGGTCAATCGATGTTTCTATCTCTCCCTCCATCTCCCTTCCTCTCTCTCTAAAAATCAATAAAAAATTTAAAAGTAAAGCTTAAAAGAGTCCCAGTAAGTTTTTACAACCCTATACCTTTATATATGACTTGAAAAATGTAAGCAATTTTATAATTGCCAAGCTTTCAAAATTCTTGAAAAATTACTGTGTGCTATGTTAGGTACTATGTAAACAATTTATTTTGCATTGTTTGTTTGTTGATAATATTTTTGAACTGCTTGAAAATTAGATTAAAATAGCCATGGAAAACATCATATTTTTGTCATTCCAAGTAGTGGACATCTATTCACTCTTGGGTAGCATCTCCACCACCATCCCAAATACCTAACCTTAAAATGTGAGTCTGTCAATTTAGAGTCTTTTTTCTCTCATCTAAAAACAACTGATTGGGATTCTGCCAATAATGATAATCTACTCTGGATAACTTTGGTAGAAATAGAATGAAATATAAAACTTTCATGGATAACATGATTGCCAGGAAGGCCAGAGAACCAAATTAGAATAAACATAGAAATCAAGAAGTCTAACTATCGTGGAACCATACAAAGTCATGCCAGTCCTAGGATGGTTGTTAGGATAGGCATAGGATTTCCACACTTTGCTGCTGCACAGCTACACTCTCAATTCTGATGTCACCATTATGGTTCATTTTAACTGTCTGACATCAAGATGGCTTCCCACTTTCCAAGCCCCACATCCTTATTCAGGTTGGGAGGAGGACCGAGGACATATATACTATTGTCTCCCCAGATCGATTTGGTGCTGCTGCTCTGTCCGTCAAAAGCTACAATCATTTTCTCCATCCTTGATCTTGATCTTGGTCTCAGCTGGCATACAGTATGAGAAAGAATGGGTCATCATGAATGTACTCAGGAACCAAAGGGATATATAGGCTGCAGTTCATTTCGTACACACGTTTTATAATGCAGGAGTACAGGAAAAACTGAAAAGGTGCAATAGAGAGACAAAGAAAGAATGAAGGTGAAGGAAAGCAAGAAAGAAATACCAAGGGAAAACAAAGATGGAAACAGCTCTAATTTTATTGCATACTATAATTAAATTAGCCAAATACTTTAAAGAATAAATCTTTTGTATATTATGTTTTAATGTTTTTCTGGATTGAAAATAATTATCAAATTCTATTTTTTTATTTCTTGAAATCTGATGGAAATGTGAATGAACATAAACCTTCTTTTGGTTAAAAATGTACTAGAGTATTGATTGCTAATAGCAAAATCATGTGGCAAGAAACAAAGTGCCACGGAGAGAAGTAATTCAACAACTTTGTCAGAGAAAGGACACTGAGTTAACCTGTTCCGTAATCTGATTAATAGCTTTTCTATAGATTGCAATTTATTATCCCCATACCTAATCGTTATGCTCTAGTTAAAGTCAGCTTTGAAACACTACCAGAATTTTAATATTTATTTTCTAATTAGGATGATCATTTTCAATTAACCTCCACTTAGAGGCTTTTAAACAAAATATAATTTCTGATACTCTCAGAACTATTATTAACCAGAAAGATGTGGGCCTCTTACTGTTTCCCTTTATATTCAGCTTTCCAGATTATTCACAATGTTTCCCTCCTCTGTGGGATATTTTATAAATTCTACCCGCACACCCAAAACTGTAAGCTGGGAATAAAAGGGCTTTATCATTTCTTAGGGAGATCCTTTCCCAGTTAAACTGTTCCTTGCAGCCAATCAATTTGTCAGATCAGAGGCCTATCTTTTGTGAGAGTTTCTCTGAACTAAAGCTGACAGGGTTAGGCCAGGGTCAGCTGTCTGATAAATCAACGGGAAAGACAACTTAAAGCACTACCATAGAGAGGGCTAGGGATTAGCACAGATGGCATTATCTGGGAGTTGACATTGATAAAAAACATATTTGTAAGAGTTAGCTTGGAAGACTTAAAAAAAAAAATCTCTCTTATTCGTGCCCTCTCAAATGACATTTAGATTAATTAGAAAAGTTAGAAAAGAAAGGGACTCGTAAGCCATTTATCTACCAAGTGGTAAGATTAAAAAAAAATTAAATCTTGATGGTCTTCAATAAAGAAGCTTAACAAAGATTAAGGGTTATCAATCTTTGCTGTAAGCTATCAAAACTGACTGACCTGAAACTGTATAGCAGCCAGATGCAGTAACATGACAGGTGCTTTGCTGAAGGTATATGTTACATATTAGAAAATGAGATATTTATTTTCATAAAGTTTACAAATTTTATAATTAACAAACAATAATTTTTTTTAAATATCCATATTTTTGAGAGACAACTTAGTCCTTCCTATATGGTATTGTTTGTAATTACATCTAAACTTATCATTTATTTAAGGTAGAAAATCTTGCTATTTTTAAGTCTGATAAATTCTGTTAAAGTCAGTGAATTAAGGAAAATTATGTTTTAAAATCAATCATAAAAGTTCTCAATTTATGAAAATTTATATGCATGAGATAATATGTAATGCATCTTATTGATGGGCCATGTTGTCCCTAAATGACAAACACAATGGCTGAGTACCACTGAGTCTTTTTCTAACAGTGAAATATCACAATTGTTATATGTGATCCAGATACAGAGGTATGGTATGCAGATCATCAACCATCTAAATAATTGTCAGTAACATTACAAAAACAGAAGAATGTATTACTGCCTGGGGGGGGGGGTCCAAAAAATAGTAAATAAATTTTTTTAGATAAGCAAAGAGCTCCTTTTTCTACCTCTTCCACATTCATAAGACACAAAATTAAATGGGATTATTTTTCCAATACTACCAAAAAGTTTGTGATGAAGAAAGCTAATTGGCAAATAATGAATATTTATCTTCATAAATAAAAATTAATTTAAATGTTTATTCTACAGGCTCTTTGACTCAATTTAGCAAATTGTATTTTTCATGTAAAATTGCATAAAAATATTCTGTAATGTTGTATAAACTTATAGTTACTATATAAGAAGGCAAGACAATGCCATAGGAAAGGAAAAAAAATAAAACGGGAAAAATGGAGTAAAATATAAAAGTACTTGAAAATATATGATATATTTTAAAAGTACTGTGTGAATGATAAAATGTTTTATTATTTTTTCCAGAATTTAAAATAAAAAAATGTAATGTGTTACAGACATATTTGTGAGATTTGACATGTTATAAATGATTTTCTTTAACTGAATCTAAGGAATATTATCTCAGATACATTTAAGAAAATATGAGATTAAACATTCATTGTAACACTTTTCTCTAATAGTCCATTTTATGAAGTCATATTTTTATTAGCTTTTATTTATTTATTTATTTAATCAATTTGTTTTGGTACAGATGTTTCTCCTTTTCCCCTCATTGACACCCTTCTCCCCATTCCCCACCCCCCCGGTTCCATCCCCAGCTTTGTTGTCTATGTCCATTAGACATAGAACTTATGCATACATGCATTAAGTTCTGTGGTTTATCTCTTTCCCCCCAATCCCCCCTCTTCTGGGGTTTGTCAGTCTGTACCCTACCTCTATGTCTCTGGGTCAATTTTGTTCATCAGTTTGTTTAGTTCATTATATTCCACAAATAAGTGAGATCATGTGATATTTGTCTTTCTCTGCTTGGCTTGTTTCGCTTAGCATAATACTCTCCAGGTCCTTCCATGCCATCTCAAAGGATAAGAGATCTTTCTTTCTTACAGCTGCATAGTATTCCATTATGTACATGTACCACAGCTTTTTTATCCACTCATCTACTGATGGACACTTGGGTTGTTTCCAGATCTTAGCTATTGTAAATAGTGCTGCTATGAACATAGGGGTACATATATTCTTTCTGATTGGTGTTTCAGGTTTCTTAGGGTATATTCCTAATACAACACCTAAGGCAAGAGAAACAAAGGAAAAAATGAACACATGGGACTACATCAAACTCAAAAGCTTCGGCACAGCAAAAGAAACAACCATCAAAACGGAAAGGGATCCCACTATATGGGAGACCATAATCGCCAATGATACATCAGATAAAGGGTTAATTTCCAAAATATATAGAGTGCTCATACAAATCAACAAAAGGAAGACAAAGAACCCAATTAAAAAATGGGCAGAGGAACTAAATAGACACCTCTCCAAACAAGACATACAAATGGCCAAGAGACATATGAAAAAATGCTCAACGTCACTAATCATCAGAGAGATGCAAATTAAAACAACAATGAGGTATCACCTCACACCTGCCAGAATGGCCGCCATCAACAAATCATCAAACAACAAGTGTTGGCGAGGGTGTGGAGAAAAGGGGACTCTAGTACACTGTGGGTGGGAATCCAGACCTGTGCAGCCACTGTGGAAAACACTATGGTGTTACCTCAAAAAGTTAAAAATGGAACTGCCATTTGACCCAGTGATCCCACTTCTAGGAAGTCATATTTTTAACCTATGAGGCTCCACATCTAAAATGAAAGCTTTTAAATAAAATTTACTATGAATATTCATCCTTGAATTAGTTATATAAAACATTTGCATGTTCATATATTTTATGCCTAATGAATCTAGATAAAGTTATTTCTTGATAAATTTCACATGGATTTTTAAAATGGCATAGAATGGAGGAACTTTTTTAGGCATTTATAAGAAATCCAAATTGAAATGTAAAATAGAAAGACTAATGTGATTTGTATGCTGTTAGTAAATAGTCCTGCTATCCAATCTCAAATCTCTCTTCCTCTTCCTCCTCCTTCTCCTTCTTAGCACAACTTTTTATTGTAAGAGTTAGGAAAAAAAAGAAAATATTTTTACGACAAGCAAAATAATGCAATTCCAGTAATTGGTAAATTAACTAGATATAAAGCCATGAGGTATTTTGTTTTAAACACTAAAATAACCTCAGGTATATACTCTTTAAGAATGCTCTTCATTGTGGTAGAAAAGGTTATTTTTCTTTGCTATACTTTATAGTTTATTTGGCTCAAAATGCACAGTTTCAGGGATAAAAAGAGAAGTGAGTTAAAAAGAAATAACGGCTTCACTAATCAAAGCAAAATGTATTTAAAACCGTAGTGCACAAAATTATTTATCTAAATTAACTGCTCCATAGGACTCGATACTCATTCAGGCTAGAAGTCTCAGCAGGTACCTGTAAGAACAAAGTCCATCAAGCAAAGATGATAGGCAGGAATTTATTCCCATGCTTATAAGATATCCAGGAACTTGGAGTTGTTCCACCGAAATAGAGAAAGAAGTTTCAAAATGTTTCTTAGGATGGAAAGAATAGGGAGAATATATTCATGTACTTGTTTAATCCGTGGGAGCAGTGGGCAGGGGATGTTTGTATTTTCAGAGAAGGGGATAAAATAAAGTATAATAAAGACTTTCTTATAATGACACTAAGCAGAATGATATGGTTGCCCAGATTTTAAAGCTATGAAAAGTGGAGAGCAATCCGTGGTAACTACAAGCCATGGTTCTTTGTCTCAGGAAAGAAGAAACACCACATAGTAGACTATAAATATTGAGAGGTAAGATATTTCAACAGTAACACCAGTTGGAGTTTAAAAGACATCAAGATGGTTGTCCATCAGTGAAGTATTTCCCAATGTTCTCTAAGGTCAGAAAGAAATTTCAGAGGCAGAAATTCTTGACATTATGTATATTATTAAAGTGGAAGAGAAAAACACCACAGCTTTAACTTACATCACTGGATCTATCCATGCATGGGTAGAGCCAAAAGCAGTATCATGGAAACTGTTGATCAAAAATGTACCATCATAGCTTTAAAGAGGAAGATTTTTTTCTAGATAATTCAAGTACCTTCTCTACATGAATGCAGAAGGAAGTACCATAATTATGTGAACTGGCTCCTTCCCTTCCACATTCATGTAGAGATACTTGAGTTGTCTGGGAAAACATCTTCCTCTTTTAAGCCATGGTGCATCCCTTGGCATTTTTCTTCAATGGAGACTAGAATAATTAAGCATCACAATCTATTACTTTAATGATATGGAATAGAATGCTCCAGAGTATGTACCAAAAAATAATATTATTTGTCATTACTCAATAGTGAGAATTCCCCCGAAACCTAGAAAAGTTCCAAAATATTTCAAATTCCTCCCTGGCAATAAAGGAAAGCCCTTGTCCAATATCAGATATCTTCTGGGCACATATCTTAGAATAAAACATTGGAATTAGGTTGGGCTTTGATGAATGATGGCATGTCTATCCAAAGTCAGTGGACCAAAAAAGACATGACAACATTCATCAAAGAAGTATCAGAATGGTACAGATCAATGGCAACTGCGGTTCCAAATAACTCCAGATGGTCAAGAAACAGAGGAACCTCGTAGATTTTCCTCATCAGTTCTTCACCTATCTTTCTAATTAAAATAGTGTCTTGTCACAGTTGTGTTCATCTCTAATAAAGATTGCCATTCCAAAGAGCCACTTTGCATAGAATTCAAGATTTCAATGTCACAAACACACAAAACAGAAAGATTTTACAGATGTGTCAGACATCCTTAGATTAGGTGAAAATCCATTTGCAGTTTTCACCTAGATTTGAAAAATAATAAACTTCCTGGTTATATATCTATAACCAGAGAAAGAGAGATTTCTCTAAATTTCATGAAGGATATACTAAAAGAGGTTACTAGGATACTTTTTAGAATGGTGGAATGAAGGCCGTAAAAGAAGGTCAATTTTTTTCCAAAATACCTTTGTTGCTAGTAGACAATGGAGAAACCTGTCTGAAATGGAAGTTAGCTCATGAAGCAAATCCTAACAGTGATAGATAGGATGATTCAAGAGACATAGAGAATGGGCATTTTGAACTGTTCAGCATGCAATGGAAAAGAGCTCCAGGAGAGAGGTGAATTTTTTCCTGCCCAGAAGTCCCAACTGACCAGTATTCACACTCTCCTGATCATGGCACACATCATTTCAAGCATATTTAGAAAAGTGTTATCATTGGATCTCTCAGGAGTGGAGGACAGGATTCCCCAACATTCAGATGTGGGCCTTAAGCTGTATTAGGGTTCCAGTTCACCAAGGAGGTAGAAAAGGTTTATTTAGCAGAGATATAGATTTGTTCTCTCCAAACACCCAAACAAAACAGTAAAAACAATACATTTTTTTTGTTTTGTTTTTTAATTTCTTCTGGTTTCATAATAAATACTAAGAACAAAGTGAAATAAGAACTAAAGGAGTGAGAAGTACACTATTCTCAATTGTTTTTACCCCATTTTTTCAGAGGGAAGGACATTTGGGATTTCACAGTGTCAGCTTTCTTTCATCACTCAGACTTCTTCCCCCAACATTTATTTTTAAATATGTCCTTTAGATAGAATTTCCTTAATCATATGATCTAAATGCTTTTCCATCTCTAGGAACGCTTTGTTCTTTTTCTGATTTCCCTAGAATCTAAATCCTTTATAAGGAATTATCACAATTAACTAGTTGTCATAGCACAAAATATTCCGTACACAGTATATGTTGATATTTTTAACAAATGTATTTTTCATTATCTATTAATTTATTTTTCTTTCCTTTATTGTGCTAAAATAACTGAGATTAGAAAAGTATACTTTGGAATGTGTACAATTATAATTATTGGAGCCTCTGATTCTTTAAAATATTCAGATAACAGATCATTAATCTTTTTTATTTTTTATTTTAATTTTTTCAACTACAGTTGACATACATTATTATATTAGTTTCAGGTGTATGACCCAGTGATTTGCCATTATATAACTTACTAAGTGATCATCCTGATAAATCTCACACCCGTCTGATATCATACATTGTTATTAAAATATTATTATTCCCTATGCTGTACTTTACATTCCCATGAATTCTGTAACCATCACCACCAAACCAGTATTATATGAAATGTTAAAGGGTCTTCTTTAAAAAGAAGAAGAAAAATTTTTTAAATGAGCAATAAAATGGCAATAAATACATATCTATCAACAATTGAATCTAAAAAACAAAATAAAAATCAAGCAGAACAGAAACAGTCATAGATACAGAGAACATTTTGATGTTTACCAGATGGGAGGGGGTTTGGGGGGCTGGGGGAAAAGTTGAAGGGGTTCAAAACTGCAAATTGGTAAATACAGGCCATTGATCGTCACACAAAGTATAAAAAGATACCCCGGCACGATGTTTCTCAGTCTTTGGCTGACCAAAATGACATTCACCATGACTGTAAGATTTATTGGCTTTTATTAACATTGTATAGTACACCTTATGAGTTACCTGTGCTCCTTTCTTCACATCGGTGCAATGACCTACCTCTGCTGACAACGTGGACAATTGGGCAAACAAATGTTTGCTATTTTTTCATTCTTTAAGATACTGTTTCTTCCTCATGTGTAAAATGATCTGGTTTTTGTTTTTTTCTTTTTTTCATCTACTGCTGCATTGAACTCTTGGCATTTGGGGGTTTTGTTTATTTTACTTCAATGCATGTCATGGAGATTTCTTTCATACTAGTGTTGAGCAGGTTATTAATCAGTAAAAGTGATTGGCGTTGAAAAAAATAGATACTTTTTAACTTCATTCAACACAGTAACCTCTTGTCTACTTCATTTAGCCCTACAAAAATACAGTAATATTTCGGTCAAGACAAGCAGTATTATGATTTGAAAGGGGGAAAAAAACAACTTTTCCCCCGTTATTGTTTAGGCTGGGCTTTTACACCGGCCTTAGCTTTTAAACCATGGCAGCGTCATGCTAAGAATGCAGCATATTCACCTACACTACATTGAAATTCTCAAAAATATATATATGCATGGATTTTGTAAAGCTCATGCTCTGTTTGATTTTGGTCTTGTGGAAACAATATGCTTCGTCTTTTTCCACATTGATAATAACAGATTGCCTGTTCCCTTCGTTTTGAGAGACGATTGTACAGGCTATTAAATACTAAGCTTAAACATGCTCCCCTAAAGTGGCAAATATATTATTTATTCCATTTTTGGCATGATGAGTTGCTGCCAAAAATAGTCCTATGATAAGAAGTTAATTTTCTTTTCCTTAAACATCACTTTAAAAAAATTTATATCTATCTATCTATCTATCTATCTATATATATATATATATATATATAATTTTATTTTTTCCATCACCTTTTATCTGCCCTATATCTTCCTCCAACTCCACCCAGACCCTTCCCTCCCCAAGTATTCACTACACTGCTGTCGATGTCCATGAGTTCTTTCTCTTTTTTTCTTTTTTGATTAATCCCTCTACCTACAGAGCTGCTTCCCTGTTCCCAGAGCTGCAGCCTGCTCTTTGTCTATGAGTCTGTCTCTATCTTTCTTCTCAGTTCAGTTTGATCATTAGACTCCACATATGAATGAAATCATATGGTACTTGTCTTTCTCTGACTGGCTTATATCACTTAGCATAATGATCTCCAGGTCCATCCATGCTGTTGCAAAAACTAAAACTTTCTTTTTTGTTACAACTAAGTAGTATTCCATTGTGTAAATGTTCCATAGCTGTTTTATCCACTCATCTTAATGGACATGGGCTGTTTCCAAATCTTGACTATTGTAAATAATGCTGCAATGAACATGGGGTGCATATATTCTTTCTAATTAGTGTTTCAAGTTTCTTAGGATAAATTTCCAGAAGTGGAATCACTGAGTCATAAGGCAGTTTCATTTTTAATATTTTGAGGTGTCTCCATACTGCTTTCCACAGTGGCGGCATTCCAACCAACAGTGCATGAGGGTTCCCCTTTCTCCACATTCTCCCAACACTTGCTGTTTGTTGACATATTGATGACAGCCACTGTGACAGGTGTGAGGTGATACCTCATTGTGGTTTTAATTTGCATTTCTCTGATGATTAGTGACACTGAGCATCTTTTCATATGACTATTGGCCATTTGTACGTCCTGTTTGGAGAAGTGTCTATTCAGGTCATTTGCCTATTTTTAAATTGGATTGTTTGTGTTTTTGGTGTTGAGTTTTATAAGTTCTTTATATATTTTGGATATTAATCCCTATCAGATGTTTTGGTGAATATTTTCTCCTATTCAGTGTGTTGTCTCTTCATTTTATTGGTTTCCTTTGTTAGTTTGATGTAGCCCCATTTGTTCATTTTTTCCTTTGTTTTCTATGCCCAAGGAGATATATCAGAAAAAAATATTACTACGAGAAATGTCCAAGATTTTACTGCCTATGTTTTCTTGTACAATTTTTATGGTTTTGAGTCTAACATTTAAGTATTTAATCCATTTTGAGTTTATAATGAGTAGAAGGAAGGAAATAGTAAAGATCAGAGCAGAAATTAATGAAATAGAATCTAAAAAGAAGCAAGACAAAAGATCAATGAAACCAAGAGCTTGTTCTTTGAAAAGATAAATAAGATTGACAAACCTTTAGTCAGGCTTATCAAGAAAAAAAAGAGAAAGGACTCAAATGAATAAATTAAGAAATGAAAGATGAGAAGTAACAACTGACAATAAAGAAACACAAAAGATTATAAGAGAATATTATGAACAACTATATATCAACAAATTAGACAACCTGGGTGAAATGAATAAATTCTTGGAAACAAACAATCCTTAAAATCTTAATTAGGAAGAATCAGAAAATCTGAATAGACCAATTAAAACTAATAAAATAACTCTTCCTAGTTTTGCTCAGTGGTTAGAGCACTGGCCTGTGGACTGAAGGGTCATGGGTTAGATTCCTGGTCAAGGGACTGTACTTGGCTTGCAGGTTCTATCCCTGGCCTGGTCAGAGTCATGCTGGAGGCAACAAATCAATGTGTCTCTCTTATATCAATGTTTCTCTGTCTCTCTGTCTCTCTGTCTCTCTCTCTCTTTCTCCCTCCCCCTCTCTCCCTCTCTCCCTTTCATTCTATGTATGAAAAATATCCTTAGGTGATGATTAACAACAACAACAAAACTGATGAAATGAAAGCAGTGATAAAAACAAACAAACCAAAAAACAACAAAAAACTCCCAGCAAACAAAAGTTGTGGCCTGGATGGCTTTACCAGTGAATTTTACCAAACATTCAGAGAAGAACTAACACTTATCCTTCTCAAACTATTCCAGAAAATTGAAGAGGAGGGAAGACTCCTAAGCTCATTTTACGAGGCCAGCATTATTCTAATTCCCAAATCAGATAAAGACACTACAAAGAAAGAAAACTATAGACTAATATTCCTGATGAACACAGATGCTAAAATCCTCAACAAAATATAAGCAAACCAAATCCAGCAATACATTAAAAAGATCATACACCATTATCAAGTGGAATTTATTTTGGGGCTGCAAGGTTGGTACAATATCCACGAATCAATAAACGTGATACACCACATAAACAAAATGAAGTATAAAAACCAGATGATCATATCAATAGATTCAGAAAAAAATATTTGATAAAATCCAGTACCTATTTATGATAAAAATTCTCAGTAAAATGGGAGTAGAGGGAACTTCAGTGTAATAAAGGCCATATGTAACAAACCCACAGCCAAACATCTTATTCAATGGGCAAAAACTACAAGCATTTCCTTTAAGATTGGGAACAAGTCAGGGATGTTCTCTTTCACCATTCTTATTCAACATAGTCCTGGATTATTCAACACAATCCAAATTGGAAAGGAAGAAGCAAAACTGTCATTATTTGCAGATGATATGATACTGTATATAGATAACCCTAAAGATTCCACCAAAAAATTACTGGAACTTTTGAGTAAATTAGCAGGATACAGAATAAATATCCAGAAATCAGTTGCATTTTTATACATCAATAATGAACTATCAGAAAGGGAAACTAAGAAACAATCCCATTCACAATTGCTTCAAAAAGAATAAAATACCTAAAAATAAATTTAACCAAGGATATACAAAACCTGTACTTGGTTTATAACACACTGAAGAAAGAAATTGCAGAAGATACATATAAGTGGTTAAGAAGAATTAACATCATTAAAACGTCTATACTACCCAAAGCAATATACAGATTCAATGCAATTCTTATAAAAATAACAATGGCATAGTACAAGAACTAGAAAAAATATTATAAAAATGTATAGGGAACCGCAAAGATCCTGAATAACAATAGCAATTTTGAGAAAATAGAACAATGTTGGAGGAATTACACTACCTAATATCAAACTGTACTACAAGGCCATAGTTATCAAAACAGCATGGTACTGGCATAAAACCAGACATAAATCAAGGGAATAGAATAAAAAGCCCAGAAATAAACCCACGCCTTTATATTTAATTATTATTTGACAAAGGAGGCAAAAACATACAATGGACTAAAGAGTCTATTCAATAAATCGTGTTGGGAAAATTGGAGAGATACATGCAAAATAATGAAACTAGACCACCTTCTTATACAACACACACTAAAAATTTTGATCTAAGATCAACAAACTATGGTTCATAGATGGAATCCAATCCATTGATTTTGGGCACACTGCCTAAAATATTTATTATCTGGTCCTGCATTGAAAAAGTTTGACAACTTCTGGTCTAGATATTAAAAATATTTTTTTTCTTTTTGATAAAAATCCAATAATTTTATAGGCTATATTTTGCTGTTAGTCATTCTTTTTATGAATATGGTAATCTATTTCAACAAGTAGTTTTGTTTCTTTACACTTCATGCAAGTTTACATGAATTATTGTTCACAATGTTCTGTTCACTTGCATTGATTTTCTTATTCAGAGTTACCTAATATTGTTGTGTAGAATTTTCTTTAGCAATCTTCAATATTTCTTTTACTTAAATCTATTTATTTATTTATTTATTTATTTATTTATTTATTTATTTTTAGTTTTTAAAGCATTCCTAGTATCTCATTCCATTTCTCCTATGAAATTATATATTTCATGTAAAAACTCTTATGTTTATTGCCGTTTAATCTTCAACTTTGAATTGATTTTTTCTTTTATCATTAATAGTATCAGAAGTTCTGAAATCTCATTTCAGAGTTTCTAATTTTGTTGTTCTTTTATATAATTTGATTTTTAGTTAATTTTGGTAGTAGAATATAGTTTTATAATTCTGATCTCTTTTGAGTACAGATTTTACTGGCATGTTTTTATTGTCTGTAGGGATGTCATTCTGCTATTGTTTATTTATGCTGCAACTCTGTTATTCCTGGTGGGTCAGTTTTGAATATTCATTAGAGATAGACTATTCAAATCTCTTCAGGTTTTATGACTGGCCATTTACTCTCCTGCAACTAGCTTGAATAATACCCTCCCAAATCGCTATGCTCAAATGGACACCCATTGCTTTCCTCTATACTCCCAGAGAGATGGTAATACTTTGAAAGTCATGTGCTTTTTGAAGGTTTTCCTCATCCACTTATGTTCTTGCCTATGATTTTTACAAATATTGATCAATTTTTGTTTGTTTTTGTTTTGATATCCAGTTATTTTGTTTATCATCATAAGCAGTTTCACAGAGATTCAAAAACTATATCAACACCATGATATTCCCAGAATCATTATAAATATCTTTGCATCAGTTTTTGTGCTCTATGGCTACAGAATAGTAAACTGAAGGCAATCTTTCAATGTTAAGTCCATCAATTCAGTGGATGGATAAAAATTAATTCCCTTTACTGTGTATTTTGTGCAGATATCATCAAAAATATAATTTGATCATTCTCAAATTAAGAGTATCACCTATTTTAATACAAATATACAAACATATAAAGTAAATAAATACAGACTAGTATTAGAATAAAGAAAATTCTGAAGTACCTGGTGGTACACAGAGAGAAACACAAAAATGCTGTAAGAGTAGATTCATTTCTCTTTATTGGGCTCATTAGAGGACCCTGCACTCAGTGGTCATGTAATCACTGATATTTTCTATTCTGATTTTGGAAGTTTTGGTTTTCTTGATCATTTATTTATAATAAATTAAACCTACACTTATTTCAGTAGATTTGTGTGTGTGTGTGTGTTTGTGTTTCTGTGAAATGTCTGGTTCTAAATATGACAAACATGCAAATTACCATATTATTTCTCATATATTATGATGTCATTTTGCCATAATAGACTAAGTTCATTTTTAGTCAATTCACCTTATCAAAACAAGTTAAATTTTTCTCAAAAATTATCAAATAAATGAATATTAAAATATAAATATTTCTATCATGCTCAGTTTAGACATATTTGCCTTTATAATTTAATAATTTACAAAGATGAATTGGATGTTGAAATAATGCTTTTTTATTGTATATCTCCAAAATGACATATAGTTTGTTACCCTTCTACTCATTGTACAAATAAGCAATTTATAGTTTTATGTAATATACTATGAAAGAAAATAGAAACACAAATTGTATTCATTCATGGGACATTCATAATATCTTTATTTTTCTAATATTTTCTAATCAAATCCTAGCACCATTCTTATAGCAAAGTAGAGTGAATAGGGTTATAGAAACACAATGCCCTGCTTAATTTTACAAAAACTATTAATGGAATACCAACAATTTATATAAATTTGCTCATACTACATATTTCTTTCTTTTTATCCGTCAAAATAGCTCCCTACAATTCCTTAATTTTATTAAAATGTTTATTCTTTAAACATTTTTTTTTTCCTTTATTGATTTTAGAGAGAGAGGAAGTGAGAGAGAGATAGAAACATCAATGAGAGAGAACATCGATTGGCCGCCTCCTGCATGCCCCCCACTGAGAATGAGGCCCACAACCTGGGCATGTGCCCTGAACGGGAACCGAACTGGCGACCTCTTGGTGCATGGGTTGACACTCAACCACTGAGCCACACTGGCCGGACTAAAATGTTTATTCGTAAAATGTCTTTAACAAGTAGTAAAATACCATCTGACAACATTGAGCAATAGTCCCTTTTACTAAAGTCCTATTTGTTTCCTCTCTTCAGTTTTATTTTTTAATTCTGTCTGTGGTCAGCAAACTATGAGCTATGGACTAAAATCCAGCCAACAGTCTGCTTTTGCACAACATACAAGCTAAAAATAGTTTTATACTACTTAATAATTAAAAGTCAAAAGAAAAATATTTTAAGATACATGAAAATTAAACAAAATCTAAATTTCAGTGTCCATAAATAAAGTTTTATTGGAAGAGAGCCAAAGTCAAACATTTACATGTTGTCTGTGTTTTTGTGCTATGACATGAGGATGGAGTGGTTATGAGAGCCCTCAAGCCTAAAATATTTACTCTCTAACCCTTTACATAAATGGTTTTATGAGCCCTATTTAAACCTCTTCTGCCTTATACAGATAAATAGAATAGAGGACTGACTATTCTCATAAATAGAAAAGATGAAAGCACTTTAATGGTTTTTAAGTTGAAGCAACAAGAAGCCAATCAGAAAACAAAAGTTTCCATTCGATGAGTTGTTTAGTTCTATCAAGCACAATTTGTTTTGCTGTGTTGAATTACTATAAGGTGATCATGGCTTTGCTCATGGTTAATTGAGTAACCCAGATCATTGAGATCATCGAGCTGTGGA
The DNA here is from genome assembly GCA_030848825.1 of Tadarida brasiliensis. Classification (NCBI taxonomy): domain Eukaryota; kingdom Metazoa; phylum Chordata; class Mammalia; order Chiroptera; family Molossidae; genus Tadarida; species Tadarida brasiliensis. The sequence continues at coordinate 85,226,320 of CM061260.1, read as the reverse complement.
ACTAGACAAGCCAAAAACAAGCAATTTTTCTTTATAGGTTTTGGTCTCTTTTTAATGTGAAAAAAGGCTCAATTTAATGTCATACAGAACCGTGAGGAAATAGAAAGAATGTACTTCTCAATCAAAGCTATGCCTATTGTCATGCTTTTCTTGGGATCATACACTGTGTATTCCCTTTGGCTCATGGCCCTAAGATTTGTAAATATGCTGCAAAATATCAAGGACGCTTCTAAAAAGGAAGATAAATCAGAATGAGACAGAATACACTTGGAGATTACGTGTGTGGCAGGGTAGATGCATTGTTCTAATATAGCTTTGGTAATGACATTCAGTAGCTCTTATGTGTTCACTGTCAATCAGGATGATTGCCCAGCATTTAATCAATGAAGTCATTGCACTCCTTGAGCATGAGACAAAAAGTACATGGAAAGCTACACCTAGTGTGTGTTCTCCTCATATTGGCAGAGTGGTAAAAGATAAAGAATGAGAAAACTTTTTCTCTTCTACTTAATAGTACTGTGACTTTGGAAATTTATTTTGGGGGGTTTTGTGTCTTATATCTTTAATATGTGAAAAACGTTCAAGACTGAGATAGGGAATTATATCTAATACGCCCAGTACATAGTATAGTGGTTATTTCTATTATACAACTAATGTTCTAGGAATGTAACAAAATAAAAATCTATATTTTCATCTATATGAAAAATGTTAGATCACATTGCAGTATAAAATATTTTTGTCATTGACTTTGCCATAAATAAGTATGTAACATAAAACTGAGCACACTCTCTAGGCCAGATTCCCTGTGTTGAAATACTCTTCTGACACTTCCTAGCTATTTTAAATTAGACTAGTTCTTTCAAAGAACTGAGCTTCATTTTTTTTTTTTTTTTTTGCATTTATAAAGCTCAGAAAATATCATCTAACACATTCATTTGTTGAGAAAATTAAGTAAAATATTAGATGAAAAGTAAAATAAGCATACCATAAATATGAACTATATTCATATAAAAGTAGCGAACCATTTCTAAACTTTGTTCGAGTTAGATTTAAATACTTGTTAAGTGTGTTAACTACTTGCAGTGATAACAATTTATTCAGAAAAATTCTGGCTTAATGAAAGCATACAGGCATTTATCAAGTACTTGATCTTCCAATCTTGCATTAATACCGCAAGCATGTACAAGCCTCAGTAGAAAAGATCACGATTATTCTAAGAACCTGAAAGGTCACTTCCAGGCAGTATCATCTTTGCGGTTCTGAGACTCATCATTAAAAATGTGACACTGATCCAGAAGCCTTCTCCACAGAACTGGCCTCCCCATCGAGGTGGATGTGCTGTTGATGGTTTCTGACCAACTCAGCACCGACTCACCACACCTTCCCCTTTCTGCTCAGTGAACCACTTCCTTGCTTCTGCTTTGTTTGGCACTTGGACTTGACAGTATTTTGGTATTTTTCTCAACTAGAAAGTCTGTCTACACATTTTTCCAATGCCTTTGCAAGTAGCCCAGGCTCATTTTTCATTCTTAAGATTTAGTAAGTAAGCAAATTATCTGGCTAACTTGAGCTTTCATGTGACAACCAGCTTATAATTTATTTCCATACTCGAGTACATCACCAGACTTGAGTTTGTATTTGGCTAAGTTTCTTTGTAAATACATTTCCTATTATATAAGTAATAAAGGCTCAAAAAAATTAAAGGGCAGATATTAAATTTACTGATTAGTGGGTATTTGGTTCTATTCAAAATGTTCATAGAGACATTTGGCTTGGTCCATGATTCATTAAATAATATAAACATTTAACTTCATTGAAATTTTAGTTCTGTCCTTTGTATTGTAATTCATGATTAATTTTTTTTTAAATTTTAATACTCACCCAGGGATATTCTCCCATTTATTTTCAGACAGAGTGGAAGAAAGAGAGAGAGAGAGAGAGAGAGAGAGAAACATCGATGCAAGAGAGACACATCAATTGGTTGCCTCCCACATGACTCTGACCAGGGCTGCAACTATTTGGTCTGTGGGTTGACGCCCTAACCACTGAGCCAGACCAGCCAGGGCTATGATGAATTTTTGATAGGATCAAATATCAAGGACCTTTTGGCATGGACCAAATACGCTCATGGACTTTTTGGACAAAACCAAATTTCAAGGACCTTTAATGTGAATCAAATGTTTCAGTGGATATTTTGAACAGGACCAAATATCCTGCAAGGTACTTAACAAAATACATACTTACATATATGGTACACTAAAATAACGAGTTAATCAAAATATTAGCAATAAAAATATCCTTAGACTTGGGAAAAGCTATATTAATATTTGGAAAATAAAGAAATTATAACAGAATTCAAAATGCATTTGTAATTCTCACCAAAAACACAATAAAAAATTTGAAAAATGCAGCTAAAACAGTTTAGGTAATACTGATGAGAATGAATACATTACAAAATAAATATAATTCATTTCACTAATTCTCTTGCATTGTCGTCCATAGAGTTTAATGATATCTCCGCATTGAAGACTGCTGATAGATTTGATCATATTGAGTCAGGAGGTGATAGTAGGTGATGGGTGTGAGCAAACCTGAGCACCTCAAAAAATGGGCTGCTCTGAACTCGTCTGCATTACTTCACCTCTTCCTGGCCTCATGCGATTAATGAAGCCTTCATCTGATTCCAGTCTCAGGCTTTGTGCCATTTGGAGCGCACATGGCTTGTCTCACTTCAGATACATGGGCTGTATCTCTGACCCTGCACCTGAACACTTCTATAGTCCAGACACGTGGATACCTGCTGGAGCTCACTGGGCATTCACATATCCTTAACTGCTACTAAGAGAAATTAATCTCCGCCACACCTGCCAGGGGCAATCCTTAACCAGTAAGAGTTAGGAGCCAATAGATAAAATGATTCTCTCACTAAGCGAGACAATTCTGAAATGCATTTTATAAGGCTACTCAGACTCCCAGTAGGATTGAACACCATTACCCACAGTGGTAGCCAACTTTATAATCATCCTTTCTTGTCTTTTCCTAATTGCTTTTTCCTCCTTTTTTTATTTTACTGACCCTAATTGTTAATGCCTAAGTTCTGTTTTTGATTTACAAATAAATTCCCTTCAGATGAGCCCCTGCTTTAAGCTCTGATTTTGTGGAATACACATATGATTCATGGTAGAGGACTATTTCATCCAGCAGTATGCTAGCATTGCAATTCTTTAATTATAAATAGAAACACTCTTTTATTCTTAAGATATATTCATTGCTTTTGACAATGTCATTCAATTGTATTCAAGTTGTATAATGTATAAATAAAATAGTCACAATAATTATTTTAGTAAAAACATGATCTAGCTATATTTTATTTATAAATCTATTTCCTCCAAGCACTAGTCATTTTTTTTTTTAAGGAATGCATTATATCCGGCTTCATATTTACACATTAAATTTTACTTCTATTTTTGTCTTCTTTAACAAGATTCTGTTTCCTATATTTCTAATAAGAGAAAAAATATATTTAATGATATTCTGTTCTATATTTTATGTTACCCCACTACCCCCCTCAACATTCTCCTAATCCTTTCACGCAAGTTTTAGTTTTTCTTCCCTCTTGCCCCTTTAAAATTCTCTTTGATGTGTTTTGTCTTAAGCAACATTCCAAACTAAGAATAATATTGGCCATGTCCATGGGAAATACACTACTAGAAAAGCTGAACTTTACTTTCTTTTGGAGAATGTCAAGATAAACTTTACATTTACAAATGCTTTCTACTTATTGCTATAAAACAAAATTAAAATTGATTTTCTCTTTTAGGCAATAGTTAGAAATGTTTTATACTTACATTTCAAGTCCAAAATACTTCTTCTATATTATACCAGGACTTTAATAGCTACAACAGCAAACACATAAAAAAATTAGTCTTTCAAATGTTCACACACTTTGCTTTTAATCCAGACATTGATATTATGTACATAGTCCCCCAAATGTTACAAGTTCAGTAAAACAAACTAGAAACATATTTCAGTGCAAAGAGTAGCTTTAAAAAAAACAAGTAAATTAGATTTACATATAGTTATTATTATTAGCTGTGGAACTCCACACATAGAGTCTTACTGAATCAGAATTCCCTACAGTTGGAAAGAAATCGACTGTTTCTCGTGTGGAATGCTGTCTCACCATCACCCACTGGACAAATACCTATGCATCACGTTGTCTCAACTCAAACACAGAATTAAAAAGCTTCTTTAATTTTTTTCAGCAGCCTTCGCATTATATTTTATTTTTATTTTTTGCATGTTTCTGTTGCAAATTACAAATAGTTTCATTGTTTGTAATGAATCTCCATAGACTATGTATTCTAAAATATCTGTGTCTTGTCTTTGCTCTACACACTGTTCATCCTTGGTTCACATACTCGGTCTCTCTTGCTTAGAACACGAGTCTTCTCTTGTTTCCGCACCACCAGAACTGTTTCTATAACACAAGTCTGTTCAGATCAGTACTTGTATCATCACCCTGTCTTAAAAGCTCTAATTTGAAAGTAAGAAATGTTAGAAATAGTCAGAAGAACTGGATTAAATTATTTTTTCTGCCATTTAGTGGTTACAAAAGTGTATTGCTCTAAGAGTTCTTTTCAAAACAAATGAAACAAAACCTCCAAATGGAGATAGCTACCTTGCATGATTTCCATCAAGATGAAATAAAATGGCATTTATTAAGTGGTTGGCATACTGCCTGACACATTTTAGGCAGTGAAACGGTTAAGTTTTGTTATTGTTTATTGTCCTCTTCTACTTATAACATCTGATGTCTCTATCACACATAGAAGGCCCGGGAAGTCCGCCACTGTCGCCTGCGCAGATTCATTCTCCACTACAGCCTTTCACTCGCTACATTCCATCAACTGTGCCTTCCATAGGGTTTCCTAGGCAAGTCATGCTGCTAGATGCGTCCGTGTTTGGTGAAATATGCTCACAAGCACTGAAGGCCATGGATTTCACAGTGCTCAGTTTGAATATTAGCTCATCAGTGAAGCTTTCCTTGAACATTTCCACATTCCATTATGGTTTATGTCATTTTATCCTTTTTGTTATTACTATGCCCTCTAAGTTCAAAAATCCAATTGGAACCTATTATTTCCTCCAGTAGTCTCTAATAATGGGAATAACATTGATGATTTATATCAGTTCTCTTTTTTTGTAGGGAAAAGAGAAAAGAAAACCATGGAAGTATACATGTTATATAATAACTTTATTTTATCTTTTATTTATTTATTTTTTTACCAGCATCCCACATACTAGGTGTACCCATGTACTCCTTTAGAGAATAAAACATACTCTTTTTTTTTTTTTTTACATTTTGTACTAGTTTTATTTATTTTATTTTTTAAGGTGATGTTATTTTTATTTATTTTTTAACTTTGTTGTTGAGAGTAGTACAGCTATTTCCCCGTTTCCCCCTCCATTTCCCCTCCACTCATTTCCACCCCACCCTAAGCTTTCACCACCCTTGTCTGTGTCCAAGGGCAATGCATATATGCATATACACTCTTTGGTTAGTCTCTTCCCACCCCCCTCCCTAATAATTTTAAATTGGAAAAAATCCCTACTGGGGAAAAATAGGGACATTGTAAATGCCAAATGTTAAAGCAAAAGATATCTCCCCCCGCCTCATAATTTGTTTCAGCTTATTTTGTTCACATCCCTGAAAATAAAGAAGTCTTTGAATTGCTTAAAATCTAACTATTAGACCTGTGGACAGCACCATAAGAGCACTTTTGGAGAAAGGAAAAACCTTAAACAGCTGATATCTATCTCTCTGCCACCACATCTGACAGCATGAAATACTTTATACAGTTTATACATGGGAGGAAAAAACACCCTTTTAGGACCATTCGTCAAATGCTTGAAAGCAAAACGAATTAAGGATTTGGGGTTGTGGTAATGTGTACTCATATAAACTGCTGTAATGACTGTTTAAAGGATCGCTGGTTAGTTTTCACACAATAATAGAAATTAACCGAAGACCTAAGGGAAGGTTGATTAAGCAAGAATGCAATTATTTAGCAAACAGAATAAAAAGGATCAAGAAATAGTCGATCTATGTCATTTTATGTTCAACAAAGCAGAGAAAAGTTAGCATTACTATTTAAACATTCCCAAATTATTTGAAGAGCCACTAAACAGCTTAACAGAGCAGCCTTGAAAAACAACTTTACATGAATATAATATTTTTTTCTCTAACTGTTCAGTCAAGAATACAAGATTTTTGTATTAGTAAATAACATAAATTAGTGTCCATGAATGTATTAATAGGATAAACTATTGCTGCATATTTTATTTACTTTGTAATGTGTTATCTTTGGCATATGTGTTGGATTTTTGTATTAGTAAATAACATAAATTAGTGTCCATGAATGTATTAATAGGATAAACTATTGCTGCATATTTTATTTACTTTGTAATGTGTTATCTTTGGCATATGTGTTGGGGGGTAGTGCATTTGAGAAACAGTCCACCAATCCAATCTGAATTAGCACAAGAATCTAAAAGCATTAAGCTATCTGTGGCATACATGGGAATGTGCTATTCAGAAGCACCTTCAAAAAGGACTAGCTGCCCAGCTGTGAGGAGTGTGATTAGCTGGATCTTTGTTTCCTAAGCTTCTACATCAATTTTCAAGCTGATACCACGCTGTTCTTGGGTTCTGCTGCAGCCAGTGACTCAGCAAGGGGCTAGTCATTGAGAGGCCACTCCTCACTGCTGATGAATAACCTGTTAGCAATGATTAAGCTTTTTAAGCTTATACAACAGGCAACAATAGGGGCTCCTGAGATGAAATTAAGCTATGAGGAAAGATGTAAGATTCTGGCAGTTGCGTATTGGGGCAGTAAACTCCTGAACCCAAGAATGAGGAATGATTGGCAGGGTACTCACAGTGTCTTCTTAAGTCCATACCTTGCACTACTGTTATTTTCTTGTTCACCAGGTATATTAGTTTCCTATTGTTAAGTAACAAATTACTACAAACTTATGGCTTAAAACAACACATTCATTATCCAACAGTTTAATCCAAGTCCAAAATGGGTCAGCAGGGCTGTGTTTTCTTAGTCTCTAGAGGGTTGAAAGGGTTAGTAATGTTTTAAAGGGTAAAGGTAAAAGCCTGCAAAAGGCAGAAACTATGAAAAATGTGTTGCTTGCATGACCTTTGCTCAGCCTTCTGTTGAGTACGGATAAGGATTATCTGGATTATCCGCAAGACAATGAATCACCCAGCAGATGCAGGACGAGATACCAGACCAGTCCAACTGCAAAGTGGACAATGGGCCAGGCAAAGTACATCAGCAGGAACTGCCAGAACTAAAAGTAGAGTATATAACCTACACCCCAACTGTTATTCAAGGTTGACCCCTTTTCAGCTCAGCCTGCCTGCACCCAGGCACATGTAATAAAATCATTTTGCTCTACATTGGCCTTGTGTTGTAGATATGATCTCCTGCTGGCTCAGACTTTTTAAGGGTAATTTATTACCTTGCTTTTTCCAGTTTGTAGAAGCTAACTGGATTCCTCGGCTCATGGTCTCTTCTTCCAGCTTCAAGGAGCATCGCTCTGACCTTTGTTATAACCAGTATCTCTCCTTCTCTAACTCTAACCCTCTTGCCTCCCTCTAATAAGGATGACTGTGATTACATTGGGTCCACTTGGACAATCTAGTATAGTCTCCCTAAGTCATGATTCTTAACTTGATGACATCCATAAAATTTCTTTTAGCCAAGTAAAGTAACTTTCATATTTACAGGTTACAGGGGTTAGGGTGTAGGTCTTTGAAGGCGAGACAATATTCTGATTACTGCATCAAATAAAATTACCTCCATCCTGTTATTGATCTTCAAGATATTGGGTAATAATATTTTCTTTAAAAATTATGAATTACAATCATATTTGGTGTTGGCCTTGGGTCTCGGCCATTATTCTTATTTATCTCCCCTGGAGCTATTTCTAGACTTTCTTCAGCCTCGGCCAATAGTTTTGCTGGATTAGTATGCTTCTCTTTTGGAATAATCTAGCTACATATTCATTCCTTATAGATCAAATCCTTTCTTGTTATATTTTTGTCAGGTTTGTTTATCAAAACTTCCAATTATAACTATCAGTGGGCATGGAATTCAAAGAATAACCCCAGTAAATATTCTAAGTCCCAGACATACTGATACATTATGTAGAAGCAGCCCTACTGTTTTATGATAATTGAGACAATTATCCCTGCCAGTAAAGTAATTTCTTTCTTTGATCGCTGGACCACTGTGCCACAGAAGTGCAAATGTCCAACTCCAGTTATGGCATTAAGCATATCATGTATTCTATGAGAAGCTTTCTTTTCTGTGAACTAGGATATTTATCCAGCAGAGCCTAAATTTGTGGGATCAAGCACAAATTCCCTAAGTGAATCACTGGAATGGTCCTATGTATACCCTTTGGGTTTCACCTGTATGCCAGTTGGGAATTAGAATCATTAAAAAGCCATTGATTAAAAGTCTTTTTCACAGCTAGTTAGATAGTGCCCTAGTCTTGCTGCATTTTGTTAAGATTTTATATTTTTAGAGCAATTTTAGGAACACAGAAAAATTGGGAGAAAGATACACAGAGATTTCCCATATATTCTCTGACCCCCATATATGCATAACGTTCCCCATTAACTACATCCCCAACCCAGAGTTGTACATTTGTTGCAGTTGATAAACCTACATCGATGCAACATAATCACCTAATATAGTTTACCTAGGATTCACTGTTGGTATTGTACTTACTATTGATTTGGACAAATGTATAATTGCATGTATCCATCATTATGATATCATATAGAGTATTATCACTGCCTTAAAAGTCCTCTGTGTTCCACTTACTTATCCCTCCCCACCTCCAAACATTGGCAAACACTAATCTTTTCTACTGTCTACATAGTTTTGCCTTTTTCAGAATGTCATATACTTGGAATCATACACTACTTAACCTTTACATATTGGCTTCTTTCACTTAGTAATATGCGTTTAAGTTTCCTCCATGTCTTTTTATGACTTGATAGCTCATTTCTTTTAAGTGCTGAATAATATTTCATTTTCCAGATACACCACAGTTTATTTATTCATTTATTCACCTACTGAAGGACATCTCGGTTTTTTTCAGTTTGGGCAATTATGAATAAACTTGTCATAAACATACACGTGCAGGTTTTCATGTAGACATGTTTGGATAGATACCAAGGAGCATGATTGTTGAATTTTATGGTAAATATGTTTAGTTTTATAAATATCTTCCAGACTGTCTTCTAGCCCGGCCAGTGTGACTCAGTGGTTGAGCATCGACCCATGCACCAAGAGGTCGCAAGTTCGATTCCTGGTTAGGGCACATGCCCAGGTTGTGGGTCAAATCCCCAGTGTGGGGTATGTAGGAGATGGCCAATTAATGTTCTGCCTCATCAATATTTCTATCTCTCTGTCCCTCTCTCTCTAAAATCTATAAAGGAAAAAAATTTTTTAGTAAAAAAATTAAAAATTAAAAAAATAAAATGGTTGTATCATTTTGCTTTCTCACCAGCAATGAAGGAGAGTTCTACTGCTGCACATTCTTGCCAGCATTTGCTGTTGTCAGTGTTACAGATATTAGCCATTCTAGTAGGCATGCAGTGATTCTCATTCTTTTAATTTGCGTTTCCCTAATGACATAAGATGTGAAACATCTTTTTATAAACTTATTTTTCATATGTATATCTTCATTGGTGAGGTGTCTGTTAAGGTCTTGGTACCATTTTTTATTCAGGTTGTTTGTTTTCTTTCTTTTTTTATTGAGGTATATTGACATATAATATTAATTTCAGGTATACAACATAATGATTCAATATTTGTATATATTGTGAAATGATCACTAAAATAAGTCTAGTTAACATCTGTCACCGTACACTGTTAAGTTTTTCTTGTGTTGGCAACTTTTAAGGTCTACTCTCTTAACAGCCTTCACATATGTAATATTGTTTTCTTTTTTTGACTTTTAAGAATTTTTGTATATATTGGATGACAGATGTGTCTTTTACAAATATTTTTTCCCAGTCTATGACTTGTCTTCTCATTCACTTGATATTGTTTTAAGAAGAGTAGATGTTTTTAATTTTAATAAAGTCTATCAATTTTTTCTTTCATGGTTTATACCTTGGGTGTCGCATGGAAAAAGCCATCACCATACCCAAGGTCATCTAGGTTTTTTCTATGTCGTTTTCTAGAAATTTTATACTTTTGTATTTTATAATTAGTTTGTTATCTATTTTGAATTAATTTTTTTGAAAGTGTAAGATTTGTGTGTGGATTCATTTTTTGCACATGGATGTACAGTTGTTCTAACACCATTTGTTGAAAAAAATGTCTTTGTTCCCTTGACAAAAATCAGTTGACTATATTTATATGAGTCTATTTCTGGGCTCTTTATGCAGTTCCATTAATCTTTGTTTATTCTTTCACCAATACCATACTCTCTTGACTACTATAACTTCATAGTCAGTCTTGCAGTCAGGTAGCATCAGTCCTTCAATTTTGTATTTTCCTCCAATATGGCATTGACTATTTTTAATCTTTTGCTTCTGCATATAAATTTCAGATTTAGTTTGTTGATATTCATAAAATAACTTGCTGGATTTTATTGTAATTGCACTAAATCTATAAATCAAGTTGGGAAGAACTGACATATTCACAATATTGAGTATTCCTGAACATGGATGTTCTCTCCATTTACTTATTGCATGTGTTTCTGTCCTTCTGTTTTGTTCATTTGTTTTGTATTTTTCTTTATATGGGTCTTGTACATATTTTGTTCAATTTATACATAAGTACTTCATTTCTTGGTGCTTATGTAAAAAAACATTGCATTGTTAATTTCAAATTGCACTGCTGCTGCTGGTGTGTAGAAAAGTAATTGATTTATTATATTATCTTATATTTTGCAATCTTGGTGTTATTGTTTATTAGCTCCAGGAGGGTTTTTGTTGTTGTTGTTTTTAGGCTTTTCTATATGAACAATTATTCCATCTATGAACAAATACAAAGTTTTATTTCTCTTTTCCCAATCTGTATACCTTTCAATTTCTTTGCTTGTCTTATTGCATTAGCTAGGACTTTCAGTGTAATGTTGGAGAAGAGTGGTGAGAGAAGACGTTCTTATATTTTCCTGATGTTAGTAAGAAAACTTATGGTTTCTCACCATTAAATATGATGTTAACTTTTATAGATATTATTTATTAAGTTAAGAAACTTCTCCTCTATTCCTGGTTTATTGAAAGTTTTTATAATGAATGGGTGTTGGAACTTGTCAAATGCTTTTTTTGGTATCTATTGATATGATCATGTGATTTCTTTCTTTTTTTATCTTGCTGATGCTATAGATTGCATTTATTGATTTTCGAATGTTGATTTTTAAATGTTGAAAATGTTGATTTTCAAATGTTGAGCCAGTCTTGCATACCTAGGATAGATCCCACTTTGTTTTGGTGAATAATTCTTTTCATACATTGTTGGATTTAAGTTAATATTTTGTTGAGGGTTTTTGCATCTATGTTTATGAGAGATAGTGTTACATAGTTATTTTTTCTTGTAATGTCTTTGCCTGATTTTGATTGGGGGTACTGCTGACCTCGAGGAGTGAGTTTGGAAGTATTCCCTCTGATTCCATTGACAGCAAAGAGAATTGGTATAATTTCTTCTTAAATGTTTGCTAGAATTCACAAGTTAACCCATCTGGGCTTGATCTTTTATTTTGGAAAATTATTAATTACTATTCAATTTTTTAATATATATTAGGATATTCAGAATGTCTATTTTTTCTCATGTGTGTTTGTCATATTATGTTTTTCAAGGAGTTGACTTATTTCATCTAGGTTTTCAAATTTGTGGTCATAGAGTCATGCATAGTATTTCTTCATTATTTTTTCAATATTCATTGAATATGTACAAATATATCCTATAATATTATGGATATTAGTAATTTGCTTCCTCTTTTTTTTGGTGTTTTGTTTGTTTATTTGTATTGGTCAGCATGGCTAAGACATTGATTTTTATTGATCTTTTTAAAGAACCAGCTTTTGATTTTATTAATCTTCTCCAATGAGTTCGTGTTTTCACTTTATTGATTTTTTATTTAATTTTTTCTTCACACTATTCATTTTGCTTTTGGGAAGATATTTTTTAGTTTTGTTGAGAAACAATTGATATATGACATTGCATTATGTTAAGGTGTATAACAATGATTTGATATATGTATATGTTGCTCAATGATTACCACAAAAGTTTATTAAACATCCATCACATCACATAGTTTCAATTCTTTTTAGATGAGAACTTTGTAGATCTACTCTCTTAGCAACTTTCAAATATATGGTACAGTGTTTTTAACTATAGTCACCAAGCTCTACATTGCATCCCTAGAATTTACCTATTATACAACAAAAGTTTGTACCTTTTGACTATTCTAGTTCTTACTATTTCTTTTCTTCTGTTTACTTTGGATTAATTTACTTTATGATTTCTAGTTTATTAAGGCAGAAACTTAAATTATTGATTATAGGTTTTCCTTTTTTCTAATAGATGTAATCAATATTATAAATTTCTCTCTAAGCCCTGCTTTTAGTGAATCTTAAAATTTTTGATAAGTTGTGTTTTCATTTTTATTTAGTTTAATTTTTTTTAATCCTCACCCAAGGATATTTTTTCATTGATTATCAGATAGAGTGGGAGGGAAGAAGGGATGGAGAGAGAGAGAGAAACATCAATGTGAGAGAGACACATTGATTGGTTGCCTCCCACACAGCCCCAACCAAGGCCAGGGGTTGAACTGTAACCAAGGTACATGCCCTTGACGGTAATCAAATCCACCACTCTTTGGTCCTTGGGCCGACGCTCTAACCGCTGAGCCAAACTGGTCAGGGCTAGTTTAAAATGTTTTTATATTTCTCTTCAGATTTCTTCTTTGATCTATGTGTAATATAGAAGTTTATTGTTTAATCTTAACATATTTTGAGATTTTTCCAGTTATCTTTATTTATTGATTTCTAGTTTGATATCACTGTAGTCTGAGAACGGACATTGTATAATTTCTATTTTTAAAACATTTAAGGCATATTTGATGGTTCAGAATGTCACCTATTTTGTCAATTATTCCATGTGAGTTTGAGAAGGATGCTTCTTCTGCTGTTGAACAAAATGAACTATTGATGTCAATTGTATCCCCTTGATTGATGGTGTTCTTGAGTTCAACTATGTCCTCACTGATTTTTCCCACTGCTGGATCTGTCCATTTCTGAGAAAAAGGTGTTAAAATCTGTACCTATGATTATGGATTCATCTGTATCTCTTTGCATCACTATCAGTTTTTGCCCTCATGGTTTTATGCTGTGTACTTATGCACATACATGTTAAGGATTGTTATGTCTTCTTGGAAAATTGACCCCTTTATCATTATGTAATGTCCTAGTTTTTTCCTGATACCTTTCCTTTCTTTGAAGTCTGCTCTGTCTGAAACTAATGTAGCTACTCTTGCTTCTTTTAATTAGTGTTAGCAGGATATATTTTTCTCCATCCATTTCATTTTAATCTATATGTGTCTTTATAGTTAAAATTGGTTCCTTATAGACAACATACAGTTGGATCTTGGTTTTTGATCCACTCTGACAATCTTTGTCTTTTAATTGAATTATTTAGATGTTTGATGTTCAAAGTAATCACTGATATAATTGAATTAATATATAGCATATTTATTTCTGTTTTCTATTTGTTATGCTATTCATTGTTTCTGTTTTTGTTTCTTTCTTTGTCTGCTACAAAGTTCCCTATTTCTCTGAATCCCATTCAAATGTGATAGCATGACAAATCACTTTAAAATTAATATCTGCTACATCCAAATTCTGAAGAGACCTACCAAGCAATATGTATATTTGTTGGGGGGTTGGGGGGTGCCTAGGAATTACAAAGAGTAATATATTGTTCACTAGGAGGTAATATTCAGATAAACCCCTAAAACATCACCAATGTGCAAAGTCTCTTAATTTTTGGAAAATGTATCTCTACCTTCATGAAGGTGGACCAGATTGCGTCTGTTGAAATACATAGTCAAGATAACTTTGTTCTATAATGTAACAAATATAAGACAAGTTATTTTAGGTAAAATGGCATGTAAACTGTTTCATGTCATTTCTCCTTACTAGGATTGAAAAAAATAAAGGCCTTATTCAATGAGTCAGATCAAATGCCACATACTAAGTGCCACTGACTATGTTGCCCTTCTTGAGTAAACTTACCATTTCCAGCCAACAAGAGTAATTGGTGGTATGACTTCATTAATTTGATACTAAACCATCATAATCTGCCATTATTAGGAGCCAGAAGGGGTGATTTAAATGAGGGTAACATTTGGACAACCAACTGACATCATTTAAGTCATGGGTGGCATCACTAGTCTTTATCCTTCCATCTGAGATGCAATATTACTTCTTATTTACGATTTTGAATGGGGTGACAAATATAATTCAGGGATTTCCATTTGACCTTCCAACCATTAGACCTTTACTCCATAGACAAGCAAAGTAATGTGATGATTATATCATCAGCTAAATTTGTCCTAACAGATTAGGTACTCTAAAATTGGAGATATAACTACAGGGTGGTCCTGTGGACCCATTGAACCCACTGTTAGACATATTTAGATTGGGACTTCATTAACTACCTGGCTTTCACATACTCCCATTCTAACAGAAAAACTAGGATGACATTGTCTTAATTATTCCTCAAAGGACCTGGTTATTTCTCTGGTCATACAGAAGAGGTTTTGTTTTGTTGCTTGTTTGTTTTTTGTGGTGAATATGAACATAGGAACATGAGGAAAAGATTAGGGGTATGGGCACCTCAGTATCTTTTAACAAAGGGTCTTTTACTCTATACAATTATGGTCTTCCATATTAAGGAGACTCAGATCTGAAAAATGAATTGATAATCACGATTTTATAATGCAGCCACTGACCTCAGCCTTTGTTCACTAGATCTTGGCCATTTCTAGTTATATAAGTCAAGCAAAGTACCCATTGGCAGTATTTTCTATTGCCTTTGGAATACTACAAATTATCAACCACTGTCATAGACCTTTGTGGGTCAGCCTTTTTGTTTTCTGTGACAGCGACGGGATTCTTTATGAAGAGTATAACCACCTTGCTTTACTGGTAAGTGTTACCATGTGGCCTCTGCTACTCTGAAATCCTATCATCACTCTTTACACTAGAGACCTCACCTCCCTTAAAATCTCTTCTACTGTCAATCCTGATCTGCAGTGGATCAGCACCACTGTCTAAATTATTTTCCTTTCCCATCTACCAATAGGCCATTTTTTATGCCTTTAAAAAATGAAATATCTTCATCCTCTAGGGAAACAGAGTCAGCAGGAGAATTAATTTAAAACATGGTCCATGCTGATAAGACATCAGGCATTCAATAGGCAGTTGTAGATACAAATTTGGATTTCACACAAAAATACTAGTTGTTATCTCATCCTCCTTTCTGACCACACGACTCTAAAAATAAAGTCCTGGGTGTAAGTTTCAGGCCAGTCTATCTTTAACTGTAAAAGTCTAGCTTTTCCAAAAGCTTGCAGAGATGCCTTCTGGTTTTCACCGCATGCCTCAAATTGGTGGCTGGCTAACCTGAGCCTGAAATTCCCTATCTTCAGTCCTTGGATAACACTGAGTACAGTCAAACTTCGGTTCTCGAATGCCTCCCATCTCAAATAATTCTGTTCTCAACGAAGTTGTTCAAAGGAAAATGTTTCAGTTGTCAAACAGAACTTCGGTTCTTGGCCTGACAGCCCTTTCAGGCTGATACCTGCATGATTAGTCCTACGACTCTCAGGTGACAAGCAAAGGACAGAATGTGCGAGTATGAGTCAGTTTACTGCTAAACTTCGCTTTGTTAACGTCTCAGGAAATTGTGCTGTGAATATTTTCAGGGTTTTTTTTTTTTTTGCTTTTGTTGCTGCTTATTATTATTAAATATGCACAGTAAGTCACCATGGGTCCAAAGAAAGTTAGTGATAGCAGCAAAGTACAAAGGAAAGTGGTGAGAACAATGATAGAGTTTTAAAAAGAAATAGCTTTGACTTATGATAGAGGTGTTGGCTTGTCTGATCTGGCTGCTGAGTACAGCATGACGATTAGCACAATTTTAAAACAAAGAGACCATCAAGAGTGCTAATGTTGCTAAGTTGTGAAAGTGCTCACGAAACAATGATCACAGGCAAAGAAACAAAAGAGACAAAGAACCCCAGAAGAACACCTGCCTGATATTTTTATGGAAGGGGATGTAATTTTTTTTTTTTTTTTTTACTGTACATTTCATTTCCTTTTAAAAAAATTTTCATTCACATTTCAGGTCCTTTTCGTTTTTAAAGTGTTTATATATAGATTAAGCAGTACATTAGACATGTACTGTATATAAAAAAGATTAAAACAGAGAATCATTTGAGGGGTCTAGACCAGATTAATTCAATTTACATTATTTCTAATGGGAAAAAACAATTCACTTTTTAAACAAATTCCTTCTCGAAGAGACTTCTGGAACTAATTAAGTTCCAGAACTGCAGTTCCATTGTAAATTATTTCATTATCCTTTGAATTATCACCATTGCTACAGATCTCAAACCTAGAGCTCTTGCATAAACAAATGTCTCCCTGTCCCCTTGTACCCACCCCAGTTCCTCCACCTGTGGAAAGCTTAGTGAGCTTGATGCTACAGCATGTTAAGTATTATCAATTCCTCACTTATCAACAGCAATATTTTCTTGTTTCCATTTCAAAATCTTATCCTGGAAATCAGTGGTCTAGGACCACTTCTGATAATGACTGTGTCAGTGTGAGGTCCTCTAGATGAGAATCTGAGTGAATTTAAGAGAGTGGAAAAATGACCCCGGGAAATGGTTTTGTTGCAAACTAGTTACCACCTTAAACAACTAGAGATTATTTCCACTGCTTCCTCAGTACTGATATAAACACATACGAGGGGTGAGCGTGCTGGAATACGTGAACACCCGTTCTGTGAGTCAGTGTGGAGGGCTGCTGCTGGAGGGCATGTATTCCCACCACACCACGTGTCCCAGGGAGTAAGGTGGACTGGACAGCTGTGGGAAGCCTCAGAGAGAACCGTGGGAGCTAGCGTGGAAGCTGAGCTGGTGCACACAAGCGTGGGAAGGGCAGAGCATGAGAAAGGGATCTACCAACTTTAGCTACGAGGCCTTCACATTGTATTTCCACTTAAACCTAACAAGAATCCTGAAAAGTAAGTACTTTCATAATCCAGATTTAGAAGAGGAAATTAGATATACAGGTAAAATACCTTTCCCAAAATTAATTAGTGTGGTGTGGTTCAAAAACTGGAAGCATCAGGCCAAATTTCTGAAATAAATCTCCATAGTTAGTGCTACTTCTGTGGTTTTTATGGTGTGAAATAGATCTCTGGTAATCATACATTCAAAATAAACAGTACAATACTAGAGAGTAAATATTAAACTCTATTCTTATTACTGTGATCAGTTACTTTTTGAATAATGTATTTAACACCTAAAACCAATAGAAATGATTTGTCCTTAGTTGTTATTTGAATATTCTAAAAAATCAGGCAACCAATATTAAAAAAAAAAATCATTGCTATTCATCAAACGGACAGTTCTCTTTATATTGAGATAAATCCCACTACAAGTTTGTAGTATTTAAAATATTTCAATGACAGAAATTGCTTTATTTTCACAATAATATTGTGAAAGAATAGTTTTGTCTTGGTTAAAAAAATTCTACACTTCCTTAAAAGTACATCTGAGAATAAATCAATAATTCTGCCACTATTAAGTGTATGACCACCTAAAGGACCAATCATGAATTGGCAATGTTTTAGGCATCTTAAATGGTCAAACAGAACAATATATTTTTTTCTAATCCTGATGTCTCTGATCTTAAAACACTCTGTACACACGCTGGCTGTTTTGCTCAGTGGTTAGAGCATTGCCTGTGGACCGAAGGGTTGTGGGTTTGATTCTGGTCAAGGGCACGTACCTAGGTTACAGGTTCTATTCCCGGCCCCATTCAGGGTTGGGTGGGAGGCAGCCAATCAATGTGTCTCTCTCACATTGATATTTCTTTCTCTCTCCCTCCCTCCCTTGCATTCTATCTGAAAATCAGTGGGAAAATATCCACAGGTGAGGATAAGCAAACAAAAAAAACCCACTCTGTGCATCATATCTGTGTGTGCAATCTGCTTTTGCTGATTGATTTAATACTAGCTTTTTAACTAAAATGCCAGTTTTAAAAATGACAATTTTTTTTTCTGGCAATAACTTAATTACACTTGGTGATGTGAACAATTGTTTATAATTAAAATCTTTTAAAACCATCCTTGTTAGTAGCCATGTTTCATCCAATAGTGCTTTTGTTAAAGGAATGGTTTTAATTTTAATTAGCTCCGTTCCATTTGCTGAATATCTTGCTGTCCCCTGCACCCAGCAACAATTTCCTCATAGATCTGCTCCAATTTATTCCTATTAATAAAGGAAGGAGCTTTAAATTTTAACCTCTAAATTTATAGAGACCAGCACCTGAACTTTTTATATTCTTTAACCAGGATACTTATTAGAAGAAAAAAAAAGGCTGTTAATTTTTTAATCATGATAAGTTGCCACTATGATTCAAAGGAGATTGACCTTCTTTTTGCATTTTCCCAGCTGTCTTCCTTTTCATTAGTCCTCGATGTATAAATTTACACCTTTATTTACATATACTCTTTGGCATTGCTTCTAAGAGTGCGGTGGGGGGGAGGGTCAGCTGATGGAGCTAAAAGAGGGGAATAATGAAGTTAGATGGACCTTTATTGATTAATCTGTATAAAATAGGTCTGTTTTGAATGTAGGATTTATTATTATTCAGGTACAATGAAGCCAACTGACAAAGCGATGATTCCCATTGGTGATTCATAGTTCTAAAGAGGATGAGGTTATGCCACCCCACACAGAGCTACACAAGAGAACACTGATGTTAGATGTTAGTGACAGGCAGAGACAGAGTGTGAAATTGTGGGGGAGCCTTTATCCTGGTTTTCATGGGAAGGAATGGACAAGGCTGAGAAATCTCTGTGATCAGGATTAAGATGGGCACATTTGATTAATTGTGGCAGGCTCTGGAGTGTAGGGACTGTACCTCATTGTTTGATACCTGGCCCTGGGATGATTAGGGCAGGAGAATAGTGTCCCTGAGTGCAAAGCCCAGTAAAACAGGAAAGGAGAAGGTGTGGGCTCTCTCTTGTTCTGTGGCACGTGCTGTATAGAGGGATCAGGATAACCCATGGGGGTGTAGACGATCTCGGGCAGAAAAACCCCAGAAGCCATAGCCTCAGATACAGAAACTAGAATTGTGGTTACTAAAGGTGCACCCTGTCTCTATATTTTTACCATATAGTTAGCAAAATTCAAAAAGAAATGTCCACATACTGCATTGTGTGTGTGTGTGTGTGTGTGTGTGTGTGTGTGTGTGTGTGTTTTATACATCTGTCCGGCTGGACAATGAAATTTGTTTTGGTGTTCAATACAAATACTTATTTCATATGCTTTTAATATATTTCAATGCC
The DNA here is from genome assembly GCA_030848825.1 of Tadarida brasiliensis. Classification (NCBI taxonomy): domain Eukaryota; kingdom Metazoa; phylum Chordata; class Mammalia; order Chiroptera; family Molossidae; genus Tadarida; species Tadarida brasiliensis. The sequence goes on along the minus strand of CM061260.1, from coordinate 85,206,629 downwards.
TATTTCTATGTCAATAAATATCTTCAGGAATATGTAAATGATTTAAATTCACATAACTCAACTATTCCCATGTATTCCAATATCTTAATAACTTATTTGAGAACCCGTCTTCATGTTCTTCCTTGCTAATGTGAGGTTCTGAAGCTACCTAATGTGAGGAGAGGCCCAGTTACATTGCTTTAGTCTCCTTTCTCATCAAAATCCTGCTTCTCGTGCATGTCTGATCCTTGTTTACCATTTCACCTTCTGGGCTTGCTGTCCTACCCACCTCTACTCTACTTCAAACAGAATGGGAAACACAGTTTTATTTTCATTACCCAAAACATCTTTCAATTGTTCTCTCTCAAAGAACCTTGATTTTTTTTTCTTATAGGAATTTTCTGTGGCTATGCAAAAGCACAATTTTGTGTTAATATTTTTTAAATGTATTGTTTGCTAACTCTAAGCTCCATAGAGCAGAGGAACCCGTCCTAGTCACTGCTGTATCCCCAGTGCCTAACGGGGTGTGTGGTACATGGAAGGACACACTTAATGAATAAATAAATGAAAGTTTGTGAGCAGAAGGATGAATGTGCTTATCAAACTGCTGTTTTAATAATGAAAGCTACTATTTACTGAGGACACAATCCACGCCAGGAAACATGTTGTCTTTATATGCATAACACATTTTAACTTTTACAGCAATGTCATAATTATTATCCTCATTTGTAGGTAGAGTTCATACAATGTTGCCCAGGGAGTGAGTGACCACACTGAAACTTGAACCATTTTGGCAGACTCCCAAGCCAAAGCCCTTTATTTTCTCTTGTTTTTAATGTATATGTTTTAAACAGTTACATATTCTAAGAAGTTGGATATTAAAGATCTTTGTACTCTCTACAACTGAAGAGTACATGACACTTTGTTTTCTCTACTGTTTTATTTTCTTCATGTAAATTTCCCCGACATAAACTGATCTCCCAGCCAATCTTCACATTACCCTTACTAAGTTTGAAGTTCTTGGTTATATATATATACTTCTCGTTCTATTTAAAATTCTCTCCGCAGTTTGTTAGTGGAATAGGCAGACAATGGATCCACCCCCATTGGTTCTTTTATTCTCTTCATACTCAGAAAAACGTGACTCTTGTCCTTACCTTTGTGCTCTCGTGGCTTTGGGAAAATGATAGGTGACCCCAGAAAGGTCAAGAACCACTGACAGAGATGAACTACATTGGATAACTTTGACCAAAGTTTCAGTAAGGGTATTCCCCAAACAGCCATGCTGTCAAGCATATTATGATGTCCTAAAACTGATTTCAGACTTAAAGAACCGTGGATATCATCTGGGAAATGCTAACGTGAGGGGTTAATTGACATAGCTCCAAGGAAGATCTGGTCTTCAGCTTTGTACTTTCTTTCCTGAATAATTTATACCAATTAGGTTTTAATTATCTTTCTTTGACCAACTTATAGTGCTACCAGTAGTGGTGAGTTTGGAGATTCTTATTTATTTTATTTTTATATCATTGTATTTTATCTAAAAATATAATGAGATTTTGTTTCGATTTTTCCTATTATTAGAGATTATTATCTTAATTTCAATCAGTGTCTCATGAAAAGTTTTGGATAGCAGAAACACTTGTTTCTTTAAAAAGTCCTTGTGGTCTGTTAAATACTGGTGAAAATCTTGAATATACAATATTAACATAATTTATTTTACTTTATATTGATATTAATTTTCATATAAGTTTGTCAAGATGGCCTTGTGCTTGTATAGTGTTATAAATGGCACAGTGCTACTTACTTTCTCAGCATTATCAGCCTATGTTGTCTTCTAAAACATTATAAGCATGGGGCACATTACTATTTAAAATAGATTTAGAGCCCTGGCCGGTTTGCTCCAGCTGTTAGAGCATCAGACCGCAGACCAAAGAGGTGCAGGTTTGATTCCCAGTCAAGGGCACGCACCTCTGTTGTGGGTTCAATCCCCGGCTCTGGTCAGAGTCATGTGGGAGGCAACCAACTGATGTATCTCTCTCACATCAATATCTCTCTCTCTCTCTCTCTCTCTCTCTCTCTCTCTCTCCCTCCCTTCCACTCTATCTAAAAAAAAAAATTTTTTTTCAATTCAATGGAAAAATATCCTCAGGTAAGGATTAAAAAATATATTAAAATGGATTTAGTAATTTAATGAAATTAACAAACATATAATTCTCATGAAAATTGACTGTTCAGATAATACTAAAGTTTCCCTCCGCAGCAGCGTGGCATAAATCATTTCAATCACTTGACAAAGAACACTATTCCTGCATAATTAGCTTGAATGGCCACATGTTACCAGTCTGGTTTTGCTCATTTTTAGCATCCACGACTTTATTAAAAATTGTTATTTTTAAAACTGTTATATATTCATCCAGTTAATCCTCACCTCAAGGACACTTTTTTTCACTGATTTTTTGGAGAGAGTGGAAGGGAGGCAGGAGGGGAGAGAGAGAGAGAAAGAGAGAGAGAAACATTCATGTGAGAGAAACACATTCATCAGTTGCCTCCCAAACAAGCCCCAAATGGGGCCAGGGCTCGAACCTGCACCCAGGTATGTGCCAGTAACCAGGAATCAAACTCATGACTCTTTGGTGTGCAGGCCGAAGTTCTAACCACTGAGCCACACAGGCCAAGGCTATCCATCCAGTTTTGAGAAGTCATAATATTTGATAATGCCATAATGAAGTTAACCATTTCAGGACTAATTTACTGATATACCCTGTTATTAATGACACATTATTTTGATTAATGTGTTTGTTGTAATCCTCTTACTATACTTTTCAGTCACTGTAAAAACAATCTTAGATATTTTTAAGCCAATACTTTTGAGAACTCTAGAACTAGTCATTGTTAACAAGTCAATATATAGGTATTGCCTTAATATTATGCATTTTGTATACTAAAAATCTGGTGTGTACAAATATCTGGCATAATGTAGGCACTAACCATATTCTTTTGCTGCTACTCCATCTATTCAAAAGTTGAACCCATACAGAGCTGGGATAAATCTTTTTCAATGAACTATAAATATATGTCTTTGATATGTTACAGATTAGTCATGCCAAGATACCACACAGAGACCTTGTTTCAAAACCCCGTAAGAGCTTCATAATGAGGAGAGAATCAAATTCTCATAGTCCTGTAATTTTATCTCTAGAAGCATTCCTCTTCATGGAAGGAAAGTGGTAACTATCCCATATGCACATACTATACTGCCTTGTACTATTCTCTTTATCTTCTTTTATATCCTTTTATTTCCTGTATTTCATCCAGTTGTACATGGATCACGCCTGAAAACTGAGTATGTATTAGGTCACCTAAGAAAAACCTAAACAAGTTCCACAAATTTCAGACAATAAAAATAAAATGTCTTTGATCACAAGGTCATGAACTATATATTAATAACAAAATTATTCCTCTTTGAAATGTATGATCTCTTTACTACATGACTTCTGGGAGAACCACAAACTATACACCAGAATTGAAGAATTTATAAAAATAATATAAAGAGAAAACTACATATCAGAATTTATTAAAAGCATTTATGAGAATGATATGGAAAAATTCACAATGTTAATTTTAACAATGAAAATTTATAAATGTAATAAACAGACTAACTTGAATAGTTCTATGCAAATAATTCTAAAAATCTAGACAAAATAATAATATTACCCCCATAGATAACATATCAATGATGAGTGAAATTGTATCTTCAACGTGGCAATAAAGATGAACACCACCTAACCAAATGATCAAATTAGCATGGCTGATAATAGAAATCACGGGCATTTATGTGCCCTTGGATGTGATGCAATGGAAAACACCTTGATTAGAGTAGTCTTGCAAAATGTAGTTGTGTGTGTGTGTGCACGTGCATATCCTGAATCTAACGCTGGAATAGTCAGATCAAGTTAAATATGATACCTTCTGTAAAGCAATTGACATAGACTCACATATTGTCAATGTCATGGAATAATTACAAAAAAGAAAAAAATATGCATATACTTGAATGTATACTGAACAATTATATATATGCATTCTATACACATATATAGGGAGAATGTATCCTAAAGAATTTAATGAAGAAAAATAATGAGATCTACAACTTTTTCAGCAACAAAAGAAGATATAGAGGCCAAATGTAGCAAAATTTAGAAAATTGTTAACAATTTGTGAACCTCTGTGAAGAATATGCAAGTGTTAAACACACCATTTCTTCAACTTTTGGTTGGTACAAAAATTCACAAAATAAAATGGGGAAAATTAAACAATATAAAATAAAATGTCAATTATTGATATAATTTTTCATATAGTATTAAAGCATGCAATATTTCTTACCAACATAATTGTGATATAATTTATAGATTTAATTGGCTATATTTCCCCTCTGTGTATGTGTGTGTGTACACACACACACACACACACTTCATAATAGAACTTGAAATGTGCAACAACTAGACTTGTTTTACTTTCTCATTCTCAAGAAATATTGATTGCTCCTGACTGAAGAGCAGAAAAACTGGTTGATTTTTCACCTTAATAAAGAATGTCTATTAAGTAAAAAAATGTATACTATCAGAAAGCTAAGCTGCATGCCTAAAGGCAATTAACAGTGTCTGAACTAACAAGCTTCAAATACAACTCTTGGTATAATCAACACTCTGAAAAGGAGGTTCATTATGGATTGTTGGGATTAAGGTCAATGAATAAAGAGCAGCATTTGTGTTATTGTGACAATGTGCAATCCTGTCACTCAGTGATTCCACTAGAAACAGAAGGCATAGAGGGGCTCCCTCGTCTTATTTTGTAGCTACAGTCATTATCGGTCTATCTTGAGGCTAAGTGCTCACCCACTTGCACTGTGTATTTAATTCCCTAATGTCATACACAGTGTGAGCAGCATGACTTGACACTTAAATGAAAGATCTTAAAAGACTTCCTATCAAGACTGGATTAAAGAAAAGGATTGTTGATGAATTTAACACATAGAACTTATTATTCTTTCTGGAATCCGTTTTATCATTTTTGGGGTTCATTTAGTAACATGCTTATGAAAAAACTTTACATTCTAGACACCAAATTGTGTTGACATGTGTTGCAATACCAAAAATCAAAAACGTATGTCATTTTTTAAAATGGCAAAGCAACAAAAGGCCATTATAAATATTTTAGGTGCTTTCATATCCTTCATTACATGAAAATTTCCTTTATTATGAGATAAAGAGTTTGCCTAGCTGATATTTATCAATAAATAAAAAGGAATTACCAAGAAGAAAGAGTATCAAAATCAGATAAGAGGTCAGTGGAGATGATAACTTCTCTAAAATTCTTTTTATTAATTTATTTTTGTTACAGATGTTTCTCCTTTTTCCTCCATTGACACCCTCCTCCCAATCCCTCTTCCACCCCCTTCTGTCCCCAGCATTGTTGTCTATGTCCGTGGTTATGCATACATGCATATAAGTTCTGTGGTTTATCTCTTCCCTCCCTCGCGTCCCTCTCTTCTGAGGTTTGTCAGTCTGTACTCCTATGTCTCTGGGTCTACTTGTTCATCAGCTTGTTATGTTCATTATATTCCACAAATAAGTGAGATCATGTGATATTTGTTTCTCTCTCATTGGCTTGTTTGCTTAGGATAATACTCTCCGGGTCCCTCCGTGTCATCTCAAAGGATAAGAGATCTGTCTTTCTCACAGCTGCATAGTATTCCAGTGTGTATATGTACCGCCACATTTTTATCCACTCATCTATTGATGGACACTTGGGCTGTTTCCAGATCTTAGCGATTGTAAATAGTGCTGCTATGAATATAGGGGTATATAAATTCTTTCTGATTGGTTGTTTCAGGCTTCTTAGGGTATATTCTTAGAAGTGGGATCACTGGGTCAAATGACAGTTCAATTTTTAATTTTTTGAGGTAACACCACAGTGTTTTCCATAGTGGCTGCACCAGTCTGCATTCCCACCAGCAGTGTACTAGAGTCCCCTTTTGTCCACACCCTCGCCAGCACTTGTTGTTTGAAGATTTGTTGATGGCAGCCATTCTGGCAGGTGTGAGGTGATACCTCATGGTTATTTTAATTTGCATCTCTCTGGTGATTAGTGATGTTGAGCATTTTTTTTCATATGTCTCTTGGCTATTTGTATGTCCTTTTTGGAAAAGTGTCTCTTTAGGTCCTCTGTCCATTTTTTAATTGTTTTTTTTTTTTTCTTTTGTTGTGTTGTATGAGTACTCTATATATTTTGGAAATTAACCCCTTATCTGATGTATCATTGGCAATTATGCTCTCCCATATGGTGGGTTCCCTTTCCATTTTGATGGTTGTTTCTTTTGCTGTGCAGAAGCTTTTGAGTTTGACGTAGTCCCATGTGTTCATTTTTTCCTTTGTTCTCTTGCCTTAGGCGTTGTATCAGTGAAAATTCTGCTGTGTGTATTGTATGAAATTTTGTTGCCTGCATTTTCTTCTAGGATTTTTATTGATTCATGAGTCACATTTAAGTCTTTTATCCATTTTGAGTTTATTCTTGTGTATAGTGTAAGCTGGTGGTCTAGTTTCATTTTTTTGCAAGTAGCTGTCCAATTTCCCCAACACCATTTATTGAAGAGGCTGTCTTGACTCCACTGTATGCTCTTGCCACCTTTGCCAAATATTAATTGAACATAGTGACTTGAGTTAATTACTGGGTTCTCTGTTCTGTTCCATTGATCCATATGCCTGTTCTTGTGCCAGTACCAGGCTGTTTTGATTACAGTGGCTTTGTAGTATGACCTGATATCCAGCATTGTGATCCTCCTACTTTTTCTGCTTTTTCAGGATTGCTATAGGTATTCCCGGTCTTTTTTTGTTCCATGTAAACATTTTAAGTATTTATTCTAGTTCAGTGAAATATGTCGTTGGTATTTTGATAGGGATTGCGTTGAATCTATAGATTGCTTTGGGTAGTATGAATATTTTAACGATGTTAATTCTTCCAATCCACGAACAAGGTATATGCTTCCACTTTTTTATATCTTCCTCTATTTTTTTTTCAATGTCCTGTAGTTTTCTGCGAAGAGGTCCTTTACTTCTTTGGTTAAGTTTATTCCTAGGTATCTTAATTTTTTTTGCCTCAATAGTAAATGGGATTGTTTTTTTAGTTTTTCTTTCTGTGAATTCATTGTTGGTGTATAAGAATGATGTCAATTTCTTGATGTTAATTTTGTATTCTGCTACTTTGCCAATTCATTTATTAAATTTAGTAGATTTTTGATGGACTCTTTAGGGTTTTCTATGTACAATATCATATCATCTGCAAATAATGACAGTATGACTTCCTCCTTTCCAATTTGGATCACTTTTATTTTTTCTTCATGGCTAATTGTTGTGGTTAAGACTTCCAGTACTATGTTAAGTAAGAAAGGCAAAAGGGGGCATCCCTGTCTTGTTCCTGTTCTTGAAGGAAATGCTTTTAGTTTTTGCCCATTGAGTATGATGTTGGCTGTAGGTTTTTCATATATGGCCTTTATTATGTCGAGATATGACCCCTCTATTCCCATACTGCTGAGCGTTTTTATCAGAAATGGGTATTGGATTTTGTCGAATGCTTTTTCAGCATCTATTGATATGATCATGTGGTTTTTATCTTTCATTTTGTTTATGTTGTGTATCTCATTTATTGATTTGCAGATATTATACCATCCTTGCATCCCTGGGATGAATCCTACTTGGTCACGATGAATAATTTTTTTGATGTATTGCTGGATCTGATTTGCTAATATTTTCTAAAGGATTTTGGTATCTGTGTTCATCAGTGATACTGGCCTGTAGCTTTCTTTCTTTGTAGTGTCTTTATCTGGTTTTGGAATTAAGATTATGCTGGCCTCATAAAATGAGTTTGGAAGTCTTCTGTCTTCCTGGATTTTTTTGAATAGTTTAAGGAGAATGGGTGTTAGATCTTCTTTGAATGTTCAGTAAAACTCCCCTGTGATTTTGTTTGTGGAGAGTTTCTTGATTACATCTTCAATTTCCTTAGCTGTTATTGGTGTGTTCAAGTTTTCTGTCTCTTCTCAGTTCAGTTTTGGGAGACTGTGTGTTTCCTGAAATTTGTCAATTTCACCTAGATTGTCCGATTTGTTGACGTATAATTGTTCATAGTATGTTTTAATGATCCTTTGTATTTCTGTGGTGTCAGTTGTTACTTCTCCTCTTTCGTTTCTGATTTTGTTTATTTGGGTCCTCTCTTTTTGTTTCTTCATGAGTCTGGCTAGGGTTCATCACCTTGTTTATCTTTTCAAAGAACCAGCTCTTTGTTTCATTGATCTTTTGAATTGTTTTTTTGTTTGTTTGTTTCTTTGTCATTTATTTTTGCTCTGACCTTTACTATTTCTTTCCTTCTACTTGCTCTGGGTTTTTCTTTTTGTTTACTCTCTAATTCTTTAAGTTGTAGGATTAGAAAGTCAATTAGCAATTTTTCTTGTTTCTAAGGTAGGCCTGTAGTGCCAAGAACTTTCCTCTCTGGATTGCTTTCACTGCATCCCATAGATTTTGTGTTGCTGTGTGTTCGTTTTTATTGGTTTCTAGGAAGTTTTAAATTTCTTCCTTGATCTCCTTGGTACCCCATTCATTGTTTAATAACACGCTATTTAACCTCCATGTGTTTGAATGTTTTTGTTGTAATTCATTTCTAGTTTCATGCCATTGTGATCTGAGAAGATGCTTGATATGATTTCAATCTTTTTGAATTTGTGGAGACTTACTTTGTGTCCTGACATGTGGTCTATCTTTGAGAATGTCCCATGTGCACTTGAGAAGAATGTATATTCTGCAGCTTTGGGGTGAAATGTTCTGTAAATATCAATGAAGTCCAACTGATCTAGTTCGTCATTTAGGGACTCTGTGTCGTTGTTAATTTTGTGTCTAGAAGATCTATCCAGTGTTGTCAGTGGGGTGTTAAAGTCACTCACTATGTCCGTCCAGTGTGGCTCAGTGGTTGAGCGTTGACCCATGCACCAAGAGGTCACCAGTTCGATTTCTAGTCAGGACACATGCCCAGGTTGTGGGCCCGATCCCCGGGGGGGGGGGGGAGCATGCAGGAGGCGGCCAATCAATTTTCTCTCTCATTGATGTTTCTATCTCTCTCTCCCTCTCACTTCCTCTAAAATCAATAAAGAAAATAAAATTTTTAAGTCACACACTATGATTGTATTGCGATTGATCTCTCCCTTGAAGTCCTCCGGAAGTTTTTAATATATTTTGGTGCTCCCGTATTTGGTGCATATATGTTTACAAGGGTTATATCCTCTTGTTGGATTGATCTCTTTAATATTATGTAGTGACCTTCTTTGTCTCTTATTATGGGCCTCATTTTGAAGTCTATCTTATCAGATATGGGTATTGATACACCAGCTTTTTATTCATTTCTATTTGCTTGAAAAATTTTTTCCATCCCTTCACTTTCATCCTGTGTGAGTCTATTGTTGTGAGATGGATCTCTTGTAGACAGCATATATATGGGTCATGTTTTCTTATCCAATCAGCTACACTATGTCTTTTGATTGGTGCATTTAAGCCATTTACATTTAAGGTTATTATTGATAGATACTTATTCGTTGCCATTTTTATTTTATGCCTTTGTTCCTCTCTGTCTCGCTCTCTTTCTTCTTCTTCTTCTTACAATAGTCCCTTTAGCATTTCTTGCAGTGCTGGTTTGGTGGTGGTAAATTTCTTTAGCTTTTTTTGTCTGTGAAGCTCTTCATTTCTCCTTTAATCTTGAATGATAACCTTGCTAAATAGGATAGTCTTGGATTCAGAATCTTGCCCTTCATTACTTTGTATATTTCATGCCACTTTCTTCTGGCCTGCAGTGTTTCTATTGAGAAATCAGCTGACAGTCTAATGGGAGCTCCCTTGTAGGTAACTTTCTGTTTCTCTCTTGCTTTCTTTAAGATTCTTTCTTTGTCTTTAATATTTACCATTTTAATTTTGATGTGTCTAGCTGTGGGTTTTGGGGGCTCATCTTGCTTGGGACTCTCTGTGTTTCCTCGACTTGTGTGACTTTTTCCTTCACCAAATTAGGAAATTTTTCTGTTGTTATTTCTTCAAACAGGTTCTCTATTTCTTTCTCTTATTCTTCTCCTTCTGGTACCCCTATGATGCGAATGTTGTTAGGTTTTGTATTATCCCAAATCTCTCTTAAACTCTCCTCCTGCCTTTTAATTTTCTTTCCCATTTGCTGAACTATTTGGGTGTTTTTTTTCTACCTTGTCTTCTAATGCACTGATTCGGGCTTCAGCTTCTTCTAACCTACTATTGAATCCTTCTACAGTATTTTTCATAACAGCTATGTCATTCTTTATTTCTTCTTGATTTTTGTTCATAACTTCTACTTCTTTTTCAAAGCTGATGTAGTTCCTGCTGAGTTCTTAATAATTCTTATTAAGTTGCTTGTAGTTCTCACTAAATTGTTTGAGCACTCTTAAAATCATTGTTTTGAATTCTTTATCTGACAAATTGCTTTCTTCCATTTCATGTAGTTCTTTTCCTGTGATCCCTCCTTTTCTTTCATTTGGGTGTTATTTCTTTGTCTCACCATTTTTGCAGTCTGGTAGTTCTAGACTACCAGTGAAGGATGTTGGGATGTGTAGGCAGGTTGGTGTGTATCAAATAAGGCTGCTGTGCCTCCCAGACTGATATGGTGTGTGGTACCTCTTGCCTGCTGTGGGTCCTGGAGGATTGACAACTGGTGGCTGGTATTGGTCTGTCGCATCAGGTGCTGCTGGGTTGCATGGGTCCCACTGATGCTGGGGCTCAGCTCCTGATCAGTCACTGCTGATGCTGCTGGAGGCGAGTGTCAGCTCCCAGTTTGCGCTGCTACTGCTGCTGCTGTTGCTAAAGGGTGTTCTCAGTTCCCAATCCTCTGCTGCTTTTGGGGGCTGAGGATGCTCAGCTCCCAGGACTTTGTTGCAGCTGGGGGAGGGGCTCCACTCCAAATCCGCTGCTGCAGTTGTCAGGGGCGGGTCTCAGCTGCCCAAGCATTGCTGCTGCTTGGGCTGGGGCAGAGCTCCTGATCATCCTCTGCTAATGCCACTGGGGATGGGTCTCAGCTGCCAATTTGCTCCTGTTGTCTAAGGATGGCTGTCTGTTCCCGAGCCTCTGTTGCTGGGGATGGTGCTCAGCTCCCAAGCCTCAGCTGCTGTTGGGGGTGGGGCTCCACTCCCACACAGTCACTGCTGCTGTGGAGAAAGTTGATGGGCTCCCAAGCTGGTGCTACTGCTGCTGATGGTGGTGCTGGGCTCTGATCAGACTGCTGCTGTGGGGGATAGTGCTTGGCTCCTGGCCAGTTGTGGCTACCTCAGCAGGCACTTCAATAGTGCCGTAACTGTGTGCTGGTCCACATTGACACAGTGAAGTCCACTGGTCTGATGGTGCAAGGTGCTCTGGTGTACTCAGGTCCCTTAGCCTTAGCCACTCCCCACTGCCTCCTCCCAGAGAAGACCAGGGATCTTCCAAAACGGCAGAGCCTTCCAGTCATGCAGGATAAAGCACCTTGACAAACCACTCACTGCAGTAGCTGGCTGTTCCCCATCCACAGTACAGGATCCCTCTGCCCCATGTTTCTGCACTGCTCGAGGTTGCTCGTCCACACTCATGTCCACTCACACTCTCTCTCACACTTGCTCACACTCTCACACACTCACCCTTGCTCCAGTCCTGCCTGCTGCCATCTTCCAGATCCCTCCCTTTAAATCTTGATACCTTAGATTACAATGATAAATTTTCCATGGATATATTATAAAATGTATAGTTTCTGGTTATATAATGATGCTTTCAAAAGTATTAAATGCTAGCAAATATATAATTATAATACTCAATAACATTCTTATTACTGCATTTAGTGGCTTAGAGCTTTTTCTAATTATAAGTCTTGTGCAATATTCAATGAAGAAGACTAAGCATTATAAGTATACATCTCTGTTCACTATGGTACTAAAGAGAAAAAAAAGATTAAAAAAATTTTTTGATGGGACCTAACATTAACGTTTCCAGATGAAGAAGCCAAAGTTCAAAACAAATGAACATCTGGCATTACTTGCTACATTTGAAGATATTCAACTAGAGGTGTATAAAAAGTATTCCCCCAATCATGCAGAGAAATTAAATGTCACTAAAAGATTTAGTAGTTCTGATTTAATGTGTTCCATTTTGGTTGGTCTGAGAACTGTGTGAATATAGAAATATTGTAGCAGACTTAATGAATTACATGTGAGATATATATATATTTTTCAAATAACTTGACCACATATATGCAACTTGTTCTAAAGTGTACCCTATTTATAATGCTTAATTAAATCACTCAAAATTCTAGAATTCACTTATTATCATAATAACATTTCCCTAGGTATTGATTCAAAATTTATTTTACATTCAGCTACTTCTCTTTCTTTCAAATTTTAATTATTACTTTTAGAAGACAAGTAAATTAGCCAAATCAGTTATAAAATCCACTGGAGAGGGCTCTCTTTCTTATCTTCAATTTCTTCAGGTTTATGTGATCAGTGACGTTAAAACATCTAGAATCTACATTCCTTTTAATCTAGAAAAAAAAAAAAACTAAAAATCTTGTATACCTTGCATTCACATGACAGTGAAAATACTAGCATATCTTTTGACTTAGCTGAAATCATTACAGCGGCTTTGGTTCAAAAATGAAATGCTGAAATTTTATATCTTGATAAATTATGAAGTTCTCTTTCTCCCTTCTTTATTTTGGTCTTTGTGCTCATCTTTTTTCTTTTTATTGTCAAATAAATGATTTATGTCATGAATCATGAAAATAAATGTAAATGCATGTGTGCCCTAAACCATGTCTGTGACATACACAAAAGAGGAAGGTCATTCTTCTACTATATATCAACTTTTTATTCACCCCTCCTAACTTGGTGCCTGCTTCATATGAAATGCTAAACAAATGTTGAATAAAAGAATGGATTAATACTTTTCCTGCTTTCCTGGCTACTCCATTGAGAAGTTTCTTCTCTTTTTATGAATGCTTAAATTATTTTTAAAGCTTCCAACCTTTTAATGTGTTGCTTTGTACTGATGTTAACTACATATTTCACTATTGTTATCACTATTTTTATTACTATTATTACTGTTATTATTTATATTCTACAATGTAAGATTTCCAAGTAATCATCATTCAAAATCACTTTCTATATCATAGTTAATAAATTATGATGTGCATATAGAATTATAAAAACTAAATTTAACAAAATGTCCATATTTCCTTAGAGAATAATATATATTATATTCCTACTTATATTGGGCTCTTGAATTAAGAAGTTTGTTTGGGTGAAGCTCCCAGGAAGCACTGATGGGGATTTGGAAAGTAAGTCAGGAAATAGAAGGAAGCCAAGGAAGGCTATGATATTAATAGATTACTACTGTGCCCAAACAAAGCTTGACCTTAATGTGGATATTTATAAGCCATGTAGAAGATGCTTCAACATTATGCTACCATGAAATAGGAGAAAATTGGCATATTTGTCCTCCAAACGTGCACTGGACTAGTAAATTCCAAAGGGATATGGATTGAGAACCAAGAGTGCCTACAATAATATAAAAGATTGGGCAACACCTCTTATTTTTTTAAATCAACAGAAGGTATAATAATTTTTAAAAAAGAGAGAAAAAGAAGCTGTGGTTCCAATGACACATCAACAAAAAGATCTCCAAGTCCATAGCAGTAAATCCATCCTGCTTCATCTGTTTAGAGGGTTAACTGTGATTAATAGCAACTTAAATGTATAACACTTACTCCTGTCCAGTTCATTTTATACTTGCCCATTTCTGTCATTGGCAAATTATATTCAAATTTTATAAATTATTATTAATAACTTAATTTTAATATTTAAATTATTTAATTTATTCCCAAAAGCTGCTCCTTGATGATAATGGATTAAAATAGAGAGAAAAGCTAATCACTTCTTTGAGTTACAGCACACAACTTTACATAATAATAATATTGAAATTGGGTCAATATGCTTCAATTGAATCGTTTATGGTTAATTTATTGCCTAAATGATTTATTAACAGTGACTTTTTTCACATATCACTAATTTTTATAATGGCTTCACTTTTGAATTTTTCTCTAATTGCTTGTACATATTTTATTTAGAGCTCTCAATGAGTCACAATTAACAATATATGTATTTGAACAAACAAACGATAAAAAAATGAGTGAACGAGCTAGTCATTTTCAGTCTTATAATTCTTGAAAAATATGTCTATTATTATCATATAATAACATATAATATTATAATAATCTTTTTATCTATCATCCACTTTAACTTGTCAGTGGATTAACATCATTTATTAGTATACTTTTCAGCCTCAGCATCTGAATTAGTTACAGATTCCAAACAGGTTATGAATAATTGTTTAATGATAGAAGAAATGAACAGATAACTAAGAGCCATTCTAAATCATCATCTGCCACTGGAGTATTTTATGCTTTTATTTAAATGGAGTAGACTGTCCGTGGGATTGGTTTGAGAATTATTGCCTCTCTGTGACTAAAACACAGCCTAGTATCTAGGTAAAGAAGAAATTACTTCCTGGTACACAGATTAAAGCGCAGTTTAAATATATAGACTGTCCACATGAGCCAACTCAAAGACAATGGAACCAAAGGTTGACAATTAATGCCAAAGCATCCAACTGGACATGAAATAGTTATGTGGCCCCCTAGAAAAAATTATTTGGGGTTGCAAACAGGCAGCTGATTATACCTAAATATATTTTTTATTTATCCTACAGAGTAAATAATATCAAGTTATTTATTATACCTGCCAAGTGTCTAATATGCCATGTACTTTGCACAAACAAAAGAATACCAAAATTCTCTTTTGAAAAGTACCATCTATGCAAGAAGAACAAACTAATATACAGAAAACAGTAAGACAATCACTCATTACAAACCAAATAATTATGTTGAATTAGTAAGATAGATCTAGCCTACAAGAACAGAAAATGAGGTGTTGAGAACCTTAACACAAACTACATATTTTTCTCCCTTAATAAGAAGCCTGGAAGAAGAAACTGCTGGTGTAGTCTTAGCTACTTAACAATGCCAGCATTAATGCATTTCCCTGTGCCTTCGATCCATGGATTTAAGGTTGCTGCTGCATCTTCAGCTTGGAAGAATAATGAAAGAGGGGGACGTAAAGCAGTTTCGTGGTGGTTGTGCCAATGGTCACCATTCTATTTTATCAAGAAAAACAAACACTTTCCCAGAATCCTCCAGCTTGCTTCTGCTTACACTTTAGTAGCCAGAAGTGTATTGCATGATAAGGGAGGCTAGCGAAGCAATTATTCAGATTTTCAACCTCAATAGTAAAGAAAGTGAAGAAAACAGTTGAGACTGTGTTGAATTGATGACCAACAAGCTTCTGCTACAAATAGATATAGTTGTGCCACAGTTTAGAGTATAAACTGAGAGTATTACTCTCAACCAAAAAAGAAAATTGATCTGAATTATATTCAGATGCTTATACAAAATGGATGGTATAAAGGATGACAGGCATCTTCCCACACAAGCACTGCATATCCAAAGCTTTGAAAACTTGTAATCACAGAAAACATTGTGGCTAGTCTTTAATCTAAAGCAAAAGGAAAACCTGAAACTATAACACATGTTGAAATGCTATATATTTACTTTAAAATCAGTCTTGTAATTAACTTGATCAGCTTACTTTTCAAGTAATGTTTGTATTTTTTCCTCATACAGCACATAAATGTGAGTCTTTTAAAATGATTTAATTAATTGAAAATCTTAATCAATCTCTTAATTGTTTTATTGTTTCCTATAATTGATATGAACTATGTATGTGAATCTATTGCCTAGCTTATTTTCTTTTTTAATGTTTTTTCTTTATTGATTTTAGAGAGAGAAGAAGGGAAAGGAGAGAGAGAGATAAAAACATCGATGAGAGAGAACATCGACTGGCCACCTCCTGCTTGCCCCCACTGGGGATCCGGCCCACAACTCGGGCATGTGCCCTGACGGGGAATCAAACTGGTGACTTCTTGGTGCATGGGTCGATGTTCAACCACTGAGCCACACCAGCCGGGCTAGCTTATTTTCTTAATTAAAGAAAACAATCAACCCAAAAGGTTCTAGGGCAGCACATAGTCTCGTGTAAAAAGCCCTTTTGTTGCTTATAAGAACCAACAAAGTCTTATTCTTTCCTTTTGCTATACATCTATTTTCTGTTTTCTGTATCTCAGGGGGAAAAAAAATCTCATCTCTGGCATGGGTTACTACTGGCTGGAAAAGCAGCTGTAATGACTCCAAAGAAAAATCAAAGAAGATGACAAAGGTCATAGCCACTGTTGGGAGTCTGACTTTCAATGCAGGTTCTGTAATATCAATCTAAGGGTTCACATTACTGAGGCCTCCTTTGGTGTTGCTATGGTCTTTGTTGCTAGGGAACTACCTAGACAAAACCATTTCCTGAAGGAATGGTTTTGGTATTAGTGCTGAATCATGACCTGAGAAAAGTAGTAATATTATTTAATACTTTCCAGAGGCTACCAATCCATGTTCTTTTTTTTTTTTTCAATTCAGTCAGTTTTTTTTTTTTAAATGAAAGAAAGTGTTCATTATAAGAGAAGTCAATTTAAGATGGCCTCAGGTAAAAGATTTGTGTTCCATGTTGTTAAAACATTTTATACTTTTAGCACAGTCAGTCCTTGTAAATCTTATTGAGAAACAATGCCATATTTAAAGATTTGGAAACATAATACTTATTTCAAGAAGGCAGAAATTTTTTTCTTATACTTATATCCAAAAGATGCTTATATTAAAACAAGTAAACAAATAAAGGTATAACAGTAATTAGTGATCTTATAAAGAATTTAAGTAAGACTTGTTGATTATAGATCCATTTTAGTATCTTATAGAACTTTCATTTACATTCTATAATGTAAACATTTAGAAAAATAAAATCACATTAAAAAAAAAATCTGTGTTCTCTGAGCCTACAATTCTTTCAAATGAAACAAGGTTCTATTTCATGGTTTATATTTCATCATGAAATTGTCCACTATGTGTTCTTTCCTAGGACAGAAATATTCACAACCACAAGGGATCATCAATAATTGATCACCTGATAAAAAGATTTCAAAGTAACATAAAATATTTGGCAGTACTTAAACTCATAACCTTTTTTAAATATATCATAACATTAGAATCTCAACTAATAATTCTTCAAACTTGATTAAAATGTAACAACATTTTAAATGTTTCATTTGAGTTTGCATAATAGTCATAAAACAGCTTCATAGATGAAGATACTCTGATTAAAAGCATGTCGATCAGAGCCTCTGAATTTTATTGTAGTTTCTACCACCAGGAGACTTTTAATTAACAAGGCTATAATTTTAAAAGAAGATAAAAGCTAGTTTTTCCTCCTATTTTCAACTTTACAAAAAAAGTCAAAATAATATCTGAAAATCATGGCTATTTAGTATATATTTTTATTAATATAGTTGAAAAACTAAGTTAAGTTCATGGAGAAATCATATCAGAATAAACCTCACAATTATCCCAACTTTCAGTGTATGAATACAATTTTAAAATGACAAATATGCTAAGAATTTCAGTAATGTGAGAATTCTATGCTTCAGAACAGATTGAAAATGATTTAATATATGTTTATATATTGTAATATGATTGCCATTGTATTGGTAAGTAGCATCTTATCAAGTCACATAATTATCATTTCTTTTAGAGGTTGGAATAATTAAGATCTAGTCTCTCAGCGAGTTTTTGATGAGTATATTCACTATAATGTGCATTAGAATCTAGGACTTATTTACTAATCATTGTACACTATTAACCTTAAACAACTGTACTTCTATATTTTGATCTGCAATCCACTTGCAATTTGTATTAGTTTATAGTGTGTAATGGTTATTTTATGTGTGAATTTGAGTGGTCATGGAGAGCCCAGATTAAATGTTATTTATTTATGTGTTTGTGAGGGTGTTTTTGGATAAGAATAGCATTTGAACGGGTGGATTCAGTAGATTGCTCTCCCTTGTGAAGATGAACATCACCCTGTCACCCGCAGAGAGGGTTCTTGCACCTCTCAGGTTAGAAATCAAGAGAGTAAGCAAAATAGATTCACAGAGAAGGTTTACTGGGAGCAAGGAGAAAGCTTAATGTATGAGGAGAGCACACACCAGAACACAGTGTGGCTCCCTGAGCTGCTGCTGGGGTATGGCTTACATAGTTTTGGGTTTCCTAGTTCTCCTGGTTCCGCCTCTAGATCCTTCTTTTGCTGGGCTGGTGCTGACTCATGCAGGCTTAATAGAGCTACATGCTCTAACATGCAATGCATGTTTTATTGGCATCATCTTAAGTCTCCACCCAGGGGTGTGTTTTTTACTATTATAAGAGGGTAAGTCGGGCATTGGTCATTTGGAGGCTCCAACATTCATATGTTAGTGTCAGGAGGGTCTCTGCTGATGCCCGTTCTGTCTGTGGTTGATTGGATGCAGGGTTTGAGGAGTAACAAGGAAAGTCCAATCTTTTTTTTTTTTAATAATTAATTTTTCCCCTTTATTGATTTTAGAGAGAGAGGAAGGGAGAGGGAGAGAGATATAGAAACATCGATGAGAGAGAACATTGATTGGCCGCCTCCTGCATGCCCCCCACTGGGGATCGGGCCCACAACCTGGGCATGTGCCCTGACTGGGAATCAAACTGGCGACCTCTTGGTGCATGGGTCGATGCTCAACCACTGAGCCACACTGGCCGGACAGGAAAGTCCAATCTTATCTAGGAGAGACTCAATCTGTCTCAGTCTTATTCTTTGAAGGCCTTAGTAGAAAAAAAGGCAAATGAATGTACTCCCTTTTTCATGCCTCACTAATGGAGCTGGGACCTCTCAGCTCATCTCTTGCCCTCTGATTAGGAATTACACAATTAGTCACGTTGGTTTTTAGGCCTTCGAACTCCAACTGAGTTGTACACCACTGGCTTCCCTTGGTCTCCAGCTTACAGCTGGCAGATTATGGGACTTCGCAGTCTCCATAATCTGAGTGATTTCTTCATGAAAAAAATTTCCTTTTATATCTATAATTTAATTCTATTGCTCTATTTCTCTGAAGAACCCTAAGCCATGGTGGGAGGTAGGAACTTTTCAATCTCTATATCCCTCTATTTTCTCATCCAAAAAAGGTGGATGATAGTAATACTTATCTCATAGGTTCTTAGGAGACACTAATCGATTCATATATTTAAACCACAGTAAGACTTCCTGTAATAATTGTTAAATGTGTGACTAAGATTTCATAATAATGACAATCAGCACATTGTTTTAAGCCACCTAAAGTTTTTGTTTTTCACAATATAGGCTTTATGTATGAGTAAAATTAGCTTTTATTTTTCTCAGTTAATGGACATCAGTAACTAGGGATTATTTGCGATGTGAATAGCCTCTTCCTGTTTGCTGTCAAGAGACAGAGTGCTTACATATATGGATATGTATGAAATTCCTGTTTTATTACTAGATCTCTGCCTTCAGGAGCCAAGCGAGGCCCAAGAAACACTATATAACAAGTGTACCCTTGTTTCATTTTTGCCAAATAAGGGGTTTAGTGTTTTATCTCAGAAATCAACACTTACCATAATGATTTTTTTAATTGAAATAAAACAAATTAAAAAAAACATTGTTACCACTAAATCTTCTTTCCATGACTTCTTATTTTAGCCTTCACCTGCAAGCCTCCAGACTTCCCGCCACTCAATATTTTGATATATATATATATATATATATATATATATATATATATATATTTGTATTTTGTCTCAATGCATTATTTTGTCCTAGTAAAATTATGTTTGATTTTTGTTCTTTTTGTGCTTGATTTCTAGGAAGAGAACAGAAATTTTAATTTTAAGACCCAGTATTCAAATCAGGAAAAAAAAAAAAGAAAACTTGTAATTTTTAAATTTTGTGAGATTACACTTTAAAGGTTTATCCTATAATAAGTACATTACTTTCCTATCAAATGCCATCATCTAAATATCTAAATTATTTTTATGTCTGTGTTTGACATTCTAAAAGGAGCCATAGATATGGGTATACATTGTGACACATGGCATTACTCCTATACGTTAGGAAGTATGTAGACACTGCATGAATGTAATTTGTTCCTTTTAATTTATGTATTTATGAAATCAACTGAAAGTGCAAATTATACCTTATAACATATCTCTGTTAAATTATGTACAGAATAAATACATCATAGATTTTGAGATTAAACTAATCAATTTCTGGAGGAGACCATGCATAATTTTCATGAATTTCAACAGCTCATCTCACATAGTTTATCAAAAGGAATTATTATTGCCTATGATCATGTGAGACACATCACAAATCCACAAAACTTCTATATTTTTCGAGAATGAAAATTATTCATTCTTCTTGTGATGATGACATTTTAGTCTGATTTACCCAATTTTCTCTTATCTTGGGAAAGTTGCTTCTTGACAGTTCTGGACACCATCACAGCCTCTTTCCAGGCCCAGGACTCATCTGCCCTCTGACAGAGAGCAAGGATCACTTGGCTCTGAGGAAAACCTATGCCCCTCTTCAGCAGGAAGTAGCTACAGAAGAGACTTTATGCCCCTTTCCCTTAGAGAATTCAGAGCCAAGAGTCCTTGCATGGGGGAATGTAATAGGCAGTTCGATAGGCATGCTCAGAGTTGGAAGGATAGGCTAGGAGCAGAACATCATCAGGGTGGAGAGCCCAGGTGCCTAGAAACAGGAAAAACTCAAGCCCTTGTACAACCACTCCCTTAAGTATTATCCCCTGGAGATGACATCTAGGCTCCAGCTGAGTTTCAGCTCCAGGCCCAGAAAAGCAGCAAAATCAGAGCAATGCCATGACTGACTTCAGGACAGCTGCACTGACTAATGACCCCCTGCCCTGGTGCTAACCAATCAACGGAGACCACAATGCTGAGGAGTCACACCTGGAAATCTGATCTTCTATTGAGATTCTCCCCTGAGACCTCCAGATAGAAGACATCAGGACAGAAGACCCAGTTCTGTCTCTCTATGGGCCATTCTGCACCTTTCCCCACCTCCTTCTCCCAGGCACACTTTCCTTGCCTCTCTTTTTCTCCCAAGCTCTAAGGGCCCTTCTTTTGTCTCTGTAACTTGTTTCCTGAGCCCATTTCTTTTACAGCTCACTTCTACTTCTGTAACTTTCTAAATAAACTTTATCTTATAGTTTGAGTCTTGACTCTGAATTATTTCTTAGCCAGAACTCAAGTATCAAGTCTGCTGAACTGAGGTCTACTCTTAATCCACTGGTATAACACCTGATGCCATTTTACTGCTAACAGTAACCACTATAAAATACACATAGAATTTTCTATATACAAAAGACCTATGGTCAGGGTAAAGGACTTTGCCAGAGCACAACTCTAAAACTTATGGGTAGCTGGGGAAGGGAATTCCTCCCCATTCTAGCTACCTCCACCTTTCTGTTTCCACTAAGGTAGGGGGGATAAAACAAACAACAACAACAACAACAGAAAAATGATATTCAACAGAGATAAAGGCTACAAGGATTGGGATTTCTTCACCCAGAAAAGGAATCAGTGAACAGGAGAAAACACTAACTACACCAATAGAGATGCACTGTGAAGGTCACAGCACCAGGACATACACCCACTAGCAGACTGAGATTTAATCAGAAGGTATACAATGTTCCTACAACTTGCCAAGACACCAATAGAATTCCAGTGTGATAACCATGAATTGCAACTGATAGAACTGCAAGACACAAATTCTAAGTTTATTATATATATTTTATTTGTATCTTTTATATATTTTTCAGACACTTATCCATGGTTTGCATTAAAACCTTGGGATAAGGTATAACACAAGTGGTTACTTCAAGCAAGATTAAGTAGTGGCAAAGTCCAAGAAGATAATTAGTGTAGGTGTTGAAGACAGACACAATCTAATGTCAGGGTTAAATATGTTCAAAGGTTATAGTAATCTCCAGGCAGAGTCAAGATGTGCAGTTTGTGAACATCATCATCATCGCCATCATTATTAGTACAGTTATCATACTGTCTGTCTGTCATCATATATATTATACATTATACCTTGTGACATTTTTTTAGTTATTAATCTTCCAACTTACAATCACCACTTTTCTGTACTCTTCTCGGTGAAGCTGCTGCTGGGATTCAGCAAACTGCATTTTTGCTTTGCCAGATAGTTTCCTGCTAGTCTCTGAAAGGAGGGCGTTCTGAAAGGAGACAGCAGTTAGAGAAGGGAGAAGGTTTTTCCCATTGTTATTTTGCTGTTTATGGGTTTTCTGTGGGCTTCCTGACTCCTCGTGGTTCTTTTGGAGGTCAGTCCAGCAATGCTTCCTCATTCTTCATAGCAGTTCCTTTCTGTGGCAGGAGGTAAATCCAATTTCCAGGTTTTCCAAAACTTACGGACACATACATTGGATGCCAGGGCAGGTCAGCTGGTGTCACCTCTTTTAAGGTCTATGCCCCAATCCAATGGGGCACCTCTCTGAGTTCAGAGACATTGCATCAAAGGAACAAAAAGAGCTCCATAGGGCACCTCTCTAAGTTCCTAAGTTTTAATAATTCCCTTTTTCTTCAGATCTAAGAGGGTACCTAATCCCTGCAATTTCCACCTCTTTGATACCTTCAAGTTCTCTTATTATCCTTGAAGTTACCTAATTAACAAAATTATATCTAAGTGATACTTTTTAAAATATTAATTTCTCTCAGTTAGAATAATTGGTGTGTTTTCTTTTTCCATACTGGGCACTGACTGATATATCTATCAGCACAGAGCACGTCTCACAGCTAGACACTGTAGACTCGAGAATTAAAGTTAAATATAACTCACTCCCAAACTGAGTTCTTTCAACCATATACTAGATATTGCAAAAACAGGAAACCTACACTGATGATATTTGGTGAAAAATGGTAAGAAGCCATTTGACATTGGTAGTAGTTTCTCCATAGATGCCTGGATCTTAGCTACCAAACTGTGGTTCAATGGAGAGCAAAACAAGTAAAGAAAAGAAACTGAGAAACAGATTAATAAAATAAATTCACATTAGAATCTCAACTGTAAGAATGTGGTACTCAGGAATAGATTAATAGCTAAAGATCATTTTTATGGGTTTTGTACATATCTGAAAAGAGAGAGGTTTTTTAGACATATACAAATAAAAATGAAGGACTGTGCCCTAAAATGAAAGTTGATATCATTGGGAAAGTCTAGAAGTGGGACCATGAGTGCAAATTGAAAAGGGTGCAGAATCTCAAAACCAGACAGGTTTTGAGAAGTATTTGTCATGGTGATGGTAATCCTATTGTATATCAGAAAGGTTACTTAAAAGTAGTTCATATAAACCAATTTTGTTGTATACTTAATTTTACCTTTGGGTCACTACTTATCTGCAGAAAAGATAGCACCACCATTAAAAAAATAAGTTAAATAAACAGCATTCTTTTGCAAAATGCACACAGACAGTATGTTTAGTTCTAATAACTTAGTTTAATCAATAGTGTTTGTTAGTATTAGTCTATAAATGTTCAAGAGAATAATCAAGAAGCCAATATGAGACTCTGGGTTCTTTCACACTGACAGTCTGACAGCTAAATGAAAGAGATGTGAGGTCTTTTGAAGGTCTGTGACTAGCACAGCTTTGCTGCTTTACTTAGATCCCAATCTCTTTATCAGTACTTGCTGAATACAATTATTTCTTCTCATTTCTTTTCAGGCTCTGCTTTGCTGATGGCAAATTTTAGTCATGATATACATTGGAAGATACTTATCTTATTCCACTTAGTGATCTACTAATTTATCCAATGTTGGAGGCCGTCTTTCCTTTTTTTTTCTTTATTGATTTTAGAGAGAGAGGGAGAGAGAGATGGAAACATTGATAAGAGAGAACATCGATTGGCTGCCTCCTGCATGCCCCCCACTGGGGATTGGGCCCACAACCTGGACATGTGCCCTGACCCTGACTGGGAATCGAACCGTCGACTTCTTGGTGCATGGGTTGACGCTCAACCACTGAGCCACACTGGCCGGGCAACCATGTCTTTCTTATTTTAGAATCAACTACTGCTTTGCACAAAACTTTGCATATAGTCAGACTCAATGCACATTAATTGAAATGCTTTTTTTCATTTTTTGGGCCCTATAATTGAGCTTGAAAGAATCAGTAAAATAATATAATTGACTAAAGTATATAATCCTATGGAACAAAAGTATATTTTAAAAAATATTATGTCATACATTATCTGACCTATAATCCATTTATAGCATATGTTTACTAATAATACATTCTTAATCTTAGTCCTGGGGCACACACATTCAACCTGTTATCATTCATGTATATACCACATTAAATTTCATATATGGACATATCTTTCCATGTGTGATTCTTTACATGTGCATTTCAGTATATCCTTGTGCCTCAATTTAATTATGTACCTTTGCAATGATTACGAGTTTTAATTTGTGAATTTAAATTTCAGATGATATTTTAGTAATATTTTCTATTTTAAAATAACTTTCCAATATTCATACCTTACTGAAACATTGGAAACAATTTTAAAATTATAAATGTTATCATTTGAACCCTGTCACAACAAACAATGATTTATGCAACAGAAAGATCACCTAAAGGGTGTCAATGTACGAAACATTCAAACCTGTGAAGAAATTTGTGAGTTTATTTGAGCCAAACTAACAATAATTGCCAGGAAGTAAAATCTCAATGGATTGAGATAATACTCCAGAGAATGGCAGTTTTGCACCTTATTTTATACATTACAATCAAAAGAGAAGATGCAAGTGGGTTACATAAAATCCACTGGTGATAGATTAGGGAGGTGGGAGAAAGCAAAGCAGGGAAATCACTGGGATTGGATGAAAAAATGATAGACACGTACATCTTTTTACATAAGTGGGTACAGGATAGTTAACAATTAACAATTAACTTAATAACATTGAGGGGATTGTGGTCTCCCCGGAGCGGTGCCTGTGCTTTGAGGGGTCCAGAAAAAGAAAATTACTTTGACATTCTAAAGATATGTTATCATAGAAGAGGCAGGCTCAGTTAAGGTAAAGATTGACCTTTGTCAGGGAAGATGCCGAATGACATGACTACCTGCTATGAAGTGCTTCTAGTTAAAAAGTTTTAATTTCAGACGATTCTTAGTGGTTACTTTAGGTCTTTGAGTTTGGAAGGCTGCCATGCAGGCCTTCCCTGAGCTAGTCAGGTTAGCATGTAGCCCCGTTCCATCTACAGGAGTTTAAAACATTTGCAGCATGTGTTTTATTAGTAATCTAATTATTTGTATTTTTATCTTTTCAAAACTTGATGTCTAATAAAAATAATGTACGCTTATTGATATATTCCTTTCATACTTTTTCACACTGTACTTATTTCCATAAAAATGAAATCAGCTATATATGTTATTTTATAATTGTATTCTTCAAACTAAAATATAACTATTGTCCAGATCAATAACTATGGAAATAAACAATTTGATTTTATTTTTCTCATTGGTATAAAGTCTGCTTTAGTAAATATCTTAAAAACTTAAGTCTTATTACTACTTCTTTATTTCTTTGATAAATTCCTAGAAGGAAAATTTCTAGGTCAAAGTATTTTCCTATTTTAAAATATAAAAGATATTACCAGACTTCATTTCATAAAGATTATCAGTTCACATTCTACCAGAATTTTTGACATATATTAATTAAAGTTTTATTAATCTTAGAAATTTTATAAAAAATTTTGTATTTTTAAACCTTTTATCATGTTTGCATATCTTTTCCCATATTTATTACATTTTCTATTCTTATTCTGTGAATATTGTGACTATTCTGTTTATAACTTTCCCAATCTCAACTGGTCTTGTTATAATGGTTTTAACAACTCTTAACATTTATTTAGACAGAAACCACTCATGCAGTCATTCACACACTCTGTTTTCCCTGGTGCCGCTTGATTTGGATGAGTTCAGTGACTTTGAAATCTCATAAGATGAAAGCAGCCTGGTGCCTTAATCACTGCTTGAGGGAGAGTCATCCACTAGTCAGGAATATCTGTTTTGTGATCATGTGTGGACGAATAAATTATGTTGTTTTAAGACACTGAGTATTGAGTTTTTCTGTTACTGGAATTCATTGCCTGCCTGCCATGTTCAAACTATAGAATTTTTAAAATAAATATTTCAATGAAGCATGCTTTATAGCATCTGTGTTTCTGACTGTCTTCCATTTCCATGAGATCCTAAAAAATATTTTCCCATAATTTCTTATACTTGTATCATTTTATGCTTTTATATTGATGTTTAATAAAACTAGATTTAGGGTCCTTTTAAATATAATATGGAACATGAGTTACACTATTTTCTTTCAGAGATAGAGTCTGTCATGCTGACTTCATTTACAACTAATCCAAGTTCACCTTAAAATAACACTGTACAACCTCACCGGTAGTGTGAGTACCTTATGGTAAAAAAATAATGCTAATTTCTCCCTTCTGTCCTTTCCATCATCGTAGTTGCTTATCTCACCTATATATAAGCATACATAAGCCTAGATATAGATATAGATATAGATATACACACATAAGATATATTCATAAGCGTACAAATGTTGCTATAATTATATTGAAAAAAATTAAATTGATTAAGAATAAGAAAAATAAAATGTTGTGGGTCTACATCCACACAGCGTTCATAAATTATATAAATGACAATATTATCTATACTATAAAGCATAAATAGCCTGGCTGGTGTGGCTCAGTGGATTGAGAGGTCCCGGTTCCATTCCCGGTCAGGGCACATGTCCGGATTTCGGGCTCGATCCCCAGTAGGGGGTGTGCAGGAGGCAGCTAATCAATGTTTCTCTCTCACATCGATGTTTCTCTCTCTCTCTCTAAAAAATCAATAAAAATATATTTTTTTTTAAAAAGCATAAATAAAATAAAAAATAAAACAAAGATCAAAATAGCATTTCA
This sequence comes from Tadarida brasiliensis, assembly GCA_030848825.1. Taxonomy (NCBI): domain Eukaryota; kingdom Metazoa; phylum Chordata; class Mammalia; order Chiroptera; family Molossidae; genus Tadarida; species Tadarida brasiliensis. The sequence goes on along the minus strand of CM061260.1, from coordinate 85,179,522 downwards.
TAAATTATTTCATCAATATACATAATTACATATACATAGACACTAATACATATATAATTTTATATATTCAATCATATTTTACAATTAAGTTTACACAGAAATGAATATGCATTCCTTTTGACTTAAGAATAAAAATGCAAGAAAGTATAAAAGAAATTCAGTTCCAGAAAAATTTACTTTGTTAAATAAAAAAGCAGAAACAGTTGAGAAAAAAGTATATGCAATTCTGTATACAAATGTTTTTATCATCTTTTTTTTCAAAAATCATTACTGTAGAATGACAGACTATTTAAACTGTAAAATAGCTTAGAGAGCAAAATCCAATGCTCACTGAGATCCAGAAATTTTATATAACTTTTACAAGTCAAGCATTAATTAACTTGGCTGTTTTACAAACATGATGATTAGTAGACTGCTAAACAATTTGAATTTTAACTGATTATTACAAATCTCTATCTCTATTTACATGTGGATGAGAATGGTGTGTGTGTGTGTGTGTGTGTGTGTGTGTGTATTTAAAGTGGCCTCTTGTCATGAGACCTAAATGTATGAATCATACCCTACATGATGATTAAAATTTAAGTTATATATGATGTGTAAATAAATACACCTTACTGGAGGAATGTGAAGTTATGGTAAATATTTTAAAAAATATTTGCTCTCTGAAAATTAGTTTTTAGATATTGATGACTAAAAATTTATTATAAATATACATTATTTAAAGGTTTACATTTTCTTTTGGTATAATTGAATGAAAGAATTATTGAGGAGTATAAATTTTTAATTTACATCAAATACCAATTTGATAAATTTGCTTTGAAATATTTGCTCAACAAATAACATATATTTATTGAATACCATATTTATTAAAACATTTGTAAAATATTGATCACCTAGTATATATAGACATATTAGGTTTTAAACTAAGAATAATGAACCAATAAAAAGGCATGATTCTTGTCCTTAAGAATTCACAGACATTTCTAATCACAACAAAAACTTAAAATTGAATGTGAACCTAAAATATGACCCATTGTTGTTTACATTGTGTTTCCCTGTTGAGTGTATTTTCAAACATCCAATGTCCATTTAGAAACCCACTTTTGAGAAGTGCTTATTCATATTCTTCTTCCAATGGTCTTTAGGTTCACTGGTCTTAATTTATGGCTTTCTTATACTTATGCTCAACAGAGTTGTTATTGGTTACATACGTTTCTTTTGTTCTCTTTTTATAAAACATATTTTATATTTTCCATAAACTATGTATTTAATAAATAGTAAATACATTTAATTTTCCCAGGACCATTAATTTAAACCTATTATTCTCATCATATAATAAATTTGACTCTTTTTAAGCTCTGTATTTTGCTTAGTCTATTGATGTATCTTGAGCCAATACCAAACTTTTAAATTATTATAGGTTTATAAATCTTTATTTCTAGCAGCATTTGTCCTTCTCTACATCTCCTACTTCTTAATCTCTACTTCTCTTTTTGTTCTTTGTTATCCTGCTTCTCCTTTTCATCCTCTACTTTCTCTTTATTCATATCATTTTCTTTTTTTTCCTCAACTTTTTGAAATTGCCTAGACTATCTTTGATCTTTATGCTTCTATATGAATTTTTAAATCAGCAGAGATTCCATAAAAAGCTCTGTAGGAATTTTGTGGGGAATCATCTTGAATTTGTAGATTAATTCTAGGACAATGATCATTTTAAATTAAATTATTATTAAATGGCATCATCTATCCATGTCCATGATATATCACTATTTATTTTGGTCATTTTGTCTTTTCCCCCAGTTGATTTTTCTTACTTCTGTAATGTTTTGACAAATCTGTTCCCTTACTCCCAGCATATTTGTCTCTTTAGTTTTGTTTCTGGGAGATAGACAATTTAAAATAGAAAGTATATTTTGATATACTACTCTCAGGCCTAAATAGAAAATTTTTAATTAAAAAGAAATAAAGACTTCCATTCTAGACAAAATGGCATAGACTTGTTTCTCGCTTTTCTCCTGTAAGTATAAATCCTACAAATAATGAAAGAGACAAATACAGGATAACTCTAGAAGGTGTAAAGGGAGGCACACCTCTTCAGGACCCCAGAACTGGAGGAACAATGTAAGGGCCAGGTGTTTTCTGCCCCTAGTCCCAGTGGAAAAAAGCAACCCAGGCCCAGCATTTCCTGGCCCAAAACCTAACAACAGAATGCAGCTCAAACCAGGTCATTCCTTCCCAGGATAAAACTGGAGACTTCAGACAACACCAAAAAAGCCCTTTACAACCTAACCACCAACAAGGATCACTTACTGAGAGACCTGATAGCCGAGGGGAAGGGCCTGGGGAAGAATATTTTCCCACTGGTCTGAAATTTCCTTTACTTGCAGGAGACACGTGGGTGGCTGGGCTGCACAGGAAATAAGGACCCATAACAAGTGGCCATTCATGGGAAGGCTCTTTGTCTCTTTCAGCAGACCCATGATTCTTCCCTCTTACAGGCTGACTCCTTAGTATCCAGTCAGTCTCAACAAAAGAGACTTAGCCCAAACAAGAAGCCTTGCCTAGGATGCACTTTTATCCTTGTAGGCCTGACCTTCCTCAATCCTGTCCAAAGACAAAAGTGGCTGGGATACCAGTAGGGGAAATTCTGTCACAATAAGTTCCTGGCACAGAAGCACTTTTCTTCCTCCACAGAACAGAGAGTTCATCACAATTAGAGCCTGGATAGGGAAGCCTCTTTATTCCAGTAGGACTGAAACCCACTGCATTACCCTCCATTGAGAGACATTTGGTATGAGGACTGAAGACAGCCCACACCCCTTTGGGCAGCCACAACATCAGGAGATAAACCAAGTAGACCAAAATAACCTTGGAAAGTCTTTGAAAATTAAACTATTGTTGGAACCAGAACCCACAAAGTGGACCAAGATCCATGTGCTAAGCTTAAGGAGGGTAAATGCCTGATAAAATAACAGATATAAGTAGGACAGGAAGTCTCCTACATAACAAACAAAATGTCCAGAATACAATAGAAAATCACTCCAAACCAGAAAATTTACAACTTCCAGGAGAAAATAAAATCAATTGATACCAAGATGAATCCAATGGAATTAGTTGGTGAGGCTTTTTAAGCGGTGATCATAAAAATGCTTTAACAATCAATTAGAAACTCTGTTGAAACAAAAAAATATAAATTTAAAAATGAGCAAAGAAATATGTTATAAAAATAGAAGCAAAAAGACATTATAAAACTGGAAAATACATTAAGAGAAATAAAAAGTATACTGAATGGTTTCAATAGTGGAGTAGAGATTACAGAAAGTAGAATCAGGAAAGTTGAAGACAGATCAATAGATTTACCCAATCTCAATAAATGAGAGAAGACAGATTAAAAAATAATAACAGAGACTAAAACATTGGTGATAGGATAACCAAAGATACTATATTGTGTCATCAAAGTCCCAGAAAGAAAGAATAAAGAAAATTGGGCTGAAAGAGTATATAAAATATTGTCCATAACTTCAAAGTTTGGTAAAAAGCACAACAGATTTAAGAAATTGAGAAACCTCAAACAGGATAAATCCAAATTATGCTATGCCAAAACACATCAATTAAACTTCTGAAAGAAATAAAGACAAAGAAAAAAAAAATGTTGAAAGCAACCAGAAAGAAATGGAACATCAGATACAGGGAAGACCAATTCTAATGATAGAGTTTCTAATCTGAAACCAAGGAGACCAAAGGGAAGTGACATGCCATTCAAGTCATGAAAGAAAAGATGTTTCAAACCAGAATTCTCTATCCAGCAAAATACTCCTTTAGGATTGATGGTGGAGTAAAGACATTCTTAGCTGAAGGGAAATTAAATGAATTTATCACTAGCAGACCTAAAAATTGGCTATTTGAAGTGCTTCAAACAGAAAGGAAATGATGAAAAGAATGTTAGATTATCAGGAAAGAAGAAAACCAATGGGAAAAAATCAGAAATATGGATATATATAATTGATTATCCTTCTGTTTAAGATTTTATAAGTCACCTTTGGGGATTAAAACAAAAACAATGACAGGCAATAGACAGTCCAAAAAAATCCATGGACATTTGTTATTTGAGCTGAACAATGTGTAACACACTTATGAAGACTTTTAAATAAAGCATGCACTCCTCAGTTAGGCCAAGACGCCACATCCCAGACCCTCATGTTTTATACCTAGTCTAATTCACCCAATCCAGGATCAACTCTTATTTAAAGTGAGGCAACAGGGGGAAAACTATAATACTTTCAACACTAAAAATAATTTAAAAAAATAAAATAAAGTGAGGTTGAAAGGAGTGGTAGACTTTGCATGAGTTGTTCAGAAAGGAGAGGGATTCCAAAGGAACCAAGTTCGAAGTAGACAGTTTTTCAGAATAATAATTCATTGTCTCACCTATGAAAGAGTTATCAAATATCTGTAACATTTTCCTTGTGCTCTGAGAACTGGAATGTTTTAGAAATAAAAATGTACTCCATCGTATGCAAAATGAGCTACTAAAATTAATGCTTTGTTTAATACCAAGTTAAAGGGAATACATTCATGGGAAATTAAATATTTTGCTTTATTTTTCTTCTGGATATGACAAAAACTATAGTGTTGCATTTTTACAGAATATAGAAGTGCAGACATAAATATTTTTGTAAAGGACTACAGACTGTGAAAATACCTCCATTTTCTCTTGATCTTATAAATAGCTGCAAAACAGAAGTAAATAAATTGTTTCTTTCTTTCTAGAGCCTTTGTCTGTTCACAACAGATGTTTTTTCCCTATAAATTAGTTTATAATTTCTTTCATAACTCAGACAGAACAACCCTTCAATTTATAGTCAGGAAATAGATATCGTGCTGCATATAATCCTGGTAATTATTTAACAAAACTGCACTTTGCTGTATGGAAACCTTGGCCATCCATCATTCAGTTTAGTGTTGGGGCAACTTAATCTTCTGTTGTACCAGCTGTGCAGAGCTCAGGCACAGACATAGCAGATTCGGCAGGCTTCCACTGGGTGAAAGGTGAATGAGCAGTGTAAAAGATAACAGATAACCAGACACCTAGCCAGCTAGTTAAACAGAACTGATCTGTTCTGCACACAGTGACTGCAAACATTTTTGGGGGGTGAGTTCAAGGAGGGAGGGTCATAACCAATGTTTACACTGCATAACATTCCAATATACTTGTCACTCAGCTTATGAAAAACAACAGTGGTTAAAGTAAAGTAAGTATTTTCTTTTTCTAAAAATGGCTCATGATATTTGAATTTCATGCTGCATCTTAGAGTTTGATCTTTGTGAGGCTACTCATTTGTAATGAAAAAGAGATATGAAGATGAAGTAATCTATTCTGTCCTGATAAGAGTACACACCTATATACCTGTTCCTGCATATTTACATGATTTCTGGTCCATATGGGTCAGTGATGTTTGTATGGAAGTGCCTCCCCAAGCAAGGCTGGGACTTTGTGGCGTCACAGATGCTTCAGACGGAAGGAGGAGTACACACAGACACAGATAACTAAGACCTGGCTTTTAAACTTGAGGAGGTAAGAATCTAGGGCAGGTGACTGACATGCTCAGCTGAAGACACTGTAAGGCCCTGTGTATCACAGGTAAGGAAAGCACCTTCGAGTTCTGACCAGCTGACAGATGCCTCGTCGCACAAAGTATCTGCCGAGTGAAACTTCAATCTTAGAGCAGAATTAGGTTTTTAATTTTGAATCTCCATACTAAAGACTTAAGAAATACATGACACACAATCATTTGAAATTTGACATTTGGTCAATTGTTTGCACACATAGAATGAAAAATAAAACCTGATGAAATAAATTATCTTTGCAATAGATTTCCCTGCAAACAATGCTACTGAAAAAAATTACATGAGATATTAAACATTTTAAACAATTTTTTTAATACAAAGGCATGATTTATATTTTATATATATATAAACGTGTTTTATCTGGTAAGGATCTTCCCCTGATTTACAACATAGTGTTTAGAAGGTTTTCCAACACAAAATTTAGACAAGTGTAGAAAATTTTATTTAAATAGAGCTAGGCATTTTTTTTTAAATCATTGATTGTAAAGTAAAAAAAATTAAATAAACATTTGTTTCCCCAGTTGTTTATTTTTACTTTTGCTGCCTTTTTTTTTTTTAACTTTTGGTGTCATACTAAAACTTATTATTACCAAGGCCACTGAATAGGAGTTTTCCCCCTATGTTTTATACTAGAAGTTTTATGTTTTCAAATCTTAATTCTTCAATCCTTTTGAGCTGACTTTTGTGTACGGTGTAAGTTAAAGGTGCAATTTTATTATTTTGTGTGTGGGTATCCAGTTTTTCCAGCACCATATATTGATGATACTATCTTTTTTATGATAGTAACAGTACCTTCCATGGCATAGTAAAGAGAATGGTGAATTAGTTATTTAAGAGTATCACTTTCCTTTAAACGAATATAACTATGTGGATTAGATTTAATGGAAATAGTTGAAAATGATCATCAAATAACACATAAAAAATAAATACCAGAGCTTTGGAAAATCTGAAGCAGTGTATGTATGTTCAGAAGCTCCCAACACTGAAGTAAATTAAGATTGAGAAATAGTTGACATCATGCTGCCCCCTTCCATTCTACCAGAATGTTTTGCACATGCTAAAGGTAGAAAATATATGTAAAGAGAGTTATCTTACAAACTAAATTGAGAAATTTACATTTCTGAAATAAAAGACTACAGTTTCATGGGCTTCTCTATGTATTTGATGCAAATCAGACCAGTTTAATCACAATTTACTTGCAATTTAAAAGATGATGTAATGTATCTATAATTAATATGTGCCTCACTGAATGAAACTTGGTAAGAGAAATTCTTAATTTGGGGATTTATTTCACATGAATTAAAATAAAAAGGTGTTACAGTGTGTTATTTTATGATTTAAAATGTTATAACTATCCCTAGATTTTTAAAATTTAAACTCTGGATAATAATACAAATGACTTCTGATCAAAGTCTTATCTTTCTTCTTAAACAGTTCTCTATTAATCTGACCATGTAAAATTCATGTCTACTTCTAAATTTCTCTATAGTGATATTGTCTTGTAATAACCAGCTCTTTATTTATTTTACAGTAATTATACAATAATTTTTCCAAATACATATTTTCTTTTATGGACTATGGCTGTGACAAACGATACCTGTATTTTTATACTTCTCCTAATGAAATTAATCAAGATTATGATATTGTAAGAAAAGCATAAACAATGCAAGCAGAATTAGTATAATAAAACATATATTATACACAAATTATTACTCAATACTGTCAAGATTTATTTAAATACATTAATATAGATACTAATACACTTCCTCTGTAATCCTTTACTGCCATTGGCTTTAATAGTAATATGTTTCACCCTCACCGGTTTTGCTCAGCAGTTAGAGTGTCAGCCTTCAGATCAAAAGGGTCATGGGTTTGATTCCCGGTCAAGGGCATGTACCTGGGTTGCAGGTTCGACTCCCAGCCCCGTATAGGAGGCAACCAATCAATGTCTCTCTCACATTGATCTCTCTCTCTCTCTCTCTTTTTTTCTCTTTCCCTCTTTCTCTCTCTCCCTCCCTCCCTTCCACTCTATCTAAAAAAAATCAATGAAAAAATACCCTCGTGTGAGAATTAACAACAACAAAAAGAACAATAGTATGTGTCTCTGTAGTTAACCAGAACTTAGTTTGAAATTTTGCACTTCAGTAAGTTACTTAAAACCCTCTGAACAACAATCTCCTCATCAAATATAGAGAATACTAGTTCCCATCTCCTTACCATTAAGTGTATATACACATCAATATATACATGTGTATATATATATAATGTATACATATGTGTATACATACATGTATGCACATGTATATATTATTGTATATTTACAATTAATATATAATAGTATATATACTATTATATATAAAGTGTAAATAATTACCAATATACACAGATTCATGTATAAATACATATGTTTATATGTACGTGTAGATATTGGTATATATTTACATTTAAAGTATACGAGTCTCTTTACATACAAAGTATAAATGTATATGTGTAAAAAGTATAAAGTGTACATGTAGATATTGGTGTATATTTACATTTAATACACAGGGTGGGGCAAAAGTAGATTCATGGTTGTTCATACGGAAAATAATACAATAATTAATAATATAAGAATAAACTCTGTTTTGCATATTCACAAATTTAAACCTACTTTTGCTGCACCCTGTATAACAGTATTGTATGTATATATGTATATGTGTGTGTGTATATACATATATATGCACATGTGTATGGGTCAATAATACTGTTATATATACATTGTATATAATACCGCTATTGACTCATAGTGATTTATCAGGACTACTGCCATTGCTGTTATCATCCTCAATCTCATTGGATTATTAATAGACTTAATTTTAATTTCCTCAACTTTAAATTCAAATTGAATTCAATATCCATATTTGGAGCTTATTCATTATATGACTTTATTTCCTGGTTTATCTGGGATTTAGGTTCTTCATCTACTCAACAATAAGACTCCTTTGCAAACCCATTATACTGTGGTGCTATGTGAAAAATCAGAAGAGGGCAGACAAAATGCTTTCTAAATACTGTATAAGTATCTTAAATATGTTAAAGTAACAATTTTATTAAGATTGCAGAAATACAAATTTAGAAGATATAAAAAAAAATCCATTAGTCTATCCTAAAGCATTTCCTAGTCTCATTTTAATATATATATTTATTGAAATTTTGAGCACCAACTATTTTAAAGCTACATAACCTAGAGTAATGTTCAATATATTCAATAATAACTTGTGATACTCAAAATTGTATACTACTTTGTTAACTAGCAGTTCATAGAATTTTATCTGATGAAAGAACAATTATTTTTCTAACATACTACTAGCTTAAGAAATCATATTTAAGTAACAAACAGAATAAGAAATATACTATTTTCTATTACTCACTGAAAAAGTCATGCATAATGGAACACCCCTTGAATGGGAAATTTTATTTATCGGTGTGTTTCAGTAAGACAAATTGCTTTTTTTAATCTCTCACCTTTCAAAGAACAGGTTAGAAAACTTTGTGTTAGCTTAAAAAAGAAAGAAAATCTTATAAAGCAGCCTCTTTCTTAAGACATTAAGTGGCAGATAACTTACAGAAAGGGCTGTGGAAAAATTTAAGTAATGCTTGATTTTAGTAATATACTTTTATTTTCAAAGTGCATCCTCTATGAATATTTCAACTTCATAAAAGCAGGTGTCATGCCCATTTTCCAGTGAAGAAAACTGACATAAGGAAGGTCATATAAGTAAGCTGGTGCTAAAATTTTATGCTCATAACATCAAGCTCTTTTTCATCAATATCACTATCACCAACATGCACAAAAACTGTTGGTAATACTAAGAAGGGTAGCAGGAGCTCAGCAGTGTGCAATGCAATTCTATTTTTTTAAATTATTTTTATTAATTTGTTTTTGTTACAGATGTTTCTCCTTTTTCCCCCATTGACACCCTTCTCCCCATCCCTGCGACCCCTTCCCCAGTTTTGTTGTCTATGTCCATTGGTTATGCATACATGCATATAAGTTCTGTGGTTTATCTCTTTCCCACCCAAACCCCCTCTTCTGGGATTTGTCAGTCTGTACCCTACCTCTATGTCTCTGGGTCAGTTTTGTTCATCAGTTTGTTGAGTTCATTATATTCCACAAATAAGTGAGATCATGTGATATTTGTCTTTCTCTGCTTGGCTTGTTTCGCTTAGCATAATACTCTTCAGGTCCTTCCATGCCATCTCAAAGGATAAGAGATCTTTCTTTCTTACAGCTGCATAGTATTCCATTATGTACATGTACCAAAGCTTTTTTATCCACTCATCTACTGATGGACACTTGGGTTGTTTCCAGATCTTAGCTATTGTAAATAGTGCTGCTATGAACATACGGGTACATGTATTTTTTCTGATTGGTGTTTCAGGCTTCTTAAGGTATATTGCTAGAAGTGGGATCACTGGGTTAAAAGACTTAAATGTAACTCGTGAATCCATAAAAGTTCTAGAAGAAAATGTAGGCAACAAAATTTCAGACATTATATGCAGCAGAATTTTCACTGATACCCCACCTAAGGTAAGAGAAACAAAGGAAAAAATGAACACATGGGACTACATTAAACTAAAAAGCTTTTGCACAGCAAAAGAAACAATCATCAAAGTGGAAAGGGAGACCATAATTGCCAATGATGCATCAGATAAGGGATTAATTTCCAAAATATATAGAGTACTCATACAACTCAACAAAAGGAAGACAAAGAACCCAATTAAATGGGCAGAGGACCTAAATAAACACCTCTCCAAACAGGACATACAAATGGCCAAGAGAAATATGAAGAAATGCTCAATGTCACTAATCATCAGAGAGATGCAAATTAACACAACTATGAGGTATCACTTCACACCTGTCAGAACGGCCTCCATCAACAAATCATCAAACAACAAGTGTTAGTGAGGGTGTGGAGAAAGGGGGACTCTAGTACACTGCTGGTGGGAATGCAGACTGGTGCAGCCACTATGGAAAACACTATGGTGTTACTTCAAAAAGTTAAAAATTGAATGTAATTCTAATTTAAATGCACAGCACCAGTTTAAAACCCTGCATGGTTTTACAACTCTGTCAAAAATTCAGAAAAGTCAAAATTGAAAGCGGATCAGTTAAATAGTATTTTGTAAGAGTTCATTGTGTAAAAAAAAAAAAATGCAGTTCTTATTGGGCACCTTCAAATTCAAAACTGATAATGAACTCAGCTGAGAATCATGACATTATAGGGTGTCTTGTAAAGTGAAAACGAGGAGGTTGTTTAACCTTTGCAATGATTGATTATTACACTGGAGGTTCCCAGAAGGGAAGAGGTTGGTTAAAAATGATGATTTTGGCCTGCTGGTGTGGCTCAGTGGTTGAGCATTGACCCAGACACCAAGAAGTCACTGGTTCGATTGCCATTCAGGGTACATGCCCAGGTTGCTCGATCCCTAGCAGAGGGCGTGCAGGAGGCAGTCAATCGAAGTTGATGTTTCTCTCTCATCAGTGTTTGTATCTCTCCCTTCCTCTCTCTCTAAAATCAATAAAAACATGTTATTTTTTTTAAAGTGACGATTTTGTACCATTTTTGGAAAATGACAAGTTTCTTTTATGACTATCAGAAGCATTTTCAGGAAATAACTTAAGTTTTGCTTATGTTCATGGAATAAGTTCCATAGCTTAAATAGTTTTATCTTCTTGGGTGATTGTCAAGCCTGGTCTCTATTTTATGTTAATACCTTATATCCATAAGAATGGGATGTTACTTCAGATCTATCCTACAATTTGGGTCTCAGTTTTAAAGTTTACTATTCATTAACAGTACATTTCCACTACAAAAATACTGGATGAAAAAATTTGATTTGCAATTTAGAGGAAATACAGAAGTTATAGCATATAGAATTGTGTATCTTGCAACAGTGGTTTGAAGAGATACATTTATGGAAATAGGCACCGTAGTTTTACCAAAGGTTATAGAGCTCCAATTGAGTCACATCTGTAGCTTCCAGGTGCAACAGAGGTCACTGACAAGAACCGCTAGGGCAAGTTGAAAAAGGGAAGTTACATGTTGCTCTGAGATCTCTAATGGAGGCAAAGTTTTAACCTAAATGTTTAAGTATTAAATTTGATGCAGCAAATGGATACTGTAAAACCCTCTCACTGATTTATCCATTTGCCCAGTGGTTTCTACCAATGATTTCCTTCCTATAGGAAGGCTACATTCTATGATGCCAGGATATCCTGCTATATGCTGGTATTAGAAAATCTGATCTGGATAATCTGAAGCTTCATTGAACAAAATGCTAATGACCAAATAATTGCTCTCTAGGACTATAATTAAGTATGATGAGCCCTGATAAATGTCATTTATTAGTCTATCCATGGCATTTAATTGATCTAATACTGCACAGAATTTGAAAATAGGAGACAGTGAAATGCAAACAGGTTGAATAATGCCTTATGTTTAAAAATGTACTTTAGCCAGTCAGAGAAAAACAAGAACCATATGATTTCACTCATATGTGGAATTTAATGAACAAACTGAACTACCAAGCAAGAAACAGACTCATAGATAGAAAGAAGGCAGACAGCTCTGGGGTAGGGGAGTGGGTATTGAGAAAAAAGAGAGAGAGAGAGAGAGAGAGAGAGAGAGAGAGGGAACTCATGGACATGGACAACAGTTTGGCCATTGTGAGGGTAGAGGTGGAAGGGGGAATAGAGGGGATAAATGGTGATGGAAAAAATGAAATAAAATAAAATTTTAAAAATTACAAAAATAAAAATATACTTTAATAGCCCTGACCTGGAGCCTCGGTTGGAGCAACATCCTGTATACCAAAAGGTTGCAGGTTTGATTCCAAGTCAGGGCACACAGTTAGGTTGTGGATTGAATCCCAGTCATGGTGAGTTTAGGAGCCAATTGATCAATGTTTCTGTCTCACATGGATGTTTCTCACTCTCTCTCTAGACATATCATTGAATGAGGATTTTTTAAGACGTGTTTTAATAGGAAAACCATTAACGTTCTTATCAAGCAAATTAAATAGACAAGAGATTCTTTAAAGCTATAGACATAATTATTGTTTGGGGCAGTAGATATGGTATCATCCTGTTGTGAAAAAAAAGACACTTCTGCTCTGAACTCATTTGATAGCACATATAAAGTTCTGTGCTCACTTTTTTATGTGTCATAGTTTTAGGAAGAAATTAACCAATTTCTAAAAAAATAAACTAACATGTGAGAAAATGAAATTATAGATGTTGAAGAAATGGGGATTATTTAAAAATTAGATGATAAATCTTGAAGGGTACATATCTTTTATCACCAGGTAATTGATTTGTTGGCATGTAGAACTGAATTCAAACTTGGTCTGTGTTTCTCTAGATGTCCCTTGTTCACATTACAGTGCTGCTGTGTCTACATTATTTAGCCTGAGCTACACCAAAGTTATGCTGAAGTTCATCTACGTGAATATTTAATTTCTTCTCCACAGTCAGTTCCAATGTCGATAATTTGCTTAATTCCCATTTCTCCTTAATGTATTCTAGAAGGCAAGTGCAGTTATCTGATATGTGGCGTCTTATTCCAAAACCAAAAATTGATAATTGGGGACTATCTTAACCATAAACAGATAGTGAAAACATTACCTTCATGGCTGTCCTAATGTTATCTGCCTAGATTATCCATTTCTATGCTCCACTCACTTCAAGAACATCGTGGGTTTACTCAAGAATCTCCCCAGCTATATAGTCTTAATCATCTGCACTTATATTGCCAGTGAGTCAACTTCTGGGTCCTAACACATTTCAGCCCACAATCTGGTGCTATGTCATCAAGTTGAATTGATGACTCTCCAGATATTACAAATATGGGGTGAGCCAAGAGTAGCTTTACAGTGTGAGTATGTGAAATACAGAGCTTATGGTGCCTTATTATTTATTAATTATTGTATTATTTTCCATATGAACAACTGTAAACCTGTTTTTGCCCCATCCTGTATTCTGTTTATTTTTATTCAAATTTATGGGTCTATCGCTGATATTCTTTTCACTACTGTTTTCATCTTCTGTATCTCCAGAACTAGTTATTACTCCTATTTTCAATGTCACTCGATGGTTCTTTATTGAGTTGAAAAATCCTTTGCTTATCTCCCTTTAGAAAATAAAGACTGATTGTTTTCATCAGTGTTGATACTTTGAATTTTTTAAAGCACAAAATATAAGCCTCATAAGGAAATCAAAATAAGTCTAAAAAACAAGACTTGCTGAAAATAAAAGGTGTTGTGACATTTCTTTTCTAGTTCATTTTTGAAATTTTATTATATTTTTAATAAAAATATGCAGTAATACTGTCATAGTCAATTTAATGTTTTGGAAAGGAAAAACAGATTTTTGTTGTTTTAAAACTAAAGTTCGTTTAGAAACTAAATATAATGTTAGTACTTTATGTTTTGTTTATAATTTAAGGTTTTCCCTACTGAGCTAAAATAAAAAGAATCGATAAATCAGACTCATACAAATTAATATCAATTGTTACTAATAAATGAAAGAATGAAGAAAATCAAGTGGCATAAACAAAGCAGGGAGGTCAGGTGCTCAGACTGTGGCTCTTCGGGTCTTCTCTCCCACCCCAGGTGTGCGTTCTAGCCAAGAATAATGAGTTTTGCATAACAAGTGAGCAGGTTACATCACACAGCAAAAAGGATTTTAAGTCACGACATATCTCCATTTTATGTTTAAGTAGTTTCAAGTTACATAAAACTTCCCAGGATTCCATTTTTTTTGTTTTTACCCAAACCAATTGTAAACCAAGACTATCATGTTGAAAGCATTCCAGTTAAAGAATCTCCTTCTAAGAAATATCACTAGCTTCTATACTAGTCCATTAGCATGATGCTTACAGGAGGTGAGACCTAATCACCTACCTACCTTCTTTCATTCCCAGCGTGCTCGTGATAATGGATCTCAGGCAGTTAAGACCTCTCTTCCATCTAAAATATTTAACTTTATCCTGAAAACTGTAAGTACAGTGCACAGGCAGGTAAGAGTTCCAATTTTATAAGCCCAGATGACTCACCTCATTTTGGTGGTATGGGGACAATAATTAGGCTTGCCACTAATAAGGCTGTTTGTGTCATTGCTTTTTCCCCCCAATATTCTCTCTCAAAATTAACTTCAACAGGTAAGTTTAAAGGAGAACTCACAGCTCTTATCATATGACTTTATACTTGTTATTAATTTGTTATAAAAATATCATTCATAAGCCATTCAGAAAAAAAAAATCTTGATGTTAGATTCATAACAAAGATCTAGTTCTCAATTACTGGAATCAAAAAAAGGAAGGTAAAGTCCTAGGTTCATGAAATAAACTTACAAGAACTGAGGTTGAAAACAATTCAAAGAATTCATCTTCAAAACAGGAGTATGCTTACCACACTTACATGCTTTAAAATATGAAGCTTCCAGCCTGACCGGTGTGGCTCAGTGGTTGAGTGTCAACCCATGCACCAAGAGGTCACCGGTTCAATTCCTGGTCAGAGCACATGCCCAGGTTGTGGGCCTGATCCCCAGTGGGGATCATGCAGGAGGCGGCCAATCGATGTTCTCTCTCATTGATGTTTCTAGTTCTCTCTCCCCCTCTCCCTTCCTCTCTCTCTAAAATCAATAAAGAAAAAAAATTTTTTTAAATATGAATCTTCCATAAGTTTTAATTTCTTCTATTTAGCATACAGTAAGCATTCAATGAGTACATTATGCCTAGTTTACTAATTGCATAAAAACAACGAAAAGAAAGCATTTTATTATTCATAATAATTGGAGAATGAATTTATTTCCAATTCAATGGTGTATAATACATTGAAAATCACAGAAAAGTGTATTGGATAATACTTATAAATCTTAAAATGCAAGTGGGCTCAGAGTAGTATTAAATCCAAGAAACACAGTTTTCAAAGAATTAATGAAAATATTCAATTCTTGCATTTTTCTGAGCACACTAAAGATTTCTAGTTCATATGGCAGAGTAATACTTACAATTACCTTCCTTGATGCATCAATTTATTTGTAACTTTTCCTTAACAAACTCCCAATGTTTATCCCTAGATTTAGCCGTAAATAATTTTCTTTATCTCTAACTTAAAAAAAAATTTTTTTTTCAGTGAAGATTTAACTTGGTTTCTTAATTCTAGGAAGCCAGAATCCTTATTCTTGAGAAGCTGAGATGTGGTGAGAAATCCACTGGGCAAATAAAAGGTGCTATTTAGTTAATACAGGGATGGGGGAAAGACAATAATACTCAGAACTCATGTAATAACACTCCTAGTCCTGTCTCACTTGAAATATGCAATGTTAGAAAAGCAATCACAAAAATAGAAATGAGAAAATTCCAGATCTATCCAATAATTGAATGGTTAATGTGGAACCCTGAATCTTTTAAATAAGATAGTTATTTAAAAAATATTAAAAGTATTGTGCTCAAATTGAAAATGTAACCTAAGAAATATTTCAATTTATTTATTAAAATCAAATTAGTTTTTGTTGACATTTATTTTATAAAAAAAGCTAATCCTGTGTTATAACAACATTTATATGAAATATATTTTAACAACCTTGAGCATGATCTGTGAAAGCTCTTTTTGTTGGATAGTTAAATAAAATGTAGTTCCTTGTTGAATATTTAAATAAATGTAGTATTTCTTTCATAAAAAATAAAAATAGAATCTAAGGTTTAAAAAATTTATATTGCTCCCGATATTATTTATCAATTAATAAAATCTTAAATCAGTAGAAATGAAATTTAGCTCCATTTATAGAAGTAAAACAAAATTATATAACTATCAAATATTCTAAAAATTTCTGTAATCATTGTGACAATAATGTTTATGAATAAGAAATGTGGTGAAAACTTTCAACTGGGTTTTACGTAAAATACTTTGTGAAAAAAAATAACTGTAAAACCTTTAAGTAATTCTGGGTTATTTTTTGACATTCAAAGAGAGGATATAGGCTACAGAAACTTTTAGTAACATTTGTATACTTTCCTGTACCAACAGCAGTGGGACGATGATGAATTATTTATCATCTCAGTGTATATACTGCTTCAGTAAAATGTTTGTGTGCATATTAGCAGATATAAATATATTTCAATTAATTTCTGGAAATGCTCTATAAAAATAGTTTTATTTACTCTATGAAACACCTTCTTATTTAACTAGGCTTTACAAAACAAGTTTATATGCTATCCGAGTTGGAAAATAGCAAAATCCCAGTTTTGTCTCTGTATTTTAACTAATTATGTATTTGAAAGAACACCATCCAATTTCTGTGCCTCTCAGTTTGATCTGTATTTTAAACCATGATATAGATGAAACTGCATCTAACATTCCTTCCAGAAACATGATATCATTGTTTTGCTTTACTTTGTTTTCTTTAATCAAAAGTTTTGAATTACATCTGATATTTGGTAGTTATTATTTATTGTCAGTAAATACCTGAAAATGTTTGGCAATTAAAACACAGTTTTCTTATCGGAGCTCAATCAATTTTGTTTTGTTCTGGCAGTTTAAAGGGAAACTTTATTAATATACACTTGTTCCTCTTGTCTATACAGTTTCTTCAACGCTATTCTAGTGCTTTTGCTTCTGAGCGTGTTCTATATTACCTTTACAGAAACGCCTCTTGCAAAGGTGTGAAAATGGGAACTCAGAATCAATGTATTCTCATCTGTGTATTGGGTATGATACTCTTGGTTATGATTGGAAAATGCAAGTTCAAAATAAAATTTGAGAACATGCTACAAAACCCAAACACATAATTCTCCTTAAACACTGTTCTAAGGTGCTCTTACCCCTATCGAAGTTGTTGAATGTGAGCATACCTTAAATTAAAGACATTTACAGCTTTTTTTTCCTAATAGATCTGAATTATACACTTCTTCACCATCTTTTCAGCCTAGAGCTGATCTAATAAGAACTGGAGTCTGACTCAAAAAGGGTTTCAATAAGAATCTACCAACTAAATATACATTTGTCACTTTCTTATTACTGTATGGTGAATTCCTTTCATGGTTTTTACTTACCAAGAAGAAGGTCAACCCTAAAAATGGTAGAAAGTATATAAATAAAACTTCACTTTCAAAAGACAAGCAAAATTGTTCTTTTATGAGACTGTCATTGAAAAACAAATTAAAAATAAATTTAATTTCCAGGTAGAAAGGATCTAGTCCCCAAGCAGAATTTTTTACAACATGGAGTAAGAGCAGTTTGGAAAATTGAGCCCCTCTGCCTCCATAATTTCTTACTTGTGTCCTACACCTGTCCTATTAAATTCTAATTCTTCCAAATCATGTGCAGCAAATCCTTATGAAGTATAATTCTCTCTTGTCTCATTTACCATGAGGGTCCTTTTTCATATAGGAGAGCCTCTTCTTAAACCAAAGTGTGTATGTGTAAGTGTGTGAGTGTGTGAGTGTGTGTGTGTGTGTGTGTGTGTGAAGGAAACTCATATGCAATTTTTCTGTACATCACTTTATTCTCAAAGAACAGTACCACAAACTTGATTATCTCAAATGCTGTACAAGTTTTAAAATAATACCCATCACAGAGATTTAGTTTATATCGTTAACAGTTAAGAAACAATCGATCTGATTACTCTTGAATAGACCTGTAAGGCAATTTTCAAAAGAAAAATCTTCCTGAAAAGAAAACTAATTATCACTAAATTTTTTAAAAATTATCTCAGTTTTAAATTCCCAGTTCTGACAGAAATGAAAGTCTTAATGAAAACATAAAAGAATAAATCATATTTCTCAACACAATGAAAAGAAAATTAAGAGATAGCCTTGCTTAGCATCCCAGCCTGTACTAAAAATATATTCCAAATCATAGAGTTTCACGTTTTCCGATTTTATTCACTATTTATCAGGTAGTAAACAGCAATGCATTTTGTTCTGGCAGAAATTCTCTTGACTGCTTCACGTTATTTTTATTTAAAGAAAAGAAAGGAAAAGCCGAAATGAAAACGACCAAGTGCTAAGAAGTTGCGGGTACACTGTTCATCAAAGAGGAGAATTTTGGAAGTATTTATTAGCAGTCTGAGCTTGCCACTCTTCACTTTGTTGTTCTTTTTTGTTTCTTTTTTTTATGTCTCTAATGGACTTTGTGGTTAAAAAAAAGTCATCATAAACATGAAAAGATGCTATACTGTTGAAATCGTAAAACTACAAAGAAAAATAATCCTTCAGAACGATTAATCTGGTAGTATGATTACTACATAGATGCATATTTTATACACTTTAAATAGAAGACAGATTTTTGTGTCCAATAATTTTCTAACATAGTTTCCACAGCAGTCAGCTTTCTTTAAGTTATTCTAAGGTAAAAAACAAATTAAACATTATTTTTCAATAGTTTTCCATGTTGGTTGTTGGATGGTTGCTGCTCTGTTGCATGTTTTTATTACATTCCATGGCCCCAGGTGGAGAAGCAAACTCTGCTGAGGACATTTTATTCTTGTGTCAGAGGAAAAAAGAAAAAAAAAAAAAGTTGGTAGAACAAAGAAATGACTTGAACGGTAGCCTCAGATGTGTGCCCTCATTTTACTCCCATCTCATTGGTCAAAGCAAGTTTTACAAAGAACAAACAAACAGAAAAACCTTATGTTGAACAAGGCAATAAAAAACTACTACACTTCCCAGGGATTGTCTATAAGTAATACAGAACAATAGAATCTCCCACATTCAACCCATTAGTCACAGACAGTCACTTCTCTCTTTTACATGCTAAATACATGTCATCCTGCCCAAGGAAGAACTGAAGAATCCCATCACACACAAATGTGCACTGATGGGAGAGGGATGCCATGACTACAATTAATTCTCTTTTTCAAAAAGGAATAGAATAGGGCACACACCATTTCCTGGTCATGGTGATTTTCAAATCCTCTTGAGTCAGCTGTTAACAGTGAAAAATTTTCTGCTCTGAGGATTAAGAATGATCTTTGGTGAAATCACAGTTCCACTTCCTGGGAATAGTTTCCCAATACTATCTCTTCCATTCCATGGCTGCTCTGTTTTCATTAACATCTGTGGCCCCATTTGAAAATTTTGTTGAAAAATTTGAGAAAGATTTCTCAGATTTTACCAGCTTGCTTCACAGCAGATGGGTGTTAAAATGTCACTGTAAGTCTTGAAGACATTATTTTTATGAAGTTTGGTTACACTTTTGATTATAAAACTCAGACATGTATTTGACATTTATGTGTTTCAGTCATATCATTTCCATGTGTCAATTGCAATATCTATAATTCTTCTTTGAAATGTATCTTTTTGTCTCCATAATTAGAGATACATTGAGGTTATTGGCTTTTAAAAATATATATATACCCATGCCATTAAGGGTCTTTTCTTGGAGCAATGTTGACAAACAAAAATTCCTTTTTTTCATCTGAATAATGATGTTACAAACTTCTTCATTTAGTCAGACTCTTTTTTAGACTTTTTATCACACAAAATACTTGTTAATGTTATATTTTACTGATAGGAGATTAGAACAGTTGCATTATCCAATCTTGCAAATTCTGGAGTATCTGAACTTTCTATTTCCTTTCCATTTGGCCAATCAACTGGTTATTTTTTTACTGAGCTCATCTCCTTCCTATAGTTCCTATCAAACTTAGCCATGGCATCTAACTTACTACCAACATCATGTTTTCACATTCTTTTCCTAGGGTCATAAACTTAACTAGTACATTATCTACCTTCCAAATGATCATAGGTAAGTTTCCTAATATTTAACCCAGATAAGCTGTGCTATATTTTTCAGCCTCTAATATCATTCTAATTGTAACATTATATATTTAATTTTTTTTGTTATGGGGTCATTTTACTTCTACATGCAAATTTCCAAGGTAAATTTGTTTAACTATGATAAAATGACACTATCTACAAGAATTGTGTCCCTTTGGTTAGTGTAATTCTTACTAAAGATGTGAACATTTTGTAAAAGAAAATGATTACAGAAGTTTCCCCCAAAAAGTGAAGGGACAATTGTCAACTCTGTGACTATGAAAAATACCTCTTCAGTTCTATCAAAACATTGATAGTAAGAGTTGACTATGTGATTGAAAGGAAAAGAAAGACTTTTTAAATAAATTTATTTAGTGGTACTCAAAATGTTTTTAAGTTTTTCAATATGATATATAGTAGTTTCTTTGGAACTTACATAGATATAAAAGTCATTCTTTCTCTTTAAAAAGGGGGAAAAAACAACTGTAGTAGAGAATATTAGGTATATGTCTATTTAATTACAAGTTTAAGAATTATATTAGGGGGACCTGAAAGTAATGTCGTGTTTTTATGACATTAATTCAAACAGATAAATTTTTAACAAGTTTTTATTTTTAATCAATGATGTAAATCACCCTCATTATCAACAACCTTTTGCCATCTAGTGTGCAAATTTTCAATGCCAGATTGATAAAAATCAATTTTTGATTGATTTTTGAGCAAAATATCTGGAGAGGGCATTTTGGACATCATCCAAATTTTCACATTTTTTGCCACTTAGAAAATGTTGTAGCTATCGGAATAAATGGAAATCCGATGGCGCAATATGGGACGAGTGTGGTGGGTGAGGCAATACCTCCCACCCCAATTCATTAATTTTTTCCAGGGTTCGTCTTGCACAGTGCGGTCTTGTATTATTGTGTTGCAGAATAACGCCTTTTCTGGTGACAATCGCTGGGCACTTTTCAATTAAAGATTGATTTACTCAATCCAATTGTTTACAGTAAAGGTCTGTATTCAGTTTGTCCAGGTTTCAGCACTTCAAAATGGATGACCCCGTGAATACTCCACCAAACACACAAAAGTGCCTTTTTAGGGTGTAAACCTGGCTTAGCTGTACTTCGTGGTGATTCATTTGGAGAGAGCCACTGCCTTTTGAATTTTGGATTATCACAGAGGACCCATTTTTCATCTCCAGTGATCAAGCGATCAAAAAACGCTTCTGTATTGTGCCACTGAAGCAATAAGTTGCATGTGGTGGACCAGTTAGCTTTGTTTTCTTCGGACAGATTATGCGGGACCCAAACACCAGCTCTGCTTACTTTACCAATCTGCTGCAAATGTTCTTGGATGGTCGACCAAGGTTGGTTAAGAGTGTTTGACAGTTCCTCGATTGTCTGACATGGATTTGCTTCCACTTCCGCCCTTAACACGTCATTGTCTAAAGTTGTTGGTCTTCCTGATCGATACGAGTCAGAAAGATCAAAATCACTGAATTTGAACTTAGAAAACCACCTTTGGCATTTACGAACGTCTAATGCACTTGGATAAACATTGCAGATGTTTTTGGTAGGAACTGTTGCTTTACTACCCTTGTGAAACTCAAAAAGCATACAATGCTGGATATGTACCTCTTCTGGTATTTGGCTGGCCATTTCACTATAAATTGGAAAAAAAATTAAGATTTAATTATTTACAAGTAAACAAGTCACTCTAACCTTAAAATGTCTTTGGCACGATTTTGAAGTACACAATGAGCTGATAAATGATAACCGAATATTGAAATGTGCAGAAACGACATTACTTTCCAGTCCCCCTAATATAAGGCTATGTTACCCCATGCCATTGCAATTGCTTTAAAAGCTGTAAATGATACTCATTTTTTACTTTCTCTTCAACCAATTCTAGATTCCACTGACCCTTGGCTAACACTTCTGCTAATCCAGGTGGATGATTCATTGGTTGAAGAAGACCATCATCTCTGAGATGTGTGATTCTCAATTCGACACGCCCTTCTTGGGTCATAACTGCAACACTTACTCATTTACTTTGAAAATTTGTCAAAGGATTATCAAAAGTTTTGTATGTGGTTACCTTGGTATCAAGTATATTCTTCCCTATGTCCATTGAGTAATGTCAATCCTACTACATTCTAATTATTAAGGCCAATTTTCCTGGCCAAGATGAAAGTGCTACTCCTGCTCTGGTGCCTCAGTACCTAGATTCTGATTGAACTGGATGGCATCATAGCCTGAAATTTAATTGTACTTTGTTGTGCCTTCTGGTGGAAGCATTATCTCTCTAGGAGTCTAGGCTTTTAAATCCAAAGTCCAGGGTTTGGGATTCAGGATCCAGTCTCATGTACACTTTCTTGACTTTTAAATATATTTGTAAGCTAAGTCCTATTACTCTGTTATGGTATAGTCCCTTTCCACCCTTAGAGGACTATACACTTTCTCTGTTGGGCTAAATTATTCATCTGGTGTCCAAGAAGAAAAGTAGGTGAAGATTTTGAAGAGACAGGTTTTCTTGTAAAGCAGAGGTCTCAGTATCATCTTCCACAAGTGGGAAGAGCTGGCACTTATTAGAGGGAAGTGGGCCATTTTGGTATATTAGATGATTTGGGACAATCTGGGAATCATAATCTTTCAGTGCATCAATCCACGTGCTCTCTTCCATACATGAGGGTCCCCTCTTTTTGAGTCAGAGCCCTTACTTTGACATAGCAGACCCACCTATATTTGAGAACCCAACTTTCTCTAGTCTGTTATTCTTATTCCTCAGCCTAATCTACAGCTTTCTCTGTCCTCCCGTTGCAGGAGATGAGACCCTCTTTATATTCTACCAAAAAGTTGTTTAGCCTTCACACTTCACTCTACATTGGTAATTAATCTTTCTCAGTCTTTCATTCTCTTCTGCAAAGCATCAACTATCCTCAGAATAGCCATTAAATTCCATGGTTATGTTAATTATTATTTTCCCAAATGTCTGATATATTTTCCTGTAACTGCATTCCCTTACACTAGTAAACCATCATGTATGTCATATTCCAGATTACAATCATAAGTGAAAGTTTAAATAGTTATACTGGTATTACATTACTATCAGTAATGGGGTCATTATTGTCAACCGGGTCAGTTAACCCATATCCAAAATCCTGTTTCAGAGTCTGCTTTCTTAGACTAGTCCCAATCCTAACTGTCATCAGTCAAGTTCCCCAGGAAGCAGACTGTATACATGAAAGGAGTACTTATTGAAGATGTCTTTAAAAATCAATACTTCTATAAGTAACAAAGGAAGCAGGATTGGCCAGAAGGTGAAGTTGAGCTGCAGTACAATCACAACAAAGATCTCAATCCCATGGGGAGCTCTGGAACTATGATGGCTTTTCAGAGTTGTCCTAATTGGGGGTAAGAGGCCACACCTTTATGTTTCAGTACCAGTTATTTGTTATAAGCATGTTGCTACTGAGAAGGAGGTATAAGCTTGAACAAGGTGGTTGAACATTTTTGGCTGTTAACATTCCCAGAAGCTTGAGGAATAAGTACTTTCATCTTTGAAGAGAGATCTGTGCAGCATACCATAACATCCTTTTCACCATTGTTTCCATTTTAAACATTTTGTTGTGTGTGCCATTGTATCGATTTATGGTTTTAATTTTTATTTTCCTAGTCCCAAATTAATTTGAGCACTTTTTCAAGTTTTCATTGGCCAATTGGTTATCTTCTTTAGCAGAGTGTCTTATTCAAGACTTTTTCTCACTTGCGACAATATTGTCAGAGTTTTCATTTTATATATTTCAATATTTCAGTAACACACATATAGGGTGTGTGTATGTGTTGTTGAAATATTTTATTCTATTTAATGTCATTATAGCTGAATGTATGAATTTTAAGAATTTGGTGAAAATATTATGCATTTTGCTTAAAAATATATTTGCCTATTTTATGGTGAGAAAAGTGCTTTCATATGTTTTCCTCTAAATGCTATATTTTTAGAACTTATATTTATATCTACAATCAATCTGAAATTGATTTTTCTGTACAGTGCGAGGTATGAGAAAACATTTTCCCATAAAGATATTTAACACAGAAACACACATTGAAAAGATGAGTGAGCAATTTAAAAGGATGTGTTCGTTTCCCTCAGTATTGTAGAATACAAGGAAACGGATAATTAATCAAATTCTCAATACAATATTTAAATGATTATATCATAATTAAATAAAACTGAATACTAGATCTAATCTCTAATATCTAAGATACAGAACATAGAATTACAGCCGTTGCCACTGCATTAGAAAACACACAAATATCTTAGAGTGGCTTTGATAAGTTATCTTTGGAGTTAAAGTGTCTTTATTTTTCATATTATTTCTAATATTATACATCTGTGTTATGCTAGGACAACATATAAATATTTAAAGAAAATTGAAAAGTTTATTGGATGCCTATTGAAAATGACATATAGAGTAAACATGTATTTTGAACACTTGCCTATTAAAATATCAATAGTCTACAAGTCATGAAAAATTGATTAGCAATGAACTAATGAAGTAGTGAAACAAAGCCAGGTGCTTTCCAATACACTGTAATCTGTGAGCTATACATTCTAACCTTTCTCCCACCCTCACTCTCATCTATTTATACTTGCTTTTTATGTACATTCTACAATGTGTTTGTTTTAAACAAAAGTTTATTTTATACAAAAGTTATATTTCACATCATTAAAAATAATGATCTGCATCATAAATGTATGCAATTTAAGTTGATTTTCTCTTAATTAAAACATTTACTAGTTTTCCCGTTGAGTATTGTGATTTTTAATTTAAAATACTTTTAAATGATTTGAACAATAAAACTTACTGACTGACATTTAGTAAGCAATTAAATGTATATTTTGTGGATGTTTTAAAAATATTGACAAAAATCTAAATATCTTAACCTAGTCATGGTTATCTTGTTTGGGCAAATCACTTTTTGGTCTCATTGCAATTAGGACCTGGAGATCAAAATGGCTCCACCATGATCTAAAGATGAGAAACAAATGCCACTTTCTCATGGCCTTATGAAGCTTCTGGAAGCACTTTCCTTTATAATGGCGTGAGTTTAAAAGATTAGGGATTAAGTGTCCTATATATTTGATTTTATATATTAACTTTTCTATTGTTTCATTAAGTTACAATTTTTATTTCTTAAAAGTCACATTGACTTAAAGAGAGTACATATTTATTTAGCTCAAATAAAAACTGGCAAGGCCTACTATAATAAATGCAGTGTAAATCTAAAATTTATAAATATACATTTCTACAGTTATTTTAAATATACACCTATATTTTCTGAGCATACATGTCCACCCAGCTCAAATAAGCTAATATTGTCCTTTTGTCTTAGTCACTGGAGCAGAGCAGTAAAAATAATTGTATAATGTCTAAATGCTTGAAAAGAAGTTACATAAATATTCATTTCGATTTATATCTATTGATTGCATTTTCTAACTATGAAATTGTTAAATCTCCCAAGTAAACCTTAATAATGATGGTAATATGTAGATAAAATCTTTTACAGATATATAGGAACTAATCAACAAAAGCTCTCTATTTCAAATGTTCCTTCATGTTTTATTTTAATGAAAATATTCTCCAGATAAGTTGTTAGGACACTGAAACCCCAAACTATCATCACTGTCACCACATTACAGTATTTAGATGTTCGTCAAATTCTTGACTAAATCCTGACACTCTGAAGACTGACACTCCAGGCACTCTGAAGACTTGTCCTTCCTAATTCTTCAAATCATCTTTCAGGATGCACAGTGAGAATTTTTTTAATAGACTGATTATTTTGTTTGTATGTATTAATAGAAATATAATCTAGATGTGACTGCTGTTGTCATTTTTTAAAAACTGTATTTCAAATCCAATATTTTAAAATTAAAATGATAAGAATTTAAATAACATATACAATATTAATTAGAAAAATGTCTCAATGAGAAAAGAAATTAAAATTTACAAGTAATATAGATTTTATCAGGAATATAAATGTTCAACATTTTACACAATTGTATTATTTCAAAAGCATGGACATAATAATAATTCTTATAGTTACACCTAACTGAGTACTTGCTTAAAAATGAACTGTAATAGTTTAATATGTTTGAAAATTATTATGGTACTATTATCAGGTTTTATATCAAGATTTACATTAAAAGTCAAAGTAGACTTTTATTTAATACTTAGATTGAGGTCTGCTTTGTATTCACTAAAGTGACTACTTTTTCATTTTTGAAGATGTTATAGCATACCCTGTAAACTGGCTTGCCCAACTAGCATTCCCAATCTCTTCCAGTAAAACTTCTTCTATTGCACGGAAACTAATGATCATGATTTCTAGATTTTCTTTCAGTTTGGTATTCAGATGTAACTTAGATTTCTCCTAGAAAATCCACTTACACTGTACTTTGATTCTGATATGTATTATGTAGGAAGAGAAGCGGGGTGCATGGTGCCCATTGTATGGTTGATTACCTTTTATACCAAAGCTTCCCGAATTCCAAAATCAACAACTATACAATAGTTTTCCGGCTCAGCAGTTGTTTTCTAAATTTTGCAATTTCGTAACAGTGCAAAGACCCATGGTCTTAGATAAATTAGGAGGTACTTTGCTATTTTAATGGCTTCCAGTTTGTGGCAGAGTCATTAGCAACACTGGAAGCTCAGTTCTATTGTGGAGTATATAAAATTATTTTCAAAACATTAGCCTAGAGTAAATTTCTTGGTCCTCAGATGACTGTGAATCCCCATGTTTTTTAATGTATCTCTTTTTGCTTCAACCAATTCAAATGTTGTATGCAATCCAACAAGTGATAGAGAAGTTTATGCACATTATTACATAGTAGAATATGAACATATAAATATTGGCAAATGCTGAGCTTATATTTTAAGCAAAATGTTGACAGGATCAGATACATGTTCTAGATACTAATCTCATCAGTGAGACTTACACTGCCCACTCACTGAGCATTGCAACAGTCCCTTGAACTTGTTCATATTTTCATACACGTCACAGCTTAGATTTCCCCATTTATTATGTTTATAGTTTGTTTGCCCCACTACAATGTAAGGTCCTGAGGCAGGTTTTTTATTTCTTTGGCTCATTGTTATCCCTAAGAAAAAGAATAGGCCCTTTCCACATTGCTGAATTGAAAAATTATAGAAGAAAATCACATTTAGAAGAGAAAGAAGTGATACAGAACACTCTGTCAAAGTTCTTTGGGTATTTTTGTTTGTTTTGTTATTAGGACTACAGTTAAAAAAAGAGTTTTTCCTTTATCTGTTTATGGTGAGCACAGTTCCCCCAAATCAGAAAATAATAGGCCATATAAACAGTTTGCTTACTAAGTCAATAATTGCTAACCATCTCTGGTTATCAGTGACCTAGACTTACTAGAACATAGAGGAAAAGCATCAAGAAATGCTTTTGAAAGTAAAAGCCAAGGAAAATGTATTTTAATGTAAAAGAAGTGTATTACAGCGCAGCCTGTGTGGCTTAGTGGTTGAGCGTCAACCCATGCACCAAGAGGTTGCTGGTTCGATTTCTAGTCCGCGCACATGCCTGGGTTGCCAGCTCGATTCCCAGTGCGGGGCATGCAGAAGGCAGCTGATCAATGTTTCTCTCATTGATGTTTCAATCTCTCTCTCCCCTCCCTTTCTCTCTCTCTAAAAATCAATTAAAAAATAAAAATAAAGAAATTTAAGAAAAAAAGAAGTGTATTATATAATAATTCATAACAAAATTTTAGTTAAGGAACTATTTACATGGAGTTTACCTGTGTCTTTGGATTATATTGATTTTTTAAAATCTTACCTCAGAATATATACTCACAGGAATTTTATATGAAGACTTAAGTCATGTTCATCTATACTCTACATTTATTTTGAGACTTTTTTTAGAAAATAGTGCTGAACATATGTAAAAGAAGAACAACAACTGATCATGGGACAATGTCTGAGCTATCTCTGCCACAGATCATTGCTGGCACTATCTTGACTCCATGACCTAAACTGCTCAGATGTCTCCAGATACCCCAGACATTTTGAAGAACTATTTTATACAATGACTTAATACAATGTATTTATTCAATCCACAAAAGAATGGAAATCCAGCCTTGACTCCAGTCTCTAGGGATCTCAGAGGCTTAATTATAGTTCTCCTTAGTTACTCTTATTTTGATGTTAAACTTTCCCTGAATTCTCCATCTCACCTGTCTTGCTTTCTAGAGCTGGTACAAATATTTTTATATTTATAAGTTAGTAAATAAATGAAACAAGCAATGAACTAGTTCCCTGGATTTTTATAAAATGCTACCAGTGTCAGGAAAAGTTTTTAAAACAAAACTTTAATGGAGGCTTATGTTAATGGAGGAAATGTATAGTAGCACAAAACAGTAAGCCACTAACATACCGTGTTTCTGGGGTTTTTTTTGTAGTTGTTTTGTTGGTTTTTTTTACAAATGTTTGGCTACTCATGAGGTCTCACACACAAAACACTTTACAAATAAAACTTACTCTTCAAACAAAGTGCTTCCCTTCTTGTTATGCCTTTCCAGACCTCTCTTCTTCCCTCTCCTTTTCCCACAGGAATGCAGGCCTCTACCTTTTATAACACTTTTTCCCTAAAATTCAGAATTTCATTCATTTTATAGAGACCACTGACTTGCTACATTGTACCCAGCTCAAGGTCTGTATTTCCTTATACAACAACAGATTAAGGTATTACGATCATGACGAGGCCACTGCATTAGTCTCCTAAGCGTTTAGCGGTGCCAAGGCACTAGAGGAGGTTTTTCAATTTCATATTTTCCTTCATGCAATCAACTGTCTAGTTCAAGCTTCCTTCCCTTCATCTCTCTAAATGTGTTCTTCACTTTAGAGCAACTTCTATTCATGATCACCCACCTACCCAAAATAATCAGCTATAATTTTTTGTCTCTTTTGGATAGGGCTGAGGCATGTAATAGAAATAGAATTACAGTTGCTTAATAGCTGCTCACTATAAAGAAGAGATTTCCTTGCAGACCCTGGGACACTGGAGAACGTGTTGCAAGAGGAAGAACAGGCCCTGTAGATCAGACTGCCCTGGAGCCCAGAGGAGCCTGTCACTAGAAAGAAAATGCATTTTAAGCACAGATCAAGGACAAGACCTATTTGAAAGGAGACAGTGTTGTCTCCTTTTCCAGGACTAATGTTTGCAAGGACAACGATAGAATGTGGACCCTGGGAACTCACTAGTTTTAGATGATTTCCCTCTCTCTAACCATATACAAGGGCTGACTTGAGATGAAATGTCAGAGTGGTCTTTTCAGGGTGTTACACCTGCTTCCCTCTCAGATTGGCAGCTAGCTGATTAATAAATGCACCATAAAGAGTCAATCACATCTCTCCTTATTTGACTCTGGTAGCAGTGGGCAGCCTGGACCCTTTGTTGTCCAGTATCATAATGATAAACTGTTTTGTTTCTTCCAGCTACATTTATACAATCCATAGTACCATTACTGCATAGTATCAATTTTAAGAAACACTTGAATAAAATTTTGAGAGAAAATAAACATATTTCTGGAGCATGCCTATATGAATAACAGGGGAAAAAAAAGAGGTAAAAAAACTGAAATAGAATTGAGTCCTTTAAAAGTCATTGTTGGCCAATATTAAAATGAATTTAATCATGGAAATTGCAAAAATGTAACATTGTGTGTACGCCAGAATATCATTTAGACTAGAGTGTGGTTCAAATATATCTAATGCTCTAACACAAGAGAAATGGGTGCTCAGATTTTAAGTTGTCCATTCCTTGTTTCTTCAAACAGAGTGTCAGAATTATGAAATGTATCCCTATAGCACTTAGTTTCATTTTAAATCAGTAAGAACATCATCTGGATCTTCAAGGTTTAATTTCATATGCATTTTCCTATGGAAATTGCTCCATTCACTGTGACACCAAATTATAAGCTCTTTGTAGCTGTCATTTTTTCCCCAGTATTCAGAAATATAAATAAAAACTGACATGTCATTTATCTGACAATTCAGTGTTAGCAGTAATATTGGGCTTTGTTACATTATCAGTTTCAGGGTATATCTGAGTTAAAGTGAAATTTAAAAATTACTTGTGTATCAAAAAAAAAAAAGTGTACAACTAATAGTGATATTGGTGATATTTTATTTTGCAATGGCAAAACTTAAAGCACTGTATGTGAAAATGAGGAATGTATTGGAAGAGGGAGAATTTTTTTTTCCAGTGAATGGAGCTCATGAGAGTTATAATATATACATTACATTCTAAAAACCATTAAACTTTACCTTCTTATATTTGCTTAATGCCTCATAGTATGTAGAGTAGTTATGAAGACATTTTATTTGATTATCTACAACTCTCTTACAAATTTCATAGGCATGTTGTATATTCCCATTTAGCAAATTAAGAAATTGGCATTAAATTACTTCATCATAGTTTCCTGTCTGGCAATGTTAATCCTAAAGCCAGTATATTTTTAAAAATGTCTTTTTTCTCTGGTGTTCTCATTTTGTATTTCACTTCCTCTCTTCCTTTTTCATTTTGATTCTTATTTCACAAGTTTTTCATACAGATTTGGAATCACAATTTCATTTTTATTTTAACATATAATAAAGCAACATATAGGAAAGATACAGAATAAATTTCAATATCATAATTTCTAGTAGCAGCCTGTAATTTTCTTTATTGAGTTTATTACAGCTTGTGTTCTTATTTCTTGAATACAAATTTCATAAATGCAATGGACAATTTTCACAACAGGATCAACAATCTCCAGTAAAATATCTAGGTCATAACAGTCATGTCATAAAAAATAAATTTATTAAAGGAGTACTTTGACAAATTAAAAAAGAATACTCCCAAATAAAAAATCAGAGATAATTTAAAAATTAATAGGTTTTAATTTTGTCTTTGCTAAACTGTCTTTTATATTAATATACCTAAATTAATATAGGAAAAAGATATATGATTTTTTTAAACTAAAAGTATTACATAGAAATTGAATTCAAAAATGAAATACAAATATTTTCTATATGATGCTCTATTTCTAAAATCAAATGCAACGATATTTTATTTATTAAGAACTTTTAGTCCTGGCCAGCTTGGCTCAGAGTTTAGAGCACCAGCCCATGGACTCAAGGCTCCAGGGTTTGATTCCCGGTCAAAGACAAGTGTCTGGATTGCAGGTTCAATCCCTGGCTCTGGTTGGGGTCATGTAGGAGGCAACCAATCAATGTGTCTCTCTCACATTGATGTTTCTCTCTCTGTCTCTCCCTCTCACTCTCCCACTTTATCTAAAAATCAATGGAAATATCCTTGGGTGAGGATTAACAAAGAAAACAAACAAAAAAGAATTTTTAAACATTTCAAATGCAATCTACTTGTTAATTTAATACATTCTAGATCAATTGCTCTCGGGGCACAATTCAGAACCAAGCACTGTTTTTTCTAGGAGGGATGACATTTTATCAGTATGATTATTTGGCAATTCCTATTTTACCCTTAGTTTTATGTGTGTAACAGAGGCAATGATAGATAAAATTTTATAACTGCATGAATTAGTAATTTAGTAGAGTAAATAGAAATTTACCTGCCTTCAATTGTTCAAATGATCTAGAATTGTATTATGTTATTTGTAGTAACTATGTAATAGCAACAGAACACTTTGGGTTTTTATTTATAGAATCATATACATACTGCTTATTATTATGTTATTAATATATATTTTAAAATGAATAAAATTAAATTTTTAAAAAATGACTTCCATCTTTCTAAAGAAAACATATAGATGGTGCCCTTTTTTATTTAGAAAAAAACAAAAACAAAACAAAACACTTGGTATTTCAGAATTGCTGTAATTAAGAAAAGGACCCCATCCAGATTTATTTTATTTTATGCTCATATTATATACTAAAAATGGAATTTCTTTATTTTTATTATAAGTTACTAAGGTTTATACTAGTCTTTCTATTTAAATTTCTTTCATAGTTTTTGCCAGTTCTCAAAAACCCAATAAATTTACAGAAATGAAATGATCTGCTGGAAGTGGATATGGAGATGAGTACCATAGTCTCCTTTAAATCTTTCTGTTATTTAAAAACTATAAAAGTAAAATAAAAATTTTTATAGTATTTTTTGGAAAATGGACTATCAAAGAAAAACGTTTGAAAATTGTATCACTGATATTTGAGAGTTGGTAATAAATTTGAAAAAAAAAATCAGCAGCTGAGGTACAAAAGAAAAATGTTTAAGTTCACAAACTAATTTGACAACTAAATTAATTAACACATATAAAACATTTACAAAAAATTCACTAGACGTAATTCTGTTAAGCCAACCACAAATTAAAAAATACATTTTTAGAGGGAGAAAATGGCAGTGGAGTGAATGGAAGCTACACAGATGATCTCCCAGGACCAAAAGGGAATTACAACTAAAATAAAGACAAATTGTCGGGAAAAAGCAACAGAAAAGCAGCGGGAGAGGAGGATACAACCAGGGACACTGAATGAGCACGGTAGGATCTGTGGAGGCACGTGAGGGTGGCGGCCGGGAGCCCACAGATAGCAGCGGCCTTAGCTGTGAGCAGCGGCAGCGCCCGCCCTCAGGGTTAAGATCCCAAGCTGCTCCACAGCTCAGAGGGCCGAGACAGAGTACTGAATAGCTACAGCCACTCACCTGGGGCTCTAGCAGAGGGAGGGCGGACTGGACTGGAACTCTGTGGGGACACCTGGGATTTGGAGGGCGCTCAGAGTTTGTGCTGAGCCATGGCCACAAAGGACGGTGGCCAGCTTGCTCCTTCCTGGTTACACAGAACAGCAGCCAAGCTTGCTCCTTCCCGGAGCTGTGGAAGCCCCTCCCTCGGAGATTCCCAGGTGAGGCAAAGAAATGCAAATTGAGGCTCATTAACAACCAGCATTGGCCCCACCCTCGGGAAATCCTCTTACACTATAAACACCTGAGGGAGTTTCTCATTCAACTGAGATCCTAAGGCTTTTCAAGTAACTGAGGCTAATAGCCTCCAGGCAAAAAGCTTAGAGCATAACCTAACCTTTCCTGAGCTTGCAAATCTACCCAAAAAAGTGAGACTTGACAGTGATGTTCAAGGAGGGCCCTCCACGCTCATCCAAACCCAGTAGAGGGAGCCACAAATGGCAGAACAACAACACCCACAGGGAAAATTTGGCAGGCTCCAAAACCCACTGAGATAGCAAAAATGGTGAAACAAAGAAACAGATCCCAAATGAAAGAACAAGAGAACTCTACTGAAGATGAAATAAATGAAATGCAGTTAAGCAAATTATCAGAGGTAGAGTTCAGAGCCATGATCTTGAGGAAACTAAACAGCATGAGTAGGACATCAACACCATGAGAAAGGATAAAGAAATACTGAAAACCAACCAAGTGGAAATGAAGAATGACATAGCAGAGATAAAGAACACATTGGACGGACTGACCAGCAGAAAAGAGGAAGCAGAGGACCGGATCAGTGAATTAGAAGACAGAGTAGAAAAAATCAACCAATCAGAAAACCAAAAGGAAAAAACAATGAAAAAACAGGAAGATAGCCTAAGAGAACTGTGGGACAACTGGAAACATAATAACATTCGCATCATAGGAGTCCCCGAAGAAGAAGAAAATGAGCAAGGGTTAGAGAATATATTTGAAGAAATAGTGACAGAAAACTTTCCTAACCTGGTGAAGGAAGAAGGCATTCAAGTTCAAGAAGCACAGAGAGCCTTAAGTAAGAAGAACCCAAACAGGCCCACACCAACATACATAATAATTAAAATGCCAAAAATTAAAGACAAAGAGAGAATCCTAAAGGCAGCAAGAGATAAGCAACAGGTTACCTACAAAGGAACCCCCATCAGGCTCTCAGCTGACTTCTCAACAGAAACACTACAGGCCAGGAGGAAATGGCATGAAGTAATCAAGGTCATGAAAAACAAGGATCTGAATCCAAGATTACTCTAACCAGCAAGGCTATCATTCAAAATAGAAGGGCAAATAAGGAGCTTCCCAGACATAAAAAGACTAAGGGAATATATCAGCACCAAACCAGCACTGCAAGAAATGTTAAAAGGACTGCTTCTAATTAGTAGAAGAAATAGGAAGAAAAATATAACCACAGTGAACAAAAATGGCAATAAATAAGCACATATTAATAATCATCTTAAATGTAAATGGATTGAATGCTCCAATAAAAAGACACAGAGTAGCTGACTGGATGAGAAAGCATGATTCACATATATGTTGTTTACAAGAGACCCACCTCACAACAAAAGACTCACATAGGTTGAAAGTAAAGGGATGGAAAAAAATCTTCCAAGCAAACGGAAAGGAAAAAAAAGCTGGGGTAGCAATACTCATATCTGATAAATTAGATTTCAAATTGAAGACCATAAAGAGAGACAAAGAAGGCCACTACATAATATTGAAAGGGTCTATCCAACAGGAAGATATAACCTTGGTAAACATATATGCACCCAATATAGGAGCACCAAAATACATTAAAAATCTTCTGGAGGACTTCAAAGGAGAAATCGACAGTGATACAATCATAGCAGGGGACATCAACACCCCACTGACATCACTGGATAGATCATCTAGACAAAAAATTAACAAGGAAACAGAAATTCTAAATGAAGCACTAGATCAAATGGATTTAAGAGATATATACAGAGAATTACACCCCAAAACTGCAGAATTCACATTCTTCTCAAGTGCACATGGGACATTCTCAAAGATAGACCATATGTTAGGGCACAAACTAAGTCTCTACAAGTTCAAGAAGATTGAAATCATATCAAGCATCTTTTCAGATCACAATGGCATGAAACTAGAAATCAATTGCAACAAGAACATGCAAAGACATTTGAACACATGGAGGCTAAATAGCATGTTATTGAACAATGAATGTGTTACCATGGAGATCAAGGAAGAAATTAAAAACTTCCTGGAAACCAATGAAAATGAACACACAACAACATAAAATCTATGGGATGCAACAAAAGCAGTTCTGAGAGGGAAATTCATAGCACTACAGGCCCACCTCAAGAAAGAAGATTTCTAATTGACTACCTAACCTCACAACTTAAAGAACTAGAAAGCAAACAAAAAGAAAACCCTAGTGCAAGTAGAAGGAAGGAAATAGTAAAGATCAGAGCAGAAATAAACAACATGGAGACCAAAAAAAACAATTCAAAGGATCAATGAAACAAAGAGCTGGTTTTTTTTAAAAGATAAACAAGATTGATGGACCTTTAGCTAGACTCACCAAGA
Source organism: Tadarida brasiliensis (assembly GCA_030848825.1). Classification (NCBI taxonomy): domain Eukaryota; kingdom Metazoa; phylum Chordata; class Mammalia; order Chiroptera; family Molossidae; genus Tadarida; species Tadarida brasiliensis. The sequence goes on along the minus strand of CM061260.1, from coordinate 85,143,740 downwards.
AGCAAAGAGAGAGAACCCAAATACACAAAATCAGAAATGAAAGAGGAGAAGTAACAACTGACACCACAGAAATACAAAGGATCGTTAACAAATACTATGAACATTTATATAGCAACAAATTTGACAACCTAAGCGAAATGGACACATTTCTAGAAACACATAGGCTCCCAAAACTGAACAGGGAAGAGATAGAAAACTTGAACAGGCCAATAACAACGAAGGAAATTGAAGATGTAATCAAGACCCTCCTAGCAAACAAAAGCCCAGGCCCTGAAGGCTTCACGGAGGAGTTTTACCTAACATTCAAAGAAGAACTACCATTCTCCTCAAACTATTCCAAAAAATTCAAGAAGAAGGAAGACTTCCAAACTCCTTTTATGAAGCCAGCATAATTCTAATTCCAAAACCAGAAAAAGACACTACAAAGAAAGAAAACTACAGGCCAATATCCCTGATGAACATAGATGTCAAAATCCTTAACAAAATACTAGCAAACTGGATCCAGCAATACATCAAAAAAATTATTCACCATGACCAAGTGGGATTCATCCCAGGGATGCAAGGCTGGTACAATATACGCAAATCAATAAATGTGATACATCACATAAACAAAATGAAAGATAAAAACCATATGATCATACCAATAGATGCTGAAAAAGCATTTGACAAAATCCAGCACCCATTTCTGATAAAAACGCTCAGCAATTTGGGAATTGAAGGGTCATATCTCAACATTATAAAGGCCATATATGAAAGACCTACAGCCAACATCATACTCAATGGACAAAAACTAAAACATTTCCCTTAAGAACAGGAACAGGACAAGGATGCCCACTTTCACCACTCTTATTTAACATAGTACTGGAAGTCTTAGCCATAGCAATCAGACATGAAGAAAAAAATAAAAGGGATCCAAATTGGAAAGGAGGAAGTGAAACTGTCATTATTTGCAGATGACATGATATTAGACATAGAAAACCCTAAAGACTCCATCAAAAATCTACTAGACTTAATAAATGAATTTGGCAAAGTAGCAGGATTAACGTCAAGAAATCGACGGCATTCTTATACACCAATGATGAACTCACAGAAAGAGAACCTAAAAAAAATCCCATTTACCATTGCGGCAAAAAAATTAAGATACCTAGGAATAAACTTAACCAAAGAAGTAAAGGACCTCTTCGCAGAAAACTACAGGACATTGAAAAAAGAAATAGAGGAAGATATAAAAAAGTGGAAGCACATACCTTGTTCATGGATTAGAAGAATTAACATCATTAAAATGTCCATACTACCCAAAGCAATCTATAGATTTAACACAATCCCCATCAAAATACCAACGATGTATTTCACAGAACAAGAACAAATACTTCAGAAGTTCATATGGAACCAAAAAAGACCCCGAATAGCTACAGCAATCTTGAAAAAGAAGGACAAAGTAGGTGGGATCACAATACCGGATATCAGCTTATACTACAAAGCTACTGTAATCAAAACAGCCTGGTACTGGCACAAGAACAGGCACATAGATCAATGGAATAGAACAGAGAACCCAGAAATTGACCCAAAACATTATGCTCAATTAATATTTGACAAAGGTGGCAAGAGCATACAATGGAGTAAAGACAGCCTCTTTAATAAATGATGTTGGGAAAATTGGACAGCTACATGCAAAAAAATGAAACTAGACCATCATCTTACACCATACATAAGAATAAACTCAAAATGGATAAAAGACTTAAATGTGACCCATAAATCCATAAAGATCCTAGAAGAAAATGTAGGCAACAAAATTTCACACATCATACGCAGCAGAATTTTCACTGATATATCACCTAAGGCAACAGAAAAAAAGGAGAAAATGAACACATGGGACTACATCAAACTCAAAAGTTTTTGCACGGCAAAAGAAACAACCATCAAAGTGGAATGGCAACCCACTGTATGGGAGAGCATAATTGCCAATGATATATCAGATAAAGGATTAATTTCCAAAATATATAGAATGCTCATACAATTTAACAAAAGGAAGACAAAGAACCCAATTAAAAAATGGGCAGAGGAACTAAATAGACACCTCTCCAAACAGGACATACAAATGGCCAAGAAACATATGAAGAATTGCTCAACATCACTAATCATCAGAGAGATGCAAATTAAAACAACAATGAGGTATCACTTCACACCTGTCAGAATAGCCGCCATCAACAAAGCATCAAACAACAAGTGTTGGCTAGGGTGTAGAGAAAAGGGGACTCTAGTACACTGCTGGTGACAATGCAGACTGGTGCAGCCATTATGGAAAACACTATGGTGTTACTTCAAAAAATTAAAAATTGAATTACCATTTGACCCAGTGATCTCACTTCTAGGAATATACCTTAAGAAGCCTGAAACACCAATCAGAAAGAATATATGTACCTCATGTTCATAGCAGCGCTACTTACAATAGCTAAGATCTAGAAACAGCCCAAGTGTCCATCAGTAGATGAATGGATATAAAAGCTGTGGTACATATACACAATGGAGTATTATGCAGCTGTAAGAAAGAAAGATCTCTTATCCTTTGAGATGACATGGAAAGACCTCGAGAGTATTATGTTAAGCGAAACAAGCCAAGCAGAGAAAGATAAATATCATGTGATCTCACTTATTTCTGGAATATAATGAACATAACAGTCTGAGGAACAGGGTAGTCCCAGAGACGTGGAAGTAGGGTACAGACTGACAATTGCCAGAAGGGGGGTGAGGGCAGCGATGAACCACGGAACTTATACGCATGTACTCATAACCAATGGACATGGACAACAAAACTGGGGACGGGGCAAGGAGGGTGGGGGAGGAGGGTGTCAATGGGGGGAAAAGGAGAAACATCTGTAACAAAAATAAATTAATAAAATAAAATTTAAAAAAATACATTTTTAGCCCTGGCCAGTTTGGTTCAGCGGTTAGAGCGTCGGCCTGAGGACCAGAGAGACTCGGGTTCGGTTCCCGCTAAGGGCATGTAACTCGGTTGCGATTTGTCCCCGGCCCTGGTTGGTCGTGCGGGTGGCAGCCACTCGATGTGTCCCTTTCACATCGGTGTTTCTTTCTCTCTCTCTTCCTCTCTCTCCCTCCCACTCTATCTGAACAAAAAATGAAAAAATGTCCTCGGGTGAGGATAAAAAAAAAAAATACATTTTTAGAATTATATAATTTAACAATTATAATATTTGTCAAGGAAAAAGAAGCCACTTGAATAGAGAGTCACTTATCAGAACACTATATTCTAAATAGGACCAGGAGCAGAAGATGGATAACTTGACTTTTATCAGAGAAAACTTCATGGAGAGAATTACGTCTAAGAGGTACCCTTCTCTTTGTTGAAAGAACTAAAACTTGACAGTAGATTACAGTGGTTGATTTTTCTTTTTTCTCTGAGAACAAGGACACATATTTATGTAGTTCCATTCTGTTCAATCAGATAGTTTTTTTCCAACTGCTTATTATATATTTGTATAGTCAAATAGTCAACAAGTATATGTTTATACCCACAAAAGTTTATAGGCATCAGAATAGTGGCTGCCTTTGATGGGCATTGTGGAAGAGGTAAAGACTTGTCAGTGGCATAAAAACAGCTTTCAAGGTGCTGCTAATTTCTATAACTTTATCTGAGTAGTGGTTACATAGGTATATGCATTTTGTTATATTAGAACAAAGTCTACATATAAGATCTGTGGGCCATATGATATATATATTACACCTCAACAACATTTCTCTGAAAAATTATTAAGTGATTTTATTTAAGCAAAGAAGATAGTATAGTTATTGACATAAACTTGTAATGGGACATGAACTTTTTTGAAGAAAAAAAAACGGAATACAAGAGCTCTGTAGGACGTGGTGGATGATGGTAGTGGAAGTAACGTCATGGATTATCAAGGATAAACCAGGAGAAGAGATTGAAACCTGATGATTGAGGATTTTGTACAATGTGATAAATAATTTTACTTTATCCAGTTGGATTAGAGATTCTTTGAAAGCTTAAGACTATTTTGTCCAAATTAAAGAAAGAAACAATTTCATTTAAAAAAATTTCTACACTGAAGGACAAAGTTATTGGATAGATATGTGATCAATTCTAAACATTTACTAATCATTTTAGTTTCTTTTACAAAGTTAAATTTCCAGATGTCAATATTAAAGCTAAAAGTCGTGACTAATATTGATTACAAAGGCTTAAAAGATGAAACTATTACTAGTTGGTAACAATACATTATTAAATTGTTCAAAATTTTTAAAGTTTTGAATCATTTTATCTTTATTATTTCTAACTACAATAACATGTATATTGATTTTCAAAAATATATGCCCCCAAATGTACTTTTACAAAGAAATGAGAACAATTAATTACCATTGGTGTTTTTAAAAGTAGAAAACAAAAATTAATACAAACTTATTAGCTAACTTTAAATATGTCTTCATTACAACTGTTTAAATGTGGTGCAACCCATTTGTATCACCACAGTAGCTTCCTAGCTGAGTTCCTTGATTATATACCTGCGTCTTTTCACACTATTCTCAATACAGGTTTGAGTGATCTTATTAAAGTTTTTAATAGACATCACTACTTTACTCAACATTTTTTATTTAGAGTAAATTACAAAGTCATTATTGTTATTTCCAACCTCTACTCCTAATTTATTTGGTCACCGCTTAGCACTCTGATCTCACCTCTTCCTGCTTTGTGCATCATTCACCTTCCCTCAGCCACATTGACTTCCTCCTTTTCCTGATGCGTGTGAAGCTTGCTTTCATATCAAAACCCTTAAGTCTGCTGTTTCTTCTCTCTGGAAATTCATGCTTGTCCCCCCAAAGACCAGCAAAAACATACCCATGTTCAAAGTCAGGTTTATTAGCTTGCAAGGAGAAACTTGGAACATCTCAGTAAAAGGGAGGGGGGGTCATCTTGCAAAAACGATTAAACTTCTTTTGAGTCATTTTGAGGGAGAGTTTAAGAAAAATAGATTTGTTTATAGATGGATCCTTTCAGGAAGCTCAGGTAATTTATAATTCAATATCTTAGCACATTTTACATGAACAATGGAAAACATAAAATAGAGCTAGAACTGCCATTGGTAAAGGAACAGCAGTTATTCGTGTTAGATATGAGAGGGAAATGTGTATTTATTTAGTAATTGCTAAATGTCCTCACCTGGTCTTCATTCTATCATGGAACAGACTTATCTGATTATTGTTGATATTCTGTGAAGGTTGTTTGTGTATATTTGAGAATACTATAACCTAGCTCTTATTTTAAGCTTTCACTTGCCAACTGTCAGGGAGTTCTTTCTTCCTTTCTTTTTTCTTCCCTTTTATTTTTATTATCTTATGCATTATATTTTATCCTCACCTAAGGATATGTTTCCATTGATTTGGGAGAAAGAGGAAGGGAAGGAGAGAGAAACATCTCTCTCACATCAAATGATTGCCTCCTATATGCACCCTGACTGGGGATCGAACCTGCAACATAGGTACCTATCCTGACAGGGAATCTAACCCACAACCTTGGTGTATGGGATGATGTTCCATCCAGCTGAGCCACCCATCTACGGCTCTTTCTTCCTTCCTTTAAATGGTAATATCTCATTCCCACCAATAACTTAAATAATGTAAATAAATTCTCATAATAAAACAGTATGGGCATTTTTTTCCTTAAAATAAAAATTAAAAATAATGGGAGAAGTAAACTGCTGTGGTAGATATAGCTATTCAGGGATTAGCATGACATCTATTCATCATTACTGATAGAATCAATCTGAACTGGATAGAGCTGTGTTCTAAATAACTCACTGTAGCCTTTCTCAATGCAAATATTCTATCAAGCTAATCCTTGGGAAGTCATGAGCTATTATATTTGACTTGAACATTTTATGTTTTTTACATGCTCATGAATTCACAGATCAATACAAATAGGGCTATTACACAAAACATAAAAAGCACTTAATGTGAGAAGATAAATCTTCTCCAGATTTCTCAGTGTTACTGCAAAGTCCTGGACTCCTGAGACATGAAAATTGATATGCTATGAAGATAGAGAATGTTTGGTTTTACTTCCCCAGAAACATTTGCTGTTTAGATGCCATGAGTATTAGATCTGTAGCCATTTGTCTCCTTATTATCCCATCCAAAGGATAATAAACCTTCTCTTATGTCCTCAACAACTACATGGTTGCTTTAGGATGGTTGTTCATGAGAAAACAATCAGGTAAACACAAATTATGGAATATTATGATGCCCTTATTCTAAAACAGTTCAATTGGTCTATACTCCTTAAATATCTCACTGTCAAAAAAGAATAAAGGCTGTGTTCTTACACATTAAAAGAAACTAAAAACATATGACTAATAAATGCAATATGGGATCCTGAGTTGGATTCAAGCATTTTTTTTTAAAGTTCTAAATGGGTCTTTTGGGACAACTTAATTTGGTAAAACTTAACTATAGACTGTATTGTATAAATAGTAATATTATATTAATAGTAAATATCCTGAATTTGAAAATTTCACATTGGTTGCCTAAGAGAATATTTGCAGAAAATATAAACTGAGCTATTTGTCATTTAAAAACTCATGATATCTGCAACTTACTCTCAAATCATTCAGCAAAGTTCACAGCACCAGAGCCTGCCTCCTGTCTCACTTTGTTAAAGTGCCCTGTACTGGGTCAAAGGAATAACCTGACTCTTTTTTTCTCTCTTCCCAGAGGTTCCTATTTTTATTTCCCAGAGTTATGCTATACTAGGACATGGCTCATATACAAATGTTATGTGAGTTATTGGGTATTGTCTTTGAAATGATCCTAGAATCTGGAGACCCAAACCCACACGATAGTGCTCTGACTTGAGTGAGGACTTAAGAGCTCAGGTATTAAATGGAGATTTTGCCCAAGTCATTTCATAGTGGGTCTAAGGAGGCATTGGAACATTTATATTTACTTCCTCCAAAATATATAGAGGGAATAAATATAATTAGTAATTTGTAGATGTAACCTCTGTTGATTGCTTAATCTATGGATTGAGAGATAATGTTATAAAAAGAACCAAGTAGAAGCCCTTAAAATCTGTCCTCTCATCTTATAAGGAGAGTAAACAAAAATAAATAATTCATTATTTGGAATATTTAAGAGATTAGTGATGCCATCAAACACTCAAAAGTTATATGGGTGGTTCTTACCACATATATGTACTTCTGATAGGCTAGTACCAAAGCAAGATTGTGGAGAAAAAGTATAGATTTATTACAAACTCAATCAGGTTATGATACTGGTCATTGGGCAATATAACTAAATTCCTGGATTTGTTATCAATTCTGGGGAAAGTCATCATAATTTCTTATATCTTCCATAAAGTTATTGATCTAGCAAGTGCCTCTTTTTCCATACTTAACAATAAACATAATAAAAATCTAGCATATTGTTATTCCCTCTTTGGACATTTGAAAGGATTACCAGACTGCACAGTGTTATTATACTAACATGAGACTTTTATTTAAAGGCAATCAGCAGAAAGCAGGGCAAGTAAGAGAATGTAAATAAAGAGTCAAGAGTCTCAGAAGAGACATCTAAATAATTCAAACTCCTCATAGCTGTCTTTTTGCACAGCTGGGCTAAGTCTCTGACTTGAGTCCCAAAATGTTTGCCAGGAATATTGATTATGGAAGAGTTCCCAGGAGTTCTCAGCAGGAGACCTGCAGAATTCACCTTTGTCAATAATCAAGCCATGTGTGCCCATTTAAAACCAGTAGTTTGTATAGGTCATTCATTCTTTCATTCACTCAGCCTAAGACTTACTGCATGAACATGGCAAATCTCAGTGCTCAATTGCCTCCTTTTCCTGTCCCTTCTATACACTTTTCTAAGGCTCCCTCTTTTCTAATCCCAAGCTATATTTGGTTTACTAATATATTATTTGTTCATATTTGTCCATATTTGACATTTTCCCATCACATTTAAATAATCATTTAATGATTATGATTCTCAAATTTACATATAAATTTTTCTATTTATTCTGACTTCCAGGCTCTTATGTATTACTGTTCACTGCCTACATCTACCTAGCATTCAACAGCCATTTAAACAGTATTTCCACATCAGTATTGCCTCCACCTAAACTATCCCTCTTTCTATTTCTCTATTTAAGTGATTAGCACTGAAGCACACTTTGAGGTTCCTGTCACAAACCTGGCTCTACTAGTCAATTCCTTTTTTTTTACACTTCACCCAATCTACTGTTTGTACTCTTAAATTCCGGTTTAGGTTGAGTTTCCTGGATGCCTTGTAACTTAGTGAGAGAGAGGCTAACATGGGTTCTAATAATTTGAGAGGTTGTTTGTTTGTTTTTTACATCAAGATCCAAAAAAATACAGATGGGGAAAAGGCACTATTCTGCCTTCAGACTCTGAAAATTGTACATACTTACAAAACCACCCACCTTTTTTTTCCACACACACACAAAATTAATACATTTCACCAAATTCAGATTCCTAATGGGATAGAAAATTTCATCAAGTTAAATATTAGGTTAAATGCGAGGCATTGGTAAATTTGCCCAAATTTGGATTTGTTTTATCCTCGGAGTTTCCAATCTATCATGGTGTTCCTCTAACAAGACATCTTAGAGTTGGAGTGAAGCTTAAATCTTTTTTTTATCTATAATTGATATATCAGATGAAATCCAAAATGTAAAATACAGAAATAGAGACATAATAGAAATAAAATCATTTTAAGATAAAGTACTTTGTCATTAATATTATGAAATGTATTCAGTAATAAGAAGGGACAAGCTAATATACATACAACGACATGGATGGATCTCATAAGCATCCTGCTAAGTAAAAAAAAACTATCAAAGGTAAAACATATTCTGTATGATTCTGTTTTATAACTTTCTGGAGAAGTAAAAAATAAAAACAATGGTTGCATTAGGCCCATGTTGGTGAGAACGCTGATTTTAAAGCAGCATGAGGGAAATTTTGGAGGCGATAAAATGTTCTGTATTTGATTGCTGCAGTTATGTTTGTGAAAGCTCAATGCCTTATACACCTAAAAAGGGTAAATTTTATTATTTGCAAATTTTACTTTAATGAACCCAAATTTTAAAAAAACACAAAAATCCTTTTTGGTGGTTCATTCTATCAGCTAAGGGAAAAAAGTCTCTCAAATACTATTTAAATATGTGTGCATAGATTTCAAATATAAAATGTTTTATATATGATATACAAGCAAAGAAATTCAGTTTACACTTTCACCCAGATTTGACACTATACAAATATATTATAGATCCCAAGTTTTCTTGATTATTACATATTCAAGCCTCTACAGAATAATTGATAAGCTTTCCTGAGTTAAACTCCTAATATCTCTTAAATATGACCATTTACTTATTGTCTTTCCTCGCTGTGTCTATCTATTTTAACCAGATCAACACCTCTCAACTAGCTTAGTTCAAATGTGTACTGACAGTTCTTTCCGTCTCCAGGATCTCTCATCTTCAATCTGTTCTGCATACACGGAGTCAATTTGATTTGCGAAATGTAATTTTTAACATGACATTCCTTCTATGTAAAATATGTTAATGGAATCCCATTGCTTTCTAGGTGAAGCCTGGATTCCATAAAAAGACCTTCATCATTTGAATTATTTTTATCATTCTTCCCTCCTTGAACACAACATTTTAGCCAGATACAACTCCTGGCAGTTCCTAAAATATAATATATATTCTCTTTGACACAGTCTTGACAAGACTGATTCTTTTTGAAGATGACTTTCTTTATATCGCACAACTTATTTCCCTCTTTGCCTAACTCTGAGATTCTATATTTCACTTATGACATCACCTTTTTTAAAAAAAACTTTCTGATGCTTCCCAAGTAATGTTAGAAATACTTCTATGTGCGCGCACACTGCTCTCCTTACTTCCGCCCAAGCATGTGTCCCACCAACTGTGACTACGTCTGCCTGCACTGGAGTGTAAGCCTCCTAAGGTCAGAGTTTATGCCTGTACTTTTTAATGCATGGCCAACATTTAAGGTTCAACAATTCTTAAATGAATTAATAAATAGTTAAATATTTGAAATTGTTTTCAGAGTTTGCACGTCTCAATTTCAGCAACTAAGCAAGTATTTTCTGTTGATACATTAGAAAAAAACATTCTCTAATGATGCTGATCATTTCAAGAAATCACAAGATATACAAACACTTCATAAATTAAAACACATTAGTGTAATATATTCTTTCACTTAAAGTTTTGAACTTTTCAAACATGAATAATTTAAAAAATAAAATGTTTCTGGTTCAACAGTGAATATTGAGGTACATTTACAAGTGGTGTGGTCTTTGCAACATTTTTCCTGGTGAGTATGCAGTAACTGCATCCACTTTAAGCACCCGGGCAATCACCAAGACGTAAAAGATTCCCAGGAGAAGATATCTTGCTGTCAGTGATGTTTAGCTCATGTCCTAATCCTTGCTAAACCAGTTATTCTAATTAACATTTCAAACAAACATCCCAAAGGATAGGCTCAAAGTACAATCTACTTTTCTTCAAAGGAAAAACCTTCTATTATCCCCCAAGAATAAACCTTTTATTTTCCTGGACATCTCTTTAAAATACTGCACTGACTTTTTTTTTAAGAGTCAGAGGCCTGAATCTGCACCTCATGTATTGCATATGCAGCGAGATGAGGTTTAGAACAGCTGTTTTCTAAGCTGGTTAACAGGCCCAATTTAATTTCACCAAGAAAATGGTTTCAAAAAAATAACTTGGCTGAATGTTAAAATGTAATTGGTCTTTGTTATTACACAAAACCTATTTGACACTATACTTTCTAATAATAGATTTTTAGTAATTAATTTTTCAACATTTTTAACATAATACAAATGTTAAAATAAAAAATTGTGGAAACAGGTAATGCCAAGGTTATAAAATCAGACTGTCACACCATCTCTTCATTTTTTTTACTTACATATCAACAACTTGATACATTAGTAAATACATCTGATGAATGTTCCACTCCTGTGAACAATGCAAATTTTCTTCTCTACAATAAGAATAAGCTCTAGAAGAGATATTAGGAAAATTGCAAAATATTTTTAGACATTTTGGACAAAAACACCATATATTATCATATAGTCAAATATTAAAATTGTAATATATGAAAAAATTTTCCATCATTAAATGAATATGAAATGATCACTTATGAAATGTTAATGCAACTAGTTACTCATGGAAGAGGAAGGGTGGGTTGAATGGTTTACCCTGCAAGGGTAAAACTCAACAGAAATATCTGTAAAAGAGGAGCTAAAAAGTTATAATCTCATGAGAATGGAATGTTAGCCACTTCTTTTGAAGTGGCTTTTTTTCTTTTACATTTACTTGTATTGCTCTCCTACTGACTCAGCATCCTTCTGCATACCATTTTGAATTAAAAGAACATTTTTCCTTGCCCAGCAGGTGTGGCTCAGTGGATTTAGCATTGTCTCATTAACTGAGAAGTCCCAGGTCAATTCCCAGTCAGGGCACATGCCCGGGGTTTCGGGCTTGATCCCCAGTAGAGGGCATGCAGGAGGCAGCCGATCTATGTATCTCTCTCACGTTGATGTTTCTACCTCTCCCTCCCTCTCTCTCTTTCTAAAAATCAATAAAAGTATATTTTTAAAAAGAAGAAAAAAACCCACATTTTTCTAGGATCAATACCAATATGAAAATCAGACTTTCTTGGCTTTTATAGTTTGATTTTAAAAAAAAACAAACAATTCACATCCTGGTTTTATATAACAGCTATTGAGAGTTTTATTAGCTTGAGTCATCTGCAAGATTATTCAAATATGGGATCTAAACAAATCTTTTTTTTTTTTAGGCTTCACAATTTCCTCCTTAAAAAGATATGAGGCCTTTTGCTGGCTTTCCCAAGTGGGAGCCTACACATGAAATCTCCAACAGAATAACTTAAGTGTTTTCTAAGTTGCATTTCTCTTCAAAAGATTGACAAGAGGAAAACAAAGTTATTCTAATAAACCCATGGTATTATTAAAGCTAATATCATTTCACACTTTAGGGTCATGACTATTTCACAGACATAGCAATTCTCATAGCATGTTTGTCAGCATCGTTTTCTTCACCCAGAGAAAAGGCAGTAGAGCCACTTAAAGTTATAGGAACCATAGAATCTAAGTATTTTTTCTTATATTTTTCAAGTCTGAATTTAGTCACTAAGTTTATGGAATTATTTTATACATTTTTATATGGAATCTATTGTTTAATTTTTAAGCCTGGTGCAAGATATCACAAACATGAAGGCAAAGAGAAATGTTAACATAGAAATGAAGTTAAACATTTGCATCTTTATACCTAAAATGATTTTCTTCAAAATACTTTAGATTTGAATGCCTCATAAAATATGATGTTTTTGCTATTTAAAAAGAAATAACATCTTAAAATATATATGCATCTCAACTCAAGGAAATAAATTCTATACGGCAGTGACATTTGCTATTTGTACACACACACACACACACACACACACACACACACAAAGGCTTATGTTTTGAATCTAAAGCAACATTATGTTTTATGAAATATTCCTCCTCTTCAGCATTTAAAGATATCAAAATGGTTCTTTTAGAATATATACAGTTATAGTTATACAGTTTTATATATATATAAAAATAATGATTACAAAGAATTTCTGTGTATATTAATAAAACACATTCCTTTTTTATTTTTATTTATTATTATTATTTTTTTTAATCCTCACCCAAGGACATCTTGCATTTATCTTCAGATAGAGCGGGAGGGAGAGGGGGGAAGAGAGAGAGAGAAACATCGATGTGAGAAAGACACATCGACTGGTCGCCACCCACATGACCCCAACGAGGGCGGGGGACAAACTGCAACTGAGGTACGTGCCCTTAGAGGGAACCAAACCCGGGACTCTCTGGTCCGCAGGCCGACTCTCTAACCACTGAGCAAAACTGGCCAGGGCAAACACATTCCTTTTTTAAACAAATGACTCTTTAAAACATATTTATGAACAAACTGGGCCCAAATTATTTTATATAGCTGAATATAATTATATTACAATTCTCCTGCAATACATAATTTTATATATTATGAAAATATTTCAGTCAAATTAGGAGATTATTGTTTGCCCTCATCCTCAGTCTTTCCCCAAATCAAAACTATTGGCATTTCTAACATAACCCAAAATTCCTGATGTCTCTAGATCTACATTTATTGACTGAGCCATTGAAATATTGTTTTGCAGCTATATTTTGTTTGATAAAATAGTCATATAGATTTGGCCTTACTAAGATCCTTCCAGAAATGTCAAGAATTAAATTCACCTGCAGAGCATTTAAAAACACATGTTCTAAGGAGTTTCACATGAAAGCTCATCTCTAACCTACTTAAATATTAACTGACTAAATTTTAGTCTTTTTAGGGTTCCACAAATGTTTGCAAATTTGGTTATGTTTATTTATGTACTCATTATTTGACTTAAATTGCCATTTTTGTAAAGAATTTAATGTTTTTGCTATTTTTAAATATATCTGCTTTAAACTTTCTGGAATGTTAAAATAATGATGGAAACAAAAATCTTTAATTGCCTTGATTAAAAATACAGGAAGACCAGCTGCTGTAGCTCAGTGGATTGAGCATCATTCTGTGCACCAAGAGGTCACCAGTTCGATTCCCGGCCGGGGCACATGCCTGGGCTGTAGACGCCATCCCGGGTACCGGGCATGCAGGAGGCAGCAGGTGGGTGTTTTCTCTCATCACTGTTTCTATCTCTCTCTCCTTTTCCCTTCCTCTCGCTCTGAAAAAAAATCAATAAAAATATATTTTAAAAAATGTTTTAATTAAAATACAGAAAAGATAATGCATAGTTTCTTAATACAAACAAACAATAAAATACCCAGTTTCTGAAAGTTTTTCTCACCTACACTGGTGAGATACCAACTACCAATATCCACCTAGACTGGATAATATAAATTTGGTACAATCTTGCTCATAGTGCAGTTTTTATGTTTTTTTAGTAAAAAAAAATATTTAACAAACAAACAAAAAAAGAACACACAAAAGAACAGGTAACTACAAGAACTAAAACAAGGAAAAATGTAAGGCAAGTCTAGTAAGCTAATAGAGTTCTGTTTTCCCTTAAAAATTCTATATTTAATCTATGCTAAAAATCCTCAGGAAATACCATTGAGGGATGAAAAAAAACAAGGACTATTCAAGTTACTATTAGATAAACAAACATAGACTGTGCATAATTCAATCTTACACTTAGTGTTCTCTACAGGAAAACTTAAAGGGTATTTTTTTTTCTACCTGTAGATTTTTAGAAATAAAAATAAACCCAACTCAAAGAAAAAAGAGAGAAGAAATTTCTTTATTTAATCTAATATTTTCAAAAGGTTCACCAGAAAATTTAAATCTACATTACATTAATCTGTATCTTATCACTCAGGATTAAATAGTACTATGTCATTTGAAGATGTTTTGCTGTTTTTGATTTATTGGGCTAGTGTGGAGAAAACATAAAATATCTGACATTTCTGGCAACTCAGTCATGTGTGCTTATCCCGTGAGAATAGTCTCTTTTCTGCAAAGACTTTCTTGTGTAGTATTAAGGGACAATAAAGGTGATTTTTTTTATTCTAATGTCTTAATTAAGCGAATTATAGAAAATTGTGTTTGAAAATGTAATCGAACATGAACATGTAAACCTAGTAAAATTTCATACACATTTTTGTTTAATGAAATATAGATTTAAACCCCCAGAAGTTCTTTGCAAAACCTAAATGTAAAAATCCTCTATTAGAAGGAATACAATAAATTACTCATGATTTTAAACACACACACACACTTTCCCAAAGTTTCTTAACTATTTGAGTGAAGCATTTTTTAATTAACTTTCCAAATAATTCTATTTAGTCTTAGGCTGGTCTGCTGCCATCCTTTATTAGTTGTTCCTCCAAAAATTCACATTAGCTTAGGCTTAAAAATAATTCCAATACAGTTACAGAATAGTACTTCTGGGGTTGCTTCCAATCCCACCATGTAAACCAGCTTTATCTTCAGAATGATTGTAGGAGTCTGCTCCTACATTTCAACAATAATTACACACTGAAGCTGCCAAGACTTTCGAAACCAATGCCACTGAATGTGCATTCATTTTTCCTGCAAGACTTTTGGTAGCAATACTTATACCAGACAAAATAGACTTTGAAACAAAGTCTATAACAAGAGAAAAAGAAGGACTCAGCAATTCTACTTCTGGGTATATATCTGAAGAAATCCAAAACACTAAATCGAAAAGACATATACATCCATATATTTATTGCACCATTATTTACAATAACCAAGATATGGAAGCAACTTAAGTGTCCATCGATAGATGAATGGATAAAAAAGAAGTGGTGCATATAGACATTGAAATATGATTCAGCCATAAAAAAGAATGAAATTTGCCTGGCCAGTGTGGCTCAGTAGTTGAGCATCGACCCATGTACCAAGAGGTCGCTGGTTCAATTCCTGGTCAGTACACATGCACAGGTTGTGGGCCAAATCCTCAGTGCGGGGCATCGGGGAGGCAGCCAGTCAATGTTCTCTCTCATCGATGTTTCTCTCTCTCCCTCTCTCTCTAAAATCAATCAATAAATAAAGAGAATGAAATCTTGCCATCTGCAACAACATGGATGGACCTAGAGGGTATTGTGCTGAGTTAAATTAGTAAACAGAAAAAGACAAATGCCAGATGATTTCATTTATATGTGCAATCTAAAAAACAAAACAAGCAGAACAGAAATAGTCGCATAGATACAGAGAACATTTTGATGGTTGCCACATGAGAGGGAGATTGGGGGATGGGTGAAGGTATTAAGAAATACAAATTGGTAGCTACAGAATAATCATGGAGATGTAAAATACAGCATAGAAAATATAATTAATAATATTGTAATGACTATATATAGTGTCAGATGAATACTAGATTTACTGGGGTGATCACTTCATAGGTTATATAAATGTCTAATCACAGGGTTGTATACTTGAAACTAACATCATATTGTACATCAACTGCAATTGAAAAATAAAAAAATATTCTAAAAAATAAAATATTAACAATAAATACTGTCACCCCTTTTATCCTGAGTCTCAGATACCAATTCGATGTAAATGGCTGAAGAAAGATGTTCTTGAAAGATTCCCTTCTACACTCAACCTGAGCAGTCTCATTTCCAACAATTCTAGCCCTTTGTATCAATTCCCTTCATCTCAAGGTGTGTGTGTGTGTGTGTGTTGTTGTTGTTGTTGTTGCTGTTTATTTTTATGTGACACACTGTTAGGCCCCTCACTATGCCCAGGTTTGTCTAAGAGTTTAGAATCAAGTTAAGATCTCTGATACACACAAATATAATTATATTATAAGGAATCATCTGTCTCAGACATTTATAATGCATCTGTCCAACCAAACTACAACTATTTTCAGGCTACCATATTATTCAAATAAGATTCTAACTAATCACAATCTATCCATCCATGCAAGATAATTGCAATATAAATGCTTAGTAGCCAATCTGGTGCCTTTGTTTATAATTGATATTATAAAATTGACATTAGACACTTCTACACCTCAGATACTGGCATAGAAAAATTTGATAAACATTTAATTATTTATAAGTGCACATTAATATTTGTACTATATGAAAGCATTTAAAAAGAAATAATGGGTTGGTAAACAGAAGCAGGAAGCTAACTTTATATTAAAACATGTTTACCGTCTCTTAATGGCCAAGCCATTATCAGCACCCATGATTGAGAGATATGGCATCTAGAATAAATTGTCTTTTAGATAAGAAAATCTGTATTATACATATTTTATTATGTTTATAGCAAATAATCTTTTGCTCTTTTTCAATGAATAAACTCAAAATTACAGAAATTAAAAGACAGAGGACACTTTTAACATTATTTTGTTCAATGTCATTATTATATAATTAAACTAGAATAACGCAGTGATAGAGTCAGACAAAGTATTCGTCTTTATAACTGCCATTTCCAGACTTCATCCACTATTCAATGCTGCCTCTCTTATAGTGCAATTACTATCTACTATTTTCAGCAAAAATTAAGATTATTTATACTTCTATTTGTGTACTAAGATTATTATTGATCCTAAATTCATAGAACTGAGCTCTAAATAATACTTACATACTGCCTTTTGTATTAGATAAGTTTAGAGTAAATAAAAAACACATTAATTTTCAAAACATTTTAAAAAATATTTTATTAATTTTTAGAGAGTTAGGGAAAGGGAGAGAGAGATAGAAACATAACATTGATCGGCTGCCTCCTGCACGCACCCTACGGGTTCAAGCCTGCAACCTGGGCAGGTGCCCTTACTGGGAATCAAACCAGTGACCTCTTGGTGCATGGGTTGATTCTCAACCACTGAGCCACACCGGCCAGGCAAAAACACATTGACTTTTATTATTGCATGGTAAATTTCAAGATAGATTTATGTAAGAAAAAATTGGATCCTTATTATTGGCTATGTGATTATTGTTTAGATTTTTTAATGTGGTAAAATATTTAATCTAATTGTTTTAGAATACAAAGATAATGAACTACATATGTTCACAAATAATACTGTGTATTCAACTAAATAATGTTTGGTGTTGAAAATTTTGAAAATGTAGAGTAATGTATTTCAATTTATAATCAAGCTGATTAGTTTGATAAAAAAACATAAACTGCTGGTATCACTAAATTATGTATTGACATAAAGTATGAATAATATTCTTGCGGCCAGAACTAATTAAGTCATTGACCTGAAAAATACCATCAAACAAAAGGAACTCTAAGAAGATTTGTATTCATTTGTTATTTAACCACTCCAAAATCTCTTTGGACTGTTATATTTAAACTTGTATGAATTTCTTAAGCATAAAGTCTCCAATTATACAGATCTGAAAATTAAAAGTAGAAATAATGCATTTCCCCTTGCTTATTATCTTTAAATTAATTAGTGAATGAACTGAAAAATTGACCTTGAATAACAGCATAGTTTTAGTCCTTCCTAGAGGCCAAGCATTTTTTCAGGAAGATGCCCTGAGCTACAGTTGGTGCAAAGTGCCTTGTTTCAGGGTAAAAAATTACAAAAAGAAAATTAAATAATAGTATCCTGGGGAAAAAAGTGTTTGTATTCCTCTAGGAGTAAGCAGCATTATCCTGCAATATATTCTTTATTTATTGACCTAATGAGGGAAACTGTTTTCTTTTAGTTACAGTCCAAATTCTCTGTTGGTTATACTGACCACAAAGTTAGACCAGGAAAGTTAATCAACGTAATAATTATGTGTCCAATTATGTCTACAAATTGTATATTATACCCACAATTAATCTCAGGAAACTGAAGTTTAGAGAAATTTTGGTTGTGGCAAAAATATTTACTATATGATTTTGAAAGTTTAATATTGTATTTGTTCAATTACTTTTTTCAAACAACAAATGTAGGATTCAATAATCTAAATTATTTGAAATATAATTTCACATATTAATTTTATCAATAAATCTTTAAAGATGAGATTTGAAGTTAAGAGCCTTATTAATTTCTATATTCTTATATGGATAATGGAATTCTTATTTAAGAGAATTACGTTAAAATAAGTTAGGCAGCATATGCACATGATAAATATATCCAGAAACAAAACATCTATTTAATTTGAAGGAAAATATTCATACCTCAAAGATATTCAGAATCTATTAGTGCAAACAAATTTAGACAATACACCTTCAACTTCCCAGTTCATTAACATGTACTTTGTTTATTATATTTGTTTTATTTACATTTTACATGTATGCATATTACCACAAAAGCAAGTTGAATATTATTGTTATATATAAATGGTTGGATCCCAAGTAGTATATTCCAATATAGTCTCAGATAAATGTTAATACTTGCACACTTGAGGTCTATTTTATCCTAATACTATGAGTAGCTACTAGTTATTATTCTCTAACCATTAATAAGTCCCTGTGCTCTTCATACTTTACCTTTATCACAAAATTTTTACAAGTTATTATTCATCTAAGTTGAGGCTCAGATTAAGTAACATCCAGTGAGTACTTGGAAGATTCCTGTGTTGAAACCAGGTGTGTTTGAATACTGCATGCTCTCCCATCTGCATTATGGAAACATCTTTTTTGGACTAGCCCACTGCTGTTTATGATTTTCAATAAAATACTAAATATCTGTTATACATGCCACAACTAATGCAGTAGTTCAGGATTTGACTGAGAGAAATCATAAAAAATATTTCTAATCACAATTTATTGAAATCATAAAGACAGCAAGTACTCTAAAGTAGAGGAAGCATACCTTAAAGGGTATTATTACAATTTTTAAATCTTTTTTATTTATGTATGTATTTTTTTTTCTTTATTGATTTTTAGAGAGAGAGGAAGGGAGGAGAGAGAGATAGAAATATCAATGAGAGAAAACATCGATTGGCCGCCTCCTGCATGCCCCCCACTGGGGATTTGACCCACAAACTGGGCATGTGCCCTGACTGGGAATTGAACCTGCAACCTCTTGGTGCATGGGTCGATGCTCAACCACTGAGCCACACCAACTGGGCTCTTTAAATCTTTAAAAAACAAGTAAGAATTTTATCTTAGAGAAATCCCAAATTAGATGGTAAATTATAAACAAAGCTATAAAGGAGCTGCATGGGAAGGCAGACACCACGCTCTTTACATTGGAAGTTACTGTCACATTACAAAATTAACACTGACATGATCTGTCTTAGTTTAGCCATTCCATGCATCTATCTTTTATGTAATGAATGATTCATAAAATTAATTATATATTTTGATAATATAGTATTATAGTAAAATAAATGGAGATCAAAACCATAATTACTTGTATAGTAAATAATATTATATATTTCTGGAATTTTATAGTTCTAATATTCTTTTTATTTCTTGCTGCTTGCCTATAAAATAATTGCATAATTAATAATTATAGGAGTGACAGGTTAATTTTACTTTAAGGCAATTTACATATGAATCAAGTCAGTGGTGGCAAAATTCCTAATAAACTTGTATTACATAAATAAGATATTTGGAAATATCTCTTTCATGGCCTGTAAATTTTAATGAATGACAATACTTAATTAACCTTTCTCATTTTAAAAAGAGGTTAGTAGAGTGGAAAATACCTACATTGCCCTTGATGTAGATATAACCCATAAAAAACAAAGAAATAACAACAACAAAAATTAACGAAGTCAAAAACAAAACAAAATCTTCAAGTATCTTTAACTTAAAAATTGCTTGCAAATGTTACAATTCCTCAAATTATCATGTGGAAACTCTTTTATTTTAATTTACAAATATAAAAATAAACAAGATTGCTATTTTGATACAGATAGAAGAAAAACAGTATTTCATGGTATCTTCAGCATATGAAATCCAGAGGAATATTAAAGGAATGATGAGTTTAAATGCCTGCAATTCCTTGGGACTTGGAAAGCGTCTACTGAGGAAGCAAATACTCTGAGATAACAGAACATTGCACGGATTGGGTTAATTTTACCATGAACAATGCATCAATCAATATTTCCTTTATCATATTACATTTTATTTAAAAATTTTGCAAAGCTATAACAAAAAATACATCACCATCCAGAGTTCATCAAAGTTAGCAACACAGCCTGTATTTAATGGACATCATGAAGACCCCACAACAAATAAATAAGCATTTATAAATAATTTTATTGAGACTCTTATTCATCTTTTTAACTTGGTGTTGACACAATAATAGGGCAGTGCTAGGATCTCAACATGATTTTGGTGGTACAGACCCACAGACGAATCAGGAATAAAGTCACAATCACTGAATTAATAGAACTTATAAAACTGACACTAGTTGACTCTCCTTAATAAAAATTATGAAATAGATTTAAAATTGTAAGCTATGTAAATGTTTTATTCAGCAGTCTCAACCTCTTGCTTCTGCTCTCTTTCCCACTGTTTCCATTCTTACACCCCACTCTTCAGATAAGTCTGTTTATAATTTTCAGGTCCTAACCTTACTCCAGTTTTAACTCTAATCTGATCCATAACTCTAATTAGTCCATTAATAACTAACACCCCTCTATGCCCTAGCCAGTGTGGCTCAGTGCTTAGAGTGTGGCCCACGCACAGAAATGTTGCAGGTCCCATTTCTGGTCAAGGGCACATACTTGGATTGCAGGTTCATCCCCAGCTCTGGTCCCAATGCATGCAGGAGGCAACCAATGAATGTATCTGTCTCACATCAATGTTTCTCTCTCTCTCTCTGGTGAGGATTAACAAAACAAAAATTAACATCCTTCCACAAAGTAATTGAATATTTTTTGGTGTTTTGTTATTTTTCCATTGGTTTTTAGAGAGTGGAAGGGAGGGAGGGAGGAACATCATCGACCTGAGAGAGAAACATCAATTGGTTGCTTCTTGTATGACTCCAGCTGAGGCCAAGGATCAAACCTGAAACCCAGTTATGTGCCCTTGACTGGGAATCGAACCTGAGACCCTTTGGTCTGCTCGCTGATGCTCTAACTGCTGAGCCAAACCAGGGCCAAAGTAACTGAATTTTAAAAGGAAATTCCGGAAAGGGAAAGCACTTGTCTATAACATATTAAATATTGGAATTTCAAGTAAAAATAAAAAATGTACAGGGTTTGTTAAGAAGGCAAAATTATCTTCAAAGTCCACCAAACCTGAAGTTTTTTTTTAACATTTTTCTTTTACTTTTTTTCTCTCTCTTCAGAAGTAACAATATAGTGAGATTTTAAATGATATTAGGATACATTTTTTGGAGAAGGGAAAAGTTCTAACTTGCAGTAACCATAGCCTTTACACCATAACAGTATTAAATAATGCACAGGGGAGCTTTGAGTAGAAAAGACTGACAAAAGGAATCACGAGCTAATGAGCCTAAGACAGTGAGACCAATTAGAAATCTACTAAGAAAAAATAAAAATTATGATGTCTCATGTATGCTCTGGGGAAGGACTAGATCAGACTAATTTGAGAAGCAATAATAAAGCAGAATATAAAAGGACTTGAGCCCGGCTGGTGTGGCTCAGTGGTTGAGCATCGACCCATGCACCCAGAGGTCACCGGTTCGATTCCCAGTCAGGGCACATGCCCAGGTTGTGGGCCAGATCCCCAGTGGGGGACATGCAGGAGGCGGCCAATCGATGTTCTCTCTTATCGATGTTTCTATCTCTCTCTCCCTCTCCCTTCCTCTCCCTCTAAAATCAATGAAAAGAAAAAATATTTAATAAATAAATAAATAAAAGGACTTGACGACCCACTGAGAGAAGCCCACAGTCATGGATGCCTCTAGGGCCCAGCAAGTCTTCATTCATTACTATCTTTAATTCTCACAAACTATATATTCATCTTCCAACCAGCACAAAAAATTACCATAAAAATAGTGGCTTAAAATGCTACTCATTTATTATCTCACAGTTCCTGTAAGTCAGAGGCAGGCACAGCTTCCCTGGGTTCTCTGCCCCTGGTTTCACAAGGCAGAAATCAAGGTGTCATCTGGATGGTGTTCTCATGTTGAGGTTCAACTGAAAAAGCATCTGCCTCCAAGCTCCCTCTGGTTGTGAGAAGTTTGCCTTGTGGCTCTAAATTTCACCGCAGTTTTCTTCTTCAAGGCTATCAGGAGAATCTCCTGCCTAAATGTGTAAAAGACAGGGTCTTGGTCTTATAGGCTACAACATTGTGGAAGTGACTCTGCCAGTATTTTGAAATACAATATAACCTGATCAAGGGGTGATTATGCCACCACCTTTGCCATATTCTACTGTGTAGAAACAAGTTATAAATCCCCCACACTTCAGGGTTGGGAATGATACAAGGGTGTAGGTCATTCGTGTTCATCTTAGAATTCTGCTTGCTACAAAAGTGACGTCACTCTTGAGAAGAAAAACTCACATCACCATACCTAAGAAAAAAGAGAAATCATTTTATGTCAGTGTTATGGACTGAACTGTGTTATCTCGCAAATTCATATGTTGAAGTTTTAACCCCAGAACCTCAGAATATGACTGTATTTGAAGAAAGAGTTTTAAAAACATAATTAAGCTCAAATGATGTCATTAGGGTGATCCTTATCCAAGATGACTGTGTTTCGGGGGAAAAAAAAAGAGAGAATTTGGACCCATATATAGACAAAAGACCATGTGAAGACAAAGAGAAAAGACTACTATCTACAAACCAAATAGAGAGACTTTAAAAGAAATGAACCCAGCCAACACTCTGATTTTGTACTTTTAGCCTGAAGGACTATAAGAAAATAAACTTCTGTTCTTTTTTTTTTTTTTTTTTGTCAGATAGAGCAGGAAGGAGAGAGGGAGGAAGAGAGAGAGAAACATCGACGTGAGAGAGACACATCGATTGGTTGGATTGGTTGCCACCCACACAACCCCAACCAGGGCCGGGGACAAACTGCAACCGAGGTACTGCCCTTAGCGGGAATCGAACCCGGGACTCCCCTGTCCGACGCTCTAATGGCTGAGCCAAACTGGCCAGGGCTAAACTTCTGTTCTTTAAGTCATTTAGTCTGTGGTACTTTGCCATCCAAGCCTTGAAACACTAACAGAGTCAGTTTCCAATGTGTTGATTTGTCACCCTTTTTGGAAGACATTTTTCATGGTAGTTAACTCATTTTAATGTAGGCATGACAGGATAGTGTATCTGATCTCGATATTGAAATTGTCTGTGTCTCTCTATATTTTTTTTGATGGAAAGATTAAAATATGTAATAATATACAATTTTTATATTTTTATAATTTTTGTGACTGTGTAGAGACAACTTTTTTTTTTAAGTCTTTTAGGAGGCAAATGTGCGAAAACTTATTTAAAATGAACACAAGACTTGGCTCATTGATTGTTCATTGTATATTTATTGAGTGCTTAAATTACTAGGCTGTTTGGGTGTTTACCATACATGGGTAACCACAACAGACAAAGGTTCCTGTCACAATAGATATTACAATCTCATGGGAGGAGAGAGACAACAATGTAACAAATAAGTAAATTACAAGTGTGTGGTTAAAAGGTGACAAGCACTTTGTGAAAGTTTTAAAAAATTAAAAATGAATAGGAGAATGTAGATCAGGATTGTAGACTGAAGAGTTCAACATTTTTCATGTGGATGGTCAGGGTAGGACTGAGAAGTTGGTACTTGTAAACAGACACACAGAGGTCAAAGAAGTGAATTTCCACAATTTTCAAGGAAACAGACTCCTTGCAGAAGAAACAGGTGATACAAAGGCCCCGAGGTCAGGCATTCTTGAGAAGCAGCAAGAAAGTTCCTGTGGAGGAAGTGGAGTGAATGAGGGGGAGATTAATATTTTGAGCAGAGGAGTGATATCTTCGTATTGGGTGGAGGCTAGATTGTAGGGAGCAAGAGTGGAAGCCAAGGGACCATTCAGGAGGCTGTAGCAATGATCTAGGTGAGAGAAGGTGGCATCTTGGAGAGCTGGAAGCAGTGGAGATATTAAAAAAGAATATAATCTAGATATATTTTGAAGCAATGGACAGTAAGATTCTTTTCTCTAAATTCATTCTACAAATAAAGTTGCAAAAGTGATTAAAGTTGTACGTAAAAATAAATAGACTTGATAATGTTTATTAATAAAAAAAAACAGCTAGAAATAGCCTACTTTTATTCATATGCCATAGTTCTGGGCTTTTTCTGGCTCTGCTACCATCCTGAAGTATTCATGGAGTTTTGCTATGTTTAAGTTTATTCTCCAGAGAATAAGTCTATATGACGTCTCCATAATCTCCCCATCTCAAAGTCAGCTGATTAGCAAACTTCTATTTGTCATCTCAATTTTTCCTTGTCATGGAATGTAACATATTCACAGGTTCTGGGGATTAGGTTGTGCACATGTCTGGGAGTAAGAGTAGATGTTTCGGCCTCCTATAGGATGTGAACCAAAGACTGTCTGACTACAGATCCTAAGTAGAGACACATTAAACACTGTAAGTAAAGAGTAAGCACTTAATAACTGGGCACTATTATTATCTTTATTATATTGTGACGTGGACCAGTACAAGGTAGTGGAGATTTGACGACGTAGTCAGAATTCCATGATATGGTCAGAATGGAGTCCTAACCATTTCCAGTCTGGCTACATGGCCATGGACAACAAGGGAAGCAGCACTTGGACAGACTGATACTGCTTGTAAGAAATCAAATTTGGTCTGAATTTTTGAACAAATGCTTCACTGCAGAGAAATATGTAGAACAGTAAATGCAAGCAGAATTTTCAAAGAGCAACTGCTAAATATAGGGCCGTTTCTGCACGAGGGAGCCCAGAAGGTCCCTTCGCAGATGCCACAGCAATGCTGATGAAGGAAAGCACAGCAGCAGACTCAACTTCACTATTCAGCATGATTTTTCCCACCACTCCGTAAACAGAATTGGGTGCTTAACAGTGAGGAATACAGGGTGACTGGTGCTGCCAACCAGGTCTGGGTCCTGGTGCCCCCGGGATGACTCTGGAGATCCCGAGGCACAAATTCCTATCTCCCAAATCTGTATTTATAGTTTGTAAACCAAAGCTTTTACTTTTATTCATATGCCATAGTTCTGGGCTTTTGCTGGCTCTGCTACCATCCTGAATTATTCACAGAGTTTTGCCATGTTTAAATTTATTCTCCAGAGAATAAGTCTATATGACGTCTCTGACCATAAAATTCAATCAAGGATATAATTTCAGATATATTTGCAAAAAAATCTATAAATGGTATGTTTTATTTATTCTTATTTAAAGATATGGACATCGTATGAAAGCCTCATTAAATTTTTATAAAAATCACTGAATTCCCTCCTATGTTATTTTTTTTTAAATTCAGTACATTACTTTCATAGTACATAAAAAAAAGTTTAAATCTGTATAAAAATAAAAGTGTAAAACCAATATAAGTTGAAAAGAACTGTTAAAAGTTATTAAAAAAATAAATAAAACTTTTCACAGCATTTCTAAAACACTCTTTTTATCCTAGCAGTTGGTGATTTGTTGCTTATTCAAGCCATCTACAAAAATGATTTTATTTTTTGCTTGAAAAGTGTGAGAAATTCTAGCTCCAAAAGGTACTTGTCATGAAGTTACATACAAATGAAAATATAAGCTAAGAATAGCAGTACCATCTGAACCATAATTACAGTGCTGTGCTATAAACTGAATCCCAGTAACTTTCTAGAAATAATTATTTTTTAAGCAGTGACTAGTTTTAATACTTTAAACTTGCCTAAATTTTAAGGAACATTAAGGTTCCAACTCTTTTAAAGTTACTTTTCCTGAAGTGGTTTTATTTTAGATTTATGAGCAAGAATTTATCCAAATTGAGCAATGATTTATAGAGTATCTGAATTACAAATATAAAGTTAATTTTAAAGGTATCTGAAATGTTTAAATTTCTAAACTTACCAGTAACTTGGGTAGCTGACAAAGCCTCTATTTTATAGATAGAAAATTTTTGTTATATTCAAGCTTAAATCTTTTTTTCACCAACCAAATATCTATCTGGTGAATAATTATTATCAATAATAACAAAATTAAGAACAGTTATCATATATTGAAGATGTAATAAATATGTTTCAGACAGTATACTACGAACTTAAAATATATTGCCTAATTAAAATCTCATAATAATTATATGAGGTAATTACTTTAATTTGAAAATTAGGAAACGAGTTCAGAAAGATTAAACATTACTTAACTTTATTCAGTTTTGATCTTTCAAAGATATTGTGAGACGTTATATTTGTGGACACAAATATTAGGTTATGTTGTTTTAGGAAAGGTTGTGGCTGAGAGATATGGCATGAAAAAGAAAACACAAAATTTTGGTCTTAGGTAGAAATGTCTTTAGGGAATAAAAGACTCAACAGAAGATAACTTTCTACTATAATTAAAGTTTGGGATAAACATACCTAGTGTTCATCTTGTAGAATCTAACTCCCCAGATGCTGTTTGGTTACTGTTCTCTCTATCATCAAGCCCTTTCTATTCTGACTGAACCACTGTCTTCTGAGTTTTACATGGGCAACATAGATAGCTTCTACACTTGACCTAGTTGGATGTTTACAAGTTTCTCTAAACCAAGTCCAGATGATTATGGACCTTGATTTCCAGAGAGCCTAGTCAACCCAAAGAAGAGTGTTCAATAAAGCTAAATAAGGAGGTCATTAGATACAGGCAACTATAAGTTTACCATACACTGAAGTCTTCTGTTAATTTTTCAAAGTGGAATAGGCAACTACTAATAGCATAAATATGTACCCCTAGGAGAATGCTTCCTACAATTATTGTGTTCTAATTCTCACCAAATTCAGATATTTTCACTTAATTACTATCTCAAATTGTTGTATTTGTTTTGGAAATAATTTCTTGTAATTTTTTGTATCACTTAACTATTCATAACCTGATAAATGTATTTAGCATCCTATGATTGGTTCATGTTAATCATATTTCTTTCAGGGGTATCTTGAGTTTGCCATCTTCATCTGAAAGGAGTGCTTGCTACCCAAGTAGTGTTTAGTAATTTAAAGCCTCAACTGGGGCAAAATCACACAGCTTTTGCTCCTTTGTGAAACTTTCAAATCAGTAACAATACACCTTTTGATATTCAATTTAACTCAATATTTTACTCATTGTTACAATGAAATATTTATTAGCTAATCATATGAAATATAGTGAAAATTTGAATGTCTGTACTTTGTCATATACCAGAGATTTTCAACTCTGGCTGCACATTAGAATCACCTGCAGATCATTTAAAAATATTGATTGTCCTGCCCTCATCCCAAAACAATAAATTCTGAATCTCTGGGAGGTGAGGCACAGTTGATTCTAAAAACATTTAAATTTGAGAACTAGCCTTGATTGGTTTGGTTCAGCAGTTAGAGCATCAGCCTGCAGACCGAAGGGTCATGGGTTTAATTCCTAGTCAAGGACATGTGTCTGGGTTGCACGTTGGATCCCCGGCCCGGGGTTGGGTTGTGTGGAAGGCAGCCAATCTATGTGTCTCTCTCACATCAATGTCTCTCTCTCTCGCTCCCTCTCTCCCTCTCTTTCATTCTATCTAAAAAATTGATGAAAAGTATATCCTTGGGTGAGGATTAACCAAAAATTAAAATTAAAAAAAACAAATAAAAAGAAATTTGAGAACTAAAAACTTTATAAATCAAATTAACAGGAAACAGGGATTAGAATTTTCTTTTAAATTAATTCCACCATATTGTCTTTTGTATATTAAAGTTTGTGAAACAAATAACTAAATAGTTCCTTATTTAGTTTTTTCTGTCCTACATATTTGATGGCTATTCAAAATCTGTGGAGGGCACATAAATAACTTATCTCAGCAAAATAATAGTAAATTAACAGTATCTTCTTTCTATATATTTATAAGGTATATATGATGTTTTATATACCCTCATAAAAATGGGAATGCTATTAATTGATATTCCAAAATACATAGTTAAATAATTTATATTATTACCAATTTTATGTGGTTATATTCAGGTTTATATAATGCTAATATAAGCACAATGTATCTAACATTCTTGATTAATATAGTGTGAAAGACACTTTTTTTTTTTAAGAGATAATATAATAATGTAGTTTGGCTTATGATCTCAGGAAGTAGACTATTTAAATGTCACATTCAATTATTTACTAGTTACGAAAATTTAGACAAGTTTTGGCCAACAAATGGAGCTATGATACTCAAAAGTAGCTGAGTATTAAAGATGTTATAGGTAAAGCAATTGCAATAGTAATTGCCCCATTATAAATGTTAAAACAAATTTTGTTCTCGCTATTTTAAAATTGAGATTTATTAATATTAAAAACACCAATATAATTTCTATAATCATCTTTATCCCATAGAGATACAGTACAACATATGGGTCTGAGAACCAAAAACTTGAAGTAGGAATGGCCCTAGTTACTATCACTCCCAATGACCAATTCAGGAAATTGATACTTCCTGTTTCTAGGACTTTAGGTTATATCGATCTAGAAGCTTTGTTGACACAGGGATAACATTTTCACCAAGGGAAATAGAAAGAATTTTCTTAAACTTTAAGCCGTAACTACTGCCTTTGCCTTGAACTCTTTGTGCCAAGAGACTAGCATAAAAAGAAAGGAAATCTATCCATGCAGAAGCAAAGGACTCTCTATTATTATTATTTTTTTAATTTTTAACTTAATTTTTATTGTTGATACTATTACAGATGTCCCCATTACCCCCCTCCTTTAGCCACCTCAACCCACCCCCATGCCCCTCTTTCTTCTGGCCATCACCACACTGTTGCCTGTGTCTATGGGTTATGTGTATATGTTTTTTGGCTAATTCCTTCACTTTCTTTCATCCAGTCTCCTCCTCCCCCTCCCTTCTGTCAGCTATCAATCTGTTTCAAGCACCCATGCCTCTGTTTCTATTTTGTTTGTCAGTTTATTTTGTTCATTATATTCCACATATAAGTCAGATCATACGATATTTGTTTTTCTTTTACTGGCCTATTTCACTTAGCATAATAATCACCAGGTCCATCCATGCTGTCACAAAAGCTAAGAGTTCCATATTTTTTACAGCTGTGTAGTCTTCTATTGTGTAAATGTACCAGAGCTTTTTTAGCCACACATGTATTGATGGACACTTGGGTTATTTCCAGATCTTGGCTATTGTAAATAATACTGTTATGAACATAGGGGTGCATATATTCTTTGAAATTGGTGTTTCGAGATTCTTAGGATATACAAGACCATGAATAGCCATAACAACCTTGAGAAAAAAGAACAAAGTTGGAGGTATCCCAATGCCTGATATCACACTATACTACAAAGCCATTGTACTCAAAACAGCCTGGTACTGCCATAACAACAGCCATATAGATCAGTAGAACAGAACAGAAAGCCCAGAAATAAACCCACACCTTTATGAGCCATTAATATTTGGCAAAGGAGGCAAGAGCACATAGTGGAGTAAAGACAGTCTCTTCAATAGATGGTGCTGGGAAAATTGGAAAGATACATGCAACAAAAAAATGAAACTGGACCACCAACTTACACTATATACAAAAATAAACTCAAAATGGATAAAAGACTTAAATGTAAGTAGTGAAATCCTACCAAAAAAAATAGGCAGTAAAATCTCAGATATCTCTATTAGCAATATTTTTTTAAATATGTTTTTATTGATTTTTTAGAGAGAGAAAGGAAGGGACAGAGGGATAGAAACATTGATGTGAGGGAGAAACATCGATTGGCTGTCTCTTGTATGTCCCCCACCAGGGATTGAACCCACAACCTGTGCATGTGCCCTGACCAGGAATTGAATTGGGACCTCTCAGGCCATGGGACAATGCTCAGTCCACTGAACCACATCAGCTGGGCTCTGGTAGCAATATTTTTGCCAATATATCTCCTAAGGCAAGGAAAACAAAAGAAAAAAAAAGTGAATAAAGAAATGAGGCTACATCAAACTAAAAAGCTTCTACACAGCAAAAGAAATCATCAACAAAATGAACCCACTGTATGGAAGGACTCCATTATTCAGAAAGCAGCAAAATGGCTCTTATAAGATGAGGCAGGAAATAAATACTTGGCTTCTAGATCATCTGGTAGGGTCTCTCTTGGTGCTGCCCCCCCCTAAATTTAAAATGTACAGCAGCCTGGGCCTATGAAAAGCTTGGTTACCAAGGACCACCAGAGAAGGAGACTACTCAGAGATGAGGGTCTAGGTTCCCCCACCACCTCAGTCACTTCCCTCAGGAGAGATTCTGTTCAAAGGGGATGGAGATGTGCAATGGGTAGTGGACGAAGTCGGCCAGCTGTAGTGGCACAAATTGTATTTCTCTAACTTCCTCTTTAAGGTACTTCAGTAAAGGAAAACTTCCAGAATCATGGACACCTAGAGTGAATTTACAGTTAAACTTACTTTAAGGTGCAACTGGATATAAATGATGAAAAGAGTGGGCTGTCTTCTAACCACTCCTGGCACAAGCAAGTGTTATTGGACCCACCAGAGATAACAAAATGCAAGTGTTGGCAGGGGGCAGGGGCGGGGTGTAGTCCAACTATTAACCAGAGTGATATTTTTAAGAAGTTGCTAGGCAAGGAAAAACAACAGATGTCCACTGTAGTGAAGGACAGCAGTACTGCTGACAGGACCACAGTGAAATGCCAGATGTACGAGAATCCCATGATTAATTGAAATATCCTGGAATAAAAATGGAAAACATTAGCAAATAAATCTTAACCCCAGACTGGACTATTTAGGATAAAGAGCTATGACTATATTAATATCTAAAATATTTATAATATGCTTGAAGAGGTTCCTAATAGAAATATCAGGACCTTGCAGCAAATTCATTCTAAGCATAACTGAGGTATTTGACATTTATTTGAGAAAACAGTTTACCAAATAAATATACCTTTACAAAAAAATTTTAAAGCAGAGAACATAGAGTATCAGTAATATCTGCAAGTTTTGTGCAAGAAAAAAATTATGACATGTAAATGTATTGCTTTATAACTTTCTGTGAAGGTATATGTAGCATTACAAGTATTCTGCTTATACTCCATCAACCCCCGGCAGTGCACTGTTTCAAATTTTTTTTTAACTTACCCACTAAGTATTCATCTGTTCAGCAAAGTGTGCTAAGACTTACTTTTTCATTCCTTTGAAAGTACATACTGCATAATGTGGACTCAAAAGCAATCAATTATAGCATTTTGGTGATTATTTAAATCTCATAAATATTTTTATGAAAGCACCATCATAAAGACATTTATTTAAATGAATATAATTAGTATAATGTTTCAGATTCATTAAGCTTAATTTATTCAGTTAGTCCTTTTGATATATCCTTTTTAAAAAAAAACTAGAGCAAGCACTTTAACTTGCAAAATAAATTTGCCAATAAATTGATTGTACTGAATTTTGGAAAACCCTAATGCATATTAATAAATTTAATTTTATTTAATTTTATTTATTTGTTCTTGTGTAAATTAAGCTACCACATGTGTTTTGGAAACTAAATGTAAAAATGCTATGAAATGCAATTTACAAATTTAGTCATTCTTCTAAAACTGGAAATAGATACCAGCGTACAATGAGTGTTATGACTGGATAATTAAACATAATTTGATCATTTGTTTCAACATCATATATACTTCTCTTTGCAAATGTTGATCTGCTCCCTGTGGGTATTTCATCAGGGCAGTGCTATCAAATGTGAATAAAAATGACAACAATTTTCACTGGCTAAGAAGAAATTTGTGTCCAAAGGCCAATAAGATCCTCAAAGGGTAAATTAAAATGACTGAACTTATATTCCAAGATTTCTATGAAGTAGTCTTGTCAGTAACAGAATATCCACAATATGTTTATTATTGCTCCTTCTTTGAAGACACATCAAGTAACATCGTATTCACTAACTGATATTAGTGTCAAAAACAGAACTAACATAGAGAGTTCAACAGTTATTTATAGCTCTTCTGCCTTTAGCCTGAGACCACATAATCAAAATATTGTGTTCAAGAGATATTCCTATTAGTATTTCTTTTTCCTGCAGTGTGGTTCTTTTGTCATTTGAAATTGCTAAGCTGATTTGTTTCTTTTTTAATATAATTTCATCTTGTCCTGTCGATGTGACTCAGTGGTTGAGCGTCGACCCATGCACCAAGAGGTCACCAGTTCGATTCCTGGTCAGGGCACATGCCCAGGTTGTGGGCCTGATCCTCAGTGGGGGGGCATGCAGGAGGTGGCCATGTTCTCTCTCATCAATGTTTCTCTCTCTCTCTCCTTCTCATTTCTTCTCTCTCTAAAAATCAATAAAGGAAAAACAAAAATTTTTTAAAAGATTGGAATATAATTTCTTCTTTATTTTATTTTATTTTTTTTTGAGTATGTGAAAAAACTATATTCTAAACCCTAAAACTAAGCAAAAAGTTATATTCAGAAATGTGTCATTTCCCCTACATGCTCTACTATTCAACTACCTACCCTTTCCATCAGTTCCAAACTATCCTTGTTAAAAACAAACCTTGTTATTATCTGGTTTATTTGTCTTGTGTTGTTTTACACAAATGAGAAAAAAAAAAAAATATATATATATATATATATATAGTTTTCTTATTTTTTTAAATAAAAAGTTAACATTCTATAGATTCTCTTTTGCACTTTGCTTTTTATCTAACAATATATTCTAAATATTACCACCCATTCAAACAGATTTTTTTTATAAATAAATACTTCTACAATATGTGGATAGACCATAGTTTCTTCAATCAATATCCTACCCATGGGTCCTGAGGTTGTTTGCAAGATTTTGTAATAATAAATCTTGGAAATATTTATTTTCATATTGCTGGAGTTGTGTTTTCAGGATAAATTCCTAGAATTGCAATGATTGTCATCAGTATTATTTCTAAGCATTTTTTAAATTTTTAGTGTGAAGTTCCACTTCAGTTCAATATTTTTTTAAATTTCACTTTATTGTTGATAGCATTACAGATGTCTTTCATTTTCTCCCTTTGTGAAGGCTTTGCAACTTCAAAATAGAATGGCTTTTTATATTGTTAATAACTTCTAGTTTATTCCACTGTGATCAGTTTTGTTTGTAATGTTTCTTCCTTAAGGAATATAGTGGTATTTTCTTTGTGATAATGCATTAAGTTTTATGAACACTTGAGAAGAAGCTGCATCTCTATTTTTATGGTGTAATTATATGCATATAATTATATTATGTATTCATAATATATATTTTGTTGTCATTTAGTTCTTACATATGTTTAATCATTTCCGTGCACAGTGTCTGTCTTATAATGAAAATGGTGTTCATTTTTGTTATTTATAGTATATTTCTATCTATATCTTTGTTGTTTGTATTTTTTGTTTTATAAAGATGATTGCTGTAATATATGGTATATTGACATTTATAAATGTTATATTTCTTTAGTAAATTGTCTGTTAGCATTAAAATTGGTTTTGTTAACTATATTCTTACCTTATTGAGGAGCCTCCATACTGGTTTTCGTAGTGGCTGTGCCAGTTTACATTCCCACCGGCAATGAATGAGGCTTCCTTTTTTTCACAACCTCTCCTGCACCTGTCTTTTTTATAATAGCCTTTCTCATAGGTATGTGGTGGTATCTCATTGTAGTTTTGATTTGCATTTTCCTAATAGCTAGTGAAGTTGAGAATCTTTTTATATATCTCTTGGGCATTTTATATCTTCTTGGGAGAAGTGTCATATGCCCCAGCAACCCCTCTTCTGGTTATCTACCTGCAAATTTTGAAAATATTTATCCCCAAAGATATATGCACCACTATGTTCATTGTAGCATTATTCACAGTGGCCAAGACATGGAAACAACCAAAGCAAAGTGTCCCTTGGTTGAAGAAGATGTAGTACATATATACAGTGGAATATTACTCAGCCATAAGAAATGATGAAATACTGCCTTTTTGTGACAACATGAATGGATCTTGAGAAAATTATGCTAAGCTAAATAAGTCAGACAGAAAAAGTCAAGAACCATATGATTTCACTCATATGTGGATATAAAACTGAAAGCATCAACAAACAAAACAAACAAACAAACAAACAAATAAAAACTCATAGACAAAGACAACAGTATGGTGGTTACCAAAGGGAAGGAGGATGAGAAGATAGTAAAAGGGAAAGAAGTTCAAATATACAGTGATGGAAGAGATTTGACTTTGGGAAGTGGGCACACAGTGCAATATACAGATGTATCATAGAATTATACACTTAAAATCTATATAATTTCATAAAATAATGTCACCCCAATAAAATTAATTAAAATTAGTTTAGTTGCTTTAATGTTTTTGTTTAAACTCTATATTTTTATTAGTTAAAACAACCTTAACATTTGTTTCCAAATTGAAAGTACATTTGCCCATTCTTTTCTACTTAACCTTTTAGATTTTTTTATAATTATGTATCATATAGTTAGATTTTGATTTCTTGGCTAGATTACATTTTTATATGTTTTATGTCACATCCATTTGGATTTATTGACATGAAAGATATGTTCTATGTTCAGTGTCAACTTTGTCATATTATTTTATAATATTATTAAGTATATCTTCTACATTTATCGATGCAACTTTTTTCTCTTTTATTTATTGTAATTTATTTTTGTGTTTAGAATAGCTTAATTTTTTGTTCTAATATTTACCTTTGTATATATTATTTTTTTAATACACTTTGTTTTTTGTTTTCTAATTTAATCTTTTACAATATAATTTATCAATTTAAAATAATATAATTTAACTTTAATATTTTACCTGTATTGCAATTCATAAGCTTATTAATATTTCTCTT
Organism: Tadarida brasiliensis; assembly: GCA_030848825.1. Taxonomy (NCBI): domain Eukaryota; kingdom Metazoa; phylum Chordata; class Mammalia; order Chiroptera; family Molossidae; genus Tadarida; species Tadarida brasiliensis. The sequence goes on along the minus strand of CM061260.1, from coordinate 85,108,260 downwards.
TCTTTCTTCTTTTATTTTAATTTTTAATATTTAAAAATGTTAGTTAAGCCCGGCCACTGTGGCTCAGTGGATTGAGTGTCATCCCATGGACTGAGAGGTCCTGTGTCTCTCTCACATCGATGTTTCTCTCTCTCTCTTCCTCCCTTTCTCCCTCCTGCTCTATCTGAAGATAAATATTAAAAAAAAAAAAAAAAGGTAAACATTTGCCCGGCTGGTGTAGCTCAGTGGTTGAGCGTCAATCCATGCACCAAGAGATCGCCAGCTCGATCCTGGCCAGGGCACATGCCCAGGTTGTGGGCCAAATCCCCAGTGGGGGACATGAAGGAGGCAGCCAATCTATTCTCTCTCATGGATGTTTCTATCTCTCTCTCTCTCTCTCCTTTCCTCTCTATCTAAAATCAAAAAAGAAAAAAATTTTTAATCAATAAAAACATAATTTAAATTAATATTTAAAATATTAAATGTTAAATTTTATTAATTTTTATTTTAATATTACTTCTAGTTTGTCATAACATATAGCACAAAATACAACATATAAAATGGCATACCAATACTTTTTTTTTTACTTTTATCCCACCTTATTTTAGTCTTCAATTAAGGAATGCTCACAATTAATCATTTTCCTGAAGTTTTACCAGTTATTTCTTGGTTAGATGGAACTCCCCCCTTTTTTTATTTTCTTTTTTTTTTTTGGTACGTGCCCCTAGTGGGGGCCGAACCCGGGACTCACTGATCCGCAGGTTGACGCTCCAACCGCTGAGCCAAACCGGCCAGGGCTGGAACTCCCCTTTTAACAGATAGCTTGTTAATGACTCACAGGTATTAAGTTCCTTGATCACATGAATTAATACAGTTGTTTATTCAATTGACACTTGCAAGACAGCTAAGCTAGATTCAAATCATTGACATAATTTTTCTAAAAAAAGCTTTATGAAATGTTTCATCTCCGGTGAATTCTTTTTATTTTATTTTTTTTCTAGACAAGAGAGGGAGATATGAGAGAAATAAAGGAGACAGAGAGGGAAAAGAGATGTCAGAGAGAATTCAGAGAGTTAGAGAAGAGAGGGAGATCTGAGAGGGAAAAGATGTCAGAAGATTCAGAAAGTGAGAGAAATTAGGGAATCAGAGAGGGAAAAGACTCTGGTAAATTCTTATGTCAGTCTAATTCTCCTGTCCTTTTCAGGAAACTCTGAGGATATATTTTTAACTATAAAGTTCAATAAATTTTCTATGAAATATCTAAAAATTAATTTTGGCAGATCAATTTTTCGTTGCGACATCCTTGGCCCACTCATTATGTAGATTTATGCATCCCTTTGTTTCCAGAAATAAATTGGATTATAGTTTTCAATATTAGTTCCATTCCATTATTTTGTTGGCTTCTTCAGAGATTCCAGTTAAACATATGCTGGATCTTTTTTGCCTATCTTTCATGTCAAGCATGATCTGACAGTTTTTTTATTTCTTTGTTACTTTAATCTCTTGATTGTATTGCTGTTTTTCTTTACTTGTCCTTACTAAGTTCTCAATCAAATCTACTTGTTGAAAAACTTATAATTTATTCATCATTTCTTCTATTCCTCTGCCTTTTTCTTCTATTTATTTTAGAGTTGAGTCAGCTTTCATTTTTTCCTAATTTTTCCCTATTTATATTACTAAAATTTAAAAATATTCTTCAAATACTTGATGGAGTATATGTTAAATGTATATGGAATTATGCAAAAAGCTTGCATTTTGTATAGTTTTGTTTGCTATTCTTGTTGCTATTTTTTTGAGAAAATGATGAGAGATTTAGATTTATTCACTCACTTATAATTTTGATATTCACAATTTCTAGCCAGTATGTATGTATATAAATACATTTTTAAAATATTACAGTTTTCTGATATTAAGCTCCATATCCCCATTTTTTGTAAAAATAGGTATGCTGAATTTTTTTTACTATCTTACTTTAGCCTAAAGGCTACCTTCTCCATTGTTCCTTAACTCCTCCTCTTATATAAATATTTCGTGCAAAAGCTAGTAGGCTAGTCAGATTTTAAATCCTACAAAAGAAATGCAGAGAAGTTGAGAAAGCATATGTTGTTTCTTCTACATTGGCTCTTTAGCTATTTCTTAAGCAGTAGATTTTCTTTACCATCTGTGTGTGTATGTGTGTATTTTAACTTTTATTAGTTTCTTCTTATATATACTAATATCTTCTTTCCAACAGTCAGGTTTCTAAATTACCAAAGCAATAAAACCCAGCATTTATGTACACAAATTACACATGGAACTCAGGCATGCATGATAAAGAGAAAAGGGTAATAGGAAGTGGAATCAAAGTTTATTAAAATATAATTTTATGCCTGATCTGGTTAGAATTGGCCCGATTTCATTAGCACTTCACATTAGCAGCTGTCAATTTAGTATAATTTGAAACCGTAAATTATTGATGAGAAAATGAAATTAAATGTCTTACCAAGTTTAAGGAGCTTTCCAGCTCTTTTGCTGTTATAAAGAGGAAGAATAACCTTGTGACATATAGTCAAGGTTATTATGTATAAAGGTATGCTGTACGATGACATTAGTTAAGGTACAAAACAAAAGTTTTAAAGACATAAAATGATATTTCTTCTCTTCTGCTCAAGAATTTTACGATATTTTCCTGTTTCTTTCTTCTTTTCGTGTTCCTTCTTCTCTTTTTTTTTGTCTTCTTTTTCTATCTTCTTCTTCTGTCTTCTTCTTCTTCTTCTTCTTCTATTTCTTCAGCATTTTATTTACTAGGGTCCTACTATTATGCTATGAACTGATGCTGTGTTCTGTCTAACATGGGTCACAAAACAGTATCAGTAGCCTCAGAATAATTTGATGTAAGAGAACAACACACTTGGGACAATTAGGCTCAATTCAAATTAATTTTTTATTTTTGAACTATAAGAAGTGTATATCTAACTGGATTGTCATGAAAAGAGAAAGTGAGGTAGATCTCCAGCAGAATGATATAAGGAAAATGGTATGATGAAAGAATATGTGGAATGCTTCAGAGTAAATAGAAGAAAAAGAAACTGGGAACAATATATAAAAGAATAAGAACAATTTTATTTTCAGTTATTAAAATATTATAACCTCCTTAAAATTACATAGTGGCTTTCAGTTATGTTTGATATTGAAGGATACCAGCAATGAGATCTTTCACTCAATGAACTCCTGTAGATTTAATTTAGTTAACATGGAGTGGGTAAATTTACTAATAAGGACGATGACATTTAGAAGAATGCAAGTCCTGTGTTTAAAAAGAAAAGTCATCCTTTTTGTTCTATATGAGAGAAATGCCCAAGATGAGCTATGTTCCGTAAATATAAAATTAAATCATAATTTGCTAGGGAAAAGGTCTATGGATCTCTTAAAAAATTAGAGACACTGATTCAAATATAGATTTACAAAATTATATGCTGTCAGAACCAAGGGGAGCTTGAAAATTATGTACTGCAATCTTCACTTTTAACATTTGAATGAAAACATAGATCCACAGAAAGCTTGGAGATGAGGGGCATAAGGTCTGATTTTCCAAAATGAAGGCTACTTGGTCAACTGAAAGTAGTGGAATGCAGCTGTTTATGGTTAATGCAAATGATACATATGAGGGCCTCAGATATTCTTTAGTTGCTTAGGAACTTCGACAGTTCTGGGTAAGATCAGCGTGCAATGGATAGATTAGTAAAAGTAGAGTTGGCAATTTAAAGCAATGTGAATGCCAGAAGCCAGAGACAGAAGCAAGTCGACTTGTTCATGAGAACAGATCAAAAACCAATAATGCAGGGATTGAGTGGCTGATACTGTCCGGAGTTTGAAACAAATGAATTCCTGTTGTCAAATTTAACATGACAAGGTCAATTTCCCTGAGAAGTTGCACTCAAAACAATAGACCTAGGCTAGAAGCCAATTTTCTACTTCTTGGTGCTTTTTAAGTATAACAAAACAGTATGCTTTTAAAGAGTCAATGTCCTCTCTGGGTTTGAGGGAGGCTTTTTTCTAATAAGGTGCACAGGTTCTAAGTTGGACAGAATAAGGAACTGGCCAAATGTCCAACAATTAGCAAATAGCAGGTTTAGAACAAGAACCTGGGTTTTCTAATACCAGGGTGGTCCATATGTCACTACCACTCTTTAATATCGATGTTTTAGAAACAGAAGATCAAGACATACAATTTTTACATTTACTGCAAAGTTTGTTCTTAGTTAATAAAATTCAGATAACAAATATTTTCAAGGGAACAAATAAAAATACTGAAAACAAACCAACAAAAGGTACCAGAAGTATGGTACAAAAATTGGAATTGCCCACTCCAAATAATAAAATCAGTATAGCCTTCTTCTTCATCTTCCATAGTTTTCCGTTTCAGATGGATCAACATTTAAATGTTAGAAAAAAAAATCCATGTAATAATTAGAAAAAATATAGGATGTAGTTTATTATCTTAGAATAGGGAAAGGTTTTCTAAGCATAATCACAAAACCTGGAAACACAAAGATAAAGCTTCTGAAATGTGCCTGAATAAAATTTTCTGTATAAATGAAGTATCATAACCAAAGTCAAGAGACAAAAAAGTAACAGTTTGTGCAGCACATTTGGCAGGAAATAGTTAGGTCTTTTGCTTTTTTATTTGTTTCTTTATTTTCACTACAGAAATACTTCTTATAAATAACAATAGAAAAAGGACTAGATAATAATTAGTCCATAAAATAATGGGAGGGGCAAGATAGGTCATAAACATAAAAAAGAAAACTAATTCTATTCAGAAAACAAACCGAATTTTTTAAAAAAATAAGAGAAACTCTCAATTTGGCAAGTATTGATCAGTTTGCTGGTGATAACTCTGTTTAGCACTTACTGTACTATGTACTTTGAAGAACGTTTTGGGAATGACTCCTTTACTATATTGAATTGGTAGGCTTATCTAAAACTAAGAATAGAGTATGATTTGATTTCATAATTACTGCTATTTTGCCAGTTATGCAGTGTCTAAAGAATTTAAACATTTGTTTTTTTGTTTTATTCCATTTTATTATTATTATTATTATTATTTTTGGCACATTAGAAATCTCACAGTGTTCAACAAATTCTAAATGACAATAAGAACTATTCATTGTGTTCATTTAATGCTACAGGGAGATTAGGGCAAAGTGTGGGAGGGGCAAGAATAACACAAAAGCCAGGACTTGGAGCTTGCTAGGGATGCTCACTTGCGAGTCCCTCAGATGTGCTATTGCTTGAATAAACCTTTGCCACTGGCTGCAATTCATGTCTCTCCTGTTGAAATCTTTCCTCAGGGAGTCAAACACCTGGTCTTGCTGGTCCCCAGTGTCCCTGACAAAAACACACATTTGGCATAACAGTGTCTGTCCTATCAATGTTTTGTTTTGTTTTACCAGAGACCACTCACTTCAGTTACATCTTAGCTATAAAAACACACAGTTGCTTGACTTCCAACGTATCTAGATTTTAATAAGCAAGTCTATCTCTCACCTTCCAGTGTAATGGAAACCAGGTTGTTTTTCCTTCAGTTAAAACTGGGCAAAATCAATTTCTTAATTCTTTGCAATTTGCTCTCTTTTTAGACAGAAGATCTTGTCGAATGGAGTGTGCCACAATTAGACACTAGACTTGAGACATTTAATCCCAGGAGATTTCCCATCAACAAAGTGCAGAAAGAACACTGGGTCTCGCAGGTAGAAAATACCGTCAAATAATATGAATTTACCTTTGGCAGTTCTAAGATTCTAGTCTGCTTTGTGATGTACATAAATTTGCCTATATGTGAACATATGTTTTTGTGTAATAACCAGCAAGGAGAAAATGGTGTTTTAAACCACACTTTTGCCAAAATAAACTCCATATGTAAATGTGTTTTGGACTCATTTCTTATTTTTCCCATTTTTACATCATGATAAAAATAAGATATGAGATGATTATTTACAAATGGAAACAGTCTTGTTTTATTTCCCAAATAAACAAGTATTTCCATGAAAAGTTTCTTTTGTTAAAATTATGAGAGATAGATAAATAGATACGCACAGAGAGAGAATAAGTACATTTCTTTTCCAAAAAGATAAAATATTCTTATGACACATTAATTTTCAAGTTTTGAAATGCAATTTATTTTCCACAAGTTTTTCAAGAGGTACTGCAAATCTAAATTTTAAACATTTTGAGATGCATATCTGATTAGGATCTATATAAATTTTGTTCCTTCTAGCCATTACTGTTATTTGATGAAGAATACTAAAGTGTGTTTACTGAAAGTGTAGGCATAGGAATTTAAACACATTATTTGAAACCTGCTTAGCAGCATTCTATTTCTGAAAAATAAGTATATATAAAGAAAAAGCAACACTTGAAACTAACAAATAGGCCCATTAAGTAACTTAAGCTTTTGTTAAAGTGATTTTATAATATTTTAAATATTAAAATTAAAAATATTTACAGTTGATATTGTTTAAGACATAATGAGATGGAAACAAATACTTAACATAGTTTTATAATAATGTATGTTATGTAATAGTGTAATTAATTTCCATTCTTCATTATTTTTAGTTAGATTTTTCATTTTACTAGTGAAGTAATAAAATTGTCTCATTTCCTACTTTAAACTTTTTTGTAACAGCTGTATTTAGGTTTTAAAGATTGGTCTGGAGTTTAACCCTAACTTACCCTAACTTAATGCATGTTCATAATATATGGTTGATGGCAAAGGAATTCTTTGGACCATAAAACCATGTCTTGATACTCTGGTTCCTATGTTATAGACCAGTAATAATAAAATTGAAAGTTTGATTGAATCTTTCATATTTAAAATTTTTAAGCAAATAGATTTAGTAAACTTTATTCTTTGAAAAAAATGTTATACTTTACTACACTTATTTAGATATATTTATGTAAGCTTATTATATACTTTATAAATATTATCTTTACCAAATATTATAATATCTTTTGAAGGAATAACCTATGAAATACAAATAAAATGCCTCTTGGTTTAATTCCTTTTTAAAGAAGATGGGCATAAATAAGCAGATGTATTATATGGATAACTTTTTATGGAAATGTTTTATTAAATGAAGTTTTTAATTAGTAGATGAGTGGATAAAAAAAGCTGTAGTACATTTATACAATGGAAACTGCTTAACCTTAAAAGAGATGGACATCTCAGTTTTGCAACAGCATGGATGAACCTGGACAACATTACGCTAAGTGAAATAAGCCAGTCAGAGAAAGACAAGTACCATACGATTTCACTCATATATGGAATCTAATTAACAAAATAAACTAACAAACAAAATAGAAAAAGACTCATAGAGAACAGACTGACAGCTGTCAGAGGGGAAGGGGCTGGGGACTGGAGGCTAGGTGAAAAAGGTGAAGGAATTAATGAAAAAAACCAACAAACAAAAAAACCCTCATGAACACAGACAACAGTAGGGTGAGTACAGAGGAAAAGGGATGTGGAGGGAGGTAAAAGAGGGTAGAGGGGGGATAAACGGTGATGGAAGGAGTCTTCACTTGGGATGGTGATCACAGTACAATATACAGAAGATGTATTATAGAATTGTACACCTGAAACCTATATAATTTTATTAACCAATGTCACCCCAATAAATTCAATTTAAAAAATCCAAATGCTACATTTGAAATTCTGTTTCTCACGTAAAAACTACACATAAATGCATGTAAATGAAATAATATCAAATTCTGAATTCATCAGAAGTTCCTAATAGAAAGTTTTGATTGTATATTTAAAATATTGTTTGGTATTTTTGATGTAGGCTTGTGTGGTTGTGTGGATAAATGTGTAAAAGAGAGATGATAAATGATAAATCCTTGTGTTTGAGGGAAATAGAAGAGAGAAAAGAGAAAAGAGAGAAGTGAATTTTCTTTTTAAAAACTGTTTGCAATTCAGCTCCCTTGCCAAGTAGAACAATATTTATCAGCCTTGCTGAAAATATGAACAAATATGAAGGGATTTTGAAACACTTTCTTTTAGTTATAATAACCTATTATGCTTAGTAAATAAGTCAATTAAATACATTTAATATTATTTATGAAATATTCACGTTTAAGAGCTTGTGAGAAGTGTTCATTTCTATTTTTTAGTTATAGCTGAAGACTGAATATAAATACTGACTTTGAATATGGTGATGAAAAAGTGCTCTGCTAGGTATAAAAAACTTGAGTAATGACTTAATTATTTAACCATGTAAATTGCAGTAAATTATGTACTTCTGATCACAACTACAAAATCTGAATTGGAGTGGGACTCATTACCACATCTGAAATAGCTTTAATAACTTGCAATCACATATGTTTGAATGAAATAAAGTAGAATACAAAATATCAGGGTGTATCTTTACGATAAGTTTATTTTGTTCTTGAAATTTCTATTTATTTTTTTATACACACACATTTCTTACTGATTATCAAATTTGAAAAACACATTTAAGTAATTTGTCAAGCAATAGACAGTTTCATAAATGAACTTAACTTACCATGATTTTGGCCTTACCTTGAAAAATTCAAAAACTTGACTTTTCCTTGTCTAATTTTATCAGAGAGATTATGAGGGAACTAAATCAGTATCTAGCCACTCAGTAATCCACCAGTCATCTGTTCTGTAGTTATATGATGAGTGATTCTCTTAGATGTGAGCATACAGCAATGAATAAAATAACGTCTTTGTCCTCATGCAGTTAATGTTACAAATGACACTAGCGGTTCACTCATCTAACAGAATTATATGTATTCATAAGCTGCATAATTTTTAACTGATAAATACATTGCAGACATAGTTTAGCCAATCCATTATTTTCACTTTTGTTATATTTGTAAACACAAAATTTCTGATTATAATGTTTATTTTACAAAATCAAAATTTGTTCCAAATTTTCTTCTTCCACCACTATTCTTGCAGCCATTCATTAATAGTTATAAAATATAATTTTATAATTAGCTTTTCTATTAAACTTTATTTTATATTTTATATGCTAGAAACTTTGGAACTAAACTAGTCTTCAATTTGTTATTACGATATAACATTACTTGATCTCTGGTAAATTATTATACATTCAATTATTATCTATGTAACATGGTCTTTTGCTCTGCTTCCTGTTTTAGTTATATTTGCATTCTGATTTATAAATACATCCCATAAAATTATAATTATCTGTTTCTAAAGTAGAAAGTATAACTATCTTTCAGAGTCAGCTTTACTGACCCTGAGATGACTTACTGTAATACCATGAATTTCACAAAGCCTGCTAAAATGCTGACACGATCAGAAGCTCTTCAAAGCATGAAAAACAACCATGTTACTCCCATTTCAGGGAAACATAAATTGTATTCTCAACTTATCTTTCACTATTGTTTGTTTAGGATATTTTGTAGTTTGCCACAGTTTTGTCTATTTTAATCATTGTGTGAAAGAACATTTTATTTTTGTTTGCTCAATTCCCTATTTTATTGCTAATTTTCCACACAAAAAATGTGACTGGTCCACCCTGGGCAGGTGGCAGTTGGTTGGAGCATCATCCCTTACACCAAAGGTCGTGGGTTTGATTCCCCATCAGGGCACATACCTAGATTGCAGGTTTGATACCTGGTCAGGGACGTATGGGAAGTAACCAATCCATGTTTCTCTCTCACCTCTCTCTCTCCCTCTCTCCCTCTCTCCCTCTCTCTCTCTCTAAAATTCAATGGAAAAAAAATATTCTTGGGTGAGAATTTTTTTTTAATGTGGCTTGTCTAAGATTGTGTATAACCTGCCTAGCTGTCATGTGGAGGAAGAAAAGACAGAAAAGATGTGTTTCCTTATGTTTTCCTACTTCTCTCCTTTCTTCTATCCTTTTTTTCCCCCCATCTTTTTACAAAAATATCAAAGGTCCTATTACATTAACTATCTCATAGGAAAAGGTGGCTAAGCACAGTAACTGGCACACAATAAATGTTGTCTGATTCAATAAATTAAAAGTACATATTATTCACCGGATCAGTGTGGCTCAGTGGTTGAGCATCAACCCATACACTAAGAGGTAACCAGTTCGATTTCCGATCAGGGCACATGCCCAGATTGTGGGCCCAATCCTCAGTGGGGGGCATGCAGGAGGCGGCCAATCAATGTTCTCTCTCATTGATGTTTCTCTCTCTCACTCCCTCTCCATTCCTCTCTCTCTCTCTCTCTCTGAAAAATCAATACAGAAAAAAAAATTTTTTTAAGTACATATTATTCATTTGGTTATTAGCATGGCTGTGATTAAATATATCGTTTGATTTTAATAATCTTAAAAACTCAAGACAATGCAATAACCTTAGCTTACTGATTTTTCCTTTTATAATTTTTTTTAAATTAGAAAATTTAGTTTCTGAAGAATTACTTACATTCACCTATTAGCTGGACACAGAACCAAGAGAATAAAATCATTCAGATGCAGTTATTAAAGTTAAAATAAGGAACATTTTTGTAACAATCACATTTATCCTAAAATTGGAAAATGCTACCTCTTAAATTAGCATATTCTTTTATTATCTGTATTTCTTTTTTTCAATCTTCATCTGAGGATATTTTCCATTGATTCTTTTAGATAGAGTGGGAGGAAGGGAGGAAGAGAGAAAGAGAGAGAGAAACATCGATGTGAGAGAGACACATTGATTAGTTGCCTCCCGCACCACCCTAACTGGGACCAGGGATCAAACCCACAACCAAGGTATATGCCCTTGACCTGGAATCAAATTTGTGACTCTTTGGTCCATGGCTGACTTTCTAACTGCTGAGCCAAACTGGCCAGGGCTTATTATCTATATCTTTTAACAGAAGCTGATAGGGGATTTTCCAATATTGATTAACTATTTCACCAAATTCACTGAAATTATCATATGTATTAACATCATGAAACTTAACAGAAAGTTATTCCCTTTTGAGACTATCCTCGTGTAAATATGCACTGCGTGATGGTGAAGAGAGAAGCCTATGGTGGAGCGAACGATTGAAAGCAAAAATTTTTAAAAATAAGTATAAATACTATCATTTAATTTATTAACAATTCCAAAGTAAACATAGGATAAGAATTGGGGATGTACTGTTTTCTCAAGTAACTCTGCAATAATAAATTTGATGCTAACAGATATATTTGGGGGAAAATATTGAACATAAACATATACTAACTGTTTAATCTAATGCATCAAAAGGACTACGTAGAATTTTTTAGGTCACAGTGACATGATAGGTTAACTGAGACTCAATAAGCTGCCTCAGTATGTAGCATAAACAGAGACATAAGATATCAAGCTATAGTATCACTTTGTATAAGGGTAAAACACCTTTTAAAATAACTGGAATACAAGCTATCCAGAGAGAGACAGCCATGTTTTTGTTCAAAGAATTGATAAAGAAATAATTTCACCAAAAATTCCAAACTGTTGGTTCAAATTTCCATAACAAATCATTTTTTTTGTAATTTATGTGTTTCTACCTATACATTTTCATAACGTAATTTCACATGCAGCCTTTATTATCTATTCCCCAATAGAGGAATAGATTTCAAAAGATAAATAATGTGTTACTCTATCATAGCATTCTTCTGTGCAAGCACACTGCCTGGTGCGTAAAAACACTTTCAAAAATGTACCAGAGCACCCTGGCTGGTTTTCTCAGTGGTTAGAGCTTCAGCCCATGGACCAAAGGATCACGGGTTTGATTCCCAGTCCAGGGCATGTAACTGGGTTGCAGGTTTGATCCCCGTCCCTAACTGGAGTCATATGGAAGCAACCAATTGATGTTTCTCCCTTCCTCCCTCCCTCCCTTGCACTCTGTATATATATATAAAAAAAATTCAATGGAAAACTATCCTTGGGTGAGGATTAACAACAACAAAAAAAGGTACCAGAGCATAGAGAGTAGAGAGTTTTAAGAGAATCCTTTCCAATATCTTCAATTTCTATGTGTGCTCTATTCTTAACAAGATATGCCTGAGAAGGGCCTAGATAAAACTCAGTGTTTCCTCCTTGCCTGTATAAATCACAACCCAATCAGACATATCCGTACAGCAAAGCTCAATTTTACTATGCTACATTGTGCTAAGACAGCCTACTAATGGGAAAATTCTTTTTTTATTCATTATCCCAGGTGATGAACATTTTCTAAAATTAGATCATGATAACTGAAAATATACTAACAGCCATTAAATTGTATAATTTAAATAGATAAGCTTTGTAATATGGAAGTTATAACTCAATAAAACGCTTAAAAACATACAAAAACTATAACAAAAACAAACAGATGAACAAACAAAAAAGTTCAGGACACCTAACAGAGTGAAAAATTGGAAATGTTGAGAAGAATCAATGACCCTAATGATTAAGATAGTAAGTCTGAGACAGCATAGGGACTTGGACCCAGGGTCTCATGCACACCAGATGGCCGGAAGAAACACTGGATAAGAAAAACCACAAGAATGTCATCACCTCCCCTACTCCCTGCTCAAAAAATGCAGAATTTTATCTCCTTCTGACCTCTTGCTTCTCCTACTTCCATGTGAAAAAATCCATTCTGCTCAAAGTTTGGGTGAGAGCACTCCCCTCCCTGGCCAATAAAAGCTTTACCCTCGAGCCATTTAGTGAGCAATCCAAAACCTTGTTTCTCTCTGACTGTCTCCCTTGTGCTCGAGCATAAGCTTAATAAAATCTGTCTGGAAGTTTCTCTGGAGTTTTCCCATGATTTCTGTCTTAAGAAATCCAAGAACCCTCAAAACTGATAAATCGATCAGCAGTACAGGTGATTTTCTTTTCATTTTTGTTTCATTATATTTTATATTGTTTGAGCTACAGAATTAAAGAAGAAAGCAATTGAGTTGTCTGGTAATATTGTTATAAATAATTTTCATAACAGATTACTATGTGTTTCTTGACATATTGCTCAGAAGGAATTCAAAACATTCACTGATACTTTTAGGTTAAAAAACTAAAAAGAGAAACTTCCTTTTATAGCTATCTCTTTTATTTGACATAATTTAATATAAAAACTTAAGACACCCATGTCCTTTAGAAGTGCATCTCTAATCATAATTTATTTTTTGTTCTTCATAATTATTCATCAAAATGTGTAATACTTTTGGGTTGTTTTGATAAATCGTGTGTAAAATAAGTCTAAAAACAACTCAAAAACGAGAAAAAAATACAACCCTGAACTTTAAGAAGTAGTTGTTGCAGAGAAATAAGATGGGAGATCAATAAAAAAAAATTCTACATATGAAAATTGATTAGAAAAATAAGTCTGTAGGAACAGCAGAGTGGAAATTATAAGTTCAATGAAAAAATGCAAGAAAGTAGAATTTTGGTTATCAGGAAACAATACTATTTATGTATATTTAAAATATATGATTATGGTTAGTAGCAAATCTCTATTTTATTTAGATTTCACAAAATACATTTTAAACAGGATCATAAAAGTTTTATTCTAAAATATCCATAAATGCACTGGATATTTTATGGGCTTTGCAACTAATAAATAAAAAGATATTACTATAATTAATGGTATTACAATAAAAATAAAATTGTGCAAGGAAATGAAAGTTATTTTAGAGGGAGATATCATACAAAAGAATTTGAGGAAGCCTGTTCTTTCCCATTGAGATAGTCATTTACATCTTCAGGAACTTGCCACCTTTAAATGAATCTATGTTTTAATGCTTACAAGAACCCATCTTGTTATATAATATATCCAGAGAAATAAGACATTGTAATAATTATTTGTGTATTATTTGACTGAATATAGTCATTAAACCCAGAGAAGTAATTTTTTTATAATGTCCAAAAGACTAATTTATACTTTATGATGTTTTTTTCACTCCTTTATTTTACATTTTTTGGTTCTCTCATTTATTCTTGAAATTACTGTATATATGTCCAACATAGCTTCTCCTTTTTAAAGCCATCAAAACAATTTACAATATGTCATAAAATAATAGTTTTTCTTGTAATCTAATTTTCTTATTCTAATTTTAATGTTTAAAGAGAAAAGCTTTCTAATAAAATCATAGTTGACATGCTATTTTCCAAATGTCATGAACTTTTTCTTTTTACATACATCTTTAATAGGTTTCCCCCTTTTCATACATATTTTACTGCAAAAATGTTTGGCATCAATATTAAATTATGAGTTATCCCATATTGGTATACACAGCTTTCTAAATGCTATTAAATCCAATTCATTATGTAGTAGTTCAATCGCATAGATCATTCATATTTTAATACAAATTTCTTCCCTGATCAGTGGCCTTTGAATTATACTTACCCTTGTCTTTCTACCATAATTTTGGAATATATAGACATACAGATAGGGTATATTTGTGCTACAATTTTTTTTAGAAGTTTTAGGACATGTGTAATAATGAACAGACAACTGTTTGTAAAGCTAACAGGAAAGCAGACAGTCTGACTACAAGGACTGAAATGGAAGATCTTCCTTAGAATTGGCACCACATGTATAGGTAAAGAATAACTTGGCTTATTAGCACCGATAGAAATTCTTACTATTCATGTAATTATTTCATTTCCTCTACTCAAAAAACCCCTTGCCTTCCAATTATGATCTGAACACCTTTGGGTTTCTTCCTGAATCAGTGCTTGAATAACTATTCTTTGATCTCAAATAAAGACTGGGTGCCTCTCACTCTGGATTTTTATTTTTAGGTTAACAGTATCCAGGGAACAACATGAAGAATGTAATCAAGGATTGACAGCAGACTGCATCGCAGCTGTCTGTTTAATTTAGTGGGGTTGGGAAATATGTGATCATTATTGTGTTAGTGAAACGCTTCCATGTAATTGAACTTATTTATACAATTGAGCCAATTTGGCTCGCTTCAATATCATTGCATTTAAATGTTCAATTTAGAAACACCACAAAAAAAATAACAGTTTTATTAAAAAGTAAATTCCTTTATGGATTCAGTGCTATTTCAGACTTTCAGCTGACATCCATATCAATTAGAGCTATATATAAAAAAACAACAACAACAACAAAAAACTTTAAAGAATACTCACAATTTTATAATAAAGAAAATTTTAATTTGTCTTATTTAAGGGGAAAAAAATGCTTACTATAATACCATGCCAAGTTCAAGATTCTTTACCCATGACGGAGAAAGCTGGGAGCAACGTTGCTCCCAATTTATACGGATGTTTCGCTGTTCATTGAGCAGTCAGGCTGTGCCAGGTGACAAATACAACCCGCGTGTGGCCACAGCTCAGAGGCAGATAAGTGCCACTCGGGGAACAAAAGCAGCGCATGATTGAGGTCGCTGAGAACAGACAACACATACAAAAGGCTCAAGAGGGACAGGATTTACTTACAGCAAGAGGAGAGATTGTGCAAAAGGTTCAGCCCTGTGCATTGCATAGGTCCTCCCTTGCCAGTGGGTCTCTTCTGCAGCTAAGAACTTCACTTCCTCCGCAGTGGAAGACCCTGACCCTCCCCCCATGGGGTCTGAAATAGAAAACGCTGGAGGAGTGTCTGAGGACCATTGACATAACACTTAAGCAAACAAAAGGAGAACATATTCAGTCTGAAGCAGGGAAAGGTATCCCACAGTAGGGGATAAACTGGCTGTGATAGTTCTTGATCTCCAATTAGAAATACTCTAAGCTCAAAGCCATTCTCATGCAGCTGGCAGGGGGGTCAACAGACTGGTTTGACTGTCTTTCCCAATTGATGTGAACCAACATTAAATTTACAATTTTTTTCAAACCTATTGGACACCTAAAATTGTAGAAACACCAAATGGACCAAAGATTAAAGAAACTGTACCAGCAGAAAGGAAAAGTAAGCATGCACTCACGTGGGGTAAACATGCTTGATGAGCCTGAGAAGATTTCACCTGAAGAGCTGGCATTTGATGAAGACCAAGTGTGCTCTAGGCCAGGCTCTTTCTCTATGAACCCGAAGGAGTGCTCACAGAAGAAAATGGAAAAAGCCCTAACAAGTGTCTATGATGTTAATCTAGATTAAAGGAGCAACTGTGCCTGTTTCAGCAACAAAACACTAGACCCAAATCCATTTCCTTTGGTCTCTACTTTGGAACAAAAGCCTTTGAGGGGTGGGGAATGGGAAGCAATAAGAAATATCCCACCTTTAAGATATTAATAAAAAATCATCACAGTTGGAGCAGTGGGAAAATCAGGCACTAAAGCTACTGTAGGGAAGGCCAGAATTATATGTTGAACCCCACAACCAGTGTTCGTGAATAGAGAAGGCCACATGTCCTGAGAAACAGAAGAAGGTGCCTGCCTACGCCTGAGGTAATCAACACAACCGAGACTGTGCACCCACCACCACCATTTTCATACCCACCTAAGAGCTTTGAATAATAAGTAACAGCAGAACATTACTGGGAGAGAAACAAAAAGTGAGGCTCTGTAATACATCCGACATGTTCAGTGACAGAAAGTAAGCCCACAGGGGATCTGATCATTAATCCTAACTGGGCAGGTCACACCCAGGCCTATGAAAGGTTTATCTTTGCCTTAAGGAAGCCCTGTCCATTGTTTTCATGCATCTAGGTTAACATACCTTTGAAATGCTGGGAGTAGTCCTCTTTTTTAGACCCCTCAGAGGTATAAACCTCCAGGAAGCATGTGATTCTGAACTATCTTGTAATCCAGTCATAGAGATTTCCCTGCCTTGCTTTCTGCCACCTTCATGTAATAATCTTCCTTCCCTTCCCTCCTTAATTCCAAGTACATAAAACGAACAGAAAAGCTGTCATTCTCTGGAGTATTTGAGATCTTCCTTTCCAGCATGTCATCAGTTTGGCTCAAATAAACTGAAATAAACTCTTATAGAAATTCTCTATAGGTTTGGATGTTCTTACATCAGCAGGAAGAACAAGGAGGGAAAAGGGCATAGAGAGAAAATCTCCCAGGTACAGAGTGAAGGAAAGACCTAACTCAGAAGGCGCAAACACTACTCTGCTAAACCAACTCCTGCCTTAAATACAAGTTATTTCTATAGGACGCTGAAATATCCACATAAGAATCATCCAAACACAGATAATTTTTATAAGAGTTTATTTGAGACAAACTGACAACAATTTCAAGAAACCAAGATCCCAAATGCTCCAGAGAATGCCAGTTTTGCATACATTTTATACACTTGGAATTAAAGAGGGATGTGAGGAAGATTACATGAAGAAGGGTAGGGATTGAGTTACAGGACAGTTAACAAGATTGTGTGCTCCCTTGTTGATGGGTATGCCCCTTGAGGGTCTGAAAAGAAGGATTACTCTGGCATTCCAAAGGTTTGTTAACCTAGAGGCACAAGAACAATTGCCCAGACTTGCTTAAAGCAAAGATAAACCCTTTACTAAAAAAGTTATATGCCCGGGGTGTGACTATCCAACCATGACCTGCCCAGTTAGAAATGTATGATCATATCACCCTGTGAGATTACTACAGGTTAGATCTATTACAGTGTCTCTTTATCATTCACAGAAGCCTGATTAGTAATGCAGTTTGCCATATCAATAACAAAATCAAACCCACCACAGCTTCTACGTGGATTAATTCAAGTGCCTGCTCTAAAGGCCTGCAGAACAGAAGACAGCCCATTGCCAGGGAACTAATCTTTTGACCTCAGTATTATAGTTCTATACTGATTTCTGGCTTTCAACTTCCAACAACAACAAACATTACAAGTTATATAAAAAGATACGAAATAATACACTCAGAAGCTACAAAGTGAACATCAAAATCAGTCTTGCGTATGTCAAATATGTCAAAGACTTTCAATATAGTGGCAATAAGACACCACATGCATTGATCCATTTTTTAAAATCTCTATATTGGACTTTATTAAAATTAAACACAACATTTGTTGTGTGAAAGACAGTGTTAAGAGAATAAAAAGACAAGTCACAGACTGGGAAAAAAATATTTTCACATCTTGTTTGTGACAAAGGACTTGTATTCAGAAAATTTTTTTAAAATCTTAAAACTCAACAATATACAAAGAAAATAAGAAGTGGGCAAAAGATCTAGACAGAGTGTAGTCAGGGCAATTTAAGCAACTAAGTAACAATAGTATTATATGAATGAATGAGATACTTACCTGAGTTCATAATGATATAAATGGACAGCAGACCCAATAAATGTTGAAGAAGTGACAACTTGTCCCTAAAAAAGAATTTCAGTTAATAAAGGATATTAAAATTAGTGGACTTGTTGTAGGACAATAAAAAGCTACAAAAATGCTGGGACATGTGAAATAGGGAAGCAAAGCCAAAAGACTTTGCAGGCCACTTGTAACAGGGCCTTATCTTGAGAACAAAGGGTTAACATCTCCCCTTCTCACAGAGGAATGCAGGAGAGGAGGAGGGAGAGAAGGGGAAGAGGAGAGTAAGACTCAGAGTCCAATTAGTACAAATCATCCTAAAGTTGTTAGAATAGCCGGGAGGAGGAGAAAAGAGGAGTATAAACAAAAAAAGCCAGGTGCTTCCCATAAATTGTGGAAAAGAGGTAGTAAAGAAAAGGGGAGACTTCTAGAGTTAATCTGTACCAGAGTATTTAGCAGAGGAATTTTTTTAAAATGTATAGACAGGAGGGTATATAAGGCAGAAAATGCTCACCCTACTTGCTCTTCAGATTAACTGAGAGCCTGTCTGTGTTTCATTAACCAGATGTATATAGGTTTGCTTGCTTTGCTTCATTAATAAATGTATATGCTTTAATGTTTTTAAATATATTCACTTGCTTTAATGTTTTAATAAATGCACTACACAATGCAATCAAGGTCTTTCCTATAAATTCATTTATATGAGAAGACAAGGATCGAGGTTGGGAACAGTCCACTCCCTCTGATTCAGGGGGGCTGCCGATAACACCTCTCTGGTGTCTGTGAGAGGTGCCTGTCACAGATGGAAGTTTAAGCAGAAATAGGATATATGCATAGACTAAAATATCTCCCCCACCCCAAATATTTAGTAATTAGGAAGGGTGAAACAGTAAGCTTATAATGAGGAATCCTAGCAGATACCACCTTAGTCAAGTGATCATGGTTAATATCATAAGTAACTTATGTCCACATCATGTACCCACTTATAAGGTGCACCAAGAGGGACCATCACCTGTGTTATAGGCTTCCCAATAATGAATAACCTCAATTGAATGAGAAAACACCAAACAAACCCACACTGAAGGCATTCTACAAAACAACTGGCCAATAATCTTCAAAGTGTCAAAGTAATGGAAGACAAGGAAAAACTGAAGAACTGTCACAGGCTGAAGGAAACTAAAAAGACCTAATTAAATGCAATGTGTAATGTTACATTGGATCCAGGAGAAGAAAAAAGATATTAGCAGAACAACTCATGAATTCTAAATAACTTCTAAAGTTTAGAACAATGTTGTATTAAGAACAAATTCTTAGTTTTGATGCATGTTTTATATCACAATATATTAACATAAGGGAAACTGAGTAAAGGGTATTTGCAGAAATGTTGAACAGTTCTGATATATATACTAAGATAGATGAAAAAGTTTATGTTTGTACTTCCGGTCAAGATGGCGGCATAGGTAAATACGGTATCGCCTCCTCCCACAACCACATTGAAATTACAACTAAACTACAGAACAACCATCACTCAAAACTGCCTGGAATCGAGTTGAATGGAAGTCCTACAACTACGAAATTAAAGCAGCTGCCACACTGAGACTGGTAGGAGGGGCAGAGGCGGATGGGCTGGTCCCACACCCATGTGTGGTGGATAAAAATCAGGACACCTTGGCTGGGAAGGTCCTCCCTGAGGAGCAAGGGGTCCCCGTCCCACACCAGGCCCCCAGCTTGGGGTTCCAGTGCCAGGAAGAGAAGTCCCCATAACTTCTGGCTGGAAAAACCAGCGGGAACTGAGGCTGAGGGAGTCTAAGGCTGCTGAAACCCCGGGCAGCTCCTCTTAAAGGGCCCACGCACGGACTTACTCGGACTTGCTCCCTCTGAGCTCCAGTGTGAGGGAGGCAGCTCAAAAGGCAACAGAGACATACAGGGAAGAATTGAGTTGTTTGGCATTGGGGCGAGGGCTAGAGAGGCAGCTTTCTCCTGGACAGATGTGCTGTCAGAGGCCTTTGTTCCTTTGGTGAGCCCTTCCCTGGGGCAGCAAACAGCTACCATATGTGGAACTCCACCAACCTGGCTCACACTATATGCCCCACCCTGGTGATTCCCTGAGGCCCTGCTCCACCCAACTTTCAGGCCCACTCAACTTGGCTTTGCCTGGGCACCTCCAAGCCCAGCACAAGAAGCAGCCATCGGCAGATCACAGGCAGTGGCTGACCTGGCCCCAGAGCCAACACACCCAGTGGACAGCTTCAGACCACATTGAAGCACCACCACCCAACCACCTCCACAAGTGACACATTCAATGAGCGAACTCAGTGGGTACCAGAGCCCTGATGAAGTAAGTCTTGCTCTGTGTGGTGGGCCCCTACACAGCTGATCCTCCAAGGTAGTCAGAGGCCAGTGGTCAGTGGGCACAGCCAGTCTTGCAGCTGATCAGCTTGAGTAAAACCCTCTCATTGATGTGCCAACAGCAATCAAGACTCAATTACAACAGAATGGTGTGAAGTCTACATGAGGGGTGCACCTCGAGGGCCCAGCTGGGAGACCAGGGAGGCTGTGCCACTGGACCCTACAGGACACCTACTAAAATAGGTCACCCTAGGAAGCCCAGGAGACATAGCAACTCTACCTAATACATGGAAACAAACAAAGAGAGGCAGCCAAAATGAGGAGACAAAGAAATATGTCCCAAATGAAAGAACAGAACAAAACTGCAGGAAAAGAACGAAATGAAACAGATAAACAATCTAACAGATGCAGAGTTCAAAACACTGTTTATAAGGATGCTCAATGAACTTAGTGAGAACTTCAATGAACTTAGTGAGGTCCTCAAGAGCATAAAAAAGGACCAGTCAGAAATGAAGGAGGCACTAACTGAAATAAAGAATAATTTACAGAGATTCAATAGTAGAGTAGGTAAAGCCAAGAAGCAAACCATTGATTTGGAATATAAGGAAGCAAAAAACACCCAATCAGAACAGTAAAAAGAAAAAAGAATCCAAAAAAATGAGGCTAGTGTAAGGAGCCTCTGGGACAACTTCAAGCATACCAACATTCGCATCATGGCGGTGCCAGAAGGAAAAGACAGAGATCAAGAAATTGAAAACCTATTTGAAACAATAATGGTAGAAAACTTCCCTGACTTGGGGAAGGAAACAGACATACAAGTCCAGGAAGCACAGAGACTCCCAAACAAGATGAACTCCAAGAGGTCCACACCAAGACACATCATCATCAAAATGAAAAAGGTTCGAGACAAAGAGAAAATCTAAAAAGCAGCAAGAGAAAAGCAATTAGTTACCTACAAGGGAGTTCCCATAAGACTGTCAGCTGATTTCTCAAAAGAATCTTTGCAGGCCAGAAGGGAGTGGCAAGAAATATTCAGAGTGATGAAAAGCAAGAACCTACAACCAAGATTACTCTATCTTGCAAAGCTATCATCTAGAATCAATGGACATATTAAAGAGTTTTCCAGACAAGAAAAAGCTAAAGGAGTTCATCACCACCAAACCATTATTATATGAAATGTTGAAGGGTCTTCTTGAAGGAGAACAACAACAAAAACATGAATAATAAAATGGCAATAAATACATATCTATCGGCAATTGAATCTACAAACAAAATGAGCAAGCAGAACAGAAACATTCTCATAGATACAGAGAACATTTTGTTGGTAGCCAGATGGGAGGGGGGTAGGGGGAATGGGTGAAAAAGGTGAAGGGATTAAGAAGTACAAATTTGTTGTTAGACTGACAAACTTCAAAAGGTTGTGGGGTGGAGGGGTAAGGGTGTGGGGAGTGGGAAGAAATAAACCAAAGAACTTATATGCATAACCAATGGACACAGACAAATGTGTGGGGAAAGGCAGGAAGGGGGTGGGAGCAGGGAAGAGAGGTCAATAGGGGAAAAAGGAGGAACATCTGTAATACATTCCACAATAAAGATGTTTTTTTTTTAAAAAGTTTATGTTTGTGATTATTACTTTTAAAATTATGTAAGGATGGAGTTAATTCACATTAGTAATACAATTATATTTATTCAAATAAATTTTTAAATGCTTAAAAAATAACATAGAAAATCTTGTCTACATTTTTGTATGTATTTTTATTTGTAATAATATAATTGTGAGCCTCAGACTGAATGAGAATATGGACTAGCTGAAGGTATCCCTAAATCCTAGACGAGAATAAAGTGATAGGAAAATTCACATAATATACATAGAGCAATAGTACATATGTATTAATAGTATATATGGAGTTATTACTAGCTATGCATCTGAGACTAATTGGTGTACAATGGAATAATGGTGACTCAGGATAGGCACTGATATCACAATTTCCAAAGGAACTTACAGAAAATTAAACCATGCAGCAAAGACCATAAACATAGCAGTACAATGGACTCTCTATTTGTTAAATTTGACTATTTGACTTGTTATTATATTAATATCTACATTAACAAATCTCACATAAAAACCAAACAACTAATAAATTCCAAAACAAAAGAAAAACAAGTGAACAAAAATACAATTATCTCTGTTTCCAATAATAATTCTGAACTTTCACTTCAATTAACACTGTTCAGGTCACGCATTCCTCAGCTACAGGTTTTGCTGACATCAATACACCTTATTATTTTGAAGCCTTTCTACGTATGTTAATTTGATTTTATGATAATGCACTTAGACATGTCAGCCCAGGCATGCTAGGCCTAATGCACTCTTCACTCATTTGATAGCTTTTGGCTTTCAGTCTCTTAACTGTAATAACCTACCATATGTAAATAAACGCCACGATTCACACTCTGTCCTGTCTCACAGCTTAATTATCTAAATACAATGAAAAGGGACAATGTGCTAAAGTCTACAATATATTAATTTACTACAAAACATTAGGATGATCTTACTCTCTATGAACTGGTATTCACTGGTATTTAGAAAGGCCACAAATAAAACACTGATACTGTATCAAGGAAGAAAAATTGAACATTAAGTTTTATATAGGAAAACTGGACATGGTCAAAATCTTGGATTTAGTCAAAGGATGGCATCCTAAATCATTGGAATGAATTCTGGGGAATAGAAATCAGAGATTTATCTTTTTGGATAAACTCGGTGAATCCTAGTGTGGTTAGATAACAGTAACATTGGTGGGTCATTTGAGGTGTGCTAGGCACGGCATATCCTGTTTTCTCCTCTCAGAGCGACATTAAAAGGTAAATACTTTTAATCCTCTTATATTAGAGGTAACAAACCGATATACACACCCAAGGTTTCAAGCTGGTGAACGGCAGAACCAGGATCTGTGCGAACAGTCTAACTAAACAGCTGTCTGACTCAGTTCGCTGCATTGTACCTGCCCTGTTGAAATCAGCAGTGCAGCAAGAGGCTATGGTTGTGGGCATTTCTGTAAAACCATTGGTTATATTGCTTTTATAATCGTGCTATCAAGGCTGTTCCTCACATCAGCGATTCATATATTTTAATTTCTTCTATAAATTCTGTTTTGTTTTTTAATTGAAATTTTCATCAACTTGAATACATTTTGGTTTAAAATATGAAGATAAATATGCATATTTTTCACCAAATCTAAAATTATTTGTTAAGAATTAATTTTCTCTAGGAAGATCTTGAAAAAACTAAGAAAAATACTGAAGATTACATAAATTCAGATGGTAACAAGTTGTTCAGTTCAAATTGTATAAAGTATTCAAAAGGGATCTATTTTATAAACTAATAAAAAAAAAAAACCTTGCTCATGGGTAAATCTGTATAACTCATTAGTTTTAGATGCAGTCAGTAAGTAATAATTTCATCAGACTTTTACTGTTGCTCTGAAACAGTTGTTCTGGTAATAGCTGTGTGAAGTGACCCAAATTTAGAGCTTCAAAGAAAAACTGAGTTTTTTTATGTCAAATATTTTTATAAATATATGAACATTCTTATTAAAAATATGACATTGCATGCATTATAAAGTGCTCATTATAGAAATGATAAAATTTAAATGAACTATACCTTTTCATTTTAATGTGTATGATATTGTAGAAAAAATTTTCAGTTTTTCACCATTGAGTATGATGTTAGCTAAGTGTTTGTCATTTATGGCCTTTATTTTGTTGAGGTACTTTCCTTCTGTACCCATTTTATAGAGTGTCTTAATTATCAATTAATGTTGTATCTTATCTAATGCTTTTTCTGCATCTATTGATAAGATCATATTATTTTATCTTTTGTTTTGTTAATGTGGTGTATTACATTGATTGATTTGCATATTCTTGTGACCCTGGAATGAACCCCACTTGATTGTGATTTATTTTTTTTATTTTATCTTTATTGTTGAGAGTATTATAGATGTCATCCCTTTTCTTTCTCCATTGCCCCTCCACCCAGTTCCCACCCCATCCCAGGCATTCACCACCCTATTGTCTGTTTCTATGGGTAATACATATATGCATATAAACTCTTTGGTTATTTTTTAATGTATTGTTGTATTCAATTGCTAGTGTTTTGTTTAGGATTTTCACATCTGTATTCATCAGAGATGCTGGTCTATAGTTTTCTTATTTTGTGTTATTCTTGCCAGGTTTTGGTATCAGGGTTATGTTGGCCTCATAAAAATGTGTTAGGAAGTATTGCCTCTTCTTTAATTTTTTGGAAGAGTTTGAGAAGATAGGTATCAAATTTTCTTTGAATATTTTGTAGAATTAACTAGTGTAACCATCTGATCCTGGAATGTTATTGCTTGATGGTTACTTCAGTTTCTTCACTGTTGACTGTCTATATAAATTTTCCAATTTTTCATGATTCATTCTAGGGAGGTTATATATTTTAGGAGCTTATCCATTTATTGAATTTGGTGGCATATAGTCTTTCATAGTATTCTAACGTGATCCTTTGTATATTTGTGATGTCTCTTATTTCATTTATGATTTCTTTTATGAGTCTTTCTCTTTTTCCCTAGGTGAGTCTAGTCAGGGCTCTGTCAATTTTATTAATCTTATCAAAGAAGTATCTCTTTGTTGTATTAATTTTTTGTATAGATTTTTTGTTCTCTATTTCATTCAATTCTGCTCTAATTTTTATTATTTCCTTTCTTCTGCTGACTTTGTGCTGCTTTTGTTCTTCTTTTTCTAGCTCTTTAAGATGTAATGTTAGATTGTTTACTTGGGATTTCTATTGTTTCTTGAAATAGGCCTGTAATAATATACACTTCTTTCTTACTATTGTTTTTGCTACATTCCAGAACTTTTGGTATGTTGTATTGTCATTCTCATTTGTCTCTATATCTTATGTTCTCACATTTTATTTCTTCTTTGACCCAGTCACTTTTTAGTAGTATGTCGTTTAATCTCCACATATTTGTGAGTTTCTTTACTCTCTTTTTGCAGTTGATTTCTAATTTTAAATCATTGTGGTCAGAGAATATGCTTGGTATGATTTCAATCTTCTTAAATTTGTTGAGGTTACTTTTGTGACCCAACATGTGGTATCTTTGAGAATGTTTCATGCACACTGAAGAAGAATGTATAATCTGATGTTCTTGAATAAAAGGCTCTGTAAATGTAAATTATGTTCATTTGGTCTAGTGTGTCATTTAAGGCCTATATTTCTTTATTGATTTTCTGTTTGATTGATCTGTCTAGAGATGTCTATGGAGTAGTTAGGTCCCCGACTATAATTGTACTTTGGTCTGTTTCTCCCTTTACTTCTGTTAGTAGTTGCTTTATATATTTTGGTGGTCCCTGATTGGGTACATATATATTGAGGAGTGTTATGTCTTCTTGATGTAGTGTCCTCTTTATCACTATAATATGTCTATCTTTGTCTCTTATTACCTTTGTTATCTTGAAATCTATTTTGTCAGATATAAGTATGTCTACTCATGCTTTTCTGTGGATACCATTTGCTTAGAGAATCATTTTCCAAGTACAAGTAAACTTGTAGGTAAGTAGGATAACATAAAGAGAGCTCATTAAATTTTGAACAATTGTCATTGTATTTGCATATAAATTTCTTGATTTAAAAGGACCTAAACTTATTTGTGTTTCTGCTACTTGTATCCAGAAGAGTTCCCAGTAAAAGTTTTTGATTGACTGGAAGAGTAAATATCCCCTTGGTTTCTACCTATTGGTTCCACTAATTTTTCTATAGAAAAAGACAGAAAAAAATTGTTTACTAATTGCTTTGATATAAACAAAGTAGTTTATCAATACATTCTCTTATATAATAGCATTTATTTAGTGGCTTAAGTCCTCAAACATTTTGTTTTAGCAATTTTTATTAATTTATTTTTGTTACAGATGTTTCTATTTTTTCCCCCATTGACACCCTCCTCCCCACTCCCTGCCCCCCAGCATTATTGTCTACATCTATTCGTTACTCATACATGCATATAAGTTTTTTGGTTTATCTCATCCATTTCCCCACCCCCTTCTCTGAGATTTGTCCGTCTGAACCATACTCCTTTCTATGTCTCTGGATCTATTTTTTTCATCAGCTTATTTTGTTCATTATATTCCACAAATAAGTGAGATTATGTGGTATTTGTCTTTTTCTGATTGGCTTATTTCGCTTAGCATAATGCTCTCCAGGTCCCTCCCTATAGTCTCAAAAGATAAGAGATCTCTCTTTCTTATAGCTGCATAGTGTTCCATTGTGTATATGTACCACAACTTTTTTATCCACTCATCTATTGATAGACAGTTGGGCCGTTTCCAGATCTTAGCAATTATAAATAGTACTGCTATGAACATAGGGGTACGTAATATTCTTTCTGATTGGTGTTTCAGGCTTCTAAGGATATATTCCTAGAAGTGGGATCACTGGGTCAAATGGCAGATCAATTTTTAATTTTTTGAGGAAACATCTTATTGTTTTCCATAGTGGCTGCACCAGTCTGCATTACCACCAGCAATGTACTAGAGTCCCCTTTTCTCCATACCCTCTCCAGTACTTGTTGTTTGATGATTTCTTGATGGCAGCCATTCTGGCAGGTGTGAGGTGATATCTCATAATTGTTTTAATTTGCATCTCTCTGATGATTAGTGATGTTGAGCATTTTTTTATATGTCTCTTGGCCATTTGTATGTCCTTTTTGGAGAAATGTCTATTTAGGTCCTCTGCCCATTTTTTAATTGGGTTCTATGTCTTCTTTTTGTTGAGTTTTATGAATATATTTATTTTAGAAATTAACCCCTTATCTGATATATCGTTGGCAATTATGCTCTCCCATATAGTGGGTTCCCTTACCATTTTGATGGTAATTTTATGCTTTGACAATGTGGGGAGAATACAGCTTGAATGACTTACCTCTCTTCCATGTTGTGATGGTTCAGCTGTTTCATGCATATATTATAGTCAGTTACTGGGTCAGCTATGGCACTGTCGGTGCTCTATGGCCTCATATGACTGGGTCATCAGCTGAGATCTCTGGAAAGGTTGAAATGTAAGATTAAACATTTTTTTCTTTGCTTCCAAATATCAATGTTTCCAAAAGAGAAATTGTTTATATCACATCACATGTCAACTCAAACATGCATTAGTTAATAATTCCCATATTACACTTTTTGAATACAAAATGTTTAGTTCTGACCAGAGCACAATAGAGTGAATATAAAAAATTGGTTATGGCTAATATATAAAATTTTTGTCTTTTATTGATACAGCCTGTTCTCTTTGGATCTATTATGAAGTTCAACATTAATCACATAGAGTAAACTGTTGGATCATCTATTTGGGGAAGAGAGCAATTAACATTCTACTAGAGCTATTTAAAGTTTAAATTTTTTACCAGCCTGCATTTGTAAATTTACACCAGTTATGTGGTGACATTAGGTAAAAATTCAAAGAATATTAGTGTTTATAATTTATTTTTTAAAATAACTCTGTGGTAGGCAGAATAATACCACCCTCAAAGATGTCCACATACTAATCTTGGAACCAATGAATATGTTATCTTACATAGCAAAGGGTTTAATATGGGGGAATTATTATGGCTTATGTGGGTGGATCTAATATAATCACAAGAATCCTTAAAATTGGAGGAGAAAGGCAAAAGCGTGGATCAGAGAGATGAGACTAATGAATAAGGAAGAACAATTTAAAAAGTGAGAAAATACTGACCTGCTACTGCTGCCTTTGAAGACAGAGGGAGGATCCCATGAGCCAAGCAATGCTGGTGGCCTGTACAAGTTGGGAATGGCTCTTTACTGACAGTTTGCAAAAAAACTTGGCTCTCAGTCCTTCAGTCACATGAAATTGAATTTTCCAATACCCTAATGTCAAGGAATTAGCTCTTCCCCTAAGTCTCTAGAACATTCCACATTCTTGCCAATATACATCTTATTTTTCGTCAAATGAGCCCTATTTGCACTTCTGCCTACTGTACTGTAAAATAATACATTTTTGTTTTGCTGGCTGCTAAATTCCTGTTAATGTGTTACAATAACAATAGAAAACTAATACAAATCTTGTATTTATTACATGAGTAAAGAAAATCATTAATTTTGTTGATGTTGGACTAAAATAATTAGATATATTCAGTAAAAAGTAGACTAAAAGAATACCAGTCTTATATAAAATTGAAGTATAAAAGTGTTAATTATAATATTACATTTTGTTGTTGTTGTTAATCCTCACCCGAGGATATTTTTCCATTGATTTTCTGATAGAGTGGAAGGGAGGGAGAGAGAGAGAGAGAAACATTGATGTGAGAGAGATACATTGATTGGTTGCCTCTCCAACCCGGGTACATGCCCTTGAGCAGGAATTGAACCCACAGCCCTATGGTTCATGGACCAATCCTTTAACTGCAACTGCTGAGCCAAACCAGTCAGGGCTAATATTACTTTTTTTTTTTTTATCCTCACCCGAGGACATTTTTCCATTTTTTGTTCAGATAGAGTGGGAGGGAGAGAGAGGAAGAGAGAGAGAGAGAGAGAAACATCGACGTGAAAGGGACACATCGAGTGGTTGCCTCCCGCACGACCCAATCGGGGCCGGGGACAAACTGCAACCGAGGTACATGCCCTTAGCGGGAACCGAACCCTGTCTCTCTGAACTGCAGGCCGACGCTCTAACTGCTGAGCCAAACCAGCCAGGGCTAATATTACATTTTTAATTGGCTTCTGAGCAGAGATGAAGTACTGGGACTGATGCCAGTGGTACTGGGGTAATGGGGGAAACCTTCTACATAAAAGCTATGAGATAAAGTTTAAAGAATGGGCAGATAAACCCATTATTGAGTATGAAGAATCATGTAGAAATGTGTGTGTTAACTGGACATTGTCTGTATATAAACATGCAAAACTTCTCTCTGAAAAAAGCAATAATGAATTGTCATGAAATGCTGTTAAACTCTTGCACGTATTTTTTCTTCAGCTTTAACAGTCCCATCTTTTTAAATAGGTTCTTTTTTGAATAGGAACCTTTTCCCTAAAGTACACATAATTTGCATACCTACAGTTTAAGCATTATTTTAGAATTTAATATAAACAAAGTTATTTGAAAAAGTTATGGTTGATAAAATCATATATATTCTAATACAATTCTATAGACTAATGTGTATGCCAAAATAAGAAATGTTAAATTGCATGAATATAATTATTATAAAGATTTATGATGTCCAGATTGAGAAAGGTGACTGTCTTTCTGCACTAGATGTGTCATTATCTGTTTACGTCATACCCGTTACTGAGAATTGCCTCAACTATATCTCTGTTGCTCCTGTGAGCCTGTGACTCCAACCATCCAAACAGGCTCCAGCTTTTAGGCCAGATTTGGAAGCCACAACATTATAACCCAATATTTCACAAAACGCTTATGGTATAGTATTAACACATAGTAGTAATGTTTAAATAAAACAAATTAAAATATCCAATGACATGAAATATTTAAATTTTAAAATTGTGTATTATTAAAAAAGATTGGTAGCACAGTTCAATAAATAAGCAATATAAATGCAGACAAACATATACTTCTCTTAGGCTCACACTCAACATACACCCAGAACACAGACACATCACAACTGCACACTGCATAAACACACATTTCTGGGGCAAAATGCTAAACCCAAATTATATAAATGTTTCCAAATATGATATAAAAATAATGTCAGAATTTTTAAAAATTCTAGTTCATGTATTGTACTCTCTAGTAAAGTATATTTTAAAAATAGAAGAAAAAATCAGCGAAGTTTTCTTAAATCTAAGAAGAGTCTCTACTTAGGTATTTATTCCACATGACAGTCAGTCAAATATTTTTGTCCAGAAATACATTCTTAATGCAGTAGGCATTAAATATGGAAAAATATGTGGATTTAATTTGTGCTGCTATGCTTACCTCACAGTGTTATAAGTCACTGAAGTACTATAATAAAAAGTTTATTTTATTATTACAAATAAATATATTATGATAAATATGTTTATCATAATAAAGTCATATAATATTTGGTCATGAGAAAAGTGTTAAATGTCAAATGATAAATTAATTATTTAGCCTAAAAAGGATTTAGGAATGTTTAAAATTTAGATACTGGTAGAAATTACTATTACCATTATAAATATTGTTACAATGAAAAATATCTGGGTAGATAAGTATAGGCACTATCTCTCATTAGAGATATACATAGATGTCTATTTATGTATATCTGGATAAAGAACATAGGCATAGGTGGATAGATATAAATATATACATGTACTCACATAAAACAGAAATATGTGTTATTTACATACATATAAATACATAATTAACTAATGAATTACCGTTTTTCTGGATGAATATGTGTATATGTGCCTTTATATATATGCTCAAGCACAGATATATATCTATATATCTGAAACCAAGCAACGGTGTTTGGGTTCATTGTCTTGCGAACTGAAGAATGTGTTCACCAACCAAGAATAAGTGATAGTGAGAAGGCAAGCCTACTGCAGACAACCCTCTTAGGCAGTGCAGAGACTCTGCCCCTGGCTTACATCCACCAACCACATAAACTACAGCAGAACTAGAAAGTCCCCAAATACCTGGAAGCCTGTCATGCATAAAAGGTGGCTGGAACCCAGGCTCAGGGCTCAGCCTTTGGAGGTGACTCTGCTGGGCCGGCACCGGTGCGCATTAAACAGTCCTTTTCTAAACCTCCGAGGGTGTGCAGTCTGTCTCTTCCTGCCGACCGTATTTCTGCCACAACATTTTGGTGCGTTGGCCAGTAAGCCGACAGCCGCGCTGGCCCCTTGAGCCACCGTTGTCGGAAGCAGGCAGGAAGGAGCCACTAATTTTGGGCCCCACGACAGAAAGGAAGGCACACCACTGGTGATTTCACTGGACCCTGACCCTCGCCGGGCCCCGCTGTAGTTGGCCATCGCTGCGCTCGGACCCCGGGGAGGATAGGAAAGCCTGCCAGGACATCAGATCGGTAAGTGTCCCCGGGGAACCAGGACTGAGTTCAGGCCCTCCTCTAAGGCAGAAAGGGAGCTCGATCACCTCCCAGGTGGCATAGACGCCGCACAGGATAGGGAATTCCTGGGTGGAAGTTTAAATTCTGTGTGATTGTGTGTGTGAGTGCCCGTGCTCCACAACGCCTGTTACAGAGCCTGTGTGAGTCCCAACCTGCGAGTCCATGGTGACCTCATACGGCTAAGGGCAGTGTCAGGTTCTTGGGGACGTTGTCTCCACCCAGCATACCCAATCTGAGTCAGGGGCTTATACTGACCTGCCAGTGCCAAGAGGCTCCTAAGTCCCCGCGAGGGGAGCGGCCAGGCAGACGAAACAAGAAACAAGTTTCCTCCTGTTTGTCTTGCGACACCATTCACTGGGAGGTTTGCTTAACCGTCTTAGATATCATTGTGGGGGATGTTCCTCTAAACTCACTGTTCTGGAGTGTATGATTAAGAATTTTAAAATGGGGTTCTCAGGAGATTATGGGGTCAAATTGACCCCCGGAAAATTGCGCATCCTCTGTGAATTAGAATGGCCCACCTTTGGTGTGGGATGACCCTCTGAAGGCACCCTTGTGTCTCCACAGTCCAGGCCATGTATAGGATAGTCACCGGAGACTCCTGCCGTCCAACCAATTTTCCTACATAAACCAGTGATTGGAAATAGCCCAAATCAAGCCTCCTTGGTTCCGATTCTGTGTTACTAGTCAGGGACAGTGTAAGGTCCTCGTGGGTCAAGGTGAAAGGAAGACTTCACAGCAAATTAAGCAGCCTCCTATATTACAAGGGGATTCGGAAGAGGCCCCTCCCCTGCCACTGCCATATGCTCCACTACCGAAGAATGGGGAACCTCACCTGCCCAACAGCCCACTTCCATAATTCTCACCCCCACAACCAGCCAATGCATCGCTGGAGCCAGGGTTGCCAGAGCCAATGGGAAGACATCTCAGGTCAGCGACCCAGGGACCAAAACCCCCAGTGGCAATGCAATTTCCACTGCAGGAGACAAGGGGTCCACAGAGAATGGGCCTTGACGGGACTCTACAAGAGGGGGGAATCAGTCTTCCAGAATCATCACCCCACCTGCTCAACTGTAGCGGATTGTCACAGAAGCCAGAAAGTGGCTCCAGACCCAGCTGGACATCTAGACGTAGAAGCCTGGGCACGAGACACCTTACCTGATGAGGAACCCTCAGGGAGACCCGCAGACACAGAGACACGGGAGAGGGCAGGAAAAGGCACAGAGACAGACAAAGGCACAGAGGTGAAGCCAGAGTTTGGGGTGGACAGAGAGAGGCCAGAGAAGCTGCGGGAGACAGAGGCAGGGAAAGACAAATATGCAGGAGAGGAGGGTTTGCAGGAGCTGGGCCACTAGGCACCTCTCCCAAGCCAAAGAGCAAGTTTTTCTCTATCTCTTCTGAAGGTCCCCAGCCCCTCTGAAATTCTGCCTCTGACCCTGGCACTAGTTCGAGCCCCAGGCTGCAGAGGAGCTTTCCACAAAGCCAGGGTGTGAAGGACACGATGCCCATCAACCCAGGAGAGCCTGGACCGGCAACTGGCTGTGGGGAGCCCAACCCAGTCAGCTGTTCCCCACTGTGACCTTCCCTGGGCTGGTGTGGCTGCTCCAGCTGCTGCTGGCCTCCCTCCTGCCCTCAGCCTGGCTGGCCAGCCCCCTTCCCTGGGAGGGGAACATCATGTTTCCCAAGAAACTCAATGGCATTGTCCTGCCTGGTTTGGGCATCCCTGCTGGGCTGTGGTACCATCTGCCTGCCTTTGGGGAGACACTGCTGCTAGAGCTGGAGCGAGACCCGGGCGTGCGGTCGAGGGGCTGACAGTGCAGTACCTGGGCCAGGCGCCTGAGCTGCTGGGTGGGGTGGAGCTGGGCACCTACCTCACTGGCACCATCAACGGAGATCCAGAGTCTGTGGCATCTCTGCAATGGGACGAGGGAGCTCTGTTAGGGATGCTGCAGTATTAGGGGACCAAACTCCACATCCAGTCCCTAACTCTGCAGGGGGGCCTGAGGCTCACATCCTACGCTGGAAGAGTCCCACCAGCAGCCAGGGCCCCATGTGCAGCCTCAAGACTCCTCCTGGGAACCACAGGCCCAGCCCCTGAAGAGCCAAGTGCTTTGCTTCCCTGAGTGGATTCGTGGAGACCCTGGTGGTGGCAGATGACAAGTGGCAGCATTTCAGGGCGCAGGGCTGAAGCGCTACCTGCTCACAGTCATGGTGGCCGCAGCCAAGGCCTTCAAGCAGTGAAGCATTTGCAACCCTGTCAGCTTGGTGGTGACTCGGCTAGTGGTTCTAGGGCCAGGAGAGGAAGGGTCCCAGGTGGGACCCGGTGCCCCCAGACCCTGCACAGCTTCTGTGCCTAGCAGGGAGGACTCAACACCCCTGAGAACTCGGACCCAGATCACTTTGCTGTTTACCCATCAGGACCTGTGTGGGGTCTCTACCTGTGACACCCTGGGCATGGCTGACATGACCCAGCTCAGAGCTGTGCTATCACGTAGGATGACGGGCTCTAATCGGCCTTCACTGCTGCTCATGAACTGGGCCATGTTTTCAACATGCTCCATGACAACTCAAAACCTGTGTCGGTCTGAACAGGTCTGGGAGTGCCTCTCGTCATGTCATGGCTCCTGTGATGACTCACGTGGATCCCAAGGAGCCCGGGTACAAGACAGAGGCTCCCCTGCACCTGCCTGTGACTTTCCCTGGCAAAGACTATGACGCAGACTGCCAGTGCCAGCTGACCTTCAGGCCTGGCTCATATCACTGTCCGCAGCTGCCGCTGCCCTGTGCTGACCTCTGGTGCTCTGGGCATCCCAATGGTCATGCCATGTGCCAGACCAAACATTCACCATGGGCTGATGGCACCCGTATGGGCCCTCACAGGCCTGCACGGGTGGCTGCTGCCTCCATGTGGATCAGCTCCAGGACTTTAAGATCCCACAGGCTGGTGGCTGGGGTCCTTGGGGATTCTGGGGTGACTGCTCTCGGAGCAGTGGGAGTGGTGTCTAGTTGTTCTCCCGGGACTACACATGGCCCAGGAAGAAGAATGGGCACAACAGAAGGGAGGAAATATAATGAAGGAAGGATGGTGGATACTCCCAGACCACAGAATCTATGTGCCAGAACAATTAGTCCATCCATTAGTCCTCCAACAACATGAACTCACCCATCTGGGAAAACCCACCCTAGAAGCCTTATTAAGCTGGTACTACCTTATTGCTCAACTTCCATCTCTCTGCGCCTCGGTCTCCCAACACTGTCACCTCTGTGCTAAAAACAATGCCAGACAAGGCCCCACTGGGCCTGCCAGGATCCAGTGCTGCGGACAAGCACCCTTTGAAGATCTAGAAGTAGACTTCTTGGAAATAGGACCCAGTAGAGGAAATAAATATCTCCCGGTTTTCACCTGTACTTTCTTGGTCTGGGTTTAAGCTTACCCCACATCAATGGAAAAGGCAAGAGAAGTAACCAAAGCTCTACTGAGAGACATCATCCCGATATATGGAATGCCATTTACTATAGAATCAGACAATGGCCCAGCCTTTGTAGCAGAAATAGTACAGCAGGTAGCTAAAACCCTAGGCATCCAATGGAATTTGCACCTGGCCTAGCGGCCCCAGAGCTCAGGGAAAGTAGAACGCATGAATCAGACCCTTAAGCAGATCATGGCAAAACTATGTCAAGAAACCAACCTTCCCTGGATTGATATACTGCCCCTAGCTCTCCGGCGAGTACGTTGTACCCCTCGGGCAAAGATAGGGTTCTCCCCTTTTGAAATCTTATACGGGAGACCTCCCCCACTGATCAAAATCAAAGGGGATGTAAAAGAACTGGGAAATTTGGAAATTCAAAAACAACTACAAGGACTAGGAAAAACCATTCTTAAGGTACATATCATTTCCCTGGGAATAACTATACACCCCCACAGACCAGGGGATCAAGTCTGGATAAAAGACTGGAAAAAGCAACCCCTCAAACCAACCTTGGAAAAGCCCTATTTAGTTATACTAACCACTCCCACAGCTCTCAAGGTTGCAGGTCTGAATACCTGGATCCACCACTCACAGGTGAAGACAGCTCACCTGCCACACAACAACCAACCTGCCTGGAGAGTGACCACCAGCCAGAACAATCCTCCGCAGGTCACCCTTAAGAGGACAGTGAAACCTGCTGATCGGTCTATGACAAACACCTGAGGACTTCTCCAGTAGAATGGGTGGTCATCACCTGCTGGACTGATCCCAGCACTGAACTCTGTATCCTTAGAAGGGGGTTAGACCTACTGATTGCTGAAAAGGGAGGAATATGCCTCTTCTTAAACGAGGAATGTTGCTTTTATGTTAATCAATCAGGAATAGTTAGAGACATAGCCCAGCAGTTAAAGGAACGAATTACGAAAAACAGGAATTATTGGAATCTTGGAGTTCCTGGAGTAACATATAGAACAGGGCATCTTGGATACTCCCATTAGCTGGTCCTGTCTTAATGCTTTTTATAGCGTTCCTGTTTGGCCCTTGTATTCT
The DNA here is from genome assembly GCA_030848825.1 of Tadarida brasiliensis. Lineage (NCBI taxonomy): Eukaryota > Metazoa > Chordata > Mammalia > Chiroptera > Molossidae > Tadarida > Tadarida brasiliensis. The sequence continues at coordinate 85,072,156 of CM061260.1, read as the reverse complement.
CAACATGTTAACCCATTTCATTTCCTCTCACTTAGAAACAACAAAGCTCCAAATGATGCTTTAAATAAGGACCCCCCAGCAACTCTCCTCTGGATGGTGAAGAACGCTAGTTGCTACATCCCTCCCCTTCAACACCCCTATTCAGCAGGAAGCAGTCAGAGAGATCATCACCCCTCTTCTTCATGCGGCACTAAGGGAATTCCCTGCCCAAGATGTTCTCTAAGTCTGCTAGGAGCAGCTTGAGAATCAAGAGTGGGGATTGAGAAGGCAAGCCAGGTGCATCCCCTTAGGCAGTGCAGACACCCTGCCCCTGGCTTTTGTAATTCCCTTACATTCACCAACTGCCTAAACTACAGCGGAACTAGAAAGCCCCCAAAATCCAGAAGCTTATCAGGTATAAAATGTGGCTAGAACCTGGGCTCAGGGCTCAGCCTTTGGAGGTGACTTCACTGGGACAGCATTGGTGGGCATTAAATAGTCCTTTTCTAATCCTCCAAGTGTGTGCAGTCTGTCTCTTCCCGCCAACTGAATTTCTGCCACAACAATAGGAGAGTTTATTTGAAAGATAGACAGACTCCCCACAGCAGAGAGGGGACCCAAGTGGGTTGCCCATGAGGCTCTGTTGTCTAGGGGTAGATATATGTCTTGCTAGCCTCTGATTGGTCCTTTCAAGGAATTCTGCCTTAGTAACATCCATACATTTTAAACCTTGTGTTTCCCCGCTCAACTAGGTTCAGCCTTAGGTCATCTATAGGGCCTTGGTAACTTTCTTTTTTTTTTTTTTAATTTTTTTAATTGATTTTTTTTTTAGAAAGAGAGGATGGGAGAGGGAGAGAGAGATAGAAACATTGATGAGAGAGAACATTGATTGGCCGCCTCCTGCATGCCCTCACTAGGGATTTGGCCCACAACCTGGTCATGTGCCCTGACTAGGAATGGGACCTGAGGCCTCCTGGTGCATGGGTCGAGACTCAATCACTGAGCCACACCAGCCAGATGGTAGCTTTCCTATTTTGATATTTTCAACTTCTCCCAGACTATTAGTGAGGAGGAAGGGAAACGCCCTTGGAGAAACCCAATGCTTATGTTTGGTTTCTTTTCTAATTCCAATTTTGGTTTTCTATAAGCCTTTTTAAAGTGACCTGGCTTTCTGCAATAGGAACACACTCTACAGTTTCGCAGAATTCTTTCAGCAATCCTGTTGCCTTGATTGAAACCAGCCTTTCTGAGTCTCTTTGTTATGTAATTGACCTGTGCTCCTTCCAGGAGCTTTAATTATCATTTCTACAAATGGGAGCTGGGAGTTTCTGGCCTTGGGGCACAATCTCCCATGGTGGTTTTATTTTTATTTTGAGATCTGTAGAGTCTGAATAAACTTCAAGATATGCTGTGTACTGGGTTGCCTGCCTGTGTGTTGAGCTCCAATTCATCTCAAGCTTCCCCCTTATCTCAGCCTTCCCTTCCCATGGTCCCGTCCCTCACTGCCTAACCTGCCTCTGTCTCTTCATATCTATGAATATATATATGTAGCTATAAATATTTATGTATATGTATTCATTTATTTTATCTTTAGGTATTTATTTTACCTATAGGTATTTATAAGTGTATAACAAACATTCTAGACAAATTTGATTATTTTCATTAAATTAATGCAAGATAGAATCTGGAAAATAATATACAAATTGTGGTTGATATTTATATATCTCACATTGAACATGTTTTTTTATTTAATATTTTGAAGTTATGATTATATAGTTTGTAAAGGCAGTTTTCTTTGGCAAACACAAACTTATCATGTTGAAAGGAAATAAAAAAATGTTAATTTGACTCATTTAGAATTTATAAATATAAAATAAGTTATAAAGATAAAATCAAAATAATTGTAATAAATTATACTGTCACCCATAAACTAATTTTATTAAAATAAATAATATACTTATTAAGATTAAGCATATTTCAACAAATGAAGAACTTTTGAGTTTTTACCTTTGTTTAACATTGCAGATGATTATTAGTATAAAGATAGAAAGATACAAGATGAGTAGATAGATACATGATAGATATACTATAAAGCTCTTTGCAGATAAACCTTACCGGTACTGTTGTAAAAGATGACCTGAAAATGTGAACAACTGCCTATGCCTTAGTATGGACCATTTATCCCTTTCATAATTTGTTATGTTTGCATTCTATTTTTCCAAAGATGTTTTCTCTTTGTAAAACTTTGCATTTTTTTTTTTAATTTACTGAATAGAGTTCTTCTCAATAAATCAAATTTCTTTGGGAATAAAACATATAAAATATAAATCTTTCATAGATTTTGTTCTTTTGTTAAATACATAGAACCTCATATTTTAATTAATACATCTGATCTTTTAAAATTAAATTCTTCTTCAGTGAGATTAATAAAAGCAATTTAAACATATTGAACCACCTGGAGCTTTATTCGTTTTCTAAGTTGAATTACATTAAAGTGCATATTCATTCTTGCCTAAATCATTTTAGTTTCTATCTGTTGGTATTAGTGATATAAAACATTAAAGCTTCAATATAATTTCCTGAGATATAAAATTGGTAATTTATAGAAAATCCATCTCATAAATCTTTGCTAGTTGATACTTTGCTCAGTACAGAATCCATAACTCCAGCCTTATCTCTAAACACTGGTAATCTGTGTTTTTATGGTCACATGGTGATATTGATGACATTGAAATAGTAGTAGTAGGCTCTGAACCAATGACCACCAACATATGTTTTTTCATCAGAGACACGCCCATCTCCTCATTTTGACAACACTGTTCTCTACTTCTACCTCTTTCTTTATTCTAAAGCTTGGTAGTCTCAGATATCCCAGGCTCCCACAGGTATGAGGGCATGCTCTAATACTATATAGCTAGAAAGTAGGACTCTAGATCTCTCTCTAGATTGACCTCAGTCCTAAAATGTGTCTGCTTACAACACATCTCATACTCTACCCTCACCTGGTCCTCAGTTTTTGCTTTGATTCCCCCTTTTACATAGCCTGTCATTTTTAATTTAATTCTTAGTACTGCATAACGGTTTTTTACTTTTGATCCACAGTCTTCTTTCTGACCTCCTTGGATAAATACTTCTCAATCCAGCCAAGTCTTTCTGACTGACAGTTTCAGAAAATTACTTTAGGTGATGTTCTTGGCCAACATAAACTAGCCTCTCAAATCAGAAGTCAGGCCTAACTACCCTGCTGTTCACATCCTACTCCTGGTTCAGTTCTACTCTAATTGCTTCTTTGTCCACCTGATAGCCACTACTGTACTCCCACTTCTCAACCCAGCATACATTGACTAGATCCAGTATTTTGCTCAATCTCATCCTCCTCCACCTCCCAAGATTGCTTTTGTCTTACAGGCAAAGTTCAAATGATCTCCTCCTCTATAAACCTCCCAAACCATCAGTTGAGAATCACACTTTCTATTCCTTTTCTTGGGACATATATAAAAATGCCCTGGAATACTCAGCCAGAAGTGGAATGTCTGGGTCATCAGCTACACAGTACCATGCTCTCTAAATGGCTGCACCAATTCACATTCCCACCTGGTGTGCAGGTGAATTCCTATAGCCTCACACTACTGTCAATACTTGTAATTACCAAGATTCTAATTTTTTTTTTCAGTCTACTATGTGTAAAGAAATTACTCCTTTAAAATTTTTATTTTTCTGACTACCAACTGCATTTGTTTCCTAGGGCTTTTGCAACAAATAACCACAAATTGGTGGCTTTAAAAAAACAGGAATTTATTCTTCCAGAGGCTAAAAATACAAAATCAAGGTGTTGCCAGGGCCACACACCCTCTGAATTCTCTAGTGGAGTGCTTTTCCTTGCCTCTTTCAGTTTCTGGTAGCCCAAGAATTCCGTAGTTTGTGTCTACATAACTCCAATCTCTGCCTCCTTCACCTGGCCTTCTCTATGGACGTGTCTTTTCCTTTTCTAAGGATGGTTGTCACTGGATTTAGGGGCCAACCAAATAATCCAAGCTGATCTCATCTGGAGATCCTTAGTTTAATTAGACCAAGGCTTAGGGCATGAAAATGTATTTTGGAAGGTCACTATTCAATACATTACAACAATAGTTTGGGTTATCTTGTCAGTATTTTTAGTTTTGGCTTTAAAATTTTTGCTACTTAGCTCGGCCGGTGTGGCTCAGTGTTTGAACATCGACACATGCACCAAGAGGTCGCTGGTTCAATTCCTGGTCAGGGCACATGCCCAGGTAGGTTGTGGGCCAAGTCCCCAGTGGGGGCATGCAGGAGGTGGCCAGTCGATGTTCTCTCTCATCAATGTTTCTATCTCTCTCTCCCTCGCCCTTCCTCTCTCTCTAAACAATCAAGAAAAAAAATTTCCCACTTATCATGTATAATTTTTCTTTTAGGGTGGCTTCTATTTCCTGTTGATTTTCCATAGTTCTTTGTGTAGGTTAGAAATTAATTTTTTGGTGGTTTTAAATTTTATCCTCACCCAAGGATATGTTCATTGATTTTAAAGAGAGGAAAGGAGAGAGAGAAAGAGAAATGTGAGAGAAAAACATCAATCATTTGCCTCCCTTGCCCTGACCAGGAATCAAATCTGCAACCTTTTGGTGTATGGATGACGCTTCTACCAACTGAACCTCCTGGCCAGGGCAATTCCTTGTTCGTGTTTAGACATTGCTTTCTCACATTCAACTGTTTATTGGTTTAGTCATACTTCAATTAAAAAACAATTTTAATTTTGATGTATTTGCTTTTAAGGTTAAAAATGAATCTTAAGTAATGAAACCAAGCAACGATGTTCTCATCTGAATTGGTTGTCTCGTAAAATCGAAGAATGAGTTCACGGACGAAATGCTAGCGAAAGGAAAGTTTATTTGAACTATAGACAGACTCCTTGTAGTGGGGAGAGGACCCAAGTGGATTGCCGGTGGGGTTTTGTTGTCTAGGGCTAGATATACCTTGCTAGCCTCCAATTGGTTCTTTCAAAGAATTCTTTGCCTCAGCAACATGTATACATTTTAAAGTTTTTCTTTCCCACCAAACTGGGTTCAGCTCTAAATGATCTTGTTTTTCACAGGGTACTCTCCACCAGCAAGCTGCATCCTGTCAGTGTTTACAGGGTCTTCTAGTTTATTTCCCTTCCCATGGCCTCACCCCTAACTGCCTAGCTTGCCCCTGTCTCCTCCGGAATATCCACCCTTCAAGAAACACCTTTCAAGTATTCAGGATGCTGCTAAGTAACATATGAACTCCTTTAGGAAAAAAGAAATGTTATATTGAATTACAGCACACAAAGAATTTTCATACACTGCAATAAAATAACCAGCAGAGTATTTTGAAGAATCTTACAAAATGTTCCTTCATGTTACACTAAGATGGCCACTGTATGTGATATTATTCTCCTTCTATTATATGCATCCAGACTGTAAATGCAATAAAAAGAAATTTTGCTGTTTCATTGATATTACCTTTGCTTTTCTAAAATATACAGATTATGGTGATATGATAAATTTAGATAATGTTATTTTCCATTTTTGCTTAGAAATATAAATGGGAAAAAAACATTTGGTGTTTTCTTAGGGACTTACAGACAGCACATTATAATTTAATATTTAATAATGCTACATTATTTTTATAAACAATATTTTTATAAAACTAAAATATAATGTTTAACAATTAGAGAAAGTTTTAACATTAATTGTTTAGTTTAGAAACAGTGTAAACAAGTTTTTAGATAATATGGATTACTTTTTTCAATTGTAAGGGAAATGGAATAGGTTGAAATCTGAAAAAGTGAAAAGTTTTTATTAAGAATTTTAAAAATTAAAGTTTTACTACATTACTATCATCTAAATTTCCATGTAGAAATTACACTTCTTTAAAACCATTAGATTTTATTATCTGTTAGTAAAATATTTACAGTAACTCACCAAATAGTTTCTATCATAAATTTTAAAAGGCTGTTTTCCAGATGTGACTATTGCAATTAGCAAAACATATGTCTTAGTGATAATGAACTTACAATGTAATTGTGAAGTGGACACCAAAAGTAATTTAAGGGCTTAGAGTAATTTAAAAGTCATTTTCCTTTATTAGTTTGTAAGATAGAAATAATTTACTTTATATTTGGGGTATTTCTTTTTTTATTTTATGTCATAAGTGTTCATTCTCTTAATGTGAAATGCTGGTAATTATCATTTTGATCAATGGACTTGCAGACACTTTTACTGAAAATAAGATAGTCATTGCTAATAATAACTTGTTGCCATTAACATATTTCACATCATGGTGTAAAACAGTTGACACAATTACATTAGAATGGTATAAAATTTTTTATTCTTTCTAATAAATTTAGAGCACACTGTTTTTTAGAAAGGTAGTTTATTTTAAAACTTACTACATTCTACAGAAGATACTAAATTAAAAGTATGCCTAAAGTTTAATTAAGTAGAATGAAAAACTAAAGCAAAGAAATAAAATTTGCTTAAATATGTAATTTCAATTTTTTCTATTTGTATTAAGTTGTTTCTCTGAACTAAATTTACTTATAATCCAAGATTTATCATGACTGCAAATAAATGTGATTTTGGAACTGGCATCTAGTTGGGATTTCTTTTTATACAATTAAATATTTCTGGATATTTTGGTTCTATCTAGAGCTTTAATAACTAATTTTGAAGCTAACATACTTAAATGATTTTCAGTTATCTTTCCTGATCTGCTAACTCAAAGTCAAACGTTGAATATTGTTCATAAGACTGTTTGTTTAAATGGCAAACAAATAATCTTTGGGATGTTCTTCTCCACTGAAGCCTCCTCCTCTTATTTCCAGATCCATATAACTATTTGTTATTTAACTTCACATTGGAGAAATACATTTAGAAGTAAATACATTACATCCTAAACATAATCTCCTCTAAAATGCATGATTGTGTTTCAAGGAGAAATTTTGGACAATTTTTGAGGAGTCTTTTCTGAAGATTGACTGAGTGTAGCACTAGTCTTCAAACTTTTCCTTTGGCAGACTCTGCATTTACAGTCGTCCCTTGCCACCTCGCGCTTGGACTTTCGCGGCTTCACTCTATCGCAGTTTTTTCAAATATATTCATTAAAAAGTTGATCGAGACAGTGAAAATGATACAGCGCGTGCTCGGTTGTCTGAGTCAATTATACACCCCTGTATTACAATTAAAGTCAAAATCACTGTATGTGTGGACTGTAGGCCTATGTATTCGAGCACCCCAGGAATCCTTCAACGCCAGGTGCAACCGCTAGAGTCTGGAATGGATTAACCGCGATAAACGAGGGACGACTGTATAATCTATTATGGTGCAAGTGAACTTATAACTTGGTCTATTTCTAAATCAAGTTAAGTTTCTTAACATTTTTTTCCCTGCTCGTGAAGAAGGTTTCAGCTACACTGTAAACAAATTTCTCCCCACCATGAATTGTCCCCATGCCTGTTCCTACGTAATACCTTCACACACTCCAGCAACTCAACGACTTTTTCTAAACACCACCTTAAACACAATGAGCATTCTTTGTTTGCTATTCACTTGTGTCATAGCTGTTTTGTACTTCTTGCTCCAAATATTTTGATTTGGCCGCCTTGATGTGATTTGATTATTACTTAATCCAAGGAAAGCTAGATTTCATTATCTGGGATCTGAAGGACACCACTACCCCTTTAATAAACGAAGCTATATTACCTGGAACATACAGACTTTGAACCCAGCATTTTTTTTCATATTAGTTCACTCATTGCTGTCATGAGAGGAAAATCAGCATTTACTAATTCTGAAAATAGATGTGTTTATAAATGATTTGAAATTATAATGGAAAATCAACAGATCATAGTGAATTCAAATATAGAATAATATCTTTATTCTTGGTATTAAGGATCATCATGCTGGAAAAAACCAGTATCTCAATTATAGATACTATCTGTAATTTTGAAAGTTCTGAATAAAATCTTTAAATCCATTTAAAAAATGTAAAAGTTATAATTTGATGTTTAAATAATATATTTGTTTAAACACATTTTAAAAATCCATATTCAGGAATGATTTAAATGAGATTAGGTGAGAGATTTTGGCAGACAGACCTGATAGATCTTTACATTCTGAGGCTCCTCAAAGACTCATGGACAAGGGATATTCCCAAAATTAATTACATGTCTGAAGAAGATAGATAAAGAAATGAAAAGTTTCAGAGTATTTTGACAGATTAATTTTATGTCTATTGAATGTAAGAATAAAAATAATTGAACTTATAAAAAAGTTTTAAATGCAGTGTTGACTGCGAATTGTATTTTTAATGTCTTAAGAAAGTGAATATTTCTATAATTGCAACATTGATCACTTAAATAAAAAATATGCAAAACCATTTGTCTATAAAACCATTTCATTAACTTGAATAAGGGTGACAACAACAATCTACAACAAATAAAATAATAGCAAACAACAACTGGATTATACCTTTGAAAATATAGAAACGTAAGTATAATTAGTTGCCTATACAATTTTGTACATTTTTTGGCTTATATTCAGAGTTGTTAAATCCAAATCACTTACACAAATATACCATCACAATAGAAAACACATTTCCTGACATTGCTAATAATATTTCATAGAAATTATTTTGGAAAAAAAAGTCTAACTTGAACTATGCAAGAACTATATGGTGGAAATTTTACTTATAACACTTAACAAAAAATACAATTAAATATACATTTTTATTAAGAAAGTAACATAAGCTAAATATATAAATTCAATTGTGGCTGTTTTCAGCAATAAATAACACTATAAAGTTGCAAATGAAAAGATCCATAGGCATGTTTGTTTTCCAAAAACAATGACATAATATAACATAAAGTCTCACAACATGATAATTTCATTCAAACATATTCATCTAGCAGCATTTACAGAGAGAGATAATAAGTGGAAATATTAACATATTATTGTGAAACATGAATATTACCTGGAAATATGTTTTTGGTCTCAACTCAGTGTCAGAAAAAAGCCTTCATTTCAGAAAAATAAAATGTTCTGGTTAATACAATATTAAAAATTGAGAAATAATACAATTTTTAGTATGGTGTCATTGGTTGTATGCCAAAATTTTTATCAAAATGATTTATTTCAAAGGCCGATTTCCCTGTATGTTTAGGAAGGTTTTAGAATCAGAAGTTACACTGACAGAGAGAGAGAAAAAAACAGAGAGAGGGAGAGAATGCAAATACCTCCTGATTATATTTTATTTCTGTCCTACAATTAGTACTTGTCTACTATTATATTAAAAATTATTGCCCTGGTGGGTTTGGCTCAGCAGTTGAAGCGTTGGCCTGCAGACCAGAGAGTCACAGGTTTGGTTCTCGTGAGGGGCACACACACACACGCACACACACAAAAATTATTAACATTTATGCTCAAACTGCATCAGTTTGGCAAACAGTCATTAATGTTAAAAATATGCACTTTAAAATACATGAGATGTACTTTAAATAGAAATAGTAAGTTGAAAATACACAATGTAAAAATATAATATATGCTATGCAAACAATAAGACTAAGAAGGTTAGAGTGGCTTTATTAACATCATATTAATAAATGTTAAGAGAGTATTACTAGAGTTAAATGGAATATGTATAACAATAAAAGGGTCAAGTTGCCAGGATGGCTAACAATCATAAATATGTATACACCTAATAATAGAACTTCCTACTATATGAACCACAAATTAAAAGTATTTCAGAATAAATAAAAAAATTCAAAATAATAGTTAGGGATTTTGACATTCTTTTCTTAGTAAGAAAAAAAAGGAGGGAAGTAAAGATACCAAAATATGAACAAAACACTCAACCACTTTGAACTAATTTACATTTATAGGACATGACACAATGGTTGTAAAATCTACACTTTTCAAGTGCACACATTGTTTGTAAATATTCTCTTACCACTTACCATGAATAATTAAATTAGGAAATAAACTTCTAAGATGTTTAGAAAGCACCCAAATATTTAAAAATTAAGCAATCTATTTCTTAAAAAATCAAAAAAGAAATTAGGAGGGAAAAAAGGAAATAAAAAATGTTTGAAAAATAATGAAAATATATCATGCACATAAGAAAAGATAAACCTTGTATTTGCATTGGAAATTATGTGTGTTCCATATTACTACCTACTTGTTGGTTTAGCTGTCAGGGCCTTAAACTTTTATCCTTTACTTTTCTATGAATACAAATAGAAAAATCTTTGAAAAAAATATTTCTTCGTTGTTCTTTCTAGTGGAAGCTGAGGAAGATATTGATACAATTTAAATGGGACCTGTCATAGTGTAAGGAATCAAGTTTCTGAATCAGAACCATCTTTGCAATAATGTACAACCCCTAAATCTCAGTGGCTTACAGCAGAAACCAATACTTGATGTTGCATGTCAGTTGCTGCAGGCTGGCTACTGTGTTCCTCAATTCTTCTTATTATAGACGATCTCCAATCTCAGTCTCAGATGTCACAGGTAAAAGCTAAGATATGTGAATATTCACAGCAGCTGGTAAATACTTCTATTCATATGGGATTATTCATCAAGATCCTTCACATAGCAAAGCTACTGTGTAACAACTTAAATAAAATTACAGTAGTAGTTACAAATGTAAAACACCTCCCCTGCACCACTCCCACATCCCTGCCAAAGCCAGGCATGGGAACACCCAGCTCCAGCACTGCTCACAGGGCCCTGCCAATAATAGCAGAGGAAATGCATTGAGTTCCTGGCTCTAAAGTCCTGGGGAAATTACATTTCTGGACCAAACAAATCTGAAACAATCAGAGAGAAAGTTCTTGACAGATATACTACCTACAGGGCATTGCACTGACTAGCAGACTGAAACATACCCTCTGTCTTCCCAAGAAAAAAGACGATTCACTAGTCTTGGAGCTTCAGCCTGAAACTCCACATATTTAGAGGTTTACCACGTATCTAGAGGCCACAGAAGTGCTCTCATGGAATATAAACTGGGACACCTTCTTTGTGCTCTAGGTTGGCCTCTCCACAGTTCTCCAAGACCTCCCAGAAAAGAGCTCATATACTCATATACTCTAGTCTAAAGCTCCAATTTCTGCAACTGTTGCCAAGGAGGCATCTTCGGATCACCTGGATTGGAGGCCAATGGGGTTAACAATTGCAGTCCTACAAAGCTGTATATTTGCATGCCTTAAAAGGTGCTGCTGAGGGTACAGCTTCTAATCAGCCTGAAACTTAGAGTCCACTGAGATCTTCCTTCTGGAACACTCAAAAATTTTGGCACACCCTTTAAAACTGGGACCTATCAAGAATGAATCAAGATGCTTGGACAATCACAAATGTTGGAGAGACAACCAAGAGCTAGGGCAAGGTTAAATGATAAGTTTCATTCCCTTTATAAGGCCACTTCTTCAAGACTGTGAGATATAGCTGTTTTGCCTAATACATAGAAACAAACACAGAGAGTAAATAATAATAATAATGAGGAAACAAATGAAAGAAATTGAAGAAGACATAAATAAATGAAAAGATATTCCATGCTCATAGATTGTAAGAATTAATATTATTAAAATGTTCTTATTACCCAAAACAATCTACATATTCAATGCAGTCTGTCAAAATTCCTATGCCATTTTTTTTCCTCATAAATAGTTCAAACAATCCCAAATTTTTATGGAACCTCAAAAGGTTCTAAATAGCCAATACAATCTTGAGACAGAAGAACAAAGCTGAAGGTATCATGTTCACTGATTTGAAACTATATTACCAAGTTATAATAATCAAAACCATATGACATTGACATAAACACAGACACGCAGATCAATGAAACAGAATAGAGAGCCCAGAAATTAGCAACCCATATTTAGTCAATTGATTTATGTAAAGAAAGCAAGAATACACAATGGGAAAAGGACAGTCTCTTCAATAAATGGTGTTGAGAAAACTGGACAACCACATGCAAAAAAATGAAACCAGACCACTATCTTATACCATACATAAAAATGAACTCAAAATGGATTATAGCCCTGGCCGGTTTGGCTCAGTGGTTAGAGTGGTGGCCCACAGACCAAAGGGTCTCAGGTTCTATTCCCAGTCAAGGGCACATAGCGGGATTGCAGCTTTGATCCCCAGCCCTGGTCAGGGTCCTGTGGGAGGCAACCAATCAATGTGTCTCACATCAATGTTTCTCTCTCCCCCCCCCCTTCCATTCTCTCTAAAAATCAATGGAAAAATATCCTCTGGTGAGGATTAACAACAACAACAAAAAATGGATTATAAACTTGAATGTAAGACTTAAACCCATAAAAACCTAGAAAAACACATAGGCAATAAGCTCCTTGACATTACTCCAGGTGATAAGTTTTTGGACATGACTCCAAAGGCAAGGGCAACATAAGCAAAAATAAACATATGGGACTACATCACACTAAAAGTGTTCTGCACAGTGAAGAAAACCACCAACACAGTGAAAAGGCAACCTTCTGAATAGAAGATATTTGCAAATTATATATCTGATAAAGGGTTAATATTCAAAATATATACAGACTTCATACAAGACAACAAAAAACAATCTGATTAAAAAATGAGCAAAGGATCTGAATAGACATTTTTCCAAAGAAAACATATAGATGGTCAACAAGCACAAGAAAAGGTGCTCAGCATCACAAATCATGAGGGAAATGCATATCAACACCACATTGAGATATCACCTCACACCTATCAGAATGGCTATTATCAAAAAGACAAAAACAAGCAAAATAAAAACAAGTGTTGGTGAGAATGTGAAGAAAAGAGAACTTTTGTGCATTGTTTGTGGGATTGGAAATTGGTGCACCCACTATGGAAAGCAGTATGAAAGTTCCTCAAAAGTTTTAAATAGAACTACCATATGACTCAGCTATTTTTCTTCTGAGTACTTATCCAAAGAAAATAAAAACATAAATTCAAAAAGAAATATGACCCCTATGTTTATTGCAGCATTATTTATAATAACCAAAATATGAAACAAAAGTTCAGTGCCCATTGATGGATGAATTAAAATGAATAGATAAAGCAGATGTGGAATATATATATATATATATGAGATGGAATACTAGTCAGCCATAAAAGAATCAAATCTTGCCATTTCCACACCATGGATAAACTTCAGAGTATTATGCTAAGTGAAATAAATCAGACAAATCTCTGAGTTCACTTATGTGTGAAATCTAAAAAACAAAACAAAATTCATGGATGCAGATGAAAATTTATAAAAACTTTAATATTGTAATTTGTGGCCCCACATTGGATTTTTGAAGTTTGAACTCTGTGACTGCTCACAAAGAATGGCTCTGGTCCTTGGACTTGGAAACTGCCTGAAGAATGAAGAGTCTTTCCGTGCTGTTTGATTTCTGTTGATAAGTAACCTAATGCTCTTGCTCTAGAAACCTGATGCAGAACTAGGATGCTGACAAATGCCTAATCATATGTAACCCATTGTTCTTTTTTTTTTATCCTCACCTGAGGACATTTTTGCATTTATCTTCAGATAGAGTGGGAGGGAGAGAGGGAGGAAGAGAGAGAGAGACATCGATGTGAGAGAGACACATCGACTGGTTACCACCCATAAGACTCCAACCGGGGCCAGGGACAAACTGCAACCGAGGTACGTGCCCTTAGTGGGAACTGAGCCCAGGACTCTCCTGTCCCTGAGCCCACGCTCTAACCACTGAGCCAAACTGGCCAGGGCTAACCCATTGTTCTCGTATCACAGCCCACTTGCTGCCCACTGAGTCAGCCAACCATTGCAAAGTCCAGTTGCTCCTGCCAATCAGAAAACAAATGTAAGTTTGTAGTCTTGTTTCTCCTAGCAATGCATCTCTTTAATCATCAGTGCCTTTGAAGTTTTGCTTTTAAAATTTAAGTTTTATCACCTCTGTTTTGGAGGGTGTCTTTGGTTCATACCTAGGGCTACATTCTCTGATTTGTAAATCATACATGAATAAAACTCTTTTAGAATTTCTCCTGGAATTTTTGTTAACACGGGGGAAAATTTGGCAGTTGCCAGAGGAGAGGGGTTTGGAGGGTGGGCAGAATGGGTGAATGTGATCACAAGGTGCACATTTCCAGCTATAAGCGAAATAAGTCATGGGTATAATACACAGGGCAGCAACTACACTCAATAACATTGGGTTGCATACTTCGGAGTTGCTGGGAGAATGGATCTTGAAGGTTCTCATCACAAGAAAAAAACTTTTCTAACTATGTATGGTGAAGGATGTAGATAGACTTGTTGTGGTGATCTTTTTGCAATGTATACAAATATTGAATAATTATATTGTACACCCAAAAGTAATATAATGTTATATGTCAATTATACTTGCATGAAAAAAGAGAGATAAAATAAAGCAAATTGTAATGTAATTTACCACATTAATAAAATCGAATCTTCAATCGTGTAAAAATGTAAGACTGTGTTTTGTGCATTCAATAGAAGAATGTAATTACATGTGAACAGTTTGCCAACTCCACTTCCATTTCTGGGAAACTGATGATGGGCATCACTCGGATAACAAATGAGCTGGAAATCAGCCCTACAATTATCAAAACTTGAAAGGAAGCTTTGTAATATGTTGATGCTGCAACAAATTGCTTTTGATACATAATTTGGGTTTAGGAGAAATACAAGGACAAAACAAGCTTTATAAATAAATGTCTCTGTGTTATGAAAATGGCTTTCACACTCAACCATTGCCACATACTCAGTGCACTTGTCCCCTCTTGCAACGGGGATGATCAATCTGAAATCCTATGTCTCTGTGGATGTAGTAGCCTTCTCTTTCACTTAACTACTACTTATCTTGATCTCAGTTGTTCATTACTGTTCTGGAACTACTGAAAAAATAACTGCTGAATTATTCTTTAAAAAGCAAAACAAAATAAAGCACACCAGCAAACAGAAGCAGGACTTCCATGCAACCTGATGTAAGAGTTACCATGATCCTACACAAATTTTGGTCAACGTCAAGAAATATTCAAGTTCTTGAGAATAATTTTTATTTTGCCAATGATTTATTGTAGTTTCTATGAATATTAGTCCTGCTTGTTTTGAGTAAGCAGTTACTATATGCCATTGTGCTAGACACAGGACATTAGAAGCTGATTTTCACTTTGACCTCAAGGAACTTACAGTTTATGGAAGTAAATGTGCATGTAAAAGTAATTATAATATGATACCTGTGATTTTCAAATCATGAGGCAATCAAGTGGCAGAAAAGAAAGAGTAAATTTAATTCGTGGATTATTTCATGAATATCTGCCACCATTTTCCAGAAAATCCAAATTACCATGAGGTAAATTTAAAGTTCTTTTTAGTTAATTATAGCTAATTAAAAATATAAAACCATACACTTTAAGTTTTATAAGAAATCTTAAGTAATTCTATAGTTTAATATCTTTTTATAAAATAGAAAAATGGAATCAAGATGGTAGTTACTGAGCCAGACAAGAACCCTGATTCTCAGCCGAAATCTGCTTTTTTGTCTCCATGTTATTTCTTTCATCGACGTTGTTTGTAATTTCTTGCTTCTTTTCAGTTTTCCTTACTTTTAATAGTAATAAGAACTATAGTGTAGATCTTACATATGCTAGATATAGACTTTTTTTATGTTCTTCTATTTCCTGTGTTTAGTCAAATGTGTTAAAATCTGATACTGCATTTAGGAACATTAACCCTTCAATGTATAAAGAAACTGTAACCAGATAGAAAGATTTTTTTTTTTTTTTTGTCTAAAAACAAACAAAAGCTATTCTCACATTCTAGTTCTAAAGAATTTATTGTTTGCTTGACAAATGAGTTACCATTAGTCCTTCTTAAAAGTGCATTTGACACCTCACTTGCTTTTTAATGGTTCTAAATGTTTGTTTGTTTTTATCGCTGAAGGTTTGTTCTGGCCATTCCAAAACTAAGTTATGCTGTGGAGTTCTTTTAAGGGTATTCAAGCATACTGGAGTAACTGAGGAACCCTGAGTTAAGGAATTAACTGTCTGTTCAACACTGGGAAGCTAACCTCAATAAAAGAAAGAGCTTGAGTATCTTATTTTACAGAGCAGAAATGGAAAACGGAGAACTAAAAAGAAAAATTTCAGCAGTAACAGAAATTATAGCATTGTATTTTATGACAAGAAAATGGAAGATTAAAAAAAGAAGTGGCTTTCCAAAATATCATGCTACATATTTGAATGTCTTATATTATAAACTTTGAAGCATTTTATTTGTATGTGTATACACCAGAATTTATTCTTTATAATATTTTATTAGTTTGTGCATGTAATTAAAAAAATTACAGAACACATACAATCACCTCTGTGTAAGATCTCTGTTTAGAAAGTATGTTCATTGCTCCTTATCACTGACCCAGTGCAGAATAATAAGAATACCCTCTATTTGCCATGAGTCATTTCACATCTCCACTAGATGAAATAGGTAAATTTCTCCCTCTTTTAATTTCTACAAATTACCATATCTACATGATCTCTATAGTTTTCTACATTTTCCTAGAATAAGTATGATAGGTAGGAAATTATTCAGAAATATTCTCTGTTGTGTGATCCTTCACTACAATCCCTATAAGCAGCCCCTTCTCTTTCAATATTTCTCCAAAGGTGTGATTCTGGTTGGGACAATTTTTTGTGATTCTGTGGTTTGCACTTCAGAATTTCTAGAATTTCTTTCTCTCACTCGCTAAATGCCAATAGAAGACCAAGTCATGCTGGCACGTAAAGCCACTTCACACATATTCCAAATGCCCTCCCAGGTGAATGACTGCGGTTGTCATCGTTCAGATGCACCCACATTACCTCCCCAGAGAAACAGAATTGTTTTATCAGGAAACAAAAGAAAAATAAACAATAAATATTCAGCGTTGTAGTATCTTTTTAAAAAAATTAGTAGAATATGTTTTTGAAAATACAATGGAATTTGTAAAAGCTGAATTTTTTGATTTGCCAGGGGAAAAAAACATCCCAAAGGAAGCAGAGTAATTAACAATACCATAATAGCACGTGAGTAGAAAGCAGAGGAAAAGCAGTCCATGCACCTAGTCCCCAGGAGAATAGGGTTATTTGGAAGTGCAGGGAAAAGACGAGTGGATTAGGGCCTAGAAGCACAGATCCAGAGTGACTCTTGATGGAGGGAGCCAGCACCCACAAGGGTACGAGTCCCCAGGTCCCAGAGCAACATGGCTCCTGAGCTGAGGGGAGCAGATTCTCTTTCTATTACAGTGAACATGCCTGTGGCCTGTGTTGAGATGACATGTGTTGTTTTATATCTGTCAACACCTGCTTTCACATCACAGTCCTTTCAACCAATACTCTGTCCACCTATGTCTCTAGAACAGTGAAACCCTGTGAAATATGTGGCAACCACTCTCTCCCCTTCCCCAATGTCACATAAGCATATCTAACACAGAGAGTGGGGTTCTTAGAATCTGAAAGGCTGAGGCCCTGGGTCAAGCAATGCCCATCACATAAAAGTGATGCACACGGTGTAAGCCTTTCAATTACTCATACATGATAAGTTTCCCACAGGGTCCCTGAGTTTAGAGCACAGTTCAGAGCAATTTAAACAGTAAAAGAATCTTAATAAGCAACTAGTAAATGAATACATAAAATAATTAGTGACTGAAATAATGCAAATAACATTCTAAAAGAACATTTATGCCTTTGAAAATGCATATATATCTCAACATACTTTTTTCTATTTTTTCAACTTTATTTCTTCTTAATGAAAGCTCCATATTTTGTTAATCTTCCTATATTAATTGCTTTTCTTATAAGACAATCTCAAGTAAAAGAGAAAGGGGGAAAATCTTTGATTTTTATTACAGATCTCAAGAAAAAGAAAGATCATTAAAATCAATCTCTCCATTCCTTTTAATAGTTCTCTTTGGTTTCTTACTTCTGATATTCAAGGACAGAAACACTTGTTTGTACCATCCGATATATTTCTATTTTAGTAACAGTAGTTGAGCCAAGGCTTTCGTTAAGTTCAACAGAATTGTGCAACGTTCATTTCCTAAATATATCAGTAGAACAATGAAAAATTAAGAAAAACATTTATTATGTGAAAACTTCCTACTTGGTCCGTTCCCCAAATCCTTATGTTCATCAGGATTTATCATTAACAGCTTTAAAAATGTATGTAGAGTGCCCCTGACTTGGCTGCAAGTCCTAGCAAAGCATATGTCATTTAGTTTTTTAGAAATTACACGGTAATTTTTTTTCTAATTCATGCTAGTCAAAACAAATTTAGATATATTTAGATAACTTTGCATTTTACTATATATATATAATTTAATTCCAAACCCTAGTTCTATCCAAAAAGGTTCTCGGTAGTAAGAGATAACATTTTGGTTGTATTTCTGGGTGAAAAATTATTTTATATGTAAATGTTAGTCATGATCCTCCTCCATAGGGATACTAAGAAGGCCTCCAGAGCCTCCAATATTCTGAGGTAAATTTTTGTATAAAATATATGTTGATTATGACTTTGGATTATTTTCACTATGATGGTATTTAATGTAAAATATAAATTATTAATATTGATTAAACAGCAAATATATAGCACATTCATATATGTGGAATGATGAAAAGTTATATCCACTTTGCCTATAAAATACTGTTGACTTATGTCCTTAAAATTTTCTTCTTGTTTCAGACACCATTATCAGCCAAAATAGTTTCAACATTGATAAAAAACTACTTTTTAGTTTATTTTGTTTACTCTCCCTCTCTCTCCTGCTCTTTAAATTCTCAGAATGCTGGCATTTTTTTTTTCTTTTCTTATCATATAAGTGTCTCATTGGGCAAACTTAGATTTATGGATTCAAAAAATCCTCTAGTAGGTTTTGAAATCTATAACTCCCAGTTCCTTTCTAAGGTGTGGAAGAATATTTGAATCTGACCATTAGATATCTCTTATTCTTAAAAACCCATCAGCAACCTAAATTCACTTTCTGCAAACTGAACCTCTCTCCTCATTGAAAACCTAGAATTCTTCCTTCAGTTAATATGGTAAGTGATGGTTATTTATGCAAACCTGAAGCCTATGCTTCAGCAACAAAACTGTATTTGTTATTATAAACCTGTGAGACATGCAATGTTTAGATTCCGCGAACATTCCACGTTCCTTCACATTCATGCTGTTCTACAAGGCTGCTTACTCTGCAAGGGCCCGCACGCCTTGCTCGGCACCCGACTGCCAGTGCACCATGAAGCAAATGTCTCCTGCGTGTGTGGCACAGTGCGATGAAAGTCATCTTTGATTCATTCTGTGGTGTTCCAGGAATCCCTTTATGGTTATTAAAATATATAAAAATCAAATTGTTTTAAAATGAAAAAAAATAAATTCCAAAGAAAAGAATCACTACCTAATGAAGAATAATACTCTTTGCAAAGCTACATAGTTTCTCACTGTCATCTATTAAGAGAGCTCATATATATATATATTTTTTATCCTCACCTGAGGACATTTTTGCATTTATCTTCAGATAGAGTGGGAGGGAGAAAGGGAGGAAGAGAGAGAGAAACATCAATGCGAGAGAGACACACTGAGTGGTCACCACCCACTCGACCCCAACGAGGGCGGGGACAAACTGCAACTGAGGTACATGCCCTTAGCAGGAACCAAACCTGGGACTCTCTGGTCCACGGGCCAATGCTCTAACCATTGAGCCAAACCGGCCAGGGCAAGAGCTCAAATATTTTTGTCTTTCCCCCTCTTACTACAATGTATAATGCAGATGAAAAGTCTTTACTATATCATGATGATTATTTAATTTTAAACATTACTATGTATTATGATGTGTTATTCTATTAAAAAAGTATTTTCTTATATGTATTCTGTTTTTCATGTTGAAACATTATTATATATTATTTGCTGATTACAAAAGAAATCTACTTCCAATGTAGAAAATTGGAAGTTATACAACTTGAACAATTTAGTTAACACATTTTATCCCACTGTCCTGAGATGAGCATTTCTTAATACTTGGTCTATACCTTTCCAATAATATGAATGTTATTGTGAAATTAAAATAATATACACACAGTTAATTAATGTCCATGTGTTTAAAATAAGACAAAGGTGATATGAATAAGTAAAAAGTCATATTTATATATTTTTATATATTGTACCTACAATTATATCACAAGTCACAAAAAAATACAAAGAAAATAAAAAGAGATCAGTGTGAATAAAAACATGAAGGCCAGTTTTTTGTTTTTTTACCAAGTATGGTGTTTGTATGCCATGAACTTTTTTTTTATTGATTTTAGAGAGAGAGGAAGGGAGAGAGATAGAAACATCAATGAGAGAGAACATGGATTGGCCGCCTCCTACATGCCCCCCACTAGGGATTTGACCCACAACCAGGGCATGTGCCCTGACTAGGAATCAAACTGGAGACCTCTTGATGCATGGGTCGATGCTCAACCACAGAGCCACACCGACCGGGCTGAATTTTTTAACTTTTCTTAATGTGTAGGTATCTTTTTTATTATCTGCTGAGCAAGCAAATGATCCCAGAAAGAGAAAAAAACATTCATCCATCAATAATCAAAATATAGGATTATGTTGGTAACTATAAATAAATGTTATCCAAAAAAACAAAAGAACAATTTCCTAAGTCAACTATTTTCTGGATTTGTAGATCATCATGTTGAATATTAGTTATGCTCGAGGAGACTGCCTGTACTTTAAAAATTGCAAAGAAAAAGTAACTGCCTCTGAAAAGGCAAAGATTTGTTTCAAAGATCTGATTTGAGAACTGGAGGAATCTTCACAGAAAAGTCCTAGATATTGCTGCTGATCCCAGGAACCGAAGACTATTGCTAACTTGGGTATGACTCAGATTTAAAGAGTAAATTCAGGATTTACGATCACAGACAGGCAACCATACTATCACATGGAACCGTATTATCACTCATACTATAGGATGAGTGATAATTTGGAGTTAGAAGAAATACTGATGGAGGAGTAAAGTCCAGTCACCACATGCTTTTGCACTGTTGAGGATGGAGAGAGAAGAAAGATCAGGTACCAGATAGGCAGGATTTAGATGAAGGCTTTTGGTTTTCCAGAAAGTGGGAGACCGCTAGTAGTCAACATCAGAACAGAAACTAAGGAGAGAAAAGGTAAATATGGGGTCAATAATGGGGCAGAGGAGGTAGTAGTATAAAATATTTGATTTCAGAAGTTAACATGGCTTGAGGAGAGAGCATGGATTTTAGTTAGGTACATCTGAATTTTTATCCTGATACGTGGTGAATTTTGTGATATTCAAACTTTTATACCTACAACCTACCTTTAAAAGGTATAGAAAAAGTTATACAAGATAATATATTTTGAGTGGTTATCATAGTTTTTAGAAGATTATAATAATATAATAAATATCCCACCTTTAAATTTTTCTTTTCTCCATCAAATGGGCTAATGACAAATACAAGTCCACTGGGTCAGACTTTTGGAAAAAAGGAGTTAGAAAAAAAAAAAAGTTCCATGAAAACCCCAGAATCATTAGCTGAGCCACTGAATTCACATTCAGGAAATATTTTCTTTTAAGTAATTAAGTGGGCAACCAGAGCTACTGATCTTAATATTCTTTTAAAAATTAGGGTAACTTGAATCCATAAGGAATTATCTTTGGAATGTACAATATTGAGAAACAGCGTAAGGCAGAAAATAGTAAAATCGCAGTAGCTGAGGTAAATACACGAGTCCATTTTAGAAAACTAGAGAATAAAGAGATAATGCACCTTGTATATCCAGCTCTTTTGTGTACCTGAGGAAGCTGAAAAATCAAATGACTTTTCCAAGGTATACGTACTAACGGTAAAAATTGTATTTATTGATTTACAGATCAAGCATTCTGTGCAACATCCAAAGACAACTCCTTCATTTTCCAAGATGTAGAAGTTCTAAATTTGTATAAAAACTTATGGATAAAACAGGAAAAACTCAAGTTGTTTTGTTTGTTTTTTTTCTTTCTGCTCACTGTAGGGAGAAACCCAGTTCTCCCTTACTGTGTGTTTCTTCCTTGTGAGTGAGTATCTTTTACTACTCACATAAAACTCTTCACTTCAGGTCACCAAATATGTGAAGGTTTTTTTTACCCCACACAATTCTCTGTGACACCAGTTGGGTGTCCTATAATTTAACTCAATTATAACACTATCTAACTGGAGATAGTGTCAGGTCCCACAGGTTAAGGGTTCAGTTCTACAAGACTACCCTTCACCCTTCAAATGCCAGTTGCAAGCCCAAGTTGTCACCTGGGCTTCCAGAGACCCTGTCCTTAGGTTTGATTAATTTGCTAGAGCAGCTCAGAGAGTTCAGAGATACATTTCACTTCTTTTTTCTGTTTATTATAAGAGAATATTATAAAGGATACAGTTGAACATCTGGATGAAAGAGATGAGTAGGGCAAGGTGGGTGGGAAGGAGTGCAGGAGTTTCCATGCTTTCCAGATGTTTATCAACGCAGAAGCTCCCTGAACCCCACACTATATTGGGATTCTTATGGAGGCTTCACCATGTAGGCATGATAGATCATTAATTCCATTTTCAGCCCTTATCTCTTCTGAGGAGAATGGGAGACAGGGCTGAAAATTCCAAGCTTCTAATTATGGCTTGGTCTTTCTGGTGATCAGCTCCCAGCCAAAAGTCATCCAGGAGCCCACCCAGAGTCACCTCACTGGAACAAAAGACATTCCTATCACCCAAGAAATTACGAGGGTTTCAGGAGCTCTGTGTCAGGAAATGACGACAGAGACCCATATGTATTTATCCATGTCTCACAGCTGACAGTGCTCTTCTGTGTCCAGATTCAAAGTCTTCTAAATATTTTTCAGGAAAGTTTTAAGAGAAAAAAAAATATTGCAAATATTATTAAGAATAGTGTAGTTCCCTGTGCCTTGCAATCAACTAATAAATGTATATTGGCCAAACAGATAAAAGGATTGATAAATAAAATAATAAATTAACGTGAATAATCACCTATTATAAATTATCTTCTATATTATAAAATAAATTGTCTCATAATCTGTCATAAAGGCTATAAGTGTGAAAATAGGAGAGTTACAATTAACATTGATGTATATAAAGATAAAAGTGAAGTTAAAGATTAAGAGAGCTGATAAGGAGTGTCATTTCAGAAGTTTAAAAGAAAAAAAAACTACTTCAGTCTGTCAGATCCACTCAACTGCACCTTTTCTCGGTAAGACTAAACACACCAACTCGGGGAGAGTCAATTTACATTGAACATTTTCCTCCATTTCCTGGATATCTCCTTTGTGATTTCTGCTTGGTTTGCAATCAATTTCTTGGGTATGGGAGACCACTAGTGTGTGGTGATTTAAGATAGGACTATAACCCCCTTACATCATAGGTCTGATACTATCAAGGACATCATTTGCTTTTATCTATGTGATATTAATTACTCCTTCTGATTATAGAGCGTCTCTATCTCTTAATGTATGTGGTTGAAGTTAGGTTAGGTACATACATCCTCTTTGTTATAGTGATTAGATCTCTGTGTGACCTTCTGGGCCAATAAAATCATACATGGGTTTATGTTGAGCTTGTAGGAAAAAGGCACACACTTTCTACAGAATTGCTTACCCAATAGAATATGTTCAGTGCTGCCTGTCACCATTTTTACTACTGAATAGAAACAGCCCACTTGAGCATTGTGAAAGTGCTGGGAATGGGTGTCAGGAAAGCAGAGCGAAGGGATGTAAGAAAATACTGCCCTGATGATATATCTTTTTTTTTTTTGGTAGGTGTCCCTAGCGGGAACCGAACCCAGGACTCTCTGGTCCGCAGGCCGACGCTCCAACTGCTGAGCCAAACCGGCCAGGGCATGATAATATATCTTGAGTTTCAGGTCCAGTTGTGTTTGAAGCCAGCTTTATCCAGGAGTTCCTTATTATAGAGCAGCGGTTCTCAACCTGTGGGTGGCGACACCTTTGGGGGTCGAACGACTCTTTCACAGGGGTCACCTAAGACCACTGGAAAACACATATGGCAATTCATAACAGTAGCAAAATTACAGTTATGAAGTAGCAACGAGAATAATTTTATGGTTGGGGGTCACCATAACATGAGGAACTGTATTAAAGGGTCACAGCATTAGGAAGGTTGAGAACCACTGTAGGGTAAATAATTTTGTGTGCACACTTTCTTCATAAAATTCTAGGAAGAATTAGCATCCTTTCTCTTGCCATTCTTGGCTAAGAGGTAATTTGTCTGAATCATATCACATCAGTTTCATAATAAAGAATAAAGAACAATGTATGTCCAAATAATTGTTGTTATAGACTGCCTAATGCAAATATGAAAAATGTTTT
This sequence comes from Tadarida brasiliensis, assembly GCA_030848825.1. Classification (NCBI taxonomy): domain Eukaryota; kingdom Metazoa; phylum Chordata; class Mammalia; order Chiroptera; family Molossidae; genus Tadarida; species Tadarida brasiliensis. Next base: position 85,047,741 of record CM061260.1, on the reverse strand, counting down.
TGAATATGTTTGTTAAAAAAATTATAAAAACTTTAAAATTAGAAATTGGGAAGTCAAAAATTTTCGATGCTTATATTTCCACATGCAGGCAAGTTCACATTCATATTTTTTTCTTACTGAAGTATGTGTAGTAAAGTTTCATGTAGAACTTATGGCATATTTAATGGTGTGAACACAGATGCAGTTATATATACATATATATCATACATAGCTATCTTTAAAATTATTTTATCTTTCTATATAAGTAATTAAAATTTATTGATGTTGCCCAGCCAGTGTGGCTAAGTGGATTGAGCGTTGTCCCATGGACTGAGAGGTCTCGGTTCGATTCCTGGTCAGGGCACATGCCCGGGTTGCAGGCTCGATCCCCAGTAGAGAGCACGGAGGCAGCCTATCAATGTTTCTCTCTCGTCTTGATGTTTCTATCTCTCTCTCTCTAAAAAATCAATAAAAATATATAAAAAATTTATTGATGTCATATAATGTAATTACTACCAAATTTTTGTTACTCTCAATTTCCAAATGTACTGTTTCTATAATTTTCAGGGTTTATATTTTATAATAATAAAAACTAACAACCTCCTCTCTATCTTTGAGCCATTGAAACACACAAACACACTCAGCTCCAAAACACCCAGGACAATATTAGCAGAAAAAATTAAATCAATTTGAGATTGTACATGTGTTCATTTGGTCCTTTCTATTCTTAATGATAGAATCTTTAAATTTTTTATTTTTACAAAAATATCCAAAATTTAATTACTCAATTTATTTATTTGTTTTAGAGTTGTTTTAAGTCAGGTTTCCTAGAAACAGACTGAAGACAGAGTTGCATGCAGGTGATTTGGTAAGAAAGCATGTATTTGCCTTTCCTTTTTCCAACTCTTCCTTTTCTCTTATTCTCTTCTCCTCCTTCTTGTTTTCTTCATTTTTCTTCTACTTTCATCTTTCTTTTTTTATATACTAAATTATTAAACTACTACTATTAATGCTACTACTACAATTACTGCCATCATTAAAATCACCAAGTAAAATTAATTTGACACTGCCCTGGCAGGTTTGGATCAGTGGTTAGAGTACCAGCCTGTGGACTGAAGGGTCTTGGGTTCAATTCTAGGTCAAAGGCACGTACCTTGGTTGCAGGTTTGGCCCCCAGCCCTAGTCAGGGTCGAGGGAGGCAACCAATCGATGTATCTCTCTCACATCGATGTTTCTCTCTCTTTCTTTCTCCCTCCCTCACTTCCAGTCTCTCTAAAAATCAATGGAAAAATATCTTTGAGTGAGGATAAAAAAAATTAATTTGACACTTAATGAAGAATCATTAGGTATTATTTTAAAGTATTGTTACTATACTTCACTTTTTGTTATTGTTCTTAGAATATAGTTCTTCAAAGATGATTACTATTCATTTCTTAAAAATATTAAGAGCTATGATGTAATTATTATTGATGTGGATATAAACTCATATACCTATGAAACCAAATCTTGGGATTGATAAAAGAGGAAAGAAGCAGAAGGGAAATGTGGGGGAAGTCACCTTCAAAAGTATGTTTATTAATATGCATCAAACAGGTTTAAGAGATCCAGAACATTCAGAGATATAGAGGGAGTTTGTCTTAGGCATGTCTCAACATAATTTAGTACAGAGATATCATTATATACACATGTCCACATTGAGGCAATGGCTCAAATGCTTTGAAAAATAAAATTCTAAAAAAAAAAACCACAGGAAACCAATCAATATAAAGTGAAAGACATGTTATTAAAAATATGAGTAAATAAACGGGCAGCTTAAAGGTTTATATATAAGCTTTTGCTTAGTTGTAAATTGAGGGGACACAATCTCAGATATTAAGTTTAATTGTTATGGGTTTAATTGGTTAATTAAGATCAGGTCACATCCTGCATTTATAAATTCTTTCTTTGTCTTTTATAATTAATTCATCTGGAGAATTTCACATGAATTTTTATAAATTCCAATAGAAGAAGAGATGTCAGGAAAGTTCTAAGTTGGATTTATAAATGTGGCTGAATATTTTAATGTTATGAAAATGGTTGACAAAATAATTATGAAATTCATTTTATTTCTTACTTTTGAAATATTTTGGCACTGTTTTATTCTTCTGTTATGTAGTTATAGATTATCTGGTTGTGGCACTTTAACATGTTAAAGGACATTCTCAATCAAAATTATAATGCTACTGAAAAACAAACATCAATGAGGTGTGAAAAATATGTATTTATTTTATATTTAGAAAATAAGTTGCTTATCTTCCGTTGCAATAAGGATCCTTGTAGTTAAATGACTGAATATGAAATAAGCAAGTGGTTCAAAACAATTTGGGAAATAAAGAAATTTAACTGGATTTGCTTCTTATTTAAGCCAGAATCCAAACAAAAGGTATACTTTATATCAGCCTGGTATTGAAGTTATGGTACAAAGATTTTCCTCAGATTTTCAGGTGGATAATTTATTTTTCATGTATGAACGAGAATCACAACTTAGACACATTAGATAATTGACCCATGGCCATTTATAAAATCAGATAATTGGGCTGCACTTACTGTGTGCTGTCCACTGAACAAAGATGCATCACTTGGATGATTTATAGTTAAACAGAAGGCACAAGGCTTTGCGGCAATTGTATCTGGTGTACGGTAGGCTTTTAACTATTATGCTATTAAAGGTGAATTGGCTCTTCTCATTTTTCTATTTCATTTAAAACTTCCAAACAATTTGAACGATAATAAGAAAGCCATATCAATTTGCAGCCTAAAAGCCCTAAGCCAGCTGCCTTCTGAGCCATGTTGTAACATCTCCAACAGTAGAAGAGTGCTTGTTAGATCATTTGTGGCTATCCACAGACATAAATTCGTGTTTAATGATCCACATCTGCCCGGCAAGTGTGGGACAGTTAGGTGTTTAATGACAATCATGTGATTTATTTTAAAAGAGTGAATAAAATGTATACAGTAAAAGAAAAACTAATATTATGTACCTGTTTATGCATCTCTGACTACAAGGAGGCCATATTTGTACAGAAGAGGAAATCATATTTTAGGGTGCCTAATAATTAATAAAGGAGAATTACCCAATTCTGCAATTTCAAGACAGAGAAGATGAATTTGTAAACGAATCCTTCCCTCCCTCTGCCACTCTGGTGACCAGAGTACATTAAACACAGTAGTTACTTAATAAACAGTCACTGACTAAATGCGTGATTGCAGGGAAGACTAAGATATGAACACAGAGATGATGGAAGCACCTACCTCTTGGTCAGATGGTGGTCTAGAAACTTTCTAGCTCCATTTAACTTGAACAAATAAAATAATTTGGGCTTCACTCTAATGTGAGGTGATGATGTCTGTAAGGGGGAAGGTTGCTGGGAAGATTAATTGACACAGACACAGAGCACTCAGCAGCGTAGTTACTTAGTAATAGTTCCTTTACTCATTATGGCCTCAATTAAAAAAAATGAATTTCCATCTGTATTAGTGTGCATCTGTAAGCATTTTGAAATCTCTTCATAATGAGGTAAATATAGAGAAGGCTCTAAAATGCTCTGATACTGTAAAACAGAATATATAATGCTCGTAATGCTTCCTATTTGCTTTATTTTGAGGATTATTTTTTTTTTATTTTCTTAGTTTGCTTTCTATGATTTACTGAAAAAGAATTTTGAACATCTTATAAAAGAAAATTCTTCATTTCCTAAGATTTAAAGTGGGCCTATATTATGTCATAAATTCAAATATGTTTCTGTGTATTTACTTTTTAGAAGAAAAAAGTAATTTTCTTGAGAAATTTTTCTCATTATTTTTGTACTAACATTCATTTGTATCCAAGTTCCTAAATAGGAAATAAAATAAATGTTCTGGTTTGTGGTGTTTTTTTTTCTGGAGCCAGTTGGAAACCGAGATTTTCTTTTTTTGTTTAATCTAAAATATTATTTTGTTGATTTTATGGGCAAACAAACATCTATACAATTATAAATGGGACAATAAAACTATATATTATTGAAAATACTTCTGGCATAAAAAATAATGGACTGATCAGCCGTGTAAGTGATTTTATGTAGACAATAAGAGCTTTTAAATTAAAAAATCTATATATGATAGACATCTTTTAATTTTTTTATTAAACTATTATACCTAGAAATAATGTGTTTTCTAGTGAGCCTGAACTCTTGTAAAGTCCTGACAGAAAAGACAAAAATATATATGAGGAAAATACTCAGAGAAAAAAGGTACCATTGTAAAGAACTAGAAAACAAAATCAAACAAAAAAAAAAGAGGGTCAGACTTACAAGCATATCTTCATGAAAATATATTTAAAAATTTAAATACAATTACCTGAAATAGTCCTTTGTAGGTGCAAAATCATTGCCATTATAGAGAAAAGAAGTGGAGCCGACACACTACTTCATGGGGGTGTCAGTGTCATTGAACAGTGGCCCTTACTTACTACTACTTTAGATCTCCAGATTCCGAAATCTTATTTGTCAGTTAGGTTTTCCTTAGGTAAGAGTAGATAGAAGACAGAAGGCATATGAAAATCATTTCCACATAATCATATTTTGAAACTGACTTCAACCTACGAATTGGAAGTAAAACCTGCTTTGACGCATTCCAGCCGATGTAATTCATTTCTTAAATCATTAATTCGTTCAAACTAGAGTTTTCAAGCATCATGACTGATAAGCAGAGGAAGTTTAGTACTAAGCAAAAGAAATACAGCTCTCCTCCCATGGAAGTTATTAAAGAGTAAGGATATAAAACAACTAATCACATTTAACAAAAGTTATTACAAGTATGTTTTGTGCATTGTTGCTGTTTTAATCCCCACCTAAGGATAAGCTTAGAGAGAGGAGAAGGAAGAGAGAGAGAGAGAGAAATATCGGTTGGTTTCCCCCCATACACGCCCACCCAGGAATCAAACCCCCAACCTAGATATGTGCCCTGACCAGGAATCAAACCCACAACATTTCAGTGTCCAGGACAATGTTTTAACCAACTGAGCCACACCGGTCAGAGCCAATGTGTTTTGTGTTTTTAAGAAGTGTTTGAGGTGCTGTGGAATGCACATTAGCATAGTGGAATGCACTTTCAAGTGGAACATAAGGAAAGCCTCTGTGAGAAAGTGACATTTAAATTGATTCTTAAGAGCAAGGAGGAGTTTTTCAGAGGATACCACGGGTATAAATAAAACTACTAGGGAAGAAAAGAATTGATAGTGTTAGCGTAGGCAAATAGAAAAATATGAGCTGGGAGAGGTAGCTGGGGCTTGGAGAGAATGTGTGTAAGACATGACAAACCAAAAATGGAGGCAACAGATCCCTCTGTGAGGAGAAGATTTAGAGCTTCTCCAGGATGTGCTTTATCTAACATGTTGGCATAATACCTAGGTGAAGGAGCCTTAGACTTTAAAGATGTATTTTTTTGAGACATGAGGGAAGGGGTGACTTGCTCCTTGCCTAGGGGTATAAATCCTCCAAACTCCCAAATATCAGGCCGATCAGTTCAGTCTCAGCCAGCTGAGCTGCCCACTCAGGGCACTTGGTCCGGTTTCGGCTGGCTGAGTTGCCCGCTCAGGTTCTATCTGAATGTATTTCTTTCCTACAAATAAATTCTCACCTGCTTTCGCTGCTATTTGTTTTATCTTGTTTGAATTCATTCCTATAAGCAAGACAAGAACTGGGGATGCAGAATGTTGTCTCTGGCCAGAGACTCGCTGACAGTAGGACTTTTTCCCATGTGCTGCAGGCTGAGTTTATCATAATTATTCAGTTCATGGTGCATATTTATTGCTGAATCTCCCAAAGTCCTTCTCTTGTTTTATTGATGTATCCTTTATTTTGATTCCCAACTCCAAAAACTCCTGATTATATGCAGACATTCTAAAAGCTTTAATGTCCCTTCTTTTGTTTATATGTTTTATTTTAAAGTGTGCTTCAATATTTTAAAATGCATCTAGTCAATTTACATAAATTTTATTTTACATTGCATAAAATCATATATTGTTTTTTTACTTTTTTCCCACTTCACACTTTATTTTATGATCCGTTGCTTTGTGAAATCTTAGTCTGGTAGTCTTAATTTCTACATAGGACTCAATGGTATCCTCTATAATTTGCTCTCCTTCCATCAGCGATACACACATTGATTGTCTTTGATGCTATGATGAAGTTCTCCACTCTTCTCTCGCTAATTTTCTATGCTACATAACAAAGTACCACATGCATTGCAGCAACACGGGTGTATTCTCTCTGTAGTTTCTATAGGTCAGAAGTCGAGGCCCTGTAAGGCTGGATTCCCTGCTCATGGTCTCACTGGGTTGAAGTAAAAATGTTGACCAGGGCTGCAGTTCACATCTGGAGCTCCATGTTCTTTTTCATCCTCGCTGATTCATTTATTTTTTATTTTAAGGCTGAAATTTTATTTTAAGGCTGAAATTCACAGTTTCTTACTAGCGTCCACCAGCTACCGTGAATCTCTCTGACTTCCTCTTCATTGACCAACTGGAGAAAACCCTCTTCTTTTGGAGGGCTCTTGAGATTCAATCACGTCCACCTGGATTGTTTTCCTATTTTAAAGTCAACTGTGCCAAATACCAAAGCAATCAAGATAATAACTTCATCTAATTCACAGTTCTGGGGATTATGCAGGCATGTACACGAGGGGGTGAAAAATCCTGAGGACCATTTTAGAATTCTGCTTATCACTGATTCAAGGTGAGAATTCTTTTGTATATGTGACCAAGAGAGAAACTGCAGGATCAAATGGTATGTGAATTCCAGATTCGCTTAAGAACTCTGAGGACGGCCGTTGTGACTGGAGCACAGTCGCCAAGAAGTAGATTATAAAGGACCAGGCTGGAGAAGAAAGTGGGAAACCAATTCACTAGGATACTTTATGACTATGTTAAAATTTTCAGTAATTTTTTTTTTAATTACTTAAATTATCTGGCCGATGTGGCTCACTGGTTGAGTGTTGACCCATGCACCAAGAGGTCGCCAGTTTGATTCCCGGTCAGGGTACATGCCCAGGTTGTGGGCCAAATCTCCAGTGGGGGGCATGCAGGAGGTGGCCAATCGATGTTCTCTCTCATCAATGTTTCTATCTCTCTCTCTCTCTCTGCCTTCCTCTCTCTCTAAAATCAATAAAAAGAAAAAAAATTACTTAAATTGAATCAATCTTAGTTCATCCTATAACTCACATTATTCATTTATTCTACCTTCAGAGTTTCAATGAGCACTAGAAAACAAAGATAGTGTTGATTTTTCTCTCTCTGGCACCTATTCATTTCCTTGCAATTTAATATTGATAGGTGCAATGAATGTCATCTTTCACTAGCTTTTCCTTTTCTCTCTTATTTTTCTTTTCTCAGCAAACTCCTAAAAAAATAGAAAATAAGGACATGTTTTTATTGACTGTACTAAAATTCATCAATTTCTTTCTTTTTTTTTTTAACATACTGAGCTATTTGTCCTTTTTGTGTCCTTATACCATTTAGGTAAGCGTGATTGAAAAAATGAATTAAAATATCTAGTTTTTAATATCATATACACATTCTGTTACAATATGGTGAACAACACCAGCAAGAAAGAATATGCTTAATTGTGTGTTACTATCTAGTCTAGTAGTTCAATCATGATTTCATATTTGTGTGTGTGTATTTTGTATGATCTTTTGTTTAATGCATGGGAAATAAGACAGGTTGGTAGTTTAACTTGTCAACTGTTTAGAGCAAATACAACACAATTTGCATACCAGTTTCTAAACTTCTCATGAAGAACCAAAGGTAATATGGCCCATAAAAGTGTATTTACTCAAAGGGTATTGCAGAGAAACATATTTCATAGGTGTTAAATAATCTTAAATACATTTTGGTAGGGGACACATTAGTAGCATCACTTTGTTGAGGAACATACTGCTGCTCTGATGTCAAGCTCCTTGTTTCTTAAGCACAACAACATAATAATCAGAACAGTATACTTTTATTTTTCCCAGACATCTTATTTGAAAATTTCCAAACTTAGGATATATCTGTTGATAAAAACTTACTGGCTAGATGCCTGTCCTGTACTCAGTTGTACTGGAGAAACCTGAGCTGCCAGGTATTGGAGAAGCTGATTAAAACAAAAGTCAAAATAAAAATAACTGTCAAGGTTTTACTCACTTATTATTACAATAATATAAGCAAGAGGTTAAACTGGAGGTAGTGCCAACTCCATTTCCCCATTCTCCACCTCTCCATTTTCCCCCTGGCTCTAGTCAAGGTCAAATCGGATTAACATGGCCAGTATATGAAGATCCCCTCACTGCAGAGAGGACCGAAAACAAAGGCTCCTGTGGATTCATAAACATGAGGGCCAAGGAAAGGGAGAAGGGGAAAACTACTAAGTACTAATTCAGCATGCAAAAGAACCTTTCAGGTTCTCCCCTCTCCTCTAATGAAGAAGCCTAGGCAGAGAGATGCTTGAGTAAGGCCTCTGGTAAAGGACTCCCTCTCCCTGATAAAGTGGTCTTCACATGGACGCTGCTGGGCTAGAAATGAAGATCTGCATAAGAGCATGGCCAGTCAGAGGGACCCAAGTCCTTGAGTGCAACTCCCTTCAGAGGTTACAGTGCACTGGCTGTGCACCAAGCCTGGTTTCGGGAGGGCAGCTGTCTTCTCTGAAGCCTGCCACTTGAAGACTTTGTGATCCCCTGAGGTCGACCTGAAAAGTAACACATAGGTTTTTAGCCAAGAGCTAGACTTCTGTGGGTCTTGATACTATGATGCCCAGATTCCTAGGAGTCTTAATTCTTGATCACCTCTTGAATTTGTCAACCTGCTACCACTCCTTCTAGTCACTGATTTCCTGTACATGGTGTCTGCTGGTGCCAGATTTCAGTATCTGATACCAGTCCTCTGTTGAACTCTTTTTCTTTTTCTATCAATATAAAAACAACTTTAATTAATTTATTTAAAAGATATAAATTAATAAATTATTATATTTTAGCCTTATTTTGATACATAGAAACATAAAAAGTATTTCACAAATAACTTTAACTCTAAAACATGAACTCAAATCTTTTATGTCATTTGATACAAATAACTGGGTTAATGTGTTAGAATCTATAAGAGTATTATATTAGCAATACTAATATATATAATATATTAAAATATATAAAAAGTATGTAACATATAACAAATTATACATAACAACTATATAACAGATACTAATAGATTAACATATATTATAATAATGCTCAACATATACATCTTCTTTACATAATTTTTATATTATTTCCCTACATAATGAAACACTTAAAATATGAAATTTTCTATTAAAATATTTTAATCATAAATTTCTATCTTTATTAAGAGATTTTATGAAAAAATTCTCAGTTAAGTGTACCATTTTGTTATCATTCAAAAAGTAACCTATTGGTAAACATTATGATAAAAATTAGCTTGGAGAAATCATAACATTCTTCTCCTTGGCCATTATGTTATTTCAAACCCCACTTACAGGGTTAATAACTAGTTAGAAAAATAATTTTGAATGACAATTCCTTGTACTAGTCATTCAGAATTTGCTTTTTAGGTTTATACATATTTTATAAATGGCGGCACCAGTGAGTCTGATTATAATGGGCACCAAAAGATAAGAAGCAAGTCATATCCTCCTGAATAAAATATATCCCCTTTTAAATATCACAAATGACATTATTTCAATTGAGAAAATTGTGATCTTAGAGGAATAACACTCAGCATAGTCTATGCAAAAGATTGAAAACTTTTGAAAGTATTTAAAGTAAAATCATATGAAAGTCTAGGTGAAGTTTTGGGGGTGCTTTTAATTAATTTCAACCTTTTGGGGAAAATACTTCCTTTAAGATTTAAAATTTTTCTTATCAATAAAATATTTTTATCTAGAAATGGGAAATAAAAAACATATTTTAAGATAGTTGCAAAATATGAATTGAGAAGTGATACTTTGTATTATGAAAATAAAATTGTATGTATTAGATGCCTTTCAAATGCCTATATTCAGAGAATGAATACTATGAAAAGTTATTTTAATATAGCCAGTAGCTGTCATTTAACCCTTTAATATTGGAATACCAAGACTTCCATGGTTTTCTTATATAACTCTTGATTTTATGCTTTCACCATAAATCACGATATATATGATTGAGTTGATTAAAAGTGTTAACTGGGAATATAATTACAATTTCAAAATCATGTTCCTGAACACACTCTATTGCCCTTAAAGAGAGAGAAAATTAGAGTCACACATAAAGAAGAGTCCAGGATGAAGAAGCCTGGAGGGTGTTGAAAGCCACCAATGAAGCATTAGCTACTTTAATTGATTTAGGGCTACAGAAATAAAGACTCATAGATTTGAATAATAGTTATGTGTAATAGTGTGCATGTCATAGGTTTATGCTAATAGAAATACAAGCACGATAAAATGATGCGTCTAGATGTTGCCAAAAACAACTTCATTACCTAAATTGTTACCTAAATTGTCAATAAGTTCTTCAGACATGAGAGTGGCATGAGTTAACTTTTAGATGAGTCATTGCCTATTTAGATTTAAACCTAACCAGGGTGATACAGGAAGTGCAGCTACATAGGTCTAGCTTTTCTTTAGGGCTCATATGAAATTACGAGATACCTCCATTTAAACATCAAGAGTTTTCTCCATTAGAAAATTGCTCGTTTCGTCATGGACTATATCAATCAAAATTGTAATGGGCAGAACGCTTCAGCAGAGTGTCCTGTAGCAGAATTTTCCTTCTCTCCTGCATAGACCATTACTTAACTCTCTTGTGACATTTGTAAGTTTTTTGTTAACAGAAGAGTTATTTTTGGAAGTTCTTAATGAATGAAATAGTGTGTATGAATATTGAGATGGTTGGTGTTTTGATAATAATTTATTACAATAATCCAGAAATAACTATTCTAACCACCTCAGATTACGTAGGATGCTTATTTTTGAAATATTAAAGGTTCCAGCCAGAAAAAAGAAAAAAAAAGAAAATTGCTTGTGCATTTTAAGTCAGATCTATATCCCTGGGAATTCTGAGTTGGAAAGTTTCATAATGATCCTCTAATCTCATGTCATCTTTTTCACAGATAAAAAATTAATATTTAAAGAGTTTTAGGACTTGTCAAAATTTATGCTTGATGATTCATCAAGTGGGTGTGATGGGATTTGTGTAGCTATTGAAGTTACAGAGAACTCCCTGAGTCTGGATTTTACCATTCTCTGTATATGAATCTTGCTATGACACAATATTGATCAAAATTTTAATATTGCATGGATTGTTATATCACCCTCTGAGATTGTGACTAATAAAAATGGAAATGGATACTTTTTATTCTCTTGTTATTTTTTGAACATTACCAGATATTAGCAATGAAGCTGGAGGAAATAGTGATACAAAGGGAGAAGGCTTGTTTTTAATATCCTCCTTATGGGTTACAGACATGTTTTGTAGTGAATTATTTTACTTTGGGCTGTAAAGGACAGGATTTGCAGAGGAGGGTGATCGTAGGGATTCACTTAGAAAGGTTAGACTAGATGACTTCTAAACTTCTTCCCAAAACAATATCATTTCACCAGTATATTTAACACTGATTTTTAAATACAATTTTTTCCTTTAATATAAGCTAGTATAACTAACTCACATTTTATTGCTTTACTGCACAATAATTACTGTTCTTTACCTAGCAGTTCACAGATGATTCACATTGCATCAAATAATTAACTATTAGCTTCTTATTTTTGTTTTTAAGTCTTTCTATTAATATATTAAAATATATAACTATATAAGTGTCTCTATAACTATATATAAGTATATAGTACTTATATATAACTATATATGTACATATGTGTTTATAAATATATAATATAAATATAGAAGTCTATTTAACTGTACTTTTGGTTTACTATATATTAATTAGCAGTAAACACAACTTATATGCCTAGCACAAATGAGATTCATAAAACAAAATTAGCTTTTCTGATCAGAAAACTACTTTTCTCCAGCAGGAATCTTCAAACTGTGGAAGTATTACAAATTACTGGACATTTCATCACACTTAGTTTTTCAAATAAAGATATAACTGAGATTTAATTCGACACTTATGGAGTGTTATTGCTAATTGAAAATGGTACTTGAAACATTTAATTTGAAGGACTGCTGATTTTTCTGATTAAAAATCTCTATGTAGACATAGATCATATCATAGAATTTCTTATGTTTTCAACATCAAATTAACCCTTAGTTAAATAAGAGGACCTATATAACTATAGTAGTTTGCTATTAAGGTTTATATTTCCATCTTTATTTCGAGAAACTTATTTTCAGACATTTAATTTTAAACTCCTAAGATCTTCAAGTTGCATTGTAGTATTGTCTACTTGAATATTTTATATTTAGACTAATAAGTAAGAAACAATTTAATAGTACTATTATCTCTAGTTTATAGAGCCAATAAATAATTCAATACAAATAACTTTTAATGGGAGGTTAGAGTATTCTCTTTCAGGGTCTGTTATAACAAGTAACCAGGGGCAAGGAAAGTAGTACCTTTTAGTCTAGCACAGGTTTATAAAGTATGGTTTGTAGTACAAATTCAGCCTGCGACCTGTTTTTGTATGACTGGAGAACTTAAAAGATTTTGACATTTTTTAAATTCAGTAAACAAAAAAATTTAAAGGCTATGTGACAGAGACTGTATGTGATCTACAAAACCTAAAATATTTACTCCATGGTCCTTTACAGAAAACATTTGCTGGCCTGCTGGTGTGGCTCAGTGGCTGAGCATCAGCCCATGCACCAAGAGGTTGCAGGTTTGATTCCTGGTCAGGGCACATGCCCAGGTTGTGGGCCCGATCCCCAGTGGGGGCCATGTAGGAGGCAGTCAATTGATGTTCTCTGTCATCAATGTTTCTATCTCTCTCTCCCTCTCCCTTCCTCTCTCTAAAATCAATAAAAAAAATAATAAAAATAAAAGACTGTCCATAGGTTAACTTGAAACTTGGAATACTTAATTTAGAGTGGACATTAATAAATAATTTTGACTTCACAATTTAGTTAAATAGCTAGTTATTTTTGTTGTTCTATTGTTTTTGTCATAGTAACAAAAAAACAAACAGGAAAATAGACATTTAGAATAAATGAAACAAGGAAGAGTTTTGTAGTGATATTTGGAATAATGTAATGCAACAAAAGAAAGGAAATAAAAGAGTGTCCAGAATTTAAATAGGGAAGGAAAAAGAAGTACATGTGAAAATATACAGTCATGTTAATGTATTTGAAGTAAAGTTCTTTCTAAAAAGTAGCCAATAAAAAAATTACATATTTAGAAAGAGTAATTTGAGATATTTCATATACAAGAAGACAAAAACAAATAAGAAAACCATTTTACATAAATAAAGGGAAATAAAAGATAGGTGTAGTCAAATTATAAGTGATAATATACTTTATGTTTTTAATTTTTTAAACTTCTTCGCTTGTTGAGATTTTTGAACTCCAACTTCTTTTCCATTTTCTTCACCAATAAAAACAGATATATAATGTATTTTTAATGTTCCCACAATGCAAAATCTTGGAATGTTATGATAAATTTGCTATTTCTACAGATGATTGAGTTCTTTAACTGAAAATATTCTCTATTGTAAATCAAAGATTTTATTTCATTTACTTTGTGGATATCAGCTTTACATACTTGAGAATGTGACACAATACATACATTTTTTCCCTGATCTACATCCTTTTATTTAGTTTATTTTTAAATTTTTATAAAGAAAAGTGTTCATTATTCTCTAGTCTTATTTATTTCTTTACATTTCTTTCTTCTCCTCCATTTTCTCTCCTTCCACTTCTTGTTCTCCTTCTTTTGGAAGTAGGTGAAAAAGAGGAGAAAGGGATTTGATCCAAGGCAACAGGAACTTCAGAAATGTAGGAGTATACTACCAATTTGATATATAGTATGAAAAAATATCATTAAAGTTTTGACTATGTGGGATAAACATTTCATTAAGTTTTTCATTAAATAATCCCCTAAGAAACCATGAGAATATAGAAAAGCATGTTCTTATAAATATTGTGACAGTGTTTTATCTTGTATTCATTTTGCTCCACTGAGATATAGTTATTTTTTCTGTTTAGAGTTGTGAGACATTGCTGAGTTTGAGCCAACTTGAGCACCTGTGAGGACTTGAACTGAGCTCTGCAGGTAGAGTTTGTAGCATATTCTGGGCTGTTAGAACACACACACTCATACACAGTTAATTAATCCATTGGATAATAGATCTGTTGTGTTCAGATAAGTAAATAAGCTATTCATTTAACATATTTATTAGACCTCCTTTGTTTTTATTCACATTCCAGGATTTCAAAGAAAATGACAATGTTAATATTTTCTCTAAATGGCCTTCTATTATGAATTATTGTAGTGCTCTACTTTACTCATCTGTTTATGATAATGATGATGCTGGTTTCTCTAAGGGTAATAAAAGGAAATTATATGAGACTCACTCTCATTCCCCTGCGATAATTCTTTTTTTTCTAGTCTGCAACATTCAGACTTGAGAAAATGAAATCCTGTGCTTATTTTTATGTGGTGACAACGAGCATAGTCACTTTAATGTAATCACATTATTTACCATCTGTTCTTTGTTTAGCCAAATTGATTTTCTATATAGTTCATTTGGACACTTGAGACAAATAAGCTATTTATTTGTGTCAGTTTAATATCTTAGCTACTAGAATTTTAAAAGGAAATATTTTTCACAGGGCAATGTATTTCAAATAGTCTCTAGTGCAATATATTTTTGAATTATTCCAGTTTGTTTTATAGTTTCTTATAAGGGGGATTATGTATATGCTTTATCATTTTTACAGCCTTATATCATAATGAAAGCGACCATGCATTGTTTTAAAATAAACACTGATTTTTTTGAGGGGATGGTAAACTAAGAAAAGAAAGATTACTCTATGCAGTTATTTTGTGATGGATGGAAGCTGTTTCATATCACATGAGCTTTTCCCAAGTGGTTAATTCTATCATTTCGTAACATTAATTTGACAAAACCCTTAAAAATGGCTTAATTGTTTCTACATTGGACTAAATTTAATATAATATAGTATGATGTATAATAAATTGCTTATTTACTAGTGTTGTGGCTCTCAGCTAAAGACCACTAGGACTGCACATTTAGTTAAATAGAGTTGGGCTTACTCTCTGCAACAAGTAGGATTTCACACCATGGGGAACAGAGAGGAATCTCAGTGAGAGAGTCTTTCATGCTGGTTTTAAAGGAATTAAGCCTCTGGTAGGTGATTTTGGAAGCTGTTCAAGGAAATGGTGTTCTTGTTTGTTTGTTTTTGTTTTTTCTAAATTGGGTGCTTTCAGAAAGTAAAGAATAATTCTATAATCAGGGATCTTAATTTTATTCAGTGAATAGGAGAAATAAATCTAGGTTAAAGCTTTAATTGGTTAAGAATGAATAATCAAATTAGCTTAGAGAAGAAATTGTTTGGTGATGTCTGTGACTTGCAAAAGGTTCTTGTTTTGTGTGGGAACAGACATGCTTATAGGACAATCGTGGCCCTCATTTGGTGCTCTGTGAAAATCTTTACGCTCAACAGCAGAGGACCAGGATCTAGCTGTTAGTGCCTGACCACCTGGCAGCTGTGAGGGTTGGCTGTTTCTCTCTCTCTTGCATGTATGTTGCTATGATCATTGCTATGGACTGAATGTCTGTGTCCCTCCAAATTCACAGGTTGAAGTCCCAGCCCCCAATGTAATGTTATAGAAGGTGGGACCTTTGGAGGTCATTAGGCTTAGAAAAGGTCATGAGGGTGGCGCCCCTTAATTGGATTAGTCCCCTTACAAGAAGAAGAAGAAGACAGACCAGAGTCCTTCCTCTCTTCTTACCATGTGAAGATAAAACAAGAAAGCACCTGTCTAGAAGCTGGGAAGAGTGTTCTCACTAGACAGCGGATCTCCTGGCATCTGGACCTTAGGCTTTCCAGACTCTAAAACTGTGAGAAGTAAATGTCTGTTGTTTAAGCCACTCAGCCTATGGTATTTTGTTACAGTAGCCTGAACTAAGACAATAATCAAATGTTTAATTCTTACATGGTGAATTATTATACGAATTTACAATCAAGATATGACATTGTGATTTATGTTGACCTTTTGTATATTAGATTGATATCATTAATTAATAACACCATTAATTAATTACCTGTTTAGGATATTCCTTGGTGTCACAGAAACATTGACATGGTATAGCAAGTGAGAGATCAGTTTTCATCTATATTCAATGTAATATGACTCTTCCAGCCAAGGAATATTTTTAAAAGTCACTCCCAGTACCCCCCCCACCACCACCACAGGAGAATATGGGTGCAAAAGAGGACAGAGAATAAAGAAAATATAGGAATAAAGTCTACAGGGTAGTGGAACATGGCTACAAAATCACATTCATTTTAATTAAGTGGGGAACCAAATTTAAATGTAACATATTATAAGGGAAAAATAAATTCTGTGCAAATAAATTGTCAAATATTCTGTAATTTAACACCATTCTGAGTGTTTAAGCAAAGACAGTGCGCAGTTTAGATTAAGGGCCTCAGATAATAAGTGAATGCCATACTTCTGATGATTAGGGCATGAATGAATCAGGCAACTGTGGTTAAGGATTATCACTAGGTCTCTATAGAACCAAGCAGAGATTTCTATTAGAACTGAATATATATTTATAATTCCTTATATATATAATTTAATTTTTCATTATCTGAATGTTTTCAGTCTTTTTCAACAATCCTTTTTGGAATATGCACAAATCTCAAGATCAAAAGGCTTTTGAAGGATGATTAGCTATGTCTACTAACCCAAGAGACCCTTATATTCTTAAAGATCTCTATATCCAGAATGAAGAAAAGTGGAAGCAACAGCCTTTACATATTTTTTCATTGAAACTTATCCAGCCTATGTATGCTCTAGATTATGAAAGTGCCACTCAAGTAGTTGAATACAAATATGCCATCATAGTGACGAAAGTACATTGTGTATATGTGATCACATAGTGAATAAAATCAGGATCTGATAAAATCAAATGTCTCAATTAGCATAGTTTATCTGTAAAGAGTAACAGCAAATATCAACTGAGTGCTATTTACGTGGCATTACTCATCAAATTATAACTTTATTTATCAAATAATTAAAAATAATTGAATATTTTTTTTCTGTCTAGTAGAATAAATAAGATCCAAACATGACCACTTGCAACATCAGATAGAAATTGACACATTAGAATAGAAAGGAGTGCAGAAAAGGGAGACTTTATCCCATACAGGCAAGATAGGAAAACATTTAAGAGAAGAAAAAAAAAATTACATTTAATCATCTGGAAAGATGATGAGGCAATGCCATTTCTACATTTGGAGATGGTAGGAAGGACATTCAGTATTGTAATAAGAGCAAGAAAAAAATATAGAGTTAAGCAAACTTAGGGAAGCCAGAGAAAAGAGTAAATTTGTGATTAAATATGTTTGGTTTGGTTTTCTATTTGAGAGTGACAGTACTATATGGTGGTTAAGACCAGGGTATTTGGAGTAAGATATTCTAGATTTAAATTTTTGCTTCTGTCAATTAATACTGATGTGACCTCAGTTAACTTTGCTGTACTTCCCTTAGCTCTCTGTAAAAGGTGCATAAGTCTAAGACTGGCCCCAGGTTTCCCACTCCATCGTGTCCAGCCCTTGTAGAGTCCACCTCCCTTGAGTGGGGACTAAACCTGTGAATAAGATTGAATATCACACCTGTGGTTTTGTTATGTTTTGTTATATGGTAAGAGGAGTTTTGCAGATGTCATTTGTATTTCAAATCATTTGACTGAATCAAAAGGTAGATTATCCTGAGAGAGACTAAGCTAACTGGGTAAAAGGACCTGAAGAGCATTGTGCTAAGTGAAATAAGCCAGTCAGAGAAAGACAAGTACCACATGATTTCACTCATATGTGGAATCCAATGAACAAAATAAACTAACAACAGCAACAGAAAAGGTAGACCTAGAGGTCAAAGTCAGAAAGGAAAGATATTTTGAATCTGCAGCACATGCTTTTCTGCCAGCCTTGAAGGAGCACACTTTCACATCAGAGGGACTCGTGCAAAAAGCCAGAGTGGCCTCCAGTACCAGAGAGTGGTCCCTGACCAACAGCTGCCAAAAATTAGGGATATAAAACCACAAGGAAATGGAATTTGCTAACATGAGCCATCTGCAGATAAGGACACAAATGATTGTCAAGTTCAGCCTGGTGAGACCCTGGGCAAAACACCCAGCTAGCCCATGTTGGAACTCCTGAACCAAGAAAATTGTGTGTTAATGTGTATTGTTTTAAGCTACAGAGTTTGTGGTAATTTATTATGGAGCAATAGAAAGTGCATACAGCCCAGCTGGTGTGGTTCAGTGGCTGAGCATCGACCCATGCACCAAGAGGTCACCAGTTCAATTCCCAGTCAGGGCACATGCCCAGGTTGTGGGCCCAATCCCCAGTGGAGGCATGCAGGAGGTGGCCAATCGATGTTCTCTTTCATCGATGTTTCTATCTCTCTCTCCCTCTCCCTTCCTCTCTCTTCCTCTTCCTTCCTCTCTCTCCCTCTCCCTTCCTCTCTCTCCCTCTCCCTTCCTCTCTCTCTAAAATCAATAAAGAAAAAAGAAAGAAAGAAAGTGTATACACAATTTAGTATTGGAGGGGGGAAATTATTGCCTTAACAAATATCTAAAAATTTAGGAATGGCTTTGGAGTTGGAGAGTGGGTGGAGGATGGAAGTGTTGAGGAGCTTGATAGTGAAAGCCTTTATCACCTTAGAGAAAGCCTTACACAGACTGTTCGAAATGTAGACTTGAGGGACTTGAAAGGAATGAGGAACATGCTATTGTAAACTGAAAGAGGGGAGATCCCAGTAGTGGCAGAAATTTACCTAGCAAAGTGTGCCCTGCAGTTGTGAGGAAAACAGTTGTTGAAAGCTGGCAACTTAGATATGTCACTAAGGAGATTTCAATCAGTGGTAAAGGTTCTATAGGATGCTCCTTGCTGTTTACAGTAAAATGTAAGGAGAAAGATAAAGTGAGGGAAAATCTGTTAGGAAGAACCACAGCTGGCGGAGTTGGGAAAGTTTTATCCTCTCCAATGATAAAATATTCTAAAAATCAGAAATAGGTGCCAAATGCATGGCAAAGAGGAAGAGAGCCCTGTGTGTGACTACAACTTTTTGTTACAACTGCAAAAAACCTTTTCAAGAAATTATGGATGTGCCTCACAGTTCTGAATTAAATTAAAGGACTTTTAGGAATGCAGCCATCTCAGCAGGAGACTAACATAATATGGTACCTCAAAGCATTGTTGAGATTATTGAGTGTCTGCAAAATAGTATGTTTAATTTAATCCTTAAATCTAGACTTATTTATTTATTTATTTAGTTAGTTAGTTAACTAGTTAGGTAATAAGACAGTTAGTTATTAAAAGAGGATTTAAAAAATTGAAATTGGAAATGTATAGACTTGGAGCAAACCACATGAGCCTTGAACGCCACGTGGTGGGAGTGATTTGTATTCCGTGAGCAACAGGAAGACAAGGAAGTAACAAGGTCAGAATTCTACCTCAGGAGAGGCAACAACAAAAACAAAAAAAGCACCCTGCCAGTGTGGCTCAGTGGCTTGAGCATTGTCCCATGGACTGAGAGGTCCTGGTTCGATTCCCAGTCAGGGCACATGCCTAGGTTGCAGGCTCAATCTCCAGTAGAGGCATGAAAGAGGCAGCTGATTGATATTTCTCTCTCACATGGATGTTTCTATCTCTCCCTTCCTCTCTCTAAAAAATCAATAAAAACATATATATATATATATATATATATATATATATATATAATAAAAACATATATATATATATATGTTTTTATCCTCACCCAAGGACTTTTTTTTTTTTTTTTGCATTTATCTTCAGATAGAGCGGGAAGGAGAGAAAGAGGGAGAGAGAGAGAGAAACATCGATGTGAGAGAGACATATCAAGTGGCCGCCACCCACACGACTCCAACCAGGGCCGGGGAAAAATTGCAACTGAGGTACATGCTCTTAGTGGGAACTGAACCCAGGACTCTCTGGTCCAAGGACCGACGCTCCAACCCCTGAGCCAAACTGGCCAGGGCAATAAAAACATATATTTTTTTAAAACAGCTAAAAGCTAAATAGAATAGGAGCTATTGGGAGGCTACATAAAAATTACTACAATAGTCCATCCAAGAGGTAATTTATAACCTTCATGCAAAGAAAGATGAACTCTTGTTCTTTTTTATAGCTTGTACTTGTAGTAAATGCACGGTAATAATATACTCTCAAAACCTGATAAATTTACACTGTCAGAATTAAATTATTATCAATCATCATGCCATTTTATGATTGAGGCCTGTGAAATAAAAAGATGTAACCTATCATAAGTAAGATAAATGTATGCTTAAGAAATTTTAGGAAAATTCAAAATGCAATTGACTTGACAATGTTTTAGTCAGAGACTTGATTGTTTTAAAATATTTAAGATATACCTAATTAATATATACATAGTGTATAGTAAGGTACCAATGGAGTTGGTAAGCAGAATCTCTACGGGGATGGGAAAGAGCCCTGTTTTACAGCATTTGTCTATTTCTTCAGTGTAAATACTCTTATCATGAATGATTTCAAGGTGGTTTATCAAGCAGTTTATACAATTCCTTAACATTTAACAAGCTGCTGTCCAGAACCAGTCTCAGCAAGTTCCACCATATCACTAAATGTAACCTTTTTAAAAAAGATTTATTTACTACAACATGGATGAATCTTAAGACTATCATGCCAAGCAAAATAAGTCAGACAGAAAAAGTCAAGAACCATATAATTTCACTCATATGTGGGAAATAAAACTGAAAGCAATAAATAAACAAGAAAAACAAACAAAAGCTCTTAGACAGAGACAACAGTACAGTGGTTACCAGAGGGAAGGCAGGAGTGGAAAGGGTAAAGAGAGTCAAATATGTGAAAGAAGATCTGCTTTGGGTGATGGGCCTACAAGTAATATATAGATGTTGCATTATAGAATTGTACACTTTTAACATATATAAACATTTTATTTTGCTTTCTTTTGTTTTTTAATTTTATTAATTTTATTTAAATAGTTACACACTAGAGTACTTAAATTTAGTATTGAGTATTCTACAACTCAAAGACAAATGAAAAAACAACAATTTATATAGTTATCATCAAATAAGATATAGATATATATATATATACACACACACACATACATGTATTCCATTTTGCAGGCTGAGAAAATTTAAGCCCGTATTATAATAATTCCAAGGCTACTCAGCTTGATAGCTTTTCATTTTACAGAACACACTAACAATCATTACCTACTTTGAGTCCAACAATCCTGTGAATTAGATTTAAAGAATTTCTAGCTGGATGTGACTTCAGAGTTTGTCAAGTTCAGTGATTTAAAATATATTTCCTCTTTTTTCTTTATTTAATTAATTTATTTTTGTTACAGATGTTTCTCCTTTTCCCCCCATTGACACCCTCCTCCCATTCCGCTCCACCTCCCAGCATTATTGTCTATGTCCATTGAAAATGCTTATATACATAAGTTCTTTGTTTTATCTCTTCCCTCCTCCCCCCTCTGAAGTTTGTCAGTCTGAACCCTACTTCTATGTCTCTGGGTCTATTTTGTTCATCACCTTATTTTGTCCATTACATTCCACAAATAAGTGAGATCATGCAATACTTGTCTTTCTCTGACTGGCTTATTTCGTTTAGCATAATACTCTTCAGGTCCCTCCATGTCATCTCAAAGAATAAGAGATCTAGACCACCAACATACTCCATACACAAGAATGAATTCAAAATGGACAAAAGACTTAAATGTGACTTGTGAATCCATAAAAACCCTAGAAGAAAATGTAGGCAACAAAATTTCAGACATCAGACACAGCAGAATTTTCACTGATACAACGCCTAAGGCGAGAGAAACAAAGGAAAAAATTAGTACATGGGACTACATCAAGCTAAAAAGCTTCTGCACAGCAAAAGAAACAACCATCAAAATGGAAAGGGAACCCACTATATGGGAGAGCATAATGGCCAATGATACATCATTGGAGTTAATCATTGGATAAGGAGTTAATTTCCAAAATATATAGAGTACTCGTACAACTCAACAAAAGGAAGATAAAGAAACCAATATAAAAAATGCTCAACGTTACTAATCATCAGAGAGATGCAAATTAAAACAACTATGAGGTATCCCCTCACACCTGCCAGAATGGCTGCCATCAACAAATCATCAAACAATAAGTGCTCACGAGGGTGTGGAGAAAGGGGACTCTAGTATCCTGCTGGTGGGAATACAGACTTGTGCAGCCACTATGGAAAACATATGGTGTTTCCTCAAAAAATTAAAAATTGATCTGCCATTTGACCCAGTGTTCCCACTTCTAGGAATATAACCTAAGAAGCCTGAAATACCAATCAGAAATAACATATGTACCCCTATGTTCATAGCAGCACTATTTATAATCGCTAAGATCTGGAAACAACCCAAGTGTCCCTCAATAGATGAGTGGATAAAAAAGCTGTGGTACATATATACAATGGAATACTATGCAGCTGTATGAAAGAAAGATCTCTTATCTTTGTTTTGTCTTTCATTAACTTTATTGGGGTGACATCAGTTAATAAAATCAGTATGTTTCAAGTATAGATTTCTATGATATATAATCTGTATATTGTATTGTGTGCCCACCACCCAAATATATAATCTTATTAACCAATAAATTTAATTTTTAAAAAAGGTCTGGCATAGCTAAGATGTGGAAACTAAAAGTCCATCAAAACATGAATGGATAAAGATAATGTGGTATATTCATGCAATGGAATACTATTCAGCCTTTAAACAGAAGGAAATTCTGCAATATGTGGCAACGTGGATGGACTTTGAGGACATTATGCTAAGTAAAATAAGCCAGACACAGAAAGACAAGCACTGCATGATTTCACTTACACAAGTTATCTACAATAGTCAAATTCATAAAATCAAAGACAGAAATGGTGGTTATCACAGTCTGGGAACCAGAGGAAATGGGAAATAATTAATCAATAGGAACAAGTTTTAATTAAGAGGAATAAGCTCTAGAGATCTGCTGTACACCACTGTACCTAGAGCCAACAATAATGCTCACTTAATAGGTTAGATTTCACTTTGTGTTCTTATCACAATACATTGAAAAACCAAAGAAAGACTTGGCAAAAGACTGAGTCTTCATTCAAACCCTTGGGGAGGCAGCACAAAAGCAAGCATTTGTCAGTATCAATCAAAGTTCTATGCTCATCAGATGAGAGTACCTGTTTCCCTACTAGGGCAATTGATGGATCAGGTAATTTCATATCTGAAAGGCCATTTCCATGTAACCAACTCTTGTTTCTTTGATTTCATGTTTATTTGGAAACATTTAATAATAATGTGTGTGTGTGTGTGTGTGTGTGTGTGTGTGTGTGTGTGTGCTGACAGGAAGAGAATACAGTGATGAGTTATCAGGGAGAAGGTTGGTGGTATTTTTGGCTATTTGATACTTATATGTGCTGTTATAAATAACTCACAGTATCCTGCTTCATACCAGAGTCTCTTCTAAGTTTGACCTGTGCGAGCAAGGTTTTTCCCCAGTCTCTGCATGACAGCTTTACAGGGAGCGAAAGAACAACACAAACAGAAACAGAAGCTGAACTTTGAGTGATGGGAAAGTCTAAGCTTTCTTATTTTCCCATGGGTTCAACCAGAGATCTGGGGCATGTCTACAGCAAATGAGAATTATAAAGTGAAAGACTATGATCGAGTCATCATAAGATTTATTATAGCTTAAGATTCAGCACGTGAGACAAGATAGCTATTACTAATTCATTTGAAATAAAGTGAAAGCATTGAAGATATGTTAGTAAATATATGAATACTCTGAGTTAGCAAAATGTATTTTGAAGTGTTTGAGAAAATCATAATGGAGTGCTGAAAATATTTGCAAAGTTTAATATGTATAGTATGTAAGTATATTACATAATGAAAAATTACTTATGATAAAATATGAAAGTAGATGTAGAAAACACATAGAAAAATACAAAACACCATGTACAAGTAAGAAAACATTATTTAGGTTACTTAAATTTATCTGAATTATTAAACCCTTATCCCTATCTTTAAAGAAAACAACTACAGAGCAATCCCAAATACTCTTTGACTAAAGAACATTAATTGTCATATAAAAATATATTTCGCGTTAGCCATATTATCATTGTACTTCCTGCATACAGAAGCTTTATAAAAGTGAATTATAGTGACAATATTCAAAATGAAGTTTCACAGTGGAATTTTTATCTTATAAGATATAAAGCAGATATAGGCTATTTTATTTTACTTAATTCTGAGTACTATATCGCTAGGAAAGAATGTGACAAATTTACTTGGCATTTTTACTGAAATGCTTGAAATTTAAACATGTTTTCTGAGCTCAACAGATAAAGTTAAATAAAAGCATCATAGTTGACTATTCTGAAAGTAAATGGAAAGATGGGCTGTGTGGAGGGGCAGCCAGGCTTCTGAAGGGATCTGTGGTGCAGTTGCCAGAACCCTGAAACATCACATGCTCATCATGGGCTTGACCCTTGCCACTGTGATTCTTCCATCAAACCTTTATAAAATTTTATTTTTTGAGAACATAAAATAGCAAAATACTACTTCAGACCAGTGATATACTCTATATACAAATAAATGTATTTTCAGGCTAATTAATAAAATTGATATAGATGTTCCTATAACAAAAATTGCATTTGCCATTAGCCACGTCTTTACAACTATAATTCTTCAAGCACACAGATAATTATTTCGCCTTGCAATGAACTCCATTTTGTTTTTCAGGGACAAAATATCCTCTCTGGTAAGTGGCTGTATGTGCAGTATGCTATATCTTCTCTAGCTTTCTCTACAAGTCTACAAACAGATCTTTATTTTATTTTTCTTATAACATATGTGAACAAGAAAATAGGATTCGGGCACACACAGAAGGTTGACTGATAACATCAACAGATGAAAATTTTCAAGTCCCCGTTTTATGGCCTGCTTCTACTGTGGAGTCTACAAAAGTGAGCATTTGAATTAGCTGACTCCTTTCAATGGAACATTGACCTTCAGAAAAAATTTCTGAACTCTGTTACTTCACAGTGACCTTAGTGTCTCAGTAATTTTTTCAGGGTGCTTGTGACCACGTGACTGAAAAAAAGAAGAAAGTGATAGTTTAGTTCATTCAGTCTTTAATTCCAAATAATTTTATATGTATTTATGTTTTAACAATTTAGTAGTTGTTTGAAAAAAAATAATACATGTACATTGAAGAAACAAATTCTATTTTATTTCATACTTAGATAACTGTAATTACTGGTGTGATGTGTGTTGTGTTATATACTGGACAATATTGTTGCTTCATCTGTAACAGCCTTATTGTGATCATTAGTTAAATATGCATATTCTTAACAAAGTGAGATAGAAAGGATAAAAGAGTCTGGACCCTGCTGGCAATGTGGAGTCACTTCACCAGTCCTAGAAGTCTCATATG
Organism: Tadarida brasiliensis; assembly: GCA_030848825.1. Classification (NCBI taxonomy): domain Eukaryota; kingdom Metazoa; phylum Chordata; class Mammalia; order Chiroptera; family Molossidae; genus Tadarida; species Tadarida brasiliensis. The sequence goes on along the minus strand of CM061260.1, from coordinate 85,022,035 downwards.
TTGCATGGTTACTAGGTTAGAAAAGTAAAACCATTAACTCAACGCTGCTTGTGTGAATAAATGTTACTTTTACATTAATATTTGTCTTATTGCCCTCTTAGATTGGATTTTAGTTGTATTTTTAATGAGTCAATAAATAAACATCTATAAATACATTGTTTCTACCTTTCACGTTATACTAGGGTGGAATTATCTGGATGAGAAAGAATACAATAAGAAGAAATAAAGACAAATAATAACAGAAAATATTTATACCCCTTAGTATAGACAAATGTGAATATTAAAGTAAAATAAATATAGCTATTTTAAAAATAATAAAATAATTCAAAGTACTTCTTTCTAATTCTTCATACCATTGGTGAAAAAAAGCATTGAAAATTTCATCAATTGCATGCAGTGTTATTTGGGCTGTGTACTTAGTTTAACACTAATATAAGTAAAAAATTCAAAATTTTAAGAATTGCTGGATGTTTGGCTTCTTTACTTAAACAACAATATCACACATCATAACATTTCTAAGTAAAGTGCTTGCTTTTTTTTAGAGTTCATAAAAGTGTTACATGTTAAAAAGCAAGCAACTGCATCATTATTTTTTTTTTTTTAAGAATTTTTATTTATTGATTTTAGAGACAGAGAGAAAACATTGATTTGTTGCTCCATCCACCCGAGTATTCATTGGTTGATTCCTGCATGTGCCCTGACTGGGATCAAACCACAACCCCAGCGCATTGGGTCTACACTCCAACCAACCAAGCCACCCAGCCAAGACACATCTCCTTTTTTTCTTTCTTTTTTATTACCACGTTACGTTTAGTTGCCATCCACCACCTCACATGGTTATAATTTTTTTCTCGTGATGAAAATTGTTAAGATTTACTCTCACAACTTTCAAATATATGACACAGTATTTTTAACTTTAGTCACCAAGGTAACTTTATATCCCCAGAATTTATTTATCTTATAACTGGAAGTTTGTACCTCTTTTGACCATATTCATCTGATTTGTATTCTCCCCACTGCCTTTGGCAACTACATTTTTGGATTCCACATATAAGTAGGAATATACAGTATTTGTCTTCTCTATCTGACTTATTTCACTTAGTATAATGCCCTAAAGATCCATCCATGTTCTTTTAAACAATAGAATTGTTTTCTTTTTTTTATGGCTGAAGAATATTTATATATATATATTTATCCCACCTTTTTAAATCTATTCATCCATTGATGGACACTTAGGTGGTTCATGTCTTAGCTATTGTAAATACTGCTGTAAAGAACATAGGACTGCAGATATCTCTTTGGGATCCTGTTTCATTTCCTTTGGATGTATATCCAGAAGTGGGATTACTGGATTATATGGTAGTTTTATTTTTAATATTTTGAAGAACCTCTGTATTGTTTTTCGTAGTGACTAAACCAATTTCCATTCCCACTAGCAGTGCACAGGGGTTTCCTTTTCTCCACATTTTCATCAACACTTGCTGTCTCTTGACTTTCTGATGATTACCATTCTAACAGGTGGGAGGTGATACCTCACTGAGATTCTATTTGCATTTCTTTGATGATTAGTGATGTTGAACACCTCTTCATGTTCCTGTAGGCCATATTTATGTCTTCATCTGGAAAATGTCAATCTAGGTCCTCTGCCCATTTTTAATTAGATTATTTGTTTTGTTGCTATTGTTGTTCTTGAGTTGTAGAAGCTCTTTATATATTTTGAATATTAACCTCTTATTAGAAATATGATTTGCGCATATATTTTTCCATTCACTGTATTGGATTTTCATTTTGTTATGGTTTCTTTTGTTGTGCAGAAGTTTTTTAGTTTGATGTAGTTCCATCTATTAATTTTTGTTTTTATTACCTTTGCTCTTAGTGTCAAATCTAAAAATCATTACCAAGACTGATGTTAAGGTCCTTACCCTCTATATTTTCTTCTAGGAGTTTTATGTTTTCAGGTCTTAAATTTAAGTCTTCAATTCATTTTGAGTTGAGTTTTTGAATGGTGGAAGATAGAGGTCCAATTTTATTTTATTTTTTTTGGTGGCTACCCAGTTCTCCCAACACCATTTATTGAAGAGACTATGTTTTGCTCATGGTATACTCTTGGCTCCTTTTCCTGAATTAATTGACCATATACACATGGGTTTATTTCTGAGCTCTCTATGTTGTCCCATTGATCTTTGTGTCTGTATTTTTGCCAAAATCATACTGTTTTGATTATTATAGTTTTGTCTTATAGTTTGATATCAGGACATGTGATGCCTCTAGGTTTGTCTCTCTCATCTCTCTGATGATTACTTTGATTATTTGGAGTCTTTTTGGTTCCATACAAAATATATATATATATATATATATATATATATATATATATATATATTTGTTGTTGTTGTTGTTGTTTGTTTGTTTGTTTCTGTAAAAATGCCATTAGAACTTTGACAGTAATTGCATTGAATCAGTAGATTGCTTTGGGTAAAATGTACATTTTAATAATATTAATTCTTTTAATATATGAGCATGGAAGCATCCGTTAAAAGATTTTCCCACTTACCTGGCATAAATTTCTATAACAAAAATTTGCAAGTGTAATGCTGAAGTACTGCATCCTGGAGCAGGTTTTGACTCATTAATAGAATTATCTGAGTTTAAAATGAAGCAAAATAGTACAAACAAATGAAAACACTGCCTGCCTGCTCTTAAAATGAACACCATGAACGTCATATGTATGAAAAATAGACTGTACCTACAGCCATTTGAGTCTGAACAATACAGTAATCCCTCAATTTTGCAGACCTTGATTTAATGGACTTTAGATTTAATGGACAAAATTTCTGGTCCATATGTCATATGTGAAAATTAACATTGTTAATTTTAAAAGGCTTTTATTCAAGATTTGCATATAATTAACAGGTGATTTTTGTTGTTGTTATTAATTCAGTTATTTTTTAACACATTTTAGGCCATATGTTGGAAAAAACACTATAGTAATTTTGCCCACATAAATAAATGTTACATATCTACAGCTATAGACTACATATTTAGATCCAAGAGTCACCACTTGTAAACAATGTTCAGTGAATGATTAGCATGGGATCACACTACATCGTGCGAGGTATTTGGTTCTGTTGTTGCATGGTGTGACTTTCTGCAGCACTTTTTTATAAATATAATTTTTTATGTTTCTATTGATTTTAGAGAGAGAGGAAGGGAGAGAGAGAGAGAGAAACATAGATGAGAGAGAAACATGGATCTGCAGCCTCCTGCAGGACCCCCACTGGGGTTCAAGCCCGCAACCCCAGCATGTGCCCTGACCAGGAATTGAACCAGCAACCCCTCAGTGCATGGAACAATATTCAACCAACTGAGCCACACCACCCAGCGCTCTGCAGCAGTTTGAACTCCTGCCATGCCAGCCAATGTTCGGAAGGGCACTAAGCCACGCCCCAGCCACGTGCATTTTTTTACTGCCTGTGACTTGTGAATGCCCACATTTTCTAGACATATTCATTGTAAATTTAAAATTACTGTAATACGTATAGAAAACTTTTCTGGGAAATTAAACTTTTCATACATACTTAATTTTAATTACACAAACATGAATACATAAGTAAAAACAGGTAAACTAACTAATTTGTCAATTTTTTAACATAGGCATTTCCAAAACCTACTTTATTATATAACAGACTTTCGTCTTTAACGGACACCCCCTTGCCCTGTTATATTGAGGTTTTACTGTATTATATTAATTACTCCATAGCACAAAAAGCAACAATAGTCTTGCAATGGTTTGGCAATTGGTGAGAAAGTCCTTGGGTATTTAAACAACTTTACTTCTGGATCATAGAAATGTTTGATGTTACTTTGAATAAACACCCAAGTGATTTTAAACAAAATAAACAAAAGCTTTAACACTCTTTAAAATTGCTCCTTTGATATGATGAATGAGAAAAGTACCAGTTATAATCCTACTTTTTAAAAATGTAAACAATATTAACATCTTTTTAATTTACCTATATATGCTTCAAAGATAATATTTTGAAATTCAGTCTCTTCTCATTGATTTACTTACAGTGCTGGTAATGAATTCCTGTTGGAGCTTTTCATTATTTCAATATAACTGGGATGTGAATACTTTTTGAGTAAGATTCTTTTCAATGATTAAGTTTTATTGACAACAACAACAATATAAATTATATTAACATAATGAAAGAATTATGAAGCTAAAACTATTGGTTATGAATCATCATACAAACAAATTTTGTAGTTATTCAATACAATCTGATTGAAATAGTATTTGATATTATTTTTTTAACCTCTTAAACCTGATATTCAGAATATATTGGTTTTGTATTAACATATGGTTTAAAATAGCCATTTGAACGTGTGTGCGTATTATGTTTTTTCTTCTCTGTGTCCATACACATTTTTAGTATGGGGGTTAATTAACTCACTGTCTGTTAGATTCCAAAACATATGCTTCAAAGAAAAAACAAATTAACAACAACAACAAATAATAACAACAAATAAAAGGCTGCACATTTTAAAATCTTTGGAAATAACTGTAATTTAATACTACACAATCTGGTTTGCGAGATGCTTTAGAATTCTTACATGTCCATAATGTAAATGAATATTGTAGGTTCTCAGAATACATTTTATATGAAGTTATATTTTATATTGCTTTACTTAAGTCCCAGAATATGTGATGTGCTTCATTTCAGAAAGCAGAGACACTATTGTTAATTCAAGTCCACAAAGGAAAGACTGGGTAACACAGTCATGGAATGATTAAATAAAAAGTCAGCCATATAAATCTATCCATGAAAAGCTCTCCAATGCTGCAGTACATATCTGTAATCAGTGAATCTAAGGTGAATTCTTAATTTTTTTCTTGTCTATTTCTGATCTTGAGATTAGTTCTTTAGGTCTCAGGTTTGTTATTTTAAAAATGAGAGTATGATTACATTATTTTAATCCCTCTATCTAGCTTTAAAAGTTAAACATAAATATGAAAATAGAAGGTCTAGTATAAATATATATACACATACTTTAATAATATTGTGGAAAATTTAAATTCATTCTCAAAGTAGAAAATATCCAACTAAACACTATCCACAGATGCAAACTCAGGTTAGAGTACTCTTTTTAGACTACAACTAGGTTCTCCTTAATTTTAATACAGGATCCAAGCTTATGTTACTTTCTGACCACAATATTTGTCAGACAAAATATAAACAGGATGGTTATTAGCACATTGAAATGTTTCTCATAGAAGAATTATTTCTTCTTCTGCGTGACTACCTGACCTTAAGATACATCCATATAGTTGCAACAATGTCCTGAAGACCTTTTTCAATCGTTTTTATAAATGATTTGCCATACAGATATTGAAGGCTAACCTATCTTTGTTGGGTCATCCAATTCCCTGCTTTCCAATTACCTTCATTGAGACAAATAAGACAGCAGCATGTGGTGCAGCAACTAAGCAAACAGCAAAAACACTGTTTAATAATCTCTTCAGCTGTTGTATTAGTATAATAGAAATCAGCTTATTACATGGGATTTTAAAGAAAATTGCAATTGTCCAAGTTATATTCATTTGTAAAAGCCAAATGATAGTCCCTAGTAATTAAACATACAGTACAATCAACATGTAAAAAGCAATGGTTATTAAAATTCACTCTTTATAATAATAGGAAGCAAGCAGATATCTCAAACATAAATTAACAATAAAAAATGAATGACATATTTGCAATTAGAAATTAGTAATTCATCTTATGTGTAGATTTGTAAAACAGGATTTTCCCCTCAGTGTATGTGTGTGTAAAAAACTCACGCAAAGAGAAAATCATATATTGAAGATATATTTTTTATTTAATGAATTAAAAATATGAGATTTTATTTAAGAAAATATTATCAAAACCTAATGACATAGTTTATTTGATAGGAAATAGATTTTTAATGTGCATCCTTGACTCATAGTTTATATGTGTGAAACACAAATATACATCACTTAACTGATCGATCACTAATTAAACCAGTAGAACACAATTTAAACCTCCATATGTATTTAATCTTTAATAAGATTTTATAAAGCTTGTGAATATTAAATATTTGAATACCCTGCCTGTAATTTAGTGGGATATAGATATTAATATGAACTGTAATTGACTATAAAAAATGTACATCAGAGAAAATATACCACTTCATTTCATAATATCAGAAAAAATAATTGGGTAAATTATGCATTAGAACCCTGTTATTTTGACTTGAAGTAGAATCATTTGTTAATTTAAGAAAAAATTATATGTCTTGTTTACAAAAGCAAGGATGAGCTTAGCAAATCAAAGTTTTCACCATCGAATAAAAGCTCTGTAAGGCTTGGTCTAGTCAGAGCCGCAAAGAGAATTAGCAATGCCAGTGAGTCTTGCCAGGGTGGGTGTACCCCAGGGGCCTTGCTCTTCCAGTTCTGTTTTACTTTTTCCATTTTCTGTTCTAAGCAAACACATCTTTCAACTAGCTAACTTAACACCTCTCTTTGCAGTTGGGTGATTCAGTGACAGCCAAACCTTCCAAAGAAGTAATTTTCTTTAGTTCGTAGAGAAAGAGAGGATGATAAAGCTTTTGATTTAATATATTTTTCTTTCATTCTCCTTGCAGTCTCCCTTGAGTAGACATATATCAATTTGCCAGGGGGTGAGGGAGAAAGCAGGGCAGCATAGTTTTAAATTTTGATCTTGAGATCTCTCTCTTCTACTTGGGCGATCATACTATAACAGAGTGAAATGCTCGGCCTTTCGACTCCATCCTGTGCAAGCCTGCTTTGTTCCCATGGTTAATAGCTTCTTCTTAGTCTTGTATGTGGACATGCAAATCATAGGGGAACTCTGCTTGAAGCTTGAATTTTACAAAAAGTGCCTTTCTGAGGGTGAAGGCAAGTATGTATTGTTTAACCTCGTGACCAGATTCACATCAACTAGAGTCAACAGACTAAGAACAAAGCTATCCTCCTCTGATCCCTGCTGGCACCCAGGTATCTGCAGTTATCAGTCATCCTCAAACCCCTCCTATTTCCTCTTTCCTTGATGTAAAAGAAACCTGAATGCTGTACTTTCTCAAGATGGTTCTCTATGAATAAAGGTGACTTTTTGAATAAAGTCACCTTTCTTGCCCCAACACCTGTCACTGGTCTCATAGCTGTCATGCAGCAAGTGGTATGAGCTTGGATTCAGTTACACCACTCTGACACTTTTGGTGCTGTTACCCAGGTCAGACTATCTTTCTGTGCCCTTCAGTGTCCCTTTCTTGAACTTGAAACTTGAGAAAAGAAAATTGCTAAGGACACATGAAGTCTTATGTCTTAATTCTCTTTTCCTCTAGGTTTCTGGCTCTAACAAGGTGAACAAGAACCACTAGGTCTTAACCCCAAATGACTTCACATTGGAATCTACTGTTGAATTTCTGAGTTAACTGATCTGGAACTGTTATCATTATTTTTTAAATCTTCCCAGAACAACCACATAGCATTATTTAAAACTTTCCAGAACAACTGCATCAAAGACTGCATTGTTGTAACTAAAGGGAACTTGGTGTTATCTTGAACCATGATATTTCCCAGCGTTACAATCTTTAAAATACCAGAGAATATGTGACTGAGCAATCACAGCAGTCTAACTTTGGACACAGCCTGCTTTGCTGGAAGCCAATTAAATGTTATAGACAGCAACTTGAGATCAAGGCTAGCTCTGGCCACATCCTTATTATTGTGTTTTTTCTGTACACTAGCAGCATTACCTAGGAGTTTCTTAGAAATGCAGAATCTCAGTCCCCACCTCGGACCTACTCAATCAAAATCTGCATTTTTAACAAGATCCTCAAGTCATTTGTATGGACTTTAAAGTCTGAGGAGCACTACTCTGGAGACCATCTCAATTGTGGTTGTGGAGATTAATTATTGAAACTCACTGAGACTTCATTGTCAGAGTCCACTTAACAGCACAATTGCATCATTTCTGGCTCCCAAAGTTTACGGTTGTGTTTAGGATCTGGACCACAGAAATATATCTACAGAGAGTCATTCCTCTAGGAAAGCTGCCACATTTTCATTTTCATGTCTGGTCAGCTTCCCCAAAAGAGAATCCACTGGTGCGATTTATGGTGGTTTGAGCCATCAGGTCTATAAATTGCTCTCCCAAGAACTTGATTGTGGCTCTTTCTGACATCCTAAGTCCTACGCTACTTGGGAATGGACTTTGGAGATACGTCCTCCAGTATGAATATATACGTAAGATACTTTTCACTTTCACATGGACGCATGACTATGAATTTTAGCAATGATTAACAGTGAAAGTCCACTTTGCCATAAGCTGTTTCTAGACAGTATGTCAGTGTTATTCACAAATAAAAATTTTTTGTTGTTTAAAGTTTAAATACTCCCTACAGTCTTGATCATTATATATTGGCTTAGAAGTCAGCATGTCTCTGCCTCTGAGAATGTCAAGTTCTGTACTGTTTCAGTGACACACTCTAGTTTACTACTAGTTTTTCAAGTTTCCAACCTTTCAATCAAATTCAAAGTTATCTGACCGTAAGTCCACAGCAGCATTCATGTCCCCAAATTAACATATCTTTGCTGGAGTAAAAGTTTATTGTAGTTTGCATTCCAAACATATTTGATTTTAAACTTTATTATTTCTTCAGATTGATTTAATGTTTTAGAAATTGAGTTTCTGTATAGGTTGGTTTGAAAATAAAATCCAGCTGATAGTTTTGCAAGAAAGTATTTAACCCTATATAAGTTTGGTTCTTTTCCTACTTGTTCTAGTTGCAAATGTAGGATTCTCCCAATATTTACAAATTCAAAAGTTAAGAAAGTTTAAAATGTTTTAATGAAACACAGTTTACACACAGAAAAATACCTAAGTCCTATTTCAATACTTACTGAAAACGCATCCTTATGAAATTATGGGTCAAGTTACCAGAAAATGTATTAGGAAAGAAGACTAAAGAGATTTACAATTATTTATCAATTTTCTATTGTAGAGAAAAATTCCTGGATGATGTGCATCTCAATTGAACCATTTACCAATCTTATTAGAAGCACTATTATCTCAATTTTACAAATAAGAAGAGTGTTTCTGGTTTAATTTTCATTGCTACAGAGCTTTTACGTCATCCAAGTTCGTTTGATACTAAAAGAAAGTCCTTAATGTGTTCCTTTCATTTCACTGATTGATTCATGCAAAAAAGTTTAAGTGGTTACTACATGCCAGTCATAGAATTAGCTAGGCAGATGGTTCATTTTCCAGAGGATACAATCAAAAGTAATAATATTTTATCTTTATTTTATCTGTTATATTATGTTTCTTTTGGATTTGACCCTTTTAGAGTGAGGAAGAAGTGGCCAGGGTTCCTTCAGTCTGGAGGAGGTATTTCAAGTATTGCCTGAAGAAATTGTCTATAATATTTGAACACTCAAAGATATTATTTGGGAATATGATTGAAGGGTGAGGCCTTTGATTTTGATATGAAAATTTTTCTTTTAAAACTTCATATTGTATTGTAATGTTTTCAAAACAAAATGCTAACATAAAGGCTCTTTTCTATTACTCAAATTCTGTTTTCTCTAGGATGTTTCTGCCGTATAAGTAGCTCCAGTGGTTGTCTTTAAAACTGCTAATGCTGCCCAGCCGGTGTGGCTCAGTGGTTGAACATAGATGAATGGACAAAGAGGTCGCAGGTCAGGACACATGCCTGGGTTTCCGGCTCCATCCTCAGTGGGGGGTGTGCAGGAGGCAGCTGATCGATGTGTCTCTTCCATTGATGTTTTTATCTCTCCCTCTCCCTTCCTTTCTCTCTAAAAATCAATAAAAAATATATATTTAAAACTGATAATGTAATCAAATGGCACATCATACTCACAATTTGAGCTCACATTGTAATATTTTATTTGAACTATTTCAGGTTAAGTATATTAATCTTGATAGTTTATGAATGTTTCAGTTGATCTGGGTTCATCTTATGAAAAAACAGAATAAATGTTTCCAATATACCTCCTTTATTTCCTAATGAGTATTAATGCTTAATCTATAAGAAAATTTGTTCTGAGACTATTCTAATCATGTTACTACTTAATTGTAATTCTTTCTATTTGCTCAGAGTAGGAATATTCATCTTTTAGTCATACTTTTGTGTAAGCACAGAAACAGTTACTCAAAATCATGCTTTGTCAAATCACCATAAAAATTGGCAATATCACAGTTCTTTTCAGAATTACTTAGCAAGTCAAAATACAACTCATATATGTAATATACATAAATGCATACATATGTATTTATGTATATTATATAATAACATGAGAAATGTGATTCTATTAAGATAAGTAACAATGTTTAAAAAGTAAAGTGAATATCCAAGTACTTTATTTATGACTATGATAACAGAAATTACTATTATGACTTCAAATGCTGTTTAATTCTTTGATTATAAGTACATTTTAAGAGCATATTCCTCTTAAGATTTTGAATTTATTAAAGAAGCTCAAATTTTCTTATGTTTGCATAATGCATAGCATACAATAAATACTCAGTAAATAGGGTTGAATGAATAGCTTCCTTAACTGCAGGTTATGTCCATTGAATTATTCTCCAGAATTCTACCTTTACAATTTCTGAGCTTCTTCAAATCTAGCAACCGTCCTTCCTTCCTTTCGCAATCCATGCCAGTCAGTCACATTAGATTAGTTATTACTGACAAATGCACCACAATTTTTGAAAACCAAATTACAAGGAAATATAGTATACATAATAACTTTCTTTAGTCGTGAGACTTAAAGGGTGCCCAGCCGTCCTTAATTATCTCTTTCCCCCACTCCTTTTACTAGTCATTCCAATTACCAGTCTCCTTTGACACCTTTCCCCATCCTCTTTTCAACTATAATTTATTAATTTTGCCACCTACCTAACTGAGAAAATGAAAGTTATTAATAAAATCTCCTTTAATTTCCTATGCCACTCCTTAGAACTGAATCCATCTATGATCATGGCACCTGCCTTAATTACCTAATAATTAAAAGAGGAGGCTGTGCTCCTATCAGCTCATCCCTAGTTTTTAGTCACATTGCTTCATAAGCCTTCTTCTCTCTTGCTTTTTCAATTTCTGTTGAAAGAGGAGTCTTGATGAGTCTAACTTTCAAATAAATTAATTCTCGATCCTCTTAAATGTGACTTTATACATAAAGTCAGTATCTTGTTGAGAACCTTACTGTTTCTTATCTGAGATACTGTATTTAACGTCTCACTGGATCTTTATATCAATTCACCCTAGAATCTTTCCTTATCCTACGCCTTAGACCTCTTCACTTAGAATGATTCTAAAATGCAATCAGAAACTCTAACCCCAATAAAACTATCTCCCTGGCTTAAAATTCCTACACACAGCATAGATCCCTGCTCTACAGGCCTACAGTACAAGTTCCATAGCTGTGAGGCGCGCACCATTTTTTCTTACTAAACTGTTTTGAATCCCTCATCTTTGATCCCTACAGTAACTCTCTTCCACATATCTTCAGACCAACTTCAAAATCAGCTTCACTTCTTTAAATTGCCATCTATTCTTCAAATCCTGCCTTGACACTATAACTTGATTTTTATGCCAGCTCTCTGGGTTCCCATCACACTATGTGAGTGTCTTTAACATAGAACTTATGAACTTAATATTTAACATATTGAACATGTCCCCTGTCTTCTCTACCAGTGTCAGCTCTTGAAGAATAGGAAACTTCATCTCTCCGGAGTCTTGGAGAGTATCTGATTGTTTAAGTGCTCTACAACTATCTATTGAATTATAAATAAATAAATAAATAAATAAATAAATAAATAAATAAATAAATAAATTCTACATAATGTGATCATCCAAATACAGTTATTTTCTCTATAGTGCACAAATCTAAAAGATTAATCATTTTCCTAAATCAGAAGTATGGTAAAGAGGGGATTACGATAGTACAGTAGATGAAAAAAATCCAAGGAAACAAGACAAGATCTCTATTTAAGCAAAGCTTTGGTTGATCTTTTACTTCATTAGTACTTTCATATTAGCATTCAGTTCCTAAAAATAATGCATACTAAGTGCAAGCTTTAAAAAAGATAATAAGTAGAACACCAATCAGAAAGAATATATGTACCCCTATGTTCATAGCAGCACTATTTACAATAGCTAAGATCTGGAAACAACCCAAGTGTCCATCAGTAGATGAGTGGATAAAAAAGCTGTGGTACATGTACACAATGGAATACTATGCAGCTGTAAGAAAGAAAGATCTCTTATCCTTTGAGATGGCATGGAAACACCTGGAGAGTATTATGCTAAGCAAAACAAGCCAAGCAGAGAAAGACAAATATCACACGATCTCACTTATTTGTGGAATATAATGAACTAAGCAAACTGATTAACAAAATTGACTCAGAGACATGGAGGTGGGGACAGACTGACAAGCCTCAGAGGAAGGGGTACTGGGGGGGGAGAGATAAACCACAGAACTTATATGCATGTATGCATGACCAGTGGACATAGACAACAAAGCTGGGGATGGGGTGGGGGGCGGGATGAGGAGGAGGGTGTCAATGGGGGAAAAAGGAGAAATATCTGTAACAAAAACAAATTAATAAAAATAAATAAATAAAATAAAATAAAATTTAAAAAATAATTAAAAGAATGTGAAAAAAAGAGTAAAAAACAAATGAATGAATAAATAAATAAATAAATAAATAAATAAATAAATAAATAAATAAAATAAAGATAATAAGTTGGAGTAATTCTTTTTTAATCGTCACCTGAGAATATGTTTATTGATTTTAGAGTTAGAGGAAGAGAGAGAGAGAGTAACATCGATGTGAGTGAGAAACATCAATCAGCTTCCAACTATACATGCCCCAACTGTGGGTCAAACCCACAACCCAAGCATGAGCCCCAACTGGGAATCGAACCACAACCCTTTTGATGCATAAGACAACACTCCAACCAACTGAGCCACCCTCCCAGAGCAGTAGGAACAACTCTTTATAAACCCATCTCCCTTTTCATTGTTAAGATTTACCCCATTAAAATGAATCTATCTACAACTCTGTTACAGACAAAATCTAACATGATATAGTATCCAATATGTCACATGTATTTTGTGGGAAGGAACTGGACTTGAATTAACACAATTTTTTTGAGATACATCATTTAAAACTGTCAAATTAGACCATATTTTGTCTTCTTTAAAACCTCCTACACTTTCTGTGTGTAGAACCCTCAATGAATCTACCCAGGACACTGAAACTAGAAGAGAGACAGAGTAGATACATCTAAGAAATAAATTTTGTAACATAAATATTTTTCAAAGCCAGAATTGCCTTAATTTGAAATTCATTTTCTATAGGAATTTCTACCTTTTCATGACAGAATATGAAATAAAATAAGAAAAAAATATATAATGCCAACATGATTAACTATGTAGCACTTTTTCTCACCTTGTAAGGGAAGGTTTTTTATTTGTCACCTCAAATTGTATTTATTCTAATAAAAATAATAAATCCCATTATCCACATTATTAAAAGACTTTTATATTAGACTAAAATGAGCCTTTCAATATTGAGTTCATATTCTCAAGTAAAATGGCAACAATGGACAACCAAGCATTAAATAGACATTAGTGTAAGGGCATAAAAGAATGGTTTATAGATGCAAATTCAAATATAATATAATTATGGTCCTTTTTAGCTAGCCATTAGAATGACTTATATTTTCAGTCAAAATGAATGCAGAGAAAGTAATGTTTAAGATTTATATCCCTCTTGAGCTCTGAGAAATGTAGCTAGCATTTTTATTAAAGCATTTTGTAAATGTTGAATATAGCTGTAGATATTTTACGTTTTTCTTCAAATAATTTAAAGGTAGTTTTTTAAAAAAACTATTTTGTTTCTTTGTCCACTAGCAACTCTCTTCTAAGGATTTTAAATGAAAATACTACTTATTATTACACTAATATTTCCCTGATCAAATATAAAAACAATTTTTATTACCCATTGTAACTATATTAAGGGCACTATAAAAGGAAAGTGAAATATTACTTATTGCTCCGGGTATAGAAGTAAAATATACTCAGGAGTATCACTACATCTTTGAAACATAAAATATCACTTCCTCATTCTTTTTATTTTTTTAAATATGTTTTTATTGAATTTTTAGGGAGAGAGAGATAGAAACATCCATGTGAGAGAGAAACATCGATCGGCTGCCTCCACTATGCTCCCTGCTGGGGATCAAGCCTGCAACCCAGGCATGTGCCCAGACTGAGAATCGAACGAGACCTCTCAGTCCATGGGACGATGCTCAGTCCACTGAGCCACTCCAGCCAGGCTCACTTCCTCACTCTTGTAAATTAATCTGTATAGATATCTTGGACATCTTGAGAATTAAAAGTTAACACAGGTCTATGTCCATGAATGGGTGCCCAGTTTTACAAGATCTATGTTAGTATTAAAGAAACCAAGGCCCTAGACGAAGTGGCTCAGTTGGTGGAGCTTCATCCTGTGTACCGAGATCGCTGGTTTGACTCCCAGTCAGGGCCCATGACTGGGATTTAGCTCGATTCCCAGTAGTGGGCATGCAGGAGGCAGCCGACTGATGTTTCTCTCTCCCTTTCCCTTCCTCTCTCTCTAAAGTCAATAAAAACATATTTAAAAATAAATGAAAAGACTGTTTTATTATAATTTCCCCCAAAATGTTAAAAGAATTAAAGTTTGATGTGTGAAAGCATGTTAAATATGTCATTTCTTCTTTTCTCCAAGTCTAAAATCTCCCAACTAGATCTTTATTCTTTTATTTTTTTCATTTTTAAAAAATATGTTTTTATTGAGTTTTTAGAGAGAGATGAAGGGAGAGAGAGAAACATCGATCGCCTGCCTCCTGCACGCCCCCTACTGGGAATCAAGCCTGCAACCCAAGCATGTGCCCTGACCTGGACTCAAACCGGAACTGCTCAGTCCATGGGACAATGCTCAATCCACTGAGCCACACCAGCCAGGCTGGATCTTTATTCTTAATATTCCATTCTAACGTCAATAAAGACTGGGTCTGGAATTGGGCCAGCTCATAGATGATGCTATGAGTGCCACCTACTGGAGTCATGCATTGCACAACCTGAATAGACCCCTGTGGCAGCCCTGTTCTGAAAACATGCTTATAGTCTACATTACCACCTGTTAAGGCCTCTATAATAAAACATAGGCTAAAATTTCATAATTTTAAATTTTATGCTGACATTAGGGAAAACATGTATGGCCTTAAAAGTATCCTAACTGCCCTGGCTGGCTTGGCTCAGCAGTTAGAGAGTGGGCCTTTGGCCCAAAGGGTCATGGATTCGATTTTTGGCAAAGGCACATACCTGGGTTGAAGGTTCGATCCCTGGCCCCAGTCAGGGTGGTGCAGGTGGAAACCAATCAATGTGTCTCTCTCACATCAGTGTTTCTCTCTCTCTCTCTCTCCCTCTCCTTTTTACTCAATCTATCTAACAAAAATCAATGGCAAAATGTCCTCAGGTGAGATTAACAAAAAAATAATAATAAAAATAGTATCCTAACTGGCCTTCACAAAGATTTAAAAGTGAAATGACAAAGCAAGGCATTTTGTTGAGTGTTATTTTAGGTTGTGCTTTTTCAAGAAGTACTAGAAAATTACTCATAATTCCAAATGCCAAAAAACCAACATCAGAAGTTTCCCTTTTTACTGTATATACATTTTAAATTTTAATGACTGAAATTTTTAGGGCCAATAAATTGTTATCGTAAGACACTAATGAGCGGTTTTGGAACAGAAAATGATATTTTAATGATTAACAAAGCTCATTATAATATTCGTGTGAACAGGAACACTTTGCAACATGCTGTCAGTACTATTTGCTAAGATTCCATGAGTCAGGTCTCTATTTTCTCTTCTAACTGACGTATGAGACATGGCTACTAGGAAGAGACTCCTGACACTGACAGCCACGATTAAACATCACTTTAATTATTTCCCATTAGTACATTTCTTAAACAGAAAACAAAATTAAATATAACAACTCATCTTTTTTGTCAGAAGAATGAGTATCTTTGTGAGACTTATTTCCAATTAACTTCTGCATGATTTCACCGTCTCACAGTGCTTCCTGCTCAACTCTGGCCTAGACTGTTTCAACATTTTCCTAGTTCTTCCTTTGCAACTACTGTGCACACTTCTTTTTTTTATTCCAGTGATTAAGCAGGTTCATATTAAATCTTTTTTTGTACCTTTTTCAATTTAGAGCACAAGATCTTTATAATGTATATTTATTTATATACACAGTCTTCTGAGGGAAGCAAATGAGACATTATGTAGTTTAGTATTTAAAGGGTTGGGCTCTCGAATAAAGGTGTAAATCCTTGCTTCGGTATTTCTCTGCGATATAACTGAACAACTTAATTTCTCTAATGTCTCAGCTTCTTTAAATGCTAAATAATATTGACCATTCTAGTACTAATCTTGTGAAAAATAAATGAAATTGCAAATTTCTCACCTCAAATGCTTGGTAGAAAGTTGTTACACAATAACTAGTCATCTTATTCATGCTTGTTGACTACTTAATGTCTGAGAGTCTCTTAATATTAGTAATTCTGTGAAATATTTATAAATTCAAACATTTTGAATGTGCAAGCCATATGAAACCAGGGGCAACCAGGAAGTAATGGAAAGTTATGGCAGCTATATTTTAGAACTCTTCTTGCTCTTTACAAGATACAGAAACAGAGAGGAATGGCATCGCTCGCTCCTCTTGCGGGAACGTCTCTGCTTTCATTAAAGCTGGCTAACACCTTTAGAACTTAGATTTATGGAGTTCATGCCATTTATATGAGAAGGGGATAGGTCCATCTGGCATAAATCAATTCAGTTAGTCACCTTTGCTGAGCGACTCATTATAAATATCACCAAAAGCCAAAGGTACATGACAGAGAATAAATGAAAACCATTTGTGAAAGCAAGTAGGGAATAAAGAAACTGATTCAAAAAGCTGAAGAGCATTCTATTCCTAAATGTTTATAAGTGCACCTAAAAATATGATCAGAAAATATCATTGTAATGTAATGCTTTACATTACAGATTTTCATTACTACATAAGGGTCTTCAGTCAATGATAAAATTTCCCTTTCGGTTTATAACATCCATTTTTCTTGTGACTCGGTCATTTCATAAATAATTTTGATGTATAGCAAAGAATATGTGAAAATCCACAAACATAACATCTTTAGCACTCACCTACTGGTGGAAGTTTGTAAACCTCCATTTAAAGGCCAAATAGAAAGAAAATTTAGACTTCTGTCATATATTTTTTATCCATATCCTATTATATGTAGAGTATCACAAAATTTTTTCAAAAATCAACTGAGGTAATGAGACACAGGTTTTGATATTGTCTCTTCTTTGTTGATCTTAAAGGTACTTGTTAGCTATAAAATTATACAAATTGTTTCTTATTTATTCTCTATGTTCTTATCCTTCACTTTAAAAAACTTAAATTTTTTTTTTTTTTATTGATTTTAGAGAGAGAGGAAGGGAGAGGAGAAAGAGATAGAAACATCAATGAGAGAGAACATCAATTGACCGCCTCCTGCATGCCCCCCACTGGTGATTGGGCCCAAAACCTAGGCATGTGCCCTGACCGGGAATCGAACCAGTAACCTCTTGGTGCATGGATCAACACTCAACCACTGAGCCACATTGACCAGGCCACTTTTAAAAACTTTTTAAAATGCAACTTTGGCCCTGGCCGGTTTGGCTCAGCTGTTAGAGCGTTGGCCCATGGACCAAAGAGTTGCAGGTTCGATTCCAGTCGTGTACCTTGGTTGCAGTTGGGTCCCAGCCCTGGGAGGTCATGCAGAAGGCAACCAATCGATGTGTCTCTCTCACATCAATGTTTCTCTCTCTCTCCTCTCTCTCCCCCTCCCTCCAACTCTATCTGAAGATAAATGAGAAAATATCCTTGGGTGAAGGAAAAAAAACAATGCAACTTTGATAAGTACTCTATATATCTCAGTGAAGCAGCACTTTTTGAAAGACCATTGCATAACATTACAGCATAATGCATGGGTAAATTATCTGCTCAAAGTTCAAACAGACCAATATATTTTAGTATAAAAAGGCATGAAAATTTTATTCATGTGGTTTCAGATAATCAATCATAACTAACCTTCAAGAAATAACTATTTATTATGCTTTTGTATAGCTGAAAAAGTACCTACAACTATATGAGAAGATTTCAAATATGCTTTCCTTTTCCAACTATATATCTGTGTGATGCTGGGATTTCTCTTTATATTTCAACCAGTTAACATATTGCAATAGATTGAATGCAGAGGGAAACATGAGAATCTATTTTCTAGTAAGCCACATCTTAAAGAAATAAAGAAGTACAACATAATGTCACTCCTCTCATTTTTAAAAATTTTGTTTTGGTAAATGACATTATTGTTTAAATGAAATAAGTGTTTCCATGTAACAAGTTTACCTTCATTTATAATGAGTAAGTAAAGATTTAAAAATTCTCATTTTTAATTTCTAATATGGTAAATGTTAGTAGACATAACTCATATAAACTAAATCACTTTGGGGTTCTCAATAATTTTTAGAGTGTACAGGGGTCTTGAGACCAAAACATTTGACAACCATTATGCTAGAGAGATAAAAGGGGCAAAGAGCCTGTAGCTTTGAAACTTGGCAAGATGCTGTGTTTTACATTGAAGGATCAGTTGGAGATGGTGTAGGGTGTTATTCCAGTTAGTAGAAGGAATAATAAATAAAATAGCTTTATCTAACAACCCAGAGTTTAATTAAGACTTAAGAAAGTTCAGATTATCAAAAGGGTGAACATGTATATTCTGATTTGCCTGGGAGAGTCCCAGTTTATGCCTGTTGTTTTAGAATGTTTATAACACTACTTCACACTCACTCTCAAGAGTGACCGACTTTAAATGATAAGTTATATGGTCATTCTATTTTGAGCTGTTCTCATAGATAAAAAAAGGACTCTGTATAGATGTATTTCTATTTCAGTGTAGGATGAGTTACCTGGTGATGCTAGAGACCTGTTTCCACTAGGATTTAGAGCACAGCTAATTTTTGAGGCAGGTGTAGGCTTAAACTACTTAGACTTTATCTTCTTTGATTGTAACCTGACTTTGTTGATATTAAAGGTACTTGTTAGCTATGAAATTATACAAATTGTGAATTATTTATTTTCTGCATTCTTATCCTTCACTTTTAAAAACTTTTTAAAATGGAACTTTGGTAAGTACTCTGACTTAGAATCAGACAACATGGGATCAATCCAAGTTTTGATCATTAATCATCAAGATAATCATGGATGGGCCATTTACTTTATTTAATAATATCTATCTCATAAGATATTTTTAAGAATTAATAATAGTAGGTAAAGTTTGTGATATTCTATGAATGCCAGGCATTATTTTAGTTAGGATGAAAAAGGTTGAGAAAGTTTTACATTATTTTGTGTCACTTTTAAATATGTTAATTGAAATAAAGTTTAAAGGCATGTCATTCAGATAAAATGTGTTTCTATCTGTTGCAAAGCAAGCGTGTGGGTGGCAGTGTGCTAACATATATAATGGGAAGGAAGATGATGAGCATCTGTGAATATCTGTGGTAAAAATATGCAAAGAAAGCGGAGTAATTTAATTCAGACCTAAATCTACCAATTTTAATTCACAGAGAGCACAACACTAAAAGCAATCAGTTAATGAGAGTATTCAGTGAAGTAATACTTTTAGTGGTAGCTTGCCGTGAAGGAAGCATTCTTCTAAGATTGTTGAAGGGTATAATGGTTTGACACATGGCTAGGTCAACATATGACAATTTTAAACAGAGAAGACAAGAGTGGAATTATAATCAATTTTGACAAATAGAAAATATGTATGGTCTGTTTTAAATGGCCTTATATTCATCAAATAGAAAAATTAGAGGCCCTGGCTGGGTAGCTCAGTTGGTTAGAGCATCATCCCACTATGCCAAGGTTGCTCGATCCCCAGTAAGGGCACACACAAGAATCAACCAATGAATGAATAAGTGGAACAACAAATAGGTATCTCTATCTTTCAAAATCTATCAATAAATTAAAAAATTAGAATGTTAGGGGCATTACAGGTATTCCAAGAAGATGTCTTATTAAGGATCTGAAAATAAGAATTCATTATGAGTGCTTTCTGAGCCCAGAAGCTAGTATGAGCTCATCTCCCTTGCTCTTTTATCAGCACAGGACCCATGTTTTCTGGACTGGCCAAGGTGACCCTGGGATCTAAGTCTGAGGTCAGATTATGGACTAAGTTTTTAAATATCTTGTTGAATTACCTCAAAATGTAATATAGCTCAAGGATAAGGGTATATGGGACAACTATGATAGGAATAAACTTGTGAACCTGGTAATGTAAAGGGCATTAAAACAAAACAAATGCTTGCTTATTTATTTATTTATTTATTTATTTATGTATTTATGTATTTATTTATGACCTACACAATTCAATTGTACAAATCTTGAAGTTAGACGTTCTACTTTATATTTCTTTTATGCTTTTTTTACTCTGGTAAGGGTAAAATCATAGAAGAGTTTACTGAATAATTGATTGAGTACATAACAAAATCTTTCAAGTTGATTTATACTTGGAATAATATTAAAAAGTCTTAGTTTTTAAGACCAATGTATTTAACTAAACACAAGCATGCAAAGATCAAATTAAAAATATTATCATATGTGTTAGCTACACAACCTCTTATTTATCAAAATTTTATAGTTTTTGCATGACTGTTAGAATCTGCCAGAAATAGAAACAAGACTAAAATGCATATGCCAATATTGTTATTTGTCAAGATATTTATCCAGAGAAGTAACTGAGTAGTCCAAGCCTACTGGCTTCCATAAAAGGTTGGGAAATTAAAGAAAAAAAAAAGTTGGGAAATTCATGTTTAATTATAACATCTCCATCTTGTTGCCTAAAGAATGAACATTATGACTCACTGTCCTTTAATCCAAAGCTGTTTAAACGATTGCAACCACTTTTCCTGAATTATACATAAAATACTAAGTAATCATTCAGAATGTTTAATGCTAAAAAGCAAGATCTTATCACTACATAATTTTAACTGAAATTATAAAGGACCTGACTACCAGAGCTTTATCATGTTTACTTCTATAAAGTTATGAATAGAGGGACTTACCAAAGGAGAGAAATAAGAGAAAATGGCACAAAGAAAAAGGAAGAGGGAGGGAGGACAAAGGGAAGAAAATAAAATTATGAAATAAAAATTACTTAAATCTTTAAGGTTAGGGTAAAAAAAAGAAAATAAAAACAAATAGAAATTACTTAAATGTTAAATATTTTAATGTTAATACAAATATATATTATTAACACAAATATTTAATATGCAGGATAATTAGCTCTAAGGGAAAACATGTTACATTTATTTGCCTAAATTACTGAATATTAAAAAATGTTTTGATTTATGTGAATAAATAAAATTAAACCAATTTTCCTGCTTCTGTTCAAATCTGTTTGAGGAATATGCAATAGCAGATGAAAAATCAAGTATTACACTAATTATTTAAACATGCCTTAAACAGAAAGCAACACGCATAATTCTACTACTGAATTACAAAATTTACTGAATCTCTTTTGTTTTGATGACAAACATGGGCCACTGCAGCTAATCCTGACTTCCTTGTTTAATGTGTGTAATCCAGCCTCTTAAAATGTACTCAGAGAAAGACAAGTATCACATGATTTCACTTATATGTGGAATCTAATGAACAAAATAAACTGATGAACAAAATAGATCCAGAGACATGGAAGCAGGGAACAGACTGAAGAATTTCAGAGGGAAGGGGCGTGGGGTGGGGGCTGGAAGAGACAAACCAAAGAATGTATATGCATAAATGCATTGCCCATGGACACAGACAATAAGGCGGCGAAGGCAGGGAAAGTGGGGAGGAGGGGGTCAATGGCGGGAAAAGGGAGGAACATCTGTAATACTTTCAACAATAAAGATAAATTTTTAAAAAATTAATGGCATAGAGAAGAAGAATAGAATGCTTTGAGAGAGGGTATATGGCAAAATGGCTGTAACTGATAAGGGCTACAAGGACTATCACGCAGATGATAAGACCAACCTCCAACAGACGTATGGCTTAGAACTGGCAGAAGTCCAGCTTGATCCAACATAGCAAGTGATTTCACTTTACAATGATCCCTAGCCTCATTATATTCCCATTGTAAGACATTAGCACTCTGAATGACACACCCCGCATGCTGACAGTGCTCTTCTGAGAAATCTCCATACCTTTCCCGAAAACATTCTGAATATCCCTCGCCCTTATTGAATGTCCTACCCCTCAATTAAATAAGCTTCACTAATATAATCCCTCTCGGGAGGGGTTGCGATACCTTCTCTCTGTGCCACTGCTGTACTAATAAACTCTATTTCACTTTCAATTCTATGCTGATTGGATTTTGAATTATTTCCTGAACGAAGCAAAGAACCACAGTGGATATCGGACCGTTGGCACTCCTGAAGGCCTGCATCATTTACACAGACCTCGTTGCTCTTCCTTTCCCAGGTAGGGTTCCATCCCAAGGCCTTTCCAATTGTTCTTTCCTCACCTGGAAGATTCTTTCCATAGCTTTATATATGACTTCCTTCCTCCCCTAATCTTTTGGCTCTAATATCACATGCTCAGTAGAAACTTTCCTAACCACCACATTTAAAATAGCTACCGAGGCACCTGTGAATCCAAGCCCTTTCCTGTTTTATTTTTCTCCATTGCACTCATCACTCATCTACTTATACTTGACTCATTTGTCATTGTTTTTCTAATTCTACCGGAGTATAAGTTCTATGATGGGTAGAATTTTTGCTCAGTTTACTCACTTCAGTATTCTTAATAATTAGTCCAGTATCCAGCACACTATAAATATTAAACATTTGTTGAATGAATAAAAATTTTCTGAGAGTAGCCACATTTCAAGAAAAAGAATGTAAGCTGGAATAAAGTAACACGACTCTTTCCTCACTTAGACCATTAGGGTAAGTTATTTCATGTCTCCTGGAAAAATAAAGAGGCCAGGCAAAATCCCAGGACTGTCTAGGGAAACATCCCTCTTTACAGAAACCAGCAGAGTTTGAATGTGTTCCCTTTACATTCTCCAGCTCTGTATTCTCTTAAACCATGAGTCTTGATATTTAACTTGGGCATTTTCTCCCTCACAAACTGATGAAAGGAGTGGTGGTACCATAACAACCCAACACACACAACTCAGCTTTCCAGCCAATTCTCTAAAATAATAACACTTAAAAACTGGAAAGTAATGTGTGTGTGTGTGTTTTAAGAGAGGGAGGAAGGGAAAGAAAGAGTCAAAGAGAGAAACATCTATGTGAGAGAGACACCATGATTAGTTGCCTCCCGTACACTGCCTGACCAGGGATCAAACCCACAACCTAGGTATGGGCCCGGACTGGGAACCGAACCCTCAACCTTCTGGTGCATGGGACAACAGTGTTTCAACCAAATGAGCCACACCGGCCTGGGCAAAAGTAATTTAAAAATTTTTTTCAAAATATGTATGTCACTAATTATAGCCTATAAAAACCAATTTTTTCAGAAGTGAACCCTCACAGAATATCATTTATAGCTGTTAATTTTATACATGATTATAATAAAACTGTTTATGCATTTTCACAATCTAGAGCAAATTAGAAGTAGCACAGTAGCTGGTACAGATCAATAAACACATTAAAAGTAATAATAAATTGCTCCCTCCATGTGCCTACTGTACCTTGTAATTATTTCTTTCATGACAGTTATCTCATTTGCTTACCTACTTGTCCTCTGCACTAGACTATGAGTTTCTTCATATAAAAGTATGTTATACATTTTGTTCATTTTATATTTAGTGCTTGGCAGGATGCCTGTCAAATGGTGCTCAATATATTTTATTTGGACACATTTTAAATAAATGTGTACATTTAAGATGTTAACTGATAATAGGAAAATGATCTACAATGGAAAATTAGCAAATTACAGAGTTCTTAAAATCATGCTCTAGAGGTTATAATAACCAGACATAAATACACAAGAATAGACATGTCTTTGGTTAAATCTGTGGTATTATATCTGTGCTATTATTCTATGTGTATAAAGTGAGCTGCTGTTGGTAAGTGGTATAAATGGTCTGCATGGAGACAAGCTGATCCACCTGCCCCAGTGAGAACTACCTTGTAAGAGATGCTGGCAAATGGGTCTGCTGGTGGTACATTCGAGTACAACTAAAGGACCTTGGGAAGCTGATCCAAGAGACAGACAGGAGAGGATTTACCTCCTTCTATCGCTGACATTGCTTGTGTTCATATCCTTATGCATTAAGTATTTTCTAGATATTTTTACTTCTTTAACATATTTTAAAAATTACAAACAAGTATGTGTCATATTTGTATGACCTAAGACCTCTTTTTGAATATATGAGAGACAACAACAGCATTGGTGATGTTTCATCTGATTCTCTGTGTGTTAAAAACACCCTTATTATAGGTTGGGTTCTTCAGAGGAGACACTGAGTTGGCATTTGGTGTGCAGGGTATTTTTAGAGATCAACAAATGAGGAAGGAACAGAGAAGTAGAATTAGGGAGCAGAAGTTGAATTGTAATGTACTCGTTGGCCCAAACCACCAGAAGCTCTGGAGTAAAATATTGGTATTTAAAATAGCTAATTTGAGGTGAAATGGGCAGGGGTTTTAGACCCTGCCTTGATCAGTTATTGGCTCTAGTCCATTCTGAGGAGGAACTGGCCTCAACTAAGGTGATTTTCAATGCCTAAGGCAAACCCAGGAGGTGCCTACTGCTGAAGCAACAGTAACTTTGACGGGAAATCTAGTAATACATCTCTTTATCTACAAGAGCCCTGTACAGAAGGAGAAATATAAATCTAATGCGAGAAACTTTTCCTTGCCAGAGAAATATTCTTTTTCTTTTGAAACACATACGCTCACAAATTAAATGGACTTATTCATTCCTGAGTGCAATCCTGGTAGATGTGACATTGAAAGCAACCAGCCTCCAGTTATATATTAACATGGCCAAATAACACCTTAGTTTTCCATAGCTATTTTCTTCCAAAAAAGAGTAAGTTAATGAGGTCTACTAATTAGTGTTTGCTTTAAATTTTTATGAAAATGCAAATATGAAATACAGCTCTAAATATGGCAATTGTTACAAAAGTCAACTATAGTACAGTGATGATCTTGCAACCTCTGGTTTTTCCAACTCTTCAGAGATTTTTGATAATCTTTCATTTTATAATATTAGAGCAAGTTAATGAATATTTATAGCTTCAGGTGTTAGAAAACTACTGCTGCAGTGAGAATTGGATATATTAGATAAACTAATTAGCTTTTATATAGTCAAATGAAAATGCTGTTAATTCAAAAGATAATGCAACTATATAAAATCAATAATGACAATGTTAAAAAATAAACTTCCATGACTTGATAGGAAGGAAGGAAGGAAGGAAGGAAGGAAGGAAGGAAGGAAACGAAAGAAAGAAAGAAAGAAAGAAAGAAAGAAAGAAAGAAAGAAAGAAAGAAAGAAAGAAAGAAAGAAAGAAAGAAAGAAAGAAAGAAAGAAAGAAAGGGAGAGAGAGAGAGAGAGAAAGAAAGAAAGGGAAAGAAAGAAAAAGAAAGGGAAAGAAATAAAGTTTTGAGAAGGAAATAAAATGTTTTAGGTAGGAGGAAAATCTAATACATGTTAATTAAATTTTTCACTTTGATCACTGAAAAACATTTAAATAGTATAATTATATATAAAATATCTATCTATGTCTATTGAAAAATTAAACTCAAGCTTTTAACTTTGTAGTCATTTACATGACTTGGATGAGGTATAATTCATCATAGTGAGCCAAGTAGCAACTTGATGTAAACACTGATAATCAGCCACTAGAAATTGGTATGTCACACTGGCTGGCATCCATTCTGATTGGTCAGTGCACACACTGCTAGTTGCCATCTATATGGAATGTCACCTGACTTATGGAATTTTATAAAAGTATGCTGATGTTTTGCTATACT
The DNA here is from genome assembly GCA_030848825.1 of Tadarida brasiliensis. Taxonomy (NCBI): domain Eukaryota; kingdom Metazoa; phylum Chordata; class Mammalia; order Chiroptera; family Molossidae; genus Tadarida; species Tadarida brasiliensis. The sequence goes on along the minus strand of CM061260.1, from coordinate 84,995,851 downwards.
GACTGCTTGAAATAAGGAATTCTGAATTGTCATAGTATACATGGATCATATACACAAATAATAAAATTGAAATCAAGAAGATTTCTAGTATCAACCACTCTGGACATTAAATATGTCATGCTTATTAAACCATAGTTTCCAGCCTTCTATTATTGCAGGAATAAGTATTACTGTTTGTTGTTTGTTTATTTATTGTTTTTCTGTTTTTAAAGAGAGAATGTGAAGAGAGAGAACATAAAATTTTTGTTGTTGGGTAATTTATAATCTACTCCGACAGAGATGGCAATGACAAATAAATATATACACATTCATTCAATTTTTCAAAAATCTCCTTGTTTGCTGTACTGCTGTTATATTAAATATGGATCAAATATTTTTAGGTAAATTCATGAAAATGGTTTTATGGAATAGATAATTATATATGAGCCCCTTAATGTAAATTTTAAAAATTATTTGGTAATAATCAGATTCTCACTTACCATTAAACTGAATAGTTCATTTCCTCCAGAATATACTCTATGTTTTTTTGCCTTTTTGTCTTTTTCACACCATTTATTTTGTGTGCATTTCACTGTGCCAATGTCAGGTTTCTCTCCACTCATCCAACCTTAATTATTCTTCAAGGGCCAGCAGAAATGCTATTTATTTTATGAAGATTTGTTGACCTGTCTATTCATATTTTCTTACAACTTTGAAAGCCAAGTCCACTTGTACTCTTGTATATCTATACTAAATTAGTTTTGTGAAAGTCATCTTTTGTACCAGAATATAAACTCTGTATTGGCATAAACAGCATATTTGCAAATGTTTTCTCCCACATAGCAACAGCACAATGTTCATTATAAGCCCTTAATGGATATTTATTGGAGGAATATGTCTATTATCCATAAGCATTGAACAACTTCTATGATATAAGACCTGAAATTTAAACTCATATTCATTATATACAGTGTTATATAAATTTTATGTAAACTAACCACTAATTGTATATTTATTGGAAAAAACAGAATATGTACATACTGCATGTGTAATAGACATATTATCTTTAGACTTAACATTCACAGTATCTTTAAGAATTCTTATATTTATGGTCCTTTATAATCCAATAATCCAATTAACGGGTACCAAATATCCATGACCCAGTTGATACAATGTTCATAAATAATAAAAGGAACAATTATCTTGAAATCATTACATTTAAAATATTTTTGGCATTGAAATATGAAACTGAAAATGCCCTGGTCCCTGGGTACATGGAATATGAGACCACTGATCAAGGAATATATGTTTTTACAGATGAGATATTTATGTAAAAGAAAAGAAAAAAGAGGAAAATAATTAGAATGAATAAATATATTCATTTAGAACTCAATTGTTTTTAGGCATTGTTTTAACCCAAAACTCATTTAAAAAAATTAAAACATTTGCCCAGCCAGTGTGACTCAGTGGTTGAGCATTGACCCATGCACCAAGAGGTTGCAGGATCGATTCCCGGTCAGGGCACATGCCCAGGTTGTTGGCCTGATCCCCAGTGAGGGGCATGCAGGAGGCGGCCAATCGATGTTCTCTCTCATCGATGTTTCTAACTCTCTCTCCCTCTCCCTTCCTCTCTCTCTAAAGTCAATAAAGAAAAAAAAATTAAGCCCTGGCCGGTTTGGCTCAGCAGTTAGAGTGTTGACCTGCGGTCCAGAGAGACCCGGGTTCGGTTCCCGCTAAGGGCACATACCTCAGTTGCAATTTGTCCCCAACCCTGGTTGGTTGTGCGGCAGCCACTCGATGTGTCCCTTTCACGTGGATGTTTCTCTCTCTCTCTTCCTCTTCCTCTCTCTCCCTCCCACTCTATCTGAACAAAAAATGGAAAAATGTCCTCAGGTGAGGGAAAAAAAAAAAGAAAATTAAAACATTAACATAAACTTTCTCTGGGAATTTACATATTTTGAAATCTGCAAATATTTGAGAAGAAATTATAATATATAAATTTGTATATACATGCCTAAATATATTATGTATGCATATATTTACCTCATTTATAGTAAAGTATATTATATATAACTTCTAAATCATCAGAAATACTTGATTATAGTAATTGTGAAATAAAAAAATTAAAAAACTAGTGCAACTGTTAACAATGTCCAGAAATTTGAAAAAAAATGCATACTGACAAACAACACAAACTGGATTAAGATAGTTTTTTTTCTCTATCTGAGAATCCAGAGACACTTTATAAACTAAAATTCATGTGCATTATTAATATAATGATTTACAGAGCTCATTTATTTCCCAGGCCCCCAGGCACATGTAGTACAAGAACACCAATTTAATTAAGATAACTTTTGAAATTCAAAAGCCAAGTTGATCCCTTTTACATTAGTAAGTTCTTGTTAAATAGATGCTATATATCAATTTGGAATGGTTTACTAAGACAGATTTGTTAATGAATTGTTAATAACTTGGCCTGGGGTGGTTCCTGAAACTCTCACGGAGAAAGTTTCTTTCTTCTCTGAGGTGAGATGTCCCAGAGGTTTAACATTCTTTAGGAAAACTACACAGCACAGTCATTGATAATGAAGGAGAAAATTTGGTTATATAGAATTGAATAAATTATTTATTTACCCACTTGGGTTTTAGCTGTGAAATATCACAATTTAGATGTAATCTATTACAAATGGCTATTTGAAAGATGAATTAGTATTTATCAAATTCTTTGAGATTCAAGAGTTATGTTTTTAAAAAAAATAGTTATGGAGCATTTAGGGAATATGAATTTGGGTTAAGAAAATGGGATTAATGATTCTTTATTTTAGAAGTTCAAATGAGGTCTTCAGATAATTAAGACACAGGTAACCTGTTACACATTCTTTCCAAAAAGAGATGTTAAATAATACTTAAAATCTCTAAGACATATAATTGCAATGGCATTAGTGAAACTTTGGCATACACCTTGCTAGTTAGAAGGCCAAAGTGGAGTAAGGCTTAACGGGCACACAGATTAATTTAAAATATTCTATTTCTGATGTGCCTAACATAAATTTAAAGGAGGATAATCAAGGAATGCAGACTACCATTTCATATCATAATAATGCAAAAACATCATTTAAATGAAACATATACAAGCCATGTGTTTATATTATTAATACAGTTAAGCAGATTCTTTAAAATATAAAACATTTATATTATGGTTTCACTCATCAGTCAAATATAAAATCAAACACTCATAACTTGACTCAAACTTTTAACCCTCATAACCTGACTCAAAATTGTATTATTAATATGCTTAACATGCTATCACTTAGCAAGAGCAAGTAGAGAAATACTTTATAATTAATAAAGAAACAATTAGACTACTTATATATTTCACAAAATATTTAATAGAAGTCTTAATATTTACTGTGATATATCCATCCACTAAAAAAGAAACTGGAAATTAGAAATATTCCAAAAACAGGAGTTAAAAAAATAGCACAAATAAAGTATTGAATAGTCTGATTGAAATAACAGAAACGATGTAAAAGGAATTAGAGGCAGTGATTTTTAATTATAGTATCCCTCTCCTACAAATAAACACCAACATTTAATGTCTTAAACAGGTTAGATGTTGATTTCATATAGTAATCCATAATGTGTATCATACTTTTCTCCAGAAAGTTATCTAGGAAACTAAGGGTGACAGATTAACTTTCTCATCTTAAAGATGTGGCTTTCAGGGTTACTTATCTTTTCTAGTCATTAAAAGAGAAAAGGATGAAGAGTCCATGGCAGCTATCTTTCAAACAAGTAAAATCACAAGTTTAGACATTTTTTCTATTCACATTTCATTGGTGAATTTTTATGCCATGGACACACCTAGAATCAAGGAAGACAGGAAATGTAGTTTAGTTAAAGAGACAATGCTTTTTTTTTTTTTAAGGGAGTGGGCAGGGGTGGAAATAAAAATTTGCACCCAAAAATTCCACAAATTGATATCAATATAAAAGATGTTTTAAAAATGAAGAGAAGTGAGAAAATGTAGAGATAACCTCAGCAAAGAACTAAATTAATAAATACTTCCTAGAACTTAACTAGTAACTTATGAACTACTATGGACACAGTTGTCCAAACTAAAATGGTTCACTTCAGAATGTATTTTGAAACACATCTTTGAAAAAAGTGTACATCACTATCATAATGTTTGGCATATACAGCTATGCATCACTTAACGGTGGGGACAGGTTCTCAGAAATCCTTGTTAAGTGATTTCATTACTGCGCAAACATCTTAGAGTGAACTTAGATGTACAAAGACTCTGTTTCCAAATAATGTCATATTCACAGTTACTGGGGTTCAGACTTCATATCTTTAAAGGAGACACAAATCAACCCATAATATTAAAAAATGACTAGTAAAGCAATTGTGAGTATCATTCTTAAGAGCTGTGGCCTGAGCACTGAGCACATTCATGAGTTAAAAGGTCAAAATTGTCTCCATGTAAAATGAGGAAATAGTGCAGAGTAACAACATCAGTGGGAGAAAAAATGAGGGGGGTGATGTTGCTACTCTATGTCTTTGTACATGTCTTATTTTAGCCTCCATAAATCTGTGTTTACTTATAGATGAAATGCACACAATTAGAGCACCTGTCATATTGTGTTACTGTGAAATATTAAATGCATTAAGCATATAGTTTATAGCAATATGCCTGGGATGTAATAAAGGGTTTATTAACAACCATAATGGTAATAACAACACAGCAATAATAATAATTAGTTAAATCAAAAACATGAGTACCAAATTTTAGGTGTTTAAGTCATTCTGTATAAGTGATCAATGTGAGTGGCATATTTCACAAAGTCTTCATAGTAAAAGAGATTAGAGAGTTGATTGTATTGATAGCTACTAAAACCAATACAAACTCAGGATCAGCCACTCTCCTTGGTTTTTCTCACATGCTCTGCTTTGCTTTGAAGTGCAGCAACCTATGAATCACCTTACAAGTTAACAAGGTTTTCTGATAAGTCACTGAGGGGCATATTTGCTTGAAATACTGCTGCTCATATATGCAGCTAGTTTATTTGGATCACATAAATTCTTTGGTCTAACTGTATAAAGGATGAAACATTATTCAAAATGAGAAGGAAAATGATTTTTTACACATCAAAGAACAAAATTCAATATGATATCAATATAATGTTTACACCAATTTTACTGATAATTTGAAAGAATATTGAATGTATTATAGGTAAAGAAGAGATTAATCCATCAGTTATCAGAGAAATATATCTTTCCATTCATTTTAATTTATATATTTTACTCTAACATATTATCTAATTAGTTAACAATTAAACTCTGGTTTGTGTTCTCTAAAGTGCCATAAAGAAGGTTTAAATAATTCAAGTTTAGTAGTAAATTATAATAGGCCAGGGTAGATTTTAAATTTGAAATTCAATTTCCACCTGGTCACAGACTATAATAGAGAGCATAATGGAAGTGTATGCCCCAGATATGTTTTATTATTTATCATGGAATGTAAATGACATGCTGCATATCATCAACATAAGCAATTCACAGAAACTGTGTAATGGACACGAGACTCAGTCATTAGGGTACGTGTTTGACTTGCATTGAAGGGTAACACTGTGTCACTGTGACAGTTTATTTATTTTTTCTATCCACCAACGTCACTCCAAACGTTCACTGTTTTCAAGTGACTTGTTTGTATATAATGCAGGCACTTCACTAAAACTTCATTTCCCTCTTTCCTTTGTACACATCCTTCACATTTCTTACCATGCTGTCATCAAGTTCATTGTACCAGACCTGGATCTAGCCCACCTCCTTCAGGTTTGAGAGGCACAATAGTAAATGTGAGCGTCTTGTGAAGAGGACCACAGGACTCATTCCAGACATGACACTGCCCCGTCCATGTATCAGATGGCATGGAGACTGCTATTTCTATATTCTAAAGTTGAGTGTATTTGGAGAGGAAACATAGGAGTAGAACACATTAAGAGAGTAGTACACATAACTATAGTTATATTTTATTATTTAAAAGTAAAAATAAACTTTTTCAGAAATTGCAGTGTTTATATTATCCAAATTGGCAATGTTTTTTTTTAATCACTGTATATGGAAAACCAAACTAATAATTAGCAGACTGCTTATAAAGTATCAGCATAGAGCAAGAAGAAATGACTGCTTTGGAGAACTATTTCACCCCGGCAAGGATGAGGCTTTCTAAAGTAGTTCCATCTCTTTCCTGAGAACACAATGCCTCTTTATCCTAGATTTTGCTGACCAAGTTCTTCACTTCTGCCTTTTGAGCCCTCCATTCTCTATCATTCACCTAGACAATTTCTTCTAATTACATATTAATTGCTGAATCAGGGCTTAATAGGATAAATTAAATTTCCCCATGTGATGTTATAATCATATTCTAATTGTGCTTCTTTGAGATGAAAATTAGGTCACTTTGATTCGAGTTTTGGGAATCCAAGACTTTAAAATGTCCTTTACCTAGCTAACCACATTGTGGGTGGATTTTAAGTTCTCTGAAGTCATCCATCCTCTAAAACAGTGGTTTTCACCCGGTGTGCCACAAGAAATTTTAAAACATGCAGTACCTGACTATTTAGTCAGGGGCACTGACCTCTTTCCCTTACATTGTCAAATTAAAAAATGAAAACAACCAACACAATAGCCATCTGGTGTGAATGAATCAAAATTATACCTATTTTTTTGTTGTTAGATCTGTTACAAGTGTATTTTTTGGTTTGCTGCAGAATTTAGGAATTAGTTTGTGTGTGCCACGAATTGAAAAAGGTTGACAATTGTTCCTCTAAAACAATGCAACTATTTGTGGGATCCCAGATTCAGTGCAAAAGTGTATTAAAATTCCAAAACCTTAAACATAATGAAATTTTCAATGTGTCCTAGGATATAAATACACAAGAGCCCATCAAAAGACTAAGACAAAGGTAAAAGAATATAAGATTTTTACAATTTAAGGCAACACAACTTCTGTGATTGTCAGATCTCAAATATATGGCAGTTTACACTGAGTGACAAATTGAATAAACATAATGTTCACTTTAGAATTATTTCATAATGGAAATTCTGATTCAGTCATTTTCTGATTAGGAAGAGGGATGTCACTCAGAAAATACATCCAAATATCAGAAAATAATTATAATTTGGGGGGATATTACAAATTGAATTTATAAATTGCTAGATCTGCCGTAGTCTTTACAACAGATTAATAAACATAAATTCTTGCTGCATTAAAAGGAAGCAACAAGTAAAACATGTTCATTTAAAACCATCTTTTCATAACTATGAGCATTTCTTTAATATATGGAACAAAAATATATCCCACACTTATCATGTACTTTCCTTTTTAACAAACTATAGAAATGATCCCTGAAAGTATAGTCTTTCCATTTTAAGAAAATTAAAGTTGAATGTCAAAATAATCTCATTTGTATTTTAAATACCAGATTACCAGTACTATATCACATAGCACACTCACTCATGCCAAGGCATATATCCAAATATACATCCTGTAATATTTAAGACAAATTATGTTGCCATAAATATTGTAGGTGTGCATTTATGGAACACCCAAGAAATTAATGTAAAACAGAAGTTTGTGTTAAGGTATAATTATAATTAATATAATCAATTAGAGGAAACACTCTACTTCAGAGAAAACCGAGGGAAATATCTTGTCATAGTAAATTTTATCATTTATAAATAATGACAAATATAGCAGTAGCTGAAGTTTTAGAAAATTATATTCTTCGCCCTGGCCGGTTTGGCTCAGCGGTTAGAGCGTCAGCCTGTGGTCCAGAGAGACCTGGGTTCAGTTCCCGCTAAGGGCACGTACCTTGGTTGCAGTTTGTCCCTGGCCCTGGTTGGGTCGTGCGGGAGGCAGCCACTCGATGTGTCCCTTTCACGTTGATGTTTCTCTCTCTTTCTCTTCCTCTCCCTCCCTCCCACTCTATCTGAACAAAAAATGGAAAAATATCCTCGGGTGAGGATTAAAAAAAAAAAGAAAATTATATTCTTCAATTAAATTTCTCAAAGCATTTCTTATATCAAGTTTTCCTCCCCTTTTTCTGCATAGATACCATAAAATATATGACATAGCAATATATATGTATAAATATATATATAAAACATAGAGATATATTTATAACAGATATATCTGTATGTTAAATACAGCTTTTAAAAACATTATTTAGAATAGTAGATTGATCTAAATACTTCCACTTCTCCACCATTAATATCTATGCATCAATTTACTATATTTAATAAACTATGGATTACAAACTATAAAGTTCACTATTTTTAAATGGCAAAGATGCTAAAGAAAACTTAAAAGTAGACTCAGAGCAGAAATAATCTGTCTTAATTTGGTACATCAAATATCAAGTAGGATTAATAAGCGATTAGCCTTTGCATTTATTATAATACTCTGACATTTCATCTATCACATTTGAGCTTCATCAGGAAGGTGAGAACAGCACATCTCCCTCGATTTATCTTGTGATACATTATAAGATGGCAAGTTGCTGTTTTGTTCATTAACTTATAAAAGAGTTAAAATTTCTGTAAATAGAAACGGTAATGAATGTTCAAGGTCATTTTCCATGCTGAAATGAACCTGCATTCCAATAGCGCTCCACCTCCAGATATCAGTAAAGCTTTGAAGTTTAGTAAGGAGAAATATTTGATTAAAGCATTTTTATGGAATCATTTTGTTCTCATTTTAGGGCATACCTATTAACTAATAGCCATGTGTATTAGATTAAAATGAGCAGAATTTAATGAAAGTACATTTTATGTTTATTATTTTTATTCCACTTCCCTCACACTTAAAAAATAAATGACTGTGTTCAGAAATAACAGAGGAGACTGGAAACAGCATGACAACAACTCCTATTTGTGACAGATTTTCCCAATTTTTTCTTTTTAATTTATTTATCATTAAGTATGTATTAAGCTTTTATAATGTGCTAAGATAGAATCAGATAGTGTATTTCTTTATGCGCTAAAAGGGTATAATGCATGGTATGAAGCCAGCGAGTGACCAGATGTGGGTGGCAATGTAGGCAAGGTGGTAAGGACAGGTCACATGGAGCTGCAGCCTGGATGGAATGGGGTTAGCCTGAGCTGATCTGCCAGGAGAGTATTGTGAGCAGTGGCAAGAGCACGACCACGGGCCAGGACCACAACTGACACATATGATGATCAGCAAAAAAGCCAATAGTGGAAAGAGTAGGAAGGAATTTGATTAAAGAAGTTACTGTGTCGCCCTGGCCGGTTTGGCTCAGCGGTTAGAGCATCAGCCCGCGGACCAGAGAGTCCCAGGTTCAGTTCCCGCTAAGGGCACCTACCTCGGTTGCAGTTTGTCCCCGGCCCCGGCTGGGGTCGTGTGTGTGTGTGTGTGTGTGTGTGTGTGTGTGTGTGTGTGTGTGTGTGGCAGCCAGTCAATGTGTCTGTCTCATGTCGATGTTTCTCTCTCTCTTGCCCCCCTCTCCCTCCTGTTCTGTCTGAAGATAAATGCAAAAAATGTCCTCAAGTGAGGATTAAAAGAAAAAGAAGTTACTGTGTCTTCTTACCACAAGCACACACACTCACACACAATTCCTATTCGATTTTAGTCAGCATTACCCTTTGTGTGTGTAAACATAAGAACATCCAAAGTGGTAGAAATTTTATGAGTTTATTAGAGTTTCTTTGAGCCAAGCAAAGGACACTCCTGGAAGTAAGAGCTCAACGGTCTGAGAAGAATGCTTCCCAGGATGACAGTTTCTTTTGTACATTTAAAATTAAGGAGGAAACGTAAGGAAGATTCCGTGAAAATGGGAAAAAGCAAGGCAGGAAAAACTTTATGATTGAATTACAGGATAGTTAACAAGGAGCAGATGGAGGAGGTAAATGTGGGGAGAGGGACATCTCTAATACTCTCAACAACAAAGATAATGAAAAAAAGAGAGTTATGTGCTCTCTTGAGGGTGTTTATGCTAATGAGGGGTCTGAAAAAGAGGCATTTCAAAGGTATATTAACCTAGATGCACAAAAACAATGGACAGGGCTGGCTTAGGGCACAGATAACATTTTACCAGGGAAGTTCTGGGTCCAAGGCAGGATCTGCCCAGTGAGTAATATATGCTAGATCACCCTGCCAGGTTACTTTCAGTTCGATTTGTTACAGAGCTCCCTTTTCATCACATTTGTATCAAATAATTTTCAATGGCAAAGCTAGTAGGAATGAATAGGTTTGCAGACATGACCTCCAAAAAGCAGATTGTTACAAAATTGCTTAACCCACAAAACCTACTCAATTCAATGATTCTGGTAAGCCTTGCAATTAATCTAATGAACAAAAATAAAAATTAAGAGTCAGATAAATTTCATAAGAAATTAATTTGCTTCATTCTTGGACTAGCACAATGTGAAATCTGCCCTGTATGAATTTTTTAGGATTTTATAAAATTATAAAAAGTCCAGGGCAATCATCACACTGCCCTCCTTAGAGTCCTTCAGGGGTTCCCTTGCTGGAATTCTCCTTCCCCCAATTCCCCAATCTCATCTCACAGGCTCTCACACCATTTTACAAGTGTGTTCAAAATGCTAAGCTCAGATATATATAAAGTGTCAGTGTCCTCAAAATAATAATAATAAAATAAAAAGATTATGTGGAACACACCTGTAGTTTTAATAAGGTCGGGTTTGTTGATTTGTAATGAGGGTGAATGCACACCACGGGAAATAAACAGCTTCTCAGCACCAGAGTCTTTGCTTAGGTAGCAATTGTTTTGTTAGGGGATTTTCTGAGGATTTAAGGAAGTGGGGCTTTGCCCTAGGTTGGATAGCCTAAGGAAGAGGAAATAATGCTAGGGTTTGGTATCTTAACGTTTCTTGCCTAGAAGATAGGAAGAACAACGTGAGGATAAAATTGTTTTAATAAGGAAGCAGCAGTAATTTATATCAGCTGTATATTGAACCATTTGGTCATTTTCATCATTTAAACAGTGTTTTTGTTTTCTTTATATCTGTACATCAGTAGGGTGTGGTCTTGTTTTGTCTTGATCGGTTGAGTTTCTAGAGGGGTCAGATGTTGATATCAGTTGTTTATTAAGAAGGGCCTGTGGCACATCTGTGAGAGTCACACCGGTTCTTAGCAACACCAACACCTTAAAGTGGAAAGTAAGCCGCTGCCTCTCTTAAAGGTTGTGCTTCTATGCCTTTAACGTACCTGCCAGGTTTGGGAAATAATAGTTAGTCTAATTTCATGAAAACCCCCAACAGTCCTTTTTCATGTTTTCTAAATAGACTATTTAAGATCCTCATACAATATTTAGAATAAGTCATCGAGAAAGTAATCTTGTCTTAGAGATTTCAATGGAAGAAGTTTTTAATTGTAGATTTATTTATGTATTGATATTGAGAAATCAGATTTTATATTACTTTTCATTTTTAAAAGTTACTCATTTCTAGAACTGTGTCCTTTACTGCTAACATGTTTAATTATTGGAAAAAATGCTTCAAACATATTATTATATTTCATATATATTTCTTATGTTTGGCGATATTTTCTTTTTATATTTGATATTATTTTTTTCTTGCTTTTTTCATTTTTTTTCTGACCATTCTGTTAAATGATCAACGTTTTCAGTCTTTTTAAACAATTTTATTTGGCCTTATTATTTCTTCATGATATATTTGCTTTGTTTTATTATTTCCTTCCTCTAAGTTCAGTGGGTATAATTTCCAGGTGTTTTTTGTTTTTTCTTGAAATAAATATATAGATTAATTTTTAAAACATTCTTTTGTATCTTATGCATTAAGGGTATACGTTTTGTTCTCAGTTTACCACAACTTTTGATATTTTTAAATTATTTGTTTCAAAGTAGTTTATAGTTGCCAGTGGTCCAGGGTTTGGGAGATAGGGAGGGATAAACAGGGAGAGCACAGAGGATTTTTAGGTCAGTGAAAATACTCTATATAATATTATAGTGATGGATACATATCATTATACATTTGTTCTAACCCATAGAATGAACATTACCAAGAGTGAATCCTAAGGTAAACTATGTACTTTGGATGATTATGTTACATCAATTCAGGTTCTGCAATTGTAACAAATGTAGCACTGTGGTAGTGATGTTTATAATAGGGAAGGCTATCGGTATGTAAGGGAAAGGGGTATATGGGAAATATTTGTAACTTCCTCTCAGTTTTGCTCTGAACTGTTCTTTAAAAAAGGAAAGTCTTAAAAAGTTATAATATCTATTACAGTAGGGATCCTTTTGATGGTACAGTAATTAACACAGTCCAAATGTATAAAAAATTCCCAAAAAAGCAGAGTAATCTAGTTCCCTGAATACTTTATCTATTTATTTTTTTATTTTTTAAATTCTCACCCAAGGATACTTTTCCATTTATCTTCAGATAGAGTGGGAGGGAGGAACAGAGAGAGAGAGAGAAACATTAATGTGAGAGAGACACATCAATTGGTTGCCTCCCACAGGACCCCAACCAAGGCTGGGGACCGAACCACAGCTGAAGTACATGCCCTTGACTGGAATCAAACCCGCGACCTTTCAGTCTGCGGGCTGACGCTCCAACTGTTGAGCCAAACCAGCCAGTGCCCCTGAATACTTTTAACCAGACACTAGAAGGACATCTTTCTGGAGTATTGAAAAGGGATCCTATATTCCATGCAGAGTAGAACCAAAACTTATAGGCACAAAGCAAACTTCCCAATATTGAATTATCCTCATATAATGAATGATTACTATAATTATATGAGCTTTCGTTTTTAATTTTATTTGAGACTGGCGAGTAAGAAACCACCCTAAAATGCAGAATTATTTTTACAAATGCATCACTGAAATATTTTTAACTGTGACATTTTCATTAATCTATGCTATAAATTAAGCAAAGATAAGTTATAATGAATTTTACACAGCATGATAAAGTACCTGGATTCAGGATTAAACTCATTAAGTTAAACTAATAATTTAATAACTGCTCATATAATTTCTAAAGAAAAACAAAACAAATAGGATTTATAATTTTAACAGCACACAATTTCAAAGCAAGAATGTATCTTAATACATTAAGATTTTCTTTGTAACAGTTCTGAATCATTCACTTACATATTTTTTTCACATAAAATACTGTAATTACAATGGTTAGATTTTTTAATTCAACCTGTTTTTGTATTTTTACCAAATATTTTTATTTACAAAGTAATATATGATGAACAGTGGTAATCATTATTATGTACTATTTGTAAAAAAAAAAAAAAAAAAAAAAAAGTAGTGTTCATAATGTTTTATCAACAATCTGCATTTAGCTTAAACTATAGAGTGACACCATCAGAGAACTCTGGGTCCTCAAACCAAAACTAATAATTATATTATGGAGAGGTTTGTTCTTCTTGCAACAAATAGATAATCTTTAATTCAAGCAGTATGATCCATGTCTGAATATTTTAAGTTTGGAGAAGGTGACTAATGGATTTTAACAAATTTTTCTCTGTTTGAGTCTAGAAGATATTCATGTATTTATTGTTTGTTTGTTTGTTATGGAAATAGTATAATTTTTGAACATGCCCAATTCATATTTATGAATTTTTTTTTTTTACCTCCAATCCAGGTAACGAGGAATACTGAAAAAATCATGTGTTGTATTTTGAATCACTAGCAAGTCTTTTTAAAAATCTATATCTTTTCTAATATCACTATGCTTTGGCCCAAGTTTGAAAAGTTTAATCATTTGAGATATTGAATATATTTCTGAGATAAGACACTTGAACAAAATTATTTTGAGTCATATTGCATGTATCAATTTTTCAGGTCACAGACTCTGGTATAAAATACAATTTTATTTTTCTTTCTACCTTTTTCTAGTTTTCCATCTTGAACTCTAGTTCTTTTTAGTTGGATATTTAAATGAATCACTTAAAAAAAATTTCACCTGACTTCAGTGATTGCTAAGACATCTCAGGTTTATAACCTAATCATATTCAGGTACAAATCTTGCTCAGGTTTTCCATTTCCTTCTTCCTTCCTTCATACGTATATACATATGCATACATACAACACATACATGTATTTCTTTTACTCTGCAAATAATTTTGAACACCTACTAATATTTTAGATACTGGAGTTACAACTGTTAACAAGATAGTCACTGACCTTTTATAAAATATATTATTTGAGAAAGGAGAAAAAAAAAACAAGTAAGAAGATGAATAAGATAATCACAGCTTCTTGCTATTAACTTCACTTAGGGGTGATTGGTAACAATGACCAAAAATCTATCAAATTTTCTGACATTTTACTATTAACTAGAATGTAGAAAGAAACAAAGACTAGGGAGGTGTTAAAAAGATTAAGTTGGCTGTAATAGGTGAACTTTTATTTCTGTCGTTCATCTGCAATAAGAAAAAGCCAGAAACATTTAATTAAGATAGGAGTTTATTTTTCTCTCAAATAAAATGAAGTCAGGATTTCAGGGTACCTGACACCTTCATGATGTCAGCTAGGATGCAATTCCCTTTGGACTTCCTGCTGCACCATTCTCTGTGTGTGGCCTTTCTAATCAAGGTTGCCTTCACATAGATGAAATATAGCGATGATTTTAGCCATAGTGTTTTGCTCCAGACAGGAATAAGAAAAATGTGGATAGGGTCACAAAGGACCTATATTTAATAAATGAACCCTCTTTTTTAAGGAAATCTCCTGGAAATCATATCTGACAATATTTGCTACATGCTAATGACCAGAACCTAATCACAAGGGCAACCACATATTCTCAATAACTGAGAATTAAGATTTTGCACATTGCTGTCACTAACGAAATCATACTTCAGCTACTAAAGACATTTCTCCCAAACATCATTCTTTATATGTATCTGCCTATTTGACATTTGTACTGGATATACTGTAAATACATATTATTTGTATATAATGAAATATTTAATATTTATTCTTTGGTTAACATATAACTACATATATTCTGCTCAGAATTTGTGATCTCCCTAACTTCTCTAATTGTGATGCTGTACATCTCATTTACTGGAACTCCATTTTTCTAGTTGCTCAAGCTTAACAATTGGGGGTTATGATTGAATATTATTTTCTTATGCACTAACTCTAATGTGTACTTCCTGTTGGCTTAGATTCCATATATATCCAGATTCCAACAACTTTTCATGATTTTCAATGCTTTTACCCTAGTCAAAATTACACCTGGACCTTACAGTAGGATTCTAACTGGTCTTCAGGCTTTCATTCTGACTTCCTTCTAGTTTATTATTAGTAGAGCAGACTGACATGAGTGATTGTAAAAATGAAATTCAAATTATGTCATTCCATTAGCTTTTTTATTTTATCTCTTACTACTCTTCCCTTATTCATTCTGCTCTCAGGTCTCTGTCCTCCTCACAATTTCTTCAACAGGACCTCAACAGTAGCTTTGGCCAAAGGTCATTGCACTGGTTAATCCTTGTACTTGAGACTGTGTTTTCGCAGATATCCTATAATTTGCTCCCAGTATTCCTCAAGTGTTGGTTCAGATTTTAATTAGCCAGTGAGGCCTTTCTCTGACCACCCTATTTATTTTTCTTCATCTCATGTATTACTATCCTATATACCAAAATTTGATTATTTATCCAGTTTTATGTTTATCTACCATGCTAAAAAGTAAGTTTTATAAGGGGAAGGATTTTGTGTGCTAGAACCCTAGTACCTAGAAAATTGCTTATCCCATAATTGAAGTTAATTAGTTAGTGAGTAAATGGATAAATGAATGAAAAGTAAATAAACAAAGAGGAACAGGATAGCGGATCTTGCACAACAGGGACATTCAATGCTACAGGTGGAAAGCGCGTTTGAGATGTTCGTTAAATATGACAGCACAAATGTTAGAAATACAGACTTTGTGGAGTGAGCACACAATACAATACACAGATGATGTATTATAAAATTGTGTACCTGAAACATATTATTAATCAATATTACCCCAATAAATTTAATTAAATAAAAAAAACACGAGGCTTGAATGCAAGGGAACAATTGGGGTTGATATATTTTAGTGTATAAGAGTATCTAAAGTAATTGGTAATTAGCAATATGGGTAGAGGGGGGAAATTTAGAAAATTGAAAATGTATACATGACTTCATGACTCCTGAGCACTTTATTTAAAAAATATCTATGTAGAACAGGAGTTTGAGTAAGAGTACATGTAAATTACCTTTCAAATCTACAAGTCTGTATCTCCAGTAAAGACAAAGTATCCTCTACTGTCTGGTATGGAGGCAGTTCTAATCTCTTGAAGACATACCTTGAATTCTTATTATTGACAATATTTGAAAAATGTTTCCTTAAATCTTTTTAAAATGTACAATTTTATAGATGTGAAGTAATAATAAGGAATTCCAATACTAGATATTTCATCTGTCAAATTCATTAATTTAAAAATGAATATAGCCCTGGCTGGTTTGGCTCAGTGGTTAGAGCGTTGGCCTGCGGTCCAGAGACCCGGGTTCGGTTCCCACTAAGGGCATGTACTTCGGTTGCAGATTGTCCCCGGCCCTGGTTGTCTGTGCGGGTGGCAGCCACTCGATGTGTCCCTTTCACGTCAATGTTTCTCTCTCTCTCTTCCTCTCTCTCTCCCTCCCACTCTATCTGAACAAAAAAATGAAAAAAAATGTCCTCAGGTGAGGATAAAAAAAAAAATGAATATAAAACCAAAGTAACCATTTTTTAATAATTCAGGCCTCTAAAGGAACAGTCTTTTCTTTTCTAAGAAAGTCCTTAGAGTTAGAGGTCTCACAGCCTATATGATTATGGGCTCATTTTATAGAGTGTTTATTAATAAAAGTACCTTCTAAGCAGTAGTTTAGCATTTTCCCAGGCCAATGGACATTTTTTTATTTCAAAAATCAACTACAGAACCATCTTCAGGGTGCTAGCATACTTTAAAGTTTCCTAACTGATTTTACTAAATCTTGTATGTCTTGCATTCCCCTAAAACATACAGCCTGATAAACCTTGACTATTGCTCTGCCTCATGTATTTGACAAGGATAAGTCTGTCAATCTACTTGGATACTGCAGCCAATGCTGCAGGTGCAGACTTGGCTGATTAAAAGGGTAAATCTTCCTCATTTGTGGTGCTTATTCATCCAGTCCTCAGGGCAATTTAACCTGCTGGCTTTGCTTAATCGAATTCTTTACCATTTCATTTGTGATTGCATTAAAGTTATTTCTCCCCCAGACACTCCATATAGTGCTGTGGTAATTTTCATAGTACTGTGAATAGCAGTTTCTAAATATAACTAACAGAACTCAGAATCAGTATCTTTGTTGGACTCTTTCAGATTTCTTTACCTGTCAAAAACCATACAGAGCTATCATTCTAAAGCTGGGAGTGTTGAGTATTTTATATTTTTAAAAATACTATCAATAATTTTAAAACTTAGACATTTTTCATATCTGTATATATAGTTAGATCCCAAATAACCCAGAGAACTATCATTTCCATAACATTGCAGACACTAAATAAGACATTAACCATTTTTTTTTCTGTATGAAAAGCAGATGGTACCAATAGATTTTATACAATGAAACATCATTGCAAAATGAAGCATGTTTATCAAACTAAGAACATGAACATCAGTGTATTCATAATACTAATTGTGATAATATGTGGGAACCTTGAGGATCCAAAGTATTTCCTTCTTATTTGAGTTTCCCAGGCAGTCAATTAATTATTTGAACAAAAATCATATGTTTTTTTTTTTTATTTGCACTTGCTGCTGCTACTGAATGTTTCATGATTTTCTACACAAGCTTAGCCTTTTGTCTTGTGTTCATTATATTATTTTCAGTGTAAATGTAGAATTATAGCTCACCCCCAAATTACCAAAATTCCACCATTATTACTATTTTTTCATTTGTTTAGCTCTTGATTTATGTTTCAATAAAATTCATGTATAATGTTTATCAATACTATAACTTTATTGGATGATACATTAAGCTATATATAGAAATATTGGGAATAAATATTGAAAAAGAAACTCAAAAATTATTTACTTATAACAAAATAAATTACTAAATATACAATAACTTTGTGGTAAATTTATAGTTTTTATTATTATTCAGAATGAAATATATTTTTTAATTCCATTTCAAGTTGGTTATTGTGAGTACAGGATTACAATGTTGATTTGTGTGTATTTTCCATCATCTAGTCACTTTATCAAATTCCGTTACTTATTTTAGTAGATTTTAGAAGTCTCTTGAAATTTTTATATAAATTTTATTTCAATAGCATGTAGAGATATTTTATTTGTTATTATGTAATTTTACTATCTAAATACTCCGGAATTCATTTTAATATTGAACTTCAATTGCAATATTTAAAAAACAGTTCGAGTACTTGGCAATGCTTATTTATTATAACCTTGAAAATGATTTTAGAATTTCTCTGTAATCATGCTTGCTGTTGATTTTCCAAATAGTCTTTACCATTTCCTTACCCCTTCTGCTTTAATTGAATTTATATTTTTTTATTAGGATGTCTGTTAAAATTACTCAAATTCCATTTTAGTACATATTACTAAAATCATAATTTTTATTTACTCTGTTAATATAGCAATTTTTACTTCTAAATTTCATAATATTGAAACATTTTTCTGTGTTTGTATTGTTGTTACAAAACCATACTTGGTCATAGAATGTTTTTCTAATAAGTTTTACGCACATCTAATTGTGGCTGAAAGCCTTGTATAATAGGTTTTCTTAGTGAGGAAATTAGTAAATAAGCTGACTTTTCAAGATATTAAGGAAACACTGCAATTTGTTTAGTTCAAACAGAAAGTTTCCAATCATTTTCTAAAATGCCTTCACTAACACCAATGTTTGAGTAAATAGTCCAAATCGACTCTGTGATTCTATATTTGAAACACTGTGTTCATGGTGATTTTTTATATAGGCATAGACATCTGAATCTGAATGCATACACCTATTGTTTTCTAGTAAAGTTTAAGGTGAACATTTACATATTGAAATATATTATTATTAATTAATTACTTTTATTCCTTATATTATAGTTGGTATAATATCTTGATTTTTGGTATGTGTAGATATAGTTTATTAATTAATGACATTTATTCTAAAATAAAAGCAACATTACATAATATGCATAATGAAAAGTGGCTGATAAACAGTTTGGGGAATGAAGAGGTTGAATGAGCACACACTATCACACGTATATGATAATCTCACATATATTACTTTTTATGGTTTGAAACTAACGTTATTTCAATGTATACCATTAATTAGAGAAGTTCTCATTTTATATGCTCTGAGAGCATTTACATAGTTTGGGGAAAGTCTTCTTCATAAATCAGTCTTTTCTCATTTGAAAGCAATATGATCCTGGTGTCTTCATTTCAATAAGTGATCTTAATTGCCTTTCTAGTCTCTTTCTGCTGCTTGGATGTTGACATTTGTGCTTCTTTGGGGTTAATTTTAGTGATTTATATTTTGATTATAATTTTTTTTCTCTAGATTTTGAAAAATGTGCTCTGATAATTGCATGCAGTATTTTTATAATCTTTCTAACATCAATGGTTATATTTAATGTCTCTTCAGTAATCTTATCTTTTAAATCTTTCGTTAATCTTTTCAAATAAACACTTCTACATAATTTGTCTTATTGAAACATTATTTCAAAAGTGATATACAAGAGAAAGTATTTATTTATTTTTTATTTATTTATTTATTTTCCTTTATTGATTTAAGAGAGAGAGGAAGGGAGAGGGAGAGAGAGGTAGAAACATCCATGAGAAAGAACATCGATTGGCTGCCTCCTGCATGCCCCCTATTGGGGATTGGGCCCACAACCTGGGCATGTGCCCTGACCGGGAACTGAACTGGCAACCTCTTGGTGCATGGGTAGATGCTCAACCATTGAGCCACACTGGTGGGGCAAGAAACACTTTAAAATGAAAATTTCTAGTATATTACAAAAATGGTTTTATAACTAGAAAGTCTGGTGACAGGCGGCTTAAATTTATTTACCTTCTTTTATTCAGCAGTTAATCATTTTCCTTTTATTGATGGAACTTTTGATTTCATATTTTCTAGTTCTCAAGGGAAACACTTTGAGATGATAAAAACTTACACTCAAAAGAAACTGACCACAAGGTCTTCTGTTTTGCTGCTTTAAGCTTCTCCTTTGTTCCTGCTCCTCAAAGGCACAAGACAGATTTTTATGTGTGTGAATCTGTTGTTTGTGTGTGTGTTTCTTAACTCAGACACTACTTACGACTCAAAGTGCAGGTAGACACTGAAATTCAATAACCATCTTTTAAGAAATGATTTAAGCAGCAAAATATAAATTGCTTAATTCCATTTGAGGCCCACGTATTTTATTCCATTTAATGTCAGAATCTGTTTTCAATTATTATATCCAGAAATTTAGATGGAGAGAAGTTATTTTTAATAATCTCATAATTAAATTTAAATCTGTTTTGGATAACATAATCTCATTAGAAATGGCAAGTGATTTCAACTTTTTTTTTTTTTTTTTACTTTTGTCAGCATAACTAGTACAATACACAGGGATCCTTATAATCAATCAGATTCAATACAATGGCATAATTGAACATAAATCACCATTATATTTGTTTAAAAAATGGTTCAATACATTAGAAACTAATAGAATTCTCCATGATGGGTCTTCTGGGTGATATTTCAAATATTAGAAAAATAATTGCACTGAATGAACTTAGACAGTTTTAAAGGCCAAGTAAATTACATGTATTCTCATTTGGGACATCAACCTGAAATAGTTGTTCATAAACAAATTAAGTCTCCAGAAGAAATTTTCCAGCTAGTATTTGCCAGTAAAGTAATATTATTCTATATTTTAGAAATAACCTTATTATATTTGGGGTTAAAATAGCATTCCTAAAATAATGAAAACTAATTACATGTAAGTGAAAGAAGGTAAACAGTTATTAAAGTATTCTAATGCCCTCATATTATCAGATAAATCAATAAACATATGGATAAATGTTTAACTTTGTTCATTTAAGATATATGTTAACATCTCAACGATGTGCACTATGAAAACAAAAATAAATGCTCTATCTTCAGGTCAGTGGAAGAGAAGTGCAGTGGAACAATAAAACATTATTCAATAAAAAAGGCAATAAGTGAGGAGGAATAAAGCAGGAGTATAATAATTTTTAAATTATGTTGGTGGATGTGTATTCATGTATATGCACAGTAATAAAATATTTAAATAAAATAAGTTACTTATGGGAAAGTCGATTTTTATCAGATTAGATAATAATATGTCCCAATCCAGTCATATGATGTTTATAAAAGATATAATCATAATATATTAATAAAAAATAGTGAAGTTAAAGGAAGAGTTTTTAGCAATTAGATAGGTTGATCAAGGACTGGCAATCTTTGTCTCTTTGTCTATACAGAACTATATGATAGATATTTTAGGTTTTGTGGCTTGTAAGATCTCTGGTACCTTCTCAGCTCTGCCAGGGCAGCATGAAAGCACACATAGACCACACATGAAGGAATGGGTGGGCTGTATTCCAGTAACACTTACACAAGGAAGCAGATCATGGACCACATTAAATGACTTGAACCAGCCTTATTATTGAACAACTGAACTGCTGGATGAAAAAGAATGTTGAACTATGACAGAAATGTGAATTTATAAAACACCAGCTCCTGAAATTAATAGAAATGAGGAATCCTGGGAACAAATACATTAACATAAGCTGTGTATTTGAGAATTTCTGAAAAGTAGTGCCCTGAAAAACCGATAAATGTTTTGCTCTAGTTCACCTCCTATCTTCTAACAGAAAGTTTCTATATTTATCGTTATATACTACCAACTTCATATTCTCTTCTTAAAATATTTCAAGCAAGTTTTATTCTTCTCATTATGAAGAATCACCCCTTGTCAAAGGTACAAAAGATCTTCATATTGCAAAGTGCAAAGTTCATATTCTGTTATCTGACTTTTTATCTCAGCAGTATTGACACTGGTATTCAATCACTGTCCTACACACACACACACACACACACACACACACACACACACACATTCCCCCTTTTGCTATTGCCTCCATCTTTTTCACAGTAATAAACGTCACCCCTCTACCAATTAGCCACTCAAGCAAAAACATAAAAGATGCTTTGATTCTTCCATATTCTCACACACACGTCTTGATCAGTTAGGTCTAATTAATTTATCATATGCTTAGTGTAAATACTAGGTTGTTGATAAATATTTGCAATATTATGGGTAATAGTACTGAAAATTGAACAACACAAACAAAAAAATCTCAATTTCATATACATGTTAACAATCTTTTCATTTATAACAGAGTACAGACATTATTCATTTTATTTATTGGTCCTCCACTTAACCTCCTTTTTCTCAAGAAAAGGATTATTATTTTTTTAAAGATAGCTTTCATAGGAGGCTACAGAGCATGTTGATTAAGAACACAGATTATGATACAGAATGGGTCTAATTACATGGATTTTTTATAAAGAAAATATCCTTCCGTGTTAACATTCTACATTCAGTTAAATATAAGAGCCATATTTAGCAATCACTTTAGAATAGACACACATATTAACAAACAAAAAGTCGAATTTAAGAAAATCCGGGCTAGTTACAAATATTTTTCTTAATTTATATCCTTTTGTCCTAAATTATATTTATGAATTACAAAAATCTTGTAATGACAATAAAAACAAATCTTTTCTTATGTATTGACTAGTCCAGAAATTAATCAAAATCCATGATATATATAGTATCAGTCTGAACAGTTTGTCTAATATTAAAAATATTTTCCAAATATGAGGCAGCAATCAATGAGGTAGAAAATTTGCTAACAATAAAAGCAATCTTGATCATATATGCATTAAAGTATGTATTTATTTATTAAATGTATACATAATTCATACACAAAATGCTTATAGTAGCTGAACATAAACAACTTACTGAGAACTTGTATCTGTGTAGTATCAGATGTTTTAGATAACTAGGTTTTACATATAAAAATATGCACTATAAGAATTATTCAGTATGGTTATTTTCCTTTATTTAGTTGTTATGATGGCATAATTATGAGGACATACTACTAGCAAGTATAATCAGAACTAAATATCTCTCAAATGCAAACTTCAAATAGTACTACTTTCATTTATGAGTGCCTTCATAGTCAAGTAATCCATAGTAATTTCAAGATGTATTCTAAAAATTAAGGAAAGGCTTTTTATTGAATTTATTGGATGACATTGGTTAATAAAATTATGTAAGTTTCAGGGGTACAAATCAAAATACATGTTTTAAAATAAAAATGACTGTTTACAGGAACAGATCAAGAGTACATGAAATATGATACTAGCAGGGTTTTTTTATTATATGTGACTGCATTCAGGTAAATAAGCACCGTCTTTCTAGTATCCTGAAATCCTGGGATATGGCATACAACTCAAAACAAACTAATAGATCTTTCAAAATCCTTTAAAGAACTGTTAATCATTTAAAGACTTTTTAAAACTGTAATACTGAATTCAAATATGCATAACCAATGGACACAAACAATAGTGTGGGGAAGTCAGGAGTGGGGCAGGATTGGAGAGGGAGGGGTCAATGGGGGAAAAAAGAAGGGACATCTGTATTACATTCAACAATAAAGATAAGTTAAAAAAATAAATAAATAAAATAAAATTTTAAAAAATGAAGCTAATGTGAATTTTAATTTATTTCATTTGAATTGGCACTGAATGCATTGACATTTGAGTTGTTGCATATTCTCAATGTACTAATTGGTAGAATAATCTATTCCTATAGGAAAAGACCAACTGATGTTTCTATTTTACTTCAAGGATTGTTCTGCATTATAAACTTAGAAATTAATGTTTCTGTAGAAAACCACACACATTTTAATTTAATTTCTACATTGAGATTATAATCTTAAAGTTAGCTTTTGATTAGTGGATTTCTAATTTTCTCTCGTGCATAATAATAGCATTTTTAGAAAGACAATATTAAAAATAATTTTAATTATGACCCAGCTTATTGAAACAAATTATTTTTATTTTTCAAATTTTTCTATACCATATAAAATAAAGTGTATTTGACATCATTAAGGGCAAATATCAAAGTGAAAGATCCCTTTTAAACCAAATGAAGTTTTTGATTGCTTGTTTTTAATAGAAAAGTAAGTTGGTTAAAATGTTTATATACCACAGACTTGAAATATCGATGTTTGTTTCTCACCTATATGAAAAAAAATTGGTTTGATGAAAAACTCCCTCAAAAAGGAGTAAATTCCAAGAAATAGTAGTTGCTTAATAATTCTGTTCTATGATTTCTCAAAGCTATTTTGAACCTCCCTAGGTATTTTTAAAAATAAAGAATGTCACTTTGGAAATACTGGATTTAACCAATATCAAAATTATTGAGTAAAAAAATCATCAAAGCTTTGTCAGAAAACCGGGGGTGGGAAGGGTCAAAACAAATACAAACAAAATATAAAAAACAAAAACAAATTATTTTACTGTGCTGAGTAGTCTATCTAGCCATGTTAAAATTTCCTTAATATTTGAAAGACAGCTCTTTTGAGAAAAAATAAAATGAAAAGTTTTGCAAACTAAAAGGTTAAACAAAACTACTTCCCAAAGACATCTTAATTAGATGTTATAGCTCTGATAAGAAATAATTAAAATATGATTTTTAAAAATCAGAGGAATAACTATCAAGAAAGCTTTTCTTGTAGCCTATACCATGGAAGGATAAACACAAAACCTTCTTTAAATGAACCTTCCCCACGTCTAAATCACTTTCTTTCCAAAGATTTGGCACACATATATTAAGTGTTTACTATGTTCATGAAAGAAGACTAAGTTAAAAGTAAATAACAATTTCATATGGAATGGAAATGAGCAGAGAAAGCAAATGAAAATGTCGATATACATTCAAACCTAAAAAAAGAATTGCTGCAGTTGTACAAGAAACTTTATAAATACTCTTTAAACATATTCACTTACTGTTTATATTTAGCCACATTTGTTTGTCATTCAAATTTAGCATATGTACATATATATAACATAAATAAATAACCCCTATGGTTGAATCACAGCACAAACCCTCATGAGTTTGAAGCAAAGTGCAGTCATCCTCTAGAGACAACGAATCTCCTTTTGAGAAACCAGTTTTGGCTTTTGCACCTTCGTAGAGTGATTAACCAACCAACCACGAACTGCCAAGTTATCATGTGATCTTAGCTGCATATATGTATTGAATGTCACCTGACCCAACAAGCAATAAAGTTGGACATGCACAGCATCACTTCATCATCAACTCTAAGTGGTATATACAAGACTGGGCTACTGCAGGCCCTTAAGGCACAAACATGTAAGTTACCTGAGGAAGTATCCCAAATGTCCATGGTCTTCGTTCCTGCTACATTCCATTACCTCTCCCAGCTTGCACCTGTGGTCTAAAGGGGAGTTTCCTGTGGTCGGGTGACTGAGAAAAAGAAAACACAGGACTTGTTTACAGGTAGTTCTGTATGATAAGCAGACATGACCAGACAGTGGAGAGATGTAGCACCACAGTTCCTCTCTGTGACACTCCTG
Source organism: Tadarida brasiliensis (assembly GCA_030848825.1). Taxonomy (NCBI): domain Eukaryota; kingdom Metazoa; phylum Chordata; class Mammalia; order Chiroptera; family Molossidae; genus Tadarida; species Tadarida brasiliensis. Next base: position 84,970,157 of record CM061260.1, on the reverse strand, counting down.
AAAGACGGTGGTGAAGGAAATTCTTCCGAGTGGGTAGAACTTTGAGCAGTGCACCTGACGTTTCATTTTGCTAGGAAGGAAAAGTGGCTACATGTGCAATTTTATATATATTCCTTGGTTCTGGCCAAATGGCTTGGCTGGATGTGCAGGGACTTGGAAGGAAACTAATTGGAAAGTTGATAATGAGGAGGACTAGGGAAGAGGTATATGGAAATATTTGTCAGAATGGGCAAAAACATAATATCTGTGACCAATGTTAACACCCACCAAATTGTGCCCTCAGCAGAGGAGGATTTCAATAAAGTGGACAGTATGAACTGTTCTGTGGATATCAGTCAGTCTCTTTCTCCAGCCACTCCTTTTATTGTCCAGTAGGCTTATAAACAAAAATGATCACTGTGGGAGGTTAAGCATGGCTTCAGCAATGTGAACTACCATTCAACAAGGCTGAGTTAACTATATTCACTACTGAGTGCCCAATCAGCCAGCAGCAGAGACCAACACAGCCCCCTTTATGGCACCATTCCTTAGGGTAATCAGCCAGCTTTCAGGTTTGTGGTTTGATTACATTGGATCACTTCCATCATGGAAGAGAAATTATTACAGAAATAGAAGCTTACCCTGGATACAAATTTACCTTCCCTATATGGAATGCTTCTCACAAAACTACCATCATTTACATACAGAATGCCTTATTCACTGTTATAGTATTCCACACTGATGAATTCAGCAAAAAAAGTGTGGCAATGAGTCTATGCTCATGGGACTCACTGATCTCACCATGTTGCCCATCATCTGGTAGTAGATGGTTTGATGAAATAGTAGAATGGCTTTTTGTACTTCCAGGGCTAACATTCCTAGCCTCCTGTGAAGAAGTAAACAACTTAAGAGCCAACACAGGGGTCATTTTTGGCACATTTATATAACAAATTCTGCCTGAGTTTCCAGCCTGTTGGCTTGCCCTACAGATTTTAGAACTGTCAACCCCACAATCACATGACATTTGCTACGTGTGCATGTGTGTGTTCTTAAATGACTTCTAAGGCTCTTGTATCTTATTAATCACTGTGACTTTAATTATGTATAATAATTTCTCTTGATCCAGTGTAAATACAGTACCTTTCTTCTTGCAACTTGAAGACATGCCAAGCCTGATCTTGCCTTAGGATTTTGCACTTGCTGTTCCTTCTGCTAGTTATGTACTTCCTACCTGTCTAGCTAACATCCTCACTTTCTTCAGATCTTCCTCAGAAGGTTGCCTTCTCATGAAGCCTTCTTTGAACACACTACCAAATCCCATTCTCTTTCCTTGTTTTATTATTTTTTTCTTTAGCACTATATTACTTAATTACCATACATTTTCTCAATTTATAATCTGTGTGCCTCATTAGAATACAAGTAAGCATTTTGCCTCCTTTATTATTTTCCTGTTCCCAGAGCCTTGAAAGCTGCCTGATAATAAGAGTTGATCACAAATATAATTCAATTTTACATTTTTACAGGTCCCTGCTATGCACATATGGAGAATACAAATGATTGGGTTCATCCAGAGTTAGTGATTTACAAGCAATTGTGACAAAAGGAAGGGCATTAAGGGAGATGAGGTTAGTTGTATGGAAATTATTAAGACTGGAAATCATGGAATCTGTAATAAATAAGAAGGAGTATGTGTGCAGGGAAGGCTGATGGATAAAATGTCATAAAATCAAATTGATATGAAATCTTTGAATTTTATATATGAGGAAAACCAAGGTCCACAGTTTTACTGCTTTGCTGAAGGTTTATTCATGTAACTAGGGAAGTGGTGAAACACTGACTTTTGTATCCTGACTTCTAAGACCGAAACTTAAATTGTTAAATGTCTAATTTTCCTATGCTCATTCACCCATACAAATACAGGAGAAAGAGTGAGACAGAGAGAACAAATGAGAAAGACATTCAGAATTTTATTCCTAAAAGTTAATATAAAAACCAAGTTCTATTGCTATCATGTGAGCTTAAAATAGCAGTAGATGTTTTTATGTTGACTTATAAGTTAGCATCAGCTCTTGGGGGATAATGTTCATATGCTTTTATTTATTTTAGATCACAAGACCAAGAATATGATATTAAAGTTACATAAAAACAAACAAATTGCAGAGTTTTTATTTCTTTTTCTTCACTTAGGCAGATGCAGTGTGATGTGTATGCTTCACCTTTACGGAGCTCTATGTATTCTATATGTAATGAAATTTTCTTAGGAAAGAAAATAAAACTGCAGTGTTTTGGAGACAGAAGATTAAATTGTTACCTTTTTTCCAGTTTATTTCATCAGAAGACTATATTTTCCTTAAATGATAAACAAAGGACATTTTGCATTTTTTGCTTTGACTTTAAACCAGTTCATATACTCTAAAAAGTGTGAGGAAATAATAGTTTGACATATAAGTTCTTTTTTTGTTGTTGTTCTTTTAAATTTGACAGATTTTTCTCAATAAAAGTCTTGGACTATTGGTATAATATTGGCTTTTGTGTTTTCTCTTACACTGTATATTACATGAAATATTGCTTATTCAAGTGTCAGTTCAGTGTCCTCAATAAACTTTATGATGACCAGTGACTTGTAGTAACTCAATCTCCAAAACACAAATGGCTCCATTGTGTACTGAAAGAGTTAATGTCATTTTAACCAAGTTACTGACTCCTAGAGAGTGACTTATAGGATCTATTAACTACAATGAGATTACAAATGAACAAAGGGAATTGACCTGCCTTGTTTGAAATATATCCTAATCTGTTTCATTCAAGTAGGAAGCATGAAATAAATTTGTACATAATTTATAGATCCCAAATAATTTGTACTGAATCAACAGTTATTGAATACCTACTACGTGAAACACATAGATAGTCACATTGGAGAATACACTATGTCACTCTTCTGGATAACTTACATTTTGGGCTCTTATAATATGTCTGAGAGTTCATATTTTAGAAAGGTGTATGAAAACATTAATTCCAAAAGAAAGACCAGGGGAAAAGGAAATGTTAAGTATATTGGTGAACACAAGGAAATACAATACATTTAAGTGTCCTGAAAATGTTATGCTGTATTTATAATTATTCAGTATTGTTTAAGTTTGTGCTAAGGTAAAGTATTGAACTATATGCATTTCCCTAACATATAAATAATATAGATTATTTAATAAATTTTTAATAAAATTTCATTTTCTCTCAAATTATATGAATAATGAATAAACATTAAGTAAATTTATAACTATTAATATATATTAATATATATTAATATTTAAGTGTAATTTTCAAAACATTATAACTGCATAGATTTTATCTTAAAGAATAGGTATAGCAGTTAGTAAACTTCTGTCTGATTGTTTATTACATCTTTAAAACTGAACTTCTACCATGATAGTGCATCTCCAAACTGTCTTTCCACTTTATATCTCTGAAAAGAAAGTCCCTGTTTTAAAATTTTAATATATTTTTATATGTAGGACACTTTTTAATTCTAACCTTTAATAATTTCAGATACCATATTCTTCCTAGATATTAAATATCTTGCATACGATATACCTACTTTCCCTGAAGTTAAGCTGAATGTATCAGGCCACGATAAAATATACAAACATAGTTAATTTGAGAAACTTTAATTTAGAAATTTAAGAATCATAATGCTACTAATATTGAATTACAGTTATTTTAGAAGTTCATTTTATAACATAATATTAATACAGTTTGGCTCTACAAACTGTAAGGAACTGTGAGAATGTTTAAATATATAGAAAAAAAATTCATAAGTCAACAACCCAAAACTACTAACATTCATTCCAAGTCTTTTTTTTTATTATATTTTTATTAACACATTTAAGATCACCATAGAGATTTATAATTTTTGACATTTTATCAGTATTAATGATTTCTAGTCAGTAACATGGTATTTCATAACCACTTTAAGTCAATACCTCTCATAGTGTTTATTGAAAAAAACATTAGATATTTTTCATTTATGTAAGGACCAAGTAAAGGATTTCTGCTTTTATCAATATTACATAATATTGTTTCTTAACTTTGGGTTTGAGAAGAATACTAAATATTTTCTCTTCATTTTGGAAATTACATATTTGAAAATAAATTCACAGAAAGTAATTGGAGATGTGCACAAGATTGGTTTATCAGTATAAAGTAATAGCTCACTCTAGATGAATCACTAAAGAATTTGTTTAGTCAGACTATGTATTAATAATTATATAATATAAAAAGACTCTAAAGTCTCCGATAATATATTAATTTATTGACCAAGAAACATAAAATAATGTGACTACCTGTACATAAATTACAATAAAATAATAATACAGATCTATTTTTAATGTTATATATAGTTTGACAATGATATTAGCTCACAAATTTAACATAACTTAAAGACGATACATTATAGCCCTGGCCGGTTTGGCTCAGCAGTTAGAGCGTCGGCCTGCGGTCCAGAGAGACCCGGGTTCGGTTCCCGCTAAGGGCATGTACCTCGGTTGCAGTTTGTCCCTGGCCCTAGTTGGTCGTGCGGGTGGCAGCCACTCGATGTGTCCCTTTCACGTCGATGTTTCTCTCTCTCTACCTCTCTCTCCCTCCCACTCTGTCTGAACAAAAAATGAAAAATGTCCTCAGGTGAGGATAAAAAAAAAGACGATACATTATAAATGCAGTATTTATAGATCCCAAATAATTTTCATTGAATCAATAGTTATTGAGTACCTACTATGTGAGACACATAGATAATCACATTGGAGAATACAACTACGTAAAACACACCTTCACTCTCCTGGATGATTTACACTTTGGGCGCTTTCAACAAGTCTGAGAGTTCATATTCTAGAAAGGTATAAGAAAGCATTAATTCCAAAAGAAAGACAAGATGAAACGCAAATACTAAGTATCTTGATGAACACAAGGAAATACAATACATTTATGTGCCCTGAAAATATTATGATACATTTATAATTATGTAATTACGCTATATTTATAAATAGTCAGTATTAAGTTTGTGCTAAGGTAAAGGATTGAACTATAAGCATTTCCCTAAGTTATTAGTACATGAAGGGTGTGATTAGAGGCCTGATTTTCTCATAGTCACAACGCATCTCTCCTTCAACTAGGTTGGCTATGGTCCACACAGTGTGCTGTCTCTTTACTGAAAGGATTGAAAAATTACTGTATAAAAGACAAAGCCGGGCATAAGGTCTATTACATTAGTGTATATATGCATTACTAAACTACGGGGGAAAGCTGTATCAGTCAGCTCTGTGCTATTAGGTTAATGTTTGTTAAGATTGAGGCGCTTTTTTCCCTATTTAATACCAACTGGAATGTGTATGGTTCTTCTTTGAACAAAGTTATTTTTTTTATTTTTAATTAAATTTATTGGGATTACATTAGTTAATAAGATTATATAGGTTTCAAGGGTACATTTCTATGATACATGATCTATATATCACATTGTATACCCACCACCCAAAGTCAAATCATCTTATATCACCATGTGTTTGGCCTCCTTTATCCTTTACTACCTTCTCACCCCTCTTCCCTCTGGTAAGCACTACACTGCTGTCTGTGTCTACGAGTTTCAGTTTTATATCCTACATATGAGTAAAATCATATGGTTCTTAGGTTTATTTTTTACTATCAGTTAGCATGATATTCTCAAGGTCCATCCCCATTGTCACAAATGGCTATATTTTATCTTTTCTCATGGCTGAGTAGTATTCTATTGTATATATGTACCACATTCTGTAAAAAGATATTTTGGTAGTTTCCATGTCTTGGCCACCATGAAAAATGCTGCAAAGAACATAGGGGTACACACATCTTTGTGGGGAAAAAATGTTTTCAAATTTTTTGAATAGACACCCAAAAGAGGGTTTGTTGGATGATATGGTAACTCTATTCTTAATTTTTTGAGAAAACTCCATATTGTTTTCCATAGTGGCTGTACCAATTTACATTACACCAGAAGTGAATGAGAGTTCCTTTTTCTCCACAACCTCTCCAACACATATTATTATTTGCATTGTTGATAATAGCCATTCTAACAGGTATGAGGTGGTATCTCATTGAGGTTTTGATATGCATTTCTTTAATAGCTAGTGAAGCTGAGCATTTTTTGATGTATCTATTGGTCTTTTGTGTACTTGGGAGAAATGTTCGTTTATGTCTTCTGCCCGTTTATTAATTGGATTGTTTGTTTGGTGTTGAGTTGTATGAGTTCTTCCTATATTTTGTACATTAACCCCTTGTCAGAGCTGTTTGCAAATATCTTCTTCCATTCGGTTGGTTGTTTTTTGTTTTCATAGCAGTTTCTTTTGTTGTGCAGAAGCTTTTTAGTTTCATATAGTGCCATTCATTTATTATTTCTTTTCCCTAACTTGCCTTTGGGTCAAATTCATAAAATCTTCTCTAAGATCAAGGTCCGTAAGTTTAGTACTTATGTTTTCTTCTATGTAATGTATTGTTTCAGATCTTATATTTAGGCCTTTGATCCATTTTGAATTAATTTTTGTACATGGGGACAAACTGTAATCTAGTTTTATTCTTTTGCATATGACTTTCCAATTTTCCAGCACCATTTACTGAAGAGGTTTTCTTTTTTCCCTTGTATGTTTTGAATTCCTTTGTCAAAAATTATTTCCCCATGTATATGTGGTTTTATTCCTGGACTCTCAATTCTGTTCCATTGGTCTGTGTGTGTTTTTCTGCCAATACCATGCTGTTTTGATTTTCATTGCTCTGTAGTATAATTTGAAGTTAGGTTGTGTGATACATCCAGCTTCATTCTCTTCTCAGTATTTATTTGGCTATTCAGGGTCTTTTGTGGTTTCATATAAATCTGACAATTTTTGTTCTTTTTTTTAATTCATTGGGATTCTGATGGATATTTCATTATATCTGTATACTATTTTGTGTAATATGGCCATGTTAACTATACTGATTCTTCCAATCCATGAATGTGGAATATCTTTCCATTTCATTGTGTCTTTTTCAACTTGTTTTAATAATGCTTTGTAGTTTTCAGTGTATAGGTCCTTAACATCATTTGTTAAGTTTATTCCTAGGTATTTTATTCTTTTTGTTGTAATTGCATAAAAAATATTTTTATTATTTATTTTTCTGAAGTTTCATTGTCAGTAAATAGGAATGCAGTGGATTTTTGTACATTTATTTTGCATCCTGCAATTTTACCATATTTGTTTATTGTTTCTAATAGTTTATTGTTTCTAATAGTGTGTGTGTGGAGTCTCTAGGATTTTCTATATAAAGAATTATATCATCTGAAAAAAGTGACACTTTTATTTCTTCATTCCCAATTTGCATGCCTTTTATTTATTTCTCTTGCCTGATTGCTCTGACTAGGGCTTCAAATGTGATATTTAATAAGAGTGGTGAGAGTGGGTATCCTCATCTTGTTTCTGATCTTAGAGGAAAAGTTTTCAGTTTTTCACCATTAAGTATGATGTTAGCTGAGTGTTTGTCGTATGTGTAGCCTAAATTGTGTTGAGGTACTTTCCTTTTATATGCATTTTATTTAGTGTTTTAATCATAAATTGATGGTATATCTTATCAACTGTTTTTTCTGCACCTAGTGATAAGATCATATGATTTTTATGCTTTATTTTGTTAATGTGGTATTACATTGACCGATTTGCATATATTGAACCATCCTTTTGTCCCTGTAATGAACCTCACTTGAACATGCTGTATTATTGTATTATATTTTCTAGTATTTTGTTTAGAATTTTTGCATCTGTATTCATCAGAGATATTGGTCTGTAGTTTTCTTTGCCAGGCTTTGGTTTAGGGTTATGTTGGACTCATAAAATTTGTTAGGAAGTATTGTCTCTTCTTCAATTTTTTGGAAGAGTTTGAGAAGGATAGCTATCGAATCTTCTTTGAATGTTTGGTAAAATTCACTAGTGAAACCATCTGTTCCTGGACAAATGAGAATGCAACATATCACAACTTCTGGGATGCAGCAAAAGCAATAATAAAAGGGAAGTTTATATAACTACAGGCCTATCTCAAGAAACAAACAAACAAAAAAATCTCAAGTATGCAGCTGACACTACATTTTAAGAACTGGATAAAGAGCAAAAGCAGCCCAAAGTCAGCAGAAAAAAAGAAATAATAAAAATTAGAGCAGAATTGAAAAAATAGAGAATAAAAAGTCTATACAAAATATTAATACAACAAAGAACTGGTTCTTTCAAAAAGATTTTAAAAATTTACAAACCCATGGATAGACTCACTAAGGAAAAAAGAGAAAAGACTCAAATAAACAAAATCAGAGATGAAAGAGGAGAAATTACCAAAGAAATGCAAAGGATCATACTAGAATACTATGAACTCAGTTATTTAATAATCCATTTGTGTTCAGGAAATTCATGTTACAGATAGCAACGAAAAAGTTAACTTCTATATATCTACTGAGTTTTACATTATGAGTTTGACAGAAATAGTTTATATTTTATTTATCTTCATTTTTAAATTTATTTATTCTAGGACTTATTTGGTTTGATTTTTGTACAAAACAAAAAATGGTTACTTTTTCCCATGGTAATTAAGATTTTCAATTTATATTCATTAGGTTTAATTTTTCTCAGGAAATTCCTCCTCCGTTATTTATCAACTATTGTTCTGTGGGTTTTTATTTTTTCCTTGAAGAATATTCAATACAGATACTCAAGTAATTATTCTTTATCCTCCATCTATATCATATTCACCTACTTTTATCTTCATGCTTTATCTGTTTATTTTCTGCTTAATTCAGCTTCCATTGTACACTTTATTCATACAGTATATTTTATTTCCATATTGCATTTTATAGTCTATCTATTTATCTCCCTTTTGATTTTATTCTGTGTTTTACTTAGAAATAAACACTTTTATGCCACTCAAAATATAATTTTTAACATCAATAATATGAACTGCCCTCCCATATTTTGCTATTCATATAGTTCCTAATTTTATCATTTTCAAATCATCGATGTCATCTAGGAATGCCCCTTCTTGCCAGAGCACCACTTCTGAACTATCCATTAGGCTGCTCATCACAGACAACACGGTCCCAGTCCCACTGCACTTCTTGCTCCGTAGAACCTTCCTTGCCCTGGCCAGTGTGGCTCAGTTGGTTGAGTGTTGTCTGGTGCACTGAGACATCACAGGTTCAATTTCTGGCCAGGGCACATGCTTGTGCTATGGGCTTGATCCCCAGTAGAGGGAGTGGAGAAGGCAGCCAATGGATGTTTCTCTCTCATCAGTGTTTCTCTCTCTCTCCTTCTCCCTTCCTCTCTCTCTAAAATCATTGGAAGAAAAAGAACCTACCTTGACAGCTCTCCAAGTTTGGAGACTTATATTATGAACTAAATGTACACTTTTTCTGTTTTGTTTTCCCAATTTTAAGGATATATTCTCATAAATATGCTAAAATTGTTGCATTTATGTATTTTTGTATATTTTTATGTTTATACATATCTTTATTTTCTCTATCTTAATTTGCAGTTTAATTTAATAAACATATAGGCAAAAATAGGGTTTTTCTTCAAATTTGAAAAGTAGGATGGAAGGAAAAAGAATCCTACTCAGACATATAATTATATATTTTTTAAAAGTATTGCATTTACAAAAGAAGTAACACAAAAGCTTTCAAAGTGAGAATTTTTTTTTGTTTTTTACCCTCACCCAAGGACAGTTTTTGCATTTATCTTCAGATAGAGCGGGAGGGAGAGAGGGAGAAAGAGAGATAGAGAAACATCAATGTGAGAGAGACACATCGGCTCACAACCCCAACCGGGGCCGGGACAAACTGCAACCGAGGTACCTGCCCTTAGTGGGAACTGAACCCGGACTCTCTGGTCTGCAGGCTGACGCTCTAACCGCTGAGCCAAACCGGCGGCCAGGGCTCAAAGTGAGAATTTTTTAAATCCCATAAAAGAAAATGAGAATAACAAGGCAATGAGAATAGTCAACTAAATTAACTGTGAACACTGAAACATTCTTATAACCAAACAGCAAAATGCATTGTGTACTGAGTGCTGAGGTTAGAGGTAGAATGTGCATCCCAATCATAACAGGTAGTATGCACACTCCATCTTTATATCTAACTTTAAGACAGATTGAAGTTTAGTTTCCAAATACAGTCCACATTATTACACAGCTCACTCTATAAGGAGCCCTGTACAAAGTTAAAATCCAAGAATAGTTTGTAAATCCTGTCCTAATATCTTGGCATTATATATTTTCTCTCTTTAATTCACTGATTCAATGTAACATTGCAAATGCTTCCTCTAGCCACGTCCCTTGAACTTGACTTGGAGAAGCATAATTATCCTACCAAAAAAAATTATTTTAAGATAGAATGCTTTCATTGGCTCTGCCACATTTACTGGTCTTTCCCAAGCCAGTGTCATTCCCTTTAACATACTGCAAATCACTTGAATATAAACATTTGATTCAGAAAACAAAACTAATGCTAATCAATAAATTTGCATGAAATCTAAGTAAGGATATGGGATTAAATAAAGGCACAGCTTCTAAAATATAGTGCATAAATTTAGTCTAAATTTCAAAAATTCCCTCAGTGATTTGTTTTTATGTCATTTGTTGTTGTTGTTATTCTTTGATATTTGTCTTCTTTAACATAAAGTAGGAGTATTTCTATTGGTTAACAATTTAACAAAACCACTTCTGTCAAATGGCCAGTCACTCTAATGACCTGTTTTGACTAAATTTTTATAAAAGGCCTTTTTTATAGTTACAATGGTTTACTCAGTTTTGTAATCTTGTGTGCAAAGTATAAACAAGAATACATTGTCAAATACATTTCTTATAAGTTTTCATTATTTTACAAATAATTTTAGGTCTTTCCCTCTCTGAAAGGTTTGATGATATAGCAATCCAAAAAGAATATACATTATAAAATAATTTATAATATTTTAAAAACAGAAAATATATCACTTAATGGAAATACTAACCTGAAATTCTGTAACTTAGTCACAGCTTATTCATCACCCTGTCTTCATTCCTGGTAATTTTATGTCTCTCTCTTCACTTCCTTTACTTTATTCACAAACTAGTCAAATGTAGCTTTTCATCACAAACCTGGGAAACTTAATTTAGAATGTTTTATGTAACAGCATTAAAGTTCCTCAGCCTTCAGTCTGTAACTTATAATTATCTGCCTATTCAGAAAACATTAACTAACTTCAAATTCAAAGTCATATACATCATACCTGATTGTCACTCCATCAGATTAAACTTTTGAATATATAAGCTTAATTTTTGTTGACAGGACTGAATTGAATTTTAACTTGTAGCTGTACCAGTAATACATTTAAATGTAAATTTACTTTTTCAATGATAAATTTTCAGAACTTAGCTCAAGAATGTGAATCTAATCAAGGTATTTGCACACACAATTTCCTGTGTAAAACAATCAACAAATTTAGCAAGCATGCAATGTCATCAAGTTGCAAACTTCCATAAGCCTATGTCTATAGGGTAAAAATTTCACAAAAAATATACTTTGAATTAAGAAAACATGCTAAAAAGCCCAGCTGCTGTGGCTCAGTGGCTGAGCATCGACCCATGCACCAGGAGGTTGTCAGTTTGATTCCCAGACAGGGCACATGCCCAGGTTGTGGGCCAGATCCTCAGTGGGGGGCATGCAGGAAGCGGCCAATCAATGTTCTCTCTCATCAATGTTTCTATCTCTTTCTCCCTCTCCCTTCCTCGCTCTAAAAATCAATAAAGAAAAAATTTTTTTTAATTAAAAAAAGAAAACATGATAAGGAGAAACAAATGAATATATAATGCATATGTTCTGGAGAGAAAAAAATTGATTAATTAGTGATATGTGTAATAACTCCTAAAATATATTAGGCCACCATCAAAAGACTGTAGCAATTTAAAGAAAAAGTGCCTTGCATTAATAAATGACACTTTACAAAAATATTAATTTTGGTGTTTGGAAATATCCAAACAAAATGAGCTTAGATGTCAACAATGATTATCTACTTAATATATTCTCTGATAATTTGAATTTTAAATTTCATCATGCAAATCAAATTAATTAAAAATTACAAACTATAAGAAGAAAATATAACTAGTTAATAAGTTTCCATGTCACCTCCAAAAGATTACTATATATAAATTTAGAAATGAATATTGAGCATCGGTACAGTTTTATCTTTGGAACATCAGTAAATAAATTACTCGGAAAGAAAATCCATATATCATTTATTAATTTCAGGTTTACATTGAAATTGTACATGGCATTTTAATTTTAATTTAATATAGAATCTCAAAGTGTATCTGTTTAGAATCAAAATAACTATCTATTTATTCAATTAAATAAAAATAAACACCAAAGAAACTACAGATCTCATTATTTGATGTCATAAAGACCCCCCACAAAATGCTTGAACAAGCAACTTCTACGACAAAGATAATTCACACTATTTTATTAAAATATTTGAGTTACACTAAATATTCCAGTTTTGCATAGTTCTATCTAGTACAAAATAGAAAAGATATCTCTACTAGTGTTAGTTAGTTTTATACAGTTTTTTTTTTTTAGAATTTAAATTTAAGTTTAGCCCACAGGAGATGATAGAAAAGCTCCCTAAGTGCCTCCTATCAAAACTCAACTTCTTCCATGAGATCTTACACAAGCATTTATTAATGATCTGGCCAACTTATAAACATAATAATCAATCAATTTTGAATGACCTTAGAGGAAAGATGTGTTCAACATGTGTTCCTTTAGGGGGTTAATTTGTTTTTTACTTTCAATGAAATCAACGATCGTGTGCATTAAGTCAAATTTTGCCTGAGGAAACTTATCACTTAGTGCTATAAGGAAACTGTCCTCCTCAAAGTGTTTTTTTTTTTTTTTCCTTCCCTTTTGTGTGTGTGTGTGTGTGTGTGTGTGTGTGTGTGTGTGTGTGTTTAATGTTTGGTAGATATCAAAATTAAGATGGACCTGGTGTAATATATTTTATTGTATCTTCTCTTAAAATTTTATAAAGAACTTTTGAGGAAGTAAAGAACAGAAACAATTGAATACAAAACACTGTTGGTGAATATCCCCACTAATTGAAACGAGCTCTTCCTACTACAGCACCAAATACATCAAAGTTAAAAACTAAAATACTTTACAAAAATAGTAACACTACTAAGAGCTGAACACATGGAGAGTGTGTCGGGGAATGTATCTTCAAAAATACATATAAATTCACTTTAAAGAACTCAGTAAAAAGGGGGCTTCAGGGACATATCTCTGAAACTCTCTTAGTTGAATGTGGGATGAAAGAGATGTAAGCCTCTAAACTGGAAGCTATCACATATGCATTGAAACAAATTTATCAGGAAAAACAAGTAGTTGAGTTTAATATTAGCCTTAATTCAAAATTATAATGATTGATTTAATGACATCAATTTTCAGTGAAACAGCTCTCTATAGAAAGCTGTAACAGAATTTAAAGTACAGAAGTAGTGGGAATTTATATATCTAATATTAATTTCTCATTCTTCAGAACAGCCAATTAGGATAAATGATGGGTGAATGTTAACCATACTGTAGACCATCCTGTGGCCCTGGTCATGTTTTTTGTTTTGGCATGGGGATATTATCAAACAGGAGGCAAGCAGAGCCTTCAAAAGAGCTCATACACTGGGATTTACTCTTTCTTTTCTCTTTAATTTTTTTTTCTTTATTGATTTTAGAGAGAGGAAAGGAGAGGGAGAGAGAGAGAGAGAGAGAGAGAAACATCTATGAGCGAGAATATCAATTGTCCACCTCCTGCATGCTCCCCACTGGAGATTTGGCCCACAACCTGGGCATGTGTCCCAATCAGGAATTGAACTGGCCACCTCTTGGTGCAGGGGTCGATGCTCAACCACTGAGCCACACCAGCCAGGCCACTCTTTCTTTTACATTCCTGAAACCATCATTTAAAGAAGTCTGGACTAGCTGTGTACTATGTGGAGCAGACAATAGCTGTAAAACTTGAGTAGACTTTTGTCAACCACCTTCAGCCAAGTCACTATGTGACAGCAGCCTCACAAGTCACCTCATGTGAGCAGAAGGGCCAGCCAAGCTGAGCCTGACCCACAGAATGATGAGCCTCTAAGTTTGGAGAGATTTGTTATGCAACAATAGACTACTCAAATATAAGTATAACGGTAAAGTCAGAATATAAAAGGAAAGTAATTATTCTTAAAATTATATAAATTTCTATACACCAAACATCAAGAAAAAAATTGAAAAGTACATTTCTATAAAATAAGGTCATTTTAAAATAAAAAGTATTGAGATGTCCTTGCTAAATCAGTTAATATCAAAAGAACTTTAAAAAATCACTAACATAGCGGCTTAACGGAAAGGAGTCGAAGCCGGTCACTTTTAAGGACCTGGAAGGCATTTTTCTGGCCTTGGCGACCTTGCCGCAATGTGGTTCGAGATTCTCCCCGGACTCGTCGAGTCATGGGCATGCGCTCACTCATCCCTGGACTTGCCACTGCGCACATCCACAGGTTCGGTAACGGGGGCAAGGAAAAAAGGGTTGCATGTTATTCTTATCAGTGGACTTTGATGGAAAGAGATAAACGGGTCTCTGGAGTTAATCCTTGCTTTGTGTCAAAGGGTTTGGAGAATATTGATTAAGGAAGTATTTTCCTGATTGATGAAAAATAACTCAATTATGCTCACCTACCCTTGCTAGAAGGTTATGCAGTGTATTATGCAATGTGTAATAAAAATTAAAAAGTAGAAAAAAATCATTAACATAGATAATGTAGTGATGGCAAAGGGCATGACAAATAATGTACAAAAGATGAACTATAGTCAAGCAAGTGTGTTTATTTGTCCTTAAGATAAAAAGACATTGAGAATAAGTTACATGTTAATGTTTTAAAAATATTAAAATAAATTATTATAAAATGAAGAGAGATGGCAATCGCATGCACAACTTTTGGAAGCACATTTTGCTAAATCTTTTGGGAAATGAATTTGCCAATGAGTATACAAAACATTAAAAGTTCAAACTCTATAAGAAACAATTTCTTTTTGAATTACTAATCCCAAAGTAATACATTTTTAAAATTATTTATATGTAAATCTTCTTCACATTGTATAGAGAGTGTGAAATCTGAAAACACTGTTTCACCAATAAAGGAGTGAGAGTAAATTATATCATATCCATATGATAATAAACAGAGCTATTCATGATAAATGGTGAAGGTGAATATTACCCAAATTGGTTTCTCTACTACTGTTCTTGATTTTCAAAAATATTTCTCCCCTGAATCCATTAACTACATTATCTCTGTATATGAGCCGTGTGTTCTGCTTTATTAGCATATCTCATTTTGTTGTTATTGAAAACTACACATTTTAAATAAACTTATGTGACAATTCTGGAAATAAGATTCTTTTCCCTCCCTAGGTTTTTGTTTTGTTTGTTTTTTATTTTAGTGACTTTTCTCAACTAATACTGTAAAGTTTGTATTTGTCGTCATGTGCAGCCATTGAAGTTGCAGCTCAGGTTAGTGGTCAACTAATGGTTGAACAAAAACTCTGCAAATGAGGTCATTGTTCTTTGCTTTTAATACATCCTACCAGCAGAAACCAGTATTCTTTTCCAGATTTCACATTTCCTATGCATTACACCCCAGGATGGGAGGTAGGGAGCGCAACTCTCCTTGCCACCAGCATTACCTCAGCATCCCTGAAAGAACTGGATTGCCAAAAAGAGTAGAATTTTGAACCAACAACCAAAGACTGTGCACCTCATGAACCAGGCCTCAGACTCAGAGAAGAAATCTGCAGCTGGGGCTAAAATGGCACCAGTTCAGAGCTCCGGACAACCCCAATGCATGAGCCTCAGGAACCTCAACAGCCAGCTCCCAGAAACCACCACTGGACAATGTAGATTCCCCGGGGATACCAGTGACCAGTTCAGGCTACTTGTTTCTTTCTCAAAACCCACCCTACTGCATCTAGAATAGTTCTTCACAAAGAAAATCAAACCATTTACTTCTCAATTTAGATTCTCTCTAATTGCTTTCCACTATACATGGCCAAAATGTCTACCCAAATTTAAGAGACTGCTAATCCCTCCTCACCAGGCCTCCTCGAATTCTCTTCAATAATATTCTTCTTTTTTTCCCCCCATTTAATTCTGTATTTGTTTCAGGTGTACAACTTAGTAGTTAGACAATCATATACTTTACATAGTGTTCCCCTCAATATTTCCAGTATCCCAACTGGAGACATACAGTTTTCACAAGGTAATTGATTATATTCCCTATGTTTTCCTTATATCCCTGTGACTATTTTGTTAACTACCAATTGGTACTTCTTAACTCTTCTTAAAATAACAGAGACCGTGTCTTTCTTAGTCCATTTCCACTTGCCATTCGGTAAGCCCAATGTCCTCATCCTACGGTGTTTCACAATGCTGGCTCCTTTCATTCATTTAGGATTCAAGTCAGGGGAAAACTACCCTGGAAGTATGTCTCATAATGTGTAGAGGGTCCTTCTTAGCAGTTAGTTACATACTCCCATGTAACCCTGTACAACTGAATTCAAGCACATACAGTATTTTCTGTTATTTTTTTTTGCGAGAGGCTTACTTTTAATATTAATTTAACAAATATACACTTCCAATGCCAATATATTAAGAGCCCTACCATTCATAGTTCCAATTTGCATGTACATGATGAAAATTTTCAAAACTTCTTCATAAATTTCATTGTTAGGATAAAGTTTAAAAGGATGTCAACCTCTCCCCATGCAATTAAAGCTTTTCAATTAGTTGTGACACCTAAAGTCAGAGAAAATAAGTCAAATTATTATTTTCTAATAATAGAATATTAATATTGAAGATTCAGTTTATTCTCTTCTTTTTTCCCCAAGATTTCCATTTCCACTGGCTCTTTTACTGTTGTTGTGTTCTTTCTTACTCCACCCCATTTTGTTTGCTTTAACCATTACATAGTTATTTCCAGTTTAATAACAGAGGGTTGTTTAAAATTATCCTGGTCATCGACTTGTTTTTCACTTACCTAGCTTCCCCATTTTAGAGTATATATGGTTATTAAAGCAGAAAAACTGCTTTTATTTTTTTAATTAAAAAAATTTTGTTTTCTTTATTGATTTTAGAGAAAGAGAAAGTAAGAGGGAGAGAGAGAGCTAGAAACATCGATGAGAGAGAACATCAATTGGCCACCTCCTGCATACCCCCCACTGGGGATCGGGTCCACAACCTGGGCATGTGTATTGACCAGGAATCGAACCGGCAACCTCTTGGGTCAACGCTCAACCACTGAGCCACCCTGGTAGGACAGAAAAACTGCCTTTACTTTACTATTAAATCATTTGAATCTAGTCCATAGTAAGTACACAATGACTGTTGAATAATGAATTTGACAAAGTTTATTGAAAAACTACATATTGGAAATATTATTTGTAGATCTAAGTGGTTTAACTTGCATATTTATTTTCTATGTATTTATAGCTATGTTTAAGGAAACACTATACTTACATTGAAAAAAGTATGATAAACCATAACCACCTACTCAAAATTGTTTTAGCAAAATATTAAATACAATGTTGTTTTGTAAATCAGAAATAGTATGTTATAATGTGCAGAAATGTTAGAAATTCTAGAAACACAAGCAGATGAGATGAGATCAATAGAGACACAGAACTGAAGTAACCACAAGCTAATAGATGTTCTCAAGAAGCCTATTGTGAAGATTAGAGTGGGTTCCACCCAAAGCACCTCTAGAAATTGTTACCTTTAGAAATCAGTTGGCAACAGTATCTGCTATATCTTAGTAAAATAAAAATTGTGCACAAATGGAAAGAAATAGAACAAAAGTGAGATGTGGTTATAAAGATGTTTCATATTTCACCCTGTACTTTGTATTTTCAAATGTTCATCTTTTATCACAATTTATTATTTAGAAATATACTTATTAAGTAATGTTATGTTTTAACTATTTTAATGACATAAAGCAGAGAAAGGAACCCCTGAACATGGCCAATTCAACAATATCAATAGTAAGCTATGTCTATCAACCCACTTCATCATTATATGGTATACATGCTCCCAATAAATGCCATGAGAATACACAAATTGAAGCCATTTGTCCTGTAATGTGCAACTCTTTAGCTGAAGTAGTAGTATCCTCATAAACTACATCACTTTCTATATCCTGATCAAAGAAGCTAAAGAAAAATTAAGCATGCAATGGGCCTTTTGCTGCAAGGTAACAAATGTAGAAAACTGGTAAATAAAATTACAGTTAACACTATATAAAATATGGATGGTTGACATTAAAAGAAAAAAATAATTGTTTTTTATATGACTGTTAAATATAACCATAGTTAATATAGAATATTATAAACAAGAATTGTTAACACTACATAGAATGTAGATAATATAGAAAAAAAAGATTGTTCTTTATTACAAGAATCCATGAGAGATCAATCAAAAGTCAAATTTGATCTCTTTCAAAAAGTAAAGCAAATGATTCATGTATCCTTGAACTTTCAGCTACATTTGGTCAACAATAATAAAGCTTTGGTAATATCATTAGTAAATATAAAAAAGAAATTTAAATATTTTTAAGGATTTTTAAAAGATGAAAATTATAATATACGAATCCCAATTTCTTTCTTATCGATTCTTTTTTATTATTTCTGATGAGTGCATAGTAAACAAATGCAAAGTAAAAATATGTTTTCATTTTATTAGCACAGAATTTAAATGATTATGCACAGATTTATCATATAGATTTAGGTATTAAAGAAAAACTCTGTTGAGTAAACCAAAAATGACTAGAGTAAACAATAGTTAATTCTTCCTTCCTTTAAAGTGACTTTGTTTGTCCTCCCAATAGCCTAAAATTGATTACCCTCCATTCAATTTTATTTCAAGCTTCAAAGCTTATTTAAATTCCACTCTGGTATTGATAAAGGAGGAAACTAAATTCTCCTGCCGTTTACTTATCTGTTGAGCTTCAAAAACATACATACAATGAAAAATGCATGGATTTATTGGGTTCCTTTGTTAATACTATATCAATAATGATTCTAATTTACTTGTTGTTAGCCAGAACAGAAAGTTTTTGATTAGTCCAATGTCCATAAAAATGCAACTTGTTAAATATAACTTTTTGTTCTAAGTGGTGTTTGCATATAATTCCACAGAAACTAGAAGACTTAAATGCTGTTTAGAAAATGTACATCATGTTTAATTAATATTGTTCTGTTAAAACATTTTAGTTATGCCAATCTTTTAACATATTAACACAGAAGAAAATCCTTGCATTTGCAACAACACAGATGAATCTGGAAGGCATTATGCTAAGTGGAATAAACTAGACAAAGGCAAATACTGCATGATCTCACTTATATGTAAAATCTGAAACACAAAAGGTTAAACTCAGAAACAGAAAGTAGAAAAGTGGTTGCCAGGGTCTGGCTGGCTGGTAGGAAAAACAGTGAGAGGTTATAAAAAGAAATAAACTTTCAGTTATAAGATGAATAAGGTCTGAAGATCTAATGTATAACATGATAACACTGCATTGTGTAATTAAAATTTGCTAAAAGAGTAGAACGTAAATGTTTTCACTAAAAAGGTAAATATGTGAGGTGATGGATGTGTTAATAAACTCGATGGGGGAAGGAAATCCTTTCACAATGTATATGGATATCAAATCATCACATTGAACACCTTCACTATTCCAGTTTTATTTGTTAATTAAGCCTCAGTGAAAATAAATATGTAAATATATAAATAACATGTTGTATAGAACAATAACAGAACAGACTTTTTGGACATCCTTTGACATCCAATATGGAATCACTGTCAGCCATGACAGGTATGTCAAGTCACAATATGCCCAAAACTGAGGTAATGGGGTGTTAACTGAACGTCCTTGGGAGGGGCCCAGAATGCCCAAAACCTCAAGTCTGGACACTCGGAAAAATGCTCTATCTGGATAGCAAAATGAGTGGGACTATACTTCAGCCATTCAATGCTGGAGTTTGGTTGTACCATGGCTCACACTTGGAGCTCAACAGGACTTCTGTTCCACCTGATGTTTGGGGCCACTGCAGCCACCTGGCTTGTGACTGAAGACCCCGCCTCCGCCCAGAAGGCAGCAGTGACCTGGACTTCTCACAAGACGCTTGCTCTGCTTGCTTCTATCACTTAAGCTCCCCCTCTCCATGTGTAACCTGCATGTATTAATATTGGCTTATGGGAGAGACCTTCCCTAAAAAACTTGGCACTGTGGAAAGACACAAACGTGTGTGAGTGGCTCCTTTCTAGGAAGCCTCCTTGCTCATAACACATGTATAAATACATACAACAAAAACACAATTTTTGCCCAGCCAGTGTGGCTCAGTGCATTGATCAGTGTGCCATGGACTGAGAGTTCCCGGTTCAATTCCCAGTCAGAACACATGCCAGGGTTGTGGGCTTGATCCCCAGTAGGGGGTGTGCAGGAGGCAGCCAATTGATGTTTCTCTCTCACGTCAATGTTTCTATCTCTGTCTCCCTTTCTCTCTCTAAAAATATCAATAAAAGCATTTTAAAAATTAAAAATATATACATTTATATATGTATTTGGAGACCATATAACATAGCATTTAAGACCAGAATATCTAAAATACTTCAAAATATGACCAGAGTTAAGAGCAGAGTATCTAAATATTACTATAAGCTGTATTTAAAAGAGCTATAAGCACTCAAGTTGAATTATTAGCACCATGACTTTTGAATCCTAAATAGCTTAACCTCTTTGTCCCTCAGTGTTTTGTTTGTTTGTTTGTTTGTTTTTTCAGATATGAACGGAGAATTGTAAGAATGCCTATATTATAGGATTATTTTGAGGAATTACGACTTACTAGAAGTAAAGTGACTAGAACAAATAATGACAAGTGGTAATGCTCAATAAATGTTAACTGTTTTTATATAAATATTCTCAATTACAGAAGAGATGTTTTTTAAACACAAGTGAAATAGCTTTGACTTGATAAATGTATGTGAGAGCCTAGTGAAGGATTTGCAGCCAGGCATAAATACCCCATGACACGTCTTGAAATTTTACAAAAAAAAACCAAAAAAACTTGTCCCTCTGGATGTGAAGTCTCTTGAGTTTCACATATCCTCTAATAACATCTGTTGGATGAAACTGAGGAGATAGATAGAGACAGGTTACCTGGGAAGGGAAGGCTGAGGCACGGGGGAAGTTTGCAATGACCTGGGGCTCAGCACACAGGCAGGCAACCCAGGACACAGCATATCTGGAGGTTTATTGGAACTCTACAGATCTCAAAATAAAATTAAAATTAACATGGGAGATCTTGCCTCTCAGGCCAGAAACTTCCAGCCCCATTTATAGAAATGCAATTTAGAAGCTCCTGGAAGGAGCACAGGTCAATTATGTAACAAAACCAGAAAGGCTGGTTTCAGACAAGCGGGGAACAGCTATTGATTGTGTAGTTCCTTTTTCTGGGTTTGCAAAGGAATTTTATTTACTGTTAAAGAATATAGTGCTGGTGATTCTGACCTATTCCAATTAATATACCTACTGGTTTCTGGGAGCAAGGCAACAGGATTGCTGAATGATTGGGTTTGGAGAAACCAAAAGCAGGCATAGGGTTCTTCTAAGGGTGTTTCCCCTCCTCCTCTCTAATAATCTGGGAGAAGTTGAAATTATCATAAAAATGGAAGCTACTAAGGCCCCTATAGAGGACCTAGGGCTGAACCCAGTCAGGTGGAAAATACAAGCTTTGAAATGTATGAATGTAGCTAAGGCAGAATTCCTTGAAAGGACCAATCAGAGACTAGCAAAGTATTTATCTACCCCTAGACAACAGAGCCCCACGGCCAACCCACTTGGGTCCCCACCCCGCTGCTGCAGTCTATTTTTCAAATAAACTTTCCTATCACTTACTCTTGGTCCATGAACTCATTCTTCGATTCTGGGAGACAATGAACCCGAACACCACCGCGTAGTTTCAAAACAACCTAAGAAATTATCAGCCAACCCCTTACCGGGAAGAACTGAACAACTACCAGAAATCCATCACTTGCGCTATAGAAGGACAGGTTTATTGGGAGCCTTGAGGCAGGTGACCCTGAGTGGTGACCCAGGGAACCAAAGACAAAGCTAATCTACTTTTCAATTTTTATTTGAACTTTATAGCGTGGGTCAAGGTTTCCTAATATTGTATAGTTTTTCAAGTGAATCTGCAATTGTTCGAAGAACAAACACCCCAAATTCATGTTGGATTCTCTTCCAGTCATCATTAGTGACAGATCCATAGGTATCATTACACTGATGAATGCTAAATGACTATTAGCCAAACAACAATTTCATTAATTATCTGGCATCATTTGGTCATAGAATTCCTGACATGGATTTCTTAGACAATTTATGAGTTTGCATTTGAGCAAATAAATGATGAACAGAAGTGTTGGTAATAATGCAGTATATAAATCTCACAAATTTACTTTGCTTCTCTTAACATAATACACTTTAGGCATTGTAAAGTCTCTTTCTATAGTTTAAGTACAATGGAAGACATTTAATTTAATCAAATGCTTAGGTATTTCATTCTGTGTAGATTAACTCATTTTGATCATTCCATTTATCTCTGGAAAAGCCAGTTATCTGCATACGTTCTTTTAAAAAATTAGTTGCTTTGAGAACTTTATACTTTTCATTTGTTTTTCATGCTAAGTTCACAATTTGTTTTTTCCATCACCATTAAGTTCACAATATTTTTAACTGAACTTAATTTTTGCAGTAAGCACATACTTTGGGGTTATGAATACCTCCCTGGCATCCTAAGCTTAAGTAACAAGTAATAACAGTTGAGTTGCAGAAGCAGAAAATGAACATAGAGCAGCTAAGGTAATATCATAAGTGGTGGGTAAAGAGCTGTACGTGTTCAAGTTGAAGTGCGTGTATCATGACTTACAAGATGATAAATCTAGCAATGGTAATGTATTACCTGATACTAGAAAGAGGCTTTTGTTCTCAAGAAAATCAAACACACACAAGAAATTGAGGGAATCAGAAAGCAAAGGAGATGTTTCACTTCTAGCTTGCAGAAGTTTGTTAAGAAAATAAAAGGAAAATAATTTTTAAAATTTTATCAAAATTAGCAAACATTAAGAAGATGTTTGTTTGATTTTTCTTAACCAGGAGTAGTCATATTACAATCACCTTTGCAAATCCTTCTTTTCCTTTCATTTGAAAAAAATTTAGACGAGTCCTCTCTCTTCCCTTCTTACCCTGCCAGTCATACTGTTTCCGACACTCCTAGAGAAGAGGTTATTAGTATAACCCTCAGATGTGTTTGTGTATGAAATATATTAAGAATTATTCACTAAGTGGTAAAATCAGAACACTGTTGTGCAGTAAGAAATGTTATTTAAATTTTTTAAAAACTCTAAGACACTATGAAATTTTAAGTTGATAATTATCTCTGAAAATTTTTGAATCAAAAATAAAATTTTCATATAGCACCAGTATGTATATACTGGGTCAAATCTGTTTCTTAATATAAAAAGCAAATAATACATTTTTAAACTAGGAGAATTTATAAAGTAAAAACTTTTCACTGACATTTAAATTGCTGATATTCTTCGCAATGGTTGGTTACTTATGCATTTGCCCTTTCCCACAGCTCATCCCATGGACATTGTAGACAGCTTCACCTACTGCAGCAACCACACTGTCTTTACTAATGCCGTCACCTCATGGGCAAAGCCACTAAGAATCTCATCATCTTCTCCACCATGTTTATTTTTCCTTAAAACGATACTGTGTCTGGCCGGCGTGGCTCAGTGGATCGAGCATTGTCCCATGGACTGAGAGGTCCGAGTTCGATTCCCAGTCAGGGCACATGCCCAGGTTTCCTC
Source organism: Tadarida brasiliensis (assembly GCA_030848825.1). NCBI lineage: Eukaryota > Metazoa > Chordata > Mammalia > Chiroptera > Molossidae > Tadarida > Tadarida brasiliensis. Next base: position 84,946,170 of record CM061260.1, on the reverse strand, counting down.
AAGCAGGAGGCAGCAGATCGATGTTTCTATCTCTCCCTTCCTCTCCAAAAAAAAAGCAAAACAATAAAAACATTTCAAAAAGGATATTGTAAAAGGGTCACGTTTGTGTGTAGAAAAAAAAAAAAGTCTACTTTTATAGACTGAATTATGTCCCCTTCAAACTTATATACTAAAGTTCTAACCTGCAACAAGTCTATATTTTAAGATAAGGACTTTAGCCCTGGCCAGAGTGGTTCAGTTGGTTGAAGCATTGTCCTGTGCACTGAAGGGCCACGGGTTCAATTCTCAGTCAGGGCACATACCCAGATTGAGGGTTCCATCCCCGATCGGGGCACGTATGGGAGGCAATGAACTGATGTTTCTGTTTCACATTGATATTTCTCTTTCTCTCTCCCTCCATCTCTCTCTAAAATCAATAATAAATAAATAAGATAAGAATTTTAAGGAGGTAATTAAAGTTAAATAAGGTCATAAGAGTGGGGTCCTAATCCCATATGACTGGTGTCCTTATAAAAAGAGGAAAAGACACCAGAGATCTCTCTCTCTCTTCCCACTTGGAAACAAAGGAAAGATCACTGAGGACTCAGTGAGAAGGCAGTCATCTACAAGACGGACACAGAGACCACATGAGAAACCAACCCTGCTGGCTCCTTGAACTTGGACCACAAGCCTCCAGAACTGGAGAAAATACATTTCTGCGGACATGCTTCAAAGAATGTTCACACACATTTGATACCAGTAGGAGAAGGATGGGTTTCAAAGGAAGCAGTGATTACTGTTTCACCCCATTTACTCCTTCCATATTTAAAAATACTTATACTATTTTTCTAAGCAATACTATATTCTGAGTCCCATCACTACTTTTAATTTTAATTATATAATAATTAGGACTAAACTACTTAATCTCCTTTTGAGATGTGAATTACAATAGAGATCTCCCCGTTCCAGCATCATCTTCTGACAGTCCTCTCAGAGTAACTACTATCTTTTGAACTAGATGCTGATTCTCCCTCAGCACATCCTGTCTTCTGATTTTCATACAGTTAGTGATATTGTTGGCTCTCAATGGCAAATATTGGAAATATAGGTAAAGAATGGCAAACATATTGTATAAATCACACGTTCACCAACAACTTAGTTGGACAATGGAAATTTAGTTCTTAGTTTTTGAATAAATATACATTTCTCTGTATCAGCTCACTGATAACATATGGCTAATTGCAAAATAAAAGAGTGAGCAACCAATAAACATACACACACACAAACACACACACACACACAATCTGCACAATTGACTAGTGCATCGAGTGGCCACAGAAGAACAGAGAGGAATACGGTGTCAAACTTACACAGACCAGGAGCTTGCTGTCTGTAGCCTCTGTGGAGTGCACTTTGTGTCACCAGCAGGACCTGTGCAGGCTGTGCTGAAGGAGACGGCACTTACGTTGTACCTGCAAAGGGTCAGAGAAACGGCTTTTCCTGCTGGTTTTCCTGTTTTAACCACCTGTTAAAGTGAGAACTTCACGCTCCCTGCACATGCATTTCATGCACTATTAGGAAGATCGTGACAGACGCTAGAAGCCAAAACAAAGGTTTATGTAACCCATTCTGATTTATTTTAAGGCAACTCTTAAAAGTAATAATAGCAGTAATAATCATAATAGTAATTGAAATGGTAATAAAGAAACTGAGGGTTATTATGACTTTGATTAAATTTAGTTTTAAATACTTGCTCTAGAAATCATATCCCTCTCTATTTTTATACCCCTCAGAAACCTAACCCTTTCCCTGGTTTACAAGCAATCCCCAAAGCAGCAGAAGACAGTAGCCCAGACCCGACTGACAATTACATGGTCCAGACCTCTGACAGGCTAAAGATAGCATCTTGACCTAAGTGATGTTACAGTTTCTGAGCCCTAAGGGGAATGTCCGCCTGGCTGCTTTTCCATGAAGCCAGACAGAGGAATGTGGGAAAAGCGTCAGAACTGTCCTTGAGAACTGAAGAAATGATTCATTATCCTTACCTCACCTCTACCCAATCAGTTCCCAGCACAACCTCAAATTCTCACCCCTCCCCCATGTCTTGTGATTTTGCACTATGTAATCTGTAACCATTGTCCAGTGGGGGCTTTTCGGCATAAGCTCCTTGCCTTTGTATTGGCCAATTTAATATTAAGCTATTTATTTTTTTCTTTCTATACCACAAACTCCTGTTCATGTATTGCTTTGGTCCCGTGAGCACAGGCCGGCAAACCCAAGGGAAAACACTGGAGTCCCCGTAACAGTAATTCATTGAAATTGCAAAGTCTGTTAATTGTTGGGACCTGGGACAATAGGACTAGACAGTCACTGCCCTGGACAACTGGAGAAATACAAGAATCTTATTAGTAAATGACACTGTGTTTTTGCCTGACTGCAAATGGATCCTTTACATAAATATCCAATAATTTTAACAGGATAATGTTTCTAAAATTTATTTAAATAAAAAATTATTGTATTGTCTACTTAAATATTTGATCTAAATTTTTTTCTTCTTTGGGAAACAGTTGTAGGGATGTTGGATCAATTATTTATATACATACTTTTTTACATATTTTTTATTCTATTCTTTATTGCTCTTCCAGCTTACTATTATTTTTGGATTTTTTTTTTTTTTACTATTTTCATCATTACCTATTTTTCTTATATCCTTGCAACATTTTTCTTTATTTTGTAATATTTTACTTATTCCTTCCACATCTTTTCTGCACTCTGCTAAGATGTGTCATCACATTTTTTTTCTCTTAAGTCTTACATCTTTTCATTAAAAGTTTAAGTGTGAAAAATAAATAGTAATTATTTTCATTGAATCAGTAGCAATATTCGGAGAGGGGTGAGGCTAGTTTCTTAGCACATGCCTTTCTGTTAATGCTCCAATTTTCTCTATTTTGCACACATATTTTCCTTGTTTCTATTTTGTTGCTCATCTTTGACTTAGAGTTAGTTTATTTTGTAAGTGAACACACAGAATACTGTTCAAGGCTATGTAATTATTCTCCAAAACTATCTTTTTTTATGTGAATTTGTTTAACTGTTATATCTCTGTACCAATTGGAGAAAGAAGCTATGGGTTTTTCAAAATGGAACATTTGTTCTCTGCCATATAGCCACTGTGAAAGGTTAATTTATGCTAATGTGGTTTGATACCTGTGCAGTTCTGCCTGGATCTAGGAAGCACCCGCTGTTAGCCTTGACATTCCATTCTTGCTGTTACAAATAAGGGGTGTGGGTTTTGCATCTGTATATACACCATTTAGCTTTGACAGGTCTTTTTATGATCTAAAGTTGTGCAATTATCTTTTAGCATCATACTTTTGACATCTCTGTTTGGTTTTCCCTGCTTTCTGAAACTTCTAAAAAATCTATTTTGTATTTCTGTACTTCCTTCTAGTTTTCCAAAATATAGTTTGTGCTTTTTCTTCTCATTCTCCCAATGTTTTTGGTTTAGATTATTGGAGGAGGTAATCAAGAGGACATGACCACTTGTCATTCCCACAGTGGGAGTCGTTTTCAAGGACATAGACTTGACAAAGCAATGTGTTAATGAGACCACCTGGACAGTACAGAATACTGAACCCAGTTAAGGCCTCTATTAAGATTTTTAAGACTTTTAAGATTTGCATGGGGTGTGCAGAGATGTACTCATGTTGTGACCACCCAAGACGAACCTCATGAGTAAGGCCCCTTGCTTATTAAAACTGTCACCTACCTATCTGGAGTGGTCTGCCTTTTTGGGTGTCTTCCTGCCCTTTGTGTATGGGGCTGGTTTCAGATTACCCCTGGGAATTCCCAAGGGGCTTTTAAACTAACAAATATTCATAAACTGACATGGAAAATATTGACATTATTCCACAATCATGTCTTCAATTTTTTTTTGTTTGTTTCTTAACAAAATATCTTTTAAAATATTAAAACAAAATCCTTGCATTCTTAGGGTATGTTGTTAATTATTTCATCTTACATTCTCCCAAGGTTCTGAGGAAAGTCTTGCAGTAAGAAATATCTGACACTTGCTCTCTCTATCATTTTCTGAGATTTTAATGTCATGGACCCTATGACAAAGTGACACAGTGCGTGTATGCAGTCTTGTCTAGACAAACTCATTCATTGAAAGGTGACTAGGAGAAATTTCAGATAATGTTAAGTATTGCTAATAATTTAAATATAGAGTATCAGCACTCATTTTACAATAAAGTGCTAATTGGATTTAGATATGTGTAAATAATCTGGAATTATATGTTAACTCTTAAATACTAATGTTTATTAATTATTTTAGGATTGTATATTTTACATTACATTATGTTAAAATCACAGAGTAAATTTCAAATTCCATAGATTTTATAATTTTCAAAATAGGGAATTTGGAAGCAGCTACAAGACAACTTCTCCTTTGTTATGAAAGGATAAGAGAAAGACAAGTTAAAGCTTATTTAACTTAAGTATCTTCTGTATCATTCCTTGCTGTAAAGAATTACCCATACTCCATTTGTTTTTGTATTCATGGGGATACTCAAAGGCCATCAAAGCTTTCTTGAAGTTCTAAATAGCCTCTGAAAGACACCATTGTACTGTAAATAATATTTTAAAACTATGAAATTTTATTACTTTTTTCATTTTTTTCCTTTTTAAACTTTTCTGTATTGTTGAATGTATTACAAATGTCCCTCCTTCCCCACCCACTGCTTTACCCCCTCCGCCCCACTCCCACCCCCGTCCTGCTTTCCCCACACTATTTTCTGTGTCTATTGGTTATGCATATATGCATATAAGTGCTTCGGTTTCTCTCTTCCCGTCCCACCTCTCTGCTTCCCTCTGAGGTTCATCAGTCTAACAACCAATTTGTACTCCTTAATCCCTTCATCTTTTTCACCCAACCCCCTCCCATCTGGCAACCAACAAAAAGTTCTCTGTATCCATGAGTCTGTTTCTGTTCTGCTTGTTCAATTTGTTTGTACATTCAACTGTTGATAGATACATATTTATTGCCATTTTATTGTTCATATTTTTTATCTTTTTCTTCTTCAAGAAGACTCATCAACATTTCATATAATACTGGTTTGATGATGCCGAAGTCCTTTAGCTTTTTCTTGTCTGGGAAACTCTTTATATGGTCATCAATTCTAAATGATAGCTTTGCAAGATAGCATAATCTTGGTTATAAGTCCTTGCTTTCATCACTTTAAATATTTCTTGCCATTCCCTTCTGGTCTGCAGTTTCCTTTGAGAAATCGACTGACAGCCTTATGGGAACTCTGTTGTAGGTAACTAACTGCTTTTCTCTTGTTGCTTTTAAGATTCTTTCTTTGTCTTTAACCTTTGGCATTTTGATGATGATGTGCCTTGGTGTGGACCTCTTTGGGTTCATCTTGTTTGGGACTCTCTGTGCTTCTGGACTTATATGTCTGTTTCCTTCACCAAGTTAGGGAACTTTTCTGTCATTATTTTTTCAAATAAGTTTTCAATTTCTTACTCTCTCTCTTCTCCTTCTGGCACTCCCATGATGCAAATGTTGGCATGCTTGATGTTGTCCCACAGGCTCCTTATACTATCCTCATTTTTTTTTGGATTCTTTTTTCTTTTTGCTGTTCTGATTAGGTGTTTTTTGCTTCCTTATATTCCAAATTGATGGTTTGCTTGGCTTCACCTACTCTACTATTGATTCCCTGTAAATTATTCTTTATTTCAGTTAGTGCATCCTTCATTTCTGACTGGTCCTTTAATATGCTCTTGAGGTCCTCACTAAGTTCCTTGAGCATCCTTATAAGCAGTGTTTTGAATTCTGCATCTGTTAGATTGCTTATCTCCATTTTATTTAGTTCTTTTCCTGGAGTTTTGTTCTGTTTTTTCATTCAGGACATGTTTCTTTGTCTCCTCATTTTGGCTGCCTCCTTGTGTTTGTTTCTATGTATTAGGTAGATTTGCTATGTCTCCTAGGCTTCCTAGGGTGGCCTGTTGTAGTAGGTGTCCTATAGGGTCCAGTGGCACAACCTCCCTGGTCACCCAGCTTGGCCCTCGAAGTGCACCCCTCATGTGGACTTTACACCCTTCAATTGTAATTGAGTCTTGATTGCTGTTGGGACTCAATCAAGTGGGAGGGTTTTACTCAGGCTGGTCAGCTGCAAGGACAGGCTGTGCCCACTAACCACTGACCTCTGACTACCTTGGATGATCAGCTGTGCAGGGGCCCACCATACAGAGCAAGAGTTACTTTAGCAGGGCTCTGATACCCACTGAGTCCATTCCTTGGGTGGGGTGAAATTATGAAATTTTAAATACTATTATGCTGATTATGAAAAATGAAAATGTTGACTCTAAATATAATATAGTGTCTACCTACATGTGTATACATATACTTGCTTACCAAAATTATAACTCAGTTATGAATTTTTCAAAATATATATAAAATGTGGCATTAAATTATGGACAATATCTGAATTTAGGATTAAATTTAGAGGATAAACTATATAAATATGCATCAAATGCAGAAAGGGTATTAATTTAAAATGAAGTAAAATTATTATATTATTATGGACAGTAACCTTAGAAATACATTTTGAAAAACTATTTCGTGTTTTATCTATTCAGATATATATCTATATTATAAGGTAATTTAGTATTTTATTATTACCCATATAATACAAATAATGGATTTGTGATTGAAAAGAAAGCTGAACTAAAATATTATCTGTGAAGTATTTATTGTTCTTTTTCCCACTCTTTACTTAAGGTTAAACATCCATTCTTTTCTGTACATTAAAAGAGGTTGGCAGGCCAAAAAAACTTAATGAGGGTCAATGGTCTACCAAATAGATGATTTAGTATAATACCACAAAGTATAGTATTCTACTCTTTAAAATCTTGAGACTATTACATGAAACAAACAGTAAACAAAAGATAGTGTAATAAAATACTTTCTGTTTATACAACATAAAAATAATAAACATTGAAAGTTACATTTGGTCATGACTTTTTTCGTTAATGGCACTTAATTGTTTTTAAAAATGTCCCTTAGTCCTATTTAATTTCATCACTAATATTCAATAGTCCTTAAATTCCACAAAATTTATATACATCTATTTCATTTATTATAATAGGCATAAAATAGCCAGAATTTAAAATAAAAAGACATGCCCTGGCCGGTTTGGCTCAGCAGTTAGAGGGTTGGCCCGCAGACCAGAGAGTTCTGGGTTCAGTTCCTGCTAAGAGCACGTATTTCGGTTGCAGTTTGTCCCCGGCCTCGGTTGGGGTCGTGTGGGTGGCAACCAGTCTATGTGTCTCTCTCACATTGATGTTTCTCTCTCTCTCTTCCTCCCGCTCTCTCTGAAGATAAATGCAAAAATGTCCTTGGGTGAGGATAATAAATAATAATAAAATATAATTAAATTAAATAAAATAAAAAGACATGGTACTTGCTATAGAATATTTATCTCTCTATTTGGGAAAAAAGAGATATCACCATTCCACTGGAGCCATAGGAAACAAAACTTCATTATTTTATAATATATTTACATATTAGGGCAAATAGTAAATCTTTCAAAATCAAAATATAAATGTGCTTATTTTTGCAAAATATTTTCTGTGGATACAAATGAATGCAGCTATGTGCATGAATTCTTATTCTTCCTCAAGCATTTCAAGTCTATCTTAAAGATAATCTGGACCAATATATAACATGATGTCCAATCTTTATCATGAAAACTCCCTGATGTATATTTATCCAGAAACTTGGCTGATGTTACAATAATATTCAGCAGTGCTGAAAAATATACGGGTTAAGCAAGGCATTAGCATTGTTAATCTAATTTTATTATAAAAAATGTTAAAACTTGACAAGTATGGGGAGAAACTGAGAACTTCATACATAGCTGGTTGTAATGTAAAGTGGTATAGCTGCCTTTGCAAATAACCTGGGAGGTTCCACTCAGATAAACAAACAAGATAAGAAAACATATTTATGTAAAAACTTGTACCTAAAAATTCATAGCCACATTATTTATGATAACCAAAAGTTGACACAACTAAATAGTTAATCAACTGATAAATTGATTTTTTAAATGTGATCTATTTATACAATAGAATATTCTTCACCAATAAAAAGGAATGAAGTTCTAACATGTTTTTGTTATTGTTGTTGTTGCTGTTGATGCTTACCTGAGGATACTTTTCCATTGATTTTTTTAGATAGAGGGGAAAGGAGGGATGGGGAGGGGGGTGGAGAGAAGCATCAGTGTGAGAGAGACACAGCACTTGGTTGCCTCCTGCATGACCCCAACTGGGGCCAGGGATCAAACCTGCAACCCAGGTACATGCCCTTGACTGAGAATCAAACCCTTGACCTTTAGGTCCTCAGGCCGTTGCTCTAACTGCTAAGCCAAACTGGCCAGGGCATGACACATTTTATGACACAGATGAATCTTGAACTCATTATGCTAAGATAAACAAACCAGATGCGAAGACCACTTACTATATGATTTAATTTTTGAAATATCCAGAACAGGCAAATCTACAGGGACAAGAAGTAAATTACAAGTTGCCAGTAGGGTAACTTACAAGTTGCCTAAGGTTGGGAGAGGGGTGTAGGGGATGAGGTGTGACTGCTGATGGGTAAACACCTTTTTGCATGGGAGGGGGAATGTTCTAAAATTAAATTTGGTTGTGGTTTCAAAAGCCTGTGAATTTTCTAAAAGAAATAAACAAACAAACATTCAGTTGTGGCCTGGCTGGTGTGGCTCAGTTGGTGAGTGTCCCAAGAAGTTGAGGGTTTGATTCTAAGTCAATGCATATGCCTGGGTTGTGAGCTCAATCCCTTTCGCTCACTCTGTAAAATCAATAAAACATATTTTAAAAGAAAACATTCAATTGTGTGCTTTAAATGGGTGAATTGTATGATACGTGAATTATATCTTAATAAAGCTCTTAAAAATATAAGAATAATTTTACTGAGAGCCATTTAAATTCAAAATCATTATATTTTATATCTTATTTTAGTATTGCTGGTATATGTAAATCTATAGTTGGTTAAAGCTTTGAACATATGGAAGATAGTAAAATGAAACAGGTTTAATCCAATTCCCAGTTAAATTGATATACATTAAAATAAAAATTCTGTCATATTCTGCATACTGCAGTCTTTAATATGCAAGCTCTCTGATTTTGAATGTATATTAAAATTGTAGAAACACCAATCAATAATTTTATTATGAAATTCTACCCATCTTTTGTATACCTGAAATTAGATATTTAATGATACTATAATCAATATTTCAATTCACTTTTAATATATTTTTATTGATTTTGTTTAGAGAGAAAAGAAGGGAGAGAGAGAGAGATAGAAACATCTATGAAAGAACATCAATCGGCTACCTCTTGCATGCGCCCTATTGGGGAGGTCAAGCCCACAACCCAGGCATGTGCCCTGACCAGGAATAGAACTGGCAACCTCTTAGTGCATGGGATGATGCTCAATCCACTGAGCCACACTGGCTGGGCTAAATTCATTTTTAAAAAATACAAGCAGTCATTGAAAAGATTAGAACTACTCTTACCTGCAACTACCCACTGACAAGCTCAATCTCCACATAGGTTTTCTTTTTGGTTGGCTATTAGCCCATTCATAGTTAGCTATACCACACAGAAAAATTAACAATGCAATTTGAAAAGTCTCACCATTGATAATTGAGACATGTCTCATACTGATCCAGGAAGTACTTTGGCTTATCATTTAACATTTTCAGCTTGATATAACAAAATAAGCATTCAATACACTATTCACCTACACAGAGAACCACGCTACTTCAATTACATTGAAGTTGATTGAGGCCAATTTAACGGTAATTAGTCATTTTAAAGGTCAAGAGTCTCACACTTCTCTAATTCCGTGCTGGTTAAATGGTCACAGCTCATATGTGGATGAGAATACCAAGTGAAGCAAACATGAAAGCTATTGTTAAAAGCGCTGTTTTTTACATATATCTGATTAAGTAATCCAAAATTAAATTCAGTTACTTTTCATAATACTCAGATTTGTTTTGTCTGTTGACAAATTCTTACTTTTTTAATTATTTTAAACCATAAAGGCAAAACACCTGTGATTTATTTCCACCAAAGAATACATATTTTTTATTCCTTTTCAGTCTTTATATTAGGAGGACCTGAAGGTAATGTCATGTTTTTACGACATTAATTTAAACAGATAAATTTTTAACAAGTTTTTATTTTTAATCAATGATGCAATCACCCTCGTTATCAACAACCTTTTGCCATCTAGTGTGAAAATTTTCAATGCTGGATCGATAAAAATCAATTGGTTTTTGAGCAAAATATCTGGAGATGGCATTTTGGACATCATCCAAATTTTCAAATTTTTTGCCACTTAGAAAATGTTGTAGGGATCGGAATAAATGGAAATCCGATGGTGCAATATCGGGTGAGTATGGTGGGTGAGGCAATACCTCCCACCCCAATTCATTCATTTTTTCCAGGGTTCGTCTTGCGCAGTGTGGTCTTACATTATCGTGTTGCAGAATAACGCCTTTTCTGGTGACAATTGCTGGGCACTTTTCAATCTTTAAGATTGATTTACTCAATCCAATTGTTCACAGTAAAGGGCTGCATTCAGTTTGTCCAGGTTTCAGCACTTCAAAATGAACGACCCCGCGAATACTCCACCAAACACACAAAAGTGCCTTTTTGGGGTGTAAACTTGGCTTAGCTGTACTTCGTGGCGATTCCTTCAGAGAGAGCCACTGCCTTTTGCGTTTTGGATTATCATAGAGAACCCATTTTTCGTCTCCAGTGATCAAGCGATCAAAAAACGCTTCTGTATTGTGCTGCTGAAGCAGTAAGTTGCATGTGGTGGACCGGTTAGCTTTGTTTCCTTCGGACAGATTATGCGGGACCCAAACACCTGCTCTGCTTACTGTACCAATCTGCTGCAAATGTTCTTGGATGGTCGACCAAGGTTGGTTAAGAGTGTTTGACAGTTCCTCGATTGTCTGACACGGATTTGCTTCCACTTCCACCCTTAACATGTCATTGTCTAAAGCTGTTGGTCTTCCTGATCGATACGAGTCAGAAAGATCAAAATCACCGGATTTGAACTTAGAAAACCACCTTTGGCATTTACGAACGTCTAATGCACTTGGATAAACATTGCAAATGTTTTCAGTAGCAACTGTTGCATTAGTACCCTTGTGAAACTCAAAAAGCATACAATGCTGGATATGTACCTCTTCTGGTATTTGGCTGGCCATTTCACTATAAATTGAAAAAAAATTAAGATTTAATTGTTTACGAGTAAACAAGTCACTCTAACCTTAAAATGTCTTTGGCACAATTTTGAAGTACACAATGAGCTGATAAATGACAACCGAATATTGAAATGCGCAGAAACGACATTACTTTCCGGTCCCCCTAATATAACTCAGCTCTAAGATTTGGTACAAAGTTTCTTTTTTAAAGTAAAGAAGTCGTGTGACTTTTTGTTGTATAGATGATTTCTTAATTATAAAGATCTTATTTTATTTGTGATTTCAGCACTAAATTACCCAAAGACCAAAATATGTTTCAAAGTATCACTCATAACTCATACATCTTAAAAATGAATGCATATTACAAAATGAAACAAATATCTAGGCAAATCAAGTTGTACAAGGTCACACAGGAATTAAGTAACAGAACTAGAATTTAGCTTTCTTCATTGCCCTTTATGTTAAAATATTACATATGTAATACATTATTATAAACCAGACCATTCTCTCTTTGCTTCTTTCATATGTGTAAAGGCCACGTATACCCACACATGCACACATGCAGGCACAACTCTGATATTATTAGAAATCATTTCATATATTCATTGAAATGAGATATATCATCCAGTTCATGTTTGAATAACAAAATGGATACATATTTCAATATAACTGATGAAATACTTTGTATTGCACTATCAAAAATATTGATAGTGAGTTAAAACATTTCATTTGAAAAAAATGGGACATAAGCTGGTGCAAAATTCTTGAACATAAAATTTTCCCTTACATGGTATAACACATCTGAAATATTTAAAAAAGTATTTTTGGAGAAACATGTAGGTTTTTATATATCTATAGCTCTGAATGATATTTGAGGCTGATCTTGCTGTTTAGACATTAGTCTTTACAGTGGTACACAGCTCATAAAAATACTTGCTGATAGAAGACTGACTCTCATCTGGATGATTTTATAAAATAAACATCAAGATATTTCTTTAGGCTACTGCCTCATTTATAGGCCATATTCAAATTCATGGTACCTAAAGTTCAGAATTAGCACAGCTTTATAAATGTTCAGAAAACTTGTCTTTAAAGTTTTTTAATTCATCATTTCAATCAAAAGACTAATTTTTTCTGAAATTCCTTGGACATAAGATAGATATCTGAATTCAGATTTACTGTCATTTTCTTCACAAACACGAAGACACTGTGAAGGAGATTCAGGTGTGGGCATAAAATGTAACTATAAGCAAATATTTGAGAGCTTCAAAGGAAATACTGACGTATTTTAAGTTGTTTTCTCAGCAAGTTTATTTGAATATTATTTTCCAGGAAAAATGGGGGCATTCAAATAACAAAAATTACAAAATAGAAATAAATGGAAGATATGAATAAAAAAATGTGTTTTCTATCCCAGCATATTCTTATTATTAAAGAAATAAAAAATATATACTAACTTCACAAAAATAATAAATATTCCACACCTGCTTTTTTACTTTCTTTATTCACTAGAAAACAATTTTCTAAAACAGTACTTTGGTTTTTTAGAAATAAAGACACTATTCTAAAAGAAAAAATTGTTCTTCTATAGAGATTTTTCTATGATTCAATATGAACAGAGAAAAGAGAAGCTAGAAAATGTCTTCAAGTAGAAAGTTAAAATAGAAGCATTCTTCTAAAATGATTTTGACTCATTTTTCCTTCACATGTTTTATAACTAACCATTGAGAAACAGCTTTGAAAAATTGTTTTAACAGCACAAGCAGATAAAAGTGTACATTTTCTCTTTTTTTCCTCCTGAGTACAAAGACTTTACCACCTCAAATTTTCAATGGTTATTACCACACTTTAATTTGAATAATTTTCATAGCAGTATGTATAATAAAGTGCACAGAAACCCATTTAAATGAGTGTTTTATAAAATAAAAAGTTTTTAAAAGAAGCAATAATCACTATACATCATCTTTAGAAAAGGTGTGTGGCTACTGAATCATTCTTAAAAAGGAGAACACATTACCCAATGGCCGATTGTTGGTTTAAATGTATTATAACTTACAACATGTAGCATGTTATGAATAATGCTAGTATTATACTAGCTGTATAATACTAGCTGTATTCATACTTATTACCTTAATTTGTTTGCATATGTCATCAGAGTCCATATGATGCAACATGACAATCAGAACATTAATGCTGTGAGTCCCAATGCATTTTGTCATAAAAATACATCATTAACAAAGGAAATGACACTGTTAAGAGAATAAAAGGACAAATGACAGTAAATATCTGCAATTCATACATCTGATAAAAGACTAGTATCTAGAACATACATATAAAAAAAAACTATACAACTCTATTAACAAGAAAGCAGGCAACCCAACAAACTGGGAAAAGCTTTGAACATACACTTCACCAAAAATTAAATTTTTGCTACATGCCACAATGTAAATATATCTCAAAATAATTATGATGCATAAAAGAAAGTAGAACTCTTCAAAGCACAATTTATTTTGCCAGAATTCAGTTGGTGGTTGTTCAAGGAAGTGGGTATTACAAAGAAGCATGATATATACACTGTCATGATTTCATGGGTATACAACTTGTCCAAATTCGTCAAATCAAACAATTTAACTTTTTGCTGTTTTAGTATATGTAAATTACATATCAATGAACATGTAGAATGTTTAAGAAATACAAAGTTCAATTTCAGTAATTTCTTTGTTGGAATTTTCAAAACTTATAAAATATGTTTTGGAAATGATGTCTGAAATGAGATCAAAACTATTTTAAGTGTAAGCCTTTTTAGGGTTGATATATATCAATATGAATAGAAAATCTTTAAGCAGATGCCTATTCCTTAGATCATTTTCTAAACACTATTGAAATTATTTTCACTCATGAAATATTTCACAATGTAGGCATCCTTGGAATATACTTTGGAAAACACAACACAGTAAAAATACCAAACATTGCAAGTTGGCTTCATAGAGCTATATAGTAGCTAAGATAGACACCAACAGATGACCAATACTGCACTAAAGATACAGGATTCCATTCAATAGTGTAGTGGAAAGAAAATGCTTGACCTGATTAGAGATTACATTTTTAGCTTGCTTTACATGTAGTTGGAGTCATGTAGTTGCTGCAGTTGTTATGGAAGCAGAAGTGCTGTGTATCACATCCATGAAAAAGTGGTTAAGAAAGAGTATCTTTCAGCCATATTTCCTTTCTCTATCTATTGGCTAAAAGAGAAGGTCTCTGGAGCCCTAGAATATGACGAGGTCTTAATTCTTGAATTGTAATTCTTAACTAGAGTGAAAAATAAATTATCTGAAGTTTAGGGGTTAGTTATAGCTATCAATTTTTATCATAAACATTGCTCAACTTTTCTTAATACATAGAGAATTTTAGAAAGGTGTTCCATTGTCAAATACTGTAATGTAAGATACTTTTACTCTACATGTTTTATGTGCCTTATTTTTTTCAATATGTAACATCACAATTTAAAAGATAGAAGATGCAATATGCATCATTCAATGGGATTTTTTTAGGCTTAAATTCAAACTAAATAATTCCCTTATTTATAGTTATTGTATGAAGAGATGAACTAAACTCAAATTCAGCTTGATATATCTGTCATTGTTTCTGACATTGGTTTTATACCTGATATTAAATGCCCCTCAAAACTATCTAAACCAAGTTGTATTTTCAAAACAAATATACTTTGTGTGAGACCTCTATTACAACAATAATCCAATTAACAAGAACAATGTTACTTTGTTTTTAAATGGTCTAAATATTTTCCCAAAGAAGATTTTTACTTTACATTATGAAATTTCTCAGTCCACAGTTAGTGAAACTTTGCTATTGATTTTTTTTTTCCTCTTGTTGTCAGGAGACATCATGTGCAGAAGAAGCTTTTCAAATTACATATTGGCAAAAATACATAAATGTGCCATTCATAAGATTAAATTCTTATAATACATGATCTCACCAGAATAAACAATTTGAACTCTATGGCCAAATTTCTATAAATTTCTAAAGTAGTGGAGGGGCGGGATGGAGAGGGGGGTGTCCAGGGGTGAAAAGGAGAAACATCTGTAACAAAAATAAATTAATAAAAATTGGGGGGAAAAATTTCTAAAGTAAACACATTTTATGTTTACTTTTGATAAAGGTAATATTGTAAATTCATATTCTGAAGCCAAAATAAAGAAACACATATAGAAATAATAAAATTTTGAAAGGAAATTTTTATTTGAGATTCATACTTGTTTTAACAATGTCAGGGTTCAATTGTTATAGAAGACATACAGTATCCTAAATGGCAATGCTAAAAAAATCTGACATTTATCTCAGGAAAAAGACACATTGTAGCAATTGTATTAAAGTAAGAATACATATTATAGCTAACAGGTGTCTCACAGCGAGTGGTTCAGAGGCCACAGATGAGCTCAAGTCAAGGTTGCCATCCCTTTCAAAGGGTCATACTGAGATAAGATTTATCTTTTGGATCAGAAATACCAAGTGAACCAAACACCTAAGATTCCAGAATCTCAACATGGAGTGTATAATGATTAATGTTTTTTATTTAATTTCATCACACATTGTAATTCTACATATTGTAGGAGATACAAGATGGCTTTGAATTAGGTGGAAGCTACACTAACTAACTTCCTCCCAGGACCAAACTGGAATTATAAGTAAATTATAGAAAAATTATCCTGAATAACCAACTGAAGACTAGCTGGAGAGAAGCCTTAAAATCAAGGATTTACAGAAGCCACATTGAGACTGGTAGTAAGTGTGGAGGCATGGAGGACTATTCCCACTCCCACAATTGACAACTGAGGTTCCGAAGGGATATTTCAGTTGTGGGGAGTTCCTGCTGAGAGCCAGGCTCCCCAGCATAAAGCACCAGAGCTAGGAAGAGTTGTGCATATAACATTCCAATGTAAAAAGCAGTGGGGTTTATGTTCACCAGGGAGAGATGGCTAGAGACCCTACAATGGCAAATTCCACTTCGTGTGATCACCATTAGCACAGCAGCTCACATGCTGTTTGGAGGTGTTGAGTCTCACAGTCAGTCAGCCTGAGGGTCAATATCACACACAAATGGGCCAATAGCAATCAAGACTCAATTACAAAAGGAGGGCCCACATATGCATACAAGGGACATTCCTAGAGCACCAGTTCAGGTGATCAGAGAGACTGCACCACTGGGTCCCACAGGAAACCTACTACATAAGTCCACACTACTAAGACTGGGAGTCATAGCAGATCTACCTAACACATAGAAACAAACACAAAGAGGGAACCAAGATGGGGAGACAAAGAAACAGGCCCCAAAAGAAAGAACAAAAGAATTCTCCAGAAGAAGAGCTAAATGAAATGGAGGCAAGCAATTTGTCAAATATAGAATTTAAAGTAATGCTTATAAGGATAGTCAACAGCATGAAAAAATACATAGAAACCATAAAAAAGAATCAGTCAGAAACAAAGAACGCAATATCTGAAAGAAAAGATTTCACTGGAAGGAATAAACAATAGACTGGATGAAGCAGAGGATCAAATCAGTGATTTGGAAGACAAAGTAGAACAAAACACCCAATCAGAGCAGCAAAAAGAAAGATGAATTTTTAAAAATGAGGATAGTTAAAGGGACCTTTGGAACAATGTGAAGCCTAACAACATCCACATCATAGAGGTACCATAAGGAGAAGAGAGAGTAAGGGATCAAGAACCTATTTGAATACTTGACCAGTGTGGCTCAGAGAAAAAAAGAATATTGAAAATCAGTTAAGCATTTAGCATTTATTGGTGAAAAATGTATATATTCTCATTCCAAGAAATATAATAAGTGAGTCAAGTTGAAATAAATGCTTTAAAGTTTACCATAAAAAAGAAAAGAAAAAATATCAATTATTTAACCTTCTAACTCAAAAGCTAAAGAAAAAAGTAGAAGAGTAAATTAAAACCAAATTAAAGATTCTGAAACACTAAAAATAAGAGCAAAATTAACAAATATAAACACAACCATAAAGGAAATCATAAAGACAAATTGGTGTTTGAAAATGACTAATGATATTGATAAAGAAGTGACAAGTAATCCATAAAAAACACATTATCAGATAACACAAATTATTAATATCAGCAGTTGGGGTCATGTGGGTGGTGACCACTCGATATGTCTCTCTCACATTGATGTTTCTCTCTCTCTTCCTCCCACTCTCCCTCCCGCTCTATCTGAAGACAAATGAAAAAAAAAAAAAAAAAAACTGTCCTAGGGTGAGGATAAAAAAAAAAAATACCTTGAAAAATATAAACTTTAATAAAAGAAGATGTATAAAACCTGAATAACTTGGATTTACAATAAAAAACCTTCCCAACAAATATCTTCTGGGCCAGATAGTTTTACCAGGGTATTTTTCCCAATATTTAAATAACTATAACTTATTACAGCAATTCTTCCAGAGAATATAGAAAGGAAGACCACTTCCCAACTCATTATGTTCAGCTAGCCAAGGGTCTGACAGCAAAACTTTGCTAGGACATTTCTAGAAATGATAATTTTACATTGATATCTGTAATAAATTTGGACACAGAAACACTTAACAAAATATTAATGAATTTAATCCAGAGATATCTAAAGAGAATAATTTAACAAGACTGGGTGGAATTTATTTCAATAAGGCATTGTTGGTTCAAAATTTTGAAAACTGAGCAATATAATTCTTTGCATTAACCAAATAAATTAAAAAAACAATGTAATAATTTTATAGATTATAAAATAATTTGAAAAAAATTAACAAGTTTATGTGAAAAGAATATCATCAAAGTAGTAGTTGGGAAATGGCTAAATTGTCTTATTAGGTAATAAATATCTTGTGTCTTAGTCTATTTCTTTTTAGAAGCAATAAGTTATCAAGCAGTGCTGAAACTTCTAATCTCTTTCAATTTAATAGGTAAAAGAAATAGTTTCTTTTCATATTTTGGGGTATTCTTTTTTTTTTCTTTATTGATTTTGGAGAGAGCGAGAGAGGAAGGGAGAGGGAGAGGGAGACAGAAACATTGATGAGAGAGAACATCGACTGGCCGCCTCCTGCATGCTCCCCACTGGGGATCGGGCCCACAACCTGGGCATGTGCCCTATCTGGGAATCGAACTGGCAACCTCTTGGTGCATGGATCGATGCTCAACCACTGAGCCACACCGGCCGGGCTTTTTTAAAATTTTATTTTTCTTTATTGATTTTGGAGAGAGAGAGAGAGAAAGGGAGAGAGAGAGAGAGATAGAAACATCGATGAGAGAGATTTTGGGGTATTCTTGACCAGATTCAAAGCAAGTGAGATTTGTAGTAACACAATTCTATGGGCAAAAGAAAGCCAAAGTAGGACAGAGGAATATAACTCCTTAAATTCAAGGGCAGCCAATAGGTGCTATAAGCAGTCTCCAAAGGTCCTCAAATCTTGAAGTACTGATGGACACGTGAGTATAACCTTCAAGACCTGTGCACAACAACTGGTGTTTTCAGGCTAAATGTAATATCTAAATTCAAACTGAAAATAATTATTTGGTTCTTTGTCTTTTTTCCATTTATAGAAATCTGGCCAGTGCTGAACATATATTAAATGCAACATGCAGTTTTTAGTAACAGGGTAAGCAAGCGTTAAATAGGTTTTAAGAGCCGGTGAGGATGCTGAGAGAGATCCACTGGATGTAGCAATCTTTTAGAAAATAAAGGAAAACTAAACTTGAAGGCTTTCACAGACATTCAGTGGTTATCACAGGGTACACTGACAGATAAAAAGGTAACTTAATAGCTCCCTGAATATTGAACATTAAGTTCTTGATAAAATTTCTCTGAAAAAATTGACCAAGGAATTACTTTGGGGTCACAAATACTAGAATAAAAACCAAAGCAGAAAGAGCAGTTAAAGTGTTAAAAAACAAAACAAAACAAAAAACCATCTATATAAATAACAATCGGATATATTTAGTAATTGATTTTTCTTCACTATTAGTCATATTCTCTTGATTTTGCATGTAATTTTTATGATACCTGGTTATGGTGCATATAACAACTGTAAAGCCTCCAGATAATTTCATCTTGCACCTGAGATTGTATTCCTTTTCCTATGTTAGGCGATGGAATTGGGTGCTAAGCAATTCATCCAACCAAGGGTTGTGAGGGATCGTGACTGCATTATCTTTGTTAATATTTAAAGTGTGTCTGGTTCATCTCTGTTTCTAGGGCATTGCTCTTTCAGAGTTTTTACAGTGAGCCTTGTGGGTCTTTTATCCTCACCGTTGAAAGACTGATGGCAATTCAGTTCTTCCCTTCACAGGTTTTTTTGTGTTGTTTTGTTTTGGTTTTGATTAACTAATAGATTTTATTTTTTTAGAGCGGTTTTAGGTTCACAGAAAAATTGAGCAGAAATTAGAGCTATCATATACCACCTATCACCTCTATGCACGGTATTTCCCTTATTAATGTCTTTCATTAATGTGATAAATTTATTATTGATGAATGAACTTTACTGTCCATAGATTAATTAAAGTCCATATTACATTAGGAATCACTCTTTGTGTTGTACAGTTGTTTGGGTTTTGACAAATACATCATCTATTCAACACTATAGTATCACAGAGAATAATTTCACTGCCCTAAGAATCTTCTGTGTCCACCTATTTATCTCTTCCTCCCTCTTCCTAAACCACTGGTAAACACTGACATTTTTACTGTTGCTATAGTGTTTCTTTTTTCCATAATATCATATTTTTGGAATCATATAGTATGTTGACTTTTCAAACTGACTTTTTTCACTTAACAATATTCATTTATGTTTCTGCCATGCTTTTTTGTGGCTTGGTAGCTCATTTCTTTTTCAATGATTTATAATTTCTGCTCCTCCACATCCTTGCCATTTAGGCTCTTGTAAAACTGAAGTTAATTATGTTCTTACAAAATAGTTTGTAAAGCAGAGAAGGCTCTGAGCATATTTTAAACTGTCTTCTTCCCCTCCACCTCTTTGCTGGAAGAACAAGAAAATTTTCTCTAATCTTCATCCAGACAATTTGGTGGGAGTCTTTAAGATAAAATTCAAATTTGTGTCCCCAATCAAACAAGGCTGAACTCCAGGATTTTTAATCTCTCAAGCTAGTTCATACTCAATCACTGACAATTAATCAGTTGCCCTTTAAGTGTAAAAGTTTTTATGTGTTTAAGTTTTAAATTGTGCTTGTTTTCAGTTTTAAAGTGTTTTAATTTTAACTGTTTAAGTTTTTCAAAAATATATTTTCATTGATTTTTCAGAGAAAGAGGAAGGGAGAGGGGGAGAGAAATAGAAACGTCATCGATCGGTTGCCTCCTGCATGCCCCATATTGGGGATCGAGCCTGCAACCTGGGCATGTGCCCTGACTGAGAATCGAACCAGTGACCTCTCGGTACATGGGGCGACGCTCAATCCACTGTGCCACACAGGTCGGGCTAACTGTTTAAGTTTTAAAGTATTTAAATCCTAAAGTTCTCCTTTAATACTCAGAAGGTCAGCAATGGAAGAACTAGGAAAAATCACCAAGAGCAAAGATGTGTCCTTAGAAATCAAGGCTAAGATCATCCACACTCTCATATTCCATTATCATGTATGGTTGTGAAATCTGGACATGAAGGAGGCTGATAGGAAAAAATAGATTCTTTTGAAATATGGTCTTGGAGAAGAGCTCTACGGGTACCCTGGACCACCAGAAAGATGAACAAGAACTGGTTCTAGAGCAAATTAATCCTGGAACATCAGTAGAGGCAAAAATGACAAAACTGAAGCTGTTCTATTTGAGGCACATCATTCTAAGACAGGGGTCTTAGAAGAGACAACAATGCTGGGGGAAAAAGAAGTGGCAGGAAAAGAAGAAGACAAAATAAGGAATGGATTGACTCCATAGCAGAAGTTTATAGGGAGTGAGCAGGGCTGTTGAAGACAGGGCATTGTAGACATCACTCATTCATAGGACTGCAAGGACTTTGAATCAACTCAGTAACATAATACAAACTAAGCAGTCCTACCATGCTCCAGTAATGACTTCTGTTTTCAGTAAGTTGTGATTGTGTTAGTGTAGCCTTTTTTGGGAGTGATAGCTTGTCCTGTGACCACAATTCTCTGATAGATCTGAAAAGGTTTGTTGATTTCTATTGGTACAACTTTTTCCTTTTTAAAATATTGAGATAACATTGGTTTATAATATTATATAAGTTTCAGGGGTACAACATTACAATTTGACATCTGTATTGTACAGCTTTTTTGTTGTTGCTGTCAGGGTTGGGGTGATAACATCCAAGCTCTTTGCATATCAGACCTTCAGAGCTTTATAACTTCTGTCTGATATACTTTCAAGATGTGGCAAATACTTCAAGGCAAAATTGGCTATGTCCTTGAGTCAGGCCACCATCCTTTTTGTTTCCTAAACACTGAAAGACTTTTGAAATATTACCGTTATTATGGCCTAATGGTTCAGTCTTCTGTGCAACCCCAGAATTCAGTGAAGACACATTGTGGAAATATGGCTGTGTGTTTGAGGCCTTTTAATCTTTTAATTTTTAATTGTAATCCCACAAGACCACTGAGAGTTTTCCTCATTTTTCTTTCAGAGGACAAATGTCCACTGACTGTCGAAAAATCAGCACCGAATGAGCAAACATCCCAGGAAAAACATCTACTGATCACCAACCTACTCTGAATAGCTCGTCAACTATGGAATTTTGATTCATCTGGTTCTTACTGCTTTCTCACACCTTTACAAGCTATATATTTTGTAATTTTTCCAGCTTTTTTAGATTTGTTGCAACAAGATTATTGACTTGCCATGGCCCACCATATATTAAATAAATAGTTGTTTCCTTTTGCCCTTTTTTTGAGCAACATCATGTAATCATTATCATAAAAATAGTAACAACTAACATTTCTTAAGCACTTTCTACGTGCAATTTCTGCCATTTTTAAAAGATTTTCACTGGATATAATAGAAAAGGTTGGCATTAATTTATTTTCTACTTTTACTGACAAATATTTGACATATATTAGTGTATAAGTTTAAGGTATACAGCATGATGGTTTGTTTTAATATTTTGAAAATGTTTACCACAGTAGATTTAGCTAACATCTGTCATCTCATATAGATGGAATTTAAAAAAAAAAGAAGATAACTCTCTCTTGTGATGAGAATATTTATGATTTACTGCCTTAAGAATGTTCCTATATATCATACAGCAGTGTTAGTTACAGTCATCATGTTATACTTTATATCCTTAGTACTTATTATTTTATAACTGAAAGTTTGTACTCTCCACTTTTGGTTAACCACAAGTCTAAGTATAATCTTTTTTTTCTGTGAGTTTGAGATTTTGGGTTTTTTATATATTTTTTTATTTTTATTCCACATATAAGTAAGATCGTACAACATTTGTCTCTGTCTGATTTATTTTACTTAGCATAATACAGAATGACTTGAAGGTCCATCCATGTTGAAAATGGTAGGATTTCCATTTTTGATGGCTGAATAATATTCCATTGTATAAATATATAGCAAACTTTTTTATTCATTTATCTATTGATGGTTGTTCTCATGTCTTGGCTATTGTAAATAATGCTGCTATAAACACAAGGGTACAAATATTAAGTTAGTGTTTTTGTTTCCTTTGGTTATATTCTCAAAAGTGAAATTAATATTACTAATTAATATGGTAGTTTTATTTTTTAATTTTTGAAGATTCTCCATGCTGTTTTATATAGTGGCTGTACCAATTTATAATCCCACCGACAGTGCACAAAGGTTCAGAGAAAAGATGAGAAATATTTAATTGCACATGTAGGTAGAAGAAATTTAAATAATTTATCCAACATTTAAATAAAAAGAGAATCAATATTATATTACTCAAAAATATCTAACTAGATTTAGCAGACAGCTAATGTAATGTCTCTCAAGGCTATTGTGGGTCTTCTTGTACATAACATTATGTGGCCCTTTGACTAATATCTAATAAGTAGAATGCAAGGGGAATAATTATTTAACATTTTTGGTCTCTTGTTTAAAATGAAATTGCCTGCCTTGGACTTTCACTCTCTCTTCCTATAGACTGAACGGCCAGTGTGATGGAGATCCCTGATCAACTATGCAAAGGAAGAAGAACTCCCCCCCACCCCCAACTTGAGCATGAACGATCATATGGAGCAGAGCTTCCTTACTAACTTGGACTACCCACCTCCTAACTTCCATATGAGGGTGAAATAAAATAGTCTTGTCTAAGCCAAAATCTTATTGTATAGCATTTTAATCTATACTCTAAAATACACAACAGTAACTGTATGAAAAGATGTTTCCATTAACAAAGATAGGTAATAAAGAAAGTAAAGAAGGTAATATGTGGTAAGAGGAGGGGTAAATAAATGGAACCCACACTTCAGTTGTGAAAATTGGATTTTAAGTACAGGCAAAAAAATCAAGTAAAATAGTTACCAGATGATTAATGAGAATGACATAATTATGGAAAAAATAGAAAGAGTATAAAATACAAATGAGGAAGCCACATTCAATAAGCACTAATTCTGTGTTTATCCAAACAATTTATTTTAAATTTTAATAATTAATTGCTTTGAGACTAAATTACATAGCTGGCGAAATCACAAGTAAAATG
This sequence comes from Tadarida brasiliensis, assembly GCA_030848825.1. Taxonomy (NCBI): domain Eukaryota; kingdom Metazoa; phylum Chordata; class Mammalia; order Chiroptera; family Molossidae; genus Tadarida; species Tadarida brasiliensis. The sequence goes on along the minus strand of CM061260.1, from coordinate 84,922,193 downwards.
AAAAAAACTATAATCTCTTGTTTATCGAATTAAAAACATATTAATTGTATATTATTTTCATTTTTTGTTCATTGGTTTCTTTGGTCTTCTTGAACCCAAAGAAGACTTTTGGAAATACCTTTTGATGACTATATTTCAAAACAGATAAATAAATATGTTATTATAAATGAGAAACAAAGGATTTATTTTTATACTCATGATAATTAATTAATCTTATTCTTAATAGTTGTCATTAAACCATAATAAAAGTACCAGAAACATTAATTATTCTATCTCTATTAAGACTTTGCAAATATTTTTCTCTTTGTTCTACATATATATTTGAAAATCTGAGCTTTTCTGAAAGATCATCTCATAAAATATATGTCAAATTTATGCTATTATAAAATGGGCCTTATATAATTTATGCTATTATAAAATGGGCCTATTACAAAATAGGCAAAAAGAGTATATTTTCCAATAGATATTATTTAAAAGTTGTTCAATTTGTTGCTGAAAAAGCCATTTAGGAATTAAAGACATCAATGTCTTTCAGTAGCCTTGATGAGCAGAATGAATTACCTGAGACTCATCCCAAGGGCCTGAAAGAGGAAGCTGTTTTCAAAATGATCTGCAAGACAAAAGCTTTGTCATTATTTATTTGAATAGAACTGCAGTTTATATCTTGGAAAACACTGTCCAAGATATATGCTAAATATTATACATATTTAATATTAAACATATGGATTGGTCACATTAATGTAAATGGATTAGAAAAGTGAAAAAAAATAATAAGTGAATACCTTGAGGCAATAATTATCTTTTTACTCATTACATGCTCTTGGTGGTGAAAAAACATCACTCTCACTTTTTATCAACCCTAAAGAAATTCAGTTATCAGAATACTATTTTTTAAGGGTTCACCCAATTAATTATACCTGGAGGGAATTCTAGAGCAGTGCTGTAATAGGGACAGCTTTTCTTCGGAGAATGCAGTTTTGTGTGTGTGTGTGAGATCCTTATGGATGACTTTTGCCTAAGGTATTGGACCCCCACTTCTCTAGGAAATAGTTATGGAAACCCCAAGAGAACTAGAAAATGGCATGATTTTAGAGGTCAATGGCAGACTGGGGATAACTCATATTATTGTTAAGACTTACTCTAACTTAAAATATTCTAGCATTTTTGAAAAATATGTCAACTGATTTAAAAAATAAATAAATAACAAATTTCCCTAAACTTTGTAAATCTTTTTCTTAACCTTTGCCAACACCTTAGTGTTTATACTATAAAAAAGATAATGCTTACAGCTGAAAGGAACCTAACAGGTCACATCATATTGATTTACATTTCAAAATTATATTGCCTTGAGTTAAAAAAAACCACAAATAACATTTGCCATAAATTCTTTATTTAGTTGTACCTATAATTAATTGGTACCTGTATATGATGAAATGCTACAGATGAAGAAATTAGTTGGAAGTTATGCATGATCGATTCTTTAGGAAGTAAAAATCTTCCAAAATAAAAATGTAATTTTAAGGAGAGATACTCAGCAATATACATTTTTAGTACTTCTTGCTAAAGAATGAGTGTGAGAAAAATTGCTTGAACAAATTATTAAATTAAAATAAAATTTAGTACAAGTACATCTGACAATGAGTAAAAAATCAAACAATATAAATCAATAAGGTTTTAAATAATTTAATGTTAAGACTATATGTCTACAAAGCACTACGTATAGAACTGCTAATAGATATTTGCCAAGGAGAAAGATTACCTAGTTGGCACCAATCTCTTTGAAGGTTGTTCAGTTTTTTACAAATCATATAGCTAAAAATAAATACTTAGGAAGTATATATTTATGGCATAGATTATGATGATGGTTTCACAGGTGTGTACATATCTTCAAACTCATCAAGTTTTATACATGACATATGTACATATATTTTTATGTCAATAATAGTCTCAAAAAAGTTTGTTGTTTTTTTTCAAATCTGGTGGTGGTTAAAGTAGTTAACCCCCTCCAGACACATATGTCACTGTTATTTTATTCACTAATAGAAGATTGTTTAGAGTAATAAAAAAGGGAATTGTATTTGAAACAAGCAAGTATTTTCCTCTACATAGCCCAAATTTTGAACAGTTTGAGTGTCCTGCAAATTATGAAACCTCATTTCTACATGTTTCTACCAATCATCTGGTAAATATTATTTTAAACAAATAGTACATCTTGGCAAATAACATTTACAGAAGTATCAGATTAATGTTACTACTTTAAATTTAGTTTTATCTCAATTCTCAGGCTTTCCATAATTTGCTACTTTGATAAGTTAGAAAGAACATTTAGCAACACAGAAAAAAAATGAGTGTTAATAAAACATAAAATCAACATTAAAATGCTTTTATATACACACTAAAAATTACTATATGAACATATAAATATAGTAAAATCCACAAATATATTCTAAAAAAAAATTGGATATAGAAAAATCAAAAGTTATTTCTGAGGATAAATCTTAGTACTGCTACTTTATATGAAAGTATGGTTAAAAAATGTCACTTCATTTTGATTAACATGTAAATTTTCATATAGCAATATTGGTACCAGATTTTAATTCAAGTAATTATTGATTACTGAAATGTATTTTCATTACCTAACTAGAATATTTTATAATTTTGGTCATGTATTTCTTTCAAGGATTTAATTATTCTATATCTTTATAGTAAAAATCTAGAAATAATTATTATGGCCTATATTTGGTTAGATAGAATTGCTACTGGAAAAGTTATGAAACATAGTAATACAAATAATTACATGTAACATTACCATACCCAGTCTTATCAACTGTCATTTGTAAGTGAAACTTCTCATATATCTACACATACTCATATATATACACATACACATGTTTATTTTAAATTGATCATTCTTTGCATTTCATCCTGTAGTGAGATGTTTTTATTGAACATAATATAAAAAGTATGACCATACTTATAAATATACCTACACAGTGTTATTTATTTTTTTGTGTGTCTCACAGATGAGGAAATAATTTATTTTTATTTTTATTTTATTAATTAATTTATTTTTGTTACAGATGTTTCTCCTTTTTCCCCCATTGACTCCCTCCTCCTTATTCCCTCCCACCCCGTTCCCAGCTTTCTTGTCTATGTCCATCGATTATGCATACATGCATATAAGTTCTGTGGCTTATCCCTTCCCCCTCCTTCTGAGGAATGTCATTCTGTACCCTACTTCTATGACTCTGGGTCTATTTTGTTCATCAGTTTGTTAGGTTCATTATATTCCAGAAATAAGTGAGATCATGTGATATTTGTCTTTCTCTGCTTGGCTTATTTTGCTTAGTCTTAAACTAAGTCTTAGGTGGTTCTCAACCTTCCTAATGCCGCGACCCTTTAATACAGTTCCTCATGTTGTGGTGACCCCCAACCATAAAATTATTTTTGTTGCTACTTCATAACTATAATTTTGCTACTGTTATATCTTAGGCCACCCCTGTGAAAGGGTCGTTCGATCCCCAAAGGGGTCACAACCCACTGGTAGGATAATACTTTCCAGGTCCCTCCATGTTGTCTCAAAGGATAAGAGATCTTTCTTTCTTACAGCTGCATAATACTCCATTGTGTATATGTTCCACAGCTTTTTTATCCATTCATCTATTGATGGACACTTGGGTTGTTTCCAGATCTTAGCAATTGTAAATAGTGCTGCTGTGAACATAGGGGTACATATTCTTTCCAATTGGTGTTTCAGGCTTCTTAGGATATATTCCTAGAAGTGTGATCATTGGGTCAAATGGCAGTTCCATTTTTAATTTTTTGAGGAAACACTATATTGTTTTCCATAGTGGCTGCACCAGTCTGCATTCCCACCAGCAGTGTACTAGTGTCCCCTTTTCTCCACACCCTCACCAGCACTTGTTTGATGATTTATTGATGGTGGCCATTCTGACAGGTGTGAGATGATACCTCATTGTTGTTTAAATTTGCATCTCTCTGATGATTAGTGATGTTGAGCATTTTTTCATATGTCTCTGGGCCATTTGCATGTCCTGTTTGGAGAGGTATCTCTTTAGGTCCTCTGCTACAAAGTGTTATTTTAATGTTTGTTTAATAAACAGTAAAATTTAGTCAACTACTTCTATTTTTTATTCTTAAATTATGTTGTTTTCACTATTATTAAAATGTAATAGTACCACCACTAAACCATGACTGTTTACATTCGTTGCTGTTTTCCTAGGATGTTAATCTTAAGCAAGAATTGCAGCTGACAGGGTAGAATTATGCTATTTTTATTGTGTGTGCATGTGTATGTGATGGAGAGTGAGAGAGGAAGACAGTGAGAGAGAGAAAGACACACACACACAGACAGAGACAGTGAGAAACATAGTATTTTATTTGGGTCTAAAATTATTTATCTAAAATATTTTTTCTTTATCATCTTATTTAATTAAACAAGGTTAAGTGAGTGATCATTAAGTTTATGAAAATATACTTTCACTTTAAAAAATATTTGATTTAGCTCTGGCCGGTTTGGTCCATAGACTGAAGGGCTGTGGGTTTGATTTCCAGTCAAAGGCATGTACCTGGCTTGCAGGTTGGATCCCTGGCTCTGGTTAGGGCCTGTGCAGGAGGCAACCGATTGATGTGTCTCTCTCACATCTATGTCTCCCTCTCTCTCTCCCTCTATCTCCCCTCCCTTCCTCCCTTCCACTCTCTCTAAAAATCAATGGAAAAATATCCTCTGGAGAGGATTAACCAAATATATATATATATATATATATATGATTTTGGGAAGACAGAATACAGATTATTTAAAATAGAGATTATGCATTTGTGTTTTAGCAGTTTTTCAAAATTTATCTTGTGTTGGAATTATTTTTTCTGAAAAGAAAAATATACTTTTGACTGGAGAAGCTGTCTTTATGAATAAGTGCATTAAAATGTACTGACCTTGCAGGCTTATGAGTAATTATAGGATTAATGGTAGTAATTATTTTAAAACAAAGAATTGATATTTATTATGCTTCTCACATGAGATATTCTGGTCCATCATCTGGATTTTAATAAACATATGACTCTATTGCATATTCAAATGAAAATCTTGTAATGGGGTACACGGTTATGTAAGTGTTATGTTTACTTATAATTATTATTCTGTAGTTAGAGTTCTTTTATTATACCTTAGAAATTAAGCTTATACTTTTCCATACATAAAACAGAATCATTCTATAGTTGTGCACCACATAACCACGTGGATGGCGTATCTATCTGGTGGTGTTCCCATAAGATTATAAGAGAGCTGAAAAATTCCCATCACCTAGTGAACTTGTAGCAGCGGGAACATGATAGCCCAAAGCATTACCTACATGATTGTAATGATGTTGGTATAAACAAATCTACTGTGCTGCCAGTCAGATCAAAGTATAACACATAAAATTATACCTAGTACATAAAACTTGGTAAAGGTAATCAATGACTATTATTGGTTTGTGTATTTACTATACTATACTTTTAATGATTATTTTAGAGTGTACTCTTTTTACTTATTTAAAATAAGTTTGCCATAAAACAGCATGATATATTACACTGATAGCAGCCTCATACATGTCATTCAAGAGACAGACTTACTACGTCTCTTGCTGCATAATTTTCTCTTGTGCTTGATTTAATCTGTTGCTTTGTCCATCATCACTCCTAAACATACAAAATCCACTGCTAATGTTGTCACTAAGAAGCCACGTGGAGAGTGATTGACCTGTAAACAAAATTAAAGGTGATTAAGGATTATGAAGACAGTAAATCAGTAATAGTCATTGCTCACCAGTCAGGCATGTCTCATTCCATCATGAACAAGAACAAAGTAATGGAAGCTGTTTAAGGATCTGCTTCACTGAAGGCACCAAGACTAACAGAAATTTTTAAAACCCTACATCAGACATGGGAAACTTCTAATTATTCTGGGTTGAAGACCAGACGCAAAAGTGTATTCCTCTCAGTGCTCTGACAATCATGACCAAAAAAATGTTTGTTTGTGATGTTGAAAGAAAAGGCTGGACCTGACCATGAGGTTGAATTTACTGCAGCTTTAAGTGATATATACAATTCAAGCATTGTTATTTATTACATAATGTAACAAATGAATGGTGAGTCTATGTGTGCTGATGTGAAGGCTACTGAAAAATTTTCGGAAACTCTACATATGCTGATTATTGAGGAATATTTTCTTGTCAGAGCAAATATTCAACATGCGTGAAACCTCCCCCTTTTTGGAAACAAATGATTCAAAGGTCTTTCATCCATAAGGAAGCCAAGTCAATGCTGGGTTTCAAGGCTTTTAGGGACAGGATAACAGTCTTGCTTGTGGGCAATGTTGAAATCTAAAAATTGAAACCCTTTCTGATCTGTGAGAACACCAGGGCCTTCAAGTGTATCAATAAGCACACATTGCCAGTGTACAACAGGAGCATTAACAAGTCATAGATGACTCGTCTTCCAAGAGGCCCTACTGAATTCATATGCCAGTGAAATGGAGAAGAACTATTTAGGAGAATAACATACTTTTGAAGATTTTTCTTATTGTTGATAATTAAAATCCTCTTTTTATTGGTGATTTTTAGCCCAATATCTAAGTAGTGTTTTTCTGTTTTGTTTTGTTTTCCCCCCTCTAAACACTACCTCTTTGATCCAACAAATTGGTCAAGGAGTTATAGCAGCTTTTAAGACCTCCTACCTGAGGGGGACCTTTGCCCAGGCTATTGCTGCAACTGAGTAGACACTGATGCAATTCTGGAAGGATTATAACAGCTATGACTGCATCCAGAGCCTTGCTTGGGCTTGGAGTGGTGTCACCACAGAGCGTATGAATGGCATGTGGAAGAAGATATTCAAGAGGTTTGTCCATGACGGCAAAGGATTTGCCAAAGATGAGGAGGTTGCAAAAATCAGCAAGGCTGTGGTTGACACAGCAAATAATTTTAACCTGGGTGTAGATGAAAATGACATTGAATAGTTCCTTCAGGTTGTTTCTGAGAAATTGAATAATGAAGAGTTATTGAATAATGAAGAGTTGGAACTGGAACAGGAACGCATAGCTGAAAAATAGGCAAGAGTAAAGGGAACTGCAGGAGAAAAGAAAAACCCACAAAAAATTTACAGTGAAGAGTTTAGGAGACACTTTTTTTTTTTCCATCACTATTTATCCCCTCTATGCCCTCTTCTACCTCCACCTATCCCCCTCTATCCCCGCAATCACCACACTGTTGTCCATGAGTTTTCTCTCTCTCTTTTCTTTTTTGCTCAATCCCTCCACTCCACCCGCCCCAATCCTCCCCCAACCTGAGCTGTCTGCCTGCTCTCTATCTATGAGTCTGCCTCTACTTTGCTTGGTTGTTTAGTTTGTTCACCAAATTCCACATATGAGTGAAATCATATGATAGATGCCTTTCTCTGACTGTCAAATACTTTTTGAGACCTCAACACACTTCTTAAAACGTTTAAAAACATGGACCTCCAACATTGGAAAGTTCATTACTAAAGAGGAATGTTCATGGTGCATAATCTTCTTACAAGCAAGTCTATGATAAAAAAAAAAAAAAAAGAAAAAGAAAAGAAAAGAAACAAACCATCATACACATATTTCCAAAAAGAGTGAGACCTCCTTGAGGAGCTTCAGGCATGTCCTTCAGGAGGTATTCCAGAAGAAGATATTGTTATCTTAGGAAATGATAACTCCATGCATGTTATTGTTCTGGAAGACCTTCCAGTGGGACAGATGTGGAGGTGGAAGACAGTGATTTGATGATCCTGACCCTGTGTGGGCCTTTGCTAGGGTGTGTGTCTCAGTTTTTAATAAAAAAGTTTAAAAAGTATAAAAATTAAAAATAATTAAAAGAAAAGAAAAGAACTTCTAAAATAAGAATATAAAGAAAGAAAATATTTTTGTATAGCTGCACAATATGCTTGTTTTAAGCTGTGTTATTATAAAGAAGTCAAAAAGTTCATAAAATGAAAAAGTTATAGTAAACTAAAGTTAATTTGTTATTGAAGAAATAAATTTTTAAAAATAAATTTTTAAAAATAAATTCAGTGTAGCCTAAACATACCATTTCGTAAATTCTACAGTAATACACAGTAATATCCTAGGCTTTCACATTCACTCAACACTACCTCACTGACTCACGCAGAGCAACTTCTAGCCCTACAAACTCCATTCATGGTAAGTGCCCTATAAAGGTATACCATTATTTATCTTGCACACTATATTTTTACTGTACATTTTCTATGTTTAGAAAATTTTAGTTACTCAAATGCTTACCATTGTATTTCAATTACCTGAAGTATTTAGTAGAGTAATATGCTGTACTGGTTTGTAGTTTAGGAACAATAGGTTATACCAAATAGGTTAGGTGTGTAGTAGGCCACACAATCTAGGTTTGTGTAAAGGCACTCTATTATGTTTGCACAAACACAGAATCACATGATACACTTCTCAGAATGTATCCCTGTTGTTAAAAAATGCATGACTATATGTTTTCTCTAAAATTTGAACATTTGTCCAAATCCATTTGAAATAATAGTATTTTATCCAATTATTCATTATTAATTTGGATGCTATTGAAAATCTCTACTATACTTTAAAATACTAGAATAGAAACACAGACATCAGGTGAATGGAGCAGTAGAAAATTAAACTTGTTTGAGCTTCCAGCTCAAGTGAAACACACACACACACACACACACACACACACACACACACAAATGCCATTAATAAGATGTTGATTATCAAGAATGAATTAACATTTTCACCTACTGCTAAGAATATTATATTGATGGGCAAATCAACCAATGAAAACTGTTTTCAGCATTAACCATTTCTTATCAGTAACAGAGTTCCTATACATTTTTGACCTACAGATTTAAAAGGAAGAACTATGAGATTTTATGAAGTAGAAAGAGCACTAAAGCATTTGTAAGGAGAGCTGAAGTCATTCCAGTTGTGTTCCATATGAGGTTTATATGTTGGCCTCAATTCATGCATTTTTGCAGTAACTAAGCTAGTACATAGAAAAACTAACATCTCTGTAGTTATGATGACATAATGGATGTGAAGTTTTACAATTTTACCTTGTTTTATGCAAATATTATAATTAAAATTTTTCTTTGTTTGTGTATAGGTACACCTCAAATCTTGGTGTTTTATTTCTGTAATGTCACTTTTTTTGTTAAATAAATAAGCATAATGACTATTAAAGTTGATAATAATAATAATTAAAAACTATTGTCACACTATCTAGCCATTAAATTCTTAAAAATTTAAAGTAGATAACTCTTCTAAATCCATGACGATATGATGCAATCAAATATATTTTGGTGATTCATTCATTAAATATTCTTATCAAATAAATTAATCATTCATTGTCTAAACTGCCATTAGAATTGCAGAAACAATTTAATTTTTAATCAATGTTTATTATTTAAATATGACATAAAGTAGAATGTTCTGTGTGTTCAAAATATTTCTTACAAACATTAATATTCAATTACATTTCTATATCTGAATGCTATTCTACAGGTTGCGAAAAATTTACCTATAGTTACTTGTCAAATAGGCTGTATTAATTTTTAAAAGATTTAAGACACACCCATCTTCCAAATAATTCAATAGAAAATTCTGCATGATTATAATTATACATAAAATGTTTGAGAGAATGTTATAATGTATTCATATATATATCCTAGCCCTATAAATAAAGAACTGTAAAATATATTTTAAAACAAATTGGAAGTGTTAAAGTACCAATTTAAGATCTGAGACTCAAAGAAAATATTACCAAAATCTGTGCTGCATGTCCTTCAGAAATAGCATCAAAATCCAAAAAGACTTTATTTTCTTTCTTTTTTCCATAGCCCCCTAAACATCATTATTCTAATACCATATGTGTATAATTTGTAAACATATTCATTATATTTTAACTTATCTAAAATATAAATCCATCCCTGACCATTTCAACACAGTATATATGTCCTGGACCAAATTTATTTTTAAATTGATTTTCTAAAAAAATAATGTAGGCATTAACTTCCAAAATCTAAAATACATTTATTGCATTACTATGGGAGTAGGGTGGTAAAAATATATTTCTTCAAGATCTAATTGTTCTACCTAAGTAATATTTCATTTTACCAAATAGTGTTTGTTGACTCAACATAAATGAATTCTAGCCAAAAATGCTAAGCATTTCATTTTGACTTCTAAATAAAAAGTGTAATTCAGTTTTTATTAAAATTTTTCATATATCAATAAGAAAATCCAAAACATGCAGAAAAAAGTTAGCAATATGAAAACATATAACATTAAAAATATGTGATCTTTCTTAGCTATTGAAATGAAAATAATACATGTGTACAATGCTAATTTCTCTTATACATGTATACATAAAGAATACTTATAATTGTACATACATATTTAGCCACAATATATGCAAGATACTCTATCTTTCATAATTTAAATTATAAGGCAAAATATTGGTAATTTAACAATTCAGTTCTTATTATGTCTCTCTTCTTCAATAGTTTTTCTTCCCCTCAAATCCTAAATGCTTGAATATTTCTGCTGCTATATCTAACAAAAGAGCAATGGGGCTCTTAAGTATTGTCTTCTTTAAAATTAATAAAGTAAAATTAAGTGGAAAATGTTCATGGTGCTGAAGTGTGAAGCAGTAAGAAACACCTCTTCTTATTCATAGTATCATTTATATTTGTTAAACTCCATGACAAAGTTGAGGCAGATGTAAAAGCTTGAGCTTTTCCCTTGGTTAAGCAAAAAAATATTGATTGAAGAAAGGCTACTATTCCTCACAATAATTTTTTAACAATAGAATCTGTCTTTTGGATGGTAAGATATACAAATCTCAGAAAATTTCCCTTAGAAAATTTTTTCACATTTAATGCCCATGTTCTGACAATTTAATTAACTGTTAAAGATTCTCTGGTTAAAACCTGAATAAAATGTAAGATCAAACATATGCAATTATGCTTTTTTCTGAAATCATTTAAATTCCCATGTCACGAGTTAAAAGTTCATTTTTAACTCATGAATATATGTTGGTTTCTCAGAGACAATTACAGAATACTTATGATTGAATTCACACTTTAAAAATCTAGTGGTATATTTAAGCTAAAATTTTGACATTATATATTTCTTATCACATGTTTCTTTTGGCTTAGAAGAGCATTTATCTTATCAGAAAGGTGGGGAAAAGTATATGAGAAAATTCCATTTTTTCTAAACATGTCATTCTATGTTACATTTCAAAATGCTTATGAAGTGTACTTAGCAAAATAAACAAGAAGCAATTTGCTACTTATATAGAAGTCTACTTAAATTTTAGGAAAATATCCTTTTTAAAGTAATCTGAAAATATATATGAATAACTTAATCCCATAACTATTATGACAGGGTATTAAACAATTATTTGAAGCTTGTATTACTCTTATTTTAAAATAAATTCAATCACTGGCCCTAAGCTCCCTTTGCTTAAATTCATCTAGCTTGAACAAAGGAGAATAACTTTTTAAAAATGATTTTATTATAGAAAGTATGAATAGGTAGAGAACAGAGAATTTTTAGGACAGTGAAAGTGCTTTGTGTGATACTATAATGAAGAATACATGTCATTATATATTTTTCCAAACCCATCAAATGTACAACACTACCAAGAGCAATCCCTAGTGTAAACTATGGACTTTGAGTGATCATGGTCTGTCAATGTAGTTTAATCAATTGTAACGTGTTCAACTTTGGTGGGGGATGTTAATAATGAGGGAGGTTATTTTGCATGTGTGGAAACAGGGGTATATGTGAGATCTCTGTATTTTCCTCTTGATTTTGCTATGAATCTAAAACCACTTAAAAAAAACTAGTTATTTAAAATATCAAATGAATCTATATGCAGTATATACAAAAATAAAACTAGAGAAACAATTATCAAAATATTAGTAGTTGCCCTGATGAATGTGGTTCAGTTGGTTGGAGCATCGTCCCGCACACCAAAGGGTCACAGGTTTGGTTTCCTGTCAGGGCACATAACCAGGTTGCAGGTTCATCCCTGGTTGGGGGAAGCAACCAATCATTGTTTCTCTCTCACACTAATGTTTCTCTCTCTCTCTCTCTCTCTCTCTCTCTGTCTGTCTCTCTTTCTCCCCCTTCTTCTCTCTCTAAAATCAATGAAAAAATATCCTCAGGTGAAGATTATAAAATAAATACATATATTTATTTTACATACGTATATATTAGTAGTTGTATTTAGAAACATGGATTATGGAACATATATAATATATATATGTATATATATACATACACGTGTGTTTATAATGTATGCATGTAATGTGTTTGTGCATATATACATATATTTGTATATGATTTTCAGTTTTATAACAAAAATGACTAAGATAAATGTTCTTTCTGGAAAGAAAACCACCAATGTTAGTTAAAAAAAAATCCCTATAGCCAGTTACGTTAACAAACTCTGAAAAATAAAATATATATAACCAAAGTCAAAAGCTTAAGATATTTAATAATTATACAATGTAAAGATAAATTACCCCCAAAAAAGATTTTATTATAATGTGTAATTCCAGTTACTGACAGGTTTATTTGTGTCATCTCCTATATTAGAATATACAGGATTGTCAGATCTCTTGCTAGTCTATTGCGTCAAAAACTGTACATTATTTGTTATATTAAGACATTTATTTACTATCCACAGTATATTTGTTAGGTTGCTATATACAGTTAGTAAACATTTTTGTCAATATTTAAAATTTGTATTTCAAAATTTTTTATCTTTGATCTTGATATATTTACTTTTCAAGGAATTGTTTCAAAAGCAATGATTGATTAGAGATCAACATTAAGACACATCAACTAAGTGCACTCCTCATTTCAGGTATAGGTGTCTAGGCCATTTAAAAATGAATAAGAATATCATTTCATTACTTCATACTTTCTTTGTTGCTTAGGTTTAATAAATGTGTTTGTGAACTGATGAATATAAACACATTCTCAGATGTTTCATCTCATTCTCCTCTAATGAAGACACAGAAAGAGCTGCAATGCTATAAGCTCACTGATGCCTTGTATTGACACTTATGCACAGGTCACTGGATAATTACTGACATGTTGCAGTGGCATCATAATAATTATAAATTCCTAAAATATTTCCAATTGTTTTGAATACAGTTAAGTGAAATCCTCGTTAATTAGCATAGCCTCCTGTGGAACTATGTGAGTGGTGAATACTAGTAGGTCCCAAGACTTGAAGTTTTATTAGATCAAGAATTCTTGCTAATGACTGGGGCAGAGGGGAGGGGAGAGATTAACCAAAGAATTTATATGCATATATGAACACAAACAATAATGTGGTATAGGCCTGGGGTGGGGCGGGAGCTTGGCAGAGGGGGAAAACGGGGGGGGGGGGGGATGGAGGATATTTGTAATACCTTCAGCAATAAAAATAAATAAATACACAAACAAATAAATAAAAGAATTCCTGCAAATGCAATACCACCAAATGTCCTTCTGGCTAAAGTCTGTGGTGTACATTACACCGGAACACGAGAGGACAGAATCTGTCTTTGAAATAAAACAAGTGCCCTTCCATAGGAATAGAGAGAACACAGTAGGACTAAAACTCCCATTGTAGACATAATGTCTGCATCATCTGGTCTTTTCCTCTAAGTGCAGAATGGCATTTAAATCTTTAGCCTGTTCCCTCCAGTGCATTAATTTAGTAACTGTGAAAGCTTTTTACAAAGAGATAAGTATCAAAAAGGTCCTCAATACATATTTGTTAATAAGGAGAAAGCATGCTTATTAATGATTTATTAAACCCATTTCCTTATAAGAGAATTTTAGAAGCATCATTGAAATGAGCATTATGGAAGCATCCTACTCCTATGTTTAAATTAGTTTTCTCTTAGGGAGAGCTTAAATTGCTTTAAATGTATTCAAGTTATTCCTTGGTATACACAAATTATTGATATTTTAAAATTCTATGTAAATGGACATCATAGTCATGTCACTGTTTCAAAAGCAACCCTTGCTAGCTATCCCAAAGATGAATGTGCATTGAAAAAAATCAGAAGGATTTATTTGAAATTCAAAGTATTATTTTTTCAGGAAGTCATAATGATCTTTTAATAAATATAGATGTATATGAAACAGTTAAATCTTTGTTTTATGCTACATTATTGTGTCTTTGTGTTACTAAGGAAATTATGTTCTAATGTGCAATAATTTCTAGTTTTCTTTGGATCAAAATCATTTTGCAATTATTAAGAAAAAAGCCAAGGTAAAGTTTGGCATCTATTGAATAAATTCTCTCAGGAATATAGGCTAGCAGGAATGACATAAGTTTGATTGCCAAATGCAAATGAAATAATTTCAAATTGATGTAATTAAAATATTATATTAGCCATGTTATTTCTTTATTTGGAGATTATGATTTCATGCAGAGAAAAATAGATAGGACAATATAGTCATGGTTAAGCCACTGAAAAAAATCAAGAAAAGGCCAGAGGCAAAGAACTAAAGACCCTGGAACTCAAAATTGCATCTCTGTTTTTATTCATGAGATTTTTCACTCCTGATATGGGCATATAAAATCCTGTTGGATAGACCCTCCTATAGACAACACTTATAAACTCTGGGCAAAATAAACACACAAAGAACTACTTTAAAGTAGTTCTTAGGAAAGTCCTTAAAGTAGTTAAAGGAAAGCATGAGAAATCATATATTGAATAGAAGGTAGGAAGCATTTAAAAGGGAATGATCTTGGGTTAGATTGGGTTTAATTCATTTAGCCTGAGAGAAGACATCGACTACACATGGTAGCTAGAACTCTGATGTAAAACACTTCATTTTTATGTCTGGAAAAAAACAGTGGACATGGTTTGGGGAAACCATACCCAGTGGAAATAGAGAAGAGCACAAGAATAGTGAAAGTCAGAGCAATGTTGCCCATTTATTGTATATAAACTCTATGTAAATATCGAGATGACCCCCTAAACATGCAAGTGTGGGACAGACAGAATCCAAGCATCTCAGTGTAGGAGAAAGAACTGAGATTTTATATACTAACAAAGAGACAGAGTTTATACTTTAAATCTAACACAGGCAAAAGTTTTCTAAAATGACAATTACAAAACAATGTTCAGAATAAAAAATCTCTACCACTTAACCTTCACAGTGTCCAGCATACAATTAATAATCACCCTTCAAATAAAGAAACATGAAACTGTGACACAGTCGCAGGAGGAAATTCAATTAGCAGAGACTGGCTCCCAAATAATATAGATCTTGTAATTAGCTTACAGGAATTTTAAAACACTTTTTATAATTAGGCTTAATAAAGTAATAAAAATATGTTTATAATAAGTGAAAACATATTAAATATCAACAGAAAAATAGAAACTATAGAAAATAAACAAATAGAAATTTTGGAACTAAAAATATTATCTAAAACAATGTTTTTAAATGACCCGTTATAATAAACATGTTCACTCCATGCTGTATAACAACTCCCCCATCATAGAAGTGAAGATGTGTTGTATTGCATTCAATCTTCCATGTTATTCACCAATGTGCTAAAGTGTGATACAACCACACCAAGAGCATTCGCATTTGCCATTGGGGTTTAGTCAGTAAGTCCTTTAAATGAAGATATTTAGTGCGAATAATATAAAATACGGAGTTGTTTGTTCTGGGGGACTCCAAAGTTAATTACATATATAAAATATATAATATATAAAGCTGAATATATATATATATATAAGTATATATAATAATATATATACATATATTCAGTTTTAATGCATTCAGCTTTATTTGATATTCTGTATTGATTTTAAATGGAAATCTTTATTTAGAACCATCCATTTGCCCCTGAAATTGTACTAGCTTGGTTAAATTTGGATACTTTAATAGTCAAACTTTTTTAGAAATTTCTATTTTCAGGGAATAGAGAAAGCACTCTAGAATGTTTAACATTTATGTGCTCAGACAGCTCTTTTGTGATACAGCCTTTATGGAGGCATTCATTTAAAAATGAAGTCCAGGCTATCTTCTCCAAAAAGCTTCTGTACAGCAAAAGAAACAATCAAAAAATGAAAAGGCAACCTACAGAATGAGAGAGAAAACATTTACCAACCATATATTGGGAAAGGGGTTAATATCCAAAATATATGAACAACTCATAAAACTCAGTAACAAAAAAATCAAATAAAAATTAGACAGAGGAACTAAATAGACATTTTTTCCAAAGAAGACATCCAAGTGGCCAACAGGTATATAAAAATATATTCAATATTGTTAATCGCCTAGAAAATGCCAAACCATACCACAGTGAGATGTCACCTCACACCTGTCAGAATGGCTATCATTAGGAAGACAAGAGATAAGCGTTGGCAAGAATGTGGAGGTAAGGGAACTTTTGTACACTGTTGCTGAGAATGTAAATTGGTTTAACCACTATGAAAAACAGTATGGAAACTCCTGAAAAAATTAAAAATACAACTACCATATAATCCAGTAATTCTCATTGCTCTTTGCAATTCTCATTGCTCTTTATCCTCAATGCTGTGTAGAAAATCCCTAAAGTAATACTAACTTCGCGTATTCATTCCCTTTCATAACCTCTTCCCCTTGAATGTGGGTGGAATCTATGGCTTACTCCTAACCAAGTGATATGGCAGAGGTGATGGAAAGGCACTGCCATGACTATGTTAAATATGTACATTTCTACATTGGTAGTAGATTCACTGTGTTATAGACTTCCTCCCTTGTCAGTTTTGTAGGAAAAATTTGCTTTGTCATGAAAGTGCCTAGAGAGAGGCCATATGGCAAAAAAAATACTGATTGTTGAGGGTGGTTTCTAGGTGCAGAGAGCAGTCTACAGCCCAAATTCAGCAAGAAACTAGTACCCTCAGCCCTACAGCTGCAAGGAAAAGAATTCTCCCAGCAATTCAAGTGAGCTTAGAATTAGATCCTTTCCTAGTCAAGCATCTAAGGCTGACATCTTGCTTGTAGTCTTACAAGACACTAAACGGAAGACAGAGGCAAATCATGCCCAGACTCTTCACTCACAGAAACTGCGATAATAGATAAATTGTCTTACGGCACCACTTGTGGTCATTTGTAAGATGGAAATAGAAAACTAATACAAATGCTGTTCTCACACATTTATGCTATTCAATACGTCCTCTAGTATTTTTCATTCTGTGTATTTACTCTCTTTTTTTTCTACCTGCTTGTCTAAACAAATTTAAATTTTCTTGGATTTAAATCAGGTATTTCAATGAAATATTTTATTGGAATTAATTTTATTTCATAAAGATATTGATGAATAATTTTTATACTTTTACTTCTCAAATAATTTTACCAACTTGGCAGTGCAGCACGACTTCCTATTTCAATGCCACCTCCACTCACCTGTGGATGTAGCTAACTTTCTGCTCTGCTGGTCAGACTTCTGGAGTAATCTAATTTTCTGCTTTGGTGAATAAGCGAACTAAACAAAATCTCTCCTTCCCAGACAAGCTTCAACAAAGCAGCATTCCTGACGAAACGCAATAAAAAGTTTAACTATTACCCAAGGGGGTGGGAAAGTAACTACATTTTCAGATTTATTCAATTGATGTCACCTTTCATAACAACTTATTACAAAAAGTGACAATGGAAAAAATTACTCTTGAATATATACCTTTTTATATCTTGTGTTAAAATCTACCTGAAATAATTGGGACCTCAAAAGCTTGTCACTTTTTTTAAATCAAACAATGATTATAGCCAAAGGTTTTTTTACTTTTTGATGTAGAAAATATAGCACATAAAAATGAATATGAATTCATTAAGTGGGTACATGAAATGATCTAGGAAATGTGAACAGGACATAGTTATCACCCTATAGACTAAGAGAAAAACCATGACACAAAGATGATAAAAGCAGAAGCCTCAAAGAAGCTGGGAACAAAATTTTTATAGATTAAAAATAAATCTAATTATGGATAAAATCATGCTATAAAAACATAATAGCAATAAAAATTCTGTCAGAGCAACAAAAATACACTCTAAGTAATTGTAAAAATATTTTTTAGTTTAAGAACCACTTTACCTGTTTTCAAAAATAATATTAAGATATGTAGGGTGGTGGCAATATGTGGATCATAAAACCTTAGTTGTGAGTGTGTGTGCATGTTTTAATTTTAGGTTTGTAATATACATCTGTTGATTTTTAAAATATAATCAATTTTTTTGGCTAACTCAACAATAATTTAAATTATTTTTACCAAATTGCGCAAACATAATTTAAAAGGTTATCTTGATATCACGAAGAGGTGTACATAGTTGATATTTTCTCTATAGGAACAAAATATCAGTATTTTCTATTAATAACCAAGGTCCATTTTAACTGACAAAAAGTCCCTACTACTAATTCACAAGTATTTCATCCAACTTTGTATATGCTTATTGATTAAAATTAAGTTGTTGGCTTCGTAATCTTTCTTTGTTTCCAGGATGGTTCACTAGAATCATGATTTATTTTTATTTTAACTAAAATTTGACAGACTATTTTAAAAATTACTTTAAATAAATTTTATGTGAGCACACATTTTCATTTCTTCAGGCTTTTCTATTTTGGGGGCTATATTTGACTGTATTAAATTAGGCAAGCTTCCTTAATTATAAATTATTGTATTGCATAGTACTTATTTTCTGAAATAGAATTGTCTTCCACCCCTTTCCAATACACATACATATACTACACATATGTCTTTTAATATTTGGTGATTTTTCACCTTATTACTCAAGTATCTGGATGCTTGTGTTTGTGTGCAGGTAGATAATAATGAAATTTGGACCCTGAGAAATCAAAATATCCAAATCAAAACTTAAATATTTTTGTTCCTATTACATTTAATACTAATGAGAGAGACTACTTTTTTTGCAGGTACATAAAACATTTATTCTTTAATGATTATCATGTATAGTAAGTGAAAACAAGGAAATCTGTATTTTAAAATATGTTTTTATTCATTTTTTAGAGAGAAAGGCAGAGAGAGATAGATACTTCGATGTGAGATACATCGATTGGCTGCCTCCTGCATGCCCCCTACTGGGGATCGAGCCCGCAACCCGGGCATGTGCCATGACCGGGAATGGGGTCGGGATCTCTCAGTCCATGGGTCAACACTCAATCCACGGAGCCACACCGGCTGGGAAGAAAATAATCTGTATTTTATTTTATTTTTATTTTTATTTTTCCTTTATTGATTTTAGAGAGAGAGGAAGTGAGAAGGAGAGAGAGAAACATCGATGAGAGAGAACATCGATTGGCCGCCTCCTGCATGCTCCCCACTGGGGATTTGGCCCACAACCTGGGCATGTGCCCTGACCTGGAATCGAACCGGCAACCTCTTGGTGCATGGGTCAACGCTCAACACCTGAGCCACACCAGCCGGACAATAATCTGTATTTTAAACTCTATTTAAATAAAACATGTTTATGTTTTAATTAAACACACACAGGGGAAAATGTTTGACTATTTATACATCAAAATATTAATAGTGGTTACTTCTGAGTGATAAAATTTCAGATGATTCTTCTTTTTTATTGTTGTTACTATTACAGATGTAATTCCACTCCCTTTTGCCCACCACCACCCAGCCCCTGCCCCCACCCTTGGGCTTCACCACACTACTGTCTGTGTCCATAGGTTATGCATATATGGTCTTTGGTTAATCTCTTCACCTTGGTTTATCCAGTCCCCCCTCATTACCCCTCCCCTCTGAGATCTGTCAGTCTGTTCCATGTATCCATGCCTGTGGTTCTATTTTGTTTGTCAGTTTATTTTGTTCATTAGATTCCACTTATAAGTGAGACCATATGGTATTTGTTTTTCTCTGACTAACTTATTTCACTTAGCTTGGGATGCTAGTTTTTAATCTATGGTTTTTATTATTATTATATTCATTCTAGTAGGTATGAAATAGTATCTTACTGTTATTATTATTTATAATTCTCTGATGGCTAATAATGTTTAGTATTTTTTGCATGCTTATTGGACATTTGTATATCTTCTTTGGAGAAAGGTCTATTCAGATCCTCAGCTTATTTGCTAATTGTGTTACTTGTCATATAATTAATGTTATAAGTGACACATTATAACAGATGTCTTGACATATCTTTCACATGCCATGAAATTTACCCTCTTAAAGGAGATTCCAGTATATTCACAATGATGTGCAACTATCATCACGATCTAACTTTAGAACACTCTCATCACTCTGAAAATAAACACTGTATTCATTAGCAGTTGTTTCTTATTGTATTCTTCACCCAAATATGTTATTTAATTTCCACATATTTGTGTTCTATAGATGTCTGTAAGGTCTAGTTGTTTTATGGCATTGTTTAGGTCTTCTAATTTCTAATTAATCTATCAAGTATTGAAAGTGGAGTATTGAAACTCCAAGTATTGCAGAAAGTATTTGCTTGGATTGTGTGGGGGGTTTTTTATCTTTTATTCTGCCGATCTATGTTATTTCATTGGAGGGTTTAATTTATTTATATTGTTTGTATTTACTTGGAAGGTAGAATTTAGATCCGCTGTTTTTCTATTTGTTTTCTATATGTCTGTCTTAGCTTGGTCTGCTATAACAAAAATGTCATTGACTGGGTAGCTTGTAAACAAAATAAATTTATTTTTCATAGTCCAGAGGTTGGAAATCCAAGATTAAGGTGCCAGCATAATTGAGTTCTTGTGAAGGCTCTCTTCTGGACTGCTGGTTTCTCATTGTATCTTCACATGTTAAGGATCAGAGAGAGGAAGTAAGTTCTTTTGCAACTCTTATAAGGGCTCCACTCTCATGATCTCATCTAATCCTAATTACCTCCCAAAGGTCCCAGCTCTTAAATACCATAACACAAAGGGGTAAGGTTTCAATATATGAATTTTAGAAGAACACAAACATTCTATCCATAAGAATATCTTTCTCATTTAGTACTGCATCATTACCGTATCTTTCCATGATAAAAAAAAAATATTGTGTACTATTTTAATCTACGTGTGTGTGTGTGTGTGTGTGTGTGTGTGTGTGTGTGTCTTAACAGAGTGAAGACACAAAGAGATCTTTCTAAACAGTAGAACAAGACCTTACTCAAGGAATTGGAGAAATATTCAGGCTGACCCATGACTCTTCTGTGCCTTCTATATTTCAAGTTTTTGAATGGGATGACGAAGAGTAGCCATCCTTTATCTGTCCCATCATTTAGTGTACAATGTACAGGGGCAGATAACTTTTAAAAGGATTATAATCAGGGAGCTGTATTTGAGGAGGCTCATCTACACTTGGAGATACTAGATAATGCCATAAGAAATAAGACTTGGAAATTTGATGGAGGTAATAAGTGTATTTTCAATCTGAGATGGTTTTGAATTATGACCAGAGGGAGGAGTCTTTCAGGCTGTATTTTTCAAAAATAGCATACCAACATATATTCCATCACATAACATCTTTCTACAATATGATGTTGACACTCTTCCATCAAAAGAGGTGATGCAGGTGCCCTCACCTTGAACTTTGGTGGACTTTTGTAATGACCTTGAGAGATAAAATGTGGAAGGCAAGATACTGAGTGATTTACAAGCATAGGTCATAAACTGTGATGTGGCTTCCACCTGATTTTCTCTGTTGGGATACATGCCCTGGGTTCCCTGATATGACATAAGAAATGTAAGTATTTGGAAGATATCCACCTGGAGATAACACTTTGAGAGCCATGAAGTGATAGAAAGAGTTGCCTCAGGAGCAACAGCTGTGTCAGGCCCCAGATTTTTGAAACTTCCCAGAATCAATGTCAGACATGTGAATGAAGTAGCCCCCAAATATTCCAACCCCACATTTTGAGACCTCCAGGTGAGACACTAGACTGTGTAAAGTAGGAAGAAGCCATCATTACTGTGTCAAGTCAAAATTTCTAACTCACAAACTCATGACATAACATGTTAGATTACGCAACTACATTTTGGGCTAAGATGTTACACAGAATACCAATTATTGAATCATAAATACAGAATAAATATAACAAAACTATTTGTTAAATTTAAATAAAATATTATGGGAATACTAGTACTAAACTAGCAGTTAGGAGACAGAGATTATGGTCACTGTCACTAAGTAACTTGTGACCTTGTACAAATCACTTAATTTGGAAGATTTTGCTATCTTCTCTGTAATAGGAAGAAAATGAACTAAATGAAAGCACAGTTAATTCCAAGAACCCTTTGTATAATGTTTGTTTATTATGTGAAACATTCTAAAGCTTTTCCAAAGTTAGTAATGTACTTAGCCAAATATGGAACAGGACACTGCAAAACATGAATATTATTTGGTACGAACATGTGATTGCCAAAAAGAGGACTAATTGATTTGCAATTATGGCAAGTGCCAACTATATAAAACCACTCAGGTAAATTGATTTTAAATGAAGTCATAATTATATAGCTAAATAACTTGTATCAATTACAGAGAACCCAAAGACCATGCCTATGTCCATATAATTAGTGAGAGTGTGTATTTTAATACTCTTTTAAGATTCTTCAGAAGATCCAGATTAATGCTAGGTTATATTCTTCATGTGATTCATGCAAGGAAGGAAGATGGGGGTTGGCCTCAATAAAGGTGTTTTTGCCAAATGGGTAGAAAAACATTCTGGAAAATAATTTATTCTACAGAGTATGTCTAAGTGATTCTGTTAGTGGTGGAAAAATGGCACCAGGTGTTAACCTAGGTTCAGCAACCTCAGTTCTTGAGTTTTGGCGAAGAGAAGAATTCAGAGCCAAGACTCCAATTATAGAGAAAATTTGTTTAGAAAGTCACAGAGGTAGAAGAAGAAAGTCATAGAAGAAAGGGGCTCAGGAAACAAGTTCTAGCAGAAGAAAGGCCCTTGGAGCTTAAGGGAGAGAGAGAAAGAGAGAGTGAGAGATGATCCTTGAAAGAAAGAGGAAAGAGGTTCAGGCATGCTGGAAGGGGAGAGGGAAGAGAGAGAAAGAGAAAGAATGCCCTGGGGAAAGAAAGGGAAGGGGGTAGGGAAAGCCATGGGTGTGCTCCATGGAGAGAGTCTGTCTGGGTCCTCCATTCTTTTTATCTGAGGGCTTTTATCTGAGGTCTGAAGGGAGGATCTCAATAGCATATTCATTAGCTTTCCCCTCCTGTCTCCTCGGGGTCGTGATCTCTACCAATTGGTCAGCGTCAGGGGAGGAGGGTCATTAGTCACTCAAATTGGTTCTGATGTCAGCCATGGAGTGGCTTCATTAGGTTTTGTTGCTTTTCTGGGCCTGGATGTCATCTCCAGGGATAAATGTTTAAGGGATTGCTCATGTAAGGGCTCATAGTTTTGCCCATTGCTAGGCACCCAAGGCTCTCTGCTCTGGTGACCCTTTGCACCTGGCCCACCATTCCTGCCCTGCTCTGCCTATCTAACTGCTTATTGCAGTTCAATATGAGTGTAGCACCTCTCATTTATGGGACACCAAACTTTGCCCCATAGTAGTGGAAGGGATATAATTGTTCAATTGTTGACAGGGATTCCTTTATAGAATCTTTTGGGGAAAGCACATTAGGTATCAACAGAAAGATGAGTACAAAATGTTGGAGGGGATAGAGCCAAGAAAATTACTTTCATTTTCAACATAATTTTTGTTCTAGTTCAAAGTTGTTCTCCTGTGAAATTATTTTCTAAATAGGTTGGATTAAATATAGTTATTAGAAACATTTGCTACTGATGCAAAGTAATTTATTATTTAATTCAGTTGATGATTATTAAATCCCATATAGATAAACATTATCTGATCCTCAAGTCAAAGCTCATGATTTAACAAATATACATTATGCAGGTGGAGAAAATTGAATGTAATATTTGAAATTAGTACTTTACTGTCGGTATGATAGTATTTCTTTTTCTTGTCCATGAGATAGGAGCCATTTCTATCCTTGAGATATCTATAATTACCATAAATTGTATAAAACTATTCCAAGTACTTGACATGATATTTTATTTAAAATACTTCTATTATTCTAGGACTAATGCATGGCTGTTCACATTTATGCTTAGAGCTCTAGAGAGCAGAATGATTAAACTACCTATTTCAGATGTCTATTATAGTTTTGCTTATCTGAAACATACTAATCAATCATGGCAATCTTTTCCACTGAGCCTTGAAGAGGCTTCACATACTTCTCAACACATCACTCTGGGCAATTGCTATCAACCTATCCAAGCTAGCGCTGGAAATGAAATGTATCTTTCCATCCCTAGGCTAGAGCCAGAAACTCACAATAAAAGCTAATCTCCTGATTTAACAAAACAAACACAGGATATGTTCAGAAATGGCATCAGAAAGCAAATTTAGTAGCCTGTCTACTTCCTAACATAAATGATTCAATACACAGATTGTTCAAATTTTGGAAATATAATTCCATTCTTTATATATATATATATATAAATTCTCTTTTTCTCAGGGGTACATAGTAAAATTACAATTTCTGTCCTGGCTGGTTTGGCTCAGCAGTTAGAGCCTTGGCCCGAGGACCAGAGAGACTCGGGTTCAGTTTCTGCTAAGAGCACATACCTCAGTTGCAGTTTGTCCCCGGCTCCAGTTGGGGTCCTGTGGGTGGCAGCCAGTCAATGTGTCTCTCTCACATCAATGTTTCTCTCTCTCTCTTCCTCCCTCTCTCCCTCCTGCTCTATCTGAAGATAAATGAAAAAAAAAAAAAAGTCCTCAGGTGAGGATAAAAAAAAAATTACAATTTCTTCTCTCTTTTGAAGTGGGTCATGTATATATGACTTGTTTATGCGAATGAAATGTAAGCAAAAGTGGTGTACATCTCTGAGCAAGTAATTCCCCCCTATAATCTGTTCAATCTTTAATTATTTGTTGAGATGAAAGTCCATCAGCTTGAGTCCAGGGTGACTACCTGAGAACGCCTCCTGCCACCAGACCTTGAGAGGAGTAGAAGAGAAACAAAAACTTACTAATTTTTTTTTGTATGTTTGTTTTTTAAAGAATAGTTTATTGTTGGATGGCCTGTGTGGCTCAGTGGTTGAGCGTCAACCTATGAACTAAGAAGTTGGTGGTTCGATTCCTAGTCAGGGTACATGCCCAGGTTGTGGGCCAAATCCCCAGTGAGGGGCATGCAGGAGGCAGCCAATTGATGTTCTCTCTAGAGAGAGACATGTTTCTATCTCTCTCTCCCTCTCCTTCCTCTCTCTCTAAAAAAAAAAATAATAATAATTTATTGATTTTTAGAGAGAGAGGAGGGAGAGGGAGAGAGAGGGAGAAAAACATCGATGTGAGAGTGCTACGTCAATGGGCTGACTCCTGAAAGCTCCCTACTTGCATTAGAGCTCGAAGCCCAGGCAGGTGCCCTTGACCAGTAATTGAACCGGAAACCTTTTGGTGCACAGAATGATGCCTGACCAACTGAGCCACACCAGCCAGGGCAAAGCTTACTGGTTTATGACGTTGAGATTGGAGATCATTTGTTACAGATGATAACTTCACACCAAGTCTATCCTAACTAGTTCAGTAACTGGTACCTAGAAGTAGTTGCTGCCACTAAAAACGATAAGGATGTTTATAACTAAGACATGTCCTTGACATAGGTGACTTGTGAGCTACTGTCAGAGAATGGAAAGATGGCCATCAGAACTCCCAGTGGAAAAATACTTCAAGTGTTACCCACAGTAACTTTGGAAGTAGGATGTATGATTAATGAATTAAAATGTCTAGGGAGCTCTAGTCAGTTTGGCTCAGAGGTTAGACTGTCGGCCCATGGACCAATGAGTCTCAGGTTCGATTCCGGCCAAGGGCATACACCTCTGTTGTGATTCTTCCCTGGCCCTGGTTGGAGTCTTGCGGGAGGGAGCCACTCCATGTGTCCCTTTCCTGTCGATGTTTCTCTCTCTCTCTCTCTCATCTCTCTCTCCTTCCCACTCTATCTGAACAAAAAAGGGAAAAAAGAGTCATCGGGTGAGGACAAAAAAAAAATGTCTAGGGAAAGAGATTAGAAAACAATTTTTTTTAGCATATTTCTGGTTTATGTCAGCTATATTTGCAAGCCATTAGAAAAGAGATTACCAAAGTAGAGTGGGACTTTCAGAAGTTAAAGTGATGAATGACATCTGTGAATTCACTCTCTCACATAAAAAATAAAATACAAATACTGCCAAATTATGATTATCAGACATTTCAAAACTTTTAAAATGAACAAAAGGCACAAAATAAAACAGAAAAGCATTTATTCAAGAAAAACTACCAAACTTTGGTAAGAACAGTGTGTCTTTGGCATTTTTCATGGAGTTATTACCATCTCCCCTCCCCAAATCCAGGAGGGCTCACAGGCAACAGGAGGAACTTGCCTTTTTTGGAGTTTGGTTAAAAGTCCCATCCTCAGGAATAGGCAATATTTTTATCTTATTCCAAACTCAGCTCCCTGGGGAAAAAAACCCAGGGGCTTATTAAAAACAACTCTGATTAGCTAGAATAGTTAACATCACAGTTGAAAACGCTGTTAATTTTATAGTGATTGGTCATTGCAATGAGAGGTTCCAGATGGCAGGAGATTGGTGAAAAATGATTATCTCATATCATTTTAGAAAGATGACAAGTTTCCTTCATGACTGTCAGAGGCATTTACAAGAAATAGCCTAGGTTACGTTTCATTTATATTCATGAAATAACCTAGGTTTGTTTTGCTTACATGGCTTAGATGGTATTGTCTGCCCAGGCAATTCTCAAGTCCAGTGTTTAATTTGTATTTAATTTTAACAGTGGTTATAAAATAAAATTATTTCCTGAATGTTAGATATTAGTTTATATAGTAACTTTTACATTCAATTGATGCTTGTTTTGGTAAGTTGTATTTCTCAAGAAATGTGTTCGTGTCAAATATTCTATCATTGCCCTGGCACGTGTCCCTCAGTTGTTTGGAATATTCTTCCGTACACCAAAAAGGTGATGGGTTCAGTTCTCAGTCAGGGCACCTACCCAGGTTATGGGTTCAGTCCTGGTCGGGTCACGCACAGACGGGAGGCAACCGAACGATGTTCTCTGTCTCTTCCTCCCTTCCTCTCTCTAACATCAATAAAAAAATATTCCATCATAAATTTTTACATTCTTATTATATCTTTTAATAATGATAAAATCTGCTGCCTAATAGTCACCTAGACTCTGAATAGCACACATATTTCATCTGCTTCTAATGGAGTAAGCCAATTGATAACACCAATAATTTTTCTTGAGTTTTCTCAGATAATTTGTTTCTGTTAATTTTTATTTTTTTCTTACTCCAAATTGCATGCATTTCACATTGTGTTTCTTCATACAACAAAATTGTCTTCTCTATTAAAATAGAAATGTGTAAGATAATTTAACATTCTTGAGTATCCTCCACTCTTGCCCAGAAGAGAATATTGCCAATAAATTAAAGATTGCCAATAAATTAAAGATATGTATATACAGATCCAGTCACTTCCTTTGGTCCCTTTCCCAGGCAACTACTATTGTTATTTGATTTTTGCCTTATTCTATATCTTGCATTTGTAGTTTGTAATGTTATTTTGTATCCTGAGCAATATAAGGTTTAATTTTGCATGTTTTAGAACTAAATATAAATTTCACATTTATTCATTTTATGTTTTATTTATAACTCATAAATATAATTTAATGGAGAAGACTGGAAACTGAGATGATTTAATTCCTTTTTGATTTTACCAAAACTGGAATTTGTTTAAATGAGACAAAATAAAATCTTTAGGGATATTTGGGAAAAGAACTTATATAATTTAAAACGCTTAAAGTTTTAAAATAAATATTCACAAAATAATGTTTTATTGTCAAATAAATAACAAAGAAAAATGTCAATTAATTGAGATAACAATTTTTAAAATAATTGATAAAATTTAATAAATATGTATTAAATCATTCTGACACAAAGAAACACAAAATACAAATAATTAGTTGTAATATGCTTTTAATTGTAAAACACAACTCAATTTGGTAAATGTTAATACACAAAAATATCCAGGAATGAATAAAAATATGTCACCTATATCGTATGTAATTAAGTTACTAAATATAGTTAAGTATGTTATTTTTTAAAAATATTTCAATGAATATTATCATTAAATATATAACTATATTATTCATTTTCAGGAAATTATCAAATATAAAATCAAATAACATTGTATTCATCTGTACATGAAGAATTATTATGTACTTTTTTTCATCTATTTTGTTTTTTTATTTTCTACAGTAAATTAAAAAATTTTTATTGATGCACAAGGTCTTTTATAACATTTTATTTTTCATATCACAAAGCTCTGAAGTTAAAAGTATTATGAGAAAAGTAAGTGTGGTTAAATAAGTGTTCTGGATAAGGTTTCTTTTTTTCTTTTTTGAGGCTGTTTTCATATATATATTCATTTACTCATTAGCCCAATTATTAGTGTAAAATTGATGGTCTGATTTCTTAAGATCGTTCAAGATGTATTAAAAATTATTTTGGCCCTGGCCAGTTTGGCTCAGCAGTTAGAGCGTCGTCCTGCGGACCAAAGAGTCCCGGGTTCGGGTCTGGCTAAGGGCATGTACCTTGGTTGCAGTTTGTCCCTGGCCCTGGTTGGGGTGGTGGGGTGGCAACCACTCGATGTGTCTCTCTCACATCGATGTTTCTCTCTCTCTCTCTTCATCCCTCTCTCCCTCCCACTCTATCTGAAGATAAATGCAAAAAATGTCCTCGGGTGAGGATAAAAAAAGACAGTGGACAGGCTCAGTTAAGATAAAGATTGACCTTTTGCAGAGAAGATGCCGACCTAGGACATTACTACCTGTCATAAACTGCTTTTAGTTAAAAAGTTTTTGTTTCAGACCATCCTCTGTGGTTGCTTTAGGTCTCTGAGTTTGCAAGGCTGCCACATAGGCCTTCCCTGAGCTTGTCAGGCTAGCACATGGCCCCTTTTCACCCACAATTTTAATTGTTAATATTCTAATTAAAATATCCACATACACATTAGATTAGTTAAA
This sequence comes from Tadarida brasiliensis, assembly GCA_030848825.1. Taxonomy (NCBI): domain Eukaryota; kingdom Metazoa; phylum Chordata; class Mammalia; order Chiroptera; family Molossidae; genus Tadarida; species Tadarida brasiliensis. The sequence continues at coordinate 84,893,046 of CM061260.1, read as the reverse complement.
TCTCAAAAAGGAGTAAAGCATTAACATTAATATATTAATCACCACTTTCTCATCCACAGTTGCAAAATTCCAAAATGCAGACCGTTCTATATATGATTGTGAATGATGCTGTTGAAACCAAGCGGCAGTGCTCGGTTCGTTGTCTCGAAAAATCGGAGAATGAGTTCACAAACAAAGGGGTAAGCGAAAGGAAAGTTTATTTGAAAGACAGACAGACTCCCCACAGGGGGGAGGGGACCCAAGGGTTACCAGGGGCTCCCTTGTCTAGGGGTAGATATATGTCTTGCTAGCCTCTGATTGGTCCTTTCAAGAAATTCTGTCTTAGCAACATCCATACATTTTAAAGTTTCTATTTCCCACCTGACTGGGTTCAGCCCTAGGTCAACTATAGGGGCCTTAGTGGCTTTCTTTTTTATGATAATTTCAAATTCTCCCAGACTATTAGTGAGGAGGAAGATAAACACCCTTGGAGCAACCCTATCCTTGCTTTTGGTTTCTCCCCCAGATCCTATCTTGGTTTTTTATAATCCTTTTTAAGGTGACCTGGCTTTCTGCACTAGGAACATGCTCTCTAGTTTCCCAGCAGAACTCATTCAGCAATCCTGTTGCCTTGCTCCCAGAAACCAGTGGGTATATTAATGGGAATGGATCTGAATCACCAGCACTATATTCTTTAATAGTAAATAAAATTCCTTTGCAAACCCAGAAAAAGAAACTATACAATCAATCACTGTTCCCCTCCCTCCTTAAAACCAGCCTTTCTGGTCTTTTGTTATGTAATTGACCTGTGCTCCTTCCGGGAGCTTCTAATTTGCATTTCTATAAATGGGGCTGGCAGTTTCTGGCCTTGAAGGCACAATCTCCCATGTTAATTTTAGTTGTATTTTGAGATCTGTAGAATCCAAATAAACCTCCAAATAAGCTGTGTACTGGGTTGCCTGCCTGTGTGCTGAGCCCCAAGTCATCTCAAACTTCCTGTGTGTCTCAGCCTTCCCTTCTCATGGTTCCATCCCCCACTGCCTAACCTGCCTCTATCTCCTCACTATGAACACAAATCATGTTCATTTCATCTCAATTTCGTCCTATATTCAATGACCATTGTTTCATTCAAGTGTCTTCATGACTTTTGAGGACTAACATGTTTTTTGATATCCTGTTGATTCAGTGTATTCTACTTCCACCCAGGGAAAGTAAGACATAAAACAATCACAAGCAGGGATCATGCATTAAGTACCTTATAAGGTGCTTAAAACAATCAAATCACAATTTTTGTGATGATTTTTCTGGAATATATTACATCACACTGTGCAGATTCTTTTTTCCCTTTTATATTTATTAAACATACTACAGTTTATGGAATTAAAATCCCCATATTTAAAATTATAAAGAAAGCTCTCTCTACACATTATTTATTTTCCTTTGACTACTTTAAATATTTGTATTACTTCAAAACTATGAAGTGAGAAATTAATCAATAGTGTCTGTAATTATGAGTAGTAGCACAGGGGATTAAGTATGAAAATAGCATTCAGTGAGATAGCTGATGTTATTTTATTAATACTGTGGACCAGAATTGTGATTGACACAGTAAACAATTTGCTTCAGCCATTTTAAGCCAGTATTTTTCAAACCTGGGTTGTGAGGCTGTGTCAGCACAGTGTGTGGGATTGCAATATTTGAATGAAATGATAGTTGCTATTGAATTAACTTCGTGTGTGTGTCCACATTCTGTGGATGGGGAATGGCATTGAAAGTGAGGAGACCTGAGGAATATGAAACTTTACTAAGGGCTTACTTTGTTTGTGCCTATTAGATATAGATGATGTTTTAAACATAGATATCATTATGATCATACTATATCCTAAAATCTACTCCATTAGTTACATTTCAAAACGTTTTCAATAATATAGATTATATGAGGTAATTTAATCTTTAGTAATGATGCCAAACAAATGCTTGGGTTCAGCCTTTCTTGTTTATTTGTTTATATTAAATATAAAAGAGAAATACATTAACTTATAATGAGTTCACTGTTATTTTTATGGCAAATCTCACTATATTTTAATAAGTTAAGAAAGTATCATTTAATAATAGCATTTTGGAACCAGTATTGATTATCACATGCAAAAGATAACTGAAATTATTTGAAAGTTAATTGAGAGGATACTGAGCAGTGTACCATGGCAATCTCTCTTCCTCAGATAATTTCTGTTCTCCTTATAAGATTGATATTTCAGAAATGTCAATCTGATCATGCTTATTACATTTTTCATAAAATACAATCTCCTTTCTAAATGGGCCCTTGCATATGAGACAGATGCTTTCTCTCGGACCACTCCTGATGCCAACACACACAGACGCACACGGCCATGCTGTGGTCCAGTCATATGTGACCTCTTTGATCCAAACTCACTGCACTATTTATATTATTTTCCTATTTCCATGCATTTAACCATGCTTTTCATTCTGAAATACTCTCTCCTCCAATTTTCATCTTCTCATCTTTGAGATTTGGGTTTAGTTTCCATTTCAAATATGATGGTATATTGAGTATCTGTGAAGAATTTCCACTTATTAAATAATAAATAGCAAGATGTGTAATTTTTCCAGGTTACTTCTGTGACACTCATAGGGGGTATAGCAGAAAAAGCATTTCAAAATTAGATAGAAAAATATATTTCCTTTTAACTGTTTAGAATACATAATATTGGACAAATTTCTCAATTTGTCTGAAAATCCACATCAATAAAGAAATGCTAAGGTATATAAGAGAAAATTGGTAAAAATTAACATAAAATTGTCTTTGAAATTGATAAATATGCATTTACAATTTTTTAATATATTACTTAAACTATTGCAACACTCTTTCTTCTATTAGTCTGAACATTCACAGAACTTAAAGAGTACATTTTATAAACCAACTGGAACAAAAATGCCTTAATAATGGAAATAAATGATATAATTAGAAGCACAAAAATTCATTTTAATAATGAATAATTTTATCCAACACATAATTTCTAAATGAACTCTACCTATTAGAGGAAATTTCATCCCAGTGATAAAAATGTCAATACTTGTTTTGTCTTTCTAAGCCAAGGACATTTATTTATTATTTACTTATTTTAACTTTTTTTTTTTTCCCCTTTTTTTTGGTATGTGCCCCTAGCGGGAACCGAACCCAGGACTCTCTGGTCCGCAGGCCCACGCTCCAACCGCTGAGCCAAACCGGCCAGGGCTATTATTTACTTATTTTAATGTAAAGTAACATTTTATATTACTAAATAATCTAATTTGTTCTATGTATTATATAAGAAAACTTACTCTATGCTCTGTAAAAGAATCAATTATGGCTACACTGGAATACTATGGTTCATAAACACAATCTTTTTCTACTCATTTAGAAAAAAAAATACACTATATTTATAAAGGTATTAACTCGCATAAACCTCACGTTGCAATTTTTGGACTACTGCTCAATTCTTAAACTACCATCATACATACAGTGAGCCATTCTAAATACAGTATGTATTCAGCAAATTAATTCATTTTAAATTCATGCACAACAATATCATAAGATGTGAATTCTAGTTAGAAGAAATAATGAATACTTTGTGATTACTGATAACCAAGTCATTTGGTTAAATGTGGCCTATGTAGTGCTCATTTACATTATATACAGAAGTTGAAAGCAGGGTAATTTATAGTCAAGAGCATAATTTATTTGTCATCAGTGTTTTAAATCCTTTAAGCTAAACTGAAAAGAACTCCCTCTTCAAAAAGATTTTATCATTAAAAAACTCCTTTTGAGCAATCTACCAACAATAAGGAAAAGCTTTCTTGGAAAATGTCCAAAGAATTTGTCCTCATAGTTTATTGACATAAACACCAACAAGACAAATAGTCTCTACTATATAAGTATATTCCAGTGGATACCTGATTATACTATGAGGCAAATGTTTCTGCCAACTTGCAATATTTCAGGCTTCAAAGATGTTAATTATTTTTATTTGTTATTTTTTGTATAATAGAGGCTATAATTTTGTATTCAATTGCACAGCTAGGAAATAAGAAGACTCATACCAAACTATATAATTATGATTTTCATACACACACAGACAATCCTTTTTTGAAAAGAATACTAATAATATCTTTTTGAGGACAGCCTCACACCTTAAAATGTTGTCTTGAATTTTTAGAACCACTTATTCGTGATGTATAGTCACAACTGAGGCTCTAGCTAGTTTAATATTGCATAAGTGATACCAGGAAAACTGTACAGGAGGTAAAGTGGCATTTCCCAAGTGTGTGCTAAAAATATAACAAGTATATTGGATAAGAGTAATGATCCATTCAATCCAGTATTCTCTATTTTATAGTCACTAAAGGCATTTTAATTGTTTTATGAGCTCTAAGCTAAATGATCTTCCATGAGTATCTGCTAGGATAACAATCTCTCTATCTCGTAAGGCAGGACTAATGTGCATTAATGACAATCATATGTCCAGAATAGATGACAGCTTCTTTTATTCAGTGAGGATCTTCTAGTTCAGAGTCTTTACCCGACTAGTAAGATTTAATTTCGTAAAGACCCATTTCCAGTCAGCAAGGTATGTTTAAGCCAATGGTTTCCTTTAAATATTCCTCCAAGTTACTACTATTTATTAGATGTTTATAACTTTCATTGTTTGCAATTTTATTACAATAATCATATTTTGTTAAAAGTCTCCTACCTTAGTTTATATCTGTCAATTGCATGTCTCTTTTAGGAGGCCTTCTTGACGTTTTTTCCCTAGTAGTTTCTTTCATTCCAATGAAATGGACATTTTTCTCTATTATGAACATGATTGAATATTAAATGAACTATTACTCAAACTTTATAATAATACTTTATTTGAGAAGTAAGTTTAAAGTAACAAGGTCCAGAAACACAGGTAAGTAAATAGATATTTTGATGATAGATAGATAAATTGATAGATAGAAAGAAAGAAAAAAAGGAAAGAGATAAAAGAAGGAAGGAAGGAAGAAAATAAAATTCACCATGAAATTAATTTTAATTGTATTCAGGTAATGGATAATGAAATATGATCATTTTGCTTTTATTTTTTACTTTGATATGTTCTCAAATTGGATAGCATTTTTATAATTTGTAATTTAAAATTAATGCTACAAATAAGCACGATTCACATAGTTAAATTTTATTTAAAATAACTTGAGCCCTGGCCGGTTTGGCTCAGCAGTTAGAGCGTCGTCGGCCTGCGGACCAGAGAGTCCTGTGCCTTGGTTGCAGTTTGTCCCCGGGCACAGTTGGGGTTGAAGTCTTGTGGGTGGCAACCACTCGATGTGTCTCTCTCACATGAATGTTTCTCTCTCTCTCTTCCCCCCTCTCTCCCTCTTCCTCTCTCTGAAGATAAATGCAAAAAATGTCCTCGAGTGAGGATAAAAAAATAATAATAATTTGAAAAATTACTAAGTACTAATGTCCAACATTTTTAATGTCCAACATTAAAAATAAACAGAAACATTTTTATGTTGGAATGTAGAGTAAAATCAACTAAAACCATTGACTTATCTAGCATATAACAATTACTGTTCATAGAAGATTCTATTTCTACAAAGGGAGTAACCAAAGAACTTCTAGAGTTTGTTTGTTTTTGTTTTTTTTTAAGAAATCGAATGAATTTATTGTTCAGACATCCAGATGTTAAGATAATCCATTAGAAAACATTGTGTGACCATGACTACAAATAAACTCCTCAGCTTTCTAATTTAAAAAATGACGAAATTGGAGTACATGACTAAGGTTCTTTTCAGCATCAACTATCTCATCAGCAGCCATTCTCAACACTATGCTTTTAGTCTGGTGGTGATAGACCAATATCATCCTGAAAATATCTCAAAGGAAAATTTGGGAAGGAATAAAAAAAATCTACACAGTACTGTGAAAACTGATGTGTTCTAAAAACAGCTACAATATTTTACCTTATAGAAACTGTGTACTTTGACTAAAACAAACATTAAACTTAATGAAACAATGTCAGTATTCATGCTGTGGTAAAACCTGATGATGCTACACCGGCTGGGAGAATGATGGACATGACACATTATTATAATATTCATTTTGATGTTAAATGTGCAGTTTAAGTCTTTAAATCAGGTCAGAGACAACAATTTATGCACACCCGTGTTTCTCTGTTCTGTCAGTCATTATCTTTCCATTTCAATGTTTGGCATCCAGCATTTAATTGAATTTCTAAAAGGGACTAATTAATCATGAGATAGGTTTTAACCAGGTTTTCAGGTTTAAACTCATTTATGCCATATCTGCTTGAAAGCAAAAGATTACACCTGACTGGAAAATGAACTATGCTATTATCTCATTAGTATTATGCAGTAAGAGTCATTCTCATGAAACAGCAGGGATTCCTTCAGACATATGTTCATGATTCATATGAAGTTCTGTTTAGTATGGAAACTGTGAATAACATATTAGTACTCCTTTTTTCATAAAATATTCCAATTTTAATGTTTAGGATTAAAGAATATTTTATTTCAGGAGATTATATTTTTATAAAGTACATTGTTTTTTTTTTGCGGGGACGGGGGGGGGGGGTGGAACCTCTGTCCTGATTTTCAATACAAAGGTAAAAATATATATAAAATTGATTGAGTCAATTCTTTCCCATTAGACGATCTAGCTGTATTTACCTTGCATGTGTGTTTGTGAAGAGGTTTAGCCTTCCTTATGCCTTTCCAAAATAACTGTGCAGGAGAGGCGCGAATCTCAGGTGATGAAATTTCATTAGTTCAGAAATTACATGTAGAATGTTAAGTTTTGAAACATATTCTACCTGTCTTCCTGCGCCTACTTATCCAAAAGAAGCACAGAAGGAATTTGTTTGAATGTGAAAAGTTTAAAATTGCAATTTTGCTTTGTAATCTTTTCTAATTAATGATTCATATCCAATATTGTAAATTTAGCATATACACATTTAAAAAAATAGGGAAAGGAAAAAGTAAAAGTTAACAATATGACCATCAGCCAAATTTGGTTATTATTAACATTTTGTTAAATGTCTTACCACTATTTTTTATTACTTACCTTGGCAATTTACTTGTTCATTTACAAAAATACTCTTATTTTGTTGGTGATATTTTGCAGTCAGTTTATTTCAATTTACCATAAACATGCCCATTTCTTAAATATTTTCTGTAAGATGAGTTTGGTGTCTGCAAAATATTTTATGAAAGTGATATTTAAAATTTTACTTATAGATTTCTGCCATATTTTAAATATTTAGAAAGTTCTATTTACTCACTACTAAAAAATAATATAACATAGCTTTAATATTTTGGATTAATATTCTAGATTAATTTTATTAGTAGTATGACTGTGTCAAAAAATATACACATATTTGATGATTTTGATATTTACTTGCATTTATATTTAGAATATATTTCAGTCTCATGTTGACATTTGATTTTACACTTTCAATTTGTAGGGGGCGTCTGTGTCATGGGTTGTATAATAATACTGTACCTACTTCTAGGAACTTCAATCTCTCCTGCCTCCCAATCAAATGACTGTCCAAAGGCCAGCATATTCTCAAGAATTAATTGAATCAATGAGATCTGATATAAATCCTCATCCCCAGTGTTCATTTTAGAGTTAGCTCTGAAGGAAAATGACTAACGAAAATTATTTCATTAGGTAGACTGGAACAGTTAAAAGTCTGAACAAAGAAGTAACTTTGAGGCCAGGGAAATAAGTTCACAAGTGAGTCCCATGTAAAATCACTGTTCCAAAATCGACTGTACTAACTTACAGTATGGCTGTCCAAAGAAAAAGGTGCAAGATGAAAGAAAAAAAAAAACATTTTTAAATGATTAAAATATGAATAGATTTATATGAAATTTGATGAAACATTAATAACTGGTTTTTTTTGGAGGTCGGGACAATGTGGAACTAAAATACAAAACAATAATAGAGGTAAAGTACTCTGAATACACTTTCTCAGAATGAGATAATGGTATTACTGAATTTGGAGATTGTTAAGTGAACACTTTACATTTGCTTTAAATACTAAGAAATAGCAGGGATTGTACATAGTTCTTGCTTCTTCTTGGAATGCACTTTCCCCAGGCCTTAACTCATTCTCTCTCTTATGATCTTTTCCTTGAAGTATCCCCTGACCATCCTAACTTAAAATAATCACTACTTACCACTATTGGTCTTTAGCTACTTTATTTCTTTTCATAGCACTTACTACCACCTGAACTTATACCACATATTCAATGGTTTTCTTATTTTTGTCTCCTCCTGGACTGTTAGCTCCACCACAAAGATGATCTTGACTTTCTCATTTTGCTCCTTATTCTCACTACTTACAATGCTTTAGAGTAAACAAAATGGTCAGAATAGGTTTGCTGATTGAGTCAAAGAATGTATACATGATTAAACAATCAATTTTCTCTTTAATCATATTAATTCTTTGCTTTTCATCTCTGGTTTCTGGATTTTTTTTCCTCCTCAAATTTCCTTTTATAATGCAGAATCAGGACTCAATAGTGTTAATTTGATTTAAGTCTTTTTTTTTTAAGTTTGCAATATCAACATTTATTTTTCTTGATTTGTATTGTAAAGTTTCTCAGTTGACTATTTTAAATCCAATTTTGATTTTTGACCATCTCCAGTAACACAAAATCAATTCTTTCCCTTTCAATTTTATAGAATACTAGAAATAAATCATGCAAATAATTATTTTCCAAGTATTTTGAATGATATATTAATATTTCAAACTTGGATTTTCATAAAATCAATAATGTTTTGTGCATCTTTTTTTTATTTCTTAATGTAATGCACATATAATTTTATACATTAAAGATAAAAAATGCCCAATGTCACTAATCATCAAAGAGATACAAATTAAAGCCACAGTGAGATATCACTTCACATATGTCAGAGTAGCTATCATCAATAAATCAACAAACAACAAGTGCTGGCAAGGATGTGGAGAAACAGGAACCCTCATGCACTATTGGTGGGAATACAGGCTGGTGCCGCCACTGTGGAAAACAATGTGGAGTTTCCTCAAAAAATTTAAAAAGGGACTGCCCTTTGACCCAGTGATACCACTTCAGGGAATATATCCTAAAAAACCTGAAACAGCTCAGCCAGTGTGGCTCAGTGGTTGAGCATCGACCCATGCACCAAGAGGTCACCAGTTAGATTCCCAGTCAGGACACATGCCCAGGTTGTGGGCCCAATCCCCAGTGGGGGGCATGCACAAGGCAGCCAATTGATGTTCTCTCTCATCTAATCGATATTTCTATCTCTCTCTCCCTCTCCTTTCCTCTCTCTCTAAAAAAAATCAATAAAGAAAACAAAATTTTAAAACCTGAAACAGTAATTCAAAAGCAACAGTGTGGTGATTGTTGGGGGAGAAGATGAGGGGAGGTAGAAGAGGGTATAGAGGGAATAAATAGTGATGGAAAAATTAAATTAAATTAAAATTTAAAAAATGAGAATATATGCACCCCTATGTTCATTGCAGCATTATTGCTGCAATAGCCAAGATCTGAAAATAGCCCAAGTGCCCATCAGTAGAGGAGTGGACAAAAAAGCTTTGGTGCATCTACACAATGTGATACTACTTGGCTATAAAAAAAAAAAAAAAAAAAAAAAAAAATGGAAATCTTACCTTTTGGGTCAGCATGGATGGACCTGGAAATTATTATGCAAAGTGAAATAAGCCAGTCAGAGAAAAACTAATGCCAATAATCCCACTTATATGTGAAATCTAATGAACGAAATAAACTGATGAACAAAATACAAATAGAGGCATGGATACATGGAACAGAATGACAGCTGTTTGGGGGTGGGGTTGGATAAAAGAAAGTGAAGGGATTACGCAAAATAAATATATATATGTGTATATATATATCAACACACACAGACACAGACAACAGTGTGGTGATAGCTAAAGGAAAAGAGGGATGGGGGGTAGGTGGAAGTGGAGCTGGAAAATGAGAACAGAAAAAAACTTTGCTTGGGGTCGTGGGCACACAATGCAGTGTGCAGATGATGTTTTATTGAGTTGTACCCCTGAAACCTACATGGTTTTGCCAACCAATGTCACCCCAACGATGACAATAAAAAAAGATAACTATAACGTATCAGGTATTAAAATGTCTTAATTATGTTAATTTCTCACATTGCATAGTTATGCCTGAAATTGTCATTTGATGTGAAATAATACACTATTATCATGCAATAAGGCAGAAAAAATTTATTGACTTATATTTTTTTCTTTATTGATTTTAGAAAGAGAGGAAATGTGAGGGAGAGAGAGAGATAGAAACATCGATGAGAGAGAACATTGGTCACCTCCTGCATGCCCCCCACTGGAGATCGGACCCACAACCTGGGCATGTGGCCTGATCAGGAATTCAACCGGTGACCTCTTGGTGCATGGGTCAATGCTCAACCACTGAGCCACACCAGCCAGACCAAACTTATTGATATTAATAGACTTATTCACACTCAGAAAACAATAAATACTACTTTTATTTCAGATCATTTAAACAAAATTTCACCTATTGTAAAATTAACAAAGCATTATACAATTTGAGAGGTAGTCATCATTAACAACAAAGAGAACCACTGAATTTTAATGATTTTTACTTTTTAAAAATTGTTCAGTAATCTTTTATAAATGGTTTTAAAGGATAGATTTGATTATTATTTTTTAAATTTTTTTTCTTTATTGATTCTAGAGAGAGAGGAAGGGAGAGGGAGAGAGACAGAAACATCAATGAGAGAGAACATCAACTGGCCGCCTCCTGCATGCCCCCTACTGGGGATCGGGCCCACAACCTGGGCATGTGCCCTGACCGGGAACTGGTGACCTCTTGGTGCATGGATCGATGCTCAACCACTGAGCCACACCGGCCGGGCAGATTTGATTATTTTAATTTAAAGGAAACCAAATAATATTGTAATAGGCAAGCTTTCTAGCTATTCTGCAACCTTTGAGCACTCTAGTCATAGATGAAAATTTTAAGTTTTATAAATCTCTAAAAGTAGAAACCAGAATTTTTTTTTTAAATCATATTTTCCTACTCTTTTCAGTCAGAATGCTATCATATTATGTAGGCTGCACCAATGTGATGCATTCATGAAAGTCATCCATGAGAAAAAAGGGCCGACATTAAACTAATTTTGCTTATAAAGTTAACAAAAAAGGTATCTGATGTTAGGGAGATGCTGTGCTTGCAAAGTCATGCTATCACTGTAAGAATGAAAATAGTGAACAGCAGATCTTTTTTTCCCCTGATGTTTGGTGGAGATGGAGCAGTGATTATAATTTCCTAAAGCAGTTGCTATGCAAGATTTTGGACGTTATTCTAAGAAAATGAACCTGGTGCTTGGTCTTCTTGCCTTCATAATTCTCTGAGATACCCAATAAGATGTTTCTCCTTCTTAATTAGTGTCAGCTTTTATCCACTTGCATCTTTAAACAAAACCCAAAAAAATTATGTTCCCTCATTTTTTATATGCTTTTCTATTTTGGAATATTTTTTTTCTGCCAGTCATATCTGATGAGTACCTAATTTTATCAATGATTTCTATTATTATTTCATGAATACTGGTGGAAATATGCAATTCACAGGTATTTTTCTACTTTATTTTTATTATTGACACTATTATAGATGTCCCTTTGCCCATCTCCACCCAGCCCCCGTCCCTCCTTCACATTCTTAATTGCTTCTGGTTTTACTTAAAAGTGGCAAAGTGAATGCATAAGAACCACACTCCTAATGCAAACTGAACAAAGGGAGATAAATATGAACATAATGATTGGAAAATATTTTCAGGAGTATCATCTATAAATGGCTACTCAGAGAGAGAACAGAGGCAATAACAAGCTGAAAGATGCTCATTGTCATTATTAGTATCACATTTTTCTGTTTCTATGTTCCTCTGTTACCCAAATATAAATTCATGAAGACATGTCATATATATTTAACTTTGTATCACATTTGTATAGCATTATGCTGGGTACATTGCAATCATTTCAATGTTTGTTACATGAATGAAAATAAATAGGTTCTAGCCTCTTCTGTAGAGTGCTTCATTGTAGGCACTTCAGATCTGCAGACCTTTGGTATACAACAGTTTACTGCATGGTAGTCTGAGAGACGCTTTCAAGGCTAGCTCTGAGCAACTGTTAGCCATGGTAATTGCTTTGTGAAACAGTACAGAACCAGTTTATTTTGGATGTGCAACCCAGAGCACTTTGCTCTTCTCCTGGAGTATTGTAAGATAACAAAGAGATTTTTGAAGTCCTAAGAAAAATCTAAAAATAACAGCAAGAACAGCAGAGTGGAGAAAAAAAATTTAAAGAGACTTTTCAAATAAAATGAAACAAGAAGAATGTTGAAATATTTTTCTATTATAACCAGGCAAAAGGAGATCTAAGGTGGATTGTGATATTATAAAATCTGAAATAAACTAAATTTAGAATTTAGAATTAAACTAGTGGTGTCTTAATTACGCAAAATTATATTAATAAAGGAGGGCATTGAATATTTATATTTCTTTGTAAAGTACAAATTGTAGTCTAAAGTATGAACAGTGGAATTCAGTCCCGTAGACAAAGCATTGGAATAATATTCCCTGATTCTGAGCAAGAACAATTCATTTTACTTATTTTTCATTGAAGTACAATTTACATACAATATTATATTAGGTTTAGGTGTACAACATAGTGTATCAATATTTGTATACATTGCAAAGTGGTCACAATAATGAATCTAGTTATTATCTGTCACCATACAAAGTTAATACACTATTATTCACTGTATTTCCCACGATGTACTTTATATGCCCATAACTTATTTATTATATATCTGGAAGTCTGTACCTCTTGATCTCCTTCACCCATTTTGCCCACATGTGTCAACCTCTCTTCTCTCCCTTCTGGCAACCACCAAAGTGTTCTCTGTATCTATGAGGCTGGTTTTGTTTTGTTTTATTTAGGTTTTTTATTATATTCCACATATAAGTGAAATCATGCAGTATTTGTCTGTCTGACATAAATAACTTTACATAGTCCCTCCAGGTCCATCCATATTGTCGTAAATGGCAAGATTTTATTCTTACAGCCGAGTAGTATTCTGTTATATATAGATCACATCTTTATCCATTCATCCATTAATGGACAAAGGTTTTTCTCATATATTGATTATTGTAAATGATGCTGCAATGAATGCAAGGGTGCATATCTCTTTTCAGATTAGTGTTTTTATTTGCTTTGGTTAGGTACCGCAAAATGGAACTGATATATCATATGATAGTTCTAGTTTTAATTTTTTGAGGAACTTCTGTGTTGTTATCCATAGTGGCTCCACCAATTTACATTCTCACCAACAATGCAGGAGGATTCACTTTTCTCCACAGCCTCACCAACACTTACTTATTTTGTTTTTATTAAATGTATTGGGGGTGGCAATGGTTAATAAGATTATATATGTTTCAAGTTTACATTTCTATGATAAATGATCTTCATATTGCATTGTGTGCCCACCACTCAAAGTCAAATCTTTCTTCATGTATTTGATCCCCTTTACCCTTCACCACCACCTAACCCCCTCTTTCTGGTAACCACCATACTGTTGTCTGTGTCTGTAAGTTTTTGTTGTTTGTTGATTTCTGTTTTATATCTCACATATGAATGAAATCATATGGTTGCTAGCTTTTTCTGACTGACTTATTTCACTTAGCATGATATTCTCATGATTCATCCATGTTGTTGCAAATGGCAGTATTTCATATTTCTTTATGGCAAAGTAGCATTTCATTGTGTATATATGTACCACAGCTTTATCCAAACATCCATCAAAGGACATTGGTTGTTTCCATATCTTGGCCACCAAGAATAATGCTGCTGAACATAGAGGTACATACATCTTTGTGAATAAATATTCTCAAATTTTTCCAGTAGATATCCAGAAAAGGGTTTGCTAGGTCATATAGTAACTCTATTCTTATTTTTTTGAGGAGCCTCCATGCTGTTTTCCATAGTGGCTGCACGAATTTACATTATTACTAGCAGTGAATGAGGGTTCCTTTTTCTCCACAACCTCCCCAACACTTGCTATTACTTGTCTTGTTGATGATAGCCATTCTAACAGGTTACGGTGGTATCTCACAGTGACTTTGATTTGCATTTCCCTCATGATTAGTGATGTTGAATCTCATCTGCCTGTGGCCATTTGTGTCTTCTTTAAAAAAATAAAAAGTCTATTCAGATCCTCTGATTATTTTTTAATCATACTGTTTGTTTTTTGTTATTGAGTTGTATAGATTTTTATATATTTTAAATATTAACCTCTTATCAGATATATGATTTGCAAATATTTTCTCCCATTCAGTATGTTGCTTTTTCTGATTCTTTCCTTTGCTGTGCAGAAGCTTTTAGTTTAATATAGTTCAATTTGTTTATTTTTACTTTGTTGTCCTAGCTTTTGGAGTCAGATCCAAAACACATTTCTGAAACCAGTGTCAAGAGATTTAACATCTATGTTTTCTTCTAGGGTTTTTATGATTCCAGGTTTTACAATTAAGTCTTCTATCCAGTTTTAATTAATTTTTTGTATACAATGTAAAATAGTGGTCCAGATTAATTATTTTGTATGTGGCCGTCCCATTTTTCCAGCACCATTTATTAAAAGATTGTCTTTTCCCCATTTTATATCCTTGTCTCTTTGTCATAAATTAATTGACACATACCCATGGGTTAATTTCTGGGCTCTCTGTTTTGTTCCATTGATCTATGTGTCTGCTTTTATACCAATACCATCCTGTTTTGATCACTATAGCTTTTCAGTGTAGTTTGAAATCAAGGAGCATGATATCTCTGGCTTTGTTCTTCTTTCTCAAGATAGCTTTGGCTGTTTCGGGGTCTTTGTGGGTCTATATAAATTTTAGGATTATTCTAGTTTTGTGGAAAATGTCCTTGGAATTTTTATAGGGATTGTATTTAATTTGTAGATTGCTTTGGGTAGTATGGACATTTTAAAAAATATTAATTTTTTCAATCCATTAGCATAGAATATCTTTTTATTTATTTGTGTTTCTTTAAAATTTTTTTTCTTTATTGATTTTAGAGAGAGAGGAAGAGAGAGAGAGAGATAGAAACATCAATGAGAGAGAACATCAATTGGCTACCTCCTACATGCCCCCAACTGGGAATTGGGCCCACAACTTGGGCATGTGCCCTGACCAGGAATTGAACTGCGGACCTCTTGGTGCATGGCTTGACACTCAACTACTGAGCCACACCGGCCGGGACATGTGTTTTCAATTTCTCTCATTGGTGTCTTATAGTTTTCAGGGTACAGGTCTTTCACCTCTTTGGTTAGATTTATTCCTAGGTATTTTATTTTTTTATTAATTAATTTTTGTTACAGATGTTTCTCCTTTTCCCCCCATTGACACCTTCCTCCCTATCCCACCCCCCCCACCAAGCATTGTTGTCTATGTCCATTGGTTATGCATACATGCATATAAGTTCTTTGATTTATCTCATCCCTCCCCCCTGCCCTTCTCCTCTTAGGTTTGTCAGTCTGAACCATACCCTTTTCTATGTCTCTGGGTCTGTTTTGTTCATCAGCTTTTTGTTGTTCATTATATTCCATAAATAAGTGAGACCATGTGGTATTTCTCTGATTGGCGTATTTCACTTAGCATAATACTCTCCAGGTCCCTCCATGTCATCTCAAAGGATACGAGATCTTTCTTTCTTACAGCTACATAATATTCCATTGTGTATATGTACCACGGCTTTTTTAACCATTCATCTATTGATGGACACTTGGGTTGTTTCCAGATCTTAGCTATTGTAAATAGTGCTGCTATGAATATAGGGGTACATATTCTTTCCAATTGGTGTTTCAGGCTTCTTAGGATATATTCCTAGAAGTGTGATCATTGGGTCAAATGGCAGTTCCATTTTTAACTTTTTGAGGAAAGACTATATTGTTTTCCATAGTGGCTGCACCAGTCTGGATTCCCACCAGCAGTGTGCTAGAGTACCCTTGTCTCCACACCCTCGCCAGTATTTGTTGTTTGATGATTTGTTGATGGTAGCCATTCTGACAGGTGTGAGATGATACCTCTTTGTTGTTTCAATTTGCATCTCTCTGATGATTAGTGACGTTGAGCATTTTTTCATATGTCTCTTGGCCATTTGTATGTCCTGTATGGAGAGGTGTCTATTTAGGTCCTCCACCCATTTTTTAATTGGGCTCTTTGTCTTCCTTTTGTTGAGTTGTATGAGTACTCTATATATTTTGGAGATTAACCCCTTATCTGATGTATTGTTGTCAATTATGCTCTCTCATAGAGTGGATTCCTTTTCCATTTTGACGGTTGTTTCTTTTGCTGTGCAGAAGCTTTTGAGTTTGATGTAGTCCCATGTGTTCATTTTTTCCTCTGTTTCTCTTGCCTTTGGTGTTGTACCATTGAAAATTCTGCTGCGTGTGATGTCTGGAATTTTGTTGCTTTCATTTTCTTCTAGGATTTTTATGGTTTCATGAATCACATTTAAATCTTTTATCCATTTTGAGTTTATTCTTGTGTATGGTGTAAGTTGATGGTCTAGTTTCATTTTTTTGCATGTAGCTGTCCAATTTCCCCAACACCATTTATTAAAGAAGCTGTCTTTACTTCATTGCATGCTCTTGCCACCTTTACAAATATTACTTGAGCATAATGTCTTGGGTCTATTTCTGGATTCTCTGTTCTGTTCATTGATATATATGCCTGTTCTTGTGCCAGTACCAGGCTGTTTTGACTACAATACCTTTGTAGTATAACCTGATATTCGGTATTGTGATCCCTCCTACTTTGTTATTCTTTTTCAAGATTGCTGTGGCTATTCGGGATCTTTTTTGGTTCCACATAAACTTTTGGAGTGTTTGTTCTAGTTCCGTGAAATATGTCATTGGCATTTTAATGGGGATTGCATTGAATCTATAGATTGCTTTGGGTAATACGGACATTTTAATGATGTTAATTCTTCCAATCCATGAACAAGATATGTACTTCCACTTTTTTATATCTTCCTCTATTTCTTTTTTCAATGTCCTATAGTTTTCTGCAAATAGGTCCTTTACTTCTTTGGTTAAGTTTACTTTTAGGTATCTTAATTTTTTGCCACAATGATAAATGGCATTGCTTTTTTAGTTTCTCTTTCTGTGAGTTCATTACTGGTGTATAAGAATGTCGTCAATTTCTTGATGTTAATTTTGTATCCTGCTACCTTGCCAAATTTGTTTACTAAATCTAGTAGATTTTTGATGGAGTCTTTAGGATATTCTATGTACAATATCATGTCATCTGTGAATACTGACAGTTTCACTTCCTCCTTTCCAATTTGGATCACTTTTATTCTTTCTTCATGTCTGATTGCTGTGGCTAAGATAGCCAGTACTATGTTAAATAAGAGTAGCGAAAGTGGGCATCCCTGTCTTGTTCCTGTTCTTAAGGGGAATGTTTTTAGTTTTTGCCCACTGAGTATGATGTTGGCTGTAGGTTTCTTTATATGGCCTTTATTATGTTGAGATATGATCCCTCTATTCCCACATTGCTGAGCGTTTTTATCAGAAATGGGTACTGAATTTTGTCTAATGCTTTTTCAGCGTCTATTTATATGATCATATGGTTTTTATATTTAATTTTGTTTATGTGGTGTATCACTTTTATTGATTTGCAAGTATTGTACCAGCTTGCATTTCTGGGATGAATCCCACTTGGTCATGGTGAATAATTTTTTTAATGTAATGCTAGATCTGATTTGCTACTATTTTGTTAAGGACTTTGGCATCTGTGTTCATTAGGGCCTGTAGTTTTCTTTCTTTGTAGTGTCTTTTTCTGGTTTTGGAATTAGAATTATGCTGGCCTCATGAAATGAGTTTGGAAGTCTCCCTTCTTCAATTTTTTGGAATTATTTGAGGAGAATGGGTGTTATTTCTTCTTTGAATGTTCAGTAAAACTCCCCCATAAAGCCGTCCGGGCCCTGGCTTTTATTTGCTGGGAGATTTTTTATTACATCTTCAATTTTCTTAGTTGTTATTGGTCTGTTCAAGTTTTCTATCTCTTCCCTGTTCAGTTGTGGGAGACTGGGTGTTTCTAGAAATTTGTCCTAACATGTGGTCTATCTTTGAAAATGTCCCATGTGCACTTGAGAAGAATGTGAATTCTGCAGTTTTGGTGTGTAGTTCTCTGTAGATATCTATTAAATCCATTTGATCTAGTGCATCATTTAGAATCTCTGTTTCCTTGTTAATTTTTGTCTAGAGGATCTATCCAGTGATGTCAGTGGGGTGTTGATGTCCCCTGCTATGATTGTATTGCTGTCAATTTCTCCTTTGAAGTCCTCCAGAATTTTTTAAATATATTTTTGTGCTCCTATGTTGGGTGCATATATGTTTACCAAGGTTATATCTTCCTGTTGGATAGATCCTTTCAATATTATGTAACGGCCTTCTTTGTCTCTAGTTATGGCCTTCATTTTGAAGTCTATTTTATCAGATATGAGTATTGTTACCCCAGCTCTTTTTTCCCTTCCATTTGCTTGGAAGCTTTTTTTCCATCCCTTCACTTTCAACCTATGTAAGTCTTTTGTTGTGAGGTGGGTCTCTTGTAAACAACACATATATGAGTCATGCTTTCTTATCTAATCAGCTACTCTGTGTCTTTTGATTGGAGCATTTAATCCATTTACATTTAAGGTGATTATTGATATGTACTTATTTATTGCCATTTTTGTTCAGTGTGGTTATATTTTTCTTCCTATTTCTTCTACTAATTAGAAGCAGTCCTTTTAACATTTCTTGCAGTGCTGGTTTGGTGCTAATATATTCCCTTAGCCTTTTTATGTCTGGGAAGCTCTTTATTTGACCTTCTATTTTGAATGATAGCCTTGGTGGGTAGAGTAATCTTGGCTTCAGATCCTTGTTTTTCATGACCTTGATTACTTCATGCCATTCCCTCCTGGCCTGTAGTGTTTCTGTTGAGAAGTCAGCTGATAGCCTTATGGGGGTTCCTTTGTAGGTAACCTGTTGCTTATCTCTTGCTGCCTTTAGGATTCTCTCTTTGTCTTTAATTTTTGGCATTTTAATTATTATGTGTCTTGATGTGGGCCTGTTTGGATTTT
This sequence comes from Tadarida brasiliensis, assembly GCA_030848825.1. Classification (NCBI taxonomy): domain Eukaryota; kingdom Metazoa; phylum Chordata; class Mammalia; order Chiroptera; family Molossidae; genus Tadarida; species Tadarida brasiliensis. The sequence goes on along the minus strand of CM061260.1, from coordinate 84,873,826 downwards.
TCTTACTTGGGGCTGTCTGTGCTTCTTGTACTTGTATACCTTTTTCCTTCACCAAGTTAGGGAAGTTTTCTGTCACTCTTTCTTCAAATATATTCTCTAACCCTTGCTCATTTTCTTTTTCTCTTGGAACTCCTATGTTGCAGATGTTGTTACGTTTCATACTGTCCCACAGTTCTCTTAAGCTGTCTTCCTGTTTTTTAATTGTTTTTTCTTTTTGATTCTCTGATTGGGCGATTTTTTCTATCCTGTCTTCTAATTCACTGATCCAATCCTCGGCCTCCTCTACTTTGCTGGTTATTCTTTCCAATGTTTTTTTTATTTCTGCTATGTCATTTTCATTTCTAATTGGTTGGTTTTCAATGCTTCTATATCTTTACTCATGCTGTTGAGCTTCCTCATGATTATTACTTTGAATTTGCCCTCTGATATCTTGTTCAATTCTCTTTCATTTATTTCACCTTCTGTCCAATTATCTTGTTCTTTCATTTGGGATTTATTTCTTTGTTTCACCATTTTGGCTATCTCAGTGGGTTTTTGAGCCTGCCCAATTTTCCCTGTGGACGTTGGTGTTCCACTGGTTGTGGCTCCCTCTACTGAGTTTGGATGAGTGTGAGAGGACCCACGTTAAATACCACTGTCAAGTCTTACTTTCCTGGGTAGATTTGCAAGCCCAGGAAAGGTTCATTTATCCTTTAGCTTTTTGCCTGGTGGCTATTAGTCTCAGTTACTTGATGAGCCTTCGGTTGTAGCCCACAACTGAATGAAAAAATCCCTCAGGTGTTCAAGGTAAGAGGATTTCCAGAGTGTGGGGCAGGTACTCGCTGGCTGTTAATGAGCCTCAATTTGTATTTCTTTGGCCTGGCTTGGTGGTGTTAAATTTCTGAGGGAGGGGCTATTTCTTCTCCCCAGGGCTCTGGGAAGGGGCTCTTTCAGAGAGATGGCCACTGTCCCGGGAGGGAGTGATTCAGCAATAAAAAACTCCCACTGATGCCCCAGCTTTCCCAGCTCTCCAAGCTCCCAAGTCTCTCCACACATTTCCAAACCAGTCCACCCCTCCTCTGCCAGAGCCCAAGGTGAGTGGCTGTAGCTAATTTAGTGCTCTGTTGCAACCTTCTGCACTGTGGAGCCGGCTTGGGATTTTAACCCTGAGGGAGCTGCTCACAGCTAAAACAGCTGCTGTTCATGGGCTCCCAGCCTGCCCTCTTGCATCTCCGCAGTTTCTACTAGGCTCGATTTTGTGTCCTCTTTCTGACCATTGTTATATGGGTCCTCTCCAGCTGCTTTTCTGTTGTTTTTGCCCAATGATTTGTCTTTATTTTAGTTGCAATTCCAGTTTTGTCCTGGGAGATGGTCTGTGTAGCTTCCATTCATTCCCCCGCCATTTTGGAATGTTTTATTTTTTATCTGTAAGTAAAATTGCTTTCTTAATTCTTTTCTGATTGTTTATTACTAAAGTATAAAAACACAACAGATTTTTGTATATTAATTAAATATCCTTCAACTTAACTGAATTTATTTATTAGTTATAACAATTTTTGTAGAGTGCATAAGGTTTCCTCTATATAGTATCATGCCCTCTGCAAATAGTAACAGTGCTGCTTCTTTTTTTGAAATTTGGATGCCTTTTATTTCTTTTTCTTCCCCAATTCCAGTGACTAAGTCTGCCAATGCTAATTTGACTAAAAGTGTTGGGAAGGAGCATCCTTGCCTTGTTCTGATATTAGAGAAAAAATTTTCAACTTCTTACTATTGGGTAAGATGTTATCTGTGGGCTTGTCATATATGGCATTTATTATGTTGTGGTACATTCCCTCTGTGCCTACGATGTTAGAGTTTTTATCGTAATAGAGGTTAACAATGCACATTAGTTCGGAGTATACAAAGATTAATGATAACAGCAGAAGAGATATGGTAACTGGTTAAGCAATATTTCTTTTTTACTTTTGCCAACAACAATCTTTGCCTTTTATCCTTCAGACTTTTATATAATTTTAATTTCATTTCCTTTCTGTATTATACTTGTAACAATCATGTACACATAACTTAAACATTATTTTTGATTTATAGTAACAGGGAAGCTACTTTAAAAATATTTTCATGCATAATATTCTGTCAAATATCATCATCTGTTTAATTCTTCCATTTGCAGGCAATATTTAAGTTATTTACTTATTATCATAAAACCTAAAATGAACTTCACAAAATCTTCAGTATGTTTAGGATCATTTCTTTCAGTTTGATTTTCGGATGTAAAATTACTATACTAAATATATGCAAAATTTTAAAAAGTTTGTATCATTACATTGCTTTTCAGAAAACAAATATGCTAAACCTGAAACTAACCTAACATTGAGTCATACAAATGTCTTCCTTAGGAAATTTTTTACCTAATCAGATTAACCTTTGTGCTCCATATCATGTGTTGATTATTTCAGCTTTATACAATTATTATCATCCCCCAAAACTTTCCTCATCTCAAAAATATTGGTTTATTAGTGATACAAGAAAGAAAAAAATGGCATTTGTGATATATTTTTTGTTTGCCAATCTCTAATCCTCACAAGAGACCTGAGGAAATGCTATAGTTGCATTCATTGTACAGAACATGTGAAACATGGGCAATGAGATTAAAGCTACTGTTCAAAATAACAACATTGTTGGCAAATGTCAAAGCTGGGATTTGTATCCAGTTACTGGTGAATTTACTTTATCTTTTCTCAGTTATAACATACTATCTTTTCTTCAGTGGCCCAGCTTCTTGATAAATCTTACAAATGAATTTCTCACATTCTTCAATTTCTTTGTCTTAGATAAGCAAAAATAATAATTTTCATGTTAATAATAATTCACATTCTATTATATTTAGATATAACTGTGATTCTAAAACTTGTGCCCAGAGTTTAAATTAGCTCCATAACTGCATAGCTCTGTAACAGTTGTCAGGTCATTGGAACCTGCTGTGCTACAGTTTATCTAAAACTTGTGATGATATTAATATATCTACTTCACAGGGGTGTTTTGAGAATTAAATTGTTAATATATACAGGGTTTGAAACAATACCAGGTGGTAAACATTTGCTATCATAATTATCATGAGTTTTTAAATTACCTCTACCTTTCTTTTAAATTATTAACAAGAACTTATATATCTATATCTATATATCTCTCTATATATTTCTCTACATATATAAATATGATATATATATATATCTTTATTGTTGAACGTATTACAGATGTCCCTTCTTTTTTTCCCCTATTGACATTCCCCTTCCCTCTCCCACCCTGCCCCCTTACTTCACCTCACTGTCGTCTGTGTCCATACGTTATGCCTATATGCATATAAGTTCTGTGGTTTATCTCTTCACGCCTCCCCCCCGCAACCCCCTTCCCTCTGAGGTTTGTCAGTCTGTTCCTTACTTTCATGTCTCTGGATCTATTTTCTTTGACAGCTTATTATATTCATTATATTCCACAAATAAGTGAGATCATCTGATACTTGTCTTTCTCTGATTGGCTTATTTCATTTAACATAATATTCTCCAGGTCTCTCCATGTTGTCTCAAAGGGTAAAAGATCTTTCTTTCTTACATCTGCATAGTATTCCATTATGTATATGTACCACAGCTTTTTGATCCACTCATCTACTGATGGGAACTTTGGCTATTTCCAGGTCTTAGCTATTGTTCATAGCACTGCTATGAACATAGGGGCGCATGTATTCTTTCTGATTGGTGTTTCGGGCTTCTTAGGATATAATCCTAGAAGTGGGATCATTGGGTCAAATGGTAGTCCCATTTTAACTTTTTGAGGAAACATCACATTATTTTCCATAGTGGCTGCACCAGTCTGCATTCCCACCAGCAGTGTGCTATAGTCCCCTTTTCTCCACACCCTCGCCAGCACTTGTTTGATGATTTGTTGATAGTAGTCATTCTGGCAGGTGTGAGGTGATACCTCAGAGTCATTTTAATTTGTGTCCCTCTGATGAATAGTGACATTGAGCATTTTTTCATATGCCTCTTGGTCATTTGTATGTCCTCTCTGGAGAAGTGTCTATTCAGGTCTTCTGCTCATTTTTTGATTGGATTATTTGTCTTCCTTTTGTTGAGTTGTATGAGTAATCTATATTTTGAATATTAACCCCTTATCCAATGTAGCATTGGCAAATATATTCTCCTATAGTGGGTTTCTTTTTCATTTTGATGCTGGTTTATTTTGCTGTACAGTAGCTTTTTAGTTTGATATAGTCCCATTTGTTTATTTTTTTCTTTGTTTCTCTTGCCCTAGGCGAAGTATCTGTGAAAATTCTGCTATGTGTGATGTCTGAGATTTTAATCCTCACCTGAAGATATTTTTTCCACTGATTTTTAGAGAGAGTGGACTAGAAGGAGGGAGAGAATGAGAGAGAGAGAAACATTGATGTGAGAGAGACACATCAGTTGGTTTCCTCCCCTTATGTGTCCTGACCAGGGTTGGGGTTCAAACTTACAATCCAGGTACTATGCCCTTTACTGGAAATCGAACCCATGACCCTTCAGCCAATGCTCTAACCACTTAGCCCCACCGGCCAGGGCTACCTTCACCTTCTTGCTTGCAACACTTAGACCTACTTCCTTAGCGTCAAGCACTTCGTTTTCTCTATACAGAACAAAGAAAATCACTCTCCCTTTTTACAGGGAATTCACTACTAAAGTGAAAAATTCAGTAATAATTTAATCTTTATGAAAAGTGTAAATCACGATTCCTAGATATGTTCCTTGTTCTTAAAAATGATATCAGTTTCTTCCCTTTTTAAGACTGAGAATAGGTCAAATAAATAACCAGCCTGGAGAAAATGGGCCCTGACTTTATAAACATCAGGAATGTCAGAAAAAGTACAAAGGGTAGAACACCTGAAACTGCTGTCTTAGAAGGCATCTCAAACATAGATCGGAAACTATAGAAAAAGATAGTGAGTATAAAATATTCATTAGTCAAAGATATTTTTCAAGTTTATCTATTAAAATAGACACAAGTATAAATCACATCCATTCTAAAAGCCGGTTCTAGAAAAGACTAACACAAGGAAGGCTTTCAAAATGGCAAATGTAGTTGTTAGAACTGAACTACTGGTATTGTAATCAATTAGATATAATGTGGGGGGAACCATATCATAATTAAAACCCCACTTTTTACATATATATGTGAGCTCACAATGGACCAAAAATTATTAGGGACCAACAATGAAGAGGAAACTGAAAGGCAAGTAGTATCTCAGAGAAGCTGCTGCCATGAAGAGTCCTAAATCTTAACCAGGCACAGAAGGAAAAGGAAAAATCCATACGTGGCAAATAGGAACTGGGATGCCCACACAGTGCCAGAACACTCAGAGTGCAACCATCTCACTGAAACGGAGAACGATTTGATGAAACAAACAAACTGAAAAGCCCTGTTTTAAAACTACTTACAAAGAAGCAACTCTCCCTTGAACTGACAGCAAGTGGACAAAACAGTACATCCTGAACATCTGACGCAAAAGTGATCTCTTCCCAAGAGTTCTGTTTTTCAAATCTGAAGCCAATTAATAAAACTAAAATACTTCTATATTGGAAATAGTGACAAGTACTTTTTGGCAGAATAAACTCTATTATAAACTCCCTGAATTCTTAGCAATTAACATCCATAAAATACAAGTTTATATTAAATACAATGGCCAATTAGTATATGAAGGGGCATTCAAACAATGGAGGAGAGGAAAAGAAAAATAGGGAAAGGATGGAATAAAATTTACTAATTGAAAGAGTACTTTATTTTTTTAAATTTCTCTTTATTGTTGAAAGTATTACAGGTGCCCACCCTTTTTCCCCCATTGACCTCCTCCATGCTGCTCCCACCCCACCCCCAGGCCAGATTTTAGAGAATACTCACTATTCATGCTAATGTATTTTAAATGAGATACTCCATTCCAGAAATTAAATTTCTGTACAATCACCACACAAAATTTAATATACAGTATGAGTTGCTCACTATTCTATGGGGCTCACCTGCAACTTCAATGTCTGGTTCAGTAGATCTCAATCTTGTTGAAATTAATATATATATATATATATATATATATATATATATATATACACACACACACATATATATATATATATACTAACAAATACTGTGTGATACTTTCTTTACTAATTCAAAGATAATATAATCTATAATAGACATTAAAATATATCTATATATGTGAATGTAACTGTATATGCATATAATGCCCTATATTGTGTAATTAAAAAATAAAAATAAAATTAATTTTATTAAAATCATATATAGCTCAACATGTAACTGCTGGATCAAATTATTAGTGAAAACAATGACAGGTTCATAATCTACATGTGGAATCACCTTGAAAGTACAAATGCACAGGTAGATTGATACTGGATTATATTGGTAACTCCATTCCAAAAGACATCTGCCACTGGTGATGTGACTTTTAAAAACTATAAACATCTCTTGGTAAATCCAAACACAGGAAATACACACTCCCCTTAGTTTTTAGTAAGATGGTTGTTGCTTTTTATAAAATTTTATTAAACCATACTAAAATCTACAAAATTGTGTTAGTTTTGGTTCCAAATGCATTCTTAGCTTCAGTTCCAAGTGAGCTACAGGGAATCCACCATTGGTTTCAGAGAGAGGAAAGGAGGGAGAGAGAGATAGAAACATCTTGAGCCCGAAACTGGGCATGTGCCCTGACCGGGAATTGAATCAAACCGGCAACCTCCTGGTGCGTGGGACTATGCTCAACCACACTGACTGGGCTACCATTGATTTAATGTCTGAGAACCACACCAGTTATTGTAGCAAATAATCCCCATTCCTCATATAAAGCAACTTATAAAATACTTACTTGGTTGACAGAGCACTGTTGGAGAACCACAGGTCCAGGAGTAAATTTAGATGATGATTTCAACATGTGATCAAAATGTACCTGATAATTTCACTTCCTTTCACTTTGAATTTTTTTTTTAATGAAGAAAACCTTAAGGTGAATGTTGGACTACATAGCCCTCTTGCTATTCTGTTTTGTTGTGAAATACTCTTTGATTTGTTAATAAGCCAAACATTAAGATATTTTAGGCAGAACAAATTAAAAATTATAATCATAACAACAATTAGGTTACTGAAAACTATTGAAAACAAAGATCATGGTTACTACTAATCAAGATGACAGAACTCCTGGCCAACTCACTCTTGAAAGTGTCTGGCAAAATGTCACTTATTAAAATGTAATGTTTTCATGGAAGACTGGTATATCTTAATCTCAATCACTATACATGAAATAAACAGACAAGTGCAATATGAATTAATCATTGTGTTTCACAAATTATTTCATATAATAACCTGATTTTTCATAATGAATCAGTTTACAGTTATTTTAAAAATATTTTTGTTTACTAAATACGGGTTAACACAAATAACTCCTTGACTGTCCTTGCCAGTAAAGGCATGTTTCAAATAACTATTAATTTCTCTAAAATATCAGCTACAGAAGAATATGTTTGTTACTTAAGTAACAGCTTTATAGTTTAGAATCCACCAAAGCTAAAACACACAGTTCAATAATTCAGTCAACCAGACAGTTTCCTAGAAGTTGAAAATATAACTACAAAGTAATCACTTGGCTCATGCTATTGAAATTTACAGTCTAATGGAAGATGGAGAAACAGAAATTAAGATTCTTGTAGTAAAATGTTTTGTTCTCTGTCTCATCAAAAGCTAGCACTGAAATCATATTGGCATATAAATCAGATATGGACAGGTAATGCAGCATTGGATAATTTTTGTAAAAGTCAGAATAAAATATATTTTTGGTGGTTGAGAATAAAACATTCTCTTCAGGTGACTTCAACCTTTTTAGAAATGTCATAAGTAGATTAATATTTTTGATACGTGTAAATGACCAATCCCTAATTGTCAATTCAATTTACTCATTCATTCATGAAAAGCCATTAATTTTACAGTATGGTCAATAATTGTGCAAGATGGTGTACCCATGAAGAAAATAATATGTGCACTCATATGGAAGTTTCACAGTTGAGGATATGCAAATAGTTTTGTGAAGTTCTACGGCAATGAATTTGGAACATGGAGAAAAATTATAGATAGGGGCAAATGAGATCCTGATCATTATGGATTCTGTGTCATGTAGTTGAAAATTTATCCTAAAAATGCTAAAGGGAATTGAGAAATTTTAATTAAGAAAATTCCATGATAACATTTTATTTTAGAAATATATTAACAGTATGAAGAATAGAGAGGATGGACACAGAAAACAAAAGTTTTTTTGCATGTAGATAATTTTAGGAAATGGAGACAAAATATTCAGAACTGTCAAGAGGAAAAGAAAGATATTTGTAATAGAACCAGTACAGGAGAATCTAAACTCTGTTCCCAGTGATTTCCAGAATTAGCTACTGTTCAACCACAATGTAAATATAACTATGTATTGGTTTTAATTGTCATGCATATAATGAATTCCATATATCAACTCTAAGATGCTATGAATTATACTAAATCATGATTTTGTGTTGCTATTTAAGAAAAATAAATTGCCAGCTTAATTACTACCTAGTGCTAAATTGCCATTGATTGAAGGATTCCAATTTCACAGATAATAAAATGAGAAAAAAATGTGCACCTTGGAATTAGTAAAATATGTTGTTTTTTTTTAAATTTCATAATATTAGTTCAGGTCATCTCAAAAAATATTTTGCTTTCATAAAGCTCATTTGAAAAAAACACACACATTTGGAATTGATAAAAGGTGTTACAGGTGTGGGAGATCCCTGGAATTTTCAGGACCAAAGTGTGCAAGGCAGGCCTCCCAGCAGAAGGGAGCTGGAACAACAATCCGTCCCCCTGATTGCTCCACGGGCTGGAGACGGAGGCGAGGTCCTGCCAATATTACCACCTCTGTTTGTAAAAGGAACTTAGATCTCTAATAACTCCTGTTTCTCACTTAAAACATGTTTTTCCCCTTACCTTTCCATTTCTAATTTTGCCCAGTAATTTTCACCTCGATGTCATACATTTGTTTTTATAGGCCCCTGTGATTACATACACAATAGCTTTTATATAAGCATCTCTCAAAAATTGCTTGTTGAATTAATAACTTCTGATTCCTAGAGATTTTCAGTAAACAATGAACTTCATTTCGATTAAGTAAACATTCACATTCAGAAGTTTTAAATTTTCTCAGGATGCCTCTGTAATTCAAACACCCTGGCCTGTGGAGGAGAGGCTGTTCCGTGACGTGACTGCGGGCAGACCCGAGAGCCAGACCCCGGCAAGAAGGGCGATGCTTCCTGTAACCCTCTCCCAGCGCTGTCTGATCACAGCTGCCTTCCTTCTGACGCCACCCAGGCCCGTCCCCTGTGTCCCGCCGTGCGCCCGTTCCTGACAGGCTGTCGTCCTGACCCGATCAAGCCCGGGAGGCCTTTTTCCGTACCAGGGAATGGCCATGTACCAGTACCCCTGTCCACTTCGTCCTGCTCTAGCTAATTCTTAGACCCCTGTTAAGCGGTGCAGAGTGTATCCACTGTTTTGCAGCTGCCGAAGTCTTGCCTTGTACACAAGTTTTCCTTCCTAAACCCCGTCGATTGCCAGACTGGGGCGACCCGCTCCTTTCTTGTCTTCCTCTGCCCTCCGCTTACCGAGGCGACATTTCCAGTCTCCGAGCTTTTCCCTGGGGCTGCGTGCACTAACGCAGCCACTTCAGATTCTTCGTGGAATACAGTAAAAGTGAGAAGAGATTAAAAAGTGCGGAACTTAAATGATAAACCTCAAAATTCAATAGCTACTCTCACTTGTCTTTTTCAAATATAATATAGTAACAATCAAATATTATAAAGATTTTTCATAGGATAAATATACTTAACAGGAAATGATGAGACATTATCACAAGTGACTTTTGAGGAAACCAAAGATAGATGCAATAAAATTCTCAAGCTTTTTTTTTTTATGGGAAAACAAGGTTTTTAGTAGCATAAGCAATTAAGATTCCAGGAATTCATATCTAGATTATTTCCAAGCAAATAATTCTTCCCACTTTAAGGCAATACATATTTATGAAATTAAATCTTTCATATCAGCTATTCAAGGTCTGCAAATCATTGTGACATTCTCAAAGATGCCTTTTAAGTTGCTTTCCCTGGTTAGCCAATGTACTGTTTCCCCAACCACAGTTTCCTGACAATTAGCCCAGTAATTACAGTTATATGTTCAATCTCATCTGTAATTATAGGAATTTTCAGAGTGGAAAACATCACTGATTCTATTCTCACATCTGTGAAAAGACCTGAGTTTTCATATTAATTTATTTTCATGATATCTCATTTCAAACTGGACCCCACAGTATATTTTACTTTTACTTTGAGCAGCAAAATAGACCACTGATGAAAGAGGATTCATCCAATTACTATGAGCAAAGTAGCTTTAACTTCCTTTAGATATCCGCTAGCAAGATATAAAATGACACTTCCCGGACACATCAGTAGCACAATAGGGTCTTTATTGATTTTCATATCATGTTCTTCAGTCTGAGATGGCTCTCTCGAGGACTCCACTTCCCAGCAGGAAAAAATTGCCTTTTCTGCGTTTGAATTCTCAGGTCTATTAATGCATCCCTAGCTGGAGACAGTGTCATTTTAGTTCTATTTCTTTGTAGTTGATGTGTCTACACCTTGCTATTGTAGTGCCCTAATGGATCCTAGGGTTGTAGGTCAAAGTATGAAAACAAAAAATGAAATTGCTTAGCCTGTGAATCAATAAAAAGGACTCTTAACACTTTTTCTAAGTATAAAATGTGTAACCAATGAAGTGTGATAAGTGCATTCAACCTTGTACTAAAACCATAAATAGAATATTTCTCACATCCATTTATGTACTCAAAATGAAGATAAATGGTTACTATTATTGTTCAATGTGTAATATCTGAATCAAGAAGAGCAACCTAAGAGCATTTGTTATGTTGACTAAAGGTTCTATTATAATCTTTTTAAGTTACCTCAAAATGACATTGGATACCCTATTATCATTTTCCTTAAATTATCTGATTTAATTTAAAATTCTGTAAAATAAAAGCATTTAGGGGAACTATCCTCATCTTTCAAATTGACCTCCCTTGCTGGCTGGAGTGGTTCAGTTGGTTGAGAGTTGTCCCACACACTGAGAAGTTACAGTTTCTATTGCGGTCAGAGCACAATCCCCAGTAAGGGGTGTGCAGGAGGCAGCCAGTCAAAGTTTCTCTCTCATAGACTCTTCCTCTCCTTTTCTCTCTCTCTGTCTCAAATCAATAAAAACATATTAAAATAAATAAACTAAATTGACCTTCCTAATTATCTCTTTAATGGTTAAAACTGCTTTTAGTGATTACTATATAATAAATAAATTTTAGTTTGAAATTAATTGATATAACATATAGAGAATAAAAGTAGCACTACAGTATTTGAAAGAGAAGAAAATGTGTTATATTTATCTTCAATTTATTTCTGATAATTAAAACTTTTACAGCTTTTGACATTTTATTATCTTATGTTATTTTATAAATTAATTTATTATATAACCACTATATCCCTAGAAATGGCCCACGAATTATTGCTAAAGGAACAACCATGCCAAATATTTCAGGAAAATCTATTTTTTCAGCCAATTCAAGTTCCATAGAAACCTTTTTTAGAATAGTTATTAAAAATGCATATTCAGCATTTTAATTTCTGTTCTTTTCATTTCTAGTCTATTTTTACTAAATCTGAACTAGTTGCCTTAGTCAAAATATCAGATTAGAGAAAAATTTCCTCAGTAATGTGAAATAAACCTTCCTTTCTCAGGCTTCATTTAAGGAGTTTTCCGTGGCTCTTTACAGCAATAACCATATAACTTGTATTGCCTTTTAATAACTTAAGTCTTCCGTGACCACCACAACAAACTTTCTTAATGGAACGGTAATAAATATAATAAAGTCTTAACGTGATTGTTTCAGTAATTGCATGCCAGCCACCCAAGCCCATGAGATGTTATAGATAACTTTATAAATTAATTATATAAAACAATAGCTTTTAAAATAATATGGTTTTTTATCAACTGCTAAGTTAATTATTTAATTTTCACAGCTATTTTATAATAATATTTAGGGAACTGAATTGATGTTTTTGGCTAAAATAGGTTATGTAAAACTGTATCTAGAACATAAGTGTTTGCTTATGATATATCTATACTTAGATGACTAGAATGAATTTTTAATACCACTATTCTAACTGTGAAACTTATAGGAAGAAAATATATTTGAGAACCTTAAGAGGAGTAGACAGAAGGGGGGAAAAAGCACATTTTTTCATTAATGGAGCACATACGTAAGGTATTATTATTATAAGGTATTATTCCATTAGAAATTCATTGTTGCTCTACAGAAAATAAGAATAAATATAAAATAACTTAATTGGTTGCTAAAAATATTCATAGCTTTTCATGCAGACATGTAAGTATTGCATTTGAAGACCCAAAGAAGAATCATAGAGCTTTAAAGCAAATTGCAAAAAAAGCAAATAAATACCAAATTTCTCTGGCCTATATCCATTGAGAAACCAACATGTATCAAGATGTGATGCTAACCACAACAACTGCAGAAGAAAAGAAAACAGAAGCAGAATACTTATTATCAAATCATTACTGCCAGGGCTTAAGAAATAAATTTAGAATTCTGTGATAATTTTCAATACTAATACTACTTGGCTTATTTAGGAGACATTTAAAATAAAAAAAGCATCATGGTTCAAAATACAAGTCTTATTAAGTTGACAGGCATCAAAGATCATGTAAACTAGAGTAAAAAAATATTATGGTAAAGTAAAATTTGAACATGTACACACAAAGTGTTAGATACAATATTTCAAACATTTTATGGGTTCTCAAAGAGAGAACCCAAAGATTACAGAAAGGTATATAAATGTTCCTATTAGTTTCACAGAAATTATGAGGGAAGAAAATTTGTTGCTTTAAATGCTTTCTAAAAATAAACTTTTTAAAACACTGAGAGTCACATTTTGTGCAAGGAATCAAAAGTTTGTTTTTTTTTAATCCTCACCCGAGGATATTTTTCCATTTTTTGATCAGATAGAGTGGGAGGGGGAGAGAGAGAGAGAGAGAGAGAGAGAGAGAGAAACATCGTCATGAAAGGGACACATCGAGGGGCTGCCACCCACACGACCCAACCAGGGCCGGGGACAAACTGCAACTGAGGTACATGCCTTTAACGGTAACCGAACCCGGGACTCTCTGGACCACAGGCCAACGCTCTAACCGCTGAGCCAAATCGGCCAGGGCTCAAAAGGTTTTTAAAAGTAGCTACAGAAAACTAATGCAAAGGCTGTACAGCTGTTATTTCAAAATGCTGATACTGCCAAATGGCTCAAAACGGTGACTTCAAACCCTGACCAGTTGGGCAAAATCCACAGGGCAATGAACGCTTTTCACTTCTGTGCATTGCGTGCAGAGCATAAATTTCAGAATGCCATAAGATATGTTTCTTTTTGAAAAATGACCCTAGAACACAGAGGAAAAACACTGCTGATGACATAGTTAAGAGAAAGTAAAGAATTCTGAAATAGTAAGGATACTTATTAAGAAAAGAGTCCTGTTTAATATAGAGAGTGGAATGTCAAATCTGAGGAAGATTCAGATCACATCTTTAACTTAAACATTTCTACACTATGCTTTTATAGAAAACAATGACATCATGGGAATATTATTCTTTATAGCAATTTATCTGGAAGACTTCAGGGTATGAGGTTATTTACAAATTTAAAAATTTTTAAAAGGTACATTTTCCTATTTAATTGAATGTGATAATGATAATCAGATATATGTTTCTATTTTGCTTTGGTAGCCATGGGTAATTGTTTTAGCTTTGTTGATGTAATTGACAAATAAAAATGTTATATACTTAAGATGTAAAAATTAATGTTTTGATAGATGTATACATTGTGAAATGATTACCACAATTAAGCTAATTAGCATTGCCAGTGCCTATATAGTTATCTTGTTGTTTCATTTTTATGTGATAAGAATTCTCAAGATCAACCCTCTTAGCAAATTTAAAGTATAAAATACAGTATTGTTAACTATAGTCACACTATTGCACACTAAATATCCAGAATTTATTCACCTTGCATAACTGAAACTATGAACCCCTTGAACAACCCCTGGCAACCACACCCTCTGCATCTATGGGTTTGACTATTTTAGATTCCACAAGTAAGTGCGATGATGCAACATTTGTCTTTTTCTGGTTCACCTGTTTCACTTGACATAATGGAAATGTAAATTGAAATAGTCATTATGGAAAAAGTATGGAAGTTACTAAAAATTTTAAAAATACAACTACCATATGATATGGCAATCCCACTTCTGGGTATATGTATATATAAGATGTGAAATAAGTATGTCAAAGAGGTACCTGGCATAATGTTTTCTATGTTAATCTATGTTTTTGCAAGTGTCTGGGTTTCCACCTTTTTTAAGGTTGAAAAATATATATTTTTTATTCATTCATCTGACAATGGATATTTAGGTTGTCTTCACATCTTAGCTATTGTGAATAATGATGCAATGAATAAATAAATATGGGGTGCATGTACCTCTTTGAGATACTTATTTCACATCTTATATATACATATACCCAGAGGTGGGATTGCCATATCATATGGTAGTTGTATTTTTAAAATTTTTAGTAACTTCCATACTTTTTCCATAAAAACTATTTCAATTTACATTCCCACTAACAGTGTACAAGGGTTCCAATATCTCCTAATCCTTGCCAAAACTTATTTTTGTCCTTTTGATAAAAGCCATTCTAAAGCTGCAAGGTGATATCTCATTATGGTTTTGATTTGCTTCATTATGAACAGGAAACCAAAATTAAGTTGCACATATCACATAAGTCAGCATTTTCACAATCTTCTAAGGAACAGTACATAAGGAAGGACTGTGAGCTCTCTATAAAACTTTCATTTCTTAAACTTTTTAAAAATAAAAAGCTGTCTTTTTTAAAGAGCATCAAAACAATATATTTCAACTTCATTAATATTTATATAGAACCATTAAAATATACAGCATTTGGGCTGCAATCATACAACTATGTTTACTGGATTTGGAAATAGTATTTTTCCTTGCTATTCTGTTTCAAGTCAATTTGAATCTCAAGTAAACTCAGATTTTTACTGAGATTTATCATTAAAATTTGTACATAGTATGTCATACTTGTTGGTGGTAATGACCCCTTTTAAATATGTATTTCTTTAATATACATACATTTACATCATTAAATTACGTGCTCTAATTAAAATCATTTAGTGAATATAGTTGTTTTCTATCATTACTAATATTTGAAATGTTCACATAAATATGATTTTATATTGACTTCAATACCATAAATATTATCATTCAAAAGAAAGATGTTGTAACACCTTCTAGCATCAGTGAGACATAAGAAAATCCTCTATAAGTTAAAGAAAACATATTGGCAAATGATTACATGAGCTGGCCATTTAAAACATCTTATAAAAGTAGTACCAATATTTTAAAAATAGCTATCTATATTAATTCAATAAAATTTGCCAACAACCAAATTTTTAGTTAATAACTTCCATATGCTTTTCCCAATTTTTTAATTAACTGAAAAATACTTATTATATATGTAATTTTAATTAGCTTAATGTTCATATATTAGACTAGCACATTATATAATTTTAAGCTCATGTTTTAATAATGTACAGTATAGTATCTTAAACTATTTTAGGAGGGATGAAATATAATATCCTATTATCAAATATTAATGCATGTGAAATGGGCATGATCATTACTACTCTACAGATTACAAAAAAAACACAACTTTTTTTTGTTCTCATTATTAACCCAAACATGTAGGAGAAATCACATTCAAATATAAATTTCTTCTAATATAAATTTATTCTGCCTGCGCCAGAGAAATGGTGGCAGATATTGGAAAGTTGAACACAGTGTGGGTTGTTTTTTTTTTTAGAGTTATTAACTATCTTCAGAGACCGTGATACAAACTAATTTTATCCAGAGCTGTAGTAGTGTATCACAGAGCTCAGACTTGACCTTATCAAAAATCTTTCAGTCACTGACTAGTTCAAAATTATAGAAAACATATCCAACTTGAAGGTGATATAAACTCTGCAAAGATAAAATAGCAAGTGAATATTTGCATCATTATTCATATCTATAATACTATTTATATGTGTTATATAAATACACAAATATATGTATTTATCTATTAATATATAGATGATAGATTGATCTCTAAATATATTTTAAAAAGCGAACAGCCTGCTTCAACAGAATAAATATCAATTGTGATAAAATATTCTATTTAGTTAAAGATTAGCTATATACCATTCAGAGCGTGGAAGAAAATCTAAGTTACATACTGCCAATTCACATGAAGATCGCCTAAGGTCACAGGTCAGAATATTGCACGTGCTGCAACAGTGGATGTCTGACTGGATCCAAACTGATGGAAGGAGACACCAAAGTAAACACAGTAGCTAATGAATCCATTGTGCTCTCTGGTTATCAGCAACACTTGGAGACTTACCTTAAGATCCAGGAGGCAAATTCTGGGCGAGGTATTGAGAAGTAAGAGACTATGCACAGAAGTTGGACTAAAATTTACGAAGGAAAGGAAATCTGATAAAATGAGAACTGTTTAAAGAAGTTTGGTTTAGGCTCAAGAAAATGAAAAATTAAAGAATCGTACAAATTTTCAACTACATGGAAGTTCAGTATGGGCTTCAAAAATGTATGTGACTGCAACAAATGGCTGAAAATAAAAGGCAGGTGGTATATGATTCATTGTAGTACATTTAATTCTACCATTAGTTCAGTCTCCATAAAGCAATAAGCGGGTATCTCCCTCCACAGGCCTTGAACTTCCAGAGCATGGCAGTAGATCTCTGGCAAATAAAAGCAGAGGATATTTTCTCACTTGCTTTGTACTGACCTGAAGACGTTAGATCTTTGTGACTAACAGAATACTGTATATGTGTTCTAATAGGCAACAGTAATTAAATGTTACTAATTCTTGGAAGAAGAATAAAGATTTCAAGTGTTCTGAATCAGACAGTTTTTTCTTTTGAAGACCATGATTTGATAAGTACTTATTTCCTAGACACACAAAAAAAATCCTTAAAACAATTGTAGGTAAATGGATTTGATATATTTCTCAGAATTCCCATTTAGCTTCTAGCAAATAAAAGAGGATTTGAAAAACCCACAAAATTATTATATTTTATATTGGATGAGTATACATTTTTCATATTTTTATTTTAGCAAAAAATTAAGATTTAAATATATATACATCAATAAAACTAATTACTATAAAAGGAAAAAAAGATTTAAATAGTCTGATAGTCTAAGCCCAAAGTACATGCTATTATTTTTTTAATTAAATGAAATGCAACTTTATGATCTTATTATAAATCTCTACATAGAGCATATGAGATCTGTGGTGTGTGTGTATGAATGTATGTATGTGTAATGCACTCTCTTAGATCATAAAATTGTCTTGTGTAAATGGTTGATAACAACAAACTAACTGCCTCAGGAAAGTACAACCAGCTATTCCATTTCCCTACAGTAAAATGTTTAGGTTATTCGCAAATAACTTCCCCAGTGGAAAAGGTTTGTCTCTTGAATTTTCATGTCAGTGACAAAGGATTGCATGTAGGGATGAGAAAGGTTTTTTTAATTTTGTATCTTCCTTGACAGTACTAGGAAATGATGTGGTCATACTGGTCAAAAATAGAAGAATGAAATGGGGGGTGAGGACTATCATTATTTGCAATTCTAACTGCTACTTTCAAAAATTGTACTGAAAAACATACGCTGTATGGGGACATTCTTTCTGTTCTGTTAGTAACCCTTTTACCTAACATGAGAAGCACGCACACACACACACACACACACAAAAGAGAGAAATGGTTTGTTTTAAAAAAAAATTCCTAACATAATAATATAAACATATTTTCCTCTTGGAAAGGGTAAAGCAGTCATCATAAAATTATGGTCAGGTTATACACATTTTTGATTAGTGTAAATCAGAGATAAGTTATATTTGGGTGGCAGGACCTCAAAAAATTGACTTTGATTTTTGCCCCATAAAAATGTAAAATGCTTGGCTCTCATTTTTGTTTTAATCTAAATAGACAATAAAGGAAAAATCCAATAAATAACAAGCCTCTGCATCTGATGTAACAGCCTTGAGGTAGAAAGATCAATTAAGTGTAATTTTCCATCTAATTAGAAGTAGACCTAGATGGGTGATAGAGCTTTTACATGCAGATTAATAATACAGGCCTCACAGGGGTGTTATATTCCTTTTGTTCGATGATGTCATGAGACCCAAATCAACCCTGGTAAATTTTCCTGTAAAATTATGCCAAATAATTAAAAATAGGTGTATGGTTTGATTAAGTCATACTCCAAAATGAATCGTTAAATCTGTCACAAGAACTGTTTCAGTCTCATTAGCTATCATTCTTACTCTATTCAATGCATTATTATAAACAGAATGCTGGAGTTTATACTTACCTGGATTATAATCTTACTGAGTTTATCCTTCCTCGTGTTTGAGAATGGTTTTGGTTGCTGTGGTTTTGTTTTTGTTTGCTCCCTGTTTTCTCTTTTACTTATTCCCTCATACGAAGTGTTTGTACCTATCCTGGATGCATCTGTTTGGTACCACCTGTGTCTCTTTTGCCATTTGCTTATGCCTTTGTGCAAGTCGTTAATATAAATATTGAACAAGCCCATCCCTAGGCATATGGTTAGAGACTTTCACCGTAGTAGATATTGAATCCAAACATCTAAACTTTAGTTACAGTAGCTTAACAAGAGATGAAGTCATGAAATAATATTATTACAAATGCATAGTTTTTCTAACACACACACACACCTACCACTACCACACACACAAAGAAAAAAGCTCTTATAATCAAAGTCCCATTTTCCAAAAGTGATGTCTGCATTACAGCTTCAAGAGATAATTTGAAATCCAACATGAAGAATTTGTCTTTGTTGTTATATATAATCTCTCACCTTGAGGCTAGTGGATGAGGGAATTTACTGCTGCATGAAGAGTGGAGAGAGAATAATCAATAAAAAATTAATTGGACAGCCCTGGCTGGTTTGGCTTAGTGGTTAGAGCATCATCCCGTGGACCAAAGAGTCGTGGGTTCAATTCCGGTCAAGGGCATATACTTCAGCTGCAGTTTGCAGTTTGGTCCCCAACCCTGGTCTAGGTCATTCAGAAGGCAACTAATCAGTGTGTCTTTCTTACATCAATGTTTCTGTCTCTCTCTCTCCGTCCTCCCCGCCCCCTCATCTGAAGAAAAATGGGAAAATATCCTTGGGTGAGGATTATGAAAAAAAACAAACAAACAAAAAAACTTAATTGGACAAAGAAACCTCTATTACTACTTCCAAATAGTACTTACTGTATCTGTAGAGACAGATCATAGAAACTAAAGACAGTAGCTGCAAAGGATAACAATGACAACTTGATCCCAGGTTATGTTATAAAGTTTCTTGTGAGTTAACATAAAGCATTCTAGCTTCACTATCAGTATCATTAGAATCTATGTATTTTGGGTGAAACAATGAGATTCATACTATAGAAGTATGATTTTCTCTTCCATATAGGGGATATAATTACAGGAGAATAAGGCATAAATATGGAGCTCAAAACATGATTCTGTAATT
Organism: Tadarida brasiliensis; assembly: GCA_030848825.1. Lineage (NCBI taxonomy): Eukaryota > Metazoa > Chordata > Mammalia > Chiroptera > Molossidae > Tadarida > Tadarida brasiliensis. The sequence continues at coordinate 84,854,011 of CM061260.1, read as the reverse complement.
CAAGAGTAGGATAACTATGACCTATTAATTAGAGTCTGTGGCAATGGGAGAAGTAATAAAATTAGAGATGTAGTTACAAGATAGACAAGATAGGACTTAGTGATTGATTGGATAACGGTTGATATGTAAGGAGAAGGGGTCAAGGATAATGAGGATTTCATACTTTCATAAATGAAGGAATGATAATACCATTTACTAAGATAGGTGACACTAGAGAATTGCAATATTATAAGATGAAGAGAGGATATTATAATTGAATATATTGATTTGAAGTTCTTATAAGACAATTATATAAAATAAATATTTTAAGTATTTAGATATACTGTTTTAGAATTCCAAAGAATAGTCAGTGATGAAGTAAGAGTTGTTAGGATATAAGTAGCATTTGTAATGATCTGTCCAAGGAAATTGTATGGAAAGAAAAGAGGACAATCAGTACTAAAGGAAACAGCTAGAGCAAGAATGATCTGCAAACTGGTATTAGAAATTATTTCCGAGGAAAAGAAACTTAATAATGAGTTCGTGGTATATGGAATTAGATACCTGATTTGGTTTTAAAGGAATTAATAATCATGTTTTCGATGGAAAAGGGCGATTGTTAATACAGTCGGCCCTCATTTATCATGGTTAATCAGTTCCAAACTCTACCATGATAAATGAATTTCCACGAAGTAGGATTCTTTATTTATAAATCGAATATTTTCTCAGTTAGAGTATAGAAAACCTGTTTACGACTTTCTAAATACGTTTTTTTAACATTATTAGAGCCCTCTAGACGTGAAATAACACCCTTTAGTCACCATTACACTCATATTACTCAATATATTAGACAAAATAAGAGAAAATAAGACATATTAGATGTTACAGATATCATATTATTATTATTGTACATTTAATTACACAAACACACAGTTCTTACACACAACCACTAAGCTATGAAAATCGTGCAACTTGTTCAATGATGAAGCAATGAAGATGAAGAGATGTACTGCACAGCAAAGAAGAGCAAGGTTACTGCTCCTCTGAAGGCACGACCTCAGTAGGAGAGTCTTCAGGTGGTGCAGTATCTTCAGCAGATGTGCCGTTGTCTTCTTCCACTGAAGGAGTACTAGGAGTAGGCAGTGGGTGTTTGGGTGCGCGGCTGAAGAACATTGTGATAGGCAGTTGCTGGTGCTGTCTTTTCATATGGGTGAGGAGGCTTTTGTAGGGTTCTATAGCTCCATCAAGTGCATTCTGGAACTGCAATGCACACATCATTTGTGGGTCCCATTCACCAATCATGTCCTGTACTGCCTTAATAGTTCTCGTGACCTATGAGAGACACTCAAGTGTAAGGCCAACTTCTTCCTCCTGACCCCCAGGAACCTCTGGCTGCTCTTCCTCCTCCTCACTCACAGACTTAGTCATCTCCACCAGCTCCTTGTCAGTTAAGGACACCTGTTCTGGATGATACTCGCCCTCCTCAAGGTTCTTCTGGAACGTGTTGTTCACGTAGTCCTCTGTTGCAGGCTGGTCAGAATGACACTCTTCAGATGATACCTCTTCTGGAACTTCTCGAACCAACCCTTGCTCGCCGTGAAATCCATGAACGTTGCAGAAGAGGGTCCTGGTTGAGGTTTGTCCTCTGTAAAGCGCTGATAGAGCTGCCTCGCCTTCTCCCGGATGACCAGCGAATCCAACAGAATGTTTTTCTTGCTGCTGTCGCTGATCCAACCGGCTAGGGCAGACTCCGTTTTCACTATGAACTCATTACAACTTGTCACGACACACTTTGCTTCCTGTTGAAAGAGACAGTAGCCATTGCACGGATGTTCTTTTCATCTTTACGGATGGAGCAAACAGTAGACTCATTCAAGTTGTAATGGCGGGCAACCTCCACGATTTTCTTGCCATCTTTGATCATATCCAAGAGTTTCACCTTCTCCTGGATGGTAAGCATCTTCCTCCAGCACTTAGTTTCATCGTCAGAAGGCTTAGAAGAAGCAGCAGGTTTAGGAGCCATCATGGGGCTTAGATAAAAGTTCTCAGAAATCGCAAACACTTACAAGAGCAAAGATGCTTCCAGTGCGTAGCCATGTAGAAGCGTGTATGAGAGAAACGAACTTCATGAGGCTGAGCCAATCAGTGGCCAGGATAGGAAGAGGATAGGATAGCCAATCAGTGAACAGCACGCTCTGATTGGCTTGGTTCCACCACACCCGATTTTTGGAAAAAAGTTATTGCCCACACACAAGGAGTGGTCGAGCAGTTGCACCTGGTGTTGAAGGATTTGCAGGGAGCTCAAATACATAGGTCTACAGTCCATACGTACAGTAATTTTCATTTTAATTGTAATACAGGGGTGTATAATTGACTCAGACAACCGAGCGCATGCTGTATCATCTTCACTGTCTCGATCAACTTTTTAATGAATATATTTGAAAAAAACGTGATAGAGTAAAGCCGCGAAAGTTGAAGCGTGAAGTGGCGAGGGACGACTGTACGCAGAGTGTGGTGGCCAAGGAGTGACTCAAATCGTTACCTGCAGTCCTCTATGATCAAATGCATATAGAAGGCAAGGCATTAGGTGACCAGGTATTTGCTGCTATAAAATAGTTTAATAAAGTTAGATAGTATAATGGAGTTGTTTGGTGACCTCTAAGTGTGCAGGAGAAGCTAGGCAAAGAAAATGAGTATATTGTTTTAAATTACAAGCTCAATATTTGCATAAAAAAACCAAAAAGTTTCTATGACTGACCATAAAACAAAAGAAAAACAAAAATACAACAACAAAACACTCCTGAACTCCTGTAGCTTTAGAATGTGATTTCTTAAAACCAAGTCCACAGTCTATTCATGTTGGTGGATAACATACAAAGCAAATTTGATGTCTAATTTCACAGCATCTCTTATTTTAAGAGTTAACATTTTGGGAAGAGAAGAGACACTCAAAACTAAGGTAGGCTTATCTGAGCCGAATCAGATGGATGGGACTGGAGTCACTGAGACCGTAAGCATTGCTTACCCCTCTTTGCTGCTAGAAGCATCCCTTTCTTCACTGTCTGAAGAAGTTGGTTCTCCATGGCCCGTAGAACCTCCCCTGAAGTAGCTGCCTTGCAGGGAACTGTTGTCAACATCCATGCTGAGTTCTCTGGTAGCTCTTCTTTTGGTTGGTTAAACTTCTAACATCAAAATCCACTTCCTGAATTCAATGGGCAGTATGCAATTCTGAGTTTTCTTTCCTGGATCTTTATTTTTTAAATTCTACTGCCTTGGAAACCTCTGAGGAATTTCAACAGATGACATTCTAAATATTTTTATATATCATGCTCAGTTGCTCTCATTGGGAGCCTTGATCTGCTACAAAATACTTGCTTAGTCACAAGGGGATATTTAGTTTAATTTACATCTTCACAGTTCACATCATTTTTAGTATACTTGATATTCAGAGCAGAAACAAGTCAATGCAGTATTAGATTTCTCATCTGTACCTAAAAATCCATTCTTATTTATTATATATAACTTAAATGTAATGGCTTGACTTTTATTTTTCCTCTAACTGATATCCAGTGTCTTCATTTTTCTAGTTTCCATTAGCATCCTAATAAATTGGATATATACCACCAATGATAATTACCAATTAACATTTTCATTTATATATTTGTGGGGTTTTTATATGTATCAACGTTTTCAAATTTTTATTCTTTTACTTTTACTCACATATAAAACACGTTATCTTACCCTATTTATTATAGCCCAGATAAGTAAGGCAATACCCATTCATTATGTTATTTTCCTCCCTCTGCATTGTTAACATCAGTCCTTCTTCATACGAATACTTGAAAATCTATTTCTAGTCTAGACTCCAAATAAGTGTCTATATGTATGTTAAAGGGAATTCCACTTGACTTGTGTAAACATTTAAATAACTTATATAGTTAACTCTATTTAAGTACTCTGAGAAAAGCAGAAAATCACATGATTAATTTGAAAAGAAAGAAATAAAATTTGAGAAGGTATCAAGATGTAGTGTTCATTGTACAAGTGTAACAACAAAGTATGAATTGATTGGTTAATATTCATGCAAATTAAATTTTTCTTATCAAACTTACAACTGTTTTAAGGTACCATGCTTCATTCCTAGTTAACGATCCATATTTTAATCTTTGATTATATTCAACATTCAAAGCATTCATCAGGACATAAAAAATAATCTTTGAAAATATAACAATTATTGTTTTGTTTTTTAAAAACTTTTGAACATTTTAAAATCTATATGCATGTCGAAGCATAGATGTTCTTTAAAAAGGTGTCATTTTCCTGTACATTTTAGAGGAAAATGTAGCAGGGCACTGTGTGTCATTTTAACAAAAAAATTGGTGTTGCAAATTTTGAAATATTGATATATCGTTTTCCAGGGCTTTCAAGTTCTACCCCACACCAATTCTCCTGAGTCAGGGACTTGGTGTCAGTACTTGATTGTGTTTTCAGGTTTTTGCAAATCAACAAACTGAGTTCAGTTTTCAGCAGTCAAAACAGACTTCTGTCATGTTTGCATTAGATTTTCTGTGGCTCCCTGCCCACTTAATCATACAAGTAGGGGAATTATTGGCAGTGCAATAGGGGCCAAGATGAGCTGCTGTGACCTAGCAAGAATCATGTCACATGTAATTACCATAATTTATAAGGATCACTCCACGCTCACTGGTGTTGTTGCTGCACACCAATTGGACTGTACTAGAATGTGTAAGTAAATATTTGCACGCAACTCAAAGCTGTTGAGAATTTTCACTTCAGCTAGAGCCCCTTTCTTATGAAATATTCAGTACATGAAATGTCTCCAGTGGTGCAGAGTGGTGGTTTTCTCTCTGATTTGATTAGCAGTGATGATTCTTTCATGAGCTGTGAATGTCCTTCTAGATTAGCATCATCCAGGTTCTTTGGTCTTGTCACGGAAGAAGAGGACGGGAAGACTGTTGCTTACGAATTGTTTAAAGCATGCCTTTAACAATCTATGACTTGTTTCAAAATAAGATTTTAAATATCATTCAAATAAGTTTAAATAGAGTCCATTCTAATTGATAATGTGTTATTACAAACCTGAGACCTAATCATGTTATTAGAAGCACATAGAAACACAAGACTTAGAAATGATACTAATTATGGCATTGGTATAATTTCATTTAATGGGTGGATGATTATTAAACATGTTACACAGTTGTACAAAAAGGTAAAACTTTATTTCGTCATAATTTGTGAGTTGTAGGGTTTTCTTCTTGGTATTTTAAGGATCATGATGTAAAATAATCCTAAATTAAAAGAAACAAACCTGTTAATGGAAGTCACAAATATTCTAAATAAAATGTCTAGACTCAATAAAAATAAACTACATATTTATCACAAAAGAAACAATTGAGTAGTATGGCTGAGTCATATTCCACAGTATGTATGTGCCACATCTTCTTGATCCAACCCTGCATTGAAGGACACTTGATTTTCTCCATGTCTTGGCCACCGTGAATCATGCTGCAATGACCATAGGGGTGCATATATCTTTGTGAATAAATGTTTTTGAGTTGTTTGGGTACATACTACTCAGATGAAATACTACCATTGGCATCAACATGGATGGATGTTGAGACCATTATGCTAAGTGAAATAAATCAGTCAGAAAAAAATAAGAACCATATAATTTTACTCATATGTAGGATATAAAACTGAACTTAAAGACACAGACAACAGTATGATGATTACCAAAGGGTAGTAAAGGGTAAAGGGTGTGTGTGGGGGGGGTTGAGGGGTAATATATGGTGATGGAAGATGATTTAACTTTGGGTGGTGGCCACACAATGCTATATACAGACCAAGTATCATAGAAATATACACTCAAAGCCTATAGGAGCTTATTAACCAATGTCACTGCAATAAATTTAATTTTAAAAAGGATGGGAAAATTAAAAAAATTATAAAGGAAAAGAAACCAGTAAATTCTATATATGTGTGTGTACGCATATATATAAGTAACATAAAAATGTATATATCGATATATATAAATTATAAATGTATATAAATTTCTAAATTATATAAATTTATTTTCAGTAGTGTAGAAAACACAAGTATATGCAGCATTAATGTACCTAAAACTTTTATTGTCAGATATATCTCTGCCTCTTTCATCCCTAAATAAAGAAATTTTATTTCTTTAGTTAATGGGAGGAGACTCTCACTAAATTTAAGATTTACATTTTTGAGCATTTCATTCAATTTGTATTTAATGTATTTTTTACTTATAAAGCAAAAAATTCCCAGAGCTGAGAGTATTTCTGAAATTAAAAACAAAAACAAAAAACACATTCAGTTATTTAAATGAAATGTTCACATGATACCAAATTATTTATTTAACAAATTCCTCTCAGCTGAATGAATGTTTCCCCTTAACAGCGTAAACAGACCAGTTGCATGTGCTATGTATATAAGACAGCTTATATACATATAAAACTGAGGAATTAAATGCATTTAATTCTTTTATATTTGCAAAATATATAATTATTGCCATTAGTATTTAATTTCAAAAAATTACTTTTTTGCCCTATCTTGTAGAAATTTGGAAATCTAAATTAATTTAAAATTTGGCATCATAATTAAATTAAAATACATCCTTCCAAAATCTCTGTTTCATAATTTATGAATTATTTACAAATATTAGCTACAAGTATGTTGTGCTGTACTTACATTAATTTAGCATGTGTTTTATTTACACATTTTCAAATTGTAGTAATTCTTACTCTCTTAATATTAGGTTTTCTCTGTATAGACCCAGAGATCCTCCATGTGGAGACAATTCTAAAGATCTGCCTTAACCATACTAAGTGGGTAATATTTAACTGCTTGGAGTTGATTTTGGAAATACTGTTAACAGAGTTTTTAAAACAGAATTTAGTCATTTAAATAATGATTAAGAAACACTAAGTTTAGTAACTTTTAAAAAGAAGCAACATATTTAGAGTAACTTCATTAATTGAAATATTTTTGTCTCTTTTAAGAAAATTATTTTTATCTATATGTTTTTCATATAACAAAGTATATTTTATAAGGTTTTCAAAACTATATTGCATGCTTGCTTAGGACCATGAAAAACTATGAAGAATAAAGGCATGAGCCATGAGCAAAATGATATACAGATTATTCAAATTTTTATATGTTCTATTAAAGTATAGATGATATACAATATTATATTAGTTTCATGTGTAAACAGCAGAGATTCAACATTTATATACCTTATGATGTGATCACCAAGATAAGTCAAGCAATCTGTCACTGTACAAAGTTATTATAATATTATTCACTGTTTCCTGTGTTGTACATTACATTTTCATGACTTATTTATTTCATAACTGTAAGCTTGTACCTCTTATTCTCCATCATCTTTTTCACTAATTTCCCCACCCCCCTCCTTCTGGCAACCATCAGTATATTCTCTGTATCTACTTGCTTGTTTCTGCTTTGTTTTGTTTGTTCAATTGTTTTGTTCTTCTTAGATTCCACATATAGGTGAAATTATGTGGAATTGCTCTTTGTCTGATGTATTTCAGTTAGCATAATACTATCTAAGTCCATCTTGCAAATGGCAAGATTTAATTCCTTTTTTATTGCTGAGTAATGTAATAGATGCACCCCTATGTTTATTACAAAAGCCAAGATACGAGCACGAACTGGGTGTTCATCAATAGATGAATGAATAAAGAAGACGTGGTAGTATAGATGATGGAATATTATTCAGCATATTTTTATATTTTTAAAATAAATATTTGAATTTGATTAGATCATGAAGTATAGATGTAAGTGTATTAGTTTTCTACTCCCGCCATAACAAATTATCACAAACTTAAGTCAATGAAGACTTAGTTGATTTCTTTGCACTGGGTATCACAGGCTGAAATCAAGGTAGAAGAGCCAGGGCTCTTTTCAGGATACTCTGGGGGAGAATCCACTTCCTGGTTCATTCAGGTTGTTGGCAGAATTCAGTTCCATGCAGATGTAGTACTGAGGTCCCCTTTCTGGCCAAGAATCACAGTCAGTTTTTATGTTTCCCTGGCTTATGAACCCATTCATCTTCAAGACTACTGACAGGGGCAAGTCAAGTGTTTTTCACACTCTAAATCTCTCTAAAACTGCCCTTTGTCTCATCTCCCATGCCCAAGCCTAAGAAAGTTCCCTGCTTTAAAAAGAGCACATGGAATTAGACTGTGCCCACTTGGAAAGTCCAAGATAAAGTCCCTGTTTAAGTCCAAGACCTTAATTGCATCTGCAACACCCGTTTTGTCATGTAAAGTATTCACAGAATCCAGGAATTAGGGCATAGTTACATTTAGGGGGAGTGGCATTCTTCCTATCATAGTAAAAGAGTATAAATATGTATTTTACATATGTGTTTGTTGTGATTTATTAGTAAATATTGAAAAACTAGCTCTTTTAATAGGAGAAAAAAGACTTATTTGTAATGTTTGCCTGTTTCTGTGATGGAAATATTTCCAACATGGGAGATTTCAAGCTACGGATATGAATTTCAAGGACTCACAAAATTCTGAAACTAAGCTGTTATCAGCCATCTCCACAACACCATTGTTCGTAGAATTTATAAAACAAAATTCTGAATTCTAATAGCAAAGTGGTGATCACAGTAATAACGGTAGTAAATGAGGATGGTGTTGAAGTCACATGTTCTTTGTGTATATGTCAAAATGCAGTCAAATAAGAAGAGAATGCATTTTCCTATATTTATCTTTTTAATGCTTGTATAAATACATATTCTAGCTAAAAATGATTGAAGATAATAACATGAAATACTTATTTCTAGCTACATTTGGGGTTGAAGAGACTATCTCTATTTTATATAATAATTATGAAATCTGTATTATATATTTTAAATAATTGTTCAGAACCAGTAGAGATGCAGCTGTGAACTAACTGAAGAATAATCGTACATACTGCACACATTTTACAATGAAAAAGAGTTAACTAAGATCTGGAAACAGCCCAAGTGCCCATCAATAGATGAGTGGATAAAAAAGCTGTGGTACATATACAGGATGGAATACTGTGCAGCTAGAAAGAAAGATCTCTTATCTTTTGAGACAACATGGAGGGACCTGGAGAGTATTATGTTAAGCAAAATAAGCCAATCAGAGAAAGACAAATATCACATGATCTCACTTATTTGTGGAATACAATGAACAAAATAAGCTGATGAACAAAACTGACACAGAGACATAGAAGTAGGGTTCAGACTGACAAACCTCAGAAGAGGAGGACGGGGGCAAGGGAAGAGATAAGCCAAAGAATTTATACGCATATATGCATAACCATGGATATAGACAACAATGCGGAGGGGGGGGGGAGGGAGGAGGGTGTCAATGGAGGAAAAAAGAGAAACAGCTGTAACAAAAATAAATTAATAAAAAATAAATAAAAATAAAACCTCATCACCAACTTCCCCCCTAAAAAAAAAAAAAGAGCTCAAATTTGCCATTAAACTACTATTGTAATAACTTTATATGGTGACAGATGATAACTAGATTTATCATGGGAATCATTTTAATATATATAAGTATCAAATCACTATGATGTACATCTGAAACTAATATAACATTATGTCAATTATACATAAAAATATTTAAATAAATAAATACAGTAAAAAATATATAAAACATATAATAGTAATATTCCAGACCTGCTGATTTTAAAATTTTAACATTCCAGGGTCATTTGATAATTACCTCAACAGATCAGTGAATGGGCTCCTAATTGAATACGGTAGTAATCTGAATAAGAACTATAAAGTTTTCGTATCTACTATCTTTGCAATGAGTTTGCTTATAAAGAAAGCCCTGTTTCACATTGTGACAAATTGTCAGAGTTTTTCTAAATACCCTGGAATCAGCTTTCATATCACATATATGCTATAAAAGTCATGTCAACATTTTCAAGGACATATAGCAGGATTTTTATAAGAGCTGGTCCTGGACCTGTTTGATTTTTTTGTTGTTGTTGCATATTTTACTTCTATTAGCTAGTAAATTTAGTAAGTTAAAAATATTATGTTTATTCAACATTTTAAAATTTCTAACAAACTATGTATAATGGATCAAAATAAGCTCAAGGGATTCAAACATGTGTTTTTTGATAAAGGGACAAAGCCATAACTTGTTTACACAGCTGTCTTTTATTTTCAAACACCATCTGTAGAAGATTTGGTGGCTAGAATGATAACTTGTTCTCAACAGACTAAAAGATATTTTCAAGTCTGTCATATACCAGCCATTTGAGTTACATTGCCATTATTCTTGTTGTGTTGATTTTTTTCTCTAATGAACACATACAATTATTAATGGTAATGTAAGATAAATTCATCAGACTACAGTTGATTTCAATCAGGAACTTATTATTCCCTCAAACTATTTTTGTTTGAATGATCCAAATAAAAGTTTCAAAGAATGCACTTCTTGCCAAATTGATTTATTTCTGACAAATGGTTATTTTGTCATTCAAAGTGTTAAACAATAATAATAACATGAAAGACAAAATATATTTTTACATGTGGCAAATTTGGTGTGTACATATCATGAAAAAAATTAAACTTCTGGGATCTTTTTTTTTTTTAAACATTAAAATGCATATGTCTAGGTATAATCAGTCAACTTCTCCTGGGGTATGTTTTCCCACTGGAGAGAGGACTGATGACTTGGGATGGCACAGAGGTGTGGTGGAGCTAGTGCAGCATTCCCTGTGCTTAACTCACTCCCAGGGAGCAATTTTAGCTCTAGGAGACTTGATTCGTTATATCCTAACATGAATTAAGTGACGTTTTCAAATAATTTATTTTTATCTTAACTATTTCCACAACTGCTACTGCAGATACATTCTTAGGAGTGAAAATAACCACTCTTCTTTCTCACAATAACTTGACAATTTTGCATTTATTGAAAGGGTTCTATTAGGTGTTTATTGTCAGATCCATCGTTTGCTAACTGCATGTCTGTGATCATCTAGATTTCTTCACAGGCTCTCCTCTGACACTTTCTTTTTTCCCCTCCATCCGCTGACTGTGTTGACTGCTCAGCACTGGCTCATGGGAGGGAATGGCTGGCAAAGACAGAAGCAGGGGAATGCAACACTATCAGGGAAGCAAATAGACCCACAAATCTTGTAGCAGTGCCAAGGAATTGTATGAAGAAAAGGTCTGTGCTTCCCACCTTACTCCAGCCTTTCCCCACAACTTACCCTTACACGAAATCCATAATATGATTTTGGTAGCAAATACTAAAATTCTTAATATATATTAATAGCAAATATAGTAGTAACCCAGTTGTGTTTTTTGGTGAGGCAGTTCAACCTGTAACAGGTATTAAAATACTCTAGGGAGTATTCATTTTCTAGATGAGTAAACCAGGGTTTCAGATGATTAAGTTCTCCAAAATATTGGACCAAGGTTTCAAATCCTGGCATTTTGTCAGTGAAATGCGTCTTTTATCTCTCAGCCCCACACTGATTAAAGTTATAGCCCTAAAAACAATTATTTTGCTGAAGATATTCACAATACAAATTTAATAATCCTTTCATGGTGAAAGCCAGAGAAATTGTTGATGACTGAGATCAAAAGAGGGTACATTATACAATAAGAACTAAGAGTCCAAGCAGACAAAGTGTAAAAACCAATGTGTCATGACACCGCGGTGTAGAATGGCTCCTCCATGGGTAGCCCTGACTGGCGAACACAGGAACTAGGACTGTGGAAATAATGGGACTTCCGATGTGTGGCTGAGATATAATGACTCCCTTAAGGATTAGGATACAGAGGCTGGAGAGGATAGAATCTGACACAAGACAATTGAAAGAAAGAAAATAAAGTCTTGAAAAGAATATATATATATATATATATGTGTGTGTGTGTGTATATACACACACACACACACACACACACACATAATTAAGAACTCAGATTCGTAGAACCAAGAGGTCAGGGAGTAGTGCAGTAAGTAGAAGATGAAGCAGATAAATCATCCTTACTAACTATGTAAATGCAAAACTCTAGAGGTAAATGACATTTTAAAAAGTAACAGCAATAAATATGCAAGAACACAGTAATTTATACTATGTTTTAGTAGTGCAGAGGTTTTTTGCAAGTACCAATGGTCTATTGAGTTCTTGTTATCAAAGTGTGCAGATCAGTTTTGGAATATTGTAGGTTATACTATATATTAGTCCAAGCGAAGTGACCAAACTTATTTTGGTGTCCAGAGCAAGAATGGCATGTTGGCATGTTGTTTCTAGTAATTAATAGGTAGAATACTTGCTACGTTCTTTATTGTGAAATTGTTGATGGTTTAAATTGAATCAGTATCTTTAACAGTCACAAATATGTTTTAAAATAATGTTTATAATGATTCATATTATTTGATTATGTTTATGTTAAATTTTATGAAATCTTTAGCTGATGTCCTGAATTGATGAAACAGATTCACAAATTTACCAAGTAGAAATTTTAGAATGCCACAAACTCTAGTCATGACCTAGTAATAGTATAAAGATATTGACAGGAATGAGCCAGGATTGACAATCATCACCTGGCTTCTGATAGCTCCTGATAGTGTATTATCTCTAACTTGGAACTTACCTTATTCAGGTCTTCTGAACTATTGTTTCTGGAGTTATATTTGCACATAAATGTGGTTTTAAAATATTTTAGCTTCATTCCAATTATTCTGTTTTGCATTTCCCAGCAATGAAGTAGACAGGTTGGAGATATGCACTTAAAAAACAAAACAAAATAAAACAAAACAAAAAAACCCTGTTACATTCAAGTGAATCTCTGATACATTTTCACTCCCCATCCCCACACTCTATCAACTCCTCCTCTAGGTTTGATGTTCTCTGCTATTAGCTAACAGAAAGCTGCAAGCACACAGCCAACCATCATGATTCTGCATCTCAGCTTAGAAAGACAGTTATATTGAAAGCCATAGAAAATAAATTTACTCTTTATCCTCAAATTCATGGATGACACCTTAATGTATTTTTCAGTGTTTAGTGAGGTAATTCATTAAATTTTTGCTATTCAAACACATTCCAATACTAGCTGGCCTTATTTATATCTCTCATGAAATCATCCTTATCATGTCCATTTAAGATAGTTGTTATCATGAGGCCAGAAAGATGTAGAATTTACTAAATGTTGTGAAGAATAAAACTCATTAAAATCTTGCCTTATTGTAATGCAGAGATTATGAGTGTTGGATGAAAATACCCCACAAATATTAACATGAATGAGGCTGCAGCTAAGATGGGGAGCACATAATTTTAGGCCGCATATGAAGGCCATAGACAGTAGGAAAATTTTAAATTCAAAGTAAAAATTAGTTTTGGAATTCTCATGCATAATATATTGGAGAAAAAGAACATAAAAAACCATCTGATAATTGAATACAGGTGATTGGTTAAGGATACCATATAGGAATTTCCATTTATGGGTTAAAAAAAAAAGGCATGGTAGTTTTCAGATTTACCCCCTACATAAAACAAAGAAAGAAAATCCCTGAATATATATATCATGGTTCTCCTGCTATTGAACATCAGGCAACAAGCCCAGTGCTTCATGAGAAACATAAATAAATAAATGAATGAGAACTACTATATTGCCTTGTATTACTTCCTGAAGAGAGTTTTCTGGGCATTTGCCAGAAGGAAAAATCAGGCAGAGCTTAGTGGGCTCCCTGAAATGGAGAGATGAAGCTGGAAGTCTAGGGAGAACATGACAGCTGGAGGACACAGAGTACTAAAGAGAAATACATTACAAGTAAATAGATGGGAAAAAATATACCATGGTAACACTAACTACAAGAGCTGGAAAGATTGATATCAGACAAAGTAGATTTCAGAGCAAAAAAATATTGAATAAAAAGGATCATTATATATTTTTTTAATTCAATTTTTTAAAAGAGAGCTTAAAAATCTTAAATATCTAAATCTTAAAACAAACCAAAAGTCTGTATATAAGCAAATAATTATAGTAGTAAGAGAAATAGATAAATCAAAATTATAGTCAGCAATGTCAACACCCCTCTCTCAATAGTTGATAGAATAAATAGACCACAGTCAACAAAGATATATTAGAGTTAGACATAAACAACACTATCAACAAACTTGACTTAATTGGCATATATTGAAATCAGATATCTTAGCCTGTAACTTACGAAACTAGGAAGAGAAGAAAAAATTAAAATAAACAGAAGAAAAAAAGAAAATCTTAACATCAGAGAGAAAAAAGTCAATCCATAAAACCAAAGACTATATTATAAGATAATGATATACATAACTACATATATAAATTCAACTTAAATGAAATGGCAAATTCATTTAAAAAACAAACTATCACCTGGTCGGTCTGGCTCAGTGGATTGAACATTGTCCCGTGGACTGAGAAGTCCCAGTTCTATTCCTGGTCAGGGCACATGCCTGGGTTGTGGGCTCGATCCCCAGTAGAGCGTGTGCAAGAGACAGCCTATTGATGTTTCTCTCTCACATCAATATTTCTACCTCTTCTCCCTTCCTCTCTCTCTAAAAAATCAATAATAACATATTTTTTTAAAAAACAATCAATATCACTCACCCCCCAACAAAAATCACTTGATTATCTCTATATCTCTTAAAGAAACTGAATTTTTTTTGTTGCTGTTGTTTTTTTTTTATTAATTTATTTTTGTTACAGATGTTTCTCCTTTTCCCCCCATTGTCACCCTCCTCCCCCTCCCTCCCTGCCCCGTCCCCAGTTTTGATGTCCATGTCCATTGGTTATGAGTTCATGCGTACAAGAAGAAACTGAATTTGTCACATCTTCCATTCACTAGTGAATTTTATGAAACATTTAAGAAAAATATAAAACAAATACATAAAATATTAAAACACTGAAGAGGTGATAATCGTATGCAATTTATTTTATAAGGCCTGAATTAACTTCATAACAAAAGACACCCCCCCCAAAATCATTATAGGAAAAGAAAATTCAAGACCAATATCCCTTATGAATCTAAATATAAAACTCCTCAACAAGATACTAACAAATTTAATATGACAGCAAATAAAAAAGATAATAAGTCATGATCAAGTTGGCCTCATCCCAGGAATTCAGGGTTGGTTTAACATTCTAATATGAAACAATATAATTGACCATATTCACATATAAAGGAAAAATATAATAATCTCCATTGGTGCAGAAAAGGCTTTTGATAAATCCAACATAATATACTAATAAAACTGAGCAAATTGGAAATAAAAATGAACTTCCTCAATCTGATAAAGGACATCTATTGAAACTTCCAACTAACACCATACTTAAAAGTGAAAGAATAAATGATTTTCTCCTAAGATTCAAACCAGGGAAAGATGTCCACTTACCATTTTTATTCAATATTGTACTAGAGATTCTAGCCAGTACAACAGAGCAAGGAAAATAAACAAAAGCATACAGATATAGCAAAAGATAAAAACTTTCTTTACAGATGGCATGATTAGCAACTAAAAAAGTCTAAGGGTGGAAGAAAGATTAGAACCAATCAGTGAATTTAGCTTATAGCATGCATATCAATATATAAAAATCAGCTGTATTACTATATATCAGAAATTTAATTAACATTAAAATATTGACATATAATGCAAAGCTATTTGCAATAGCACTAAATAATATGAAATGGACTGAATATATCTTAGAAATGATGTGCAACACTGGTAAACTAGAAATATAAACTATTGTAGATATAAATTAATGTTCATTGTAGCTATATTTTTCAGTAAAAAACAAATACATCAAAAGCTGAATGACAAACAAATTGTGAAGAATAGATACAATGGACTACTACTGAACATTAAAAATAAATGGACTGTCAATACATGTAACAACATGTGTGAATATCAAAATATGTATGCTAAGTACAAAAATCAGAAAAGTAAGAGTAATTATTATTTTGTCATATCAATACTAGATACTAAGCAATTTGTTTTTAATACTATGACAGTATTTAGAAAAAATGTCCTAAAAATTTAAGCAGAAACTTTAAATATCCTGACCCTTGGGCTAAACTTTGCTTAATATAATCATTTTGACCAAATATTAACATTTTTTTTCAATTGTTATTGCTGGGAAACTGAGAATCACCCTGAAGGCTCTTTACCTCTACATCCTGTTGGTCATCAATACTTCATTTGCTAAATATTTTATTTATTGTCTTATTCTTACTTTATATTTTAACTTTATTCTGGTCCTTATTATTCACTGGACAATGTTATCTCAAAATATTTGGATTTTCTATCATCAATTACAAAAAATTCTATACACAATGGAATAATATGCAGCTGTAAGAAAGAAAGATCTCTTATCCTTTGAGACAACATGGAGGGACCTCGAGAGTATTATGCCCCTTAAACTGTATTCTAGAGTCTACAAAAACAAAGATAATAAGAAAAAATGTTTAAAGTACCTAAGCGGTGAGTACTGATAGCTACAGAGAGAAAAGAGGACCAAACATTGCATCATGGGTTACTCTAAACTTAGGAAGATGATGAGGTAGAAGATATAGGAACCGACAGGTAAAAGGAGAAGGAAGTGGAAGATCTGTCAACAGTGAGTTAAAAGTAAGAGTTATTGACGTATTGAACAAACATGCATAGCAGTGTTTCAGAATCTATATAAAGATATATTTTGTAGAAAAGAAAAATAAATAACCGTTTCAAAAATTCTACTGAGAGGTCAAGAAAGATGAGCAGTTTTGAAATGTAAATATAATTAGTGACTGAGAGTAGAGCTTTTAAAATGAATTGATGGCCAGGTTGGTGTGGCTCAGTGGTTGAGTGTTGACCCACGCACCAAGAGGTCACTGGTTTGATTGCCGGTCAGGGCACATGCCTAGGTTTTGGGCCAAATCCCCAGTGAGGGGCATGCAGGATACGGCTGATCGACATTCTCTCTCATCAATGTTTCTATCTCTCTCTTCCTCTCTCTAAAAATCAATAAAGAAAAAATAATTTTTAAATGAGTTGATGAATTAAATCTTGAGGTTGGGTTCAGAAGAGGATAGAATGAGGAGGAATAGATAGGAAATGTAAAAAAAATACTAGCAAGTGTTTTCATATATTTTAAATGCATTCATCCTAGTAAATTTTACTAGAAGGAATTATTGGAAAGATTCTTCTTTTTTTCTTCTTATGATGAATTTATTCAAAGCTTTAACATGAAAATCTGTTGCCTCATAATTTAATATACATTTGATTTATCCTTCAAAAATGAAGGCAAACTAAATAAAATTTCAGTTAAATAAAAACTGAAAGAATTTATTGCCAGTAGATCTCCAATACAAAACGATACTATATCATGTTTGTAGTCTGAAGAGAAATGACAAAAGAGGGAAATTCAAGTCTTCAGGAAGAGTAATGAACAGCAAAAGTGAAAAATTTGAAAGAAAATATGACTGTTCATTTTTCTTCCTCTATATTTTTAAAGCACATATAACTCTTTATAACAAAAATTGCAACACTATTGGATGATTTATAATGTATACAGGTGTAATATATGATAATAATACCACAAAGAACAGAATTGGGTGAATGAAGCTATACTATTGCAAATTTTTCACATTTTATATGAAGCAGAATTATATTAACACCAAGTGCAAAGAGTATCATATTAAAATAATAAATAGCTAAAATATAATTAAGAGATTATTATAAACTATTGGGGAAAGTTGAGATAAATACAAATAGACACATGAAACCAGGGAAAAAGACAAAAAAATCTAATCATAGAATGGGAGGAAAATAATAAAATAGACAAATCTAATTTTATAGATGATTACATTTACTATAAATTTATTCTTAGTAAATGAAGAGATTGTGAGATGGATAAAAACACAATAACCTGCTCTGGAATGTCTGAAAGATAAATTTATAATATAAAAACACAGAAATTTTGAAAGTTAAAATCAGGCTAGGAAATTTTAGATAAGCAGCATTACTGGAGGTAAGAGAAAACATTTAGTTATTATAAAAGTGTTCAATAAAATGATTTTACAGTAATAAATGTGTTTGTTTTTGTTAAAAACAGCTTTACAATACAAAATGCAATTATTATAGATATCTATTTGGAAAAAAAGTGAATTTCAACCTTAAACTCACTTTATTCAATAACTATTTCATAGCAACATCAAATCTTAAACTATAAAACAGAGAAGAGAACATGAAAGAAAATCAGGACTTATAAAATAAATAAATAAATCTGAAAATAAATATAAGTAAAAAATCTAATATATGAATACATAATATTATATTAATAATATTTTAAATACATGCAATATAAATATAATATACTTGTAATAAAAATACATTATATTCAGATTTTATAATATAAATATAAATAATATATAAATAATTCTTACCTCTCAATGGTAAGATGACAAGTCTATTAAATGAGCAGTACATTTGAAAAATTTACAAAGGAAGATATTCAAATGATTAAAATATACATGAAAATTCTCAATAACTCTAAGCACCACAGAAATAAAAATTATATCTACAAGATGTACTAACATATACCTATTAGAAATGCCAAAATTTAAAACAACTGAGAATTCAAATCTTGGCCAGTATGTGAAACGACCGGAAATCACACATTGTGAATGAGAATCAAAATGGCACAACCATTTTGGAAAAGAGTTTGATAGTGTTTATAAAGTTAATTACCCACTTACATAGTTATATTAGTATATCATTATATATTTATACTTTTATGTGTTTTTTTCTTTAGGTCTTTACCAAACATAAACAAAACATATTTCTCCAAAAAGACTTGCACATGAATGTTTATAGTAACTGAACTTGTGGCAGTCCAAACTGCAAAATCCCAAATATCTAAGGGCAGGTAATCAAAAAAAACAAACTGTGGTATGAGGACTGGCATACTGGTAGAACAGTATCATGAATTAATTCACATATATATATATATTTTTAAGTAAAAAAAACAAAGTAATACACAGACTATATCGTTCCACGTTTATAAAATTATAGAAAAAGCAAAACAAATACATAAAGAAAATAGCACTTTTTGATCTTGATTAAGTAGGAGTGGGTGTGATTAAGAGTGAAGGGAAACAAGGTATTTGTGATTATGAATATGTTCTATACCTTGAATGAGGTGGTGGTTATGTGATGTCATATCTGCATCAAAGTGTATATTGAAAATGAGTGCATTTCATTATGAATATATTATATAGCAATACATTTAAATTATATAAAAAACTTGAAGGCAAAATGAACAGAAATAAATGAAGGAATAGGCATGATCACAGAAATTTTAGTACTCCTTAGTCAATAATTGATAAAAAAAAAATTAGCCAAAAAGTATTAGTAAGAATTTACACGCACTGTGCATCTCTATCAACCACATTGACCTAATTAGTATTTATACTACAACTAACAACTATAGAATTATTTTCAATTATACGTGGAATATAATTATATAAACCTTATTTTGGGCCATGACACACATTAATAAATTTATAAAAATTTAAATATAGAAAATACTATCTGCTAACAAAATAATTAAACTAATAAGCAATAACTATAAAATACTTAGAAAAGGCCAAATTATGCATAAAAGGCATGTGAAAATTATAAGACACACAGTAATAAATGAGTCAAAGAAAAACTCACAGGAGAAATTAGAAAATATTTTTTATTGAATTTTTTTTGGTGACATTGGTTAATAAAATATATAGGTTTCAGATGTACAATTTTATGATACATCATCTGTATATTGCATTGTATGTTCACCATCCCGAGTCAAGACTCCTTGAAATTAGAGAATATTTTGAACTGAATGATTAAGAAAATATGACAAATCCAAATTTGTATAAAGAACATACAACAGAGATTGGAGATGACTTTACAGACATTTTTAAAAGAGAAATCAGTGATATACATTCCTGCTTTACCAAGAAAAATATTTTTTTAAATTTTTTTCTTTATTAATTGTTAGAGAGAGAGGAAGGAAGAGGGAGAGAGAGTTAGAAACATCGATAAGAGAGAACATCGACTGGCCGCTTCCTGCATGCCCCCTACTGGGGATTGGGCCCAAAACCTGGGCATGTGCCCTGACCAGGAATTGAATCAGCAACCCCTTGGTGCATGGGTCAATGCTCAACCACTGAGACACACCGGCCGGGCATTTTAAAAAATGAATTAAAACAAAAATTAGTTGTAGAAATAAAATAACACAGAAAAGAAGAAAATCAATACAACAGAAAATGAAATCAAATATAAGTATGGCTACACCTGCTTTTCTGTGGATGCTATTTGCTTGGAGAATCATGTTTCACTCTTTCATTGGAGTCTATATTTGTCTTTGCAGTTTAAATGTGTCTCCTGAAGGCAGCATATGGTTGGGTTTTGTTTTTTGATCCAATCTGCTACTCTGTGCCTTTTTATTGGTTAATTATGTCCACCTACATTTATGGTAATTATTGATATATGAGGATTTCCTATGATCTACCAAAAAACTATTAGAAGCAATAAACAATTACAGTAATATTACAGGATACAAAATCAATGTATAAAAATTGACTGCATTCCTGTATACTAATAATAAACCTTAAGAAATAAAAATTTTAAAAATAATTTTTTTTTGCAACCACAACAGAAAGAATAAAATACCTGGGAATAAACTTAACAAAGGGTGTGAAACACCTATGTACTGAAAACTACAAAGCATTATTAAAAGACTTTGAAGAAGATATTCCATGTTCATGGATTGGAAGAATCAACATAATTAAAATGTCCACATTACCCAAAGCAATACACAGATTTAATGCACTCCCCACAAAAATCTCAATGCCAATTTTAAAAGAAATAGAACAAAAAAATTATCAGATTTGTATGAAACCACAAAAGACCCCAAATGACCATCCTGAGAAAAAAACAAAGCCAGAGGTGTCAAATTTCCTGGCTTCAAATTATACTACAAAGTGGTGATAATCAAAACAGCATGGCATTGGCAAAATAACAGACACAGAGATCAATGGAATAGAATTGAGAGCTCAGAATAAACCCATGTGTATATGGGCAAGTAATTTTTGACAAAGGAGCAGCAAAAAAAATGGAGAAAAGAAAGTCTCTTCAATAAATTATGCTGGGAAAATTGAAAAGCCATGTGCAAAAACATGAAACTAGACTGTTGTTTGTCCCCAAAATACAAAAATTAACTCAAAATGGATTAAAGACGTAAATATAAGATCAGAAACAATAAATTGCATAGAAAAAAACACAGATACTGAACTTGATGGACCTTGGTCATGAGAATATTTTATGAATTTGACCCCGAAGTCAAGGGAAGTAAAGGCAAAAATAAATTAATGGCACTGTATTCATGTAAAAAGCTTTTTCACAGCAAACAAAACCACCAACAAAATAAAAAGGCAACCACCCAATGGAAGAAGATACTTGCAAACTACAGCTCCAATACAGGGTTGTAGCTAAAGTATATAAAGAACCCATACCACTCAACCCCCCAAAACAAAACAAAACAAAAAAAGGGGACAGAGGACCTTAACAAACCCTTCTCCCAAGAAGACATACAAATGACCAACACACATATAAAAAGATGCTCAACTTCACTAACTGTTAAGGAAATGCTAATTAAAACTACAATAAGATACCACACCTGTTAGAATGGCTATTATCTATAAGACAAGTAATAACAAGTATTGGAGAGGCTGTGGAGAAAAAGGAACCTTCATTCACTTGTTTTTTAGAATAAAAACTGGTATAGCCACTATGGGAAACAATATGGAGTTTCCTAAAAAAAAAAAAAATTAATAATAGAGTTACCATCTGACCCAGCAACCACTCTTCTGGGTATCTACCCCCAAATTTTGAAAACATTTATTTGCAAAGACATATACATTTCTATGTTCATTGCAGCATTGTTCTCAGTGACCAAGAGGAAAACAACCAAAGTGTCCTTCAATAGATGATTGGATAAAGAAGATCTGGTACATATATACAATGAAATACTACTCAGCCATAAGAAAAGACGAAATAGTGTCCTTTACGGCAACCTGGATGGACCTTGAGAATATCATGCTAAGCAAAATAAGTCAGACAGAAAAGCCTAACAACCATTAGATTTCACTTATATGTGGAAAATAAAACAAAGCAACAGATGAACAAACAAGAAAAACAAACAAACAAAAAAATCATAGACACACACAACAGTATTGTGGTTACCAGAAAAAGTTTTCTTGGGGGGTAGTAAAGGGTAAAGAGGGGTCATATATATGGTAACAGAAGATGATTTTACTTTGGGTGGTGGGCACACAATGCAATATGAAGACCTTCTATCATAGAAATATACACTTTAATCCTATACAATCTTATTAACCAATGTCACCCCAATAAATTTAATGAAAAAAAATTAAAACAAAATAAAACATTATGCTAAGGGCATGAGAAAACTTTCTAGGGTGATAAAATTTTCTATATCTTGACTATACACCATCATGATCTATCGAAGTACAACTTATAATGCCTGCATTTTACTATATTTAAATTTAAAATAATTATTGAAAGTGAAAATCCAGAGGTCACTAAAGTTTTAGGGAAAATATGAGATACATTTTTTTATTTAGTAAATTGAAATGGTCATTTTTTTCCTCTTTATTCTATACAGGTATCTTTCAGTGAATATAAAAAATTAGAAGGTATGTTTGGGGATTAAATAATTTATATGTTATTGTAAAAACTTACTAAGCTCCAGATTTCAAAACTAAATTACATAGTGGGTTCCATTTTCTCTCGTTAACTTTATTTTTGAGTTGGTCGAAAGGGACATATATTTAAAGTTATAAATGCACACACACTGATTAGAAACATTTAAATGCAGTATTTTTACTAGGTTTACCACTGGGACTGACTCAAAAACTTAATAGTGAATTCTAGAAACCATAAATATTATATTAGATATAGAGCTATTCCACAGTTTCAAATTTTTTAATATTGAAAACATCCATGTATTGTTTTGTGATTCAGTGTGAATTTGAGGCACTATGGTATTGATTAGTGACATTTAATATAGGAAACCTGGAACACTGTTATATAGAAAACATGTCAGTTAAATCAGTAACCTGAGGTTTCTAATTTTACAAAACTTTGATATTGACTCAGATTTAAAATGTTTAAATTCCAGATATGGCCAGAGAGTGCTATATAAAATAATCTTGAAAATTATGGAAGGAAAATAGTAGAGAAATATTGGAGGAAGTATAGACAAATGGCTGTTTAAAAAGTCCATGTACACCCTGGCCAGTTTGGCTCAGCAGTTAGAGCGATGGCCCCCAGACCAGAGAGTCCTGGGATCGGTTTCCACTAAGGGCATGTACCTCAGATGCAGATTGTCCTGGCCCCGGTTGGGGTTATGTGGGTGGCAACCAGCCCATGTGTCTCTCTCACATCAATGTTTTTCTCTCTCTCTCTTCCCCCCCTCTCTCCTTCCTGCTCTATCTGAAGATAAATGCAAAAATGTCTTCGGGTGAGGATAAAAATAAATAAATAAATAAATAAATAAATAAATAAATAAATAAATAAATAAATAAATAAAATAAAAGGCCCATGAATGGGAACAAGACAGGGATGCCCACTTTCACCACTCTTATTTAACATAGCACTGGAAGTCTTAGCCACAGCAATTAGACATGAAGGAAAAATAAAAGGGATCCAAATTGGAAAGGAGGAAGTGAAACTGTTATTATTTGCAGATGACATGATATTGTATATAGAAAACCCTAAAGACTCCATCAAAAATCTGCTAGACTAGCCCTGGCCAGTTTTGCTCAGTGGTTAGAGCATCAGACTGCAGACCAGAGAGTCCCGGGTTCAGTTCCCACCAAGGGCGCTTTTGTCCCTGGCCCCAGTTGGGGTCGTGCAGGTGGCAACCAGTCGATGTGTCTCTCTCACATCTCTCTCTTTTCCTCCCTCTCTTCCTCCCGTTCTATCTGAAGATAAATGCAAAAAAAAAAAAAATGTCCTCGGGTGAGGATAAAAAAAAAATCTACGAGACTTAAGAAATGAATTTGGCAAAGTAGCAGGATACAAAATTAACGTCAAAAAATTGACAGCATTCTTATACGCCAATGATGAACTCACAGAAAGAGAAACTAAAAAAACAATCTCATTTACCATCACAGTAAAAAAATTAAGATACCTAGGAATAAACGTAACCAAAGAAGTAAAGGATCTCTTCACAGAAACCTACAGGTCATTGAAAAAGAAATAGAAGAAGATATAAAAAAGTGAAAGCATATACCTTGTTCATGGATTGGAAGAATTAACATCATTAAAATGTTCATACTTCCCAAAGCAATCTATAGATTCAATGCAATCCCCATCAAAATAACAATGACATATTTCACAGAACTAGAACAAACACTCCAAAAAGTTTATATGGAACCAAAAAAGACCCCGAATAGCCACAACAATCTTCAAAAACAAGAACAAAGTAGGAGGGATCACAATACCAAATATCAGGTTATACTACAAAGCCACTGTAATCAAAACAGCCTAGTACTGGCACAAGAACAGGCAGATAGATTAATGGAACAGAACAGAGAACCCAGAAATTGACCCAAGACAATATGCTCAAGTAATATTTGACAAAGGTAGCAAGAGCATACAATGGAGTAAAGACAGCTTCTTTATTAAATGGTGTTGGGAAAACTGGACAACTGCATGCATAAAAATGAAGCTAGACCACCAACTTACACCACACACAAGAATAAACTCAAAATGGATAAAAGACTTAAATGTGACTCATGAAACCATAAAAGTTCTAGAAGAAAACGTAGGCAACAAAATTTCAGACATCATACGCAGTAGAATTTTCACTGATACAATGCCTAAGGCAAGAGAAACAAAGGAAAAATTGAACACATGGGACTACAACAAACTAAAAAGCTTCTGCCCAGCAAAAGAAACAACCATCAAAATGGAAAGGGAACCCACTATATGGGAGAACATAACTGACAATGATACATCAGATAAGGGGTTAATTTCCAAAATATATAGAGTGCTCATACAACTCAACAAAAGGAAGACAAAGAACCCAATTAAAAAATGAGCAGAGGACCTACAGAGACACCTCTCCAAACAGGACATACAAATTGCCAAGAGATATTTGAAAAAATGCTCAATATCACTAATCATCAGAGAGATACAAATTAAAACAACAATGAGGTATCACCTCACACCTGTCAGAATGGCTGCCATCAACAAATCATCAAACAAGTGCTGGTGAGGGTGTGGAGAAAAGGGGACTCTGGTACACTGCTGGTGGGAATGCAGACTGGTGCAGCCACTATGGAAAACACTATGGTGTTATCTCAAAAAATTAAAAATTGAACTACCTTTTGATGCAGTGATCCCACTTCTAGGAATACACCCTAAGAAGCCTGAAACACCAATCAGAAAGAATATATGTACCCGTATGTTCATAGCAGCACTATTTACAATAGTTAAAATCTGGAAACAGCCCAAGTGTCCATCAATAGATGAGTGGATAAAAAAGCAGTGGTACATATACACAATGGAATACTATGCAGCTGTAAAAAAGAAAGATCTCTTATCCTTTGAGATGACATGGAGGGACCTGGAGAGTATTATGCTACGCAAAACAAGCCAAGCAGAGAAAGACAAATATCACATGATCTCACTTATTTGTAGAATATAATGAACTAAACAAACTGATGAACAAAATAGACCCATAGACATAGAAGTAGGGTACAGACTGACAAACCTCAGAAGAGGGGGTGGTGCCAGGGAAGAGATAAACCACAGAATTTATATGCATGTATGCATAAGCGATGGACAGACAACAAAGCTGGGGACAGAACGGGGGTGCAGGTTGGGGAGGAGGGTGTTAATGGGGGAAAAGGAGAAACATCTGTAACAAAAATAAATTAATAAAAATAATTTTAAAAATAAAAATAAAAAGCCCATGCACATTTTTTATCAGGAAAGTAATAAACATATTTAGGATCATAGGACCATTGTATAGAATTTTGGCAAAATGATGTTGAATCGATTGGCTGAAACCAGCAATAATGAGCCACAAAATTAAGCCCAGTGGAATTAACCTGAAAATTTAATCAATGACTCACTCATTGAGGGATAAATGAGGAGATTCTCTGGATAGTTTCATGATAGGCTTGATAGCTTTATATCATGTGTAACATATAGGGTGCACATATATATAATAAATTCCAGCAAACAAAATTAACGATTTTGGTAAAATTTCAGACAAAAGAAAATTAGTACATTAGATTGATCTTGTGTTGGGAAATGGCATGTCACAATAAAAGTATAAGTTATTAATTTTCTATACACATATAATATCATTTTACTATTTATTAAACAATTAACTTTTTAAAAAGTGTTACTACTCATAAGAAATATATGGTAACAGTTTTGGAGATCAATTTTGAACATATCTTCAACAAGAGTTTTTGATTAAATTCTTTGAAGTGACAACTTAGTAGAAACAAAATAATGAAAAATTTCAAATTAATTATGCAATAATGCATACTTATGTAATAATAATTATACAATAAAATTTCCCATTTGGAAATACACAACCACATCAGTACTTTTATAGTTGTAGCATTTCATCTCTTAACTTGTTCCTAGATACTAAATAAAATTTTGAATACCAATTTAATAGTATTTTATATTGTATTTCAGTTTAAAATATTTAATATGTAAAAACAGAGGTTTAATATGTATTAAGTAATCTATATGATTGTATAATACAAAGTTTTATGAGAGAGAGAAATCTCATAGTACATTCAAAGACAACTATAAACATAATGAAAGCAACAGTGTAACCATGATTACATTCCAAATGAACTGTAAATCGACAGCTGGTGGTACATTCAATTAGACATAGTCTATCATGTAAATTTTATTTGCACATTAGCTTTATCCTTTAATGCTAAGCTACCTCATTTAAGACCAACAGGGCAAATCTGTTAATGGGCAAATATTGAATCTATTGACTCAAGTAAATATTGAGTGTCTTGGTTTTTATTGCCAGTTACTTGCAATTTTAAAAAAATATATCATTTGGACAATATGTTTTCTCCAGATGAGTTATTCTTTCTTCTTTTTTCAGCTCTTTCATCATTTCACTAAAACTAAAACCATCCTGTTGAATTACACGTAGTAGAAAACTCTTGAATTAAGTTCAGTAAAAGTTAAAATCCAGCTATTACTTCCTGTCTATTCCATTTTGAAAAATGAGGCAGATATAACTTTATGAACTTTCCCCCCTTCTTTAATTGTCTTTATTGAGTCATGTTTATTTTACTTATTGAAAGTAACCTGGTTATATTTTCTTTTTTAACTTTAAAAGTGTATTGTCACTATAACTGTTCTACCGAAGTAGAGTCATGGCTAGCTGACAATATTCTACTACTCATTTTTCATATGTTGCTGAATTCAGCATTGTCTTGAATTATGCTAGATATATTAAACCATTTTGGAATATATTGCTTTGTCCTGATAGCAGCAGCTGTTGTATCAGAAAATTGCTCTTACAGTTATATGCCAGTCATTTTTTTCTTATCAAGTTTATTGGTAGCTTAATTAAGACAAACATATATTCCTCCTTTAGGATTCCTTTGAATTGACCTTCATGTCTCCATGTGAATTTCTTATTTCTTCTTAGTGCTATAATACTGTAGCCAAATTTTGACAGGGAAGGATATTACTAAACACTGACAATTTGTAAAGTAACTTCATTATTATAATAAATCATATTATTTAAAAGTAATTTTTCTCTTGTGACCCAGTGTTTCTACATATATTTGGGGTATAATTAGATACCTTCCATAGCAACTTGGCCCCTACTATCAAGTTAAATGAGACAACTTTAGTCTTCTGTTTTTGTCTTTTGCTTTTTTTTCTCTCAAAACTTTATTTTTTTGGAGCTATTTTAGGTTTAAACAAAATTAAGAGGAAGATAGAGAAATTTCCCATATATTCCCTGCCAATACATATCCACAGCCTCCCCCATTGTCGACATTAATCTCCAGAATGGCACATTCTTTACCAAGGATAAATCTCCATGGACACATCATAATCACCAGGGTCCATGGTTTACCTTAGGGTTCAAGGTGCGTATTTTGTACATTCTAAGGGTTTTGTACGAATATATAACAACATATATCCATCATTATAATATCATATGAAGTATTTTCACTGACCTAACACTCCTCTGTGCTGCACCTATCCATCCCTCTCCTCCATCCACCCCTGGTAACAACTGACCTTTTCACTGTTTCTAGAGTTTTGCCTTTTCCAGAATGTTGTAGAGTTGGTATTATATATTTCATAAGCTTCTTTAAGTTAGTAATATGCATTTAAGTTTCTTCTGTGTTTTCATGGCTTGATAGCTCTTTTTTTTAATGATGAATATTATTCCATTGTGTGGATGTACCAAATATTATTTATCCTTTCACCTACTGAAGAACATTTTGGTTGCTCGATGGTCAAAGTCTGTTAGTTTTGTAAGAAACTGTGAAACTATCTTCCAAAGTGACTGTATCATTTTGCATTCCCACATGTCACTTCACAACCTCACCAATATTAGGTGTTGTGAATGTTCTGTTTGGGACATTCTAAGAGGTGCACAGTGATATTGTTGTTTTAATTTATATTTCTCTCATGACATAAAATGTGGAGCTTATTTTTTGCCTCTATATCTTCTTTGATGAGGTGTCTGTTAAGGTCTTTGGCCCATTTTTTAAATTGGGTTGTTTGTTATCTATTGTTGCATTTCAAGGATTCTTTACCTATTTTAAATAATAGTCCTTTATCAGATGTTCTTTTTCAAATATTTTCTCCCAGTGTTTGGCTTGTTCTCTCATTCATTTGATATCATTTATAAAATATTGAAAATGTGGCCAATTCATGGAAACCACCAAAGTGTCCCTCAATAGATGATTGGATAAAGAAGATGTGGTACATATATACAATGGAATACTACTCAGCGATAAGAAAGGATGCCATTTGCGACAACATGGATGGATCTTGAGAGTTTCATGCTAAGCAAAATAAATCAGATGGAAAAAGTCAAGAACCATATCATTTCACTCATATGCGTGATATAAAATTGAAAGCAAGAAATGAACAAACAAGACAAACAAACAAATAAAAACTCAGTCACAGACAACAGTATGGTGGTTACCAGAGGGAAAGGGAGATGGAGGTAGTGAAGGGAAGAGGGGGATCGAGTGCATGGTGATAGAAGGAGTTTGACTCTGGGTGGTGGACACACAGTGCAATATACAGATGACGTATCATAGAATTGTACACTTGAAATCTACATAATTTTATTAACCAATGTCACTCCAATAAAATTAATAAAAAAAGATAATAATTGATTAGGATTGTTGATATATTTAGAAGTAATAATCATTTATACAAGGAGAGATTAACAGAATTAACCAAAAACTAATAAAAGATAAGTGAATTACTTTATATGGCCAACTTCAAACATTAGAAAAAAAATTAAATGTCTATGACAAGAACTATAAACTGATATAGCAAGATGAAATACATTCTTCAAATTAATAACCAGAATATAAAAATATAAACTCCGTAGAATTAAACATAAAAAGAAGCATAATTGAAAAATATATATGTGTACGTAAGTTTTTAAAACTTAATTGATGAAAAATAAAGAGTACTTGAGTAAATGGATAAATGTTGAGAAATACTAGGATAGTTATGTTCCCACTGGGAAAGAATTAATGTAATATAAATGTCAGTTCTCCTGAAACCAATTTGCAAAATTAACTTAGTACTACTAATTTCCAACTGTATTTTTAACTTAAAAAAATTATTTTTAAATTCAAAAGAAATGGCAAAAATAGTACAGAGTTTATTTGTAACCTTTGTCTATCTTCCTACAATTGTATCTTTAAAAACATTACATTATCATAACCAGGAATTTGCATGTTTAAAACTATTTTAAAAACTAGACACCCTTTTCAGATTTTACCAGGTATACTTGCCCTCTTTTTTTCTCAATAGTTATATGAAATTTCATCACATGTAGAGGTTCATGTAACCACCACAGTCAGAACACAAAATTGTTCAATAATCACAAGCTTCCTTTTGCTACACTTTAATAATAGTCACATCGTTTCCCCACTTTATGCTCTGCCGAACACTAATCTGTTGTCTATTACTACAATTTTGTCAGATTCAAAAAGTTATATAATAGGAAGAGAACAATATGTTACCTTTTCAAATTGGTATTTTTGCTCAACATGATGCCCTTGAGATTCACAAAATTGTTGTGTCAATCAATATTTTGCTCCTTTTTATTGTTGAGTTCTATTCCATTACATAGATAAGAAAATTTATAATTTAAAAAGAATTTTTTTGGCTATTAGAAATAAAATTTCTGTGAACATTTGTGCACAGATTTTTGTTAAACATAGGTTTTCATTTCTCTAAGGTAAATACCTAAAATGTAACTGCTGGATAGTATAGTAAGTATTCCTTTGATGTTATTAAAAAAACAGCCAGACTGTTTTCCAGAGTGACTGTACTATTTTACATTCCCACCATCAGTGTATGAGAGACACAGTCACTCCTCATCTTCATCATATTTGGTATGTTTTTTAGATATGTCTATGTTGTTTTAATTTTATATGTTTAATGCTTCTAACCACATTCCATAGTAGCATCTACTATATTCAACCTGTCTGTTTTCAATAGATGGTCTCTTTAACTCCCCCCTGCCTCCTAATTACTACAAAAGTATACATGCTCTGTAAAATATGTATATGCAAATTTCACAATATATAGCTAGCAATGAGATCACAGAATATGTGTAATGTTAATAAATAGTTCCAGAAGTGTCTCTTCAGGTCTTCTGCCCATTTTTTAATTGGGTTGGTTGTCTTCCTTTTGTTGAGTTGTATGAGTATTCTATATATTTTGGAAATTAACCCCTTATCCAATGTATCATTGGTAAATATGTTCTTCCATACAGTGGGTTTCCTTTTCATTTTGATGCTGGTTTCTTTTGCTGTGCAGTAGCTTTGTAGTTTGATGTAGTCCCATTTATTATTTTTTTCCTTTGTTTCTCTTGCCCTAGTCAGTGTATCAGTGAAAATTCTGCTTCATGTGATGTCTAAATGGCCAAAAGACGTATGAAAAAATGCTTCAGTTCACATCACTAATCATTAAAGAGATGCAAATTAAAACAACTATGAGATATCACCTTATACCTGCCAGAATGGCTGCCATCAACAAATCATCAAACAACAAGTGCTGTGCTGGTGAGGATGTGGAGAAACAGGAACCCTCGTGCACTGTTGGTGAGAATAAAGACTGGTGCAGCCACTGTGGAAAACAGTGTAGAGTGTCCTCAAAAAATTAAAAAAGGGACTGCCCTCTGACCAAGTGATACTACTTCAGGGAATATATCCTTAAAAGCCTGAAACAGTCATTTAAAAGCAACAGTGTGATGGTTGTTGGGAGGAGGTGGAAGAGGGTATAGAGGAATAAAAGGTGATAGAAAAATTAAATTAAATTAAATTTTTAAAAATGACAATATATGCACCCATAACCAAGATCTGGAAACAGCCCAAGTGCCCATTAGTAGATGAATGGACAAAAAAGCTTTGGTGCATTTACACAATGCAATAGTGAATGAGAATTATTTGTGGAACTCTAAGTCTTTTGGGTACTATAAGCTCTATCTTTCAGAGGATTCAAAATTATTGGCATGCCCTTTTAAAAAGATTTTGACACCTCTTCTTTATTGTGCTTTTTTTTTCATTCTTAATAACTTTTATAGAAGCATGAAAATTGATGCCCGGCTGGTGTGTCTCAGTGGTTGAGAATCGACCCATGCACCAAGAGGTCGCCAGTTCGATTCCCAGTCAGGGCACATGCCCAGGTTGTGGGACAAATCCTCAGTGGGGGGCATGCAGGAGGCGGCCAATCAATGTTCTCTCTCATCAATGTATCTATCTCTCTCTTCTCTCTCTCTCTCTAAAAATCAATAAAGAAAAAAATTTTTTTAAAAAGCATGAAAATTTGAATTATATTTTTCTACCCTTATTTTTATCTCTGATTTTAAAGTGTGAAACACCAATCTTGAAACTTGACATCACATATATCATATTGTGAAAGGCTAAATGGATATAAGAAAGAAAAAAAGTTATTTCTTTATTTTTAGCAAATAGTCTTTCTCCACAAAGATTCTGACCCAACATGACACACTGCATAGTATGTTGTTACAAGAGCAAAGTTGTAATTTAAAATACAATATTACAACTCACTTCTCTCAAAAAGGGCATCCTAATCACTAGTAATACTTAGCTTAGAAGGACAGAAAGGGAAATGAAAAGGTAGAGAGGTAAAGCTAGACTTCTCTTTTTTTATTTTTAAAATACTATGGAAAAAAAGTCTTCCCCAGGCAGAGCATCCCTAAGCGATGGCAACTTTGAGGGAGGGGGAAGGGAGAAAGGCAGCTGCTGTCATCTTGAGACATTTTCAGCGTTCTGTAGAAATTACAAATGTAAGATGTAATTCGCAACTCTGCCTTCACTCAGCTGAATGTTCGTGTTAGTCACTTTATTCCTGCAGCCAAACCATTCAAAACAGTAACTGACAGGACCCACTTCACTTCCAGCTCTCTCCTGGAGTATACACGAAGTTCATATTTGCCAAATGCTCATGCAAAGTATAATAGGGAAAAAATATAATTAGGGCTCTCAGCAACTAGCCTGCATTTCATGATAATAAAATGTCATAAGTAAGATTATGAGAATGGAGCAGGTCTAGGTAGAAATAGCTTCTGCCACCTTAGTGTACTTAATATACTAATATATATTAATGATGTTTGATAAGTTGCATAAAATTGGACAAAGTGTGTTCAATGTATTCTAAAGCTCTCTCAGTCTATTTTATAATATATGACCATTGTTATTAAATCTATTTGGGACTGGCTCTACTAATGAAACCCGAGGCAGAGAGGCGTTCATCACACCTGCAGGTGTGTGTAGTTGTCCCAGCCTCCATTTCACTAAGCCTGAGGCTGTGTTACTATTTCCATCTAGTTACCAGGGCACGTTTCTTCCAGTGGCTGTACTTCCTCCTCTCTTCCTCTTTTCCTCAGCATGTGTAACTTTGGAGCTCTCATGTTCCAGAGATAAGAACTACAAAACCACGAAGGGCTGTTTGACCTGGTTTGGATTTTGTGTGTGAAAAATAAATCTTTGGTTTGTTCATCCCTTAAAATGTTTAAGTTTGTGCCCTGGCCGATTTGGCTCAGCAGTTGGAGCGTCAGCCCGTGGACCAAAGAGTCGTGGGTTCAGTTCTCGTCAAGGGCACGTACCTCGGTTGTGGTTTGATCCCAGGCCCTGGTAGGGGTCGTGCGGGAGGCAACCAGTCAATATGTCTCGTTCACATTGATGTTTCTCTCTCTCTCTCTCCCCCTTCCATTCTATCTGAAGATAAATGGGAAAATATCCTTGGATGAGGATTTAAAAAAAATGCTAATTTTGTTGTGAGAGCTGTCATTGATATTTGATTATTAATGATAACAGTCTGACTAATTCTGTGACCAAAACAAATATCAACCCTTTAGTGGACATGTTGATGGCATTGTCAACAGTGCCCTTATTCGATTATATCCTATCTATACTCTCATGAAAATGATTCTTTGAATTTATAATCCTTAGGCACTATTTCCAATGCAAAACTTAACTCTTCATTAGGGAGTTCCCCTCAGTAATAACAATGCTCAGCTATTGATCTCTTTGAGATCTGAGATATGTCTTTGATCAAGGTTGTGATAATTTATTTACTTCTACATGCTGGAAATATTACACCCAATGATAGATGGGAGGGGGAACAGTGGTTATGAATAGGCAAATAAAAATAGGGTTAAAAAATTCTGAGAGAACTGTTGACTATGCAAGGAAAGTCAGATTATTGACAAGTGAGCTTGGACAGAAAAAATCTGCTTTAAAGATTTATAATTATAAATTGAATTACTTTTTTTAAAGCACCAGAGAGAGTTTACTTTCCATATAGTAAATAAATTCCATGTTTCCACTGGAAATATGTGAATGAGTAAATAAATTACATATAGTACTTAGAGCAGGTATTAGAAAAATGATCAATTTAATTTTGTGTCTGCAGAACAATAAATTTTATATCCACTATAGATATTATAGCCATCTACCCTTCTAATACCCTGGAATATGGAGCAAAATTGATCAGTAGAACAAAACACAGTGCCTGTACCAATTAACATTCTCAGCAAGAGTGTACAAGAGTTCTTTTTTTCTCCAAATCTTTGCCAACACTTATTTGTTGTTTTATTATAGCCATTCTACCAGGTAAGAGATAGCTCTTTGTAGTTTAGACTTGCATTTCTTTTATGATGGTAATGTTTTATTTTATTTTATTTTTTATTTATTGTTGACAGTATTACAGATGTTCTCAATTTCCTCCCCTTCCTTCCTCTTCACCCAGCCCTTGCTCCACCCCAGGCCTTACCCACATATTGTCCGTGTCCATGGGCTATGCATATATGCATATATACATTCTTTGGTTAATCTCTTTCCATCACCTCCACTCCCTCCTCTCTGAGATCTGTCATTCTGTTCCATGCATCCACGTCCATGGACCTATTTTGTTCTCAATTTATTTTGTTTGTTAGATTTCACATAAAAGTGAGATCATATGATATTTGTCTTTCTCTAACTGGTTTATTTTGCTTAGTATTATAGTCTCCAGGTCCATTCATGCTGTTGCACAGGTAAGAGCTAATTCTTTTTTTATAGCTGCATACTATTCCATTGTGTAAATGTACCACAGACTTTTTATTCACTCATCTACTGATGGGCACTTGGGCTGTTTCCAGATTTGAGCTATGGTAAATAATGTTGCTATGAATATAAGGATGCATATGTTCTGATTAGTATTTGAGGATTCTTAGGATATATTCCCAGAAGTGGGATCACTGGGTCAAACAGCAGTTTCATTTTTAATTTTGAGGGGAAACTTCATATTGTTTTCCATAGTGGCTGCACCAGTCTGCATTCCCACCAGCAGTGCACTAGGGTTCCCTTTTGTCCACATCCTCTCTAGCACATGTTGTTTGTTGATTTATTGATAGTAGCCACTCTGGCCATTGTCAGGTGACACCTCATTTTAGTTTCTTTCTTTTAATTTTAGTTATTTATTTTTTGAATAAATAACTGTGAAAGTCTCCTTCCTATCTTCTTTATTTCATTTTATTTTATTTTTGCCATCACCATTTTTCCCCTCTATGCCTTCTTTCACTTCCATTCCCCACAATCTCCACCCTGCAATCACTACACTGTTTTCCATTTTTTAATATGTCTGTTGGCCATTTCTTTGTCCTTTTATTTATTTTATAATGGCTACTAAATGTGTGGGTGTATTTCTGGGCTCTCTATTCTGTCCCATTGATGTAGATGTCTGTTTTTATGTCAGTGCCATGCTGTTTGATAATTAGAGCTTTGTAGTGTATTTTGAAATGAGACAGTGTGATACTTCCAACTTTGTTATTTTTGCTTGATTGCCTTGAGTATTTGTTTTTTTGTGTGTGGGTTCATATGAGTTTTAGGATTTTTTTTTTTTCTGTGAAAAATGCCATTGGAATTTTAATAAGAATTGCACTGAATCTATGGATTACTTGGGAAATATGGATATTTTAATAATATTAATTCTTCTCATCTATGAACATGGGATACTTTTTCACTTGTGTTTTCTTCCATTTTTTTTTCAATGTTTTATAATTTTCAAAGTACAGATCTTTCCCTCCTTGGTTAAATTTATTCCTAAGTTGTTTTAGTGCTATTATAAATGGAACTGTTTTCTTAATGTCTTTTGTAGATAGTTTGCTGTTAGTGTATATAAATCCTACTAATATTTGTATACTGATTTTGCATGTTTCAATTTCCTGAATTAGTCTATTACTTCTAACAGTTTCTTGCAGAGTTTTTAGGGTTTTTATATATAAAATCATATCATCTGCAAACAGAGATAATTTTACTTCTTTCTTTCTGATTTGGATGCCCTTCATTTCTTTTTCTTGCCTGACTGCTCTAACTAGAACTTTCAATACTATGTTTTCATCTCTAGAAATATAGTATACATTGTTTTAATATCTTTCATATTTCTACTTAATACATTTGAGCTTTGGTTACCTTTTTGAACTATTTGAATATCATTATAATGTAATTTTTAATGTTTTTACATATTTTGTTCAGTTTTTACATTATTTTACATGTGGGGACAAATCTAGTCTTTTTTACTACATCTTGGTTAAAAGCAGAAATCTTCACATGCACCAATTTTTGAGTAAGTTTGTTTATCATGAAGTTGTTACAGAGTAGGCTTTATTATTATATTATTATTGTGATTGTACTCTTATATTCTTAGCTTATTTCTCTTTGAGCTTATGGACCTATAAAGATGAAGCACAGATCATGGTTTACAGGGACTCTACTAAAATAATGTGATAAATTCCTGTCATGGTGACAAGCCAGCTATCTTGCTGTTGTATTTATACTTCTTAAGCATCTTCAAACAGCAGCATATATTACTTTCCAGTGTATTATTTACAAGTGAGAAATATTTAAGTCACTTATTTAAATCAGAGTAGCCATAATCTTACATATACAAGTTATAGAAATGTATAGTTGTCAGTGTCTGTGTAGAGATGGTGGTGTCTTTAAAGTCCATTCCAATAATTTATTTGACTGCCCATGTTTTCTCAACATTCAATTGCTCAAACAGAATATAATCTTTTTGCTGCAGCTGCATCTAATCCCAAATGTAGACAGCCTTCTGTTAGGTTGACATTGGGTTTTTATTGTTGTTATTATTAAGCATTGTCAACTATTGTAGAACCATCTTAAGGGAAAGTGTTACTATGAATGAAGACAATGATGGATGGTCAATACACAGGAACAAATCTTGAGTTAGAAATCCACTTAATGCTTGAGAATTTGGTGAAATCATGGAAGAAAAGCTAAAAATAAAAATGGAGGAATAAAATAAAATTATTGAACAGACTTACCATTAGATTTTAATTAAGCATGTTAATTCAAGCAAGGATCTAGATTTGTTCATTTTGAAATTGTAATATCTAAGTAATAATAAAATTAGTATCTGATGGAACCTTGTGTGATTCAGTAAGCTAAGTAAATGCTGAAAGCAAAAGCTAAACACTGGTATATAAGTTTATGCTTGGGTATAAACTTGGGATACTAAAATTAATTTGCTAACTTGTGATGATATTTGTTTCCAGCTGAAAAATATATAGTCATCAAAAATATATTTGTGAAGAATTAATATTTTTTGATTTAACAAAATCTCATGAAAACTGTAACTTTAGTAATCTAGACTTTTAGGTTTTAATATACTATGTAGAACATAAGCACAAATTTTGCAATTAAAGTTTAAATGAATATATCTTTTTTTTTTTTTAATCCTCACCCGAGGACATTTTTCCATTTTTGTTCAGATAGAGTGGGAGGGAGAGAGAGGAAGAGAGAGAGAGAGAGAAACATCGACGTGAAAGGGACACATCGAGTGGCTGCCTCCCGCACGACCCAACCAGGACCGGGGACAAACTGCAACCGAGGTACATGCCCTTAGCGGGAACCAAACCCAGGACTCTCTGGACCGCAGGCCGATGCTCTAACCGCTGAGCCAAACCAGCCAGGGCTAAATGAATATATCTTGAGCTACCAAACCAAGAACTAGTTTGCCTATGTTCTTACTTACAAAGAAGTTCCTAGACAGGGAGAATAATGAGTTATAGATAACATTCAAATGGATCTAACTTTATAGAATGGAGTTTTGTTGTTGTTAGTAAAAAATAAGGCAAAATAGCAGTAATCTATAGTTATTAACATTTGTTTAGAAGATAAATTTTAACATTCTGAGACTACTCACATCCTCTTAGTATTTGGACAAGTCCACCAAATTTTAAAATATTTACAATTAATATCCTAACAGTATGGCATCTCAGGTCATACAAGATTTAAACATGATCAGTCCAATACTATCTAAACTAGAACCATGGAACACACATTGAAGGTATCCAAGATTCAAGAGTTGCCAGAAGATCTGCCTGGAATCTACATCAGTGGGAGAAGAATTCGTCCTTATCATCTCATATAAGAGTGTTTCCAATATCCTCTTTCAAAGAAAAACCTATGACTTGGCTTATTTTAGTGCTTCCAGTGTGAACAATTTGAGGGTTGGGGATGGGTCTTAGTTGTCATTGTAGTCACAGAGTCTATTATATTAAAAAATCCTGAATACTCATTTAAAAAATGAGTGAGTATTGAAGCATGTCATTATTTTTTTTCTCCCCAAAACTTTCCACCAGCTTCTATCATTTTACAGCTATACCTTCCTACTTAGTCTATAGCTACACTCTTAGTACAACTTGTCTGAAATAAGCAATAAGAGCACCACCATTTTCTTTAAAATCCATTGTCAAGATGCAGCAATATTACTCAGAGGATAACTATACATTCACAAGTGCAAGGGAGGATATCTCACAGTGTGATGAGCACTCAATTTTGAAGGTGGGCATGGAAGTTTAAGTCCCGATATTTCTAAATTGATTAAAAACACCTAATTTAAAATCTATGACTCTCTTTTTAGTCTATTTTTAAATGAAGGAAATAACATCTGACCAACCTAATACATGAAGAAACTGTTGTAATTCTAATAAATAAATCATTTAAAAAATTTAAAGCTATATACATTTTAATTGTCCATCAAACATTGTATTATGTCTATTCTATCTTAAATGATGATTAGTTTAAATTTAAAAAATAAGTAATTTCCAACAGATGCACTAAATAGGGTGACCCATTTTAATTACATTGATCCTTTCATGTATTTATTAAAGTCATAAAACAAGTATATATTTACTGTCTACTTTCTATATGCCAGGGATTTTTCTGTTCACTGAGAATTTAGTCATAAATGTGAGAAAAGAGCACTCTCTTGCTCATTCTCTCTATCTCACTAGCAAAAAGGGTTATAAGGAAAGTTAAGTGTTATGGTAGACCGTGATTTCTACTTTTGTTGTTATTATGGGAGATCTATATTAGGCACTGACATTTAAATTGAACTTTTAAGGAAGAAGCAATTCTTGCAAAATAAAAATCTCTGAGAAGAGCTTTCATGGCAGAGGAAATGGTGTCAAGGTTGGAATAGGATTGAGTATCTGAAAATAATGGGAAAAAATGTCTAAGATGTCTGTGCCTGGACTAGAGTGGGTAGGGGATGTTAAAATAAAATGGAGACCGGATGGAAGATCTCTAAAGCAGACAAAAGCACATAAACAAAACTGAATCCACATTATTTCAGAAATGTAAGCAAAACTTAGGTTATTTCTTGCAAATGCCTACAATAATCATAAATGAAACTTAAGTAAGTCTTAACCCCAGTACCTCAGGATGTGACTGTATTTGGAGACAGGTCTATAAAGAGGTGACTAAGTTAAAGTGAGGTCATTAGGGTAGATTCTAATCCAATATAACAGGCATCCTTAAAAGAAGAGAAAGTTAGGACACAGACACACTGAGAAAGAGAATAACATGTGAATATGAAACCGGCCACCAACAAGCCAAGGGAAGGGGCCACTGAAGAAACCAACCCCACTGACATCTAAATCTCAGACACATAGTCTCCAGAACTTTGAGAAAATTGATGTATATTGCTTAAGCCACCGAGTCTGTTATGAAAGTCCTAGCAAATTAATACACTGACTAAGGGGTTTTTATTTTATTCTACGTGTGAGAGTCAATCATGGAAGGGCTTTCAGCAAAAGAGTGTCATAATCTATCTGATTTATATGATTTTAGGAACATTCTGGTTACTGTACAATTCATTTCTCTAAGATAGAGGGGATAGTAGGGACATCTTAGAGAAAGCTTTCTGCAGAATAGCAGGATATATACACAGGTGTGTGTTTTTGTGTGTATACATATGAAATAGTTAATAGCTATAGGTATATTTTAGGTGCATATGTAAACACAGTGTTTCATGGTATGTGTTTCCTTTGGCAGACTTCTTATAACTCACAATTAGTAACAAAATTACAATTTTATTTTTCTTAAAGGCTTGTTATTAATATTGTATTTCATAGATAGATCTGGATACTTAGCTAGCTGACCATATTATATTATATTGCCGCCCTATTTAGTGATAAACACATTTTTAAAATTTTGTTTTTTAGTAAACTTTTTGCTCTATCTTAAAGACAGAGAAAAGAGCACACTTTTATGAATATATATACACACATATTTATCATGCAAATAAAAAAAATCACATTGTTAATCCGTAAAAGGAGAACCACATGTTAGAGAGTTTAATATAATGAAAAATGCACAATTCTGGGAACAAAGTGACACATCTCTTAATTGCTTTATAGTATGAACCAAATAGCTTAATAACTGCATTTCTATGAGTCTATGTATTAATAGAACCCATTAGAAATGTGAATTCATGACAAAGACAGTAATTTAAAGGTTATTAAACAAAAACCATGGCAACTATTATAGCTATTAAAATACTAGATTTAAATTGATTGCTTAGTTAACCAAAATCCCAGATATAAAAAACAACTCTCCTCTTAAAATGAGATATTCCATTTTAAAGCACATTATTCGCGTCTGATTTAATTTACAAAATTATATCAAATTGGAATGTATAGTCATTGAACAGCATTCCTCATAGAGATAAAACATATGTTATCAGAAGAAGTCTGACAAAGCTTCATTATTCAGCTCAAAAAAGTTGAAGCTGTAATCATTAAACATATGTCAAAGAGGCGTAACAGCTCTAGTGTGAGAGAGAATTAAGATGGGAGAGTGGAATATAAAAGATTGTAATAGGCACAAAGAGAACTAGATATCTAATTATAATCATGTTTTATTATCAGGCATTCAAGATTCTTTTCATATCATTTAATTAGAAAAAATGAGTAATAACCAGAACCACTTTACAAAGGGCTATTTAAAACAATGTTTTACAGGAAAGTTGATGATTTATTCAAGTTGCATTTATGTCTTTCCCCCTCCCCCAGAAACTGATTACACTACTATTTTACCCATTATTCTGCTACCATATATAAAGAAAATGTCCAGTGGGTTCTCTAAAATCCAAATCTGAGATGGAAATTGAGGTGCCAGCTGTTTATTAGGGCTCAACATCTATGTAAAGAGAGAAGAAGCAGAATGAAGAAGAAGAAGTCAAATTGTACTATAGGTTGGACAAAGCCTTGATTATCTTGGAAAGGAGGTCTTGAGAGAGTGCCAGCTGCCAGTTTTACCTGATGGACCAAAAGACCAAGCCTTTATATCCCTGCCTTGCTGAATCATGGGAACCAGTATTTCCTATGAGAGCATGCCTTCATCCAGTGCCAGTCTCTGCAGTGGGGCAGACTCTGAAGAAGTTGCTAGCTGGAGGAAATCTGCTGCCCTCATTCCTCAGAGCTAGGCCACAAGCCCTTTCTTGAAGTTGGATCCTGGATGCCACAGCTACTTCTTTCCACCACTTGTGATAGTTGGATCCACTTTTCCATATATATTTATGGAGCACCTGAACAGAATCCCTTTGGGCATTTATTCCTGGTAGGAGGTACAACAGATGGATGTTAGAGGGATGAACCTCAGCCCTTGCCAATGCAGTTGGTCTTGGTGCCTTCATTCATACCCACTGTCACCATCCTCCACTGTTTATTTTAGATTCCTTTCAGCCTCAACTCCTACCTCTTTTGGTCTCGATGGCTTACCCGTTGGTGTGATCCAGAACCTCAGCCCAAGGTGCTTGAGCCCTTGGTCACCATGACCTATTTAAGATGAACTTACTGTACTTTTTCAATTATATTCACATTTGGGAATATCATAAATTCCTTCATTATCCATATTATTTCCTGCATTTTGGACTAGCATATCTCACCATCTAATCAGTGTCAAATGTCAATTATACCTGCAAAAACAGTGACTTTCCTTCTTGCTTGCTCTTTCCTGGATACAAAAAGCCCAACGTATCCGAGCAGGAGATACAGATAAATGGGACTCTTGCATATATTCTTGTAATACTGCAGTGCCCAGCCCGGCCAGTGGGGCTCAGTGGTTGAGTGTCGACCCATGCACCAAGAGGTCACCTGTTCAATCCCCAGTCAGGGCACATGCCCAGATTGTGGGCCTGATGCCAGTGGGGGGCATGCAGGAGGCGGCCAATCAATGTTCTCTCTCATCAATGTTTCCATCTCTCTCTCCCTCTCCCTTCCTCTCTCTAAAATCAATAAGGAAAAAAAAACACACAATACTGCAGTGCTCAGATGTGTGGAAATTTCTATCATAAATTCTATGGGAGGTCATTAGAAATGACAATAATGGACTACTTTTGTTTCCATGCCCTGCTTCCCAACCCATGTATTCTTCATCTGGAGAAAGAGTGGAAAATAAATATTTGTATTCAATGCATATTATGCATCTTACATAATGCATGCCATTTTTACAGAACATTTCCTTAGACCAGGTATGCCAAATGTGTCTTCAGCAGGTCAGTGGCTTCTGGGTAGTGCAATATGTGACAGAAATATTGGATCTTGTGGACATGGGCTCACTCCCACAACATCTTTGATTTATATGTGCCCCCACGTCTGATACAATATTGGGGGAACCTATGTCAGTAGATCAAATGCTCCATAATCTGGTTGTTGTACTAGCCAATGCCCTGCCGACAAGAAAGGCAAACCCATATTCAGAATACATGTCTATGCACATGAAAACAAATTCCTGACTGAATCAGGATGGAAGGGACACAATATAATAAGTTTGTCACCAAGAATCCCATAGGTTTCCTCTAGGAATGATGTAATTTGTGGGTTCATTGAGAGCGTCTATTGTTGGCAGTTGGATCATTTTTGGTATTTGAGTTCCTTTAGTTAGGCTTCAGTCTCTGCCATATGGCTGCTTCTGTTTTATCCTTTCATGCCAACCTTTGACAGAGCCTGACCAATACCAACTATACAGGTAGTTTTATTTATTTAATAGTTTAGTGCCTATTCCATGGTAAAAACTCTTTGGTTGGAAATGACTTAATACAAAGCTCTATACACTTCATGTTTACTCCCGTATGTCTATCCATACGCATTCACCTCAAAATACTTATCTTCACATTCACCCATCTTTTTTCTTCCAAGTTCCTGACAGTTGTCTAACATATTTGTCTATATTCTTGAAATGATTACATTTTAACCTTGTGTCATTGTTCTCTACAAAAATGGGAAACCAGATAGTCTAAGTAATTTCTTTGGATGCTGACTTTCAAGCTCTATAACTTTCAAGACTATAACATAACTGTTGTCCATGTTTATTGTGCACCCAAACATAAACTGACCCATCTATAAACTAAGCTGAGGTATTTTTCTCCTTATTCAGGGGATCATATGGAATTCCCCATCAGCCATAAACATGAGTTGAGGAAGGGATACTGGTAAACCACTTGAGCATAATGAGAGCTGTGCCTTTGTG
This sequence comes from Tadarida brasiliensis, assembly GCA_030848825.1. Lineage (NCBI taxonomy): Eukaryota > Metazoa > Chordata > Mammalia > Chiroptera > Molossidae > Tadarida > Tadarida brasiliensis. The sequence continues at coordinate 84,810,311 of CM061260.1, read as the reverse complement.
TAAGTAAAAAAGGTGCAATCACTTCACATTTTCTTTGGAGAGGATGTCCCAGCATACTCCTGATTAAGGAGATGCCTAAATAGTTTTCAAATATGTCAGATTCCTGAATGATCACAGGGTTTATGTCCCACCTTCTGGCATGTGGGTGACTTACCAAATCTTCCAGCATGCTAATCATGTCATGCTCATAAAACTCAATCAAAATAATATCATCAGTGTTAGAAAACCAATGTTCTGTTCTGTAGTATGTACAATATATCAGATGTCCCTCACTATGTTGTGATAGAAAGCAGGACAACTGACCTGATTAAAAAACTAAATCAATATAGCTGTTCATGTCATGTGAATGCATGTTGTTTCAGACACTTTTTAATTGAATTTATTGGGGTGACACTAGTTAATAAAATGATATAGGTTTTGCATATACAATTCTATAATATATAATCTGTGTAGTGTATTGTGTGTTCATCACCCAAAGTCAAGTCTTCTTTTGTCAGTATTTATCCCCCCTTTATCTTCTTCTACCTGCCTCCACCCCACTTCTCCTCTGGTAATCACCATACTGTTCTTTCTATGAATTTTTACTTTTTTTGTATAGTCTCTTCATCTTTTTCCCACAGCCCTCTGAATCCCCTCCCCTCTGACAACTGTCAATCTATTCTTTGTATCTAAGAGTCTGTTTTGCTTTTTTGTGTTAGTTTATTTTGTTCATTAGATTCCACATATAAGTAAAGTCATATGGTATTTGTCTTTCTCTGGCTGGTTTATTTCACTTAGCGTAAAGTATCCAGCTCCATCCAACCTGGGGCAAATGGTAAGATTTCCTTCTTTTTTACAGCCAAGTGGTATTCCATTGTATAAATGTATTGCTGGATTTGGTTTGCTAATATTTGGTTGAGGATTTTAGCATCTATGTTCATGAGTAATATAGACCTATAATTTTCTTTCTTTGTAGTGTTTTTATCTAGTTTGGAATTAAGGTAATGCTGGCCTCGTAAAATGAGCATGGGAGTCTTCCCTTCTCTTGAATATTTTTGAATAATTTGAGAAGGATAGGAGTTAGTTTTTCTTTGAATGTTTGGTAAAGATTCTTGTGAAGCCATCTGGTCCAAAACTTTTGTTTGTTGGGAGTTTTGTGATTATTGCTTCAACTTCATTAGTTGTATCCTATCTATTCATATTTTCTGATTCTTTCTGATTCAGTTTTGGAAGATTGTATGTTTCTAGGAATTTATCTATTTATCTAGTTTGTTCAGTTTGTTGGCATATAGTTTCTTGTAATATTTTATTACCATCCTTTGTACTTCTGTAGAGTCAGTTGTTACTTCTCTTTCATTTATTTTTCTTTATTGTTTTATAAAATTTATTGGGGTGACACTGGTTAATAAGATCATAGAAGTCTCAAGTGTACATTTCTTTGATGCATAATCTGTATATTGTATTGTGTGCCCACAACCCACAGTCAAATTGTCTTCCATCACCATGCATTTGGCTCCCTTTTCCCTTGACTATCCCCTCTCCCACTTCCCTCTGGTAACCACCATACTGCTGTCTGTGTCTATGAGTTTAAGTTTTGTATCCCACATATGAGTGAAATTGTATAGTTTTTAGCTATTTCTGGCTGACTTATTTAGCTTAGTATAATACTCTCAAGGTTCATACATGTTGTCACAAATGGCAGTATTTCATCTTTTCTTATGGCTGAATAATATTCTACTGTGTATATGAATGAACCCATCTTCTTTATCCAATCCTCTTTAGAAGGATGCTTTGGTTGTCTCCATGTATTGGCCACCATGAATAATGCTGCAAGGAACATAAGGATGAATATATATTTGTGAATAAATGTTTCTAAGTTTATTGGCTAGATATCCAGAAGAGGGATTGCTGGGACATATGGTGACTCTATTCTTAATTTTTTGAGGAACTGCCACACTGTTTTCCTTAGTGGCTATACCAGTTTAAATTCCTACCAGCAATGAATTGAGGGTTCCTCTTTTACCACAACCTCTCCAACACTTATTACCTGACTTGTTGATAACAGCCATTCTAACAGGTGTGACGTGGTATCGCATAGTGGTTTTGATTTGCATTTCCCTAATAGCTAGTGAAGTTGCACATCTTTTCATACACCTGTTAGTTGTTTGTAAATTTTCTTGGGAAAGGTGTCTGTTCAGGCCCTCTGCCCATTTTTTAATTGGATTGTTTGCTTGTTTCGTGTTGAGTTGTATGAGTGTTTTATATATTTTGGATATTAATCCCTTCTCATAGCTATTGTTTGCAAATACCTTCTACCATTCTGTTAGTTGCTTTTTTTGTTTTTTGGCAGTTGGTTTTGCTGTGTAGAACTTCTTTTATTTCTGATTTTATTTACTTGGGTCCTCTTTTTTTCTGGATGAGTCTTGATAAAGGTTTGTTAATCTTGTTTATCTTTTTAAAGAACTAGATTTTTTGTTTTTAACTGACATGGAAAACAACATAGTCACTAAATCAATGTCCAAAAACCATGCTCCTAGGCTACATTAATCTGCTCTAGCAAAAATAGCATGTTTGATTTCTTGGCTGTTTTTGCAATAGGCTACAATTATCCTCCTGTTCCATCTGGTTTCTACATGAGTTTAACTACTGAATTATATGGGGACACATAGGAGACTGCACCCTTTAGATCTGTAAGATCTCAATAATCTCCCATGACCCTGACATGTGATATTATTTTTTATTTACTATTTGGCTAGAGAGAGAACTAGATTCAGAAACATACAGTTTGCTTTTCCTACTTTATAGCTCCTATTCCACAGATCAAGAATGTAGAGGGTGTGTGAACTACCACCTATGTTAATTTCAAGTATACATTTTGGGATCAGGAAAATGACCACAGTTGGGTTTAGCCCTTTGTAATCCATAGCTCAGCTAAGACTTAATTTATTATTTGGCTTCTATATGCCACTTCACTAAGAGGATAGTCATGATGACACTTCAGTTCTCTGGGTATCAGTGACAATTGGGTGCTCTGCCCAATATTTCTAACAATATTTTGGTATTCTCTGTTCCCCAGAGAAAGTGACATGTATAAATTGCCATAGGGTTCTCTGAGAAAGTACTGATGGAGTCATTGCCATGTATGATTGACTTGGGTTTGCAGAGTCCTTCCTGGAGATGCAGCCACCCCTTCAGTCCATGGATTCTGAGTCTGATCACACGCTCAGGTCTGAAAACTGGGATGGAGGTCATGAATCTTTATCTAGGTGATTGTTCTCAGGCTTCTGGTTAACTATTTCTTGATCTTTTTTCTGTGGTATTGCTATCCATTTATTTACTCCTAGGTTGAACATGGTTCTATTAATCATTTCCATAACTCTCTGTGAGTCAGGTCCCTGTGGTTACTACTTGAACCTCGGTAGTTGTTATAATAATTATTATCCTATGGTTTCTGGAAGTTAAGTGCTCTAATCAGATTTTTAATATTTTGAGGTTTTATAATCCTCATTTTTATAATGGCTTCTCTTATGTCAGCCTTGGCCTTGCAGAAGAAATCTACCACTGAATTAATTAGAGATGCTGGTGCCCCTTTCACTAGAACATTTATTATAAACTCATTAAATGGTGTGTTTGTAGTCTGGCCTTTCCTTAGGACATGATCTTCTGGTGGGTCTTCCAACCATATATAGTGCCTTTATTCCAGGACATTGATATTATGGAGCTTTATAATCCTTCTGCTACTATTTTCCTTTAAATTTCTAGCATTTCAACTTCACTTAACATGGATCATTACTTTTTTCATATTTAAGGTACACATTCTATTAATGACTTTGCTGCATCTACTTTATCTGTGGCAAGTGACACACAAAGTCATATACCCTTCTCAAGAGCTATCTGTTACATCATTATTTAAGTCCCATTTCAGGAATAAGTAATCATACTAAAAACATAAAATTTATACATGTATATATATATATAATATGGAAGTACATATTAATTAAAATATATAGAATACATAATGCATATATTTGCATGTGTGTATGTGTGTGTATTATATGTGTGTCTATGCATATATGTGTGTGGGTAGATGGATGGAGAGATAGAGAAGAAAAGCCTCTCCAAAAAATAATTCAGTTGATGTAAACTTTCACACACTAATTTCAAGAGTAAAACAATAAAATATATGTCCAGCAGCAGGCATTTGATTTATGTTGTTATTTTTCTTTTCTTAAAATAAACTGTGCTATTAAGCAGAGTTCTTCTGTTACAAAAGAAGTACAGAATATTTATTTGCCTGTGAAAGTGTGGATCGAGAGAGCAATGAATAGAAACTATTGCTATCTATTTAGTCACCAGCATTTTAAGTCAAATTCCTGTGTGCTAAAATGATAAAGTGTTTGGCACATAAGAAATCCATCATCTAAATATAGTTTTGATACAAGTTGGAGCAGGGAAATTAAGATGCTGTTGTAAGAAATATTACTATCTAGTAAAATGAAGATGAAATATAAAACTACAAAGCAATAAAATACTAATACATAAGGATATTCTTACCATACTTTTCAATAGATGATGCAGAAAACAAATCTCAGTGCTAAAAAGTAAATTATGATATGAGGTCTTGAGTCATAGGAGCTGGGAATGTTTCCAAATTCTTAAAATGACAAGGACTTTCATTAAGAGAAATCTCTGCTTTTATAATCTCATACCCTATAACATGAGACAAATTTTAATTCAAACTACAAATGTTCATTTTTCTGATTGCTATTGCTGCATACTAAACTACTCAAAATTAGTAGCATAAAATAACAGTTTGATTAGTATCGAAAATTCAATTGATCAAGAACTTGAACATAATATAACAGGAATGATTTAAATCTTTAGCAGAATGTTTGTGGCCTTGGATGGGAACACTCAATGGCTGAGATTGACTCAAACAGCCGATGATGTCTTAAAAGGCTCGGGGCTGGAAAAGCTGGGAATGAGGACTTCAATTTCCAGATAAATTCTTCTCTTGCATATCTACCTTTGGGCTGATGAAAAAGAAGGTGGAGAGTGTGGACTCTCCAGTGGCTCGGTGTTTTTCATCAGCTCATTAGGTTCCAGGAAGAAGCTTTCTGAGAGAGTGATCATTCTGGAAGATCCAGGGAGAAGATACATGGTTTATTCTGACCTTGCTTTAGATGGAAGTTATCATCAATTCTGTCATACTCTATTACCTACAGCATTCACAGTCTGGTCCAGATTCAAAGGGAGAGGATATAGACTCTACCTTTCACAAGATGAATGTCAAAATCTTTGTGCCATTTTGTTTTTTAAAACTGCCACATGCAGAGAGTTAAAATAATAAGAGCTGATTTTTATGATTTCAAAAATTAATCCAGATGAATAAAAAGGTACATTGGTTTATTATTGAGTATTATAAGAAAGATGTATTATCATTTTCATTTGAGGAAAGCTTCTGGGAGATAGAAAAACAAAGTTAAATCTTTCTAGGTACTCCAATACAAATTTAATGACTTCATGACTTCAAATAGTATTTCAAATATGAACAGTACGGCTTTGTTACTTAACTAATAAAATAAAACAGAATTTTTAGTATTTTGATATTCAAATTATTCTGTTAAGTTCCTATCAAATAATATTGTGACATTAGAAAAGTATTAGAAATTATCAATAGCAAAATATGTCAATTCTGCCCATGAAAATATCATGTTTGGATGATGTTGCAACAATATAATTTTTACTTTAAAATGTCTAGTTTTAAATAGTCTTATTGATACTCACCACTCTGCAACAAAGATAAGGTCAAACCCAATAATATCTCCAGACCCATATGATTAGCATTGCCAGATATCTGAATCCCACCTTACAAAGGCAGAGGGCCACGAAAGGAGCATTCATGATATAGGGTTGAATTCTGTGATTAATGAATGTCTAACCCTGAGATATTTTTTTAAACTTAAAAAGATTTCAAAATCAAGAATTAAGAATTTTCCATTGTCCCATAAATACCCTCCTTCATGTTATATATGCATACACACCTTACAGAATAGAATAGCAGCTCATGAAAAGCAAGAATAAACTACTTCATAAAATTTTACTTTTTTGCATTTCAGAATCATAATGTTTAAAATATTTATTCTTCTACATCTGGGCCACTTAAAATTTTCAGAAATGATTTTTTTTTTTTTTTTTTTTTTTTTTTTTTTACCCATGGCTTACTCTTATCCAATGAAAAATCATTAATCAGCTAAAAAGGAAAAAGGGGGGGAGGGGCCCTAAAGTTACTTTCAGCTGCTTCTATACTATATAGAAAAAGCAGGATTCAAGTGAAAAATTATTAATAAAAATTCTGTAATGAATCTATTAATTATGCAGAGATACATTCAGACCATAATTTGAAAGCAATAGGTTGAGGCAATGAGACAGTAGACTCTTGTGAATAATAAAGATATATGGTTGATTTTTCTGTTGTGTGCTGGGCACAATAAAGCCTCAGAGTTGTATTAAAAACATCTTCAAAATTGATATTGATCCAATATAAAATGTTTTGAACCTCTACCAATTCCAAGAGTCTATACATTATTTTTGGCTACAGAGGCAAGAACACTTTGTCAAATCCCTTATACACCCAGCTTTCTTGTTACCTGAGTATGTTAGTAGAGTACAGAGTTTCTCATTTTGTTTTATCTCTGGTCCTTAACATACACAAAAAAAAAATGACACAATGGGCATTTAATCAATATGTACTGTAACAATTTTCTTAAGAAATAAATCTTCTTGGTCAAATAGTTCTGCCAAAAGAATTGATTTAGCATAAATATAGCCATCTAAATCCAACTGAATTCTTTGTAACAATGTCTGTCTCTAGATTAGTGAAAATAAATATTTCAAAGCATACATAATATACTTTAAGTAGGATATCAAATATCTCTATATAATATGCATTTAAAAAGTCAACGTATTTACCACAGCTTTTTGGACACTTGGGTTGTTTCCAGATCTTAGCTATTGTAAATAGTGCTGCTATGAACATAGGGGTACAATATATTCTTTCTGATTGGTGTTTCAGGTTTCTTAGGGTACATTCCTAGAAGTGGGATCACTGGGTCAAATGGCAGTTCAATGGAATACTATGCAGCTGTAAGAAAGAACGATCTCTTATCCTTTGAGATGGCATGGAAGGACCTGGAGAGTATTATGCTAAGCGAAACAAGCCAAGCAGAGAAAGACAAATATCACATCATCTCACTTATTTGTGGAATATACTAAACTAAACAAACTGATGAACAAAATTGACCCAGAGACATAGAGGTGGGGCACAAACTGACAAGCCTCAGAGGAGGGGGGTTGGGGGAGAAGAGATAAACCACAGAACTTATATGCATGTATGCATGACCAATGCACATAGACAACAAAGCTGGGGATGGGACAAGGTGGATGGGGAGGAGGGTGTCAATGGGGGAAAAAGGAGAAACATCTGTAACAAAAACAAATTAATAAAAAAAAGAAGAAGAAAGTCAACATATTGATGTACATATAATATCCATATGAATGTGCATACTGATTTAGTATATAACTATTTTAAAAACTCCCCATAGAAAATTACCCAAAATAAAAACCTGCAATAATAAGAAAGCATAATGTAGAATTCCAATTTTATATGTTCATATTATAAAATTAGAGTTAAATGAGTATTAACAATAAAAAGCATCCTTTAATTATTGTAACATAAATGTATTATAAAAAATAAAAACTTGTTCTAATACTCACTTTTGTTCTTACTACAATATATTAGAAGTCATTTTCATCTTTAAAGCTGATATTTATATATGAAATAGTATAATAATGTCAAAAATGTTTCAAAAGTCAGATAATATTGATAGTAATCAATAATTCAAAAGATAATAGTAACTTGAAATAAATGTTGTTATTAACAAGAGTATTCAAACTCAAATTATTTCCATAAGGTGACATTAGACATATATATAGTATATATATATAGTATATATATTTAATAATTTGAAGAAAATATTTTATTACTAATATGATCCAATTCTAAGGATAGTGATGGATAAAAAAAGAAAGAAAAAAAGAGACAGAAGTATACACAACATAAGAATAAATAAATAAGACAACAATAAAGCTTTAAAAAATATGTAAATGAATATTTAGAAAATGTTTTTAAAATACACATAGCATGGAGGGACCTGGAGAGTATTATGCTAAGTGAAACAAGCCAGTTAGAGAAAGACAAATATCACACGATTTCACTTATTTGTGGAATATAATGAACAAAATAAACTGACGAACAAAACAGATCTAGAGACATGGAAGCATGGAACAGACTGACGAATCTCAGAGGGAAAGGTGTGGGGGTAAGAGATTAACCAAGGCACTGATATGCATATATGCATAACCCATGGACACAGACAACAGTGCCGGGGGTGGGGCTAGGAGGAGGAGTGGGGTGGAGGGGGCAATGGGGAGAGGAGGGACATCTGTAATACTTTCAACAATAAAGATACATTTTTAAAAAGATTTTAATAGTTGAGGAAAAAAATAAAAGGCTTACCATATTTAAAAAAAGCACACACAAAATTTACTATTGAAGTTATCTCTTTTTTTTAACTTTGTTTTACTCTTTCATATGATACATTTCTTCTACCTGAATACATGTTTATACTGCACTACTATACATGCATACCTCAGAGACATTGCACATTTGGTTTCAAACAACTACAATAAAGTAAATATCGAAAAAAAAAAAAGTAAGGCACATGAATATTTTGGTTTCCCAGTGCATATAAAAGTTATGATTTTTCCCTGGCCAGTGTGGCTCAGTTCGTTAGGTGTCATCCCATGCACTGAACAGTTGCTGGTTCTATTCCCAGTCAGGGCAAACACCCAAGTTGCAGGCTTAATCCCTGGTAGGGGGTGTGCAGGAGGCAGCCGATCAATGTTTCACTCTCACATTGATGTCTCTCTCTCACCTCTCCCTTCCCCTCTCCTAAAAATCAATAAACTATTCTTTTAAAAAAGTTATGTTTACACTATCTATAGTCCATTAAGTGTGCAATAGCATCCTGTCTAAAAAAACAATGTGCATAGCTTAATTTAAAAATACCTGTTGCTAAACTATGCTAACAATCATCTGAGTCTTCAGTGAGTGGTAATCTTTTTGCTAGTGGGCTTCTTGCCTTAGTAACATCAAAAATCACGGATCATAGTTCACCATAACAAATGTAATAATAATGAAAAAGTTTAAGATATTGCAAAAGTTACCAAAATGTGACACAGAGACGCAAAGGGAGCAAATGTTGTTGGAAAAGTGGCTCCACTGGTATTGCTTGCCACAAATCCACATTTCAAAAGATTGCAGTATTGGCAAGGCACAATAAAGCAAAGTGCAACCAAACAATGTATGCCTATACTGTAAATAATATACTGAATTATTTGGTATGAGTATGTTTTTATGAGTTTGTTTTTTGTTTCAGAAAGTCTTTCATGTGGCTATATTGAAATTTCTCTGTGTTCTATTATATTTTATTCAAGTTGTTTTTAGTTTCTTCTAACAGTTGGAATGTAAGAGTTGCCTGCTTTGTTTTTGTTTTGTTGTGCTTTTGTTTTTTGTGTTTTTTTCTTTGTCTATTTATTTGGTTGATGGCCATGTGAGTAGTGGCCATCCATTACATGTTAGGAGATGCAGAGAACCATCTGATAAGTTCCCAGTCCTCATGTCTGAGCACTAAAAGGAAATTTCTCTGCTCAACAGACTCCCATTAGCACTTACAATCTTAGGAGTAGAAAAGACTAAGTACATCTCTTGGAACTGTTTAGTTTAGGAAAGCATTCTGTTCCAGCTCTCTCTCTCTCTGTACCCCACAGGATAGAGCCTGAGGCCTCTTGAGTCTCACATGTTTGGATATTACTTGGCTCTTTGCTTCAGCACAGGAGATACAGATGATGGTCAAATGGGAACTGAGAATGGAGAACCATAGAGATAGATACCTTTTCCCATCTACTACTACTATCTACTATCCAGAAACTACTCTTGGTAGATTAATACTAAATATTGTTTATCATTTATGCTGATTTTCTCATATGCATAGAAAGTTAATTCTCCACATTTGAATAAAACAGCTCTTAAAAAGGTGTTTAAAAATTAGCAGTGGAATATAAAAGTGAATTAAAAGCCTGTATTTACCCACAAAAGCCTAAATCTACATGGGATAGATATAAACATAAATAATTTTGCAAGGTAAAGATGGCAACCATAAATGGAAATAAATTTTCTAAGACATCCAGAAGAGTGTATGTGTATATACATACATATTTATTTACAACTGGGGAGACTAGAGTGGTGTTCAGTGGAAAGACGGTCTTTACTCTACAGTCTACATATTAGGATGAGAAGGACATCAATATGTGTGGAGCTTCAGCCAGGTGCTAGTAAAGAGACCTCCATTCCAAGGAAACAACTATGCAATACTATAGAAAATTAGGGGGAAAACACACGATAAATGCAAGTAATAAATGGCACTATGAGAATTAATTTTAAAATATGTGCAGAGGAATGGGAGTTGATTAGCCTTTAAATGCCTGAGTCAAATCTGGAAGGAAGTGAGCATTTATCAAACACCACATATCAAGAAATTCACCAGACTATTTACATGCATAAAATCAATGTATCCCTCACTCCATCTGAAGGAGACTTCTGGTATTATTATTTCCATTTTGGTTAAGGATAAACTGAGGGGTTAATTAACTTGGCTAAGATCAAATTGTTGGTATGAGTCCAAGTTACTGCAGTCTGCTGGGTCATTTTAAGGAGTTAAGTATGTAGGAAAATAATTTAATTGTATCCCTAATTTCAGACTGTATATACTAAGATATCATGATATAATAAAAAATTAGAACTCTCTTTATATCACCAGGGACTTTTTGAAGCTATCAGCTAAGTCTTTAAACTAATGTCAAATGCTTTCAAATTATTGTTTTGTAATCCAATACATAACACCAGTAATGGAGATAGCCAGAGAGAAAGGGAGGTGGGGGAGGTGGAAGAGGGCAAAGTGAGGATAAATGGGAAAGGAAAGAGACTTGACTTTGGGTGGTGAGCACACAATGCTGTATGCAGATGATGTTTTATTGAGCTGTACACTTGAAATGTATATGGCTTTTTTAACCAATGTCACTCTAATAAATTAAATTAAAAAATTCCTAGCCCAGTGTACATAATAGATATTTTTTTTAACATAGTGCCATTATTTTTCTGGTGAACAAAATGGAAATATATAGGACTGTAAACCTCTATTAATTAACTCATTGCACTGCTTATTTATGTAGGCCCAATGTAGCTAAATGGCTCAAAGAATTATATGTATTCTTTTTCATAAATTTCTCTTAGGGAGTGTATTCCATAGAAACAATTTCAAATAATAAATATCCCAGCACTTTAAATTTTTGTTGAAACTACCTAATAGTATATAATATGAATAATCCATTTACATCATGCTAATTTATAATAAAAGTCTCTTGAGATAACAGCATTATAACTATACAGAAAGTCACAGTGTTTTTTCGCATGCTGTGTAATGTTATATTAATTAAATTTTTACTTTAATTTTATACCAGTGAGTGCATTTTAAGATGAGGAAAAGTCACCCATACACACAGATATTTTTAGCCAATTTCCAGCTTTTATATTTATACCTTAGAAGGCATTGTAATTTTATAAGTCATCTCTGAAAAGTGAAAGGGAACATATTTTTTGCAACTTGTCAGGTTTTTCTCCAAATTTCTATAGTTTTGAAAAATTTTAGAAGTCTATAGATCATATTAAACAGCATCTTCATCTAAAACACTTCCTAATAACGGTAACAGAGCAGACAGCAGAATGAAGAATTTAAAATTGAATTTAAGAAGTAATTTGTTAAAATAAAATTAGTCATTATTTATCCAGGTTACTTGTAATTATACTATAAATGAATAATATTTATATTATCACATTATTATAGTTTATAAAATTCTAAATATGAGGTATTTTAAATTACTTTTTCTACCACTAAGGTCTTTTAAAATTTTTATACTTTAACAAGTACTTTTATTTCCATTTTTATGATTATATAACTGGCAAGAGTTTGCATCTCTCAGAATGAATCACTCAGTATTGTTTCAACTACTTTTGATGTTTGTTTTCTTAAACATTTCTAAACTCAAAATTATTTGCTATAAATATTGTATAATATTAAATATAGTTGTTCCACATACTATATGTTCTTTCCACATTTATATATTTTTAAATTTATATAATAATCATAGTTCTTCATCAGAAGTTTAATTTTCCAGTACTGTGTAAAAAATGTAAACAGTTTTCTTAACTTCCTTGGAGCTTTCTTCTCTGAAAAAAATCCCCTTATGATGATTTACTAGTGTATTGGATTTGAAGAATCTTAGTAGGTACCGAAATTCATGTAAGGGTTGCCTTTAACCAATTACATTTTCAACAAAACAGAATTTACTCTTCCCTCATTGTAACCAAATAATTACACTGTGTTGTTAAATTATAATACAATATTACTGTCAGAGTTTCATAAATGTGCAGTTAACTGTAATGGATTAATCACACAGAAAAAAAATAAGTGATGGCCTTATTTATAAAAATATATATTTAAATTGTGACTCAGAAGATGTGTCTGAGGAGTCTCATTAGAAAAAAAAATGCTATTCTAATTTGAATGAAGATGGAATGGTAGTGGGTTAAACAAAACTAAAATTCTGGAGAATGAGAAATACATACATGTTTTCTATATATTTCTCCAACCTCAAGGAAGAAAAGTGAAACAATGCTTAGGAAAGAACAGAACAGTTAAATGCATATTGGACAAACACAAATTGGACCTGGAAACTGTTTCATGAAGAAACAAATACTTCAAGTGTATTGGAATAAATTTAATAGAATTAAAAAATTTTTTTAAAGAAACAAATACTTAAAATTTATTTTTTTTAATCAAGAAAGCTCCATCTGTACCTATGATTGTTTGATGTCAGGATTATCACAGACCTGTGATAATCTTTAAACTGAGATTTAAAAAGCAGAGATACTAACAGCTACTTTGTAGTAAAAACAAGTGAGAATAGCCTGACCTCTGGTTGGAGATTTGATTTCCCAAATACTGTGAGAATAGAGGTGTGGAGAGCTTTGTGAGGAACATAAATCTAGGTCCACTCTTATGTAAAACCCCAGAGCTACTTTGACTATGTAGTGTCCTGATGACCAAATATTAAGACCTAATTTGAGAGATGCAAAAAAAGACCTGGCAACCAAGCATGGTGTGTAGGAGTTGCATACTAACAGTTGAGTTGCTCACCATAATAGATCAATCAAGTTTATTTAGTGGCATATACAAATACACCAGAGCTCTAGTTTCACATTTACCCACAGGTTCTCAATTTCTTTTGCAATCACTAAGTGCCCACATAAAATGACTGAGATTGGCATGCTGAAATCAAAATGATCTGAATCATATTTAACTTTACTTACACCTATTAGAAAGTGTGATTTTTTTTTACCCTACCTTCACCAAGCAAGTGAAACACACTCAAAAATATAATTTTTCAATGATTAAATGTGTTTATTATTTTTTAAAAATATCCTAAATCGTTTTTAGGGGCTTGCCTGATTATGGCTGCCCCCCCCCATAGTAATTTCCTTTAGATTAATTCAAAGTGAGCTGATAAGGGAATAGAATCACATCTGCAAAATACCTTTTTCCACTTAATAACCAAATCATGGATGTGATATCCCATTATATCCACTATTTCCATACATATTCAAAAAGAGGAAATTATACTTCGCATGTACACTGGGGACAGGAATCTTGAGAGCCACTTTAGAATTACACATACCACAATAAGAATTATTAAAAATGTGCCAGTTAGTTTAAAAATAGAGCTTCCTAGTATATTAGGGTACATTCAGAAAAAAACACCATGACAGATGGAGTAATTTAAAATAAGAAACTAGTTTCAAGTTTGTTGGCAGAGATAAAAAAGTAAAAGGTCAGGCAAATACAACAGGAAGCTGTTATGAACTTTAGGGTGGGTGGGCAGAGGGAGAGCATAGTATTATACTAGAGCACAGCAAATAGTTTCAGTACCCTGTCTGGCTACACAGAGGCATCAGGCAGGAGGTGACACTGTGACCGTCATCTGGCTGGAGCTAGAGCTAAGGGTCCTCAAGAAAGTGTAGAAATTTAGACCGTTAAGGGATGCTACACAGCTTTACTTGGGGTCTTCAGAGGGAGAGGAGGGAAAAAGTATTTTAGTCTCTCCTCCTCTTTCCCATAAATTTCTCCCCAGTAACTTTTATTGATTGGACACAACCAGAGACAATGCACAAGGAATTCCAATAAATGTTGCAGGTGGAGTTATCCCACTACCAGAGAGAGTGCAGAGCATGGGAAAGGAAGCAGAGAATCAGAACAAACAGGCAAATGACAGTCACATTAGTCTTGGGTTAGATATAAGTCTTGGATTAGATATATTCTGATTGAGATTATGCAAAATGAGGGAGGTGAATGAGGACACTATTTTTAACAATGAGTAATTTTAATAGATATTAAATTACTAAATATATGGGTATATTAATTTAATTCATAATTGTATTTTCTTTTATGTTTTTATTGATTTTTTTTTTAGAGAGAGGGAGGGAGAGATAGAAACATCAATGTGAGAGAGAAACATCAATCTCAGCTGCCTCCTACACACCCCCTACTGGGGATCGAGCCTGCAACGCAGGCATGTGTCCTGACCAGGAATAGAACCAGGACCCCTCAGTCCATGGGACGACGCTCAATCCACTGAGCCATACCAGCCGGGCATGTATTTTCTTCATTCAATTTTATTTCCTCTCTCATTAAATATATTTTTGGGGGATACAATTAGACCCACAACAAATCACATTGATATTATGTTTCTCTTTAACACAATCTCCAAATCAAAAGTGTTCTAAAGTCCAAAGATAATTAACATTGCTTGGGATATATGATACATTTTCTGTTATTAATTAATATTTGTTATAGATGTTTCTCCTTTTCCCCCCATTGACATCCTCCTCCCCACTCCCGCCACCCCTTCACAGTATTGTTGTCTGTGTCCACAGGTTATGCATACATGCATTAAAGTTCTTTTGTTTATCTCTTCCTGCCCTCCCCACACCCTTTCCTCTGAGGTTTGTCAGTCTGATCCCTACTTCCATGTCCCTGGGTCTATTTTATTCATCAGCTTATTTTGTTCATTATATTTCACAAATAAGTGAGATCATGTTTTTCTCTGATTGGCTTATTTCGCTTAGCATAATACTCTCCAGGTCCCTCCATGTTGTCTCAAAGGATAAGAGATCTTTTTTCCTTACAGCTGCATAGTACTCCATTGTGTATATGTACCACAGCTTTTTTATCCACTCATCTATTGATGGACACTTGGGCTGTTTCCAGATCTTAGCGATTATAAATAGCACTGCTATGAACACAGGGGTGCATACATTCTTTCTGATTGGTGTTTCAGGCTTCTTAGGATATATTCCTAGAAGTGGGATCACTGGGTCAAATGGCAGTTCAATTTTTAATTTTTTGAGGAAACACCATATTGTTTTTCATAGTGGCTGCACCAGTCTGCACTCCCACCAGCAGTGTACTAGAGTCCCCTTTTCTCCACACTCTCGCCAGCCATTGTTTGATGATGAGCATTTTTTCATATGTCTCTTGGCCATTTGTGTGTCCTGTTTGGAGAGGTGTCTATGTCCTCTGCCCACTTTTTAATTGGATTCTTTTTCTTCCTTTTGTTGAGTTGTATGAATACTATATATATTTTGGAAATTAACCCCTTATCTGATGTACCATTGTCAATTATGTTCTCCCAGAGAGTGGGTTCCCTTTCCATTTTGATGCTTGTTTCTTTTGCTGTGCAAAAGCTTTTAAGTTTGATGTAGTCCCATTTATTATTTTTTTCCTTTGTTTCTCTTGCCCTAGGTGATGGGATACATAATATTTTATAATTACAAAGGTTTAAAGGTTTTCAGTTATAAATAAAATCTGTAAGAGCTTTATTTTGTTATTAGGATGGCTTATCACTTTTCAGAATTTGATTCATAGAATGTTAAATTTTGAATTATTTTCTGTTTGGGATTGAGCTGATGACCTGCCATAAATCCAAATAGTTTATTATAAGAAAGAAAAAAAGATTGCTGTATAATAAAACAAAGACAGTTGGTTTAGCCTTAAATCAGAGACTTCTCTCCCAAAGAATATTCTTTTTGTTGTTGGTAAAATACACAGTTTAGTCCAAATAAATATCTACTACCTATATTGAAACAAATTTACCTCATTACTGAAATGAACCAAATGAAAGACTTACATGGTTCCTATGCTTTCTGACTAAATTTTTAGATTAAAGAAATATATCCACTATAAATAGAACAAAGTATTGATAAGCTTTAAGGCAAATAGTGTGCTAGATATTGGTGTATCATATCAAAATTGATGCAGAATCAGCTTGATTCTTAACGCCTCTAATAAAGGAGATTTGTTTTAGATTTCTCTTTAATAACCATAAAATTATATAACAGATCAACATATTTTAATGATAAATATTTACATTATAGATAAGGTAAAGATGATCCTAATGTGTCAGGCTGCCAGGAACATTTTGAAATGTTTTTTTTTTTCTATTTACTTGTAGCTACTATGATAGAGTTCAATTAAATCATTAAATATTTAATATTATAAACAGGTAAAAAATATATCATTATATTTAGAACGCCCATAGACACAAATTTACACCTAGAAACAATGATCTCAGTCTAAGTGTGACTTTATATTTCATGCAGGTTCTGTCAAATAGATCACTTGTCCATGTTCTAATTCGGGTGTATCTATGAAAACCATACATGAATACAATACTCATATAGAATTTTCTATTTAAAGTGAAATTCCATTTTAATTGTTTGAAACTCAGTAGACAATGTTCTAAATGCTGAAGGAGTTCCACTATTAAACACTTTTTCTTTCTCTTTCCTATCTTATCGTGGTTTAAAAAGTAGGTAAATTTCACAATTAAAATTATAGCAATATCACTGCAATGTAGTAATTAAATAGAACAGAGACTAGAATATGTTGATGTGACATTTTGTGTATAATTGCTGGCATTTGTGTAAGAGCATTTTTAACTAGTTAAGAACTAGGATTTTTAAGAAAATTATCAAACAAATTCACAACTAAAACCTTATTAGAGGTTGGTGGAATTAACAGTATATTATTTTAATTTTATTTAAAATTGAGTTTCTCACCCTGGCCGGTTTGGCTCAGCAGTTAGAGCATCGGCCCGTGGACCAGAGAGTCCTGGGTTCGGTTCCGCCTAAGGGCATGTATCTCAGTTGCATTTTGTCCCCGGCCCTGGTTGGGGTCGTGTGGGTGACAGCCACTCGATGTGTCTCTCACACACCAATGTTTCTCTCTCTCTCTTCCTCCCTCTCCCTCCTGCTCTATCTGAAGATAAATGCAAAAGTGTCCTTGGGTGAGGATAAAAAAATAAATAAATAAAATTGAGTTTCTCACCCTGGCCAGTTTGGCTCAGTGGTTAGAGCGTCGGCCTGCGGACCAATAAGTTGCAGGTTCGACTCCAGTCAAGGGCACATACCTCAGTTACTGTTCGTTCCTGGCCCTGGTCGGGTCCTGCGGGAGGCAACCAGTCGATGTGGCTCTCTCACATGGACGTTTCTCTCTCTCTCTCTCTCTCCCTCCCACTCTATCTCATGATAAATAGAAAAATATCCTCGGGTGAGGAATAAAAAATTAAATAAATAAATAAATAAAATTGAGTTTCTCTTTTCTCCATGTAATATATGAAATATATTAATAAATCCATTTTAAAAATAATACTTCAAAAGATTTTTTAACAAGAAGGAGCAGGATAATGAGACATATATGCATTAAAGAAAAACATTTAAAAAAATTAAAATGCAGAAAAGAGAAATTCTACAACCATAATATGCTGGTAAGGAAGAAGCCATGTGAAGTCTTAGTCTGTGCTTTAGACACTAGAATGCTCTGTAGCAGTAGGAGAATCTGGTCATCGTACAAGAGATACACCAAGGAGGGTGTCAGCATGTTGAAGTTCCTGAGATTAAAAGTTTTTTTAAAAGGAGAAAATATAAAGCTACCCTCTCTGTGTACATATGGAATATTATTCATTTATGTACTTATAATTCTGTAAGGGTCTGCAAGTGGGTAACTTGTTAATATTGTGTCACAAACAACTCTTGAAATATCATCTCCTGAATTTAATTCATAATAAAGAATCATATCTCCCACACCATAAACATAATTATTCCTAGCTAGATTTATTTTAGAAAATAGCATGTGGAGTGGCAAAATGCCCAGGGCTAACACTGCAATTTTATAACTCTGATACTAATTAATACTGTAATACCAAATTAAATAAAGCTAAATTCATTTCTTAGAAAGCAACATTTTATACTCAGAAATTTATTGCAGCTAATATTACTTTGTAATGACTTAGAATTTGAAATTAGCCAGAGTATTTTTCATAATGATAAATGTATTTGCATTCTAATGAAATGAGGTTTGGACCCCTGCTGAGAATGACCATTTTTCTTTATACAGTTGGGTTCTTTGAAGCCAAGACCTGCTACAACACTCATTTTTTATTTTGTTCAGCATAGAAGTTAATTTGGATCCTTAATTTTCTTTATGTACTCAGTGTATAACTTTATATACTCTATATACTCTTACATTGATATTGGCTAAAATATTAGATCAATCCCAGGAGAACTTGTTCCTTTAACTATCCACATCTCCATCTGAGATTATTTATTTTCCCCATTTAATTTTTAGATAGTTCATTTCGTCTGCTCTTTTATAGGGTCAATTATGTATTGAATTTTACACTTCAGATTGGGATATTGAGTAAGTTGAAATGCATTATGAACACACACACACACAAATTAAGTACTAAAAAAATACTGCAGACATCATGGATATGTATTGTGGTGCTGCATAAGAAGTAATTTTGGAAGCTGTAAAACCAAATTATTAAATATATTTGCTATCAGGTTGGTGTATAAACATGAAATTTTTAGAAGTTTTCTTTTTATTTGTGGGGGGAGTGTAATTTTTTTTCTTTAAAAAAAAATTTCTATTCTCCTACGCCTCCCTCTCCCCTCTGAAAACCATCAGCTTGTTCTCTGAATTGATTGGTCTGTTTCTGTTTTGTTTTGTATAGATGCCACATATTAGTGAAATCACATGGTATTTGTGTTTCTCTGTCTGACTTATTTCACTTATCATAATACCTTCTAGGTCCATCTATACTGTCACAAATGGCAAGATTTCATGTTTTTTCTTTAAAAAAATATTTGCAATTTTTTGCAGATACCATGGATTGGCTACCTCAACAATTATTCGAATTTCCTTTTGAAGTGCCTTCTTGACAGCACACGTAGAAAAACTAAAATCTGCTTTTCCACAATCTTTAAAAAGCTGGTTTTCCAGATATGATTTGGCGTCAACCAATCAGATGCAGTGCTGTGAGAGTGGAAATAAAAACCTAGATAAATAAACATTTAAATGAGCAGGTCATATACAAATGTCAGCAACACACAAATTACTTAAATGAATCCCTATATATGCACATAGCCATAGTACCTCCAATCAAGTAAAATTTTCAGTAAAATAGTGGAAAGAACACATACAATTAATATACTTTGGAAGAATTTATGTATTCAAGAACAGAAAATATTTCACTGAGAATCAGTCGGTAGAAAGCAAAAGAGAAAAAATGTGTAATGGAAATTTTAACTCGTAATCCTGGTTGTGATAGAAGAAGAAAAAATAAAACCAAGTATCACAGATATTTTCAAATTTATCCTTCACATTGAAAGTAATCATCTTCATAGGTAATTCTTTTTTCACCAAACCCAATAACCAGGTGAATCTGTCACTGATTATGTGTCCACTAGAAACGCCTTCAAAATGCCACTCCATAGCCCTAATACCAGTGCTTTTTTTCACAGTCTATTATACTAAATTTATACCTTTTAATTAAATTTGTAATACGTTTTAAAGAAAAAAAAATGCCTTTAAGAGGCATCATTTATCTTTGTTGTGACATTTTCTGTTCTAATGTGGCATCATCAGGAAATAGTTTATCCTAAAATTTTCATCATGTTATATATATTATCTTTCTTGCTAGGTCTTTCAAATGCAAGTATTACATAGGATTTATGCATTTGAAGGAAAAATTTTATGGTATAAGCCCATTCCAAATATTATATAAACATTTTAACATTTATTATTTGCCTAAAATATATGGATAAATATTTCTCTTTCAATAATATCCCATATATGAACCTATAAATACAAATAATCTGCAAGACAACTTTGAGAGATATATGCTGTCATTTTTGTTTCCCATTTACCTTGGATCCTTGACAATTTTTATATAATAAAATTGAGATGCAGGTGGAATTCTGTTTTTATACCCATTCTTGGAAGTTGTTCAAATTAAAATTTATTAGCAGTAAGTAAAATTATTTACCCTTATATTTTAAAAAAACATCAAATTTAAAAAGAGAAGACATTCTATTCAAGAAACATAAGTATGTGGTTAAATTCTCATGTTGTTGGCAGAAAGAAATATAGAACTTCATTTTTTTAATGACACCAACATTCCTTTAAACATCTTTGACTAATCTTCCACAGAATCCCTCTTGCTCTTCAGTCTTTCTATTTCTCAGCCTTGTTTTTATCTAGTCTAGCAATGCCCTGTTGACATGATTCAAAAATATTTTGCTGTATGTTGTTCTGTACCTCAGTAAATAGTTAACTGGTTTATACTTTATACATAAAGTCTGTTAAAGTATATAAACAGTCCAAACATGTAGACAAGCAAGGCAAACTGTCATATTGGTTAAGAGCATTGGCTCTGAACTCTACCATTTACTAGCAGTGTGACCTTGAGAAATGACTTTCCCTTTGCCTCAGTACCTTCATTTAAATAATAGGGTTTATAATGCTTACCTATGGGTTTTCGAGTGTCATCATAAAACAATTGAAAACTTCTGGCAAGTTATAACTTCTCAGTAAATGTTAGTTAATGTTGTTATTATTGCAATGCTTATTCTGCTGTGAGTAAACAAACTTAGATCAAGGAAATCACTGGTTCTGAATTATACTTAGTCAATCAGCCTCCTTGACATACGTGGTTGGGTGGTTAGGGCCCTCAGAGAAGATGGCTCCTCCCACAACCATATTGTTAGGCAGCTGAACATATCTATTCATCATTCAACCTCACCAATGTGGTGGAGCAGACTCCCATTTATCTTAAACTGGGTGTACATTATATCCCTGGAACTTATTTACCTTGTAACTGGAAGCTTGTACCTTTTGACCACTTTTACCCATTTACCCATCCTTTGTTCTGGCAACCATCAATCTATTTTCTGTTTCTATGAGTTTATTTGTATTTTTAGATTCTACATAGAAGTGAGATCATACAGTATCTATATTTCTTTAATTTCCTAAAAATTCCTTGAATTGTTGTTCCCAAGGGACTCTTTTCTTCCAATTATATATGATGCTTTTAAGATCAGTATTTGGAAGTATTACATATGTATAGAAAAAAACTAATTTTATATAAGTTGATTGGAAATATGCAAATTCATTACAAAAACAAACACCACTAAAAGTTCTATTTTAGACCTTAATTTTATTTCATTCAAAACCTACTATTTAATATCAGTAATTTAATAATTCTTTTCTATTATTACAACTCATTTGGCAACACACTGTTAATACTATTACTGCTAGAGCTACTGAAAAAAATCTTGTATTTTCAATAGCTAGAAGAAGAAAACCAGAAAAAGATAATAGCTTATGACTCAAAATGGTTAATTTAAAGTTTCCATGTGAATAAAAAAAAGTTTATTATCCACTGAATAAAATACCTAAAGACTCAGAAATTCTGTCTAAGTTGTGGTACTAAGATAAATGTTTCCTAGTTGAACTTGACTATCCCTAGTCATAAGATAGGGTCTTCAGAGGCTACCTCTACTCTTTCATATCAGCAAGTACAATTTAGTGCACTGAAGTAGCAACTAAACACTATCCTGGTAACTTGTAATACCTGATGCAAAGGTAAATAATTTCCAAATAGGCAGTATTTTACTATTTAATAAGTACTGCTTCAATAGACTAGATAATACCTTGATGGCCAAAACCAGCTAATGCTCCTTCTAAAACATTGGGATGAATGAGAATAGAGTGATAGTATTTTCTACCAAGTCATAATAGAAATATGACTATACAATATTAACCATAGTTATAAGAATATAAAATGCTCATTTTATATGAACTAAAAGTATGATAATATAAAAATTCCACTTTAGCTTTAGAAATAGATAAATATATTTTTTGGTAATTTAAAATGCAATCAAAACCTACATCTTATTCTAAGAATAAAGTTATAAATTCAAGTTTCAAGTTCAAGGAATATATGATTTCTAAATTCATCCTGTTTCTCATTTCTGCATTACCTAATATGTGCTTTTAGTTTTTACTAGTAATAAACATATTTAAAATTATAGTGTCAGAAAAGATTTTACTATAGTTATGTATATTCATACTAGGATCTAATAATATATCTCAGTTACCATAATTTATATTAATAGTTGGAATAGTTATATAACTTTTAAGTAAAATAACTTTACATATAGTTTCTATAACTCAGATGTAGTTAAGCTGGAGACCAGGGACTAATGCTCAATTTCTTCCAGTCTCCTTTGCTAATTCCTGCAACGACATCTCAGATGTGTACACAGATAACCACTAGCCACCTTTATCACTCTTCTTATACCCAGACCTTCAATTTGTCTATAAACACAGTCATGATTTATTTAATATAAAATCCTACTGTTACCAATATATTTAATACTCTTCATTTTTTATGCCTTGAAATGTCTCTCTGTGACAGTTTTTCTAATCACTGCTATTCAAATTAAATTATAAAATATTTAAGAGAATTAAATATACAGGTAAATATATGCACAGGTGTCAGTATTTGGGAGAAAGGGCACTTGGTATGTATGTATGACTACTTCAACAGCCATCCATGAAGTGTTTGGGGTCACAAAGCATGATTTTTTTTTAAATCTTCACTGTTGAGAGTGTTACACATGTCCCATCTTTTTTTTACCTCCATTGCCTCCCTCCACCAGGTTCCTGCCACACCCCAGGCCTTCATCACCCTATTGTCTTTGCTCATGGGCAATGCATATATGCATATAAATTCTTTGGTTAATCTCCCACCTCTCCACCTATCCCACTTCCCTCTGAGAGTCTTCTGTCTGTTCCATGTTTTCATGCCTCTGGTTCTATTTTATTCATGAGTTTACTTTGTTCATTAGATTCCACACAAAAGTGAGATCATGTGATACTTGCCTTTCGCTGACTGGCTTATTTCACTTAACACAATACTCCCCAGGTCCCTCCATGCTGTCTCAAAGGGTAAGAGATCCTTCTTTTTTACAGCTACACAGTATCCCATTGTGTAAATGTACCACAGCTTCTTTATCCTCTCATCTACTGATGGGCACTTGGGCTGTTTCCAGATATTAGCTATTGTAAGTAACACTGTTATGAACATAGTGGTGCATAAATTCTTTCTAGTTGGTGTTTCGGGATTCTAAAAATATATTCCTAGAAATAGGATTATAGGATCAAATGGCAGTTCCATTTTTAATTTTTTAGGACGCTCCACACTGTTTTTCACAGGGGCTGCACCAGTCTGCATTCCCACCAGTAGTGTACTTGTCTCCACATCCTTGCCAGTACTTGTTGTTTATTGATTTATTGATGGTAGCCATTCTGACAAGTGTGAGGTGATACCTCATTGTCATTTTAATTTGCATCTCTCTGATGATTAGTGACATTGAGCATTTTTTTTCATATATCTCTAAGCCATTTGTATGATGTTTTTGTTAATATTGATTCTTTTAAAATTATCCTTCAAAAATTTTTCAAGAGGTCTTTACTTGTCACCACTAGCTCATTCTCATGGAGTAGCATTACCAGTGGTTCAATGGAAATAACAAAAATAATATATACAAGAGGAAGATTCTGAAATAGATTATTTTACCCCAATGATTTTACAATAAATGTGGACAACAGGTAGGTTATATTTTGGGCATTCAATTAGAAGCTATGGACTCTCTCTCTGCCCACCCACCCCCCACCCAAAGTATATGCACTTATAAACTCTGATTCATAAACTAGTTCAAGTAATTATTTGTTAAAGCCAAAACTCAGATATGAATTTTCTAGGGCTCTCCAACTTTGGTATAACAAATCTGACCTACTGTAATCACTATCTTCAGTCTAACAAATTAAAGTTGATTGAAAAAGAAAAGGTTGACTATATATTTCAAATACTTCAAAAAAAGAGATCATTCCAATCCTTAATTATATTAACAACAGTTTACAACTTTATATCTTGCATCTTGTAGCAATGTCTTAAATAAAATAACAACTCAGCCAATATTTTCTGAGTGACTAGAAGATGACTAAGTGAATAAACTATTTGATAGCATGGAATTTCTTGAAAAATAAAATAATGCTTTCTTTTATATTTACCTTGTATCTTTTGCATAGTTATATAAAAAAGATAAAGTTATTATCACATGAAAACTTCCTGGCTTGAAGGAAGGAACGGGGAGTAACCAATACTTGACATGTTTATAAAATAAATTTATAAAACTAGGTTTATTTTGCTACCTATTAATAGCAATATTATAAATAAAGATCAAGTTCCTTGGTTAAATGTTTTCTTTCAAAATAATAACAAAAGACTCCCTTAACCTGGTGAAGAAAAAAGTAACACAAGTTCAGGAAAAACAGAGTTTCAATCAAGATGAACCCAAAGAGACCCAAATCAGGACACATCATAATTAAAATGGTAAAGGTTAAAAACAAATAAAGAATCTTAAAAGCAGCAAGAAAAAAACAGTTACCTACAAGGGAGTTTCCATAAGACTGTCAGCTGATTTTTCTACAGAAACACTTTAGTCCAGAAGGGATTGGCATGAAGATTTCAAAGTAATGAAAAGCAAAGATATTATTTAAAAGAACATGAAATACAGAGTTTCCCAGACCAAAAAAAAAAAAAAAAAGCATAAAGGAGTTCATTACCACCAAACCAGTATTGTAAGAAATGTTAAAGGGACTGCTTTAAGAAGAAGAAATAGAAAGAAGAACTTAGGTATAAAGTAAAAAAGTGGCAATAAATAAGTACCGATTAATAAAAACCTTAAATGTAAATAGATTAAATGTTCTAATCAAAAGATGTAGGGTAGCTGAGTGGATAAAAAAAAAAACAAAAAAAAACATGACCCATATATATATTGTATTTATATCTGACAATATTTATATCTGACAAAACAGACTTCAGAACAAATGTCGTAACAAGAGACAAAGAAGGTTGCTACATATTAAATGGATTGATCCAACAAGAAGACATAACCCTTGTAAACATATATGTATCCAATACTGTAGCACCTAAATATATTTTTAAAAAGAACTGATGGACTTTAAGGGAAACATAGGCAGCAATACAGTCATAGTAGGGGACTTTAACACCCCACTAACCTCACTGGATAGATTTTCCAGACCAAAAAATCAACAAGGAAACAGCAATCTTAAACAACACACTGGATGTAATTGATATTTACAGAACATTTCATTCTGAAGCAGCAGAATATACATTCTTCTCAAGGACAAATGGAACATTTTCAAAGATAGACAACATGTTAGGACACAAAGTAAGTCTTAACACATTCATGAAGCCTGAAATCATACCAAGCATCTATCACAATGGTATGAAGCTAGAAATCAACTACAATAAAAAATTCAAATACACTCAAATACATGGTGGCTAAATAGCATTATTAAACAATGAATAGGTTACCAAGGAGATCAAGGGAGAAATTAAAAATTGCCTAGAATTAAATGAAAATGAGCACACAACAACCCAAAATCTATGGGACACAGTGAAAGAAGTCATGAGAGAAAATTTCATAGCATTACAGACCTACCTCAAAGAACAAGAAAAATCTCAAATAAACACTCTAACCCTACACCTAAAAGAACTAGGGAAACAAAAACAAAAAAGCCCAGAGTAAGCAGAAAAAAAGAAATGATAAAATTAGAATGTAAATAAATGACATAGAGACTAAAAAGACAATACAAAAGATCAATGAAACCAAGAGTTGGTTCTTTGAAAAGATAAACAAGATGGATAAACTTTTAGACAGACTTAACAAGAAACAAAGAGAGAGGACCCAAAGAAATAAAATCAGAAAGGAAAGAGGCAAAGTAACAACTGACATCAGAGAAATACAAAAGATTGCAAGAAAGTACTATAAATGCCAACAAATTGGACAACTTGGGAGAAATGGACAAATTCCTAGAAACATACAATCTTCCAAAATTGAATCAGAAAATCAGAATATTTCAATAGAAAGAATGCAACTAATGAAATTGAAGCAGTAATAAAAATTTTAAAAAACTCCTAGCAAACAAAAATCATGGACCAGATGGCTTCAAAGGCAAATTTTACCAAACATTCAGAAAACTAACTACTATCCTCTTCAAACTTGCAAAAAATTCAAGAGGAGGGAAGACATCCAAACTCTTTTTATGAAGCCAGCGTTATCCTAATTCCAAAACCAAATAAAGACACTACAAAGAAAGAAAATTATAGGCCAATATCCTCGATGAACATAAATGCTAAAATCCTCAACAAAATATTAGCAAACTGGATCCAGCAATACATTAAAAAGGTCATACACTATGACCAAGGGGGATTTATTATGGGGATGTAAGGGTGATACAATATTCACATAAACTAAATGAAAGATAAAAATCACATGATTATATCAATAGATGCAGAAAAAGCATTTGATAAAATCCAGCACCCATTTATGATAAAAACTCAGCAAGGTGGAAATGGAAGGATCATAGCTCAAAATAATAAAGTACATATGTGAAAAACCTACAGCCAGTATCATATTCAATTGGCAAAATCTAAAAGCATTTTTCTTAACATCAAGAACAAGACAGGGATGTCCACTTTCACCACTCTTATTCAACATAGTGCTGGAAGTCCTAGCCACAGCAATCAGATAAGAAGAAGAAATAAAAGGCATCCAAATTGGAAAGGAGGAATTAAAACTGTCATTTGCAGGTGACATGATATTGAGCATAGAAAACCCTAAAGACTTCACCAAAACACTACTAGATCTAATAAATGAATTCAGTAAAGTAGCAGGATACAATAATAATATCCAGAAATCAGTGGTGTATTTATACACCAATAACAAACTTTCAGAAAGAGAAACTAAGAAAACAATCTCATTTACTATTGCAACAACAACAACAAACAAGGTACCTAGGAATAAACTTAGTCAGGGAAGTAAAAGACCTGTACTTAGAAAACTATAGGACATTGAAGAAAGAAATAGAGGAAGATGCAAACAAGTGGAAACATATACTGTGTTCATGGATTGGAATACTTAACACCATTAAAATGTCCACACTACCAAAAGCAATCTATAGATTCAATGTACTTCTTATTAAAATAACATTGGTATATTTCACAGATTTAGAACAAATATTCCAAAAAGTTATATGGAACAACAACAAAGGCCTTAATGTTGTGAAAGAAGAATAATGCCACATATCAAACTATACTACAAAGCCAGTGTAATTAAAGCAGCCTGTTACTGGTACAAGAACATGTTTATGGATCAATGGAACAGAACAGAGAGCCTAGAAATCAACCTACATCTTTATGGTTATTTAATAATTGGCAAAGGAAGCAAGAGCAAACAATGGTGTAAAAACAGTCTCTTCAACAAATGTTGTTGGGAATACTGGACAGGTACATGCAAAAAATGCAACTAGACCACCAACTTACAGCATACACAAGAATAAACTCAAAATGGATAACAGACTTAAATGTAAGTCATAAAATGATTTTTAAAATCCTAGAAGAAAACATAGGCAGTAAAATCCCAGACATCTCTCAAAGCAATAATTTTGTGGATGTGTCTGACAGTAAGGGAAACACAGAAAAAAATAAATAAAAAATATGACTACATCAAACTAAAAGGCTTCTGCACAACAAAAGAAACCATCAACATTGCAAAAAGAGAACCCAGCAAAGGACCTGAACAGACACTTCTCCAAAGAGGACATACACATGGCCAAATCACATATGAAAAAATGCTCAAGGTCACTAATCATCAGGGAGATTAAAATGAAAACTATAATGAGGTATCACCTCACACCTATGAGAATGGCTCCTACCAATAAATCAACAAACAATAAGTGCTATCAAGGATGTGGAGAAAAGGGAACCCTAGTGCACTGCTGGTGGAAACGCAGATGTGCAGCGACTGTGGAAAACAGTATGGAGTTTCCTCAAAAAATTAAAAATGGAACAGCCTTTTGACCCAGTGATCCCACTTCTGGGTATATATCTTAAGAATCCCCAAACACCATTCAGAAATAACATATGCACTCTTATGTTCCTAGCAGCATTATTTAAAATAGCCATGATCTGGAATAGCCCAAGTGCCCATCAGTAGATGAGCGGATAAAAAATTGATGGTACATTTACACAATGGGCTACTATGCAGCTGTAAAAAAGAAGGAACTCTTACCCTTTGTGACAATCTTCAGGATAGACCTGAAGATTATTAAGCCAGAGAAAGACAAATATCACAGTATCTCATTAATATGTGGAACCTAATGAACAAAATAAACTGATGAGCAAAATAGAACCAGAGGCATGGAAACATGGAACAGACTGACAAATGTCAGACAGGAGTGGAGTGTGGGGGACTGAATAAAGGAAGGTGAAGGGATTAGCTAAATAACATATACACATAGATCATGGACACAGACAATAGTGTGGTTAGGGCCAAGGGCTGGGGTGGTGGGGGTTGGGTGGAGTGGGCAAAGTGGGGGGAAATGGGGGACATCTGCTATAGTGTCAATGATAAAAATATTAACTTAAAAAATTGTCTTTCAATATATCCAATATCAAAAGTATATTAATAGCAGAAACTATATATGATATCACTTCCAGATTTAAAGTAGCATTAAAAAGTTGCCAAATTCTCAGCATTTATGGATCCTAATGAATATATATATATACTTATATATATATATTTTACAAGCCACAATTTTTATTTTTATTTTATTTTTTTACCTGCAAATTAATTTTGTATTATAAGCAACATATATTTATTGCAGAAAGAATTTAAATATGCACATACAAAGGAGATGAACTTATAAATGAGATGTTTATTTTTATTGAAAATATTCAAAATTTTTCTTTAAATGCATGTATTTTTAATGTAAGAATTGTTGATGCTCTTCCGAGGTACTGTTGACAGTCTTAAGCTAAGCCATATTTTTCTCTATTGCAGAATCAGATACCACAAAAAAACTGTTGAGATTGAAGGATAGAGTTTCTGTGCATATGTGTATGGTTGTGTAATTCAATTCTGCATCTAAAATGCTACATCAAATGTGTAGATAGTATATACTTCAAGACTTATTGTTCCAAGGATGCTTTTGGTAATATTAGAAGAATTTGTAGCATATCTTCTGCATGTAAACTTCCAAAATAAATGGGCTGTCTTATCAACCTTAAAACAGAAGCTGAACAGTTTCCTGTTATTCACTCAGGTAATGAACCTAAACGATTGGTAGTCCTCCCCTGAGTAGAGCTGGGTTTGCATCTTGGCCTGTTTCTTCCTTAAATTTCAAAACGTATTAGCTTCTTCCATGAAGCAATATGAGCTTCTAACATATTCACAAATGAAACCTCCAGCACAGCCTCTCAATGGCAAATAAGCAGCCATAACATTTTGTAAATTCTCCCTCTGAAATCACAGAGAAGAAACTCAATATACTCACCAATGACCCTTATCAAATAGCAGTTTTGTGAAATGCTCCTTGCCGTCATAGTATCTCTGGAGGTTACTAACTCTAATGGGAAAGCAATGTACCATTGGCTATTATTCTTAGCAGCAGTGAAAGTTGAAAAACGATACATCCATTAATTCTGTGTTCTCATTGCAGGGTATGAGATCCCAGTGGAACTATCTTTATTTCCCTTTGAAAATGAATGGTAGTTTTTGGCATTTATTTATAGCAGAGGTTTCAGATCCTGCTCCTAGACCTCTTAGAATCTTAAACCATCAGTGTGAATGATAGTTCATTGTGTTTTTTTCCTACTGTTAATCTCATAATCCTTTTTTTATAAAAAGAAAGTTTTTATTGATTTTTTAGAGAGAGAGAGAAACACTGATGTGAGAGAGAAACATCAATCTCACGTGCCTCCTGCACACCCCCTACTGAGGATCAAGCCCACAACCTGGGCACATACCCTGACTGGGAATCGAACCAGGACCTCTCAGTCCATGGGACGATGCTCAATCCACTGAGCCACACCGGCCAGGCTATTCTTTTTATATTAATTTATGAAAAATAGAGACCTATCTACTTTTCCTGAAATGACAAACAGATTTCATACTATTTCTAAAACACCATGTTTGTTAAAATGAATAATATGTTAAGAAGAGGG
The DNA here is from genome assembly GCA_030848825.1 of Tadarida brasiliensis. Taxonomy (NCBI): domain Eukaryota; kingdom Metazoa; phylum Chordata; class Mammalia; order Chiroptera; family Molossidae; genus Tadarida; species Tadarida brasiliensis. Next base: position 84,779,597 of record CM061260.1, on the reverse strand, counting down.
AAATAAATAAATAAATAAATGTTAAGAAGAGGGAAAAGGAGGAGTTTTAGTAAACAATGTTTTGACAACTGCAGATGATAAACATGTTAAGATTTTCTTTGCCTCCCACAAGGCAAATAATTACTGAGGCCTTGTATGCAATTGCAAATAACAGAGACATGACTATATTGAACCAAACTCAAAATGACTTAGTTTTTTATATAATGACAAGTCTGAAGTAGGCAGTTGGTGATAGTGATGTATATGCTCAAACATATCAGGATTGGGATCTTAGATATCCTCATGGTCTTTTTTCCTCATAGTGTCAAAATAACTGCTACTGTTCCAGCCATCACATCCTATTCCAACAGAAAGAAAAAAGAAGGATAAAGAGCAAAAGGCTAAGTTGACTCTCTTTAAGGAACTTTTCCTTACTCACACAAAAACTCTATATTGTATTTCTTTAGTTATCTTAATCTGTAACAGACTTGCCACTGTTTAACTGAGCCACAAAAAGTAGTTTTGTTAACAAGGAAGAAAAATAGAATGGATAGTGGATAAGCAACTACAAATTTCTTACAAATGGACTCCTTTTTAATTGACTAGATTGGAAGACTTGAAATTAAAATACATTTCTATTTTAACTACTCATAACAATAATGATTGTTGCTAAAGTTTCTTAAATAGTATCTGCATGAAAGTAGATAATAGTCACATCATAGGAATTACCGTACTTACTCTTTGTAACAATCCTGAGAATTTGGTATGTTGCAGGTACAGAGCTTGGTACTACTGACTCACAGTCCTATGGGGTAAATTTTGTTTTACTTAATAAAATAATCTTTAATCTTAAATGAAGGATTCCTGTAAGTTGTATCACTAAAATTTCCAAGGACAAATACAATAATTTATCAGGAGGAAGACAGTTTTCAAAAGTTCCTTTAGCCAACATTTAAAGATGTTTTTCTTATTTATTTTTAGGAAAGAAATAGAAAAACATTATGGGCAAGACAAATAATGATTTGACTGGAGACAATGATATAGACTCAAACAAATTGCTTTACTGCAAAATTTTCCATATGTCATCAACTTGAAACATGACTTGTGTATTTTTGTTTGGACAGTGTATCTTATTTGTGACTGAAGAATATAACTTAATAACTATTAAAAACCTTACAAACTGCCCTGGCTGATGTGGCTCAGTTGGTTGGCACAACTTCCCATGCACCAAAAGGTTGTGGGTTCGATTTCCAGTCAGGGCACCTACTTAGACCGTGGGTTTGATCCTGGGTTAGGGTAAATGCCGAGGGATGTATCTCTCTCACATTGATCTCTCTCTCTCTCTCTCTCTCTCTCTCTCTCTCTCTCTCTTTCTCAAATCAATTTTTTTTTATTAATTTATTTTTGTTACAGATGTTTCTCCTTTTTTCCCCATTGACACCCTCCTCCTCATCCCCCCGCCCTGTCCCCAGCTTTGTTGTCCATGTCCAAATCAATTTTTTAACGTGTCCTCAGGTGAGGATTAAAAACAAACACAAAAAAACCTTACAGACTACTAAGACTTAATATACTGACTTATAATGCTAACTTATATTTTTGCTTTTAAACTTTTAAAGTTGTATTACATTCTTATAAATAGTCCTCTTTTCATAACTTATGATAAATTTTAATTAAACTATATATTGATATGGAGGTCAAAACTTCTACAACTAAGTATTTTCCCTCATTGAAAAGGAAGTACATTTCTTTAATGACATTATTCTATAATGTAGATTTTCTTTTCTGAATGTGTGATTAAAATATTAGAGAGGGATAATAATAATATATTTTATTGTGATGAGGTGGGGAGAATTTCTATCTACTTGTATATTGTTGTTTCATTTTAGTTATGTATAAGCCGGTTGATCTACAAATATCACAATATCATCAAGCATACTTTGAGTAAAAAAAGGTTTGTAGCTAAAATACGGATTATTTATTATTATTGTGCATCTATATTCCAAGTTATATCTATGTGCACTGCATTTTCTTGGAATTTATGTACTCTTCTAAGAGAGTGATTTATAAGATGACATATACACACTTCAGAAAAGTTTTTTCCTATCATGTATTGAATATATGGTAAAATATTTTAATATTTTCCAAGGCACTTTGAAAGTAAATAGTAAGGAAATAACATTATTAAATAGAAAAAGATGCATGCCTATGCATTAGGCTAGGCCTATTATCTTTTATTTTAGAACCTTATAACTAGTTTCATATTGTCTCAGTGCATAATGAATTATGCAAGTTGCACTCTTTCTGACAGGTATTCTTAAAGTTACATGTCTTATAAAAATTGCATAAATTTTGTATTGTTATCCTACATTTATTGGTCCTGAACAGTTTGTTTTTTGTTTGTTTGTATGTATTAAGGCTATCCATAGTTTGTGAATTGAGAAACCGGTATGCAAAGTACCTCAAAGTACATGCCATTTATATAGATTATAACCCTTAAAATCCATTTCTCTTTCGTGTCTTTTGGATCCTCTATCTATCAAATGTGGATATTCACACTTAGAGGCAAAGTTTAGGTAATTAAAGAAATTTGTAATAAAATAATCTATTTATTTATCCATTCAACAATTTATTAAGTACTAATATTGAACCTTAGACAGTATAATGTGTTTATATAAAGAATTTTTCCAGTGCCAAATTAAAACCTATACACATACAACAATCTATAAAACAAATCAAAAAATTACAAATAAATAAACAAAACAAATATTCTGAAGACACAAAGTAGATACCTAATAACTATATACTTAAATTCATGAAATTTTTAAAGAAAATTCCTCTCAGTGCTTCAATTTGTTCAATATGTTTATAATTATTATATGATATTTAATTTAACTTGTTATCTAGATTCAAGAGTATGTCAGATGATAAACAAGCATTTTCAAGGACCTAGATATATGGCATTTGAATCTCAAATCATCTATTTTTCTGGCTGCTAAAGTCACTATGAAGATTCAAGAAAATGACAGCTGATATCGTGACAATGAGGAAGGAGTGAATACTAAACAGGAATGTAGACACAAGGTTGAAAAAATAGCATTTCTGTTGGCATTTTCCTATAGCAACAAATGTCACATTCAAACATAATAATAGCTCCAAAGAGTAAACACATATTCATGGCTGGACTGAAACATGTGGGATACATGTGAGACCAATTGTGTAGCTCCTGATTCAAGTTATATTCTGTCAGTATATGTATAATATTTATATAGTAGCAGCAAAAGAAATACTTTTATTAAACACTAAGTACATAATTTTGTCTTATATTTTAAATAAATATTTATTATAATATTTGTATGTGATATTTTTTGCCAAGTAACTACATGAGAAACATTCCTGAACTTGTTTAAAATTTAAGTAACAAAGTGCACCATTCCCTTTATATAACACTATATATGTATATTATTTGGTTTTTAGCTGAATTCAGACTTCAGATGTTAACTAACTGTTATCAATTATTCTCATATTCATTAGTCTAACCTATGAGCTCACAGCCATTCTGTCAAAAAAAAAATCAATAGCTTTTTGCTACACGAAAAATTATTTTTCATTTTGATATACTGTCTGGATCCACAAGAATTTGGTCAATGTGTATTCAACTATTTTTACAGAAGTTTATATGTGCAAACCTCAGTTAAGGGGCACCATAACTCCAATATATTTACAAAAAATATTTTAGCATCCTATTAAATGCATGGTCTGACATCTGCCTTGCTGCCAACCCCTTGAGCTACTTCAACATAGAATAACTCAGATAAAGCAATGTCTCCTAATGGCACAGTGCATGAGGTTTAAAGTTAGCTATATTAGCATAAGTCCAGGCAGAGGCACTTATTAACTCCATGACTGACATTGGGAAAACATAAATAATTTTAAACTAGAGGACTCTTAGGGTTCAGTTCCTTAATTGATAAAATAGAGATATTAATAATATCCACTTTAGAAATAATTATGAGAAATATATCAGATGTAAATGTAAAGTATACTTAAGTTCAAAACCATTAAACTATTTTCAGTGAATAAATCTGAGTAATTATAATATTTTAATAAGTATCCTAGAATATGTTACATTGTTTAAAGAAATTTTCCTATGATTTGTAAAATTTGATGAATTGCCCAGGATATGTCTTTGGTTATGTTAGAACCTTAAATGAGCAGTTACTGGCCTCTGTCCTTTAAAATGTTGGAAATAAAAGCTACGCATGCTTTAAAATATGTATAACACATAGAACTAAAATATTTTAATTCCAAGTATGGGATAATATTGAAAAAACACATTATGGTGAGCTTTGATGACTGAAGTCTTTGAGGGGAAAATTAAGCTTGAGTCAACTTCTGAAACAGAAAATCATAAACTTTATTGTGTAAAAGAATTAATGAGAAAACTTGACAAGGATCAGAACTTCCTATAGTACCTGGGATTTAAACAGAATTCTGAATTTTCTAAGAGCATAAAACATGATTCTGAAGCAGACGGACTTCAGTTCACACTTTGGGAAACACTGCTCTAAAAGATAAGTAAAATTTACATAGAAAAATATAATTAGGGTTCACAGAAGGCAGGTGTAAGATGTTAAATGTTTTCAATGTAATAGTAATTGAAATATAGAGAAAGGATGATTTTAATAGTTGCTTCAGAACCTAATCCAGATTTGGAGGATCTTCAATGCCAATCTAAATGTCTTGAACTTAATTCGGTACTAATGAAGAACGATTTTATTTCAGTAAGTAAACTATTATTCAAGATGTACTTTATGTATTTTTATTTTTTTTTAATTTTTCAATTACAGTTGACATACAATATTATATTAGTTTCAGTTGTACAGCATAGAGGTTAGATATTTATGTAACTTACAAAATGACTCCCCAGTAAGTCTAGTACTCCCTTGACATTATACATAGTTATTACAATATTATTGACTATATTCCCTATGCTGTACTTTACACCCCTGTGACATTTATGTGACTGCCAATTTGTACTTCTTAATCCCTTCACCTTTTTCATCTAGCCACCCAACCCCCCACCCATTTAACAACCATCAATCTGTTCTCTCTATCTGTGAGGTTGTTTCTGTTTTTCTTGTTCAATTGTTCTGTTTTTCAGATTCAAAATATAAGTGACATTATTTGGTATTGGTCTTTGACTTATTTCACTCAGCACAATACCCTCTGGGTCCATCCATGTTGTTGCAAATTATAAGATTTTATCCTTTTTATGGCTGAGTAATATTCCATAGTATATATGTACCATTCCTTTTTTTTTTAACTTATATTTATTGTTGAATGTATTACAGATGTTCCTCATTTTTCCCCCATTGACCCCCTCCTCCCCATTCCTGCACCCCTCCTGCCTTTCCTCACACTGTTGTCTGTGTCCATTGGTTATGCATATATACATATAAGTTCTTTGGTTTATTTCTTCCCACCCCCCAATCCCCCTTCCCTTTGAGGTTTGTCAGTCTAACAACCAATTTGTACTTCTTAATCCCTTCACCTTTTTCACCCATTCCCCCTACCCCCCTCCCATCTGGCAACCAACAAAATTTCTCTGTATCTATGAGAATGTTTCTGTTCTGCTTGTTCATTTTGTTTGTAGATTCAGTTGTCGATAGATATGTATTCATTGCCATTTTGTTTGTTTATATTTTTTATCTTTTTCTTCAAGAAGACCCTTCAACATTTCATATAATAATGGTTTGGTGGTGATGAACTCCTTTAGCTTTTCCTTGTCTGGGAAACTCTTTATATGGCCATCAATTCTAAATGAGAGCTTTACAGGATAGAGTAATCTTGGTTGTAGGTTCTTGCTTTTCATCACTGTGAATATTTCTTGCCACTCCCTTCTGGCCTGCAAAGTTTCTTTTGAGAAATCAGCTGACAGTCTTATGGGAACTCCCTTGTAAGTAACTGCTTTTCTCTTGCTGCTTTTAAGATTCTCTCTTTGTCTTGAACATTTTGCCTTTTGATGATGATGTGTCTTGGTGTGGACCTCTTGGGGTTCATCTTGTTTGGGACTCTCTGTGCTTCCTGGACTTGTATGTCTGTTTCCTTCACCAAGTTAGGGAAGTTTTCTGCCATTATGGTTTCAAATAGGTTTTTGATTTCTTGTTCCCTCTCTTCTCCTTCTGACACCCCCAAGATGCGAATGTTGGCACTCTTGAAGTTGTCCCAGAGGCTCCTTACACTATCCTCATTTTTTTGGATTCTTTTTTCTTTTTGCTGTTCGAATTGGGTGTTTTTTGCTTCCTTATATTCCAAATCAATGGTTTGCTTCTTGGCTTTACCTACTCTACTATTGAATCTGTGTCAATTATTCTTTATTTCAGTTAGTGCCTCCTTCATTTCTGACTGGTCTTTTTTTATGCTCTTGAGGCCCTCACTTAGTTCACTGAGGTTCTCATTCAGTTCATTGAGCATCCTTATAAGCAGTGTTTTGAACTCAGCATCTGTTAGGTTGCTTATCTTCATTTTGCTTAGTTCTTTTCCTGGAGTTTTGTTCTGTTCTTTCATTTGGGACCTGTTTCTTTGTCTCCTCATTTTGGCTGCCTCCCTGTGTTTGTTTCTATGTATTACTTAACGAGAGGTATGGGGCTCACTGAGATCAGATGCTTCTTGTTTGAGAGAAGTTAGGAAAATCTGAAGCAAGATCCAAGACAGGCCATTCCTATGGTAAAGCTTGGGTGGGCCTGAAAGTTGGGTGGGGCGGGGCCTCAGGGAATCACCAGGGCGGGGCAAACAGTATGAGCCAGGTTTCTGGAGTCCCAGATATGGCGGTTGTCTGCTGCCCCACGGAAGGGCTCACCAAAGGGACAAAAGCCTCTGATAGCACTTCTGTCCAGGAGAAAGCCTCCTCTCCAGCCCTTGCTCCAATGCCAAACAGCTCAATTCTTCCCCATATGACTCTGGTGCCTTTCAAGCTGCCTCCCCCATGCTGGAGCCTGGAGGGAGCGAGTCCGAGTAAGTCCGTGCACAGGCCCTTTAAGAAGAGCTGCTGGGGGCTCCAGCCGCCTCAGCCTCAGTTCCCGCTAGTTTTTCCAGCCAGAAGTGATGGGGATTCTCTTCCTGGCACTGCGACCCTGAGCTGGAGGCCTGGTGTGGGATGGGGACCACTCAGTCCTCAGGGAGGACCTTCCCAGCCGAGGTGTCTTCCTAATTTTTATCCACCACACGTGGGTGTCGGACCAGCCTGTCACCTCCACCCTCTTACCAGTCTCGATGCGGCTTCTTCTTTAATTTCGTAGTTGTAGGACTTCCATTCAGCTTGATTTAAGGTGGTTTTGAATGATGGTTGTGTTGTAGTTTAGTTGTAACTTTGATGTGGTTGTGGGAGGACGCAATACCACGTGTACCTACGCGGCCATCTTGACCGGAAGTCTATATGTACCACTTCTTTATCCAATAGACTGTCAATGGACACTTAGGTTGCTTCCATACCTTGGCTATTGTAAATAATGCAGCAATAAACATAGGGATTTGTGTATCTTTAAAAATTAATTTGTTAATACTCTTCCGGTTGGGCACAAAAGAACAAGAGTGAGGTCAGGAACATAAGTTAGGAAATCAGGACAGTAATTAAATGGAGGTATGACTCCTGATTTTCATTGATTAAGGATAAAGAGAAACAAAAACATCATTGTAATGGAAGAGGAGATCAAAATTGGTAAGAGTTTAGGCACAGAAGTGAAAAAAAAAAGAAGTAGATACTGACTTTCAGATGAAAAGTTTACATTTATTTTGTTGTTCAACAGAGACAAAACCTGGGTCCAGTTTCATGGGTCCTATGTTTTAGACATATTTTTATTTCCAAGTAGAGTAATTCAGCAAGAAATACAGGTGCATTTTTTCAGTTTGGAAAAAAGATCAGGATTAAAGACAGAGTTCAAAGTTATATTCATAACAATAGGAATCAAAACATCAAGATGAAATGCTGGTTTTAAATGCATAAATTGACTACTCTTTATTTTTTATTTTTTGGCTTCAGAATTATTTTAAGTCACCTCTGTGTAAAGCAGTGTATCTGTTAGTGAGAAAGAGAGAGGGAGAGAGACAGAATTAGATGATAGATAGTTCTTTACCTTTCTCCAATCATTTTTCAGCATTATGTTCCCTAAGAATAAATGTCTCTACATCAACACAACTTTGAAACTAATAGGCTACCATGTAGAGCACTGAAATATACTAGCCATATTTATCTGGTGCCAGATGTCACATACATCTGCTATTGATAAATGCCCAGCTTCCACTCACCCAAATTCTGAAACCGGCACCTTATTTACTGTGGAAAACCATCCCTCTTTGTTCATTAGATTGAACATATAAGTGAGATCATATGGTACTTGTCTTTGTCTGACTGGCTTATTTCACTTAGCATAATACTCTCCAGGTCCATCCGTACTGTTGCAAAAGGTAAGATTTCTTTATTTTATTACAGCTGAGTAGTATTCCATTGTGTAAATGTACCACAGCCTTTTTATCCACTCATCGGCTGATGGGCACGTGGGCTGCTTGATTCAAGGATACGGAGAACAGACTGACAACTCTCAGAGGGGAGGGTGTTGGGGGCTGGGTGAGAGGAGTGAAGGGATTAAGCAAAGATAAAAAAGAAAGAGTCACAGACACAGACAACAGTATGGTGACTGCCAGAGGGAAGAGGGGGTGGGGGGAAATAAAAGAGGGTAATGGAGGGATAAATAATAATGGAAGAGGATGACTAGGGGTGGTGAACACACAATGCAATATACAGATGATACATTGTAAAATTGTGCACCTGAAACCTATATAATTTCATTACCCAATGTCACCTCAATAAATTCAATTTTGAAAAGTCCCTCTTTGACTTTCAGTCCATGGGACTTCAGTCTACCTTATACTAATGCTAAAGTTGTGCACACATAACTCAATTAATTGTGCCAGACCAATTCGTGCAATTTATGTTTGAGTTACAAAGACCAATTCACAAATAAACATATGGTCCAAGCCAGGTAAAAGTGACTGTAGTCATTTTCCATACCTGCTGTAACAAAGTGCCACAAATTCAGTGGCTTAATACAAGAAAAATCTATTCATTCAAAATTCAGAGGCCAGAAGTCTAAAATCAGATAACATCAAGGTTTCTGCAAGGCCCTGCTCTCTCCCAAGACCCTAGAGGAAACTCATTCCGTGGCTGTTCGGGCTGCTGGTAGCTGTCAGCATTCCATGGCTATGGCTGCCTCACTCCAGTCATGCCTCCCTGGTCTCATTGCCTCTTCTCTGTCTTATATTTTCCCCTGCCTTCCTCTTAAAAGAGTATTTATAATTGCATTTAGTGCTCATCCAGATAATCCAAGATAATCTTTGTATCTCAAAATCCTTAATCGTATCATAAGGTACCATTCACAATTCCCAGGGATTTGAATGTGCACATCTTGGGGGCCATTTTTCAGACTACCACAGTGACCACCCAGGATTTTATTGTTAAATGTTTGGGTAGGTGGGTCATTTTTGTGTATGTTGTTGGAATGACTGGAAGATAAAATAAAATCATACTGCTTATCTCTGACTTTCCACTTTAGAAGAGAGTCTGAAAGGGAATACAATTTATCTATCAAATGAGGGAAAGTTTGAGACCTGGTGACATATTTTAGTTTAGTTTAGTACCTATCCAGCCACATCTGAATTAATCTCAGCCCGCTAGTCTTTCAGCATGAAATTCTCTAAATTCCTGTATTGTTATTGTCACTGCTATTGTTTCCGTTTAAACCAGTTTCAATTTGAATGTAAACATAAATGTCTCACTACTCCTTCTGTTTCCAAACAAATATTCCCAAGGTGTTATTTTCTGAGGATTGGTATATACTTAATATAATACAGAAAGCATGTTATATCCATTATATGCTCCCAAACACAAATAATTTAAAGGGTTGCCTTTTCTCCCCTGTTTTCTCTCTTTAGTAGCCTATTGACATATCTAAAAATAAAGATAATGTGACTCAGTATATTTTTATTATCTTCTAACTTCTATGCTCAGAAACAAAGTAAGCACACCAGTATTTGGTCTTCAGTAAATACAGAATGCATGAACCAATACTCTCAGTTCAGATAGAGCAGGGCAATTATCTTCATTGCAGGGTCATGCTGCCAAGAAAGAGATAGTCATATATGAGGCTTCATCCTTCTACACTTACACATATTGTTCTACTGCATAATTTTTGAAAAATTTCAACTGTAAAGAGTACATCTCTGTACAACTACTATGACTTGTTATCTGTAAATTGTAATAGCTGAGTCTCTTCGTGCCTATGGTAGCCAGAAAAAATGGCCTCAACAGATGTCCATGTCCTAATCCCCAGAACCTGTGAATATGTTACCTTACATGACAAAAGGGACTTTGCAGATGTAATTAAGTTTTTTGAGACGGAGATTTATTCTGTTACTCATGTGAACTAATATAATAACAAAAGTTCCTCATAAGAAGAAGGCAGACGAGACAGATTCGAAGATGGGAAAATGCTCCTCTTTTGGCTGTGAAGATGAAGGATGTAGCCAGAAGCCAAGAAAAGCAGGCAACCTCTAGAAGCAGGAAAAGGCTAGGAAACAGATTCTCTCCTACAGTCTCTAGAAAGAAACCATACTATCAATACCTTGACTTTAGTTCAGTAAAACCTACTTGGACTTCTGACCTCCAGAAGTGTAAGATAGTAAATTCAGATTAAGACTCTGAATTTTTAGAAATGTGTTGTAACACCACAATGAAACTGATACTGTATTCCAACCCAGGTCACCATGTAGGTTGGTGTTTATATCCCATTTCTGCTGCTGCTGCATCTGCTGAAGATACTTAGATTAATTTCTCACATATGCACCCTTCCTGGAGAATACCCTTTGGTTATGGAGGCTGCTCAGTCCTGTGTCCTGGGATTTATGCTGCACCCACCACACTGGTAGCAGAACTCCATAGGCTATAACTGACTTGCATGGAAGTATACATGGCTCATTGCCCTGTCTCAAGTGTGCACAGACACAGTAACACAAATTACATTCCCAGGTTCCCCATGGTCAGCTAGGCTTCTGAAATTACCTTATCCCATAGCTTATTCACCTCCCCTCTACTGCTTCTCTCACTCCTTTAGCTGTTCTCTCGAGGGCATAAATCTCTAACTCCCAATCACCCACCCCAAGCTCTGCTTCTGAAGACCCACCTAACACAAATTATTATTTTTTCTTTCTTAAATAGGTTAATGTCTTTTCACAGATAGTGTTTCCTTTATTCTTATAGTACTCAGAAAGCTAGGTAAGATAAGACATTATTATGCTTTCAACATTTTCACTAAATTCAAACAAGGCTAAGTAAATTTGATGTGTTATTATTTTTTGTCTTCATTTCTAATTAAGTAATTATTTAGCCAATTCTATCATTACCTATATATTTATCCATACTATTACTTGCTCAATTACACATTAGAATAACTACATACTATCCATTACATACCTTTCAAACATGGACAGTTTTTGCAGCAACATTTTATAAATTCATAAATCAAATTTCTCAAATCAACCTAATGACTGTGACATAAATTGGAGTTTCCAAAGCACAGTGAACCCTTTTGCAGAAGTTATATGATCCCCATATTAAATATTTGAAATCAATTAGGAAATATTTAATATAAAATAATAGAGTCCATATTTTGAATACTTTGCATTGGTGAATAAAGCAAAGGTGATCACTTTATAATAGGTTAATTCTGGATTATTTACCTCACCACATCTAAATTCTAAGATATTGAACAAAATGTTTTCCATTGAAATTGTGAAGTGTTGGACAAAATAAAATAAATTATCCCAATGGTGGGTTTTTTGCATTCTTTCACACAGAAGCACGTTTTAGAGTTTGTGTTTAATTGCAAAAGGAGCAGTAACATAGATAATGTATTCAGAAATAAGATAGTGAATGGAATAAAAAAGGAGAAAAGTCTTTTATTAGCTCAAACATAAATTTTAAATCTCAATGAAATGTGATTGCATTAAGCCACATTTATTTTAAATTCACAACAAATGAAAATAAACAGGAATTATGTATAAACTAACTCAAGTTAGTCATGTTCTTTATATTTATAGATGCAACCAATAGTGAATGCTGATAGTTCAGGCGTTTGGTTTTTGTTTTCATTCTCCTTTTTTCTTATTTTCACTTTCCTTTTTTAAAAAAATCTGGAACTCCTTTCTCTTTCTTTGCTTTGAAATCCCAAAGGAAGAAAACAAGTGTCTTAAAGATATTTTCAAGATGGCATATCATCTTTCATGAAACTTTTTTCCATTAAAAACAACATTTTAAGGGTATTAAAAAATATAGCAAAACAATGCACAGAAAGGTTAAGTTCCCTGACAAACAGGTACACTTCAAAGGATAATGCCTAGTAAATACTAAATTGATAAAATCTGGTAAAAGCACTGATAAAAACCAACTTGATATATACTACCTATATATTTAGAATATTAATTAGATAACAGAAGCATGCTAGTGTACTAAGACTTTTACAAGAAAATTGTGGCTTTTCTTTTAAGCGATCATTTTTGATAATGGCTTCATTGTTTTTTATATTTTGTGTGTACTTAAGCACTTTTTTCTCTTGTATTCCTGCTGGGAACTCAACTGTGCTGGCAGCTTTATGAATTTTTTTTGTATTTTTAAGGCAGACATTTTATTTGCTTATATGTGGGAATGACTATCTGACTATAATGTTAGGAGGCTGTCTTAATGTCTCCCTACTTATTCTCTGTTCCAGGAAGTGCTTTGATAAAGTATTTCTTAAGGATAAATGTTAATGTATATTTTTCTTTTTATACTACCTAATTTCTATCTACATTAAAAGGCCATTTGTTTTAATTTTCTATGACAAATAATAAAGGTGATCTTTAGAAATTATGTATTTTTACCAGAATACAACAACAATAACAAAACTCAAATGCCTGATGCCCACTAACTCGTGTTCAGTTGCTCTGGAGCCTTTAAGTACAAAATATTCTGTGCAAGATGGACATCATTGCACAGATAACGTAGCTCCTTAAAACTAACCCACTGTGTCTGTCTGTGGAGGGTAGAGGGTGGTGTTAAAATGAACATTCACCAGATCTGAGTTGGCTTTTTTAAAGTCAGTTTTGAACAGCAAAGGCATTGGGAAATTCCCAACATCATGTAATTATAAAACTTTTGGAAAATTATATATATATATATATATATATATAAATCTCTCAATGGTCATCATCAGGAATTAACATACCTAATTACATTAAAAAAGATCCTTTTCTCAGCCACATGAAAAATATGCCAGGTTCTAGGCAGTTTTAGACGCTGAGGTAAGAGCAGTGGCAGAAACCATAAACTTTTCCCTAAAACTGATAATAATAGGAGAACTAAATTAAGTGCATAGTATATTAGTCACTGTTAATGCGGTTCTCAACCTGTGGGTCGCGACACCTTTGGGGTCGAACGACCCTTTCACAGGGGTCGCCTAAGACATAACAGTAGCAAAATTACAGTTATGAAGTAGCAACAAAAATAACTTTATGGTTGGGGGTCACCACAACTTGAGGAACTGTATTAAAGGGTCGCGGCATTAGGAAGGTTGAGAACCGCTGTGAAGATAAAACAAGCCATGCAAGGGTGACATGGGATGGAGGTGGGTGGTCACAGAGACCCACAGAGGAGGCAACTTCTGAGTAAATAGAAGAAATATGAAAGTGAGTTGGCTGGCCATGATAGTGTTCTGAGAAGATCACTCCTGCCAGAGAGACCAGCACGTGTGAAAATTTGGAGCGGAGCCTGACTGGTGCGTCTGGGAACTACAGGGAAGCTGAAGTGGCTGAGGTCAATGCAGGGAAGAAGGTCGAAGGCAAGGTCAGAGCTGTAATGGGAACCAAATCATGTAGGGCTAGGTCCTGTTAAGGATTTTTGCTTTTACTGTGAGTGATTTGAAAAGCCATTTAAAGGTTGTGAACATGAGTGATATGCGTTCACTTGGTTTTAGGAAACCAACCTCACGATTGTATAGAACAAAGACAGAAGAATGGCAGGAGGGAGACAAGGATGCCAGTTAGGAATCTATTACAATGTTCCAGCCAGAGATAACTGTGGCTTGAACTAAGTTTGTGGTTTGTGGCATTTGCGGTGATGAGGACAGATTGGGTTCTAGATATTTTTTCTCTGAATGTAACACCAATAGGATTTTCTGCCGAAATATATATGGAATAAGAAATAAAGAAACAGGTCAAGCGTGAATAAATTTTTCTATCTAAGGCCCTTAAACATATGGAAAATGGATTTGTCATGATCTAAAAAGCAAGAGAAGCAGGTTTGGGGGAAAATTCATGGAATCAACTTTGGACATGTAGGGTTTGAAATGCCTATAATATATTTAGGTAGCTGGATACATAAGTCTACAATTTACAAGAGAGAATTTTTCTGGAGATAAAAGATTAGAAGTCATTAGCACACAAGTAGTACTTAAAAACTATGGAAATAATTTTGTGCTATTTTATAAATAAAGCATATTAGCTTTGTCATTTATTTAAAAGGTTTTTGCTTTATTAAAAAAAAAATAGCAAATAATGTAAAAGACCTGGATCCAACACCTAGAATTGCCATTTAAAAATTTTGTTATATTTACTCTATATATGTTCTTAATAAGATAATAAAGTGATATAAACAAAGTAGAAATTCCTTTTGGCATCCCCAGTGCAAATTTTATGGGCTAGTCCTACTCCTACAACTATTTAGTCCATTGGTATACTGATTAATTTTTAAAATTCAATCAAATATATTGTAAATTTTTAAGAACTACTTTAGGCTGTTGATAGTTCCTCTAACGTGTTTTTATTCCATAGACACTATCTTTTTGAATAAAGTGATTTTTAATCTTTTATTTTGTTTCTTATGGTATCTTTTATGATCAGTATTTTTTTCACATTAGGGATATTGTTCAAATGTCTAGCAATCACTGATTGTTCATAAATATTTAGCAGTAGAATGCTAACACTTAATTAAAATGACAGAGGTTAAGGACAAGATTTTTCAAGTGTTAGAAATTTGCTTTTGGGCGACTCGGTATAGAGACAGCCTGAGAAACCCTCACATTTAAGAATGTTAAGAGGCTTTTTATTCTGTATAAGGAAGATGACAAGTAGCTAGTGTCCTGTGCACATCACATAAAAGATTAATAGAAATCCATTATTCCACATGCAAATTTAAAATAAACATCAGTTCGGTACCTACCCTGCTTCTCTGCTACAGCACTCGTCCCAGAACACTGAGCCCCTCACCATGGGGGTTTGGGAGGGAAACTGGAGAGGGGACCTAGCCTCTGGCTCATTGTTTCCCTATATAGAGTCATTGTTCATTATTACTATTTCTGAAACCACCTTATTTTAAGAATTTCTAAACATTTTTTGCTGCTGATAACCCCTCTCTAGTTTCATTTTTATGGGAGTATCTGGAGTTACATATTTTTTCCATTCATACATTTTTACTAGTATTGTCTCAAAATGAACAAGAAATAAACATGTTTATCTATACCATTTAAAATGTATTATTTCTTAAACTTATTTCCTATGCAATCAATGAATGTTATGCCCAAATTATAATGAACGAAGATGAGCAAACTCTCTACCCAGTGAATTTATAAAACTACAGAAGCCAAAAGTGAAATGCCTGTACTACAAGCCAGATATTATAGAGCAAAGCGAGTATTCCTCATGTCCACCTGGTATGACTCTTGTACATTCCTCTGCCTTACAGCACAGAGAAACCACAGGGCCTAGTTATCCCCAATTCTTGAAAACATTCCCATTTTCTGCAGGTAGAATCAGCTTCCTTCTCTTCAGAATCTCTCTGAATATTTTTACATTTCAAATCATTTCATGCTGCTACATCAGCCTTTCTCATTTGTTCTATCTTCCGAAATCATGATCCCTCCTATCCAATGATGCTGATGCCTCCTCTAGTGCTCTTCTCTCGGTTTATATTTCTATACCTCTTCTTTCAATTTGTGGCTTGGGCATTTGAGGATGGACAGAAATAAAGATAATTAAACTGGAAGTCTGTTTTTTAAGAATGGAAAATCCAATAAGCGTGTCTGTTTAGTGGATCAGATGGGTAAATTTTGATCTTGGTACTGGGCTATGTCCTGTATTTAAGCTTTTTTTCTCTTACAAATTTATATTATTTAGAAATAAGCTTGAATTTGACTAAAAATATAAACTATGTCTACAATACATTATACATAACCTATTTCTCCAAGCCTGAAAAACTTGAAAATTTTATATTGTTATAGACAAAAGCGTATATGTTTAGTTTATATATAAACACATATCTATAACATATAGATGCTTATTATAACAATATTACTTAGTATAATTGTATTACTTAATGTAGTTATTACAGTATTTGTTTACAAAATAGACAATTACTTAGTATATCTGTATATTTGCATTTTTACACATATTTCTTCAACCCTGTTATTATTTTCAAAAAATAGTGCCAGTTGGACATAATATTACACCATTTTTTTCTTGAAAAAAATACAATAACAAAAGTAATTATCAACAGATCATATTAAAATAAAGAGAAAAAAATATGTAACTATACATTGACTGTATGGATTTTAGGACATGTTTATAATTAATTCCATAATGATCTCTATATTTAAAAGCTATTCATCTCAGCCCTCCCATGGTTATATCTTCCCATTTTCTGGCTGATTTAGAAGGCTTGAGAAGTCGTTCTTGTTTTCTTCTCAGGGCACAGCATCTTAGTCCGAGGAAAACATCTACTTCCTCTTGCATGTCAGGTTGCTGTTCCATAGGCCCGTATTTTGAACTGTTGTGTTTTCTCTTCCAGGAACTCAGTGTCTAGTCAGTAGGAGCATTTGCCTTGTCAGCTCTCCATTATGGTTCAAATTGAAAATGGGAAAGGTATGATGTTTTTGTTTTTGTTCTTTTTGTAGCAGTTTGGAGTTAATTTTCATCTTCTACAGCTTTGCTTGCTGATAAAAAAGACATTATATTTTTACATTGACATCTATTTTTACCCTGAAATATTCTACATTTACTTTTTTTCTCATCATCTGATTGCTAAAACTCAAATTACCATGTTATTGTTTTTTCAGTTTATTTATTTATTTATTTATTTATTTATTTATTTATTTTTTCTGTGTATTATCTGTAAGATGTCAGGTTCCTTTTACTCTTTTTTTTTTATTATTATTAATTTATTTTTGTTACAGATGTTTCTCCTTTTTTCCCCATTGACACCCTCCTCCCCAGCCCCCTACCCCATCCCCAGCTTTGTTGTCCATGTCCATCAGTTATGCATACATGCCTATAAGTTCTGTGGTTTATCTCTTCCCTCCCCCCCCCTCTTCTGAGGGTTGTCAGTCTGTACCCTACTTTCACATCTCTGGGTCTACCCTGTTCCCCAGACTGTTATGTTTATTATATTCCACAAATGAGTGAGATCATGTGATATTTGTCTTTCTCTGCTTGGCCTGTTTCGCTTAGGATAATACTCTCAAGGTCCCTCCATGTCGTCTCAAAGGATAAGAGATCTTTCTTTCTTACAGCTGCATAGTACTCCATTGTGTATATGTGCCACACCTTTTTTATCCATTTATCCACTGATGGACAATTGGGCTGTTTCCAGATCTTAGCTATTGTAAATAGCGCTGCTATGAACATGGGGGTACATATATTCTTTCTGATTGGTGTTTCAGGTTTCTTAGGGTATATTCCTAGAAGTGGGATCACTGGGTCAAATGGCAATTCAATTTTTAATTTTTTGAGGTAACACCATAGTGTTTTCCACAGTGGCTGCACCAGTCTGCATTCCCACCAGCAGTGTACTAGAGTCCCCTTTTCTCCACACCCTCGCCAACACTTGTTGTTTGATGATTTGTTGATGGCGGCCATTCTGACAGGTGTGAGGTGATACCTCATTGTTGTTTTAATTTGATCTCTCTGATGATTAGTGATGTTGAGCATTTCTTCATATGTCTCTTAGCCATTTGTATGTCCTGTCTGGAGAGGTGTCTATTTAGTTCCTCTGCCCATTTTTTAATTGGGTTCTTTGTCTTCCTTTTGTTGAGTTGTATGAGCACTCTACATATTTTGGAGATTAACCCCTTATCTGATGTATCATTGGCAATTATGCTCTCCCATACAGTGGGTTCCCTTTCTGTTTTGATGTTTGTTTCTTTTGCTGTGCAGAAGCTTTTGAGTTTGACGTAGTCCCATGTGTTCATTTTTTCCTTTGTTTCTGTTGCCTTAGATGATGTATCAGTGAAGATTCTGCTGCATATGATGTCCGAAATTTTGTTGCCTACATTTTCTTCTAGGATTTTTATGGATTCACGAGTCACATTTAGGTCTTTTACCCATTTTGAGTTTATTCTTGTGTATGGTGTAAATTGATGGTCTAGTTTCATTTATTTGCATGTAGCTGTCCAATTTTCCCAACACCATTTATTAAAGAGGCTGTCTTTACTCCATTGTATGCTCTTGCCACCTTTGTCAAATATTAATTGAGCATAATGTCTTGGGTCAATTTCCGGATTCTCTGTTCTGTTCCACTGGTCTATATGCTTGTTCTTGTGCCAGTACCAGGCTGTTTTGATTAGTAGCTTTGTAGTATAATCTGATATCCGGTATTGTGATCCCACCTTCTGCAAATAGATCCTACTTTGTCCATCTTTTTCAAGATTGCTGTGGCTATTCGGGGTCTTTTTTGGTTCCATGTGAACTTTTGGAGTATTTGTTCTAGTTCTGAGAAATATGTCACTGGTATTTTGATGGGGATTGCATTGAATCTATAGATTGCTTTGGGTAATATGGACATTTTAATGATGTTAATTCTTCCAATCCATGAACAAGGTATGTGCTTCCACTTTTTTATATCTTCTTCTATTTCTTTTTTCAATGTCCTGTAGTTTTCTGCAAATAGATCCTTTACTTCTTTGGTTAAGTTTATTCCTAGGTATCTTAATTTTTTTGCCACGATGGTAAATGGGATTGTTTTTTTAGTTTCTCTTTCTGTGAGTTCATCATTGGTGTATAAGAATGCCGTCGATTTCTTGACGTTAATTTTGTATCCTGCTACTTTGCCAAATTCATTTATTAAGTCTAGTAGATTTTTGATGGAGTCTTTAGGGTTTTCTATGTATAATATCATGTCATCTGCAAATAATGACAGTTTCACTTCCTCCTTTCCAATTTGGATTCCTTTTATTTTTTCTTCATGTCTGATTGCTGTGGCTAAGACTTCCAGTACTATGTTAAATAAGAGTGGTGAAAGTGGGCATCCCTGTCTTGTTCCTGTTTTTAAGGGAAATGTTTTTAGTTTTTGTCCATTGAGTATGATGTTGGCTGTAGGTCTTTCATATATGGCTTTTATTATATCAAGATATAATCCCTCTATTCCCAAATTGCTGAGCGTTTTTATCAGAAATGGGTGCTGGATTTTGTCGAATGCTTTTTCAGCGTCTATTGATATGATCATGTGGTTTTTATCTTTCATTTTGTTTATGTGGTGTATCACATTTATTGATTTGCGAATATTGAACCAGCCTTGCAACCCTGGGATGAATCCCACTTGGTTATGGTGAATAATTTTTTGGATGTATTGCTGGATCCGATTTGCTAGTATTTTGTTCAGGATTTTGGCATCTATGTTCATCAGGGATATTGGCCTATAGTTTTCTTTCTTTGTAGTGTCTTTTTCTGGTTTTGGAATTAGAATTATGCTGGCCTCATAAAACGAGTTTGGAAGTCTTCCTTCTTCTTGAATTTTTAGAAATAATTTGAGGAGACTGGGTGTTAGTTCTTCTTTGAATGTTCAGTAAAACTCCCCCGTGAAGCCGTCAGGGCCTGGGCTTTTCTTTGCTGGGAGAGTCTTGATTACATCTTCAATTTCCTTCGTTGTTATTGGTCTGTGCAAGTTTTCTATCTCTTCCCGGTTCAGTTTTGGGAGACTATGTGTTTCTAGAAATTTGTCCATTTCGCTTAGATTGTCGAATTTGTTGCCATATAAATGTTCATAGTATTTGTTAACGATCCTTTGTATTTCTGTGGTGTCAGTTGTTACTTCTCCTCTTTCATTTCTGATTTTGTGTATTTGGGTTCTCTATCTTTGTTTCTTGGTGAGTCTAGCTAAGGGTCCATCAATCTTGTTTATCTTTTCAAAAAACCAGCTCTTTGTTTCATTGATCCTTTGAATTGTTTTTCTGGTCTCTACGTCATTTGTTTCTGCTCTGATCTTTTCTATTTCCTTCCTTCTACTTGCTATGGGGTTTTCTTTTTGTTTGCGTTCTAGTTCTTTAAGTTGTGAGGTTAGAAAGTCTATTAGAAATTTTTCTTCTTTCTTGAAGTAGGCCTGTAGTGCTATGAACTTCCCTCTCAGAACTGCTTTTGCTGCATCCCATAGATTTTGTGTTGTTGTGTGTTCATTATCATTGATTTCCAGGAAGTTTAATTTCTTCCTGGATCTCCATGGTAACCGATTCATTGTTCAATAACATGCTATTTAGCCTCCATGTATTCAAATGTCTTTGCAGGTTCTTGTTGCAATTGATTTCTAGTTTCATGCCTTTGTGATCTGAGAAGATGCTTGATATGATTTCAATATTCTTGAACTTGTAGAGAGTTAGTGTGTGTCCTAACATGTGGTCTATCTTTGAGAATGTCCCATGTGCACTTGAGAAGAATGTGAATTCTGCAGTTTTGGGGTATAATTCTCTGTAAATATCTATTAAATCCATTTGGTCTAGTGCTTCATTTAGAGTCTCTGTTTCCTTGTTAATTTTTTGTCTAGAGGATCTATCCAGTGATGTCAGCGGGGTGTTGAAGTCCCCTGCTATGATAGTACTGCTGTTGATTTCTCCTTTGAAGTCCTCCAGAAGATTTTTAATATATTTTGGTGCTCCTATATTGGGTGCATATATGTTTATCAAGATTATATCTTCCTGTTGGATAGATCCTTTCAATATTATGTAGTGGCCTTGTTTGTCTCTAGTTATGGCCTTCATTTTGAAATCTATTTTATCAGATATGAGTATTGCTACCCCAGCTTCTTTTTCCTTTCTGTTTGCTTAGAAGATTTTTTTCCATCCCTTCACTTTCAACCTATGTGAGTCTTTTGTTGTGAGGTGGGTCTCTTGTAAACAACATATATATGGGTCATCCTTTCTTATCCAATCCGCTACTCTGTGTCTCTTTATCGGAGCATTCAATCCATTTACATTTAAGGTGATTATTGATATGTACTTATTTATTGCCATTTTTGTTTAGTGTGGTTCTATTTTCCTTTCTATTTCTTCTACTAATTACAGCAGTCCTTTTAACATTTCTTGCAGTGCTGGTTTGGTGCTAATGTATTCCCTTAGCCTTTTTTTTTGTCTGGGAAGCTCTTTATTTGACCTTCTATTTTGAATGATAGCCTTGCTGGGTAGAGTAGTCTTGGGTTCAGATCCTTGTTTTTCATGACCTTGATTACTTCATGCCATTCCCTTCTGGCCTGTAGTGTTTCTTTTGAGAAGTCAGCTGATAGCCTTATGGTGGTTCCCTTGTAGGTAACCTGTTGCTTAGCTCTTGCTGCCTTTAGGATTCTCTCTTTGTCTTTAATTTTTGGCATTTTAACTACTATATGTCTTGGTGTGGGCCTGTTTGGGTTCTTCTTACTTGGGACTCTCTGTGCTTCTTGAACTTGAATGCCTTCTTCCTTCACTAAATTAGGGAAATTTTCTGCCACTATTTCTTCAAATATATTCTCTAACCCTTGCTCATTTTCTTCTTCTTCGGGGACTCCTGTGATGCGAATATTATTACGTTTCCAGTTGTCCCACAGTTCTCTTAAGCTGTCTTTCTGTTTTTTCATTGTTTTTTTCCTTTTGGTTTTCTGATTGGTTGATTTTTTCTACTCTGTCTTCTAATTCACTGATCTGGTCCTCAGCTTCTTCTACTCTGCTGTTTAGTCCTTCCAATGTGTTCTTCATTTCTGCTATGTCATTCTTCATTTCCAATTGGTTTATTTTCAATATTTCTATGTCTTTGCTCATGGTGTTGATGTCCTTACACATGCTGTTGAGCTTCCTCAAGATCATGGCTCTGAATTCTAGTTCTGTTAACTTGCTTAACTCCATTTCATTTATTTCATCTTCGGTGGAGGACTCTTGTTCTTTCATTTGACATCTGTGTTTTTGTTTCACCATTTTGGCTATCTCAGTGGGTTTTGGAGCCTGCCAAATTTTCCCTGTGGATGTTGGTGTTCTGCTGTTTGTGGCTCCCTCTACTGGGTTTGGATGAGCGTGGGAGGACCCACGTAATATACCACTGTTGAGTCTTACTTTCCTGGGTAGATTTGCAAGTCCAGAAAAGGTTCAGTTATCCTCTAGCTTTTTGCCTAGAGGCTATTAGTCCCGGTTACTTGAAGAGCCTTGGGTTCTCAGTTGAGTGAAAACCTCCCCCAAGTGTTCAGCATGAGAGGATTCACCAAGGGTGGGGCAGATGCTGGTAGTTAATTAGCCTCAATTTGCATTTCAATGGCCCACCTGGGTGTGGCTGGAACTCTGAAGGAGGGGCTGCCGCCTCTCCCCAGAGCCCTGGGATGGAGTAAGTCGACCAGGCCACAGTCCTGCGTGGCTGCAACTCAGCAAAAGCTCTGAGCGCCCTCCAAATCCCGAGTGTCCCCACACAGTTCCAGTCCAGTCCGCTCTCCCTCTGCTGGAGCCCAGGTGAGTGGCTGCGGCTATGTTAGTGCTCTGTCCCGGCTCTGCGCGGTGGAGCCGGCTCGGGCTTTAACCCCGAGGGCGGGCGCTGCTCACGGCTAAGGCAGCTGCTCTCCGTGTGCTCCCAGCCCCCCTGTCGCACCTCCGCAATCCTACCAGGCTCGATTCAGTGTCCCTGGTTGTATGGTCCTCGCAAGCTGCTTTTCTGTTGCTTTTTCCCAACGATTTGTCTTTATTTTAATTGTAATTCCAGTTTGATCCTGGGAGATGGTCTGTGTAGCTTCCATTCACTCCGCCGCCATTTTGGAATCCCCTTTTCAGTTTAATTGTTTCAGAAATAACCATAGTTAGTTTTCCTGACTAAAATAAATAAATGAATAATCATAAAATATTTTGAAATTATTCAATGCATCATACTAATTAGAAAGACAAATATTTGTTTTAAAAAGTCAATAATTTTAGAGATTTTAATAATAATTTATAAATTCACACCCAATAAAAATTAAGGGAATCATTTTGAATTTAATGAATGGCAAAATGCTGTCGGTATTGGAGAAGAAAAAAAATGTCTATCATTTGCCAAACAAGATCTAATTTTTTAAATGATATTCCTGCTACTTTTCCAAATCATGCAATAAGTATTTATATTCTTGAAAAATGATATATTTATTTTAGGTGTTAAATATAGCAGTAAGTAAAAAATATACTTGCTGTCATGGAGCTCTTAATCTGCTGTCAGATAATATTAATTTAGGGCTTTAATTTGAAATAACATAAGTAACAGATATTGCTATTATTTGTATGGCTATGTCAAACAATTTTTGCATGTAGCCATGAAGGGTTATGGTTAATCACTAAGAATACTAGCATTCATTAGCAATTTGTTAAACTGAAGTGACTGACATTTAACAGAGTATGTTGGAATTAGATTTTACATCTAAATGGAACCTAATACAAGCAGATTAATTATAAAAATATATTGATCACCTAACAAAAAGAAATGCTTTGCTACTATTCATTGCTAAAGATGGTTTTGACAAAGTAAAATAAAGAGAAATTAATTCACCTTGAAGAACTTATCACTGATATTGTCAGCCATGTCAGTGCAGGTTTTTCCCAAACCTCCACAAAGCAATCATTGATATTGAAGGGGTTCCTTATAATGCCAACAGTCACCTATAAAACATATGGCTTTGCCATGTAAATATGTAACTAACATTTTTTCCCTGAAGCACGAAGGAAAAACATAGCAGTAGTTGCTCCATATTTTTAAGCATTTATAAATTCCAGAACATTTTAAGAAAATGCAATGGACAAATTATGCACCTTTTAGTAGGTCTTTTCATGTTCTAGTTATTTAGATTATGAAGGAAAACACTTCATTGTGAGAGTTCCGTAAGTACTCAGATGGAAATACATTGCAATAACAAAGATAAGTCCATATGCTATGAATTGGCAACAGCTGTTTCACTTTCATCCTATGGGATGAGGAAGGAACAGAAACTGGAACACCTTGAATAATACTGATTGTAAGAAACAGGATAGTGGAATGGTAATTTTATAGGTATCACAATGTTTATGGTAATATTAAACATAATGGCAGAGTGACTAGATACTACATACACACATTACAATTATCTGAAAATTGAAAAACTTCAGTCTAATAGTAGTGTGTATACTAATGCAGCTTCAATTTCTTTGAGTTATTTTACTCATTTAGCCAGGTGTCCCAAAACATTATAGATACAATCTTGGCAAGGGCATATGTTTAAAACTTAACATAAAAAGATCTAAAATAGATTCCAGCTAGGGTCTTTATCATGTAAGGTAATAGGTAAAATTGTATACCTAATGAAACAAGGTGCTTCGGAAAGTATAGAAAATTACATATTATGCTTTTTTTAAGAGGTGTTTTGTTCTATAGTCTCAATACAACTTGCATCTGCTTACTGGTTCCTATACAGCTGTATTAGTGATAAAGAACACAGGATTTCACCCTGGCTGGTTTGACTCAGCAGTTGGAGCGTCGGCCTGCGGACCAGAAAGTCCTGGATTCAGTTCCCGCTAGGGTCATGTACCAAAAACAAACAAACAAAAAAAACCCACACAGGATTTCAAGCCAGATGCCAGGAATCAAATTTCAATTTTACAATTAAATAGTTGTGTGACTTTGGGCAAGTAACTTAAACATTCAACACCAAAGCTTAATCGTTAACTCTAGGTATGATTGGAAATTTATCATTTAACTGCCCATAATTACATCTGGTACATTGTGAATATTCAATTAATATTAGCCGACATACTTCAAGCTGTAGAGGACAAGGGTTGCATAAAAACTACAGAGATCATATATTAGGTAGATTTTATGAAAGCAGATCATAAAGATCTTC
This sequence comes from Tadarida brasiliensis, assembly GCA_030848825.1. Taxonomy (NCBI): domain Eukaryota; kingdom Metazoa; phylum Chordata; class Mammalia; order Chiroptera; family Molossidae; genus Tadarida; species Tadarida brasiliensis. The sequence continues at coordinate 84,754,426 of CM061260.1, read as the reverse complement.
AGTTGTAGATTTTTGTAAGACAAAAACAACTAGTAATCAAACATATATTAGGTTAGGCAAATGTTACAGTTTGAATTGATGTTAGGAAAGAAAATTCAGTGAATTTATAAAGATACTGTGGGGGGGAAAATAAAATAAAATAAGAACAATAATAAAGGTGACCCTCCCAAATTATAACTAGAAATCAGAAATTTTATTGAGTATTAAATTAATTCAAACCAATGGTGGTAAGACTTGCTATAGGAAGAAGAAATGGAATAAAACGTCATGCTAGGGGTTTGTTATGCGCAAAAATAAATAGAAATTTAATAACTAATTATGAGTTGAAAACAAAATGAAAGAACCTCAAGATTTAGTAATTAGAAAAACAGTAGCACATTAACATAGTCAGGAAATGCATAAAAAATAAAACTAGGCTAAATGGAAAGAAATCAAGATTAAAGTTAAAATGTTGGCTCCTCTCATTTCCTTGATTATATACCATCTAATGGCTGTCCAAATACATTTTAAACACTTTAAAATATAGAATAGAGACAAAAATGGAGAAAAGCAGTTAAGAATTGAAAAAAATTAATTTAAATATTTTAAAAGGTAAAGGTGGAGAAAATAGCATTGCATATGACACTTAAAATTTATGGTTGAAGACCTTAAATAAGTAGTTTCAGTAGTATGATAATGATGAAACAATAGTATAGTGATAGACTGTGTTTGGGAAGGACAATTCTTATATTTTAAGGATAATTTTTTGATAATTATAAATTTAATTTTATTGAATTTATTGGGGTGATATTGGTTAATAAAATTATATAGGTTTCAAGTGTACGATTCTATAAACATCATCTGTATATTGTATTGTGTGTTCACCACCACAGTGAAGTCTCTTTCCATCACCATTTATCCCTACTTTACCCTTTCCTACCTCCCCTCACCCTCCGTTTCCCTCTGGTAGTCACCACACTATTGTCTGTCTATGAGTTTTGTTTTGTTTATTTGTTTTTTGCTTAATCAGTCAGTTCTCTGTATTTATGATCTGTTTCTATTTTGTTTATCAGTTTATTTTGTTCATTAGATTCCACATATAAGTGAAATCATAAGATATCACCTCACACCCATCAGAATGGCTATCATCAATAAATCAAATGTTGGCCAGGATGTGGAGAAAAGGGAACCCTCCTGCACTGTTGGTGGGAATGCAGATTGGTTCAGCCACTGTGGAAAGCAGTATAGTTTCCTCAAAGAATTAAAAACGAAACTGCCTTATGACCCAATGATTCCGCTTCTGGGAATATATCCAAAGAAACCAGAACCATTAATTTAAAAGAATATATGCACCCCTATGCTCATTGCAGTGTTCTTTGAAATAGCCAAGATTTGGAAGTAGCCCAAGTTTTCATCAGTAGATGAGTGGATAAAAGTTGTGATATATTTACACAATGGAATACTACTCAGTGGTAAAAAAAAGAAGGGAATCTTACCTTTTGCAACAGCTTGGATGAACCTGCAGAGTATTATGCTAAGTGAAATAAGCTAGTCAGAGAAAGATAATTATATTAATTTTTTTAAATGGGTAAAATATTTACATAAAATAAGTCATAAGTACAGTAGAAGCAAGAAATAGAGAAGATAACTGTAGAAGAGAGAATACATCAAAGGCAGGGAAATTTATATCATATGGTAACAGACAAAAGCAGGATGAAGTTGAAAAAAGGGACTATAGAGAAAATAATCTTCAAAGGCAGGAGGGGAAATACACCAATATAGATGAATGGGGAAAAGGACAAAGATATGGATGAATGTAGGTACAGGGGAGATGTTTTTCTTCGAAGTATTCTCTTTTTTTTCCTAATATAGATAAGTTATTCTACAAATGGCTCTAAATAAAATTTGAGTTAACTTGCAAAAATAAAATTCAGGCACCATTGGTTTATTAAGGTAAAATGTATGCTGAAACAAATGGAAGAGATAAATGTCTTAGAAGGATACTTTATCAGAAAACCTAGCATAAACTTAACACAAAGCTTTGTTCTAACATTTCTATGAGATAAGGTAAGAGAGAAATATATTACAGTATAAAATGTTCATCTAATAAAAGGGCATTCTAATTTTTCAAGAGGAAACATTTATTTCTTGCATTAATATCTCAGTAATTCATTACATTAATTATTCCATAAGAAACTTTAAACAATATAGTCTTAATAAAATTCAATATCATCATAATAAATAAAAATTATCTTATGAAAAATAAAGTTTTCTAATCCAAATATAATAAGTACCTTGCTGAATTTGTACCAAGGGCCAAATAGTTTAAGTCATAGCTATTCAACTGGTGTCTAGAATACTGGAACATTGATTTTCAAGATTTTATTTTTATGAAGCCTTGCTTTAACAGAAGATACAAGAAAGAAGCTTATGTTAGTGTGTCTTGCAAAATGAGAGGAAATGGACAAAGGCAGTAGAATTTTACTCTAGCTGGGCCCCAACATTATTTTTATGGTGTTAAGGTTTTCCATATTCTTACATATTTTGTATCCATCCACTTCGTCGAACTTACATGGAGTGTAGTTTAAGACATGCATTTCTAGTGTTTTTCTAACTTAGCTCCTTGCATTTCCTATAAATGTTGCTTTATTAAAGTTGTTCCTGTGCTGTTTGATGCATAGATATTCATGGTTATCTTCATTATGAATTGTGACTTTAGCTTGAAAAAATCCCCTTCATTTTTAAGTTTAATACGTTTAGATATTAATTTTTCTTTTATAATTCCAGGATTGCTACAGCTGCTTAATTATTTTGTTAATTTGTCTGATATATCTTTGTATATCCCTTTATTTTTAGATTTTAAAATGACTTTCTTTTAGGTCTTTCTTATACAACATGTGGCTGTGTTATTTAGCCTTATGATTGCTTGGGGGTGAATTCTCATCACTTAAGTATATTGGTAATCATTTTCTTATTTTTTAAAATAAGTAAGACATACAAACATTTCTTCTGTTTACAGTGTAGAATGAGAGTGGTTTGCAGAATTCCTAATTAACAATATCATTGTCAGTGAAGCAAATTTCAGTTTTTTCAGTAGATGTATTTGTTTGTTTTGGGAGTGGAGGAAGGAGTTGTGTATTTTTCAACGTTTTCTTTTTTTTTTTTTTTTCCTAATATTACCATAAGGTTTTCCATTTTGCTTGTTTTATTGCCAGAGGCAACTTCCTTGCTTTTGAAATTTTGCTTCCTTAGAAAGAATGTCTTTTGAAGACTGTGACTTCAAATCATATATATTTTAATAAGATGAGGGAAACTTTTCACAGTATACATGCATATTAATTAACCACATTGTACACTTTAAATGCCCTACAATTTCATATGCCTCAATAAAACTGAAATAAATAAAATAAGTAGAATCTTAGGTACCCTTAAGCCATTGATCTACCAGTTAACTTGTTTGTGTTTTTACTATTAGAGGAACATTATCTTGCTGAAGGTAGTTCAAGTTTTTGATGGTAGTTTTTAATTATTAAAATCAAATTCATGGGTTTCTTTTTACTTTTTAAATGTGGTTAGTGACAATTAAAATTACATTGTACCTATAATTATATTTCTTTTAGACAGCACTAATGTAGGCACTTGATATCATTTTGAGTGGTGCTGGTTTTCTTTTCCTTTGGTTAGAAATTTAAAAATTTTGCATTTATGGTACTATTTTATGTATACTTTTATATTCTGGTAGAGAGTTCTGAGAAAAGTATACATTTTTAGAATATTAGAATATAAATTTATAAATTTACAATTTATAAATTAATGCAAACCAAAATATGCATCTAAAAAAATATCATGCACAATACTTTGTTTTAAATTAGACCCCTTCTGTTGATAAAATTGAACAATGAATTATGGATTTCTAGAACCTAAGCAAATTTTTTAAATGCATTGATTATTAATAACATAATATGAATATGTAAAAATCATAATTTTTAAATTTGTTAGGTAAATCGAAAGAGAAGAGCGTTACTACATTTTTTTCTGAATACTGGCAAACTACTTGAAGTTATTTGTACAGATCCCAAAACAGTTTTCTTCTGAGAACATCTTGATAAATATCATACTTTCAATATAGTCTTACAGTGTACTGTTTAAATATGAAGAAAAATTTATAGACTTATTTAAGACTAAAAATATGCCTTGATCTAAGAGAACTGCTAATACATTTTTTTTCATTGTGTAACAAACAATGACTAAATTTACCAACGTAAATAGCAATAAAGTCAATTCTCTTTCCTAACAACACAGCAATTGCTTGAAAGGTTGATGATAAAACAAAAATTCAGATCCATTTTTTACTATGAGAGTTGGCTTATGAAAAATAAAATATGCAACATTTTATGCTATTTTAAACTCTGGGTATGTCCTTAGAATCAAATTCAAGAACTAGAGATTTAGTATCATTTAAGTCTAAAAAGCATTCATTTGATATGTAAATTAGATAGGGAAATATGGAAGTGGGAATAGAGCTTCACACTCTGACTGAACTCCCTGAAGCCCTTAGCTATTTAAGTTTTATTGAAGATTTCATCAATTGCCTACTAACCCTAATAATAAGGAACCTAATGATCCTTTAGAATGCAATTTCTTAGTAAATTTTTTTCTAGTTTTATGTCTCCCTACTGCACCCTTTATAAACTTAAATTTATTTGGTTGATTTTTGTAATGCAATTATATTATTAATTTTAAATAAATGAAACCTTGTGAACCGCATAGGATGTTGAGGGTTTTTTCCTCCCTTTTACAAAATGGTCAATGACATCTTTTTTAAAAAAAAATCAGTTGAAGATATAATTTCTTCTCTTTATTTACATAAAGGTTCAATATCAAATTTTAGCATAGATGACCACAAAATCAAAATTTTGTGTTTATAAAGGTATATTTTGAACTTTCAACAATAAAGATAAATTTTTTAAAAAAGGTATATTTTTGGCCATTTACAGATGTTTTAATAGCAGAGCATGCCAACAAGCATCCTTCTGAAAAAACTAAGTTTTTGACTACAGATAGATAGATAGATAGATAGATAGATAGATAGATAGATACATACATACATACATACATACATACATAGATAATATATACACCGATATCCTTATGGCAATATGAAAACAATCTAATTATAGATTATAAATGAGAGATTCAAGAGATTCTGATACTTGCCATTTTCTAACAACTGAAATTTTCATTTCTTTGTTTTCTAGACAAATTTTATCTCCTTTGAATATTTCATGCCAATCCTCTGGCCTAAAATGTTTCTGTTGAGGAATCAGCTGACGTAAGTAATTAACTACTTTTCTCTTGCTGCTTTTTACACAACAGAATAAATACTATGCAGCTATAAAAAAGAAGAATCTCTTAGCCTTTGAAACAGCATGGAGGGCCTGGAGAGTATCATGCTAAGCAAAATAAGCCAGTCAGAGAAAGACAATTATCACATGATCTCACTTATATGTGGAATCTAGTGAATGAAATAAACTGATGAACAAAATAGATTCAGAAACATGGAAGCAGGGAACAGACTGACAAACATCAGAGGGAAGGGGTTGAGGGGGCATAACCCAAAGAACTTATATGCATATATGCATAATCAATGGACATACACAATAGTGTGGTGAGGGCAGGGATGGGGAAAAAGGGGAGGAGGTGGTCATCGAGGGATAAAAAGAGGGGATATCTGTAATACTTTCAACAATAAAGTTAAATTTAAAAAAAAGATTCTCTCTTTTTCTTTATGTTTTCCATTTTAATTATGATGTGTCTTGGTGTGGCCTTCTGTGGGTTCAATTTGTTTGGGACTCTGCACTTCCTAGACTTCTGTGTCTTTTTCCTTTACCAGGTTAGGGAAATTTTCAGTCATTATTTCTTCAAACAGGTTCTTAATCCCTTACTCTCTCTCTTGTTCTTCTAGTACTCCTATTATGCAGATGTTGTTATGTTTCATATTGTCCCAAAGTTCCCTTAAACTGTCCTCATTCTTTTTAATTATTTTTTTTCTTTTTTACTACCTTCTCTTCCAAATCGCTGATTCAATCCTCTGATTCATCCAACCTACTTTTTATTCCTTCCAGTGTTATCTTGATGTCAGATATAGTATTCTTTATTTCCGACTGGTTCTTTTTCATGGTTTGTGTGTCCTTGTCATGCTATTGTAGTTCTCACTAAGTTCCTTGAGCATCTTTACAACCATTACTTTGAACTCTATCTGATTAATTGCTTGCTTCCATTTCATTTAGCTCTTTTTCAGGAGATTCTTCCTCTTCTTTCATTTGGGCCCTGTTTTTTTTGTCTCCCCATTTTGGCTGTCTCTTTGTGTTTGTTTCTATGTATTAGATAGAACTACTATGACTCCCAGACTTTGTGGTGTAGCCTTATGTAGTAGGTGTGCTGTGGAACCAAGTGGTGCACTCTCCTTGATCTCCTGAGCTGGTACTCTAGGAATGTCCCATATGTGGGTTATGTGGTTCTTCCTGTTGTAAATGGGTCTTGATTTCTGTTGGCCTTTTCATAGGTAGGATTGACCCTCAGGCTGGCTGATCATAAGACTCAACCATGACCACAGTGCAAATTGCTGTCCAGGTGCAATCTCGAGGTGGATTCTTCTGACAATCCTTAGTTATAAGACACCACTTCAGATAGTTTTTAGTTGGTAATTCAAGGTGATTGTTCCCCAATTTAGTTGTATTCCCAGTTTGTTCTAGGAGAACATAAGAGCAAGATGCACCTACTCTGCACCTTTATTTGTTCATTTGTTGCTTTCAGTTTTATATTCCACATATGAATGAAATCATATGGTTCTTAACATTTTTCGTCTGACTTATTTTGCTTAGCATGATATTCTCAAGATCCATCCATGTTGTTGCAAATGGCAGTATTTCATCTTTCTTATGGCTAAGTAGTATTCCATCTTTATCCAATCACCTATCAAAGGACACTTTCATTGTTTTCATGTCTTGGCCTATGTAAATAATGCTGCAATGCACAAAGAAGTGCATATATCTTTCCAAAGAAATGTCTTCAAATTTGGGGGGTAGCTATCCAGAAGAGGGTTGCTAGGTAATATGGTAACTCTATTTTTTTTTTTTTTTTGAGGAGCCTCCATACTGTTTTCCACAGTGGCTATACTGATTTACATTCCTATCCTTCTGATACTGATGTCCTTTCCTTTATTCCTCCCTCTCCCAAGTGCTCCTGGTAGTATTCTTTTTCTTCTTACCTACATTTCTAACAGATATCTTATTTCAATTCCCAAAATGGGAAAATGATATCACTGAAAAGCCTATTATTTTGGCACTAAGATTGACAGGTTCTTTGGAGCCTTATTTCTTGAAGAAAAAAAATCTCAGTATAAAAGTGAGAGAGAATAAGGAATACATAGAATCACACAATGAATATCATAATATATAACCCAGCTGCAGTATAAAAACACTAGTCTTTATCCCATAGGTAAGAAACGGCTCTTTGTTATAGTGTGTATAATATCCATACCCCAAAAAGATGCCCTGAATATGTTATCTCACATGGCAAAAAGACTTTGCAGATAGGTGTAACTAAATTAAAGCTATGAAGATGGAAAATTTATGTAAGATTACTGGGGTGGGCTTAAAGTGATAACAAGAGTCATTGTGAAAGGGGACAGGAAGGTCATACTTAGAGAGAGTTTATATGACAACAGAAAGAGAGAGAGAGGTTTGAAGATGTTATGCTGTTTGATTTGAAGATGGAGGATGGCCACAAGCCAAGGAAAGCAGTAAGCCCTAGAAGCAATGGAATATATTCTACCCGATAGCCTAGATAATAAATGCAGTCCTGTGGACCCATTTTAGATTTCTGCCCTCCAAAACTAGAAGAGAAGGGAGGACAGTTATAATCAGTGAGTAGAGGCTCTTATGACAGTGCCAATGTGGGATTGTGAGATCCTAGACTAAAGGTAATTTTTGGACAGAATATGAATTATTTATTAGGCTTAAAGAAATGAAACATTTTAAAACATGTCCTCAGTTTGGGCTTTGAGCATGGGTGAGTAATATATCATTAAAAAATGGAAATTGCAGAAAACAAACGTGAAGTTAAAAGTGATGAATTTAGCTTTCTACATAGATTCACCAGTAAGTGATAACACTTATTTATATATGTCATATCATCTAAAGTCCAAAAATAATGGTCAATACAGTGTCAGGCATTCATAAGATATTATAGTTAAAGATGGTATTTGAGCATTAGGAAGATTCACCCAAGGTCTCTCTGTATTTTCTAAGTTATCCTGTACTCTTCATAAATGCCAAGGCAATAATCCTCTGATTATAGTTGTCTTATGAAAAGAAAGACAATGTCAATAATCCAATAAAAGCTCATCAAATTTTATAAGATTGCAAGAGAAATATTTACTGTGTACCCATCTAGTCCAAGGAGGCATAGAAATAGATTTATTCCTTAATGCTCAAATGAGTCCATAACTCCATCCTAGCTACTACCCAAATGTGTATAAATCTTATTTTAATGCATAATCAACAAAAAAGGCTATTATAAATATAAGTCAAGAATTAACTTTAAATATATATATATTTAAAAGGAAATATAAATAATTCTTTTGTTTGTTTTTTGCTTTTTAAAGCAAGTTTATTCCTTTTTTTTTAAATCCTCACCCAAGGACATGCTGAGAGAAGGAGACAAAAAAACAGAGAGAGATCAGTGTGAGAGAGAAACATTGATCTGTTGCATTCCTTACATGCCCCAACCTGAGATTGAACCCGCAACCCAGCTATGTGCCCTGACTGGAAATCAAACTGGCAACCTTTTGGTGCATGGGTTGATGCTCAACCAACTGAGCCACTCTGGCTGGACTAAATAATAATTCTTTACATAGCTACTGTCTTATTCCAACAGTAGAGTTTATATATAAACACATGAAATAAAAAAACATTTTTTATATTACTTGCAAATGAAAATGTGAGTATGTCTAAACTAATCCAAATATCTGAATTATATTCTTCTTATTAAATCTCAAAATCAATTTTGTCTTTGTCATGTTAGTCAAAACACTAACATGTATTACATTTTCAGGGATTACCTCCAGATTTCTTTCCATTACTCATCATACAATAACCATATACTTTAGACTATTTTCTATCAGAAACCTTAACATTAATGCATATAATAGAGGTTTATTTAATTTGTATTGAATTTTTTCTCATACTAAGGCTTCTTCTCATAACAACAACAACAAAAAATGTCATCAGCCCTGCTGGTCAGGCCCAAGCACCAAAGGGTTACAGATTAAATTCCCGGTCAAGGGCACATACCTGCGTTGTAGGTTGGATCCCCAGCCCCTATTGGTGCTTGTTCAAGAGGCAACCTATTGATGTGTCTCTCTCACATGGATGTTTCTCTCTCTCTTTCTCCCCCTCCTCTCTTCCACTCCAAAAAGTGATGGAAAAAATATCCTTGGGTGAATATTTAATAACATGTCATCAATGTAATATTTGTTTTACAACACTAAAAATAAATTTGGATAAATTATAACATGTTTTAATTTTTTCTTATTGCCCTATATCCTTCCTCACCTCCCTCCTCTAGCAATGGCCCTCAGTGTTTTCATGGAAATATTTTTTTTACTCAGTAAGAACAACAAACCAAAGTACCTACAGAAAAGAAATAATTCATTAGATCTTTAAATACATTTTAGAAACACAACAGGACATCTAAAATTTAAAGGTTGAGTTTTAATGGGTACATTAGTTTATAGTTTGTTCCTCAGTCTAAGCTTCTAGTACCAAGATTCAATTGGCAAAAGGAATTGGACAGCAAATATACCTCAAATTCTAATTGATTAGGGAATTTATAATAGAAGCACAAGACAACATCTACCTGAGGAAATTACTGTTATAGGGCTGGGATTTGGGGAGCCAGAAAGAAAGCAGTCGAGATGTGTATGTATAGAGCAGATAAAGGGAACTGGACATGGAGAAATTCATACAAGAATAGGAGAGGTATTGAGCAAGAATTTAAAAGAAGAGTCAGCTTTTCCAACACAAGGAGATGATATATTTTTTAAATTTTGTGAAAGACCATCGTGGTGAGTTAGAAAAGAAATAAGACTCAGTGTTAGTATGGGTCCCTCCCACCTCACCTTCTTAGATCAAGTCCCCAAATGGGCTGCTTTTCCTAATGAAGTACAAAAATATGTATTTTAATATTAGAAAATTGATCAATATATACAACATTCTCTATATAAAGAATATAGAGGGTGACCAAATAAAGTTTCCACAAAATATGAAAAAAAATCAAGTAATGTAATGCATCAAACTATTAATGTAAAGCCCCAAAAAGACATCCTGGATGAACAAGGCATGGGTAATTTTTAAAATTTTTTTCAGAGAGAGAGAGAGAGAAGAAGAAGAAGAAGGAGAAGGAGAAGGAGAAGGAGAAGGAGAAGGAGAAGGAGAAGGAGAAGGAGAAGGAGAAGGAGAAGAGAGGAGAGGAGAGGAGAGGAGAGGAGAGAGAAACATCAATGTGACAGAGACAATTCGACTGGTTGCCTCCCACACAAGCCCCAACCGGGGCCAGGATCAAACTTGCAACCCAGGTACAGGCCCTTGACCAGGAATTGAACCTGAGACCCTTTGGCCTCAATATCCCAATGGAAAAATAATATGAATAGGTTGTTTTTTAAAAAATTCAATGCATATAGGGGCACAGGCCAATGATCTAACCAGTGAGCCACACCAGCCAAGGCATGGTAACTTTTTTAAAATGGCAAACCACACAATTGGATTTAACCTAGGTCCCTTACAAACATGTGTAGCCACCACACCTTCCTGTCAATGTCAGTACTGTTTTTATATGGCAGAGGTATTTAACCATATCACCTTATGGTCACTGTTACTTGGAGTTGTTTATGGTATATGCTACCAAAATTAATACTAACACAGATAGAGGCATCATTGTTTCCTATTTGACTTCTCTACCAATGAATTTAAAAAATAATTTTATTTATATTACTTTATAATATAAAAATGTGTATGTAAAAATAACTATGCACTAAAAATAAAAATATTTTTACAAATAAAATTGTTGCAAGTCAGTGGCCAAATATCAATATCCCAATGAAAAAAGGATACGAATAGGTTGTTTTATAAAAAAAAATTCAACGCATATAGAAAGTATGGAAAGATCATTTTAATACACTAGCATTTAAAACAAGATACAGTGATGTAAGCCAATTATATCTCAATAAAACTAATTGAGAAAAGAAAGGAAATAAAAATTAAATGAGGTAGCGCACAAACACCATGTTTTGGAAGTGATCACCACCACTGATAATTAGAATGTGACTATTACAATATTTCTGAAGGAGATTTTGGTAATACACATTGAAATTACTATGGGTAATTCAAGTTCCATAATTTATATTATTTCTATCACCAAAAGTTTTCTCTTTATTTTGATGTTTCAAGTTCTCCAGGCAATGTGTGTTGTACAAGTGTAACTGAAGGGCTCATGTTCCCTTCATACATAAGCCAATGATTTATCAAAATGCTTTTCCTTTGGATGACTCATCTGGTCTCCCATTATTAATGGCGGTACTTGCTTTTAACACCCTATCAGATCTGTTTTGTGCTGATTAGTGTACTTGTTCAGATGTGTATACATTTCTTATCAAAATTGAACAAATATAACCTCTTTCCTTTTCCTGTCATCTTTGTTTTTCTTTTAATAGCAACTGACCAATCAAACTTACATCAGAGTTAGAAGAATCAAGTTAATTAGGAGTTACAGAGACAATGAAATCCCAAATAGTAGGCATTATTTTCTCTTCTTAACAACTTCTTTACCTTCATCTTTCTGCCATCCTTGGAAAATAGTCATTATAAGTAATTGTTTGATACAGAAAAGGACACGTTGCTTACATATACTGAACTTTTACTGGAAGCCAATCTGTCACACATTACTTTAGCTGAGACATAGCTGGAGAAGCAGAGAACCTGAGCCTTTGATTCGCTGGAGGCTGAACCCCAACTTTTCCTCCTCAATACAATGGCTCAGCCATCACTTTTCTGGAGGGTTCGATTCCAGTCAAGGGCCCGTACCTAGGTGGCAGGTTCAATCCCCCACCCCAGGTGGGGTCATGCAGGAGGTAAACAGTTGATGTGTCTCTCTCACATTGATGTCTCTCTCTCTCTCTCTCTCTCTCTCTCTCTCTCTCTCTCTCTCTCTCTTCCACTCAATCTACAAAAAAAAAAAAAAAAAGGGGGAAAAAAAAGGTAAATAATGTGGTTTCAATATTGCCATTGTATCTAGTGCCTAAGAAAATAATTTACTATGTTAAAAGTATACAGCCTTGTCTATCTTAGGTTTCCACAGCTGTGGATACAAACTTGTCATTCTTCTTGACACAGCACTGACAAGCCTATGCCATAGAATGAGGACCTAATGCAGTCAGAATTTTTAATCTCCCCACAATCACATATTCGTTCCTTGAAGCTCTGCCAGGAAGTGTTTCCTCTGAGAACAATGCCAGAAAGTGTTTCCTCTGAGAACAATGCTCAAACATTTCATTACAGAACTCAAAACTACTTAAATTCATAGCATTTTAGATACCCACAATTGCACTAAACTTCAAAGATTAGAGTTGAATTCATATGGTGGGGTGTCTCTGAGTTTCACAAAGAAATTATAAACTTTTTTTTGGTCTTCAAAATTAAATGCTCTGTGGATAGAGGTCATTGGTTTTGTATCAAGTTTGATTTAGCTTCTTTATTTCCCTTCTTTTGGAATGCTGTGCTTTTGTGGGATGTCATGAATAACTGAATAAAAGGCAAGACAGACTCACTTGCTTAGGGCTCATTGTTGATAAGGAAAAAAATGTACCTGAGTGTTTCTATGTCTGTGTGTGTGTGCATGTGTATGTACGAGTGCATGTGTGAGTATGTATGCACACGTGCATGTATGTATGTGCATGTGAGTATATCTATCTATATACTTGTCATTCTGTACAAATTTATTTGCTCACTATATTATTAGATGATGACATATTAGATTTAAATTATTCTTTGAGATCACTTGAGTGCATTCAGGAATAATGTTGAACTATATTTAAACTCTCCTAAAATAAATAAATAAATAAATAAATAAATAAATAAATAAATAAATAAAATAACCATGAAGTTGTGTTCAATATGTTTTTGTCTTTCTTGAAAGTCCTAATTGAAAGCGACTATTAGGAAGTTATTTTTTTTTAAAGCTTCATTTATAATTATTCAATATTGCAAATGAAAAACTAAAAACTTCCTTCAGATTCTAAAGGAACTACCCAGCCTCTTTTATTTTTGCCTTAAATTCCAGAGCAAATTTATAAATCAAAGTTCAGCACATTTTTTTTCCTATAAAAGGCCAGCTATGAAATATTTTTAGGCTTTGTGAGTAAGAGGTCTCATTGCACCTACTCATCCTTGTCGTAGCATGAAAGCAATGCCTGTGTTCCAATAAAACTTTATTTATAAAATAGGAGGTAAGCTGTATGTGGCCTGTTGGTTCTAGTTTGTCAACACTGCCTTACAGTATGAATATCTGCAAATTATGGTGAAGTTTAAGGTGTAAAAATCTAAATATTCTACAATAATAATAGACTAAAGTAAGCTTGCAAATAAATCTACTCTTATTAATAATTATGAATATTCACATTAAAGTCTATTAATCTGAAAAGGACTCAGTTATAAAGTATTAATATTTTGACATTTACTGAAAATTTCTATTTATAACAACATTTCTATTTCATTTTTCAGAAGAGATAAATGGAGAAAAGAAATTATGAGTTTGATATAAAGGCACATTTTAGTTCTCCCATTTTTAGATTTGATAGTTTTTCTACTTAAATATTATAAATTTGCCCAAACTACTAAAATAAAATTCTTCAGTGAGTTATATATTTTCTTTACATACACAGTATGCTTCTTTCTAAAAATGAAAGAGGTGACATATAGGTCACCTAACATAGAGGGGAAATAGCTCAAAGTTATATGAATTTACCTCAGAATATAATTTTTAAAACTGGCTGTTTTTTTTAAACACTATGTACAAAGGGTGGGATTTTAAAAGAAGATAAATGGACATAGGCGTGAACATACAAAATTAGACTGTTTACATATGTTCATTCTCCACTTTGCCCTCCTACTGAGTGACTGCCAGGGCTTCTAACAATGTTGTGGGCACCTAATATTTTATTAAATTACTCCTTGCCATTAATGTCAAGAGTGGTTTCGGTCTCCAGCAGTGAACCCTGATCTTTGTTGACCGTTTTATGCCATCACAACATATTTTCAAATCTATAACCTGTGATAAAATAAAAAAGAGACTCCATGTCAACAGACATTGTAACAATACTCAACTGGTTGGGAAAGAGTGTGTATTGATTTGGTTGGATGTTGGATGCAGGTTTTAACAAAACCCTACAAGGAGAGATAAATGTAAAACAAAGTGTCTCAACAACAGCCTTCGCAGGAGACAGGGTTTCAAGCCTTCCTCAGACATCTCCCATTAAGACAGTTTGACCAGACAAAGCAGGAAAGATCAGATTTAAGGTGTTTCCATTTAAACAACCTAATTGTACCAGAGGACTTGAAGGTAGACACAAGTAAGTTAGTGAAGAAGTGCTAAACTGGGTATTAGGGTATTGGAATCAGTAAATAAATGACATATGTCTGATTTAAGAACTTAACAAGGGCCTTGGTTTGTGATTACTTTCATGTGGAAGTAACTGGATACTAATAGATAAAAAAAGCTAAAATATTTCCAAGGGAACTTGAATCAAAGTCTGGCCTATAATGCCTTTAACTTTAATCCTTAAAGCAAACCTTCATTTATTTTCTATCACTATGGGTTAGTTTGTCTCTTCTATAATATCATATAAATGATTTATAGAGAAACTGCTCATCAACGTTCAGGTTTTTTCATTCAGTATAATGTTTTAGAGATCTACCCCAGTTTTTGTGTGTACTGTGTTTAGTGTATTTAATTATAACACAATTTGTTTTTTATTACATCTTTATAGAAACATGGGTTGTTTCCAGTTTCAGCTACTTTGAATAAAATTATCATAAAGATCTGTGTTCAAATCATTTTGGGACCTAGGAGCACTTCAGCACTACATTTGGAGGTCATTTAAAAATGAAATCACCAACAAAAACAAAAAGTGTGACAATAAACAGAATGAAAAAAGATACTTATTTACAGTATAAGAGCTGAAACAAATTATAAATTTGTTCCACCTCAGCTGGGATAGTGCTGGCCAGGCCCCCGGGTGGGATTTGCATCTTTATAAGAAGACATTTCAGAGACTCATTATCTTTCCCTCTACCCACAAGAAAGGCCAAGTGAGGACACAGCAAGGAGAGTTCTCACCAGACTCTGACCCTACTGGCATCTTGATCTTGGACTTCCAGGCTCCAGAATTGTGGGAAATACATTCCTGTTGTAGAAACTGCCCAGAATATGATATCTGTTATTGCAACTGAAGCTGCCAAATACATGCATGTTAGGTGACTTAAATGTTTGCTGCTCTGTGCATATCCATGAATGAACACAGAAGTGTTGCAAGTGTGATTTTTGAATTACAAATAAATTTTAGTGAGAGTGAGTAGGTAGATTAGTAAATATGGAATCCACAAATAGTGAGGACTGTGTATGTTGTATTAGAAAGATATGTAAATGTGGGAATGAATTACTAGTCATAGTGTAAATTTATGCTTATTTTTAATAAACTGTCAAACTGTTTTCATTTTATACTTCAATCATAAAAGTATGAGTGTTCTACTTGCTCTAAATGTTCACATACAATTGGTATTGCCGGTCTTCTTGACTTTTGCTGTTAAAGTATGTGTGTTATCTTATAACAAATTTTTGAACAAATTCATTGTCGAATAATATATGGAGAACAACTGCACATGTTTATAGTATATTATTCCTTTGAGAAACCAACTTTATTGAAGCATTTCATATAATGAGATGCATCCATTTTTAGTGTACAGATGAATGAGTCTTACTAAGCGCATAATCCCATGAAACCACTACCATTGAAATATCAGAAATTTCCATCACCCTCAGCAATTTTCTTTTTCACCTTTGTTCATTGACCTCTCATCTCCATCTATCAGGTCATGATCTCCCATGCTTCTTTTAGAAATGTTATGGTATCTTCAGAGGTTTTTTATTTTTAGCTTTTATATTTAGATCTGCATGCCATTCCAAGGTAAGTTTTGTCTTGTGAGGTTAGAGTCATGATTCATTTTCTTTCATATGGATAACTATTGTTCGTGTACCATCTACTGAAATGACTACCCTTTTTCCTTGGAACCTTACCAATATTTAATTGTGTGGGTTTATTTCTTGACTCTGATTATTTTCCTTTGGTTCATTTGTCTACCATTACACCAATACCACATGCTCTTGAATATTAAATATTATAGTAAGATTGAAATCAAGTAATGTAAGCGAGACTCACATTTGTATTGGAAGTGATAAATTCTAAGTTGAAATTCTATGGTTAAATAATTAATTCACCTAACAATTATGGAATGCTTTATTTGGATTAGCTATTTTGTTATGCACTGAGAATGAAAGCAAAGAAAGTTTATTTCTCAAGAACTTATAGTCTAAAAGTAATATAAACTAGAAACTGTTAAAATAAAAATGTATATCAAATATCATAAAAACAGAAAATGTAGGAATTATATTTATCTTTATAGGACAGGAATGCTTATAAGACAAGTTACACTCACAGTGGGATTATACCTTCTCTTCCTATCACACAATTCAAAGGCATAAAAATGTAATCAAGCTTGTTTGATTTGCTGAATAATAAATTCTGGTTCAAGAACACAGAGCAAGCATATTTGTTTCAATATGCCAAATAAGATGGTTATACGTATAATTTAACTCAATGGTTGGTCAATGAAGTATAACAAATACATTTTAAAGACATTCAGGTCGTAAAAATTAATAAAAGTCAATCTCTATTGGATATGCATGGAACAATGGTGAAGGAGACTACTTGTCAAAGAAGTATAACTGGGGCAACTTATACACTGGGCTGTCATAAAAGTAGATTAGAATATGAGAAGGAAGAGGCGCAAGTAGTTGATAGTTTAACCATCACACCGTTGAGGGTCGTATAGGTATTTATGGAAAGGCCATCAGGATATTAAGCATTTGAGAAAGATAAGCAGCCTTTACATATCACGATGCATCCCTAATCACATATTCCAGAAATTATCTCATTAAACAAGTGAACTGGATCATAAATGTATTATGTCCATATTAAAATTACTATCTTTGAAAGACATATGTGAACATTGAGATAGAGAGTACTTCCCAATTCTATCAATTATACATTATTATTTAATTTGAATGCATATTTTACAGTTAACTTATTCATGAACATTCTCTGAGATGTAGTCTTCCTCAAAATTGATTTAATTACAAAAGTCATATAAGTGGAAAACAGTTTCATGGTTCTTCACAACATCTTTAACCCCAAAGTCAAATTCTTCATTGTTTATGGTTATTATTTCAGGGATATAGAGCAGTAACTGCCTAAACACATGCATGAATAAAGAGTAACTTTAAAATATTTTAGTCCTTTGAAAGTAGCCATGTCTCCCATATTTATGAATAGTTGAAATAGTTTTTTAGTAAAACAAGTATATAATTCAGGATCCTTTATTTATTTTTCTATATACCTATTAGAGAATATAAAATTAACTTAATGAACAACATTTAATATCTTTGGCTTTGATAACTTCTGATAAATCAAGTATGATTTATCTGCCATAAGTCTATTGAATACTTAGCAAGGATATAAAATGGTAACGGTAATTAAACAATGATCCCTCCAGTTGTGTTTAACTGTGCTGAATCAATTCCAATCATCAGTATGCTATGACTATGTTATTTTACTCTTTTCACCTTCTACATCCTCAACATTCCAATCTGCCATTAGATTGGTCTTATTAATAATAAAAATAGCAAGTATTTATTGAGAATTAATGATGTGCCATGTATTCTGTTCATTCTTTGCATTAAATTAATTCATGACACTCCAAAATGTGTTATTCCATCTCTGGAGGCACAGAAACATTTCTGAAAAAAAGTGTGTCTGTCATAATTTTAAAGGATTCAACTCCAGGTACATAATTTTCAAATGTAACAGTCCCTAAAACCAATATTTCTTTAAACATCTGTGTTTGTGATCCTTTCCTACCTTCTTTCCTCTTTCACAGTAGTCTTTTCTCATATTAAGGAAAAGAGTATATGAATAGCTAACAACTGATTAAAATATTTTCTTAAATCAGGCGATGTGCATTCATTGTTTTCAATAAGTTTTGAGGGGGACCTAATAAATTGTCAGCCAACGGGTTATTAAAATAATAATTGATCTCTGGAAAAGACATGTCTCTTACCACAAATAGGAAAAGTTAAACTCAACAAAATTATGACTTTTTTTTAACCCATTAGAAAATTAAGGTCATTGAAAGCAATCTATCCTAAAACTGAAAGGAACAATATCCTCTTAAAGATAGACGGGATGCAAACCTTTACTCATCTGGGGCAGAACATTGGAGAAACAGAAGCCAGACACCATTAAAGCTGGTAAGAATAATGCAGTTAAAATTGTTAACAAATCGCTAAAGTCTGAATGCAGGCTAGGATTAGAGTATAGAAACCCCGAAAGCCTTAGACTACAGGGAAATTCACACACACTCACAGGCTCTTCTCCACAAACCTCACCACTTTGTTCACAAGAAAATTGGGAGTAAAAGAGACAGCAATCTTCCCTCTCAAGTGCAGACATGGAAGAGCAGAGCATCAGCCACTGGGGGTAGAGAAGAAAAAGCTATACCCCATATTCTTCACCTCTTACTACCCTGCAGAGACTTAAACCACTAGGCAACACATTCTGTCACCCTAAATGCAGAAAGGTATGATATATTGTGAGAAAAAAAAATCAAAGCACTTTTACTCCAGCCCCTAAGCAAAGCACAAGGTAAAGTCAAAGAATTTAAAGCTAATGATGAACTGAGGATAATTATAGAAACAACCAAATACATAACAAGAAAAAGTCTCTATCTAAAATGTCATTTAATGATTGAGTCTTGATACCCTAGATGCTCAGGACACCAAATGATCCATTACAAGGAAATGGAACCTATAGAAGCAATGTGGCTCTTAAAGGTAAATGGATCAAAAGGAAAATGGCTGTATGCTTTAGCCAGTACATGAATAGTTATAGTCAGCTAGTAGACTCAAACAAAGAATGACTAAGGAAGCAAACATGACATTAAGACAAGGAGACTTATAAAAAAAAGAGTTAAATTTTTCTTAAACCCGTTTTTTTAAAGGAAAGAAAATAAATAACAAAGAATGCTGATTAAAGCACAAAATCTTGTCCCAAACTTTGGGTGGTGGCAATCTTCTTTTGAAGACTATCTTCTATCAAGGGTGGGGGTAATATTATCTCAGCTTGAAGTAGGGTCAATTTTCCAGTACTCTGAGTATTATTTATGTCTCTTTGAGAGAGATAAATCCAACATAATTCCTTTTATTCATTATTGTCCTATTGTTACCAATACCTGGTAGAGTTCTTTCCATTAGTGTGTCAAAATTTTCATTCTCTCATATTTCGTCCAAGAGATCAGATCTGGGTTTTAGATCACGCAAGGATTGCTTAGGAGAAGGTTGAGAAACTGGTATATGTTGAAAAAAAGTCAGAGTGTATTGCATTAATCCCCTATAATAATCAGGCACATGTGCTTGTCATGGTGTGGAGTACAGATTCAGAGCTGATCTTTCTAGACTCATAGGCCAGTCTCATTACTCATAGGGGAAGAGTTAAAGAACCAAAGAAGAATTGGATCTCAGTGTCATTAAACAAATGACCATGAGATATTAAATTAGGAATTAATAATAGAAAGATATATATATAAGGGCCATATGTTTGAAAATTTAACAATATATACTTCTAAGTAACTCATTGGTCAAAGAGGAAATAAAAATAAATTTAAATTAGATAAAAATGAAAGTGGAAAATATTAAAATGTTTTGTGTGTATTAAATGATAGTAGTAAATGCTTACTTAGAGGAGAGACCTCACATTATTGATCTATATTTTATTTTAAAATCTAGAAGAAAAGAAGAGTAAATTGAAACCAAAACAAGCAGAGAAAAGAAATATTAAAGTAAGGTCTGTTAATGAAATTACAAACCATAAAAGACCAAAATAAGAAAAGAATGATTAAAACCAAAAAAATGTTTCTTTGAAAATATCACTAAAAATGATAAAATTCTCACCACAATGACGAGAAACACACAAAAATTACAAATATTAATTTGTAATTAATAGAGTGGGTGGGAGTTCAGTTAGTCACTCTAGCCAGCCTGCCAAGGCTGCCACAAAGTGGCCAGATGTATGGCCCACATATGTCCAGCCATCCCCCAAAGGTGGCTCCAGCATGGAGCACCCTAGGCCTTCTTCCCTGCATCCACCCCAGGTACAGTGTCCCACCACAGTAATTCCAGCACTACAGGCTTCTAGAATTCCCTGGCCCACTTTGATGCAACCGTTCCAAAAAAGTGGCTCCTATGCAGCACACACCAAGACTCTCACAGCAAGCACCCACCAGATCCAGCTATCTGGACAAAGTCACTCTGGCAGAGTGTATCCTACAACCTTGGGACAAGCCCTACCCTAACTACAGCTATCTCACCAAGGCATCCCCAGCACAACATGCCCTGGGACACCCCAGCCATTCCCTTGTTTAGCTTTCTCCATCCCTCATGGGTGGCCTGACGCTGCATGATCTGAGACCCCTGGTCTATGCACACCTCAGATCCAGCTGGTTTGCCAAAATCATCCAGCACACGTAGTGCACATTGGGGTTGCTTCTACATAAAGTCACTCTTTCAAGACCAGTAGCTGTTTAGCTTAATATATAGAAACAAACACAGAAAATCAAACAGAATAAAGAGACATAGGAATATGTCTCAAACAAAAGAAAAAGATAAAACCCAATGGGGACAAAAAAACAACATAATGAAACAGAGATAAATAATTTTACCTAATAAAGAATTCAAAGTAATGGTCATAGCAATGCTCACCAAACTCAGGAAAAGAATGAAAGAACACAATGAGAACTTCAACAAAGATGAGAACATATAAGAAATAACCAATCAGAGCTGAAGTATACAATAACTGAAATTAAAAAAATATATACAGTAGAGGGAACCAACAGCAGATAAGATGATAAAGAACAGATTAGTGATCTAAAAGATGGAATAGAGGAAATTACCCAATCAGAACAGCAAAAAGAAAAAAGAATTTTAAAAAATGTAAATAGTTTAAGAATATTTGAACAACATTAAGCATAATAACATTTGTAATATATGAGTCCCAGAAGGGGAGGGGGTAGGCAAAAAACTTATTTGAAGAAATAATGGCTGATAAATTCCCTTACCTGGGGAAGGAAACAGACATCCAGATCTAAGAAGCACACAGAATCCCAAACAAGATGAACCCAAGAGGTCAACACTAAGACACATCATAATTAAAATGGCAAAAATTAAATATAAAGAGAGAATCTTAAACACATCAAGAGAAAAAGAACTAGTTACTTCAAGAAAAAACCCTATGACTATCAACTGATTCTTCAGCAGAAACTTTGCAGGCCAGAGGGAGTGGCTGAATATATTTAAAATATTGAAAGAAAAAACTGAAATAAAAAATACTCTACCTCACAAGGATATCATTCAGAATTGGAGAGTTTCTCAGACAAGCAAAAACTAATGGAGTTTATCACCACTAAACCAATCTTACAATAAATGTTAAAGGGTCTTCATTAAGCAGGGGAAAAGGGTCATAACTAGAAATAATAAAATATATGAAAGAAACAAAAACCTCACTGCTAAAGGTTGTGAATTAGCCAATTGAAAAGCTAGTATTAAGTTAAAAGACAAAAGTAGTAAAATAAACTATAACTACAGCAAGTAGTTAGGGAATACACAAAATAAAAAGATGTAAAATATGATGTCAAAAACATAAAACATGGAGAAGGGAGAGAAAATGTGGTGCTTTTAGACTGCATCTAAACTTAAGTGACTATCAGCTTAAAATAGACTGCTATAAATATATACATAAACCTCATGAAAACCGAAAACCTACAATAGATACACAAAGAGTAAACAGAAGGAACCCAAACATAACACTAAAGAAAAATCATCAAAAAACAAGAAAAGTCACAAGGAGAGGGAAGAAAGGAACAGAGAAGAACTACAACAGAAAAAGTTAACAAAATGGCAGTAAGTACAAACTTATAAATAATTATTTTAATATAGATGAAACTAAGTAGAGCAGCTGAATGGATAAAACAACAGCAACAAGACAATCTATATACTCTCTACAAGAAACTCATATCAGACCTAAAGATACACAAAGACTGAAAGTGAAAAAAAGGAAAAAGACAGTACATGCAAATGCAAATGAAAAGAAAGCTGGGGTAGCAATACTAATAGCAAACAAAATAGACTATAAAACAAAGACTGTAACAAGAAACAAATAAGGGTATTACATATTGATAAAATTCTCAATCCAACAAGAAGATATAATATATAAATATTTATGTACCCAACATAAAATCACCTAAATATATAAAGCAAATATTAACATACATAGTGAAAGAAAATGACATAATTACAATAATAGTAGGAAATATTAATTCCCCACTTACATCAATAAATATATCATCTAGACAGAATAACAGTAGGAGACCAGTAGACCAGTAGAGATTATCAGGCACAAACATACCAAGATTTGTCCATGTGAATGGAGGGCTCTGCACCAGTCTGGCATACAAAGGAAAAATTGTTCCCTATCCTAGAGCCACACAACTCAGTCTGTTCACATTTTGCCAAGAGACCCAGGTCAACAGGGTGGGGGCACAGGAATTGGGGGAATAGGGTTATCAGGAGTATGGGGGTGGGGCTAGAAAATCTCTCGCAAGGGGGAAGTGCCAGTCATGTTCATAGGAAAATGGGTGAAATGACTCCCACCCTAAAGCCACACCAGTCACTGACTCCCTCTGAGTTTGCCTAGACCTCTTTACCCTGGCCCAGGCAGGTGACTCCTCAGAAGGGTGTGAGCTCCACAGGATAGGGTGACAAGGAGGCCAGAGCATGGGCTATTTGTTTCCCCCAGGTTGATGCCATATGAAGGGAATGCTCCACTCAAGAATGATGACATCTGGGGTGTGGGAGAGTGACTCAACACAGAGGTTCCAGAAACTGTCCCCTCAGCTCTCTCCCCATGCCACAAACTCCAGTCTCTCCTCACATGACTCTAGTCTACTCCACATTTTCTCCACAGGAGCCCAGGGTGAGCGGCTGCAAATGAGATTTTGTGCATTGGTCCTTTGGGGGGGGAGGGGGCCCCTGTGTCTCTAGCAGACCACTGTCTCCCCGAGGTAGCCAGAATTCCCACTGATTTTCACAGCCAGATGTCATGTAGGTGCCTCTTCCCAGCTCTGGTGCTCTGAGCTGAGGATCCTGGCATGAGTTTGAGACCCCATGTTCCTCATGGGGAACTTTTGTAGCTGAGACATCCCTCTATAACCTCAGCTGCTACTCTTGGGAGTGGGGCCAACCCTTTTTGCATCTCTGCCCTTCCTACCAGTCTCAGTGTGTCTTCTTCTGTAAATTCTTGGTTATAAGACTTCTATTCAGCTAATCTTCTGTTGGTTTTTAGGTTTATTGCTCTATATTTTAGTTGTAATTCCATTATGGTCCTGGGAGGAGGCAAATGTAATAATATCCATCTAGTATGCTGCCATCTTAGATCTCTCCTAAAATATTTTTGAGTAAGTTTAATAATATCAAAGTGTACAAGGTCAGTATGCAAAAATTAATTATATTTTAAACATAAACAATGACTAATTGAAATTTAAAGATTTTAGTGTATTATTTTCATAACACAAAATTATGAAATTCTTAGTTATAAATTTATCAAGATATGTGCAAGGATATGTATGCTGAAATCTACAACATGCTGATGAAAGAAATAAAAGGAAACCTAAATAAATAGAGATATGCATGATGTTCTTCTATTGTAAGTCTCTACAGTGTGAAGATATCAATATCACTTACCTGAACTAGACACATTACATGTCCAATAAAAATCCAGGCTGGATTTCTTTTTATAGAAACAATAATTCCTTCTAAAGGAACTAGAATAGCCAAAAGTGTATTTGAAAAGAACAAAGTTGTAAGGCTTACACTGCATGATTTCAAGATGTAATCTAAAGCTATAGTTAATAAGACAGTTTGCATTAGCAAAAGGTAGACACATAGATCAATAAAACAGAATAAAAATATAGAAATAAATTCATATTTATGGTCAATAGATTTTTAACAATTTTGCCAAATTAAGGCAAGAATGTAGAGTAACTGAAACTCTCATACATTGCAAATGGAAATCCAAAATAATATAGCCACTTTAGAAAAAAATTGAATGCTAACTATAAATACCCACCTAACATATGACCCAGAAATTTCTCTTCTAAATATTAACCAAGTGAAATAAAACTTTATGATTACACAAAAGCTTGTATAAGAATGTTTACAGCAGATTTAATAATAATTGCCAAAAACTAAAACACACCAAGTATCCTTCAACTGGTTAATGGATAACCCATTAAGGTACATTTATAAATGTGGTTACCTAATAATAGAAACAACAAACTTCTGATATATGCAACATAATTGAATGTGAAATGTATTATGCTAAACAACAGATAGCAGACTAAAAATGGATGTATATGGTATGATCCACCTGTATGACATTTAGAAAAGGGTAAAACTTTATGTAAAGTTTGTGTAAAGAGTAGTACTTGTTCTATATCTGCAGTGGTGGTTACATGAAAGTATATGTTTTTCCAAACACAGAACTGTACCATAAACCAGTGAAATTTTACTATCTGTGAATTATACTTCAATTAAAAATATAAAAGAAAACATTCATTGATAAACTAATATGTATTTGGCAAAAGTCATGAAAGGAATTAAAAACATATTTAATGTTACTATAATGAAATTCCTTTCATTTCCATCTATTTATTTATTTGAACATTTTCTAGCGCTTACATCATAAAAACGAAATTTAGCAATATAACTTTCCTACATCTATCTCATTTCAGCATAAAATAATAATTAGTCATAGATGAACGAATGAATTTTGAAGCACAAAATTATACTTTGTCCATTTTATTAATAGGTGTATTTCCATAGAAATTTTATTCAGGTGTAATATTTATTGAAAAGCAGTATATTAAAATATGAATTAATATATTAACATAAATGATACAAAATAAATTATTTTATATTTGAAAAGTTTGCTTTAAAATAAGCATATATAATTAATATAATATATAATTAATAATATAGCAATAGTTAAATAATATACAATGTTATATACTGATATACAAAATATATAAAATAGAAGATATATATTGAACATATTTATTATATCACACTCAAATTTATGATACATTAATACATAATGTATATGTAAATACTATTACTTTTCACTATTTCATTAGAAAGTTATGCTATCATGATAAGTGAAAATATTTTATATGACATTAAAATAAAATTTTATTGAACAAGTAGAACGCAAGAACACATTCAATTTTCTGTGTTTTGTACTTAGAACAAAAAAGAGTGAAAACCAAATTAAAACAGAAGTAGAGAATTAATTGCTTTGATCACTGTCACTAGTTGGTAGTGGGCAATGCAGGGCTAATCCAGATCGATGTAACACTAACACCCATGCTTTCATGTTTTTCTTTGATATTTTGGCATAGTTTTCACAAAGAATCTATATAGGAAACATACATAAATTAAGGTGCTTTTTGTTTGTGGAGCTAAAATTTTTTATCAGGTATATACTTTACATTTTCTCTCAATGCACCTTACATAAAATGTCCTTCATTGTTAATTGCTATCAGAGTTGACCTGAAAAAAATTTGCCTGTCTTAATCAATGTGTTACCTCTACTTGGCTTCCTTTTTTTAAAGCATAGAACTGAAGGTATATAACTTCTCATTGTCATTTTTGTGTTTGAAATAAAACGTAAGAATACATTGCTGAAGACTGTTTCAACTTGAGTTGCACATGTTCATGCACAGACGTTTAATATTCGCTATGTGTCTTTCTGTGTTTGAAAGTTTTACAAGAAACATATATAGTGTCATATTTATATTTTTATATAATGGATTTTAATTATCAGAATACTCTATAAAACATTCTTTTATATTTTAAACAGTAAGTAAATCTCAAAACTACTTTTCAATGTTTTTCTTTAAAAAAATTTTTTTTTCTTTAATGATTTTAGAGAGAGGAAGGGGGAGGGAGGGAGAGATAGAAACATTGATTGGCTGCCTCTTGCATGCCCCTCACTGGGGATTTGGCCAACAACCTGGGCATGTGTCCTGACCAGGAATCGAACCAGCCACCTCTTGATACATGGGTGGACGCTCAACCACCGAGCCACACTGGCCAGGCTCAGGGTTTTCTTTATTAAATTACTATTTTACTTATCCATGTTACTAGGTCACTCCTATGGTGATGTTTAATTATAGACCACTTCAAGTTATTTTAGGAGTAATAGAAAACAAACAAATAAAAAGGATCTTGCAATCCCGAAGCTATAATTGAAATTTGAAGACTTGAAAGTGAGTAAAGAAGATATTTTGTTTTTCAACATTATTTTGTTTTGTTCTAAATATGATATACAAATCATAATATGAAAGGAAACCTGTTTTTTCATATGAAATTTGAATTTCAGAAACAGACTCCTAACTGAACATTAAAAGTTTATATGAAACAAATGTGGAAAGGTCTCTCTAAATGTCAAACCTATTCTTTTCAAACTAAAATTAGATTAATTTAGCTAATTAATAAGCTGATGACATTTTGCACAGCAACAACATATATAAGATATGCAAGCCTTTAGTGTGCAGAGGTAGAAATACACTTTTCTGTCTTTTATTTATTTATTAATTTTAATCCTCACCCAAAGATACTTTTTTTTCTTTTTAATTATCACCCGAGGACATTTTTGCATTTATCCTCAGACAGAGCAGGAGGGAAAGAGGGAGGAAGAGAGAGAGAGAAACATCGATGTGAGAGAGACACATCGAGTTGTTGCCACCCACACGACCCCAACCAAGGCAGGGACGAAACACAACCAAGGTACATTCCCTTAGCGGGAACCAAACCCGGGACTCTCCAGTCCGCAGGCCAATGCTCCAACCACTGAGCCAAACCAGCCAGGGCCAAGGATACTTTAGCATTGATTTTTTTTAGAGTGGGAGGGAGGGACGGAAAGAGAGAGAGAGAAACATCGATGTGTCCCGGGGCTGGGGATCAAACCTGAAACCCAGATACATGCCCTTGACTGGGAATTGAACCTGTGACTCTTCGGTCTGTGGGCCAACGCTCTAACTGCTGAGTCAAACTGACCAGGGCACTTTTCTGTGTTTTAAAAGTGAATCGTTAGTATTACATATTAATTGTCTCTTATATACTTGCTTAAATAATAAAAAGTTCCAAAGGTAATACATTAATTTCTTTAACATTACATGTCCCTAAATATAAACTTTGACTAAAATGACTATATTTAAATGAAAAATTAATTTTGGGGAGAATTTTCAGATTTCTTGTTTTGATTCCATTTTCAGAATGATTCTAGAATTAGCATTTTTCTCATATTCAAAGACATTTTAAATTAATTTGCTTTTATTTCCGTACTGCTTTTTAAAATCATGCAAAGCAAAAGCTGTGAACGTTAGTTAAATGCAGTATGGCCTGTTTTACCATTTGTACAGTTTTACCAAAAATAACATGTCACAGTTGTTTTAATACAAAAGCTGAAAGATTTTGACATAAACCTTATGTAAAACATCCCCGGGACTTTATATAAATTTACTACTTTAATTCATTTTTATAAAATATAATTGATATTTTAGACATTTTTTCTCCTGAGTTTATTATCTTTTACGAGAAACATATCCCAATATAATTTATAGTTTTTAGGAAAACACAATTTTTATGTCTCCCTTAGTCAATATAAAACTTTATTATTTCAAAAGCAGATGATTTTTCTAAACAAAACTTTCATAGAATGTAGTTAATCTCCAGGATAAAATAATGACAAAAGAATCAGAAGGTAAGAAAGTGACTTAAAGGTCATCCAGAACATCTCAAAGATGCTAAGGACTTTACAGGCTTTATCCCTCAAGTGAAATCAATCTCTAATGATTCACACATTTGTGTGCTGTTGATAGGAAATAATCATTCTTATCTCTATTTTGCAAATTACATCCTGCCTTTTCTGCTTTCATCATTCTAAAAACAAAAAACTATATATGAATCAACTATATATATGTAGGCTGTAATTTTCATCATATTTTTTATTTAAAATACTTATATTCACAGTGAATAATTGTCAGAACTATGATTATAAATTTTCTTACAGAGAGTTCTAGATGAACTTGGCTTTATTATTTTCCTATGTTCTATATGCAACCTAAATACCTATCAAAGGCCACCTCCACTTAATATATATGGAAAGGGAGGAGGCCCCAAATATCTCCATCTACTAGACAGTTTTCCAAACTTTCTGTCCTCTACAAGAGATCATTGGTGACTCCTAAGTTTATATGGCTTAGCCACAGGACTAAAGGCCTAGTAGGCTCAATATCACTACTTACACAAGAGCCCCCCAAGGTTGGAGAAGAAAATACTTAGAGCAGCCCATATCTCCTTTTATGACTACATTTCTTCTATGAGCATATAAACTTATTCAGGTATTCAGATTTCACATATCACACTTAGTTCATAAATAAAAAAGAATCAATATTATGTATAAAATGTGAGATGTCACTGGGAAAAAAAGTTAGGTGTCTACCCACCCTCATAATTTAAGGTAAATACTCTCAAAGAATAAAACTTCAAAAAGCTGTTGTATTAGGCCACTCTGTAGATGCTAACCTTGTACACTGACCCTAAGGTCTACAACTATCTGAAGATGCACATTTTTCTTTAACCTCAGTGTGACTTTCAATAATCATAAGAGTTGTTCATGATCTTGAATCCATCATCTGGAAACATGGAAAGTATTCTCTAAAACACTGATCCAAAATTTCTAGAGGGAGAAAAAAATGTGGTCTTTGAAACAGACATATCTAAAAATTATTGGGAGGGTGAGGGAGAAGGAAGACTTTGGTATTGCATATTTAGCAGAAGAGTTCCAACTGTGCCATGTGGTCCACAGTGGGCATATGGTTAGGGAAATTCAAGATTTATTTCCTTTTGGCTCTTTCCACCAGGCTGATTTGTAGCTCCATTTCTTTATTTTTTATTGTTCAGCAGGATAACTTCACACACACACACACACACACACACACACACTTATGCACTCATGGGTGCCTCAGATATATTAAAATTTAAACCATATTGAAGATAAATGTTTTTATAAATGTATTATAACCAACCATGCTCACATAAATGGTGATGAAAAAAATAAAATAAAATTTAAAAAATATATTCACATTGGTATGTATAGCAATTAGATAGATGTCTATTGATTATCCAAAAACTTGGCATTTCTCTGTATATATTCAAGTCTTGCTTCATAAAATAGATTCATTATTAAAAATATAGCTACCTGTTTAATTATTAAATATAGCTACCTATAACTTTAATATTATAGGTTGTTGTTTTAAATGCCT
Source organism: Tadarida brasiliensis (assembly GCA_030848825.1). NCBI lineage: Eukaryota > Metazoa > Chordata > Mammalia > Chiroptera > Molossidae > Tadarida > Tadarida brasiliensis. Next base: position 84,724,562 of record CM061260.1, on the reverse strand, counting down.
GTTTTCTAGTAGGAATAGTGATTACGGTAACTAAATAGATAAATTATAATTTTTCTTAATTTGTTTGTTAAATTACTTCATTTATCAAAAAATATTTGTTGATTCTAACACAGTGGTTAAGGATATAGCTTTGTAGTGAGATAGCATAGATTTGAGTTATTTTTCTCCCACTTACTACTCTGGTTCAGAGCTTCCATGACACAGTGGTGGCAGGGTAGGAGGAGGCTCATATTGCTGCTGGAAATACATGGACAACTAGATAACTGCATGTTCCATATGTATAGTTTACCAGGGAGGGTTTGATTACAGAAATACAATTATGAGAAATGATATAAAATAGAGGGTTGACTACAGAGATTTGATCTTACAAATGTCTGGTCTTATCTATTTTTTTTTTATTGATTTGAGAGAGAGAGAGGGAGAAAGAGAGAGAGAAACATCAATGTGAGAGAGAAACATCGATTGGTTGCCTCCTACACACACCCCAACTGGCAAACAAATCTGCAACCTGAGTATGTGCCCTGACCAGGAACTGAACCTGCCACCTTTTGGTGTACGGAACAACGTTCCAACTAACCCACGCCAACCAGGGTTGGCCTTCAATATCTTTACACAGATTACATACAGTCATTGTTCTTCATCAGCAGAGCAAATGGCTGTGAAGGAAAGGTGAATGTAAAGTGGGGAAGAGAAAGGGCAAATGGGACATGCAAGGAGGAACCTGTGTCAGTCTCTCATTGCCTACCAGCCCCCATCCTCAGGTTTCAGGTAACCTGCAGGATAAGTCTTCATCACAGACATAAGCACCTATACTAGGATCCAAAGAAAATGAAGGAAGAGATCCAACATGACCAGGAGAAGCTCAGATCCTGGATACTGTTGCCCCAGAGTTGCATGCTCTGGTCTAGGACTTGGAAATGCTAAAGGAATAAATCCATTGGGACTTGGAAGAGCTGTAACACAAGATGCTAAACCCCACAACAACCAAGCGAGTGAGCAGATCAGTGACAGTGTGCATGAGTTATAACAGCACACAGTGCCCTGCACCAGACTTCCAAGCATAAAAAGAAAATGGTCATCCTTTACGTTTCAAATGATGTGCAAAATATCGACTGTGGCCTATACTACCCCGGAGCTCTGCAGCAAAGGTTGGAAAAAGTAGTTCTAGTTTAACCAGTTGACACATTTTAAATCCACTACAGCCCACTCTATTTTAACATGCCATCTATAATAGATTTTCATTTTAAAAAACATACTTAACATTTTTCCTTTTTATGAGTTTATTTGAGCTAAACTGATGACATGCCAGGAAGCAAGATCTCAAATGTTTCAGAGAATGACAGTTTGCAATTTCTTTTATACATTTGGAATTAAGGAGGGAAGGTAAGGAAGATTACATGAAGGTGGGAGAAAGGGACAGGACAGTTAGTGAGGTTGTGGCATCCCCTCCAAGCTGTCTAAAAATGAGATTTACTTTGGCATTTCAAAGATGTTAACCTAGATGCACAAGAACAGTGGATAGGGCTTACTTAAGGCAGAGATAAACTTTTTTATAGGCTTGAAGTGTGACTGTTCACCATGACCTGCCCAGTTAGGAGTTTATGATCCAATCACCCTGGAAAGTTATGTTCAGTCAGATTTACTATGGAACCTCTTTTTCATCCCCATCCCTGGATCTTTGCACCATCTTCTCTCTACACATGTCTGTGTCTAAATTTCTTCTTATAAGAACACTAGTCATATGGGATTAGGGACCACCTTAATGACCTCCTTTTAACTTGATTATCTCTGTAAAGACCATATCTCCAAATAAGGTAACATTCTGAAGTACTGGGGTTTCAACATTGGAATTGTGAAGGGGTACATAGTTCAACCCATAACAATTCATTTTCCTCTTTTAGCTTCTGTTAGAATGTACTATATTTATTAAATAAATGTGGTAGTTCCTGAAAAGAACTTTATCAGATACCTTGAGAACTGAATGAAAGCAGTGGACCTTCCCCCTGGAAAACACTTACACCAATCAAATTTACTATTATTCCAGAAAAGTCTTAGTTATACAAAGGATACTATTGTAGCATTTCACATTACAGTATTATTATTATTTCAGAAATAACAAATTTACACATAACTTTTAGCAATCTGTTGTATGAATAAAATACAAGCAATTCATTGAGAAGTGGTTCTTATGTAACAGTTGCCTGTTGAAGGGTTGCTTTGTGAAACATCCATCAACTTCTTCATTCTGTTGGTTTTGTGGCACTGGCATCAGTTCGTTCGGGACTGATTACAAGAAAGGTGGCTATGAAGACACTTATGTGAATTTGTATATGTTCTTTAAGCTTGATTATAATGCATTTATTTGCATACAAACAACAGCAATCATGCTTTATTTCTCCCTAATTATATGTAGCACATATTCTTTTCATGAACTATTATTTATTAATTAATTTATTTTTGAATTTTTCAATTACAGTTTCCTTTCAGTATTATTTTATATTGGTTTCAGGTGTACAGCATAGTGATTAGACAGTCATATACTTTACAAAGTATTCCCTCCAATATTTCCAGTACCCATCTGGCACCACACATAGTTACTGTAATATTATTGACTATATTCCCTGTGTTATATTTTACATCCCTGTGACTTATTCTGTAACTAACAATTTGTACTTAATCCCTTAACCTCTTTCACCCAGCCCCCCAACGCTCCTCCCTTCTGGCAACCACCAGTCCAGTCTCTGTGTCTATGAGTCTAAAACATACTTAATTTCTAAATAAAGACAACAATAAAATCACACTTCCAGATAACATTGACACAACTCTCAAGGGCTTGCCACACAACTAGTGCTATAACTGAGTTTTTAAAAGGTCATTTAATGAATGAAAATGAAGCTGTGTCAGCAAAAATATAAGATGAAATGGGAGCATCTTGTAGTGTGAAAAAGAAAGGGAAGTGCTAAAAAGGCAAAAGGACGAGGGCATGTCAAAGGGACCCGGGAGCTAACATGAAAGAGGTCCTAACAGCCAGAACTGTAATAATTTACACAACAAAATGAAAAATGCAGTGCTAGATTATTACCCACACTATAACATAAATATACATGTGTTCATACTGTTTTAAATAAATGGTAAATGAGTAAATAACTACATGGTGGAGAACAGACAGTTCTTGTTTACAGAAGAATTATAAAAAATATATGTAAATATTCTCTCCTTAAGAAGGTGAATCTTATCTCCCATAACCTCTTTGGGGTGGGCTAGATACAAGCTAGAATATAGGAAAGGAGAAATAGTAACTTTACAGTAGGAAAATCTGGCAAACACTACCTTAATCAAGTTTAACATCACCAGTGATATCATATAGAAATCATGTGTCCCTGTAACAAGGGAACTCTTTACTAAACCCCATAAAACCCCAGTCTAATCATGAAAAGAACATCAGACAAACACAAATTGAGAGAAATTTTACAAATTAAGTGACCAGTCCTCTTTTTGAGTACCAAAGTCATGAAATTTAGGAAAATTGAGAAATTGTCACAGACTAGGGGAGGTTAAGGAGACATGGTATCTTGTGTTGGATACTGGAAAAGAGGGGAGGGGGGGAGGAAAAACTAATGATAAATTCTGGAGTTTAGTTATTTGTAATGTACCATAATTAGTTTTTTAGTTTTGAAAAATGCACCATAGTAATGTAACATCATAACATTACCTGAATATTATGTTTACTAAACCAAAACTGGGTAAAGGATATACATGAACTCTCTGTGCTATTTTTGCAACTTTTAAATAAATCTAAAATGTTCCCAATAAAAACAGCCATTTTGCCCTGGCCGGTTTGGCTCAGCGGTTAGATCGTTGGCCTGAGGACCAGAGAGTCTGGGGTTCGGTTCCCGCTAGGGGCACGTACCAAAAAAAATAAATAAATAAATAGCCATTCCGTAGTTCTATTAGGCCACTCGCTAACCTACAGGAGCCCATTGCCACAATTTTTTTTTTTTTTTGGAATAAAATGAATTATCTGGTGAGAAGTAATACTGTGTGGAATACCATGATTGTGAGTAAGACATCTAGAGATCCATAGGTTGTGGTTTGGACAGAAGCACTGAGTGTAAAGAAGGCAAATCTATATTACATAAGGATCTATTCTGTGAGGATGGAAATGTTCATATGCAATTAGTCTGCCATCAGGTTACACCAAAATTGTGCCATATTGGGAATTAATTGTTGGTCTCTGCTGTTGACAGGTTGGACAGTCAGCAGTCATTCTAAGCAGATAAATCTGAATGATTAGAAGTCCATGCTGTTGAACCTATGTGCATACTCTATACCTCTTGCCATAACAACTTTATTCATTAACTGATCGAGCACAGACATGGTTGGCTGGGAAAGAAACCCTAGTGATACCTATAGAATGGATTATCCTACACATTTGATTAAGATCCTTGTTTACTGAGATTTGTCTTTGATGAATATTCACATAAGACACAGATATCTGCATACTCTGTGCCCTTTGGAGAGTTCTATCCACATACCCTTTTCCCCAATTTTCTAATTATGTTCCTTCTGCATACTTGAACATTCAGCCAAGCCATTAGCCGCTATATATCAGTCAGTGTAAATCTATACCTCTGATCATCTCATCTTCCATGGAAAATAAACAACTTGTACTACTTGATATTCTACCCATTGAGAGGATTTTGCTTCACCCGGGTCACCTCAGTGCCACCTGTAGTGCTTTAGTTGTTCACTTTCATATGTTACCAATAAATCGTTTAGAATCATTCCTCCCGATGAATCTACAGAGGCAGCTGAAAGGAAATAGGCAATGTGGCAGGAATATAAATCAGTGGCTACGGCAACATGTTCAGACATCCTGTGCCTTCAACCCTTGCTTGAACCAAACTCATATATATAACACCCATTTGATGATGCAGTACTAATGGCCTACTGAACATTGTGGTTTGGTGTATTAAACAAAACACAGTTCATGATGGCTATCTCAGATTGCATGTTAAGGTGGGGGTCCAAAATCAAGCATCCATTCAATATACAGAAAAGTTACCTCACTGCAAGAATTCCTCATGCTGCCTATTGAGTATATATATCTTAGAAAGATACAATTTCAATATCAGTAAAATTTATTATGCTAAATATGGAATATACTTAATTAAAAATATAACACTTTATTGAACAATATTAATGAAGACCTGAATAAAGGAAAGGATATATATTGAACATGGAAAGGAAGACTAAGTTTTAAAGATGACAATTACCTCATATCAATATAAAAATTCCAATTTGCAATTCTAAAAATGCAAATCTAACAAATACACAGAACATGACAAAACTGATTCTATAATTTATATGAAAAAATTAAAACCTAAGAAAAAGTAGTATAATTTTTAAGATAGTTCCCTGTTTGCAGGGCTTATACTACTAGGTATCAAAATTAATGTAAACCTATAGTAATGAAGATAATATGCTATTGTGAAGAATTTGTAAAAATTAAGAGAACAGAGCAGAGATTCCAAAACTATAACTGGACATAGATAGCTCAATGGTGTGTGGTGTTGCCTTGCAGATGTGAGATTCTGAATCAATTAATGCTTTATATAGAAAAATGGAATTGGACTCCTACTGTCAATCATGCCCTGAAATTATTACCAAATATATTAAAGTTCATGTGGAAAAAGGAAAACTAAAATGTTTAAAAGAAAACATCTGTTAACTGCTTAGCAATGCTTTTTTTTTTTTTTTTTTTTTAATCCTCACCTGAGGATACTTTTTCATTGATTTTAGATAGAGTGGGAGGGAGGAAGGGAAAGAGAGAGAGAAAGAGAGAAACATCTATGTGAGAGAGACACATCGATTGGTTACCTCTTGCATGATCCCGACTGGGGTTGGGGCTCTAATCCACAACCAAGATCGTGCCCTTGACTGGGAATGGAACCTGTGACTCTCCAGTCTGTGGGCCAACGCTCTAACCACTGAGAAAAATCAGTTAGGGCTAGGAATGCATTTAAAAAAACAATTTTTTTTTCATTTTCCTGTATTGATTTTAGAGAGAGGAAGTGAGAGGGAGAGAGAGATAGAAACATCAATGAAAGAGAACATCTATTGGCCACCTCCTGCATGTCCCCCACTGGAGATTGGGCCCACAACCTGGGCATGTGCCCTGACCAGGAATCAAACTGGCGACCTCTTGGTGCATGGGTTGACACTCAACTACTAAGCCACACTGGACGGACTAGGAATGCATTTTTAACAACATATAAAAGTACAAATGCTTAAGGAAAAGATTCATATAAATAATTTCATGAACTTAAAACACCTATTCTTCTAGACAATACTGAAGTGAAACAAAGACACCAAACGACAGAGCATATTCACCATGCATAAATCCTGATTAAGGACATATGTTATTTGAACTGATATTACTCATTGAGCTGAGTTTTGACTATTTAGATGTTCATTGTTATTTTTGCACATTTGTGTATCACATATATTTCCAAAACATATTTAATACATTAAAGTAATATAGTTGCTATTGGTTTATCATGTTTCCTTCCAATTATCCCAAATGTTTTATCATAAATAGTAATACATTATATCAAGGTTATTTTGGGCATCTATTAACAAGGTAATCAGATTTTCTTAAATCTGTCTTAAAGATGTGCAATATTATATCAATGTGTTGCCTAATTTTATACCTCTTTGAATTCCTGAAATACTTTATTTATACTAGAAAATTAATTTTTAGTGCACGGTTGATTACAATTTTCTATTTCAGTTAGGGTTTCTATATAATAAGCAGTATTGAATGAAATATTTTCTACATCTGATGTTTTCTAGCATCAGAGAAATTCTATATTTATAAAATATATTTAGGAGCTTTTTTGTTTTTTTTTGTGACTTAGAAAATAATACAGCACGGAATATCTATGAACCTTGTAATCTGAAATAATACACTATTATTCTCTCATTATTATTTTTCCCATTTTTAAATTCAATTTAGACATAAGTCTTTTCTTTGCAGGGATCCATTTTATGCTATATAATTTTGAGTAATATGTATGATCAGGTTTGTAAACTATTTATGATGCTTGATTTTGGCCCAGTAATACTGATTTCGTACTTCTGGCCTCCACAATTGTGAGCCAATAAATTTATTTTGTTTTAAACCACCAATTTTGTGGTAATTGGTTATGGCAGTGATAGGATGCTAACACACTATTACAATTATTCTATTTCAGTTTACAGGAAATATTCCATTTAAAATGTATCTCTGATAGAGAAACATTAGGTATAATAATTAATATACCACCTCTAATTCAACATGGTAATAGGATGTCTTAAGACCCCAAAATATTATTTTTTCTTTTAACTAAAATCTATTAAATAGCAGTGATAGTATTCATTTTTCTGTGAGTTACACATGTGGAATTAGAGAAGACTGGGTATATTCAGTTTGTAGGCCATACTTAGCAGCAATGACAGAAATGAAACTTCCTAAATTCATCAAGGTAATCTTTCCTGAATAGCTGAGATACAGTCTCAGAATCCTTCTGATCATGGCATCTGAAAAACATGATCACATGATAAGAAGCAGTACATGTATAAACCAATGTACTATATTAAGCAAAAATTGTGAAATGGGAAAATAGAAGAAAGTAGGGTTGCTATATTTTTCTGACTAGATTTTTTATTTCAATTTTATTCTCACTTTACTACCCTTACATTCTTTTATGTTTCTCTCAGTCATCGAGATAAAAACCATAAAATAATTTCCAGGAAATATGCACCATTGACATATTGTTTTGTGGAATATTCAAGATTATTCTTCTGGTTTCTCATAAATGACATTCTTGGCTGAACATGCATTTCTGAAGAAATGATATTTTCCTCAGAAATTAAGATATTGTATTATTATTTCTAATGTGAAGAATTTCAGGAAGATGGTTATTCAGGCTAAATTTTATTTCTTTATATGAAATATATTTGCTTTTAAAGAATATTCCCCTTATTAGGTTGATTATACTATATATTGTCTAAATATGACTTGTTTGTCTTGTCAAATACTCACAAACACAGATAACAGTATGGTGGTTATCAAAGGAAAATGGGGATGGAGAAGGCAGTAAAGGGTAAAGGGGATCAAATATATGGCGACAGAATGAGAATTGACTTTGGGTGGTAAATACACAATGCAATATACAGATAATATATTTTAAAATTGTACACTTGAAACCTATATAATTTTATTTACCAATGTCAGCCTAATACATTTAATTAAAAATAAATAAAATGAAAATGAAAAAAATGACTGAATTTTAAAAACCTGAATATTGAACAACTAAGGAAGAATTTAAGTAAAATCTGATTACATTTTGTCCAATTTGTTTACAACATAATATAATGATTGAGGCTATGGATTCTGAGCTAGCATCTCTCCATTTGCATTACTTTTCTGCCACTTACTAATTATGTCTCCATTTTCTCAATATTGATTGTGATATTTAATACATGGAAAGAAATTTTAATATTGCCTGAAAACATAAGAAGAGTTCAGTAACTTTTATTGGTCTTTTATCATTATACCAACCTTGAAATTCTAGGGGGAAAAGTGTTTCAATGTCCAGAACTGTCAGTTGAATCGGTTGTTGCAGCGCTGAGTCACGGGGTTGCTTCCAAGGGTTTGAGGGGCAGGAAGGGTTTTCGAACATTCCCGAAGCAGCAAGGCTACTTGGTGATGGTATATTATCCTTTTTCTAAAATGTTTGATTTGTTAATATTTTTAAAGACTATTATTTTGCTGATAAGGGAATTGTGGTCTGCAATTTTATTTTGTAATGGTTTGTCAGAGTTTTCTGTTAAGATTATGCTAGCTTTATAGTAGAGTATGAAAATATTTCCTCCTTTTCTACTTGTGGGGAAAAACAATGAAGTAAGATTAATGCCATTTCTCTCTTTTTTTTATCCTCACCCAAAGACATTCTTGCATTTATCTTCAGATAGAGCGGGAGGGAGAGAGAGAGAAACATCGGTGTGAGAGAGACACATTGACTGGCTGCCACCCACATGACCCCAACCGGGGTGGGGACAAACTGCAACCCAGGTACGTGCCCTTAGTGGGGACCGAACCCGAGTCTCTCTGGTCCATGGGCCAACGCTCTGACCGCTGAGCCAAACTGGCCAGGCATAATGCCATTTCTTACTTGAATGTTTGATAGAAGTAATTAGTGAAAGCCTCTGGGTCTGCATTTTTCTTTTGGAAAGGTTTTTTAACAATAAATTAAATTTATTTTAACAGATATAAATCTATGCAGGTTTTATTGCCTTACATAACTTTCTGTAAATTATATTTTCAACAAATTTAAACATATTGCCTAAGTTGTTAAATTGTTGGCATAAAGTTGCTTATAGTATTCTCTGATCATTATTTTAATGTCTGTAGGATCTTTGCTGACAATCTATTTTATTCCTGCTATTGCTGATTCATGTTCTCTGTTTCTCACAAGGTTAAAGGGAGAGATGGTCAAGTTTGTTGTTATTTTTGAAGAATCAGGTTTGTTTTTTAAAATTTTCAGCCTTTTATTTATCTTCCTTGTATTATCTTTATTATTTTCTTCTTTCTACCTGTTTTTGCATTTTCTTTTTTATTATATCTCAAAGTGGAATCTTATGTCATTGATTTTAGAACATTCCTTTTTCTAATTTTCTCTAAGCCCTGTTTTAACTGGATCTCAACATTTTACTATAATTCCATTCTCATAGCAGATCCTTCTCTTATAGCTTCACAATGAAATTTTATATATATATATATATATGACTTTGTGCTTTATGAAATGTCATGTCTGCTTCCCTTCCTGCTTTTTATAGAGAACTTATTGTTCTTTCGCCTGACTGACCCTGTCTTGCTCAATTTGGATTCTATTTTCTATAGTGTCTCCATAGCGTGGAGTTTCGTCCGGCCCAGATACTGAGTTGTGTTAGAGAGCTTACACGGTTCAAACTGCTCCAGCACTCTAAGTCCAGCAGTACTCATGAGAATAATCTTGAGTAACTTTGTGTAGTTTTCATTGCTCTTTCAGACTGGCCCAACGTGTTTTCCAGTAACTGGAAATTTCAGCAGAAGCCAAGTTTAGTTCCTTGTGCTTCTTCCCATACAGTTACTGAAACACTGAGACAATCGAAGGATTATAGCTGCAGTGTTTTGTCCCCACTCGCTTGTATTTATGGGTCTATATGGATGTGCTGGCACCAAGTTTTGCTAAAGCTATTGGCTATGGGTCTTTGGTTTTACTATCCTAGTGACTGTGTAATTGGAGAATCTGGGAAGATAAAAAGGAGCAATAACTATGACCGTGCAATCAGCATCTTCTTCAAACTCTCTCCTCTCGAAACTATTTTTGTCTACATTTTATATAAATTAGATATATATTCTAATAAGCGTAGGGAAAATTATAATTATTCTAATGGGTAGTCATTTTATAACAGATCAATTTCAAATCTTTCCTAGGATATGAGGTACATATTTAATAAACTTATTACATTTCAGCTTCTTTTGCAAGTAAAATATAGATGTCAGATGTAGAAAATGTCTACATTGTGAGCTTGATAGGATTTTTCAGGGAATTTTCTAGGTAAACCATAACATTGATTTGGTAATGAATATATAGCACAGAATAATTTCTGAAACTAATATCTACTCATTTCAATTCAGCAGAAAATTAGTTGGGTCGGTAACAATGCAAAATAAATATACTGTGAAAACAAAATGGTTTCCTTATATTGGGTCTTAACTGCCTTTAGGGTTTTACATGTTTTGCTAAATTGAAATTTTATACACTATGAATAACTCTGATAGCTCTGTAGCTTCGTAATCCCATGCTTTTCTGATAACTTCCTTTCTAAAATAGAAAAAAAGTGAAAAACTAATTGCTTAAACTCTGAAAAATGCTTTTCTTTAAACTCAATGAAGCACAAAGATAAATAGTGTATTACTAAAGGGAATTTAGCTCTGTTTACGACTGCTTCCAGTGTGAAATTGGTTGTTTGTGATCTTTAAAAACTTGCTTTCTTTTCAAAACATTGTATGCTAATTCTGAATACAGAGAAAGATGGGAATGTAAAAAGAATTTAGATAAAGTGACATTCCTTCACTTAATTTTTAAATGGTACTGTTTCATTTTTTTGGTGTTGTGAATTTTATGAAAATCATAACTGATGGCTTCTCAAATAATGATGTACACTACTGTATTTACACGATGTCTTTTTTTGGCCATTCTTTCATTTATCATCCACAATAGTCACTCTATTTAACGGTTGTTTATTATAATACAAATTTTGTTTTGTTTTATTTTTCTGGCTGTATTTTTTTATTAAATTTTCAACTAAGAATACATAGAATCTCTTTGAAATCAGCTCTCCAGCTGGGTTATCACAGCCCTCTAGCATTTAAACTTAGTTCTTGACATAGTTTATTTATTTTTTATTCTCACCTGAGGACATTTTTGCATTTATCTTCAGATAGAGCAGGAGGGAGAGAGGGAGGAAGAGAGACAGAGAAACATCGATGTGAGAGAGACACATCGACTGGTTGCCACCCACACGACCCCAACCGGGGACAGGGACAAACTGCAACCGAGGTACGTGCCCTTAGTGGGAACCGAACCCAGGTCTCTCTGGTCCGCGGGCCAACGCTCTAACCACTGAGCAAAACCAGCCAAGGCCTTGACATAGTTTATAGCTTAAAATATATTTCCATATGGTTTTTAAAATTCAAAAAATACAGAACATGTTTTACAAATAGTACTAATTATATATGTGACTAAAATATATTTTGAAGTATTTATTTCACTATAAAACAAGAATGATCTTAATTAGAATACTTATGTACATTTTCTATGAATTTTAAGATAGTAATATATATTTAATATACCATAGAGACAAGAAGTCAATAGATTACATCTTTTTAACCATTTGTATATTGGTATTCAATTACAAGATTAAATGTAATTTCCACTAGGTTATGTTGCACTATTTGTCATCGTTTTTATTTAGCTCAAGCTTATTACTGTAACAAGTCATAATTCCTTTTAAAAATTATGTTCTTTTGTTGTACATTTATTATGAGAAAAAATTCAAATAGATTAAAAAGTCAAAGGACTGATACAAAGATCAATGGATATTTTCTATATATACATACACATATAATATCTATCAGATCTATATTTATATATACATAGGTTGACTCATTTGAAAGTAAGTTTCACAGCTAAGATATATATAAAACGAGTTAGTTTCTGGCCATGTTTGAATAATTGGTATCTTTTATAAGCAAATTTTTATTAGTTACAACACAATAAAACTAATGAAAATCTATTCAAGTGAACAGACTTATTATATACAGGTAAGTCTTCATATGAATAATGGATAACTTCTTCCAGTAGTAATATGGACATAAAGATCTATATAGTCCATAAGGAGCTAATTTTTGTATGAATTAAGGGAAGAATGAAGGTTCTTTTTTTCAAGTTTTTTTGTCTACAGTATTTCTTTCACTGATGATTCATTTATTTAGGTCATTTCTCAGTATGCTTCTGTTAACTTTTTTCTTTTTTAACAATGGGTCAAATTTTCTTGCTTTGTTTTTTTCATTTGTTTGTTTTTGTTTTTGTTTTTGTTTTTTTATCATATGCTAGATATTTTACTTTAAAATAGTAGAGATTGCAGTAAATATTATTTGTTCCCAGGAAAGTCATGCCCCTGTTTCAGGTATTAGCTAGTGTGAGTAACTGAGTCAATCGACTCTGTACTTGAGTTGAGTTTGGCTTTGTTGTTGCCTTAGTTTGATTCAGCTCACCACTAGCTTCAAATATTTTGAAGGCTACATCAGTACTTTTCTTCAGTAGAACACTGGACCTGAGTGCAGTGAAGATTCTGGTGTTCACTACATATGGTCCCCAACTTATGATGGTTTGATATACGATTTTTCGACTTTACAATGGTACAAAAGTGATACACAGTCAGTAGAAACTGTACTTTGAATCTTGAATTTTGGTCTTTTCAGGCTAGCAATATGTGGTACACACTGTCTTGTGATGCTGGACAGTGGCAGTGAGCCACAGCTTCCGGTCAGCCACACGATCTCGAGGGTAAACAACCAATACTCAGTGCATTCATTGTGTTAGATGAGTTTGCCCAACTGCAGGCTAATGTAAGTGTTCTGAGTACATTGAACATAAATTAGGGTAAACTATAATGTTCAATCGGTTAGGAGTATTAAATGTATATTCAATTTACAATATTTTCAATTTACAGTGGAATTATCTGGATACAACCTCATTATAAGTCAAGGAGCATCTGTACACAATCTTCATCCAAGTCACCATGGAGACAAGAAGTTAATAATCACCAACTTTCCTAACTATGGGAGAGCCCTCTGCTTGGCAATTTGAATTCCAGTTTTGGGGGTTACTCTTGTTTCCTTTGTTCCACCAGCACACCAACAGCTTTCGATTCCTCCGAAGAATGGAGGGGCACTGCTCCCTCCATAACCTGTTTTACACGGTGAGGGCCCAAAATGTCTAATAGGGTTGCCAGTGAATCGCTATTCCTGACTGCAACATGTAGCAGGCCATTGCCTTTCACTTTCAAAGGATGTGTTCAGACTCTGAGAGGACCTCTCTCAGCTCTTCTACCCTGATTCCAGCCTTTGGTCCTCTATCTTGGTGCACTTGTTAAAGGTCCATGGGCAAGCGTTGGCCAGTGACTAGTGAAGCATTCTGTGACTGAGGTGCCTACAGATTTTAATCTTTCATGCAGGCCAGTTGAGACTAGTGATATTTGACTAAATTATGGCTAGGTTCTCCTTAATCCCATCTATAGTATATTCCTCTTTATTCCACTACTCCATCAAGAATAAAGGCAGAGGTGGATCACTTCTCTCTTAAAAATGACAACAACATGCCCTGGCCGATTTGGCTCAGCGGTTGGAGCGTCGGCCTGTGGACAAGAGAGTCCCGGGTTCAGTTCCTGCTAAGGGCACATACCAAAAAAAAAAAAAAAAAAAAAAAAAAAATGACAACAACATACATTCTGGAATTTAGTTAATTTAAGTTCTTTGCATGTTCATCTATCTGATTGGATTAAAATGTATGCTGTTTCTAATTTATCCAGTTTTGTGTAGTGTGTAGGGTGGGAGAAATAATCTCTTGTAAGCTTCTGTACCCTAATTGAAAATTGCAGTTTAGTAGCTTTGTCTTTAATGAAATAATCTGGAATTTGGACACAAAATTTATGATTAGATGTCATGAACTAGAAAATAGCCACAAGGAAGGCTTGGAAATGCATTTTCTAGTGGGGTAATCATATGCCCTGTTGAAACATAACAGTCTTAATATTATTAAAAAGAAGGAAATTGGGAATTTGTTCCATAGATGATCAAGAATAATTTGGTTTAGGTCCTTGCTCTCATAACACCTTTTATTTCTTTTTAACTTTCCAAAAAAACAAACACTAACATGATATTAACAGTTTTCTGAATCACATGAACATTTTTGCCCAAACACACTGGTAACCAGCAGAATCCTTAAGCTGCACATTGTTGTAACTTCATCTTCATTACTCCTACCCCAAAGAAGGGTCACTTTTTTCATTATTTCTTTTTCAAAGAAGAGCCAAATAACTTTTTTATTAAACCTCTATTCCCATGCTGTCTTTTAAAGATGTCTTTCTTATTATAAAATAAAGTGATGAGAGGTCAAGCACTGCTTCTACATAGGAGAAGACTGGTTCCTTTCTTCTATACTTCCTTTCTTTCCAAGACACTTTAAAGAATTACATATATGTTAGTTTACTATGACTGGGTGGCTAAAACAACAAAAATTTATTTTTGGAGGCTAAAAGTCCACGATCAAAGTGCCAACAGAGTTGGTTTCCTGGGAGGCCTCTCCTGGGCTTACGGAGAGCCACCTTCTTGCTGAGTTCTCACATCGCCATCGTCTGGGCACACATACCTCCAGTGTCTCTCCATGTATCCTAATTTCTTCTTCCTACAGGACATCAGTCAGACTTAATTTGGGTTTACCCTAGAGACCTCCTTGTAGCTTAATTATCTATTTTAAAGGCCCTATATTTAAACACAATCATATTCTCAGGTACTGGGGGGTAAGGGCTTCAAAATATGCATTTTGGGGGACACAATTTAGTCATGACAACATATTAATATAATTTAAAATGTCACCTCTAATAATGCTAAATTTTAATGATTAATAATAAAAGCTAGAGATAAAATCTAACTTTTTTTCTAAACTTTTTAATATTAATCTTAACAAAAGCTAGATTTAAAGAAATACATTTAGTATTAAGTTAACTTTTATTAAATATTTGATGATTATAGTGTATACTTTCTCCATGGTGACCTTCTGATACTACAAATAAAGAATTAGACACTGAGGATAAAATGTAGGCTATTATAAGTCAGAAATCCAGTAATCTCTACAGCTTTATATTATTTCATTCTGGGCATTCTATAATTCTATGAGATGTCAGTACATTATCTATAAAAATTAGACAAATAAGTTGTGTAAACACTTATTCAATTAAATTATTTATTCACTGTTACAGACTTTATAATACCTGAACATTTACTTTTAATCTTAAAGATGGAAGTATTCTTATGACCATATTTTCCTATAATAAAGAGAGAGCAATGGGGGTAGAAGTTCTTCAGAATGTGTCTTAGCTTAGGCTTTAAGCAAAATAGGAAGAGATGTTCTCTAAATACATGAATTAAATCAGCAGCAACCATGAGTAAACACAAAAGGGCAATGTTAACAAAGAAAGCAGTTATTTTATGAGTTGTCAGCTAGATTTTTAAAAAACATACTCTCTTTAGATTTTATTTCTCTGGATATTAAAATACATAAAAGAGATTGAAATATTTTTTTTTTATAAAGGTAAGGTTTTTTTTAATAAGGCATAATGTCCTTGAATGAAATATTGATGCCTCATTTGTTTTTTATAGAAATGTAACAGGTAAAATTATATGTAATTATTTTATTTATTATTTAGGTGTGATTGATATGTAACATTGTATTAGTTTCAGATGTACAATATGATTCAATATTTATATATATTGCAAAATGGCCACTACAATAAGTCTAATTAATATCCATCACCATACATAGTTACAATTTTTTGTCTTGAAATGAGAACTTTTAAGATTTAATAATACCTCTTTACTTGTATAACTTGTATTCATTTCATATAAATATATCATCTGATTTGGTTTTCATAAACACAATAAAGTGAAGAGAATAGGTATTAACATTCACATTTAAAAATGGCATAAACTAAAATTCAGAACAAGATCTCAAAAACACACTGGGATAGTTTAAATGGGAGATCAAGAATTTGGAATTCAGATGAAGAACAATTTTTTATCAACATGTCACTTTGTCTAAATAAATCTAAGAGACCCACACTTATAATACAGTTAATCTGATCAAGAAGCATTGGAAAGTGCCTACAGTATCTGGAATTGCCTATATGATAAACTGAAAACATAGTAGAAAATACTTTAATCTTCACATTTGTATAATATCTTTAACATGGAGATACTGTATCTTTAATGACATTTCATGTGAAATTTAATATTATATATTAAGTTGGTAATTAAAAATGCATATATAATTTATATAACTTAAAATTTGTCTACCTACATGAGTATGGCATATTTATAAATGAATAAGCTCCTATTTATTAATTTTAATCCCAACACATCATTGTATGCCTAATTATCATTACCTATTTATTAACTACCTAAATTTTAAAGTTTGATAAAAAATTATAATTCATCCATAGAACACTCTTTCTTGTTTCCCATATAATATGTTTATATATTATATATAATATATATAGTATATATTATTTATATATTAAATATATTTTGTTTATTATATATAGAAAAATATATAGTGAGCAGCTTTATTTTTGTTTTATAAGTTATTTTACACTTTATGTGGAAATGCACTTATCAAAATCAATATGTGATTAGAGAACATATATAATAATATATACTTATGACTATATAGACATAGAAATGGGACAAGTATAGTGCATCCACTTATGCAAGTCATCAATCTGAATACATTTCCAATTGTAATAATTCATTACAATGGCATTCAGAAAGAGCCATTCAAATGTCAACTTAAATTCAGAAGCTGAATAGCTCCTGAAAGATATGACAGAAGTGTGTAAAAAAAAAAAAAAAAATCAAACAGGTATACAAAAAGCAGTCAGCAGTCAGTCAGGTACCTACAATTATTATTGGAAAAAATCTAGGTCACTGAATAAGTATCTTTCCTTTAGGGATACTGAGCAGTATTTAGATTTATTGATGGTTGTCAGAAATGACAATGATAAGAAATACATTGCCTAAGGAGTACATTAAATTTCACTAATAGATTTGGACTAATATATTACAAAAATTTTGATTAAGATATAAATTACAGAAAAATGACTTAAATTAACTATCTTGAATAAAGTTGTCAAACCTAATAAACATTCAAAATCACAACTATAAAAAAGAAAACCAAACTAATTATAGAATCAAGTGTAAGTCTATTTATTATGCTGAGTCTGTTAGAGAAAAACATGTATTTAAGAATAAACAGATGTGGTCGTGGAAACTCAGCAAACCTAGTGGGACCCCAAGGTTCAGTCATTACTACACTGGCAATTATTCCAAGGCATGGTTTATTTTTACTAAAGCAGTTTTTCATTAAATAGTAACTTCTTTATTCTTTTTTAATGGCAATTTGAAACACTAGGATTAAATCTTCTTTCACTAAATAATAAATCAGATTAACCAGTCATTTGTTAATAAATGTAAGATATGGAGATTCCTTGACACAATCCAAATGTGTGGAGTTTCAATATCTGTAGAAATGAATGACACATTTTTATTTTAAAAGATCAAGACGCCCAGGGACTGAGCATGTCTGGTAGAAGTTCAGGGAGTACATACTATGGAAGAGCTGGGTTTAACTTAACTAATCAAATAAATGCATTTATACATGTTACCATACTATGACACTGAGGAATACAATTTAACTTGAAGTCAGAATTAAGAAAAGAAAAATAGAACCAAGTTGAATTTTGAATCTAAATTATATACCTTTAAAAACAGAAAATTAAAAAGTTATTTTACCTTAAAGAAAATATTAAATTGAAAAACAAAATCACTCATTGAGGAAGAGCAATTTTCCCTCAACAGAGGATTGTGCTCTGCCCATGCCAGGGGTCTGATCTGGTGTGTGTGGGGGGGTGGGGGAGGGAGAGAAGGAGGGGTCTTCAGGCTGGAGAGAAAAAAGAGCCAATGCAACCTTTCAAGTCTGAAGGTGATCTACTGGCAGACGTCCTTTGTGTGTGTGGTGGGGGGAGTGGTGCATAGGTTTTCAACTGTTTGGTTATGATCTACCCACATTATGGAGGGTAATCTACTTTACTTAAAGTCCACAGGTTTAAATGTTAATCTCATCCAAAAAACTTTCCTACAGAAATATCCAGAATAATGTTTAATCAAATATCTGGGAAAAGTGCTCCAGCCAAGTTGACATGTAAAATAAACCATCACACTTATCTTTCAGAATCAATAGCTAGTTAAATGCATATGGGAATTTGATCTACTCTTTAGCAGATTTAGGATATTATTAAGAATTGCTCTTCTAAGAAAATGTATTTTAACTCAAGTAGAAAATAAAAAGTGGTGCCTTGATAGTTGCAGTCCTATACCCACAACACGAAGGGAAGGTACATCAGGACAATCCTGGACATTTTCATTTTGGGGGGTCACACTTTGACTTCCATCTGTCTTCACTCTATCGTTTAAGTAATGTGCCTCCATTTATACACAAACAGTTAGGTATTTATTTTGTTTTCTCTACATTTTAATATTCTTTCCACATGTACTCTTTTTTCCTTAAACTCTCTTATGTTGGTTTCCATTAAAACACAATATATTGTTTTTCCTTCTTCCTCTCAAATTCTTTTTTTAAGTTAAAAAACAATTTTTTTAATATTTATTGATTTTAGAGAGAGCGGAAGGGAGAGGGAGAGAGAGAGAGAAACATCGATGAGGGAGAACATTGATTGGCCGCCTCCTGCCTGCCCCCCACTGGGGATTTGGCCCACAACCTGGGCATGTGCCCTGACTGGGAATTGAACCGGTGACCTCTTGGTACATGGGTCGACGCTCAACCACTGAGCCATACCAGCCAGGCTGATTAATTCTTAATATTACGTACTAGTCATGTCTGTCCTAATTTCTAAAGATTGAAGTGTCTCAGAGTTCAACTGTGGGTCTCCTCTTCTCACACATCACTTCCTTCATATGGAATTTTATTTATTGCCATGATTTTAAACTCCATCTATAGGGGAATTCTAACATGTATATAGCCAGAATTATCTTTGCATCTGTGGTCCATTACCACAAAGAGAATGTTATACTTGATATCATCATTTGGTCATCTCATGAATATCTCAAAACTGAACATGTGTGAATTTTGAAAATTCTTCTCCTCCAGTCTTCCACACCTCATATAGATGCTCCACACACTAGCCAGTGAAACATTTTCTAGGCACCTTTCCCCTCCTTCATCCTCCACATACAAAGTAACACCAGCTTCTTCGGAGTTTCTATATTAGTTTCCTATTGGTACAGGAACAAATTACACTAAACTTAATGACTTGAAACAAAACTAATTTATTCTGTTACAGTTCTGGAGGCCAGAGTCTAAAATCCAAGCCTTGGAGGTCACCAAGTCTAAAATCAAGGTGTTAGCAGGGCTGTGTTCCCTCTGAAGACTTCATAGGAGAATTCATTTCCTTGCCTTTTCTAGCTTCAAGAGGCTGCCCACCTTGCTTGACACATGGTCCATCCTGTATCTTCAACGGAAGCAGTGTAACATTTCAAATTTGTCTCTCTCTCTCTCTCCCCCTCTCTCCCCTCTGCTATCACATCTCCTTCTCTGACTCTGCCTCACCTGCCTCCCTCTTTTCCTTATAAGGACCCTTATGATTATGTTGGGCCACTCAGATAATCTTAGACAATCACCCCATCTCAAGATCCTTCATTTAATTGCATCTACAAAGTCTCTTTTACTGTGTAAACTACAATGTTCACAGGTTTCAGGAATTAGGATGTGGACATCTTGGAGGTCCATTATTCAGGCTACCACTGTGCCCCTCCAAATATTTCTTTAATCTCTCCTATTCTTTCCTTCTTTCTTACACTTTCCAAGATACTATCCCCTTTTCCTGCAATAACTTCCTGACTGGTTTCCGATTATCATTACACACTCTTCCAATTCATTTCCCACATGGTGACCACAATTGATCTCATTAAAGAAAAATATGATCATATTCCCTGCTTAAAACATCTTAACAGCTTGCAATTGCATTTAGGATAAATTTCATCATCTTTAATGTGGCCTTGCATAATCTGACTCCTGCATAAAATCTCATGCTTCATCTAATGCTCCTGCTCACTTAATCACTACTCAACAGCTACTTGCCTTCCCATTTAGCCAAACTCGTTATATATCTTTGCAGATGCTTTTACTCTGTAGTACTTTCCCCTGGCTCTTTATAATGTAATATGGTAGCATAAGGTCTATATTATAAAATAATACAAAGTTTCAAGGTCTATATTATTCAAGAGATATATGTAAAACTCTTGAACTATATAGTACTTTAAAAAGAGTTCCACACATTTGCAATTTTTCTTCTTTCTTTACGTTCATGAATTTCAATGCAAATGTAAATCTTCTAGAGCAGTACTTTGTCTTCTGGCTTAATAAATGAGTACTTCATCTGCACCACCCCTCACTTTGTGTGTTGCATGGTGCCAGAAAATAATTCTCCTGAATCCTTTGCCATCTATCTTCCTGCTCTATTCAGCCAATGAGAGGTCCTGCAGGATGATCAGAGGACCTAAGGAAGGAAGAAGCTGGGGTATTCTCACTCACCATATTGGGTAGCATATTTGGCAGAGACTCAGCCTTCTCCATGGCTCTAGTTTCTGACGTTCAGCCCCTCCACTACAGTACCAGCTTCTGCCAGCCAGGTTTCCAACTTCAGTGGTGTGGCCCCAGCTCCTGATCTCTGTTAACACTGCATGCTCCCATTGGCCTTCTAGCCATAGGGATGAAGAAATCTTCCTAACTGATTGTATAAGTCAGAGTTCTCCAGAGTAACAAAACCAACAGGATGCATAAATACATATGTAATGATATGTATACATAAGACTCTAGCCCTGGCCGGTTTGGCTCAGCGGTTAAAGCATTGACCCGCAGACCAGAGAGTCCCGGGTTCGGTTCCCACTAAGGGCACGTACCTCGGTTGCAGTTTGTCTCCGGCTCCGGTTGGGGTCGTGTGGGTGGCAACCACTCGATGTGTTTCTCTCACGTCGATGTTTCTCTCTCTCTTCCTCCCTCTCTCCCTATATCCTTAATGGAGGCTGATAAGTCCCAGGATCTTCAGGGTGAGTTGGCAATCTGCAGACCCATTACCAGTAGAATTAATGGTGTAGTTCTAGTCTGAGTCTGCAGGCCTGAGAACCAGGAGAGCTGATGTCCTGCAGGCTCAAAACACAGGAAGAGCTGATGTTTTAGTTTGTGTCCAAAGTCAGGAAAAACCTAATGTCCTAGTTGAAGGCCATTAGGCAGGAAGGAAGAATTCTGTCTTACTGAGGGAGAGTCAGCTATCCTGTTCTAGTCAAGCCTTCAACTGATAGGGTAAGGCCCACCCATGTTAGGCAGGATAATCTGCTTTAATCAATTTAACAATTTAAATGCTATCTCATCTAAAAACACCCTAAAAAACACCTAAAATAATGTTTGAACAAATCTGAGTAGCTAGTGGCCCAGCCAAATTGGCACATAAAATTAACCATCACAATCCTGTTGCTAATTTCTGGGTGGCCTCACCATATACTCTTGATATTTTTCAGTTCTTCCTTCACATGAAAAAAACAATTACCTGATTTAATTATTTTTTGTATTTTACATGCATAGAGTACTTCCAGTTTTTCTAAATAGATCTTGACTGATATAACAGGTTTCTTTTTTGAATGAGTAATTTCCCCTTCCTTGTGTTCTAATTACCCCCAATGTCTCAATTTACCACAACTTATAAACTTATTTAACAATTACCCATAATTTATAAATAAGTATATAAACATTATTTTTACTTCACTTCCCACTTATTTTTTCTTTTAGTAAATCAGATTATATATTTATTAATTCATTGGCCATTCTCCTACTGTCTCTTGATTCCAAAGGAGCACTTAGTATATTTCAAGTTAAGACTTAATAAAACTTTTTAAACAGTTTCTTCCCTTTTTTTTTTTAATCCTCATCTGAGGATATTTTTTTTCTATTTATCTTCAAATAGAGTGGGAGGGAGAGAAAGGGAGAGAAGGGAGAGAGAGAGAAACATCGATATGAGAGCAACACATCGGCTGGTTGCCTCCCTGCACGACCCCGACCAGGGCCGGGGACGAACTGCAACCAAGGTACATGCCCTTGGCTGGAAACGAACCCATGACTCATTGGTCCACAGGCTGACGCTCTACCGCTGAGCCAAACCAGCCAGGGCTCTTCCTTTTTTTTAAAAAAGTCTATTCTTCAGTTTATAAATTGCCTGATCAAGATAAATGTTTTATAAATTAATATGTGAATGCTGAGAAAAATAGCATACATTTATATAATAAATTGATAAGTTCATACATCATACAGAGTTATAATATCATAAGTGTTGTTCTATGATATTATTGCTTTATTTAAATAAATATCTATAAATAGAATTGAAACATGCTAAAGCTAGCATATCTAAGTTATCTTTTTAAAAATGATTCAGATATAGTTAAAATAAAAAGTACTCTTTTAATATGTTTTGTCAATAAAAACTACAAACTATAATTAACTGCTACACGTTAACTACATGTAGAATGCCAGTTAGAGAACAGGAAGAAATGTGAGGGTTTGGCTTGGCTAGAAAGCTGCTTATTGTCAGTGATCAAAACCTTAGCTATGCTGGAATTAACTTGCATCAGGAAGAAGGCACTCAGGCTTGAAGTTCAAAAAAGCAATTTTGCAAACAAAACTGTTTGAGTAGCTTGGTATGCAGAAAACAGATTTAACTAGATGTTATCTATAAAAGTGAATATCTAGAATCCTTATGACAATGATTAGAGGTCCCACCCAGATCTCAGATAGGAAGGCTCCTTGTAAATAAAACTGTATAGTTAAATCTGGTCATTCATAATGATCACACAAAAAGAGGAAATATCATCATCTTCCAGGCTTAATGTTTTCCAGATTAAATTCTTCATTAGAGATATTTAAGTCCAGATGGGTAGCAAAATAGTTGTGTTTCTATAACTACCTTCTCCTTATATAAAAGGTTTAAACATTCCTTAGATATGAAAGTCTTATGATAGAAATCCAGAGTTAAATCTAAGACCAAATCTATCAATATTTGAAAAGAAATAATTTGCTCCTTGTTAAATTACAAAGTTATTAAAAATACTTTTAATATATTTAGGCAATTTAGATAATTTTAGAGACTCCAGGAAAACTTTTTATAAACTATTTTATGAAAAACTAACATGTAATTGAAACATCTATTTTTATGACAATTGAATGAAATTATTTGATATTAGGAAATCTGATGATTTAATATATTAGTATTAATCAGACCTTTCCATTTCTTGATTAATGAGAAGTTTTTTTATTAAGCTTTTACTTTCTTATTGATTTGAGGACCATTTTCCCTAGCACATTGCTGAGGTGTATTTGAATACTTGCCATCATGGCTGCCTCTCTAGATTCATGTTATTCTTAAACTCAGGACTTAGCAGAGAGCATTCATTGCTCCACAATTCCCACATAACAAGTACTCATTTCCAATGATCTCACCATAGGAAATAATTCTTCCCATTCTATATACTCTCCTACCTTCTCAACTTTTGTTCAGCCTTTTATCTCCTTTCCTGGTTTAGAGTAAGGAGTCTTGGTGAGACATACAGTACTCAGGCTTCCCTCCATTCTTTCCCTTTTTGCAGAGTACCTAGCACCCACTGACGACACCACGCTCAAATGTTATATCTTAATCAGTTATGGCGGCAATACAATGTGAAAATTAGTAAAATAGAGTCTTCTTGCACTAGCCTGGAGAAATCTATATCTAGAAGATGAGGAAATAATTACATATATAAACTAATATGAAAATACTTTAAAATAATAGAGAAGTGACTGACAGATCATGTGTAGCCTGTATGCCCTCAAGAAATTCAAAACAATTCAAAGGAGACAATAATTATTTCTTTCTTCCTCCAAAAGAAAATAAAAATTCAAATTGACCAAAAGAATAAATTCAGTTCTAAATAAGGAAGAAAGTGTGTATGTTTTGAGGGGAGGGATGTATATTCAAATACATAGAATTAAAATGCACTGGAACCAGTTACATAAGTAAATACCCTCTCCCAGCACCCAAATAGATAAGTAGCATTTAACCAATAATTCATTTTTGTATTTAATCTAAAAATTGTTATGTAACCATTCACTTTCTATAAAATATCACTGTTATGAGTCAACCTTTGATTGGACTGCTGGAAGCCAATTAAAAAATTCACTGTTGATACATATTATCAATTTGCCTTTCAAATGTGTTTAAAAATGTAGAGATAATCTTGGGTTTGACAATGACTTTTTAGATGCAATACCAAAAGCCCAAACCATGAAAGAAATAATTAAATAAATTGGACTTCATTAAAATTGAAAACTTCTACTCTGTGATAGACATTGTCAAGAGAATGAGAAGACAAACCACAGAATGGGAGAAAATATTTGCAAAACACATACCTGATAAAAGACCATTATCCAAAATATAAAAAGAACTATTAAAATCAATACTTGGTAAATGAAAAGGTCTATTAAAAATGGGCTGAAGTGGGGGGGGAAGGGGGGAAAGCTATAATACTTTCAACATTAAAGATTTTAAAAAATAGGCTAAAGATCTGAACAGAAGATAACACAGATAGCAAGTAAGCAAATGGAAAGGTGCTCAGAGTCATATGTCATTAAGGAATGGCAAGTTAAAACAACGCTTAGATACACTACACACCAATAGAAAGGCCAGAAACTGAAAGATCACAACGCCAAATGGTAACAAGGATATGGAGCAACAGAAACTCACATACATTGCTGGTGGGAATGCAAAATGATACAGCCACTATGGGAGAAAGTTAGGCAGTTTCTTACAAAATAAAATATATGTTACCATATGATCCAGCAATCAGGCTCCTTGGCATTTATTCAAGTGAGTCAGAAACATGTCAACACAAAAACCTGCACAAGGATGTTTATAGTAGCTTTATTCATAACTGCCAAAACTTGAAAGTGGCCAATATGCCCTTCAATAAGTGAATGCATAAACAAACTGTAGTACATGGAATATTAGTCAGTGTTAAAAAAAAAAATGAAGTACCAACACATGAAAAGATATGGAGTCACCTTAAATGCATTTTATTAAGTGAAAGAAACCATATGATTCAAACTATATGACTTTCTGGAAAAGGCAAAACTAAGGAGACAGTAAAAAGTTCAGTGGTTTCCAGGGCTGAGAGGGAGGTAGGGATAAATAGGCAGAGCCCATAGGATTTTTAGGGCAGTGAAATTCTGTGTATGATACTACAGTATAGTATAAAGATGGATACATGTTATAAACGAGTCAAAACCCAGAGGATGTACAACACAAAGAGTGAACCCCAATGTAAACTACAGACTTAGGGTGACAATGATGTGTCAGTGTAGGTTCATCAGTTGTGATAAATGCACCACTCCAGTATTGGAGAGGCTCCGAATATGTGAGGGAAGGAGGTATATGACAACGCTGTAATTTCTGCTTAACTTTTCTGTGAATCTAAAAATAAAAATCTTCTAAAAATTAGATCCAAACTAAGTAAATTATTTTTTCCAGATAACTCATTTCTAATGTGATTTTTCTTTAAATACATACACTCTTGATAAAAAGTCACAATCACTAATGTATTCAAAATATGATTTCTGCTCAAGCAAATGGTGACTGGTATGTTTGATAAAATGTAAATGCATTTTATCTCAACCCATAGGATAGTTATTGTCAAAAATAACTATGAAAAATAAAATAAAATAATATCCATGAGTCACACATTTTAATTTTGACAAAGAGAAATATATGAACATGTTATTTATTGTTTAACTCCATTTTCATGGATTAATAGGAGATTTTTTTTCTATATTAAGACATTTATTCCTAGTTTGTATAGACTCAGTCTATTTTCATAATTTTCCCCTGGAATATGATTAACATTTGTTATCCACACACTTGTGCTATATCTGTATTTATTGTTAACGGCCCATTATGACAATAGAAACTATAAATTATTTTGCCTTTCTTTTCCTGGACGCTTTCTATCATTTCCTCCTCTCTCATCATTTTTATCATTTTGTTTTTTTTTTTATTTAATCTAAATAAACAAACAGATTCACATTGTTCTCCAAATCTATATTTTGCCTTCTCTCTCCGTCCCTTCCCCCCTCCCTCTTTCCCTTTTCTTTCTTTATTCTTAACTGTCAGTTTCCTATTGTAATGGCCCAAGTACTTCTGTGACATCTGACCAAACAGGAAAATTACAAATCATTGTATTTAGAGGACTCTAGTGAAATAGATGAATCCCTGCCCAATCACTGTGTTTAATCCCATCAGTTAACAAGCCCTGTGCACTCTATTAGAACTTCTAATTAACTTTTCATGGAAACATAAATAAAAGTAGGTAGACAAGGATAATCAACCGTTTGCAGAATATAAAAGAGAACAAAACAACCAAGTAGAAGCAATGGTATTCTAACTACACAGAGCTAAGAGAAAGGAAAATAAAATTATACATATATATAACTACATAAGATCAGTGATGTTCTAATAAAGCAACATGCAGAGATTCAAAAAGACTTCTTAGAAATTAAAAACATGTAGCAAAAGTAAAAAATTAATAGATTTAGGGCTTTCATTTCCAAAAAGAAGAAGCTGACATACTTGTGCCTGTTCTACCCTCTACAAATAAGAATTCTAGATATTACATATAAGACAAATATATAAAGACACTGACAGATGGAAAGAAGGCAGCAACTAGCTAGGAATCTTATGTCTCAAAAAACAAAATGAAAAAATAAACTAGAAACACAGAATTGAGCACAAACTTGGGGGAAAAAAAAAAGCCAAAAGACAGAAAACTTTCAGGAATAACTGTTCTAACTAGCTAAACTAAACACCACAAAGGGAAAAACTGTACCTCAACACTTAGCCGTGCACCCTGCACTTGCCTACTTGCCAGGCTGTCACAAGGAGCCCCAGTCCTCCCACCTCCAGGTGTGGTGTCAGTGAGTGTGGAGTAGAGAGCTAAGACTTCCATCCCTAAAGGGCTTTAATGAGCCCCCAAGGTGCCAGTAGAGATTAGGTGGGGAACCTGGATTTCAACCGACATTAGGCAGTAAGAAAGAGTACTTTCCTCTCCCTCTGGCATCATGTCGGAAGGGCCTATAGAAGGCCCATTTACCCTTACCTTGGAGTAAGGAGGACACTTCCACCCCCCAACTTCCACCTGTGGTGTCAATGGAGGTTATGTGGGGAGCTGTAAGGAGGCACTCCTAACCTTCCCAGTCAGGGAGCTGTCAGAGGAGGTCTAGAGGTGAGCCAGAATCCCAGCAAGGAATAATGAGGAGCTCCCCCCAAGATACCAATGGAGGCCAAGTAGATAACCTGAATACCTACCCCCATTTGGCAGTAATGAGGTGGTAGCCCTTTCCAAAGAGGTGTCAGAGGAAGCCAACTGAAACAGAAAGCTTAAATATTATCCAGAGTCTCATAATACCCAAATGTCCAGATTTAAATTTAGGATTAATTTTCATATCAAGAACCAGAAAGTTCTTAAACTACATTAAAAACACAATCAATTATATGTAAACACTAAAATGACAACAAGATTAGAATTATCTGACCAAGTTTTTAAAGCAATTATCATAAAAATGGTTCAATAAGCAGTTTGAACCTGCTTGGAACAAATAAGAAAATAAAAAGTCTCAGCAAGAAAGTAGATGATATAGAAAAGAACCAAATCAAAATAAAAGAACTGAACAATACAATAAATAAAATAAAACACCTTAAAAGATGGATTCAACAGCAGAATGGAGAGGACAGAATAAATAAGTAAACTACAGCAAAGGAAATTACCCAAGCTGAACAACAGAGATAAAATACAGGAAGAAATGAATAGAGACACAGGGATCTGTGGAACTATAACAAAAAGACCTAACATTTGTGTCATTGGAATCCTAGAAAAAGAGCAGAAAGAGGACAGGGCTGAGAAATTCCTAAATAAATCATGGCTGAAAACTTCCTAATTTTGGCAAGAAACATAAACCTACAGATTTAAGAAGTGAGCACCCTTCAGACAGTTTAAACCCAAGGAAGTCCACTGTAGCTTAGAACACATAATACTCAAACTTCCAAAAACTAAAATAAAAAAGTTAGGAAGCAGCAGGTTACAAATGACACTTTATCTACAGAGGACTAGCAATTCAAATAGTGGAGTCCCCTTCAGAACCACGAAGAAATTATTATCAGAGATAGAAAAGTTAAACGGCACATCTTTCAAGTGCTGAAAGAGAAAAACTGATTAATGGATGTCTCAGAAAGATAGAACAAAGTCTAGAAGAAGACAGTTTTCAAATAAATAATCGAGAATGTTTACAACGTAAAAGGAAATACATGAAATTTTAAAAGCTCTGAGTATCTCAGAATAATTCTTCCACAAAAAAGAGAAAAGGTTTATATGTCAATAATTAGGTATCAGAAGGGCATGGAATTTCAACACCTATTTTCAGCATCTGTGTCTAAAAAAAGTAGTTGTACTTTATTAAATGTTTTATAGTACACAAAAAAATAAGTTCAACCACATAAGAATAATAAACTCACTCTGAAATTAGCCTACTTAAAATTGCAATTTTCAAAGACCATTAACCTAAAATATTATTGAGTATACATATTTTATTATAATTTTTTATAAATATGAAAATAAGTATTGCAAATAAGCAATGTTATCATGTTCTTTGCAAACAATTAGGTGTTTGTTTATTTGTCAGAAATTATGTAAATTTGAATATTAAACAGGAAATAGGTATGGTAAAAAATTACTATGACATTTACCTTGGCCAAACAAAAGTAAAGAATTTATGCTATTAAAACTAGATGGATAATCAATTGTTATGGTTATTAGAAAAACAAAAATCTACCAGTTGGAGTTAAATGTTATGTCCTAAGGAAACAAACAAACAACAACAACAACAAATATATATATATATAATGGTTGAATTTAGTTTGTTTTGACTTTGTCATTTGTCTTGGGAGACAAATGTAATGGAGAAAATTTGGGATTACATTGAAGCCCATAACAAATGCTTAGTGCGAGAGGGACTAGAGTAGTTAGTTGATAATTAACACAGCAAAACTCGACCAAAAAGCATAGACTAGATGTACAGTGTCAGTAACGTGGCAGTACATTAATATTTTCCTATTTTACATTAGTTTATGCAATGAGATTATTGGCTACAGTTTATTTATTTTGCAGGAAAAAAATGCACACATTTAATGAGAGAATAGCTCTGAACATAACTTTTATTTAACATTGTTTAAATAACTTAGCAGAATTAATAGAGAATTTTCTTTCTATGATATTATTTATTTGTCTATTCTTTTTGCTGATTTTCCATTCAAGAATACTTGGTGTTGCTTTAAACATACACACCACACATACACACTGATAGATTAATTTATCAAACAATGCAATTGCTACAGCATTTTCCTTCCCTCTCCCCCCCCCCCCCAATGGA
The DNA here is from genome assembly GCA_030848825.1 of Tadarida brasiliensis. Lineage (NCBI taxonomy): Eukaryota > Metazoa > Chordata > Mammalia > Chiroptera > Molossidae > Tadarida > Tadarida brasiliensis. The sequence continues at coordinate 84,694,563 of CM061260.1, read as the reverse complement.
GCAAACAGTATTTAAAGAAACAAGTGTTTAACGATTAAAAAATAAATGTAGTGTATGTTTAAAGTGGAGTGACCTGGAAATACTAATTCTGGTTATAAAAGGAAAAGGGAGTTGTAATGTATTTTTTGTGCCAATACTGCAACATTCAACGGGATATACCCCATGCTTTCTTGTTTCAATGTGTTTTTCAGGTGTTTTTCCATGTCATGGTCAAAGGAATTATCAGAGCTCAGGGCAGCAGGGATTCAAGTTTGAAACCACATAGTACACAACTAGAAATCAAGCTTGCCCGAGCAAGAGGATATGAGAAATCCACCCAACAAAAAAAAGTAAGTAGAATCTCACAAATATGATTCAGAATCATTACGTAAAAATTGAAGAGAACAGTGACTCTAAATAGTAGAAAATGTTCACTGTCCTCAAGAGTGTCCCCTCAATAAATCCTCATGGGCTTATAGTCGGCCCTCGTTTATCACGGTCAAGCAGTTCCAGACTCTACAGTGATAAATGAATTTCCGCAAAGTAGGATTCTTTATTTATAAATTGAATGTTTTTGCAGTTAGAGCATAGAAAACCTGTTTACGACCTTCTAAATACGTTTTTTAACATTATTAGAACCCTCTAGACATGAAATAACACTCTTTAGTCACCATTACACTCGTATTACCCAATATATTAGACAAAATAATAGAAAATAAGACATATCGCCCTGGCCGGTTTGGCTCAGTGGTTAGAGCGTCGGCCTGCGGTCCAGAGAGACCCGGGTTCGGTTCCCGCTAAGGGCATGTACTTCAGTTGCAGTTTGTCCCCAGCCCTGGTTGGTCATGCGGGTGGCAGCCACTTGATGTGTCACTTTCACATCGATGTTTCTCTCTCTCTCTCTTCCTCTCTCTCCCTCCCACTCTATCTGAACAAAAAATGAAAAAATGTCCTCGGGTGAGGATAAAAAAAAAAAAAAAAGAAAATAAGACATATTAGACGTTACAAATATCATATTACTGTATACTTAAGTCACAATGTAAAACATTCATATTAGTGGAAATAAAAGGAGAGGGAAAACCAGACTTAGCACAGTAGTGCTGATGCATCAGTGCCATTGGTGTTCATATATCCACCACCTGTGAAAGACATCTACACTCAGACGTTGGCATCGTGCATTGCTACCGTAAAAGGATATCGGTGGCCCTGCTGCCATTGTTATCACATTACAGTATAAATAAATTATTATGCCCCAATGGCCTTAAACACAAGACGGAGTCACAGCCATGACTTTCTAGGAACAATTTGTATTATTATCTACTAACTGATATGTCCTGAAAACAAGGGTTTCACTGTCATAGTGGGGTGTATGGTGGTGAAAAGTCTGAGAGCCTAGACCCCACCGTCATGACTTACTACTCTTTATACTAGATTGTCAAGATTTGTTACCGGGCTCTTTTAAAGGAGCAAAAATTAAGAACTTTACTTTGAAAAAAAAAATGTTTTCTTGAGCAGCCAACAAAAAGTATGTCTATGCTACCCAAAACATACTCAAATATCAGAAAAGAACCGCAGCACACAGAAATCATAAAGTGGTCAGCTAACCACAGAGGGCCCTTAGCACAAACAAAATCATAGCTTAATGAGTCTATCATAATGATATTTGCATCGTTTAGGTTACCAAATCAAAAAATGCTCTTATTTATTTATTTATTTATTTATTTATTTATACTCTTTTGAGGATGACAACAAATTGTGTGAGACCAGCCAAGTTTTAGAATCCTGGGGACATAATCACAAAATAAAACTCTAATAACAGAGCATATATAGAAGTATTTCCAATAATCTCCTCATTTTAAACACCTGTGCTAAGAACTTTCAGAATCTGTTTAGTAGTGCACAGATATAGCCCTGAAATGTTTCATTGATTTTCAAAATCTTTAAATTATGATTATCAACTGTTTTTTAAATGCAAAAAAATGACCATATGTTGTGGCCCTGACCTTTTAAGAATAAAGCTGGCTTCTGTCCGGCTTATCCCTAATTTAGCACATACAAACAACACAGTTTACTTTTAGTTAAATAACCCACTCAATGTCTATTTATAAATTATAGATATTTTCTTAAATATCTTTCCAAATGACTAATTCAGGACTGATAAAGATAAGAAAATGCACATATTCAGGTCATTTTACCTGAGCTAAATTATTGAACATTATAAGTGTTAACATTTCCAAGGCTCTGCTACTCACGTTGTTTATGTTAATTCATAGGTATTTTCTTTACATTATGTTGGTGAAATAACAAAATAGCTGTGATAATCAAAGCATTGATTCATTCTTCTTCCAAAATAATTTCATAGGGTTTTGGGGTTATGTGAACAGAATTGTACTTTATTTGGGTGTACATATAGAACACATGTGATGAAAACACATGTATTAGCTTTACTGGCATAAATATGCACTTTGGGAAAAGATAAATTAGCAAGTATGTCTGGAAACACTTTACAAACTGTAGACGATTTCAGGTACAAAATGTTAATCTTGCTCATATCACAATTTGAAAGATGAGAAATTTTGCCTTTTAATCTCCAAGATCAAATGCAGTAAAATCCCAAAGAAACCTGTCCAGCATTGGCAAAACCTTTATCATTTTATATAAATTTATCTGAATAAATTTCATCAGAAATTCGAACTATATTGTGATGGTAGTTATTTTTTTTTATTCTCTGACAGAAAACAACTTTCTATTCCTTTCATATTAATGCCTAATGTTTTAAATGCCAGACTAAGTTTAAATGAACCACATCAAGGCATTAGTTTGAATTGTCCCTAAGGAAATGCCCTTAAAATATGATTTTAGGAGCTTCCCCTCATTAGTTTAATGAATGTTACAGCACACTGTCTCAGTTGACTCTTTTCATAAATAAATCTTGCCTAGCTAAATCCCTTTTCTTAAACTACCCCTCAAAACTTTGCAGGTAGTTAGTTAGTGGCTTTAACTTCTTCTGTTATTGATGATTAGTACATACTGTTGAGCTTAACCAATTAAGCAATGCTCTATTTTCATGAATCACTAATTTCAACCAGAGCATATGCCAAAGGACAACCTTATTTATTATATACTTCATTTGACCACAAAGTAATCTGTTTTAATATTTAAGTTTTGGGCCCTGGCTGGTTTGGCTCAGTAGTTAGAGCGTCAGCCCACGGACCAGAGAGTCCCGGGTTCGGTTTCCGCTAAGGGCACCTACCTCGGTTGCAGTTTGTCCCCGGCCCCGGTTGGGGTTGTGTGGGTGGCAACCACTCCATGTGTCTCTCTCACAGACACGTTGATGTTTCTCTCTTTCTCTTCCTCCCTCTCTCCCTCCCACTCTATCTGAAGATAAGTGCAAAAAATGTCCTCCAGTGGGGATTAAACAACAAAAAAAATTTTAAGTTTTGGAGTTTTTCCATATTACTGTATATGGAAAAAAAGATGGTTATTAGTATGTTTATGATTTTATATTTTGAAGAGTATAGACAAAGCAATTTCTAGCAATAAAATCTTCATTCTCTTCTATTTCAATTTATCAATAATTCTTATCAAGGAAATATATTGTTTTTTTTTAATTATGTTCAAAGTCAATATATGACACATGGTGTTAAAAAAAAAGTAAAAATTTTCACACAATTCAAATATCATTAAAAAAATATAAAGGTCTTTGGAATGAAGTTTTCAACCTTTGAAAGCAAAGACCATTTTAAATTTACTGTTATTAATTTGATCAATAAGATTACAACCAACACTTTAGTACCTTTATTTTATGGAAACTGAGTATATAATAAAAAAAGAGTATTGACTGGCAAAAGATGTTAGATGGCATGTAAGACAGAAATAGGGAACATTAAGTTCAAACACCATAAAGACAAAAAGATCCTGAGTGTTGATGAAAAAGAAAATATATGTAGCTAGAGACTTATAAGCAAGGGACGAGATGGTAGATATTGGAAAGACAGGTCAGTTGAAGCTTGTTGGTCGTGTTAAGTATAGTTTCTTTTCTTTTAATTCAATGAGAATTCATTGAACAGGACAGTGACATGAACTGAATTACATTTTACAAATAATTTAGGGATATTTAAATGTAATTATTTTCCCTGTAACTTAAAACACTTTATTTTTAGAAACATTTTGAGAAATAGCCCATAGGCTTCATGAAACTTCAAGAGAAATGTTAAGACTGCCTGGGTAAACGGGGAATTTGGAGAAACAGCAAACATGGAAAGAACGAAACTAAAAAACTACTATTGTACATCGGAAAAGAGATAATGATAGTTTGGCCTATGATGGTGGCAACCAGAATTGGATATAAATAAATAGATTTAAAATATATATCAGAAGTAATGCCAAAAGAACCTGCTAGTGGGTTGAATGTGGAAATGAGGAGAAAAACAAGTATGACTCATAGACTTTTGTTGTAAGCAGTTGTGTGGTAACACTTATGAGGTGTTCTTTCCATACATTTTGAGTCCTTCTTAAAATTAACTCTCACTGTTAGAGAAAGAAAATAAATTTTACTTGACATTTCTTTAAATAAAAATATAACAGAAGAAATATAAGTTTTGGTGAACAGATTATTTAATTTCTCCGTATGCTAAAATGATCAGAACTAGAACAGCATTGTCTGATGTGATGATATTCAGATTCTGATTATTATCCATGGCTGGTTCATTCTAATAGAATTTTCATATCAGAATTAGCATACTTGAGTTAGCTAGAAAACAAACACATCGAAATAAAATTATGTAAATTGGTCTGTTTCTTCAGTAATACATTCAATTACTTTATATTCGGTGTCCAGCAATTGCGTGGTTCTTTCCACTGATTACTGGTATCTGTATTTCTCTTAGAAATTTACATTTACCATTTGATTATTATATTTTTTCTTTTTCAAATAGGGAGAAATCACAGGTGCCAATAGGTATTTAATCTTAAGTGGCAAATCACAAGGGAGAAATAAGAGCAGCTAGTTAAAAAAGAGTAGAAGTCAATTATAAAGTTAAATGTTAATGAATTTAAGCAGAGGAGACACAGAGGGGACATAAAAGGCCAAAAGCATAGCCGGGGAAGGAAATGCAAGATTTTTAAAGAGCGTGAGAATGGGCAGTTAGCAGCAACCAGATTTCTCTCACACAAAAAGATGTAGACTGATATGATGATGAGCCAAAATGACAGGTGTGACAGGCACAAAACAGTAATGGAGATATTTACAGTGTATATTACAGCTGTAGGCAAAATTTTGAAATAGGCCAAGTTTGTTTTCAGTGCCCTCTCACCTCCCTTCCAGCATCCCTGGATCCAACTTGAAGAATTCAGTGTCCTCACCCTGACCTCTTGATGTTTATGCTTCTCCTGCACTGGTGTTCATGCAAGTCAGCAATTTTTGGATCAACACTACCTAACTACTATAGTCAATTTCCCTAGTCTGTATTACATTCATTCAGGCCCTGACCCCTTCATAATCAACTAATTCAGGAAAGTACACTCATTGTTGATAATGGCAAAATGTGTTGAAAATCTCAATGTCATATTTGTATCTCTCTTCACATATCCAGTGACAAAATAACCAGTTTTACAGGGTGATGATTAGAGCAGGAAATGGGGACAGAATGTCAGTCTACCAGGAGAGATTATTTGTAGCAGTCTGGCTTTTTGAGAATGTAGAAATTACATCAGGTAGGCATTCGCTGAGTATACATATACATAATAGTGGCCAGTAAAATATCATCTTGCTCCATTGTGTGTCTGCTCAACTAAGAATGATTGAGGAAAAAGTATAATTTATAAGTTCTACCTTTTGGTTAGATAGTCTGTCAATGGTGAAATGAATTATATGAGAAACATAGTAAGAAAGGGGATTAGTAGCAATTTTCTTAGAAAAATAATCAGTATGTGTGCAGCAATTTTAAGTAAAACTTCATTTATACTAATTCAAATGTATCATCTTAGTAAAAATTTCATTTTACACTAAATCCATTTTTTTAATGACACATTTTTATCAAGCAAGCAAAATTCCAAGTTTTTTTTTTCAAACTATTATATCACAATAAACCAGCTCTGAGATGCATGCATATAACTGAATGAATAAAATAAAGTTGAATGCTGATGCTTTACAGAATAACACTTTATGTTATGCTAAGAAATATTGAATATTGTAAATACTATTAATGTGTAAATCAAAATATGATTTAACCATGTCTTTAAAAATGCACTATATATGTAATTCAATATAGTATTAAAGAAAGAAAAATTATTTAAATAACTAAAATTTTTCATTAACTATACATAATAAAGTATAAATATTTGAGAAATTATAATGAAAAAAATCACATAACCATTATATGAATGCCCTGTACTAATAGAATTCTCATTTAAAAATTCTAATAATTTAGTTTTGAAATTGAATTGCCAGATTAGTTTGAATTCTTTATTATTTCACTGATTTCACAAAATGTAAAGCGATAGCACATACTTTGACCCATTGTTTGGAAACTATTTCTTATATAAAATTTAACTTATTCATAAAAGCATTACATAGATCTCAGTGATTTATTCATAGAAGGGTAAAACAACAACAACAACAAAACAGCCAAAAGCAGAAGCGTGTGTGGTGGCAGAAAGTTCATTTGTTATAATTTAGAGAGAAGATAAAATATTTAATGTACTGTGTGATCCAAATAAGGATATTTCCAGGCAGAACATTAAAGGTGCCACCTAGTTTCTTCTTGATACTTACAGAAAATAATAATAAAAAAAAGAATTGTTGAATATAAGAGAGCAACAACCTTCTGGAGTTGAAAATTCCCAGCCTCTCCAGGTGGCAAGACCGTTTAAAATTAAGCAGTATCTTTTGAAACACCCAAATCCAGGGCATATTCAGGAAAATACAATTGTATTTGTTTCCTATTGTTGCTGTAACAAATTACCATAAACATAGAGGCTTTAAATAATACAAAGTTAGTTTCTTACAGTTTGGAGGTCAGAAGTCCTACAGGTCTAAAATGAAGGTGTCACTAGATCACATTTCTTCTGAAGGCTCTAGGGGAGAACCTGTTCCTTGCCTTCTACAACACCTAGAGCTGTCCACAGTCCATGGCTCATGATTACATCATTCTGAACTCTGGTTATATCATCACATTCCCTTCTCTGACTCAGAGTCTCCTGGACATCTATAAGGACCCTTGTAATTACATTAGGCCCTCCTAGATAATAAAGAATAAACTCCCCATCTCAAAACCTTTCTTTCACTTAGTCACATCTGCAAAGTCCTTTTGCCATAAAAAATAGCATATTAACAGATTTTAGAGAACAGGACAAGGACACTTTTTTAGGTGATTTTGTAGTCTGTTATTAGACCAAAACAGTCTGATAATAAAACTAAGGATATGACTATGTGATTCCTTGTTAAAACCTCAGACATATCTAGGACAGTTCCTCAGAGAACTGATATGCCAAATAATAGCTTCTAAGAATACAATGCAGTATTGTTAAGCAGCCTAAGGAAAAACACATGTGGAAAAATATTTATCTCAAAGCAATTTATAGGTGTGGCTTTTGTCTAGTGAATTTAACCCAATGACATTCATAGGAGATCCAAAAAGTTTTAAGACAAGTGCACTAACCTGCCTGCTTGAACTAAAAGTGACAATTAGAAAACAAGATGAAAAAAGTCCCATTCACAATGCACAAAGGATTTCTTTTTTCTACATCCTTGTCAACATTGGATATATCTTTTTTTTTTTTTTTTCTTGATAATAGCCATTCTAACAGGTCTGAAGTGATATCTCACAGTTTCGGTTTGCATTTCTCTAATGCTTAGTGATACTGAGCATTTTTTTATGTACTTGTTGACTGTTTGGGTGTCTTCTTTCAAAAAAAGTATATTCAGTTCCTCTGCCTATTTTTAAATCAGATTATTTGAGGTTTTTTTGTTATTGAGTTGTATGAGTTATCTATACATTTTGTATATTAACCACTTATCCTATATATACTTCGCAAATATTTTCCCCATTTTGTCAGTTGTGTTTTCACTTGGTTGATTGTTTCTTTTGCTGTGCAAAAGCTTTTTTAGTTTGATGTTGTCCCACTTGTAGATTTTTGCTTTTGTTGTTTGTTTGTGGGTTTGTTTGTTTTTGGTGTCATATCCAAAAATTATTGCCAAGATCAATGTCAAAGAGACTCTTGACTCTTCCCTATATTTTCTTCTAGGATTTTTACAAACAAAAAGGAGGTTCCTCAAAAAAATAAAAATAGAACTACCACATGATCCAGTAATATTATATATTATATAATATATATAATATATATATAAAATCTCCAATGTAAATGAAAACACATTATCAAAAAGATATCTGCACTCCCATTTTTATTCTGGCATAATTCATTATAGCCAAGATATGGAATCAACCTGAGTGCCTGTCGATAGGTGAATGGATAAAGAAAATGTGTTATACACACACACACACACACACAATGGAATATTGTTCAGCAGAGAGAAAGAAAGGAATCCTGTCATTTGCAACAACATGGATGGCCCTTGAAGGCATTATGCTAAGTATGATAATTATATGACATGATGGATGTGTTAGCTAATGCTATGATCATATTGCAATATATAAATTTATCAAATCAACACACTGTACACTTTAAACTTATATAATATTATATGTCAATTATATCTCAATTTTAAAAAAAAGAAAATAGAAAACAATCAAATGTCTATTAGACACCAAAAATCCTGTAGGTTGTAATCAGGCTGAAGAAATCCACTCAGCAAACATGAGCTATATTTCATGAAAAAGGAGAAATTATTCAGAGGGCAGGTCCAAGAGCCACAGTATATCATTCTCAGACTTTATGCCCTAATCTGTAAACTGGTCATATATGCAACCCCAGATTTCAGTAATTATGGATTTCAGAATTATATTATGAAACAATGACTGCTGTATTTTCTATTTTTTCCCTTTATGAATAAAAAGGTCTATGTCAGTAATCCAATGCCTATTTCATTATTTATATTGGATTTGGAGGTTTGGGGGAGGAAATGGATCAAATAACTGTGGCTTTACATCACAGGTTCTCAGATCAAGAGGACCTGTACTCTAGGCATCCTATATGAGATGTCACACCCACACTTACACCTGATTTCAAAGACAAGATCCTGTATTTGATCTGATGTTGAAAATTGTTGAGAATTTGGAGAGCCTTTGGAGAGAAGAGATAGATTTTGCATAAGAGGGTAGACATGAAGGCATGAATTAAATGGACCAGGCTAACCATTCTTCAAGATGGCTTCCAAAGATCATCACCCTACCTGCCTCTGTAGTTTTCCCCCTACACTGAACAAAGCTGATTTGTAGACCTATTAGCGTTTGTGAACATGATGCTATGTGACTTCTGAGGCTAGGTCCAAAAGGACATTAAAATTTCTACTTTTATCACCTGTGTTACTTGCTCTGGGAGAAGCCATCCAACATGCCATATGGCCATCAAAACAGCCCTGTACAGAAACCCACTTGAAGAGAAACAAGGACCTCTCACCAACAATCAACACTGATTTATCAGCTAGGTATACGAGTAAACACTGAAGTAGACCTTCCAGCCCCAGTTAACTCTTCAGAAAACTGCAACTCTAGTTAATATTTGTAAACAACAGACCCAACCCAACTGAAGAATTGCCCAGCCAAAATGCTTCAGACCCTCAGAAACAATGAGGGATAATAATGTTTATCATATCTTAAGTGACTGGTTTTGGGATAATTTGTTATGCAGCTATAAATAATAGATACGTACAGTTTTGTCTCAAGATGAAAAAATATAATTTTATTTTTCACTATGGTTTTCACAGAGGAGTTCTTGGACATGAGCACAAGTAAGTAATCCCATCCTATTCCCCACAAAAAAGAAATATGACTCATACAAAAAACTATTATATATAAGAGAACAATTTTCTCTGACTTCAGTCTCACCTCAAAAAGCCCCTTATTTCTAACATATATAAGGACATATGATGGCAAGTTTCACTTGCTTGGTTTACACAAAGCTTCAATTTCAGACAACATTCATGTCTGAAATGTACCCAACTTCAGTTCTATTTTCTTCTATCCAAATAAAAATTCTAGTAACCATATTTTTCAACATGTGACTCAATGAATTTTCCCTCTAGTCAAGGGATAATTCGTCTCTACTAATTCTATAGTTAACTATGCATGGATTCATTAAGCATCTATGAAAAACGAGGACGAGGAGGAGAAGGAGGAGGAAGAAGAAGAGGAGGGGTTGGGGAGGGGGAGGGGAACGGGGAGGAGGAGGAGGAGGAGGTGGAGAAGGCCATTCAACTGCAAACATGGGCTATATTTCCCAAAAAAGGAAAAATTACTCAGAGGCCAGATACAAGTGCCACAGCATATCAATCCCAGACTTTGAACCCTAATCAAGGAACTGAAATTTTCAAAATTCTGTTTTCAGAAAAACTTTCCTACCTTATCCTTTTCATTTTGCAGTATGCCTAAAATGAACTATACTTTCCTACTTAAGAATTCTGAGCTTATCTTATATTTTATACATGATAGATGCTTCACTGATGATACTAGTTAGAAAACCACAACTTCCATTACTTTCAATTTTATTCATTGAGTATGTCTAGGAGAAATTGAGGAAATAAAAGTGTTGCTGGGATGATTTGGGATTCATGAGATCTCATTATACATCAAATTTCAGGAATTTTCTTATTATATGTCCCACGATATAACATTTTTTTAAACATTCATAACGTTTATTTTATTTGCTTTGTAGGCAAATGCCAGGAATTAGAATGAGTACAATGAATTTCAATTTTCCAAAGTAGGATTTTTAAGGCAGTGGTGGAATTTACATGAAAATGAATTTCTATTGCCTGCATATTGCACAAATGTCTATAAAATATGCTAATTAAGGAGACTTTCAAGACAACAAACTATGAATAATGTCAATTTTCCTCTTTATGGAGGTTCAATTATCTCACATAAAATGAAGAAAAAGTAGAATTTTCTCCTGTAGTTACTATGAAAATTAAAGAAACCAATGTTTGTAACCTAAAGTCTAAAGTAGAATTTAAAATATGAAAGACAAAACCAGTTAGTTGGGTACACAGAGGCTTTGTATCCATTAGTAAATATTTCACAGTTCAAAGCTTTGTCCTAAGTCTTTTAGACACAGACTTTTTTCACAAATTAAGACTATTTCTGTTCTTTAGATATGGATTTCCATTTTAAAATATATTCTAGATTGATTTATGTCATGTGCTCAATTATCCACATTCAAGAACTACAAGGTTGTAACTTTAAAGGAAATCTGGACAGAAGTTTTCCAGCTGGAAAATTTTCTCTTTGTAATTATCTTACATTGACAGACAATTTGCAAACAAAAATGTGTTTGGGGAGATCATAACCTGAATAAATGGAGACAGTGAAATAATCTGAAATTTTACTATAATCAGGCTTACAAATTCTGAGACATTCATCTGGAAAATTAAAATGTATTTGCCACAGCAAGTAAAAAGGTCAAGTTCTTGGTCCAGGATACAAAATTCTTGGCACACATTTTGTATTTATAAATTTGGCCTTCGATCTTCTGTGATTATTGACTACAAAGTTGAAATCATTCTGTGTACCCAGTGTTGTATCTAGAATCAGAATTACCAGGAAACAAAACAACTAATATAATTTTTAAACCTCTAAATATTGATCAACATTTTCCTGACAGTCTTTCAGAGATGACGCCTGAATATAATCTGATAATGTTTTTGTTTGTTTTTGTGTATGTGTTTTGCAAGTAATCTGCTAGTTTTTGCATGAGTGTATGTTGGTTACTCCTTCTCTTACATTGAAACTCAAAATTTCATACATGATTCTCTTTTCACTAATTTTGTCTAGATTCAGGAAGCTAGCTGAATCTAGGGATAGCTAACCAGATAATTTATCAAATCAGTAAGTTGTCTTTTTTCCTCTTATAAGTTTGATTATTTTTTCTTTATATCAAGAAGTTAATATTATAAATTTGTGTTATTTTTTTTATTTTCAGTGTCAGCCATCTCATTCTTAGAAGGTTTGTGTTACTGATCTTACAGTTATTATTCTAGAGGAACTTCTTAAAATGCCCTGAGATTAACTGTTGCAATTTTCCTTAGTGAATGGATCATAATTTTGTATTACATTTTCAATTTTAATTTATCCACTTTCATTTGAGTGTTTGTTTCTCAATGGGATGTTATGACTTTTAGGTCTGCTGTCATTATTCTGGATGTTGCTTTATGATCTCTCACAATCATTTCATAGAAGTGATATTTTCTTTTCCCTTATTGAAAACATAAATCTAATCACACTAAAAATTTTTTCCTTTATTTGATTAATTTGGGTAGCTTTTCCTACAAGTCACTAATATAATGCTTCTTTTCTCTTACTTTTCAAAATATATATCAGATTTTGGATTTTTTATATTTTCTTTGCTTACTTATCTTTGAAAAATATATGTCCAAAAAGACCCAATGTTTGCCAAAAAAGGAAATATGGGACTATTTCTTTGTTATTTCCACTATTCACCTAGGTGCTTGTAGCATCCTGCTCTCAAATCTATAGCCATTAATACATCTCTTATTTATTTATTTATTTATTTATTTATTTATTTATTTATTTAATCCTCACCCAAGGATATTTTTCCATTGATTTTCAGATAGAGTGGGAAGGGAGAGGGAGGGAGAGAGAGAAACATTAGACGTGAGAGAGACACATGAATTGGTTGCCTTCCACAGGAACCCAACCAGGGCCAGGGATTGAATCGCAACTGAGGTACGTGCCCTTGTCCAGAATTAAATCCGTGATTCTTTGGTCCACAGGTCTCTCGAACTGCTGTGCCAAACCAGCGGGAGCAGTACATCTCTTAATATAAAGTCTTATGTCTTTAATACCTTTACGCAGGACAACTCCCTAGATTTGGGTGCTATTGCTTCACTATGGCCTGCCATTTAAATATTTTCATTTGAAAATATATTGCCTTATGGTTCATTCTGATTTTGCTTTTCCTAGAAAAGTAATGTGTTAGAGCTATAACTTCCAGATGAAAACCACGGCCAGCAGTCCCTACTCAGCATTCCAATACATGGAATATGACTGAGGAAGTCTCAGAAAGTTTTTGGAAAAGTGAAAACTGATAAGGATGAAAAGTATAACTTATTTCTAGTTGCCCAGGTTTTATAAGTTGGTAAAATAAAGATTCTTTAAAACCACAAAGCTGTAATCTGTTGGGAAGGCTTGAGCCTTTTTAACTACCACTGGGCAAACAATGCTTCTCTAATAAAAGCAGTATAACACCCATAAGTTAGTAGTAAGAAAATTAAAAATATCCGATTTTAGAAATAGGTTGGTCATAAGTCTTAGTTTCCAGTGATTTTAATTGTATAATTTCAGTTGTGTTTTATTTTCCCTGCCAACTAAAAATTTAATTGGAATATTGAAAAAGAACATAAAGGAATCATAAGAATATATTGCAATTCACTGATTAAGCTTCATATTCTGAAAATTTCACTATTATTTTTGTGATATCTGATTAAGCCAATTTCTTTATTTTATATCAATGCAGAAATTTTATTAGCATTAACTTTTTAAAAATTAGGCAGAACCATAATATAGATTATTTTATATTTCTATTTTATGTTGTTTTTTCATTCTCACCTGAGGACACACTTAGAGAGAGGAAGGGAGAGAGAAAAAGATAGAGAGAAAGATCAATGTGAGAGAGAAACATCAATCGGTTGCTTTCTGTACGTTCCCCTATTGGAAATCAAACCAGCAGCCCAGTTATGTGCCCTGACCTGGAATTGAACTGGCAACCTTTTGGTTCGCAGAATGATGATGCTCAACTCCCTGAGTCACTCTGGCTGAGCTAGTCTACATTTTTAAATAGTTAATCTAGTAAAAAAAATTTTAAGGAGGGCTCAAGAGTTGACAGCTCTACTTCAGCAAAGTTTATACCAGAGATATTTATTTATAAAGAAAAAAAATGAATCAGTAATGAGCCAACAAAAAAGTTTCTTTAAAAAGCCACACTTAAAATTTGAACTTCCATGGAAAAAAATTATTGAGAATTCTATCTACAGTATTCTACGATTTTCTGATTAGCTCTATTCAATATTTTCATACATGATAACTATTCATGCATTTTATTTTTCTCTCTCCTTTTTTTATTGTTGACAGTATCACAAATGTCCACATCACTCCCCCCCCATTTATTCCCTTCCACCCAGCCCTGGCCCCACCCCAGGCCTTCACCACACTTTTGTGTCTGCCCATGGGTTATGTATATATGCATATAAATTCTTTGGTTAATCTCCTCCCACTTCTCCCCCTATACCACTTCCCTCTGAGATTATTCTGTCTATTCCATGTTTTCATGCCTCTGGTTCTATTTTATTCATGAGTTTACTCTGTTCATTAAATTTCACACATAAGTGAGATCATGTGATACTGTCTTTCTCTGACTGGCTTATTTCACTTAGCATAATACTCCCCAGGTCCCTCCATGCTGTCTCAAAGGGTAAGAGATTCTTTTGTTTTGTTTTTTTTAATAGCTGCATAGTATTCCATTGTGTAAATGTACCAAACTTTTTTATCCACTTAACTACTGATGGGCACTTGGGATGTTTCCAGATCTCAGCTATTGTAAATAATGCTGCTATGAATATAGGAGTGCAAATATTCTTTTGGACTTGTGTTTCAGGATTCTGAGGGTATATTCCCAGAAGTGGGATCATTAGGTCAAAAGGCAGTTCCACTTTTCCATTTTTGAGGCAACTCCGTACTGTTTTCTATAGTGGCTGCACCAGTTTGCATTCCCACCAACAGTATACTAAGGTTCCATTTTTCTACATCCTCAGCAGCACTTGCTGTTTGATGATTTGCTGATGGTGGCCATTCTGGCAGGTGTGAGGTGATACCTCATTGTAGTTTTAATTTGCATCTCTCTGATGATTAGAGATGTGGAGCATTTTTTCATGTCTATTGGTCATCTGTATGTCCTCTTTGGAGAAGTGTCTATTCAGGTCCTTTGCCCATTTTTTAATTGGAATATTTGTCTTCCTTTTGTTGAGTTGTATGAGTTCCTTATATATTTTGGAAATTAAGTCCTTATAAGATGTATCACTGGTATAGGTCTATTACCTCCTTGGTTGAGTTTATACCTAGGTACCATATTTTTTTTGTTGCAATAGTAAATGAAATTGTTTTTTGTTTCTCTCTCTGAGAGTTCATTATTGGTGTATAAAAATGCCATTGATTTCTGGATGTTAATTTTGTATCCTGCTACATTGCCAAACTCATTTATTAAATCTAGTAGTTTTCTGGTTGAGTCTTTAGGGTTTTTATATACAACATAATGTCATCTGAGAATTATGACAGTTTTACTTCCTCTTTTCCAATTTGTATGCCTTTTATTTTTTCTTTTGGTCTATCGCAGTGGCTAGGACTCCCAGTACTATGTTGAACAGAATGGTGAAAGCAGACATCCTTGCTTGTTCCTATTCTTAAGGGAAAAGCTTTTAGTTTTTGCCCATTGGATATGATGTTGGCTGTAGGTTTGTCATATATGGCCTTTATTATGTTGAGGTGTGATCCCTCTATTGCCACTTTGCTGAGAATTTTTATCAAAATGGATGCTAGATTTTATCACTTTTTCTGAATCATGTGATCAAATTAAAACTACAATGAGGTATCACCTCACACCTGCCAGAATGGCCACCATCAGCAAATCATCAAACAACAAGTGCTGGTGTAGGATCATGTGATTTTTATCCTTAATTTTGTTAATGTGATGTATCACATTTATTGATTTTTAAATATTGTACCAACTTTTCATCCTCAGAATAAATCCCACTTGGTCATGGCATATGATCTTTTTCATGTATTTCTGGATCTGATTTGCTAATATTTAATTGAGAATTTTAGCATCTATGTTCATTAGGGATGTTGGCCTCTAATTTTTTCTCTATAGTATCTTTATCTGGTTTTGGAATTAGGATCATGCTGGCCTCATAAAAGAGTTTGGGAGTCTTCATTCCTCTTGAATTTTTTTGGAATAGTTTGAGGAGGATAGGTATTAGTCCAACTTTGAATGTTTGATAAAACTCACCTGTGAAGCCATCTGGTCCAGGACTTCTGTTTCCTGGGAGTTTGTTTTATCACTGTTTCAATTTCATTAATTGTTATTAGTCTATACTCAGGTCTTCTAATTCTTTCTGATTAAGTTTTGGAAGATTATGTATTTATAAGAATTTGTTCATTTTGCCCAGGTTGTCCAATTTGTTGGGATATGGTTGTTCGTAGTATTTGCTTACAATCCTGCGTATGTCTGTGATATTGGTTGTTACTTCGCCTCTTTCATTTCTGATTTTATTTATTTGGGTCTTCTCTGTTTCTTGGTGAATCTGGTTAAAATTTCATTAATCTTGTTTTATCTTTTCAAAGAACTAGGTCTTAGTTTCATTGATTTTTTTGTATATATATATATTTTTTTTTAGTCTCTAAGTCATTTATTTTGTCTCTGATCTTTATTAGTTCCTTCCTTCTATTTACTCTAGGATGTTCTTGTTGTTTTCTTTCTAGTTCTTTTAGTTGCCAGGTTAGATAATTTATTTAAGAGTTTTCTTATTTCTTGAGGTAAACTCTAATCCTATGAACTTCCCTTTAGACTGTTTTTGCTGTGTCTCATAAATTTTGGGTTGTTGTGTGTTCATTTTCATTTGTTTCCAGTAATTTTTAAAATTCTTCCTTGATCTTATTGTTAACCCATTCATTCTTTAATAACATGCTATTATCTTCCATATGTTTGAATGTTTTTGAGTATTTTTATTGTAGTTGATTTCTAGTTTCATGCCATTGTGATCTGAGAGGATGCTTGATAAGATTTCAAGTTTCTTGAACTTGTAAAGACTTATTTAGTGTCCTAACATGTGGTCTAACTTTGAGAATATTTCATGCATACTTAAAAAAATTTATATTCTGAAGCTTTGGGATGAAATGTTCTGTAAATATCAATTAAATCTATCTAATCTAGTGTGTTGTATAAGATCACTGTTTCCTTTGGATTTTTTTGCCTGGAAGATCTATCAAGTGATGTCAGTGGAGTGCTAAAGTTCCCTCCTATGACTGTATTGCTGTCAGCCTCTCCCTTAAAATTCTCTAAGTCGTTTTTTTAAAAAATGTATTTAGGTGCTCTTATATTGGGTGCATATATGTTTACCAGGGTTATATCTTCTTGTTGGATCAATTCTTTTAGTGTTATGTAGTGACTTTTTTTGTCTCTTGTTATGGCCTTTGTTATGAAGTCTATTTTGTCAGATATAAAAGTATTGATAGCCCTACTTTGTTTTTGTTTACATTTGCATGGAAAATTTTTTTCCATCCCTTCACTTTCATTCCATGTGAGTCTTTTGTTTTGAGGTGGGTCTCTTGTAGACAGCATATATATGGGTCATGTTTTCATATCCATTCAGCTACCCTATGTCTTTTGATTGGAGTATTTAATCCATTTATATGTAAGGTTATTATTGATAGGTAATCATTTATTGCCATTTTTATTTTTTATGCCTATATTCCTCTCTGTGTCTCTACTTCTTCTTCTTCTTATAGCATTCCCTTTATCATTTATTGCAATGCTGGTTTGGTGGTAATAAATTCCTCTAGCCTATTTTTGTCTGGGAAACTCTTTATTTCACCTTCTATTTTGAATGATAACCTTGCTGGATAGAGTAGTCTTGGTTTCAGATCCTTGCTTTACATTACCTTGAATACTGCGTGCCATTCCCTTCTGGCCTGTGGTGTTTGTTTCAGTTGAGAAATCAGTTGACAGCCCTATGGGAGCTCCCTTGTAGATAACTGACTGCCTCTCTCTTGCTGCCCTAAAGATTCTTTCTTTGTCTTTAACATTTGCTATTTTAATTATGATGTCTCTTGGTGTGGGTTTATTTGACTTCATCATGATTGGGACGCTCTGTGCTTCCAGAACTTGTGTAATTTTTCCTTCACTAGGTTAAGGAAGTTTTCTGTCATCATTTCTTCAAACAGATCCTCTTTCCCTTGCTCACTTTCTTCTCCCCTTTGGTACCCCTATGATGCACATATTGTTCCATTTCATATTATCCCCAAATTCCCTTAAATTGTCTTCATGTTTTTTAAAAAATATGTTTTTATTGATTTTGGAGAGAGAGAGGAAGGGAGACAGAGATAGAAACATTGATGTGAGCGAGAAACATCGATGGACTGACTCCTGCATGCCCCCTACTGGGGATCAAGCCTGCAAGCCAGGCATGTGCCCTGACCAGAAATCAAACCAGGACCTCTCAGTCTATGTTATGACATTCAATCCACTGATTCACATTGGCTTGGCTGTCTTCATGCTTTTTAAGTACTTTTTTTCTTTTTGTTTCTCTGATTGAGTGATTTTTTTCTACCATGTCTTCTAATTCATTGATTCGATCCTCTGTTTCTTCTAACCTACTGTTAATTCCTTCCATTGCATTCTTTATTTCAGCTATGTCATTCTTAATTTCTGAATCATTATTTTTCATGGCTTCTATGTCCTTTCTCATGCTGTTAAGAATTCTAAAAACTATTACTTTACACTCTGTTTCTGATAAATTGCTTATCTCCATTTCATTTAGCCCCTTTTTTCCTGGAGATTCCTCCTGTTCCTTAACTTGGGGTATATTTCTTTGATTCCACATTTTTGTTTTTTGTGTGTGTTTGTTTCTATGTATTAGATAACACTGCAATCCCTCCCAGTCTAGGTGGGATAGCCTTCTTGTGGGACCCAGTAGTGTAGTCTCCTTGATTTTCTGAGCTGGGCACTCTAGTAATGTTCCTTTTGTGGATTATATGGGCCCTCCTGTTGTATTTGGGTCTTTATTTCTATTGACCCTTTTGAGGGTGGGATGAGTCCTCAGGATTGTTGACTGTAAGGCTCAACCCAACCATATCATACCAACTGTTTTATAGGTGCTGACAAAACAAAACAAGACATAATAAGACCAAATGAAAAACACAAAGACAAAACAACAGTAAAGACTAAAAGAGAAAAAGTAAGAATACTAAAAGACATGAGACTGAAAGAATTACTGGAGAAAAAAAATGGAATCAAAAAGGAGACTATGAAAGAAAAGAAAAAGAGAAAAAAAATAGAATAAGAATAAAAAAATAAAATAATGAAATAATAATTTTCAAAAGTAATAATAATGAATAAAATAAAATATAGACTAGGAAAAGAAAAGGAAAATAAAAAAATAAAAAGATAAAAGAAAGATAAAAAGATTAGAATAAAGAGAAGAGAGAAATAAGAGATATGTAAGAAAAAAGAAAGAAAAAAAAACCCTTTGGATTTGCTATTTTTGGAGCTTGTGGATCTTACTCTGAGGTTGTTTAATCTGACCCCTTGGTGTGTTGGTTCAGGGCCTCCTGGGAAGTTCTATGGTGCAAGCCAAAGTGAGTCACTGTCCCTGTCTGGCCCTGGGAAACCTCTCTCTCTCTGGGTAAGGCATAGCTGCCTGGGCCTGTGGTTGAGGCCTGGTCTAGGAGCAGCAGAGGTCAGGTAGGAAGGCAGCCTTGTCACCCACCCTCATGAAAAAAACACTATACATTCATTTTAAAAGGCAGCAATGTCTGACTCACTATTTTGTTTACTGATGTATCCCCACAGACTAGAAATGTGCTTAATAAATATTTAATGAGGCAATGATTATTCAGACTACATGAACTATACAACTAAATTATTCTCATTAAGTCAGTGGTACACAAAGCATGGTTTGGTGACTAATAGATGACTCTGAGTTTCTTTTGGGAAGAAGACCCAAAGTGGAAGCTATTTTCATAATAACACTAAGGCATTATTTGCTTTTTGCACTATGCTAAATTTTGCATTGATGATCCAAAAACAATGGTGGGTAAAAGTTACGGCAGTGTCACCAAACCATATTCATAATCACTATAGTGTTCAAAGCCATGTACTCACAGGAAATTAAAGTGCCAGTTTTTAAATGTCCTTGATAAAATAATAATATCATTAATTTTATTAATTTAGACACTAAGTACATCTTTCAAAAGATTCTCTGTGGTAAATTTGGAAGCATGCATAAAACACATAAACTTTTCTTGTAATACCACTGTTCTTGAAATGACTGACAAACTACTTATTTGGATTTGAATATTTTGGGAAATAGTATATTAAAATATGACATTAATACTGAAATGTGTCAAAAATTAATAAAAAATAATATATGCATGCTAAAGATAAAATTTTCTGTAAATAATTTTGACTAATTGGTTATATATATATGTATATGAAGGCTATTTATAAATATAATTTTGGTAGTATAAATTTGGAAACAACTTAATATCTACAACAGGAGTTAGCTTATCAAAATTATAGAATAGTAAGACTATTAAAATATATATATATCCTTTTAGAATGAATATGTAATTATATACTCCTTGGTAGAGAAAAAAATAATATAAATATTTAGTTACAAATGCATATTATGGAACAGAGTGTGTTGTGATTCCAATAGTATATCTAGATAAAATAATGGGAAAGTAGCTGAAAGAATTTACACAAAATAAGTGGAGTTCAACATTGTATGGTTGGATTTAGGATGTTTTTTCTTTGTGCTTTTCTTATCTGTATTTCCTGATTTATTTATAATGTAATGAATATATTTTGGGTAATAATTATACAAGGTGAACAGAAGAGTAAATATTCAAACAATTTCAGAAACTTGTTTCCTCAATCTTATGAATCCTAGTCAGCTAAAGAGAGGATGTGACAACAAAAACTTTGTGATTTTTTTTTTTTTTTTGGTAGATCTTGATATAGTCATTGAAAACCTTAATTTGGCTCTGCTTTTTGGGCTTCATTTTCTTTTTTAAATTTTTTTCTTTATTGATTTTAGAAAGAGAGGAGTAGAGAAGGAGAGAGAGAGAGAAATATCAATGAGAGAAAACATTGACTGGCTGCCTCCTGCATGCCCCTCACTGGGGATTTGACCCACAACCTGGGCATGTGCCCTGACTGGAAATCGAACCTGTCACCTCTTGGTGCAGGGGTCAATGCTCAACCACTGAGCTACACCAGCCTGGCTGGGCTTCATTTTCATCACATGATTAGCTAATGCTTTCATCAGCAAAAACAATTTTCTTCATTTTCTAGGAAAATTGTCATCAAATATATTAATGAATAAAGGAATGCACTCATCAAAACAGGTCAGATAATCAACTAGGAAGTTTTCTGAATGCTTAGTAGGTGTTCATTACTTGCCATGAAAACATTATTTTTTCTGACATCTGAGAGGTGGCATGCCCTTAAGGTGGCTAAAAATTACTTGTGTTGCTCAGGGTTTGGTAGAATACAATATGAAAAGATGTCAAACTACTACTTCTCCCTGATATGCACTCTGTTTTAAAGGTAATATGACTTACAATGATTATTTTCCCCAAGTTACACATTAGTGTGTATTAAATAATCTAATTTCTTTCAATTGTTAAAATAATCTCTATGATTTTAGGTGTAGTTTAGGAAAATGTATTATTCTGCAGAATAACCATAGTATTTAAGGTGCATTTATTCTGATATATTGTCTCCTTTTTCTTAGATGATACCAGCTTTGTTCTGAAAAGAGATTTAAGGCACTCATTTAGTAAAGCATATGAATAACTATAAAGGAAAAAAAAAACAAGATTTGCAAAAGTATATACTTATCTAGTTAAATGCAATTTGTTTTTTCACGGCCACTATCCACATTCAGATGATTTAGACACATAACTGAAAGTTTAATTGATCTATTTCTGCTTATGACTTTGCACAGCCTGACAAGGAATGGGGAACCATGTTGCTGCTGAGAGATACTATGCCAAAAGTGATTATATTTCTCAAATCAAATCATGAAAAATATGTCCAGACAATGGACAGCATGATTGAAATTGAGATGGCCCCATCATTATATTTATGTCCAACCATCCAATTCTAGGTATCCCAACACAATTATTCAATCTCTTTCCTACATTTTTTCCAATAGGGCTGGAAACATTTTAAAAAATATAAAAGGGAAAGAGGAGATATCCTAAAAACTCTCCTTTGTCATTTATTCCTTTAAAATAGTCAGTATGGAGTGTTTAAAATTACAATACCTGTTTTTGCTTTCAACTTAGAAACTATGCACCTGTGACTATGATCTAGTTTGGGTAATTATGAGCTGGCTTGAATCGGAAAGGTCAAGAGAGATACATATATTTTTGCAGCAAGAAGTATTTTCTAGCAAGAGGCAAGAAAAAGGCTGAATAACAAATAAAAAGTTCATGACTATGTGAACTATAACCCTTCACAGTCTGAAACTATGATGACAAGCTTTCATATCCCGAGGGCTTGTCTCACTCAAGGAGAAGATAGTGAGCAGACAGATCAGAATTAGAGTTCAGCTAATTAGGTGACAACCATTTGGCTAATTAGGGAGCATATCTCAAGGGCAATGGATACAGAAATGGAAATAAAGGAAATGTGATTAAAAAAATGTTTAAGGTGAATTTATCATATAAAAATACATTCTCAAGAAAAACTATAAAATGCAGTGTAGATGCAAAAACAATGTTTTAAGAAATTGAGTCTTTTTAAACAGTAATGCTAACCATTGAAACATCTTCAAATAGTAAGAAGTACATAGTACAAGTAGACAGGATATAGCAAAAGATTTTAAAAAACTATTTCCTAATATAGTGAAGTCATGACAGGCAGCATATTGTAATGGAAAGTACAAAACCTGAATGTTAGGAAATAAGTATACCATTATTCTAGGCTGTGCCACTAATTTATTCTGGAAATTTAGCCCAGGATTTCACCTTTCTGAGCCTCAAATTCTTCCTCTACAACATAAGATGGAGGGAGTAGACAACTTCATGACCTCTGAGATTATTTTCTTTATGGATGCCTGTTTCTGTTACTAAAATAAAAACACCCTTTTCTCATATTAAGCTACTACTATGATCACTTTTGAATTCTCTAGATAAAATTACTTTTAAAGTTGAGTAATCATAAAATACAACTCAATGTTGAGATAATAGGAGCTTTAAGTTTTATAGAATAAAAAACTGCAGCATAAGAAAAAAATCATAATCTCACTTATTTGTGGAATATAATGAACAAAATAAGGTGATGAACAAAATAGACCCAGAGACATAGAAGTAGGGTTCAGACTGACAAACTTGAGAGGAGGGGGCAGGGCAGAGGGAAGAAATAAACCAAAGAACTTATGCATATAAGCATAACCAATGGACATAGACAACAATGTTGGGGTGGGATGAGGGTGTCAATGGGGGGAAAAGGAGAAACATCTGTAACAAAAATAAATTAATTAAATTTTAAAAAAGAATGAAGATAGCCCTGAAAATAAACACATTTTGCACAAGGCCACTGTAATGTCCCTTTAAACTTTTAAATTTTGTGTAGATTTTACTTCTTCCAAGCAATACAGATGGAAAGATGTATATTTTGTGGTAATCATAAAAATTGAAGAACATGACTAAAATAGGTCACAATCTACATGTACTTGGTACATCACATATCTATATGTCATCTTAAAGAAGAGTTGGACAACTGAATTAGAACATAGAAGGCTTTCTTCTAAATTTCAGTTTGTCAAAAAGCTTTAAAGATTTTTTTTTAGAGTAACAAACTTCTCAAGTTTTTAAGAGTATCTAACATTTAATTAATGATAGTCTACCCTGAAATATTTTCTAAACAAAACTTACTTATCATATGCTTTTTCATAAATTGTAAAAATTATCATAGGTGTAAAGATTATTGTATGTTTCAACTAACAAAGTTTTATTGTTATATTTAAAGTCCAATTAACAATTCAAATACAAGTTTTTTCTAAATATTTCCAATGATATCTGAAGAGTACTAATTTCTAGAAATCAGTTTTTAAAAATAGCTGAAGATAATTCATTTTACTTGAAGGATATCTTAATGTTACATATGAGACAGTTTTGCATCACTCTTGAGAGTTCAGTCTCTGGAGCCATGTTGTTGGCAGGGCCTCCCTCTGAAGGTACTAGGGAAGGATCTGTTCCAGGCCTCTCTGGTAGCTTCTTGTAGTTCCTGGTCTTGTGGCAGACAACTTCAGTCTTCACATGGCGTTCACCCTGTGTGCGTGTATGTCTCTTCACATGGCTTTCTTTTCTTTTTTTTATGAGGACACCACTCATATTGAACTAGGAGCCCATCCTTCTCCGGAATGATCTCATCTAAACTTGTCTAATTATATTAGCAAACTGTTTCCAAATAAGGTCATAATCTGAAGTACTGAGGGTTAGAACTTCAACCTATAAATTTGGAGGAGGCACAATTCAACCCAGAACAAACACATGGAGTCACTGCAATCATAAAGTAGTGCTATGTAAATATATGTATGGGAGAACAATGGCACATGGAAAGCTCCCAATCGTGAAAATGCAAACAGGTCTATACTTTCCACAGAGAATCGAAAATCAAATTTTATGGAATCCAAGCCATGAAACATAAGAGAAAGACATCTGTTTCTCTTAATCTCTATAAAAATCACCCTAGCCTGGCTGGTGTGGCTCAGTGGATTGAGTATCATCCCATGGACTAAGAGGTCCTGGTTTCGATTCCTGGTCAGGGCAAGTGCTCACGTTGAGGGCTCGATCCCCAGTTGGGGGCAAGCAGGAGGCAGCTGATTGATGTTTCTCACATCAATGTTTCTATCTCTCTCTCCCTTCCTCTCTCTCTAAAAAATCAATAAAAATATATTTTAAAAAATAAAAATCATCCTAAAATGCGTCACCACTTTTTCTTTTACCTATACTACACCTCTTGCTGTCTTCCTACCTTTACTCTTATCTACATAGAGTTTCTTATACAAAAAGCACTGAGAGTAATTTTTTTAAAAACCTAAATCAAATCATGACTATTCCACTACTTAAACTTATGTAATGCTTTCTTGTCATACTAAGGGGAAAAAAATCAAGTTCCCTACCATGTTCTACAGGCCCTTCATAAATGATCCTTACATTACATCCCCAAGTTTATCTCAGATTTTCACCAGAAGCATACTGAATTCATCTCTGTGACTAAAAAATGCTGTTGTTAACTTAAGAATTTCTCAACTGCAATTTTGTTCAGAATATTTTTATTCCAGTCTTTGCATGGTAGACTTTTCAAGTCAGATTTCAGCTCAAATGTGCAATCTAATACACAGTTCTTAGAGTCATAGTATTAGCAATAGATGACATTTATTGACTGCTTATGGTTACTCTAGTAGCTTTACATGCTCTGTTTTAATTAAATTCAGTACACTATATGTTGTATTCTCTTATTGTCGCCATTTTACTGATGATGAAATTGAGGTTTCATTAGACTATTTATATAACCAAGTTCCATGGTATATACTCTCTAATCAAACCCAGTTGTTTTCTGAAGCAAAGCGTGTAATGTATTAATGACTACTGCGTATTCACTTCCAGTTACAAGAAGGAAGTTACTCATTAAAGAAGATTCTAGAAATTCTGAAAAACTGGTACAATATTTGCAAATTATACATGTTTATGGCCTTTTAGTGTAGGAGTAGACAGTTTTATATACCTCAGTAATTTTAAGGTAATCTATTTAAAAGAATGCGATAACATCCATAATTATAATCCTCAAGCATCAAGATAAGGGTTTAATTAGGAAATTCTTTCTGTGAAGACATAAAAATATACAATCAATTTTAGAAAAATGCCTGTTAAAATAAATGCTAAATTTGGTGCATACAGGAAAATGTTTTAGATACTTGATAGTTACTGCTTTCCTTGATTTTGCCAGTTCACCATCAAACTTTCTCTTTTTTTGTTAAGGTTTTTATTGATATTTAGATAGAGAGGAAGGGAGAGGGAGAGAGAGAAACATCAATGAGAGAGAACTATCAATCAGCTGTTCCTGCATGTTCCCCACTGGGGATCAAACCCACAACCAAGGCATGTGCCCTGACTGGGAATCAAACCAGTGCCCTCTTGGTGCATGGAACGATGCTCAGTCCACTGAGCCATTCCGGCAGGGGTAAACTCGCTTTCTTATGTGTATTTTCCTCTAAAATAAACCACTTACCATGACACAGCTCAGATGATGTCATTTAGTGAAAATACAAATATCAGGACGAGAAAATCCAGATCTATATTCAACATTTGTAATTGAAAGTAAAGCAAGTTTTTTTTTTTTTTTCCCAAGTCAACAATGTAATTAACATTCTATTCTATTTATTGTTTATAAAAGAATACACATCACCTGGCTGGTGGGGCTCGATGGATTGAGCACCTTCCCATGGATTGAGAGGTTCTGGTTCGATTCCCAGTCAGAGCACATGCCTGGGTTTCGGGCTCAATTCCCGATACAGAGCGTGCAAGAGGCAGCCAATTGATGTTTCTCTCTCACATCCATGTTTCTATCTCTCTCTTCCTCAAAAATCAATAAAAACATATTTAAAATAAAACAAAACAAAAATACACATCAAGATAGCAATTTGTCTGGCAGTATATAATAAAGATAGGTAACTAACTATGGTTAATATAGACATAACCTTTTTTAAAGTACTGATTAACACCACTGTGTAGGAACCATCTTGAAGGACATATTGTCTGTTAATGAGGAAAGAACCTACCTCAAGACTTTACTTTCACAACACTTCCTGTTGTTGAGTTCCTAGAGTCAGAACTTATCCCATAGTACGCAATTTTAACCACACTGAAAATCTCTCAAATGTGTAGCCAGAATAATATTGATTAAACTAGTTAACTTTCTATAAACAAACCTAGCTTCAAAATTTCATAGAAATCTAAGACAAGGAAATGTGCATTAACATTTGTTTTCCTTCAAATAAAATTATATTAGTTTTATTTCAGAAATTTTCTTATCCTTGAGAGTATTGATTACTAAAGCATGTTTTATTTTGTAACATTGTAAAGTAATGTCAAAATATGGATCTTTCTAAGGAATATAATCATTTGAAGGATGTTTGGTCCTACTGAAATTCCTTGGTAACTTTCCTGCCTTGGTTTTTAAGAAATATATATTTCTTTTTGTTATTATTGTTATTTGGAAATTCTTGGAAAAAGTCACAAAGCTCGTGTCTTGCCAAATAGGTTCTGACAATGTAAAGACAAATCTAAACCAATTTAGATTTCTGTTGTTATTGGCACAGCTGAAATGGTAATAACCTGGGTTTTCGATTGAAGGAATAGGCTTTATGAATATATTTATGACCAGGAATTCTACTTCAGACTTTGTTTTCCCTTGATCCTTCTCAGCAATCTTACTGTAATAGTGTAGCAGTGACCTTTATTTAGATTAAACTTGTCAGGGCATTGAAGCTTGAGACAATTTCCCAATCTTTTAAAATGGGATTCCTTCCTTTTTATTGAAAAGCCCCATGGGCAAATCATGGGAGACAAATAAAATTTTGTAAACTATTTCACTGATGGGTTTTTAATGACAAAGTTTGAGGGAAGTTAATCAGCATAGCTACTCAGTTTGTGAAAATCCAAGGGGAAGGGCAGAACAAGAGGCAGCCCCATAGAAGATGTGCAGCTTCCAGTTCTAGAGAGGGCCATGAGGGGCTAAAAAGAATGAGGATATGAGATAGGCGGTGTCAAAATAAGAAATAAAGTGTCTTTCCCTTGATGGCATACAATACTCTCCTTATAGATATAAGTAGATAAGAGTGGGTTATAGAGTAGTAAACTGAATTCTGAGGTGTCCTATATCCTCCATAATTTCTTCACCAGTCCTGGAATCCTTATAAGAATTGGTACAGAATTCTTTGGTGAACAGTCATACCTACACTTTGCAAAACGAAATGTATCCACCTCTATATTTCCTTGCTTGATGGGGACTAGGAAAGTATAACTAAATAAAAGGAATGCATAGCATCACAGTTTTTATAGATAAATAGCATGAATACTTTCTGAATTGGATGCTGCCAGTTGGATAAAAGGAATATTCAGGGCCATTAGAATTGTCTTAGCTGAAACTTTTGCATGAAATAACCATGGATTAATTAGATTTAAACATTTCAGATAGGCAGCAGAATACTATTACCTCATACACGCTGCAAAGAAGAATATTATATAATAATCCACCTATTCAGAATTAGAGTGCAGCTTCCCTCAACATTCATCCCTACCTATGTGTGGAATTTAAGGAGAGGAATTTATCTTCATAATTATACTTAGTATGTTCTGTAATGAAAATTAATCAGTTTCTCTCTAACATAGCAATTGATGACAGATGACCTCTAATTAGAATACAGTGGTTTTCAGGGGACTACTTTACTATGGATAATTCACAGTGTGGATATTATAGTGGCACATACAAATTTTAGTGAATACTGTTGTGTTAAATTGCCTACCTTAGGCAAAAGATCAACTTTAGTCAGTGAAAAGTCACTCATAGTTTCCTGTCAATGTCTTTGTTATCCGTGTTTAGTTCAGAAAAAAAGCAAAGGGCTAACTTGTCAAGAGGCTGTTTTGTTTTCTGGGCAAATCACTTAACCTCTTTACACTCAAAAATTCTTTTTATAAAATGCAAGGGTTGTCTAGTTGAACTCTACAATTGTGCCAGTTGCTAAGGACTCAAAGATAAATCAGATGTTGTCCTGACACTGTTCACAGACTGGGGAATGGCAGAGATGTAACTAACAGCTGCAGTCTAGTGTGTAGTCTAAGCTAAAAAGTATAAGCAAAGAGTTGTGAAAGCAAAGGGGAAGAGGACTGTGTATTTATAAGTTTGTAGAATAATGTATATAGTGCAGCCTAAGTGCTTCCAAATTACAAAAAGGATTGACAATATTTTTGCCTCTGATGACAAAATTTGTTGCAAATTGCCTATGTATTTCAAAACCTATGCAATTAAAATTTGAAATAGCTCTTTTCATCAATGGTCCTCTTAAATATACACACTAATATTCTAGATATGATCATCATGCTATATCTTTATGGGAATTATATAATATAGTACTTTCTATTGAAAATTTGTCAATTTCTGTCTTAGTAGATGTTTAACAATTACATTAGGGAGAGTTAAACTATTATGTAATTAGTTCATTAAAATGACTTCATTATTGCCCTGGTCAGTGTGGCTCAGTTGGTTGAGTGTCATCCCTTGCACCAAAGGGCCACTGGTTCGATTCCTGGTCAGGGGAGCATGCAAATAATGTTTCTCTCTCACATTGATGTTTTTCTCTCTCACTCTCTTTCCTGCTCCCTTCCTGTCTCTCTAAAAGAAAATCAATTTAAGCCCAGCCAGTGTGGCTCAGTGGATTGAGTGTCATCCCATGGACTGAGAGGTCCAGGTCCGATTCCCAGTCAGGGCACATGCCCGGGCTATGGGCTCGATCTCCAGTAGGGGATGTGCAGGAAGCAGTCAATGGATGTTTCTATCTCTCTCTCTTCCTCTCTCTCTAAAAAATCAAAAAAAAATTTTTTTTAATCAATTTTTAAAAAGACTTCATTATTGTGGTAAAGCATCAAGATTCTGGGTTTTGTCAAGCATTCCTACTCATTAAAATATAGAAAATGTGTTTATACTTTACAACAAAAAAAGCTATCAAAAACAATGACAGTTAAATGACTTCTTAAATGGTGGGCATGATTTGAACTTGTAGAAAGGTAGTAAAACATGATCCAAAAGGTCATTGTGACTTACAGTTGGTAACAGTGTGGGTGAATATAGAAAGCACAGATTTTGTACTAAGCCAGTGGCTGTAAAGGAATTATATGAGTAAATCTTTGAAACTCAGACATGATGTTTCCATAGAAATAATTTAATAAATTATAATTAAACCAGAGTATATATTATAGCTGCAATTTTAATTTTTAACTAAAGGCAAAAATACACAAACATATATCAAATACTGTAGGCCTGCTTGACCCAATAGCTTCTAACAAGTATTATAAGTATTTTCTGTCCAGCATCACCAGCTCTAGTAACAAATTTAAATGTAAATAACTGACATGATGGGAGGATTTAGTTTGATGCGGCAAAAATGGTAGAACATGTAGACATTGCATCAGTACTGATCAAGAATATTTTTAATTTTTACCTGTTTGGAAATACTGATAGAACATTATCCAAACTACTATTGTAGTGCTCTGGTGTATGGTCTCAGAGGCACCTATTTTTTCTATGGATGAAAAAAAATGTGAATTGGATCTAAAAAATCAAGGATGCTCATCAAAATTACATTCTCAAGACTAGGAAGGCAAGCATTCTAAAATTATGTTATGTCTTCATCTTCATTTAGTGCCTCTCATGTCAAGTGTATTTTTTAAATAACTTTGATGAAAGAATGAAAAGATTTCCATGAGGCTAATTCCTGAGGGATTCAGCCCTGTGGAATAAGGCTACCTGCTTTTACCTGACCAAATTGAACATACACTGTTCTATGCCTGTGTGCCAAAGGATGATATATATCTGGCAAAAGAAGCCTCATAAGACCATAAGAATCTAAACTCAAGCCCAAAGACAGGAAATATATTGCAGTTGGTAGGGAGAGATAAAACACCAGAAAGAACAGCTATTTTAGAAAATAGTCTTCAAAACAGCAGCCAAGCTAGAATATGATAACCTCCTTGCTGGAGGCCATAAAAGTCGAGAAAGCGCCCTCTAGTCCCAACCAAGGCAGGGGACCTGCCAACAACTGCGGTGGTAAAATTGACAAGAGTGTTTGGTGCCCTGCACAGATTTATTCAGCAGAACTCAGAAAATAAAAATAGTGAATAAAAAAGAAGAGAATTATTATGTGCTTATGTCATAGTTTTAGGACTGGTCGTTGCAAGTTAGAGACAGAGGGACAAACACTTTCTGGTACACATGTCAGCAAGTGATTAATTCAGGTGCAGACCTGGAAGTAAATATTTTACCCAAAAACAAAGTAATTAAAAATTAGGACACTTAAAAATTGAGTCAGGACAAGGAAACAACTTTAACTTCTACTTTAGGCCAGGCAATCTCATAGTCTGCCTCTATTTTTATATTCATATATTTATTACACACTGTGGCCTTTGTGTATGCATATATACACCATTAATATAAATACAATAGATGACTGATAAGTGCAATAATCTTGTGACATATATACGCACACATATACACATACACACACACTTGCAAACACATACAACCAAGATTCTCACAATTAAGAAAAAACTTTTTTTTTTTCTTCACATCTCCTGGCTTCACTGTTTGTCATTGAGCAAACTTATTATTGTGACTTGCAATTATCTATATGCTTTTTCTATCTCCCTTAGAAAACTGTTAGTTCCTCAGGTATCACATAATCTTAATCACCTCTGCATCCTAAGCACCTTGCTTATTTCTTTGGGAAGAGTGAGCTCTGGCAAATTCTTCTTGTTGCCAAACTTGGTCAAATTACAGTAATACAAAAAGGACTTCCCTATAGTATTAGTTTCCTAGGGCTGACTGTAACAAAGTAAAACAAACTAATTGACTTAAAACACAGAATTTTATTCTCTCTGGAGGCTAGAAGTCTGACATCGAAGTGTGAGCAGGGCCATGCTCCCTCTGAAGAGCCTACGAAAGAATCCTTCCTTGCTTCTTCTAGCTTCTGGTGGCCCCAGACATTCCTTGGTTTGTGGCAGCAGAACTCCAATCTTTTCCTCCGTCTTCACATGGCCTTTTGTGTGTGTCTCTGTCTTCTCCTCTTCTTATAAGACACCAGTCATTGAATTTAAAGTCTCTCTTAATCCAGATAATTTAATCTTCAGATCCTTAACTAAGTCTATAAAGTCTCTATTTCCAAATAAGGTCACATTCTGAGGTTTCAGGTAGACACGAATTTGGGGAGGACGCTATTCAAACCACTACACCTGTAAACCAGATATTCCTATAAGACAGTCAATGAGTGCATCATTTCTCAATCAACAAATATGTATTAAGCTTACTATGAATGGGGTGAAAGAAAATACCAGTGAACCAAACAGACAAGGTACTATTTACTTTTTGTTGAGGTGTGGGGAAAGAATTGCAAATGTAGATAGATGGTAAATAGATGGATATAGACAAATGGATAGATGATAGATATAAGAATGGACACATAAATATGAACATATACAAAGAAAAGTGGAGCTAGAGACAGAAAGATGAAGAGTGTAATAAAGAAAAATAGGTCAAGAGAAGGAGAGTGAAAGTTATTACATCAGTAAGGTTCTACTTCTATGATTTCTATTAGCAAAGTCTATTTAAGCTGTTAAGTCATATTTTAAATAAGGGCCTATTTAAACTAGTAGTATTCTAATTTAAATGGCTCCTCAAATTGAATCCTCATTCTCAGAGGAGTTTTTTGTATGAGCTATGGTAGATATTTTATAGAGTAACAATTTTTAATATGTATTTTTTAAAAAGGAAAGAATTTATCATGCTATTTTAACACTCCTCCATGAAAATAGACAGATGTATATTTAAAAAAAATTTTAATTAAAAAAAATTCTGTGGTACATTTATACACAATGGAATACTATTCATCCATAAAAAAGAAGGAAACTTTTTGCAACAGGGGGATGGACCTGGAGAGTAGTGAAATAAGCCAGTTAGAGAAAAACAAATACCATATGATTTCACTTATATATGGAATCTAAGTAACAAAATAAACTGATGAACAAAATAGAAACAGAGGCATGAATACACGGAACAGACTGACAGCTGTCAGAGGGGAGTGGGATTGGGGGGCTCGGTGCAAAAAGTAAAGGTGTTAAACAACAACAACAAAAAAACAGACAACAGTATGGTGACTTCTAAAGGGAAATGGGATGAGGGGAGGTCGAAGAAGGTAAAGGGGATATAAATGGTGGTGGAAAGAGACTTGACTCTGGGCAGTAAACACACAATGCAGTATGCAGATAATGTGTTACAGAGTTGTACACTTGAATCCTGTATGTTTTATTAACCAATGCTCCCCCAACAAATTAAAAAATAAAAAGAAATACAATTCAAAAAGAAAAGAGTCACTAAGCGTAGTAGGCAAAAATCACAGATTTGTCTTTTAATAACTATGTGATATTGAGATTGTTTCCTCACTTAAAAATGGGGACAGAAATCATCCTTCAATAGATAGTTGTGACATTAAACAAGATAGTGCATGAGGGGCAGTAACCTAGCAAATTATCTGGAACATACTAGGTTTGAAACAACTGTTAATTGAATCTAGATGCCTCTTTAATCACTGTTTCTCCTAATATCTATCATAAAAATGTGATATAGTCTTTGCTATCACCATATAACTATTGACAGTGTTATTGTAATTGAATTGAATTTATGGCCTCACCTTAGTCCACAATAAAAGTTTTTATAAAGAGCCCTGGTCTATTTGGCTCAGCTGTTGGGGCGATAGCCCACAGACCAAAGAGTTGCAGGTTTGATTCTGGCCAAGGACATGTACCTCATTTGTGGTTCAGTCCCCAGCCCTGGTCAGGGTCGTGTGGGAGGCAACCAATCGATGTGTCTCTATCACATCGATGTTTCTCTCTCTCTCCCCCTCATACTCTATCTGAAGATAAATGGAAAAATACTCTTGGGTGAGGATTTAAAAAAAAAAAAAAAAGATTTTATAAAGAAAAACTGACAAAAATCAGAAATATGGGCTTCATTGTTAAAGGGTACTTTTTAGCTCCCCCTTTTAATTACTTAAACCCACTGAATTCAGATCTTCTTTTTAACTATCTCATAGTATTCCTCTTTACATTAAACATATTGCAAGGTAAATTATTCTAATGCAGTAGACACAGTTTTGTCAAACTTCCAGGAAATTAATTCACCATACAAATGCCAGGCATTGTTTCCTCTGATAGTTGCAAAAAGATGTTATGATAAGTAGTTTGTTTATGAACAATATGGGTAATCAGAATAAGCAAGTTGCATTGATTTAAAGATGGGGATGATGGGATTCTAACTTAAAAACTGTGTTAGTCTTTTACATCCCAAGTGACCATCAGTAGATGAGTGGATAAAAAAGCTGTGATATATTTACACAATGGAATACTATGCAGCTGTAAAAAAGAAGGATCTCTTACCCTTTGAGATGACAAGGAGGGACCTGGAGATGATTATGCTAAGTCAAATAAGCCTGTCAGAGAAAGATAAATATCACATGATCTCACTTATATGTGGAATCTAATCAACAAAACTAACTGATGAATAAAAATAGAACCAGAGGCATGGAAACATGGAACAGACTGACAAACCTCAGAGGGAAGGGGGTGGGGGCTGGAAGAGATTAACCAAAGAATTGATATGCATATATGCATTGCCCATGGACACAGACAATAGGGTGGTGAAGGCCTGGAGTGGGGGAGGGAACCAGGTGGAGGGGGGCAATAGGGGATATCTGTGTACTCTCAACAAGAAAGTTAAAAAAGAACTGTGTCACTCTTTTGGATTGAAAAACTGCTTTTGATTAAGAGTGAATATTTCTCTCCCATTTCATCTGCTTTTATATCTAATCAAACTGATGCCAATTGTTTTATTTTTAAGTCAAGTCTAGGTATTTCTCTACTTACTGTCAAGAGATTTAGATAAAGTATCTGTTCCTTTTGACAGAACAAACCTGCAAGAATACTTTCCTTAGTTTGTCATGCAGTATTTAACAATTTTCTTCTTGAATTTAGTTTCTTGAAATGGGCTAAAATCTAAAAATATTTTTGCAGAAGCAGTTTTACCAGACATCTTAATTATTAGGTTTCCCAGGAAAGGAAACGACAGGCTGTATAAGGGAAGCTGACATGTCTCCCTGCAGCTATGTGCTTTTTATACTGGAACTTTAGGCTATTATAAATTACCGAGGACTGAGACTGGCATGAGCACAAAGCCTCAGACATAAACCAGCTGCCACTTAATGAAGCTGGTGTTAACTTCTTCAGATTTCCCCTTTGTGCCTTATGGAGCTCTGCTCCAATATGATACTGTTAGGGCCATACAGATTTCTAAGTGGGCAGTAAAAATACCTCTCTCATTCTCTTTATTTTCTTGAACCCTTGCTGTTTACTCTTCATGGTGGGAATCATTCCTAAAGATCAAATTGAACATGAAGATGGAGCAAGCTGGGGTTGAAGAGGTTGGAGTCTGAGCAGTGCGGGAGGTTGACAGTTATTCTGTAGGGCTGATGCTCTCGACAACTATTGTTTGATTTGAGTCCCTGCCTACTCTGCTGAATGCCATGTTTCCACATCAGGAAAGGAACTTGATCTTTGCACCTGCTGCCTCGTTGTTAGAGAGGAGGGGAGAAGCACTTGGCGATCTTTGACTTAAGCAGCTGACATAACAGCACAGCACAGCAAATTGAGCAGAGCAACCATGTTAAACTGCTTCCTGTGGGGAAGGTATTTTGAATTGTATTGCCACACTCTTTTAGCTTGTTTCCTGAATTTAGGCCACTTTACTAGGCATTGTTCCATTGCTAAAATCCTCAGCCAAGTCTTAGTCCCGCAGCTAACAATAGTGCTGTTTTCCATTGCACATTTAAATTTGCTCTTTTATAAACTTAGAATTTGCTCCTTGTGGTTTTTTTTTTATTGATTTGTAAAAACTCTCCACATTGGAAAATAGTAACAATTTGCTGAACATAGCAAATATTTCCCTAAATGGTGTTTGCCTTTTAACTTTGTTTGTAATTTTGTGTTTTTACTACTCAGAAATATTTACTCTTAATACAGTTGAATCTATCATTAAAAATAAAAGACATGACAGTAATTAGTAAAATTGTCATTCTCCAAATACAAGGAAGTATCAAATGGGCTCTACCTAACTTTGTTATTAAATATCTAGAATTTTGTCATAGATATATTTCATTTATAATATGAAAATAATGCTATGATTTTTTTTTACAAGCAGGTATTTATAAAATGTTTGTTGTCAATGAAGAGGAAACACTATAACATTATAAATGTTAAAATGCTTTGGAGATCACAGAAAATGGGCTAGGTCTCATTTTGGATCTAACACTTTCTTTTTATATTACCTTGGATATGTTTGAATGTCTGTTTTTCATCAAAAACAATAAAAGAAACCATAAAATAAACCAACCAAAAATCCAGACTTAGTATGCCCTGCCAACCTCATAGTATAGTTGCAAAAAATGAAAAAAGAAATAAGACAGTAAAAATGTGACAATGGTTGAAAGGCTGAAACACGTATAGGGCTATAAAAATGTATATTTTTATCACCATTTCAGGGGATTTCTTTTATTGTTAGAAATTGCTTGCTCTCTTCTGGGAACACAAATCAGCGAACAATGTATGAATAAAATAATGAGTGGTATGATTTTGGGAATGAGTGCTAACTTGATAAATCTAGTGGAAAAGAAGGACCCTCATTCACAATAGAGCATCTTGTCGGTCTCTCATTATAAGCAAAATCCAGTGAAATCCATCAGGATACTGACAGAGCTGTTATTAAGAACTCCTGCCTATAGACAGCTGAGCCTGATTGATGAATTTATAAAAGTCCAGCCTCTACACTGCTTCTTTATTAGTTATTCCAGAACATTTTCCAAAGAATTTATATTTAATTTCACTCATATCTTATATTTTATAGGTGGTTTATCTTAACATAAACCTCTGACATAAGGGAATATCATTTTCAAATAAGATTATTAACAAAAATCATACAAATATAACTTTATAATAAGAATATTCTTCTCTTACATCTCGTTAGTTTTTCATTATGTAGCATATTTGGTTTTGTATCCAAGATAGATTATTTCAAGTGTTATTACCAATGATTTAGCCACTTACTATAATTAAATATTCTCTTACTGCTAATCATAATACTGGTAATAAATAATTTTGGACTACAAAAATAAGAAAAATTTATTATGTAATACTATTTAGAGTATACTAATTGAGAAATAATAGAACATATCCAATATAAATATTTATATCTCTTTTTGATAAAAATAAAATATTAAAATACCAATTCCCAGATAAGTTGCAAGTAATGAATTATATATCAGTTTAAAAATTTAACTGTTCTTTCTTGCCATAACTCACTTGTAGTGGGGTTATCAGTCCCGTTTTCTGAGTCAGTATCCCATTCCCCAGCTCTTGTGAGTATTGACTGCTAATGGTTTATAGATCTTCCCTTTGGAAAAATTGCCCTTGGAAAATAAAAGCTACTTCACCTGACAAGTTTTGCACACTGAGGAGATTCCCATAGCCAAGGACTGACTAAAAGCGGGGGGGGGGGGGGGGGGGGGGGGGCGGAAAATTCTGGTCCACTTGCCTCAAGATAGGATCAACTTTGTGTTGCAATTCTTGAAATTTAGACTCCAGCCGAGACCATATTTCTATGCAGGTCTCCTAGGTCTCCATTGCTTCATTCTGCTTTCTTTATGTAAACCTTTTCTTTTAAGAGCAAAATTCTTGATAAATCTTGCTCCCAAATCTTTGTATCAGTCTCTGCTTCCAGGTAACTCAATATAACACAGTTGGTACCAAGAATGGCTCTTAGAAGAAGATTCTAAGGATTCTGAAGTTTGATCACTCACCAGCTAGCAAACAATGAGAATGCCACATCTCCATAGTGGGATATTGATGTTTCTGAACATCCTGTAGAATATAATTGCTAATGTTTTTACCTACAGTGAAATGGGGGAATGGAATGAAATGGACTCCCTTATCTCTGACATTAGAGAGGTATAGAGTAAATAATAATGATAAGGACTGGTTAACTGGGTGCCTATATTGAGTACTATTGATGCTTTGAAGAGAGAAAATTATCAGTTTAAGCAATTAGAAATCAACCAAAAGAAAAGTGGGAGAGCCAGAGGGCCTCCATGAAAGCATACGTAGTATCCTTGATAGAGTGTAGCCTGAAGGTAGTCAAAGTATGGGCCAAGATCAGGGCCCAGTCCTAAGAGAAGCAGAAATTCAGAAAATGCTGAAATCAGGGTTCTGGCAAGTGTCCAGTATTAGGACACTGATAAGGAAGGAATGGAAACTTTGGGATTGGAATTTCTGGGTAGATGCTCTTCAGATTTTTCTGAGTCTTTTAGGGTATAGACATGACTAAATCCTCTTTTTTTTTTTTTCTTTTTAAAAAGCACTCCAGCCTTCTTGAAGATTGTAAGACTTCAAATGGGCAAGTGTCTTACAAATACACACTCAGGATCTGCTCTCACTGTCCTCCCGGCCACCAAACCAGTCACTAGCATGGCCTGGGAAGAACTGGTCCTGGGATAGAACAAGAGATTTTATAAACTCCACAAACTGCAGGTTCTGACTAATAAGTACCAGCAGGAGCCAGGAGTATATGCCTGAGTAGATCATGAAGTACCTAGAACAAGGGTGGCATAATATAAAACTGGACATGTGAGAGTTTGTCAACCTTCTTCTGTGACACCGGATTTAAAAACCTGGCAAGATCCCCCACATTCAAATTCCTAGAATGCCCATGCTTTGGTTTCTTAGAAAGTCACTCACACTTCATTACTTACAATTTTAATCCATATAGCCCTGTAATATTTTAGAATTAGGTGTTTGCTTTGATCCTTCTCAAGTTTAATATGCCATCTCTGGGAACTGTTTTGCCTTATGCACACCTGTTACATTCCTGAATGAGCAGTGTTCTGGTCTGTACACTTCTCTTCTTTTAGCAAGAATGCTGGCTTCAATGTGGTAAAATGAATTCAGTGTTTATGCTTATGAGCCAGACATCCTAATACCATCCCATGTAAGCAGCCAGTGGTCCCATGTCCAGTTTCTATAAGGTTCCCAAGTTTGCGTTAGAACCTTTTTAACAGATCCCATGAGAACAGGGACCACTGCTGACATTATCACTCTCATGTGATGTTCTAGTGAGCCTGCACCTTCCTAAACCATCTGGATCTTAATTATAACAATATTGTTATGAGAATTTTCTTTCTTGTTCAGGCAATGATAATAGCTAAGTAAAGGCTTAGCTAATATCATGAGTTTGAGAAATTACTCATGGTTTTGAGTCTAGTTTATACTCCATTTCATCCCTCTGTGTGCTATGTACAGAGCCAAGTACCTGAAGAGAATACATATCAAATGGTACTAAAACTATGATATGAAAACTTTTGTGTCCATGCCATGGACAGACTGACAATTAGGCTTATTATGAAATTATATTCTCTATTTTTCAATATTATATTGAATATATTCAATATTATATAATAATGGAAAGAACTCAATATCTAAAAATAAAATTATATTTATAAACAAATTCAATTAACTTATGATTGGTTCATAGAAAATATGAAAAAGTGAGCAAACATTTCACAATTTTCTGTAATACCTAATTATTCCTTTTTGTATGTGTGTAGATGTGTATGTTTTTAATGAGGGTGAACCATTTTCAGTTTTCTTTTTTGCTAGTTAAAGAATTGTTGCCCTGGCTGGTTTGGCTCAGTGGTTAGAATGTCAGCTCGGGGACCAAAGGGTCATGGATTCAATTCCCGGTCAAGGGCACATACCTGAGTTGCAGGTTCAATCCCCAGCCCCAGTCGGGGTCATTTGGGAGGCAACCAATTGATGTGTCTCTCTCACATTGAAATTTCTCTCTCTCTCTCTTCCCCTCCTTCCTCCCTCTCTAAAAATCAATGAAAAAATATCCTCAGGTGAAGATTAACAAAAAGTAAAAAATTTTAAAAAATTAAAAATATAAAGAATTACTTCTAAAAACTACAGTTAAATTGCACTGTGTCTTAATCTATTCCCTTGATATTTTAGAAACCTTTATTATTGGTCACTTTAGGCAGTTACCTGTCTGTTTTACCCACTCAGTACGCTTTGGATTAAATGGTTTAAAAGTTTTAAAAGAAAATTAAAAACTGTAAAGACAATCCTTTTTTACTCTACAGCTGTTCATGTGTCCATCCCAATTATTTTTATAAATGTCTCTCACTATTGAATTTTTTATTAGAAAAGTATGAATTACTTAAAAAATATAAATTACCCAGAAAATTATTAGTGATCTAGTAAATGCAATGACTTTTATTTCATATGTGAAAAAAATATATTAAGAACTTGATTAAGTAATTGTAAGGTGAATTTCCACTCATTTTTAGAGTACAGTATTGTTAAATCTTTTGGCTCAGCAGTTTTTATATTAGAGTCATTCATCATTTCATCAGTACAGTTTTAGTGTTCATCAATAAGTGACTGAATATAGTTTCCTCAAAACAATGCTGAATTCTAATACTTTGGTTTACAAAATTTATGTAGGATAAAGTAGGCAAAAGTTTTTAAAAAGTAAACTTTTATATTGAAATATGACATAAAAATATACAAATAACAAGTGTACATATACATAAATTATGATAAAATACAGCCAGTTACTCCTAAACATGATACAAAATAGATAATTATCTCTCAGAAGTTTCTCATGTACTCCTAATTATCACCCTCCTTCCTCTTCAGAGTTTAATGATATTCTGACTTCTAACATCAGAGATTTGTTTTTTCTGCTTTTGAATTTTATATAAATAAAATTATTTGTGTATGGGTACTCTCACTCAAAAATTTAAGAGGTTTATCCATGTTTTTGTATGAAGTAGTTCATTCACATTTATTGCTGTATCTTATTTATTATTACAAAATACATTTATCCATTCTTCTGTAGATGAATATATGTATGGTTTTATTTTGGATATTACAAAAGTGTACTACTATGAACATTCTTCAACATGATTTTAGTGGACATTTGTATGCATTATTCTCATGTATATACATAGAAGTAATAATAATTTGGGGGAGGGAACAGCATACAAAGTTAAAATGTGTAAATCTATTGCATTTCTTCGTACCAACCACAAGAAACTGAATGATGAATATTTTAAAAAATCCATTTACAATAGCATCAAAGCCAAAGTAATTAGGAATTAGTTTTTTTAAGATGCATAAGATCTTCACTGAACTATAAAATGTGACTTAAGAAAATTAAAGAAGACCTAGAAAAGGGAGATATATACATGTTCATCAATTAGAAAATTCAATATTGTTACACCATCAGTTCTTGGCAAATTTCTGTATCTATTAAAAGCAATTCCAAAATAATCTCAGCAGAACTTTTTTATTGGAAATTCAAATTTTATTCTAAAATGTATAAAAGAACATAGAATATAAATAGTATTATTGAAAATGAATAAATTTTGATGTCTTACATACCTGACTTTAAGACATGATACAAAGCAACCATAATCAAGACAGTGTGTTACTGATATAAGAATCAACAGATAAAGAACCCAGAATTATACAATGGATTTTTGACAAAGCTGTAAAATTGTCCAATGGGAAATAAAGTTTTTCTCAAAAACATGCGAGAAAAACTGAATGTTTATTTGAAAATACTTAATCTTCACATCTTTCTCATATTCTATATCAAATTTAAGATCAGCTCTATCTGTTCATAAAAGCTAAAACTATGAACATAAAAGAAAACATAAAATAATCTTTTTGACTTGACAGAATGAAAAAGTTTTTTTTTTAAGACAGATCACAGAAAGCAATAAACATAAAAGAGAAATTGATAAATTGGGTATCACTGAATTTAAAAACATCTATTCCTCTATATTATCTACTATTGAAACTCAAAAAGACAACCCAATAAAAATGGGCAAATTTTTTAATAAACGTTTTTCAAGAAACACACAAGAATAGTCAAAAACAGGTAGAAAAGTTGCTTAACATCATTAAGTCATCAGAGAAATTCAAAGTAGAACCATAATGAGATATCACAAGGACGATTTACCCCTTCATAAACAGCTAAAATTTGAAATTTTATTTTTACCACACATAGGTAAGATTAAAAAATACCATCAATTTTTGGTGGCAATGTAAAAATGGGCAGCAGAGAGCTGTGAGCTGTGATCCTGGGGGGATGGGGGGTGGGACAGAAACAAGTGACAGAAACATGTGTTTGCCCATGCTTTCTGGTTGGAGGCATTTTCCAGAATGAAGACCAGGGAGGGGTATACCAAGCAGCATTCAATGGATCCTCTGAATTAAAGAGATACAAATACAGTTTGGAATGACTGAGGCAGCTGGAATTTGTGGTACAGAATAACATAGAGAAGGGAATAATGCAGAAAAAAATTTTCAGAAAATTGCCTATGGTTCCTTTGAGTTCACTCATCACTGAATCTGTAAAGTACTAATTCATAGAGTAAAAGTCCTCAAGACCAGACAAAGAACTACCCCGAACTGTAAACTGAGTTTTATTTTAGAGCTCATACCTGTGAAACATTTACAATCTCACCAACTAAAGTAAAGAAACTGCATTGACAACTTGGAACATGCAACAGAGATACCTAAAAGGTCAAACATAATAGAAACCCCTGGATTAAATGCTACTCTAAATCTGCTCCACAAAATTTGGGTTACTAGTACCAAAAGAATCAAGTGAATATGCAAGTAACATGCATAATTTCCATAATGAATTTCAACATTCCTTAAAGTGGGATTTTTTTTCTAAAAGTCCAGATACCAGAAACCCTAACATTTACAATATCAGCATGCAATGAATAAATAATTACTAGATGAGCAAAGAGATGAGAAAACATGACTCAGAACCAGGAAAAAAAATCAACCATTAGAAACAAACTCAATAATGACAAAAATGATAGAATTTGCAGACAATAACTTTAAAGCAGCTATTATACCTCAAAATTTTAAAGGAAAAAGAAATTAATGTGGGAGAAATAACAGACATAACTGGAATCATATAGAAGTTTTACATCTATATTTCAAATAAAAAAATAAGATTATGGGGTGACTTAAGAACAGATTACAGCCCGGCCAGTATGGCTCAGTGGTTGAGCTTCGACCCATGCACCCAGAGATCAGTGGTTCAATTCCCAGTCAGGGCACATGCCCAGGTTGTGGGCCTGATCCCCAATGAGGGTCATGCCAGAGGCGGCCAATTGATGTTCTCTCTCATAGATGTTTCTATCTCTCTCTCTCCCTCTCCCTTTCTCTCTCTCTAAAAATCAATAAAGAAAAAATTTTTTAAAAAGTACAGATTACATATTGCAGA
Organism: Tadarida brasiliensis; assembly: GCA_030848825.1. Taxonomy (NCBI): domain Eukaryota; kingdom Metazoa; phylum Chordata; class Mammalia; order Chiroptera; family Molossidae; genus Tadarida; species Tadarida brasiliensis. The sequence continues at coordinate 84,651,417 of CM061260.1, read as the reverse complement.
ATAAAAGATCAGTAACCATGGAGACCATACTAGAACTGATATGAAAACAGAGAGACAAACACTGAGAAAAAAATATCAGTGTCCTGTGGGACAATATTAAGCCACCTAGCATACATGTAATTGGAGTAATAAAAGGAAAGATATGTGAACAGAAAAAAATATTTTGAAAAATTCACACAAATTTTTCATATTTGAGAAAAATCTTACATCAACACATCCAAGAATGTCAACAAAACCCAAACAGGACAAGCAAACAAACTAAAAGGAACTGCACTAGAGCACATCAAAATTCTATTGTTGAGCACCAGTGATAACGAAAAATCTGAAAAGCAACCCCAGTAAGAGATATTCTATACAGAGAGTAAAAAATTAGACAAACCCCAGAATATTTATCAGAAAATAAAGAGATATGAAAAAATAAACCACCATTAAAGTACCAAAGGACAAATACTAAGATGAAACTAAAATGCTATATCCAGCAAAAAATATCTTTCAAAACTGAAAATGAAATAAAGATGGTTTCAGAAAAACAAAAGCTTAGAGAATTCATCAAAGGTAGATGTTGGATTATAGTAAGTTAAAACACTATTTTTTAATATAAGAAAATGAGAGAACTTTGATTTTACTATTGAGGAAAACAGCTTGGAAGTTGTCAACAGCCATCCTTGCAAGAAGAAAACAATGAGCAAAGTGGAAATCAACATTGCTTGGACTCATCAATGAACTGGACTTGCAAGAGCAAATTATGCTCTGAAATCTAAAGAGACAGGAAAATTCAGAGAATACAACCAGGATCAGAAACAGAAGCCTCTAGAGCCATAAACTGATAGCAGTTAAATGGTAATTTTGATGAATTACTGGAGGCATGAGAGTGAGAAAATCATGGAGACCACTCAAGGAATCTCTCAACTTTCATGGGTTTTACCTCAAGTATCCTACCAGGCTTTAAGCAGCTCCTCATGGCTGCCTTAGGGGGAGATGAAGCATAGGGTTTCTTACATTTTAAGACAGTCAACTTCTAGTATGTGCAAAGGGGAGAAAATAATTGTATAAGCTCTCTGTACATTTTAGATATAATTTTAGTATAAATTCTTCAAAATTTTATAATATTTTTCTTTGTTAATCTTGGGCAATTTGAACAAAATGGATTTCTCCCAAATATGTCTTCAGTGAATAATCATTTCAGATGCTCTATTGTAATAAACAATGGAATGACTTAAAAGCATAAAAAAGAAATGTTTAGGATTTCTGGCTTTTATTTTCTCTTTACCTCAAATGGCTTTAGAAATTCAAATATATTCTAAGTGGATTAAAATAACCGTTTAAATAAAATTCATATAGTAAGTTTTTCCTCCTCTGAACATACAATGTGTATAAAATAGCAATATCTGTTTTATTTTGTGTTCCAAAACTATAGAGGATTTTAGGTAAGCTCTTAGGTTAGCATTCTATAAAGACTAATATGGCAGAAGAACAGGACAATTTTCTTTCTATAAATAATATTTTAGTGCATTTTCTGTATTTTAAAATATATACACTTGCTATTAATACACTTTGTGCATGCCACAAAATTAGCTGTTTTATGAGTATGGTCTTTGAGAAAGATTCATCTTACAGTGTAAAAAAAATTTTTCGTTTTCAAGGGAGGTCTTTTATTTTAGAGATAACACATGTATTCTGAAAAATACTCAATACTATATATTGTAGTCTATGGAATATCTGTGTACAGGTACTCTATATTGTAAGTGTATACCTATTTAAAAATTAATGGAGATGCATTGTATAATCACTTGTGTGCACTCTAGATACTATGAAAATACGAGAAAAGTAAAAATTCTTGTGAATGTGTAATTTCATAAATCATTTTGAACATGCATCAATGTTTTATTGCCATAATATGCAGCATCATTTTCCAGGGTTAAATTATGTTTTAAAAGAGAAAATATACGTTATTTTATTGCCAAAATGGCACAGGATCTGGCACTCCATCTCACAGCTCAGCCATGCACAACAACAAGAACCAATAACAAAGCAAGCTTCTCTCCAAAATACTTAACATACAGGTTTTATAGAATTTAGCTCCTTTCTTGACAAAGGCTCTTTAAAAGGCAGTAATCACATAGAATATTTGGGGAGGGGGAGGGAGTAAGACAGAATGCAGTTTTTTGTTGAGAATATATAATTTATTTTATGCCTGGCCTAACCTATTTGAACAAAGGTCTACAATTATAATTGCAAAGCATGATTTTCAAAAGGGTACCAATTGGAAAACATTCCAAACATTATATGACAAGTATAAAAATTATACAGGAGCAAAGCATGCCACCTTGTTGGTTTAAAATAATATCTTAATATTTGATAGAAAGATTTGTTTCTAGAATGACACAAAACAGTAAAAATATCAATAAATAAAAACGTTGCTCTTTGTTTAGAAACTGTCCAACAGCTATCTGTCTACTGTAGGACATATGGTTATGTTTATCACCTCTGTTTTAGAGCTTTGCTTCTATGTTTTCCAAACCAGGATAGCAGAAAAAAGAAACTGCTTCCTGGTTGGCTTTACTTAAAACCTCAGTTTGACTGAAATTATATTTGTAAGGACTTACAAGGCAATATAATTCTTAACGGCCATGTTGTAAGCCTCCTGCCAGAGGAGAACAAACTTTCAGACACAGGAGAACAAAGACCAGGAGAACTGGCCAGGCAAGAAATGCCGGACACCAGGAATCAAACCAAATAAGGAACTAAAACTGTGCAGTTGCACATCCACATTCCTGCAGACCCAACCCCACTGCCCAAACACCCCAGCCCAAACCCCAAAACTCACTGATGACAATAGCTTCCCGTCAGCGAATGCATATAAGGACGAAACTCCAGCTCCTTGGGGCCGCCATCATCGACCCAATACCCCGTGGCTCAGTGATGTGTAGCCCTTCCCTTTGGATATCCCCACCTCCCAGCCTCTTTTTCTTTAAAGAAATCCAATTTTTATTTATTCACCATCTGGGATTGCTATTTAGTATGCCTGCACACGGCACTACTGACTTTGAACTCTCAATATTGTTGCCATCTTTAATATTAGAAAAAATAAATATCAATTTACCTAAATTCACTGAAATTTTTATTCTTTCATTAAAATTTTGTATAGGTAGTTTAGCGTATTTTAATACCACACTTGGTGAACCACAGAAGACAACTTTCAAACAAGTAGTGTAAACAGGACAACTCCAAAAATTATACAAAAACAAATTGAATGAAATTTATAAAATAAACAAATACAATATTTGTTACGTTAATATAAAATTTGCTATTTAAAAATTAACTACTACTCATTCCCTGAAACAGTATACTACATTTTCATCATCCTACATTTATGTTAAAAAACTTGCACCCAGCCGGTGTGGCTCAGTGGACTGAGTATCTTCCTGTGGACTGAGAAGTCCCAGTTGGATTCCTGGTCAGGGCATATGCCTGGGTTGCAGGCTCGATCCCCAGTTGGGGGCGTGCAGGAGGCAGCCATCTCTCACATGGATGTTTCTATCTCTCTCTAAAAAATCAATAAAAACATATTTTAAAAAAAGATTTGCAAAAATCAAAACTGAAAGAACTCTTTTCATTATTTTTTATTTTGTCTTTAATCATATACATAGGTATAGAACCCCATAAGATTTATATTTTAAAAATGAATGTTAAAACTTCCAGTAAAGAAAGACAATACTGTTACAGTCGTCAGTTACAGTCGTCCCTCGTCACTTCACACTTCGACTTTCGCGGCTTCACTCTGTCACGGTTTTTTTCAAATATATTCATTAAAAAGTTGATCGAGACAGTGAAAATGATACAGCGCATGCTCGGTTATCGGAGTCAATTATACACCCCTGTATTACAATTACGATTACAATTACTGTACGTATGGACTGTAGGCCTATGTATTCGAGCACCCCAGGAATCCTTCAATGCCAGGTGCAACCGCTAGAGTCTGGAACGGATTAACCGCGATAAACGAGGGACGACTGTAGTTAGGTATTAACAAAAGAAAAGGGAACAAAACTGGCTAAGCCTGATTAAGTCAGGAAGCTACAGCTTCACAGACTCCCCCCCCGCCCCATCCTCCACTCAGGAAATACCCAAATCCTCTGCCAAAGAGACATTATTCCCTGAGTAGCAGGAAGGCTGTCTTTTCAATCTCTTCAGGGGAACAATCAGCCCACTACTGTGGGCAGTTGAGGGGAAATTCCTGTTGGGTGCATGAGCAGGAGAACCCAATAAGGCACAGGGAATATCCTTCTACTAAGCACATGCGCAATAGAAGCCAGATGATGAAACAGAACTTTGAGGCATGTGCAGTTTGAGCTAAACTGGTGACGATAAAGGAAGATGTATAGCCTGGGATTATTTGGGGAAAAGATCAGATAGGATAAGGCATGAAGTCCCAAAAGATCCTGGAAATGGATTGGATAAGGGGAGGCCCCTGGGAAGATACTAGAAAGTGACTGGATAGTTTGAAAGAAAGCCTGCTTTTTATCAAGCCCATGGAAATATAATCAAAGCTTAACAAAGGCCCAAGGCCAGCATGTGCTCTCTCCCTTTAGCAGCCAGGTGGTCCGGCTGGGAACAGAGACTAAGCTAGACTACTGATGTCGGGCTAATTGCACAGCAGCTCTGGTTACTGGTGCTCTTCCTGGGCTTGGTGGGGACAAATGGAGGCCTACAGCCCCAGAGTCTGGACTTCTTCTGCAGGGAGACAGAACTGAACCACCTGGTCTTGGATGACACCTGGGGCATGGTGTAACTGGGGCAGAAATTTATGTTCCAATACATAAATTTCTTGCCACTACACCTCAAATTCTCCTATGTGTGTATCCTTGAAATGCATTTCCTGTGAGACCATGGAAGAATCCTATTTGATGTGGCAACAATACTACCATAATTATCTGACAGTACAATATTTCCTTTCTGACCAAGCTCCATGCCCAACTATGAGTTGCAGCAACCTAGGCAAACCTGTGGCCCTTCCTGTTTGAAAATGAGCTCAATATAGGCATCCTCAAAGCCACATTGTGAATTCAACTACAGTTATTCTGATCCACTTCCACTGTTCCCTGACCTAGTAAATGGCTCCTCCCTCCATCAAACCATGCAAGTTTCTGCTGACTCTTTGAATAATCTTGATTGTATAGACTGGCTCTGTCATAATTAGAATTAGATTTGACTTCTAGTTTCAAAAACCCAGAATAACAATGTCTTTAAAAAACTGAGAATTGTGTTTAATTCTCATATTTATGTGGCACTCTAGAGTCTACATGTAAAATTCTGTATTGTCAGGTATATAGGTTTCTTCTGACTTGCCTTGAATGCATAGCCTCTTTGTTCACCTAGTTCAAAAATGTTTTTCCAGTTGTAGCTTTTACATTAGCATTACAGACAAAGGAAGAATAAATAAAGGAGACAGGACACAACCCATCACTTTAAAGACATATTACAGAATTGGCACACACCAGCTCTGTTTATATCCAAATGGACTGAACAAAGCCACAACTATGCATAAAAGAAGATGAGGTATAGTCCTTATTCCAGATGGCCAATTATTAAGATAAAAATTGAGGATCCTACTATAGCTATTTCTCAGCTACTCTTTTCCAGTTATTTATCAATTAAATAAAGCTCATCATCTTTAAGATTCTATGGAAAGGATTACAGAGTACAGTAATTCTTGTGTTCTTACTTGTAAAAAAAAAAACTGTTCTTCTGGAGACTGAATAAAATGAAGACATCTTAGATGGTTATTAAATTCTTGGCTTACATTTTTGATTCCTTGAGTTTCTTGAAAATGCATCTCTATTTTTGTCTTGTAGATATTGCTGTCTAAAATCTGATACCAATCTGATTTTCTCTCCTTTGCAAATTAATAAAACTTTTCACTTTGATATTTATCTTTAAGTCCCAAAAATGTTACTTATATATCTTGAAGTAGATCAGCCCAAGATAAAATTCCCAGGTACAAGGAGGGCCATTTCAAAAATTTAGATTCAGATACTGTATCTAGAAAATTTTCTTCTATTTTACCTTGAAAATTAACTTTTTTTTTTTCATTTTTTAAATGTTTCCCAGAGTCTAAGATACATATGTTGAATCTTATGCCATCACCATGTCTATAATTTTATTTCTGATTCATTTTACCTCCCCAATTGTATTTTTCAATTCCACTCTGTTGACTATATTTATTCATCTAAATTTTCCTGTTGGATTTTCACTTAAATCTATTCTCATTTGGACACACTGAAATTTAGTACTATATTCCATTTCAAATGATTTTTCATCTATTTCTGTAGGTTTTTTATTTGAGGTTTTTTTTTTCTTTTTATAAGTTCAAATGCTTAAGGATATTTAGTTCAGATTTCAAAATTGTGATAGTGTTCCTCTGTTTTGAATTATTTTCTTATAATATATTTCTAAAATATTTTGGTTCTTATTATCTAATTTGTGCCAAAAGAGTTTGGCCTATGAATGTGGGTGGAAATAATCAATATCACCTCCTGGTATGGCTTTTAAAATACTTTTGTTTAGTCCTCCTTTCTCTCTTTCTTCTCATGACCTCCAGCCAGATTCCAAGAATTTATCGGCAACTCCAGAACCCTAGGAGATGTTGAAATCTCCAGATTAAAGGGCTAGAGTGACTCTATGGAAAAGAACATTCCTTCTACTTCCTTCTCAGCTTTTGACTGTGATATAAAAGAGCAATAAACCTGATTACAAACCTGAGTCTAATGGTCTCTCTTATTCTCTTCCTCCTTTCCCTATTTTTTTTTTTTTTAAATTTAACCAACACAAACACAGGGCTTACTATGCCCCAGTAGGTACTTTAAAAGCACAAGTGTTAGCTAATCCTAAGGCACATTTAAATTAAATATATATCACACAGTTGAGGAGTGTTGGGATCAGACATTTTGGCTATATAGTTTTTGTTTTTTAACATTATAATGCACTGCCTCTCATTGGACCCTTATGTGCTTTTTAAAATCTTTATATAATTTTATTACATTTTATATTAATGTATCTTCAGTAACAGAAATTTAATTTTACATTGTCAATATTCAACCAAAATTAGACTGTTTTAATATTCATTTTTAAATGTGAGGTGCTGCATTCCATGTTAATAACTCATTTCCATCTTTTATTCAAGTGTAAATTGACTAAGGTCTTTCATTTATCTACTCATTATTTAGTATAATTTTAATATGATGCATAATGTGCACTTGAACAATGCTGTTAACTAATGAGGAATAATTTTGAGAGAGCTGAATCATAACCACTAGACCTCCAGGGAGGAGGTGAGGAATAATTTTGATCCATACAAAGTAAATGTATAACCCTATTTGGAACATTACATAACAAAGAAGGTTGTAGATAATGTCACTAAAATAAACTATAAGGTTTTAAAATATTAATACTCAGTATAAAATCTTCGCCTCTGCAGTTCTTTTTTTTTCTTCAAGTAACTGCATTTTTATATTCTAATAATTCTAATGTGGCTTTTATTAAATTTTATTTTATTTTGTAAAATTTTGAAATTATAGTATTTTAGAACATTCTTCATAATTTGTAATCCATAGTATGTATATATTTTTTCTTTTAAAAATCTGTTACTATCAGATTGATATGAGCCTAAAAGATGCTCAGTTATTTAGAAATTGGAACTATTGCTTTGATTTTTCTTCAACCTAACATAGCATATTCTTATTAAAGAAATACATAATCCTCATGTACATATTAGGAATAAAGTTATTATTTGTAATCATACAGAGTTCTATCTCTTGTAAAAATATCCTTTTGGTTAATACTTTAAATGTGGCTATCTTTGCCTCAGGACATACAGATAGCCATCATAAATTCCTGTTTAACTCTTTGATCTTTCTAAGCTATTTTTTTTATATGCTTTCATTTTATTGGACTGATTCAGAACTATCTCTTAACTACATTTAAATATCCATTTAGTATGATATTAGAGGTGATATTGAGGCACATTTAGTTTTCATATTTCTCTGTCAATTTTCTTGGATTCCTTGCAACAGAAAATGTTCTTTAAATTGTGATATTTTGAATTTATTCAGAACTTAGTGAAATTCATTCTCTGAGGTTCTTGTTGAAAACAATAGACCAGAGGAGAGATGGGTTGGGAGGGATGAATATAAAAGGGGAAAGAATTAAGATGTACAAATTAGTAGTTACAAAATAGTTATGGGGATGTAAAGTATAGTATAGGGAATATAGTCAATAATATTGTAAAACCATATATGGTGTCAGATGGGTACTAGATTTATTCTGGTGATCACTTTGTAAGTTATATGAATATCTAATCACTATGTTGTACACCTGAAACTAAAAATATTGTATATCAACTGTAATTTAAAAATAAAATATTATTTTATAAAATGAAAACAAAAAAATCATGCAGGGGAGAAATTAAGAGGAGGTTAGTGGTTCCAAGGTATTAGTAGCAATAAGAGAAGTGATAGACCAGCTAGAAGTGTAACAAGGAAACTAAGGAAAAGACAAGGCTTCCTGGGTATAGACAAAGTCTAAAACTGACAAAACTCTATATCTGCAGAAGGGTCTTAGTTTAATTACAACAGACTGTAGAGAAATTAGTGCCCAGAGCATTGTTGAAAACATAGATCAATCAGATATCAATTAGTAGTAGCTAACAGCTAGGTATGGAAACTATAAAAAAGAACTAGTCAGAAATGAAGGATACACTAACTGAAATTAAGAATAATTTACAGGGAATCAACAGTGGAGTAGATGAAGCTGAGAATCAAAACAACAATTTGGAATATAAGGAAGCATAGAAAACCCAATTAGAGCAGCAATAGCAAAAAAGAACCCCAAAAAATTAGGATAGTATAAGGAGACTTTGGGACAAGTTCAAGCATACCATTTGCATCATGGGGGTGCTATAAAGAGGAGAGAGAGAGCAAGAAATTGAAAACCTATTTAAAAAAAATAATGACAGAAAACTTCCCTAACCGGCTGAAGGAAATAGACATGCAAGTCCAGGAAATGCAGAGTCCCAAACAAGATGAACCTAAACAGCCCACACCAAGATACATTATAATTAAAATGCAAAAGATTAAAAACAAAGAGAGAATCCTAAAAGCAGCCAGAGAAAAGCAGTATTTACCTACAAGGGAGCTCCCATAAGATTCTCAGCTGACTTCTCAACAGAAACTTTGCAGGCCAGTGGGATTGGCAAGAAATATTCAAAGTGATGAAAAGCAAGGACCTACAACCAAGATTACTCTACCCAGCAAAGCTATAATTTAGAATTAAAGGACATATAAAGAGCTTCACAGACAAGAAAAAGCTAAAGGAGTTTATCACAACCAAACCAGAATTACATGAAATGTTAAATGTCTTCTGGAAGAAGAAGAAAAAAAGATTAAAAGTATGAACAATAAAATGGTAATAAATAGAGTCAAACCTCAGTTCCTGAATGTCTCCCATCTCAAACAATTTGGTTGTTGACCAAGTTGTTTACAGAAAAAATGTCTCAGTTGTCAAACAAAACTTTGATTCTCGACCCAACAACCCTTTCATGCTGATATATGTATGATCAGTCATGGATCCATCAGGTGACAAACAAAGGAGAGATTGTCTGAGTTCAAGTCAGTTTACTGCTAAACATTGAATTGTTAACATTTCAGGAAATTGTGCTATAAATATTTTCATGGGTTTTTTTGTTTGTTTATGCTTTTGTTGCTGCTTATTATTATTAAATATGTACAGTAAGTCACCATGGGTCCTAAGAAGGTCAGTGATACTAGCAAAGTAAAAAGGAAAGTTGTGAGAACAATGATATAGCTTAAGAAAGAAATAATTGAAAAATATGATAGATGTGTCTGATCCAGCTACCGAGTATAGCATGGCGATATTGACAATTAGCACAATTTTAAAACTTAAAGAGGCCATTAAGGGTGCTGATGTTGCTAAGGGTGTGAAAGTGCTCACAAAACAACCATCACAGGCAATTGAGAAAGGTCAAAAGAGGGAATCATTGGGATTCTGGAACAGATTAATTCAATATACACTATTTCTAATGGGAAAAAATTATTCAGTTTTCAAACAAAAAGCTTCTCAAACAGCCTACTGGAACAAATTAAGTTCAAGAACCCAGGTTGAACTATACATATCTATCAACAAGTGAATCTAAAAAACAAAATAAATGAGCAAGCAAAACAAAAACAGACTCATAGATACAAAGAACATTTTGATGATTGCCAGACTGGAGGGGGTTGTGGATTGGGTGAAAAAGGTGAAGGGATTAAGAACTACAAATTGGTAGTAACAGAACAGTCATGGGGATATAAAGTACAGCATAGGGAATATAGTCAATAATATTCTAATAACTATGTATGGTGTCAGATGGGTATGAGATTTATCTGGACGATAGCTTAGTAAGTTATATAATGTCTAATCACTGGAATGTACACTGAAAACTAATATAATATTGTATGTCAACTGTAATTTAAAATAAATGATTTAACAACTTTTAAAAAATAAGCAGAAACACACAGAGGAAAAAATTGAGCTATGAAGTCATGAAAAAGATGTATGAATCTCAAATGCATTTTGCTAACTGAAAAAAGCCAGCCATAAAAGACACTGTTTATGATTCTGATTATGTTAATTTATGGAAAAGACAAAACTATAGATAGAGTTAAAAATAAATCTGTGCTTCTCAGGGATTGCGAATAGGAGAAAGGGGAGAGTTGAAGAGGTGAAATACAGGGGAATTTTTGGGTGTGAAACTATTCTGTACCATACTATAATGGTGAGTGCATATCATTAGGCATTTGTCAAAACCCATGGAGCTTTACAGTACAAACAATGAACCTTAATATATGGAATCTATCCAAGAATGGAATGTACAATGTGACACAATGATCTAAGTGTATTACATATGTATGAAACAACCTCACTGGGGTGGTTGGCAAGGGGAGGGAGGACATGTGCTGACCTAAGTAAGTAACTTTGGAAACTAGCAGGGAGTGTAAGAGTAAAATGAAAAAGAACTGTAATAAAGTACTGTACTCAGCTGATAGTCCCACAGAACTGTGGTTTTACTTACAATTCTTCGACCTTATGATGGTGTGAAAGAAATATGAATTCAGTAGAAACTGCACTTCGAATTTGAATTTTGATCTTTTCCTGGACTAGCAATAAGTGATACCCTACTCTCTTGTGATGCTGAGCAGCAACAGTGAGCCGCAGCTCCCAGTCAGTCTCACAGGTACAAGAGTAAACAACCAATACTCTACAGTACATTGTGTTGCCAGCATTTTTTGGATATTGTGTTTTTGTTTTTGCATCCCATCGTGTCTTCAAAATGCCCACCTGTGTCTCCTTCTTTTGGTGAGAAGTAGCAAAGGAAGGCAATTACAAATGCTCCTTGACTTAAGATAGAGTTACATCTCAACATGAAAGTGTTCTGAGCATTTTAGGGTAAGCTAGGCTAAGCTATGATGTTCAGTAGGTTGGCTGCATTAAATGCATTTTCGGCTTTCATATTTTCAATTTATGATGGGTTTATTGGGATGTAACCCCATTATAAGTCAAAGAGTATTTAAAGTTTTTCCCATAGGAAGCAATTCTTATAGTACTATACATGTCGATTGGAAATGAACAAATAAGTGAATGAATGGTGGATGGAGGAAGCCAGGTTCTCACTGTGGAACTGGGAGTATATAAATAAACAAGAAGAGCCTAGAACAATCCATGTGGTAGTAAATTATAGATGTAGCCTTCAGTGTGAATTCATTTCTAGCTTAATATAGATGTAGATGGCTACAGAAAGAAATGTTTATATGTATGTGTATATACCCATGTTAGTATATACACATATATTTTCTTGTTCTTTCAGCTGGGCTAAAGCAACAATGTACCAGTACCAAATATTCTAATATTCTTCAGTAGAAGATGTTAGGTTCCTTGGAAAAATGGCAGATCTAAGACGAGCAGGAAATATACATGATAAAACCAAAGCATCTTGTTAAGTCAGAGACTAAGAAAATAATAAAAATATAAATAAACATAACCTGTATTGATGGGGTGTGAAAAAGACCCAGAAGCCAACAGTAACAATGGCCAAAGGTGGAACAAGTTGAGAAAAAAAATAAAGTAATATTAAACTATACGCCAAAGTATAAAACAAATAGCCATTAGTCCATAAGGAGCTGATACACATAAATAATTGAATAAAAAAATAAATGGGATAGGAAAGACAAAGCTGCGATGCAGAATAATTCCAAATAATTTATGAAAACTAAATATAACATGGTATACTGAATGGGGTCCTAGAACAGAAAGAGAGGTTTTAGGTAAAAACTAAAGGCATCTGATAAACATATCAATTATAATTAATGATATTATACCAAAATTTGTTCATTAATAGTAACAAAGATACTACATTAATGCAAAAAGGTTAACAGGAAAAACTAGGTTTGGGATATATGAGAACTCCGTACTGTCTTCTGTACATCCATCTCATCCTTTTTCTGAAAATCTAAAACTGTCCTCAAATGTGTCTGTTTAAAAGAAATAAAGTCATGGAAAAAGATAGCATGAAAAACATTAATTTTTTAAAAGCAAGAATGGTTATAATAATATCATATAAAGTATAAATTCAACTTATTTTGGACAGTTACAGTTATGAAAGACTCAAGACATTAAAAACATAAGGACATTACAATTTTAGTTTTACTCTCTCTCTATATATATAAATATATATATATATTTATATATATATATATAAAACGTTAAAATTAACAAATTACTTTTATAACATGTTACTACATTATGTTGAAATTCTAAAGGTTAAATTACATGATGAAATGTTCTTTTCCCCATGCATTCTTTCTTTTATGTTCTTGTAAATTTTGCTAAGAAAAATGCCAGAGGCTCACTCATTCAGAGAAAAGGTGAAATATTGAGAATAAAGAGCAAAATTGGTTATTTTATGTGAAAGAGTAAAAAGTCAGTTTCCATTTGCAAGAAGATATTTGTTGTATTAAAAAAACAAACAACAAAAAAAGGAATTATCCTAATGCAGAAGCCATGGAAAATGATAAAGACAAAATTTAAAAGGAAAAATCCTTTTTAACCTATTAACATAAAATTATCATATTACAACACTCCTCACATTAAATATCACTGTGTAAAGGTTATTTCTACTGCAAGCCAAGAGATAATTCAAATCAGTATACTATGCCCTTCTGTCTCCTCATGATACTGTAATATTATTATATATTTCCATTTATAAATTACTGAAAAATATTTTAATATTATTTTGTTTAATGATTAGTAGTTTTTAAAAGGTATTTATTCTATAAGAAATTATACCATATTTCTACTTTAATAAGTAGAAATAAAAACAAAACAACCTGGAGATTTCAAAATGGCGGTGGAGTGAATGGAAGCTACACAGAGATCTCCCAGGACCAAACTGGAATTACAACTAAAATAAAGACAAATTGTCAGGAAAAAGCAACAGAAAAGCAGCTGAAGAGGACCCATATAACAAGGGACAGAAAAAGGACAATAAATCTAGCCTGGCAGGAACTGAGGAGGCATGAGAGGGTGGGCTGGGAACGCACGGACAGCAGCTGTTTTAGCTGTAAGCAGCTCCCTTGGGGTTAACATTCCAAGCTGGCTCCAAAGCGCAGAGGGCCAAGACAGAGCACTAAATTAGCTACAGCCACTCACCTTGGGTTCTAGCAGAGGGAGAGCAGACTGGACTGGAACTGTGTGGAGACTTGGGAGCTTGGAGAGCTGAGAGGGCACTGGGAGTTTTTTGCTGAATCACTCCCTCACAGGACAGTACCTACATTACTCAAAGAGCCCCTTCCCAGAGCTCTCGGGAGAAGTAACAGCCCCTCCCTCAGAAATTTAACACCACCCTGCCATGCCAGAGAAATGCAAATTGAAGCTCATTAACAGCCAGCAAGCATCTGCCCCACGTGCTGGAAATCCTCTTACCCTGAACACCTGAGGGAATTTTTCATTCAGTTGAGGGCTATAACCCAAGGCTGATCAAGTAACTGAGACTGATAGCCTCCAGGCAAAAAGCTAGAGAATAAATGAAACTTTCCTGGACTTGAAAATCTACCCAGGAAAGTAAGGCTACCATTCAAAATAGAAGTGAAATAAGGAGCTTCCCAAACAAAAAAATGCTAAGGGAATATATTAGCACCAAACCAGCATTGCAAGAAATGTTAAAAGGACTGCTGTAATTAGTAGAAGAAATAGAAAGAAAAATATAACCACAATAAAAAAAATGGCAATAAATAAGTACATATCAATAATAACCTTAAATGTAAATGGATTGAAAGCTTCGATCAAAAGACACAGAGTAGCTGATTAGATAAGAAGCATGATTCATATATATGTTGTTTAAAAGAGACTTACCTCACAACATAAGACTCACATAGGTTGAAACTGAAGGGATAGAAAAAAATCTTCCAAGCAAACAGAAAGGAAAAAAAAGCTGGAGTAGCAATACTCATATCCGATAGAACAGATTTCAAAATGAAGGCCATAACTAGAGACAAAGAAGGTCACTACATAATATTGAAAGGATCTATTCAACAGGAAAATATAATCTTGGTAAACATATATGTACCCAATATAGGAGCACCAAAATATATTTAAAAACTTCTGGAGAACTTCAAAGGAGAAATCAACAGCAATACAATCATAGCATGGGACTTCAACATCCTGCTGACACCTCTAGACAAAAAATAAACAAGGAAACAGAGACTCTAAATGATGCACTGGATCAAATGGATTTAATAGATATCTACAAAAAATTACACCCCAAAACTGCAGAATTCACATTCTTCTCAAGAGCACACGGGATATTTTCAAAGATAGACCACATGTTAGGACACAAACTAAGTCTCTACAAGTTCAAGAAGATTGAAATCATATCAAACATTACTCAGTTCACAATGGCATGAAGCTAGAAATCGATTACAACAAAGACATTTAAACACATGGAGGCTAAACAGCATGTTATTAAACAATGAATGGGTTACCAAGGAGATCAAGAAAGAAATTAAAAAATTCCTGGAAACCAGTGAAAATGAACACAGAATAACATAAAATCTATTGGATGCAGCAAAAGCACTACTGAGAGAGAAGTTCATAGCATTACAGGCCTACCTCAAGAAACAAGAAACATTTCTAATTGACTATCTAACCTCACAACTTAAAGAACTAGAAAGCAAACAAAAAGAAAAACCCAGAGCAAGTAGAAAAAAAGAAATAGTAAAGATCAGAGCAGAAATAAACGACATAGAGACCAAAAAAACAAAAACAAAAACAAAAAACCGCAATTTAAAAAACCAATGAAACAAAGAGCTAGTTCTTTGAAAAGATAAACAAGATCGATGGACCCTTAGCTAGACTCACCAAGAAACAGAGAAGACCCAAATAAACAAAATCAGAAACGAAAGAGAAGTAACGACTGACACCACAAATGGAAATACAAAGGATCATTAACAAATACTATGAACAATTACACACTAACGAATTGGACAATGTAAGCAAAATGGACAAATTTCTAGAAACACACAGTCTCCCAAAACTGAACCACGAAGAGATAGAAAACTTGAACAAACCAATAACAACAAAGGAAATTGAAGATGTAATCAAGAATTTCCCAGCACACAAAAGCCCGGGCCCAGATAGCTTATAGAGGAGTTTTACTGAACATTCAAAAAAGAACTAATACATATTCTCCTCAAACTATTCCAAAAAATTCAAGAAGGAAGAATACTTCCAAACTCATTTTATGACGCCAGCATAATTCTAATTCCAAAACCAGATACAGACACTACAAAGAAAGAAAACTACAGGCCAATATTCATGATGAACCTAGACACCAAAATCCTTAACAAAATATTAGCAAATCGGATCCAGCAATACATTAAAAAAATTCTTCACAATGACCAAGTGGGATTCATCCCAGGGATGCAAAGCTGGTACAATATTCGCAAATCAATAAATGTGATACACCACATAAACAAAATGAAAGATAAAAACCATATGATCATATCAATAAATGCTGAAAAAGCATTCAACAAAAGCCAGCACCCATTTCTGATAAAAACAATCAGCAATGTGGGAATAGAGGGATTATATCTCGACATAATAAAGGCCATATATGAAAAACCCAGCCAACATCATACTCAATGGGCAAAAACTAAAAGCATTTCCCGGAAAAACAGGAACAAGACAGGGGTGCCCACTTTTGCCACTCTTGTTTAACATAGTACTGGAAGTCTTAGCCACAACAATTTGACATGAAGAAAAAATAAAAGGGATCCAAATTGGAAAGGAGGAAGTGAAACTGTCATTATTTGCAGATGACATGATGTTGTACATAGAAAACCTAAAGACGCCATTAAAAATCTGCTAGATTCAATAAATGTATTTGGCAAAGTAGCAGGATACAAAATTAACATCAGGAAATCGACAACATTCTTATACATTAATAAAGAACTCACAGAAAGAAAAACTAAA
This sequence comes from Tadarida brasiliensis, assembly GCA_030848825.1. Classification (NCBI taxonomy): domain Eukaryota; kingdom Metazoa; phylum Chordata; class Mammalia; order Chiroptera; family Molossidae; genus Tadarida; species Tadarida brasiliensis. The sequence continues at coordinate 84,634,836 of CM061260.1, read as the reverse complement.
AAACAAAACCGTCCCATTTACCATTGTGGCAAAAAAATTAAGATACTTAAGAATAAAGTCAACCAAAGAAGTAGAGGACTTATTTGCAGAAAACTATAGGACATTGAAAAAAGAAATAGAGGAAGGTATAAAAAAGTGGAAGCATATACCTTGCTCATGGATTGGAAGAATTAACATCATTAAAATGTCCATACTACTCAAAGCAATCTATAGATTCAAAGCAATCCCCATCAAAATACCAACGACATATTTCACAGAACTAGAACAAATACTTCAAAAGTTTATATGGAACCAAAATAGCTACAGCATTCTTGAAAAAGAAGGACATAGTAGGAGGGATCACAATAGCAGATATCAGGTTATATTACAAAGCCAATGTAATCAAAACAGCCTGGTACTGGCACAAGAACAGGCATATAGATCAATGGAACAGAACAGAGAACCCACAAATTGACCCAAGTCATTATTTTCATTTAATATTTGACAAAGGTGGCGAGAGCATACAATTTAGTAAAGACATCCTCTTTAATAAATAATGTTGGGAAAACTGGACAGCTACATGCAAAAAAATGAAACTAGACCACCAACTTACACTATACACAAAATAAACTCAAAATGGATAAAAGACTTAAATGTGACTCATGAATCCATAAAAATACTAGAAGAAAATGTAGGCAACCTATTTTCAGACATCACACGCAGCAAAATTTTCACTGATATAACACCTAAGGCAAGAGAAACAAAGGAAAAAATGAAACATGGGACTACATCAAACTCAAAAGCTTCCGCACAGCAAAACAAACAACCATCAAAATGGAAAGGGAACCCACTATATGGGAGAGCATAATTGTCAATGATTTATCAGATAAAGGGTTAATTTCCAAAATATATAGAGTACTCATGTAACTCAATAAAAGGAAGACAAAAAAAAAACAATAAAATATGGGCACAGGACCTAAATAGACACCTCTCCAAACAGGACATAAAATGGCCAAGAGACTTATGAAGAAATGGTCAACATCACTAATAATCAGAGAGGTGCAAATTAAAATAACTATGAGGTATCACCTCACACCTGCCAGAATGGCTGCCATCAACAAATCATCAAACAAAAAGTGCTGGTGAGGGTATGGAGAAAGGGGACTCTAGTACACTGCTGGTGGGAATGCAGACTGGTGCAGCCACTATGAAAAACAATATGGCGTTTCCTAAAAAAATTAAAAATTGAACTGCCATTTGACCCAGTGATCCCACTTCTAGGAATATACCCTAAGAAACCTGAAACACCAACCAGAAAGAATATATGTACCCGTATGTTCACAGCAGCACTATTTACAATAGCTAAGATCTGGAAACAGCCCAAGTGTCCATCAATAGACGAATGGATAAAAAAGCTGTGGTACATATACACAATGGAACACTACGCACCTGTAAGAAAGAGAGATCTCTTATCCTTTGAGACAACATGGAGGGACCTAGAGAGCATTATGCTAAGCGAAATAAGCCAATCAGAGAAAGACAAATACCACAGGATCTCACTTATTTGTGGAATATAATGACAAAATAAGCTGATGAGCAAAATAGACCCAGAGACATAGAAAGGAGTACGGTTCAGACTGACAGACCTCAGAAGAGGATGGTGGGGGAGATGGATAAGATAAACCAAAGAACTTATATGCATATATGTGTAACCAATGGACATAGACAACAATACTGGGGGGTGGCGGGATTGGGAGAAGGATGTCTAGGGAGGGAAAGGGGAAACATCTGTAATAAAAATAAATAAATTAATTAAAAAAATAATAATAAAATAATAAATAAAACAACCTCTGAATTATTTACTAGATTTAATAAAGGGTGGGGTTAAAAGTAGATTTACAATTGTGAGTATGCAAAACAGTGTTTATTCTTGTATTATTATTTATTAATTATTTTATTATTTTCCATATGAACAATTATAAATCTACTTTTGCCTTATCCTGTATTCTCATCAATAAGGTGAATATGTTTTTAAAAATCAGTATCAATATAGCCAAACTTAAATCAACACAAACTGTGTAATCATTCATTTTATTCAAAATATTAGACATCATGAATCATTGATATTTGACCATTGTAAATTTGAGTTTCCTTAAGAATAAACATCCTATCCTGGCCGGTTTGGCTCAGCAGTTAGAGTGCCGGCCCGCGGACCAGAGAGTCCCGGGTTCGGTTCCCACTAAGGGCATGTACCTCGGTTGCAGTTTATCCTCGGCCCCGGTTGGGGTCGTGTGGGTGGCAACCACTCAATGTGTCTCTCTCACATCGATGTTTCTCTCTCTCTCCCCCCCACTCCCGCTCTATCACTCTATCTGAAGATAAATGCCAAAATGTCCTCAGATGAGGATAAAAAAATATTTTTTTTAAAAGAATAAACATCCTTTTTACATTAACTTTTAGTTCATTCCCTTTACTATTTAGGAAATTAGGATAAAAGCAGCCAACAGCATACATGGGGATAAGAATCTGACACGTAAAATGTATGTTGATCACATAATTCAGAAATATATCATATTTCACATTTTTGAGATTTAAAAAAATTTATATTACCTATAACAATGGAAACACTGACCACTTAAAATGATATACACAAAATACCTTTTAAAACAAATCGAAAAACTCTTGATCTACAGCCTGCGTCGTCCACCTCCAATATTTATTTCCTTTCACATGACAAGAACAGAAGGCAGGAAAGCAAACATAAAATTATGAGAACCTAATTTATTTGCAGAGATGTAAAATCATAAATGAGAGGAACAAGCGTTCTGCTGTACCCCTTAATCTTCAAGCTCACAAAATTGGTATAATCCCAGTTATATACTATTCATGTCCATTCCCATTTCATCTAATCCTTTTCCAATGAAAATGCAATGATACACCTAACCCATCCCAATCCTGCCCAAAGTAGGTCAGCCACCACTGACTCTTATTTCATCTGAATAATGAGCAGTTTTGCTTAATATAATGTCATTAATATGAGGAGGAAACTCAAGGAAGAGTCTGTTTTAGTTGAACCTAACACTCTACATTACAAGCTACAACTATATTCTCAAGTCCTGTCACCCATGAACTCTCAACTGTGTAAACACTGCACCCTCCCATACACTTACTCTTATATTTTCATATATGCCCCCTATTAATCCCAGTTTTCCTAAATTCAATAACTTAAAAAATCATGAGATTTGTTTTATTTATCACAGTAATACAAAAAAAGATAAACTAAAAATAGGAATACGTATATGAAGAGATATAATAAAAATCCACTGGGAGAAATAAAGGCTAAAAAGTATATCAAAATCATTCTGTAAGAGATTTCAAAGGTGAAAATACAAATTTGTAACAATTTAACATGGGAATACTTTGTGATCCTTATCAAAATTCAGTTTATTTTCTTGTTTAGTTTACTTTCGCTTTTGTTATTGTTTTTCTAGATTTTGAAAACAATGAATTTTTATGAATTTTATCTAGTAAAATAAATATTTATATATATCCAAGATATTAATTTTTAATGTTTAAAAGGAGTATACTATATTAGATACTAAAATTTTATAAAATTACAGTAATTGAAATTGAGTGGTAATGGTTAATAAGTAGAAAATTTTAATTAAAATGTTCAGCAACCAATCTCAAATATAAATGAGCATTTATTACATACTAAAAGCTATAGTAATGAATTATTTTTTTAGTTCCAAATAACTGGTACAAAATGAATCAAGCAAACATTTATGAATGACTTAAGGCAGAGTTTGAAGGGTGCTCAAACTGTATCTTATGCCACCAGGAATAGATTCTCTCCCTCTCATCTCCTGTCTCCTCTCCAAAGTCTCCATATTTGGCCAGTTTTCCATTCATACATTCATACTACAAGATAGATGTTGTATTATAATATCCTATATTCTTTCTCATTTAAGTTTAGTTGGAAAATAACAAGAATTTCTTTCCCAGAATATTTAGCAAAAAATGTTTAGCAAAGTATTGCCTTTTGATCAAATGGCAACACTGAAATCAGTCACTGTGCTAATTGACCAAATCCTGGTTCACTTGCTCTATAGATACAGTTTAAAGGCAGGGTTTCACTTTAAGTAATACAAATAATTTAAGTATTCCCCATGTGACTGTTGCCTAAAATAGTTTTTATCCCTATAAATGATATGTGTCTAGCTGTACTAACTTTCAAGTTTAGTTTTATTATTTTATTACTAAATAATAAAAAGGCTGCATTTTTTTATAGTGAAAATGTTGTAGAACTATATGATGTAATGCAGGAAGAAATGGGATTCAAAATGAAGGTGAATATATTTGTTTTAACTAAAGGAAAGGGATATTTTTTCTATTAATAATAAAGCAATGGATAAATATAAAGAAAAGTTGGTGGATGGCAGAACAAATATTTGCTTAATGACCTAGTCAGAAAGAAAGATTACATAATGGAAGAAAAGAAAAAATGATGCGATAAAAAACTTAAAGAAAGAGTGAAAGAAAAGGAAGTGAAAAACTAGGTCAATAAAAGATAGAATTGACAGTCCTCTTGATATTGATGAACAAAAATTTTAGTTGCATTAGGCACACAGTTACATTATCTTATCTAAAGTAATTTAAAGTTACTACTTGGAGTGTGACTGGCGTTAAATAAATAGCTGAAAAAATGGAATTGAGTATAATGGCAAGAGTTTAATTGATGTCATAGATGATGGAATCTAGGCTGGATAGAAAAGAAAAAGAAGTTTGAAGTGAAATAACACATAGAAAAGGAATTGGAGATCTTCATGAAACTGAAAATGGCTACTGATATTAAGAAAATAATAGAACAGCAAAAATAGAAGACTATGTTCAAAAATGAAATATGGATTTCAGAGCTGAAAAACAATTCAGGAAATAAAATCTAGGTGTGACCATGAGATTGCTAAAGTGACATCTGAATAAAGATCATTCAAACTTAATTGGAATTCATTAAAGTTTTCCTATGTTTTTTCCAGGCTAGTCCAAGTTTAACCAATGTTGTAAAGAAATGTTTCTATGATTGTTGGTCAGATAGACAATTTGATCTAGCCCTAGATTCCTCACAATCTGTGTGATTTAGAAAATATAGAAGTTTCATTCATGTATGTAATAAAACTCACCCACTCATTTTGTTTTTTTAAGTGTAGTAAGGACCCCTATTTGTCAGGCATCGTTATATATTATACATGAGGGATATAAAGAATAGCATAATGTGGTCTCTGTCTTAAAGGACAAAGTGTATATTACTTGCATTATTATGGAAGAAGACATGAGGCACAGAGGGATAAAGATGAAAGACTTGATGCTAGGAAAGGAATAGCAGAGAGAGCTCCATTCTCTAAAGTAAGTGGAGAAAAAGATATAAAATTTTTACTCCAGAGAAATCTTTTAAAGATGGTTTTTTAAACTACCAGTTAAGGTCAAACCCATAATCCTCTTAATAAAAGAGAAAAAAAAATAGTTTGACTATCTGAAAACTGTCTTAATCAGGAAAATTACTGAAACTGCTTTGCTTAATATCATATTCAAATGATTATTAACAAGGAGAAATGTGGCACACTACTACAAACATTTTTAATATTAAATTTAATGTATTTTCATAGTCTCACAAATAAATAAGAAAATTATAAGATTAAATCTAAGACTACAAATTTAACTCAAAGTTAAATGCTCATATATACTATAAAATCAAGTATAATAATTCATATAATTCAAGGACATATATGTTACTCTTTACTTGCAATATTTTCCATCTAATGTATTAATCACAGAATGATGGGAAAATATTTTTCAAGTTATCCCAGGGAAGAATAATGAATACTTTAACATTCAATTTCTAAATCCACATGTATTAAGACCTTCAGAATCTAGCTATTATACAATTTATTCAAACTTTTCATTTACTAGTATTCATGTTTGTAAATCAGTATCTCTTTGTGATACTAGGATGATAAATTGTCCCCAGTCTCCATTTGCTGTAAGAGCTAGGCATTTCTGGACATGTTCTTATTAACTTCTAGGAAAGTTCTATTTATACTGAGGAAACCTCTAGGAAAGTTCTATTTATACCCAGATCATAGGACAGGATGAGACAGACACAAAAATCTTGGCCTAATATCAAGCCTTAGTCTTCTGAGTTAAAGAGAAATTTTGTGTACAATACAATAACTATCATACAGATATAATATTTGGCTTAGTCCTCAATGGATCTATCTTTCAGTCCTATGGCAGGCAGAAAATAGAAATGAAAAGCTGAAAAAGATTATGTTCTGAACTCTTTAACCTTTGGGTATACATAGGACTTTTTTGAGCTCTTTCTAATAGCATAAGAAACAAAAAGAAAAGGAATGGTTCCCTATATAGCTCTCAAGGTAAGCTAGGTTATGCTATGCGGCAGATAAACACAGAAATTGGTCTGATGTGAGTTGGGGATGTCTATCTCCAATCTGCAGCTAGAGCGTTTGGATCGTATGCTCTCCTAGATCACAATGTTAGAGAAGAAAAGCCTGAGGAAGGCACACTAGCTCTTCACTACCATGATTCAGAAATACCTTATGTCTCCTCCACTCACAATTCAATCACCGTGTCTCATCTAACCGAAGGGGAAACTGGGAAAGCATTCTCATGAGTGCAGAAAAAAAAAAAAGAAAATGAAAAAGGATTTGGTGAAACCTAGCCTCACACCAACCCGTTACTTTGATGCACATTAATGTCTATTTTCAGCATTAGTTTTTCAGGGTGTGAGCAGTGTTTCCCAAAGGGTAGTGAGTATTAGATAAGCAGGTATTTCTGGGGGCAGTGGGAGAGCTTAAAGTACAAAGCTGAGCACCACTGGAGTAACAGCTGAGCTCTACCTGGAGCAGACATATCAACAGGAGGAAGGGAGACTGCCCAGTTCAAAGTAGAGCAGCCCACCAAAGACAAACTCCGATGCCTGAACTGTGAACAATGCTAACCAACATGTTAGATTTATTAATGAAAATACGCTAGTGAGGAATGGAAAAACGAAAGCTGCACATGTTTTGGGCTCTCTCCTATTTTCACTTTTATTCAATTTTTAAGTGGGCTTACTTTTAATTTTCAGTTTGGTGAAATCAAATAAAATTATTGGTATCCAGACGTTTTTATTGGTGAATTTAAGGTGAATCAGATTTAGGCAGTTTGTCTTTGAATTTCTAGCTTGGAATGTTTTTGTTTTTTTCTATTCTATTGTGTTCTGCAAATATTTTTTTCTTCTTTTTATGTGCAGAGAAATAGTAAAGACACTGAAGGAAACAGAAAGTTAAATAAATGTTTCTTCCCCCAAGCAATGTTCAGACAAATTGAATGGTGAGTTAAATTAACAAATAATTGTGGAACAAAACAAACAATGATAGGTGCAGTAACTGTGGTACAAAATGATATAGGAAGTGCCCCGGTCGGTTTGGCTCAGCGGTTAGAGCGACAGCCCTCAGACCAAAGAGTCATGGGTTCGATTCCGGTCAAGGGCACCTTGGTTGTGGTTCGGTCTGGCCTTGGTCGGGGTCGTGTGGGAGGTAACGCGTCGATGTGTCTCTCTCAAATCGATGTTTCTCTCTCTCCCTCCCACACTATCTGAACAAAAAATGGAAAAATGTCCTCAGGTGAGGATTAAAAAAAATAATAAATGAATAAATAAATAAATGATATAGGAAATGAGCAAAAGGGAATAGTAGTTTGAAATCTAAAAATACACACACACACACACACACACACATATATATATATATATATATATATATACCTTCTCTTTAAATATCCATCCCAACAATTCTTATGAATTTAAACATATACTTTGTAGGAATTAACAAAGCAATTCCTGATCTCTCTCAAACCCCAGATTATAATTTCCAGCTTCCTGTTGAACACATCTATTATCACTTTTCTCCCTCCTCCTAACGGCTCAGCACCACTGTTTTTCCAGTCAAACTTGCTAAGAATCAATTTGTTATTGTTAACTTTTCATTATGTATAATTTTCTATATTTAATCAGTTGAAATGCACTCTCCCCATTTACACTGCATGTCATCAGAGTCGGGAATTATCCCCCTGCTACTGTTTATTGTAATACTATTACTTTCTGTGCTCTATTGTTTCCCCTCTCAGTGCCCTTCTCTTGACACATCCTACATCACTGCATTCAGCCACCAGTTCAGCCTTTCAGTGCCCTGTCCCGTCTTAACCAAATGGAATGTTAGATTATTCAGAATCTATTTGATTTACAACTCTATCCAGTATTACACTGTTTTACTTGCTTGTTTTATTATTATCTCCATCACATATTTATCTGCTTGAAGGCAGGAAATATAATACCTTGCACTTGTTAGGTACTTAATACACATTTTGAGCTGAAATGAATTCTCTAAACTACACCACTTAAAACTGAAAGAGAAAATGTGATGCCAGCAGCAAGAAATACCAGAATACATTTTAAATAGTCTCTCCAATATTCTATAGTATACAATTTAAACAAGGATAATTAGAGAAATAATGGTATTAGTGGTATATTTCCAATTTTAAAGTATTTGTCATTGGTAATCCTTTGCAATAATATATTTTACTAGAATGATAGTAGGCTTAGTTTCCAGACAAAAAAAGAAGTGGTTCTACTTATATCTAACAGTTTCTTCCAGCCACCTCAAATACAGAAATTTTAGAAATAGTGTGTTCCTATTTACCACTTTGTAAAAAAGAAATGTAATATTACTAACTCTAGGACAGCTTGCCAAGTCCCACCAAACCTTGCAAAAAAAGGTCAAATTATTTATACATTATTTTATGCTCCAATATTAGTAATAGATTAGGGAGAAGCAGTATTTAAAGAAAAAAAAATAGACCTTTTAAAGATTTCAAGTGGAAGTACTGCCAAGGAAAAAAATTATGGGATCACAGAACTCCAGTAAAAATGTCAACTTGCCTCTTTCAGTGTTTTATACATTGTTTAATAGTTGTGCCAGGATATCTTTTCACATTGAAAAAGAATAAATTATGTCACCATTATGTGAAATATATGGACCCCCACAGAGAACGCCTTTCTTTTAAGATCCTGCTGCACTGTGGCCTTAGTTCAGCTCATGAACCTGGACCTGTCACAACTACTTAGGATTAGTAGAGAAATATATTTTGAGTATTTCAGGGAGGAGTTTATATATCAAGGGAAAATGTCTAATACTAGAAATGATGAAATTATGATTGTATGATATTTTATATTGCCTTTTTGGCAGAAAATAGGTTGATTCATTAAAGAAAGAGACTTCATTCTCTCTTAGTATATTTAAACTGTTATGAGATTATCATATAAAACATTAAAGCCTAAATAACCAAAGGTTTTAGTTTACAAAAAACAAATAAATAAAATCTGGAAAAATACCTTTTTTTCTGGGCCCATGATCTTAACCACTTTAAGACACTACAATTAAAGAATGTTATAATTGATAGTTTAAATATACATAAAATTTACTGTTTAGTCATTCTTACATAGCCATTATAGGTAAAATGATGAGACAGATCTAATAGGAAATAACTAGCACCTGAGGGTGAAATGAGATTATGGAAGATAATTTTATCTTCCCTTATGGGAAAAGATGATATATGAAGCTGAAAGTCAGCAACAAGTAAACATCTACACTGTCAGGGACTCTATCACAAGCAATAGTCAGGGCCCCAGAATGAAAGATTGGCATCAATGAGATCTCTATGGGACCTATTCATTCCATAATATGTATATAAATATTTATTGAGTAACTACTAGCTACATTTCACTTCTTAAGGTAGTAGGAAAAGAAGAGTAAAAAACAAATAAACAACAACAACAACAAACAAATAAAATATTTTCTTGTAGGGCTTACATGACACTGAAGAGAATGTAAACAAATATAAATATGTAATATAATATATAGCAATAATAATCTTATAAGAAACACAGCTGACTAAGGCAATAGCTAACTTCTCTTGGTCTCTATGAATTGGGTATGCTGAAGAAGATGGACGACTAGAAGAGAAAGCAGGGTCAAGCTGTTTGTTCCCTGTTCCTAATAGTGTGAGCTTGGCAATGGCTTTTCATCCTGGTAGTGACAGCAGCAGTTGATCCCAGCTGGATATCTTTCGAACAGTCTAGAAACAGTCTCACTGGGTCCCCTCAGAGACAATATTGCCAACAATCAGCATCTTCTACAAGGTCCCATCCCTATATTCTCTAACTTCAGAACAGTAGGACGAGCCAAACACTGTCCTCTCTTTATAAGTCAGAGGTCCAGCTTTATGCTGTTCTCCCCCAAACTTTCCGTTTTTGATAGCTTCAACCTTTTATTTAGTTCCACAAGCCCTAGAAGGGAGAGTTACTTTCTGTAGTTACTACTTCCATTGTATCTCAGCATTCCCTTTTATCCTTTTGCTCAGTTCTTCAATATCTACTTAATATTTTCATAGCCTGTTCTTTGAGTTAAAAATAATGTTATTTTGGTCTTCTAACCAGACCCTCAGTAATGCACTTCTAAAATACAAACACATGCACTCACACAAATCTGCCTCTTCCAGTGCTTTCTATCTCAGTTTGTAACATCATAAAAAGTCCAGCTTTATATGACAGAAATCAAGACATTGTTCTTGAAAGCTTTATCCCCTACTCCCATATCAAATATCTACTAAAATTTAATTTTTCTTCTTAAATATCTCTGAAATTCATCCTTTTGTCTTCTTCTCCACTGCCACCATACTGATATATGCCTCCCATATATATGGCCCTACCCCACTGTCCTTTACTTGGTCCACAGTAATGAGGACCTAGTTAAATAGTTCTATCTACTCTACATCTATCTTTAATTCATACTGAAGCCACTTCAATACCTACATTGGTCATCTCACCCTCCTCAGTTATCATACCTCTCCATAGAGTACAAATCAAAATTTTAACATCGCCTATAATATTTTGCAGCATCTGGCCCTTATCTGTCACTGCTAAGTCATAATTCAATGTGTCCCACCTACATTTTGTACTTCATCACACTTAACCTTCTTTTAGTTCCTTAATTGTTTTAGATATCATCCAGGGCTTCTGTATACAGTAGTGCCCCCTTTATCTGCAGCTTAGCTTTCCATAGTTCCAGATACCTGTGGTTAAACAAGATTCAAAAGCATTAAATGAAAGATTCCAGAAATAAAAAACTCATAAGTTTTATATTGTGAGATGTTCTGAGTAGTGTGATGAAATTGCGTGCCATCCTGCCCAGGATGCGCATCATCTCTTTTTCCAGAGTATTCACACTGTACACTCAACCAACCTGGTAGTCACTTAGTAGGTGCATCAGTTAGCAGATCAACTGTTGTGACATCTCAGTGCTTGTGTTCCAGTAATACAATGTCACATGCCTATGTCATTAACTTCACTTTATCTCATCACATAGGCATTTTATCACATCTCATTAGCACAAAAAGACAGATGAATACAGTATAGTAAGATATTTTGAGAGAGAGACAGAGACTCTATTCACATAACTTTTATTACTGTTTATTGTCATACTTATTCTATTTTATTATTATTGTTATTGATCTCTTACTGAGCCTAATTTAGAAATTAAATAAATACATATCATAAGTATGTATGTATAGGGAAAAAATATATATATATATATACACACACACATATGGCTTGATACTATGCACGGATGTCTTGCATACTATACAAGCATCCACTGGATGTCTTGGAAAATATTCCTCATGGATAACCAGGGACTACCGAATGATGCTGCTTCTGTCTGGAATGCACTTCTGTTCGCAAATGCCCATGACTTATTCTGCATATCTTAGTTCAAATGCCTCTCCTGTGGCAACAACTTTCCTGAATTCCCACATTACATTCATCCTTCCTACTGTGGCAGGACAGTAAGAAGCTAGAAAAATTCTTGGGCAAGTAGAATGGGAAAACTGAGAGAAGAAAATTAAACAAGGCCAAATAGTTTGGGCAACTTACAGCCAGCTTGTGAATTGCAAGACCTTATTGTCCCTATCCAAGCACACTTGAGAACAAGTAATATATACCCTCCTCCCTAACCAGAAAATACATAGCTTAAATCACTCTGACCTGGGAAAATATAAATAAATACCCAATTAATGCCATTTGTGCCAGCTAAACCCAAGGACAGATGAAGTTGGGGAACAAATAACAAAAACCCCATTAAACTCAGACAGACCAAAGATAAAAGTAAAACAGACCAAAGAATAATCCAAAACTCCCCTTATACACTCATTTTCATGCATCAGCATATTAAAAATGCACTTGGAAAGCTGATGGATATTCTATTGAAAACTTCTCCTAAGATTCTCACCTACAGAAAAAAAAAAAAAAAGAATAAAATGCCCTGAGGACAAAGACTCAACGAGGGCTCACTCTAGACTCTAGAGTCTTATTATTGTCTAGAGCATGCTCATGGCCCTTTCTGGAGGTGAACTTTTTATTTTTAAGTGTCTCCATGAGACTTGCAACCAGGGAAGCACTGGACAGCAGCAGCTCAACTTTCGCACACCCCCTGATCCTGTCTCCAAGGCCCCCTTTTCTCTGACTTCCTGGTGAGCTAAAGCAGCCTCGCCTTGGCTCACTTCTATCACTGTGACCTTCACTTCCCAGGGAGCTGACAGCAGCCCCGCCTTGGCTCACTTCTTTCCTATAACATTTCTGGAGAAACAAAGCAGAGTACCGCCTAGGCTCTCTCCTGTCGCTTCTTCTACCCTAATTCCTTCCTTCGTTTCACTGTCCCCAGCTTTAATAAACATACTCTCAAACCCATCTGGACTGGTGTTGTGAAATCTTTCCTACACAAAGTCGAGGACTCACACACTACAGGCCAGCCTGAGGCAGACCCGCTCCGTGCCTTTCCCAGTCTGGTAACACTATGATAGTCTCTTATATAGCATCATTTACTTTTTTTTTTCAGATTCCAACTTACTGCTCTCTGTTCTAATTACTCAAACAATATATGCAAATGAGAATAAATTCTAGTCAGTGTCAATCAAATATGAATAAGGCAAATTAAATTTTATATTCCAAAAATCTACAGAACCAATGGTCAATGAATGCTATGATCTGCCCCTATTTTAAGGTTTTCAAAGTTTTAAGTTTTTCAAATGACTTAATCACTGGATTAACATTTTTTAAAATGGTTTACTAAAATATTATTCTGCAAAAAAAGTAATTTAGGATTCATTTGGATTAAAGTAGTTCATAATTTTCTTTACTCTTGGACTTTTTAAAACATTTTAGTTGTTAATAATGATTATGAATATAATATACTATATATTTTATAAATATAAGAATAGTATTTAGTGTTGTTTTTTTCCTTTATTGATTTTAAAGAGAGAGAAAGGGAAAGGGAGAGAGATAGAAACATCGATGAGAGAGAACATCGACTGGCCGCCTCCTGCATGCCCCCCACTGGGGATTGGGCCCACAACCTGGGCATGTGCCCTGACCCGGAATTGAACCAGTGACCTCTTGGTACATGGGTCGACACTCAACCACTGACCCACACTGGCCGGGCTAATAATTAGTGTTTTTAAAATATTTTTTGTGTGACATGAGGATCCTTTGCTAAAGTTTAGGATATATTATTTGGAAACACATTTACAGCACTGAGATTTATATCTGAATTATACAACTATTTGAAAGTACTCTAAATTTGAAAAATAATGCTCTATATATTCTAATATACTTTGAAAATCATAAGATATACAAAATAAACTGGTTTGCAAATTACATAAAAAAAGGGACTTAATTTCAAGTTTTTGATAAATTAATATTGAAGAAAACATTTACTTATTGATTTGAATCTGTTGTGCAAATGAGTGCAATTCTGATTAGGTCTTGATATATTTTTTTTGTTATTGCACCATTTTCTTTCAATTATTTTTGTAATATTTATTTTTTTATTTTATTGCCATCACATCAGGTACTATTGGGGACCAATATTGGGTAAGAGATTAAATGTTTATAAAATATTTAATAAAATATGGAAATTTGGAGATCATTTTTGTTATTAATACTTTCATAGAGTTCATTGATAATTTCATTGAAGATATTCTATTTTGTTATATAATAATATTTTAATATTAACTATAATATTAAAATTTGAAAAATAATGTTCAAGGCTCAACTACATCAGGAGGGTGTACATAGCCTACTCAGGGGTGTTGTTCACTGCTAATGGAATAAATGTTCTCCAATTATTTACCTTGTCATGTATAGCTGAAGGTCTCTTGGAGATAATGATGGTCTCACTTTTACATGCCTACTTTTGTAAGTCTTGCATTTTTTACAATTTTTCTATCAAATTTATTATTTACCCATTCTTATTTTATTTGAACTTCCCAAATATCTGAAGTGATGTCTTTATCTTTTATATTCTAATAGCTCCTTCCTAGAACCCTCTATCCTACTACTTTAATATAAAGTAAATAATTTCTAGGTAGCTAAAATACTGTCATGTTTAAATTTCTCAGTTTTTTTGGGTTTAATACATTATTTAATTGATCTATTTCTCCATTTCTGAGTTTACAACACTGTTCTACTGATAAATAACAATGGATGGAATCTAATATAGTATACAAGCCATAACTTTTCAGTCCTAGTAAACTTAAATATATCATTACTCTCACCTTACACTTGATATATAATTTTATTGGGTATAAGTCTTCAGATTTAAGCCGTATTACTTTAGGATTCTGAAGCGGTGTCTTCATGTGTCCTAGCATCAAGTGTTACTGCGACCTTTTCTTATGTCATTCTGAACTCCTATCTTTTGTTTGACTTAATTTCTTCTCATTGGCTAAATTATCCGCCACCCCCCCCCCCCCCCACCAAAAAAAATCCTACAGACAGATGTTGTCTATCCTTTTTGGTCACTATTATTTTTTTAAAATCTGTGATGGATTTGATACACTGATTCTATTCTTTGAAGTTTTTCTTGAATTTCTCTTTAAATATTCCTATTTTTTTTAACATATCAGCAATTATAGATTAATTGCAAAAATCTTTCTTGTTCTCTGATAGTTTCTTTTTCATAGCATCTGACATCTTTCTGAGCATATCAAGTAGAAAAATTAAAGATCTTTTAAATATTGTATTTTCTCTTTTTTCTAGGGTTTCCTCTTTTTGATAGTTTATTTTGGTCACTCTATCAAATACTAATGATAATGCCCATATTCCCATGACATTCATTATACCCTTGTTTTCCAATGACTTTCTACTGTAAACACCTACAAGTGTTTCGCTGTAGACATCCTCTAGACTTATTCTTTAGTCTATGCATGGGACAGGCTAAGTTGAAATGCCAAAAAAATTCATACCTCAGAAAACATGTACCAAACAATGAAATATGGAGGATAAATACCTTAGCATTTTTGCCGTCAGGTAGGACAATTCATATTTTAAAACCTCCCAGAGATTCCCAACAAGAATGAGTTAAAGTTTTCATGATGAAAACCTGTTCACTAACCTAATCAATATAGTCCTCTCTTCCCTTCTTTTCCTCATTTTTCCATTCCAGTATCAGTATCTCCTATAATCACCTCCCAAATAAATTACTTGCACTCAAGTTTTTGTCTCTAATTTGCTTCAGGGAGAATCTAAACTAAGACATTCTCTATTGTAGAATTTTTGCCTAAATGTTAGGTTGTTTTTGGTAGCCAATTTATAAAAATTGTTGTGAATCTCTGTGTGCATAGATACTTACTTTTAAGAGGTGGTTCTTTTAAAATACTATAGGTGATTTTGCTTCCCTGGGGACACTTGACAACACTTCATTGTTACCAGTAGATGGGGAGTTACTGACATTTTCTAAGTATAAGTCAGTGATGCTACTTAACATCCTACAGTGTATGTTTGCTCCACATACACGCAAAAAAATTATTATAGCCTAAGTGCCTATTAGTAGATGAGTGGATAAAAAAGCTGTGGTACATTTACACAATAGAATACTATGCAGCTATAAAAAAGAAGAATCTCTTACCCTTTGAGACAGAATGGAGGGACCTGGAGAGTATTATGCTAACTGAAATATGCCAGTCAGAAAAACATAAGTATCACATGTTCTCACTTATACATGGAATGTAGTGAACAAAATAAACTGATGAACAAAACAGATCCAGAGACATGGAAGCATGGAACAGACTGACAAATCTCAGAGGGAAGGCCAAGGGGAGAGATTAACCACAGAACTTATATGCGTGTGTATATAACCCATGGACACAGACAACAGGGTGGTGAAGACCTGTGGGGGGATAGTAGCTGGGTAGAGGTGGTCAATGAGGGAACGAAAGGGAGGACCATCTGTAATACTTTCAACAATAAAGACAAATTTTAAAAAATTATCCTGTTCCAAAAGTGAATAGTGCTGCTGTTGACAATTACTGTTCAAAGTAACATAGCTGGAAGTCAGTTACTTTGCTGAAGTTTCCACTAATCAATACCTTTAAAATACTATACCAGAAAAGAAGAAAGGTCTAAAAGCAAACCTGAAGTTTCTCTTTAAGAAAATAAATAATGAAAAGGAAAGTATATCCAAAATAAGTAGAAGAAAGAAAGTAATAAAAAGTAGAAATGGCTGAAACAGAAAACAGACAAATAATAGATAACAATAACAAAGCCAAAACCTGCTGTTTTAGAAATCTCAGCAAAATTAATAACTACCTAGCTATAATAATCAAGAGAAAAAGAGAGATAACTCAAATCAACAATACCAGAAATGAAATAAGGCATATCACTACAGATCATTTAGACATTAAAAAGATAATAGGTATTATGAAAAGCTTTATCCACCCCCCAAAATTTTGACTATTTAAATGAAATGGAAAACGTTCTTCTAAAAGTAAGTTACAAAAACTGACACATGAGGAAATAGAAAATCTGAGTAGCTCTGTTTACATTAAAGAAAGTGAATTTGCTATCAAATATGATCATATAAAGAAAACTCCAGGGCCACATGATTACACTGGTGAATTCTAACAAGCATGTCTTTTCAAAAAATGTTTTTTTATTATTAATTTTAGAGAGAGAAGAAGGGAGAGAGAGAGAGAGAGAGAGAGAGAGAGAGAGAGAGAGAGAGAGAGAAAGAAACATCTATCAGTTGCCTCCTTCAAACCCTTTGCTGGGGATCCAGCCTGTAACTGGGGTGGGGAATCAAACCGGTGACCTTTTGCTACATGGGATGATGCTCAGCCAGCTGAGTCACTTAGGCCAGGGCCTAACAAGCATGTCTTGACTGTATATTGCTCTTAGTACAGTGGCTTTTCAGAAAATAAAGAATAAGGAAACACCCCCAAACTCATTATATGATACCAGTATGACTTGATACAAAAATATAACAGATATTAAAGAAAAAAAAGAGTTGGAGACCGATATCCCTCATGAATATTGATGTAAAAATATATAACAAAATGTTAACCAAAAAATCCAGTGAAAAATGAAAAGTATAATAAACCATGAAGGCAAGGTTACTTTAACATCTGTGCTCATAGGCATACTATTAGGAAAGTAAAGAGGGAAAAATCATAAAGTCATTGGAATAAATCTAGAAAAATCGTTTGTCAAAATACAATGTCTATCTATGATAAAAACTGAGAATATATAAAAGTTTCCCTCAATTGATAAAGCATAAGCATGAAAAATGTACAGGCAACATCATAATTAAAAGTTAATGTTCAATAATTCCCCTCCCCTCCCCTTGCTTTGATCAGGAACAAAGCAAGGGTGTCTGTTCTCACCATTTCTATTCAATATTGTACTGGAGTCCTTAGGCAGTTCAATTAAACAAGAAGAAGTTAAAGGCAGACATAAAAAAAGAAAGAAGGAAAGACAGACAATAGAACTCTCCTTTCTACAGATAATAATTATTTAAGAGGTAAATCTGTAGAAATTAACAAAACTACTAATAAGTAAATTTAACATGGTCTTGAGGTATGTAAAAAAAAAAACTGCATATTTTTCAGTATATAAAAATTGGAAAATAAATAATTTTTAAATTTTCATTTACAATACTATCCAAAAAATGTAAAATATTTAGGAATAAATTTAATCAAACATATTTGAGATCTCTAAACCGAAAAGTACAAGACATTCCTAAGAGAAATTAATGAAGACAAACAAATGAAAAGGTATACCTTGTTCAAAGACTAGCAGAAGCAATGTATTTAATATATAAATTCCAAATTGATCTATAGATACAACACAGTCTCAATTGATTTGTTTCCAACAATTTCATAAGCTGATCCTAAAAAATGCATGGATATAAAGTAATAATTAGAAAAAAAATAGTAATAATTGGAGAATTTTTATTATCCAGCTTCAAGGTTTACTGTAAAGCTTATTGTAATCAAGACAGTGTGGTACCAGCATAGGGACTGATAAATATATTATTAGAACAGAATCAAGAGACCAGAACTATACCCCAATTTTTACAGTAATTTTTTCCCTGCTTTATTGAGATATAATTGACATATAACACCATATAAGTTTAAAGTGCATATGTTGATTTGATACACATATATTGTGAAATGATTACAACCAGAATGTTAGTTAACACCCCCATCACATCACATAATTATTTCTTTTTCTGTGGTAGAAACATTTAAGATTTATTCTCTTAGCTACTTTCAAGTATATAATACTGTATTATTAATTATAGTCACTATGCTGTACATTAGATCTCCAAATCCCAGTCATCTTATAGCTAGAAGTTTGTACTCTTGAACCAAAATCTCCCCATCTAACCAGTCATTTGTTTTTTTAACAAAGTTGTTATAATAAGCCAATAGTAAAAGGAAAGAGTTTACAATGAACAGTGTTAGAACTAATGAATATCTGTAAAATAAAAATGAATCTTGACTCCTAAGACCATAACAACAATTAATTTGAAATGGATCATATACCTAGAAGTTAAATCTGTAAAGATTTTAGAAGACAGCATATGAGAATGTCTTGGTTATTGTATATAGGCAAAGGTCTATGAGAAAGAACTTAAATGATGACATCAAAAGATAACATTAATAAAATGAAAAATAATTCAAAGACTAGAAAAAATATTCACAGGACATATAATTGACAAAGAGTTGGTATCCAGGATATATATACAAAGGTCTTTATACATCAATTTTTTTAAAGGAAAATATTTTAATAGATATCTCATAAAGGAGGACATGCAAATTATCAATAAACATCTGAAAAATGGTCAACATCATTTGTTTTGAGAGAAATAAAAAATAAACCCACAATGAGATCTCATTCCACACCCATAAAAAAGGCAAAAGATAAAAGCAGACTAACATCACTAAATATTGGCAACGATGTGCAGCAATCAGAATTCTCGTTCATCATTGGTAGAATTATAAATTGTCAAACCACTTTTGGAAAAAGTCTGGCAGATACTTTTAAAACTTTTTAAAAATGATAATTAAAGCAAAACTAAACACTCCAGGTGTTCATCAGCAGGAAAATGGCTAAATAACTGCAATATATTCATACAATGGAATATTATCAGGAATAAAAAAGAACAACTATTGGTACATGCAACAAACAAGTGCTTTACTAACTTACACTATACTAGCACATGAATAGATTAGCAGATCATTGGACTGGAATAAAGGTCAGAAATGGATGCAAGTACATATAGAAATTTATCAAGTATTATATGATAAAGGCAACATTTCAAATTAATAAAACAAAGAAAGACATTTTAATAAATGGTGCAGGGACAATTGGTTAGTCATTTGGAAACAGATAAAATTAAATCCATACTTCACTACCATGCTCAGGAACTTAATTCCAAATGGATCATCAATTTAAATGTAAAAAAAGAGAGAGAAAGAGAGTTATACAAATACTAGAAGAAAACATATATAAATTCTTCTTAATTTTGGTGTCAGAAAAACAATCTCTCACTGTATTTCAAAAGCCAGAGACAATAAACCACTATTGATAACTTTACCTAGAAATGGCAGCAAATATTACAGCCAAAAAAAATTACTGTAAATAAAGTCAAAAGACGACTGACAAACTTGAAAGTATATATTACAAACATAATATACTACAAATGAAGGGTTAATATTCCTACTATGTAAACAATTCATACATTAAAGATGCAGGTCCAAAAACTCAATATAAAATTTTAGAAAAAGATACAAAAACAATTCAAATTAAAAGTATAAAAGTAACCCTTTAATTATGTGTAAATATATTCATCCTTATTCATAATTAGAGAAATATGAATTAAAACCTCATCAGGATAACATTTCTCATTTGTCAGGTTGGTGACAATGAAAAAGAATGACATCACATTCTGACAGCAAGGCTATGAAACACCTGGCACACTCACACATTGCTGCTGGTAAGGCAAATGCCAGATCCCTTCTGAGGAAAGTTTCCAGTAAACTAACACCATACATGCACGCTTACCTTTTGATCCAGAATTCCCATGTCTCAAGATTTACTATAATTATACACATCTCCAACAAGAAAAAATGCTTATGCATAAGGCTATTCATTGCAGCATTATTTATAATTACAAAATTTTAGAAAAAACGAAAGTGTCCATACCTAGAAGAAAGGTTGAATAAGCTGTAAAGTCAACTTAGATGAAGCGTTATGCATCTGTAAAAAGACTGAGGAAGCCCTGGCCAGTGATGATCAGTGGTTAGAATGTTAGCCTGCACACTGAAGGATTTTGGGTTCAATTCCCGGTCAGGGGCATATTACATGGGTTCCAGGTTCTACCCACGCCCCCGGTCAGGTGTGTGCAGGAGAAAACAAATCGATGTCTCTCATATGGATGTTTCTCTCTCTCTCTCTCTCCCTCCCTTCCTACCTTCCACTCTCTCTAAAAAATCAATGAAAAAATATCCTCTGTGAGGATTAACAAACAAACAAACAAAAAATAGATTGAGGAAGATTTCTATATGCAAATATGGAATGATATCCAGGATATATTGTTAAATAAAAGAGCAAAGTACAAATTCCTATGTATAATATACTAGCTTTCATGTAAAAAAGGGAGAAATAAGAAAATACATGTGTATCTGCTCACTATTGCAAAAATATAGAAAATAAAAAACCAAGAAGATATAAATCAAATTGATTAGCTGTAGGGTGTGTGTGGAAACTGGGTAGAAAAATTGGGGAATGCAAACAGAATTATGTAATCTTTTCCTCTCTTAAGCAGAAGTAATTAATAATCATACTTTTCTATACAAAAGATAAGAACAAACTATTAACTAAAAGGACTTTCTCTATTCACTTGCTAATATGATCACATATTCCAAACTCTGTAAAATTTTTCTTCATTGATTATCTTCTTGCCTTATATAAATTGCTATGTGTTCATTTGACTTTACTAAGGCATTTTAGATTTTTTTCATTTATTTTACTTTGAATTGAATTTATTGGGGTGACATTGGTTAATAAATTATATAAGTTTCAGGTGTACAATTCTAAAATACATCATCTGTATATTACACTGTGTGTTCACCACCCCAAGTCAAGTTTCTTTCTATCACTTTTTATGCCCCCTGTACCCTCTTCTACCTCCTCCCAACCCCCTTTCCCTTTGGAAATCACCAAACTGTTGTCTGTGTCTATGATTTTTTTTCTGAATCCCTTCACCTTTTTCACCCAGCCTCACAAAACCCTCCCCTCTGAGAGCTATAAGTCTGTTCTCTATGAGTCTGTTTCTATTCTGGTTGTTAGTTTATTTTGTTCATTAGATTTCACATATGAGTTAAAATCATACAGTACTTGTCTTTCTCTGGCTTATTTCACTTAGCGTAAGGATCTCCAGGTCCATCCTTGGCTATTGCAAAGGGTAAGATTTTCTCTCTCTCTCCCTCTCCCTTTTATTTTATTTATTTTTTTTTATGGCTGAGTAGTATTCCATTGTGTAAATGTACCACAACATTTTTATCCACTCATCTACTAATGGACACCTGGGCTGCTTCCAAATCTTGGCTATTATAAATAACACTGAAATGAATATAGGAGTGCATATATTCTTTTCAATAAGTGCTTCATTTTTTTTTTTTATACATTCCCAGAAGTGGAATCACTGGGTCATAAGGCAGTTCCATTTTTAATTTTTTTTCGGTAACTCCATACTGTTTTCCACAGTGGCCACACCAATCTGCATTCCACCAACAGTGCATGCAAGTTCCCTTTCTCCACATCCTCACCAATATCTGTTGATTTATTGATGATAGCCATTCTGACAAGTATGAGGTAATATATCATTGTGGTTTAATTTGCATTTCTCTGATGATTAGTATGATCAGTGATGGTGAGCATCTTTTCATATGTCTATTGGCCACCTGTGTGCCCTCTTTAAAAAAGTATCTATTCAGGTCCTTTGCCCATTTTTCAATTGGACTGCTTTTTTGTTTGTTTTGTTTTGTTTTGTTTTAGGTGTTGAGTTTTATTAATTCTTCATAAATTTTGGATATTAACCCTTTTGTAGATGTATTATTGGCAAATATATTCTCCCATTCAGTGGGTTGTCTTTTCATTTTGTTGATGGTTTCCATTGCTGTGCAAAGAATTTTTAATTTGATGTAGTCCTATTTGCTTATTTTTTCTTTTGTTTCCCTTGCTCGAGGAGACACATCAGAAAACATATCACTACAAGAAATGTCCGAGATCTTACAGCCTATGTTTCCTTCTAGAATTTTTATGGTTTCAAATCTAAAATTTAAGTCTTTAATCCATTTTGAGTTTATTCTTGTGTATGGTGTAAGGAGGTGGTCTAGTTTAATTTTTCCAACACCATTTATTGAATACACTATTATCGTTTGCCTCCTTCATCAAATATTAATTGACCATAAAGGTGTGGTTTTATTTCTGGGCTCTCTATTTTGTTTCATTGATCTATATGTCTGTTTTTATTCTGACAATGCTGTTTTGATTATTATGACCTTGTAGTACAGTTTGATATCAGGTAGCAAGATTCCTCCACATTTAATAT
Organism: Tadarida brasiliensis; assembly: GCA_030848825.1. Lineage (NCBI taxonomy): Eukaryota > Metazoa > Chordata > Mammalia > Chiroptera > Molossidae > Tadarida > Tadarida brasiliensis. The sequence goes on along the minus strand of CM061260.1, from coordinate 84,611,791 downwards.
TCTTTCTCAAGATTGCTGTGGCTATTAGCGGTCTTTTGTGGTTCCAGATACATTTTTGGAATATTTATTCTACTTCTGTTTTTTTTTAAATGTGATTGGTATCTTGACAGGAATTGTGTTGCATCTATAGATTACTTTAGGTAGTATGGACATTTTAATGACATTAATTCTTTCTATCCATGAACACGGTATACACTTCCACTTATTTATATCTTCTTCAATTTTTTTTCTTCAGTTTCTTATACTTATCTGAGTACAGGTCTTTTACATCCTTGGTTAAACTTATCCCTAGGTATTTGTTTTATGATGCCATTGTAAATGGGACTGTTTTCTTAGTTTCCCCTTTTGATAGTTCATTATTGGTGTATATAAATGCAACTGATTTCTGGAATTTATTTCATATCTTGCTACTTTACTGAATTCATTGATCAGTTCTAGTGGTATTTTTGGTGGGATCTTTAGGGTTCTCTATACAGTATTATGTCAGATGTATATAATGATAGTTGTACTTCTTCCTTTCCAATTTGGATGCCTTTTATTTCTTCTTCTTGTCTGATTGCTGTAGCTAAGACTCCCAGTACTGTGTTAAACAAGAGGGATGAAAGTGGACATCCCTGTCTTGTTCCTGATCTTAAGGGAAACACTTGTAGTGTTTGCCCAGTGAGTATGATGTTGGCTGTGGGTTTGCCATATATGTTCTTTATTCTGTAGAGGTATATTCCCTCTTTGCTGAGAATTTTTATCATAAATGGGGCCTGGATTTTATCAAATGTTTTTTTCTGCATCTACTGATATGATCATGTGGTTTTTATCCTTCATTTAGTTTATGTGGTGTATCACATTTATTGGTTTATAGATATTGTACCAACATTATATATTCAGAATAAATTCCATTTGATCATGGTATATGATCTTTTTTAATGTATTACTGGATCCAGTTTGTTAATGTTTTGTTGAGGATTTTAACATCTATGTTCATCAGGGATATTGGCCTATAATTTTCTTTTTTGTAATGTCCTTATCTAATTTTGGAATAAGGATAATGTTGGCCTCATAAAATGATCATGGGACTTATCCTTCCTCTTAAATTTTTAAAATAGTTTGAGAAAGGCGGGTGTTAGTTCTTTGAATGTTTGGTAAAATTCACCTGCGGAGCCATCCAGTCCAGGACTTTTGTTCGTTGGGAGTTTTTTTATTACTACTTCAGTTTCACTAATTGTAATCTGTCTGTCCAGATTCTCTGATTCTTCATGATTCAGTTTTGAAAGATTGTATGTTTCTAGGAATTTATCCATTTCATCCAGAATGTCCAATTTGTTGGCATATAGTTGGTCATAATATTTTCTTACAATCCTTTGTATTTCTTTGGTGTTCATTGTTACTTCCCCTCTTTCATTTCTGATTTTATTGGTTTGGGTCTCCTATCTTTTTTTATTTGATTAGTCTGGGTTAAACGTTTTTCAACACTGTTTATATATTCAAAGAACCACCTCTTTGTTTCATTGATCTTTTGTATTGTTTATTTAGACTCTATTTGTTTATTTCTGCTGATTTTTTTTTCTACTCCTTTGGTTTTTGTTGATCTTTTCCCAGCTTTTTTAAGCATAAAGTGAGATTGTTTATTTGAGATTTTTCTTATTTCCTGAAGTAAGGCTGTAATGCTATGAATTTCCCCTATTAGGACTGCTTTCCCTGTGTCCCATAGATTTTGGGTGGCTTTGTTCTCATTTTCACTTGTTTCAAGGTATCTTTTGATTTCTTCCTTGATCTCATTGTTAACCAACCCACTGTTTAGTAACATGTTATTTAGCCTCCATGTCTTTGTGTTTCTTTTTGAAGTTTTTTGTTTTTGTTTTTTTGTTATTGATTTCTAGCTTTATACCATTATGGTTGAAGAAGATGCTTGATATGATTTTAATCCTCTTAAATTTATTGAGACTTGTTTTGTGCCCTAACATGTGGTCTATTTTTGAAAATGTTCCATATGTACTTGAAAAGAATGTATAATTCTGCTGCTTTGAGGTAAAATGCTCCTAAGATATCAATTGAATCCATCTGATCTAGAACGTAATTTAGAGCTGTTGTTTTCTTGTTGATTTTTTTTTTTATCCTCACCCGAGGACATTTTTGCATTTTTATCTTGAGATAGAGCAGGAGGGAGAAAGGGAGGAAGAGAGAAAGAAAAACATCGATGTGAGAGAGACACATCGAGTGGTTGCTACCCACACGACCCCAACCGGGGCCAGGGACATACTGCAACCGAGGTACATGTCCTTAGCGGGAACTGAACCTCGGCCTCTCTGGTCTGTGGGCCGGCGCTCTAACCGCTGAGTCAAAACAGCCAGGGCTCTTGTTGATTTTCTATCTGGAAGATCTATCCATTCATATCAATAAGGTGTTAAAATTCCCTACAATGACTATATTACTATCAATATCTCCCTGTCCATCAAGATTTGCTTTACATATTTAGGTGCTCCTATGTTGGGTGTCTAAATGTTTATAGGGGTTATAACTCTTGTGAGATTGCTCCCTTTATCATTATGTACTGTCCTTCTTTGTCTCTTTTAATGTATATTTTTTTCTGATATAAGTATTGCCACCCCAATCTTTTTTCCTTTCTATTTGCATAAAATTTATCTTTCTCCATCCTTTTAGTTTTAATCTGTGTATCTTTCATTCTGAGATTGATCTCTTGTACACAGCATACACATGGCTCTTCTTTTCTGATCCATTCATCTACCTTGTGTCTTTTTATCAGAGCACTAATCAATTTACATTTAAAGTAATTATTGATAGGTACATATATATTGCCCTTTTATGTTTTTAATTCTTTTTCTTCTTCTTCTTCTTCTTCTTCTTCTTCTTCTTCTTCTTCTTCTTCTTCTTCTTCTTCTTCTTCTTCTTCTTCTTCTTCTTCTCCTTCTCTTTTTCAAGAAGGCCCTTTAACAACATTTCTTATAATACTGGTCTGAATGCAAAAAACTCCTTTAGCTTTTTCTTGTCTGGGAAGCTCTTTATTTCTCCTTCAATATTAAATGATAGCCTTGTTGGGTAAAGTAGCATTGGTTGTAGGTCCTTGGTTTTCATCACTTTGAGTATGTTTTGCCACTCCCACTGGCCAGAAATATTTCTATTGTGAAATCAGCTGACAGTCTTATGGAAGCTCCCTTGAAGATAACTGTCTTTCTCTTGCTGCTTTTAAGATTCTCTCATTGATTTTAATTTTTTTAATCCTCACCCGAGGATATGTTTATTGATTTTAGAGAAAGAGGAAAGGGGAGAGAAAGGAGAGAAAGAGAGAGAAGAGAAACTTTGATGTGAGAGAGAAACATCAACCAGTTGCCTCCTGTATGCATCTGACAAGGGATCGAACCCACAACCTTTTGGGTTATGGAACCTGACTGGGAATCTAACCCATGACTTTTTGGTTTATGGGACAATGCTCCAACAAACTGATTCACAGTGGTCAGGGATGGATTCTCTCATTGTCTTTAACCTTTGGCATTTTAATTATGATGTGTCTTGCCATGAGCCTCTTTTGATTTATCTTGTTTGGGATTCTCTGCACTTCCTGGACTTGCATGTCTTTTTCCTTCATCTGGTTAGGATATTATTCAGTCATTATTTCTTCAAATAGGTTCTAGATCAATTGCTTTCTCTCTTCTCCTTCTGGTACCCCTATAATGCAGATATTGTTATGTTTCATATTGTCACAAAGGTCCCTGAAACTATCCTCATTTTTTAAATTAATTTTTCTTTTTGCTCTTTAGATTATTTTCTCTACCTTTTCTTCGAATTGCTGATTCAATTCTCTGCTTCATCCAACCTACTGTTTATTCCTTCCAGTTTATTCTTCATTTCAGATATTATATTTTTCATTTCTGAGTGGTCATTTTTTATGGTTTCTATGTCCTTTTTCAGGCTGTTATACATCCTCATAACCATTGATGTGAACTCCGTATCAGATAAATTGCTTGCCTATATTTCATTTAGCATTTTTTTTCTGGAGATTTCTCCTATTCTTTCATTTGGGGCTAGGTTTTTTTGTCTCCCCATTTTGGATGCTTTTTTCGTGTTTGTTTCTATGTATTAGAGAGATCTGCTATGACTCCAAGTCTTGAAGGGGTGGCCTTATGTAGGTGTCCTGTGGGGTTCAGTGGTGCAGTCTCCTTGTTTACCTCAAATAGGTGCTCCAGGAATTTGTGTGGGTTATTTGGGCCCTCCTGTTGTAATTTAGTCTTGATTTCTATTGGCTTATTTGTGCATGGGATCAACAATCAGGCTGGTTGACTGAGGCTTAACCCCAACCATGGTGTGCGAGCTGTCATGCAGGCGCTGACCACACAAAGAGGAATTTAGCTTAGCAGAATTTGATGCCAGATGAAATTTCCCCTTGGATATACCTTTTGTGAAGCTTATTGGGTCATGCTCTGATGTTGTCTGAAGCTAGCTATTGGGTGTATTGGTTTTAGGCATCTTGGGAAGGACTCTGTTGCAAGCTACTGTCAGATGCTATTTGTTACTTGCCCTGGGAAACCCACAGTTTGTGGCTGCCTCTGTTGGGCCTGGGTCCACACAGGAAGAACCAAGCTGCACACGAAGGCCAACTTTTATGAGCACCAGGCCCAGGGCAGGTCTGAAAAATTCCCAAGGCACCCAAGATCCACCTCCACCTGCTGGCTGCCTGTTAGGCTCAATCATTGGAAGAGTCTCTGGCAGTACCTGAGTTGCATGAGGTAAGTTCTCAGTGAGTCACCAGGTAGGGGTGATTGGTGTTCACCAGACTGATACAGGTTCAAACCCGGTGCCAGTGCTGGGTCAGAAAATGTCCCAAGGTATACCAAGTCTAGCTGCCACCTGATGGGTGCTCGTATACCTTTATCTTGGGGCAGTGTCTCAGGAATTCATCAGGGTGAGGCCAGCAGAGTTTATCAGGACCAAACAGACCAAAATTTGGCCATGTGAAGGGAGTGCTCTGCTCAAGTCAGGTGTTCAAGGGAAAAATGACTCCTGTCCTACAGCTACTTATTTCAGTCTGCCCCAGATTCTACTGGGAAATGTCGGGGCTCTGCATGTTAAGTCAGAAGGATGAGGCTAGTTGATCTCCCATAAGGAGGAGGTGCTGGTCAGGTTTCGAGAAAGGTGGGAATGTAACCTTAACTCTGCCCAGACTTGTACACCATGGCCAAGGCTATTGATTTCTCAGCACAACATAAGCTCTGCAGAGTGGGGTGAAAGGGAGTCCAGAGTGTGAGGCTATTGCTTTCCCCCAGGCTGATGCCTTAAGAAGGAGAGTGTGCCACCCAAGAATGGTGGCATTGGCGATATGGGAGAATAACTCGGCACAGGGATCCTGGCGGCTGTCCCTTCAGCTCTCTCCACAGGGCCACAAACCCCAGATTCTCCTGAAGTGACTCTACTCCACTCTGCCCTTTCAGAGGGCTCCTGTGTCTCTAACAGACTCTTGTCTCTCCATGACAGGCAGAAACCCCACTGCTTTTCACAGCCATATGTCTTGTGGGTGCCTCTTCCCAGCTCTGGTGCTCTAGGCTAGGAGCCTAGCCTGAGGTGGAGACCCCACACTTCTCAGAGGGAACCTCCCACAGCTAAGATCCCTCTGGAACCTTAGCTGTGACCCGTGGAAGCGGGGCCAGCCATTTTTGCCTCTCTGTCCCTCCTACCAGTCTGGATGTGGCTTTTTATGTAAATCCTTGGCTAGTTAAGACTTCTCTTCAGCTAGTCTTCTGTTGGTTATTCAGGATGATTGTTCCATAATTCGGTTGTAATTCCAGTTTGATCCTGGGAGAAAGTGAATGTACCTTCCACCTACTCCACTGTCATCCTGGATCCTAGAAATATTTTTGGAAGCCTCAATTCATTCAGGGTTTTAACTTCCTTAACAAAACATGCTTCTGTAGACTGTCTGTCTTTTAATAAATATGTATTTCAAAAAGTCAAAGGCTTGAGAGTCAGAGACCTGTGTTTGAACCTGGCTATTACTTATGACCTTTACTTTCTTCACATAGTGTTTTCAAGATGATTTACATAGTATGTAAACTATCTAATACTCGGGAAAAGTACCCAGTAAATGGTTTTTCTGTCCAAAATTACTTACATACCTTAAGGAGATAATTATATGACTCCCAACAGACTTGATCACTAAATAATTGCATGGATGTTCCAGTGATATTAATTGAATAATTTATTAAAATTATAGCTATTTTGGCCTAAAAAATAATTTAATTGAAAATGGGGCAATTGGAAAAAAAATCCTTAGATATTAAAGTCAACATTAATTGTATTTAATCAAGTTTTTTTAAAAGCATAGGACTGAAAGTTTATTAAAGATAACTTTCAAAAATGTTTAAATTATATTTCCTGTTTAGTCATATTTTTTAAATCATTTTTTATGAGAGAAGATTCAACTCAAGATAATTTGCATGCCTATTTATTTATTTCATAAATTATTTCATTCTCAGGTCAATAATGAATGCAACTTTGAAGGAATATATCCATTCTTAATAAATCACTTGACTGTAAATGTATGCTTTAAGACCATGTACTAAAGTGCTTCTTCAAGTACTTTAACTTGATTTTAAATTCACTGCTCCTTTAGTAGCTGAGCAGTCATTTGACAACTGAGATTACTTTTATGGTCATTTCATTTCCAACTAAGTCTTACACATCTGTTTTACCCATAAATTATAACTTCAAAATAATCATAATTCAGAATTAGACCATAAAAGAAGAAGATTATGATTTAAATGCACCGGTATGATCTTTGTTCAATATAGCATGTATTTATAAGATTTTTCCAGGTTTATGATGTAAATTATGATAGGTATTCTTTCTATCTGTAAATCAGCTTCACCATAAAAGGATTCTATGTTTACTACATATTTGTGAACATTGAGACATCAGTGTAAGTTTGTATTTGAAATTGAATTTGTTAAAAGTGAACTATTCAAAAATACAGTAAAATGAACCATTCCATAATCTTTCTCTTGTTAGTAATATCATAAAAATAGGCTAATCACATCACCAAAGGGAAAAAAGTAGCTGAGATGACAATGATATTTTAGCCAATAAGACTTTAGTCTTCAATGTCACTTACAGAAATTGAATTGTTAATTTGTAATGTAATGATTATTGTGAGAGGAGTACTTCATTTAGGCCATGTTAAATGACTACAGAATTTTCCAGTAACCAACTGAATGAATGAGTGATGAAGAGATTAGTACATATATTTTCATGTATAAAGCTGTTTCTACAAAATTCTACATATATATGTTTCTAAATATTTTCTGCTTTCTGGAAGGAGTTTAATAAAATATTATAGCATAAACCACTTGAATAACATGAAAAAAATTTCATTATTTTGTCTTTATTATTTAGTATTCAGCCATCTGTTCAATTAGGATTCCATTCACATACACAGTAGATGTTTTCCTCACAAGTTTAAAGTTAGTAACATACCATTTCATATTTTCTGTTAATATAAAAAAACCATACAGCATATTAAAACTTATTAAAATTTTAAACAAAACTGTGTTTCATATCTAAGAATAATATGTGACCTATGATATGATTAGGAGCTCAACTACATTTTACATATCAGGCAAACTTACCTAAATACTTGTGTGTGTGTGTGTGTGTATGCGTTTGTGTGTGTGTGTGAGTGCTGATCAATAGTTTCAAAATGTTTTGAAAAGTTAAATTCTGTGAATGATTTTGTTGATGGATGGACATTATAAACTTTATCCTGGAATTTATCTCATCTTTATAAAATGGAAAACAGCCACTTTATATACATGTAAGCTTAAAAATATAGGAATAGAAGTATAAATAAAATCATTTCTGAAACACAGAAACTCTGAAACTTCTAATATAACTCAGGATTCAAAGTTGTCATCCACTTCAGAATGTTTCCAACAAATGTTTAACAAGCCTGTTTATGAACCTACATTGATAAGGAAACTTATTTTCTAGCCAGTCAGACCATGATTGTATAAAAGTGAATTTTTTAAACCACAGATATAAAATTTGAACTTGTAGACCTTAGTCATACAACATGTAAATGCATGTCAAATTGAGTGAACTTTTATTTATTATAAAAGTGGTGAATATATTTAATACCATGTTCATGATTCAGAATCCAAATAAATGTGACAGGCATATATGCCTACAAAAAAAAGATACAGTTCACTCACAGCTACAAACTATTGAGCAATAAATTCTGACAATGAGTATTAAAGGTGTCATCCTTATTTTACATAAAATATAATCTCTGAGGTAGAAATTGTTTGATATTGTTTTAGACAGCATTGTGCCTCCGTCAAAATTCATATCCTGAAGCCCTAAACCACAGTGCTTCAGAATATTACCAAGATAGGGCCTTTAATAAGGTGATTAATTTAAAAGGAAGCCTTGCCCTGGCCGGTTTGGCTCAGCAGTTGGAGCGTCGGCCTGCTGACCGGAGAGTCCCGGGTTCGGTTCCCGCTAGGGGCACGTACCAAAAAAGAAAAGGAAGCCTTTAGGGTGGGCCCTAATCCAATCTAATTGGTGTCCTTGGAGAAGAGGCAATTTGAACACATAGAGAGACACCAGGGTTACCTGCATACTGAGAAAAGACCATGTGAGGACATAGGAAGAAAGTGGGCATCTGTAATTCAAAGAGAGAGCCCTTAGAAGAAAATAAACTCACCAACACGTTGATCTAGGAGATGATAGATAGATAGATAGATAGATAGATAGATAGATAGATAGATAGATAGATAGATAGATAGACAGATAGACACAGAGGTAGTAAGATAACATAAAAAAGTAAAAACTATTATTTTTTAGTGTTAGTATATTTCAGAAAATCCAAACAAATCAGAGAGAGAAATAGGCCAGTGTGAAAAAATAAAATCCAAGAAAGCAGAGTTCCATAGACACTTAGATAGGCAAAGAGTCATTCTTAGTGCAATTTGGAGAAGTATCTCTGGCGCAAGTAGTACCTTCCACATCCAAGGTGTTCATGTCAACAGCAGGGCCAAACCGAAGTCTCTAATTTTCAGTACTACTGAGATAGGATTTATGAAATAGATCAACATAAAGTCGTTGTCATAGATCAAATTTAGAAAGGAAGCAAAAGAAATAAAAACTAAAGAAAATAAATTGATTTTAAATATTTGAGAATATCTTATTTTTCAATTACAGTTGACATATAATATTGAATTAGTTTCAGGATGTATAACATAGTGATTAGACATTTATATACCTTATAAAGTAATCATCCTGAAAAGTCTAGTACCATCTGACACCATACATAGTTGACTTAAAACATTTGTATACTGCCCGGCCAGTGTGGCTCTGTGGTTGAGCATCGACCCATGAACCAAGAGGTTGCTGGTTCAATTCCCAGTCAGGCACATGCTCAAGTTGTGGGTCAAACCCCCAGTGGGGGGCATGCAGGAGGCAGCCAATTGATTTTCTCTCTCATTGATGTTTTTATCTCTCTCTCCATCTCCCTTCCTCTGTCTCAAATAAATAAATAAATAAATAAATAAATAAATAAATAAATAAATAAATAAATAAATAAATAAATTTGTATACTGTATAAAAGTAAAGCTAGTTGACCACTTGGCAACATACTTTGAGCTAATTTCCAAGCAGAGTTGGAAAACTCAGTTGGGGAACAGAGTGTTGGTTCATGACAACATTGTGTCTTGTATAGCCTCATTCCATATATAATTTATATATTCATCATTTGACACATAATTACTGAGGATATACTGTGTGCAAAGAATATTTCTAGGCCTTGGGTAATACAGCAGAGACTAAAACAGGAAAAGCTGATGTCCTCACAAATCTCACAGTCTGGTGGAAGTAATGATTAATAAAAAAGCCAATGCATCTTAATAAATGATTAAACATAATGAAAAGTAGAGGATGAGGGCATAACAGGTGTACTTTATCTTTAAAGGGCAGTGTTATGTGCTCAATTGTATCCCCCACCCCAAAATTCACATGTTGGAGTCCTACTACCCATTACCTCAGAATGTGATTGTATTTGAATATGGGGTCTTTACAGAGACAGTTAATTTAAAATGAGGTAATTAGGGTAGGCCCTAATCTAATATGACTGGTATCCTTATAAGAAAAGTAAGTTCAGGCACAAACACACAGAGAGGGAAGATGATGTGAAGAGGTCAGCGTAGGAGCTAGTTACTGATATGAGGAAAATAGTTATTAATATAAGGAAAAAAGCAAAAAGGAACTAAGTAATCTTAATAAACTTAGAAGGAGAAACAAGTAACAGCAGAACTTCCATCTCGTTTACTGGTAAACAGACACATTCACCTACTCTAGGGCTGCAGCCAGGGAGATTTACTCCTTGGAATGGGACAGGAAAATCTCCCCAGGGGTGCTAAAAGCCCAGTACCAGAGGGGGGAGAGGGGAAAATTCCTTTGCTGGGCACATGCCAAACAGGAACTAGATGATGTAATGTAACTCTTGGACACTTGCGATGAGAATCATGGTGATGAAACAGAGGCGCAGGGCTGAGCTTAGGAAATAATCAGAAAGGTAATCAGATTGGATAGAAGGCATGAAACCCCAAAAGAATTTAATGGGAAGAGGAGCCAATCCAGGCCCAGGAAAAGTTAGGAATTTGGGTTGGATAATTTAAATATTTCTTTGCCCTTTACCTGAACCAAGAAGATATATGGAGGACTAACAAGAGCCTCAGGGCAGTGCTTTAGAGCCTGCCCTGAGAGTGTATTAATTCCCCTTAATTCACAATAAAATCTTACCATCATGCTTAAACTTTTCCACATGTGTGTTTGGAATTCTTTTCTCACGTCACAGCACAAGAACCTATTTCATTCACTGGCAACAAAGCCACAGGGGAAAGACGGCCATCTACATATCAAGGAGAAAGGCTTCAGAAGACACTGACCCTGCCAATATCTTGCTCTCAGAATTCTATTTTCCAGAACTGTGAGAAAACAAACTTCTGTTGTTTAACTGAGTCTGTGATACTTTGTTATAACAGCCTTAGCAAACTAATATGGATGGTCTGGGAAGGGCTCTCTGGGGAGTTAATTTTAGCAGAAAACAGCCAAGTTTAACGGTTTTAAGACAGCACAACTAGACATCTTTGTGGCTGAACTGAATGAACAAAACAGAAAAAAAAAAAAAGGGGGGGGGGGGAAATTAGACCAGAGATATAGGCAGAGGGCAAATAACATTTTGCCTGAAAGACAGTTTGCCAGAACCAGTGATAAAGAAGAATATATATTCATTAGCCAAAATTTTTCTGTCTTTCCTTTAAAACATTAATCTGAAACACAAAATGCAAAAACTGAAAACTCATCTTGCAGAATTTCTAATCTTTGAAATCTCATTACAATCAGTGCTATTGAGTTTGAAGTAAAATAAATGCTCATATTCATTGTTGATAAAAAAATTGATCAACAATATCTATTCAAATTTCAAAAAATAAGTATTCATTGACAGCAGTCACATCTTAAAAAATCATTTCCAAATATAAATACACAACTGAGGCATGATAGTAAGAAGCTAGGAAAATTCCATGGCAAGTAGAATGGGGAAACTGAGACAGATAGCTGAACACACTGGCCAAGCAATTTATGCCAGATACAGAAGGTCATCTCCCTAGAGATAACATCTAGGCCTCAGTTGTATTTCAGCTCTAGGCCCAGAAAAGCAGCAAAACCAGGTGGGGTACACAAAGACCAGCCACAATGATAATGACTCCCTGCCTGGTGCTGACTTAACAATAGAGACCACAACGCTGAAAGAGCACACCTGGAAAACCGATGAATATTCTGCTGAAACCCTCACCTGAAAGCTCCCCTAAGATTCCTACCTGCAAGAGAGAGATAAAAACCATCAGGACAAAGAACCCAGCACATGCTCTCCCTCCTGGGAGCATGCCAGCACCTTTCCCTCCCCCTATTTCTCCCCCACAGACACACATCTTCTAAACTCTCAGGTATCTCATGAGACTTGCAACCTGGAGAGCAATGGGCAGCAGCAGCTCGTCCCAGGCTAACATCCTGAACCTGTCTCCAAAGGCCCTGCCTCCATCTCTCTTGTTGCTTCTTCTATGCTAAGCCCTTCCTTGTTTCATTGTCCCCAGCTTTCATAAACATACTCTCAAAATCACCTGAACTCATACTGTAAAATCTTTCCTGCATGAAGTCATGAACCCACACACTACCAGCCGGCCCTGGGCAAACACCCTCAGGGCCAGGTCCCCTGTCTGGGAACACAACTACTGAAGGATACAAGTACAATGATATTTATTATGCCACTGTTTATAAGAGAAAAAGCTGGAAAATATTTGACTAAAAACAGAGCACTTAAGAATACAAAGTTTAGAGGAGCACATATTAGTGAAATATCCAACAGAAAGAACCCATAGTGACAAATAATTTGTTTTTTCTTTCTCCTCAGGGTATAATTTCTTACCTCCTACTGTGTATGATATCTAATAAACTGGAATGTGGCCCCTTATAGTCTTCAAACAAATTTTGCTACATACTTTTATTTCTTCATGATGGTAACACTGAGAATTAGATATTATCCCCATTGTAAAAACAATACACAAGCGATATAAGATTGAAAATGGTAAAATCGCTGATTCTAAAACTGGTGTCACATTAGAAACTCATGAGGCACTTTAAAAAACACCAGTTTCCACATTCCATGCTAGACAATTAAATGAGAATAGGGAGTGGGGAGGAGGGAGGATGTTTCTAATGTTTAGCTACTTTTAGAACCATGGTGGTAAGTGACTTGATTAAAAGGCTTATACATAGCTGAGGTTAGATCAAGTAGGTTAAAGAATGAAATGCTTATGGCTGAAGAAGACCAAAGATTTGCTACCTCAAAATGTGCCTTTTAGGATACTGATTTTAAGCTTGTTATTAAGAAACAAGACTCAAAAAGAACTTTTGACTCTCCCCCTTCCAGCCTAAAGGAATTCAGATTTAAAAACCTGCTTCAGGAAGGGAACCTTAGCATATTCACCTTAGCAAAACCTGTCTCTGTCTGTGTCCCATTGTTTCTGGATGGCCCAACAAGAATTTATTTACTACATGTCTACTCTTTTGGCTACCTGTGAAATTGCCGACTTTCCTCTGAAATCCCCTTCTCCCCTTCTCCTTTGTTTAGAATGCCATGTAAGCCTCAACTGCACCCATCTGTTGTGGATCTCTTATCTAACCCCTCCCCTCCCCCCTGCCATGTACATTTATAATAAATCTTGGACATCTTCTCTAGTTAACCTGTCTCTGTTATTTTAATTATTAGCCCAGATAGAAGAACTTAGAATGTGGGAGGAAAGTTATTTTTTAAGCCCCCATACGACATCAAAGCACAAAAGTTATTATTTTACCTTTGAAATCAATGTAGAACTTGAAGAAATATGTTGGATGGAGCTGGCTCCAATATCAAAAGGAAGAAAATAAATTTCCTTAATGCCAGAAATGAAGTGGAAATTCAAAGACAAAGCAGTGAACGAAATGCCACAGAGACCCTGAAGAGTTTCAGTCCTAGATATAACCAGTAGGCTGCAAGGACTTTGGTTCTGACTGAAAGGAGCAGGAGAGAATATTCAAATTAATAGAAAATATTAGAAGAATAAGAAAATGAATCATAGGAGAGAATATTCAAATTAATAGAAAATATTAGAAGAATAAGAAAATGAATCATAGTGAGGCACTAGCCATAGTTAGAAAAAATGTTAATCATCCTTTACAATGTTAATCATTGATTGCTTTCTTCTGATTAAAGAAAAGCCCATTCTGACCTGGCTGGGAGGTGTAGGTGTGTGCCTCAGCAGTTTACCTCAGGAACACTGTACATTCTCCTAATCTGAGGACAAGGGGGACTCCCTGACATCATGGAAAGATTAACAACCTGATTATTGGAACACTGGAGCCATGACTGCGACTCGCTGGCGACCAGTCCCTGCAGCCCCCAGCCCACATTCCTCCCCCCTTGCCTGTAACCATTTTAAAAGCAGCTGGCAAGTGAGGAGGGGGCAGAGCAGATTTTGCAGGATGATCCACTGCTCTCCCATACTGCCGGCAATACTGGAATAAATGCTCATGTATTATTCAACCTTGCTTAACTGGCTCAAGTAATGACAGGCACCCAAGACCCACACTCATTGTCCAGTTTTATGACCACCATGTGGAGACAGAAGACATGAATTGGCTCTGGGGGAATGATAGAGCTAGAATTAATAGCTACACATGAAGACAGAATTACGGATGGGCTACGCTTTCAAGGAAAAGTAGTAAGAACCTCAAGACTCAGTAGCCTAATTAAGGGTGTTAGCATAAGTAGCTAGTTTTATATAACAAAGAAAGCAGAAGGAAATTAAATAATAAGCTTAATAAACTGGGAAGCTGATGCAGGTATCAGGACAGCATTCCACTGAGTTTGCTGGGAAACTATAGCATACACAGACCCATTCACACTCCAGGAAACTGCTGCCAGGAGACGTAATCCTCAGAACAGACAGGAAAATCCCTGCAGGAGTGCTGCCAGCCCAGTACCCAATTCCCAGGAGGAGGAGGAGGAGGAGGGGAAACTCCTCTGCTGGGCACATGCACACTAGAAACCAGATGACATAATAGAACTTTTGGACACGTGCAGGAGAGCCAGGGTGACATCATTGAAGGACAGGGCCTTGCCTAGAAAAAACTGGAAAGGTAATCAGATTGGATAGAGGGCATGGAAACCCAATAGGTCCAGGAAAGGGATCTGCTGGGAGGAGGGCTCGACTCAGGTACAGCAAAATTCACAGAGTTGGGTTGGATGGTTTGAATGGTGCTGTTCTTTACTGTGAACCAAGAAAATAAATGGAGAATTAACAGAAGCCTCCTGGAAGTAGCTTCCAGAGCCTGCCCACCCTCTACATCTCTGAGACTGTGTTAATACCCCTAACCACAAATAAAATCTTGCCATCATGTTGAAACTTCTCCACGTGTATGCCACTTGAAATTCTTTTCTCTCGATACTGCAAAAGAACTCATTTTCACCAGTTAAAAGTGCTAAGGAGAAAAATGGCAGGAAAAAAAATAAAAAGAAATGAGACATCAGAGAAATAAGAAAACTGTGACCTGCCAACTGTCAGAATCATGATATGAAAGATAAATATAAAAACAGTGCTGGAGCCAGGAACCCTCAAAGGACCTAAAAAAACAAAAACAAAATCAAACTTTAAGGTCACTTGCAAAATACAGAAGCTCTGAAATCGCTTGAAAGAAAACAAACAAAATGAAGTAACAACCCTTATGATAGGATATATATATATAACAAAACGGAAATTATACCCAGAATAAAAAAATAACCTCCTAAAACCATGATTTGAAAAAAATTTGTAAAAATGTTATTAAATAAAATAAGAAGAAACTATATAATTAAACAATAAAAGGTAATGTTAAGGATTTTTAAATGAGAATGCTGTCAGTGAAAAACAGTAGAAAACCAAACAGTAGACACTTTTTCATGTAAGGAACATGATACAAATTTCAAGTTCTCTAATGCACTTTTATTGGCTGAAGAGAGAGAGATCATAAAATTAATTTATTTTAGATTTTGAAAGTTAAATAAACATGTTAAAATGTAAGTATATACACTAAAATAACATACGTGAAATGTAAATGACACAAAATCCAAATGCAGAGTAAAATAAATAAAAAAGACAACCATTATAATGGAAAGCAAAAAGAAAGTAACCCCAAAATGATAATATTTGAAAACACAAAATAAGCACATAATAAGATGGTAGGCAATAGTCCACATGAAATAATAATCAAAAAGTTTCCTTAAATTCATGAAAGTGACTTTGAAAAAAGCCTAAATCCTTAAATTGTATTGAAAGAAAAACCTGTTTTTTATGTAATACAGCAACATAATGAACCTGAAATTTTGAAAGCAAAGGGTGGAAAATATAAAACACGCAAGTACTAACCAAAAGAAATCTGATGTAGCATTATCAGTATTTGACAAAAGAGAATTTAAGCAAAGTAAAATAGAGATAAAGAGGCTAATGAATTTCTATTAAAACTATGTTTCAGAATGACAAAATGAAATATAACACATTTGCTCCTAACACCTAAGTTTAATAAAAAGTATATATTGAGAGAATATCATGGAGGAATTAATAAACTCACATTCATTGGGGAGATTTCTTTTTTTTAACTAAGCACATAGAAGATTCAGATAACACAATAAACTACATTTCATAGAGGCATAAAGAACCCTGTATAACAATATAATAGTATTGTTTTTCAAGATACAAGTGTAGAACATTTACATATTTTGAACTTCATTACACTGCAAAACAATTAACAAGCACCAAACTATTTAAATCATACAGACCATATGCTCTGAAGAAAAAGAGAAAACAAAAAGCCATAGCAGTGGATACTGCTAGCTAGACTTCCATTTAAATCTTTTCCCCCTTCACTGGAAGCCCAAATGGACTACATTCCTAACCCTTGCAGTAAGAGATAGCCAGGCATCTAACTAGTCTGCAATGAAATGTGAGCGTAAGTAACAAATGCCACATGCAGGCCTGGCCATGAACACTTCTCCATGCTTCCCTTGCTTCCGGGGCTGAGTAGGATCTGGCCCTAAAGGACAGCCTAGGCAGAAGATGGAAGGAGAATTTCTCAGATGATCAGCATGTCGAGGAGAGTTCACTGACCCCCACTGAGTAAGAAATTAGCTGCCATTGGGTGGAAACACTAAATTCTGACTTCTCTGTATAGCAGTTTCGCTTTCTCTCATACAAATAACAGAAAAAGAGCCTTATGTTTGTAATTTTAAACTAGACTTCTAAATAATGCTAAATAATTCAAAAGTCACAGAAATACCATAATGTAAATCATTAAATATTCAAATCTGAATGAAAATGAAAGGCTATAAAAACTTGAGAAATGCAGCAAGAGTAGAGTATAATAGCCTTAATACTTAGGGAGGAGAAAGAAAGATCTTAAATTAGTAAGCTAAGTGTTATTTTAAAAACAACACAGAAAACCAAAGAGAAGAAAAAGGGAAATAATAATAAAAGTAGAAACTGATGAAATCGTCAAGAAAATAATAGATACCGTTGCTTAAACCTTATTAAAGATGACAATTTCAGTGATACAAAGAAACTTTACTTAATACTCCATGCGTCGGTCTCCTTTAGGAGACAGTAAAATGGGGCAGAATGATTTTTCAGGGTAAAGAATAAAGAGAAAGAAAAAGACAAATAGAAAATATCTGATTGGCTGGGGCCACATAGTCAACCTTGTTGGGGTGAGAAGGCCCAGAGTTGGCTTGGCATTTAGGGATTGGCTGACTGCATTTCTAGTCAAGTGCAGCATTTATAGGGACACAAAAGTTCACCAAGTTTTGGTTTGCTAACATGGCACCATAGGCAGGAGCAGCTCCATCTTGGGTCTACAAATTTATTTCAACACTATCAATAAAATCAAATGCTAGTTCTTTAGAAGATTAATAAATTAACTTACTTTTAGTCAAGGAAGAAAACCAAGGAAGAGTCAAAAAATAAATTACAGAAAATGGAACATTAATAAAAAATCTATTTACAATGAAAACATCATGACTATATACTATATTTTAGAGGTGATACTGAAAGTTTAAGAAATATTTAAACCCTAACTTTTGTAAAATATCGATTTACTATTTTAAAAGGCAAGAGAATTACAGGTATTTTTATGTATCTAGTTTAATGCAATAGTAGTAATAGAGGAAGGCATTTGTGGTGGATAATTTTCTACATTAACTTGATTGAGCCACCGGGTAGTCAGACATTTAGTCAAACATCACTCTAAGTGTGACTGTGAGGGTGTTTCTGGAAGAGATTAAAATTTAAATTAATAGATTGAGTAAAGCAGATTGCACTCCCCAATGTGGGTGGCCTTTATCCAATTATTTGAAGGACTAAATAGAACAAAAAAGGCTGACCCTACTGCAAGCAGGGGAGGATTCCTCAGGCCTGACTGACTTTAGCTGGGACATTAGCTTTTACCTGCCTTCAGACTTAAGTTGAAATATCACCTCTTCCTGGGTTTTAAGCCTGTTAGCCTTGGAACTTGAACTATACCATAGGCTCTCCTGAGTCTCCAGCATGCTCACTCACCCTGCAGGTAGCCTCCGCAATCATGTTAACCAATTGCTTAAAATCTCTCTCTCTCTCTCTCTCTCTCTCTCTCTCTCTCTCTCTCTCTCTATATATATATATATATATATATATATATATATATATATATATATATATATATGGAATGTAGTCAAAAATATATATATATAGACACACACATATATATAATTAAATAAAATTATATATACAAATTACATAGTAAAAAACATGATTTTGGCAGTAGCTACAAAAAAAATTGTTAGATAAAATATAAAGTCCATTTGTGACAAGTGTTTAGTAAAACAGAATTATAAGAAAAAACTTAATAAAAGCTACCTATCAAAAATATGCAGCAAATATCAGTGCGATAAAAGAGTTATAAAAATATTATCTCAAAGTGAAAAACAAAATAAAATTACCCACTACCATGGATACTATTAAGCAGGATATTTACCAGAAGTCTCATCCAAGCCAGTAAAAGTAGAAAAGGACTGAAGCATACAGAAATGGGAAAAGAATCATTTTAAATCTTGTCATAGTTTTCTGCAATGAATGTTTATATGGAAAACACAATAGAATCTACCGACGAGATAATAAGGTGAGTAAGCAAAATTAAAAATTATAAAATCAATATAAAAATCAATAGCTTTTATGCTTAGCAAAACTAATTTTGAAACTCAAGTCACAGAAATAGTAACCCATATGGTATATATGAATTAATCTAACTGAAAATATTTAATATCTTTATAAATAAAATTATTTTCAGAAAATAACTGATGTGCACAAAGAGTTCAGTAAATAAATGAAGTGATAAACTATATTCATATATAGAACGACAATGTCATAAAGATAATGTATCTCCAAAATGAATCTTTAACCTATGTTACTACTGTTTTGAAAATTTGAAATTTTTATCCTATAGTTATTTGGAAAAACAGCAAGGATTTCTTAGAAATGTGTCAAATTAGTCCACAGCACTCCAGAAAGATCTTTCATGCTGCCCTAGTTTTTCAATGCTCCCTTTATTCCTGTGATTCTCTAGTATCCTTCCAATGTATTGCTTATTTAAGTTTAAGGTGGTCTGAGTTTCATCATTTGTGTAACCCAGAGAATTTGAATTAATACATTTGCTTGAGTTCAAATTATTTGGTTAAGTCTCTTTGACTCAATTTTCTCGCCTATAAGAAGAGGTTTTACTGAATATTTTCCAACTTTCCCTTAAGCACACAGAATCTTTTCTTTCCTCTCTGTTATATACATGCAAAGGACAGTATATGTTTTTTCTCTTAAATCAAAAACCACTTCTCTTAGAATCAGAAGATTTAAACTACTTACCAAACTCATTCCATCAGCCTAAGTATATTAG
Organism: Tadarida brasiliensis; assembly: GCA_030848825.1. Classification (NCBI taxonomy): domain Eukaryota; kingdom Metazoa; phylum Chordata; class Mammalia; order Chiroptera; family Molossidae; genus Tadarida; species Tadarida brasiliensis. Next base: position 84,592,246 of record CM061260.1, on the reverse strand, counting down.
GCAGTCTGCTGAGTACTACTAGTTAGAGCCCAAGTTAGGGCCTTTCTAAGACTATACAACAAAACACTTGCTTAAAGGGTGAAGGGATTAAGAAGTAGAAATTTATAGTTACAAAATAGTGATGGGGATGTAAAGAACAGCATAGGGAATGTAGTCAAAAATATTGTAATAACTATGTACGGTGCCAGGTGGATGGGGAATAGAAACATCAGAGGAAATACTTTGTAAATTATATGATTGTCTAACCACTGTGATACACACCTGAAACTAATACAAAATAATATTGAATGTAAACTGTAATTAAAAAATAAAATGTATAATATATATATACACATACAGTGCTTAAGCTGTTAATAAAATCACCATAGCAACATATCCCTAATCTGGCCCTGAAGACACCTTCAAATCATGCATTGTTCCCAAGATCAGTAGCCAAAACTATCTATTTTTATTTAGAGAAGAATTCTAAAGGAAAAAGATAAATTAAATGGATTTTGTTATGCTCTGTTGGAAAAAAAAAAATTGGTAACACTGGTTTCATGCAGTAGAAAAGTAAGCTAAAAATTTTAGTTGGACTTCAAAAAGAACATTTATGTTCTTTCTTGAATAACAAGTATTTATTTGCTTATACATTAAATTTTCCCTTAGTATTAAAATAACTCATTATAAGGTTTAAAAATCTGACAAATACAAACAAGCACAAGATGGAAACAAAAATGACACACAGACCTCTCCATGACTCAGATGTTTATTTATTGCTTTAATTATTTTTCTTCCTGAGAAAATGGCACAACCTTTTGAAATGTCTACGTTAAGGTTTGTTGAGACAAGAATTTTTCATTTACATGTGGAGGATACCCAGAATTACTCAAAAGCTTTAAAAGCATATCTGATAATTAATTACTTAAATGTGTCTGTATAGTTTATTTCAATTAGTCTCTGGCAAGAAATTCTCTATTCTGAAGCTATATTCCTTTAAAAATATGGTGAAAGCAATAAAAACAAACACTGGCACATCTTTAATGATAAACAGTAGCCAAATATATACATTTAGTAGAGAGTAATCTCTTTATTTGCTTACTAGTCTAGTCAATGTAAATTTCTCTTTACTTTTAATTTAAGTTATACAGAAATCTAGGTTGATTTTTAGGACTCTATAAAGTTTTATAAAATTTCTGCTTAAATGCCTTATTAGCCATTGTATTAGATATCTTAAGCTTCTATTTCTCATGCTACCAGCACCAATTAAGAATGGTGAATGTAATTTACACTTCTTTATTAACCTTCACATATATATACTACTTATTAAATGCACTGCCTGGAAATCAACACTTCAAAAAGGCTTTCTTTGTCAAGAAAATTTCTGAATCATTGTGTGTACATTTTGATTGAGAGTGCCTAATAAACATTATCAAAATGAAACATTGACTGATGCTTCTGGTTTTATGTTATGTTTCCAAAGTTTTTTTTGTTTTGTTTTGTTTTTTAAGAAAAACCACAAAACATTGCATTAGAATTTAGTGTGTCTTTTCAAAAGTTATGACTGCTGAGTATTTCAAATCAAGTTATGATGCAAAAATGTTTAAGTCATCTGGCCTATGGTGAGCAAGAAGGAGCCCATTACAGCTCTACACTGACACAGCAAATATGGATCATCAACATTCCTCAAGAAATACCACAATTACAACATTGTGCTGTGATGATTCTCAGCTTCATAAACAATATCCCCAAATCCATGGATGCAATATCAGACTTTAGAACCTGACTTTCTTTTTCCTATGAAATGCTATTTCCAAGGTGCCTTTGAACGAAATACCTTATTATTAACATGATAAATTACTTTTAAATAAGCAAAACAAGACAAATAGAGTTATCATTAGCCCACTTGAGAATTTTAAATAGTCCTCTTTTCTCAGTGAAATTTTAGTAACTACTATTTGATCCAAAATTTTATCGGTGGTCCACTTTTTTCATGGATGTATATTTTCTTATTTTAACTTTGTGCAAAACCCTGAAAGTTCTATTATGAACAGTGAGTTTATTTAGGGAGCAAGTATTTGTAATGGAGGCTAGAGGGCAGGAGGGAGCCATCTAACCATTTATCTATTCATTCAAAAATATTAATAGAATTCTTCTGTGTGCTAGCACACTCTGATAAGCACATGGATTCTATGGAGAGATAAAAAAAAAAAGAAACAGGAATTTCTCCCTTGAAATAGATAATATATTGAATATATCTAAGTAAGTTTCTCAGTATCACTCACAAGGAGCTGGGTGCCATCATTAAAAAGCAAAATCTTGAATAATGTCAAAATTCTGAAAGTTTTTAATAATATAGATCTTTACAATGGTTTTCATTGAAAGAGTAGAGTTTTCAGGGTTCATTACCTATCAAATGAAACATTTAATCTTTCTTTCCAGTATTTCTCACAGCAACTTAGAGAAAGTACTAAAATTGCTATTTCTCATTTATACCAGTATAGTTCAATTATTGCCACAATTGCAACAGATACAAGCCTCCCTCTTCTTCTTTCTTGGTATATACATCCGAAACCTGACAAATACTACCTACCATGTACAGCTTTCTGGAAAATATAGATATCCTTCTACTCGACTGATTTTCTTGTGAGGATAAGATATCTCTATCACCATCATAATATTCCCATTACCCACAAGGACTGGGAAATAACATTATCTGTATAATAAACATTTATCTGGTGAACTTTAATGGGGTAGTTAGCATGCTGGATTCAGATATGCTCCTTACAGCACACATGAGATCCTGTGGTCTCCTATGTTTGTGATTGGCCTTGTTTATTTCTTAATAGTCAACTCCACACTTCTATGTATTCCTAGGCAAAGAAGAAACCTGTTCTGATAAACTCACTGCACTTACTCTGGCTTCCATATCCCAATAACCAAGCAGGAGCAGAGCCCCAGTATTCCACTTACTTTGAGTAAGACAGCTATTGTCTGGCTCCATTCCTACAGCAGCAGAAATGATGAGGGGCATGAGGTCTGCTTTTAGCTGTCAACGTATTTCTTTTCCTCCCCTCAACAACCACTATTTCAGTCCCATATCCACCACTCATTTTGTGTTCATGGGAACTTTTCTCTTTATGCCCGTTAGTCTAGTCAGTGGCCCCAAAGGAGCCAGGTCCATACAGCTTTGACTTCCAATCTCACTTCCAAACTTCTTCCCTTCTCACGCTTCCTTCTGTAACTCACAATCTTTCATCATCAGAATCACTTCTGTTTTCATATTTGATATATTTACTCTCCTTGCTTTTAACCAAGAACTGGCTCTGTCTTATGAACCCCAGGGACCCTATCAAGCTAAATTATCTTGAAAGAATGGTCATATTTATATTTCATTACTGTGTGCAAATAATTTTCTTCCCTCCTCCCCGTAACTCAAATTTCAAATTACTTGTAAAACTGCTTAACTCAGTCATAATATTTAGTGATATAAAATATATACATAGATGACTCACCCAATTATCTACAACTCTTCCAAGAACACTTAATACTCATAAAAACCCTATGAGTTAAATATTATTAATCCTCTATTACAGTCAAACTTCCTGAAAGCACTATCTATTCTGAGTTTCTAATTACTCTTCTTTAATTTAATGAATATGTACAACTGATTATCTAGCACACTTATGGACATCTCAAATTCCCCATGACAAAAATTCTTAGGCTATTCTGCTCTTCATATGACTGTCACATCTCAAATGTGACATTTGGCAAGTTTATACTTCAAATGATTTCTCCAGATATTCCCTGGTTTCCTTTATCACTTTCACAAATTCTCTGCACAAATGTTAACTCTATATGCACTATTTTAAACAGCAACCCAAAACTCCCTATCTCTGTTCTGTGACTTAAGTTCTTTATAACACTTAACACCATCAGACATATTATACTTAATTATTTATTGTCTGCACACCCCACTATTATGTAAATTCTATGAGAGTGGGCATTATTATCTTTTAAAAAATTATATATCAACAAAACCTAGAAGGTATCTGGTGAATATTAGGGACTCAATAAATATTTATTAAATAATTTAATAAATAAATGAGTCTCAGTACAAATTTGATCCAAGAAAAATAGAAGAGATTAATGCAAATGCTTCCTATTCAATGTGTTTGATATCCATGAGGTCAGATATATCCCTTATAAATGCCCAGGATCTAGTACACAAATTCTTCTCAAGAACCTAAGGAGATGTGATGACTAAATGCACTGTAAGATCCTGGATGGGATACTGGAATGGAAGAAGGATATTAGGTAAAACTAGGAAAATTTGAGGAAAAATGAACTTCACTCCATTATTAAATATTATTAAAAATAACGTATACTAGTTCATTAATTGTACCAGACTAATACAACATATTAATAATATGGGAAACTGAGTGTGGCATACATCGGAGTTCTCTGTACTATTTTTGCAACTTTTCTGTAAAGCTATAACTGTAAAATAAAAAGTAGGACAAATTATAACAAATTATTTACTTATTAATATTGCCATTCTTTTAAAAATTATCTACTACTCCAAACTTGGTACTGCATCCAATATTCAGATAACAATGCCTTAGAATAGTGTTTTCCAAACAGAACTTCCTGAAATGATGTAAATGTCCTAACTCTGCACTATCCAATATGGTAGCCAGGTAGCCAGTTGTGACTAGTAAGCATTTGAAAAATGGCAAGTATGACTGACAAATTTAATTTTTAATTATGTTTAATTTTTATTAACATGAAATTAAATTGTCACATATAGAGAGCTATTACATTTGAATGGTGCAGATAAAGAGCAATCAATTTTACATTGGTCATGGAGGTTTTGAAATTAGGACGATTTATTTTTTCTAGTGTGATTTTTGTTGTTGTTTTGATTGTTTTACTTTATAGAAGGGCTTATTTTCCCCTAAAAATACAAACAGACCATAGATGCACGTTTACCATAGATTATTAGCTCTTATGCAAAAATAGTCTAACATAGAAAATGATATCACTTATTTCTGAATGGTGTCAAAGTGATGACTGAAACTGTGAAAATTATTCTATAATCTAGTGTTACATATCTAATCAATATAGTTGACAAGAAAAAAATCAAATAAATATTAAATTGTGCTTTCAGTTGTCAAGCGGAAAACTCAAAGATTGAATTTATTAATATGTGTATGGAAGTCATTTAATATTGCCAGTTCTCAATAAGTAGATCACACAGTTCAAAAAAAATCAGTATTAAAAAGAGGGATTGCTCACTGAAAGTAATTTCAAATGATAAGAAAGACAAACCTGAAGTTAGGGAACCCACATTTTTATTAGGGAGTAGAGAGAGACAGAAGAGGTAAGGCAAAATTCTTCTAAAATATATGACTGGAAGGTATTCTAAAATAAGTAACTACTACAAGAGTGAAATGCCAGGACTACACAATAAAATTACCTCATAATAGCCCTGGACAGTTTGGCTCAGTGGTTGGAGCGTCGGCACGCAGACTGGAGAGACCCGGGTTCGGTTCCCGCTAGGGGCATGTACCTCGGTTGCAGTTTGTCCCCGGCCCCGGTTGGGGTCGTGTGGGTGGCAACCATTCGATGTGTCTCTCTCACATCGATGTTTCTCTCTCTCTCTTCCTCCCTCTCTCCCTCCCTCTCTATCTGAAGATAAATGTAAAAAATGTCCTCAGGTGAGAATTAAAAAAAAAAAATTACCTCATAATGGGAACAGATGTAGTGCTTCCAATAGCTATAATTTTCATTGCAATACTAACTAATTTAGGGTGATTTGTTAAAAAGTTAGCAGCATTTTCCTAGATACAACAAATTTTGGAAGAGTGGTTATTCTTTATATCTCCCTTTCAATGTATTATACTTAAATTTTTAGTAGGCCATACTGGAAAACAGACAAAATCCAATGGTGCATTCTATGGTTGAATCTATACTGAGCAAAGGTTGCTATTACAGTCAAACAAGCCAAATGATCACTTTTTTCCCCTATGGCATTTGAATAAATGGGCCTTGAGGAATAGTTTTTGAGTGAATTTTATTAAAGACTAGTTTCTAGTGATTTTTATTGCAAGATCTCTCTAGTGTTTGATCTTCTGACATCTTTCCCTGCCTAAAATTTTGAAGAAAAACCTAATATATTCTCAGTTCAGAATATCATAACTTTCTAACCCTCTCCTGTGGTTACAACATATTTTTACTTAAGGTCAGTATTATGAACATAATTGAAAATATGAGACCTGTGAACGATGAAGTGAACTAACTATAAAAATACATCAAAAACAAGAATAGGCATTTTCATCTCCTAGGAAAGTCAACTTTTATTAAAGGTTATCTACAGAGATACTAGAATATATTTTCTTCCTTTAAGAAATCAGTATTTTAAAATTGTTTTTCCTTATATATATATTCATTATTTGTGGATATTGTATCATTTAGAATAAAGAATTGTTGGGTATTTTTGCCTTGGAGTAAACTTAGTTTTATGAATTAATGTTTTTGTCATTAGTTTCAATCAAATGAATATATTTAAATAAGAATTACTCTTGCTATAAAGTTATAATGATTCTCTTACAACTTACTAGGTATTTTACAAATAATTATAGTATAAGTATAATTTAAGCACACATTTTGCTTGTTATTATTGATAACTATTCTTTTTTTTAGTTTTAATTCATTTATTTTTGTTACAGATGTTTCTCTTTTTTCCCCCCAGACACCCTCCTCCCTATCCCCCACCCCCTCCCAGCCAAGCATTGTTGTCTATGTCCATTGGTTACGCATACATGCATATAAGTTCTTTGGTTTATCTCATCCATCCCCCCTGCCCCCCTCCCTTGAGGTTTGTCAGTCTGAACCGTATTCCTTTCAATGCCTCTGGGTCTATTTTTTTCATCAGCTTATTTTGTTCATTATATTCCACAAATAAGTGAGATCATGTGGTATTTGTCTTTCTCTGATTGGCTTATTTAACTTCGCATAATGCTCTCCAGGTCCCTCCATGTCATCTCAAAGGATAAGAGATCTTTCTTTCTTACAGCTGCATAGTATTGTACATACGTGCCACGGCTTTTTTATCCACTCATCTATTGATGGACACTTGGGCTGTTTCCAGATCTCAGCAATTGTAAATAGTGCTGCTATGAACATAGGAGTGCATACATTCTTTCTGATTTCTGTTTCAGGCTTCTTAGGATACATTCCTAGAAGTGGGGTCACTGGGTCAAATGGCAGTTCAATTTTTAATTTTTTGAGGAAACACCATATTGTTTTCCATAATGGCTGCACCAGTCTGCATTCCCACCAGCAGTGTACTAGAGTTCCCTTTTCTCCACACCCTCTCTAGCACTTGTTGTTTGATGATTTGTTGATGACAGCCATTCTGGCAGGTGTGAGGTGATACCTCATAGTTGTTTTAATTTGTATCTCTCTGACGATTAGTGACGTTGAACATTTCTTCATATGTCTCTTGGCCATTTTTATGTGATGATTTGTTGATGGCAGCCATTCTGGCAAGTGTGAGGTGATACCTCATAGTCATTTTAATTTGCATCTCTCTGATAATTAGTGATGTTGAGCATTTTTTCATATGTCTCTTGGCCATTTGTATGTCCTGTTTGGAGAGGTGTCCATTTAGGTCCTGTGCCCATCTTTTAATTGGGTTCTTTGTCTTCCATTTGTTGAGTTGTATGAGCATTCTATATATTTTGGAAATTAACCCCTTATCTGATGTATTGTTGGCAATTATGCTCTCCCATATAGTGGGTTCCCTTTCCATTTTGATGGTTGTTTTTTTTGCTGTGCAGAAGCTTTTTAGTTTGATGTAGTCCCGTGTGTTCATTTTTTCCTTTGTTTCTCTTGCCTTAAGGCATTGTTTCAGTGAAAATTCTGCTGCATGTGATGTCTGAAATTTTGTTGCCTACATTTTCTTCTAGGATTTGTATGGATTCACGAGTCACATTTAAGTCTTTTATCCATTTTGAGTTTATTCATGTGTATGGTGTAAGTTGGTGGTCTAGTTTCATTCTTATTGATAACTTTCTATCAGAATTCTGCATAAATCAATCCAGCAAATATTAATACAAAGAGGTTAAAGTTTATATATTCAATACATTTTGCTCTAATTCAAATGATAGCATTCCAGATGACAGAATACAGCGAGGCTAAATATAGTAATTATGTTTCCATCTCTACTAATTTGAATTGACATTTAATGTGACTAATCATAAAAGTAAAACATATCAATAATAGCAACATGAAAATTAAAAGAAATAAGCAACATGCAAATGATTTCATTCTAAGATAAAAACTAAATTTATTACATCTTTAAAACCAATCTTGCTGTCACTTATGAAAACTCAAAATGATGCTTTTCTTTGATTAAGAAATTGACTCAAAATTGGTCAAATTACATCTCCTCCATAGTTCATAGATTCCAATTTTCATCCTCCAAATTAGGATTGTTTAGAGGAGTTTGCTAGCATTATCTCCACAGATTTCCAGAGACATTGAAATCTGGAGATATTAAAAGTATTTTGAAACCCACATAGGTACTGGCCAAACAAAAGGGAGACAAGCCATAGAGATAGAGCAGGATTCTAGAGATGCCTGGCATTAATTACATTCCTGGATAGGGGGGCAGTTCTTTGACAGGGGTCATATGGCTTGGAGTTAATATTAAAATATTTCAATATTTTAACAAGAAGTATGGCTGAGCAAGTATACACCACTTAAGAGTTTAGTTATATCCTTCTTTTCTTCTGTCAGGAAATACTGTTAAAGACGTAAGAGAATAAAAGTCTCCCAAGCCCTCTGTACTATATTATGATAGTAAGCCAGTGAATTGTAATAATTTCTAGCAGTACCACAGGTCAAAAATGAAATGGAATTGACTGACTTCTGATAGAGAAATGAAGATAAAGGCATCACCTATATCAATCACCAGTAAGTGAGATATTCTACAATAATGGTCATTTCAAAGACATAGCAATCTGAGATACCACCTCTTTTAGACTTCTATAGCACACTGCCTACTTTCAAATTTTCTTTAATATAAGATACATCAAGAATGTATTGTGAGGAAAACCTGATTTTTGCAAGAGGATTTGATGTTCACTATGACCCTAGTTCTTACATCTCCATGATTAACAAAGGGATTTTATCACACCTCTACAAATACAGTATTTTCTAGAATTAGGGAAACTCTCATGGCTTAAAATATGATCTTTCCACTGATGTTTGCCTAACCTTTAAATGTATGACCCCTATTTACAATATTCTTCACTCTTGGTTTCGAGTTTACTCCACATTCCTGCTCAAAATCACCACAAAATACTCCTGAATCAATGTGCTTCATTGATCTTACTGCAAGCCACACAAAAAATAATTTTAATTTGACCCCAGCTGTCTGAATGTCCCTAAAATATTGCTTGCTCAACCAACCCCAAAAGTTTGAAGCTAGCTGTAAGTTTCAAGGTAGATCCTTTGGGCCTCTCCTTTGTATATATATTGAATTTATTGGGGTGACATTGGTTAATAAAATTACATAGGTTTCAGGTGTCCAATTCTAATCTATAATATATCATCTGTATATTGTATTGTGTGTTCATCACCCCAAATCAAATCTCCTTCCATCATCATTTATCCCCACTTTACCCTCTTCTACCTCCCCCCACCCTCTTTCTCTGTGGTAATCACCATACTGTTATCTGTGTCTAAGAGTTTTTATTTTTATTTTTTTGCTTAATCCCTTCACCTCTTTCACTGAGCCCTCAACCCCCCTCCCCTCTGATAGCTATCAGTCTGTTCTCTGTATCCATGAGTCTGTTTCTATTTTGCTTGTTAGTTTACTGTGTTCATTAGATTCTAAATATAAGTGAAATCGCATGGTACTTGCCTTTTTCTGACTGGCTTATTTCACTTAGCATAGTATTCTCCAGGTCCATCCAAGCTGTCGTGAAAGGTAAAATTTCCTTCCTTTTTACAATCAAGTAGTATTCCACTGTGTAATTGTACCACAGCTTTTTAAAAACTATGTTTTTATTGACTTTTTTTAGAGAGATAGAGAGAAATATTGATAAGAGGGAAACATTGATTGGCTGCCTCCTGCAACCCAAGCATGTGCCCTGACTGGGAACTGAACTGGTGACGTCTTGGTGCATGGAAAAACACTCAACCAACTGAGCCACACTGGCCGGGTTGTACCACAGCTTTTTTATCCACTTGTCTACAGATGGCCACTTGGGATGCTTCTCAATCTTGGCTATTATAAATAATGCTGAAATGAACACAAGGGTGCATATATTCTTTCAGATTAATGTTTCAGGTGTCTTTAGATATAGTCCCTAGAAGTGGAATTGCTGGGTTACAAGGGAGTTCCATTTTAAATTTTTTGCAGCAACTCTATGCTGCTGCAAAAGAGAGGGGCCTCTCTTTTATTCCTTCAGTTTTTATTAATAGTCTTTAATTGGAGTTTTTATAATTTAGCACTCCATATTTCAACAACCTAACCCACTGGTTCTTTTCACTGGAAATTTCTCTTTTGTTTATTATGCTGTATTCCCTCTGAATAATTAAATGTTTTTCCCTCTACCTTTACAATTCCTTCTAATCCTGCACATGTTCCATTAGACTCCCTTTTTGGAACCCTTGCTGTGCCAGTTACCTATTGCTGTGTAACAAACTACTTCACCAATTAATGGCTTAAAATAACAAACATTTAATTATAATTCATGATATTTGTGGCCATGAATTCAACTAGAACTTGGCTGATATTTCAGGGACTATACATGGCATTGATTAGAACCACCTGGTATCAGCAGGTGAGCTGGTATTTTGATGGTATGGCTGAAAGACTGAGCTCAACTGAAACTGTCTTCCTCCACATGTAGCCTCTGGGCTTTTCTATGTTGTCTTTCCATCTGGGACTTCTTAGGTAGAAACTCAAGACTCCAAGGGAAAATGTTAAGAAACAAAGAGTAAAAGCTATTAATGTCTTAAGGCTGAGGACCAGAAACAGGCAGAGCATCACTTGTGCCACATTCAAAGCAATGTCAAAGCCCAGTTAATGAGGAGGAGTCATTTATCCCAACTCTTCATTGCAAATGTTTCTCACTTTTTCTTCCTCTCTTTACACTGTCACAGTATAAGTGCGAGCATAATATATATTAGTCGTACTTTGCAAAGGGACAATATGTTATATAGTTTTGTTATATCTGCTTGTCATTTTCCTCTGTGCCTAGAATGTAAGCTCACTGAGGGTAGACACTTTTCTTTTTTATTCCCAATAATTTAGATCAATATTGGACAAATAGGTATCAATATATATTTGTTGAGTGAATGAGTGAAAAAAACTGCAATAGAATCAATCTACTACAAAATGGCTTCCATGCCACCAACTCATTCAAACTGTATTATCAAAGATAAACAACAAACTTCTTTATAAAATAACAGATAATCAACCATAAAGAGAACAAGAAAAACTTCCCCTTTGTCCTTAGCCTGCTTCATTTATTCATAAAACCAACCACCTCCTTCTTTGTTAAATCTCTTATCCCTTTGCTTCTGTTACACAATCTTCCTCTCTTTCTCTCTCGCCCCCCTCCTCCCTCTTCCTATCCCTATCCTTCTCTCTTTCCTTCTTTCCCCCTTAATCTTTTTACTCTCTTCTTCATAACTTGTAATAGTTTCTTTTCCTCTGCTTGATATCAAGTTGCAAATATTCTGCTAAAGTCCTCTTTCATTGATAATCTCGTCAATAACTGAGCTTCATTTATTGCTTTGACTATTATGGTCACTAATCTAAGTCCCCATATTAAATTCTACCTTGAACAGATGGATGATTATTCCAATGACTTACTAGACTTATCAACCTAAATGCCTTACATTTAAGCTCAAATTATCCAAGTTAAATTCTTGGCACTTCCAGATAAAATGGCAGATGGGGCAGGCATGAGAAATATTATCACTCACACATACATCATTCACACCACACATTTATATACTCTATATACATACATTCCATCTATACAAATCATATAAATTAGTAGTTTAAAACTTTAAAAAAATACATGGTTAAGTTTGAAAGAAAAATCTACCCACCTTAGGAACAGATAGAGAACTCCCTTGGCCATTATAATTAGAAGTTGAAGCTGCAAAGTTCAAAAGTATATCAGGATGAGAAATATGCTTCAAAGACTTGAGTCTTAATCTGATGTTTATAGTACTGGAAACTTGATTCTCCTGGGCAATTCTATTACATCTCTGAATACTTTCAGGCATTGGCCTAGCATCTTAGTACCAAAGGCAGCACCTCAGTTTGTCAGGGAATTCAGGCCAAAGTACAAATTTAAAAACCTAAGCTAGCAAAGGTTCACAGAAATCAAAGAAAAAATAGAATACATAAGACAAACATTATTATGAAAAGGAAAATATATAAAATAAAATGTATAGGTCACACACTTTAAAAAAAGACACAGTTAAAGAGAGAATTACAAAATAGTAACTACCCATAAAGAAAGAAATACAGAGATATGAAGAGATGAAAAAAAACTCTGGAAGATAGGCATAAAATTAACTGATAGAATTTTCAAAAGGAAAGAAAATAGAGAATGAAGGAAAAGTAAATGTTTAAAGAAATAACAACAGTATTTTCCAGAAATAAAAATATATGATTTTCAGATTTATAAAGCACTGATATTCAAAACAGGATTTTAAAAGTTTACTTTAGTCTAAAAGTTGGATATGGTTTAAAAAAAGATATTTTTCTTTAACAGAAAAAAATAAACAAGAACATTTCAAATTTAGTGCCATTAATCAAATTCTTCATAGTATTACTAAATACTATATAACAACAATAATTAGATTTAGTTAGTCTCTCAGCAAAGTCACTATACAGTGGTTAGGCTCTTTGTGGTGTCAGAAGAATAAATTCACATCCCTGCTCCACCATTGACCAACTGGGTAACCATGAGAGCATCATTTAAACTCTTATAACTTCAGTTGTATCTGCTGTAAAAACAGGATATGCATAGTGTCTGCATAATAAAACTATTATGTGACTAAAATTTTATGATATATGTTGCACATAAACAACAAAGGCTCATAAGAAGTATTAGCAACTCATTTTAAAATGAGATATTGTATTTTATTTATAAAAAATAAAGCATCTTTCATTAACTTTTAATAACTAATGAAATATAAAATATAATATTTATAACGTTACATTTTTGCTTTTTTATAATTAAGGTATCTATGTAATGTGTCACCCAATAATCAGTCTATAATTTATTCAAAACGAGACCTTCTGAGAGTAAAAGGGGGTATTTTATTTATTATTACACCAGTATTGTCATGGTATTATTTTGTACTTTCCAAAGTAAAACAAGCTGCAGGATCACTCTATCCATAATAAAATTGGTTTTTGATCATGAGTTTTACACAGTTAAAATGAATTATATCAGCAATTATCAACAAATGTTCCGCAAGAATTTTTAAAACACGCAATACCTGACTATTTAGTCAGGGTCACTAACCTGTTTTCTCTTAAATTATCAAATAAAAAAATGGCAACTGCCAAAGCAACAACAGCCGTCCAGTGTGAATAAATCAAAATTGTATGTATGTTCTTTTTGCATTCAATAAAATATAATGCTATGTCTGCATAATTGCAGCAGTGCTAAAATGATAGGATTATTAAACTCAATGCAAACACTTTTCACAAATTCATATTGTATTCCTGATGCTTTAAGAACCATTCTATTATCTCAGACTCATTCCTTGTTTAGTGTTAATATGGAAGCAATATCAGATACAACAGATGGTGAATCAAAAGCTTCTTGGGAAAAAAGTTACCATTCAACTGAAATGAAACCATTGAAAACTTTTTTAAATAGAACTAATTATTGAGAATGTACTTTTTATTTTGTTCTCTAATACTTGAAACTTGAAATGCTAAATAAAATTGATGATTCAAGGTGATGGAACAATATGTATTTTGCTCCTTATACAATGCAAATGAAGGTTTGTAAATCTTGGCAAGAACAAATCAATAAAGACAATTTAACTGGATTAGATATATTCAAATACAACTTTAGTCCTAGGTAATGTTTGACTTTTACAATGATCAACTTAATTAGGTTAAAATATTGTTGCTTTTACCTTTCTTTATGATTAGCAAAGCACAGTCTTAGTGGATGCATTTTTTTAAAAAAAACATATGCTAGTATCGATAAGGGCTAAAGTAATCATAGAAAAATTGAAACAGGAAATTTACTTAACAAATATATATATTTACATTCTTATAAAACTAAAAGAAACTGCAATATTATGCATGTCTCCCTCCTACAATGAGGCAAACAAGGAGTTTATAAACAGTATTTGATAAATGAAATTACATAAAAGAGTGGCTCAGAATAAACTCATACCACAGTAAAAATTTTTAAATATATATATTGAAAGGACATTTGTGTTTCTCTGGCTATCAGAAAGCAGTAATACTCAAGTGATATTAATTTCTAAGCATCTCAACCATAAAAATATATGTACATGAAAACTAAAAATGAAGACAGTAGAAGAACAGGAGAGGGCAAAGACTATTAGTCTAGAAGTACTTAGATTTGGAAAGAAAGTCTCTTCAGGTCATTTAGCAACTAGTGAGTAGAACTGGAAAAAATACAGAGGCCTTCTTGGATTTCTCAATCATTGTTGGGCTGTATATGCTAACTTGAAATGAAAATTCACCCATACTCTGCAAAACTTTTATAACATTCTATGATGGTCAGTCGACAGTACGAGTTTTGGTTTCTCTTTGTAACAGAGTGTTCTGTCTTGTCATTCAATGTGAGAGTTAAAGTATGGGATTGCTCATGTCATCCATAGATAGGAAACTATTTGAAATCTTTATATTCAATGAGATAAATACAAAATTAAAGAAGTGAATGAAACTAAAAAACAACTCAGAAGGAAAGCCTTGATGTGGTAGGGACTGGGCACAAGCTCATCAAATTCTTTTTCTGTTCTTTCTGGAACAGTTAGATGGCATTTTCCACCTTCTTGTGGAATAAAATGTGTCAAAATGCCAAATTCTAGCCAATGTAGTATAAGTGGAAGTGGTCATACTTCCAGGTCAGACCATAAAAACCTCTCATACACAATATCCCATGCTCTACATTTCCATTGGCTTTATACAGATAAACAGAGTAACAACAGGTCCATGTGTTGAAAATTGCAGAGCATAAAGATGGAAATGACTAATTCCCTGTCTTGTGACTTTAGTGAGGAGAGCCACACTAAGGAATCCTCATTTGAGGCTTTACAGAATGACATATTAACTTGGTGATGTTTAAGTCATTATGTAAGTTCAGGTTTGTTTACTATGCAGCAATGGCCACCTGACTAATACAAAATTTTTTATGGAAGAGAGCATTTCATCTGATTTTACTTAGTCCTCTTCTTCTTTGAAAATAGGCTATTGGATTTGACCATCAGGTAGTCATAGATGAACTGTAAGAAAATAGTTTTTGTAATGAAGTAAGAATAAATCATAAAAGAGAGTCCAGGAATTCAAGATTGGTATTGCATGCCGGGAGGCTTCCTTTCAAAATGTTCTGTAGTGGAGAAATACAACCAAGAATTTAACCTGCCAGGAAGGCAAGAATAATGAAAATTTTGATTTACCTTTATTTTTAAAATGAGATTGGTTGAAAGCATTTATAGACCATGGAAATGGACAAATATAGAGGAAAAAAGTAATGATATATGAGAAAGAAGAAGAAAATTGATGAAGCAATGAGTTGGATAACATACATTTGTGATAATGAGAGAAATGTTAGATGAGGAAAAGGAAGTAAAAATGAGAGGTACATATACACATATAAATATATATATACATATATATACACATACATTTAATGCAAGAAGTGAATATATGGCTGAGAGTTAGATTCTTGGAGATATATGAGGCTTTAAGAATAGACAATAAGCAATATAAAAGAGCAGAATAGGAAAATTTCAACATATTTCATAGCGTAAACAAAACAGCAGAACATAACTTTTCAATGGACATTTTTTTAGTAAAAAAAAAAAAAAGTGTAGCTAATAAGCTTCATGATTTGGTTTTTAAAAGAAATTTATACTCTAGCATATATTAGTCTTCTGCCAAATACCATATACACTGTATCATCACAGGAGAAAAATAACAGTAAACAATGGCAGATTCACCAGGCTGGTGTGGCTCAGTGGATAGAGCGTCGTCCCATGGACTGAGAGGTCCTCGTTCAATTCCCAGTCAGGGCACATGCCTGGATTGTGGGCTCAATCCCCAGTAGGGAGTGTGCAGGAGGCAGCTGACTGATGTTTCTCTCTCACATTGATGTTTCTCTCTCTAAAAAAAAAAAAAAAAATGGCAGATTATATTATAGATTTTATGTCAAATATATTTCACTATATTCTAATTCTTTGAAAATTCATAAAGTATGTATGAATTATAACTCTGAATAGCCAAACTAATTTCAATTTACCATTCAGTGTGAACAAGAGTTTACTGTGCATTAAAATGCATAACTCATCTGATTTCAATGGTTTACAAAATATCAATTATTTTCAGAACAAGCTTGAGAAATTTGGAATTGCCTCAAGGATTTTATAATTGTAGACATTTTGGAAATGTACTTGTAAATTCCAAATGTAAAATTGTTCATGTTTTTAAGATTCAGACTGATTCACCTAGAGAGCAAAAGTGAGTGGACAGTTTTCAACAATCAGATCTGATACCTTAATGATTGTAATACAGCCTAAAGGCAAATAATTTCATCATAATGCTCATAACACCCACAAGATCATTTTCCTGTCTATAATGTGCTTTCTCATATCACTGTTTTATAAATGGCATTTTTATATGTAACCTGTATATCATAGCATTAATCACTGTATATGTCCATAATAAAATACTCTAAAATTATCCAATAAATCTGTTCTAGAATACTTTACTGACTTTCCTAACCTCTCAAAGTAATCTAGAATATCAATTACTTCAGTATAGTGTAAAATATGTATATAGAACAGCATATAGAGCTGGTCAAATAGATTATTGTTAATCAGATTTTCTTATTCAAGAACTAAGAAACTATGATAGCTTTACAGTTAGTTTTATCTAACTTTCAGAAAAACTGCAAATTTCCCCGTGGTTATCTCTGAGGCATATAACCTATTATTCTAAAAATAAAGTTGTGAAGATGTTGAATTAAAATCCCAGTTCCTTTAATATAGATAAGCCTTTGTGGTATCAGGATATTTCTCTTGCTATGGCTACTATTGGAAAATGTTTTAAAAGGAAACACGCTTTGAGAGGGTATATGTTTCTGAGCAGCAGTATCTCAGAAACGAAATGTGTTCTGCTACAGAAATATGTCAGGAACATGCTTCTTCCAAACTGTTCTCTTTGAGTATATAGAATAGAGTTTTCCTTACCAAAATATTGGCTTTTGCTAATCTAAACAATCAGATGGTCTGCCTTTTCCATCATGTGAATGGCAGAGAGGCTTGCAAAGAACATGTGAATTTATATCAGAGGTTAACGCAGAAAAACGCTTCAGCGGTTGTCCTAAACAAACATTCCAAGCAAAGTCCCATAATATTCTCTTAATTTCAATAAAAATAGTTGCCCTCTCTCTATCTTAAACAATGAGGAGACTATTGGGATATAGCTTAAGCATTTGAACAGAAATATCCCCTCAGCTAATATGGGAGAGGGCAGGAAAGGGGGGATTTTTAATGGTGCTGCCCAAAACTCTGCTTCAATATGGCTACAATATTCTCTTGTTTAGTAAAGACAAGGCAGATGAGAACACTTCCTTACAGAATCTTACATCACTGAGACTCTTTTTTATGCTATGTGAACACATTTTATATCCACTTAAAAGTCATGTAAATGTAACCTTAAAAACCTTATATATTATCATGAAATAGGGAAAGTATCATATTATGAATAGTTACTAGGTTCTAGAATCAGCAGACATAAATCCCATTTCTGGTTTTTTATAATTATGTAACTTATCTTCAGTTTCCTTATTAGTTAATTGCAATATTTGAATGAAATAAGACATAAATTAATGTTTGATAGAATATGTTAGTCGCAGCTGTTACAACAGGGTTTACATATTACTTGATTTACATATTCCAATTGCTTCATTTGATGAAAACGTTTTTAAAAATATAGCATTGTGCAATGTCTCTGTTTGAATCACTAGAACCTTTAAGAACGTAAGGATTTCCTCCTGTACTGTAACTTAATTTGCTGTAACTTTAATTTGGAACTAAGCAGATGGCTAGAAAATGTATGTCTGTGTATATTAAGACATATGCCTTTACCAACGTCCCCTATTTATTTTTACTTAATGGTTTTTAGGTAGAATTTTTTCAAAGCATTGTAAAACTTCTAACACATTTATATGCATTTTCTAAAACATTAATACTTGGTAGAGCCGCTAATTGAACTAGTTGTTCCTTTGTTCCAACTATTCAATTGCAGATCTGGTGTACTTAAATCAAGGTCTGCTCCTAAAGGAGAAGAGAAACATAAAGGCATTGTTCTGGATAACTTAGTCTCAGAAGAATTTGGCCGCAATATTTGATAATGTGTCCTATCTTTTCTCCATCATCTCTGTTCTCCCTAATTCACTTAGAAGTGTCTACATGTAACACAACCCTGTGGCTACAGCAATAGCCACTCTTAAGACAACTCTTTAGATAGGTTGCAAAAGGCAGCCTCATACACACAAACCTTGCAGTTTGTAACTTAAGTACTCTCCCTAAAACTAAGCCCCAGTAAATTAGCTGTAACTCCAAAGCTCCTGAGCGGCTACCACAATTCACCTCACTCCACCCTGTGGATTTTGGTCCAGCCACATCCATACATGCTCATCCAGGGAGGCTTGTCTCTAGTTCAGCATCACAACTGCAACATTCCACACTCCTTTTATCACATCACTCATTCTTGTGAATTATAATTATATATTGTTCCGCCACCCTACTGTCAATCTGATTATTCTGCCCAGTATTCCAATCACTCTCCAAATAGAGGGTTAATGTTCTCCAATTAGTTCCCACTACCTTTTCTCCCTCAATGTCTCAGTTTTGTCTTGATTTCACCACTTTTGCCTCTAAATTTGTTTTTAACAAAGGGATCCATCAGAACTCACTTTCCCTCCACATTGTTCCCAATGATGATCAACTAGATTTGCTGTGCCCTACCTCATTCCAGGTTGTCTGCCCCAGTTCCAGAGATAGCTCTTTTTTCTCTGTACCTTAGACTGTCTGTTCCATCCTCTCATGTCTGTCCTACTGGTGTAGGTTTTTCTCTTCTCTATTGACTAGTGCCTTTCATGACTAACCCTAGCTGTGCCACCTTCTTTGCTTTCACTTCAAGAGAAATTCTATCTGATTTGAAATTTACATTTGCATTTACTTTCATTTGTACATATATTGTGATTGAGTCTTTACTTAATATTTCAAATTATTTTCCTAAAGAATGTACCCTAACAATAAAATATCTATTATAAAAAATGATGTAACTCAATCTCACACACTAATGTAAAAGTTAACACTCTGTAACATAGCTAGATTCATGGACACGGAATCAGGAAAGTCACACGGAACACCATGATGAGATAGGAGTCTATGCTTGGTTTAATGATCTACTGTCACAATATTGAAATTCTTAGTAATTTCATGTTTGAACTCATGTTTTGATGTGAATCCAATGGGACAATGGAGCATGCACATGAGTGAAGTTACCTGCAATGTTCATGTTCACTGTTCTTTGCCACCCTATTCCCACACAGTATTTGAGGTTCCCATAGTACAGAATTCCATGATGCATGGGAAATCAATGAGACTCAAAGCCAGCACAAGATAAGCTTGCTTTGTCTACTAATGAGAAAGCAGAGGCATTGCCAGAGAGGCCACCCTTTTCATTAGAATTTGCTTAAATATTGAAAAACAATGGCATGTTAACAAACAGTATCAAAGGAATCCTTTCATATACTTTCTGACTTGGGTTATTTCCCTGTGTTAGCAAGCCACTTATGATGAAAGTGATTGCATAGGAGGAAAGGGAAAGATATGGCAACTCCATAGTTCTTTTCTTTCCAGTCCTTCCTTCCTTGCCAGAGACTAAAGGTAGAAATGTTTAGTAAAATTTGTGTACTGTATATCAAAAGTGAGATAAAAACAACTCAGTTAGTTTTGTGCAGCATTTCCACTATTCTGAAAAGAACACAATGCATAGGCATGCACAAGGTAAAAAATACGAATTGTGTAATTTCGGTAATTTAACGAGTTCAGTGCTATGTGTTTGCATTTAAAACTGGTATTGCACACTATAAAGATTGATGGTAAAATCTATACTAATATTAATAATTTATAAATGTTTAGTTAGAAATTAAATAAAAGCATGAATGTAGGTTGAGAGAGAAACTGTGGAAGGAATTTAAAAGTTCTATATAGCATTTTTTTTTCCTGCTTTTTAAACAAAAGGCACTGTATTTTCATTTTACACTGGATCTCTCAATTATGTAGCTGAACCTAATACTCAGTAACGTATTTGAATGTACTACTCTGTCTGAAGCTAATTAATCTACTTGGATTTTTAGTGGCCACAATGTATTGATTAGAAGAGTAAGTTTACTTCATTTCTTCTCTAGGAATGTCCACGATTGACAAAACTATACTTGTTGGTTTCTACCCTCTTTTATTTTTATCTCCTCCCTTCCTCTCCAGTGAAGCACTATATAAAGCTTAGCAGTGTTTCTCCTTGATCAATGAGATGTCTCCCTTTTCCAACAGCATTTTCTATAGCAGATTCTGTTCCTCGGGGTCTTAAACACAATGATGCTTCTATTCTGCTATTTTTCTTCATTTAGTAGCTCATCCTTAGAGAGCATAAGAGGATAAATAGATTGTTCATCAAGGTGTGGTATCACTGTTGGTACACGTACAACATACTGACTCTCTGTACCCTTCCTATACTCAGTGGGATAAAGCAAAAAAGTATCCTAATATGTTTTTCTGCTGTTTCTCTCCCAAGTGTTTGTTGCTGTCTTTTCCTCTAGCTATATAAATAACCTTACAGATACCTTTCAGTTTAGGTTCTAGAATGAACTTCTTATGGGGTGGACTCTACTTTATCTTTCTGATCCTGGGAAGGCATACACAATTTAAGTCTTGTCCTTGGAAAACAACTTTCAACATAAAATTAATTTACCCCACTTTTCTCCATTTTAGTTTCAGCAATTGATAGGACAGTTGCTAGATCTTTGGAAAGTTTTTTAAAGATATATTATCTGCTATCTACAGGTTATCTGTATTTGCATTTATGTTAGAATGACATGTGAAGCATCTGCTTAAAAACTTAGTTTAACATTTTAAACAGTATGTATATGTAAAATAAATTCAGATAAAAGAAAATGTTAAATAAAAAATAAAATTTTCTCAAAGCATCCTACAACTAGTAACTTATTACCAAGAGGTAAAATTAGTGTATTATATATTTCTCAATTATATTACATTAAAATTTAATTTAACATATTGATATTAAATTTATATTAATAAAATTTTATATTTAATTTATTATTAAATTAAAATATTTAGTGACCTCTGGAATGTTCAGTAGATAGTGTAATTATCTTTAAAGACAGTGAAATAAACATACTATTTTTAAATTCAAAAGGTAGAAAAATATACTATTGGATAAAACAAAATAGTATAATTGATATTTTCTCAAAATGTATGAAATTTGTGGCACATAATTTTAACATTCACTTTTTCTCTAACAGCATAGAAGGCGGCATGGTGTGACAGGGTCTACGAGCAGATTCAAGACAGCCCACCTGGCTGGGCGGCAATCCAAGCTCCACCGTTTACTCTGCAGTATGAACTAAGCAAAGTACTTGATTGCCTGCCTCAGCTTCCTCCTCAGAATGTGAGGACACTAGAAATGACCTCAGACGTATGTTATAATAATTATCTAAGTTAACATTTGTGAAGCACTTAGAGGAATGACAGGTATATAATAATTACTAAGTGTATTTGGTTATATAAAATTTAAGATTAATATACTCTATGGTATTAATACTATTTACTATGCCTAAATTTACAATCATAAATAAGTGGATAGAAATGACTCAAATAACTGGTGAGCCTACAAGAAAATGGTATTCAGATACTAATGATGTCAAATTAGATTCAGTTTCTAATGATGACAAAACTTTATATTTATAAACTTATTGCATTAAAAAGTGTTTTGTAGATTTTAACTACTATCTAAATGCACAATTTAGGTCACAATGTAGGTGAATTAACTATGTTTTGGTAGACCACAAAAATTTTAATTCAAGTTCAAATAAATCACCTAAAATGTGTAACAAAGACAATCAGAATGCCAAAAATGCCTATAAGAAATTAGCTGAGCCAAGAGTCCTAAAGCTGACACATGTGGCATATACTGACATAAAATATGAGGCAATCCCATCTTGAGTCATCACTAAATTTTTTACCTAATTATGCTAACTTCTAAAAATTTTGAGATATCATAATCAAGCATTGATCCAATCTATACAATACTCATATATATTCATTTCCACAGCAGAATATACCACTTTAAAATATTCATTTCAGAACATTGAGTGTCTCACTTATCCATTGTAAAATTAATAGGGCTGAAATAAACAATACATTGTCACTTTCATACTAAGACCTGAAATTTAAGTGGGTTAAGTGCAGTTGAGATCACCAGGAATAGGGCTTTTTGTTGTTGTTGTTGACCATATTACAGATGTCTCCCATTTTCTCCCTTTTTGCCCCCCTCCACCCAACCCCTGTCCCACCCCACATCTTCCCCATACTATTGTCTATATCCACGGGTTATGCATATATGCATATATGTTCTTTGGGTAATCTCTTCCTGTCCCTCCCTCACCTCCTCACTGAGATCTGTTATTCTGTTCCATGTATCCATACTTCTGGACCTATTTTTTTTTTTTTATCCTCACCTGAGGACATTTTTGCATTCATCTTCAGATAAAGCAAGAGAGAGGAAGGGAGAGAGAGAGAGAAACATCGATGGGAGAGAGACACATCGACTGGTTGTCACCCACACGACCCCAGCCGGGGCCGGGGACAAACTGCAACCGAGGTACATGCCCTTAGTGGGAACCGAATCTGGGTCTCTCTGGTCCATGGGCCGACGCTCTAACCACTGAGCCAAACCTGCCAGGGCTGGACCTATTTTTTTGTCAGTTTATTTTGTTCATTAGATTCCACATATAAGTGATATTTGTCTTTCTCTAATTGGCTTATTTCACGTAGCATAATAGTCTCCAGATCCATCCATGCTGTTGCAGAGTAAGAGCTCCTTCTTTTTTACAGCTGCATTGTATTCTGTTATGCAAATGTACCACAGCTTTTTTATCCACTCATCAACTGAGGGGCACTTGACCTGTTTCCAGATTTTAGCTATGGTAAATAACACTGCTATGAACATAGTGGTGCACATGTTCCTTCTGATTGATGTTTCAGGATTTTTAAGATATATTCCCAGAATTGGGATCGCTAGATCAAACAGCAGTTCCATATTTAATCTTTTGAGGAAACTCCATACTGTTTTCCATAGTGGCTGCACCAGTCTGAATTCCCATCAACAGTGCACAGGGTTCCCTTTACTCCACATTCTTGAGAGCACTTGTTTGTTGATTCATCGATGGTAGCCATTCTGGCAGGAGTGAGGTGATACCTCATTGTGGTTTTAATTTGCATCTCTCTGATGATTAGTGACATTGAGCATTTTTTCATGTCTATTAGCCATCAGTATGTCCTTTTTAGAGAAGTATCTGTTCAGGTCCTTTGTCTATTTTTAATTGGATTGTTTATCTTCCATTTTTGATTGTATAAATTCTTTGTATATTTTGGAAATTAGCCCCTTATCCGATGTATCATTGAAGAATATGTTCTCCCATACAGTAGGTTCCCTTTTCATTTTGTTGATGGTTTCTTTTGCTTTGCAGATGCTTTTCAGTTTGATGTAGTCTCATTTATTTTTTCCTTTGATTCCCTTGCCCTAGGTCATGTATTGGTGAAAATACTGCTATGTGAGATGTCTGAAATTTTACTGCCTATGTTTTCTAGGATTTTTATGGTTTTGTGACTTCCATTTAAGTCTTTTATCCATTTTCACTTTATTCATGTGTATAGTGTAAGTTGGTGGTCTAGTTTCATTTTTTTGCATGTACCTGTCCAATTTTCCCAACATCATTTATTGAAGGGACTATCTTTACTCCATTGTATGATCTTACCTCCTTTGTCAAATATTAATTGACCATATTGGCATAGGTTGATTTCTGAGGTCTCTGTCCATTTGCATTGGTCTATGTGCCTGTTCTTGTGCCAGTATCAGGCTGTTTGGATTACAGGGACTTTGTAGTATAGTTTGATATCCAGTATTGTAACCCCTGAAGCAGGTTCTTGTTTGCCATTTTTGAAAACAAGGTAAATCAGAGCCCTTTACATTGAACATTGGATATAGCTCTGTGTAGTAACAGCTGAAGAGAAGCTCATCAGTTCTGGAAACAGATCAAATGACTATTCTGAAGCTGATTACAAAGCCACATAAAATTATATACCATCTGGTTGATTTTGTTTGGTTTTCTTTTAATTTTTATGTCCAAGTTAACTATTTTACCCTGCAGTCTAAATGAATGGATCCATTTTAGAATAAGTAACAGTGTACACCTGAGTAGTATTATTAGGATAAATATATATAGTTGTAAAATTTTAGTAGATAAATGAGATGGTAAATTGAATGGAATTTCTTCCACTGCTCAAGTCCTAGCAAGGAGACTTTCACTGTGTATTTTGAACCCCAGGGACTCTGAATAATATTTCAAACCTGACTTAGAATTTTATGGCTTTATTCTTTGACTTAAGTTATTCTAGGATGTCTTCTGTTTAAAATGCAAGTTAAACATAATTCAAATGTTATTTCTTGTCTGAAGTCATGACTGACCCAGTCCCCCAAATGGATTATTCTCCAGGTTGTATTGCCTTTTCAATTTTTTACTGTAAAGTTTTTGTCTTATGTAAGAAGGTCTTTCCTGTCACAGAGGTAAGAATTGATTCTTCAGTCTTTAAAAAAAGATTATGGAAAATAAGTGTCCTAAATATATTCTAAATTTTTCCTCAATACCTAAGAATTTTTATAATCTAGGTTTTAATAGTTGTTAAAGTTGAGATCTCATTTTAATTTTTATCTAAATGGGAAAGAATTTTGCTAGTTTTACTAATTAAGTATTCCATTATTTTCCTCAATATGAAAACCACCTTCATTATATATTATACACTCAACTACTCATGTTTTTACTTTTTGATTTTCTATAATGTTGTACTGCTTAATTTGTCCTTCAGTTCCAATACTATATTATTCTCATTACAATACTTAAAAAAAAGGTTTGATAGCTGGGACAAGTTTAAACTTTATACATCCCTCCATTGATGGACACATAGGTTATTTCCATGTATCAGCTATTGTGAATAATACTTAAGGGTGCAGAAATTTTTTTGAAATTGTGGTTTCATTTCCTCCAGATATATACTCGGAAGTGGGATTACTAGGCCATATGGTAGATCTATTTTTAATTTTTTGAAGGACCTCCATACTATTACCCATAGTGGCAGCACCAATTTACAGTGCCACCAACAGTGCACTAGGTTCCCTATTCTCCACATCCTCCCTCACTGACATTTGTTATCTCTTGTCTTTTGTATAATAGCCATCCTGTCAGGTGTGAAATGATATCTCATTGTGTGATAATTAATGATGTTGAGCATCATTTCATGTACCTGTTGGCCATTTGGATGTCTTCTTTTGAAAAATGTCTTTTGAGGTCCTCTGTCCACTTTTAATTGGATTATTTATTTATTTATTTATTTATTTATTTTGCCATTGAGTTGTAAGATTTCCTTATGTATTTTGGATATTAACCCCTTATCTGAAAAATGGTTTGCAAATATTTTCTCCCATTTCATAAGTTGTCTTTTCATTTTACTTAGGCAAACACTGCACCGATTTTTCTTTCTCTGCTACAATGTTAGAACAAAGCTCATGGTCTGTGCTGGGGCTATAACCAGAAAGGGACTCCAGATACAGCTATTTGGAGAAATTTTAATATGTGAGAAATCTGGAACATATGGTATCAGTAATGCTATGCAATGATGCAAGGAGTCAGCAATCAAGAGAAGAAAGAATATTCAAAAAAGTAAATCTCTTATCACACAATACCAAAAAATAGAGGGTTTTCCCCCATCTACAAATTTCTCTTACAAAACAAAAATTTTAGTTCTGTCTCTTTAAGGCTAATTATAGAAATTTAAAATATACAAAAATAACTTAAGTGCATTAAAATGATAATACATATAAGATCTTCACAATACAATCTCCCCAAATCATAGTTTTATGTAGCTGATTTTTCCAAGTTCACCTCCTTCACCATGGCAAATTGTTTGTAAAATTGGCGCCATAACTCATCCCCTCATCCTCATTTTTGGATAGTCATCTCCTACACTCACTCTATGTTTGGGGATGTGATTGCTTTGAGCAATGGAACTTTAGCAAACAACATAAGTAGAAACTTAGAAGGTCTTATACATTGAGACTTGCCCTGTCTTAAAGTTGTTTGAACCTAGCCACCATGTGAAGTGCAGACACACCAAAAAAGGTCTCTGAGGAGCCTCATCTAAGAAATCTCTTCTGCATTTGGACTTGATTTAAATAATGAACTAAAGAGTTTCAACTTTTGAAGGAGGGTGAATATATCTTCCATGTGAAAGAGTATAATTTAGTGCAGCTAGAGAGTTAAATGACACAAATTGTTTGCCAGATGGCCATAATAATTCTCCTTCTTGCATCTATGTCCTTGGGCTTTTCCTCCCAGACTCAAATTGGCTATATGACTTGCTTTGGCCAAGGGAGCATATCAAATATAATATAAGGAGAAACTTGAAAAGTGTTTGCTGTTCCAGCTTTTCCTCTGAAATGCAATCACCATTGAAGTGGCTTTTGAAATGCAATCACCATGTGAAGTAACTTAAAGCAATCATAAGGCACATGAGTGAGTGTCAACCAGGACTAACAAACCCCTAGCTTACCCAGCAGCTAACTACATCTGAATGAGTAAGCTAGCAAGGCCAGCAGAGGCATAATGCAGCTAAACTGAGACCAAATTTCCAAAGAATCAGGAGCTGACAAATGATTATTGGTTAAGCCACTAAATTTTAGATACTTTGTTATGCAGCAAAAGCTAACTGATATAACCCAAACCCTATTCTTCACTTTGGTTAATCCATATTATGACCTGGGCAATAACTGCAATCAGAGAATAGGTTTATAGGTTTCTATCTTTGTGGGGGGAAATGGGGGAGGAGTTGTATTTAGCATGATTTCTATTTTTTCAGACTTATTCTTTAAAACTATTTTAATAATAAATATTTTATAGATAAGCGGGGAAAATATAATTTGCTAATATTACTTTTTACTGGCATTCATTATTAATGCTTTGCATTTTCCTTTCAGTTGATGCTAATTGAAAAAACATACTGAGAAAATGTATGACAGTTTACAATAAAGTCAATGGATAAACAGGCCTTTGAAAAATAGAATGCAGTGCTATTTCTCCAATAGCTAATAAGCAACCACTTCAGGTTTCCACACATCTATTAGATTTTCCACGAAAACAAGTTACCATAGCAACTCCAGAATCATATGATATGCTTTTAAACTATTACTAGTCACTAATATTTCTTCAAATATGAATACATGTATAAATATATCAACTCATGATTAAACACATCAATTCATGATAAATTAGGTTGTAGCATTTGTAATACTGCTGCTTTTTAAAATAAATATGATTTCCTGATCCAAATATTTTTAATCATTTCAACTGCAGAAGCAAATATCTATAAAGCCAGCTGTGCAATGAATTTCAGAGCCCTAATAGTATACAAAAACTCCACTGATCCTACTATCTGCATGTCAGATATTGAAAGAAGCTCGGGGAGGCCCAAGAAGAAATATCAAACAGGAAGCCTTAACAAACACACAAGAAATCTGGACCCCAATTCCCACTTCTCAACTACTAATTAATGGAAAAGAAGAGGCAGCAATGAGTATGGAGTGGGCAAAGAAGCAAACCCAGTATTGTAATTCTAAGTATCCTGTTACTTAATACAAAGGAGTTGAAAGAATGGTGGCTTACAATCCTCTGGTCTAGACTTAGTGACTGATAAATGCCTTCCAATTTGTTCTTAGGGGCTCTTTGTAGTAGGGCAAAGGGTCGTCCCATGGTTTTAAAGTACATGCTTAAACTATTGAGGTCTATGCCCGGCCGGTGTAGCTCAGTGGTTGAGCGTCGACCCATGCACCAAGAGGTCACCAGCTCAATTCCTGGTCAGGGCACATGCCCAGGTTGTGGGCCTGATCCCTAAAAGATGGCGTGCAGGAGGCAGCCAATCGATGCTCTCTCTCATCGATGTTTCTGTTGCTCTCTCTCTCTCTCCCCCTTCCTCTCTCTCTAAAACCAATAAAGAAAAAAAAATTAAAATTAAAAAAAACTACTGAGAAGGTCTCTTAATCATTTTTCTTGTCTATAATATTCCCCAATTAGTCCATTGTCTTAAGGGTTGTTTTCCTGACACTTTTATCCAATCAAGCAATTCTCATGCTTCAAAATCACTCCATTTCCACACTGTTCACATCATAATGAGAACACTGCCCTTACCATGGTGAGGAGTAAGCTCTTGTTATAAAACTCTGTGATTTTTCAGGCCCAAACATACACAATTACAAATACTTCAGGAAAAAAGCTGCCCGCCACACACACACTCACACACACACACACACATGCTCATTCACACACTCACTCTCTCACACACATATACACACACCAGACTTGGTACACAGCCAAAGCATTGCAGTTTCTAAAGGGCATTGAGTTGTAGTCAAGGACTCCCATCCCCCTGGCTGGTCATGGCTTTTGCTAATTTGCATTCCTAGACCAGGTGCCTTCATTCCTAGATCTCTTATCTGAGGCCTTGGGTCATGGTCCTTTTCAGGCACCTCTGAGGAAACCTCCTCATGGAGCTCAGAGCAAGTGAGTTCCAGTAAGTTCATGCATGGGCCCTTTAAGAGGAATGCCTAGGACTCCAGCAGCCATCCATCTCACTAAGCCACAACCTCTGCTGGTCTTCAGAGTCAGAATTTATGGGGACTTCTCTTCTCAGCACTGAAACCCTGTGCTGGGGTTTTTGATGTGGGGCTGGGGGGACAAGCCACACCCCAGATATCCCTTCTGATTTTTAACTGCCACACGTTGGAGTGGGAATGGTCCATTCAGCATTTCTGCCCCTCCTACCAGTCTCAACCTGGCTTCTTCTGTATATTCTTAGTTGTAGGACTTTCATTCAGCTAGATTTCAGGGGGTTCTCAATGATCGTTGTTCTGTAGTTTAGTTGTGATTTTGATGTGGTTGTGGGAGCATGCTGTATTTACTGACTCTGCCATCTTGACTGGAAGCCTATATTGCAAATTATATATCTACATAATTCTGTCTTTTAATAATAATTAAACTCCTGAAAGTCAAGAGCTGAATCACATTTTCGTCTATTATCTCTAGTTCCTAATCCAGGGCTTTGCATGTAAAAGGTACTTAATAAAAAATAAAAACCCTAAATTCCTAATGAAGATTATTAAATTTTATCATAAAAGTGAATTAAAGGTTGTGTTTAGGAATGTGTTGAACAGAAATATGATAGGAATAGAAAGAAACGATTGATTGCTTAAAACATTTTTGTGAAGCATTTCTAAACTTGCATTTATTTTTGCTCAAAGATTGTTATATAAAATTATAGTTCTGACATTCCTATGAATTGGTGTAATTGAAAAGCTACAAAATGAAAAACTTCCTATATACTCTCAGAATTTCTATATTAAATGTAATTCCCACTGGAAAGGTTGTTTTACACATTAATGTTATGAATATTGTTGAAATAAAGCATGGTATTCATAAAGCTTAGTCTTTGTCTGAAAGAATAGTGTGTGTGTTTTTTTTACCTTGTGGATAAAATAATTAAAACTGTAATTTTTAGTCTCAAAAATAGAAATTAATTTTGACAACTGTTGGTTTTATGCAAAGCCAAGAATTTTATTAAAAGAAAACGTAATCAACTCTAATTTTTGTTTTTAAATAAAAGAAATTTGGACAGGGATCTTTTTAAAAAATTCCTCCACAAATAAACCACTGTCACACTTTTCTCTTATGTCACACCTATTCATTTGGTTCCTGGTCTCAACCTCCTTAATTTTTCTCTTTCATTTTAAGATTTTCATGTATTATAATCTTTTAACTTTATTTTAATTTCTTTCTTCCCTCAGTCCTCTATTTTGCTTCATTTATTCCACTTTCCTTTCCTCTTTTGTATTCAACATACAGATAGTCACTTTTTGAAAAGTCACACTTGCTTATATAAGGTGATATTTTCATTGTAAAAAAAATGCTTATGTTATTATATGGCTATCTTTATGTAGTAATATAATAAAATTCCTGTCACAATCTGAAATAGTTTTAAAGCCCTATCATATTGGAAAGTATATTCTTTTTCACATTTACCATTTGTGGTTTTTGCATGTGATTCTAACATTTGTTCTTTTACTTAGCTAATATTTACTGACCACAAAGTATAAAGCCAGGAATGTTGTTAAAACACAAAAACAAAAAACTGTTCTCAAAAGTTGCTAGTTTAGGAAGTTAAAATCCCTGTATGTAAATATCTGCTATAACTATGATGAGCACAACTCAAAAATAAGTACTCTGACACCAGAGTCCTGCTAAAGCCTAAAGGATGCATTAAAGGTTGTCAGTCCAAATATTAATCACCGTTCACATTCAAGACCCCAGGCCAGGTGTTAAGATACCCAGTGGTGAACAAAGCTAACATGGTTTCTACAGGTTGAGAAAGAAGATTTAGCAAGAGGGAAGAGCGATAAGAGAGGAAGGAAATCAAGACTGAGAGCTGGACGTGTTCAGAGTTGTGAAGCCATGAGAAAGTATGGTATATATGGAAAAGAGAAAGGTGTTCTTTTGGTTTTGGTCTGTATTGTCTGTGTTTTGGGTGGTGAGGGCCTGGAGTATGATAGAAACAATAGATACAGAGTTAATAAGATTACTAGAGAATTGTTCGGTGAACTGTTTTTAAAGAGGTTTCTATAGAATGATGGGGGTGACTTTTTCCCCCTCACATACTGTCTGTGATTTGGAGTGCTGCGCAAACACGATTAGCAGAGTTAGAGAGGCGGGAGCACAGGCCAAGATGAGACAGTGAAGGTGTTGTATGCGCACATCTTACAGTTCCTGTGTGCTCCCCTGAACCAACCAACTTCAGCAGCAGTAAAACGACAAACAATTACATAAAAAGTTAAGTAAGAATTAAACAATTAGTATGACTTTTTTTGCCTGAATGGGTAAAACTGACCTTTTCCAAATTGATTTAAAATACATTGCCCTAGAGTGTCCGTTCAATTCTGTGTTGTGCCTATCTGACAGTTTACATCGTATTCATTCAGCAAATATTTTTTAAGATCTTACTGTATGGTGTTTTTTGTTTTCCATACTGAGACTCCAGCTTTGATAAAATGGACAACATACATAAGAAATCAAGATAAACAAAATATATATTGCATCAGATATTGACGTTTTATAAAGAAAAAATAAAGCAGGAAAGGAGATAAAAATTGCAGTCATAGTGGTATAATATTTTAGACAAAGATGAAGAGATAAAGTATTGATGAATAAATACTTTAAATCTGAAGAAAAAGAAAGAAAATATGTGGACATTAGGGAGCAGTACATTCCAGGCAGATGAAAGGGCAGGAGCAAGTGCCCTGAACTGTGATGAGGCCATCCAGGAGGAGAGCAAGAGAGGAACGGGTGGAAGAGAGGGGGCAACTTTTTATACTAAGTGACGGGCAAACTTTCTGTGGAGTTTTGAGCAGAAATGGCATTATTTGTCTTGATAGGATTACTATGGCAAGGGTCTTGCTTGTAGATTAAAAAGAGACTAGGATGGAAGAATGGAGAAGTAGGAAGCTCTTATAATATGAATGCAGGCAAAAGATGATAATGGCTTAGACTAAGACTAAAGCCACATTCGTGTTCAGAAAGGGCTATTTGTATCATTGTAGATAGACACACTGAATAATAGAGGAGGTCCAAAAATCCAAGTAAGTGGTTATACTGATAAAGTTCAGAGAAATAATCATGATTCCCATGTCACTTTCCATAAGAACAGTCTAAAAAAAGTTTACCTCCTCATTTAGAAATTATATATGATGAGTTAGGCTGCAGTTGGTAAAATGAGAGAAGTTCTCCCCTCCTTATTTAAGTAACTAGCAAATTAAGTAATTATACAAATTGGAAGTTGAGTCATGGAAA
The DNA here is from genome assembly GCA_030848825.1 of Tadarida brasiliensis. Taxonomy (NCBI): domain Eukaryota; kingdom Metazoa; phylum Chordata; class Mammalia; order Chiroptera; family Molossidae; genus Tadarida; species Tadarida brasiliensis. The sequence goes on along the minus strand of CM061260.1, from coordinate 84,559,697 downwards.
GAAAGATCAGCCGGCTTCCAAAGTGATAAGCAAGGCAGACATTCAGAATCAGATATATCTGTGTCACAGGTCACAGGCTGTGCAGTGCAGAAGCAAAAGCAGAGACTCTGGAGCCAGACTGCCTGGAATTTGACTCACTAGCTGTGTGGCTTTGGGAAAGTTACATAGCATCTCCTTTTACATGGAAGTAATCCTAACCAACAGCATCAGGCTGGTTGTGTTTATTAAACAAATTAATGTGTGAAACTAATAGAACAATGTCTGAGGAATGGAAACTACCATTTAAATGTTAGCTAATATTTTATCTTTCCTGAAGCGAAGAGAGAAAAAAAATCTTGTTTTAATTCATTATTTTCTTCCAAGAGTCAGCCTACATTAGACCCCAAAAAATCCTTGAAGCACAGGTTGATGTTGCAAAGGAGGAAATTAGGCTTAGAGATCAAATATTGCTTGAACTCACAGTGTTACCAAACCACAGTCCTTGTGCTCAATGCTTCAAAAGTCAAACATCAAAACATCATGATTTGGAATAAGGAACTCTGGTAGGCAGTTAGGACAGACATGAGCAGAGCAAGAACGATGGGCCAGTTACAGAAAGCACCAGGGCAGAATGTGCTGGATGCCTAACAATGGAAAAAATCTAGTAGAGCAAGTGTTGGAGATAAGTATTGTTAATCAGGCCTTATCCCTAAGACACCCTCTCCACCTAGAACACCTCTGGTCAGGCAGGCCAAGTTCTCCTGATCTTTTCTCCCCTGGCATGTGGCCAGTCATGTGGTAGACCCCCATCCTTAGAGGAGAACAAGGGGGCTGGAGGAAAGCCCCATCTAACTTCTATCCAAGGAGAGAAGATGACTGGACAGGCGCCCTAGGTCAGTTTGAAGAAGAAAGCAGTTAATTCACCTCCAAGAGGTTAAAAGGAGCCCTAACCCACACGCCACCACTCGAAATTTCTCTTCAAGTGTACTTTCCCTTTGCTAGCCTAGTAAATCTTCTTTAACAAGTTTGAGTCTTGGCTCTGAATTCTTTTCCTAGCTATAACTCAAGGACTGAAGTCTACTTTTGCCATTTACAGAAAGATTTGTTGATCGAAATGGTGTTAACCAGGAAGATGGGAGACATAATCCTCAAATTCATTTTGTTTGCTGGTCCAGGCCAAGAGCGTTTAAGGGGCTAAGAGAAACAGGTATGCCAAAGTGCTGTTGGGCAAGGTTTAATTGGAGGACGTTGGAACTTGTCCATTTATGGTAAAGGGGCATGAACACCATCTTCCTGGACAATGGACCTGTGGCTTCTGAAAGAGTGCCAGTGTTTGCAAATTTTGGTTATGTCCTGCTCCTTTGGTTTGGGGGCGGGGAGGGGGGGGGAGGGAGGGGCACTAGACTTTGGTTCCAGGAACTCAAAGATCTCTGCACATGTCCAGGCTGCATGACTTGTGGTCTTGGTCTGTTGTCTCTGAAAAGCAACTGAGCATTTCATTAAACAGAACAGGACCATTTGGAGCTGGCTCTGCAGTTATAAGGGATTTAATAGGAGCAACAACCTACAGCATGGAGATGCTTAAAATTTCCAAAACATTTGGAAGGAAAGTAATAATTAATAAAAGAAGGCATTTTGGACCAGTACCTTGCCCATAGTAGACATTCAAAAAGTACTTGTTTGAATTATGTTTTTCAACTTACGTATTTTTATGCAATTCATTAGACATGAATTTAATACAAAGACTCAATCTTCTCTCTTTTAGATTCTCAAAGAAATGGTTTATTGTAGTTTTTTCTTAAAATGTAAAACTGTAGGAGGTGAGGCTATCAAATAAACAAAACTGCTAATACAGTCTCAAAAAGTATGGATGATATAGTACTTGTACTAGATTTAAAATAATATTTTTTAATGTGTTAATTGATTCTGGTAGAAAAGTAGGACTTTAATATTAGAGAAATTATAAATAATTTCTTTTATTAAATGTCATAAATGTTTGGTTCATGCTGACCTTTGTCTTGATAGTGACAATGAGTTTAGAACTGAAGTGGGAAAATAGCTATTTAAATTCAATGTATATCACTCAGTTTCAAAGTGCTATGTTCCCACAAGCAGAGGATATGTTTATGTAAATCACTATTTATTATTCTCATTCTCTGAATGTTAGAATGTTTGACAATTAGAAGACTATTTGGTACTTGTGTGTATCCCTTCCAATTATCAGTTCCTTTTGGGGAAAAAATATGTTATTCTAAAATGTTTTTCCCAGGAGCCTCGCATACTGCCTCTTTCAGAAAAACTCCTTCACCCAGCTGGTGGGGCTCAGTTGGTTGAGTGTTGTCCCATGCACCAAGAGGTCACTGGTTCGATTCCCCGGTCAGGGCAGACACCCAGATTGTGGGCTCAACCCCTAGTAGACGGAGTGCAGGAGGCAGCTGCTCTATGTTTCTCCCATTGATGTTTCTATCTCTCTCTTCCTCTCTCTCTAAAAAATCAATAAAAACATATTTTTAAAAAAGAAAGAAAAACTTCCTCAGTTACATATTATTTGCATGAATGATAGAAAGCATATCGTGGAGGCTAAATAAATATGTCATAATAATATCACTCAATCAATTGTTGGTAAACTTAAGTAAGATTATATAAATAAAAGGCAAAGATCTATACCCTTACTATTTATTTTTATAATTAACTTCTTACTAAATATTTCCAGTTGGTTTTCAAATGTAAAGTAGAATAGAAAAACTAGTTTATAGAAAAATTATTTTTACATTTCACTCTTATTACAGAATTGCTTAGAATATGTTATGTTAGGAGTCTAAAATATGGCTAACACACTGATTTATAAAAATAAATTTTTAACTAGAAAATTGTAAGAAAATCAGATCCTATTGTTCTCTTGAATAATTTTAAAGAAATTACTCTGAGTTTTTGTTGCTTTTGCTTTGTCAAAACAGAAGATTCTTTTGAAGATGTAACAGAATAGATTTAATAGCTATACAAAAATATATTTTTCCCAAAATCTTAATCTAACCTTAAAATAATTTATTCTGGTGATTGCTCTTCAGTATTGTAGTTTTCATAGTTAGAGATTAAAAATTGGCAGAAGTTTAGAGAAAGAAATAAAAATATCAATTTAAATATAAAAAACTTTTTTTACATCTAATGTCATTTAGAATAATTCATTTTATCTAAATTGGATTGTCCTAACTTAGTCATCATTCTCTGTCAAAAAAATTTACAGGATATTTAAATTTCCACAAATAGTTTGAAATTTGCATACTTATATTTATAATCAGAGACTCAAACTCTATTTATATTTCCAATTGCACTGAAAGCATAGAAACAAATCTAAGTTAACAAATTATATCATTCACACCAGAACTATAAGAAAAACTGACTCATTACAGTGCTGTTTTTTAACCTTTAATCAAATTAGTAATTCTCCTCTCACTTTAGCTCTATCTACAAGTAAACATCAAAAGTATTGTAAAGAAAATTAACTTCAGGCTTCACCATATGAGGACTGCTATTGGTCCACTTCCAAGTGAAACTTATGAAAACTAAAAAAATACAACCACTTGAAGCCCCTGGTCCAAAGGCTGATAAAAAATTAGGAAATATTTATACAAAACAGCTATAACAATCTGCTAAGAAAGAAATGACTTTGTGGTATTTGAACCAAGAGTCTTCCCTCTCACCCTCCTCCCAACCCAGCTGGGTAGAGACACACTCCAGACTGCGACAGCCAAGAACACAGAGGTCTTTTTATCCCTGACAGCCAGATGGAGGACTTTCTTCCATAGAGAAACAGAATATTAGCATTTCTCACCTGCCCTCAGCTATCTGTTACTGCAGGTAAGTCCTGGGGGAGTGCAGGTTTTAACCACATAGAAACTTCATTTCTTTACTATGACCTTTATCTCCTTTCTTTTTTTTTTTTTTTTCCTAATCCTCACCTGAGGATATTTTTCCATTGATTTTTTTTTTTTTTTTTTTTTTTTTTTAGATAGAGTGGGAAAGAGGGAGAGAGAGAGAGAGAGAAACATCGATGAGAGAGAGACACGTGGATTGGTTGCCTCCTGCAAGACCCTGACCAGGGCTGGAGATTAAATTTGCAACCGAGGTACGTGCCCTTGACCAGGAATTGACATGGGCCGACACTCTAACCTCTGAGCTAAACTGGCCAGGGCCTCTTTTCTTTCCTTTTGATTCAAACTGGCCTCATCCAGCACCCTGCCTCACCTGCCTTTAATGTCCACTCCTTTAATTATTAAGCCCTAAGGACAATGAGGTTCTGCTCAGCATCAAATAATCTCAAGTCTGTTGACTCTGAAGACAGAGTTTCTGTGAAACTAGAAATAATATCTAGGCCTCAGCTGTGTTTCAGCTCCAGGCCCGGAAAAATGGTGAAAACAGATGAAGTGATGCCATGGCTGGCATCAGGATAAGAGGTACTAATCAACTACCCTTACCTTAGCACCAACCATTCAGTAGAGACCACAACTATGACCCTAACTTTCTTAGTCATCATGATTAATCATTTCCTCCTATATAACCCACCCCCTGGAAGCCATTAGGGAGGCACGCCTTTGAGAATGAGCTCCCCTGTCTCTGGGTATGGGCCACTTCCTAAAAATAGACCCTTAGTTTCTTTGTTGCAAGCTCCTGTTCATGTCTTATTGGCTTTGATTCCCACAGGCAAATGCATGCCGTTAGGCTGGTAACACAGTTGCAAAGAGAGACAGTTGTGGAACAGAGATTTCACACTGTGTGTGGAGCTGCTGAGAATACTAGAGCCCTAATCACCCTTGTTCTGGCTTCTAAAGTTGTTTTAAGCCAAGAGAGGACTCAGAACTCTGCTCCCTCCAAACCCATTGCTCAGCTCCTCGATCAGGGGTGTCACTCAGAGAGCAGCTTGCCACTATCCCCATTCCCAGCTGATGAGCTCTGGCTCAAGATTTACCCTTGAAGGGTGAAACAGACCAAAAAACAAAAACTCCTAATTTCTTCCCAAGGAAACTGAAGAAGTTCAAGCCTAAAGGTACTCTTAAGAACAGTGGCAGTTATTTATAGTGAAAAGCAATTGGTAGGAGATTCAAGAAACAGGCTACACTGTAAGTGGGCCAGGTTTCAGAATGTATTTCAGGAAATAAGACAGATGGAAGGATTCCTTTTGGAGTCAGAACAAAAATCAAGCATTGACTTCAAAAGTTATTCCTTCAAAGAAGCTAGAATTTGATTGGATTACTGTATAGAGCAATTTATGCCCCAGGGCATTGTTGAAAACAATATAACAATCAGCTGGCAATTAGTAGAGTTTAAAATCTAAGCATAGCCAAAGAAAGAGAAAGATTCCTCCCAAGGCCACTTTCTTTCCAGGGTGACTGTTAGCATACTCATCCCTATATCAGAGGCTTAACACTATGTAGAGTGGGGGCTGGGGGTAGGGAACTGGGATAGATTTCACCAAAATAATTTAGTGAGTCACTAACAAATAGAAACTGCCCATAAGAGAGACCAGATGTGTCAGATTTATCAGAAAAAGACTTGAAAGTAATCATTATAAATATGTTCCCAGAACTATAGGAAACCATGATTAATGAAATAAAGGAAAGTATGCTGACAATGTTGCATCAACTAGAAAATATCAATAGAGAAGAATCGTTTTAAAAAGTAGGAATTAGTCCAGCTGGTGTGGCTCAGTGGTTGAGTGTCAACCCATGCACCAGGAGGTCATGGGTTCTATTCCCGATCAGGACACATGCCCAGGTTGTGGGCCTGATCCCCAGTGGGGGACATGCAGGAGGTGGCCAATCGATGTTCTCTCTCATTGACGTTTCTATCTCTCTCTCCTTCTCACTTCCTCTCTCTCTAAAATCAATAAAGGGGAAAAAAAAAAAGAAAATTATAAAAAAAAAAAACAGAAATTAAGGAGCTGAAATTTTATAGTAATTGAAATAAAAAATTCACTAGATAGGTTAATAGTAAATTTTAACTGGTTGAAGAAAGAACTCGTGAACTTTTAAAAAGATTAATAGAGCCTGGCAGGTGTGGCTCAGTGGTTGAACATGGACCCATGGACCAGGAGGTCACTGGTTCGATTCCAATCAGGGCACATGCCTAGGTTGTGGGCTCCATCCCCAGTAGGGGCATGCAGGAGGCAGCCAATTGATGTTTCTTTCTAATTAATGTTTCTATTTCTCTCTTCCTCTCCCTTTCTCTCTCTCTAAAAATCAATAAAAACATTATTTTAAAAAAGGATTAATAGAGACTATGCAAGCCAAGGAAAGAAGGGAGCCTCAGAAAAAGTGGGACACTATTATGAATACTAACATACATGTAATGGGATCACTAGAATGAAATGACAGAGCAGAGTAGAAGAAAAAAAAAAAAACTCGAAGCAATCATGGCTGACAGATTTAGTGAAAAATTATAACCTACACATCTAGGAAGCTCAACAAATTCCAAATAGGGTAAATATAAGGGACCCACTAATAGATATGTCATAGGAAAAATGTTTGAAAGTTAAAGACAAGAAGAAAATCTTGAAAACATTATAAATAATTTCTTCACAAAACTCTTCTTGCCTTCAAAAGATCACAGGGCTAAGTCAAAAGTTCAAATTCAGTTCTGTATCTGCCTCTTAATAACTGATGAGCTTTATCAATTAGCATTTCTGAAACTCAATTTCTTTACCTACAAAATAAAATTAATATTTCTAGCAAACAAAATTGTTTTTAGACTCATGAGGTAACTTACATGAACACATTTTGAAAAGAATATATGTGGAATCTAAAAAACAAAATAAACATGCAGAACAGAAACAGACTCATAGATATAAAGAATATTTTGATGGTTTGCCAGAGGGAAGGGGGTTGGGGAGATGGATGAAAAAAATGAAAGGATTAAGAAGTACAAATTAGTGATTATGTTGGTGGTGAAACAGCACCAAGTGTTAGACTTTGGTTCAGCAATCTTAATAAGTGAGTTCTGGCTAAGAAAGAATTCAGAGTCAAGACTCAAACTGTAAGAGAAAGTTTATTTAGAAAGTCACAGAGGTAGAAGAAGTGAGTCGTAGAAGAAATGGGCTCAGGAAACAAGTTACAGAGGCAAAAGAAAGGCCCTTGGAGCTTAGAAGAGAGAGAGAGAGAGAGAGAGAGAGAGAGAGAGAGAGAGAGAGAGAGAGAGAGACTCAAATTGAGAGACAAAAGAGGAGGAAAGTAGAGGGTGTGCTCTAGAAAAAAAGAGAAAGCATGCCTAGCATCCCTGTCCTTTTTTTATTATTATTATTTTAGAGAAGAAGAAGGGAAAGGGAGAGATAGAAACATCAATGAGAGAGAACATTGATTGGCTGCCTTCTGTATGCCCCCCACTAGGGATCGGGCCCACAGCCTGGGCATGTGCCCTGGCTGGGAATCAAACTGGCGACTTCTTGGTGCATGGGTCATTGCTCAACCACTGAGCCACACTGGCTGGGCTAGGGTTCCTGTCTTAAGGGCTTTCATCTGGAGGTCTCAGGGAAGGATCTCAATAGAATATTCATCAACTTTCCATGTCCTATGTTTTGTCAGAGCCAGGGCAGGGAGGTCATTAGTCAAGGCAGCTGGTCCTGATGTCAGCCATGGTGTTGCTCCATTTGATTTTGCTGCTTCTCTGGATCTGGAGCTGAAACACAGCTGAGGCCTAGATGTTATCTCCAGGGTTAATGCTTAAGGGAGTGGTCATGTGAGGGCCTATAGTTTTGCCTGTTACCTAGGCACCAGGGGTTCTCTCCCCTTGTGACCCTTTGCCCCTGGCATATCATTCCTACTCTGCTCATGCCTATCTAACTACCTAGTATAGTCACAGAATAGTCACAGGGATGTAAAGTACTGTTACTGGTGAGACAAGACCTTGGTTCTTGTCTTCTTGAAGGAAAGATTTCAATCAAGAAACAAAGTGTAGAAAAGCAAGGAAGGATTTATTGACTGCAGCAAAAATACACTTAGGACAGTGAAACGAGGAAGGGCATAGAAGCAGCAACAGGAGAGCCCAGTCTGGGCTGATTTGGCAGAAAAAAAGGGGCCTTGGAGACAGGTTCAGGGGGTTAGCCCAGGAGGAGCTGCCCATTGCTCCCCTGGTTGCAAGTCTTGTGGGGTCCTTGGAGTTTAAGAGATACTTGCCTGGGGGGAAAGGAGAGGAGGAAGGGTATGGCATGGGTGTGCTCCCTGGAGGGAGAGTGCACTGGAACCTTCATTATCAGAGGTTTTAAAGGCTGGGTGTTTAGGGGAGATCTTAGGGGAGGATCAATAGAATATTCATCAGCTTTATGCTGATGTACCAAAATGAGATTTATTCCCTTATTTTGTCTGTCCTTGGGTATGGTTGGCAAATGGCACTAATTGGATTCCTGTTATCTGTCTCCCTGAGTTGGGTGATTTAAGCTATCTACCCTCTGGTTAAGGAGGAGAAGTGCAAACTATTCACTCTTAAGTGTCCTTGGTTTAGAGAAGATAGGATTTACTAGGTAGCTGAAAAGTGCTGTTTAACTATCTGTCTTAGTTTCCCTGTTCTGCTTGTACTGGAATTTTCCTAGCTTCTTACTATGCTATAACAGTACAGCATAGGGAATATAGTCAATAATATTGTAATAACTATTTTTGGTGTCAGATGGGTGATCAGAGTGATCACTTTACTAAGTTATATAATGTCTAATCACTGGGTTGTACATCTAAAATGAATATAATATTGTATATCAACTGTAATTGAAAAATAAAAAATCATTTCAAGTAAAAAAATTAATGTCCTAAAAATATATAAAATGCTTTTTAAAAAATTTAATTGAAGGTATTTTGGGACCTTGAACTAAGCATCTAGATTATGCTAATTTACTCGTTGCTTCACTACATAAACCCAGCCTAATCCAAACAACTGGCAGAAATGAAGGAGGCCATTTTTTGTATTGGAAACGCTATTATTCTTTTAAAAAAAAATACAATTTGTACATCACTGTAGGCAAAGAAACTACATTAGTGATATTTGAATAAGCACTAGATCAATATGCTCTAAATCAAGTATTTTAGGATTTCTTGAATATTTTATTATTATCAAAGCAATTATAAACATGCCAGAGGCTTCTAAGAAGTTGTACTTGTATTCATGTTGATCAATTTGTCTAGAAGAGAAGCATATATCAAATTATTTTTATATAAAACTAGTATAAAAAGAAAGTAGTTTTGTGCTCACTTTGATAGTGCATATACTAATTGGAACACTGCAGAGAAGATTAGCACGGTCCCTGCGCAAGGTTGACATGCAAATTCGTGGAACATTCCATATTTAAAAAACAAAAAGAAACAGTACTTTGAATAAATATGCTTTATGTTGATAATGCTTTGATATTATCTATAACAATGACTTGCTATTACCTGTAAGATATACATTAATGTATGTATTATATTATTATTATATATATTACATATATATGAAAATTTGTGAGAGAAGTGAAATCCTCAAGGAAGATACTGACTCATGGAAATGAACTAGATTTTATTTTTATAGAAATTCATGGAAATCATAATTCTGTTTCTTCAAAATAGCCAAACGCTTACAGAGAGAGTTTTAATTTTGTTAGAACCAAAGATAGTTTTAATATTTGATATGTCAACATAAGAAACATTCAAACCTGTGAAGAATTTTTGTGAGTTTACTTGAGCCAAACTGACAATTGCCAGGAAGCAAAATGTCAACGGATTGAGATAATGTTCCAGAGAATGGCACATTTACCCCTTATTTTATACATTACAATGAAAAGAGAAGATGCAAGTGAGTTACATTAAATCCACCGGTGATAGATTAGGGAGGTGGGAGAAAGCAGAGCATGGAAACCTCTGGGACTGGATGAAAAGTAAAATGATAGACACATACATCATTTACATAGGTGGGCACAGGATAGTTAATGGTCAACAATTAACTCAGTAATAATTAGGGGATTTGTGGTCTCTGCAGAGTGATACCTGTTCTTTGAGAGGTCCAGAAAAAGGAAAGTTACTTTGACATTCCAAAGATATCTTACCATAATGCAAAAAGACAATAGACAGGCTCAGATAAAGATTGATCTTCATCAAGGGAGATGCTGGCCTAGGTATGACTACCTGTCATAAAGTGGTTTTAGTTAAAAAGTTTTCATTTCAGACCATCCTTTGTGGTTACTTTAGGTCTGAGTTTGCAAGGCTGTTACACAGGCCTTCCCTGAGCTTGTCAGGTTACCATGTGGCCCCTTTTCATCCACAGATAGTTCCTGAGAACAGTGTACCAGATAGCAATGCTTGTAAATAACAGTAACAGGGATTTAAACAAGGTGAGGTAGGACATTTTTCTCACATTAAAAGAAATTTGAAGGTGTGTTGTTCCAGACATTCATGCAGCCTTTTAAAATATCATCAAGATTCTATGTTTTTTTCTCTCTGCCTTCTTCTCCAATATCTTTTTTCCCCCCGGGGTTGCAAGAAGACTTCAGATCCTGGTATAACTGATGGAGACATTAGAAGCAGGAATGAATGGGGTGGGGTCAGAAGCAAATGAGACTTTTCTCTCATTTATCAAAGGGAGTAAGAAAAATATCCATAAGACCCTCAAGATGACTTTCCCTTACATTTTCATCTAATCTGCCAGAAATGGAACCATGGAAAACCATGGCGGCAAGTCAGATAAAAATATATTTAGTTTTATGTTTTTGCCTTAATATTTCAAGATAGCAATTGAGAAAGATGTTAGGAAGAGCTACTCTTGGATTATCTAACCAACATCTAGCAAGAGTACTATGAAAGAAGAAACTGTAGCCTGGCCTGTTTGGCTCAGCGGTTAGAGCATCGGCCTGCAGACCAGAGAGGCCCGGGTTCGGTTTCCACTAAGGGCACATACCTCGGTTGTAGTTTGTCCCCGGCCCCGGTTGGGGTCGTGTAGGTGGCAGCTACTTGATGTGTCTCTCTCACATCAATGTTTCTCTCTCTCTCTTCCTCCCTCTCTCCCTCCCGCTCTATCTGAAGATAAATGCAAAAATGTCCTCTGGTGAAGATAAATAAAAAAAAAAAGAAACTGTTGGGCAATATATATATATATATATATATATATATATATATATATATATATATGAAACACATTTTAAATGTTCCAGCATATGAGATAATTTTGGGGCACAATTTTCAATCCATAACAAATTTATGTATGAAACTTCCTTCTGAGTTATCATTTTTCCCCCCAATACTGTAAATAATTGTGTGCCACACAAAAAAAGTAAAATCTGAATCTGGCGCTAGTCTACAAACAATATGTTACTCACACTCTTTTCTGTTGGATTATTTCCAAAAAATAATTCCAATCATTACCCTTAACAAAGTTTCTGCTACCAACTCAAAGACTATATATTGATTTTTGTTCTGTTCACAAATGTTCAATTGTCTTATTCCAAGAGTATTTGTACTTTTCCACCTATTTGAATTCAAGCATAACCATGTGACATTTTCTGACGTATAACCATGTGATTTGTAGGGGAAAGAGAATTCTTCCCACGCCCAGTGAAGTGGGATTTGCCCATGTTAGTCTTTACCAGTGGAAAGTGAGTGGAAGTGATGGGTTCCACACCTGATGAGAAGTTCTAAGACTCAGTGAATAATCTGGCTTATTTCTATTTTCATTTCTCAGGATAAATACGTGAAAGCCAAATTTATTTATATGTTTAACTTTTATATCAGCAGAAAACTTTCAGATTAACTTTCTAGATAAGCAAATGATTAAAAATACAAGTGATTCTTATAAACAGTCTCTAATTATCACCTGACTACACTGTGCTCTGTGGGGAGGCATTCCCATCCAGTTGAACTCTGGAGAATATATCTAGGCTATTTGTACAGACAGAAAACACAAGATCACTTGTGAACAGGAAAAAAGCCATCCACTCCAGCTCCTTTTCTGATGCAGAGACTCTGTAAGTTGGGCAGAGACTGTAAGTTCTGTGGGGAAGAGTGATGAAGGTGAATCACTGAGCTCAGTGGCTATAATGTTTACGATGATAATTTTGGGATAGTTAGTGTTATAAACTATTTCTCCGGCCCATTCTCATGGGCCTAAATTAAATCTTGCTCCAACTGGTAGCTCCCACTTCACCATGGCCATGAAGGAGGCAGAGAATGAGCTGAGTAATTCTAGGATGTCGTAAATGTTATTAAATAAGCTAAAGCATCATGATCCTAACTGAGGCACTGACAGAAATCCCAAGATTAAAGATGCTTTACAATTAATTAACTTGTGGTCTTTAAATGCAGACTAATTAGAAGCAGGGGCCTTTATCAGATAATTTCATAAATAATTACTTTGAAATATTTTGGTTTAATAAAATCTATACCTTCAAATTAGTTCACATTTTCAATGCTTAGGTCTATGTAATTTAAGAACATTCAGGATGATCAGCTCCTAAATTATTATAAAGTATTACTTTATTCCTTGAGAATATATTTATATATTTCTTGGTAAAATAAATTTAAATTTTCCTTAGGCAGTTTTATTATGTTGATAAATACTAAGATTAAACTCTATATACTGTGATTTTTTTTTAAAGTTGTAAACATTTCAAAACTAAATATTTATAAGAACACTGAAAGGAAATATTTATAAGAACACTGAAAGGAAAAAGAAAAAGGACAAATAAAAGATCTAAAGAAACAATAACAACAGAACCTTTATTTCTATTTATTTATTTATTTATCCTCATCCAAAGATATGTTTTTTATGATTTTTTGTTGAGAGAGGAAGGGAGGGAGAGAAAGAGAGAAACATCAATGTGGCAGAGAAACATTGATCAGTTGCCTTTCATATGTGCCCCGACCAGGTATTGAACCCTCAACCTAGGTATGTGCCCTGAGTGGGAATCGAATTGCAACCTTTTGGTGTACTGGACAATGGTCAACCAAATGAGCCCCAGTGGCCAGGCTTTTTTATTTTTTGATGAATTGATGATGCATGTGATATGCTCAAGTCAACTACATGTGTTTGACAAAGCCATACTTTGTAAAATCTTGGCTAACTAAAACTAAGTTTGTATAGCATGTATTGTTATATAAAAGTAAAATAAAAACGAGCTACCCAGGGTAGCAAGTATCATTCCAGAAATCATACGTATGAGGAAACCACAGCCAGTATTGTTTCTTTCTACTACAAGGACATTTTCTTCTCAAGCTGATCAACCATAATAAATTTGAAGTTTATATATATATATATTTACATAGTTCCTTTAAAACAATGTCTTTTATCTCTAAGAAAGTAATTGTGAGGTTCAGTAAAATTTCTAGAGTGTTGATTATTCTAATAGTCTTCTTTTTCATTTACATCTGAATGTGCAACATCTTAGACTCTTCCCTGAATTCTCATTGAATTAGATAATTTTGCCTATGGAAGCATGATGATCATAAAAGTAACTATTATAGCAAAGCTCTAACCTCAGAAGTATGTTTAATGAGATGCTTCCGGTTTGTTTCAATCCTTTATTTGCCATAGGAAATGGGATTTTGGAGGGAGTTATGATAAGTTGTACATTTTATTCTAAAAAAAATCTTTGCTTCCATTTATTCTAAAATTTGTGTAGAAAACAATATGTTGAAGATCAAGAATATAACATGAGTTTGGGGAAGAGAGAGAGATCATAACAGGACTCGTTTGTATAATGTATGAAAGTTTGACTAAATCAAAAAATAATTGGCTCTGGCCAGTGTGGCTCAGTGGATAGAGTGTTGGCCCATACACTGAGGAGTCATGGGTTTGATTCCCAGTCAAAGACATGTACCTGGGTTGTAGGTTCAATCCCTGGCCCCAGTCAGAGTGCATGTGGGAGGCAACCAATCGATGTGTCTCTCTCACATCGAAGTTTCTTTCACTCTTCCCCTTCCAGTTCACTCTCTCTATAAATCAATGGAAAAAATATCCTCAGATGAGGATTGACAAAAAAAACTAATTGTAATATATTCATCTTCTGATGAGTAAATATAATACTTTACAATAGCAACCAATCACCTGGGCACCATTATTAATCAGTTAGAACCATAAATCCAGTAACTTCGTGGCTCTCATTGACTTTACTCACTGATAGATTTGTAGCCTGACTGAAATCTATTTAGTCATAGACACCGATTCAATATTCAAGTAAAAAAGCTCATATGGCCCTGGCCGGTTTTGCTCAGCAGTTAGAGCATCAGCCTGCAGTCCAGAGAGACTCGGGTTTGGTTCCGCTAAGGGCATGTACCTCGGTTGCAGTTTGTCCCCGGCCCTGGTTGGTCGTGCAGGTGGCAGCCACTTGATGTGTCCCTTTCATGTTGATGTTTCTCTCTCTCTTCCTCCCACTCTATCTGAACAAAAAAAAAAAAATGAAAAAATGTCCTCGGGTGAGGATAAAAAAAAAAAAGCTCAAATGATGCAAATGTCATTTTGTTTATTATTTAAAACTTGAAAATATAAAAAAATTGTCATCTTATTAGGAAAACTAATAGAACAAAATAGTATAAAATAATGAATAAACTTAAAATACCTCATATATTCTTTTTTTTTAACAAATATTTTTGTTCTCATTTTATTGATTTTAAAGAGAGAGGAAGGGAGAGGGAGAGAGAAAGAAAAACATCGATTGGTTGCCTCCTGCACACACCCCTACCTGGGATCAAACCCGCAACCTGGGCATGTGCCCTGACCAGGAATCAAACTGGCAACCTCTCTGTGCATGGGCTGATGCTCAACCGAGACACACACCTCATACTCTTTAATGCTATTATCGCTAATAAGGATGTCTGGAAGCTTGCTATTCTTTTTAAATCACTTTGAGTGTAGAGTTCTTAAGGCATGAGACTGTATTATGTCTAAAAGAAAAGTAAAAACCAACATATGCATCTATACAGTATACTAATTTAGTAGTTTACTTTTTGTTGTGTTTTTCCTCATGAACTAAGGTATTCACTTTAGTTACAGGCCTGTTGATGATCTTAGTGACAGATGTAATTGCACCACACATCTCAGTTTCATCCCTTAATGCTGGTCTCACAGATATAATCTAGTCATCTTTCCAAAGGACACAAACCTAGATGTGTTCTCTATGTTAACAAACTGGAATAAAATTGCTAAATGTTATTCATTTCAGAGCTTTTCTCTGATTTATCCTATCTATGAGGAGCTTCCATAATTATAAAACCTCTGTCTTTGCATTGGTACAATGTGTTCTCTTCTCAAAGACTGGTTTGTCAATTTGAAAAACAGGCCTATAGACACTATCTGTTCTTAAAAATCAAAGGTGACAATATAACCAGTTTGGGTCTTGCAGAAGGAAAACAAACCAGTTCCTCTCTATTTTTCCTGTTATCTTTTTATGCATAACAATTTTTCATACCCCAGAGATATGACCAGTGATATTGTCCAGCCATTTAGATAGAGTTAAGTTCATCTAATCTTTCAACCTTTGGGGGATATGTACCATGGGTCCAGCAAAGAAAATACATATCCATCCCATAATCTAAAGAACCCTCTATGAGCTCAGTGAAGGATCCCGGTAAATAGAAAAATATAATCTTTCTGCTCTTTAATAATTTAATGAAACCACTATAGAAGAAAAATGTAAAAAGAATTATGTCAGCAAAGAAAAAGAGGAAATTTAGTCTGCCTGTTTGAAAAGATAAAACCTTCACAGATAATGATATTTAACTGCATGTTTAATGATGATTAAAAGTTTATCCCCAGCTGGTTTGGCTCAGCAGCTGGAGCACATGGCCTGCAGACCGAGGGGTCTCAGCTTCGACTCCCACTCAAGGGTACATACCTGGGTTGTAGGTACAATCCCCACCCCTGGTTGGGTCGTGCAGGAGACAACCAATCAATGTGTATAAATGTTCTCAGGTGAGGATTTTTAAAAAAAAGAAAATCTGAATAAAATATGGATTTTAGCTAACATACTAATATATCAATATTTCTTCATTAATTATAACAGATGTACCTAATTTAACAATCAGTTTAGATAATATAAATATCTTCTTGTAACTTCCAGTCAAGATGGCAGCGTAGGTAAACGCGGTATCATGTCCTCCCACAACCACATCAAAGTTACAACTAAACTACAGAACAACCATCATTCAAAACCGCCTGAAATCAAGCTGAATGGAAGTCCTACAACTACGAAATTAAAGAAGAAGCCGCATCGAGACTGGTAGGAGGGGCAGAGGTGCGACGGGCTGGTCCCACACCCACGTGTGGCAGATAAAAATTAGGAGGACACCTCGGCTGGGAAGGTCCTCCCTGAGGACTCAGGGGTCCTCGTCCCACACCAGGCGCCCAGCTCAGGGTTCCAGTGCCAAGAAGAGAGTCCCCATCACTTCTGGCTGGAAAAACCAGCAGGAACTGAGGCTGAGGCAGCTGGAGCCCCCGGCAGCTCCTCATAAAGGGCCCACACACGGACTTACTCGGACTTGCTCCCTCCGGGCTCCAGCGTCGGGGAGGCAGTTTGAAAGGCACCAGAGTCACATGGGAAAGAACTGAGCTGTTTGGCATTGGAGCAAGGGCTGGAGAGGCAGCTTTCTCCTGGACAGACGTGCTGTCGGAGGCCTTTGTTCCTTTGGTGAGCCCTTCCCTGAGCCGGCAGACGCCGCCATATCTGGGACTCCAGCTACCTGGCTCACACTGTTGGCCCCGCCCTGGTGATTCCCTGAGGCCCCGCCCCACCCACTTTCAGGCCCACCCAAGCTGTTGCCAGTTGCTGGACCATAGGATTGGCCTGTCTTGGATCCTGCTTCAGCTTTTCCTAAATTCTTTCAAACAAGCACCATCTGGTCTCAGCTAGCCCCACACCTCTCGCTAAGTAATACATAGAAACAAACACAGGGAGGCAGCCAAAATGAGGAGACAAAGAAACAGGTCCCAAATGAAAGAACAGAACAAAACTCCAGGAAAAGCACTAAGTGAAATGGAGTTAGCAACTTAACAGATGCTGAGTTCAAAATACTGCTTATAAGGATGCTCAATGGACTTAGTGAGAACCTCAGTGAACTTAGTGAGGACCTCAAGAGCATAAAAAAGGACCAGTTAGAAATGAAAGATGCACAGTTAGAAATGAAGGAGGCACTAACCGAAATAAAGACTAGTTTACACAGATTCAATAGTAGAGTAGGTGAAGCCAAGAAGCAAACCATCGATTTGGACTATAAGGAAGCAAAAAACACCCAATCAGAACAGGAAAAAGAAAAAAGAATCCAAAAATATGAGGATAGTGTAAGGAGCCTCTGGGACAACTTCAAGCGTGCCAACATTCGCATCTTGGGGGTGCCAGAAGAAGAAGAGAGAAAACAAGAAATCGAAAACCAATTTGAAACAATAATGACAGAAAACTTCCCGAACTTGGTGAAGGAAACAGACATACAAGTCCAGGAAGCACAGAGAGTCCCAAACAAGATGAACCCCAAGAGGCCCACACCAAGACACATTATCATCAAAATGCAAAAGGTTCAAGACAAAGAGAGAATCTTAAAAGCAGCAAAAGAAAAGCAGTTAGTTACCTACAAAGGCGTTCCCATAAGACTGTCAGCTGATTTCTCAAAAGAAACTTTGCAGGCCAGGAGGGAGTGGCAAGAAATATTCAGAGTGATGAAAAGCAAGAACCTACAACCAAGATTACTCTATCCTGCAAAGCTGTCATTTAGAATCGATGGCCATATAAAGAGTTCCCCAGACAAGGAAAAGCTAAAGGAGTTCATCACCACCAAACCATTATTATATGAAATGTTGAAGGGTCTTCTTGAAGAAAAAGATAAAAAAATATGAACAAACAAAATGGCAATAAATACATATCTATCAACAATTGAATCTACAAACAAAATGAACAGGCAGAACAGAAACATTCTCATAGACACAGAGAACTTTTGTTGGTTACCAGATGGGTGAGGGCTGGGGGTATGGGTGAAAAAGGTGAAGGGATTAAGAAGTACAAATTGGTTGTTAGACTGACAAACCTCAAAGGGAAGGGGGGTTGGGGGATAGGAAGAAATAAACCAAAGAATTTATATGTATATATGCATAACCAATGGACACAGACAACAGTGTGGGGAAAGGCAGGAGGGGGGTAATGGGGGGAAAATGAGGAATATCTGTAATACATTCAACAATAAAGATAAGTTAAAAAAAATCTTCTTTCCATTATCTACATATTCATTTTTAAATTACTTTTATAATACACTTTGTTAAATAAAAATTTGAAAATTTTTAATTAATTAATTTTTGCTTATGGTTTCAATTACTTTTTAAGAAATTTATTGTATAAAATATATACAGGAAAAACAACAGTCTTTTCAATAAATGATATTAAGAAAAAATGGAAGTCCATATAGAAAAATATGAACCTCACATCTTACACAAAACTTAAAGTGGATTATTTACCTACATGTAAAATGCACAACTATAAGACTTCAAGGAGAATATGTAGGAGAAACATCTGTGTAACCTGTTTGGTTATGAGTTTTTAGATATAGTACAAAAAACACAATCTATGAAAGAGAAATTGGTAAGTTGAAATTTATTAAAATTAAAAAAAACACTTGCTCTGTTAAAGAAAATAAAAAGACAAGCTACAGAGTAGAAATATTTGAAAACCATACATCTGAAAAAAAAAATTATATCCAGAATATACAAGGAACTCTTTAAAAGCAACAATAAGGATACAATCCATTAAACATTTGGTAAAAAGATATTATGAATAGTTAGATATCCATTAAAGAAACCATACAGGTGGCAAATGAACATGAAAAGATGTTCAACGTCATTTGTCATTAGGGAAATTAAAACAACAATGGCATACCACTATAAACCTATTAGAATGGCTAAAACCCAAAAACTGATTTTTAAAAAAAAAAAACTGCTGGTGAGAATTCAAAGCAACAGAAAGAATCATTCATTGCTGGTGAAAATGCAAATGGTCCTCAGCCACTTTGGAAAACAGTTTGGCTGAGTTTATAAACCTAAACATAATCTTATCAGATGATCCCACAATTGCACTCCTAGGTAATTACATAGCTAATTGAAAACTTATGTACACAATAAACCTGCATGTAAATGTAGCTTTACTCATAATCATAACATCTGTAAGCCACCAAGATGTCCTTCAACAGGTCAACTGATAAACATACTTGGTATATTTATACAGTGGACTACTATTCATCAGTAAAAAGGAATTAGTTATCAATCTCTGCAACAGCATTAATTATTCTTAAATTCATATTGCTAAGGGAAAGATACCAGTCTTAAAAGGCTACATACTGTTTGATTCTTGTTATATAACATTCTGGGGGGAAAATCGTGGAGATGATAAAATGACAACTGTGAGGGGTGTGAGGTGGTAGTGGTGAAGAGGTAAAGCACACAGCTTTCTTAGGGTGGTGAAAGTATTCTGTATGATACTGTAATTGTAGATACATGACACTATGCATTTGTCAAAACCCACAGGACTTTACAGCACAAAGAACAAACCAAATATTTTTTTTAATCGTTTAGGGGGTTGGTGAATCCCAGAACAACCACAGAAACTCATCTCATGCTTCATTTTAGTCAATATCCCTATATCCCTAAGAATAAAAACTATTTTTTCCATCTGTGTCATTTTCCTTCTGTCTGAAGGACTTTCCTTAACATTTCTCGAAGGGCAGATCTGACCATGATGAATTATTTCAGTTTTTGTAGTCTAGTTGAGGCCATTCATTTTCCTAGATATGCCCAGGTGAAGAGGGAGTGAGTTAGAGGAATACCATGAACCCTTTCCTTCTGAGGCAAACACGGATTTTAGATTTGGAATATAAAATACAATCTCACAGAGAGTAATTTAACAATAATGTTGCAAGTTTGATCATATGTTGTGAATTTAAATACTTACCTTATAATCCCTAAATTTCACTTTATAACACATGTACACAAGGAAATATGCAAGAGTATTACATCTGTATTGTTTGTAAATAGCAAAACTATATATATAAACAATTAAAAAACAAAAGACAAGTAGAAAGCTTAATAAAACTTACTGTTTACCAACAGCAATATAGTTAAATACATTTTGACATATATATACAACTTAGTACTATATCATAGAAAAAAACAAATGAATTGGTATTTATTTATATATATATAAACATGAATAAATCTCACAAACATACTAACAGCAAGTTGAAGAAAAATGCACTCACTATATCTTTTTTATTTTTTTACTTATTTTTTATTAATTTGTTTTTGTTACAGATGTTTCTCCTTTTTCCCCCTTTGACACCCTCCTCCCCATCCCCCCCACCCCATCCCCAGCTTTGTTGTCTATGTCCATTGGTCATGCATACATGCATATAAGTTCTGTGGTTTATCTCTTCCCCCCCCAACCCCCCTCCTCTGAGGTTTGTCAGTCTGTACCCCACCTCTATGTCTCAGGGTCAATTTTGTTCATCAGTTTGTTTAGTTCATTATATTCCACAAATAAGTGAGATCATGTGATATTTGTCTTTCTCTGCTTGGCTTATTTCTTAGCATAATACTCTCTAGGTCCTTCCATGTCATCTCAAAGGATAAGAGATCTTTCTTACAGCTGCATAGTATTCCATTGTGTACATGTACCACAGCTATTTTATCCACTCATCTACTGATGGACACTTGGGTTGTTTCCAGATTTTAGCTATTGTAAATAGTGCTGCTATGAACATAGGGGTACATATATTCTTTCTGATTGGTGTTTCAGGTTTCTTAGGGTATATTCCTAGAAGTGGGATCACTGAGTCAAATAGTGACTCAGTGATTTTAACTTTTTGAGGTAACACCATAGTGTTTTCCACAGTGGCTGCACCAGTCTGCATTCCCACCAGCAGTGTGCTAGAGTCCCCTTTTCTCCACACCCTTGCCAACACATGTTGTTTGCTATATCTTATTTATATAAAAATAAGCAGTTTTGCAGACTGCTTAGGGATCCAAACATATATAGATAAGTACAAAGAAATGCATGTGAATCACAAACACCAAATCTGTGATCTTAGCTATCTCTGGTAAGAGAAAAGGAAATGTGTTAAGGAAGAGTAACAAGGAGCTAAAACATTTTGATAATTGTACCATTAAGAAAAATAATGGACATAATTTTCTGGATTATAAACAATCTATACTTAAATTTAAAAGGTAATTACTACACATTTTATATAAACTAAAAGAATAAAAACTGTGAGAAGGTACAATTGTTGAAAAGCAGATACTATGATGGTTGCTACTAAGTTATAAATTGTATGAAAGCAAAACCCTATTATTGTGTAGTTTAAAACAATAAAAGGAGTTTAGAATCCAATGAGCACAAGAGAATGGGGAATTCACAAAAATAAAGAGATAAAGAATATATGATTGCCCTGGCAGGTTTGGCTCAGTGGTAGAGCGCCGGCCCGCGCACCAATGAGGCTCGCACTCAATTCCAGTCAAGGGCACATACCTTGGTTGCAGTTTGTGCTCGGCCTGGTTGGGTCCTGCAGGAGGCAGCCAGTCGATGTGTCTCTCTCACACTGATGTTTCTCTCTCTCTCTCTCCCTCCCTCCCACTCTGTCTGATGATAAACAGAAAAATATCCTCAGGTAAGGATTAAAAAATAATAATAATGTATGATAAATAGAGTACATATTATTACAGTTTTAAATTGAGGGCTATTTTTATCTAGCCAGACAAATTAAGGAAATCAAAAGTAAGCAAAAGCCTGTGTTGGACACTCACTTATACATTACTAGCAAATAATGTAGACACTATGAAAAAATTAAAATAAACTGAATGGAATATAAATAATTGCTTTAGTTAGAACTAGATATGGATTTCATCAATTTCTCAGTGAGTCTTCTTTTTAATTTGATTATACCCTTGGTACCTTGTCTCAATGTTATGTTAACAGAATAAAAAAAAAAGTATTTTTTTAATTTAAAATAATTTTAAATTACAGTTTACATTTAATATTATATTTATTTCAGATTTCAGCATAGTGGTTAGACATTTATATAATTTATGAAGTGATCCCCCTGATAAGTCTAGTACCCACCTGGCATATTATTGACTCTATTCCCTATGCTGTTCTTTACATCCCATACAAAACAGAAAATTATACATTTTTCTCCATCTACTTTGCAGAACCAATCATTTTCAATAATTTTAAAAAAATCTTTACAAATTTTTAATTTAAGCAATCTCTCCCTATATTATATTTAGAAGAGATCTTAACTAATCAATTAGAACTAACAACTGAAGTCAAGATATTGTTGCCTAGAGTGGGCAGACCAAGTAACCAAGTAAGTGTTGATGCTTAAAGCATTTTCCAAATAGTACTGAGTGAACTCCAGCTGCTAATAATTATTCATCTTTTTAAAAAGATTTTTAGTCACATATATTTATGAAACTTGGGTTAAATAAATTTAGATAGGCTTCATGTCCATATGAATTCTCAAAGTCTTTTATATGCTAATGTGCCTTATGAATTATTGGGTATACGGTACATTAGCAAAAGTATCTGTGTTTTCCAAACTTATTTTTATTAACTCCCTATTAACATATGAATTTTGTCTTAAGAAAGCTTACTTCTAACTGGGTGTAGACAATGCACAAACTTGCCAAAATTTAAAAAATTTAAGAATATGAAATAATTGACTTTTATAGCCAGTTTGATATTTATGTAAAATGTTGTATTGCAGCTTTCACTAAAATCTAAAAACAATAGCTTTCATTCAGTCTAGCATTTTTTAAAGAAATGAAACATCCTATCTCTTTCAACCAACTAAATATTACCATATTTCTCTGGCCTAAGTTAATTTGAACTTACAAAGAAATAAGATAAGGTATGAAGAACTTTCTACCAACTAGAACAGTGGAACAGACCACACTAAAAAAGAGTTCTCTGTCCTTGAACCTTTTTAAAACAGTAGGTGAATAGTTCTTTCTGAGGTACATAAAGAATATTCTTGTATTAAGCAACCCCTAAAGTACATTCAATCTTTTGGTGTCCATAGGTGACAAGAGGTCATAAAAAATATTGGATATCCACTTTCCTAATAGATGTCTAAGTCAGGAAATGTTTGGAAACCATTAAACCAGATGATTATTAAGTCTTTTATCAGCTTGAATGTTTCTACAAAAATTTACTTCAGTTTTTGCACTATAGTAATAACATAAAACTTACATAGCCATAGGCTTTATGTTGCTTTAAATGTATTCAAATCCTAGACATAGCTGTTTTTACTGTTACATAGAAGGATATCAAACATGACTAAATCATTCATTCTGAAGTTGCATAAGTATAAGAAATGCTTAGTTCTTCATAATAGATTCAGGAGGCTTTTATATAACCTTTGAGAAATGTGTTTATATTTCTGGAAAGATAATTGACTACCTCCATCATAGCAACATATCTCATTTAGATGAACTGAGCTATAGAGTGTAGTATTGTTTAAAATTACCCTGGAGTGAAAGAGCTCTTGCAATGAAACAATGCTATTAGTTTTGAGAACTAACATTAAATATTGATATAGTCATGTAGGTAAATGAAGCAAGAAAAAGAAAAAAACACAGTTATGGAAATGGTAGGAAAGGGAATATCTCATGATTTATGATAAGTCAGCATAATATAATGAATTTTAGCATTATGAATAGAATTATGAATGAAGTTGAAAGTAACAACAGAATTCTTTGGTATTCTTTCATTTATAAAATTAAAAAATATATATATATATAAATATGTTTGTTACCTAGAGCTGGGCTCTTGCATTAACATATTGTTACTTGAAAGAGGAAGTTACTAGTATGTCCATTTACAGTTTTATAGCAGTAAGACATTGAAAACATGCAGTATAATTGTAGCTGTCACTCACACAATTTTAACCATCATCATGTCTACTCTCTAGAGATGATTAAAGAAATTATTTTCTTTTTCCTTACGTCTATTAAGTCTGAATGCAGTGTCCCAAGAACTTAGTTTTTCTTTCTGGTTTTTCTTTCTGAAGAATGTAATAATAAATTGTGGATAAAGAAAAAAAGTAATGTGGGTAAAGGGGAAGTGGGGAAAACAAGATACAATCCTCACACGTGGTTCAAATAGAGATTGAGAAGAAACCAGATCAAATGCAATAAACACCTGTTCTGGTGGCAAGAGCAATGGGCTGAGGGTCAGGAAACCAGCCCTGGGTAGTCCTTTCATGTTAATCTCTTTAAGTCCCACTTCTCACAATTTTGAAATCAGAGTGAGAGGGATTGCACAAGTAAACTTGAAAATGTTTTCCTTTTTTAAAATTCTAGATTCTGTATTCAAATTATAGTAGTCTTTGTGTGTGAGTGTGTGTGTTTTCTCTTCATAATATATTCTGAGAACTAAATATACTTAGGGTATTAAGGATTCTGCACTCAATTCCATTGTGTAGAGGGGTTTTTTTTCCTCCCACACCAGAGTTCTTAGACACCAGCCGAGTGTCCTAGAATTCAGTTCAAATTCAGAAACTACCTGGAGATAACAACAGATCCCATAGATTAAGGGTTCAATTCTGCAAGACTGCTACCCCCCATTTTACACCCCCCCCCCAACCACACACACAGTTCAGATGTCAATCATAAGTTCAGGCTACCACCTGTGCTTCTGACCTACCAATTAATTTGCTAAAGCGGCTCCCAGAACTCAGAGAAACATTTTACTTACTAGATTACTAGTTTATCAAAAGATATAACTCAGAGACAGCCAGAAGTAAGAAATGCATAGTGCAACAAATGGCAAAAGAGCTCAGAGATCTCATGCTCTCTTACAGTGAGTCACTCTCCTAGCATCTCCATGTGTTCACCAACCTGGAAGCTCTCCAAACCTTCTTCTTTTGGGTTTTTATGGAGGCTTCATTACATAGGCATGACTGATTAAATCACTGGCCATTGGTGGCTGATTCAACCTCCAAACCCTCTCCTCTTCCTGGAATTCAGGGCAGTGGAAACACTCTAATCACATGGTTGGTTGCCCTGGCAATAAGCCCACTTCTTAGGTCAGGTCCAAAAGACACCCTTGACACTCTCATCACTTAGAAAATTCCAATGGGATATGATATGGTAACATATCATTGCTTAAGGAGAATATTCTTTTCCCCAAGTCACTGGTATTCTTTTCTAGAATATGTGTGGAACATCATTTGCCAAGTTTAGACATGACCAATATTACCTGTCTCTTCCTTCCACGCTCACACCCCTTACTGCATAAATGGCAAAGTTATGTAAGTGAAAGGAAAAGCATTGTAAGAAAAAAGAAAGCAAATGAGAAAAAAGGAAAGAATCCCTCTCTAAAACCTAGACTGTAAGTAGCTAAATTTGCACAACCACTTCTTTCTACATTGGGTGAATCCTGTGAACTGAAACAAGTCATGACTGTTTAAACTCTTCTGATGCACAAAGATGAAAGCACACCAAATTATTGGAAATCAAAAAAAAAAAGAAATGGAGAGCATGCCTTAATGCAAAAATATCCAGCCTTTTGCTCATGTATATTATGTTTCCCTTTTCTTTAACAGGGAGAAAATAGGAAATTAGCAGAAACCCAACTCTTCAATCCATGTTTATATTTCCCTTAAAGCATTGAAATAAATCTGTGTATTTTTGTTTACTTGAATATTAACTCATTTCCCACTAAAATATAAGCACCATGAGGGTAGACCATGACCTAGAATATAGTTAACACTCAATAATTATTTGTTGAATAAACTCTTTAATTCAACTAGTAAGAATAACATGGCCCTGGCCGGTTTGGCTCAGCGGTTAGAGCATTGGCCCTCGGACCAGAGAGTCCCGGGTTCAGTTCCCGCTGAGGGCATATACCTCAGTTGCAGTTTGTCCCAGGCCCTGGTTGGGGTCGTGTGGGTGGCAACTAATCGATGTGTCTCCCTCACATCGATGTTTCTCTCTCTCTCTCTCTCTCTTCCTCCTTCTCTCCCTCCTGCTCTGTCTGAAGATAAATGCAAAAAAAAAAAAAAAATAACATGAATTTAATGGTAAGTTTATAGAGTTCCTTATATATACTTACATAAATGAATGTGTGTGTGTAAAAGAAGACTCATAATGCAGCCTCTGACATAGCCTATGATGATAGACTACATGAACATTCTTTCATTTGGGCTTTCTTATACTGAAACTGAAGCTGAAACCCTACTAGAATTTTGTAATCCATAAACCACTGTTAAACTCTTGATATCACAGCCACATGCTGGCTTACTTATTGTGATGTTCACAGTCATATTGCAAGATGAAGATAAATGTATATCTTATATGTGTTAGATGTAAATCTTGTTTTTTCTCTCCATCTCCTTTTGCTCTAGACTTACTCAAAACAGGGAGTATGGCAAATCTGTGAAGGCTTTTTCTCTTTACTCAACCTAGACTCCTTTCATGTTATAGTAAATTAGAATTCTATGCCTTATTTTTTTAAAAATTGTTATAATAGCCATTCTCTTATTTAGATTTCATTCAATGAATATCAAAAGCAAAATATTCCCTTATGTTATGTGCACTGTTATGATCTATCTTAACTTTGAAAAGAAACTTTCAAGACCTTACTATAGACAACACTTCAGTGAATATCATTGATTATATTTGTGTAACAATAGTAAAAGAAACTCTATTTCAAGAGGGCTTACAAAAAAGCAGCAGGAGAATTTCAATGTGTAGTAAATCACAAGCATAAAAACAAACACTGTGCTATACCTGATCTGCTCCATGAGGCTATCCAGGCCAGGAAAACACTGCGTGGACACATCTACCTCACAGCAGTAATTAACTCTGGGCAACTAGGTAACTTGTACATATTAGTTATACAACGAAAATACATCAGCTGAATGCTTTCTTGGATGAAACAATAACATATTTTATTTGGAAGTGTTATCTAATTATAGATCGTAAACGTCAAATCTTTAAGAGATATAATTGAAAATGACTTACTAAGTACTTTAAATTCTATTTATTTTAACTATTTTTCTACCAACTTTATCAAGTCTAATTTTTCAGATGCCTTATGTTTAAAACATATGCTATAAAATATACAGGCATTATGATTTTCAAAGATAACAATGTGAAAAATAATAAATTGATGATTTTATAATTTTAAAAAAATGAACTCTGAAGAGATGCTTTGTTAAAGAATTTTAACTAATTGAATGAATAAGCATAAAATATAATTGATTATACATAGGCATTTGTAGAACATTAGCAACAAATAAAATTATTTTATACTATTAACAAATAATTCATTGTTAAACTTAAAATTCAGTTTAAACTATGCCTTATTTTCATTTGAAATATAAAAATGGATGAGTTTGGCATTTTGATATGTTTATTAACAAAAACAATAATGTAACTTGATTGATGAATGACTCAGTTACATGTAGTCATGCTTATGATTTTTAAGAAACTAAACACCATTTAAAATTCAATCTAAAAGTATATGCAAACTTTGGATGACTCATTGTATAGGCATTTTGTCATAATTGCTTTTGAAGCATCCAAATGTTTCTGCAGACTAGGTATTAGATTTACACAGACCCAGCTGCACTTTTGTTCTTTGGTCCCTTTGAAGGAAGAATTCTATTTTAGAGTAATATTAAATTATAATACCAGGCTACATGCCTCAGCAGAATACAGATTTTTTTTTTGTCTCAAAAAAAAAAGTAGCACTGACTTCTGGTTTTGCCTCTGACAAGTAAAGACCTTGGAATCTGTCACTCCTCTCTTACAGCAAGCAAAAGCTGAACAAACTGAAAATCAGTGACTTTAATTAGACTCATCTGACAATTGAGGTCACATGATAAAACCCAACCCAAAATCTATAAAGAAAGGCAAATTATAGACTCACAGCCTACATCAGTTTACCAGGGTCAGAAGCCACTAGAGTTATAAACTGGTAGAAACATTTAGATTATATTGACAAATTGCTACAGGCAAAGTACAGACTAGTGTAAGAATGAGAAATTTCTGTGTTTCATAGTTGTAGAATTCCCCCACATTTTTATAGTTTTAATGCCCAGGAAACCAATCAGGTTCTCATGATGAAGAGACAAAAAACACTCATGTTTCTGGCAAGGATCGGGAAAGAAAACCATTTTGATATATGCCTAACAAAGGACTTTCCAGCAAAAGAAAAACTTTACCAGATACTGATATGACATGGGGGAAGGGAAATTATCCAACTACATATAGCCCCTCTAACTTTTCTGTCTCTCCTAAGGAGAAACGGAAAAAGCTGAGAAACACTTGTGAGATCACAAACTAGAGACACAGAGCCACTAAAAGAATGAGACAAACAGAGGAATATAGAATGCTCCTCCTCCTCTCACATCTTACCACAACAAGGCTTTAATATAACACTGGAAAATAGCTTAAAGAGCCACAAAGCTGAGACTATGTCAAAAAAAGAAGTGTTTAGGGAAACTCAAAATCCACAGGGACAACTTGAAAAAGCAAAGCAAAAGATAAAACCAGGGCACTAGAGGAATTTGAAGCAAAGATTAAACACAGCCCAACATCTAGCAAGATTAACATTAAACCTTAAATTAAAAGCCTATTACCTCAGTTCCTATTATCTGACATATTATGCTTGGCTTACAGAATAAATAAATAAATAAATAAATAAATAAATAAATAAATAAATAAACTATTACTAAGATTTGGGGGGGGGGAGGAGATACAGTCTAAACAAACAAAGCAAGAATCAAAATCAGATTTAGATAAAATGAAGATATTGGATCTATAAAACATGGAGTTTAAATAACTATGGTTAACAGGATAAGGGCTGTAGTGGAAAAAGGAGACAATTTGCAAGAACAGATAGAATGGAAGCCCAAAGAAAGAATCAAAAGACATACTAGAGCCCTGGCCGGTTTCACTCAGCGGTTAGAGCACTGACCTGTGGACCAATGAGTCACAGGTTCGATCCCAGTCAAGGGCATGTGTCTTGGTTATAGTGAGTCCTAGGCCCTGGTTGGGTCATGTGGGAGGCAATCAGTCAATGTGTCTCTCTCACATGGATGTTTCTCTCTCTTTCTCTCTCTCCTTCCTACTCTATCTGAAGATAAATAAAAAAATATCCTCCTTTGAGGATTTAAAAAAAAAAAGACACACTAGAAATCAAAAACCTTGTGATGGAAATGAAGAATTCTTTTGAGGAGCTCACCAGAGAAGTATCAGTGAACTTTAATATGGATGAATAGAAACTTCATAAACTGAAAATGTAAAGGGAGAAAATAAGGAAAAAAATAAAAAGGTCCACAGGTATGAATGCATGGAGCAGAATAACAGATCTCAGTGGGGAGGACGGAGGAGGGGACAGGAAGAGATTAACCAAAGAACATATAGGCATATATGCATAACCCATAGACACAGACAATAGTATGGGGAAGGCCTGGGGTGGGAAGGGGAGAAAATAGGAGACATCTGTAATATCAACAATAATAAAAAAGAAAAAAATATATGTAAAACATGCAGATAACATGTATAAGCATTCTGCATAAAGACCAGAAGAACACACACACACACACACACACACAAACACACACACACAATCCAATAATTGTGGAACAATTTCAAATGTGTAATTACATGATATTGTAATACTTCAGAGAAGAGACAATAGAGCAGAAGAAACGTGAAAAAATAATGAAGGAAAATTTTTCAAAATTAATTGTAAACACCAAACCACAAAACAAGAAGCTAGTTCAGAGAACACCAAACAGGACACATACCCAAAAAATCTAAACATAGGTGTTTTGTATTCTAACTGTAGAAAATCAAAGAGAAATAAAACTTCTTACCTATAGAGGAATAAGAATTACATCCACTTCTTATTAGAAACCACACAAGCAAGATGATACTGAAGTAAAATATTTAAAGTGTTGAAAGAAAAAACACACCAACCTGGAATTCTTTATGTAGTGATAGTATCATTCAAAAGAAAAGAGGAAAAACAATACTTTCTCAGACAAATAAAAAGACAAGTCATCACCAGTAGACCTCCCTGTAAGAAATGCTAAAAAGGAAGGAAGGAAGGAAGGAAGGAAGGAAGGAAGGAAGGAAGGAAGGAAGGAAGGAAGGAAGGAAGGAAGGAAGGAAGGAAGGAAGAGAGGGAGGGAGGGAGGGAGGGATGACCTAACAACAGAGTGTCAAAATATATGAGGCTAAACCATGAAGAGGAATAGACAAATCTATTGTTATAGTTAAAAACGTAAACTCCCATCTTCCAGTAATTGAAAGATCAATTAGGCAGAAAATGACTAAGCATATACTTGGTAGAACAGTACCATTTATCAAGTAAACCAAATTAACTTTTGTAGACTGTTTCATCCAAAAGCAGCTGATTAAATGTTACTCTCAAGTTTATATAGAAAATTCGCTCCTATAGAGCACATTTGGGGCCATAAAACTTCTCTCACAAATTAAAATAATAATAATAATAATAATAATAATAATACAAAGTGTGTTCTCAGACCACAGTGTAATTAAACTAGAAATCAATAACAGAACGACAGCTAGAATACCCCCAAATATTTGGAGATAAACAAAACACTGCTAAATAACATACTGATTAAAGAAATCTCCTGAGAAATTTAAAACATATTTTTAATTAGTTGAAAATGAAAATGTATCATAATTTAGAGAGTGCAGTGAGAGCAGTTCTTATAGGGAAATTTATAGCATTAAATGTATACATTAGAAATGAAGAAAAATATAAAATAAATAACCATAATTTCTGCCTTAGGAAACTAGAGGAAGAAAAGCAATTTAAGCCTCAAGAAATCATAAAAAAGAAAACAATTAAGAGCAGAGATCAATGAAATTGAAACCAAGTAAAAAAAAAAAAATAGAGGAAAATCAATAAAACCAAAATCTAGTTCTTTGAAAAGACAAATAAAATTGACAAAGCTTTAGCTAATCTAACCAATAAAAAATACAGAAGTTACCAAAGAAAATATATTTAACGGACATAGTATAAATCTGAAATGACCAAATTTACATGGAATTGACCTAAATTAGATATTTTCCATAAAAACATTGTCACATTTTTACATACCTGAGATTTGTGGCCTGTGATTTTGAATCTAGGACACTAAATAATAGTTATTATTCTTATTAACTGTTGTCTCAGAAATCCAACGAACCTTTTCTTAAAGGAGGAAAAGCACAGATTTGTAGAATGATCTTATTTAGATACAACAACATGGTTATTAAGAAGATATTTCCTTCACGTTGAAAAATTAGTAATCTCATTGGTCTGTCAGCTTCCTATGAACTCTGGCATGATAAAAGACTATCTAAAAGCAGTGAACAGGATTGTGTAGCACGAAAACAATTTAACATCACATTTAACACTGTGATTAAGTAACAGAGCAATGATTGGTCCCTGGAGTAACATACATTCATAGATTAAGTGTCAGGACTGAGAAATTGCACTTTAGATCATGGCCTTGCAAATCTAAGAAGGTTTATACCACAAAATAACCACAGGTTCTGATATGCTAAAATTAGTTAACTTGAAAAGGTCTGTGGTTAGAGTTAATTTATTTAAATTACTTCATGTTTCCCTTCATGTAAGTCATTCAATAACTAGAAAAACCTAATAAAATGACAAAAACTAAGGTAATATATAAACTATTTAAATAAATTTTATATTTAATTATCTCAATTGTCTAAGGATATTATATAAGCTATAAGTACTGCATTTGCTTTCTGTGTAAATGATTTCTGAACCAGACAAATGTATTATCAGTAGAGAAGTTGGAAGCAGAAATGTCTTCTAGAGAATATATAGTGCATGATATATATTTAAAGAGTTGACTGTTCAGACTTGAGCCCCACCAACTAATAGTGAGGGAAATAATATGCTGCTTCAAGGACTGAATAACTAGTCTCATACCAAACAATATCACAAAGACTATTTCCTAGTCACTCCATACAGTCTAGACAATCTTTTCTAATAACAAATTACACTCAACAATGTATGTCTGTAGCCAGCTTCCATTTGGCCTTGATTCGTGACTCGGTAGGGAGTCTGGCCTATGTGTAATGGAAATGTGAGGTTTCTCCAAACCATCCTTGACATTTCCTCATGTCTCTCAATTCCTGGTTCCCTGCTGTGCTGACTGAATTTGCTATTCACTTCCTCATTTCATATCAATATCTCATCAGAATTACTAACATGAGTCAGGGGTTATATCTCTCAGAACACAAAGGACCATATCTATGCAGTCACTTTCCATTTGAGATTTTAGCCAATTCATGATTTTAAAACAGAGTTGGACTTTCTTTCTATATTTTGTATGATTACTCAGTACAGGTTAACTTTTCCTCCTCTTGGTACTGTTCCCACATTGCCTTAAAACTATTCAATTCACAAACAGATATAATTTTATTTTATAATTCATAAAAACATAAATAGTTAATTTTATAAATTTTTAGATGTTTTTAATTGTTTTGAAAAAAAAAAATCAATGCTTTAAACAATAAAGGGTGCTTACTGGTTTTTCTAACAACAACAAAACAGGTATAGATTAGGTTTTAGGCACAGTTTGACCTGAGATCCACCCTAAATTTTCTGCGATAATGCCTAATCTGAATTTAGCATTGTGGCAAGGTGACAGGTATTAGCCTAACTGACTTAGACCAATAAGGACCCAACTCTGAAGTTGAAGGTAGGGTTAACTTTGCCCATTCACTTAGCTAATTTATTAGGGTAAGGTAGAATGTTGGGGTCTACGCAGCATCTATACATACCTCAGAAATCTAGGAAGGTATTAAGGCATCCAGAATTCATAGGAAGATATATATTAGCCTTTATAAATGCCTGAGCTATTATAAAACCAGTCTATTTTCTACCCAAAATGGAGACAACACAAAGTTCCAAATACCTATGTCTGTATGCTCAAGTTCAAATTCCCCAGGGATATTCCATTTTCTTTGTCAGGCCCTCTTCATGAGCCTCTTTATGGCCTAGTGATATATGGTTAAATGAAGATTTATCCTTCTACAACATTTGTACTACCCCATGGTAATGATTACATGACTAATAAGTCATCTTTGGATATGAAAAGGATTGAATGGGATATATGTTTCATTGGCCATAGCACACATTATAACTAGACTCTGCTCTGGAAATGTAATAAATTCTTTGGTCAGTAAGTCTGGTAGCTTCCAGTTTTGCTTTCTGGGATAATAGCTCTTGTTCACTGTCCTACATGCCATACCTGGGACAGGCATAACCATGATGTTTTTCTGGGAACTGGATCAATTTAACAGCACTCTTTTTAAAAGAGTTCTATAACCCAAGGGATTAAATAAACATCCAGCTTGAAGATACATTAGCAATGTAGTCTGCTATAGTAGACTAAATCATTTCCCCCTTTCTCTGTTCTTTCCTTTATCCATGCCCTTTGTCATAGGACTTTGGCCCTCCCACATGAAGCAGCATATATGCTACACCTTACTGATTTGTTATAGTCATATGACTTATTTGGCCAACAGTGTGTTAGTGGACATGATTCAAACAAGGGATGGAAATGTGTGTGTGTATTTGAGCTTGCTTTCTGGAGTTTCTGTCACCATCATGAGATCATCTCCCAGAGGTCCACTGGTCACAGAAGAATAACCAAGACAGAAACCCACAGTGTGGAGACAACCCAGCTAAGCCTAGCTTACTTACATCTATCTGCCTTATCCTAGCCAAACCATAGAGATGTGAGCGAGAAATAAAGGATATTTTATTGTATGCCACTGAGTTAAGAAGTGTTTTCTTACAAAGCATTATTAAGAATATAGATGACAGTGACAAAATTGGTACAGTACTGTCACTCCAAAATTTTAAAATGTGTAGCATTGTCTTTGGGGTCAACAAGGGGGAAAGTAATGGTTATAGAAAACTGAAAACATAGATCAAAAAACTTTTAAAAGAGACTGGAAAACTAGAGACTTGTGTTATATAATGACCAAACATTTCTAACAACTATCACCTGCAATGAATTGGAAAAAGCAAATATACCTAATGATCTTGTGGCCTGGGGAAAGAGGATTACCAAGAAAAATGTTGAAATCATGAGCTGGCTCCCACTTGTTGCCTTTGATATAATTAACAGGAAAATAAAAAGCTATGGGAGAAAATGTCCAGTTGGCAAACAAAATTAAAAGAGAATATAGAAAGCCCCCCAAATCTGGAACTTAACAGATTAAAAAATAAAACTATTTTCCAACTTCCATAAAATATTTAATTTAATATATATAATGGGGGCTAAGTAAACCGTGTAATTGCAACTGGAGGTATAGCTCAAATCAAAGGTGGTATGTCTATCCCTTCTAAAAGAATTAATGTGGTATTTCTTGGATCTGGTTCCCCCAGAGCAAACTGTGGGTCAAGATTTCAGGTGCAAGTGGTTTATCAAGGAGAAACTGGCAAGGAAGTGTAGAAAGTAGCATGAGAAAGTGGAAGAAACCAAAGAGGGTGAAATTTTAAGTTTCAGACTCAGCCTAATACCATGCGGAACTCTAGGCATAGATCAGCATTTTGAAGTTTGTGTCTCCTCAAGGCAAAGAATTGGGTTTATTTTTATATGCCACTGAAATGTGGCTGTCTGTAACATCACCTAATTTTAGGTGACGTTGACTAACATATTTACTTCAAAATTTGGTGTCAATTAAGTATTACAAAGCATTGTAATTCCATCCTATGATACCCTAACCAAAGCTAAACCTCATGTTGATGTATTCTCTCTGAATCTAACAGTAACAAATTTCAGTGTTCTGACAATCTCTTCCACAGTCATTTTAACCTTTTTTGAAAAATAAGAGGAAGTACTGTAACTAAAACACAGTTTCAGTTGCCTGCCATAATGAAAGCCAAACTTGAGAGACAGGTGCTGGGAGAATGGTGGACTCCTGTCCCACAGACCATCCCTCCTTCCTGCTCAAGCTCCCAATTCTTATAAGGATAGCGAGGGGAGGGCTCCTTTTTCTAACCAATTATCTTTCTAGCTTTGGGCATGCTCAGTGTAAGAACCTCCCCCTTTGTCATTTTGACTAATGGGGGAGACTCCCTAGTTCCCTGTCTAGCAGGGGTGGGGCCCCAGGCCTGGCCACCATGACCCAGTGTCCCCAGTCTTGCCACCTTGTCCCAGCACATCTGGCCTTGCTTCCACCACCTGGCCTTACCACTACCCTCTACGTGGGGACAGACCATGGGGCTGGACCGCGGGGTCCCAATGTCAGAATTTAGGGTTGGAACTATGCTGTTTGTCGGGAAGGCAGCTGTCACCTCCCCCAGCCAAAGCCGCTTAAACCAAGGGCCATATGGAGACTAAAAGCTGAAGAGTTGTGGGTGAGCCAGGAGCGCTGGGGGCACAGTGAGGTGGCCTGAGAGGTGGAAGCTGTGGAGACCCATGTGGGAGCTCAGTGGCAGGAGTCTGAGGCTGAAACTCACCAAAGGGAGCAGTGTGACTGCCCTGCCATTATCCTGCCTGAGTCTACAGGAGGGGCTGCACAGTGGAGCTTGGGGCCAGTAGAGGGGTCTGACAGACATACTCAGCATTGAAACTGAGGGACCTTTTATTTACTGGAGAATGTGGACTAGACAGTGCAGCCTAGGAAGAAAGATCAGTCCTGCCCAACTAATGTGCAGGGGAGGTACCCTATCCCTCACCTGCAGAATGGCTGCTTCTGCCCCACCCTGCAGCATTCAGAGGCAAGGGGAAACAGGCTGGGCTGGAAATTTGCATACCTGCAGCTGGGTCTGCTGCGATGGGACACTTGGACATTGAACCTGGTTGGAGACCCCACCCAAGCTGGGCTAAATTATTTTTATTATTGATGTTTTAAGTCGCTTCTGCCTGAGGTGGCAGCAAGGGGGTGCCAGCAAACCAGGCAGAGCTGAAACATTGGAAGGAGAGGAAGTGCCCACCCCTACTCCTACAAGCTATGGACACTACTCCCAATGCGAGTTTGTTAAAATCATCCTGGCCAGGACCCGGATACCCACATAAAGCCCAGGTCCATGGGGGCAGGAAGAACAGCTCAGAACAGGGACATTCAAGGTTGAGACCCAAGGCAGATCCAGCCTCTGGGCTATGGAGAACCCACCCCACTGGACTATTGGGAATTCTCCCTGCGGGGTTTCAGCCAAGTTGCCCAGGGCCTGGCAGGGACAGTGACTCACATTGGCCTGCACAAGAGAACCTCTAGGGAGGCCTGGGACTGACATATCAAGAGGTCAGATTCAACAACATTAGAGAAAAATACAGCAGGTTCCAAAAATAGCAGACCCTAAGCACCTGTATAACAGCCAGCACAACATGGTCAGGTTTGAGCCTTACAGTCAGCAAGCCTGAGGGAGACCCCAACCACAAATGAGACATCAATAATCAAGACCCAATTAAAACAGAAAAGCCCAAACAACCCACACAAGGGACATTCATAGAGCATCCAGCTTAGGAGATCAAAGAGGCTGCACCACTGGGTCCTACAAGACACTTTCTATGTAAAGTCACCCCAAGAAGACTGGGAGGCATAGCATTTCTACCTAACACATAGAAACAAACACAAAGAGACAGCTAAAATGAGGAGACAAAGAAACAAACAACCCTCAAATGAAAGACAAAGAAAGAATCTTAAAAGCAGCAAGAGAAAGACAGAAAGTTACCTATAAGGGAGCTCCCATTAGACTGTCAGATTTCTCAATAAAACATTTCAGGCCAGAAGGGAGTGACATGAAATATACAAAGTAATGAAAAAAAAAGGGGGAGAGGGGGACTGAATCCAAGACTACTCTATCCAGCAAGGATATCGTTTAAAATTGAAGACAAAATAAAGAGCTTCTCAGACAAAAAGAGGCAAAAGGAGTATATTAGCACCAAACCAGCATTGCAAGAAATGTTAAAGGAACTGCTTTTAAAAGGAGAAATTGAGGGCCCTGGCCAGTCTTAGTTAGTGGTTAGAGCATCAGCCCGCAGACCAAAGTGTCACGGGTTCGATTCCGGTCAAGGGCACATACCTCGGTGGTGGTTCAGTCCCCAGCCCTGGTCGGGGTATCGTGGGAGGCAACCAATTAACATGTCTCTCTCAAATCGATGTTCTCTCTCTCTCTCTCTCTCTCTCTCTCCCTCCCTCCCTCCCACTCTATCTGAAAATGGAAAATTATCCTCAGGTGAGGATTAAAAAAAAAAAGACAAAAATGAGGGATGGGAACAAGGTATGAAGAAAAAAATGGCAATAAATAAGTACCTATCAATAATAACCTTAAATGTAAATGGACTAAATACTCCAGTCAAAAGACATAGGGTAGCTAAATGGATAAAAAACATGATCCATATATATGCTGTCTATAAGAAACCCACCTTAGAACAAAAGATTCACACAGACTGAAAGTGAAGGGATGGAAAAAAATATTCCATGCAAATAGAAATGAAAAAAATCTGAGGTAGCAATACTCATATCTGACAAAATAGACTTCAAAAGAAAGGCCATAACAAGAGACAAAGAACATCACCACATAATACCAAAAGGATTTAGCCAACAAGAAAATATAACCTTTCTTAACATATATACATCCAACACAGGAGCACCTAAATATATATATATATATATATTTAAAGTCTTGATGGACTTTAAGGGAGAGATGGACAGTTATACAGTCATAGTAGGGAACATTAATACCTCATTCACATCACTGGATAGATTTTCCAGACAAAAAACCAAGAAGAAAACAATAACCTTAAATGAAATACTACATCAATTGGATTTTAATAATATTTACAGAACATTTTACCCAAAAGCAGCAGAATATACACTATTTTCAAGTACACATGAATCATATGGGTAAACCACGTTAGGACACAAAATAAGCCTTAATAAATTCAAGAAGTTTAAAATCACATCAAGCATCTTCTCAGATCACAATGGCATGAAAATAGAAATCAAATACAATAAAAACTCAAGCCCTGGCCCTGGCCGGTTTGGCTCAGCAGTTGGAGCGTCAGCCCGTGGACCAGAGAGGCCTGGGTTCGGTTCCCGCTAAGGGCAAGTACCTCGGTTGCAGTTTGTCCCCGTCCCCGGTTGAGGTCGTGTGGGTGGCAACCACTCGATGTGTCTCTTTCACACCGATGTTTCTCTCTCTCTCTCTTCCTCTCCCTCTCCCTCCTGCTCTATCTGAAGATAAATGCAAAGATGTCCTCGGGTGAGGATAAAAAAAAAAAAAAAAACTCAAGCCTGGCCAGTTTCGCTCAGCAGTTAGAGCATTGGCCTGTGAACCAATGAGTTGCGGGTTCAATTATGGTCAAGGGCACATACCTCACTTGCAGTTCGTCCCCTGCCCTGGTCAGGTCGTGCAGGAGGCAACCAGTTGATATGCCTCTCTCACATCAATGTTACTCTCTCCGTCTTTCTCTTTCTCTCTTGCTCTCTCTCTCTCTCTCTCTCTCTCTCTCTCTCCCTCCCTCCCCTCCCCTCCCTCCCACTGTATCTGCTGATAAAGAGAAAAATATCCTCAGGTGAGAATTAAAAAAACAAAAACAAAAACAAAAAAACACTCAAAAGCATTCAAACACTGGGAGACTAAATGGCATGTTATTAAAGAATAAAAGGATTACCAATGAGATCAAGGGGGAATCAATAACTACCTAGAAACAAATGAAAATGAACATACAACAACCCCCAATCTATGGGACACAGCAAAAGCAGTCCTGAGACGGAAGTTCATAGCATTACAGGCCTATGTCAAGAAACAAGAAAAAGCTTAAATAAACAATATAAGCCTACAACTAAAAGAATTAGAAAGCAAACAACAAGGAAAGCCCAAAGTAAACAGAAGGAAGGAAATAAAGATCGAAGTGGAAATACATGATAGAAATTTTAAAAATTAATACAAAAGATCAATCAAACCAACAGCTGGTTCTTTGAAAAGATAAACAAGATTGATGAACCTTTAGCCAGATTCATCAAGAAACAAAGAGAGAGGACCCAAATAAAATCAGAAATGAAAGAGGCAAAGTAACAACTGACACTATAGAGCTACAAAGGATTGTAAGAATGTACTATGAACAAGCATATGCCGAAAAACTGGGCAACCTGGACAAAATGGACAAATTCCTGTAAACATACAATCTTCAAAAACTTAATCAGAAAGAATCAGAAAATTTCAATAGAAAAAAATGTAACTAATGATATTGAAGCAGTAATAAAAAAACTCCCAACAAAAAGAAGTCTGGGACCCAATGTTTTCATAGGTGATTTTTACCAAACATTCAAAGAAAAGCTAGCATCTATCCTCCTCAAAGTATGCCAAAAAATTCAAGAGGAAGGAAGACTTCCAAACTCTTTTTATGAGGCCAGCATTATCTTAATTCTTAAACCAGATAAAGACACTAAAAAGAAAAAACATTACAGGCCAATATACCTGTTGAATATAGATGCTAAAATGCTCAACAAAATATTAGCAAATTGGTTCCAGTAATAT
Source organism: Tadarida brasiliensis (assembly GCA_030848825.1). Lineage (NCBI taxonomy): Eukaryota > Metazoa > Chordata > Mammalia > Chiroptera > Molossidae > Tadarida > Tadarida brasiliensis. The sequence continues at coordinate 84,520,189 of CM061260.1, read as the reverse complement.
ATTAAAAAGATCATACATCAAGATCAAGTGGGATTTATTTCATGGATGCAAGGCTAGTACAATATTTTCAAATACAATAAATGTGATATATCACACAAACAAAATGAAGGATAAAAATCACATGATCATATCAATAGATGCAGAAAAGGCATTCAACAAAACTTAGCACCCATTTTTTATCAAAACCCTCAGTAAAGCAGAATAGGGGATCATACCTCAACATAATAAAGGTCAAAAATGACAAATCTACAGCCAACATCATACTCAATGGGCAAACACTAAAAGCTTTTCCCTTAAGAACAGGAACAAGACAGGGATGTCTGCTTTCACCATGCTTGTTCAACATAGTACTGGATGTCCTAGCCACAGCAACCAAACAAGAAAAAATAAAAAGTATCCACATTGGAAAGGAGGAAGTAAAATTGTCATTATTTGCAGATGACATGATATTGTACACAGAAAAACCTAAGGATTCCACCAAAAAACTACTAGATTTAGTAGATGAATTTGGCAAAGTAGCAGGATACAAAATCAACATCCAGAAACTGATGACATTTCTATACACCAGTAATGAACTCTCAGAAAGAGAAACTAAAAACCATTGCAACAACAATAAAAGAAAAAATAATAAGATAACTGGGAATACACTTAACCAAGCAGGTAAAAGACCTGTATGTGGAAAACTGTAGGAAAGGAAAAAAAAATAGAGGAAGATACAAACAAATGGAAGCATATTCTGTGTTCATGGATTAGTAAAATTAACATCATTAAAATGTCCATACTACCCAAAGCAATCTATAGATACAACACAATTCCTATTAAATACCAATGGCATATTTCACAGATCTAAAACAAATAATCCAAAAATTTATATGAAACCCAAAAAACCCCAGAGAGCCACAGAAATCTTGAGAAAGAAGAACAAAATAGGAGTGACCACAATACCAAATATCAAATTATACTACAAAGCTAATATAATCAAAACAGCCTGGTACTGGCACAAGAACAGGCATATAGATCAATGGGACAGAACAGAGACCCCAGAAATCAACCTACGCCATTACGATCAATTAATATTTGACAAAGGAAGCAAGATCATACTATGGAGTAAAGACCATCTCTTCAATAAATGGTATTGGGAAAAGTGGACAGGTACATACCAAAAATGAAACTAGATCACCAATTTACACTATACACAAGAATAAACTAAAAATAGATAAAAGACTTAAATGTAACTCAGAAAACCATAAAAATCCTAGAAGAAAACATAAGCAGTAAAATCTCAGACATCTCACGAAGCAGAATTTTCACCAATACATCGCCTAGTGCAAGAGAAACAAAGGAAAAAATAAACAAATGAGACTACATGAAACTAAAAAGCTTCTGCACAGCAAAATAAACCATCAACAAAATGGAAGGGGTTCGCATTGTATGGGAGAACATATTGCCAATGATACATCTGATAAGGGGTTAATTTCCAAAATATACAAAGAACTTATATGACTCAACAAAAGGAAGATAAACAATCCAATTAAAAATGGGCAAGGGACCTGAATAGACGCTTCTCCAAAGAGGACATACAGGTAGCCAATAGATATATGAAAAAATTTTCAACATTACTAATCATCAGAGAGGTGCAAATTAAAACTACAATGAGGTATCACCTCACACTTGCCATAATGGCTACCATCAATAAATCAACAAACAAGTGCTGGCAAGAATGTAGAGAAAAGGGGACTCTAGTACACTGCTGGTGGGAATGCAGACTGGTGCAGCCACTATGGAAAACAGTATGGAGTTTCCTCAGAAAATTAATAACCTAACTGCCATTTGACCCAGCGATCACACTTCTAGGAATATATCCGATGAAGAACAAAGTAGGAGTGATCATAACAGCTTTTACAATAGCTAAGATCTGGAAACAGCCCAAGTGCCCATCATTAGATGAGTGGATAAAAAAGACAGCATGGATGAACCTGGAGAATATTATGCTGAGTGAAATAAGCCAGTCAGAGAAAGTTAACTGCCACATGATCTCACTTATATGTGGAATCTAATGAACATAATAAACTGACGAACAAAGTAGGTCCAGAGATCATGGATGCTTGGAACAGATTGACATATTTCAGAGGGGAGTGGGGGAAGGAGATAGGAAGAGATTAAACAAAGAACTTATATACACATATTCATAGCCCATGAACACAGACAATAGTGTGGGGGCCTGGAGTGGGGCAGGGGCTGAGTGGAGAGGGACAAAGGTGGGAGGGAAATGGAGGACATCTCTAATACTGTCAATAATAATAAAAAAAAAAAAGAAAGAAAATACTGCTTTATCTGAGGCTAAATTTATGTTTTCATTTAGACTTCACTGAAATATAAATAAAGTTGTCCCAAATCCTAATATGAATTTTTCTGAAAGTCCTTCTCAATATAGGATTATATGATCCAATAAAATCCACAGATTACGGAGGAAAATAATTTCATCATAGCCAGTGCGGCAATAGTAAAGCAGTAAAGTGATCAGAGTAGAGAGTTTTAAGAGATTAAGTGCAGATAAATGTGTTTCGGGGGCAGACTGGGTTGGAACAGGGTTGGCAAATAAGTAAAAGACGTCCAATTAAGTTTTAATCCAAGATAAATGAAAACATTTTATTATCAGTATATCCCAAATATTAAATAGGAAATACTTCTACTTAAAAAAATATATATTCTTGTTTATCCGAAACTTGAATTTAACTGAGAGTTGGTTTCCACTGTTGTTTTGTTTCGTTTTGTTTTTGCTACACGGGGAGGGAGTGTATGATGTAGAAGGGCATATTGTGTAGAGTATTACATCCATTTCAAAGTCTTAGTCTTTTATTTTAAGTGAGATTTAAAAAAAAAAAAAAAGAATGGCTTTAATCTAAGAAAAGACAAGATATGTCTTAATTTTTAAAGAATTTTTCTTGTTATAGTTAGAAGAATCCAACTCTTGCAAGACACACACAAAAAAAGAATTTTCAGGCAATTTATTATACAATCTAGCTGTTCAAATTTGCATATAACCATTTCCGTTTTTATAAATAACCTTCAAAAAAAAGTTGGGAATAAGCTAAAAGGGAGAAATGATGGAAGCAGGGAGAGAAGTTAGAGTTCTCCAAAAATTTAGACAAGTGCTGGTGACATGCAGTAAGATTGTAGGAGTGTTACTAGTGTCAACTTGAGTGATTCTGGATCTTTTTTTAAGGTGATGTAGACAGGATATGCTAATGGATTAATGGCAAATATGAAAGAATTGAGCCAAGAATGAATACAGTATGGTTTCCCCCCTTGCCACTGGGAGAAAAGAGTTCCTATATACTGGCATGAGAAAGATTACAGAAAGAGCAGGTTTGGTACATGAAATGAGTAGTTTTATTCTGGAAAAGTTATAGTTGGGAAATTTGATATACATCCAAGTGGAGATGATGAGTAAACAGCTGGATCTGAGGAAAAATTCCCAGAATTAAAACAAAAATTAGAAAATAACATACTTATGGATGGTTTTTAAAGTCACAGAATGAAGTATAAACATATTCACAGCTATTTCAGAGGTTAAGCCTCATCCTCCTGGGTCAAAATGTATACTTATCGTGAAGCATGCTGAGATGTGACCCAAGTTATCAGTCAAATGAAAACAAAAGGTGGTTTGCTTTAAGAAAAATATGTTTTCCCTGCCAAGATACTGCCCTAGCTGAGTTCACTATAAATTCTTCAACACAGGAGGCTTAGTATCCTCAGAACAGTGTGATAAAAAAATTTCTGGTGAATTCATAAATTATCTCTAAAATAAGAAAAAATTGGTACCGGGGAAACAGCAGACCTACCAAAATTGAGAGTTTTAAAATCTTTTAATACATAATATCTTTCATAGACTAAGTCTCAAGAAAACATATTTTACCATAAAATGCTTCTATGTGCTTTATAAATTCAAAACACAGTTACTGTTTTTGGAGTAGACAAAATATCAATAATTTATGATGTTACATTAGCATAACTTCCACCTATACTTTAATGATTTATGGTACTGTACCCTAAGAACTACAATCCTCTGTGATATTTTTTACTTGGTCTAAACACCTATTACTTTATTCTATTGTCACATACCAAAGAATAAAATTAAAACTAAAATTTTAATTTAATTATCAAAACTCAAAATTATGATTTTAACTGATTCAAGTACCTAATAACAAGTAATATTCAAGTCAATTCATGATGACAATATACACCTGGTAGCAACTATCTGAATGAAAATTTTCTAAGGGTCTCATGGCTTATTGATCATGAAAGGCTCAAATAGTCTTATGGTCAAGAACTGTTGAAAATAAAGATAGTAGTTTTTTTTGTTATTCTCAAAGTTTTCAATATGGTAATGTTCTTTGGTAAAACTAAACCAAACTAAAATAATAAATAAATAAAACTAATGAATTAGAGAAAGTTATTTTTAATATATTTATCTATAGATTACACTAATACTCAACTATAATAAGCAGGGACTCAAGATATAAATAGATGATAGATAGATAAATAGACAGACATATAGATATTGATATAGAATTACATTATTAACACAATGTCATTTGATCATAGCTATGGTATCAGATGATAAAGAAGGACCATATCTTACTTCAACTTATTATATACAATTTATTCTGTGTGATTATGCTTTTTAAACATATTTTGCTCTATAGTGTACACACACCTCTATATAAATTGAGTTATGACAATATAATTTTAATGTTAGAAAGACAAGTTCTAATCTACCTCACAATGTAGGAATGATCTTTATATTATTCCTAACAAATTATTATTCATAACACGCTTGTGTATATTTCCTTTAGTAAGACAGTTCTGAACTTAAATTTCAGATATATCATGAACTTAGTTATATAAGCATCAGTTTCTTTACTAAAATAAAAATAATAGTATAAAACTCATAAAGTATTTTTGAGGATTAAATGGTAAACTATACAATGTAAAAAACTTTACACAAGTCTAATACTTGTATTTAATACTATGACTACTATTAGCGCTTGTGAGAAATGTTAAAGCAGTATGTAGTTTCCAGCAATCTTACCAAATCTCTCAAATTAAATTAGAAAACCAATTTACAATGAATGCCATTCAATAACTATAAACAGATGTTGCTAACATTATGACTTATAGTTTTATACTCTATTCTAAGGAAATTATGCCTATTAACTCATTTAATTATTACATGTTGTACATACTATTGCTATCTCCATTATATCTATGGGAAAACTATGGTACAAAGATATTACCAAAATCCTAACAGCTAATAAATCAAAGCTAGAAATTGAACCAGTGGCAATTAGACTCCAGAATATCTGCTTTTCTCTCCTATTATATGCTGCCTTTCTAGCTATAAATAGAGGACAGATAGATTATTGAAAAATAAATGAACTAGAGAGTGAAATGATATGGATGCAAGAGAGAGAGAGAGGAAAACTGCTCAAGGAAGATGAGTGTGAAACTAGTCTAATATAGAGTGATAACAGACCTAAACATAACATTTATCAGCAGAGGGGAGATTGGTGAGTAACATGGGAGGTAAGGAGGTAGTCAGAGGAAAGATTTTATAACTAGTGCTCAGAATTTCACAGTAGCATAGCTCTTGTGGCTTTTGAACTCCTGCTTTATGTCTCTTTAATGGAGTATAGTACCAAGTTACCACAACAAGATACCAATGAATATTTGAATCATGCAATTCTTTCTCTTAGCTCTGATTAAATTAATTCATTATTCATTAATTTTCAGTGCCTATTATAACCAGGCACTGTTGTATGTACTTGAAATGCAGTGATGACCTAGGCAGAGAAATTGATTCTCTAAAATATTCTTCTGTTTGTACAACCAAAGTCTGTCCCTCCACCCTTCAGTCCACTTGACAGACATCAAATAAGGACTTAGAGACATTCTAAGACAGGAAGAAGGAGATATTTCTGATCACTTGGAAAATGACTCCGAGGTGAGTTGTTTCCAGAAAGGTCCCTAGAACTACTGAAAGTTCAAGAGACTGAGATTTTACTTATACTTCCTTCAGAGATCAGAGATTATGACATAATTAAAAATTCTCCTATTTCCCTGAAGCCTATTCACAAAGGACCCACTCACATAAGAGTGAAAGGGAGCAAATAAAAAGGAAAGATATGAAAGGCATCTTACATCTTAACTCACTCATAATGCTCCAAATATTTCTGGGGTCTCTCCCTCTCTCTCTCTCTCTCTCTCTCTCTCTCTCTCTCTCTCTCTCTCTCTCTCTCTCTCTCTCTCTCCACATTAAAGAGATAGGATACATCTTCAGCTAAAATACTACTCAACTCTAAGCTATTGTAGTGCAAGACTATAAAAGACTATAATAATCTTGATGTGGGTAAAGATTGAACTATATCCTTGATTGATGCAGATGTAAAGAGAAAAGAAGAAATAACTGTGATTGGCATGGAAAAAAAAAATCCCTGAGCATTTAATTTTAAACACAGGAAAAATAGTACTGGTCACAATCCTGGGCTGACTTAAGAAAGCTTGTAACTAAGGAAAAGGAGATGAATAGTTAAGCCCATTTTACGCTTAGCACGAAGGGAAAACAAGTTACGTACAGAATAACTGACTGTGAGCAGGACTGAAACCACAGAGTGAGACTTTTCATCTTGGAGTAGTGTGAAAGAGTTTGGTCAAACTCAAAGCACCAATGTTGATAGCAGCAACAGAAAGATAGAGAGCAGAACATACCTATAACCACATCTAGAATACATCTCTAGGGCTGGTGGCTGTGGAAGCTTCTGCTAAGTATTTATTTATTTTTATTTTTTTTATATACTTTTATTTATTTATTTATTTATTTATTTAATTTATTTATTTAAACTTATCTTTATTGTTGAATGTATTACAGATGTTCCTCATTTTTCCCCCATTGCCCCCCTCCTCCCCATTCCTGCCCCCCTCCTGCCTTTCCCCACACTGTTGTCTGTGTCCATTAGTTATGCATATATTCATATAAGTTCTTTGGTTTATTTCTTTCCACCCCCAACCCCTCTTCCCTTTGAGGTTTGTCAGTCTAACAAGTAATTTGTATTTAATCCCTTCACCTTTTTCACCCATCCCCTCAGCCCCCATCCATCTGGTAACCAACAAAAGTTCTCTGTATCTATGAGAATGTTTCTGTTCTGCTTGTTCATTTTGTTTGTAAATTCAATTGTTGATAGATATGTATTTATTGCCATTTTATTTGTTCATATTTTTTTATCTTTTTCTTCAAGAAGACCCTTCAACATTTCATATAATAATGGTTTGGTGGTGATGAACTCCTTTAGCTTTTCCTTGTCTGGGGAACTCTTTATATGGCCATCGATTCTAAATGACAGCTTTGCAGGATAGAGTAATCTTGGTTGTAGGTTCTTGCTTTTCATCACTCTGAATATTTCTTGCCACTCCCTTCTGGCCTGCAAAGTTTCTTTTGAGAAATCAGCTGACAGTCTGATGGGAACTCCCTTGTAGGTAACTAACTGCTTTTCTCTTGCTGCTTTTAAGATTCTCTCTTTGTCTTGAACCTTTTGCATTTTGATGATGATGTGTCTTGGTGTGGGCCTTTTGGGATTCATCTTGTTTGGGACTCTCTGTGCTTCCTGGACTTGTATGTCTGTTTCCTTCACCAAGTTAGGGAAGTTTTCTGCCATTTTGTTTCAAATAGGTTTTCGATTTCTTGTTCTCTCTCTTCTCCTTCTGGCACCCCCAAGATGTGAATGTTGGCACGCTTGAAGTTGTCCCAGAGGCTCCTTACACTATCCTCATTTTTTTGGATTCTTTTTTCTTTTTGCTGTTCTGATTGGGTGTTTTTTGCTTCCTTATATTCCAAATCGATGGTTTGCTTCTTGGCTTTACCTACTCTACTATTGAATCTGTGTAAACTATTCTTTATTTCAGTTAGTGCATCCTTCATTTCTGACTGGTCCTTTTTTATGCTCTTGAGGCCCTCACTAAGTTCACTGAGGTTCTCACTAAGTCCATTGAGCATCCTTATAAGCAGTATTTTGAACTCAGCATCTGTTAGGTTGCTTAACTCCATGTTACTTAGTTCTTTTCCTGGAGTTTTGTTCTGTTCTTCATTTGGGACCTGTTTCTTTGTCTCCTCATTTTGGCTGCCTCCCTGTGTTTGTTTCTATGTATTACTTAGCGAGAGGTATGGGGCTAGCTGAGACCAGATGCTGCTTGTTTGAAAGAATTTAGGAAAAGCTGAAGCGGGATCCAAGACAGGCCAATCCTATGGTAAAGCAACTGGCAACAGCTTGGGTGGGCCTGAAAGTTGTGTGGGGTGGGGCCTCAGGGAATCACCAGGGCGGGGCCAACAGTGTGAGCCAGGTTGCTGGAGTCCCAGATATGGCAGCATCTGCCAGCCCAGGGAAGGGTTCACCAAAGGAACAAAAGCCTCTGATAGCTCGTCTGTCCAGGAGAAAGCTGCCTCTCCAGCCCTTGCTCCAATGCCAAACAGCTCAGTTCTTCCCCATATGACTCTGGTGCCTTTCAAGCTGCCTCCCCCACGCTGGAGCCTGGAGGGAGCAAGTCCGAGTAAGTCCGCATGCGGGCCCTTTAAGAGGAGCTGCCGGGGGCTCCAGCCGCCTCAGCCTCAGTTCCCGCTGGTTTTTCCAGCCAGAAGTGATGGGGATTCTCTTCCTGGCACTGGAACCCTGAGCTAGGCGCCTGGTGTGGGACGGGGACCCCTCAGTCCTCAGGGAGGACCTTCCCAGCCGAGGTGTCCTCCTAATTTTTATCCGCCACACGTGGGTGTGGGACCAGCCCGTCGCGCCTCCGCCCCTCCTACCAGTCTTGGTGCGGCTTCTTCTTTAATTTCGTAGTTGTAGGACTTCCGTTCAGCTTGATTTCAGGCGGTTTTGAATGATGGTTATTCTGTAGTTTAGTTGTAACTTTGATGTGGTTGTGGGAGGACACGATACCGCGTTTACCTACGCCGCCATCTTGACCGGAAGTCTCTGCTAAGTATTAAAGTATTCCAGTAAGGGACATTTTAGTGACATTTTTATGGCACTCATAGCTAAAATACAAAGCCTACAATATTTACCTAATGCAATTTATAAATACAATTTCTCTAACTTTAGGCAGTTAAGAAGCTTGGCAGTCAGTAAGATCAATTTGAGAAAGACACTTTCTCTAAGAAATTATTTTCATCATTAGAAACATGTACAACTTCATAAATTTAGACTGCTTATAAATCATCTGAACATTTTGCAAGATAGTATGGTTTTCCTAAATATAAAATATTCTTCACGCTATTTCATTACCTGGGAATAACTTGGAATGTGTCTTACTTTATTTTATGAGAATAAGCATTGTATCTGTACCAACACCATGAAATAATCTTGAATTGATCCCTGTATTGAGGTTACGGTTTTCATTCTGTATAACTGATAGAAATTTAACAATCATAACCCATGTTTACATTTGACACCCAATAGAATTCACATAGAAATGTTGAATATTTTGCAGTTTTATTAGCTCTCAGTATATAGATCACAAATGTTAGTTTTATAGTGAGTTTGGCAAATCTTATTATAGTTTCTGTAGTAGAAATATCTTAAATGTAAAATAAATGGGTTTAACTGATACTCTTAAAATATTACAAAATATGTAGTATATTAAATATTTCTATAATCTGAAAAGAATGACCCACTCTGATTTAAGCAAAAATATATTCATTCAATAATTCAATCAGTACATTCAAGTTTACATACATGCATTCATTAACACATATTTGCTGAGCAGATAAAGTACCAGGTATTTTACTGTGCCCTAAATAAAAAAAGTGAATAATATTCAACAATTGTTCTTAAAAACTCAGTATGGAAGACAGAGAAACATAGCGCTCTGGTTAACATTCTTTGGGCTGTCTTTTCATACTAGCTTATAGCCATCGGAGCAGAAAAAATACTTGCATTCAAATCCTGATTCAGTCATTTCCTAATTGTGTGGCTCTGGTTAAGTTACTTAAACATTTTAAACCCTAGTTCCCTCTTCTTTTAAAGAAGTTTCCTTTGCTTTTAAATAGTTACAGTAATTTAATTTAAGGACTGTACAAATTAGATGAAATAATATATGTAAGCTACAATATTACTCATCTAATATTTGGGTGTTTGTTTATTTATTTTTTAATCCTCATCCGAGGACATGCTTAGAGAGAAGGGAGAGAAAGAGAGAAAAACATCAATGTGAGAGAGAAACATCGATCAGTTGCCTTCCATATGTGCCCCAACCAGGGACTGAACCCACAAGTCAGGCATGTGCCCTGACTGGGAATGGAACTGGCAACCCTTCAGTGCATAGGACGATGCTCAACTAATTGAGCTACTCTGGCCGTGCTAATATTTATGTTTTTAATAATTTATACAAAATAAGAATCCAGAAGTATAGTGACCAACTCAGATATTGTGATTATTCTGATCATTAATTTATATCACTTTACCATGAAATAAAGTATACACATTTTCAGAACTAAAGTTAAAGTAGCAGCTAACTAAAATATTAATATATTTTATATGTAGCTCTGGCTAATGTTCATTAGTGTTTATGGCTTTGGAATCTTTTCACATCACACTCCTTTTCACATACACTGACCTTAGAACAGTGCTCAAAACTTAAGTGGTCTCATAATTGAATAAAAATTACATATGAATTACAAAAGATTTTTTACCAAAAAAAAAAAAATCACAAAATATTTTTCCCTATTGCTTTGTTAAAAGAACGATATTTAAACTAGTCTCATTTGCCCTGCCAGTGTGGCTTACTGGTTAAGTGTCAACCCATGCACCAAGAAGTCGCCAGTTCGATTCCCGGTCAGGGCACATGCCCAGGTAGTGGGCTCGATCCCCAGTGGGGGGCATGCAGGAGGCAGCCAGTCTATGTTCTCTCTCATTGATGTTTCTATCTCTCTCTCCCTCTCCCTGTAAAAATCAATTTAAAAAAATTAAAAAAAAAAAATTAGTCTCATTTAAGTGCCAGGTATTTGATTTCCTTTTTAAAAAAATTTACCCACATAAGGTGAATACATCATTTGGGTTTCTTCACATGTGTTTACTTACATATAAGTGATTTATAGTTTAAGATTAAAGACATGTTATATTTGATAGCATGAAACTATTATTCTTAAAGTTGAAAATATCTATTCTTTCATATTATTTTTCGATAAAACCTCAATCTCTCCCTTTTTTTTAAAATCATGTAAGATGGATAAAATAAAGACACCTAAAAGTGGAGCAAGGGGCAAAGAAAGGAAAACAACAGTATCAATTACCTTTATGATGAAGGAATGCAGCAGAATATAAGCATAGGTGGGGCTTGTTTGCACAGGTTTTCCCTCTTAAGGACGGAGTCTGAGAGTACATTAGAGGTAGGTCGCCATTGTTAAAGAAAACACACATCATGCACAGAGCTAGAATTTCCTGTGCAGCAGAAATCATAGAATTAGGTCTTGAAAGTCTACATTTTAATTTGGTTGCAAGTCATTGAAACCAAGGAATTTAGTAAGAGATGGCAGAGTTAGATCACCAATTCAAGCAAATACTGCACACACCAAGCTTCCACACCTCCTTGTTTCATTTACTCTATTCAGAATTTAAAATTACCAGGAAAAAGACTGAAGGAGGTTGTGGCAGAAATTCTCCGCTATGTCATTCTATTTTAACTTGGGGAACTGGGTCACACTGACACAGATGTGGCTGACAGAGGCACCTTGAATGTTTATCACGGAAAGAAGGGGAAATTGTAAAACCCTAAGAAGATATTCAAAATGGCAGTTATTATAGAGCTGGCAATATTTAATCAACTGATCAATTTAACTATCTTCAGATCAAGAGCAAGATAAGAAAATATGGCATATACAAAAAATAATTTCCTCTTTGTGTCTCATGTCCCATGTATTCCTAGAAAGTAGGCACATGAGGTTCCACCCAGGTGCTGAAATAGAGGCATAGTTAAATACGTGGTACACATATTAGGATATTGGCCAGACGGCTTTAAACATAGGCCATATACTAGTCGATTCAAATGAATAGAAGTTTTCTTTCTTCCTTGTGTTGGAGTATAGCGGTAAGTGGCCTAGGCATAGTAGAGTGGCACTATCATCTTCAATATGTGACTTCCATGTCCGGGTCCAAATAAGCAATTCCTTTTTTTTTTTTTTTTTTTATTCCTCACCTGAGGATAATTTTCTATTTATCATCAGATAGAGTTGGAAGGAGGGGGAGAGAGAGGGAGAGAGAGAGAGAGAGAGAGAGAGAGAGAGAGAGAGAGAGAGAGAGAAAGAAACATCAATGTGATAGAGCCACATCGACTGGTTGCCTCCCACAGGACCCAACCAGGGCTAGGGACTAACCGCAACCAAGGTACGTGCCCTTGACCAGAATGGAACCTGCGACCCATTGGTCTGCAGGCTGACACTCTAACCGCTGAGCCAAACCGGCCAGGGCCCTTTTTCTTTTTAAATCTCCTATAAATTATAAACCACCTGATGATGGTTCCAAGTACTTTTGTTCATTTCTGCTAACCAGAACTTAGTAAAATGTCCACATCCAAATGCATGGACACTGAAAACCATAGTGTTTAATTTGATCAACTGTGAGGCCAGTTGTAACCGTTACTATGGAAAAATAGAAGACTGTATATTGCTGTACAACAAGGAATTTGTCACAAAAGCTTTTAAGAAACTGACAAATGAGGCCAACAAAATCAATTCAGAATGGGTAATATAACAGAGACATAACAAGACCAGAAGTATGAAAATTTCTAATTCTCAAATAACCAAAGAGGTACGATATTTTCCAAAAACAGAACTCCCAAGATACAGTAGAGATTTCAAATATTTGTTGAGATACATATTCCTACACAAATCTAAAAAATGTCTCAAGTTTTGACTTTGAAGAATGGTTTAAAATGTATAATGCATATGCTTTTTAATAAAGAGATAGTGTATTTTATTTAACCAATTAAATGTTCTTTCATTTAGGAAAAATTAATTTATATTTTTACATAATAAAATTAAAAACCAAATTCTAGAGCAAAAAAAATTAAATGCATTAATCCCATTTGCCAGCAGATTTTCCACCAGTTTTCTGAAACATTATTATTTTTTTGTATATGCCACATTTTTAAAAAATTTCTTTATTGTTGAAAGTATTATAGATGTCCCCCCCAATTGACCCCATTGACCCCCTCCTCACTGCTCCTGCCCCCCTCCTACCTTCCCTATTGGTTATGCATGAATGCATATAAGTTCTTTGGTTTATCTCTTCCAGCACCCCCCCAAACTCTGAGCTTCGTCAGTCTAATAACCAATTTGTACTTCTTAATCCTTTCACCTTTTTTGCCCATCTCCCAACACCCCTCCCATCTGGCAACCATTAAATAATTCTCTGTATCTATAAGTCTCTTTCTGTGCTGCTTGTTCATTTTGTTTGTAGATTAAATTGCTGACAGGTATGTATTTATTGCCACTTTATTGTTCATATTTTGTATTTTCTTCTTCAAGAAGACCGTTCAATATTTCATATAATACTGGTTTGGTGGTGATGAATTCCTTTAGCTCTTTCTTGTCTGTGAAGCTCTTTATTTGTCCATCGATTCTAATTGATAGCTTTGCAGAATAGAGTAATTTCAGTTGTAGGCCCTTGCTTCTCATCACTTTGAATATATTTTGCTACTTCCTTCTGGCCTGCAAAGTTTTTTTTGAGAAATCAGCTGACAGTCTTATGGGAGCTCTCTTGTAGGTAACTAACTGTTTTTCTCTTGCTGTTTTTAAGATTCTCTTGTCTTTAACCTTTTGCATTTTAATTATGATATGTTTTGGTGTGGGCCTCTTTGGGTTCATCTTGTTTAAGACTGTCTGTGCTTCCTGAACTTCTGTGTTTGTTTCCTTCACCAGGTTAGGGAAGTTTTCTGTCATTATTTTTTCAAATAATTTCTTGCTCTCTTTCTTCTCCTTCTGGCACCCCCATGATGGGAACGTTGGTATGCCTGAAGTTGTCCCAGAGGCTCCTTACACTATCCTATTTTTTTTTTTAATTCTTTTTTCTTTTTGCTGTTCTGATTGGGTATTTTTTTTGCTTCTTTTTATTTCAAATCAATGGTTTGCTTCTTGGCTTCACCTACTCTACTATTGATTCCCAATAAATTATTCTTTATTTCAGTTAGTGCATCCTTCAGTTTGGACTGGACCTTTATTATGCTCTTGAAGTCTTCACAAAGTTCCTTGAGCATCCTTATAACCAGTGTTTAGAACTCTGCATCTGTTAGATTGCTTATCTCCATTTTGTTTAGTTCTTTTCCTGGAGTTTTGTTCTGTTCTTTCCTTTGGGACATGTTTCTTTGTTTCCTCATTTTGGCTGCCTCCTTGTGTTTGTTTCTATGTATTAGGTAGAGCTGCTTCATCTCCTAGGCTTGGTAGGGTGGCCTTTTGTAGTAGGTGTCCTGTAGGGTTCAGTAGCACAGCCTTCCTGATATCCTCAGCTGGGCCCTCGAAGTTCACTCCCCATGTGGACACCCTTCTGTTGTAATTGAGTCTTGATTGCTGTTGGTACATCAATAGGAGGGGTTTACTCAGGCTGATTAGCTGCAAGGACTGGCTGTGCCCACTGACCACCAATCACTGACCACCATGGAGAATCAGCTGTGTAGGGGTCCACCAAACAGTGCCAGACTTACTTCAGCAGGGCTCTGGTACCCACTGAGTCCACCCCTTAAGTGTGTCGTCTGTGGAGGTGATTGGGTTTAGGTGGTTTGATGTGGTCTGAAGTTGTCCATTGGATGTGCTGGCTCTGGGGCCTCCTGGGAGGTGTAGGCCAAGGTCAGCCACTGCCTGTGTGCTACCTAGGGCCACCAGGCATAAGCTATAAAGTGATCTGCAGATGGTTGCTTCTTGTGCTGGGCTTGGAGGCGCCCAGGAGAGGCCAAGCTGTAAAACAAGGCCAGCTGCTGCTAGTGTAGGGCCTGGGGCCACTTAGCAAGAGGCATGGGGCTCACTGCAGCCAAATGCTGCTTGTATAAGAGATTTTAGGAAAATCCGAAGTATGAGCCAAGACAGGCCATTCCTGTGATAAAGCCACTGGAAACAGCTGTGTGGGCCCGAAAATTAGGTGGGGCAGGGCCTCAGGGAATCACCAGGGTGGGGCAAACAGTGGGAGCCAGGTTGCTGGAGTCCCAGAGAGGGCACCCATCTGCCAGCCACGTGGGAAGGGCTCACCAAAGGAACAACGGCCTCTGCCAGTACATCTTTCTGAGAGAAAGCTTCCCCTCCAGCTCTCACCCCAATGCCAAACAACTCAGTTCTTCCCTGTATATCTCTGGTGCCTTTCAAGCTGCCTCCCCACGCTGGAGTCTGGAGGGAGCAGGTCCGAGTAAGTCTGTGCTTGGGCCCTTTAGGAGGAACTGTCTGGGGCTCCAGACACCTCAGCCTCCCTCAGCCTCAAATTCCACTGGTTTTTACAGCCAGAAGTTATGGGGGACTTCTCTTCCTGGCACTAGAACCCTGAGCTGGGGGCCTGATGTGGGACTGGGACAACTTGTTTCTCAGGGAGGACCTTCACAGCTGAGGTAACTCCTGATTTTTTATCTGCCACACAAAAGTGTGGGACCAGCCCTTCTGCACCTCTGCCCCTCTTAGGAGTCTTGATGTGGCCTCTTCTTTAATTTTGTAGTTGTAGAACTTCCATTCAGCTCAATTTCAGATGGTTATGAATGATGGTTCTTCTGTAGTTTAGTTGTAATTTTGATGTGGTTGTAGGAGAAGGTGCGTACCACATTTACCTACGCCGCCATCTTGACCAGAAGTCCAAAATGTATATGCTTTTGACCTGGCTGTGATGCCAAAGGTAAAAGCAGTTGAATATAAAAGTTATACTGATTTTTTTTTTAAGTATTGTTCTCGATTTTTGGTTTTAAAGCTTATTATTATAAAATTAAATTTATTTTTATTAAAATAATACTATTAATAGTAGCTTAGATTTCATTAAGAAAAACTTTATTTTTTTTTATTCTTTTTCCCCCATTGACACTCTCCTCCCCCTCCCTCCCTGCCCTGTCCCCAGTTTTGTTGTCCATTGGTTATGAGTACATACGTATAAGTTCTGTGGTTCATCGCTCCCCCCCCCACCCCCTCTTCTGGCAATTGTCAGTCTGTACCCTACTTCCACGTCTCTGGGACTACCCTGTTCCTCAGACTTTTATGTTCATTATATTCCAGAAATATGTGAGATCATACGATATTTGTCTTTCTCTGCTTGGCTTGTTTTGCTTAGGATAATAGTTTCCAGGTCCTCCCATGTCGTCACAAAGGATAAGAGATCTTTCTTTCTTATAGCTGCATAGTACTCCATTGTGTATATGTACCACAGCTTTTTTATCCATTCGTCTACTGATGGACACTTGGGCTGTTTCCAGATCTTAGCTATTGTAAATAGTGCTGCTATGAACATGGGGGTACATATATTCTTTCTGATTGGTGTTTCAGGCTTCTTAGGGTATATTCCTAGGAGTGGGATCACTGGGTCAAATGGTAATTCAATTTTTAATTTTTTGAGGTAACACCATAGTGTTTTCCATAGTGGCTGCACCAGTCTGCACTCCCACCAGCAGTGTACTAGAGTCCCCTTTTCTCCACACCCTTGCCAACACTTGTTGTTTGATGCTTTCTTGATGGCAGCTATTCTGACAGGTAGGAGGTGATACCTCATTGTTGTTTTAATTTGCATCTCTCTGATGATTAGTGATGTTGAGCATTTCTTCATATGTCTCTTGGCCATTTGTATGTCCTGTTTGGAGAGGTGTCTATTTAGTTCCTCTGCCCATTTTTTAATTGGATTCTTTGTCTTCCTTTTGTTGAGTTGTATGAGCACTCTATATATTTTGGAAATTAATCCCTTATCTGATATATCATTGGCAATTATGCTCTCCCATACAGTGGGTTGCCTTTCCACTTTGATGGTTGTTTCTTTTGCTGTGCAGAAGCTTTTGAGTTTGATGTAGTCCCATGTGTTCATTTTTTCCTTTGTTTCTCTTGCCTTAGGTGATATATCAGTGAAAATTCTGCTGCGTATGATGTCTGAAATTTTGTTACCTACATTTTCTTCTAGGTTTTTTATGGATTCACAAGTCACATTTAAGTCTTTTATCCATTTTAAGTTTATTCTTGTGTATGGTGTAAGCTGATGGTCTAGTTTCATTTTTTGCATGTAGCTGTCCAGTTTTCCCAACACCATTTATTAAAGAGGCTGTCTTTACTCCATTGTATGCTCTTGCCATCTTTGGCGAATATTAATTGAGCATAATGTTTTGGGGCAATTTCTGGGTTCTCTGTTCTGTTCCATTGATCTATATGTCTGTTCTTGTGCCAGTACCAGGCTGTTTTGATTACAGTAGCTTTGTAGTATAACCTGATGTCCGGTATTGTGATCTCTCCTACTTTGTCCTTCTTTTTCAAGATTGCTGTAGCTATTCGGGTCTTTTTTGGTTCCATATGAACTTCTGAAGTATTTGTTCTAGTTCTGTGAAATATGTCGTTGGTATTTTGATGGGGATTGCGTTAAATCTATAGATTGCTTTGGGTAGTATGGACATTTTAATGATGTTAATTCTTCCAATCCATGAACAAGGTATGTGTTTCCACTTTTTTATATCTTCTTCTATTTCTCTTTTCAATGTCCTGTAGTTTTCTGCAAATAGGTCCTTTTTACTTCTTTGGTTAAGTTTATTCCTAGGTATCTTAATTTTTTTTGCCGCGATGGTAAATGGGATTGTTTTTTTAGTTTCTCTTTCTGTGAGTTCATCATTGGTGTATAAGAATGCCGTCGATTTCTTGACGTTAATTTTGTATCCTGCTACTTTGCCAAATTCATTTATTAAGTCTAGTAGATTTTTGCTGGAGTCTTTAGGGTTTTAAATGTATAATTTCATGTCATCTGCAAATAATGACAGTTTCACTTCCTCCTTTCCAATTTGGATCCCTTTTATTTTTTCTTTAAGTCTGAATGCTGTGGCTAAGACTTCCAGTACTATGTTAAATAAGAGTGGTGAAAGTGGGAATCCTTGTCTTGTTCCTGTTCTTAAAGGAAATGCTTTTAGTTTTTGTCCATTAAGTATGATGTTGGCTGTAGGTCTTTCATATATGGCCTTTATAATGTTAAGATATGATCCCTCTATTCCCAAATTGCTGAGCGTTTTTGTCAGAAATGGGTGCTGGATTTTGTCAAATGCTTTTTCAGCATCTATTGATATGATCATGTGGTTTTTATCTTTCATTTTGTTTATGTGATGTATCACATTTATTGATTTGCGAATATTGTACCAGCCTTGCATCCCTGGTATGAATCCCACTTGGTCATGGTGAATAATTTTTTTGATGTATTGCTGGATCCGATTTCCTAGTATTTTGTTCAGGATTTTGGCATCTATGTTCATCAGGAATATTGGCCTGTAGTTTTCTTTCTTTGTAGTGTCTTTTTCTGGTTTTGGAATTAGAATTATGCTGGCTTCATAAAACAAATTTGGAAGTCTTCCTACTTCTTGAATTTTTTGGAATAGTTTGAGGAGAGTGGGTGTTAGTTCTTCTTTGAATGTTCGGTAAAACTCCCCCATGAAGCTGTCAGGGCCTGGGCTTTTGTTTGCTGGGAGGGTCTTGATGGCATCTTCAATTTCCTTCGTTGTTATTGGCCTGTTCAAGTTTTCTATCTCTTCCCGGTTCAGCTTTGGGAGACCATGTGTTTCTAGAAATGTGTCCATTTCACTTAGATTGTCGAATTTGTTGCCATATAAATGTTCATAGTATTTGTTAACGATCCTTTGTATTTCTGTGGTGTCAGTTGTTACTTCTCCTCTTTCATTTCTGATTTTGTGTATTTGGGTTCTCTCTCTTTGTTTCTTGGTGAGTCTAGCTAAGGGTCCATCAATCTTGTTTATCTTTTAAAAAACCTAGCTCTTTGTTTCATTGATCCTTTGAATTGTTTTTTTGGTCTCCATGTCATTTATTTCTGCTCTGATCTTTACTATTTCCTTCCTTCTACTTGCTCTAGGGTTTTCTTTTTGTTTGCTTTCTAGTTCTTTAAGTTGTGAGGTTAGGTAGTCAATTAGAAATTTTTCTTCTTTCTTGAGGTGGGCCTGTAGTGCTATGAACTTCCCTCTCAGAACTGCTTTCACTACATCCCATAGATTTTGTGTTGTTGTGTGTTCATTTTCATTGGTTCCCAGGAAGTTTTTAAATTCTTTCTTGATCTCCATGGTAACCCATTCATTGTTTAATAACATGCTATTTAGCCTGTATGTGTTCAAATGTCTTTGCATGTTCTTGTTGCAGTTGATTTCTAGTTTCATGCCATTGTGATCTGAAAACATGGTTGATATGATTTCAGTCTTCTTGACCTTGTAGAGACTTAGTTTGTTCCCTAATATATGGTCTATCTTTGAGAATGTCCCATGTGCAGTTGAGAAGAAGGTGAATACTGCAGTTTTGGAGTGTAATTCTCTGTAGATATCTATTAAATCCATTTGATCTAGTGCTTCATTTAGAATTTCTGTTTCCTTGTTAATTTTTTGTCTAGATAATTTATCCAGTGATGTCAGTGGGGTGTTGAAGTCTCCTGCTATGATTGTATTGTGGTTGATTTCTCCTTTGAAGTCCTCCAGAAGATTTTCAATATATTTTGGTGCTCCTATATTGGGTGCATATATGTTTACCAAGGTTATATCTTCCTGTTGGATAGACCCTTTCAATATTATGTAGTGGCCTTCTTTGTCTCTAGTTATGGTCTTCAATTTGAAATCTAATTTATCAGATATGAGTATTGCTACCCCAGCTTTTTTTTCCTTTCCCTTTGCTTGGAAGATTTTTTTCCATCCCTTTACTTTCAACCTATGTGAGTCTTTTGTTGTGAGGTGGGTCTCTTGTAGACAACATATATGTGAATTATGCTTTCTTATCCAGGCAGCTACTCTGTGTCTTTTTATCGGAGCATTCAATCCATTTACATTTAAGGTGATTATTGATATGTACTTATTTATTGCCATTTTTGTTCAGTGTGGTTATATTTTTCTTCCTATTTCTTCTAATAATTACAGCAGTCCTTTTAACATTTCTTGCAGTGCTGGTTTGGTGCTAATATATTCCCTTAGCCTTTTTTCATCTGGGAAGCTCTTTATTTGACCTTCTATTTTGAATGATAGCCTTGCTGGATAGAGTAGTCTTGGATTCAGATCCTTGTTTTTCATGACCTTGATTACTTCATGCCATTCCCTTCTGGCCTGTAGTGTTTCTGTTGAGAAGTCAGCTGATAGCCTGATGGGGGTTCCTTTGTAGGTAACCTGTTGCTTATGTCTTGCTGCCTTTAGGATTCTCTCTTTGTCTATAATTTTTGGCATTTTAATTATTATGTGTCTTGGTGTGGGCCTGTTTGGATTCTTCTTACTTGGGGCTCTCTGTGCTTCTTGAACTTTAATGCCTTCTTCCTTCACCAGATTAGGAAAGTTTTCTGTCACTATTTCTTCAAATATATTCTCTAACCCTTGCTCATTTTCTTCTTCTTCGGGGACTCCAATGCTGCAAATGTTATTATGTTTCCAGTTGTCCCACAGTTCTCTTAAGCTATCTTCCTGTTTTTTCATTGTTTTTTCCTTTTGGTTTTCTGATTGATTGATTTTTTCTACTCTGTCTTCTAATTCACTGATCCGGTCCTCTGCTTCCTCTACTCTGCTGGTCAGTCCTTCCAATCTGTTCTTTATTTCTGCTATGTCATTCTTTTCATGGTGCCTATGTCCTTACTCATGCTGTTTAGTTTCCTCAAGATCATGGCTCAGAACTCTACCTCTGATAATTTGCTTAACTGCATTTCATTTATCTCATCTTCAGTAGAGTTCTCTTGTTCTTTCATTTGGGATCTGTTTCTTTGTTTCCCCATTTTTGCTATCTCAGTGGGTTTTGGAGCCTGCCAAATTTTCCCTGTGGGTGTTGGTTTTCTGCTATTTGTGGCTCCCTCTACTGGGTTTGGATGAGCATGGAGGGCCCTCCTTAAACACCACTGTCAAGTCTCACTTTCCTCGGTAGATTTGCAAGCTCAGGAAAGGTTCAGTTATGCTCTAGCTTTTTGCCTGGAGGCTATTAGCCTCAGTTACTTGAAAAGCCTTAGGATCTCAGTTGAATGAGAAACTCCCTCAGGTGTTTATAGTGTAAGAGTATTTCCCAAGGGTGGGGCCGATGCTGGTTGTTAATGAGCCTCAATTTGCATTTCTTTGCCTCACCTGGGAATCTCTGAGGGAGGGGCTGCCACAGCTCTGGGAAGGAGCAAACTTGGCTGCTGTTCTGTGTAACCGGGAAGGAGCAGACTGGCCACCACTGTCCTCTGTGACCGCAGCTCAGCACAAACTCTGAGCGCCCTTCAAATCCCAGGTGTCCCCACAGAGTTGCAGTCCAGTCCGCCCTTCCTCTGCCGGAGCCCCAGGTGAGTGCCTGTAAGCTATTCAGCTCTGTCCTGGCCCTCTGTGCTGTGGAGCAGCTTGGGCTCTCAACCCCAAGGACGGGCGCCGCTGCTGCGCACAGCTAAGACTGCTGCTGTCCATGGGCTCCCAGTCCGCCACCCTCATGCGCCTCCGCAGATCCTGCCAGGCTCATTCAGTGTCCCTGGTTGTATGGTCCTTTCCGCTGCTTTTCTGTTGCTTTTTCCCGACGATTTGTCTTTATTTTAGTTGTAATTCCCATTTGGTCCTGGTAGATCGTCTGTGTAGCTTCCATTCACTCCACCGCCATTTTCTCCTCCCAAGAAAAACTTTAGATAATGCTTGATACTTGATCTATATGCCCATATATGTCCTCCCCATCTAGTGGCAGCTGCCTGAATTACATGGTGTCCCTTAGCAAAGCAATATTCAAATCACTAAATATGCACAATTTATAGAATTGTATACTTCTGGAAATACAGGTCATTTGTCTCTTTGGTTGAATGGCAATATATAATTTTGTTCTGGAGTTACCTATATATTTTGTGTGTCTGTATGCATTCAAGTAACAGTCCATGTTAAAGAATATTTGACTAGACATTTGCCATATACTAGGCACCAAAAATTCCACAGTGTATACCATGTTATTCTAAGACACTTTTGCTATTTCACTCAAATGTGGCCACTGGATACAATAATTAGCAAAGATTCTCTCCCAAAGGCAAAAAACAAAACAACAACCAAAAAAAAAAACACCTTAATTGGATGACTGAGACTTCTAGTCCATAAATAATGTACATTCACTATATTTTATAAGCATACTCATGTATTCATTTTATTTTATGGGTTAAAATAAAATGATATCATTATTTATTTTATTGCTCAAACTGTTCCACCTTTGATCCCACCTCCTAATGGAGCTCCTTGTGGTTGACTACTGTGTTTTATCAACATATGCCCATCTTCTATTGAGCACTTCCATAGTTTCTGGCCAAGATACTACTAAATTATATTCCTATTATATATATTTTTTGCCCAAGCTCTGAAATTAATTGGTTCTTAAAGAATCTGTGGTTCCTTATACTAAAGAATGGTACTTAAAACCAAGATCTGGGTGCTAGGTGACATTATTGTTACTGGGATGTCATTGCTGCTATCTCTTCTCAATGGACTCAGCCAAGAAATTTATGCATGTATACCAATTCATGCATAAGAATTCATGCATATATTTCTTTTGCCAATCACTTACCCTATCTTTTTCTTTACTAATGTATAATGCTAGCGTTTTTTGCTCAAACTGTTCCACCTTTGATTACTATTAGGAGATCCTTGTGGTGGGCTACTGTGTCCTATTAACAGATGCCCATCTTTTGTTAAGCACTTCCATACTTTCTGGCCAAGAAACTCCAAGTTCCTATTATATTTTTCTTGCCCCAGCCTTGGAATTAATTAGTCCTTAAAGAATCTGTGGCTCCTTTTATTAAAGAAGGTTGTTTAAAATCAAGATCTGAGGGCTTTTATTAAATATATCTGTCTTCTTTTTAAATACCCAAATGTTCTTCAAGATGATGAGACATAAATAAGTGAATCTTGAGTTTTCCTCATTCTCACTTAGACTACTTTGAGAGCTAAGTCAAATCTTTACTTCAGGCGGGACAAAATGTTAGGAAATGTAGAGGTAGAGATAAAGAGAAAGGACAACGCACAATATTGCTTTATGTTCTTTTATTATGGTTTTGGTGGTCTGTAATAACTCCCATTTTGTGGATATGGTGTGATAAAAATCTATTTCAAATCTTTTTGAAATAGGTGTGGTTAAATAGTGCATTTAAACTTAATTTAAATTTAATTACAGTGCACTTAAGAAACAGATTTCAGCAATTTAAATTTTTTGAAGTAATATAAGTCCTAGTTTTAGAAATAGTCATTAAATATATTGGAATATTCTTTAAAATGTCAATAAGATTAAAAATATCCTAAAATTTTTATTGCTTTAAAAATTTATGCTTTTAGCTTTTATTTATATAACATAATATGTAATATACATAGAAAGAGAGAAATACCATACATTTAGTTCATCTCAAATTACTATAGTTTGTATGTTTGTGTTTTCAAATGAGAATGCTGATCAGAATAAGTTGATAACAAAATGAATGAATCTGTTTTACTCCAATAATCTAGAGCTTGGTGAAAAGAAACCTGAAGCCTTAATATATGTATGCTTCAAATAATCCGTAAGACATATTTATACTAAAGATTTGTTGTTTACATGAAATTCAAATTTAAGGAGGTGTTCTGTACTTTATGTGACAGCCCTATCCCAGTACAATAGGACTAGATCAGACTTAATAAATTAATTGTTGACTGCTCACGAGTTAACTTGTGTTTTCATGCCCAAACGTTGCTGACTGCTCACGAGTTAACTCATGTTTGCACTTGCATTAGCTATTTCAATTTTTGAAACTCAGGGTAATATAGGATTATTGTATTTGTGACTCTTCACCCTGAGGGTTTGAAGTTCAAAAAACAGCACACCGGTCTATATTCTTGAGGTAGCTAGGGAATGGATATCTGCTGGTTCAAATGAGTGCAGCTCAGAACCTAACACTTCTTCTGGTACTTCTAAAAGAGCTCCTTACATTGATTCACCTTTTAGGCTTTCAGGGCAACTAAAAGACCACGTTTTAGAAAAAATAGTCACTGGTATAAGAAAAATCCAACTAAAACATGTAAAGTGTGTGTTTCAAAAGGTGATTGCTATACAGTATACCACACCAAAAAAAATTACTAAAATATATGCTATGTATAAAATATAATATGTAGCAGATATGTACAAAGTTTCATTTAAATTCATTATGTATAAATAAAGTATACTGAAGTTTATTTAGATTGTTTCACTTTCATATGCAATTACTAAAAAGCCGGTGACATGAGATAATTTCTGCATAAAATTGCCAGTCAACAATGTGTTAAGAAAATAAGGTGATATTTCATGCACACTTAAGAGCATGGAATAAGAGTCAAAGGTCCTACACAACCATGGGGCTTAATCAAATTCTAATGAATATATGCATGGATATATGCACTTATCTTTTAATGATATGAACTCATAAATACATTAAAATTTCAACATGGCTTCTTATGAAACCTACTATGACCCAAGAAGCATGGGGAAGCCTTTCTCAAGTGCTCCTGTTACTGTTCATATGCTTTGTAATACTGGGACTGTGGTCAGGAACAATTATGAGAGGCTGCTTTAGTTGCATACGGAATTATTATCCTAATCACAGTACCCTTCTTCAATATGGAAAGGGGCTCATGGTTTCACAGTAGGGACAGTTTCAGAATCAGAACGTTCTTGCTTCATTGGCTATCCAAAGTGAAATTTAGAAAAAGAATTAATGAAAAAGGTGTGTGTTCTTGATTTTTTAAACATTTGTTTTGGTATTCCTACCAGAATCATATACAGAGAGAGACAAAAATAGAATTATCCAACATTTCAGAAAGAGAGAGAATAGCTACACCAATGGCATAGAGAATAGTGGTAGTAGTAAAAGTGGTAGAATAGGATAACTTTTACAGGGCAACAAAAAGTTGCTATCTTTTGAATTTATCCCCCAATTATGTTTTGCCAGTAGAGCCTATATTATAGTAAAAATGGAAAAATATTGTTAAGTGCATGCATTTGCTGCCCTAGTTTATGAAAGATCATCAGTGTTTTCAAATTGTGCATTAAAAGTAAAAGTAAATTATTTAGCGAAATTATGTTAGGAAATAGGGAGAAAAGAAAATAATGTAATTATGTTTTTGTTTAATGTTTTCTCCAAGGTAAGCATACTAATTTGTTTCACTACTTTTAATACATAGGGGTATTTCTAACAGCTTTTCTTCCAGATATTTATCTGTCAATCTCTAACTCATTAACATTAGGTATTAATATTTTATTTGGAAGCAAAAGACTTATTTTGCAAAATACTGTAAACTTGATATTAGACGATATGTATACATTTTAAAAAGTATAGGCAGTCCTCACTGTATACAATAGTGCAGTGCCATAAAAATGACTGTTCTAGTTGAACTGTACAAAGTAATCTTACTAAAATGAAAAAACTATAACACACAATTCCATGACCTTCCAAAATATTTGTGTAAACATTAAAAACTCTCTCACTCTCAAGTATAAATGTATAAATAAATTTAAATTTTATAATAGTATTTATTTTGTACAATGTAATTTAAAATATTAGAAACATTAAGAATTAGAGTGATTTATTTCTTTGTAAAAACATGTCAGTAGTAGTTTGACTAGTGCTTGCCTTCTTATCGTACTGCATGGAGTGAGTATCTTTCCTGTGCCTTGTCATAATGATATTGGAGGGCTCTCAATTGAGGGCTCACAGACCCAAGGGAGACCTCAACCCAATGGCTGTGCCAGGTTCTTGTCACCACACAAGAAAGAATTCACATTCAAGACAGAGAGATTCAGCAAAGCATAGCTGATTTATTAAAGTGGAAGTACGCACTCAAGAAGGAAGTGAGGGAAAACTCATAGAGCAAGTCACCTGGGTGGAGGTTCTTATCAGCTATGGGCAAGGGGAGGGGACGGGGGTGGTTACTGGTCTCTGACACTTGGGTTATGGTGGTCAATGTGGTGGTGGTCAGTTCAGTGCATCTCAGTCCCTCCTCTCTGGATGGAAACTTTTTCTTTGGTTTTCTAGAAACTGTCACAGTGATCTGGAGGGCACAGTGGCTTCAAAGCCAAGAAGCAGGGCAACATGGCTGCCAGCTCTGATTGAGACCAGTTTTTGTTTGTCTCAACTGTTTCTTACCTCAGGAAATTGGGAGGGGAGCAACTGGACAAAGGTGTCTAGCCACAAATTCCGTCCCTAGTGTTCTAGCCTAGAAGGGGAGGACAGGGGTACAGCCTGGGGCCTCTGTTCCCTACGCTAGCTTTCCTGCCTCAACGTTCCCTTCCAAGTCTTGATGAGCGTCCAACATTTTATCCTTTCCATTTTAAAAGTCATGAAATATCTCCAAAATTTCTTTAATGTGAAGTTTTGTTTTGTATTTTTTGCCAGTGTGACTGCCTCTGAGATATCTTCCTCCATTTTATCACAGCCACTATTCTCATTTACATGGATAAATCTGCCTTTACTAAGTTCCTCTAGAGTCTCTCAAGCTATTCTAGAATTCTATTTATCCCAGATCCCAATTTTATTTCCAGCATTATCACTTTTTGTTTCCTTGATGCATTTTCATCTTTGTTGGCCAATTCTGTTTTGATTATCTATCTTTATAAAATGTGACCTGAGTTTATCAGGGGAAACAAAGAAGCAACATTACTATAGCTTTGCTTTCTGTGTGTAAACTGATAACAAACACACAGTGACCAATCACTGACAGACCTTGAAAGAAGTGACATAATTGGTCACTGATCATGATATATATCTATTATTTTTATTATTATTATTATTCATACTTTATATGATTACTCAGTTAATATACTATAGTAACTGAAATTTTGAAACATGTTTTTAGGGGGCTGGGGTTAGTTAACTAAACCATGGTGAATTAAACTTATTCTTGTTGATAATGCAAAGCTAGGAGTGTTTATATTTACTGCAACCAGAACTAGGCTGGATGTTAAATTTAGTTGGCAGAAAGCTTCCCTCCTTGACCAACCAGGTGACTCAGCAAGGTTAACAACAAAAGGTTAACTTACAAATAAATGAACAAACAAAACTGGAACAGATTCACAGACACAGACAACAGACTAATGGTTGCCAGAGGAGAGGGGTATTGGGGAACTAAGTAAAAAAGGTGAAGGGATTAAGAAGTACAAATTGGTAGTTACAAAATAGTCATGGGGATGTAAAGTATAGCATAGGGAATGTAGTCAATAATATTGTGATAACTATGTATGGTGCCAGGTAGGTACCAGAAATATCGAAGGGAATACTCTGTAAAGTATAATTGTAGAACCATTATGCTGTACACCTGAAAATAATACAAATAATATTGAATGTAAACTATAATTGAAAAATAGAATTTAAAGTTCTTTTAAAAAAAGAAGGCTAACTGGCTAACTTATAGAGCACTTAGCTTTTGCCACAAGCCTCAAAAGAACCTCCAAAGACATACCAGTACTAAAATAAATGTAGAATGTAAGTAAAAATAGCATGCTTACATGTAAATATAGCTTCAAGACCAGCGCCCTTGTTGCCCCAACCATATGGACATACATAATCTGATATTATACACAAATTCTGGAGTTCCCACTATTTCTTAGCCTCTATATCAGATGTTGCCATCAGTAAGAGAACTCAGTACAGAACAAATAATTTTATAGAGACCAGAATTCAACTGAAACTTTGAGCTCATTAGTCTCCCAATAAATATTATCCAAACAGTGCTTTGCCTTAACTCCATAACAGTGTTGGTCTATGCATCTGGCAGTTCATATCCATTATTTTTGTCATTATCCATAATTATTGAATTTGGCACAATATCTAATCCCATCATACCATATTACAATTTTGATCTATAGAGTTCACACCTATTCCTTTAACTCAGAATCCTTCTTTACCTATCTAATCACTTCATGTTCTGCCACATGGATCCTCTCATCTAAATACTAAGGAATTCCCCAAATTGTATGTAAATATTAGGTTCACCTTATACACAACCATAGTTATGTACATTTCTTCTATCCATTTTCCTTCCATGGAGAAAAGAATGAATAACTTAAGAAAATGAATATATATATATATAAAATTCATTTATAAATATATAAATATTAATATCAAATATGTATCTATCTAATATATAAACATATATTGTGTATATGCTGAGAAGTCAGAGATTTAGAAAGGCAGAAAGAAAATTTTTAGCAAAAAAGAAAGTTTTAATAGAAGATAAAAGACAGCGTTCACCCAAGCTACACATCCTTTACATGTTTTTTTATTTTTCTGTAAAACAAGAAAAAATTTGTTTGTTTTGAGACAGTTAATAAAACTTTGTGGGTATGATCTACAAGAAAATAAAGCCCTAGAAAATGAATTCTCAGTAGTCAGGAGCTAATGTTAAATTCTTTTAACTGACATTACCAGAGTTCAAAGATTGTTGTAAATGTCAGCAATCAAATCTACAAAGGATGTCTCTGAGGATGGGATTAGGCAGCAAACACATCCTGAAGTCAACTGTTAATCTCAAATATCATTCTACACTCCAGCAAAACATCAAGGAGAGTAGAATCAAGGAAAAATAACAATAATTGATACTTAGTAACAAAGGTCAGTCACAAGAAGTAATTAGACTTCTATTAATACCCAAAAGAACTTATCCTCTGCCTGTGCAGCAGGACCTACTATTCATACTCTTTCTTCTCTCTCAAATTAAAAGCATGTTATAAAATATAACCTATAAATAAAAGCATGCTATGATTACCAAATGCTTTGGAAACACTCTGACCTTGAGTGGTGAAGTATTTGGTATTGAAAGACAATGCCTCCATGAATTCAGAGGCTCTAGGGTGGGCACTGAATCTGAAAATCATTGGTTACTAACATTTCTGGATATTAGGAGTTTAATAAGGCTGAAATAGTTTATTTGGCCATGGTGAAATTTTCATTTCATTCATATGAAATGGATCTTTATCTTTCCTTCACTCCTCTATTCAAGGACAATTAGGAATGACCTACAATGTGACGAGAGCTTTATTTTCTATTTATTAGGAATAAAAATATAAATAAGAGGGAGTTCCTACCTTTAAAAGCTTATATTCCAGGGAATCTTAAGAGAGAAAAGGAGATGGAAGTAGAAAATTCCAAGATCAGCTTTGAGTATATTAAAACGTGAACTTAAGGGCGAAGTGCACAGGTGCAGGAGTTCCTCCCAGAAAGCAGCAGAGCCTGGGCCAGTGCGGGGCCCTGTGGGACGGCCTATGGAAGTACAATGGCGGACCTGGTGAATGAAGAGCTCAGCTGGTGGATTCAGCCTGGAAGGTGGAGAAGATTCAGACCAAGAAGATGGAAATAACTGCCCTCCTGTGGAGTGAGAAAGGACGCCCTGTTCAGCCCAGTTTCCACCTTCACAGTATCAAAAAACAACAACAATGTTGTTATGCTATCAACCTTCTGTGAGTCATCTGCAGGCGATTTTTACTCAGAACCAAAGGAAAGGAGCAGTGGGTTCTGGTTGAAGCCGCCAACACTGCTCCATGGCCAGGCACCTGTTGTAACATGTCAGCGAGACAATCAGAGACACACAGCCGAATTGTAAGTGAAAGGAGCACTTTATTCACCTGAAGGCTGCGGGGGCGGGGGGCATAGTCTCCCAAATCGACAGCAGCGAATATTCTTGCAACCTGCTTTTAAAGGCAAAAACTACATTCTCTTGGAGCCGGTTTTGGCTCCGTTAAGCGGGGGAACTGATACAAAAGAGGGATGAGAGGAGCTGTTACAGAGGTCAGGGCAATCATTAATCTCTTTCTCTTCATGATTCCTCTGAGTTTCCCAAGGCCATCATTAACCCCCTTATCTCTATAGTTTTCTCTGGGTTTTCCAAGGCCCTCATGTTTACAAAAAACCACCAGGGTGTGTACGTGCCACATCTGAGGGTCAGAATGAAGTTACTTTACACCAGCCCACGTATGCCAAGCCAGAAGCCCAAGGAACATAGCGTGCTTGCCTGGCAGTGTGACAAGCCCCACAGCCAAAGGCGCTCTCACAGGCTGCTAGAGCAGCCATACTGAGGGCTCAGGGTCCCAGCAGACCACGTAGGAACAGCTACCTGTCCCAGCAACCCCTAATGGGAAGTTGGCCTGATGAGGCGCCAGCTCCTCGGGAGGAAGAGGCCCAGACACATGCGTCTAGCAATGCTTCTGAGGACAACTGTGAGAGAAAAAGAGCAAGTTGCACAGCAAGCATTTGTGTTTGGGCAGAACTTGAAGGACAGAGTTAATAACTGAGAACACTGAAGCAGCTGACATGGAGAATGGGACACCCCAGTTCAGAAACACCATCCGGGACCAGCTATTTCTTTCAGTATATCAGCTCCAGTTTAGAGAACTCAACCAATAGTGCTGATGCCACAAATTTGTATTTGGCCAGAATACCAGTGAGAGTGTATTGGGCCCACCTAAATTAAACGAGGTCACTTTAGATGCCACCAACAGGGAAAACTCAGCTGTTGAGTTAGGGTCTGAGTCCTAGTCTCAAGAGGCCACCCCTGAGAAGGAGCCCCTGGCCAAATCAGCAGCTGCCTACACCAAGGCAACATAACAGAAGTGTTTGTTGGAAAAAGTGGAAGTTGTCATCAGGGAGGAGGCAGAGAACAACGTGTTAAGATCCAGTATAAGCTGTTTGTCTTTGACAAGACTTCAGAGTCATGGGTGGAGAGAGGCCAGGGGCTGCTCAGATCCAATGACATGGCATTAACTGACGACAGGACATTAAAAATCCCAACTAGCGATGCAAACCTAGGGTAGCCTGCGGCTGATCCTGGACACCAAGCTATGGGCAGATTGACAAGGCCATTGAGAAGAGCATTCGCATCAGGGCCGTGGATACCAAGGACCACAGCATGAAGGTCTTCCTGATCTCAGCCAGCTCCAAGGACATGGACCAGCTATATATGCGACCCTGCTCCACTGCATCCTGGCCCTGGGCAGCCAGGTGGAGCAGGAACAGAAGGCCAGAACACCTGCACCCAAGCCTGGTGCGGCCCCATCCAGTGAAGATGACAGTGATGATAACAATGTCCTGGCTCCATTAGGGGCCACAAGAGGTGGTACTGATGATGAAGGGGACAGGCAGACAGCTGGGACAACATAGCACCAGGAGCTGACCACACAGAAGCTTGCTGCTGCTTTGTCATCTGTCCACTCATTCGACTGCTCCTCCACACTGGATTGGCCACACTCTGAATTTGCACTGCCCATTCAGAAGCCAACTCAGGAACTGCCCAAATGTGGTTTGGTACACAAGACCTCATCATATTGATGAGCAAAACGAAAAACATTTCTTCCCTCCCCAATTTGAATTGAAAAGGCCCATTAAGACTTGTCACAGCTTCTCATTGGGACTGGGGTGCCTGGTTCCTTCACCCCTCTCATTCAGCCTTCACACTGCTGGGTTCCTGCCTCCTGCCCAGGCTCCCAGGTGTGTCCCCTCAAGTATAAACACTGGCGCTGTTGTATGTTCTGCTAACTACTACCTTTATGTTCCGTTCCCACCTTCTGATTTGGGGTGTATATTTTACATATTTCCCCCCTCGCCAAGGCTTTGTTTTTGGTTTCTTAGATTAAGACCCTGTGTGTGTTGAGCAGGCACAGCTCCAGCGACCTAATTCTCCCCATGGTCATGGCTTACGTGCTGGGGCCTTACTGGGAGCTGGGTTGCTCTGAGGGCCGCTGGAGGGCAGGCTCCCACTTGTTCTCCATCTGGGGTTCCTCCAGGTTGTCATGGAGTATTGAGGGATAGGCCTCACACCTTGAGAGAGCTTATGTAGAAAAGAGTCACTGGATCTAGGAGTGTTCCCACCCCCCTCTCCTCCTGCTTGTCCCTATCATGTTGGTCACCCATCATGAGGCACCCGGGAACACACCTATTTCCTGCTATTGGCGGTTGCTTGCCCAGCCGGGGACGTCACCACCTAAAGACCATCCAGGGCCTGGGGCCTCCATGACAGGCAGAGAGGGTACCTATCAGGGCCTTTGAGGAGGGCAGGGGACTGGTTCAAGACAACAGGTCACTGTCCCAACACTCACAGCATGCAGTGGAACAGGCGCTGTGCCCATCCCACCCGGGAGCAGGGCCAAGAGCCCAGCTGGTCACTGCTTGCATGCAAAGAAGGTCCTTGTGCACAGGGCTCTGAGGGATTTCAGAAGAAATTTCCCAGCCCCACTCTCATAGGAAGGGAGAAAGCCGGATCTCCACAGCTGTGCCACCCACACCTTGGTCAACCATATGCAGCTGGAGCCTGAGCCATGGGACCTCCCCAGCAGATCTGGTCACACTTCTTTGCTTTAAGTTTCAGCCAACTACTGTCAAGTAAAGCCAGATAATGCCAATATGTCTTGTAACATTTATGTAAGGTTATCCTATGAAATGTATTTGGGAACTACATTAAAATTTTTGAATAAAATAAATAATATAAAATATGGACTTAAGCACTTCTTGTCTTTCCAGAGAAGTAATTACAGTAGAAGTTGGCAAATATTCCTAGCCCCACACAGGCAAAAACATTTTTCAAATGATGTCAATCAGCACATAAGATTATTAGATGTGGGGCTAACAAGAGATAGTGTTCAAAATATTGTTGATTCTACAAAATTGTCTGGGGTAGATATTGATCTTCAAAATAGCAATATATGATGATGATATGTAGTATCAGGGGTGTCATCCATCATTGTATTTATATTTATTTTTATTTTTTATTTAATTATTATGAACATTTATATATATATTATATAATGTATTTGATTTATATATCTTGTGGTCAATTTGCGTAGTGAATGTAATTTTTCCAATGTTATATAGAGGGCAGAAATTTTTTCAATTTTATTTTTTACTGTATTTCTAATGCTAGAACAGTGCTTGTAACATAATAGATGCACAATAAGTATTTATTGACTATCATGTCATGTAGCAGCAAGAATAGGATTATATTATCAGATTTTTCTTACCCTCTACCTGACAATGATATATTCAGAGAAATGCATTAATGAAGGGTAAAATCAGAATTATTGTCTTTAATTTGATGCTGCCTATTTTGTTAGCCTATAGATAATTATGTCTCTAGTAGCCATGTGGGCTCCAAACGTGAAAGGAAATATACCATTTTCTGGAGAGATCAAATTTTTATCATGTCACTATTGTTTGATAATGAGGGTTATCCATTGCAAAAATGTTTTCTGCAAGGAAGGACATGTGCATAATATTGCAGTGCATTTAATAACACTGAAACACAAAGACAAAAGTTATTCAAGCATCTATCAATCTTTCTGATTAAATCAAAGATAATATCAATATGCCCTTATTATGCCTTTTACACCTTACTAATACTTTTGTGGAAGACAAAACAAGCTTTGTTATTATTAGAACTTTTTATTTAAACTTATTTTACATAGTTATATTCTATTATAATAAATGATATTGTTTTTAAAAATAATAATACAAAGTTTTAAAATATCTATGTTCAAAATGTCAGTTGATTTAGTAAAAACTAAGCAATCTGACATGAATATTTGGACATGGTTAAAATTGTAAAGGTAATATGAAAAATACTGAAGTTTTGAAAATACCAAGTAAAGTTCAAGAATATAAAATTGATTCATTGTTTGTCATGAAGCATAATTGGGAGTATCAAGACTAGAGGTTGGCCTAACCTTAGGATCAAGATCTTCATAATGGTGTATGAAAACCACAAAGAGATTGTTTTAGAATTTCTGATTCCCCTTTCCCAGTCTCTGCAGCTCACAGTGCTTGCCCAAATAACAAATTTATTATCTTCACCTTTCTTAAAATTTTCTCATCTTGATTACCTGCCCAGTCTGACCTACAAGTCTGGCCATTCGATTGTCAACTGGTTTCCATCCTTCTTCAGCTCTGACCCTGTGACCAATACACTCTAAATTGTTTCTGAACTCCAACTTTACCATAATTTTTCTACAACTTTGAACTATCTTGGATTAATTTTCTCCAAGGCTACTACAAATCCTGTTTCCAAATACTTCATTCTTCCCAATTGGAGTTTTTGACTCTATGTCTATGAAGTTGCAATCCAGGGGAACACATAACTATTTTGTTACATAATTCCATTTAGAAATGGATTTACCCTGACAATAATGGAATATAAATATCACTCCAAGTGTAAGTATCACTGGTAAAGTCACCTTTCAAAGCCATGTGCCTAATTATTTTCCATAATTTTATGTTCTTTTTCCATAAGAGAGCTGGCAAAATTTCATAAGCTTCAGGCCCCATAAAATGTAGGTTGATGTCAGCTTCAACTATAACAATAAGAATAATTCAGGCTTATTAGGAAAATAGTGAAACATTAATAAAGAAATGATGGGTACAATTATAGCTGGACACTGAGGATGAAACCACCTACTCTCTCACACCCCTTATTGTCTAAAATAACATGATTTTATTATTCTATTCCTTCATTAGCATAACTTTACTCTTCTAACTTGATTTTATTATTCTATCCCCTTCATTAGCATAACTTTACTCTTCCAGAAGTCTCTTACCCAGTCATATAAAAGTATTGTTTATTGGAGGAACTTAATGAAACACACATCAAATTCTCAATATAAAGCTTTAACAGTTCATATCCTATGACTCTTAGAACCCTTAGCCCCCAAATCCTTGCTCTGCTATTTCTACCAATTTTAAGAGTGTTAAATCCTGATTCTTACCCAGTTCTAATCAATCCCCCTTAATCCCCACATTAAAATATTCACATTAAAACAAGCTGCAAATAATCATAAAATTTAATCTTGCTCACCCCCTTATGAGACATTTGTAAAGAGATAGTCTTCTCTCTTACCATGGTAAGCAATAACTCAAATCTGTCTTATGAATAGACTTTGTTGGTGATATTTGGGGACCCAGCACACAACAGTTTACAAGCCCTTTTATGTATTTATATACCTGGAAAGAATAATTTTAATTGTAAACATTTCTAAATTATGACCACACAGAATAGTTAAGAGGATTTAATTTGCTAATATATGAACAGATGAGTTCAACCTGGTGACATACATAATTACCTTCATTAATTTTTCAACATAATTTGGATATTGAATATAAATCAGAATTTTAACATTTAGACACTAATTCTGATTTATCTACAATGTTTCCATTTCTTCTGAAAATATGTAAATATGTAAAAGTATGTAAAATATGTAAAAGTCAAAGCTTTTTAAAAGTAACATTTGGTTGTTTTTTATGGGAAACAAATGAAGCTGAGTGAACTTTGGGAATTGATTAAATGTTATTATATGTAGTGAAAGGTGAAAGTTGGTGGTTTGAATTGCGAAGGCATGCTAAATAGCAATCCCAGACTGTGACTTAAGAAAAAATTAGATTTATTTAAAGAAAAGGGGATGGGGGGTGGGGATAGTCAAAGGGAAGGGCTACACATCAGGAGCCATAGGGTACTGGGTCCATGATGGCAGCCCCTAGGAGCTGGAATTTTGTTCTTATGCACAGCCACTGGCAGGGAGTTGTCATCATCAGTGGGTTTTGGGGGCTTGGTTGGTGGGTTTGGGCATTGGGGTTGGGTCTATAGGAATATGGAAATGCTTCTTTGGCAGTTTTAGTTCCTTATATGGTTTGATTCCTGGTGTCTGGCATTTCCTGTCTGAGGAGTCCTCCTGATGTTTGTTCTCCTGTGTCAGAGAAGCTCACAAAATGGCCATTAAGAATTATATTGCTTTGTAAGTCCTAACATGTAGGACTCCTTTTCTTTCCTCTGATTTCAAATAGAGTCTTAAACAACTGAGTTTTAATTTCAGGGATGGGGAAATATAAGGTCAAATAAAGAATGCTGTAGTCCCCATTTTCAGTTTATTTAATTTAGTTTCTAAATATTTGTGATTCCTTCTTCTTATTTTCTCTATCAACTGCAATAGTAGAGCAAAAAGCAGGAGGGGCAGGGGCCCAAGTCTGCATAAAAGAAAGAGGAGACAGCATGATAACATGACAAAAATAATTATTGACTATTTGAAGATATTCATCATTTTCATTGCTGCAGAGACAAAGTAGAAACCCTTCCCCGTTTTCATTTCTGCAGCCACACTATCCTGCTTCTTTTTCTTTCCACTCCTATTGATCCTGATATTCATTAAAACCAGTTTAATTTTTATAACAGTGTGTGTGATAATGACATGAAAGGGGATGAATAAAAATCGAGGACTCACAGTCCCTAAATAGGGACACTGCATTCCTCTGTGATGCCTGTGAGATTAGTAAGCTTGGTAATAGCTCACATTTGTGGTATTTGCTTTTGAGATTGGATATATATTGCTGGAGAGGTAAGAAGAAGATACAGATCAAGGGTGCGGATTAATTTGTTGGAATAAAATGGGGGATGTGAAGAACCACAGATCAGGTCAGGAAATACATCCTGAATCTTCTTTCAGGAGCTCTTTACAATGTAACAATGTACTTTTAACATTTCCTGAAAAAAGTAATGTAATCTTTGTCTAAAGAATTTTTGGTATTAAAAAATCCAAAATGAAACCAAAAATAAAAAAGTTTGCATAACCAAAAAAAAAAAAGGAAAATTATAGAGAAAAATTATTTTTCTAGATTTTTTGGGAAAAAATGAGTAGACATAAATCAGGTGTTTACACCTTTATATAAATATGCTAATATTAGATAGTAAAAGTCGTCAATATAAAACACCAACTTTAATATAAATAGAAAATATGCCATATTTAATATGCTAATATTTTTTTAATATGCTAATATTTTTTCTACAGCTTCAATTCGTCCTACATCAGCTTCTGCTATCTAGCTTAATAATCTATTTTAGGTTGTGAACTCTAAGAGGTCAAAATCTTTAATCTTGAGTTCTTTAAATTTTCCAAGTCAGTTTATTTTTATTTTATTTTAATTAATTAATTTATTTTTGTTCAGGATGTTTCTCCTTTATCCCCCCTAGACACTCTCTTGCAGATCTCGCCCCCCCACCCCCAACATTGTTGTCTATGTCCATTGGTTATGCATATATGCATATAAGTTCTTTGGTTTATCTCATCCATCCACCTCACCCCCCTCCTCTACGGTTTGTCAGTCTGAACTCTACTTCTTTCTATGTTTCTAGGTCTATTTTGTTCATCAGCTTATTTTGTTCATTATATTCCACAAATAAGTGACATCATGTGGTATTTTTCTTCTTCTGATTGGCTTATCTTGCTTAATACTCTCCTAGATTTTATCTCAAAGGATAGAGATCTTTCTTTCTTACAGCTGCATAGTGTTCCATTGTGTATATGTACCACTGTTTCCTGATCTTAGCAATTGTAAATAGTGCTGCTATGAATATAGGGATACATATATTCTTTCTGATTGGTGTTTCAGGCTTCTTAGGATATATTCCTAGAAGTGGGATCACTGGGTCAAATGGCAGTTCAATTTTTAATTTTTTGAGGAAACACCATATTGTTTTCCATAGTGGCTACACCAGTCTGCATTCCCACCAGCAGTGCACTAGAGTCCCCTTTTCTCCATATCCTCACCAGCACTTGTTGTTTGATAATTTCTTGATAGCAGCCATTCTGGCAGGTGTGAGGTGATACCTCATAGTCATTTTAATTTGCATCTCTTTGATGATTGGTGACATTGAGCATTTTTTCATATGTCTCTTGGCCATTTGTATGTCCTGTTTGGAGAGGTATCTATTTAGGTCCTCTGCCCATTTTTTAATTGGATTCTTTGTCTTCCTTTTGTTGAGTTGTATGAGTATTCTATATATTTTGGAAATTAATCCCTTATCTGATGTATTGTTGGCAATGATGCTCTCCCATATAGTGGGTGCCCTTTCCATTTTGATGCTGTTTCTTTTGCTGGGCAGAACCTTTATGGTTTGATGTAGTCCCATGTGTTCATTTTATTCTTATTTTCTTCTGCCTTAGGCATTGTATCAGTGAAAATTCTGCTGCACGTGATATCTGAAATTTTGTTGCCTACATTTTCTTCTAGGTTTTTTATGGATTCACAAGTCACATTTAAGTCTTTTATCCATTTTGAGTTTATTCTTGTGTATGGTGTAAGTTGGTGGTCTAGTTTTATTTTTTTGCATGTAGCTGTCCAATATTCCCAACACCATTTATTAAAGAGGCTGTCTTTACTCCATTGTATGCTCTTGCCACCTTTGTCAAATATTAATTGAGTATAATGTCTTGGGTCAATTTCTGGGTTCTCTGTTCTGTTCCATTGATCTATATGACTGTTCTTGTGCCAGTACCAGGCTATTTTTATTACAATGGCTTTGTAGTATAACCTGATATCCGGTATTGTGATCCCTCCTACTTTGTTCTTGTTTTTCAAGATTGCTGTAGCTATTCGGGGTCTTTTTTGGTTCCATATGAACTTTTAGAGTATTTGGTCTAGTTTCATGAAATATGTCATTGGTATTTTAATGGGGATTGCATTGAATCTATAGATTGCTTTGGGTAGTATGGACATTTTAATGATGTTAATTCTTCTAATCTATGAACAAGGTATATGCTTCCAATTTTTTTATATCTTCCTCTATTTCTTTTTTCAATATCCTATAGTTTTCTGCAAATAGGTCCTTTACTTCTTTGGTAAGGTTTATTCCTAGGTATCTTTATTTTTTTGTTACAATGGTAAATGGAATTGTTTTTTTAGTTTCTCTTTCTGTGAGTTATTGGTGTATAAGAATGCCATCAATTTCTTGATGTTAATTTTGTATCCTGCTACTTTGCCAAATTCACTTAGTAAATCTAGAGGATTTTTGATGGAGTCTTTGGGGTTTTCTGTGTACATCTGCAAATAATGACAGTTTTACTTTCTCCTTTCAAATTTGGAGCCCTTTTATATTTTCTTCATGTCTAATTGCTGTGGCTAAGACTTCCAGTACCATGTTAAATAAGAGTGTCAAAAGTGGGCATCCCTGTCTTGTTCCTGTTGTTAAGGTAAATACTTTTAGTTTTTGCCCATTGAGTATGATGTTGGCTGTAGATTTTTCATATGTGGACTTTATTATGTTGAGTTATGATCCCTCTATTCCTACATTGCTGAGCATTTTTATCAGAAATGGGTGCTGGATTTTGTCGAATGCTTTTTCAGTGTCTATTAATATAATCATATGGTTTTTACCTTTCATTTTGTTTATGTGGTGTATAACATTTATTGATTTGTGAATATTGTACCATCCCTGCATCCCTGGGATGAATCCCATTTGGTCATGGTGAATAATTTTTTTGATGTATTGCTGGATCCGATTTGCTAATATTTTCTTAAGGATTTTGGTGACTAGGTTCATCAGGAATATTGGCCTGTAGTTTTCTTTCTTTGTAGTGTCTGTATCTGGTTTTGGAATTAGAATTATGCTGGCCTCAGAAAACGAGTTTGGAAGTATCTTCCTTCTTGAATTTTTTGGAATAGTTTGAGGAGAATATGGATTAATTCTTCTTTGAATGTTCGGTAAAACTCCCCTATGAAGCTATCTGGGCCCGGGCTTTTTTGTGCTGGGAGATTCTTGATTACGTCTTCAATTTCCTTTGTTGTTATTGGTTTGTTCAAGTTTTCTATCTCTTCGTGGTTCAGTTTTGGGAGACTGTGTGTTTCTAGAAATTTGTCCGTTTTGCTTACCTTGTCCAATTCGTTAGTGTGTAATTGTTCATAGTATTTGTTAATGATCTTTTGTATTTCTGTGGTGTCAGTTGTTACTTCTTCTCCTTCGTTTCTGATTTTGTTTGTTTGGGTCCTCTCTGTTTGTTTCTTGGTGAGTCTAGCTAAGGGTCCATCAATCTTGTTTATCTTTTCAAAGAACCAGCTCTTTGATTCATTGATCTTTTGAATTGTTTTTTTCAGTCTCTATGTCATTTATTTCTGCTCTGATCTTTACTATTTCTTTCCTTCTACTTGCTCTGGGTTTTTCTTTTTGTTTGCTTTCTAGTTCTTTAAGTTGTGAGGTTAGATAGTCAATTAGAAATTTTTCTTGTTTCCTGAGGTAGGCCTGTAGTCCTATGAACTTCCCTCTCAGGACTTCTTTTGCTGTGTTCCATAGATTTTGTGTTATTGTGTGTTCATTTTCATTAGTTCCCAGAAAGTTTTTAATTTCTTCCTTGATCTCCTTGGTAACCCAGTCATTCTTTAATAACATGCTATTTAGCCTCCATGTGTTTGAATGTTTTTGCATGTTGTTTTTTGTAATTGATTTCTAATTTGAACCATTGTGATCTGAGAAGATGCTTGATATGATTTCAATCTTCTTGAACTTGTGGAGACTTAATTTGTGTCCTAACATGTGGTCTATCTATGCGAATGTCCCATGTGCACTTGAGAAGAATGTGAATTCTGCAGTTTTGGCGTGTAATTCTCTGTAGATATATATTAAATCCATTTGATCTAGTACATCATTTGGAGTCTCTGTACCCTCGTTAATTTTTTGTCTAGAAGATCTATATAGTGATGTCAGTGGGGTCTTCAAGTCCCCTGCTATGATTGTATTGCTGTCGATTTCTACTTTGAAGTCCTCCAAAAGATTTTTAATATATTTTGGTGCTTCTATATTGGGTGCATATATGTTTACCAAGGTTATATCTTCCTTTTGGATAGATCCTTTCAATATTATGTAGTGGCCTTCTTTGTCTCTAGTTATGGCCTTCTATTTTATCGAATATGAGTATTGCTACCCCAGCTCTTTTTCCTTTCTGTTTGCTTGGAAGATTTTTTTCCATCCCTTCACTTTCAACCTATGTGAGTCTTTTGTTGTGAGGCAGGTCTCTTGTAAATAACATATATATGAGTCATGCTTTCTTATCCAATCATCTATTCTGTGTCTTTTGATCAAAGCATTCAATCCATTTATATTTAAGGTTATTATTGATATGTACTTATTTATTGCCATCTTTGCTTATTGTGGTTATATTTTTCTTCCTGTTTCTTCTACTAATTACAGCAGTCCTTTTAACATTTCTTGTAGTGCTGGTTTTGTACTTATATATTCCCTTAGCCATTTTTGTCTGGGAAGCTCTTTATTTCACCCTCTATTTTGAATGATAGCCTTGTTGGATAGAGTAGTCTTAGATTCAGATCCTTGTTTTGCATGACATTGATTACTTCATGCCATTCCCTTCTGGCCTGTAGTGTTTCTGTTGAGACGTCAGCTGATAGTCTTGCGGGGCTTCCTTTATAGGTAACCTGTTGCTTATCTCTTGGTGCCTTTAGGATTCTCTCTTTGTCTTTAATTTTTGGCACTTTAATTGTTATGTGCCTCGGTGTGAGCTTGTTTGGGTTCTTCTTACTTGGGGCTCTCTGTGCTTTTTGAACTTGAATGCCTTCTTCCTTCACCAAATTAGGGAAGTTTTCTGTCACTATGTCTTCAAATATATTCTCTAACCCTTGCTCATCTTCTTCTTCTGGAACTCCTATGTTGTGGATGTTGTTACATTTTATGTTGTCCCACAGTTCTCTTAAGCTGTCTTCCTGTTTTTAATTGTTTTTTCTTTTTTGTTTTCTGATTCGGTGATTTTTTTCTACCCTGTCTTCTAAATCACTGATTCGATCCTCAGCTTCGTCTACTCTGCTGGTTATTCCTTCCAATGTGTTCTTTATTTCTGCTATGTCATTCTTCATTTCCAACGGCTTGATTTTCAGTGCTTTTATATCTTTACTTATGCTGTTGAGCTTCCGCATGATTATTACTCTGAACTCTCCCTCTGATATCTTGCTCAATTCCCTTTCATTTATTTCATCTTCTGTCAAATTATCTTGTTTCCATTGGGATTTGTTTCTTTGTTTCACCATTTTGGCTGTCACGGTGGGTTTTGGAGCCTGCCAAATTTTCCCTGTGGGTGTTGGTGTTCTGCTGATTGTGGCTCCCTCTACTGGGTTTGGATGAGTGTGAGAGGACCCATGTTAAACACCATTGTCAAGTCTTACTTTCCTGGGTAGATTTGCAAGTCCAGGAAAGTTTCAATTATCCTCTAGCTTTTTGCCTGGAGGCTATTAGTCTCAGTTACTTCATGAGCCTTGGGATGTAGCCCTCA
Organism: Tadarida brasiliensis; assembly: GCA_030848825.1. NCBI lineage: Eukaryota > Metazoa > Chordata > Mammalia > Chiroptera > Molossidae > Tadarida > Tadarida brasiliensis. The sequence goes on along the minus strand of CM061260.1, from coordinate 84,477,915 downwards.
AAGGAATGAAAACTCCATCAGGTGTTCAGAGTAAGAGGATTTCCAGAGGGTGGGGCAGATGCATGCAGGCTCTTAATGAGCCTCAATTTGCATTTCTCTGGCCTGGCTGGGTGATGGTAAATTCCTGAGGGAGGGCCTATTGCTTCTCCCTGGGGCTCTGGAAGGGGCTCTTTGAGTAAGATGGCCACTGTCCTATGAGGGAGTGATTCAGCACAAAACTTCCAGTGCCCTCCCAGCTCTCCAAATCCTGAGTCTCTCCACACAGTTCCAGTCCAGTCTGCCCTCCCTCTGCTGGAGCCCAAGGTGAGTGGCTGTAGCTAATTTAATGCTCTGTCCCAGCCCTCTGCACTGTGGACCCGGCTGGGATTTTAACCCTGAGGAAGCTGCTCACAGCTAAAACAGCTGCTGTCCATGGGCTCCCAGTCTGCCCTCTGGCACCTCTGCGGTTCCTACCAGGCTCAATTTAGAGTCCTCTTTCTGTCTGTGGTTATACGGATCCTCTCCAACTGCTTTTCTGTTGTTTCTTCCTGACAATTTTCCAAGTCAGTTTAATGTGTGCCCTAGAATTTTGAAAATCTGTGATAATTGCATGAGCTAAGATATAATTTTTACTTAGAGATATTCATTCCACAATTTGTTCTTATAGAAGGCTGTGTCCCCCAAATATGTGTATTTTTTTTTTGTTTATAACACCTCCATGTATGCTTCACTCTGAGTTAGACATTTTGAATTCCAAATTTACTTCTTTACCCCATGTTACCACTAAAATTAAGAGACATTTATTAGCATAATTTACCAGTCCAACATAAGAGGAGAAAGTTTTTTTTTTCCATAAGATGGTTTCTTGTTGAAATGTTCTATAAGTCATATCCAAATGTTTAAAACTCTTCCCCCACATACACAGATCATCATTGCATGGCATTTTTACCCTGCTCTTTACCCTAATAATAATTTTTAAAAAGTCTGGTTCACAGGTGACAAAAATAACAAATTTACATTTTTCAGATGTCCCAGCAGAATATGAAATTCATAATTGTTTTTCTGGGGATGGAGTTCTTACAATATCTCGAGAAAAAGAATTTTCTGAGACTTGCATGGGAAAATTAGTGATTTTTATTTGTGTGGAATTACATCCTTGGGTTTCCAACGGCCCATTTTCCTTAATCCAGTCCTAGAAGAAGTGTTGCTGGGGTTTCAGTAAAGCTAGAAGTAAAGCTGCCAGTGTCCAGAGTTGTTGTTGTTTTTTTCCATGTTGGAACTGGGTCCAGTTCAGCATCAGGCTAGCAGCAGTCCACTAGTCTATTATGTGTAGGGGTCCACATCGGCCGTGAGCCATGTGGGTGAATAGTGGAGAGCACGCCCTGAGCAATAAGAGTCCAAGAGCATAAGAGGAACCAAGAACAACCAAGAGAGCAAACTCCTTTGTTTTGGGGATTAAATATCACAAAATTCAGGCCCTTGCAGTGGCCATGCCCATTGTGGCCAATGACCTGTTCCCAGGTGTGACTGACAAACATTTTCCCAATATAACTCCAACTTCACTGGGCATGTGTCTATTCTCCTACCTGTCCAGTCCCTTCCCCCAGTGATCTGTGGGGAACAGACCAGTAGCTTCATGAGTAGTACAAAGCTTTAGCTTCCTGGTGAAGCTGCCCAAATGACATGCCTATAATATTTGGCCTTTCCTTTGCTCCTTTCCTCTTATTAGTAACTCAGTTAATTACAATGTAATCACTTTCCTCATAATCTTTACTTATCTCCCAGAATTGTGTGCAATATTTTCCCCCTTCACGAAAGTCAGGCAACAGATTATTTTATCACTGCTCCCCTTCTTGCCTACTAACATTTGGAGGAGAAAATATAACTCATTTTGAAAATTATCTGGGTGGCAGTCTTTCTGTTTTCAAAATAATATTGGAGTCACCAGGATCTGAGATTATGGATTTGGGTTTCAATTTACAATTAGAGAACCATTCATTTCTTTATTCTACTATAGAGGCCAGCTATCAGATCACAGAAAGCTAAAAGAAAACTCTATACTTCAGATCTACAAAGGCCAACAAAAACTGAGACTATATATTCACTGATATGTCAAGTTATTCCTGGTCAAAGTTCTTTTCATTAAAAAGCAACATTTCTCTGTTGCTTGACTGATTTGGAATTGTTACTTTGCTTTTAAGATTTCCATGAAAGGGGAAAAATTAGTCCCAATGTCCTGGAGCAGAGGTGATAAGTCAAATGAAAAATCTCTCTAGGGATCACATAAATGTTTTCATTTACGTAAATCCATATCATTCTATCAGTATTTCATTTGGAAAGGATCAGTTGTAGGAGAACTCTTTTGCTAAATATCCAAAGATTCACTTAGGATGACATTTTTACTTTGGATTTTCTATCAAACCTTAAAGCTATGGAAAGAAGGAAGAAATCCTGATGTCAATTTGTCCAACTGCAACCCACATGCAATTATTTCACATCTTGGGAAGGAACCCAAGTTATGAATTCACCAGTGGTACATATATGACTGCAGTATCTGTATGACTTCAGTATCTGTATGACTTCAGTATCTCCTGCCTTAGAGTAGAGTATTTTATGCCTTAGACTCAGGAACATAGCTTGGCAAGCAGTAGGAAGTCAGTCTTTGTTAGTTCCCTCAGCCAGGTGCCTTTGATCTATTAACAAATTACACAACCATGTGTGATAGCTTTGAGCCCAACCAGCAGCTTTGTGCATCACCTGTGCTAATGGAATTATTGCTCTGTGTGTTTGATCTGGACCCATTATAGCACAGGGTTGTGGAATACTTATCCTTATTAATTAGGTACAGAATACATATTCTGTATTTCTAAATAGAAAAGCTTTATATATCATGGCAACTTTTATGTAAGTCAATCTCCTTATAAAGAATTTCATTAATATAAATCTAGATGTATATCATTACTACAATATTTATCTCTTAGCAGAAGTACTATATGAATATCTACTTAGGATTTAATATTGATTCATAAGATTAATATGAGCCCTACAATAGTACTATTAGTTATTAAGGCAAAAATCAATAGGGTCTACAAAAATAGAAATATAATAAAGTAGTAAATGATGTCAACCAGATATGTTCACTTATAAAATTATATTGATCTAAATTTTCATATAATAAATTGTCTTTTTTTTTTTTGTCTCAACAACCAGATAAGTGTCAGATCTCATGAAGATAACCAGCTTCTATGTGCCATCAACATGATTGGTATTTAGCATCAAGAAGACAATTATAGATATATATAATGGGGTATCATTCAGAACATAATGCTAACTATCTGGAATTATTTGGGTGCTAAAATTATCTTTTCTGATATATCTGAAATCTCATTTGCCTTCGCCCTCTCCAGTTTGGCTCAGCGGTTAGAGCGTCGGCCCACGGTCCAGAGAGTTCCGGGTTCGGTTCTCACTAAGGGCACGTACTTCGGTTGCAGTTTGTCCTCCGCCCCAGTTGGGGTCCTGTGGGTGGCGGCCAGTCGATGTGTCTCTCTCACATAGATGTTTCTCTTTCTCTCTTCCTCCCTCTCTCCCTCTCGCTCTCTCTGAAGATGAATGCAAAAATGTCCTTGGGTGAGGATGAAAAAAAAAAAATCTCATTTGCCTTCAGTCTATGTATTGAAAAGATCTCATAGCTCTATAAATTTATTTAGCTACATACTCCTTATTCCCACTTTGTGATAGCCAGAGCATGACTAGGCCACTTAGATAAACCTCCTAGGAATTTCACATATTGAATAAATAATGCACAAGATAAAAGTAATAGTTGAAGAATAACTTACTTTGATGGCCATGGAAGGAATCTGGCCAGAGTAGAGTTGAGAGTTCAACAATATTGATTGCCTAGCCAGGCATCCAAAACACAGTATTCCTTGGCTATTTTTGTGCAAACTAGATTCCCAGATCCTGGTGGTTTTCTGAGCCTAAATCTCTTGCCTTTCCATTGATTCCTTGAACTACTTGGTATCCCTTAAATAAATTTATTTTTTGCTTAATTCACACAGAATTGGTTTCTTTAGTTCTCAACCAAGAACTCTGAACAAAATAACCACATAGAAGGAATTACGAGTATATCAGTGAGAGACTTTTATTCCTTGGAATATTTTTATTCACAGTGCTGCTCTAATAACTATATAACTTTATAAAAATGTCTTGGATAGTCATAATGAAATTTTTAGGTTGGGAAAATTTGCTAATGATCAATATTTGCTGAAATCCTGAAAAATGTCACCCCTGTTCTGCCCCTTCCATCTTAGAAGTCTAACTATGTTTTTATTCTGAATTCACTGATAGCAACACTAAAGAATGGAATGTTTAAATCATAACATGTTCCACTGTATTATTATGCATGGTTTTACTAAAAAATTACTTTTGATTTTCATGAATGTAATGTAATTTATACAAGTATGATTGGGCAATCTATTTTCTAACCAACCACCAAATACCATTATTTACCATTACCATAACACATGACTTAAATGCAATAACAATGCATGTGTTTTTATAGGCTACATGTGAATTCAGATCAATATAAATAATTATTTTCAAGGTTTCTTTATCAGAAATTATGTTCAAAATTCTACCCTGTGTTAAAATACCTACTCAGCCCTGGCCTGGTAGCTCTTGTTAGTTAGAGCATTATCCCAGTATGCCAAGGTTGCAGGTTCAATCCTTAGTCAGAGCACATACAAGAATCAACTAATGAATGTATAACTAAGTGGAACAACAAATAATTTTTTTGTCTCTCCTTCTCTCCCTTTCTCTAAAAAATCAATCAATAAAAACATTTTTAAATTTCAAAAATTTTGTCACTTCCCACACGCATCCCGACCACGGTCAGGGATCCAACCTGCAACCCAGGTACGTGCCGTTGACCAGGAATCGAACCTGAGACCTGGGCCGATGCTCTAACCACTTGGCAACACAAGCCAGGGCTATGAATTTTTTTTAAGGCTAAAAATTTAGAGTTAAATATCCCCAAAACTTTAGTAACAAGTAGTAGAATTCTATAAAACATTTTACTACTGTTCACTCTTTTAAAAAAGTAATTTCAGTATCATTTAATAAGGCAAATGTAGCACTGCTCTAAAAGTAGCAAACAAAAATACATATATACATACACACATACAATACACTGAATGCCTATTGTATGACAGACACTGTGCTACGTACTTTATAAGCACTAGTTTGTTTAATGCTCAAAATAATCACAAGAGCCCTGGCTGGCATAACTCAGTGGTTAGAGCATCAGCTCACACACCAAAGGGGTGTGGGTTGGATTCCTTGACAAGGGAATTGCCAAGGATTGCAGGTTCGATCCTGGCCCTGGTCAGGGTGAGTGCGGGAGGCAACCAATTGAGAGACACATTGATGTTTCTCTCTCTCTCTGTCTCTCGGCTCTCTCTTGACCTCCCCCTCCCTTCCACTCTCTCTAAAAAAAAAAATCAATGTAAAAAATATCCTCCACTAAGGATTAACAACAACAACAACAAAACCCACAATAATAATAAGAAGAATCACAAGAGAATGACCAAAAAAGAAACTAACACCCTAAAATAGGAAGTAACTTGCCAGGAAGGGATTACACAACTGGTAATGTAGCAAGTACTCAATTACATTTACATGCCTGCTTGTTCCACTTCACAAGTTTTATAGTGCAGGTGATGCTATGGTTGCCATACCTTCTAGATCCTACTAGTAAATCATTCTTATTAGCATTATTATTACCAGCTGCCATCAGTTCTTCCTCATGTACATTTTGATCTGGAATAACTTGCCTTCCTCATAGATCTGAATTGAATAATATTCTAGCCTATTTAAGAGTTTAAGTCCCCTATCCTGAGCATTTATTGCACAGCCTTGTGTCTTTTTTCTACTCTTATAGGAACAGAGCAGAGCATTAGTTCCAAATTCTAGCTATCAAGAATATAGCACCAACCCTGGCTAGTTTGGCTCAGCAGTAGAGGGTCGGCCTGTGGACCAAGGAGTAGCGGGTTCGATTCTGGTCAAGGGCATGTACCTCAGTTTTGGTTTGGTCCCCAGGCCTGGTCGGGGTTGTGCAGGAGGCAACCAATTGATGTATCCCTCTCCTGTTGATGTTTCTCTCTCTCTCTCCCCCTCACCCCACTCTATCTGAAGATAAAAATGGAAAAAGTATCCTTGGGTGAGGATTAAAAAAAAGAATATAGCACCATATAATGGCTGTTAGTTCAAAGTACATACTACATCTTGAAGATTTACATCTTAAGTCCATAGTTGTCCTGTCCTAACTGGAACCCTAGCTGCACCTTTAAAAGTACCATTTTAATGTTCTCTCATGTTTTCGGATTCTAGGTGATGATAATGGGGTACATTGTTGATTACTGAATCCCACTTTCACATGTTCTTCACCATAGAATAAGTACCTTGTTCTAAGGTGATGTTACACAAGGTCCCATAGGATAAATAAGACATTTTATGAACTCTCAGACAGTGGTCTTGGCCCAGGAAGCAGGCAGGAAAAGGAAACCGCATCTGAAATATGTATTGATTACAGTAAAGATGAAATGCCCCCTTTTGGTGTAAGAGTTGTACAGTAATCAACTTGCCAGGACAATAACTTATTGGTCTCTTTAAGAGTTTGTACCACATTAAGGAATCAGCTTCTGTCTATGATATTGACAGTTTAAATATTCATCACCAGCAACAGATAAACCATTCTTGGTGAAAAAGATCCCATGCAACTGGACCCATAGCCTTACCTGCACCACCACCATCAGGCGTCCAAGGACAGAAGCTGGCTGATGTATACTAGATAAGCTATCCTATTCATCAGCTTATTTGGTTCTTTTTCTTCCAGTAGGTGTTTCCTGTTGGATATTGACTGGACACACAAATATTTACACTCTCATGCTCTCCCAAAGGTTCTATACTTCCTCTCAACACTTTCTTTGAGCTTTCAATCATATTCATTCCAGGCCCCTTACCAACCAGCCAAGCTAATCATCACTGCCCACAAATCTGAAAACCTTTATTATCAACTACTTCTCCCTTTTTACAGAATTGATGACCAGGTATAATGCTCAAAGATATCCCAAGTGGAAGGATTTCCCCTCACTACTATAATTCAGTACTAACTCTGACTAGAGTTGTAGTGCAGTGAAAATCCATTTTCATCCTACATAAAACACCAACAACATATAACACCACCATGAACCAACCTGAGTTTGTTGGTATATATATTTTCTCCTGTACCTTGTGGCTACTGGGAAGGTTTTACAGTGCCTATCATGTGAATTGAAAAAGGTGTATTAGTGCAATAGATGGATATGGCATTGGGTCTAGGCTATCTAGCGTAATTTCTTGTGCAAACTGGATTTGTTCATGGTTTAACTTAATGGTTTAACTTAATGTACTATTACTGTCATATAGTGTATTGCTTCTGTGCCACCAAACAGGATTCGGTGCAGCTGACAATACTACCAGATGAACAACTCTCATATCATAGTGTATTCCATATTCAGGTACCCAATCTCTACCAAGACAGTGTAATAACACAAAAGCTGCTTTGATAATGGTGAATAATTCTTTGTTGCAAATGGAATTTCCTTGCTCCAGAAACTTGCTCTTCTTCTTCTGACGCTTGTCACAGATTCTACATAGCATCTTTACTTACATTGACTCAGTCAGGTCCCATTTCTCATGAACTGCTTAAATCTGCCATATATTTCTTTCTTGCTCTGGGCCCCATTCAAAACTGATAGTTTTCAGAATCACCTAATCAATGAACCAGGGCAGTATTCCCAAGAGTGGTATATGCTACCCTAAAATGCACATAAGTATATAAAGTATAATTCTTTATATTGGAGGGTGTGGCATAAATTGTTTAGCAAATATTTGTTTCCTCCCTTCAACTTCGTTGAAGTATATTTCTCTGACCCAATGATAGCTGGTTTGTTCGTATGACTTGCTTTGGTCAATGGACTGCAGGTAAAGGTGACAGTGTGCCATCTTCAAGCCTAGGTCTTGAAAGGCATAGATTACTTTTGCTCACCTTTTAGGGGACTAACTTCCCACCTCTGCCAAGAAAAGAAAATGCCCATATAGCAGCTTTTCTTTCGGTCTTGGACACAGAGAATGAGATGAAAAGAGTAGAATAAGGCCGATAGCCAAACCCAGCCAAACAGTAGCATAAAACTGAACTTCCCCAGGTGATACACATAGAATGTCTTTGCATGCCCTTATAATTGACCTCAAAGATTGTTAATACTGTGTCAAGCCCTGGAATCTGTTTAGTGTTTATGTCTCCATTCTGGCATGCCTATAACATACATGCCACTTTCTGCTCTACAGGTCTTATTAAAACACTGTCATTAATATGGTGGGCCTGCAAGAGGTTCTCTAGAATGTCAAGATATTTTAGATTCCTTCTGTGTATATTGTGCCCAATATGTTAAAGAGTAAGACATTAGCATAGTCTTAGGGATGTGTGTTAGATATAAACTTAACTGCATGGGATCCTTCTTCTTTTCTGGGATCAAAAAGAATACATTTTCCAGATTAATAGGGCAGACCAAGTAGCAGAGGCTGTGTTAATTTGTTCTAGTAAAAATACCACCTCCTCACAGACTGTGATTGCACTATACTTGGTTCAATTTTTGATAGTCAATCAACAGCAGCCATGGTCCTTGTGGTTTTTTCAGAAGTCGTAAAATAATCAATTTTTTATGAGGACCATCTTCTGTAAATAAATGAGGGTAGCACCTGCACTGTTTAAGTATTGAGTGTGCATATATTTTTCTGGTTCTATTTAGGTTGAAATACATTTTCTTATTTACTGTCTTGTCCAATGGCAACAGAGTCAGATGCTTCCTGTTGGACTTTCCTCCTATATGGCTTTTACTCCACAAGGAAGAGAACCACTATGAGTATTTTGCCAGCCAATAATTATATCCAGCCTGATTTTGTATTCAGGAACCAGGGAAATTACCACAGTATTAATCTATTGCCTATTAGACCCCCCATGTGATGAACCAGGGCCAGGTTATCATTTACCATATGGTCTCTGTACAAACTCAGGTTAACAAGGGCATTTTGCATTTCTGGTGTCAATGTCAGCTAACATTCAAAATCCAAAGACCCTAAAAAATATTGGTGTTTCCCTTTCCCCACTGTATAGTTTTCTTATTAATATATTTAGGCTCATTTGGCAGAGCATTGGGTAAATAGCTACTGTATATATTTGTATGGTATTTCAGGCTTCTATTAATACTTCAGTGGTCATTGCTTTCCTTGAAATCAATGGGCTTTATGTCTGAGAACTGACTCAGATGTGAAAACTGAGAGATTGTGATTTTCCATTGTGGTTTTCATTGTGATGCTTGCCTACTCTTGATCACTTTGAGTTATATCAATCAAGCAGTATACTTCTTGAGAGTTCAATTGTCTTGTCCTTAGGAATACTATGGACAAGACACTATTAGCTACTGCCATAGGTCTATTGGCTATTGACAAGGCCTTACAGCCCATTTTGAAATTATGTTCACCTTACCGCTGTAATAAATGCTGCCACCTGGCCTCTACTCTATTCTATATACCTGTAACCCACAATGACCATGGAGAGATCAGCTTCATAGCAGCATTTTCTATTATCAGCCCTGGGACTATAGAATAAGTACACCACTAAGATACTCAACAATGCAGGCAACCCTCCTCCATTCACACTTTCTTTATCATTTTAGTCAGGGGTGTGTTCTCTGGACATGCTTAGGAAATGCAGTCAAATGGCATATTCCTTGGTCTTATATAATAAATCACTTTTAAGAAGTCTATTTTTGTGAACCTTTTGAGCCTTTTCTCAATACACCACCAAGGAAATTCTGGCAATTCCTCTTACTTAATTATAAACCTTTTTTTTTTCCATTTGAATTTCCAATTGTCCATTTTCAACGGCCAACAGCACATAACATCTTTTTTTTTTTTTTTTTTTTTTTTGAGTTATGGGAGAGCACTCTCATTTTAAAAAAATCTCTTTCTTATCCAGCCATACGTTCTTTCCTCTCTGGTCCAGTATCCATAAGGTATATGCCCAAATGTGTTATATATGTTTTAGCCAGATGCAGTAGCTGTATCATTGAATAATGTTCAATAATGTCTTTCTTTCAGCAGCAAGGATAGTACCCCTCTCTTTATGCTTTACAAAGATTTAACCTAGTTATCACACAGAAGAAATGAAGACAGTTGGAGGCAACACATGAGGAACATAAGCATCACCATGTAGGGTATCCACTTCATGTGAAGCATTTCCTTTATCTCCAATCAAGGAGTAGCAGATGTTCTCTAATGAGCCAAGACTTGTGATCCTGTGCCTTAAGAGGCATTAAATGCTTCCATCCACCTGTCTTGTGTAACTCCCAGCTAGTATTGGTCCCACAGGAACTAGATACACATGAAACAGATCTGAACCCAATTCACAACTGAGAGCTGGGCTCAATAAGTCGAGATCAGATGAGTTGCAACCAACTCACAAACCAATGTTTGTAAAATTAAATGATTATTATTCAAATCCCTTGAGTTTGGGAATGGCTTGTCATGCAGCAACATTGTTATGAGCTGACTGTTACAGAATAGTATTCACTTCAAAAACTGAGCCATTAAATTATCATATACCATTTTACATTTTCTCCCAAGAGTCTGGTGATCTTATTTAATTTTATCCAAACTAATGTGTCTGTAAATCTTGAACACAGCATCTATATTCATTATTTATAGGAAGTACAAGTCACATAAAAATTAATTTTCAACTACATATATTACAAAGGAATGAGAGTACAGCAACCATTTTTTTGAACTGGTTTTAGATTCTGACCAAATAACTAACTAATAAAAAATTAATAAGTAAATAAAAGTATGAATGAACAATTGAGTGGAATTTAAATGAACTTTGGTTTTCTACAGACTTATGTTTAAATGTTTTTTCAAAAGCTATCTAGTTTTATTCATTTTAGCAGACTGTGTAACTTACTGAGATATAATTTTCCAACAGTAAAACAGGAATAATTATACAAACTTTCAAAGAGCTGGTGTGAAAATATAATGAGATATATGTGAATTTGCATATCACAGTACTTATTACAAGATCTGGAAGACAGTAGGCACTCAATCAGTTTCTTCCCCTTTTCCTATCACTATATTTTTAAAAAGAATAACCCTGGATATTAATATTTGTATTATGACTATCTCTACAATTTTTTTCCAATGACAAGAGGGATAACAACATACCTAATCATTTTAATATGTAGCTTAATTTTTTTAGACTTGTCTAGATATAATTTTGGTGTAATTATGCTGGCTTGTATTACATGTATTAAAAATATGGGAAATCAAGATTCTTAAGAAACTTAAAAGGAAGTTATCCCTTTATTTGAATGTCACTATGACAGTCATTCTAGAAATTCAAATCGATGCTGAGTTTTAGTTTTCTAGCACTTTAATCTTTGAAATATTAATTCATCTTGAATGTTTTAAAATATAATTTTAGTAAACAATAGATATAAAATTGAAATAGAAACTCTAGCCAAGAGTCTAAAAGCATATTTTTAAAAGTGGTTATGCATTAATTTCACTTTTTTAAGTATTAAAAATAAAATAAATTTAAAATATAAGGAAATGCTGTTTTAGACAGTTGGTTTTTCTCTGACATCTGCTTCTTTCCTCTCCTCTCCCATTGACAAGTTCACTCTTAGGTTCTCAGCCACCAAGTTTGAAAGATTGTCCCCACCCTCAGCTCCAGAGAGGAGTGGCTGTGAGGTTCCTGAGTGGCTTCAGCCTCAGCAGATCACGTTACTAATGCAACCAAGGAGACCCTTAACCGGTGCTTCTAGAAGAGAAAAGGTCCTTTTGAGGAAATCACTGGAATAGACTCTCACTACATAGGAAAGACAATATTGCCCTGGAGTGTCCCTTTTTGATGCCAGTGGGAAAAACTGTCTGAAAATGAAACTAATCAGAGAAAACAGAGCCAAGAACTAGTGAGAAAACTGAACCCTGGTCATATCTTCTGAATCTGAATCAAGCCTTACCTAAAGTCAGAGGTCTCCCTGGATTCTTAAGTAATCTGAGCCTATAAATTTGAGTCTTGTATTCTTCAATTTGTCACATAAAGCATACCAATTGATTTAAAAACAAAAAACAAAACAAGAAACAACTTACAGTAGTCCCCCCCTTATCTAGTTTCACTTTCCATAGTTTCAGTTATTTGTGGTCAGCTGTGGTCTTAGGGGAAATTACAGAAGTAAACAATTCATAAGTTTTAAATTGCTTGCCATTCTGAGCAGCAAGATGAAATCTGTGCCTCACTCGTGAGAGGTGACTCATCCTTTTTTCCCAGAGTAACCATGCTGTATATGCTCCCAGCCCCACTGCCTGTTAGTCTCTTAGTAGCTGTCTCAGTTATCAGATCGACTGTCACACTATCACAGTATTTGTTTTCAAGGAACCTTTATTTTACTTAATAATGGCCCCAAAACACACGAGTAGCAATTCTGGCAATCCAAATATGCCAGAGAGAGAGGCTGTAAAGTGCTTCCTTTAAGTGTAAGGGTGAATACAGTACAATAAGATACGCTGAGAAAGAGAAAGGAGAGACTACATTCACATACCTGCATAACTTTATGATAGTATATTATTATAATTGCTCTGTTTTATTATTAATTATTGTTAACTTCTTATTGTGTTTAAGTCATAAGTTAATCTTTATCATAGTTATGTATGTATAGGAAAAAACAATATATAAAGGGTTTCAGGCATCCACTGGGGGTCTTCGGACATATCCTCTTTTTCACTCACAGATAAGGGAGGACTACTATATATATATTTCTTGAATAAATAAGTAATATTTTTGTATTTATTTTTAGAAACTGAACATATAAGAATTTAGGCTCTGGAATATGTGTATAAATTCTGCCTTTGCTGTTTAGTGACTGACCTTGGGTAAGTGTCTTAGTTGGAGGTGCTATAACAAAGTATAGACTGAGCGGCTTAGAAACCAGAAAAATTTATTTCTCACTGTTCTGACTACTGGAAGTCCAGATTAGAGGGTTAGCATGGTCAGGTTCTGGTAAAGGCCCTCTTCTGGAATGCAGACTACTGACTTATGGTTGTATGCTCAGAGGATAGAAAGAAAGCAAGCTCTTTGGACTCTTCTTATAAGGGCACTAATCCTATTTATGAGAGATCTCTCCTCATGACCCAATTACCTCCCAAATGATCCAACTCCATATACCATTACATTGAGGATTAGATTTCAACATATGTATTTTAGGGGGCACAAACATGTAGTACATAACAATAAGTAAATTAATATCTGTGTGCCTCAGTTTCCTGATGTATATAATAGAAATAATAGTACCTACTTCAGGGTAAGGTTCAATGAATAGTACATGTAAAGCACTAATAGAGCCTGGCATATAGCATACTTAATAAATGTTAGCTATTATAATTATCATTGTGTTTAATTAATTAGCAAACTCTGATACCTTATATATTGAGAATCTTTTAAATTACATTTCTATAAAACATGAGCCCAAAAATTAACCTATTCCTATATGGTCAATTAATATTTGACAAAGGAGGCAAGAGCACACAATGGAGTAAAGACAGTCTCTTCAATAAATGGTGTTGGGAAAATTGGACAGGTACATGCAAAAAAAAAAAAAGAAACTAGACCACCAACTTACACCATACACAATAATAAACTCAAAATGAATAAAAGACTTAAATGTAAGTCACAAAACCATAAAAATCTTAGAAAAAAACATAGGCAGTAAAATCTCAGACATCTTTCAGAGCAATATTTTTGCTGATATAGCTCCTATTAAGGTAAAAATAATCAAATAGGACATCAAACTAAAAAGCTTCTGCACATCAAAAGATATCATCAACAAAATGAAAAGGAAACCCACTGTATGGGAGAACATATTTGCCAATGAGACATCTCATAAGGGGTTAATTTCCAAAATATATAAAGAATTTACATAACTCACCACCAGGAAGACAAACAATCCAATTAACAAATGGAAAAAGGACGTGAATAGACACTTCTCCAAAGAGGACATACAGATGGCCAAGAGACATGAAAAAATGCTCAGTGTCACTAATCATCAGAGAGATGCAAATTAAAACCACAAGGTGATATCACTTCACACTTGCCAGAATGGCTACCATTAATAAATCAACAAGCAAGTGTTGGTGAGGATGTGGAGTAAAGGGAAGCCTAGTACACTGCTGGTGGGAATGCAGACTGGTGCAGCCACTGTGGAAAACATTATGGAGTTTCCTCAAAAAATTAGAAGTGGGACTGCCTTTTGACTCAGCGATCCCATTTCTGGGAATATATCCTAAGAATCCTGAAACACCAATTTGAAAGATCATATGCACCCCTATCTTCATAGCAGCAGTATTTACAATAGCCAAGATCTGGAAACAGCCCAAGTGCCCAGCTGTAGATGAGTGGATAAAAAAGCTGTGGTACACTTACACAATGGAGTACTACATGGCTGTAAAAAAGAAGTATGAATGGCCCTGGCTGGTTTGGCTCAGCAGTTAGAGCATCGGCCTGCAGACCAGAGAGTCCTGGGTTCGGTTCCCGCCAGGGGCACATACCCCAGTTGCAGTTTGTCCCTGGCCCTGGTTAGGGTTGTGTGGGTGGTGGCCAGTTGATGTGTCTCTCTCACATCAATGTTTCTCTCTCCCCCCCCCACTCTCCCTCCCACTCTATCTGAAGATAAATGCAAAAGTGTCCTCAGGTGAGGAAAAAAAAAAAGAAGCATGAATGGACATAGAGATTATTACACTAAGTGACATAAGCCAGTCAGAGAAAGACAAATGTCATATGATCTCACGTATGTGTGGAATCTAATGAATAAAATAAACTGATTAACAAAATAGAACCAGAGGCATGGATATAAGGAATGCACTGACAGCTATCAAAGGGGAGTAGGGAGAGAGGTACTGGATGTAGAAAGTGAAAGGATTAGGCAAAGAACATATATGCATAACCCATAGACATGGACAGCAACAGTGTTGTGATGGCTGGATGGAAGAAGGGCTGGGGCTGGGTAGAGGCAGGCAAAGAGGGGGGAAATGGGGACATCTGTAGTAGTGTCAACAATCAAAATAAAAAAATGATACTCTTTTAATAAGATAAAAAGCTAGAAAATGAAAACCCAAATATACCAAAATTTTAACTATAAAAATTCAGTAAGCTCCCAAAGAAATTTAATAAAGTTTTATTAGCTTGACTACTGTATCATCAATAATATAGTGATATGTTAACAATAATTTTGAAGAACTGGTGAGCTTCACTGGGTTGTACACATAAAAGTCTCAATAAAAGGAAAAAGTGAATTCCTGAAAAGTTATTAGCTATTCTGTATAGTGTATTGACTTATATATTAATAAAGAGCAAGCTAGGTATGTTGCAATTTCAAACAACTCCAAAATATTACAGCTAAAGTAACCAAAAGTTAGATTCTTGGATTTTCAGTAAGTTTCATTGTCCCAGACAAACCTCTAGGTCAACTGCCCTCTATAGGGTGACTCAACAAATTAGTTTGTTTTAAAATTTAAGCTCCGAAATTTTGATAAAAGGCCAAGACAGGAAAAAGAAAAATTGGGGAAATGTCATTTCTGCTTTCATTATATTGCCCATAAGTAGGTACATGTCACTACCTAATAGCAGTGTACCTAAGAAATTCAGTGTTCATTATGTCACAGAAAGAAAGGAGAATAGGATACTTTCAAACACTAGTGAATACCTACCATAAGCTAAACAGTAGAAATGAAATTGTTTGTAATCTCAAATGAAATTGCAATGCTTTATATCAAAAGAAAAATAATTTTAAAATTACATAGTAAATAAAATACAAATAAATAAGTAGTTCTGTATCTGAAAATATCATAATTTGTTATAAAGGTGGAGTGAGCTTAGCTGTCTAGACTGTAATCACTATTGTTTAGAAATTTACTAAGATTTTCCTACCCTTAGTCTCTTTTGATGTAATCTTCTTTAACTGTGTTATAGTCTCTTTCACAATTATTTTATTTATTACAAGAGCCTATGATATCTGATAAATTAAAAAACAAGTTTTTAGAATATCTCTGAGAAGACATCAACACTATAGATTAAATCAGTTAATTCTAAGACACAGTGAAAATGTTTGGTTCATTATCATATCTGAGAAACAATCAATAAGAAGTGTTAGACCAGGAGTAAAAGTGGCCAATTTCTGAACTCCTTGGTGTCTAGTCATTACAGAATAACAGGTACCTATTCTATCTGTTAGTGTCAGATATACACTTAGCAACAACCACATCAAGAAGGTATTTTTTCTGACCATAGTTCCAACCTCTAATTTGGCCTGGAGCAGTAGATACGTTCGTAGGTAGAGATTTTCATTTCCATTTCATATTCATTGTTTACTCAGACTTTCTTTAAAAACATTCATTTGAGTCCAAACTGATTTCGGGACAGAGTCACTGAAAATTGTATTAACTTAATTTATAGGCAACATATTTAAAATCTACTTGTGAATTTACATATTCAACAATAATAAAACTACACATGTTATTTTATAATAGTTATGACATCTATAATGTCATTTTAATTAAAATAAAATTATTGTAGGAAAATGTTTTTAATTTTCAACATCCACATTCAAAGAAAAAATCCTTTTACTATCACACTTTTCTGGAAGAGACAACTATAACACAATTATTTTTATTTTTACTTATTTTTTAAAAATATAATTAATGAATAATCTCAATTTATCTCTAGAACAGGCCAATATTTGACTTATGAAATAATCTTCTCTCATCAATTGACATGCGACTCTAAAATTAGATTAATTCCTTTGGGTTAAGAAAGAATTAAAGCAAAAATACAAATGTTGACTTTATATATAAATATTTATTGTTACCTGGAAAATACATATTGTTACAGGAGAATATATAAAACAATATTTATTCTTATATTGAAAGGAATGGAGTACTTGAAATTTCCCAGAAAGATGGAGACTTGAGATTGACGTGAATAAACAATCTTTCCTCACAATTTCCTCTGTAACATAAAACAATAGTTGAAGCAAGAAAACTAGTAAAACAGGAAGAGTTTTAATAAATAACTAAATACACACACACACACACACACACACACATATATGCAAGTGACAGAAAATTCAGCATTTAAAAAAATCTTTAATGAAAATATTGGTGTTAGCAAAACTGTGGAAGTAATAGAACTCTCATGTATTCCTGATAAAGAGTGTGAGTTGTTATAACCATTATGAAAAATTGTCAGCATCTACTAAAACAAGTCTATCCTTTGACTTGGTAATTACATGCACAGGTTTGCACCCAACAGAAATGCGTATATGTTCACTGAAAAAGCAAGTTCCAGTGTGTTCAGAGCATTGCTACACAAATGCTTATCAGCAGAAAAACGAGTAAATAAATTGTGGTGTATTCACACATTGGATTCCAGAATATCAATACAAATAAATGAACTATAAGTACACATGACAATATTAATGTATTTCACAAATAAAATATTGTGCCAAAGAATCCAGATCAAAAAAATTATATACATTCCATTCATATAAAATTTTAAAATGGCAAAACTAATCTACACTGTGAGACTGTAGAACAGTGGTTACCCTTGGGTGCTACTGATTGACTGAAAGGAAGCATAAGAGGAGCTTCTAGACTAATGGTAATGTTTTATTTCTTGACTTAGGTTTGAGTTACAGAAGTTTGTTCAGATTGTGAAAATTCATTAATTTATAGCTTTTCAAAAATTATTTTTTTAACTCCTTAGCAAAAGAGTGTTGATTCACAAACTGGTCCCCGTACATGGAGGGCAAGGAGAGACCAAAGAAAGAGGCAGATCACTTCAGATTGGTAGGTGGTAGTTTTCATAAGAAAGGGAAATTAATATATGAGGCTTGTCTTGGGCATCAGCAAGACAAGTAGATCTCTGCATTGCCCACCAGAATCTTAAAAGTTTATATAAAGGCCTTACCTGGGTTCAGTAACGTATACCATCCAGATGGTCTCAGCAACACCTTACTCTCTCAGGGCTGCGTCCTTGAAAATAATTCCTGGTGATGGGAATGGAGAGAAGATCGTACATTCCAAGGACTGGGGAGGCAATGAGGAGCCTCTAATTGCCCAGATCCAGCTTGCAGGTAAACCAGAGGTTTTCTCCATGACATCCTCCAACAAAGAAACATTTATTATCTCACATAATTGAAAACTTCAGATGTAACGCAGGCTTCAGACAACCTATTTCTCAGGTACACAAAGAAAGTGTGCCCATTTCTCAACTCTTTCTCATCTGTATTTACTTATAAGGCTATGTATGGTGTGAAGAAAACTCCCAGCCATTCTAGATGTTTCCTTTCAAATATAAACCCAATGGAGAAATATTTTTCATTTAATAAGTGCCATATGCCTAAACAGACTGTACTCAGCTGTGTGATCATTCGTTGAGCCAATCAATAGAGCTACCAGGAATAGAAAGTGCTGATGACTATGGTTTCAGTCACACACCTTCCCTCCCATGAAGGTTGGTGTGGGGTCTTTTTCTTCCAAACTACTTAGAATGAAAAGTGTGATAAAGTGATTTTTTATTTATAAAAACAAACAACAAAAAATACAGTTTCTTACTAGAAATAGAGTGAATGGATGTGCATTGGAGGTCAAGGTAACCCTCAAACGATATATAGTTTGACATTGAGAGCTAGATCAAGCATCAATATTCTGAGTGTCTTAAGGGAAAGGTTGCATCTGCCCTGCAGCCTATCTTGAGTGAGGTAATTAAAGAACCTGGAGGATCATGAATATCACTGCCCTGGAAGACCAAGTTGTTCCAAGTCCTGTCTTGGTGGTTGATGTATCCTAGCAGGGATGATTATTGCCAGTGATGTCGCTATATTTGAAAACGTGAGCAAGCAAAGAAAACAGAGGTGGAAACAAAAAACATTTCACAAGAAGTGGAACTAATTGAAATGTCAGATGAGACAAATACAGTAATAACATCTGTCAAGGACATCAAATATAAAACAATTTATGAAAAAACAACAACCAAAAATAGATCTTCAATTTAAAAATTTTAATGGTTAAACTTTTTAGTTTAAAAATAGTTATGATTGAAAGTTAGATTGACTAAAAAGATCTAATGAAAGAAATACAAAATATGTAGAAAAAATAGAAATAATGGGAATCACTAATGAAAAAATGAGTTAGGTCATAGGCAAGAGAATTTTCATGTGTATAAAAGGAGTCCTGCAATTAAAAACAAAGAAGTTCTAGAGGAGAGGTAAGAAATTTTCTTTTATTTGAAGAAAGATTTGTACCTGAAGATTGACAAAGCTCCCTAGATCCTAGGGAGGATTAATTAAAAAAGGTCATTTACTAAATATATCCCAATGAAAATTTTGAATTCCAACAGTAAATATAAAATCTTATAAGCTTCTAGAAGAGCAAGTAACTTTTAAAGGAAAGAGAATCTGACTTATATCAGATTCATTTCTAATATTAAAACTTAACAATCAAAGAAATATAATCTCCTGAGACCAAAGTAGTTAGATTCAAGATACTATTCACCTGTTAGGGAAAAGGAATGACATTTTCATATATAAATGGTTTCTGAGTATATATCATCCATGTGTTCTGAGGAAAATAATTATGAAAATATAATAACCAAATAACAAATGAGAGCTAAGATATTGTAAAAATGAGAATTATATAGGGGAAAGAATGATAAGTAATAACTTGCAATTTGCATAATTACTCTAAATGGAAAATGCCATTATGATTGAGAAATTGTAATAGTGTTGTAAAATAAGGGGTCAAAAATGAAATAAGACAAATTGTGAGATAAACCCTAAAATTTGATTTCAACAAAATCCAGAACTTTGAAACTATAAGAAATGGAAAAGGAATAAAAGCATTCTAATTGTCAAATCCAGAAGAATAATATGCAGCAGAAACTGTTAGTCACTACCCAAATACCCATTTCATTTTTCCTCTTAGTACTCGAAATTTAATTTTATTCATAGCAACAATGTATCCAAATATAACATGGCATTTTCTGCCATGCCTTGCAGATGGAAGAGCCATGTGATAAAGTGCTAGGCAATAGGTATATGTGGAGGTCTGGGTATGATGGCTGGAAGGATACTAAATGGTTGCTAACTGGACTGGCATGTGTGCCTATTTTGCTTTCTCTCTTTCCCCTCATTTAAATTTGGAACATGAATTTAATGGCTAGAAGTCCTTGAGACAATACGATAAGATAAATAAAAAAGAAAGAATTTAAACCAAAAGTTGGAAGAGAAAATTACTAAAGGGTTAAGCTTAAAATAATGAAATGGAGGGAAAAAGAAGGATAGTGAAGCATAGGTTTTTAAATTACTAATATAAAATTGATATAATATGATATAATATAATAGACTGATACATATCATTCACAAGAAAAAAAAGTAAATTAAAATGTAGGTGACATGAATTGTTTACAGTACATACAATGTGCAAATCATCAAAATTGGCCAAGTAGTAGAAATCATTAACATGGAAGAAATTATAAAAGTGATGAAATATTTTAAAATAACTTCAATGTATTGTTTTACAACTAGCTTTATTTTAAGTAGTTAAAAAAGGATACAGGATAATGGTTGGATAAACTGTGACACATTCATACTTTAAATCAGATCTCATCAATAGAGAGAAATCTAAATAATTTCATTTAATAGTTATATAATATTTCAGATGATGTATTATGTGAGAAAAGCAGCCTGTGTTGTATTATGGAATTATTAATTAATTTTCATTTTGTTTAATAATATAAAATAGCAATATTGTGTTTAATAATAGCTATATAGGTTTTCATGAGACACTGAATACAAAAGATTGACAAAAGATCTAGGGAAAAAATAGAGGCATAAAGAAAACATACTTCAGAGGGAGAGAATCTATTTCCTTGCCTCTTCTAGCTTCTAAAGGTTACCTGCATTCCTTGACTCATGGCCCCTTCTTTCATCACACCAATCTCTGATTTAAACATTATATTTCCTTTTTCCTATCTTAAATAATAATCCTGTTTTCCTCCTATAACTCACTTGTGATTACATTGGGCCCACCCAAATAATCCAGGATAATCTCCATATCTCATGATCCTTAATTTAATCATAGTTGCTAAATTCCCTTTGCCACACATTTTAACATATTCAAAGGATGCCAGTATTAGGATTTGGACATTTTTGGAGGGCTAATGTTTAGCTTACCACAAGATCAATAATTTCATTACATTGATACAATAATACCCATTGGTCTAAAATTGTTGGGAGTGGTGTCACTGGAACAGCGACCACCATGGCTTGACAGAGTCACAGGTGAGCTCCATGGATTGACATAGTCCCAGGAGTTATGAAGGCCTCCATGGTTTGACATAGTCCTTGGAGAAGTGGATTCACTGTGTGGCAGGAATCACGAAGAACAGTGACTAAAGATATAGAGTAATGGGAAAATAAAAATACAGGATGGCAACTGAAGGAGACTAATCTTTGCTTTCTGTCTATCTGTTATCTGTTAGGAATCATTATAGAAGTAACATGTAGATGATTAATAATATAGACATCAGAATAGACTGCAGAAAGAAAAGGCAAGAAAGTAATAAGAACTTAAGATAAGAATGTAAAAGCTTAAAAGGATCTTAGATAAGAGGAAAAATCAAGGTCTATGAGAAAGTAACAGAAATTGAAATAGAGGGTGTGGGGTAGGAAGAAGTTAAATGAGACAAGGTCTGCGTAAAATGTAAACAGGAAGGTTGCTAAGCAATGAGTCACATGGTGAAAGTAATTGTAAAGGTTAAGAGCTGATACAATGTCATTGTTATGTCTGGATGAAAAAGTGAAATAGTTACTGATTAACCCTGTACCAATACCTAAGAGCTGTGTAAGCGGAAAAGAATGTCTATACATACTTGCTTAAAGGTCAAAAAAAAAAAAAAAAGAGTAACTTGTTATACAGCCTGAAGATATAAAAATAAAGATTCCGCTAGCCTTAAGCAGCAGAAGGATCAAGCACCTTCTGTCTCACCACGTCTCCTTCTTTGCTGACTCCGTCCACACCTGAGGGAAACCCTGGACCTGCTGAGGCTGGACCTCGGCATAAAATTATTAGTAAATTTGCTAATTTTTTTCTGGCTAAACTGTGGTAAAATCTATATAATGTGAATATTTATAAGCACAAATGAAGTCAGGTTGTAGAGCTAAGGCAATGTTTTCATGTAAAAAACAACAACAGCCCTGGCCAGTTTGGTTCAGTGGTTAGAGTGTCAACCCATGGACCAGAGAGTCCCGGGTTCGGTTCCTGCTAAGGGCACGTACCTAGGTTGCAGTTTGTCCCCGGGCCAGGTTGGGGTCGTGTGGGCGGCAACCACTCGATGTGTCTCTCTCACATCGATGTTTCTCTCTCTCTCTTCCTCCCTCTCTCTCTCCCTCTCTATCTGAAGATAAATGCAAAAATGTCCTCGGGTGAGGATAAAAAAAAAAAAAAAAAAAAAAGAACCAACAACAGATCATTCTATTAGCAACAGTAAAAAAATGAATACAGTCATGTAGGTAATTTAAAAAATAAAGAGGAAAAGAAACTAGTTTAGAATATTTTCTGATTAATTGCACACAATAAAAGGAAAAAAATTAGAAAACTGACAAATGCAAATTAAGTATAAAATCACCACCCTTCTTTGAAATGACGCCATAACACTGAAAACCAATATAATCATGTTAATTATATGTCTCAGTATATTCTGGTTGAATTTATTATAGATTATATAACTTTAAATACATTTTACTTAATTTTATTGAAAAAGACGATCTTAACACTTAAATGAAAATTGTTATTGTTACCATTTATAAAATTGCATTAATAGTTTAGCAATAAAAGGGGGAGTAATGGGGGACATCTATAGTACTGTCAACAACAAAAAATATTTTTTAAATAATTATAATCAAACTAGGACAAAATCAGAGGTAAATTATGTGATGTTTCAATACAATAAAAGGGAAGTCCTTTCATCAAGCACTTGCTTCTGATTTTTCTATTGACATCTTTTATCAGCAACTATAGTATATAGAATCTGAGAATTTTGATAGTGTAGAAACTGTTGGTTATTCAAGTCAGTGCGTTCATTTTACAATCCAGCAGAATGAAGCATAGAAGAATTCAGTGATTTATTCAAGGTCATACCATTAGTTAGTATGAGAGAGAAAATCTCAAATTGTAATATGAAATTCATATAATACAGACATTTTCTTTTGAACATATAAAATTCCATTGTAACACATTAATGTTAGTTATATGTCTGGGGAATTAGTTTATGGAGTTATTTTATTTTGGGTTGTTTCATCAAGAGATTTTGATCTTATATAATACATAGTTAATTTATGTCTTGACAAATACTTCAAGTGTCAAGCTTATCCAATCATATCAGTTAAAAAAAAAAGTTGTTATTTATATGCTAAATAAAGTTTACAACAGCTATAAAATTTATAATTTTAAAGAAAATGTACTATACACAGCAAGACATTGAAACAACATATAGATTTCCAAAATGGTTCAATTTGTAAGATGTCAGTGCTAAGTTAAATATTGCATATGGCTTGATAATCACTATGTATTTAAAAAACAATTACTGCCTGGCCAGTGTGGCTCAGTGGTTGAGCATCAACCCATGCACCAAGAGGTCGCTGGTTCGATTCCCGGTCAAGGCACATGCCCAGGTTGTGGGCCTGATCCCCAGTGGGGGGCATGCAGGAGGCGGCCAATCAATGTTCTTTCTCATCGATGTTTCTACCTTTCTCTCCCTCTCCCTTCCTCTCACTGTAAAATCAATAAAGAAAAAAAAATTTTTTTAAATAAATAAAAAACAATTATCCATGAGCTGAAATATACTTAATATGTAACATATCACAATTTTTTGGTTTAATTCCTTATACTTAATGTCTTATTTCATAGATTATGAAAGTTGTTTCACTGTTTTGTCATATATGTTCACTATGGCAGAATAAAAATGTAAACATTTCCAATGAAATAAATGTTTTTGAAGTAATCCAAAATTAACTGGATGATAACTGATATAAATAACATATTATCATAATGGGTGCCTTTAACATTTTATTTATATTCTTTTGGAGAATGTTAAAATACACATGTTCATCCCTGGCCAGTTTGGCTCAGCAGTTAGAGCATCAGCCTATAGACCAAAGAGTCATGGGTTTGATTCCAATCAAAGGTATGTTCCTCGGTTGTGGTTCAATCCCCAGGCCTGGTGGAGGTTGTGCCGGAGACAACCAATCGATGTGTCTCTCTCACATTGATGTTTCTATCTCTCTCTCTCTCTCCCTCCCTACTTCCTTCCCACTCTATCTGAAAATCAATGGAAAAATATCCTCGGGTAAGGATTAAAAAATATATAAAAATATATATATATATTCAATACATATAACCAAAGGTAGACTCAGTGGTTAATTTAAAATTAAACAATATAAAGTTGATTATGATATTTTATGTAATGAAAAGCACTTAATTCATTAAAATTTTTTAAATTCCTTATGAAGGTGTTATTTACCAAATGTGATGAATATTTAAATTGATTGTATATTTGTATTAACTTTATTGGCTACATTATTTGATATAGTCAGAATCATGTTCATTCATGTTTTATTTTCAATCATTATAAAATGTTATTACAGGGAAATGAAAAAGTTGTTTACTTAAATAAAATGTTATTACAGGGAAATGAAAAAAGATAAACATTTAACTATATATTTTAAGAACAGTTATATTTCATTAATGATGCTATCTCCAGATTTGATAGAGCACCTCTGAGGTTCACAAGAAACAGCAGAAACAGCATAGCCAATTTGAGCAAATGTTTTTTTACTTTTGTTTTTCTTTTTTACCATTTTTATTTATATGGTTGCCCACCGCTACCACAAAATGGGGGAAATATTTTTTTTAGAAATACAGTTTGTTAGGATATCAGATACTCTGTCAAAGGAAATTTGGGCTCATTTCATTATTTTAAATCATAAGTGATAGACTTGGGAGTAATAACACCTTGAGCACGCAAAAGTTCAGAAAGGATAGTCCTCAAGCCGATACGTCACATTTCACTTTGTCTTGTCTATCCAGAGCACAGTCCTTCTGGATGAGTGCTGCGATGATCTGCTGGTCCCCACCTCCATAGCCCAGTGCAAGGCAGTCTGAGTACCCATGATTCCCAGCCTTTGTCAAGATCTGGACCACAGAAAGATGGCTCGTATCGGCAGCAAGATGCAGGGGTTCCAGACATGTGCTCTATCTGCTGCCTGGCTTGTGCTATGGGGTTGAGGCTCTCCCCTGGCAGAGGTTTTCCATGTCTCACTCTCAGGAAGCTCTCAAGGCTCCCAAATGCTGACCTCTGGGGTTGCTTGGCTATAACATGGTTTCCTTAGAATCTCAAAGACACAGAGACTATATCAAAGGAGAAAATAGGAGACATTAAAGAGATCTTTCAGTAGATATAAATTCCATACAAAAGAAACATTTGCCAGTTAAATACCTAGTTCCATGTATGTCATAAAAATTATAATTAGGAGGAAAACATTTTTCTCACTCATATGAATCAGAAGAGTTCTGTAAAATATATTCTTGCATTACTTTTTCTACTAAAATTTGAATCATTGTTATTCCTAAACTTCCTCCTTTAAGCCTAGATGAACATGTTAAGTTTTATAATACAGAAGTTTTTACAAAATTTTAGAAACCAGTGTAAACAATTAATTATATTACACCTTTCTATTAAATAGTGAAGTTGGAGTTAGATACATGCTGAGACTTTAATTATGGAATATAAAGTCCAAGCTATACAACCAGTTTGTGAGAAAGAAGAAGCGGAAGAATAAGGAAGAGGAGGAGAAAGGGAGGGAAGAGAAAGAAGTCAAAAAGGAAGAAGGTCATGATGAAATTCACCCATAATTGTATGTCAAAATAAGTTAATAGGCCTGGCTGATTTGGGTCAGTGGTTAGAGTGTTGCCCTGCAGGCCAGTGAGTTCAATTCTGGTCAAGGACATGTACCTCAGCTGCGGTTCGTCCCAGCCCTGGTTGGGGTCGTGGGGGAGGCAGCCAATTGATGTGTCTCTCTCACATTGATGTTTCTGTCTCTCTGTCTCTGTCTCTCTCTCTCTCTCTTCCTCCTTCCCACTCTCTCTGATGATAAATGGAAGGGTGTCCTCAGGTGAGGATTAAAAAAAAAAGACGACGAAGAAGAAAATAACAAAATCAGTTAATTAACTGATATTTTTACTTTCATCTAATGATATCAGCATTGTGTCAAGAAAGCCAAAATCAGTCCGGCCAGTGTGGTTCAGTGGTTGAGCATCAACCCACGCACCAAGAGGTCGCCTGTTTGATTCCCGGTCAGGACACATGCCCAGGTTGTGGGCCCAATCCCCAGTAGGGGGCATGCAGGAGGCAGCCAATCGATGTTCTCTCTCATCGATGTTTCTCTCTCTCTCCCTCTCGCTTTCTCTCTCTCTAAAATCAATAAAGGAAAAAAAAATTAAAAAAAAAAAGCCCAAATCAGTTTCTATCAAAACATCTGTAAATATTATACTGCTTTTTAGGCAATCTTAATAATTACTTATATAATTTTAAATATATTATTTATTCATTTGTAATTCAGTACAAAATGTTGAGAAATCTTATTCCTCAGATATAATACATAGCAACCTGAATGAACTAACAGTTGATATAGCAACATATAACTATCAGTGACAAAATGTGTATATTGGAATACATTTCTCAAAAGTCTTTCCTTGAGATAAAATCAGATGTAACTGCACTTTTTATAAACATTCATAGTCTGAGTATAACCATGAACATATATCCCATTTTTAAATATACTTTAGCTTGTACAGGACTAATAATAATACTAAACTTCATCAGAATATAGAGTTAAAAAGAATCCTAACATGAATTTAGTCATAATGAAAGATATTTTAATCCATATAAGACTATATTAACTTTAGGGAAAACTAGAAGAATATTAACTTGAGTTAATATAGGTTCCTATAATAAAAATATGAAAACTTTATATTATTCCAACTGGTTATAGAATAAGAACTAGAATAAAATACACTAACACAACAAAACTCACAAAAGGGAAGTTATATACTAACAGTTTCCTTACGAGCACCCTGCAGGACTCAGCAGTTCCAGTTCCCATATGAACAAGAAATGGCCCATCCACAAATCGCCCAACTGCAAGAATTTGTCTGACGCTGATCAGTTCCAGAATGCTGACAGTGAAGATCTGTATCAGGACCACCAAGAAGGCAGCCTGCATGTCTGAAATTTCTACAATGCCCCCCCTTCCTTTTATCCTATAAGAATTGCTGGCTTGACGGAAATGTTAGATGCTTTTTTGGGGATGAGGGTCCTCCACCTTCTCAGGTTGCCAGAATTTTAATGAACTGCTTTTCTTCTCACCAGCACCTGTCTCACAGGTTTGGCTTTTGTTGGGGCAGGCAGCCGAACCTGCATTCGGTTTCACAAGTGGATCTATCCTGCCCTGCTATATGGACCCCTCTCTTTAGTCAATAACTGACTTCTCATTACTGTGACCCCAAAAGCTACAAATTTCCTTATCTCTAAAATCAAGTTAATAATAGTCACTATTTCAAGGGGGAGTTTTAAAGATTAAATAAGTCATATGTATTAATATTAATACAAGTCATATAATACAATATTAATATTGTATACTAAGTACTTAATATATGATAGATATTATATATTTAACAATTTATTTTTCTGTTTAATGTCTAAGACCGAATTCAGTTGTTTGTGTATTTCCTTAGGTTACTAAGTATTTGAAACTTCATTGTAATGATTTGAAAAATATACCCAATTAAAACAATAAAATACGTAAACCCATAGATAGATAGTTGATGGACAGATAGAGTTGCAGTTTGTCCAAATGCTTTTCACTGTTTCTTGTGAATCTTAGAGATGCTCTATCAAACAAAGAAATAAATCAGCAACTCAGTATTCATTGATGAAATGTAACTCTTTTTAAAATTTATAGTTAAATGTTTATCTTGTTTTATTGTCCTATTGCAACTTTTTAAGTGAATAATTTTTCATTTCCCTGTAATAACATTCTATAATTAACTGAAAATAAAACAGGATAAATGTATAGAAAATTTGTTAAAATTTAACTCATTAAGAGCTTAAATATTATAAAGGGGTTCTTATTTTCAAACTTATTTTCTAAAGGAATCCCTTTCAATTCAAGTATATTTCCATAAGTCTGTTGTTAGCCCCTCATAGGAATATCTCCCAACACCATAATGTTTGAATAATTTTAATCATTGATTTCCTTGTAGAAAGAAAACTCCACTAGAGTTCTCAGATGTGAGACAATTCTATTGTAACTTATCAATTGGTCTCACAGCATTCCAAACCCTAAAAGAGTGAATTTAATTGCCAAAATTCTAACAATGTCAGAAAGAGTGTTGGGAAAAATTTATAATATCAAAGTTTCATAGCTGGTCAATTAAAAAAAAACATTTTATTTTAGAACAATTTTAGACTTACAGTAAAATTGTGAAGATACCACAGATAGTCCCCATACACCCCCACTTCCAGTTTTTCCTATTAACATCTTATGTTAGCATGGTATATTTATTATAATAAAGAAATTAATATTGATACATTACTGTTAACTAATATCTATACATTTTTCAGATTTCCTTAGTTTTTACCTAATATCTTTTCTTTATTCCAGGATGTCACACTCCATTTAGTTGTCTTGTCTTTTTACATTCCTCTTGGTTTAGATACTTCATATTTTATATTTTTAACCGTCATTCTAAAATCTAATTTTAAAATTTTTACTTCTTAAGTTACCCTTTTCTCTTAGAATATTAAACTTTATAGTAGTAGACATACTTTAGTACTCTTAAGAGTGTTTGTGGACCCCACTCTATATTGATCTTATTTTTAAAGATCTTATGAATTAAATCTCAAATTTATTTTGTACTAGATCATTCTTCACACAAATACCTGTGCCAAGGAGAATTAATTTTCTTACCTTAACTCAGGTTAGTTCAGATATTGTGTAGGCAAATAATCTCTTGCAAATTTTACTGTCTCTGATGAAGAAATAACACAGAGTTTATTTCCAAGTTATCCATGAGCATAGATACAACATCTATACACTGGCACTTGTATTGAAGTCCTAGTTTAAATACATTCATAATAGCACTGTACTGAAATTGTTTCAGCTCTTAGTGCTAAAAACAGTGAAAACACTTATTTTTTTTAAAGCCCATTCAAAAATTTGCCTTTTCATAAAATTTGTTTTACAGGGAAGATGCAAGAAAGAGAGTTTAAATTTGGATGGGTAGCATTAAATGTCAATGTGGAAATAACTTTGCAAACATATACATTGATGGAAATCATTAATCTGTTAAAATAGTTTTATATATAAGTTTTTAATAAAACACAGCAGTCTCTGATTTAAAAAACCTCTAATGGCTAAAAGAATTGAAGAGCCAAAAACTGTCTAAATTATTGTCAAAATTAAGACATTATACTGAAAATTTTAGGTAAAATTTTTATAGGAAAATATAATTTAAAATCCTGGGAAATAACACCACACCCAAAAAAGGTCCAACATCCAGAGAAAAACACAGTATAAACAGTAAGATATATTTACAATAAAATTAAACTCTTGAAGAGAGAGAGAGAATAATTTGAACAAAAAATGTATTAGTAATTCTAAAGGCATTTTAAGTATAACACAAAAAAATTTTAACTTTTAAAAATACATAGTTTTAATTTCTGATACCTCTCTGTAACAAATAAGCCATCTATAACAAATAATACCAATGTTATTTTAAATACCATCGTAAGAAGCCAACATAACTTTAATTCTTGAAGGAAATTAAAATAATACTAAAATAGCCCTGGCCAGTATGGCTCAGCTGGTTGCAACATCATCCAGTACACCAAAAGCTGGTGGGTTCAATTCCCAGTCAGAGCACGTACACTGGTTGCAGGTTCGATTCCCAGTGAGGAACTTGTGGGAAGCAACTGATCAATGTTTCTCTCTCTCTCTCTCTCTCTCTCTCTCTCTCTCTCTCTCTCTTTCTCTTTTCTCTCTAAAAATAAATTTAAACCATTTTTAAATCCCTAGTTTAAAAAACATAGCACAAAAATGAAAATACCAATCTCACCAGTGAATATACATGAAAAATATTAAAGAAAATATTAGGAAATTGAATACAGTAATTTATCAAAAGAATACTATTCTAAGACATTTGCAGATAGTCATCATATTAATGGAAACCAGCACCCTTGGAACCTGTGTCTTCTATTTTGGTAATTTCTCACATTGCATATTTCAAATCTCCATTTAGAAGGCAGAATTTACCTACCAGCCTTTCTCGCTTCCACCTGTAGGAGACTTTGAATCAAAAGAGGAGGCAATCTACTGAGTCTATTTTGCTCTGAGAGAGGAGGGGACAGAAATTATAAATTCTATAGTTTAAATTGGCTGAAGTCCTAGCAGTAAATTCTTTTGTTCAGTGTCATCAGCATATTATTCTTTTTCTTCCATGTCTGTGCCTAGCTGCACTGGATTGTACCTGTCAGCAGTTTGTCAATGAGATTTATACATTTTTCAGTCTGAAAAGCTCTGAACTCTACTGGAGATATACTGAATTGCCAAGATACTACAATAAATTAATTTTCTGTTTAAACAATTTAGAAGTGGTTTTATATTATTTAGAATTGCCATTTTCAAGGGAGAATTGTGACTGATCCAAGCAGTTTATAACAAAAATTCAAGTATCTTAAAATTATAGGCAATATGTCAGTAGATTCATTTAATCAACAAATTAAAAGACTAAATATATGTTTACACCAATCATGCCAATATGGCACCTGATTTACTGAAGATATGAGTGATAAAAACCTAAGCAACATGTAAGTAGACTGTTTACCAAAAAGTTAATGACAATGTAATCCAGAGACTACATCTTATAGATATAAAAGTAGTGGTACGTAGGATATGTGTATAACGATATATGGTAGCATTTTTCATAGTGATAAAAAATTAAAAAGTAAATGTCCTTCAGTAAGAGACTGGCTAAGTAAATAGTGATGCATCTCAGACATGTAATATTATAAAGTCATTAAAAAGAAGGACAATTCTAGTTGATATAAATTATTACAGCAGTTGTTGCTGTGTAAAAATAGAGAGATATGGGTTAAAGTGTATAATATAATCTTAGTTAAAAAATCAAAACATAACAAATCATATTCCATATATATGCATACTACTTACATATACATACACATACACATGTGCATAAGGTTACATTAGTCAAAAAAAGAAAAGGAAAGAACAGACACTTGATTCTTAGCTGGGATTAGAGTTTGCTCAGGGGACGGGGAGGCATTAATGGGGGGGTCCTTGGAGTAGGTGGAGGAGGTCAGGAGAGATACAGTTTTTAAAAAGAAAAAGAAATAGAGATATAGATAACACAAAAATGAAAGATAAATTCAAAACATAAAACAGCATGCATGCTGCAATTGCTTTTATGTAAGTTGCATGCATTAAGATATTATGTTGAAAATAAAAGATACAGTTTCTTCCCAGCATAAATATATGGAGGAAAATATCACCAGAAACTCCTTAAAGTGGAGAGTATATGCCTCTTGGTAATGGGACACCGTAGGGGAGGGTGGCCAGAGAATTGTGGTTCGTTTTTACTGTTGCTTTTATTGTTAGTGTTTAGTGCCAACTGACATTTTAAACTACATACATCTGTTACTTTGCTAAAATTAATACAAAATAAAGTTTAAAAGAAAAATGAAATGCTTTTCATGTGGGTACTGTATCTTATTTATTTATTTATCAAAAAATGGCTTGATTTCACTTTTACACTTGAATGACAGTTTGGCTCAGTATAGAATTCAAAGTTGCAGGTTATTTTTTTACAGCCTTTTTTTATTTTTTCAAATATTTTTTCTTTATTGATTTTACAGAGAGAGAGAGGGAGAGGGAGAGAGAGATAGAAACATCGATGAGGGAGAACATTGATTGGCCGCCTCCTGCATGCCCCCCACCTGGAATCAGACCCACAACCTGGGCATATGTCCTGACCAGGAATTGAACTGGTGACCTCTTGGTGCATGGGTCGACACTCAGCTGCTGAGCCACACCGGCCGGACATTTTAGAGCCTTTTGAATAAGTAGCTTCCTTGTCTTCTGGAATCCAGTGTTGCTGATACAAAGTATGATGTTAATCTGTGTATGTATTTTTATGTTTTATTTACTATTGGGAGTATTACAGATATTCCCCATCCTCCCCACTTGTCCCCCTCCACATGGCTCTCACCCTTCTCCAGGCCTTCACCTGTCTATTGTCTGTATCCATGGGCTATGTATGCATATGTGCATATAAATTATTTGGTTAATCTCTTCCTACCCCTCTCTCCAACCTTCCCTCTGAGATCTGTCAGTCTGTTCCGTGATTCCATGTGTATGGTCCTATTTTGTTTGTTAGTTTATTTTGTTCATTTGATTCCACATATAAGTGACATCATGTGATATTTGTCTTTCTCTGACTGGCTTATTTTGCTTAGTATAATAATATCCAGGTCCATCCATGCTATCTCAAAGGGTAAGAGATCCTTCTTTTTTATAGCTGCATAGTATTCCATTCTGTAAATACACCACAGAATTTTTATCCACTCATCTACTGATGGGCACTTGGGCTAGTCTTAGATCTTAGCTATTGTAAATAGTGCTGCTATGAACATAGGGGTGCATATATTCTTTCTGATTGTTGGTTCAGGATTCTTAGGATATATTCCCAGAAGTGGGATTGCTGGGTCAAAGGGTAGTTCCAGTTTTAATTTTTTGATGAAACTCTGTACTATGTTACATAGTGGCTGCATCAGTTTGCATTCCCAGCAGCAGTATACTAGGGTTCCCTTTTCTCCACATCCTCATCAGCACTTGTTGTTTGTTGATTTATTGATGGTAGCCATTTTGGCAGCTGTGAAGTGATATCTCATTGTGTTTTTAATTTACATCTCTATGATTAGTGAAGTTGAGCATTTTTTCATATGTCTATTGGCCATCTGTATGTCTTCTTTGGAGATATGTCTATTCAGGTCCTTTGCCCATTTTTTAATTGGATTGCTTATCTTCCTGTTGTTGAGTTGTATGAGTTCTTTATATATTTTAGAAAATAACTCCTTATCAGATGTATCATTGGCGAATATGTTCTCCCATACCATGCATTCCCTTTGCATTTTGAGGATGATATTTTTTGCTGTGCAGAAGCTTTTTAGTTTGATATAGTCACATTTGTTTAATTTTTATGCTTTTGTAAATAATACATCCACTCTCCACTCCTGCAGCTTATAGGGCTTTTCTTGGTCTTTGATGTACCGAAATTTTACTCCAGGGTGTCCAAGTACAGGGACTTGAGGCATTATATGCCTCATTATCAACAGTGGCCCATGCAAGTTTCCTCTTTAGTTGGTTTATCTTTATTTTTTATTTTTTATGCATTTGTTCTTTTTTTTTATCTTAACAGGAGGACATTTTTGCATTTATCTTCAGATAGAGTGGGAGGGAGGAAGAGAGAGAGAGAATCATCGATGTGAGAGAGACACATTGACTGGTTGCCACCCACGCGTTGGGGCCGGGACGAACTGCAACCGAGGTACGTGCCCAAACCTGGGACTCTCTGGTCCGCGGGCCGACGCTCTAACCGCTGAGCCAAACCGGCCAGGGCTATGAATTTGTTCCTTTTATCTCCATTCTCCATTCCTTTCTCCACTCTATATCTTATTTTAATGTCCTTTTTCTATTTAACATCTACTCAAAAATATAAACTGGAAAAAGTTATTGAAAAATTATTTTATTTTAATTTTTCCCTTTTGACTACATTGAAAAGGTAGAACAAACCATACACACAATTTGTTTTTTCAGAAAACATGTAAATAAGCACAACTGTTTTTGCATTTTAAAATATTTGTTAGACAAACTCTTTTGTATCACTTCACTTTATTTTTAATAACGTATGCTTTACCATTTAGTTATCTCTCAAGTAATGTCATATTCTTTCTTCAAGCTTTCCTGAATCTTTCAAATACATAATCACTTTTTCTATACACTCCCATAGAAAGTTATTACACCTATACTTGAAATTCAAAATATTGTTTTGTACAGCAGTTTAGTCTTTATTCATTTGCTGAATACATTCCCTTTGTCCCTGTAGATTCACTCTCTAACTTTGTCTACCCTGCGCTTTGCCCTGAAGGTGTTCCATCAATGAGCTGCATAATGGGAAGCCCTGAAGAGTTTACTTTCACAACACAATGTTTTCAAAATGACAAAATAAGGCAAAGATACCTAAAAAACGTAGAGTCCCCTATTAAATAATAAGTCTTATACAATACAAATTATTGAAGGATTGTTTAATCCATTACTTTTAATGACTTAAAATTAAGTGCAAAATATAGTAATTCTTAATAATACATAAACACCAATTATTGTGAAATAGCCTTTAGAAGTGAGATGAATCAATGCAAAACAATAGTTTTTATTCTTCATAAAATGCTGGAATTCTAAATCTAAAAATCGTTACCTGGAATTTTTATTTTCCTACAGTTTCCTCTTAGAATTCTTACTGATGCTCCTGAAAGACACTTCTGATAACACAAGTCCCTCTAGTGGCATCTGATGTGAAATTTGTAATATAAATAATGTTATTATTATTATTATTTTAGTGTTTAGAAATACATAAGGACATTTAAATATTTATTGAAAAATTTATATTTAGAAATGATGGTACCATCAGTGATTTATTTGTTGTAATATTTATTCATTCTAATATATAATATATATTTATTCTCTGTGTTGAATTAATGTTAAAGTTGATAAATAAGAAGATCACATTTTCCAGCTCAAAGGGGACAGTTTGATATGAGGCAGGGGGAATATAATTCTTGACAACTAATCTATGCTAGATATTTTACCCATTAATTAATTTAGTTTGATAAACAATGAGCTTATAAAATACATTTTGTCATTTCCACTTTAAGTAAAATAAAATAAAACTTAAAATAATATCATGTATATAATTAGTGACAAAGCAGGGGGTTCAAACACAAGTTTATCTCAGGCATTTTTTTTTTAACTACACACTTCTACTTAAAATAAAGCTGTTTAAATGAAGACAAGACTGACATGTAACTAGAAAAACCTGACAGCGTATTCTAAACTGACAAGAAGAAGGGCAATACTAAGCTGTAAGGAGGTGAATAGGTCAAAAGAGGTTTTTAAATCTCTAGAATTCTGATGTAATTAAATTTGCCTCTCTCACTCTCTCCCACATTTTTCTTTTTAAACAGATAATGTCTTAGTGAGAGGTAAATTGATAAGTATCTTGCTTCATTTTTAAATTTAACCATATAGCTTATTGTATTTATGATGATTATTCACACTCTGATTTCTGTTGAAATTATGTAAGGGATACTTTATGGTAAGCAATATCAGTCCATGTCAGGATAGAAAATAAGATATACAAAATTTATATAATAGGACATTTCTTACCATAATCTTTAGTTTTAGCCTAAAAAGCCTTCACAAAGAAGCATTGTCATATAGGAGATTAAGGAAACCCTTTTGGGGATCTCCCTCTCCTCCTAGTTTTCCAGGAAAAAAACCTACAAAATATTAAAATGTTCACAATTCTACTTTATTTCTATTTTAATTAAGGTGTAATCTCTTAATTATAATCATGCAATTAATTTACTATTCGTGTTTATAGATCTATTTAATATTTTAATATCATGTGCCTATAAAAGCAAATCTAATATTTGCCCATTGCCAATTATTTCCAGTGTGTTCCAAATCTGGCACTTCTTTTAGGCAATAAAAAAATAACTCTAGCATTTCCATATTATTGCCTAATTAATCTACCCTCAAGATGCTTGTTTTCTCTGTTCTGGGAATGAAATCTCAAAAAACAAAACGAAACAAAACAGAAAACAACAACAAAAAAGCTACTATTCACCTTCTCATTTGACTGGAAGAGATCTGATGTAGATTGTCTCTGGATGTGACTAGGATGTTTAAAGCTGACTTTTCCCCTTGAGGGCATTTTCAT
This sequence comes from Tadarida brasiliensis, assembly GCA_030848825.1. Taxonomy (NCBI): domain Eukaryota; kingdom Metazoa; phylum Chordata; class Mammalia; order Chiroptera; family Molossidae; genus Tadarida; species Tadarida brasiliensis. The sequence continues at coordinate 84,441,603 of CM061260.1, read as the reverse complement.
GGGCATGGAGGATGTAGGGCTTAAAGATCCTACATTGTTGAGGATCCTTCCCCTAAACTGTCCTTGATGTGATTTGCATCTTCTCCGACTGCAGATAATTCCTACCTTCTCCTCTGGATTTAAACATTACCCTCCAACCTCTTTCAGCAGTCATCTCCCAGACCATCCCGGTGGCCATTTTAGACATGTTATAAGACAAAATCAGGTTGTTCCTTTCACCTTTAGCCCTAAAAATGAATGAAATATTGCCATTTTCAACCACATGGATGGACCTAGAAAGTATTATATTAAGTGAAATAAGAGGGACTGATATCTCATGTTCATGGATCAGAAGTCTTAATATGTTAAAACTGCAATATTCCCCAAAGGATGGCAATACTCAAATTACTGAAAGCAAGAATAAAAGAGGACACTAATACAGAAATAAAAGGATTAAAAGGTAATGATATGAATTACTGTATACAAACTAATTAGATAATGAATGAAATAAGCATATTTCTAAAAAGACCCACATTATAGAAACTTACTCAAGAAGAAATTTGCTATCTACAAGTAAATAGATTGAATGAGCAACTTAAAAACTTCCCACAAGATAAGCCCAGGCACTCTGGCTTCACTGGTGTATTCTACCAATTTTTAAAAAAAGAATTAATAAAAATCCTTCAGAAACTTAAAAAAAATTGAAGTGGGAATATTTCCCAACTCATACTGTGAGGCCAGTACTTTACTGACCCTTAAATCAGGCAAAGAAATCACAAGAAAACAACACGCCAATATCTCTTATGAAATGTAGATACAGAACTCCTCAACAAAATATTTGCAAATAAAATCTAGCAAAACATAAGAAGGATTATACACCATAACTAATGGGATTTATTTCAGGAATGCCAGATTGGTTTAAAATCTGAAAATCAATTAATTTAATTCACCATTTTAATAGAGGAAAAATACCACATGATCATTTCAATAGACACAGGAAAAGTATTGACAAAATGCAACACCATTTCATGATAAAAACACTCAGAAAACTAGGAATGGAAGGGAACTTCCTCAATCTGATACAGGCATTTACAAAATATCCACAACTACATCACATTAGTGTTGAAAGACTGAATGCTTTCTCCATAATATCAGGAACCAAACAAGGATATTAAATTCCCACTTATTTTTGCCATTGTACTATAGGTCCTAACAAGGGAAATCAGGCAAGAAAATGAAATAAAAAGCATCCATATTTGAAAGATAATAGTAAACTATCTCTATTTGCAAATGACATGATATTATATATAAACCTCCTACACACTCCACCACAAAATTATTAAACAAGTTCAGTAAGTTTGCAGATTACAATACAAATGTCAATAGTATTACTACACACTAGCAATGAGAATCCTAAAGTACAATTAAGAAAAGAATTTTATTTACAATAGTATAAAAAAATAAAGTCTGGCCCTAGCTGGTTGAGTTCAGTGGTTAGAGCGTCGGCCTGCGGACCAGAGAGACCTAGGTTTGGTTCCCGCTAAGGGCACGTACCTAGGTTGCATTTCGTCCCTGGCCCCAGTTGGGGTCATGTGGGTGGCAACCACTCGATGTGTCTCTCTCATATCGATATTTCTCTCTCTCTCTCTTCCTCCCTCTCTCTCTCCCACTCTATCTGAAAATAAATGCAAAAATGTCCTCAGGTGAGGATAAAAATAAATATATAAATGAATAAAGTCTATAGGAATAAATTTAACAAATGAAGTAAAAAAAACACTCTCAACACTACAAAATGTTGTTGAAAGAAATTAAAGAGATCTAACTATATGGAAAGATATCTTGTGTTCATGGGTTAGAAGTCTTAATATATTAAAACTGTAGTACTCCCCAAAAGAAGGCAATATTCCCCAAGTTGATTTACACATTCAAAGAAATTCTTATCAAAATTCCAGCTGGTGTTTTGTGTGTGTTTTTTTGTATGCAGAAAGTGAGCAGCTAATCCTAAAATTCAAGCGGAAATGCAAATGAATCAGAATAGACAAAACAAATCTTGAAAACAATAAAGTTGGAAGCCTTCTCAGTTTTAAAACTTAAAACAAAAGTTTTTAAAACAATGTTGTACTGTCATTAGGATAGACAAACAGAATAAAATTGAGTCTAGAAATAAATCTTCACCATGTCATAGTCAACTGAGTGTGCCAAAACATTTCAATGAGGGAAAGAATATCTGTTCTACAAATGGCACTAGAAAACTGTATATCCATATCCAGAAGAATAAAGTTGGACCCTTTTGACATGCCATATATAAAACTTAATTCAAAATGGATCAGAGACCTAAGTGTAACAGCTACCACCATGAAACTCGTATAAGAAAATAGGAGTAAATATTCATAAACTTGAGTTAGGCAAAGCCTAACATCAAAATCACAAATGACAAAAGAAAACTAGATACATTTAACCTTATCAAAATTAAAAACTCTTTTTATTTCAAAACATATTATCAGGATGGTGATAAGAAAAGCATCCAAATGGAAAACAATTTTTACAAATTATATCTGAGAAGGGACATGTTACCAGAATATATAAAGAACTTTTACAATAATGAAAAATTATTAACTTCATTTTGAAATTGGCAAAGAATCTAAACAGGTGTTTCTCCAAAGATAATATACAAATAGCCAATAAGCACATAAAAAGATGTTCAACATCATTAGTTATCAGGAAAATGAAAATCTGAACCACAGGAAATATCTCTTCCATACCCACTGATATGGCTGTAATATATAAGACAGATAATAGCAGGTGTTGGCAAGGATGTGAAGAAATTGGAACCTTCAAACACTGCAACCACTTTGGAAGGAAAATGATGCAACTGCATTGAAAAACATAGGTTAAACATAGAGTTATCACATGAACCAGCAATTCCACTCTTAGGTATATAGCCAAGAGAAATTAAAACATACTTCCACACAAACATGCACAAATGTTCTTAGTAGCATTATTTCTAATATTCTGAAAGTGGAAACAGCCTACATGCCCATCAACTGATGAATGAATACATAGTATGTGGTAAATCTGCATAATAGATTATTTGCCAACAAAAGAGGAATGAAGTAATCATATAGACCTGGACAAACCTTGAAAACATTATGCTAAGTGAAAGAAGGTAGTCACAGAAGACTACCTTTTGTATAATCCTATCTGTATCAAATGTCCAGAACAGACAAATCTCTAGAGACAGAAAGTAGAGTATCTGTTCTCTAGGGCTTAAGGAAGGGAATGGGGAGGAAACAAAGTAACTGCTAATGGATATGGAGTGTAATTTGGGGGTGATAAAAATGTTCTAAAATTGTTTGCGGTGATAATTGCAGAACTTGGAGTATATACTAAAAACCATTGAATTGTACAGTTTAAATGGTTAAAATGTATGTTGTGAAAAATTATATTTTAATAAAACTAATAAAATAAAAATATATAACAAAAATTATTTGAGCACTGGGAGAAAAAAGTAAAATTGTTTGAGATTACTATCTATGAGGTGAGCTTATTTAGCATATTGTTTATTTTTTTAATGTTTAATTACAATTTCATTGTTTTTATTATTTTACTTTTAAATCATATTATGGTCAAATAAAATACAAAAGACTTAATTATGACTATAAAACAGATTGTAAATTTTGTCTTACTTGAAAATGTAAAATAACTGTACAGATAAAAGAATGTAAGTTTGGCCCAGCTTGTGTGGCTCAGTGGCTGAGCATTGACCTATGCACCGAAGGGTCGCTGGTTCAATTCCAGGTCAGGGCACATGCCTGGGTTGCAGGCTTGATCCCCAGTAAGGGGCATGCAGGAGGCAGCTGATCAATGTTTCTCTGTCATTGATGTTTCTATCTATCTATTTCTTTCGCTTCCTCTCTCTCTAAAAATCAATTTAAAAAAATAAAATAAAATAAAAGAATGTAAGGTTGAAGGAGGCAGTGATGAAAGGTGAAAGAAAAGGTAAAAGATCAAGATATATTTTCTAGTGGATGGACTAATAAACAGTAACCTAAGTACATTATTTAACTATATCATTAATATATCATTAATATTCAACAGGGAAATAAAATACTGATATAATTATGTTTAGAGATTGGGAAAACAAAAGACGGGAGGGAGAAGAGGGAAAAGAAATTTATAGTAGAAATGAAAGGAGTTATAGTACATTTTTCAAAGCAAGGAGAGAATAACTAAAGTTATAAGTTCATAAGAAGAAAACACATCCTAAGCATGTTATTTCAGAGATGTGGTATTAAACAACAAAAGAAACAAGAAGAGAAACAAAAATTAGTTATGTCTGATAAAAGATGGGAAGTAGGAAAGGGTGAAATATGTTATTTTTCTCTTATAACCTCTTGATATATTTTAAATTTTGAAACTAAAGAGAATTATGGGGTAATTTTTTAAAAAATGAGATTCTGAAGAAAATTTCTCCAGCCTAACAATTTCTTCAATCAGTGCTAAGGAACTAGATGTATTGAGTTTAAAAGGGTAAAAATCTTGATAGATAGATGGACAGATAGATAGATAGTTAGATAATAGATAGATATTATCTTTATTAAACTTAAAGGATAAAATTATATATATATATATATATAATCTTACATTTTGACCCCAACTATGTAATATATATATTTTTTCCAGCAATATGAATATATTTTAAATATGGAAGGCCTTAGGAGTTGTACCATTCAACTACTTTTCTTATAAAGGGTTCAGGTACAAAGATCTGATGTATATGGATATTCACCATAAGGTTATTAGTGAATCAAACTTAAGCAAAAGTTATCCAAATGGTCTTTAAAAAGCAAAGGGTTAAGTAAATGATTATATACTTAAGTCTTAAAATACTTAGAAATCACTAAATGTGTTAATTACCAATATTTCTTGTTCTGAATATATGCCCACCTTATACTAATAGAAGAAAATATAAGCCATAATATATACTCTGATCTTTGAAATAAAAATCATGAGAAATATTTACATAGAAAAACCAACCCAGGAATAGCCTTTGATTCTCCAAAATAACCAGAAAATCATAATGTATTTTATTTTATTTCATAGTAAGAAATACATCTTTAAATGATTGAGAAAGTTGCAACTTTTCATTTTTATCCCTCATCCGTCCAAACTAGTCATGCTCTGCTTATTGCTTTGGGAATGGATATGACATTAAAATAAAAATGAGTCTATTTTTGGCTTTGTGTTTCTTAATCTCATGGAGAAAATGTATTCACTGAGGTCCTACATTAGAGACTTGGGCAACTATGTAATGTATAGTAGGAGTCAGACATGTTACATTTATTATTTCCCTTACTTGTTCAGAAAAAAACATTCCTTTAGAATGTGGCAGAAAGATCAGAGGAAAATGACAAGCTTCTAAAGGCAAATGAGATCTTAAAAAGAGATAATTTTTGTATAGCTTTCTAGGCTTAGTAATAGACATTAGAGGATGGGAAGTGTAAAATCCCCCAGATTGTCTTGGTAGTTGAAAAGGCAAAGGCAACCTGTATCCAGGCACACTGCTCCTGCATGTCATATTCATTTTAAGTTGAAAGAACCATATCTTGAGGAAAATCTGATGCCTTTCTGCATAGTAAAAGGTACCTCTTCCCTGCACCAGGGAAAAAACTTAGACCTAAGTAGACTGCCCAGGATTTCAGCCTCCACCCACTCTCTTGGCTGGGCAGTTTGGGGCAATGCAAAAGCTATACAAAGCTATAAAGCTATCATGTCCGTAGCCTAGGTAGAGAACTAGAATGTTGGAAGGACTCTACTGAAAGAACAAGAAATATGGAATGTTTCCTTAGACATCTTCATAAAGTTTTCCATGTCCCAAAATGGACCTGAAGTAGCAGAATGAGTGCCATACACCCAGAAGTAACATGGACATAGTTCAGAGAGCTACCATACATATAGGTCCTTTAGGAAGACATTAAGAAATGGATTAGCTAAAACCAGAATGGATAAATAATTGAGAAAAATATAAGATAAAGACTGTATCAGCAGAGGCTAATGTGAACAGCAACGCTGAGACTTAATGTCCCTAACCCCAACACTGAGATTTGATGTCCCTAACACCACTACCACCAATTACAAAATATTTTTTTTATTTTATTTACAAAATCTTTTTAGAAATAGAGCCATAACCCTGAGAAAGGAGTGTGGGGATCCCTTAAGTAAATAATGAGATGGTGTTTCTTACAAAATAGAGGCTTGAAATTAAAATCGAGTTATAAGAAAATGTTTTATTTTTTGCACCTAAGTTTGTGTAATAAGATACATATTTGCTAGCTTAGAATAACAGATATCATAGCCACTTTTAACAGCCAGGACCTGACAAGAATTTTAGAACCCTTTTGGAAATTACTCTGCTTAACTTACACTTCTACTTCCCAGCAAAGAAATATCTGAAGTACTGAGATGTAGTTGAGCATATCTGAGACTATTTTATATAGTTTTATAAAGGTTAACAAGATAGCACGAGAAGTGACTCAGACAATCTTGGGGAGGGGAAACTAACTGAATAATTTGATCTTAACTTTAATCGAGTATTTTGAATTTTATAACATTATTGGCAATATTCACTTTTCTAACTCATTGGAGTTTATTTAAAACCCTTCTCCCTCTGGCATCACAGTCTGTTGATGCTCACTACCCGATCCAAATAGCACCATTCATGAGTTATCATCATTTTCATCATTTTTTGGTGTCATTTAATTAACCCTTTTTCAAATGCACCATGAGGACTCCATATTTTCCTCCACTCTAGGAACCAATATTATAAATCATGATCTTTATGAGTCAAGAATGTCCTGCCTCTGTAATATTAATAAGGAATCACTGTGGAACCACACAACCTAACGATTCAAAAGCAAAAATATTGCATTTTACTATCCCGAGGGGTTTATTTCTATACTTTACTCGCCGACACTTTACGCCCTTTCCTGGGATGCAGTGCAATGATGAACTCGGAGTAAAATACCTGACCAGCTAAACTTCATTCATGCTTTTCCAAGCTCTGTCTACAATAACTAAGGTTTTATAATATGAACTTTTCTATGTGTAAAATTTAATATCCTATTTATAATCTACCTTTGGGCAATCAGGAATAACAGTAAAGACAATTATACTGATTTCCATTATTAAAAGTCAAATTCTGAAATATTTGGTTTAAATAACAAGAACATATTTTTCCCAAGCCTGAAGGAACTTGCTGATAAGTCTGCCTGGTTATGTATTCTATACCCATGATATACAAAAAGGTTGTTTACTTCACTAATGAGCCCCAAAAGCCAGCAGATGTCTAGAACCAATTTGGCAGCTTCTAAACTTTATATCCATATTCCAAGAATCCATTAGCTAAAAATAATTCTGAAATGTCAGAATTCTACCAATGCCACATCCATAGGAAATTGAGAATTAGAAGATCACGTGGCTAAATAATATTTCTCCCTTAAAAGCAGCTGAGAGAATTGGTTAAGTACTATTGAAATATTCACATAGTATCATCAATATCATAGTTAAATTAAATTTTGTCAATATTCTTAAACTTAAAATATTAAATAATTTCACATGTGTATTAGCCCTTAGGGTGACTAGAGTGGGGAGAATCAGAGAGGAAAGGTTGCAGCTTATATCTTTGTAGATCTTATCGTAATTAGTTTTTCTATAGAAGCCAGTTCACAAAGCTGTGGCCAATTGATGACCCCTACTCTTAATTTTCTGCTTCTGAATCAATCTTATCTTAATCCACTACTTGTTTAAGTGCTTGGGCTGTTTAAAACTACTTTCTGGGAGCATATTCTGCCTCAAGAACCCTTCTGATCCTACCTTATGAAGAATAGGACAAGTCTCCATTTGACAGACAATATGTATCAGACTCTTAAATTGACATGGTAAGATGTTAACTCTACCACCTGAATCTTATTTTGAGTAATATTTATAGCCAATAATGTAAAATATGGCACTCCAATTATAACTGTCAATTATAATATTAGACTAAGTGAAAATGGGTACTTATAAACTCACATGAAACATTCATAATTGGGAAAATATTCTTTAAGGGGCACTTGTTTTTTCTTTGTATTTTGTTAGGATCTTTTTAAATATATTCTTAGGCCAACACAAAGTGGCTTACCTGACTATATTTTCAGAGGCATATAGAAATACCTTTTTCTAAATTATAACTTAATTATATTGTTTTGGTAGCTTTTATTTGATTACACAAGGAATATTCATTCAAAAATTCATTCTGTACCTCTTTATTCTACAAAATCTTATTAACAGTGTCTTGAATGCCCCATACACTGTGTAGGGGCTGGGAATAAAAAGTCAAGGTCAGACGCTCCCAAGAAATGTTAGCTTATACAAATGGACACACAAATTATAAAAATATATAAACATACAATTTTCTATATGCATAGTTGCAATATATCTGTGGTGCTATGAAAGCACAGAGATGGTTCACTTAATACTGTAGCTGAATACAGTTTCAGTTATGGTATCCAATATCCCTTATACATGGGAATCATGTTTATTTCTCCTAGAAGTCAATGAAGAGAAGTACATTCAACTCCAAAGAGAAACGTTATGCTTTCTTTTACTGTATTTTGAGAACTAGATGGCCTAAAGTAATTTGCCTTTTCATTTTGACTTTAGTTCATCTCAGTAAGTAATTTATACTAAATGCCTGATGCATTTATTTTTATCTTTTCCAAATTATCTTTAGTTGTTCACTTGTAAGTGCCTTGTTTTACACATGTTTTTGAATTGTGTAATTTTACAGCAGCAAGAGCTAGAAAGATAATCTATTTTAATTCTCTAAAGTTTCAAAGGGATTAATTTAGGCCTCAAGATTGTGAGTAATCTAACCAAGATTACATGTCTAGTTACTTGCAGAATTTAGATTAGAAACCAGGTGACCTGAATCCACGTATTTTGCTTTAGTTATGTTATCTGTCCAAAAGATGAAATAGAAATAGATGGTGAAAAATCAGAAAATGAGGAATGGAAGAAGGAAAAGAAAAAAACAAAGGAGGAAAAAAGGAGGAAAGAAATTTGAAGAGTTTAAAATTTAGTTTTCTCAAAATGTAGATATAAAATTATAAAGACTGCAACAGTCAAAAACCTCACCGTAAGGTGAAAATATTCTCTTGGCCATTTTTTCTGATAAATAAATACAGCCTTGGACTCAAATGCAATGGTTATAATGCACCAGAACATATATCTTCCTTCAGGGACATAGGTGTATTTTAAGTTGTAAATGTGAACAACTTTATTTGTCCAGACACTTGAAAAACAATGAGAATCACTCTTGCCTCTTTTGCTATTATTCCTAAAATAGATTGGTGTTTTAAGACCTAAATACTAACAGCTCAGGTCTCCATATTAGCAATCTACTAATATCTAGACCAGTATGGGTTCTTGATTCATGAAGAGAAATAATTTATTCATGAATATAATTTAGTATTATTTATAAAATTAGGAAAATAGCATCATCCACTTACAATTGATACAGCTAAACCTGCCATTTATGTAATGTTTGTTTGACCAAAAAACCGACCTCAATTTTATGTTTGTTAGTGCTTGGACGAAAAATCACATGCATTGGATACCAAAAAAAATGCTCATTGAGAATTATTTCAGTTTTCTATATAGCTGCATAACAAACTGCTAAAAAATTTGTGATTTGAAACAATTTATTATTACCTTTTAAATTGTTGAAACAACAATTTTAACAATGGAATACTATGCAGCTGTAAGACAGAGAGATCTCTTACCCTTTGAGACGACATGGAAGGACCTGGAGAATATTATGCTAAGCGAAATAAGCCAGTCAGAGAAAGACAAGTAGCACATGATCTTACTTATTTGTGGAACATAATGAGCAAAATAAACTGTCAACCAAAAGAGATCCAGAATCATGGAAGTAGGGAACATACTGACAAACCTCAGAGGGATGGGGGGTGAGAAAGGTGGGAAGAGATAAACCAAAGAACTTATATGCATATATGCACAACCAATCGACACGGACACTAGGCTGGGGAAGGCAGGAGGTGGGTGGGAGCAGGAAGGAGGGAGTCAATGGGGAAAAAGAGGGACATCTGTTATACTTTCAACAATTAAAAATAATAAATAAATAAATAAAGGAGATGCTAATAGAACTTGTGTGTGGGGGGGGGGGCACAACAATTTTAACTATGGTTATTGCCCATTATTATCTATGGTTCCATGGGCCAATTGGACTCAATTAGGCAATTTTTTCTCAGGGTCTTTTTTGAGAGATCAACTGGCTCAACAAACAAGGTGGCTCACTCAGATGACTGGTAGTTGGTGCTATTAGCTGGGAGCTAAGCTCTCTCCATGTGGCTTGGGTTTCTTATAGCATGGTAGGCCATGTTCCAAGAGGCAGAATCCCAAGATCTCCAAGAGGCCAACGCAGAAACTGAAATGCTTCTTATGACCTAGCCTCAGATGTTCTAAATATCATTTCCACTGGATTCTAATAGTTCAAACCATTTACCACAACCAGTCTATTCAAGGGGATGGGTAATTAACTCTGCCTTTGGATGTGAGGAAGTCACTGCTAGCAACCATCTTTGGATACTATTTACCAAACAGAGCTTCTACCAGTATTTTCACAGGGATGAAAACTAATCTCCTGACTGCACGGAATGGGTTACAGAGGATACATCTCACCAGAATATCTTTCTTAAGTAATTTTGGATCTGTTCAAGCAAGTAAATTTGTGATTTAGAGTCATCCTCAACCACAAGTTTTGCTCTAAAAAAAACCCCAGTAAATGTAAATTTACCCTTTAAATTTTAAAAGTAAATTATGTGCTGTTTACTTTTCCTTTACAGAACCTCAGCATTGCTTTCTTTATAAAATGGAAATGAAACAGAAATCAAGCATTTACTTTTATCCTTGTCATTATGTTTTTCTTAACTACCTTTGCATTTTCACTATTGGCCAGTTATTTCCTTCTTTTTTAACAGAAAGGTAAAGTGTTTTTCTTTCTTTCTTTCTTTCTTATTCATTTATTTATTGTTCTTTCTTTATTTTATTTTTTTTAGAGAAAGAGGAAAGGAGAGGGAGAGAGAGATAGAAACATTGATGAGAGAGAACATCAATCGGCCTTCTCCTGCATGCTCCCCACTGGGCATTGTGCCCATAACCTGGGCATGTGCCCTGACCGGGAATCGAACCTGCAACCTCTTGGTGCATGGGTTGACCCTCAGCCACTGAGCCACACCAGCCGGGCTGGCCAGTTATTTTCAATTACAATAAAATTGTCAAGATAATTATTAGTGAACATAAAATTGTAAATAAAAAGATAGATTAACTATATATTCTATACACATAGATATTAAAAACAGATAGATGAACACCCCGTTTTGCACATATGTTTTTTTATTTATCATATCCTGCTAATTTTATCTGAATGCTTTCTCAGGTATTATGTTAGACATAACATAATTGTGTTATATATCACAAGTTTTGGCTATATTAGTGTTTTAAGAACACCTCCACCATATTTTATGAAGCTCCCCAGCAACCAGCAAGCAGTAATACTTTCAGTCACATAAATACTTCCTTTCCCTAGCTATCTTAAAGATATGCCATTCATATTAATGCTTTTATCTTTATTGTATTTTATTTTTATTAATTAAATTATTTTTGTTACAGATGTTTCTCTTTTTTCCCCCAAAACACCCGCCTCCTGATTCAGCCCCACCAACCCCTCCCCACCACAGGATTGTTGTCTATGATCATTGGTTATGCAAGAACTTATATGCATATAAGTTCTTTGGCTTATCTCATCCCTCCCCTACACCCACCTCCTCTGAGGTTTGTCAGTCTGAACCCTACTTCTTCTATGTCTCTGGGTCTATTTTGTTCATCAGCTTATTTTGTCATTATATTCCACAAATAAGTGAGATCATGTGGTATTTGTCTTTTTCTGATTGGCTTATTTTGCTTAGCATATACTCTCCAGGTCCCTGGATATCATCTCAAAGGATAAGAGATCTTTCTTTCTTACAGCTGCATAGTATTCCATTGTGTATATGTACAACCGCTTTTTTATCTGCTCATCTATTGATGGACACTTGGGCTGTTTCTAGATGTTAGCAATTGTAAATAGTGCTGCTATGAATATAGGGTACATATATTCTTTCTGATTGGTGTTTCAGGCTTCCTAGAATATATTCCTAGAAGTGGGCTCACTGGGTCAAATCACAGTTCAATTTTTAATTTTTTGAGGAAACACCATATTGTTTTCCATAGTGGCTGCACCAGTCTGCATTCCCACCAGCAGTGTACTAGAGTCCCCTTTTCTCCACACCCTCACCAGCACTGTTGTTTGATGAATTGTTGATGGCAGCCATTCTGACAGGTCAGAGGTGATACCTCATAGTTATTTTAATTAGCATCTCTCTGATTATTAGTGATGTTGACCATTTTTTCATATGTCTCTTGGCCATTTGTATGTCCTGTTTGGAGAGGTGTCTATTTAGTTCCTCTGCCCATTTTTAAATTGGATTATTTGTCTTCCTTTTGTTGAGTTGTATGAGTATTCTGTATATTTTGGAAATAACTCCTTATTAGATGTATCGTTATCCTCTCCCGTATAGTGGGTTCCCTTTCCATTTTGATGCTTGTTTCTTTTGCTTGGGCAGAAGCTTTTCAGTTTGATGTAGTCCCATTTATTCATTTTTTTCCTTTGTTTCTCTTGCTTTAGGCATTGTATCAGTGAAAATTCTGTTGCATGTGATGTCTGAAATTTTGTTGCCTACATTTTCTTCTAGGATTTTTATGGATTCACGAGTCACTTTTAAGCCTTTTATCCATTTTAAGTTTATTTTTGTGTATGGTGTAAGTTGGTGTTCTAGTTTCATTTTTTTTTTTTCTGCATGTAGCTGTTCAATTTTCCCAACACTATTTATTGAAGAGGCTGTCTTTACTCAACATTGTATGCTCTTGCCACCTTTGTCAAATATTAATTGAGCATAATGACTTGAGTCAATTTCCAGGTTCTCTGTAATGTTCCATTGATCTATATGTCTATTCTTGTGCAGTACCAGGCTATTTTTATTACAATGGCTTTGTATTATAATCTGATATCCGGTATGGTGATCCTTCCTACTTTATTCTTCGTTTGCAAGATTGCTGTGGATCCTTTACTTCTTTGGTTAAGTTTATTCCTAGGTATCTTAATGTTTTTTGCCGCAATGGTAAATGGGATTTTTTTTTTTTTTTTTTTAGTTTCTCTTTCTGTGAGTTCATTATTGGTGTATAAGAATGCCATCAATTTCTTGTTGTTAATTTTGTATTCCACTACCTTGCCAAATTCATTTATTAAATCTAGTAGATTTTGGATGGAGTGTTTAGGATTTTCTACGTACAGTATCATGGCATCTGCAAATAATGACAGTTTCACTTCCTCCTTTACAATTTGGATTCCTTTAATTTTGTCTTCATTTCTAGTTGCTGTGGCTAAGACTTCCAATACTATGTTAAATAAGAGTGGAGAAAGTGGGCATCCCTGTCCTGCTCCTGTTGTTATGGGAAATGCTTTTAGTTTTTGCCCACTGAGTATAATGTTGGCTGTAGATTTTTCATATATGGCCTTAATTATGTTGAGATATGATCCTTCTATTCCCACATTGCTGAGTATTTTTATCAGAAATGGGTGCTGGATTTTGTGGAATGCTTTTTCAGTTTCTATTGATATGATCATATGGTTTTTATCATTAATTTTGTTTATGTGGTGTATCATATTTATATATTTGCCAATATTGTACCAGCCTTGCATCCCTGGGATGAATCCCACTTGGTCATTGTGAATAATTTTTTTGATGTATTGCTGGATCCGATTTGCTAGTATTTTGTTAAGGATTTTGTCATCTGTGTTCATCAGGGATATTGGCCTGTAGTTTTCTTTCTTTGTAGTGTCTTTATGTGGTTTTGGAATTAGAATTATGCTGACCTCATAAAGGGAGTTTGGAAGTCTTCCTTCTTCTTGAATTTTTTGGAATAGTTTGAGGAGAATGGGTGCTAGTTCTTCTTTGAATGTTCGGTAAAACTACCCTGTGAAGCTGTCCAGGCCCGGGCTTTTGTTTGCTGGAAGTTTCTTGATTACATCTTCAATTTTCTTAGTTTTTATTGGTCGGTTCAAGTTTCTAACTCTCCCCAGTTCAGTTTTGGAGACTGTGTGTTTCTAGAAATTTGTCCATTTTGCCTAGATTGTCCAATTTGTTGGCGTATAATTGTTCATAGTATTTGTTAATGATCCTTTGTATTTCTGTGGTGTCAGTTGTTGCTTCTCTTTCGCTTCTGATTTTGTTTATTTGAGTCCTCTCTCTTTGTTTCTTGATGAGTCTGGCTAAGGGTCCATCAATCTTGTTTATCTTTTCAAAGAGCCAGCTCTTTGTTTCATTGGTCTTTTGAATTGCTTTTTTAGTCTCTATGTTGTTTATTTCTGCTCTGACCTTTACTATTTCTGTCCTTTTACTTGCTCTGGGTTTTTCTTTTTGTTTGCTTTCTAGTTCTTTAAGTTATGAGGTTAGTCAATTAGAAATTTTTCTTATTTCTTCAGGTAGGCCTGCAGTGCTATGAACTTCCCTCTCAGGACTGATTTTGGTGTGTCCCATAGATTTTGTGTTGTTGTGTGTTCATTTTCATTGGTTTCTAGGAAGCTTTTAATTTCTTCCTTGATCTCCTTGGTAACCCATTCATTGTTTCATAACATGCTATTTAACCTCCATGTGTTTGAATGTTTTTGAGAGTTTTTATTGTAAAAGATTTCTAGTTTCATACTATTGTGATCTGAGAAGATGCTTAATATGATTTCAATCTTCTTGAACTTGTATAGACTTAGTTTGTGTCCTAACATGTAGTCTATCTTTGAGAATGTCCCATGTGCACTTGAGAAGAATGTGAATTCTGCAGTTTTGGGGTGTAATTCTCTGTAGATATCTATTAAATCCATTTGATCTAGTCTATCATTTTGTGTCTCGATTGCCTTGCTAATTTTTTGTCTAGAGCAGTGGTTCTCAACCTTCCTTATGCCGTGACCCTTTAATACAGTTCTTCATGTTGTGGTGATCCCCAACCATAAAATTATTTTTGTTGCTACTTCATAACTGTAATTTGGTACTGTGATGAATCGCCATCAGAAATATGTGTTTTCCGATGGTCTTAGGCGAACCCTGTGAAAGGGTCATTCAACCCCCAAAGGGGTAGTGACTCACAGGTTGAGAACTGCTGGTCTAGAGGATCTATCCAGTGATGTCAGCGGGGTGCTGAAGTCACCTGCTATAATTATATTGCTGTCAATTTCTCCTTTGAGGCCTTACAGTAGTTTTTTAATGTATTTTGGTGCTCCAATATTGGGTGGATATATGTTTAGCAAGGTTATATATTCCTGTTGGATAGATCCTTTCAATATTATGTAGTGGCCTTTTTGTCTCTAGTTATGGCCTTCCTTTTGAAGTCTATTTTATAGGATATGAGTATTGCTACCCCAGCTCTTTTTTCCTTTCTGTTTTCTTGGAAGATTTTTTTTTTCCATTCCTCCACTTTCAACCTATGTGAATCTTTTGTTGTGAGGGGGGTCTCTTGTAAACAACATATATATGAGTCATGCTTTCTTAATCATTCAGCTACTTTGTGTCTTTTGATCTGTGTGTTTAATCCATTTACATTTAATGTTACTATTGATATAAACTTATTTATTGATGTTTATTGCAGTCCTTTTAACATTTATTGCCATGCTGGTTTGGTCCTAATATGTTTCTCTAGTTTTTTTTTGTCTGGGAAGCTCTTGATTTCACCTTCTTTTTTTTTTTAATCTTCACCCAAGGATATTTTTACATTTATGATCAGATAGAGTGGGAGGGAGAGAGAGAGAGAGAGACATCAATATGAAAGAGACACATAGACTGGCTGCCTCTGCATGACCCAATGAGGGCTGGGGACAAACCACAACCAAGGTTCGTGTCCTTGACAGCAATTGAACCCGTGACTCTTTGGTTCACAGGTGAACACTCTAACTGCTGAGCCAAACAGACCAGGGCTCACTTTCTATTTTGAATGATAGACTTGCTGGGTAGAGTAGTCTTGGATTCAGATCCTTGTTTTGTATTACCTTGGTTACTTCATTGCCATTCCCTTGTGGCCTATAGTGTTTCTGTTGAGAAATCAGCTGCTAACCTTATGGGGGTTCCTTTTTAGGTAACCTGTTGCTTATTTCTTGTCGCCTTTAGAATTCTCTCTTTGCTTTAATTTTTGGCATTTTAATTGTTATGTGTCTTGGTGTGTGTCTCTTTGTATTCTTCTTACTTGGGGCTCTCTGTGCTTCTTGAACTTGCATGCCTTTTCCTTCACCAAGTTAGGGAAGTTTTCTGTCACTATTTCTTCAAATATATTATCTAACCCTTGCTTATTTTCTTTTTTTGGAACTCCTATGATGCAGATGTTGTTACATTTCATATTGTCCTACAGTTATGTTAAGCTGTCTTCCTGTTTTTTATTTGGTTTTTCTTTTTGTTCTCTGATTGGGTGATTTTTTTCTACCTTGTCTTCTAATTCACTGCTCCAATCCTCAGCATCCTCTACTCTGCTGGTTATTCCTTCTAATATGTTCTATATTTCTGCTATGTCATTCTTCATTTCTGCTTGGTGGTTTTTCATTTCCAATTGGTTGATTTTCAATGTTTTGATATCTTTACTCATGCTGCTGAGCTTTTTACTCGTGCTGTTGAGCTTCCTCATTATCATTACTCTGAAATCTACCGCTGATAACTTGCTTAATTGCATTTCATTTCTCTCTTCTTCTGTAGAATTCTCCTGTTCTTTTATTTGGGAGTCATTTTTTTGTTTCACCATTTTGGCTGTCTCAGTAGGTTTTGGAGCCCACCAAATTTTCCCTGTGGGTGTTGATGTTTCAGTGATTGTGGTTCTCTGTACTGGGTTTGGATGAGTGTGGGCAGACCCACATTAAATACCACTGTCAAGTCTCCCATTCCTGGGTAGATTTGCAGGCCAATCAAAGATGCAGTTTTTGTCTAGCTTTTGCCTGCTAGCTATTAGTCTCAGTTACTTGACAAGCCTTGGGTTGTAGCCCTTAGCTGAATGAAAAAAGTTCCTCATGTCTTCAGGGTAAGAGGATTTCCAGCACATGGCAGATGCTTGCTGGCCATCTCTGGCTGTTAATCAGCCTCAATTTGCATTTCTCTGGCCTGGCTGGTTGTTGTTAAGTTCCTGTGGGAGGGGCTGTTGCTTCTCCCCAGGGCTCTGGGAAGGGCTCTTTGAGTAAGAAGGCTACTGTCCTATGAGGGAGTGATTCAGCACAAACCTCCCAGTGCCCTCCCAACTCTCCAAACTCCCGAGTCTCTCCACACAGTTCCAGTTCAGTCTGCCCAAGGTGAGTGGCTGTAGCTAATTTAGTGCTCTGTCCTGGCACTCTGAACTGTGGAGCCAGTTTGGGATGCTAACCCGAAGGGAAGTGCTCACAACCTAAACAGCACTCAGCTGCTGTCAGTGGCCTCCAGCCTGCCCTCTCTCACACCTCTGCAGTTCCTACCAGGCTTGATTTTGTGTCCTCTTTCGATCCCTGGTTATACAAGTTCTCTCCAGCTGCTTTTGTGTTGGTTTTTCCTGATGATTTGTCTTTATTTTAGTTGTAATTCCAGTTTGGTCCTGGGATAAGGTCTTTGTAGCTTCCATTCACTCTGCCACCATTTTTACATATACTTTTACCTTTCAAATATTGGTGGAAAATCATAATATCTTATGGTTTACATTATTTAGGTCCCAGGGTCTTATCAGTTATTATTAAGAGCATCATAAGTATCCCTACAAGAAAATGTGTTTTTATAAGTAATCCTATTAGAATTCTCCTTCAGAAGTATTTTCAACCTGTTACTGTCTTACACATCCACAAACAGTTTCTCTTGTTTATGATAATACCCTCCCTCTTGTTAATCATCAACAAATTTATTTACCCTCAAAATGCAAATTAACACTGCAATTACTATTAATTTATGGGATTGCTTAGTTAATATTTTATCTTATAATTTTATTTGTATAATATTGATAGGATATTTTCCTTTCTATTAAATTCAAAGCAGTCTTACAAATGCCAAACTACTCCCTTCAGCAGTCAGGATGTTTCACTTTGCAAACCAGCTTCGTGAATCCCCAGAAGTGACAACTTTTAGATTGCTTTGGAAAGGCTTCTGATACTTCTGTTGTTGTTAAGTTATCACCTGAGAAATACTGTTTCAGTTCTTCAACAGGGTAATGTCACAGCTGTGCACCTATCACTCTACATAGGTCATATAACCTCAACTGGAAGTTTCAGAGACCTATCAAGTTTCATTCCCTATTTTCCTAAATCAACTCTGGTATATAATGATATCTTGAATACATGTGGACAAGTTATCACCTGAAATGTTACTATTGTCTTACAAGGCACTATGTAATCTGGAAGGATAAGGTGAGGTAAGGATTTCAACAGAAAATCAGCAGGATGAGAGAAGAAATCCTATTTCTGAAAAATAAGTTACAACAATTTGGAACAAAAATGGTTGGCAAATTTGGTGCTCAGTATTCTCTACTAGTCTGACTCTGGGTATTTCTTTGTCTGGGATTGAGGTTCATCTGAGGATGCATGCTTTCTGTCCTTGCTAGTAGGAAAGAACAAAAGCAATGTCACAGCATTATTAGAAGCAGGCCATTAACTGAATGGAAATATAGATGGATTTCTGGAAGACTGATAGAAGGACAGGAACAAAGAAAGCCAGACAAAACTGGTCTATTAAACATATGATTCAAAGGATATCACTTAAATAAAAATCAATTTGGATTTCTTCCTGTCCCTCCACATTTTTTTTCAGTTGGGAAGGAAATCTTTCCCAGTACCAGATACAAATTTGGACATACCCCATGAGTATTCTGTTTTAGACAATGACTAGTCACTTAACCTCATAATCATAGACTCAATTTAGAATGCAGAATATCCATCAAAATACTAATTAAACATGAATTAATTCAAGAATATGATTTCTTAAAATATTTCTATCCTCCTCCAACTCTACTCCTACATTAAACCCTGAAGGAGGATACCTGCTTTTAGCTCCAATGAGATAGTTGATTTCTACTCTCTCTTCATATTCAAGGCTTTCCACTCTAGCTGTGGTTTTGTCTACAAGGAGAGGAAATAGATTTAAGAGCATATGAAAAATCTTACTTGGATTGGGTGACTTCTCTTTTTTTGCTCTGGCAAGGGTTTTACACTGACTTTGTGTTTCTTTCTCATGAGCTGATATTGTAAATTTTTCAGATATTTTCATCTCTGATGTCCTTTCTCATGCAGTTCCTTTTTATTTTTATTTTTTTTCATCCTCACCTGAGGATATTTTTCCATTGATTTTCTTTAGATAGAGTAGATGGGAAGAGAAACGTTGATGTGAGAGAGACACATCAATTGGCTGCCTGCTTTATGACCCCAACCACCCCAACTGGACCAGATATCAAATCTACAACCAAGGTACGTGCCCTTTACTGGGAATCGAACCCGAGACTCTTTGGTCCGGGGAACCGATGCTCTAACTGCTGAGCCAAACTGGCCAGAGCTCTCATGCACTTCATTTCAAGTGAGAAGATGCTTCTCTATTCCGATTGAACCCTATGACCTATTCCATATTCCCTACAAACCTAGTATTTTACTCCTGCATTTTTTTAAGAATTTTTTTTTTAGAGAAGTATGAGGTTTACAACAAAGTTTGTGGGAAGGTACAAAGATTTTCCACATACTCTTGCCCTCAAAACATGCATAGCCTCCCCTATTATCAATGTTACCAACCAGAGTGACCTCTGTTACAATTGATGGACCTACATTAATACATCATTATCCTCCAAAATCTGTAGTTCACATTAGGGATCACTCTTGGTGCTGTACATTCTGTAAGTTTGGACAAATGTATAATGGCATGTATTAATCATTGTGGCATCATATAGAGTATTTTCACTGTCCCCAAATCCATTGTACTCACCTATTCATTCCTCCCTGTTTCCCAAATCCCTAACAACCACTGATCTTTCAATTATCTCCACAGTTTTGCCTTTTCCAGTAAGTCATATATCTGGAATCATATAGCATGCACTTTTCAGATTGGCTTCTTTTACTTAGTAATATGCATTTAAGCTTTATCTATGTCTTTTTTCCACTTTTTAAAAAGTTTGATGAAATATATTGGGCTGATATTGGTTAATAATATTTTTCAAGTGTACAGTTCTATAAACATCATCTGTATATTACATTGTGTGTTCAACATCCAAAATCAAATCTCCTTCCATCACCATATATTTGAACCCCTTTACTCTTCTACCTCACCCCACTCTCCGTCCCTCAGGTAACCACCATACTGCTGTCTGTGTCTATGAGATTTTTGTCTTTTTGGTTCATTTGTTGCTTTCTGTTTTATATACCACATATGAATGAAATCTTATGTCTTACAAGTTCACTTCCTGTCTGTGTTGAATAATATTCTATTATCTGGATGTACCATAGTTTATCCACTAATCTACTTAAGGAAAGCTTGGTTGCATCTTAATTTTGCCAAATATGAATAAAGCTGCTATAAACATCTGTGTGCAGAGTTTTGTGTACACACAAGTTTTCAACTCCTTTGAGTAAATACCAAGGAGCATGATTGCTGGATCATATAGTAAGAGCATATTTAGTTTTGTAAGAAACCTCCAAACTGTCTTCCAAAATAGTGATGCCCTTTTGCATTCCCACTGCAATGAATGAGAGTTCCTGTTGTGCCATATCCTCGCTAGCATTTGGTGTTCTGGATTTTGGCAATTCTGATAGGTGTGTACTACTATGGCATTGTTGTTTTAATTTGCTTTTCCCTGATGACATACCTCCTGATTTTTGTTGCTGGAGTTCTCTGTCTTTTAAAGTACTTATGAGATTGAATTCAAAATGACCTGATAGAATATTCATTTTCATATGTCCTACTCATTTCTTGTCCAACCAATTGAAGTTCAGGCTGCTCCCAATGCAGCCATCTCTGTCTTATTTTCACAGACTACTTAGATTTCTCAGGCACAAGAGGTTGTATTTTTCCTTTTTTTTAATCCTCACCTAAGGACACTTTTGCATTTATCTTCAGATAGAGCGGGAGGGATAAAGGGGGGAAGAGAGAGAGAGAAACATCGACGTGAGAGAGACACATCGACTGGTTGCCACCCACACGACCCCAACTGGGGCCAGAGACAAATTGCAACCGAGTTACCTGCCCTTAGCAGGAACCGAACCTGGGACTCTCTGGTCTGCGGGCCAACTCTCTAACCGCTGTGCCAAACCGGCCAGGGCAAGAGGTTGTATTTTCCAAAATGGCCACAAGATTTTCCTTCACACATATGCTCTTCTTACAATGTGATGTTCATATTCCTCATATTAAGATGTAGGGCCTATGTTCTCTGAAGAAGCCTGGACCACATGGAGGTGCCAAGTATTAGAAGTTCTGATTGACAGTCTGAGCTGAGGTACCAGCCAGCATCAAGTGCCAGATATGCGAGGGAAGATGCCTTGAGTCACTCACAGCCTTTTAGTCTTCTGTGCTGAGACCTTAGACATTGTGAATCAGAAATGAACCCTGTTCCCTGCTGTGTCCTGTCTAAATTCCTGCCCCACCAAGTCCATGAGTACTATAATAAAGTGATTTTGCATGCCACTACGGTTCAGACAAAAACAAACAAAACTGGAATATCAGGAGTGAATCATGTGCCAGACCTCTGTGTCTTCCACATGCACCAATATATTTTGAGCTTGAAATGGTGTGATGGATCTCTCTCAATTTGTACCACCATTTTATCTTTGCAGCAAGACTACAGATGTTTTCACAGAAGTTTCTTCATAATCCTTCCTTTCTAAACTCTAATCCTTTTAATAGAAATGGGCCCAGGAACAGAAAATGGATTCATGTTAAGTTTCATTGTAAATGCACATAATTTTTGCTATATTTTGGTTTCTGCTAATCATCAAAACATCAATTTTAACATTTATTACATGCAGTATAAAACATCCATAGAAGTCTAGATCAGAGATGAGAGGTGTTCTTCCTGTGGGGCTCCAAATAATAGGCATTATACCATACCCCCAGAGTAACCAACAACAGTATATGACCCAGGACAAACTGAAGGTCCAACCTCTAAAGAAATAGAACTGCATTTCTGGAGAGGGTAGGCTCCTAAAATGGGTTTTGTTTCCTTCAGAGTAAAGAATTAATTATTCTGGCATGGGGATGGATTGGAGCCTGAATAGCTTGACTGACCCTTACTTAGGCAGCCTTTCAGTCACCCTTCCAATGCAGAAGAGAGCTCTGATCTGCAAAGAGAATTATAACAGTACATACACATCAGCTAATTTTATTTAGTCCAAACCATTTAGAAATAAAAATGAAAAGCAAAGATAACCAGTCTTTTTTTCTTCTTTTTTTTTAAAATAATTTTTTATTGACTTTTTAAAATTTTAATTTGAGAGAGAAAGGGAGAGAGAGAAACATTGATGTGAGAGAGATACATTGATAGGCTGCCTCCTGCACACCCCCTACAGGGGATCAAGCCTGAAACCCAGGCATGTGTCCTGACCAGGAATTGAACCAGGACCTCTCAGTCCATGGGACAACACTCAATCCACTGAGCCACACCGGCCAGGCTACCCAGTCTTTGTAGAAAATGAATCTCCATTTCCACATACTACCTCCAAAATAATAGGTTAATTAAATAAACAAAACAGCTGGCATTGGAGAATGGAGATATTTTAAAGTAGTATAGTATAATAGTTATCCTTCTAATGAAATTTCTTGTCTGCACAGCATTTTTTTTTCTTCTTCTTCTTTGAGAACCACCCTCTAGTACTTTCAATGTGTATGGTTTTCATAGTGATTAACCTAGTTATCCCCTGGTATTACGGGTAGAAATGTGAACAATGAGAATTCTGTATCCTTCTGGAAATGGTGATTGGTTAAAAATCTGTCCATATGACCAAAGTAATGGCCAATGAGTCTCATTCTCATTTTCTGGGTAAGTCCATTGGAAACAGGTTTCTGTCATTCGAAACCAAAGAGGTTTGACCCAGAGATCACTCAGATATTAAATAAGATAATGCTATATAAAACAAAAACAATAAAAACTGAAGTGTTATTGAAATGAAGTAATTACATACTATAAAGTGTTTCTTAATTCTTTAAATAATAAGAAATAGAGCCAACAAGTTAAAATTTGAGCAAATAAAAAAAGATTGGAAAATATGAAATAAAAATTAATGGACATGAAAAAATCAAAATAGAAGGTCAAAATTGATATAAAGAGATACAAAAGATAGAGTATAATAATTTTGTTTCAAAAGAAAAGGTCTGAGTTTGTATCCCATATGCTCTTTTTAAAGAAATAAATTGTTGATATACTGCAGAAAAAAGTATTTTAGGTCAAATGAAAATATTATGATTCTATTTAAATATTAAAATATAAGATTCAAATATTTCAAAGACTACTTTAATATTGTTTTTTATCCCAGAAATAAGTCAGAGCTATAAAGTTCTTATTGGTGATTTAAAGAAGGTAATTTTTAGCAACAAAGAAAAAATAACCTAGTAATTTGAAAAACAAATAAACAAATAGTAAAACAAAAACAAATTGTATACTAAAAGCATTTGGCAAAGTAATACATAGAATCATGCCCTAAAAGTAATGGGATCCTAGAGAAGTTTTTAATCTACCCATTAGACCATTATGCTGGCACAGGATTAATCCTTAGGGTTCACTGCATTCTCTAAAGATGTGATCACTAATGTTTCAGCACATAATATTTGTATAATATTATAATTAACACAGTTTATAGGTGTAACCCATCCACAGATTTTAAAGAGTTAATCATAGTACTGAACAGAATGTATGTTTTAATTAAAACCTTGTGTTGTAAAGCAATAATAATAATAGTCACAATTTTGTAAAACAAAAATAATGTTATATTTGATAAGGCTACAGTAAGGAGAGAAATGTAAAAGAATACAGTCTGTTCATTTCAAACCTTAACGTATGGGGAGTCACATAATACTGCAAATAAAGAAGAATGAAAGATCAATGGAGAATTAGACAATTTAATAGCATGTATAGACAGAAGAAAATAGTAAAGAAGTTGGGGTAGGTAAGTTTAATTCTATACTTTCATCATGAAGAGTGAAGAGATACTGTTTAAGTTAGATACATTTTTTTAAAAAGTGAAAATATTTTATCTAGAACTGCACTATCTAATACAATAGCCACTAAGCCACATGTCAATATATAGAAAGTTAAGTTGATTAAAATTAAATTAAAATTCACTTCCATAGTACACTAGCCATATTTCAAGTGTTCAATAGTTACATATAGCTATTGGCTACCCTATTGGAAAATGCAGAATAAAACATTTTTATCATCTTGGAAATGTCTGTTGGACAACATCAATATAGAGTAATAAAAGTAAATACTAGAAACTATAACAGAAATACTTAATATAAGATAATTCCAAAAATCAGGTGTTGGAGTTGAAAAATTTTAGATATTTTTAATTTTATACACAACTGGAGAGTTTAGATTTATATTTCTATATGGCTCCATTACTTTTAAAATGACAAAAATGAAAGTAATACAAAAATGAATAATCAACACAATTTATTACTCCCACAAAATTGCTAGTTATTAATTTTTAGAGCTTATATAATTCACTTAAAACATCATAAATAGGTAATGATAGACACAATTATTCAGAAAATATTTATCAGACAAAAGGCAGGTGTAATACAAAGAATACAAGCAAATACTGAGCTATTTACTTTAATGCTTTAGTTTATTCTCTGGGCTTCACATTCTCAAATGTATATTGTTGGCATTGTTATTGTTGAATTGCAGGCCATCTATGAAATAGAATGGCCTGGCTTCAATTGCTTTCATTTTTATATATCATTAAAAAAATTCTTTTACCTTTTGTTTTTTGAAAGGCAAATACATATAAAAAGTGGATTATCAGATTAGCTGTGTATCTGCAAGGAAGGAGGTGTACAAAGGAAATATTTAAGACAGAGTAAAAGAATGGATTTGCTTAAATTATTTTGCATTTTTGCCTATAATTCACAATGCAGCAAATCATCCTCTTTTCCTGTCATAGTAGCAGACTGACAACCTCAGAGGGAAGTGGGGCAGGGGGGCGAGGGAAGAGGTAAAGCAAAGAACTTTTATGCATATATGCACAATGGACACAGACAATAGTGTGGTGAAGGCAGGGAGTGGGAGCGGGAAGGTGGGGGTCAATTGGGCAAAAAGAGGGGACATCTGTAATACTTTCAACAATGAAAACAAAAAACTGTGTCTTTGGGAAAAGCATTGCCTTTTCCCCACCAGGTAATATTATATAACATTGTCATAAAAAACAAAAACTCATTTCATCACTTTGGAATTCTGCATTGATATTATTATATATGTTGATAAAATTGAACAGTTTTGTGAAAATCATGAGACCTACAAAAATCCTATTTGGCTTACAATATTTGCATAATCTCTCACATACTAATGCCTTTCTTTCTTATTTATTTTTATTTTACATCATAAGAAAATCCATATATCAATAAATCTTAAATCCTTTAAAATCAAGCAACTAGTGGAGAAATTGAAATGCAACATAAATTTGAATGCATGATATAGCTTCAACTATGTCAGAGTATATATTTGGGAGGAGGGAAGGTTAAGACACCTGAAATAAAATATACTAAAACAATAATAGTAATTATGTTAGACTACAGTAAAAGGGTATTATTTTCTTTTCAATTTTCCACATGTTCTATGATATTGCTAAATTGGTTTTAAAATTTAAAAGAGTAATTTAAGAAAAATATGTTCTAACTTTGTAACAAAACATATCAACTGACTCAAACATCCTTTAGATTTCTGACATGAACATGTTATCATTTTCATAATGGCAAGAGGGTAAAATACTCATAGGTACTTCATCCTTGAGTTTTCCTTTTGTTGAAAAGATTCTCAGCCACATACACATTTTGTGAAAAGGTCTTTACACTCACACACAGAATTTTAACGTTTCATTTAATCTTCCTATTCTCTCTGGCTGAAGATCTAGAAAAATTTTCAATGATTTGAGTCCCTCATTTTTAATACTGTCTTATACTGAATGTAGATTACTTAGTCCCTGCTTAGTTGATAAATACATAATAAAGTCATATCTGGCTTTGGGAACAATAATTATTTCAATACGAGAATTGATGCTGAGCCACAACAAACATAATAATATAGATAGTGAATATCTTGACAACTCTTATACTACATATGACTAATTTAATTTTTCTAAATTTTAAAAAATAAAAGCTATACCCTACACTAATTCTTAAATTACCAACTTTATTATGCCTCTACCTATAGTTTAATGTAGAATAATAAACAATGGATTTTTAATTTAAATATTCAGAATGATCTGAGCTGATTTTCTTGAAGAAGAATGGGGACAGAATCTAGGTATGATTTAAGAATGCAGAAAATGACTTCTGAAAATACATAGTTCAGAAGCTAGAAACATTGTTTCAAAATCTTCTTCAATAGCTCAATTTATGGTTTAATAGGCCTATTTTTAAAAATATAAACTTTGTATCTGTATAGTTAGGCACTTGAGCCATTTCTAGTAAATAACTATCCAAATTATTAGGAAGTCCTATACTTTCTACTTTCAAAATGTATAAAAAATTCATCCATCCACTTCTTCCTCTCTATCATCACCCTAAGAAAAACCACTATTATCTCACTACAGAATCATCGCCCCAAACTCATATTTCTTCTCTCTACTTTGCCTGCATTACAAAGAGCAGACAGAGCACTTTTTAAAATGTAAGAATCATTGCCCTGCCTCTTAGTAGCATGTAACCTATAGGTTTTGGTACCATCATTTGTAAAAACGGATACAAAAGAGTACCTACCTCACAGGGCTGTGACTATTCAATAACCTAGGTTGTATAATGCATTTAGAAATAGTGTGAGACACATGATGAACACTTATTACATATTAACTCTAGAAATGTAAGTTCTATGTGAGCATGCTTTTGTCTGTTTTGCTCATCACTTTAATACTCAGTGCCGTTAAAAGATGCTTCACATGCAATGCAAAACAAATGTGAGTTAGTAGCATTATGAGACAAGTGGTATTCAAGAGAAAGATTTTAAGAAAAAAGTGAAAAAGTATCTTGCAGGAATCACAAATGTGTAAATGTTGGGCCATGAGAACAATGCATGAGGACATTTGGAAACTGAGTCACAGCTGGGAAGAAGATTCACTAAAAATCTTCCATGACTTGAGCTTAATTTCATAGAATTAGATAAATTTTACCTAAATAGATACACAGAAAGTATACACAAACTATATATGTGCACGTTTGTGTATATTTGGATCAGTTTTCAGTGATCACAAGAGAGGAACATAGCAATTAATGGCACTGCTTTTGGGTCCAGACTGCCTGGGTTTTGGTCCCTGTTTTATCACTTTCTGGCTGGGTACTGTGGGCAAGTTCTGTGCTTCAGCTTTCTAATCTATACAATCAGAATAATAATAGCAACTACTTCAGAGTGTAGAGGATTAATTGAATTTTTATTTGTAATTAGTATTTGTAATTATTATCTGAAATTAATATTTGTACTTGGAATAGTGTCTGGCCCACAGTAAATACTATATAACTGCTTGCTAAGTAATATAAAAATTAATACTGTTTACCATATTTCAAGATTTGTTTAAGAGAGGATGACATTTTTATTGGATTTTCTTTTTTACTTTGGTACTTACGACAATTAATGTTACAGAAGGATACCATGAAGTGGCAAACTTGAGGATGAAATAAATGAAACAGTGGTAAACAGAGTCTCCAGTTTTCCTGTGAATCCTCATATTTAAAAAATCTACTATCATGAAATGGGATCCTGATAGTGTTTTTATTTTAATTAATTGTTAATCCTCACCCGAGGATATTTTTTCCACTGATTTTCAGAAGGGAGGGATGAAGGAGGGCAAGGAGAGAGAGAGAAACATCGATGTGAGAGAGACACATAGATTGGTTATCTCCCACTCAGGCCCCAACCAAGCCCAGTGATCAAACCTGCAACCCCAGGTACTTGCCCTTGACCAGGAATTGAACCTGGGACCCTTTGGGCAAGGGCTGATGCTCTAAACACTGAATCACACCGGCCAAGCCCTGATAGTGTTTTTAAAAAGTCAAAATGGAAAACAAAACAAACAGCAAAGGAAAACACGAGCATCGAAATGAAAGAATCGTCTGCTTCTTTAACAAATCTCTGGATAAGAGTGTTAGTTGTGGAAACTTCACTACTGTTATTGAGTCCCTCAGGTTATTATTTTGTGGAACCCAGGGCAGTGTAACAGACACAGTGGGCATAGCAGGGTTGATGGCAGCCCTCGAACCATTTTAAAAATTGTAGCATCAAAGATTAGGCACATTAGGCAGGTAATGCTATTCAGAACTGAAATAATTTTTAATATGACTTTCTATCAGTGACTCCTTTTAATGTCTTCTAAACAACTCAATGTAATATACAAAAAGCACATCATATCAGACTAGCTTTGAATACAGTGTAAACACATGCAGTAGCAGAGTTGTTCAAAGTGAGTTTCATTTGTTCATGATAAACATTACTGTGTGTGACAGAATTTCTATGGTAACTATAAGCTATTTTTTGTAGAGAGCTGTACTGTGTGCACTGGATGTTTACATGGTTTTCAAATCACTTTTTCATTTTCCCTAATTACCAATGTAAAAGTATTGGAAGTAAAACTGTATATATAAAACTGTATATATTTATATATATATAAAATAGTGTACAATCCATTGTGGTTGCCACTGCCACATATGGCTATTTAATTTTAAATTTATTAAAATTAATGGAAACAAAATTCAGTTCCTCAGTCACACTAGAAGCATTCGAATACACTAAAGCTACATGTGGATGTGCTAGTAGCTACTATATTGGACATCACAGATGTAGAACATCCCTAACACTGCAGTACGTTCTATTGGGCATTAGTTCTATTACCATTAATATATAGCATTTGTTTTAGATAAATCACATATAACCTTAATATTTTATTTGAAAGTTGTACATATTCTCAATGAACAAGACATTTTCTTTTTTCCATTAAATAAAAATATTCAAAAACAAGCACGAAACTTGTATATATATAAACACTTCACATTTCTTATATAATTCAATACTTGATGCAAAATAAGTCAGGAGCAATGAATCAAGAATAGTAGTTGACTATATTAATACTAATATAATATTTGTATTTTTCATTAATTTAGAAAATTTTATTTTCACCTATGAAAATATCAAAGACATTACAACTGAATATCAAATACTATGAATGTAAGTATACTTATAATACTATGGACCATAGTGGAATTTATCACTGAAATACTAGAGGAGTCTCAAAAAAGGGTCTATAGTGGGATTTACTTCCCTGAGTAGTAAAAAATCATTTTCATAACAACTCAGGATAGGCACAACATATATGTAAATATATATTAGTCACATATAAAAATTTTACAGTTATAATGACTCAAGTACTTACTGGTCTTTTATAAATAGAAAAGGGACAATTAGGTACTATTTTTACAGTTTAAATGTGTAAGTATTAAATTAGCCTTTATGCAAAGTTAATAAAGACGATTAATAAAGATGGTAAATTTGACCAAAAAGGTAAATATAATTAGTATTTAAACACAATTATTTAGCACATATTTTTTTTTGTAGAGATGTAAAAGAAACATTCTCTTACCTTTAAAAACTTTTCAAGGTCCTTGGGAAGATTGATATATGAATCAAATTTAGTCAAGAAAATAAAAAACCATATGCTAATTTTTAAATGATTAGTATAACTGAGTTATACAGAATTTTTAATCACCTAATAATTATAAGATGACATTGAGAAATGTTTATGTTGCATGAAAAAATTTTAACAGCCATAGTTAAGAAATACACGGTGATTAAAATGATATAGAACTCCTGACATAAAAGGTAAATATTAGGCATATTAAGTTTTTATAGGGTTGTTATAGGTCACTTGGAAATATAATGATATCTAACTCTAATTTGACTGTAGTAAAAGAATATATTTTGGCCCTGGCCGGTTTGGCTCAGCGGTTGGAGCATCGGCCTACGGACCAGAGAGTCCGGGTTCGGTTTCTGCTAAGGGCACGTACAAAAAAAAAAAAAAAAAAAAAAAAGAATATATTTTGCATTATTTATATCAAAATAATTAAAATGTTTAGCCAACATTGGTTATTAATATAGATATTATTAATAAATTTAACATTAAACATTTGACATCTCAAGTATTTTTATTGCAAAACCTATTTTTACTGAAGCAAGGCATAAGGCATCTGAATGCAGGTATAATATAAGACAAAATACTAAGTCTATTTTAATAGACTAATTTGATACTTCAATAGAAATTAATAGCAGTATTCCTGTTATAGTGTTAACTTATTTGTTATGATGGAAATAATCATGCAAACTTTAATATAGAAAGAGGGTTTTTTTGTTTTTTTTTAATCCTCACCCAAGGACATTTTTTGTTCAGATAGAGTGGGAGGGGGAGAGAGGAAGAGAGAGAGAGAGAGAAACATCAATGTGAAAGGGACACATCAAGTGGCTGCCTCCCGCACCACCAACCAGGGCCGGGGACAAACTGCAACTGAGGTACATGCCCTTAGCGGGAACTGAACCTGGTTCTCTCTGGACCGCAGGCTGACGCTCTAACCGCTGAGCCAAACCCGCCACGGCAGAAAGAGGTTTTTTTAAAAGTCAGTTTTATCTCTATCAGTTGTTTACTGTTTGAATTTTAGAGTATGTGTTTGATATTTATTATAATTGAATGAAAACAAAATTGTTTTGACAGAGCTGATCATTCTAGGGCATGAAAGATAAACTAAGTAATATGTTACTAATAAAATTAAAATAAATTTAAATATATCCTTTAAAAATTCTCTACATAATTTAGCTAAAATTACTTTTTGTAGGTAACTGATGCCACACAGACTATTAAATTTCATTTTCAAAATCCAAGTTACTTTATAATCTAGTTGAATTATTTGGTCATTGTACATACCCTTTAATATTGTATTTGATGTTAGTAAAAGTTCATGCACTAGCTTTCAGAGGATGAATCAATGCAAACTAAGAGTAAGTTTAACTCAAGCAAAAGTAGTAACTATAGATACTCATGTCCAAGAGGGAAAGGGCATGATTCCTTTCCTCTTTTATAACTATAATAATTTGGAACTTCATTAGGGGACATTATAGAATGATTTGTGTTGGAATAATTCATGTCTTTGCCCTTCAATATGATATAAACTCCTGATGGTTAGGAACTAAATATAATCATCTTTGTACCTTGCTCATAATGCTCAGCACAAATGCACATGAAAATCTCACTTGGTAAATGGTCACTGAATTAGAAAAGTACTAGAAAGGCCGTTTTCAGTGAATTACAAACACACACACTCACACATATACATTATTTTTATAAATATTTAACTTTGTGGATTTTTTTAACTTTAGCTGTCGGCATGCTAAAACACACAATTTAATCTTGAATTAATTCATATTTTAAAGTTAATAACATGGCATCTATAGGATTGTTTGCAGCATATCTCTCAATTTTATATTTACAAAAAAGACAGACAATTGTATCTATTCAACTTACTAAACTAATATTTTAAGACCTGATGTTTTGACACACTTCAGGATTAACATTCTTTTTATTTATGTTGCTTCTACCTTGACCTTAGACAATAAAAATTACAGATATAAATGGAATAACTTACACTTATATCAGAATAAAATACTTGAGACTTTCTCAAGCTTTGAAACATGCTGATTATTAATCATTATAATTCTTTTTTTCCCTCACAGGAATTAATTGCAGGTTAACTCTCTCTCTCTTTTATCATGTTAAAAAGCAAACAGTATTTGTGAATACTATTATTTCTACTATAAATGAAAGCTTAGACTAATTTTTAGTGTCATATATTCTATTTAATAAAAATGCAATAATTCTTACCTGAATCCAGACCAATGATCTGAGAGAATACAGAAGAATTGTGAACAACATAGTATTGAAAAATGAAACATGAATGCTTTTCTGACTATGGGTATGATTATTGGACAAGTGCAAATAACTCTACATGAATATTGCATCTGGTTCATTGAGTGGCTTACAATTTTTAAATTGTCACATGTCAGCAAATACATCAACATTGCTAGAAAATAAAAAAGGAAGTACATTTCCGTTAAGTGCAATTGCTTCTAACCCACCTAAGATAACCATGACAATATTTTAGAAAGTTAACTTTTATAAACAAATTACTTTTACTCATATAACCATTAACTTTTCTCTGAATGAAGAGAACCTAGCATATAAAAAGAGCTCAACAAATATTTTAGAATAAATACACATATACATATTGTGTATATAAATATATATTTATGTGTATATAACTTATAACACAAATAGTCAATGATTATGGTAATTCTTTTTACAATCATGTTTTGAAATTAATAATAATGTCAAACCCATGGAATCTCCTTATAGTCTCAGGTCATGATGATTATATTTCAATTCATCTTCTTTAAGTTTTTACTTGAGGACATTATCTCCTCAACAATGCAATAGAAAGTATCTAAACATATGAAGTGTGTTTATTTTAATATTGAGAAAAATGTTATAGTTTTTTTTTTCCTTAAAAACCCAAACCAAAATGTGACAATTAATTATTTGACCAAGTAAAGTAATATATTACATCATAATTGACTCTGACTTTTTTAAACAAACAAAAAGTATGAATTTAGGTGAATTGCAGGTAGGGTTGAGGATAGAAATCCAGTTTAGTCAAGCTGTTTTTGTTACTCTTAAGTAAATAGTTTATGCTTTATATATTGTACCATGACTTGTAATTAATTGTGATTCTTAGAAATGAACCTTAGCTTTTTTGTATTTTTCTTTTTTTCTTTCCTTCCTCCCTCCCTCCTTCTTACCTCTCCATCCATTAGCCTAATTTCCTTCTAGCCTAATTTAAAAATAAACTTCTTGGTGTTCTGTTTATATTGTACTCTCTAAAATGTTATACTCAAGCAAGTATCAGAATTTAACATTTTGGTATTAAATATTTTTACTCTAGGGATTTTTTTTTTCACTTAAAAAAATCTCCTTGCAAGTCTAGTTAATTTAAAAACCAGAAGTTTAGAAACAGATTAACATGGTTTACATTTCTAAGATAACAGTATTATACATTCCTTCAGTTTATCAGAACATAGTATTTTTAGGCATTTATAAAGAGTGTCTTTTTTGGACACAATTTTTCTCTTAATGAGTTGTTACTTAAGTCTATAACACTATTCACTGTAAGTCAACATTTAAATTTTCAAATTTAATTATTAAAAGGGCAGGAAATATTTGACATAAAGTACATAAAAATTATTTTGAATCAAAACATCAGTATAATGGAATCATTAAACACCTCTAAGAACATTATTATTTAGACAATGATTTATATTATAGCCCTTTAATTTTAGTTTCTAATTACGAATTCAGTTACAAATGCACGTGTGCTCAGTCAACATCAGTAAGTGGTAAAATCAGTAGCAAAATCACACACACACAAATATTTTACTTCTTTAAATTCCAACATATAAATCCTATACTTGGTTATCTTTTCAGAAGTGATTGGCATACATTGAAATTGGCGTGGACACCTTTAGAGAGTCAGTGTTTGAATTCTTAATGACAGTGAAAGTACAGTCACCAATCAGAAA
The DNA here is from genome assembly GCA_030848825.1 of Tadarida brasiliensis. Lineage (NCBI taxonomy): Eukaryota > Metazoa > Chordata > Mammalia > Chiroptera > Molossidae > Tadarida > Tadarida brasiliensis. The sequence continues at coordinate 84,407,643 of CM061260.1, read as the reverse complement.
CCTTCCTCACATTCTCAAAATCACTTGCATTTCACATTTCTCTGCATGCAGACGAATTAGACGTAGGGCATCTTTTGCCTCTCTTTGCCTCCAATTGACTGTAATGAAATAATTGAAATCCCGTCAACTACAGTAAGTGACACAAACCCAAGGCCGAAAAACATCAAGGGGGAGGGTTCTTTCTTTTTCAGGATTTTCTAAGCGTGGAAGGCTAACCCCTGACTCCTTCATCTACCACTCCCCCAACTCCTGCCACTGTGCCATTTTCCTCCCGTGCCCTCTGCCCACTTCAATGATACACTCTACCCTTTGTAATACCGCTGCGTTCTCTTCTCGGTTCACTTTTCTCCATTGCCATATATATATATTTTTTTCTTTTTTTTTTTTTTCCCAACACATTCTTTGGAGTTCGGAGGAGGGCCTAAGTCCCTTCAAGAAAGAAAATGAGGATGATGATAACAGCGGGTACAGTATTAGAGAACTCCCCGCACTCGCAATATGGGCTCCTCCGCGCGCGCTGAACGCGTGGTGTTCAGCCGAGAGCATTCCTCCTTCCCTGAGATTCCTCGCGCGAGGAGCGGTCTCCACCTGCGAGCGGTGGAGGCCTTTTTGTTGTCGACTAACCCCCTCTAGCGCCGAACTGGCAGCATCCGAGCCGGGAGCGCGGGGCCAGCAGAGCGCCGGGCTCGGCGGAGCTCAGCAGCGCTCCGGACTCCGGCCCTGCCCGGTGTGCCCGCCCGCCGCGGGGCGAGTGTGAGGGCCACCGACGCCGAGACCCCTTCCCTGTCAGCCCTGCGTGCTGCCCCGGCCCTGGCACGAGCGCCGCGTGTTTCCACCGAGTAGCCGGTGCCGGCTTCCGACCGAGCCCTGCGAGAGCTGGGAGGGAGTGGGGACCGCGAGAGGGCGGCTCACGCGCGAGAGCGGTCAGTCCGCCACGCTCTCGGCGCCGCCGTGGACGTGGCCACGCGCCGCTCAGCCCTTGGGCTGCTCGGAGCGCGCGAGCCGACGCGGCCGTGCCGCGAGCGCTTCGGGCCCCCGGAATCCCAGCGCCCACGGCGGCGACAATGCTCGTGACCTCCACCGCGAAGTCACCACCGCACGGCGACGCGAAGACCTCAGTGAAGCCCGGCGCCAGGCACCCGACTACAATGTGACTCTCCTCAGCTGCTGGCTCCCTCCCTCTGCTTCCCTAGGACTCGAAGCTGAGGAGGCGGCGGCCATAAAACTGGGGCGCTCGCACTGGTGGGCAAGTTTGGGCGACCTGCGCCGAGGAGCGGTCCGGCTGGTCCGCCGCCACCAAGCTCGCCCGGGACAGAGAGCGCCTGCCCACAGCACTCACCCCCTCCCGCGGCGGCGCTGTCAAGTCTGGGGGAGGCGCTGTCGGGAGCTGACCAGCCTAAAACGCTGGGTGCTGCGGCCGAGAAATGGGGAGCAAAGTGCTTGGGGGACTAAGTGCGGCCTCAGAAATGCCAGAAAAGCGGCTGCCAAGGCCGAGGCGCAGCGCAGACGCGGCCGAGTGGGAAGTGTCCGCGGTGCGAGCCGCTGCCGTCGCCACACCAGCGAGGGGCTGAGGGCGCAGTTCCATAGCTGCCTCGGACCACTCGCGGCCCCACGTCATTCGCTCGGCTCTCCCCGCACAGGCCGGGGGAAAGTTCCCGCGGCCCCCGCGCCGTCTCACAGCTGCTGCGCCGCCTCCGCTTCAGGCTCCGCAAGTGCCCACTTCAGTCCGGAGAGGCGCTCGGGCCCCGCACCTGGTCGTCCCTCCCCCATCCCTGCGTGAGGCACCCTCCCCCGCCCCTCGCTTCCCTCCCCCAAACCACAGCCCGAGCTCGCTCCTGCGCGCGCGCTCTCCCAGGCCCAAGTGAATAGTCCTCGCGCGAGCGGGACACGGTGGTGGATGCAATTCCGCTCGCCCACAGCCGCCAGGAGCTCCCTGGCGCCGCAGGCAGCGTCCTCCTCCGAAGCAGCTGCGCCTGTACCTGGGCAGCCTGGACCTTCGTGCCCTGCCCTCGGGGCCTCGCGCGGGGGGCGCCCCGGGACACCCCCTGCGGGCCGGGTGGAGGAGGAAGAAGAGGAGGAAGAAGACGTGGACCAGGTCTCCTGTCCTACCCAGAACACCTGGCTGCGCGGCTGCCACTTCTCTTCAAGGGGGAGGAGAGGAGAGCCTGGGAGAGCCATGGGGGGCTGCGAAGTCCGAGAATTTCTTTTCCAATTAGGTTTCTTCTTGCCTCTGCTGACAGTTTGGCCGGGAGACTGCAGTCACGTCTCGAGCAACCAAGGTAAGGAACCGGGCGGAGAAGCGGAAGGGGGCGGGAGGAGGTGGATGCTCGAGGACCGGTGCTCTGAGGACCGGTGCATTGGTCCCCTACTGCAGGTAACTTCATCCCGGGATAGGCTGCTTCGCGCTCGCCCCACGAGGTGTCCAGGAGGTCCCCTCACCCGTGCACCCTATCCACATTGGCCGGGACGGGAGACCTGACTAGCTGCGGTCTCCACTGCTTCCAAATATCTTTAAAGGGATTCGTGAGCCTCAGCAGCATCTGCGTGCCACCACTGGCGGCCGCGGGACCGCTCTAGGCTGCCTTGTCTCCACAGGCCGGTCTTCCTGGCACACGCTCACTGGAGACTTCTGCTCTTGGCGCCCGCTCCTAGCTGGGTAAAGTGTAGGGTCTCTCAAGCCTTCAGGAAAGCAAATCGCTTCCGCTGAAAGATACTTACCTTTGCCTCCCGGAACTCTGCCGCCCTCACTTCTCCGCAGCCAGCCCCCTTGCCCCATCCAGACTGAGTGTAGTAGACTTGTTTGAAATAATTCCTAGACCAGTTGCCCACAGATCTGTTTATGGTTTCGCTTTTCTTGTGCGCACAAGGGGGTGGAGGGAGATAATGTTAAGTGTGAGTATCCTATTCCTAAAATCCAGTCTCTGGCAGATTGTTTTTTTTTGTTTGTTTTTGTTTTTAAGGAAGACTGTTTCAGTAGGTAAAATGGTAAAATGAAGGTGAATAGTGTGTGGAAAGTGAAAGTCAGGTTTACAGAATGGAAACCACTTAGAATTTTTGAATTATTTATTTTCTTCTGTTAATCTTTATGAGACATATCATTGGATTTGCTATGATTTTTAAAAGATCTATAAAAATATCACCTGCACAATCTAAATCCTCTTAGACTGCACAGCGAACAACCATAAAAGTTTTTCAGCATGTACCTGGCTGGATGCTCTCATTGGCAATGTGATGACCACCAGTATGTCACCTGTTATGTCACACTTCTAAAGACTTCAATTATAAAACTTCAGTTATAGTTACTATTTGACATACAAGGCCTTGGAATAATTTACAGATATAAAAATGGAGGTCTGATTGTGACATAAGAGTGTGCACATTTTTGTGAGGGTGAGGAGGGTGAGAGAGAAGGCTGTAAAACAACACAAGTTTATTTTTGTCATAAACCTATATGACCATTTAATTTTATTTAGAAATAGTCATAATCAATAGTTCTCATTTATACAATTTGTATTTTTGGCATATTTTCCTGAATATTTCTGTTTTTGTTTTTTACCTGCCAGATTGCAATGACAAATGCATACGTAAATTTGGGAATCATACACAACCGTCATGCCTTTGAAGATGTATCACATAATAAGTGCCTCCTATAGTGCCATACTCTCCTATGGCCTATGGTGGTGTATACGTTCACACACATCCCTCATTTGTTTTTAAGGGCTATTGGCATTAAATATCGAAGGGGTAGTTAATTGAATCTACCTGTGTGAAAATAGGTTGTTAAAAATAATGTAATTATTTATAATGTATTATTTGTATTTTAAGGAGAGAAAAATAATTTTTCATAATTGAAAAGTCAGACATTTATATTGTACTCTATGTTGGTATCTAGGGCTACTAAAAGAGAGGTATGCTTTAAGAGTCAAATTTATTAGAAGTATTTAAAAGTTATTTCCATGCAGTAGTTTTCCTCAATCAACACATATTTATTCATTAAGTGCCTATGAGACATCAGTAACCACTGTAGGCCCTTGAGGATATTAACATAAATAAAACACATATCTGAATCTGCAAATGACTAAACTGCCATTCTACCAAAAGATGTCAAGTGTTAAAGTATGACCTTTCAGATATTAATGTTAAATTAAGGACATAGAAAAGTTACTTGTCAACCTCTTGCAGTAATTTCTATTTGTTTATCTATTTTGATGACTTTCCCATACTTTTAAAATACATTTTACCTACAGTGTTTACCAAATATATATAATTTATGGGTTTTTTTTTTATCAATTAGCTTAACTTAATGTTAGTGAATGAGTATTACTCAGTTTACCCATCTGTTAAATAGGATCATTAAAGATAGTCTACTAAAAGTCTTAATTGGAATTTGTATTAATATACTAAAAACACAGGCTGTGCCTAAGATTACACTTAGATAAAATAGTACCTAAAAGCTAAGTTGGGTAAAATTTGGAGGAGTTCTTCAAAAGAAGATTAAAAAGAAAGTATGCTCAGATTTTATTCATCAGACACAAATTGTTGCTTATAAAATGCTTTTTATAGCCTAAGTCATAGTGATTAGAAATTATGCCTTATAATACCTTGGAATAACCTTCAAAAACTGAAGTGATCAGACTAATAGTTAATAAAGTCTCAAACTTCAAAATGTTATTTTTATGAACATTTGGGGCATATTTTCTTAATTTGTGGTTTCATAGATAACATGAATCAAAGTATAGCTTACCAGTTTTTGAACATTGGAAACATGAGACATTATAGAATTATAGTATGTATAAAATATAGAAAGATTAATGTAAAATATAAATTAGATTTCTAAAACATAATAAATATCAGTAATATGATTAATAGTTCATTTCAAGAAAATGGTGTTCATTTTCCTAGTAACTTTTCGTCTTAAGAGCTAATGGAATTCATGTTTTATTTTTAAAATTCGTTATTTTGTGAAGGGTAAAATTTTATTTTTATATTACTAGCCTACTGATTAAGGATATTAACATAGCAAATTTTGAAATGTTATTTATCTATTTTTACCAAATAATATAAAATTCTTCATGATTAAAATGAATGGATTCACCTTCTTCCCCCCTCCTAGTTTTCTGTACTTAGACTGGGTTAAATAATGATAATGGCAAAAAAGTGAACTACCTCATTTTTAACATGGTGCTTAACATGTTGCTAAGAGTAACTTGACTATAGGAAGCAATCTTTTCTCTTGTCTTTTAACTGGCTGCAAAGCTGTGCACTATAAAGACAAAATAAATCAATTTGACTGTCTCTTCCTATTACCCAACCTCCTTGAATTGATCAGAAAGTAGGTTGCTTCCTAGATCACTCATCTGTTTAGTAAGTGAAAACATGATTTGCATTCATATTTCTCTTATTCTAATAATTGTCCCTGCATTTAAGATCATAGTATTTATTAGGCGTTGGTAATTTTTATTTTAAAATAACACATTTTTTTTCTCAATATATATACATTTTTATCTCTGTACTGATACTTAGGCAAATATAAAACAGTTTTGTTTCATATGTAAGTAAGTATGTATATCAATTATAGTGGTTAGTAGCCACCAGGGGTCCATTTATTCAAAGATTACTCTGACTTAGCAAATAGTACTGTATAGCCTGAAAGAGTTGATGGGTATCTTAGGGTGTGGCTCCTTTTCCAAAAAGTATCAATCACATACTCAAGTAATTCATCAAATCAAAATATGACTTGGATACAAGATTCTAGTGAGCTTATTTTACTACCAAGATAGTGTGATTTTATCTATTTTTCCCCCCAGGGGATTCAGTGACAAATGGAACAAGCAAAACATTAGTCTAATTTGTTAGTTTCATTGAATTTATTACTTTGGAATAAATTGAGTGTAAAATTCACTAATTTGTTTGTAAATACAGGTGAACATATATGAGCAGAAAAATACTTGTTTGCTTAATAAAATTCGTAGCCGTGAGTAATGTTCACAAATTACAAAACTAAATGTTGTTCTTATAGTAATAGAAAGGAAGGAATTGAAAATTTTTTAGAAAGTCCAAGAGTGACCTTTACTGAAAATATTAAAAATGTTGTTCAATAAGGAAAACTGGATGATTTACAAAGAATATTTCTAAAAGAATTTCACTTAAATAAAATTCATTTTCAGGGATAAACTATTCGTAGTTGTAAAGGTACAGGAGATTTTAATCATATGCCTTCATGTGATTCAAAACAACCTGGAATGTAATTTTATTATACATTTACAAATTGAAATAAGTTATCGTGTAATTAGTCGTTATGATTAGTATTTGAAGTAGAAAGATAAAATTCATTAATATGCATTGATCATCTAAGTGTTGTTTTCTCTGAGTTTGGGATAAGACTATATCTAAAAACTTTTTCTTGCAAAAAAATTATCTAGTGTTTTTTAAGGATCTCTTCTTCAAACTAGAAATAACATGAGTAAAGCATTTTTATTTGGATTTTCTTAAGAGGAAAAATATATGTCTAATGGTACAAGATTAAAGTGAGATTTAAATTACATAATTTTACTGTTTTTATATCTTCAAACTTCTCTATAAAGAATTTGTGTTACTTTTATGTTAAAAAGTTAAACGTTAATGAAAAATATTAGAGTAGAAATTTTTGTTTCTTCACTAATCATTGCAAGTATAAACTACTTAAGTACAAAAGGCATCATAGATTTCTTGTATTTCCTTCTACCATTCCTCATTCCCTATCACAGGCATCATATCTCAATCATGCTCATTCTCTTTCTCTCTTCACACACACAAGTACTTCTAACTATATACTTCATTTGTCCCAAATGGTGAAAGAATAGATCCTGTTTCACATTATACATCAACCAAACCCCTACAGTATTAGAAGTTTTTCATTGTGTTCTTGACTCAACATTTTATGAAAGTATAAATATGATGGAGATCAATACATATAGTTAAGTGACCAAAATGGATTGACTTTATCCAGTGTACATTGTCAGTCATGTAATCAAACTAAATTTACCCCAATGTTCATATATCTACAGTATTATTTTTAAATAAAAGTTGTATTATTTAAGGTGTGAAACATATGCACTGTATCAGCATTCTGATCTACTTACAATTTCATTAAACTGACACTATTTCTTTAAACATGGGAATTATATTACTTCTGCTTTTGACTTATTTTATTAAGTATTGTTTTCTAGAATTTAATATTTGGTTGATGGAGAAAAAAGGATAAGGCAAACATTGTTCATGCTTCATGGTATTTCTTTCTAGTAAGGAAGACTGACCAAAAAAAAGGTAAAATGAAAAAAGTTCTTAGATATTTGTGGAGGAAACAATGAAGGCATTGAGATAGAGAATAAGAGGAGAGACCTGCTATTTTAAATGTAATGGTTGGAAAGACCTATCTGGGGAGGTGACATTTAAGCTACATTTTCAGGGAAGAGGAAGAGCTAGTTGTAGAGTGGGAAGAATATTCCAGGTAGAGGGAACTGCCTGGACAGGGACCTTGAAGGGAAATGGGCTTGATATATTTGGAGGACTGAGTCCAGTGTGACTGGAGTTTGCTGAGCAAGGAAGAGAGTAGCTTGTTAGTTGTGAAAGATAGTCAGGATCCAGATCTCACAGAGAAGGAAAGAAGTCATAGTGTGGAGTTGTGTTTTAATATTATTCTAGGTAAAATGGGAAGCTATTGAGATATTTTAAGTAATTTTTATTTTAAGAGCATTATGGCTAGTATGCAAAGAGATTGGAAGATGGCAAAAGTAGAATTAGGGGTCTATTGAGATTGTCCAGGAGAGAGGTTATAGTGGCTTGGCCTTGATTAGTAGAGATGTAGAGAAGAAGGATTTGATATATATTTTGGAGGTATAATTTATGGGATCATCTTATCCTTACAGAGAAATAAATGTAGATATTCAATATTTAAATCATTTTTCTTATGGGGCCCAAATATATTTTCTATTGTTCTCCATAAAAATGACCTTGCTATATAGTTATTGATAATAGATTGGTAATAGGATGGATGGGGTGAGTTGTCCATTTTCCATTTTATTCAGTTCAGACTGTGATTTAGAATATAATCTTTACAGTACCATTTTGCTATTTCAAACTGTTGTATATAATGTACACTCATTGGATTAAAAAATGCAATTTGTTAATGCATTTCTGACTTGATAAGTTTCCATATATAGTTAGATTTTTTCAGAATGGGTAATGGCACAAGTGGGTGGGGACATCTTCACAGAGCAATATAGTCACCTAACTGAGTATAGTTTTTATCTAACAAAGAGCAAAATTTGGAAGTTTGGCTCATGTACCAGTTTTATTCATCCCTATTATGGTCAAATTACTGTTATTAAAAACAAAAAAAATCTAGGTGGTATTAGATATAAAATAGATGTGTTTTCAGGTATTTTCCATTAGTCTTCTTTTCTCTCTGCGTTTGTTTAAATGAAGAGAAACAAATAAAGGTTCAGAAAGCATGTAAGAGACCCAGAAAATGAGATTTTGGGATATATGATGTTTTTGGTAATAAGGATAAAGGAAGAAACCATTAGGTTTCCCACTAACTAATAGTAAATTGCATGTAATTTAAAAAATATCCCTGACCAGTCAATTATCCATTACTTTGGATTGCCTTTAATAGAACTATAGGAATGCAATTATTAAATATATAGAAGCATCAGATCCTAACTTCAACAATAGTCATATATACTTAGTGTATATTTAGAAAATTCATACTTTAAACATTTCCAAATATTCTTAAATATATATTCAAACATAGTGAATCTAACAGCTTAGTGCTTAGAATGTTCTGGAAAAATACTATTTTTATAATTATCCCCTTTGATAAACATTATGAGTTCTTATGGGATATACAATTTCAGTTTTCAATAATAAATATTCTAAAACTGAATGAAACTATCCTTTTAACAGATGTTTACTGAAGGCCTACTATTTGATAGGAACTGTACTGACCATATGTAAGGGTTGAGGAGAACTTTCCTTCCCAAAATATATGATCCAGTGAAAAGTTTCCAGTCTCCTTCCAGATCCAATGAAAATTTTTTCTTAAAACTAGATTCACAATCAATGAGAAAAAAATTTAAAAACACATTTGTTAAATATGATAATATATAACAGTACTGGTGATCAACCCTCATAATATAAAATATTTATGTTCCATTTATTTGAAAGTAATATCTATTCATTACATTTTATCTCTGAGTTAAAATAAGTCCCTCAACAATCACATGTTAAGCATCTTGTTTGTGCTATGTTGTTAGGCTACAACAATGATTATCATACAATCTCTGTTCTTTAGAAACTCAGCCTGCTCTGTTAATATTATATATCTTTGAGTGATTGATATTTACTCTTAATTTCTTGATTTTTATAAGGTGAAAAATTTTATAGTAAATTAGACTGTGGGAGAGAAGGAGGAAAGAAACACTATCAACCTTTTGGTGTTTATTTGTAAAATTGAATTTTCTAATGTTAGATTTATAGATGGGTATACATTTTATTTAATTACATGAACAGAAAACATAAATATGCATTTTAAAAACATTCATGTGTAGAAAATAAATATTTCACATGTGTAATGCCTGACATTCCATAGACTGAGATGTAGAGTGAACTTTAAAGAATAATGGACTGGCTTATTCTGGTTTATTTAAGGTGTGTTAATTATTAAAAACAGTAATTCATGTTGAAAGTGCAAGTTTCCAGTTTCAAATACTACCAAACATACCTTTTAATTGAACTGGGAGTAGAATTTTGATGAAAGTGTGTATTTTTAGTACATGTCCTGAAAAATACATTCAACTACTTTTTTAGGATACTGTTGAGTTCTCTGGCCATTGGCCTGTTTGATGATCTGTACTTGGTGGATATAATTGAAAACTCTAGGCTTTTCCTCCTATTTCATCTCTTAACTTCAGGTGTAAAAGTCATGCTTACTTCTTTTTTAGAGTTATTTTCCCTTTTAAATTACATTTATTGGGGTGACATTTGTTAATAAGATTATATAGGTTTCAACTGTACATTTCTATGATACATGATCTGTATATTACATTGTGTGCCCACCACCCAAAGTCAAATCAATTTCCATCATTGACCCATTTATCCTTTACTACTTCCCCACCTCCCTTCCCTCTGGTAACCACTAGGAGTTTTTGTTTATTTGTTTTTCTTGTTTGTTCATTTGTTACTTTCAGTTTTATATCTCACATATGAGTGAAATTATATGGTTCTTTTTCTGACTTATTTCACTTAGCATGATATTCTCAAGGTTCATCCACGTTGTTTCAAATGAAGTATTTCATCTTTTCTTATGGTTGAGTAGTATTCCATTGTATATATATGTATCACATCTTCTTTATCCAATTATCTATCAAAAGATGCTTCAGTTGTTTCCAAGTCTTGGCCACTGTGAATAATGCTCCAGTGAACATGGGAATGTGTATGTCTTTGCAAATAAATGTTTTCAAGTTTTTTGGGTAGATACCCAGAAGAGGGGTTGCTGGGTCATGTGGCAACTCTATTCTTAATTTTTTGAGAAACCATCATACTGTTTTCCATAGTAGCTGTACTAGTTTAAATTTTCACCAGCAGAGAATGAAGGTTTCTTTTTCTCCATAACCTCTCCAACACTTGTTATTACTTGTCTTGTTGATAGTAGCCAAACCGGCCATAGTACTCTCTGCCCATTTTTTAATTGGATTGTTTGGTGTTGAGTTGTATGAGTTCTTTATATATTTTGGATATTAACCCCTTGTTGGAGCTGTTGTTTGCAAATATCTTCTCCTACCTCAGTTGGTTGCCTCTTTGTTTTGTTGTCGGTTCTTTTGCTGTGCAGAAGATTTTTAGTTTGATATGGTCCCATTCATTTATTTTTGCCTTTATTTCCTTTGCCTGTGGGGTCAAATTCATAAAATGTTCTCTAAGAACATTTAAGACCAAGGTCCATAAATTTAGTATCTATGTTGTCTTCTGTGTAATTTACTGTATCAGGTCTTTGATCTATTGACTTAGTTTTTGTGTATGGGGAGAAACAACAGTCTAGGTTCATTCTTTTGCATGTGGCTTTCCAATTTTCCCAGCAGTATTTATTGAAGAGCTTTCTTTTCTCCATTGTATGTTTTTGGCTCCTTTGTTGAAAATTATTTGCCTATACACATGTGGTTTTATTTCTGGGCTCTTAATTCTGTTCCATTGGTCTGTGTATGTGTTTGCATGGTTACTTTTTGATATAAAATAACATCTCCTTAGAAACTCCATTTTTAGGAGGTAGAAATAGCTAATCAATTATTTTGCTCTTGTAATTTTAAGTATCTCTGTACATATTTGGAACTGATGAAAAGTAAGCACTATATGTAAATATTTATATACATAATTTATTCATTTATTTAATTTAATAACAGTAGAGTAATTCTTTCAAGTTGACTGTACTATATTATGATACTTATATTTTGTGGCACATGAGCATTGCAAAGAAAAACATGTTGTTAGGTAGTACATAGCATGCAATATGTACTGGGATAAGAAAAAGCACTTACTATTTTTAAAAAATCAATGTATGGAAATTTGCCTACCTATTATCATAGGTATATTTGAAGCAAGTTAATAAAGAGGAATATTTTGTATACTAGGAAATAAAAAGGCATTACAATGTATTACAAGTAAGAATGATCTAAAATTAATTTAAATGATTACCCCCAAATTTGACTTGAATTATATCTTAATATCACCTTAATTTTTATTTTAGTGGCAGAAATTGTTTTCTTATGTTGCTGTAGGATGATATCTTAATATTCCTAAAGATAATAGAGATTAAGTGTATAATTAATGAATTAAACTATATAGAGGCTAATAAATAAGTTATCCTAAAAATTGTTATCTCAGACAACTGAAATTTATTTTTAAATATAATGAGGTAGCTATAAACATACTGAATGAAAGAAAAATAGGGATGGGGAAAAAGCTGAATTGTGGTACTATTTTAAAAATGAATCTGTTTGGTTAAGGAGTCTTTCTTGTTATATATATCTAACAGTACTCTTGGTTAGATCTCTGGAGGTATAGAAGTGTTCACTGATGACAGGCAATCTTAGCTCAAACTTTTAAAAAAGAAAACACCGCCTGGCCGGTGTGGCTCACTGGTTGAGCACCGACCCAAGCACTCACTAAGAGGTTGCCGGTTCAATTCCTAGTCAGGGCACAGGCCCAGGTTGTGGGCTGAATCCCCAGCGGGGGGCATGCAGGAGGCGGCCAATCGATGTTCTCTCTCATTGATGTTTCTATCTCTCTCTCTGTCTCCTTTCCTCTCTCTCTAAAATCAATAAAGAAAAAAAAAAAAAAACACCAAACATTTCCTTCCACTCTCCCTCTGTATTTAGAGTATACTCAGATAATATTTATCTTGTGAATGCAAGTGAAGAGAATTTGTAGTTGCCATTAAGTGTGATGGGAAATAGCTGAGCAAACTAGTAGAGAGCATTGAACAAAATTGTAAGGATTTTGTCAGTTTTTAAAATTAAAATCTGTACTTTGATCCACTTGTTAACAATTAGTATGGTGCCTGAATGAAAAAACAAAACAAAACAAAAATGAAGAGTATAATAGCCCGGAAAATTTTAGAATGCTAGAACATTTAATGAGGAAAGTTCACTGTTACCTTGGCTATTTTATATGCTCAATTTAATGAGAGAGCAATCAGAAAGAGATCTCAATTTTTAATCAGAAAAAGAAACAAAATTTCAGAAGTGTATGTTACTGGTAAAGCATATTGCTTATCATGGTTTAAAGTAAAAATTAAGATGCTCCAATTTTACTATTATTTTCATGACACTATATTAGGGCAAAAACATACCTGTTGTATAATAACTTACTATCTTAGAGTGTTATAGTATAATAACTTCATTTTATAGATTAGAAAAACTATAGCTCATCTAGGTTATTACAATAACACTTTGGTAGTTTGTTTTAAAAGTTTACATGTTTAAGGGCCTTTATAATATTCACTATTTTATAGCCAGAAAAAAAAAATATATGTATATGCATTGTGCTTTAGATTATTCAAGAGCCCTCTTACCCAGTAAAGCAGAATTAATATTTAAGAATTTATTTTAAAGGTTACTATTCTAAAAGTTTAATATGCTTGTTAAAGCTAAGTGACATTTTTTTTCTCAAAGATGTTACTGAATGTTGAAATCAGATTAAATTGGTTAGCCTCTTTCTATTATAAAGTTCTCATATTTTTATTGCAATGTAGCTATAGTTACCTTTGGATTTTTGTTTGTTCATTTTTGTTTTTGTCATTTAGATATAATCACTTCAGTTCTTAATATATATGGTTTATTTATATATAATTTCCTAAAATTCTCAAACTTCTTAAATAGTAAATGTATATTGTTTTGTTAACAAAGTCATCTTTTTATTTATTTTATTTTATATATATATATATGTTTTAATTATTTATTTATTTTTAATTTATCTTTATTGTTGAAAGTATTACAGATGTCCTCCCTTTTTTCCCCGATTGACTCCCCTCTTCCCCACTCCACCCCCCCCACCTTTACCACACTATTGTCTTTGTCCATTGGTTATGCACATATGCATATAAAAACTTTGGTTTATCTCCCACCTCCCCCTTCCCTCTGAGGTTCCTCAGTCTATTCCCTGCTTCCATGTGTCTGGGCCTGTTTTGTTCATCAGTTTTTTTTTAAATGAAATCTATTCATATTAACTGTGTTTTTTCACCATGCTGGGTACAGGCAATACAAACACAGGCTACTGCCTGGAATTTCTGAGAACTTTAGATTTAACTAATGAGGCTATTCATATGTCAGTGAATAATTAAAAATTAATTTATATATTAAAGCAGTATGGATTTAGCTGTTTCATAGATAAGTTCACATCTATAAACTATTGCTTATAGAGATGAAAAGACAAAAATACTATTTTCAAGAATCTATGTATTGATATATGGAGACACTGAGAAAAAATATTCATTCAATATATTGGCCATGAATTTGTGTGACTGCTAGAAATGAAGTAAGATCTTTCTACTTGCTCCACTCCACTCCTGACCTTAGGACAATGTTTTGAAATAGAGGAGATATACCTGACAGTTAAATACTACTGATACAGCAAATATAAAATGAAGGGAAGTAATATAAAATTTTGCAAACAAATAAGCATGAGTTACACATGAAAAGTGAAGATGAGTCTCGTATTTATCAGGATACATCATTATGAATATATGAAAATAATAAGATAATTGAAATGAATGTCTCTTGCAAAGACCTCAATTTTAAGTTACTTGTAATTAGTTATTCTGCACTTAAAGATTAAAACATTCTGCATATAAATAAAAATATCCAAGTGAATAATGTCTTAGATGGAACATAGAACTTTTAAATAAGTGATATGACTTGGCTTATACATTAAAACTGTTATCATATTCTTTAAGAAATATTTTTAATGATAGTGGCTGCTTTTAAAAATAAAAACAAAATCTAAATTTTAATGGAGTATATGTTTTATCTGCTGATTTTTACTTTTAGTTGAAGGTAAAATTGGCAATACCTGAGTGGTTTACATTTTACGTTGATTTAAAGATTAAAAATGTTTCTATAGGTTCTTTAACATCTCACATGCTAATTTCTTGTTTATTGTTATTCTCTCTTTCCTAAATCTATTAAATATTTGTTTTAGGTAGTGTTTCATAACTTTGAAATTGCTGGTATTCTTTAATATTTATCTTGGGAAATTGGGTAAATTACTATTTGATAGATCCTGTATTTTATGTTTGAGAAATGTGCTTGTCGAAGCACAGAGAGATAGAAATTGCTGCCAGAACTTGGTATTTTTAAACACAGAAAAATCAATAGCAGATTATCCATGATTAGCTGTTGACATTTAAATTTGTACATTTAGAATATCACAAAGCTCTGAAAACTACCAATTTAGTTTCTAAAATACAATAATATTCTTATTTTCAAATCCATCATTTTATGGTCCTCATCCTTCCTCTAATATAAATATCTATTTTTTAAAATTAATTGAAATAATTACAGATCTCTTGACAAGCTGGATTTCAAATAGTTGATGAATTGAAAAAATTATAGATCTGCCAATAAACCGAATGGATTGTTCATCTTTTTGCCTGTATCTAGGTTTGTTGTTGTTGTTATGATCATTATTATAACATCCTAATGTAGGCATTATTTCTAATTTATGAAAATAAAAATAAGCTATACTATGAATGTATTAATATATCAATATATTTCTCTTTTAATTATTATATAATACCTATAATATGGTAGTTTATTGCTATGTCATAAAAATTACTTTAATTTTATGCCAGACTGTATATAAGTCTTTAAAGTATTTTCTTCCACAGCAGATGATTTACCTAGGATGTCAGAATCTGTTGTTGCCACATCTTACTAGGTTGATGATGTTTTCTGAGGTTTGATATTTTAATTGTAAAAAGTTGTGATTTCATATACACCTCACCACAGGCACACGGCACTTGTTATAATATAGATCCTGTTCTCCAAATACACCACTAGCTTGGTTGGAAGTTTTGCTTCTGATTTCGTACCAGATCTAGGAAGCTTATATGGTACCTACAAACTAAAGGAACAAATCACTAATTTTCTCTCTAACATATTTGTCACTGATATACTTATTGTCCAAGCCAAGAGTATCTAGTTCAGTGCAGTTGCTTTTGAATTCTGATATTAACGTTTGCCCTTAATTCTGTTCCTGTGCAAACGTAGGGAATATTTCATGTGGATTGAACATTTTAACTTTATATCCTTTAGCTATTCTTAAATTGGAATGATTATGATTTTTGCTTTTCTTATAACTAAGTTCTTTCTATACTGCTTACATATGTCACCTTAATTCAAGTATTTCCCCAAGTTGTCTTTTAATATGTTTATTACTGTTTGGATATCAAGATTGACTTCAGCCTCCAAATTTTCATACTCATCATTTTTCACCCCTCTTGAGATTTACTTCTGAAGACTCATGGTCATGCACACATTGATGACTAGGCAGTTGGGAAATAAAATGTCCCCAATCACTCTAATACTACTATACCAATGATAAACTCCCTGCCCAAAGGTCAGTTGTGGAATTACAATGAATAGAACTTATTCTGAAGTGGGGTTTCTTACCTTCCAATTTAAATTTATATCATCCCAATCACTTGCTTAACATTTATATGAACAAGAATGACTGATACATACCAAGTTATAGGTGAAAGAGGGGAGAGAAAGGTAGGGTCAAGCATAGGAATGTTTACTATTTGGAAAGGAGCCCACACAAAAGCAGGTGCATGTAGCTTTCCTGCAGGTGTAACTGTATCTTGAATCCTTGCACACACATTCAATCTTATAATATTGACTAGCTCTGAAAAACCTCTCCTTGGATGGAAAAAGGTAGAAAGCAGTTGAAAGGGGAATAAGAATTTGAGTAAGAAGTAAAGCTAAATCTTTAGTTGAGAATAAGGAAGATTCCTTCTCCAGATATCATTTCATAGCACAATATTTTTGGAGTTTACAATTTTATGGAATGATGTCTATTGGTTGTTTTCTCAGCATAGTTTCTTAGTTTTATTTTTTAATGTGTAGAGAATCTTTGCACATCCTATTTAACTGTATTTTCTAGATACGTTATTGTTTCAGATTAATATAACATGCCTCAGAGGATACTGTGACAACAAATATTTCTTTTTAAGATATAAAGTATTCTAGAAAGCAATTAAGCAGAATGTTGAAAAATACTCATATACTTGAATCCATTAATTCCACTTTCATGAATTTAAATTAGTGGGAAATGAATTGATAAAGACAGGCCAAGATTTATATGCAGGGATTTTCATCTCAGCTTTATTTTTAAAACTGAAGAATTGGAATCAAAGTAAATGTCCCCAAATAGAAAATCTTCTTAGAAAGATAACTTCCTTTATTTGGAAAAGTTTCTTGAATAAGGGCATGGGTGTAGCACCAACAGGTGTGCTCAATTTCTTTGTTACCAGAAAGTGGAAAAACTTGTTTTGCTACCGAGAGAGAACATGAGATGGTAGGAAAACAAGGAAAGAATGTTTGCAAGGAGACATCTGAGATTCTGGGATTAGTTTAGAGTAGCCAAGAGGACAGTTTAGAAATGATGGTGACTGTTGTTCTATTTTGTGGTGTTTGTACGACTGAGATGTTAACCTCCACCCCACCCACCACCGTCACCTCCAAAATTTATCAAAGTCTGTTGTACTCCAGAAGAATAAGAACATAGAAAACAGGAGTAAAAATTCTCTAAGGAAAGAAAACCAGTTAGACCACCCCCTCACCCCACAAAAAATTCCTGAAGATATCAGTTTAGCTATTAGGTAAGTGGGGTTCTACAGAGACTTCACTCTTTATGTCATAGGCTATTCAGAACAGCAGCTGGATCAGGAACTCTGCTATTATCTGGTCCTAAAATGAGTTCCTAATCTTCAGAGGAGGTAACAGGGATATACCTAACATGACAATATTACCACACAAAATTTCCAGAGGGCAAAGAATTAAAAAGGAAAAATAAAAAAGAAAAAAAAACATAGTCATACCTATGTGTGCTCTTTCTTTTATCAGGAAACACATGTCAAATGTACAAGTGGATTTTAGAGATGGAAAAGGGAAAGTGGTAACTTTAACACCATGGAATCCTGTTACATATGCTTTAAATACACTTTACTTACCATCATTTATATGAATGCATAGAATGGCTTGGCCATCTTTGCTTCTGAAAATGAGCCCTGAGCCCTGGCTGGTTTTGCTCAGTGGTTAGCATGTCAGCCCATGGACCAATGAGTCGTGGGTTCAATTCTAGTCAAGGGCATGTACCTCAGTTGTGGTTCCATCCCCTGCCCTGGTCGGGTCGTTTGAGAGGCAACCAATCGATGTGTCTCTCTTACATCTATGTTCCTCTCTCCCCCCTCCCCCTTTCCTTTCTTCCCACTCTATCTGATGATAAATAGAAAAATATCCTTGGGTGAGGATTAAAAATTAAAAAAAAAAGAGCCCTGGCCGGTTTGGCTCAGCAGTTAGAGCGTCGGCTCATGGAATGGAGAGTCCCGGGTTCGGTTCCCGCTAAGGGCAGGTACCTTGGTTACAGTTTGTCCCTGGCCCCAGTTGGGGTCGTGTGGGTGGCAGCCACTCGATGTGTCTCTCTCACATTGATGTTTCTCTCTCTCTCTTCCTCCTTCTCTCCCTCCCGCTCTATCTGAAGATAAATGCAAAAATGTCTTCGAGTGAGGATTAAAAGAAAATGAGCCCTGAAAACCAAGTGTTTGGCCATAGTTTCCAACCAAAGGGAAATGGGAGAGTATCTTAGCAAAAGTGAAGGAATAGGGCTCTGTCTACCTTCATTGACCTTTTTCGTGGATGATAAACTATCTCATGCCCCAACACCTTAATAGCTCTGTCATACTGAGCTTTCCAACACATTTTGCAGTGACAGCCCCAGTCCTTGACTCTCTTTGCTGCTTTATATCCCTCCAAGAGCTGACTACATTCTGCCTGATTTTCAGCAACCAGAAGATTTATTTTGATCATGTGCTATCGCTAGCAGATGAATCTCTAGCAAGGGTATATTTTGAATGACAACATTTTCAGATTTGGAGAAATTTTGAAAAATAATGACTCTACTAACTGATTGGAGTCACCAGGGTCAGGAAGTAGATCCCTATGTTATGTCGTAACCAAAGCTTCAGACTCAGATTATATTTATTGGTGGTATTTTTTAGGTTGGAAGCTATCCCAACCCAACGCCTTTATGATTATACAAGAAAGCACACTGTGGCATGCAGACCACTTTATCTTAGGCTAATATGTGTAATCTGTTTATCAAGAATACTTTTTGATTAAAAGTTCTTTTTATTTTATTGGACCATTGCTTTCAGATTTGGCAAACTTATAAGGGGGAAAAATAAGCCTACATTATTCAGAGAGGAAGGAAAACAATTAAATACAATCATCTCCTTTTAGTCCAGGCAGTTTGTTTTCTGTCAGTAATCTGCTCTCAAGCACTGTATTATGCTCCCTTCCCAATAAAATTGTACTAGAAAGAGCTGAATTAGGAGTCTGTGTTTTTTTAGAAGTACTCAGAGGAAAAGAAGTATTATTTACTTGCTCTCCTGTTCATGGAAACTACTGATAATTTTAAAACATTTTGGTATTCAACAGTTAATGTGTATTTCTTCTGAAAACTGAATATATGGCAGTACATGGTAGTATAAGAGCTATCTTCCAGTCTCATGGGGAAATAGAGGTAGTCTCTGCTTCTTGTTCCCCTTCTCTTTTCAACATTCTGACTTAAGGATTGAAGTTCTGCATTAAATACTTATGACTGTAATACATAGGAAATGGAATATATTTGAAATAAATTTTGTAAAGCTTGCATTACTGAATTTTGTTTAAAAAAATTTTTAAATAGCTTACTTGGCTATTATTACTATATCTCTCTTTTTTTTTTTTTTTTTAATCCTCACCCAAGGATACTTTTCCATTTATCTTTAGATAGAGTGGGAGGGAGGGAGGGAGGAAGAGAGAGAGAGAGAGACATTGATGTGAGAGAGACACATCAATTGGTTGCCTCCTGCATGACCCTGACCAGGGCCAGGACCAAACCGCAACTAAGGTTCGTGCCCTTGACTGGAATCGAACCCGTGACTCTTTGGTCCACTCTAACTGCTGAGCCAAACCGGCCAAGGCTACTAATAATACCTTTTAACAGTTATTTCTCCTCTGACCTAATACTTACTATATGTCTACACACATACACACACACACACACACACACACACACACACACACACACACACAATCTGAAACACCATGCTATTTGCTCTATAAACTAGAGGTTTTTTGTTTTTTTACTAGTGTGCAGTGGTTACATAATTCCAAATATCTCATTTCAGTCCTATAATTAAAAGAACTATAATTTTCAAGTGTGAGTGCATTTTTATTTTTTCTACTGTATTTCAGGTCATATTGCATTAAGTATTCCAAATATAACTGTTTGAGCCTGTAGTTATTAGGAAAATCTGTTCTAATTTAAGTTAAAAAGAAGTGGATAGCATCTTGATGCTTAAGGAGGAAAAACTTGTACATGTTTTACATTCAGCAGCCTGTTCCCTTAATGCACATATAAAAATGTATCTCCAGTTGATGGAGGATTTGACATACTAGGAAAAAGTAAAGAAGAAAACCAAATGCTTTTCAACTGTGTATATGAATTTAATTCTACTGCTTTACCTTTTTTTATGCCACACCTCTAAGGTGAGTAAAAGCATAAATGACTGCTCTTGTTTTACTAATAAAATTTATAGGGATGTTAAGTTACTTGGCAAAGCTGATAGGACAAATTAGTAACCACAAAGGAAAAAGAAAGCAGGTCTTAAGCCTGTTATATCAGAGTATTTTCTAAATGGGGAAGAGAATTTCAAGCACTTCTAGATTATTAAAAATGCAGGTGTATTAAATTTAATATCTTGAAACTTTTAAAACATAATCTATTCTCTTATAAAAATAGTCTGTTTTAAAAGAATAGCATAATTATTTGGAAAAAATCTTTATAAAGAAGAATTTGTTTCCTGGACTGTACAACTTTATTAGAAGTTAATACTCATGACTTCACATAATGTTGTCATGTTTACTCTCACATTTTTATATATAATTTTTGAGGCTATAAGGCTCTTTATTATGTGCTTTTGCTTCTTTGTTTATCATCTGTTTGTTGACAAATTTACCCTAATATATTTAAACTGTGTTAGGCACCATGCAAGCAGTCTTGATTAATGAACAATAATGACAATTTAAGTAACTAATGAGAAGTTGTACAGTTTGAGTCTTCAGCCCCTGACCCTTCTCAATTTCAATCTAACATAGCAACTATCAAGTCTTAGTGTCTATAATAATTTATTTATTTTTTATTATTTTTTAAATTTATTTTTGTTACAGATGTTTCTCCTTTTTCCCCCACTGACACCCTCCTACTGATTCCCCCCGCCCCCCGCCCCATCCTCAGCATTGTTGTCTATGTCCATTGGTTACGCATACATACATATAAGTTTTGTGCTTTATCTCTTCCCTCTCCTCCCACCCCCTCTTCTGAGGTTTCTCAGTCT
The DNA here is from genome assembly GCA_030848825.1 of Tadarida brasiliensis. Classification (NCBI taxonomy): domain Eukaryota; kingdom Metazoa; phylum Chordata; class Mammalia; order Chiroptera; family Molossidae; genus Tadarida; species Tadarida brasiliensis. The sequence continues at coordinate 84,386,450 of CM061260.1, read as the reverse complement.
GTACCCGACTTCTATGTCTCTGGGTCTATTTTGTTCATCAGCTTGTTTTGTTCATTATATTCCACAAATAAGTGAGCATGTGATATTTGTCTTTTTCTGATTGTCTTGTTTAGCCAAGGATAATACTCTCCAGGTCCCTCCATGTCATCTCAAAGGATAAGAGATCTTCATTTCTTACAGCTGCATAGTATTCCGTTGTGTACATGTACCACAGCTTTTTTATCCACTCATCTATTGATGGACACTTGGGCTGTTTTCAGATCTTAGCTATTGTAAATAGTACTGCTATGAACATAGGGGTACATATATTCTTTTCGATTGGTGTTTCAGGCTTCTTAGGGTATATTCCTAGAAGTGGGATCACTGGGTCAAATGGCAGTTCCATTTTTAACTTTTTGAGGTAACACCATAGTGTTTTTCATAGTGGCTTCACCAGTCTGCATTCCCACCAGCAGTGTACTAGAGTCCTCTTTTCTCCACACCCTCACCAGCACTTGTTGTTTGATGATTTGTTGATGGCAGCCATTGTGACAGGTGTGAGGTGATACCTCATAGTTGTTTTAATGTGCATCTCTCTGATGATGAGTGACGTTCAACATTTTTTCATATGTCTCTTGGCCATTTGTATGTCCTGTTTGGAGAGGTGTCTCTTTAGATCCTCTGCCATTTTTAAATTGGATTCTTTGTCTTCCTTTTGTTGAGTTGTATGAGTACTCTATATACTTTGGAAATTAACCCCTAGTCTGATGTATCATTGGCAGTTATGCTCTCCCATATAGTGGGTTCCCTTTCCATTTTGATGGTTGTTTCTTTTGCTGGGCAGAAGCTTTTGAGTTTGATGTAGTCCCATGTGTTCATTTTTTCCTTTGTTTCTCTTGCTTTAGACATTGTATCAGTGAAAATTCTGCTGCACATGATGTCTGAAATTTTGTTGCCTACATTTTCTTCTAGGATTTTTATGGATTCACAAGTCACATTTAAGTCTTTTATCCATTTTGAGTTTATTCTTGTGTATGGTGTAAGTTGGTGGTCTAGCTTCATTTTTTTTGCATGTAGCTGTCCAGTTTTCCAGCACCATTTATTGAAGAGGCTGTCTTGACTCCACTGTATGCTCTTGCCACCTTTGTCAAATATTAATTGAGCATATTGTTTTGGGACAATTTCTGGGTTCTCTGTTCTGTTACATTGATCTATATGCCTGTTCTTGTGCCAGTACCAGGCTCTTTTGATTATAGTGGCTTTGTAGTGTAACCTGATATCCGGTATTGTGATCCCTCCTACTTTGTTCTTGTTTTTCAAGATTGCTATGGCTATTCAGGGTCTTTTTTGGTTCTGTATAAACTTTTGGAGTGTTTGTTCTAGTTCTGTGAAATGTGTCGTTGGTATTTCAATGGGGATTGCATTGAATCTATAGATTGCTTTGGGTAATACGGACATTTTAATGATGTTAATTCTTCCAATTCATGAACAAGGTATATGCTTCCACTTTTTTATATCTTCCTCTATTTCTTTTTTCAATGACCTGTAGTTTTCTGTGAAGAGATCCTTTACTTCTTTGGTTAAGTTTATTCCAAGGTATCTTAATTTTTTTGCTGCGAAGGTAAATGGGATTGTTTTTTTAGTTTCTCTTTGTGTGAGTTCATCGTTGGTATATAAGAATGCTGTCAATTTCTTGACATTAATTTTGTATCCTGCTACTTTGCCAAATTCATTTATTAAGTCTGGTAGATTTTTGATGGAGTCTTTAGGGTTTTCTAAGTGCAATATCATGTCATCTGCAAATAATGACAGTTTCACCTCCTCCTTTCCAATTTGGATTTCTTTTATTTTCGTCATGTCTAATTGCTGTGGCTAAGACTTCCAGTACTATGTTAGATAAGAGTGGCAAAAGTGGGCATCCCTGTCTTGTTCCTGTTCTTAAGGGAAATGCTTTTAGTTTTTGCCCATTGAGTATGATGTTGGCTGTAGATTTTTCATATATGGCCTTTATTATGTCAAGATATGATCCCTCTATTCCCACATTGCTGAGTGTTTTTATCAGAAATGGGTGCTGGATTTTGTGGAATGCTTTTTAAGCATCTGTTGATAAGATCATATGGTTTTCATCTTTCATTTTTTTATGTGGTGTATCACATTTATTGATTTGTGAATATTGTACCATCCTTGCATCCCTGGGATGAATCCCACTTGATCATGATGAATACTTTTTTTGATGTATTGCTGGATTTGATTTGCTAATATTTTGTTAAGGATTTTGTCATCTGTGTTCATCAGGGATATTGGCCTGTAGTTTTGTTTCTTTGTAGTGTCTTTTTCTGGTTTTGGAATTAGAATTATGCTGGCCTTATAAAAGGAGTTTGGAAGTCTTCCGTCTTCTTGGATTTTTTGAAATAGTTTGAGGAGAATGGGTATTAGATCTTCTTTGAATGTTCGGTAGAACTTCCCTGTGAAGCCATCCGGGCCTGGGCTTTTTTGTTTGCTGGGAGTTTCTTAATTACATCTTCAATTTCCTTAGCTGTTATTGGTCTGTTCAAGTTTTCTCTCTCTTCCTGCTTCAGTTTTGGGAGACTGTGTGTTTCTAGAAATTTGTCCATTTCGCCTACATTGTCCAATTTGTTGGTGTATAATATGTCTATAATAATTTATGTAGATCTTGTTTAAATAACAGTTTGCTTAGTGCTACTACCAATAAATTGGATATAGTGTTTGAGAAATTTTTTGGAACTATTCACTTTATTTGTGTATGTGTGTGTGTGAGATTTTTGTTTTATTTGCTTAATCCTTTCATGTTTTTCACCCACCCCACAAAATCCCCTCCCCTGTTACAGCTGTCAGCAGGTTTTATGTATCTATGAGTCCACATATAAATGAAATTATGTAGTACTTGTCTTTCTCTGACTGGCTTATTTCACTTAGCATAATACTTTCCAGGTCCATCCATGTTGTCACAAAAGGTAAGATTTCCTTTTTTGTTGTACCTGAGTAGTATTCAGTTGTGTAAATATACCACAACTTTGTGATCCACTCGTCTATTGATGGGCACTTGGGCTGCTTCCAAATCTTAACTATTGTAAATAACTCTGCAATGAACTAGAATTAGTGTGTCAGTTTTCAATGGATATATTACTTAGAACAGTTCACTTTAAAGAAGCACTCAATCACCCTGGCCAGTTTTTCTCAGTGGTTAGAGCGTTGGCCTGCGGACCGGAGAGTCCCGGGTTCATTTCCTGCTAAGGGCACGTACCTCGGTTGCAGTTTGTCCCTGGCCCTGGTTGGGGTTGTGTGAGTGGCAGCCACTCGATGTGTCTCTCTCACATCGGTGTTTCTCTCTCTTCCTCCCTCTCTTCCTCTCTCTCTATCTGAAGATAAATGCAAAAATGTCTTTGGGTGAAGATAAAAAATAAAAAAATTTAAAAAAAATAAAGAAACACTCAATCTAATTTAGATACAGATGGTTTGAGAAGCCCTTACTTAAGACATCCCCTTTTGTATCCACTTTATTTCTTTCTTTATAAGCAGTTGGAATTAAAACCAGCTAAAATAAGCAGAAAATAAATTTATAAGAGATGGGAATCTGGACAGCACTTGAGATCTAAGCATCAGGAATTAATCATATTTCATTAGGCTGAATTTATTTCAACCATTTTCTTCCTGTAATTGTATTGCTCAGCTAAAAATCTTATTTCTGCAAGAATGAGTCTGCTTAGATTGGGTCATGAACCCCTGCATCATGGAAAGAGTAGGGCCCCTTTATTGACAACCTTTCTATGTCTTGTCACTATGTGGAGCAAGTAATTCCTTTAGAATGCTGTCACTGAAACAGTGGTAATGGGTGGCCAGAAGTCAGCATGTCTAATTACTGATCATCTAATGAAGTCATCTAAATAACTTATTTTAGAATTTTAGCCCTTACCCTAAAAACTCAATTACTAAGTGAAGATGACTTTGTTTAATTAGAGTTTATATTGTTTCCCAATTCAGCCCATGGGATTTGGGCATAATTTTGCTACCACCCTCAATAGAGTATTAACAGTTTAGGAGGTATATTATAATAGTCTCATGAAGTCAGTCTCCCCAAAGGATAGGATATATTTGCTTTTACCCAAGTACAATTTGAAACATTCCTTGTTACGATAAGACTCTTATCTTGCAGTGTAGAAGACAAGGAAAGACATAAGTGGCCTGAACTCTAATGTTTTCTTTACAAGAAATTTGACTTTTAATAAATGGCTTGTTTTCCCATCTGTTGTGGCTCAGTGGACTGAGCGTCATCCCATGGACTGAGAGGTTCCATTCCCAGTGAGGGCACATGCCTGGGTTGCAGTCTCAATCCCCAGTGTGGGGGATGCAGGAGGCAGTCAACCAGTGTTTTTTACATCGATGTTTCTATCTCTCTGTCCCTTCCTCTCTCTCTAAAAAATTAATAAAAACATATTTTAAAAAATAAATGGCTTATTCTATGTCCAAAATTTCAGTGCATTCAAAACATTGCACAATATTATGGTCACTCCCATTTGCCGGGTTAACATGAGAAATTTTGTAACTCAAAATATTGCGCTTAACATTGATCTAACTTCCATATGCGATTATGATGCTTTTAAAAATAAAATGATTCCTAAACTATAGAACACAATTTATATGCTTCTAAGCCTTATATTTAAAAAATATCCAGTAACTAACATTTTAAAGACTTGGATTTTAAGATTGCCAATATTTCATCTTAAAATAATTACTTCCCCATGTTTCATTTCCCAGAAATAGCTGCCCAAATGCAGTGGCATAAGCTCTTGAGTTTTTGAGTGCTTACTTTTGCTGGGCACCATCTTAAGTACCTTAGTGGTGTATTCAATTATGTAATCCTCACAACAAGTTCTAAAGTAAATATTACCATTACGATCTTCATTTTATAGGTGAGGAGATCAGAACAAGAAATAGGTTAAGTAACTTAACCATGCTAATACCTCTGTACAGTGTGAAAGAGTATTAATTACAGAGTGTTATAGGTTCAGTTGTATCCCCCTAAAATTCATGTTTGAGTCCTCATGTTCAGTACCTCAGAAAATGACCTTTTTGGAAATAGTCATAGCTGACACGGTTAAGATGGGGTCATACTGTAATAGGCTGGGCTACTAATTCAATATGACTTGTGTCCTGATAAAAAGGGGAAATTTGGACATAGATGAGCAGAAAAGGAGAATGCTATGTGAAGATGAAGGCAGATATTAGAGTTATGTATTTACAAGCCAAGGAACACCATAAATTTCCAACAAACCACCAGATTCTCCCTCACAGCTCTCAGAAGGAACCAACTCTGCTGACATCTAGATCTCTGACATCCAGCCCTCAGAACTGTAAGACAATAAACATCTGTTGTTCTAAGCTACCCAGTTGTGGTACCTTGTTATGGCAGCCCTAGGAAACTAAAACACAGAGTAAGGATTTAGATGTAGACTTTGTGGCTCCAAAGCATTCTTAACACACTATGTTGTGAGAATTGAATAAACACATCTTCCCTTAGGATGTGAAAGAGATCTAGGCTATAAAAGCTAATCCAGACTAAGAGAGCTAATAACATTTTTCTGAAGCTTGAAGTGCCTCTTTGCAAGTACGTTGAATGAGAAAGAAGCGCAAAGTATTACTTTCCTTCTAAACTGACAACAACAAAAAAGAAACAGAATAACTATAACTAAATATGTCTAAATAAAAATATGATCTGAGGCCCTGGCCGGTTTGGCTCAGCAGTTAGAGCGTCGGCCTGCAGACTGGAGAGTCCTGGGTTCGGTTCCCGCTAAGGGCACGTACCTCGGTTGCAGTTTGTCCCTGGCCCCGGTTGGGGTAATGTGGGTGGCAGCCAGTCGATGTGGCTCTCTCACATCAATGTTTCTCTCTCTCTTCCCCCTTCTATTCCTCATGCTCTATCTGAAGATAAATGCAAAAAATGTCCTCGGGTGAGGAAAAAAAAAATATATATATATATTTGATCTGAGAATTTAACCATTAATTATAAATTTGTATAAACTGAGTTTATTTAAATATCAAACAATTTATCTCCATTATTTTCTAGAGAAAGAAAAAAATCTAATGGAAGATCTCAGCTGCTCCTGTTTGATGACTGTTTAAAAATATCTCAGTTTTCATAGAACATAACTTTTGCATAAATCCAGGCTTTGAGTACTAGTGAATTAAACAGGAAAAATACGTAGCAGAAAAATAGGATTTTTATTACACAAAGACTGCAGTGGAGAAATTCTGCATGGCCTATAATTTTTTATAATTTTTCTAATTATAACATACAGCTGTGGAATAAAGGGAGAATCATACATAACTTAGGTTTTTCCTGTTCACAAATAAATGCAATGAAAGACAAAAGGAGAAGGGAGAGTTAGAAGTAGGTAGGAAGTTCTTAGTATATTGATGCCTCAGTTTTGAGATACTAGACACAGTAATTCAAAGCTCAAAATGTCAGAGTTGCTCTGAATTGCCATGAATAGAGAGGCAAAAGCCTAGCCACCCTGAATTTTTTTTCCAACTGTGACAAGTGATTAAAGATAAATTAAAGGGAGCTTTTTGCTTGGATTCAATAGAGGAGATGATAGTTTATAGAGCAGAGACAGCTTACTGTTCATTTTTGTGAGTAAGGTGCTTGATTTGTACCTCCTTAAATTTCCTTAATTTTTACCCTGTTCAGAGCTGCATAATCAAATAGGCCTGGGACTGAATCCCAGTCATATGCCTTAATAAAAATGGGTTTTTGAGAAAATGGCTTAATATCTTGGCCTCGCTTTAATCATCTATAAAATAGCACCTATTTAGTTTTGAGAATTTAGACATGGAACATATTCAGAGGTACCTGGCCATACAACAACCACCACAATAATATAAAAACATTAATTATTATGTTTAAGGATGTTAGTGCATTAGTTCATTCAGTTCTCACATCTGAACTAGGAAGTGGATCATATTATTAATTCCAATTCAACATCTATAAAAACTAAGTCATAGAGAGTTTAGGAATTTGCTCAAGATCACAAGCTTGAAGGTTATTTATAGATGTTGGAATCAAACCTAGACCTCTACTTTTGAAATAGCAGAAACAACATTCATTAAATATATGACTAGTGGCCCTGTATTAAGGTCAAAAATATGAGTAAACTTAATTCTTTATGAATTTACTGCCTGATAAGAGACAGTCACATGGGCAGCAACAATTGTTATAGGTGTGGTGATAGAAATATGTACAGTTACCAAAGACTGCAAAGGAAGAAGCAGTCATATCTATATTCAGGCATCAAGAAATACTTTATATAGTAAGTGAAGCTTGAGCTGAGTGTTGAAGTATTGTAGCTATTCTTCAGGTGACTGGTGATTACAAATCATTCCAAACAGAGAGAGTAATAAGTATAAGGATATGAAGACCACAAATGATAGCATGTGGGGAGGAACTACATAGGAAGAGGTAGAGACTATCTGCAGCAGTGAGGTAGGAATGAAGGAAGAAAAATAGGGGTCAGGACATGAAGAGCCTTGAATGCCATGCTAAGTGGTTTGTACTTTATCATGAGAATCCAGAGGTTCTTAACCTGGCTGCACACACAAAAAAAATCATATTGGAGGCTTTTGAAAAAATACTCATACTTGGGTTCAACCCATTTCTACCTTTATAAACACATTTATGAATGAATTGAGAACATCTTATTCTTTTAAAGACTCTATTAAGCATGTAGTAGGCCCTCAATAAATATTGGTTGATTGATGTTAGTAGTTTGCTTTTGTTAGCTATTACAACCACTCCATTTTGTGAATTAAATAAACAAAGTTTTATTTTCATTATTGAAAAGTTATATTTTTATAAGGATATTATAGAATAAAAAAGATACTAAGTTAATGATGACCTAGTAGCTATCAGTGTGATATGCTAATATATTTATTTATAATTTACTGATAGTCAAAGGGTGCCTTATTTTGTGAGCAACACATTCACACATTCCTCCCTTACCCACACTATGTTAACATTAATAAAACTGACTGCATTTTTTCATAAAATTTAAGCTGATAGTCTAGTTATTTCTCTATTTCAACTTCTAATATAGAGTAAGTATATTGCCTATGTTTTTTTTATATAATACTGGCTGATTTAAAGCTTTTTGTTAGTGCTTGAAAAGCAGAAAAAAATGAAATTAATTATAAAATTTGACTTAGGAATAAAAAAGAAAAACCGTTTAGCTCTAAATATAAGGATTTTGTAACTCTCTACTTGATTCTAAGATCAAGTAAAAAGCTGAACAGACTGAAAAATCAACTCTTCTGCAAGAGAAGGGAGGACAGAAGACATACCTCTGACCCCGTGGTTAGACAAATATAGTGAGACACTGCTTCCCAGAGCAGAGACTCATTAAGAAATTCAGTGCTTGGTACATTATGTCCAGCTATCAAGAAAAATATCACAAGGTATAACAAAAGGCAAAAATCAAAATTTGAAGATCAAACATTAGAACCAGACATGGCAGGGATGTTGAAATGATCAGAACAACAATTTATAACAACTTTGATTACTATGCCAAGTGCTGCAATAGATTAGTTAGACAGCATGCAAGAAGAGATGGGCAATGGTAGCAGAGAAATGAAAGTCCTAAGAATGAAACAAACAAAAATGTTAGAGATAAACACTGTAACAGAAATAAAGAATGGCTTTGATTGATTTACTATTAGGGTGGATATGATGAAGAAAGAATCTCTAAGCTAGAGTATATATCAATAGAATCCTCAAAAAATAAAAGGAACAAATACTGAAAGACAAAAAGAGAAGAGAATACCCAAGGACTGTAGAACATCGACAAAAGGTGCAACATGTACATAATGAGAATACCAGAAGGAAAAAAAAAAGAACAGAGACAATATTTGATACAATATTATTTGAGAATTTCCCCCAAATGTCAGACACCAAACTACAGACCTAAAAATTTCAAAGCATACCAAGCAGGATACATGCCAAACAGTGTTAATAACAACAGCAGCAGCAGCAACAACACTTAGGCATATTTTTAAACTACAGAAAATCAAAGGAAAAAAACCTTAAACCAGATGGAAAAAACATCATACCTGTAGAGGAACAAAGATAATTTTTTCTTTTCCTATTTTCATTTTTTAATAATATTTTTAAATTATTTTTGTTACAGATGTTTCTCCTTTTTCCCCGTTGACACCCTCCTCTCATCCCCCCCCCCCACAGCATTGTTGTCTATGTCCATTAGTTATGCTTATATGCATAAGTTCTTTGGTTTATCTCTTCCCTCTCCTCCACCCCCTCCTCTGAGGTTTATCAGTCTGAACCCTACTTCTATTTCTCTGGGTCTATTTTATTCATCAGCTTATTTTATTCGTTATATTCCACAAATAAGTGAGATCGTGTGATATTTGTCTTTCTCTGACTGGCTTATTTCACTTAGCATAATACTCTCCAGGTCCTTCCATGTCGTCTCAAAGGATAAGATATCTTTCTTTCTTACAGCTGCATAGTATTCCATTGTGTACATGTACCACAGCTTTTTTATCCACTTATCTATTGATGGACACTTGGGCTGTTTCCAGATCTTAGCAATTGTACAAAGATAACAATATATTTGTCTTCTCTCAGAGCCATACAAGCAAGAAGAGAGTGGACTGAAATATTTATAAAGTGTTGAGAGAAAAACACTAAACAAGAATCCTGTACCCTGTGAAATTTCCCTACGAGTGAGAAATAAAGACATTCTCACACAAACAAAAAATGAAGGAATGCTGGCAGTAGATCTGCCTTCCAAGAAATTTTAAAGGAATTTCTTTAGCACCCTGGCCAGTTTGGCTCAGCAGTTAGAGTGTTGGCCATGGACCAGAGTCATGGGTTCAATTCCTGGTCATGGCACATACCTGGATTGCAGGTTTGATCCCCAGCCCTGATAGGGGTTGTGTGGGAAGTAACCAATCAATGTGTCTCTCACATCAATGTTTCTCTCTCTCTCTCTCTCTCTCTCCTTCCCTCCCTTCACTCTATCTAAAAAAAAACAATGGAAAAATATTACTGAGTAAGGATTAACAACAACAAAATAATTTATAAGTCATAAACTTGGGTCTATGTAAAGTGAAGAAGAGCAAAGAAGGAATAAGTGAAGGTAAAATAAAAACTTATTTTTCTTATTGATCTAACAACTAACAGGTTTTTTTCAAATTAATGATGGCAATCTATTTTCTATGTATATTTATGTATGCTTATATATAAGTGAAATGAATGACAGCAATGTTACAAAGGATAGAGGAAGAAGTAGGAATTTTTTTTTTTTTGGCCATTATAAGGTACTCGGCCTACAAAGAGGTGTTATTTACTTGCAAGTGGACTTGCATTAGTTGTAAATGTATATTGAAACTCAAGGGGAACTACTCAAATAAGTTTTAAAAGAAACACCCATAAAATATGCTATTAAAGGAGAGAAAATAGGTTGATATAAAAGCTTAATTAAAATGACAAAGGCAGAAAAATAGTGAAAACAAAAATAGGAATAAAAAACAAGGGCAACAAATAGAAAACAAAAATGATAGATATTAATCCATTTATATAAACAATCACATTGACTATCGATAATCTAAATGGACTAACTAAAAGATGGAGAATATAGTGGAGAAAAATATATCATCCTAATACTAAGCAAAAGTGCATGAGTAGCTAGATTAATTTCAGACAGGGCAGAAATCACAGTAAGAGTAGTTACTAGGAAAAAAAGGACTGACATAGTAATAAAGGGATCAATTCTCTTAGAAACATAACAGTTCTTAACATGTGTGTGCCAAACAATAGAGCAAACTCAGTAAGGCAAAAAATGATGGACCTGCCAGGAGAAATAGATGAATACACTTCCACAGTTAGAGACTTCAATACTTCTCTATCAGAAATGCACAAATTCAGCAGGCTGAAAATTAGTAAGTATATAGTTGAACTCAACAAAACCATCAATCAACTGAACATAATTGACTTTGATAAATTATTTCATTGAACAACAGCAGTTTACATGTTTTCTTCTGAAGCTCATGTGGAACATTCACCAAGATAGACCCAATTCTGCACCATACAACACACCTTAACACATTTAAAAGAATAGAAATCATACAGTGTCTGCTTAGATGAATTAAACTAGAAATCAATAACAGAAATATAACTGGAAAATTGCAAAATACTTGATATAAACAACACAATGATAGCCAAGACTGAATCATGAAGAAACAGGAAATCTGAACAGTGACAAAGAAAAGTCCGTGACTAGATGGATTTATTAAATTAAAGAGGAAGGAAAATTTCCAAACTTATTTTTGTGAGGCAGTCATTACCCTGATACCAAACCAGGCAAGGACACAATGAAAAAAGAAAATTACAGGCTAATATCTCTGATGAATATAGATACAGATATGCTCAACAAAATGCTAGCAAACTGAATTCACTAATTTATTGAAACGATCATATACCATGATCAAGTAGGATTTATCTAGGATCCAAAGATGGTTCAACATGCAGAAATCAATCAGTGTTATATACCACATTACCAAATGAAGGATAAAAATCATATGGTCATCTCTAAATGCAGACAGAGCACTTGACAACATTCAACATCCATTCATGAAAAAGACTCAACAAACTGGGTATAGATGGAATGTGCCGCAACATAATAAAGGCCATACATGACAAGCCCACAGCTAACAACATACTCAATGGAGAAAAGTGGAAAGCTTTTTATCTGAGATCAAAACAAGATCAGAATGCCTACTCTTGCCACTTTTATTCAGTATAGTACTGGAAGGCTTAGCCAGAACAATTAGGCAAGAAAAAAGAAATCAAATGTATCCAAATTGGAAAAAAAGAAGTGAAATTGTCACTATTTTCAGATAACATGATATATGTAGAAAACACTGAATACTCCACCGAAGAAAGAAACTGTTAGAACTAATAAATGAGTTCAGTAAAGTTGTAGGGTAAAAAAAAAAAATCAATATATAAAAATCAGTTTTGTTTCTATACATTAACAATGAGCTATTAGAGAAATTGAAAAAACAATCCCATTTAAAATTGCATCAGAAGAATAAAATATCTAGGAATAAACTTAACCAAGGAGGTGAAAGATCTGTACTCTGAACACTATAAGACATTGATGAAAGAAATTGAAGACAACAACAAAAAAGAAGGAAGGATATCCCATACTCACTGATTGGAAGAATTAATATTGTTTCAATTTCCATACTACCCAAAGCAATCTACAAATTCAATTTAATCCCTATGAAAATTCCAATGGCTTTATTCACAGAAATAGAAAAAAATGTGAAAATTAGTAACCACAAAAGATCCTGACTAGCCAAAACAGTCTCGAGAAAAAAGAACAAATCTGGAAGCATCACACTTACTGATTTCGAACTATATGATGAAACTATGTTAATCAAAACAATATGGTATTGACATGAAAACAGAATCCTGAATTAATGGAACAGAATCGAGAGCCCAGAAACAAACCCATTCATATGTGATCAATTAATTTACAACAAAGGATCAAAGAATATACAATGCGGGAAGTATAATTTCTTCAATAAATGAGGGGAAAAATTGACAACCACATGCAAAAGAATGAAAGTAGAATCCTATTTTACACCATGGAAAAATCAACTCAAAATGGATTAAAAACTTAAATATAACACCTCTGACCATAAAACTCCTAGAAGAAGGTAAAGAGGGTAAGCTTTTTGACATCAGTCTTGGTGATGATTTTTTGGATTTGACACCAAAAGCAAAGGAAGCAAAAGCAAATATAAACAAGTGGGCTTACATTGAACTAAAAAGCTTCTGCATAGCCAAGAAAACCATCAACAAAATTAAAAGCAACTTATGCAATAGGAAAAAAATATTTGTAAATCATATATCTGATAAGGGGTTAATATTCAAAATATATAACAAACTTAAACAATTCAATAGCAAAAACACAAAGAAACCAATATAAAAAAATGGGCAGAGAAACTGAATAAACATTTTTCCAAAGAAGGCATACAAATGGCCAACAGATATATAAAAAGATGCTTGACATCACTAATTATCAGGAAAATACAAATGAAAACCACATGAGCTATTACCTCATACCTGTTAGAATGGCTACAATAAAAAAGACAAGAGATAAATGTTGGCAAGGAAGGATGTGGAGAAAAGGGAACCCTTGTTTACTCTTTGTGGGGATGTATATTGGTGCAGTCCCTATGGAAAACAGTATGGAGGTTCCTCAAAAAAAATGAAAATAGAACAACCAATGATCCAGCAATCCCACTTCTGGGAATATATACAAAGGAAATAAAAACAGGATATCAAAAAGATATCTGCATTCCATTGTTCATTGTATTATTATTTACAGTAGTCAGGATGTGGAAACAACCTAAGTGTTTGTAAACAGATGATAACGAAGATGTGAGACACACACACACACACACACACACACACACACACACAAATGAAATATTGTTCAGCCTTGAGAAATAAGGAAATCCTGTCATTTACAACAATGTGGATCTACCTTGAGGGCATTATGCTAAGTAAAATATGCTAGACAGAGAAAGAAAATACTGCATCACTTATATATGGAATCCAAAAAAAGATCAGACTTACAGAAACTGAAGAAAAGTGGTTGCCAGGTCAGGGGTTGGGATAGGGGAAATAGGAAGAGGTTGATAAGAGGGTACACATTTTTAGCTATAGGGTGAATTAAGTCTGAGGATCTAATGAAGAATATGGTGACTATAGTGGGTAACACGGAATTGTATAATTGAATTTCATGAAGAGAGGAGATAGAACTTAGAATTTCTCACACATGCAAAAGATAAATATGCGAGGTGATGGGTGTTAATTAATGAGAAGGGAGGAATCATTTCATGGTGTATACATACTAAATCATCACAATGTATACTTTACATATATTGCAATTTTATTTGTCAGTTATACTTCAGTAAAGCTGAGAAAAGAAAGAGAAAGAGAAAAAAAATTAAGAGACAAACTGAAGGCAGTGTAATTGACCTATGTCACAAATTATGTGTTGACTTTACATAGACTTGATAAACTACCTTCAAGTATTATTATACTTTTGCCTCTATGTTGCCAAATATATGATTTGTTTATATATTATTTCTATATGTTTTATTACTTATAAAAGTACTAATTGGGAAAAGGTTTATATATATATATATATATATATTTTTTTTTTAATCCTCACCTGAGGATGATATTTTTCTATTTATCTTCAGATAGAGTGGGAGGGAGAAAGAGGGAGAGAAAGGGAGAGAGAGAGAAACATCAATGTGAGAGGTACACATCCACTGGTTGTCTCCTGCACAACCCGGACCAAGGCCGGGGACAAACCGCAACCGAGGTATGTGCCCTTGGCCGAAATTGATCCCCCGACTCATTGGTCCACAGGCAGATGCTCTACCGCTGAGCCAAACCGGCGAGGGCAAGGTTTATATTTTTATTACAAATGTTTTCTCTGTGATTCAAAGTATCTTTATTCAATTTTTAAATTTTAATATTAAAATAGGATAGATAAAATTTTATGTATTTACTTCCAAGTGATACATATTTTAAAATAAAAAAAAACTGACTTTTTAAATATTTTTATCATGGACAGATGTCAACAACTGATGTTTTGATTTCTTAATGGAGTTCTATGGTTTTTTTTATTATTTATATTTGTATTTATTTATTTATTTGAGTAATTGGGTTATAAGATAGGGAGTTGGAGGTAGATGGAAAGTCAGAGATTACTAGCAAAACTCTGTACTTTTGATTTGAGTTCAGTGAAACCAAAATATATTAAATGACTTGTCCGCAATCACTCAGCAGTTATTGGCAAAATGAATACTAGAACCTCTACAACACACTGAAACTCTAAAATACAAAATTGATTTTCATTGATTTTCCTAACAAGTGTTATGGGGTAAACCTTGTCATTTCTAAATGGCAATAAACAACTTCAGGACTGAAAATTATACAAAAAATATTGCCAAGAATTTCACAGTATTAAGGGGAAATAAGTGTTAATGATGATTATTTCTCACACTACTTGTATAAAATCTATATCAAGTTCTGTATGAGAGAGGTAAATTCTATAGGAAGACACTGAAATATCTAGAGACTGTATAATTTTTAAAAAGATATTTTTTTACTATGTGAGCTGTGCAGCACTTAACAAGTAGTTTTCATCTCCAACCTTTTCCATAAACAGGATAGTTATATATTCCTTTTCTCATTCCCTCAAATTGCAAAATCACTTTTCTCAATCCTGGTCTGATTCATGAATAACTATCAGGCAGAACCATTTAGGCAGTAATATTTAACCCAAATTTTGCAAATTTATTGGAATCATGGGAAAACCTATAAAGAAGCTTAAGGGAGTAAAACCCTCTTCCCAGGCACCATACGTTGGTCTTTTTGTGGCCTTTGGGAAATATTTCAATCTTTTTGAGCAACATTTTCCTCCTTGGTAGAGTGCTGATAATCCTTGAAGTTTCTGTTTTACAGGATTGTTGCAATAGAATGTTGTTTGTTAAATGTTTTGCAAATTGTTTAGTGCTGCATAATTGTATTATTTCATTGCTGTTTCTTAATAGTGCTGGAATATCTTTAAACATTGTTGATCAAGTAATTTAATCATTCATTCCACATTTACTAAGCAAACATTAATTGAATTCCAGAAAGTGTGATTCATGTTTACATTAAAAAGATGAACCATCCTGCCTCCCATTAAAATGATGAACTAATCCTTCCTTCCTTTCAAGTCAAGAATGAGAAGAACAATGGGAGAGGGAAGGGCAGGTGATCCAGTTGTGTTTAAGTATCATTGTGATTATGCCTGTGCACACTTCAACCCAGCTGCAGCATTTGACAGTGTGCCTTTATCTGTGCTACCAAGATAGACATTCTAGTCCTGAACTACCTTGAGTTATCAAATTGAAATGGGCTGAAGGGGAAAGGAAGTCTACTGTTTTGCATAGATCATATACACTTAGTTTTTATCAACCCTGTAAGGTACCATTATTGTGCCTTTTTTTAAATAAATGAGGAAACTGAGAGAGTTTAAGTAATTTACCCAAGACAAGAACATAAAAACAAACAAACAAACAAAAAAACAGCAATGTGTGAGGGCATCTAGAATGGACAATGTAAGATGGGGAGGCAAGAGGAATTCATGGATACAAATATCAGGAGATAGTAGTGACTTTTCATAATGGTTACTAATCATCAAATGGAAGTGTGTGCTGCGTTCTCAAGTTGTAATCCAGAGACAGATGGAAATAGCTTCTCTAAGAAGCTCAGATTTCTTAAGTACAGCATGGAGAAATATTAAACTAATAATTATAACTCAATGTGGTAAATATTCTCTACTAGGAATATACACAAGATTTCCTGGGGGATGAGGAAGGGTGGTGTGACTTACTTTGCATGGAGGAATCAATAAAGGCTTTTCACAGAAGATAGTGCTTGTGCAGTCTTTTTTTGTGTGTGTGGTAAGATATACATAACATAACTTATTATATTAACCATTTATGAGTGTACAGTTAGCCAGTGGTATTAAGTACATTCATATTGTGTGCAACCATCACCACCATCTATACCCAGAATTTTTAATCTTGCAAAACTGAAACTCTATACCTATTAAACAATAATTCCCTGTACCCATTCCCAGCAAATCACCATTCTTGAAAATCACCATTCTTCTTCCCTCCCTCCCTCTCTCCCTTCCTTTCTTCTTCTTTTTTAAGTACCCCCCTTTTTTCTTTGGTAACCAAAGTTCTAATCTCTTCTTACTACAAGTACAGCTCCCCTCCCCCCCAACACACACACATATAAAGGAGAACATGCAATATTTGCCTTTCTGTTTCTGGCTTATTTCACTTACCATAATGCCTCATAGGTTCATTCATGTTGTTGAAAATGAAAGCATTTTATATTTTAAGGATGAATATTATTTCATTGTGTGTAAATAAACAAACCAACCAATAAACCAGTATCTGCTTTATCCATTCATCCACTTATCCATTTGGGTTGTTTTCATATGTTGGCTATTGTGAATAATACTGCACTACCAAGGAAGTGCCAATATCTTTTTGAGATGATAATTCTATTTCCTTGCAATATATACCCAGATTGGGATTACTGGATCATATGGTAGTTGTGCTTTTAATTTTTTTATAAACCTCTATGCTGTTTTCCGTAATGGCTGTACCAATTTACATTTTCACCCAAAAGTGTACAAAGATTGCTTTTTCTCCACATTTTGCCAGTACTTATCTTTTCACTTTTTTAATAGCCATTCTAACATGTCTGAGGTGATATTATCATTTTGACTTGCATTTATTGATGATTAGTGACGTTGAGCATCTTTTGATATGCCTGCTGGACATTTGTATGTTTTTGGAAAAAGATCTATTCAGATCTTTTGCCTATTTTTAAATTGGATTATTTGATTATTTCACTATTGAATTGTGAGAGTTCCTTGTATATTTTAGATATTAATCCGATATTGGGTGTATGGTTTGCAAATCATTCCTCCCATTCCATATGTTTCCCTTCATTCTGTTGATGGTGTCCTTTGCTGTGCAGAAACTTTTTAGATTGCTGTAGTTTCATTTGGTTATTTTTGCTTTTGTTGCATGTGCTTTAGGTATCCAAAAAATAGTCACTAAGACCAATATCAATGAGCTTCTCCCCTATGATTTCTTCTAGGAATTTAAAGGTTTTAGGTCTTATGTTTAAGTGTTTAATCTTTGAGTTGATTTTGTGTGTGTGTGGAGTCAGATAAGGATCCAGTTTAATTCTTTGCATGGGGCTATCCAGGTTTTCCAGTGCCATATACTGAAGAGACTGTCTTTTTCCCATTGTGTATTCTTGGCACTTTGTCAAAAATCAGTTTACTCTATATGCATGGGTTTATTTGTGGGTTCTTTCTTCTGTTCCATTGATCTTTGGGCCTGTTTTTATGTACAGAATCTTGATTGACATTATGATGTGGGAGAGTCAGCACCAAAGGGTTTTCCCAAAAGATTGAAGAGACCATTCCAAGACACAGAGAAAGGAAAGAGCTTGGCATTTCTATGAAAGAACAACTAATTAGTAGTTGTCTTTTGGGGGGGAGGAGGCAGAAGGGGGTGCAGACAGAGGAGAAATTGAGAAATGAGATGATCCTGAACTGTTTCAGGTCAGCATGTTGCAATAATATTTTAGTTTTGTTCCCTTTCCATTATGATATGTCTTTATACCTTTAAATATTAGTTCCTTTAATTATTTTTGGTATAATATGGCAACTTTGGATGAAGACATTTCATTTTGGTTATTATACTATTAAAAGCATAATAAAATTAATTTAAAATTAAAAATATAAGGCGGTATTTCACCTTTATATTTGATAATGCATACTTTAAAATTAATTATTTAGGAAATAATTATGATTTTTCTACAATTCAAAAGTATATATATTTTAATATTTTTTCTTTATTGATTTTAGAGAGAGAAGAAGTGAGAGGGAGAGATAGAAACATCGATGAGAGAGAACATTGATTGTCCGCCTCCTGCATGCCCCCCACTGGGAATTGGGCCCACAACCTGGGCAAGTGCCCTGACCGGGAATCGAACCGGCGACCTCCTGGTGCATGAGTCCACACTCAACCAGTAAGCCCCACTGGCTGGGTACAAAAGTATATTTTAGTATACAAATTAAAATGCATCTAATTGATATGGCATAAAAATCTCGATATTTGAAATTTATCAAATTTGCACCAAAATTCTCAGTTATTCATTTTTATAATGTTCATATTCTAGTTCTTAATGATGAAATAAATAAGAGGTCAAACTGCAGTTTCAAGTATTTATCTGTAAATAACACATTTTTTTGGTGTTGAAAGCCTCCTCCAAATAAATGAGTAAATTACATACTATCTTAACCATATTTTACCTTCTTCATTGTAATTCTATATCAGTATTTTTTTTATTGTTTTTACTTTAATTGGTGGTCATTTATGGGTAGGTATTTAATACTGTGTGACTTAGAATGAGCAATTTCATGTAGTTGGTGAAGCCTGGGTGTTAGGCTGATTGAGTGTTTGCTTCAGCTCCATGAACTACCATGAGTTTGCATCCCTATGGCTTCTATCTTAAAAGGAACAATTTAAATATTTTTGTCTATGGATTTAAAAATATATATTCTGGAAAGCCCAAATTAAAAATGTTCATTTTTACATTTAATACTTAGTATCAGAGACCCAAGGATTTTAGAAGACACTAGTTGAGAAATGTAATTGATTAGAAACCATTAATTGATTTTAAGAAATAAGAAGTATAGGATTCAAGATGGCAGCAGAGTAAGTGGAAGCTATACTTACCTCCTACCAGGACCAAACTTGAATTACAACTAAAATTTAAAGCGATAAATCCAAACAACCAACTGAAGACTAGCTGAAGAGTAGTCTTATAACCAAGGATTTATAGAAGCCACATTAAGACTTGTAGGAAGGGCGGAAATGAGAAAAGGGCTGTCCTTGCCCCCACGAGCAGTGGCTGAGATTCTAGACAGATATCTCAGCTGCAAAGGTTCCACCTGAGAAGAGTGGGCTCTAAACCCCAAGCAGGGCTTCCCAGCCCAGAGCACCAATGCCAGGAAGAGCCGCCCAAGTAACATCTGGCTGTGAAAATCAGAAAAGATTCTGCCTGCCAGGGAGGGACAGGAGCCTACTAGATATACTGGCACCCTCCTGAAGGACTAACTCACAAAATCTCATTCACAGCCAGACACCCTGGGCTCCAGGGACTACAGTTGCATGAGCAGAGGACAAGTAGAATAGAATTGATAGTAGAGGGACTGATGGAGGAATGAATTGCTCCCTGGCTGACTTGTTGCCTGTGTATGGGATACCAGTTTGATTTCTTTTTTTTTTTTTAATTTTTAAATTTATTTTTGTTATAGATGTTTCTCCTTTTTCTCCCCTAGACACCCTCCTCCCGATCCCCCCCCCACAGCATTGTTGTCCATGTCCATGGTTATGCGTACACGCATATAAGTTCTGTGGTTTATTCCCCCCCCCTCTCGGCCCCCTCTTCTGAGGTTTGTCAGTCTGTACCCTACTTCTATGTCTCTGGGTCTGTTTTGTTCATCACCTTGTTTTGTTCATTATATTCCACAAATAACTGAGATCATGTGATATTTGTCTTTCTCTGATTGGCTTGTTTCACTTAGAATAATACTCTCCAGGTGCCTTCATGTCATCTCAAAGGATAAGAGATCTATCTTTCTTACAGCTGCATAGTATTCCATTGTGTATATGTACCACAGCTTTTTTTATACACTCATTTACTGATGGGACACTTGGGCTGTTTCCAGATCTTAGTGATTGTAAATAGTGCTGCTATGAACATAGGGGTACATATATTCTTTCTGATTGGTGTTTCAGGCTTCTTAGGATATATTCCTAGAAGTGGGATCACTGGGTCAAATGGCAGATCGATTTTTAATTTTTTGAGGAAACACCATACTATTTTCCATAGTGGCTGCACCAGTCTGCATTCCCACCAGCAATGTACTAGAGTCCCCTTTTCTCCACACCCTCGCCAGCACTTGTTGTTTGATGATTTGTTGATGGCAGCCATTGTGGCAGGTGTGAGGTGATAATTCATTGTTGTTTTAATTTGCATCTCTCTGATGATTAGTGACGTTGAGCATTTCTTCATATGTCTCTTGGCCATTTGTATGTCCTTTTTGGAGAGGTGTCTATTTAGGTCCTCTGCCCATTTTTTAATTGGATTCTTTGTCTTCCTTTTGTTGAGTTGTATGAGTACTCTATATATTTTGGAAATTAACCCCTTATCTGATGTATTGTTGGCAGTTATGCTCTCCCATATAATTAGTTCCCTTTCCATTTTGATGGCTGTTTCTGATTTTTTTTCTTACCTCAGACTTCAGCCTTCTGTAGGCTGAAGGTAGAATACTGGGAAGGGAAGGAAAAGTATCAATTCATAAAAAAGGAGCTACTGCACCCTGATTACTGGATAGTGTCTTGGGGCAGGATAGAAATCAGAATGTGTTAAAGTTGGGTCATTAGAGTGACTGTTTAGAGGAGACATGAGGAGTTGTACTTGGCCTCATTGTAGGAATTGAGTTAACAAATATTCAATTAAAATAATTATTAAGTTTTGTTTGAAAGTTTCAAGGAAACCTATCAGAACTATAAAAGTAAAAACAGAAATTATGGTAAGGTTAATACCATTTGTACAGTAGTTCCTGCTGTTTTCCAGGCATGGAGTAGGATTCTGTTTCCTACCCACCTTTGGGTTGGGTGAGGCCATGTGGCTAGTTCTGTCTAATGGGTTTAGATCAGAAGTGATGTGTATGTTACATTTAGTGATGGAGTAACACTCCCTAGAGCAGCGGTTCTCAACCTGTAGGTCACAACCCCTTTGGGGGTCGAATGACCCTTTCACAGGGGTCGCCTAAGATCATTGGAAAACACATTTCCAATGGTTTTAGGAACCGAGACACCACTCCTCTCTCCGTCTCCAGGTGGGTCCGCCCACATGCAGATATGCCCACATACAGATACGCCCACATACGAGTACCCAGCATGATCACATCATCGCGCCAACCCCATCACATACAGCCCATACAAATACAGGTGTATGTGACAGGGTTGGTGCCATAATGTACTTATGTGGACCAGTCACCTATGTAGAGAGCAGCTACTGTGTAGAAAGCAGCTACTCTGTTAAAAGCAGCAGTATTGGAGGTAGAATGACACTTCATGAATTATAATTACTGGGTAAATGTAAAATCATGTACTGCAAAATCATCAACTGCTGCTGCTGCAAAAAAATATCTGTACCATGGGAACTTAATCTGGATGCTGATTGGTCTTTTTGTATTCAGCTGTGGTTGATGTGAGTACTGCCCCCTTGTGATAGTAACAGGTATGTAAAAAAAACAACACTGAGAATGGTAAATCATTGGAAACTTTAATGAACTGTATTGACTAAACTATGCCATGTATCATCTTTTGTATTATTAAAGCTATTGTTATATATTATTTTCATTAGCAAACCATCCCATGACAATGGATCATGTAGAGAAGAACATTAAGAAAAGAAAATATAGTGAGGATTTTTTACAGTATGGTTTTACCTCAATAATTACAGCAGGAATTGAGAAACCGCAATGTGTTATTTGTTGTGAAGTTCTATCAGCCGAATCTATGAAGCCAAACAAACTAAAACGTCATTTTTATAGCAAGCATCTGAGTTTTGCCAGCAAGGATACCAACTATTTTAGAAGCAAAGCTGATGGACTCGAGAAAGCCAGACTTGACACTGGTGGCAGGTACCACAAACAAAACGTAGCAGCCGTTGAAGCTTCATATTTGGTGGCACTCAGAATCACCAGAGCTATGAAACCACACACCATTGCTGAGGATTTACTGTTGCCAACGGCCAAAGACATTGTTCAAGTTATGATCGGAGACGAATTTGTTACAAAATTGAGTGCAATTTCCTTATCTAACAACACTGTCCGCAGAAGAATAGATGACATGTCTGCTGATATTCTTGATCAGGTAATCCAGAAAATTAAATCTGCTCCACTTCCAATATTTAGCATGCAGCTTGATGAATCTACAGACGTTGCAAACTGTTCACAGTTACTGGTTTACGTGAGGTATATTAATGATGGTGACTTTAAAGATGAGTTTCTTTTTTGAAAACCTCTTGAAACAACAACTACCGCACGTGATGTATTTGACACAGTTGGTTCATTTCTGAAAGAGTATAAGTTCTCTTGGGAAAAGGTTTGTGGTGTTTGCACAGATGGTGCTCCAGCTATGCTAGGATGTCGATCTAGATTTCAACATTTGGTACTGAATGAGTCACCAAAGTCATCGGAACTCACTGTACAATTCATCGGCAAATATTAGCAACAAAGACACTGCCACAAGAGTTACAAGAAGTAATGAAAAGCACCGTAAGTTCAATTTTGTAAAGGTGAGCACTTTAAACAGTCAACTGTTTTTGCAACTGTGCAACGAGTTGGATGCGCTGAACAATGCTCTGCTATTTCACACTGAAGTGAGATGGTTGTCGACAGGAAAAGTTTTAAAACATGTTTTTGAGCTTCGTGATGAACTCAGAATGTTTTTTAATTAGAAAGCAAGACCACAGTTTGAAGCACTTTTCAGCGATAAAAGTGAACTGCAGAAAATAGCTTACTTGGTTGACATCTTTGCCATCTTGAATGAGTTAAATTTATCACTGCAAGGACCAAATGCAACATGCCTTGATTTGTCTGAAAAGATCTGATCATTCCAAATGAAACTTCAGCTTTGGCAAAAAAAAATTGGACGAAAATAAAATTTACATATTGCCTACCTTATCTGCTTTCTTTGAGGAACATGACAATGAACCAGACAAAAGGATTATGATGATAATTTCTGTGAAAGAACACTTGCACATGCTTGCAGACAAAATTTCATCATACTTTCCAAATCTACCTGACACCCCATTTGCACTTGCCAGAAGCCCATTCACAGTCAAAGTTGAAGATGTTCCTGAGACAGCACAAGAGGAGTTCATTGAACTTATTAACAGTGATGCAGCGAGAACTGATTTCTCTACCATGCCAGTTACAAAACTCTGGATCAAGTGTTTGCAGTCATATCCTGTTCTGTCTGAGACTGTGTTGCGCCTTCTTCTTCCATTTCCAACAACGTATCTTTGTGAAACAGGGTTTTCCAGCTTGTTGGTTATCAAGTCTAAATACAGAAGTAGACTTGTTGTGGAAGATGATTTTCGTTGTGCTCTTGCAAAGACTGCCCCGAGAATTTCTGATCTGGTGAGAAAGAAGCAATCTCAACCTTCGCACTGATGTTGGCTTTTTACGCATACTGTCGCAAAATGTGGCAATGTAGTTTACTGTTGTTATATTAAGACTGTTACCCATGCTACACCATGCTTCAAGACAAAATTTCATGTATTTGTAAGTAGAAATAAATATTTCACAATATATAATTACATATTGTTTTTGTGATTAATCACTATGCTTTAATTCTGTTCAATTTGTAACAATGAAAATACATCCTGCATATCAGATATTTACGATTCATAACAGTAGCAAAATTACAGTTATGAAGTAGCAATGAAAATAATTTTATGATTGGGGGTCACCACAACATGAGGAACTGTATTAAAGGGTCGCGGCATTAGGAAGGTTGAGAACCACTGCTCTAGAGGCTCCTTTTCCAAATTCTTCCATGGCGACCAGCATTGATCCAGTTGGTGATTTCTCATTCAGCCTTGGTTTCTTGGTTTCTGAGTTATTACTGGAGTAGATCTTCCCTCCAAGACCACAGTGTAGCCCATTGAACTTTTAGAGTTTATTTTCTATAACATACCCAGCCTATTTTGATATACCTAACAGCAGTATATATTGGCAAACCTTTTGATCTTTCTAACTTGTAAGGTAAAAGTGTCATCATGTGTTCATTTGCATTTCGTTACCAGGAAGGTTTAGTTTCAGATGCTGGCAGTAGTATCATAAGAACTCTGAAGCTGTTACCTTTGCCACCATCACCACCAAATTAATTCTGTCCATGCTTCTTACCATCACCCACTCAATATCAAAAGTCCTGGCTGGAACATCTCATTGAGTACTCTTAGGTTGTGGTGCCTATAATACAGCTGCCAAGAAGCCAAATGCCTGCCCTCTTTCAGATTCTTTCCTGAGAGGCAGCCCTCCCATCTTTCCTGAGATTTCCTAAAAAGATGTGATTCAGTCAAGGGGCACTACTCTAGGTCTGAGATCATAGGCATGAAAATGTCATCTCTGAGAATCTTAAAGCATGAGAGAACCAGAAATGCTATCAGTTTCATCCAGGAAAACAAGGAACCTTATCCTAGCCCTTAACCGTACACCAGCAAGAAGCAAGATTGTGACTACTAAACCGAGAGTAGGTGTTAGGTGCCCTTTCCCCTGCTCTTTTATTTTCTGGTAATTGTGAGAGGAAAGGGTTAGAGCTGTGTTCTGTGATGAGGAACAGAAAAAGGTGATGCAGCTTCTCTACAGATGATTACATCAGAGTTTAGGGTTCCTGCAGTGTTGCTGCCCTCCTTAACCTCTAATTGTTTCTTTAGCACTGCATTGTAACTGTAACCTTCTAAACAGGCTCAGATTTTTATCCCATTCTTTTAAACAAGTTGTAAATTTCAACTTTGCGCTAACATTCTCTCAGTAATTAATTCATTACACATAGCCATGGGTATGAAGACCTTTACAGGTTTACTGCACCTTAAGTGTTTTATTTGTTGTCTTACAACATCTTTAATTTTATTTAGGACGCAGCCTTCCTACTGTCTTACCTGCTTTCAATATCAGCAGAGATAATTCCCAGAAAATAAAACCAGCAGCATCACTTTTTCCAGGTTGTAATGTTATAGCTCAAACATAATTATTTATTTAATATCTTGAGTGAGGGTGGTTTGTTTTGCATGTGATGGCCATTTATTCTCTCTCTCTCTCTCTCTCTCTCTCTCTCTCTCTCTCAGTGTGTGTGTGTGTGTGTGTTTTATTGTAAACTGTGCTTTCTTTTTGTATTTTGTAAGATTTTTTAACATATAGATACTTGTTAAGTATCTATTTTAGCTTTTCTCTCAGCTATAGTTTTCAATTTAATGTCTTTAAAATTTGGTGCAATCAGAAAATTTATGTATCAGAACCCCAATTAAAAAAACATAGATAAACATGCTTTCATCATAGCAGAATTCATATTCAGTTTCCATTGAGCATCTCCCTCTATGTGTAGGATCTCCTTTGTGCAAGTGATACATGTCCTCTGTCATTGTCAACCTTTTGTCAAGGGTAGAGCTTCAGTACCCAGGATTGTTACTGCTCTCATATTTCTGTTAATATAAAATTTTGTTACATACAAATATCGTGTAGAGAGATTGAATTGGACAAACTATTCTGATCAAGCTGTTGGCATTATTTCACATACTACCTGAGGTTTGTTTGTTTGTTTTAAATCTTGCAAGAATAAGATTTAGGGTTTATTTTTCAGCTAGAAATGATCATTAATGAAAATATTTTGAGGCCAAGAAAGTATGAGAAGATATGAATATCTGTATGGTGTGTGTTGTTTGAAATATGTTCATGTAAATAATACTCTTAAACTATGGATTTGGAATATTTATAGAACTCCTCTTTTCTTTTTTTTTGGAAAGATTCTCTTTTTAAAATCAATCATGTGAAATCTGCATTTGCTACCTGAAGTCCCCATGGAGCACTAGAACCTTCAGGGAAGGGTGAAAATTGGTACTGGTGATACCACTAAAATATTTTTTGGGTGAGAATGGCCTCTTTATGGGTACAGAAGGAGTTTATGTTCCCA
Source organism: Tadarida brasiliensis (assembly GCA_030848825.1). Classification (NCBI taxonomy): domain Eukaryota; kingdom Metazoa; phylum Chordata; class Mammalia; order Chiroptera; family Molossidae; genus Tadarida; species Tadarida brasiliensis. The sequence continues at coordinate 84,359,993 of CM061260.1, read as the reverse complement.
CACACTGGGAGGAAGATTCTCTTTGAACTGGATAGTTGTTTGTTGTGGGGTCTGTCCTTTACGTCGTCGGATGCTTAGCAGTATCCCTGGCACTCTCTCACTAGTTGTGACAACCAAAAATTCCTGCTGATACTGTTAAATGTGTAGAACTCTTTAACAAAATCAGATTTAGGCTAGGTAGGAAGAGAAGGATATTTATCAATTTTGGGAGGCAATTCTATGAGTGAGGTGGCAGCGAACACAGGTAAAAAGAGTAGTAATGAAGCTGGGTTTAGCCTGCAGGAATCATGAACTTCTTGTTCTAACAAGGGAAATTTCGATGTTAGTGTTAAGAATAAAGGGTTTGTGTTGGAATGATTAACAAAGGATTCTTATGAGTATAATTATCACTTGGATTGACAGCCAGCCAAAAATGGGCTATATAGAGGGCATATGAAGTATTACTTTGATTATAGCCTGGAACAGCCTTTATTTACCTGATAAAGATGTTTATTTTAACAACAGCAATACTTAAAAATGATAAGAAATTTTCTTTCTTTTATTTTCCACTTCTCTAATTTATTTTTTTTAAGAAACCAGTATTGCTGAATAGATGTGCTTTATTTTAATATATTTATATTTATATAAAATGCACAAAGTATATTAGAACTGTATAATTCTTTCCCAGTAAATCTTTTTTTTTTTTTTTTTTTCTAAACCTGGACTAACTTGAGTTCCACATGTAGGTGCATTACACTTTCAGGCTAGAGGGTTAGAGGTAGTCATAGAAGAGTTTTAGCAGTTTTTTAACACAGCAGCACAGATTCTGGTGTTAGGTTAATCTCATATATTCGTCCTGATCTCTAAGTTTCTCTGTCTTTGTCCTAAAACCAAATTGTGATTTGGTCTAGTGATGAAAGCTCTGTGTTTGAGTCCTTACTTGTATCTACAAACTTGACCCTCAAACAGTGTTTGTGATCTGCCCTGAATATCTATAGATAAACTTACCCCGACTGACCCCGTGACTAGATACAAAAATGTATGTTGTACATTATTCCTTTGCCCTTTTCAGTTATTCCTATTTAAATTGAAACTAGCCTCTGGATATATGCCACACTCTGTAATCATGTTCTGACATTTCACTGTTTTTACTTCACAAAGATAAAGGTCTTGCTGTATCTGCTTCATCTTATAGATTTCAAATATAATGAAGCAGTTATGAGATTATACAAATTGAGTCTACATAGATACAGAAACTATCTAGAAGAAGATTAGAATATTTGGAAAATAATTTTTACTTAAAGGGTTAAAGAAAAAAATTTTTTTAAGAATATAGTGATTCTGAGTGATCCTAAGTGATATGAAGCCTGATGAATTCTCGCTGTACTAAAAACCAATTTGCTGTTACTGGTTTCTTCACTATTTTAAGGTTAAATGTTTGCAGTGTCTGAATTGTGTTTGGCCAGTTCAGAGTTGTGACACAATTTTTATCAAAGAACAATAAAATTATTATGAAATGTAAGAGTGCCAAGGCATCCCATGAGGAAGAAATAAAAATGAGTAATTTCTGTCAGCAATTGTGGGATATATCTGATAATTGTAACAGAACTAGGTGTATGAAAGAGTGAGAGACAAATATAAGATAGTAGTAGGAGGAAAGAGGTAGAGAATGTGAGAGGGATCAAAGACAGGTAGGAACAAAGGGGGAATACCTGCAGAAATAAAAAGTCAACCAAGATGGTTCTAGCATGCATAATTATATTCTAAGTGATATTGATCCCCAATTCATACAATAAATGTGAGACCAAATAATTTGAGGAGATATAAACCATAGACTAATTAAGGCCATCTTTGAACATATGTGGATACATTAAAATATACTGTACATTTCATGAAGGTACATTTGTCATGTTTACTACTGTCTCCCCAGCACTTGGCACAGAAACCAGTACAAAGACAAGACAAATATTTTTGAATTGAGTGAAATTTTAAAAATGATAAAAAACAGATTTTAAGAAAAAAGCATTTATCATAAAAGAAAATTAATTTCCCGATTTTGATGGAGTTTTCCTCCTTAGTATAATTAAATTGCAGCATGCAAAAAATACATTCTATTTTCTCCAAATATAATCAATATGCAAGAATTTTATATTTTCTCCAAATATAATCAATATACAAGAATTGTATATTTTCATATTTTATATTTTCTCCAAATATAATCAGTATGCAAGGTACAAGCTTAAAGGAGACATTAATTTGGTGAGCAGTTGTGTTAGGGTTAGTCCCATGCTGTGCCCAATTAGCTTTCATTCAGCAGTATAGCTCATGTGCTATAATACTGAGACTTATTATCTGGCTGGAAATTAAAATAAACCCCTCACATCTGTATCTTTGATGATGCCTCTCTACTGATGTTCGTCCAAATGTCTTGGTGACTGCTTTCAGTAGATTACTGAAGATTTTGTTTTTCTACTTCCCTGTTTGTTTTGCCTACCTTAACTTCCCGATAGCAATCAATGAATTCTAAAAGTAAATTTCTACTCTTTACCCACAAGGAAACATAATTTATTAATTATGTCATCAATTGATTCGAGTTACTAGGAACGAGGAACCTAGCACATATCGATATATCCTTAATAGGTTATAGGTTAAGGAATATGTGTGTGTAAAGGGTAATCATTCTACACGACACACTGAGTTCTGTAGCATATAGTCAGTTCTTCTGGTTCTGAACTGGCTCTACTTTGCTGTTCCACTTCTGACATATATTGTGATTCCCAGGGATGGTTAGCTAAACTGGTTATAGGCAGCGATGATGTATTTGAATGGCTATTTGAAATGTGAGTGATGAAGTCCTAATATTTCCTAATATTTGAGAGTAAAATTATAGACTTAGAAAGTTACAGGGGTACTTGAAGATAAAATCACAGAGCTAACATTTGTTAAACAGTGTTTTTCAAATTGTATATTGTGACCCCAGTAGGTTAATAGGAAAAAATGTAAAGGAATAAAAAATATAAAATTATATCAGAAGCCAGTGTTGTTTTATGAAACTTTGTTTTATTTTTGTGTTTACTGGTTCCTAATGTCAACTGTATTTTCATTGTGGGTGTTCAATAAAATTGAAAGCTACTGACTCATAGCAGTGATTCTCAAAATGCAGTGCACAGAGAATTTTGTGAGGACCTTGTTAAAAATGAGAGAGAGAGCCCGGCTGGTGTGGCTCAGTAGTTAAGCATCGACCCACGCACCAAGAGATCACTGGTTCGATTTCTGGTCAGGGCACATGCCCAGGTTGTGGGCCCTATCCCCAGTGGGGAGCATGCAGGAGGCAGCCAGTCAATGTTCTCTCATTGATGTTTCTAACTCTCTCTTCCTCTCCCTCCCCCCCTCTCTGAAAATCAATAAAGAAAAAAAAAAGAGAAGGAGAGAGAAGTGGTGGGGGTTGAAGGGGAGAAGGAAGGATGCTAATTCCCTGTCTCTACCATAGGAGATTCTGAACCAGTGGAACCGAAGTGAGGCCCAGGAATATGCTATGTTAACAAACATTCCAGATGACTCTAATGCAGGTGGTCTTTGTCACATTTTGAAAGTTAGTACTCTTGTGAAAATGGAGAAAAGAGACTGGGAGCCTAGAGCTTTTCTTCTATGGAAGTAAAGGAAAATATTCTTTATTCTAATTGTTAAACAATATCAAATATTTTGGGGGAAAATGAGATAGAATATAATCATTGGATAATACTGTACATTTGATATGTGGGAGTGATATACAAAATTCAGTAAATAAGTTTAACTAATTCAACTGGATTTTCCAATTAGTTCAACCAAAAAATGAAGTCAGAATAAACTGAGAGATGTCCTTTTATTGAATATGATAGACCAAGTATCTTTCTAAAGTTATTTCAGTCAGCCATCCCCCTATCTTTATTTGCAAGGTAGTTATTGAACCTTACCATAGCTGTGGCTGGAAAAGGACACAATCTTAATGACTGTTTGTAGACAATGCCTAGTCTGTTCGTGGGGCCTCATGTTTGTTGTTTGGCTTGTAGTCATGAGAGTGTTGAGTTTTATGTCTTACCTATATTGTAGCAGTGTTTTTCCTTGGTTCTGGTGCAGTTCTCTTAGAGTAAAACCATTCTCTGGCTCCTGTCCATCAAGCATGCTAATTGGTTCCTCTCAGAAGCCTGATTTGTTTCTCTTTTTTTTTTTCCAAAATCTTAACCAGTAAAGAGAGGATCTATTTATTTTTGCCTCAATGCTCTTATCTTGTAGAAGAAACAGTGTTTGATACTGCATATAGATGAAAAACTATAATTCTAGCCAGATACCATTAACAAAATATTATATCTGATTCTTCATAAATTAACCAAAAATGCTCTCAGGAGCTAATCCTAAATAGTTATTTCTTACATTTACCTACCCTCTCACATCTGGTCCTGAAGGGAGATAATTATAAAATAATTTGGCCCGGCCAGTGTAGCTCAGTGGTTGAGCATTGACCCATGCACCAAGAGGTGACCAGTTCAATTCCCGGTCAGGGCACATGTCCAGGTTGTGGGCCCAATCCCCAACAGGGGGCATGCAGGAGGCGGCCAATCGATGTTCTCTCTCATCGATGTTTCCATCTCTCTGTACCTCTCCCTACCTCTCCCTTTCTGTCTCTCTCAAATCAGTAAAGAAAATAAACAAACAAACAAAAAATAAATAAATAAATAAATAAATAAATAAATAAATAAATAAATAAATAAATAAATAAATAAAATAATTTTGGACCTTTATCAAAACATAGATTAGCACTTTAGTTTTTTCTTCTCTTCAAAGATGGTAAGATGATATAAAAAGAACTCTAAGGAAACCCCTACGATCATGGTGCATTTAAATATTTTTATAACTGTTGTGCAAAACAGAGTAATGCTTCTCTTAAGAAAAAGCATACTGCAGAACTGATTGGGCACATTATGCTTAAATATGTAGATATGTGAGTATCAACTATAATGCATGAGATGGTGAAACATTTTTTTAATTTTTTCTTTATTGATTTTAGAGAAAGAGGAAGGGAAAGAGAGAGAGACACTGAAACATCGATGAGAGAGAACACCGATTGGCTGCCTCCTGCATGCCCCCCATTGGGGATCAGGCCCACAACCTAGGCATGTGCCCTGACTGAGAATTGAACCGATGACCTCTTGGTGCATGGGTCGACACTCAACCATTGAGCCACACTGGCCGGGTGAGATGGTGAAACTTTTAAACAGAAGATTCTTGAGATTCTAGGATTATAATCTTTAAGAAGAGAATTATATAAGAAATTCTTTTTTGCTAAGTAGGTTAGGGAGTAAATTATAAGAAAAAGTGAAATATTAATATATTTTTGGACATGTAGGAACTTTGTTATATCATAGGAAACCAAAATACAGTTTTTCCTCTAAAGGTAGATAATAAAGTGATTGCAAATCATTCATGATATGATTTGGTCAAGTATTATGGGTTAAGTACATAAAAAGATTCATGATTATTCATTCACTATACATTATTATTTATTAGATGTACAAAATGCCAAAGTTAAAAAGATAGAAAATTTTGTTGGAATAAGTCTTAGAATGCTCACAGTTTTCTTGGACATAGCAAAAATTACTCAGAGCACTATTTGCAGTAGGAAATGGATCCTTTCATTCCACATTGGCTTGTGATTTTAAGAAAAATCACTGTTCACCCAGGCCTGTTTTGCTCAGTGGTTAGAGCATCAGCCCATGGACCAATGAGTCGTAGGTTCTATTCCAGTCAAGGGCATGTACCTCCGTTGTGGTTCGTCCCCTACCCTGGTCGGGGTTGTGCGGGAGGCAACCAGTTGATGTATCTCTCTCACATCAATGTTTCTCTCCCTCCCTCCCTCCCACTCTATCTGAAGATGAACAGAAAAATATCCTCAAGTGAGGATTAAGAAAAAAATCACTTTTCAAGATGATTTTGTTTGTATGTGTATGGGTGAACATTCTTATGTATACATATATTTCATTAAATTTATATCAGATTTTACTATTAGTTTTTTTAATTAATTATTGAGAGTATTACATATGTCCCCCATTTTCCCTCTTTTGCCTCCTTCCACCCATCTCCCACCCCATCCTAGGCCTTCACCTGTCTATTGACTGTGACCATGGGGTATGCATATATGCATAAAAGTTCTTTGATTAATCTCTTTCCGCCCTCCTTCCCACCTTCCTTTAGATATCAGTCAGTCTATTCCATGCTTCCATGTCTATGGTTTTATTTTGTTCGTCAGTTTATTTTGTTCATTAGATTCCACATATAAGTGAGATAATGTGATATTTGTCTTTCTCTGGCTTATTTCACTTAGCATAATAATCTGTAGGTCCATCTATGCTGTCTCAAAGTGTAAAAGATCCCTCTTTTTTACAGCTGCAGAGCATTCCACTGTGTAAATGCACCACAGCTTTTTTATCCACTCATCTACTGATGGGCACTTGGGCTGTCTCCAGCTCTTAGCTATTGTAAATAGCGCTGCTATGAACATAGGGCTGCATATATTCCTTCTAATTGGTGTTTCAGGATTCTTACTATTATTTCTAGAAATGGGATTACTGGGTCAAAGGGAAGTTCCGTTTTTAATTTTTTGAGGAAACTCCATACTGTTTTCCGTAGTGGCTGTACCAGTCTGCATTCCTACCAGCAGTGTGCTAGGGTTCCCTACCATTAGTTTTTAACATGCTTTTTTCTTCTAATGAAATATTATTAATCTGTATTAAAATTCTAAACAAGTAATGATGATCCTGGATTGAGTTTAAATTTTTTAAAAATATTTCTACTGTAATAGAAATTTGTGTCCAAATTTTTTAAAATCACAAAATATGTTAAAATAAAGATTTATGAAAACTCTTAATAACCACATTTTTATAAAAAATATTTAAAATTTTATATTTTAAACGTTTTATTTGAAAATTTGGTTGACAAACTTTGCCATGGTATATAATACTAATTTATTATTTTTTTAATGTTCAAGAAATTCTTGAGATGGGGTAAATTGGTCATGTTTATATCCTTTACAAATTAGATATATTTTATGCCAGACTAAATTGCATTTGTTTTCCTTATTCTTAGGTTACCTGAATAGGTTTATTTTTTGATTTCTTATAAAAATTTCCGAGATTAGCAACCCAGTTTAGACACACATGAAAATGTTGCGGTCCAGATATTCGTGAGTGAAATACTATAATTTTGCTTTCTGATGTACACAACACACAGTAACAGCTTTTCCCAAAAGGATGTAAAAAACGGGATATTTTCTAGGGGAAAAATATGTGCTTATCAAAAGTCAGAGCTGTCTTCTTGAACAGCCTTCAAAGCTGTAAATACATGAAGTAAATAAGACACGGAGTTTAGCTTCCTAGCAGGCTTAATTCAGAAATTGCAGACCAAATACAAATGTCAATAGCCTCCTGTCATAAGATTTGTTCATTACCTTGGTCCAATTGCTCAGATTAGGTGTGAAATATTGTAAAATTCAAAGGTAAATGCTTAAAAAGTACCCGTTTAAATTTTTTTTTTTTCAATAGAAATGTGTTTGATTCTGGGTATTCATTCATTTCACACTGTGGGAGATTAGGCAGTAAAGTGGGACTCCCTATAAAATCAATTAAATTTAAAATCAAGTTTCATGATTTTTTATTTCTACAATTCAAAACAAACATTAAGGTAATTGTTTTATTTATTTTATGTAAGGAAAAGAGCCATATAAAATTGTGTAAACTTTTACATCTTGCTGTTAATTTTTTATAGCTGCTTTTTGAGTCCTTTAAATGAAAAACAAAGAAAGTGCAGGATTCCTCTAAAATCTCACATCTTAGAAATCACTTTATCTCTTTCACTCTGCTTGCACTACAGGAATACTGTATTTCCTTCTCTCTTAATCTTTCATGTTCTCTTGTCCTTTGCAAGATCAGAAAAACCTTGTATAATGGTTAGGTACTTTGGTCATAAATCAAGACAAGCTGGTATCAAATTCAAATGATTATGTCTCATATTACAAGTTTTGCTTTCTGGAGTACGTTTGTTTCTTTACCTCTTCAGAACGTTACTTTCTTAACTGATAAAGTGCAGGTAGTAATAGGGACTTTAAAAAATAAGTTTGAAATAAATAGCAAATAAGGTAATGCTTGTAGAACATCCTGAGCTAAGTGTTTAATACATAGGAATCATTCAACAAATGTTAGTTAAAATTATTATATTATAATATAGGATTTGAAAATGAGACTTGTAAATTAAACTGAAATTTCAAAGCCGAGAACAATGTATGGGTACCAACATCCACATACCCTAGAGTGAATTACTATACCATTTCTTCTGCAGCTCATTGTTAAAATTTTTTAAAACCTATCTATCCAACATTTGAGATGACCAGTTTCAACTTATAAAAATAAGTGATTAAGTTTGGGGAGATTGAAAGGAATTGCATTTTGAGGTGGAGAAGAGATGCTTCAGTGCAGGAGATAGTAAAGGGACAACTCAAAGGTTAAGTGCGTATTCACTAGTTCAGGAGCATAAGGATGGTAGGAGAGTCTGTGATTAGGTGGCTTGAGACAGGAGAGCAGAGGCAGACAGGGCTGTACCAGGAGGGAGCTCCATAAAGTAGTACCTAGGGGTCAAATGTATGTTTTTTCCATATTCCAAATGTGGGCCATTATGAAAGGAACTGTCCTGGAACCCTTTAGAAAGGGTACTGCCAAAACCTGACCAAGACTGAACCAATACCAGGTATTTAGAATATGGAAATAGACCTGCCAGAATGGCTACCATCAACAAATCAACAAATGACAAGTGCTGGCCAGGATGTGGAGAAAAGGACACCCTAGTACACTGCTGGTGGAAATGGAGACTGGTGCAGCCACTATGGAAAACAGTATGGAGCTTTTTCAAAAAATTAAAAATAGAACTGCCATTTGACCCAGTGATCCTGCTGCTAGAAATATATCCTAAGTCTGAAACACCAATCAGAAAGAACATAGTTACCCCTCTGTTCATAGCAGCACTATACAATAGCTAAGATCTTGAAACAGCCCAAGTGCCCATCAGTAGATGAGTGGATAAAAAAGCTGTGGTACAGCCCTGGCTGGTGTGGCTCAGTGGAATACTATGCAGCTATAAAAAAGAGAAATCTCTTACCCTTTGAGATGACATGGAGAGACCTGGAGAGTATTGTGCTAAGCGAAATAAGCCAGTCAGAGAAAGGCAAGTATCACATGATCTCATTCTCTGTGGAATCTAATGAACAAAATAAACTGAGGAACAGAATGGATCCAGAGACATGGAAGCATGGAACAGACTGATGAATCTCAGAGGGAAGGTGGTTGGGTAGGTGGGGGGGGGGGTGAGAAGAGATAAACCAAAGAACTTATATGCATATATGTGTAGCCCATGGACACAGACAATAGTGTGGTGAAGGCCTGGGGTGGGGATAGAAATGGGGTGGAAGGGGTCAATAAGGGGGAGAAAGAAGAGACATCTGTAATACTTTCAACAATAAAGATAAAAAAAAAAAAAGAAAAAAGACTGAACCAGTCAAACTGTACTCTTCTCAGCTTAATCACCGTGCTTGCTACTGGTGAGTCAGAATAATAGTCAGTGAGGGGAAGAATATGACGAGAATCTAAACATATACCCTTTCATACTGCAAGCTTCCAGACTTAGAGCAAAATCAAATAGATGGAGAAGTGCAGAGTTGTATGAATTTTGAGTTTTGGTGATTTTCTTGAACTAAATATTATATTAAAAAATTTTGACATGCAAGATGCTGTGACTAAAAAGGAATGGCAAAATAATATTACCTGCCTGAGATGTCATTAGAGGATGATAAAACTAGCTCACAGAGATTTTTTTGAAGGGAGGATGGCAGAAAATTAAAATCAAATAAAAAATATATAAATAAAATAAATGAATAAACAAATATAAATACAATTAAAGTCCATTTCTTTCAACTAAGTTATCACTTAATATAATCAAATATATCCTCAATAACTATGTGACCTAGTTACAGGAGAGAGACATATCTTAATGCCCTCTGGAAGCATGAATGCTAGTTATGGACATTAAATTTTATGGTATAATAGTAAAAGCTCTATACCTCTTGACAGTTATAAATGTTAATATGGTATTAACACTAACTACCTGAGTGATCATTAGGAACTCTTCTAATATTTTTGGGTTCCAAATTCCTTATCTGTAATATGAAGTTAGCTATAAATAATATAATCTGATATATGTTAAGTATTCAATAAGAAGCAAAAATTGGCTGGAAATACTAAATATATTTAGAGGAGGGAGAGTTCACTGTGGCCTTGATCAGTTGGGAGAATTTTTTGCCAAGGCTACCATCATTTCTCATTTGAACTCTTACGATAGCCTTCTGATAGGCCATTTTGCTGGGTACTAGAAAAAAAGTTGGTAAACAAACTGACTAAGGTCCCTGAACTCATGAAACTTAGTCTGTCTCCTGTAGGAGATAAATGATTGGATAGTTACAGTAAAGTCTTGCTTTTTGGCTATGGAACATGCATTAATCTAAGGAGGCTCATTAAACATGACGCTTGTCTACTGTTATGAAAAAGATATCAAGAGACTTCCAACAAGAAATATCATGTAAACTGAGACCAAGGGTGAGTTGATAGTCACCAAGATGAAAGAATATTAGTTTGTGAGAAGGCTCAAAGAGTTTGATGTTTATAAGAATGTGAAATAAATTCAGAATGTCCTGAAGCTCTGAGTTAGAGTGCTTAGAAAAAAGGCTTGAAAGATGAATGTGAAGATCCTTTAGGAACATAGAAGCATAATGTTGGTCACTTGAGATTTGCTCGGAATTTTTGTTGTATTTAGGTAGAAATACGATAACATGGAGAAAACACCATCTTCAAGAGGAATATGAGTAAAGAAAGGCTTAGTGAATAAACACACACTTGCAAGTTGTGTTTTTGTTGTTGTTTTGTTTTGTTAATCCTCATCCAAGGGTATTTTTCCATTGATTTTTAGATAGAGTGGAAGGGAGGGAGAGGGGGAAGAGAGAAAGAAAAAAGCGTCGAAGTGAGAGAGACATATTGATTGGTTGCCTCCTGCACGACCCCAACAGGGGCTGGGGGTTGAACTTGCAACCCAGATAACATGCCCTTGACCGGGAATCTAACCCATGAGCCTTCAGTCGACAGGCCAGTGCTCTAACCGCTGAGTCAAACTGTCCAGGGCTTTTTTTTTCTTTTTTTATTAAAAATTTTAATATAGACTTTATTATAGATATCCCCCCATTTTCTCTCCCTTTGTTCACCTCCACCCACCCCTTTCTCCCCATCCCTTGGCCTTCACCACACTTTTGTCCATGTCTGTGGGGTATTATATGTGTTATTTAGCTAATCCCATCACCTTCTTTATCCAGTCATCCCCACACCTCTTATCTTGGGCACTGGCCAGTCTGTTCCACATATCTATGCTTTTGGTTCCATTTTGTTTGTCAGTTTATTTTGTTCATTAGATTCCACATATTAGTGAGATCATATGGTACTTGTCTTTCTCTAACTGATTTATTTCACTACGTATAATACTCCCCAGATCCATTCATGCTGTCACAAAGGATAAGAGTTCCTTTGTTTTTATAGCCACGTAGTACCTGTATTCACTGTGTAAATGTACCACAGCTTTTCTCATCTACTGAGGGACACTTGGGCTGTTTCCAGATCTTAGCTATTGTAAATAATGCTGCTATGAACATAGGGGTGCATATATTCTTCCTGATTGGTGTTTCAGGATTCTTAGGATATATTCCCAGAAGTGAGATCACTGGGTCAAACAGCTGTTTCATTTTTAATTTTTTGAGGAAACTCCATACTCTTTTCCACAATGGCTGCACCAGTCTGCTTTCCCATCAGCAGTGTACTAGGGTTCCCTCATCATTTCTTTGTAAAACAAGATGATTATGATAGCATTGCCCTTATAATAAATGGTATCTGAGATCACTGTCATTGATCCCGTGGTTTGAGTAACCTACATCTTGCTGATTACTATCAATTTGGGTCCCCTGCTTAGAAAAGAGAGGATACTTTTCTCAGTAATAATGTGAAATCTTTACTCAGTAGGGACTGCCATACTTCCCCATGTTCACAATTTGCTCCCTTAAGGCACAAAGGCATGTCATCAAAATTCATAACTATGTCCCAGAGCAATACTAAGTATGGTGATTTATTAATATTCTATGTTATTTTCTGAGGTTTTAATATATCTAGTCTCTAATAAAAATAACTTCCCTAGAAGTTTGAATCTATTATATATTAAAACCCCAACCAAATATGGGCTTTATAAAAGGTATCATTCTGGCCATTCAAGACGAAAGTGTCAAACCAGTAGGATCCGTATATTTAACTTCAAAGATGTTGTAGCCACTTCTGTAGTTCTTTTTAAATGCTTTTAACTATCCTCTGATGTTCCTTTTCTTAGCCATACTCCAATTCAGGGACCATAATACATTGACTATTTTCTTTGTCAAGAGCACTGACTTGTTTTATTCTGGGTAGATAGTTCTTGTTCATAGGTAATTTCACCCCTACATTTGAGTGTATTCTTTCAGATTTTATGCATATATATTAATATATCTATATACATAGATATATATATGAAACTATAGTTAAAGCTATATAAATTTATATGTAATTACATAGTTATGTGCATATATAGTTATATGTGTGTATATAAAACAAATCTGAACGATTATGCCCAACTACTTCAAAAGTACTTTATTATATATATATAAAATCTCCCCTACTAGGTTACCATTAAAATTTATGCTTGAGTACTTGAAGCTTCTGAATCATTATGATTTCATTTCAGTAGTCTTTCTTTTGCTCTTTTTTCCCCCCCTCATATGATCAGGATTTCAGGATTATTATTTTGGCTGTGCAGGTCCTTTAACTGTGCTCCAGCAACTTCTTTTGATACAATCTGATAAAAGGCACAAAGTTCTTTTATTACCTATTTCTTTTGAAACACTGAATTTATAATAACAGGGCCTGAAATACCCCCCTCTCCAATGTGCTCTTCTCAGTACTTTGCAGCTACGGAACGTATACTATATTTCTTGTTTGTGTGCTTTGAGTTATCCTTTTTTAAACAATTTGCATTTATTTTATTTTTCAATTACTATTTACATTCAATATTATTTTGTATTAGTTTAAGAGCATAGTGGTTAGACAGTCTTATAATTTATAAAGTGTTCTCACAATATTTCTACTACCCACCTTCCATAGTTATTACAATATTATTGACTATATTCCCTAAGCTCCACTTGACCCCTGTGACTATTTTGTAACTCCCAATTTGTACTTCTTAATCCATTTCCCTTTTTCATTCCACCTCCCCCTTTCCCCAGCTCTTCTGACAATCCGCAGTCTGGTCTCTGTATCTATGAATCTGTTTCAATTTTGTTTGTTTATTTTGTTGACATTTTGAGCCATTTGCTAACTGTGGAGTTATATGTATCTAGTTTTTCTAAATTCCTCACTTGTTGATTTTCATTTTGCTGTTCTATTCAATTCTTGATTATTTAAATATGTAATCTTTGGGAAGAATATAGGGATTAAAGTATACAGTTTTGGTCTTCAAGGCATTTAGAGTCTGTGGAGGAGCAGTTACACAAAGAAATATAAAGAAATACATACATGGTGGTAAAATAAAGGTAATTACTGTCAGTGAAGTATGTACAAATTTTATTAGGGCATTAGTAAAAGCATCTGCATCTTTCAGGGGTAAATTAGGGAAGGTTCTATAAGAAATCATATTTTGGCTCAGCCATAAGTGATGACTAGTAGTCTTTCTGCGGGACCAATAGAATAAGAGTATTGCGAGCAAAAGGAACAACATGAAATGTGGAGACGTGAGAGGACAAGGTGAGTTTGAATAATATAGGGTAGGAATGGGTTACTGCAGATGAAGAAGAAGAAATAGGACAGGTAGCTGAGACCAAACCCAGAAGTGTCCGTGTGCATGGAAAGCAATTCAGAGTATACCTTGTAAGGCAGCAGTTGTTATATTGTGTTTTCTTGAATACTTTGCCATAGGATTTTAGTATGTATTCAACGGGAAAGAGGTCTTTGAGGCAAAAAGGTAAGGGGAATACTGTGTTAAAAATAAATAAGCCATGTCTTAGTTCATGTCTTCTCCAGTTTGTTATTATATAGTTCACATCAGGAGTCTGAAAGGAATATAGAGAATAGTTCAACTATATCCATTTAACTCCATTTTTAGAGGCTTTCTATGAGCCTGAAATTTAAATTATATTTATAGTAATTCTCATAATATATACTTATATGTGTATTTTATAGTTTCTGTCTTTTACCTTAGATTATAATGACCTTGAAGTTTGGGACTATGTTTATTTTGATTCACCTTTATACTCAGAACCTAGTATAATGCTCAATATATACATTATGAAGAAATAAGTGTACATCTGTAAAAAATATTTTGGGAGAATTTTATAAGTGATAAGGGGAGCCACTGAGGAATTTTGAACAGAGAATGGAAAAATCACATTTGTATTTCAGGCACATCAATGAGGCTGCGCTATAAATGATAGGAACAAGACCAAGAAACCCTAATCCAGTTGAGAGATGGAATAGGCAGAGAACAGAAAAATATGATAGATTTAAAGGTGATTCAGAAAGTTTAGTGGTTTTGTTATGTATTGCATTGTTACAAATAACCACAAATTAAGCGGTTTAAACAACACAAATTTATTTTTACAGTATTGTGGGTTAGAAATCTGAGGAGTCTCCCTAAGCTAAAATCAAGGTGTCAGTGAGATTGTATTCCTTTCTCGAGGCTCTAGGGAAGAACTCATTCCCTTTCCCTTTTCATCTTCTGGAGGCTGCCCACAGTCCTTGGCTTTATGGCTGCTTCCCTCCATCTTCAAGCCAGCAGCACTGCATTTCTCTGAGCCTTTCTTCTGTAGTCACACCTTCTTCTGATTCTGTCTTCTGCTCTTAAGGACCTTGATTATTACATTGGGCCCACTGGATAATCTAGGATAGTCTTGTTGTTTTAAGGTAAAATGATTAGCAACCTTAATTCTATCTGCAGCCTTAATTTCCCTTTGTCACGTAACATTGCATATTCAGAAATTCCTGGGATTAGGACATGAACAATTTAGGGGGCCATTATTCTGCCTGCATGGTACAGTTTGCAAATTGATAGATGAAGAGTGAGGGATGAGTCAAGGATCCAATAAAGGCACCTAGTTTGTGCACCTGAGCAGATGCTGGGCACTAATAGCTGAAATAAGGAAATAAGGGGATGGTACCCTTTCATGGGAAAATAATGAGTTCACATGCAGACATATTAAGTTTGAGGGGTATTGAAGGACAACGAGGAGTTGATCCATCATCCAGACCTGGGTGATAGAGGACCCTTCACTCCCACCCCTGTCCTTGGAATATACAGTTCTGTCCACCATTCCCCCAGTGGAAACTATTCCAAGGACATAGCCTTGGGAGAGTAAGGTGTTGATAGCATCTGGATGGTATATTTGACTGAATCCAGTTGACGCTTCTGTATGAACTTAAGATTCTGGTGTGCAGGTGTGGAGATTTCATCTTGTGCAGCCCATGACAAGCCTCGTGTGTAAGTTCCCTTACTTACTGAAACCTGCCACCTACCAGTCTGAGTGATCTGACTCTTTCTTCAGTCTGTTCTTGCCCTCTGTGTACAGGGGCCAGTTTTCAAACCAGCAAGGGCATCTGAATTATGTCTGAAGAATGAGGGAGAGATTTATGATGGATACTGTCTTGGAGATGGACAGCATTGGAATAATAGACCTTCCCCCTCTCCCCAAAATGATAAGTTTTATCTGAAAAGTGTGAAAACAGAGAAAACAAAAAGATTACTGAAGAATGTGTAAATGTGCATTATTTAAAATATGGCAGTTTCAGATTATGTGATGAAATAAAGTCATGGAGGCAGGAGTAAACTATTAATATTAAGATAAGTTGCTCAGAAACTATTTGCACGATGACTAAATGAAATGTGATATAAAAGGGCATTGGGTAAAAACTAAAGAAATCTGAATAAAGTTAATAATCATATCAAAAAATAAATCCATTGTTTTAAGTGTTTTAGATTCTCATTCTTTGTGAATAAAAATAAGATCTGCCATGTGTTTATCTCTATAAAGAACAACCTAAGACAGAAACAATCTGGCCAATCAAATGTGAACCAAATGCCCAAAAGTTTAAATTCTTTCCAAAATTATGTCGCATGGTCAGCAAATGTTATTCTCTGCCGT
Source organism: Tadarida brasiliensis (assembly GCA_030848825.1). Taxonomy (NCBI): domain Eukaryota; kingdom Metazoa; phylum Chordata; class Mammalia; order Chiroptera; family Molossidae; genus Tadarida; species Tadarida brasiliensis. The sequence goes on along the minus strand of CM061260.1, from coordinate 84,343,687 downwards.
TATTTGAAACTATAAAATCAGTAATTGGGATTTATTTTACTCACATGTAAGAATCCTTCTTGGGAAAAAAATATATACTACTTTGTAATTAGAAAGAGTGTATGGATAGAACCAATATTTTATTTTTCAAAAAATAAAAATTAGGTCTTTCAAAATTTAGCCAATAACAGGTTATTAACTATGGAGACTATAATATGCCTCATAAATAGTGTTTCAAATGGCAATACGTTTTTGTTAAGTAGAAATCGTATTGTTTTTCAGCACTACTCAAAGTTTAAGAGCTTTAAAATGGGCAGATAAAAGTCTTTATTTCTTAAATAGAAATAGATGTAGAGGGTTTAAAAAAGTGAAACAGGGTTATTCCTTTCCAGTAATTTAATACTTTCCAAGAAATCTTTAATCTCTAATTTGGTCTCTTGAATGTTTACCTATAAGGAAGAAGATTCCCTGGGGAGACAGATCGTCAGTGAATAAATTGTCCTTTTCATTTATAAATTAATCCTGCATTCCTGATAAGCAAAAATCAGTCTCCTGAAATATGTTTACTTTTCCTTGGGAGGATAAAACTTGAGCTTCTCAGCAATGAAAGCTCAGAATAGAATTTGGATCCTGATGATGTCACCAAAAGAGTTTATCAACATTTTACATTTCTTATCATAATACATGTCTTGGATAATCCATAACTTAAAACTGATCAATATCTTAATGCATCTGCATTCTTATGCTTAATTATATTTGAGAAACCTGTGTTGGATAAAATAGTCTTCATTTGCCTAAATGATAAAATGTCATTATCATTTCAATTGCATTTATTTCATTGCGCAAGATCCTGGTGATAAACACTTTCACAATAGCACTTAATGGCTTGTCTTCCATACAGAGTAATGATGATAATTCCTGTTTTTTGTTTTGTTCTATTTCCTTCCTTTATTTTTTTCTGCCAACAATAAAGCTTCCATCTGTCATTCTTTTCTATATACTGAAGCCATGCTGCTCTTGGCATGGGTCACATTTGTAAATGTTTCATTTATGAACATTCCTCCTCCGACTCCTCAGCAGTACAGAAACATGCCCCAGAAGATCAGCTGTCTTGCAGTTCATGTGGCTCTAAATCTGGCATCATATTCGTTCTGTCATTACCTCTGCAGTTTCCACTAGGAAATTGCCCTACATAATTCTCATGACTCTGTTTATCAAATAATTATGCTGAAAGCTATTTAATGTGTAAAGGATACAAGTGGTTGCCTTAATATTTTATTTGTCTTCACATTTTCCCTCCCCACTTCTCTCATTATAGACTACTCTAGTTCAACAGGCAGTACTATTTACCAAAGTCTTTAGTACAATTCAATTTAGCAATTTGGAAGACAACACTCATTCTTTAGACAATCAAGGATGTTGAAATTATGGTTAAAAGGTTAGAAAATTACATTTTTATTTAAAATATTGTTTTGCAGCATCTCCTCAGAATGTATTCCTGTATGAATAGATGATCAAGTTTCATGATCTGACAACCGTGTTTTATAGGCAGCTGACTATGAAATCTAAGTGTTCATGAACAGTTTAGCTGCTTCACAGAAGAATCTTCAGTATTAGCAATTTGAATCTACCGTTTTTAGAGACTAAAGGAGCTAGAGTATGGTTAATATTTATGGAATCAGTTGGGGGAGGGTGGGAATCTAAGAAAAGTACAGCATTGTTCTTGCATCTCTCTCAAAGACTCTTTAGTGGATAAATTAACAAGAAGAACTGAAAGGGTGCAGAAGATAAAATCATACAATAACCAAACTTTCATTTGTTACTCTTATTATTACATACTAAGCCATGCTACCCTGGAAGAATGGCTAATAAGACCAGAGACTGTTGAGAACTAGGTTGGGGTAATTACTAAGACTTAGAGAATTACTTTGTTTAGGGTAGAGGAACTCCAAACAATTGGTAGAATAAGAATTATGACTTGGCCAAGTTTATACAAACACATAATACTAGAGCCATGTAAAACACACACACACACACACACACACACACACACACACACACACACACACACACCACAGGAATTAAATAGAAGATGTAATCCAAAACAGAATACAGGTGCTATAATTCAAATATAACTTGGATAAATAAATAATGCAAGAAGGAATAAGGAGAAAATAATATAAGCACATTGAAGTGCTATTTTAGTGAAGATGTTTTCTGGATTTAATGCATGCTCTCAGGCAGGTAAGACAGGATAATTTGAATACTGTGCACTGTTAGAAATGGGAATCAGGATGCACAGAGTTTAGGCTGATAGCAGGTAGCCTGAGGGCATTCCTCACTGAAAGGGTTGGGGCCAGGGTACATTAGTGAAGAGGACTCCAAAAGGTACAGAAAATGTGTGTGTTCTCTCTTCTCACAGTCCATTCTATGTTCAAAACAAATGCCTACTTCGATTTTATTTTTCTTAAAGACCACTTTGTCCCTTAATCACATTTCAGAGAGATCATGTGTGAATAGCGTTTTGACCTTCTGCATTACAAACTAAGCACAGTGGCCATTTAAATTGCATCCCGTGCCTCCTTCCCACTAAGTCTGCACTGCTTTCTCAAAGGTTGGTTAGGAATGCCTCCCCCACCCCCCAAGGACATGAGTTTCTTGCCATGGCTCCTTTCCATTCACTCCATTCATCCATTCATTTATTCATTTCATTCAGTAAATACACACACACTCCTTGACCTTGAGCTGACTCATACTGTGCTGGCAGAACTAATTTTTAAATTAAAGTAATATTGATAATTATACCTTGATTTGGCTAATAATTTCAATGGACAAAAGGAGAATATTGTCCTTTCAAAGATACTATGTTTTTGCCCCCAAATTATGACAAGGCAATTAAGGTTTTTACTGGATTTTTAAAAACAATTTCTGATGACTAAACCTTAGATTAGAAAAATGCTTTCTTCTGATAATATTTACCTCAGCCTTTTTCCTTCATCTCCTTCTCTAAGTGAAACACTCTGCCATTCATGACAAATTCAACACAAATTTCTTGAATTTGGGATTTTTTTGGAGATCCTTCAGGTAGAAAATTATTGTTTCCCTTCCTGTTAACTACTGGGATGCATTTACAATCTATTCGTTCCTTGGCACTTCTATAGAAACTGAGATAAGTGGTCCAATTAGTGACAGTTTTGATGGTGCTGTTGATGTGCTATTGGATGTCTGCCCTTTTGGAACAGCAGTTTAATTCCACACAGTCTACTAAGTAGCTGCAGCCTTTCTTTGTCTAAACCCTCTAAACAAGGGCATTTTAATCTGTTTTGCTATTTTTACATGTTTGACTAAACTGTGGTATGTGGGTTGACATAAAAATCCTAACAGTGGGAGTGAAGAAATGACACTAGGTACTTCTCAAGGTTAGATAATGTATTTTAGAAGCTTTCTATACCCTGCAATAGCTAACATAGTCTTAAATATAACATTCAATAAATGTTTATTGAAATATATTAAAATGTCATTGTAAAATCAAGCAACATTTTTGTGACTCTGTATGTCCATAATAAAGGGTAAACACTATTTCATTATGTCCATGTAAGTGTAATGGAGAAAAAAACAACATTATAGGGAAAAATTTTTCCTTCAACTTTTCAAGGAAAAAAAACAAAACTCTTTTACTCATATAAATTTTTTTAGATTCTAGTAAAATCATTTTTTCTTCTCAGTGCAAAGCCACTGTTGTTTCTTTTTAAAGGAAAGGTTTTAATATTTTTAGACTGTTCTTCCATTATATAGACATGGTTTTGTATTGAGATAGCCATTATATTGTAGATAATTTTCAAATATGTAGTCATAATATATTTTATCAAAGCCATAAAAACAATGACAAATGAATTTAAAACCTTGAGTTTCATAATGTTTCCCTGACCCCCAAAAAGGGAAAGTGTCCAAATCCCATGAAAGGAAGACAAGTGAGAAATACAAGAAAGGGAAGAACTAGAATGGTAAGAAGAGTCTAAGATGCTGTGTAAGCAATTGAGGGGAGACTTGGGCCAATTGGGTATATGTAATGCCCCGGCCAGTGTGTTTCAGTTGGTTGGAGCATCGTCCCAAGCACTGAAGGGTCATGGGTTCAGTTCCTGGTCACGGCACATACCCAGTTTGGGGGTTCAGTCCCCGGTTAGGCAATGTTTCTCTCTCTCTCTCTAAAGTCAATTAAAACATATCCTTGGGTGAGGATTAAATGGGTATATGTAATAAATGTTGTAAATTTCTGTGAGACATGAGAAAATCACATTTACAGAATATATTATAAGACTAGTAAACTAGGACTAAAGCCAAATAGCCTTTTCTACCTGTTTAAACTCCATGTAATTGAAACAAATGGAAATAAATACAGGTCCTAAATGAACTACTTAGTTTATTTATAAATGAAAGTGCTGAAGATGTCAAAATGGAAGAATCGGGTATTACTTAGGAATATGCCAAATTTTCTTTCCTTTTTTAAAACCATGTACATAACTGAACAATTTGGGGGGAAAGCAGGACTTAGAGGTGATTCACTGATAAGTCTTAATAATCTTAGCTCAGGTCACTATTATTTAGTGACTTTGTTACCCTCACCTGGGTTTTCCTTAGGTCTCTGTGGGAAGACCTTCTTTCTAACTGCAGGCTTTAGAAATGATTTTAAGGCTGAAGTAAATAAAGCTGTGTGAAGCAGGAGAACCATATAGAAGTTCTTAGAGCAAAATAGGAAGCTATGGAAGTAAGGATGAGCATTACTCATTTTAATCAGCTATTAACCATTCAGTATTTGGATGAGGTTTTCTGTGGCAGTTCTTACTTAATGGTGTATCTTACCTTCTAAATAGCAAACTAGATTGAATGATTTGCTCTATTTAAGGTGATAGTGAAGGCAAATAATTTCTGGTTATTATAGCTTTTTTCTCCATCATAACTAAAAAAGAGTGATATGTGTTCAGAAGAGACAGAGACAGGGGTTTGAACATGCTTTCTGAAAATGGTATTTTCTAGTAAAGTAGAAAGCTGAAGAGTATAAGTTCAAAAGTTCTAGACTTGATTTAATTTTCTAGTTTTGAGAAATCTATTTAACATCACTATGTTCATATTACCTTTATCTTTCGAATTGGATTTCCAAACTCTTGTGTGGTAGAAATATTAGTTATGAACAATGCCTATATTAAAAATAAGCAACAACAGAAATAAGAAAGTCAAAACAAAACAAAATGCTATAAGTATACCCAATGAACATATATTTATCTCAGTTTCTAGATAAAACTAGTTTTGTTTTTTCTAAGAAGGAGTGAACATTTTTTGGAAAATGTTGCTTTAAAAATAATGTCAGTAGCCTGGCCAGTGTGGCTCAGTGGTTGAGCATAGACCCTTGCACCAAGAGGTTGCTGGTTCGATTCCCGGTCAGGGCACATGCCCAGGTTGTGGGCCAAATCCCCAGTGGTGGGCATGCAGGAAGAGGCTGATTGATGTTCTCTCTCATCGATGTTTCTATTTCTCTCTCTCCCTTCCTCTCTCTCTAAAATCAATAAAGAAAAAAGTAAAAATAATACCGCTACACAGAAGGACATACCACAGATAAACATAACCCCACATTTATTTATATATGTTTGATTTTTCAGGAATTAAATATTGATTCTGAGTCTATGTGCAGGTAGATACCATATCATAGTCTACAATTCTGGAAATAAATGCTTTGATTTTTGTCAATCAGAAATATGCGATTATATCAAAACTAGATTAGTTAATGTGGTAACCTGAATGTCAGTTTAAAGTAGGATCTAAATAGTATGACATTCAAATAGACTCTTGTTAAATTCAGATACACACACACACACACACACACACACACACACACACACCTACTGCTGTGAGTTTTTTGATTTATCAAATTTCTCATTATGATATGAATAAATATATTTTCATGTGTACTCTTTAAATAAATAATAGGTGTTAATCTTTTTTTTTTTCCTGTAAGAGGGCGAGGGGTTAATCTTGCTATATTTAAAACCATGCCATTAAATTAAAAAAATTTAAAGTCTTGACTTTTTGCTGAAGTTAATGTCATTAATTATGTTTTTTTCTTCCCTTGGTTTATTGTAGTTTTGCATTCTGGGAGGGACTAGATAGCTTTTGTTTAAAACCAGCAGGAGGAGCTCTCACCTTGCTGGGTTTAATACAGTTAGTGTTCCTGAAAAACCTGAATTTGTGGGGGTTTTATATGTGAAACAATGATAAAATTTAAACGTTTATCACATTTAATGGCATTAAAAATCTCAAAAACCCTCAGTTTTATTTTCATATAAATGTATAATTCATTTGTCCGAATGCAAATTTGAAACTTGACAGTTCTTATAAAATTTTTAAAGGTATGACTGCAGTTTAATAAGGAAAATAAAGCAATTATGTAACTCTTGTTTCTTGAAGCAACTAAAAAACAAAAAATTATTCCTAAGGATCTACAATTGTAGGTATTTACAAATTTTCCTTTTTGTTTGTTTCGAAATTAATATACTTTACAAGTTATAAATATTGAGAACCAAGCAACCTAAATATGTTTTAGAAATAATGGTTGTATCAACTAATTAGTGAATTAATTTGCTATAAATTCTATATGTAATTTACAAAAGAGAAATCTCTGTAGACTTCAATTCATATTTTGGATTTTTGAATACTCTATTTCATAAAACCCCTTAAATGGCATGATTTATAGGTAGTAATGATACATTTCTGTAGAAATTATTAATGTGAAAACTAGGATAAAAACTTATGAAAATTTGGAATTAGGAAAAGAAATAACGATGGTTCTCTGCATCTACAAAAATTAAAAAGAAAAACAAATAACAAAGTTTTATATTCAAACTTAAAAAGGTAGGGATAAAAAAACACATTTAAGAAAACGTTTAGATTTAAATGGTGGGAATCGAAATCTCTTACTCAGTGATCTCCAGGATAATTAACCTGTCCTGAGACTCAGTTCTCTCATCTGTAAATTGGGTATTAAAAAACAATAACATATATGATAATGTGGCTATTACTTGAAGAAAAAATATAGATGGTTCTTCCTATATTTATTATAATTACTATCATTATTTTACTAGCCTGCTAGGGAATAATGATGTATTCCAAATATATAAATGTGCTAGATGACTAGCATTAAGCTTTCGAGTCCCCCAAAGTAGATAATAGTATCATATACTTCTGAATTCTCTTCAATAGTATATAACAAAAGTAAAAATAACTTTTACTTGTTAATGAGATATGCTTTTAGTTTTGCATATTTATTATGTCTTCAGCTTTTTTCTCTAATATTTCAGATTATTTTTGTTACAGCGAATGAACCCAGATGCCATCAGATATCATTTTGTGTATTTGTATTTTTGTATATTTGTGTATTTGTGTGTATGTATACATATATGATATATGTTTATATATATTCCTTACTGTACTTTCTGTCTGTTACTTCTAGGCTTGTTAGAATTATTGTTGATATGAAGTAGATGAAACTATAAAGAAAGCCTTTAAAAAACTCTAGCCCCTATGTCTGCTGTTATCTTTTTGTGATAGAGGCTAACAGTCATTGAAAACCATTAGCTAAATATATTCATTAGGAGTAGAAAATGGTGTAGACTAATTTGATCATTCCTTCTGCATTTATTAACTGAAATATTTCAATTACAGAAACATCCCTTCATTAACTACTTCCTTATTCAGAAATAGTTCATGTAGAAGAAGCAACTAAATGTTTTATTCTTTTCAGATTATTTACCAGTTTTTAAAATAACAGCCTCCTAGTATGCTGCAAAAGTTATCAGTTAGGGATGATGAATGCATGGTTTTACGCATATTTGAAGTATTTTAATCCCTTATAGTCATTAACTTTGTTTATGATCAAATTATTTGTTGGCCAGTTGAAGCCTGTGCAAGTTGATTCCCAAGTCCCTTTTACATGATCCTAGTGGACATTAATATCTTCCCTGTTTTCTGGTTTAAGGACTATGAAACACCACCAATGAAGTAATCTTATGAAATATAAAAATAAATGGAAACTGAATGAGATCAAGCCACTAAATAGATCTATTAATTTAAAGAAAAATTAAATAAAAGGAAACGGGGAAGCACTTTTCAGTGATGTGTTTAGGAAAATCTAGAAAGTGTGACAAAACAACCTTGTTTTATTTAGTAAATTTGACTTCAAGTGTAAAAGATAGTTGTCTCGTCATTAGGGAAACACATTAAAACAAAGAGATCCTGTTAGAATGCCTCAAAAAGCTGCATAATACCGAGTCCTAGTGAGGATGTGGAGCAATAGGAAAATCATACATTCTGCTAATGGGAATGTAAAACTTCATAGCCATTTGGGAATATAACACTTAAAAAAAAAGCATTCCTTGTATAACCCAGTAAATATCTATTTACCATAGAGAAATGAAAGCATAGGTTCCTATAAGAATCTGTAAATGGCCCCGCTGGTGTGGCTTACTGGTTGAGCGTTGACCCATGCACGAGGAGGTCACCGGTTTGATTCCTGGTCAGGGCACATGCCCAGGTTGTGGGCCCAATCCCCAGTGGGGGGCGTGCAGGAGGTGGCCCCTCATCCTAGCCCAGCTCAAATCTCATCCTCTTCCTTCCTCTCTCTCTCGAATCAATAAAGAAAAAATACTTTAAAAAATGTAAAAAAAATAAAGAATCTGTAAATGAAATGTTATCGTGGCTTTATTTATAATGTCCCAACTGAAAATAGCCCACATGGCCGTCAACTAGGGAATTCCATGCAGTAGAATAATTTTCAGCAATAAAAAGGAAGTTACTATTGATACATACAACAACATAGATGAATTTCAAATGTATTATGCTAACATGAAAGAAACCAAGCTCAAAAGGCTATATGCTATACTATTTTATTCATTTGACATTTTGGAAAAGGCAGAACCCTTGGGACAGAAATCAGATGAGTGGTTGCCAGGGGCTGGGTGGGGAAGGGATTCATTATAAAGGATCAGAAGGGAAATTTTAGAGGTGCTGGAAGTATTCTATAGATTGATTATAGAATTATATGGATATAGGGGTTTGTCACAATTTATAGAAATGTACATTTAAAATGAGTGAATTTTATTGTGAGTATATCATGCCTCAATAAATCTTAACTAAAAAAGATAATAGGGGAAACTATTGATTTAAAAACGCTTAGCCCTGGCCAGTGTTTCTCATTGGTTAGAGCACTGGCCCACACACCGAAGGGTTGTGGGTTCAATTCCCAGTCAAAGGCATATACTTGGGTTGCAGGTTCAATCCCCAGCCCCAGTCAGGGCGTGTGCAGGAGGCAGCCAATCGATGTGTCTCTCTCTCTCCCTCCCCCTCTCTCTTTCTTTCTCCCCCTCTCCCTCCCTCCTTCCCTTCCATTCTGTCTGAAAATCAATGGAGAAAATATCCTCTGGTGAGGATTAACAAAAAAAAGAGAGAGAGAAAAAGCACTTAAAAAGGAATGTCACCCGGCTGGTGTGGTTCAGCGGATTGAGCATAGACCCATGCACCAAGAGGTTGCTGGTTCAAATCCCAATCAAGGCATATGCTGGGGTTGTAGGCTTGATCCTCAGTAGGGGGTGTGCAAGAGGCAGCAGATTGATGTTTCTCTCTCATTTATGTTTCTATCTCTCCCTCTTCCTTCCTCTCTCTCTAAAAAAATCAATTAAAAAAATTTTTTTAAAAAGCAATGCCCACTCACTGTAATGTATAGTACTTATTAGATATTGATTTTCTATTAAAAGAAGTTTAGACAATAGGAATATTAAACGCTGACTAGATATTTGATGACATTAAGGAATTACTATTTATAGTAATTAAGATATTGTAGTTATATTAAAAGGAATCTTTATAGTAGGAATACATACTGAATTTTTTACAGATGAAATAATATTTTTACTGGAATTTTCTTCAAAGAAATCTTGCAGTGGGAGAATAGGTAAACATGAAATAAGATTGATCATAAGCTGGTAATTATTGAAGCTGAATGATGACTACATGTGGGTCCAATTACTGTTTTCTCTACATGTTGAAACTTATGAGAATTTTCCACAATAAAAATTAAGGAATTATAGTTCAGTTTTATAAATATTTGGTGAATAAATTTTAACTGTACTGAAAGACTATTCTGCAATGTATAGAGTCTGTCCCAGAAATTTAAACATGGTTTCATATTTAAAAAGCAGTCAAATATATCACAGTGATTAAAATAAAAAAAACTATGAAATGTTTGCAATAGCCACTAAACAGAAGATGCCAAATAACATACTTCTGTTGGCTTTTTTTAAACTACAAATTAAAAAACACACACACACAACAACAAACACTTTTTTAACTAGGTGAAGACTAAAAGTCAAGATAACATAACAAAACATTGTTTCTCAAAGTGTGGTCCATGGCCTACTGGTCTCTGGGAGAATTGCAGGTAGTAAGTCATTAAAAATAAAGATCTACTGAATCATGGGACCTAAGCATTTACCTGCTGGAAACATTACATATACATCCCCCAGTTGATCTTCATTGCTTTACACCCTCATTTCTATCCTCCTACTTCCGCCCAAATAATGTTCACTACCGATTCTCACTCCAGCCACTCAAAAGTGACTTAGTTATAGCTCAGTTACTTTATGGAAGGTATTCTAAAAGAAAAACAAATAGTTGTTTCTTGTCACATCTGATGTCACATTTTAACATGTAGAGAAAACAGTACATTGGACCCACATGTAGTCATCACTCAGCTTCAATAATTACCAGCTTATGATCAGTCTTATTGCATATTTACCTATTCTCCCACTGCAAGATTTCTTTGAAGAAAATTCCAGTAATTTCATCTGTAAAAATTTTAGTATTTCTACTATAAAGACTCCTTTTAATGTAACTATAATATCTTAGCCCCTCATCCTAGCCCAGCTCAAATCTTATCTCCTTTGTGAAATCCTCCCAGACCTGTCCTGCCAGCCTTAGCCTAACTTAATTGCTAGACTTTTATATAGTCTTTTATTTTTTAATTTAACACAATACATTCTAATTATTTGTTTACGTGTCTGCCTTTTTCACCAGATTATGAGTTACTTTTGGACAGGAAAATAATTCGTATTTTTAAAATTTTTGTCTCTCTTAGTAGTAAGTATATTATCTGGTTATTATATTATTATCTGGTATATTATATTACATATAATAGCAATGTAATCAATGCTTTAAAGATTCCAGTTTATTCTTAATGAGTTGTTTTCATATTTTGCCAATGACATGTAAGGGCATTTAATTACACAGAAAGAAAATGAGAAGCCTTCTGTAGTATAGTTTTTCTTTCTTTAATGAAATATAAAAAGACCATATATGAAAGGGGGGGTCAGAGAAGCAAAGGTGGTTATTTTATCAATTTTAGAAGACAGCTATTAAAGATAACTTTGTTATTATATTAGGTTTCATTTGGCATTGTTAAACACAAATTACATATTTTAAAATTAACTTAAAACCACTACCTCATGCATTTCTTTATTATTATTATTATTATATATTAATACTTAGAATATACAAATAACTGAAAGTAATGCAGCTTACTAAAGCTAATTGATGAATAATAGTAAGAGTAGTGGACATTGATGATTTAAATAACATATTTTTCATCAATTGAAATATTTATGCAAGTTTTTTATTTAATTCCAGTTGTGTTGCTTGATACAACAACTGTGCTGGGAGAGCTAGGATGGAAAACATATCCATTAAATGGGGTAAGTTTGAATATATTTTTAAAATGATCATCCTTATTAGATGTTTAGGATTTGTTATAATATAAAAGAATGGTCAAATTTTGGCTCTATGTAGTATGCATTTTAGCAAATAACTTAAATCCCATAGAAAAAATTAAATTACAATTAGAAGTGATAATCAGTGGGAATAATATGTAAAACGTCTTTGTTTTCTTCTAAATTAGTATATGTTCTTTAATATAGTGTTTATACAAAGTAATATTAAAGTATGTCATAAATATTTAGAAATAAATTTCTATTTGTGTATTTAAGACATTTTTCTGTATATATGTTATTAAATTTGGCAACCTCTGTGAGTATTTGTGCATAAACAGATTTTAGATTATCATAACATAAGTTGATTTCACAGATATTAACAACTTGGTTTTTATTAGAAGCTATAAGTCTACTAAAGCAGTGTATGTTTTTTGAAGTCGGCAAAAAGATACATTGTGGTTAGGTGTTTTTTAAAATCTGGGAGTAGTTACTTTTGAAGGGCTTATAAAGATGTATAATTTACAAAGTATAGTTTTTCAGATATTGACATTATTTCAGCTATGATTATACTTGACTTTTTGTGTTTCAACATATTTTGTATTATTTTCACATTGCAATATGTTTCTACTTTTTTATTTCAAGCTAAAACAAAAGGGCGGTTTGTGAAGCTTTTTACTTTTGTTTTGTTGTTGTTTTGTCTATTTAAACAACATTTTTAATAATACAAGGTAGTCATCTGTTTTAAGATATAGTTGGGTTAGCTCTTCTTTCTTTTCTTAGAAGTTGTATTTTTCTCATATATCACATTCTTTATATTTTTACATTGCTTCAATTTAAATCTGAAAGGAGAAATTGACCCAAACGGGTTTTTTAAAAATAATTATTCAAATATTGCTGCTTAAATTTGACCTTTATATCAACAGTTAATCAACAGTTATTTATTAAACTGTGTATTTTCATCTAAAAATTCATATGAAGAGTTAAATCTTTCTGTTTTTGATTGACAGGCTGTTTTTTATTTGTTTTATAGACTGATTTTATTTTTTTCTGAATATTTCCTTTTATTCTGAGAGCTCTTTATCAAATCATTTATAAGAAATATATATTTTAAATTAAGATTATGCTTTAACCTTCATTATCTTCTTACCATTAAAATGAATAAATATCAGTAGTTTTTGCATGTATCAAGTATGTCACATTTATTACAAATGAAACTTTTTTCCTCTGTATAAGTTACTTTGTATAAGAAACTTATAAGAACTTACAAATAATGTAGAAGCCCTACTTTTCTATTTTCTGGGGGAGAAAAAAAAGACAAAAAAAAAAATTAGAGATACTGTTGTCATTGTCCTCATATAGTCATAGCCAAAGAATCATGAGAGGAACAGGAGTTACACCCCTGCTCTAGTGATTGTGTTTGGCTTGATCAGGCTGCATTTCTCAGCAGGTTGGTAACCAGGAAACACAAGGACTTACAGAGTTACAAATAAACTTACTGCTGTCATTCTTGTGATGATTTTATCATAGGTATTGTGAAATAAGGAGTTTTGTTTGTTTGTTTACTATTTCTGGTTTATTAGTTACAGAGAAAGAGAGAGAGGACAGAATTGTCCAAAAAGTGAGTCTTATTTAATAGTTTTCTATTTGCCGGAAGCTGCACTAAGACTTTTACATGTTATGTTCACAATGGCCCTATAGTGAATGATGGCCTCTAAGTCCACAATAAGCTGTTTCTGACTCTGAAGCCTGTATCTTTATCATGGCACTGCTAACAGAGAGGAAATTTCATGAAAGACCAAATAGTTATGAGTGATATTGTGTAATTGATTTAGATTTCTTTTCTCCCTTTGATAAATAAACTGCTAGACTGAGATGTGCATTTTGAACACCAGCAAAGGATTAGCAAGACAGAAAGAAGAGGGGAAGGAGAATGTAATAGAAAAGAAATACGATAGAATAAGGAGGAAAAGGAAAAAATGGTTAAAATTTATTGAGCATTTACCATATGCTAGTCTTTGCTCAAAGCATGTTACTCACATCAGTCATATAAATCAAGAACATTTTTTCCCATATTGAAAGATGTGGAAGTTAAGACTCAGATACATAAAATAACTTTAAGAAGGTTACAGTTGCTAGGAAGTAGTACAGCAAAAATTCTAAGCCAAACGTATCCTAATCTTGATACTTAATGGGTAGTCATTTCATAGCTAGGTGCTTTTTATTTCTTCTAAGATTCTGCCATATAAAGATAAAGGCCAATGACCAATATGTAGACTACAGTGGGAAAAGTAACACATAGATTTAGATGTTAAAAAGTAAATTGAATACTCAGTTACCTTGGAATATCACTGCTGGAATAGTAGGCTATATTACTTTTATTATATATATATATATATATATATAAATAAATTATTATTAATTTATTTATTTTTGTTACAGACGTTGCTCCTTTTTCCCCCATTGACACCTTCCTCCCGCTCTTGTCCCCCCCCCCCTTCACAGTATTGTTGTCTGTGTCCATTGGTTATGCATATATGCATGTAAGTTCTTTGGTTCATCTCTTCCCGCTACCCTCACCCCTCCTCTGAGGTTTGTCAATCTCTACCCTACTTCCATATCTCTGGATCTGTTTTGTTCATCAGCTTATTTTGTTCATTATATTCCACAAATAAGTGAGATCATGTGCTATTTGTTTTTCTATGATTGGCTTATTTCGTTTAGCATAATACTCTCCAGGTCCCTCCATGTCATCTCAAAGGATAAGAGATCTTTACTTTTAGATTATCCCCCAAATAATAATGCATGAATGGCAGTGTCAGCAGTAGGAATACTTGAAAATGGGAACACATTTTAAAATAGATAGATTACATAAGTAAGTTTTAATGAAAATATACAACTTAAATTTTTTTATTTTAGTAAAGAGAATAGATTACTGACAATAATGGAGCTTTATATAATGTTATTTATAGGTTAAAACAATGATGGAAGTAGTCAGTAAAGATGAAGAACTTAGAAAAAAAGGGCTGCTAAATATTGCAAGAATGAAAATCACCTAGACATTAATACTGATTAAATAATTTAAAATCTATGGAATCTGTTAATCAGTTTACAAAATTTAAGCCAGCATTTATTTCTGTATATTAAAATTATAATTATATCTACTTAAAATTATGTACTTTTTCAGGTTCTCAGGTTTATTGAGCCATGCTAATTTGAATGGCAGTTTTAACTAAAGTTGCCTTTTTTAAAAAAGACACTAATTCAGTTGGTTTTACAAATATGTAATGGGTAGAAAAGACAGCTTTAAAATATATTTGTCAATTTCATGATATAATATATATTTGGTATCTCTGAATAAATTATTTCCTAGGAAGTTTTTAATTGATAAAATTTTCTTTTTATAAAGAATTAAACTAAAATGTTTTTGAAATGATATAATATACCATATAAAGTATGTGATTAATAAATGATTTCATGGCATTTTTGTTTGTTTGTTTTACATAAAATAGCCATTTCCTCAGTAGTATCATAGTACCATGCTGATGCAGTTACAGGAGTAGGCATTCACTGTGTGCCTGTGAATAAAACCCTTAGTTGAGTAAGAGGTTATCAAATATAGAAAATAGATGAGTAGTCTTGAGCAAATGACCTTGTAGTCTTGCAAACAGAAAAATAAAATATATTTATTTTCTGAAATGCTTACTTGAAAATGTATTTATGCCAACTTTTAAAATATACTTTCTTTTCATCAATGTCCAGAATTCAACTTAACAAATGTCTATTTTATGCTCTTTGTGCCAAGTACCCTTTTAGAGTGCTTAGAACAGTTTTCTTCTATCCTAAAAGAGTCTTGTCTATACAGATAATTTTACACAATCATAAATCCAAAGAAAGTGTCTTCAGATTGTTTTGAATACTTTTTGTGAAAGAACAATAAAAGGAGGAGTTAATTCTGATTAGGGAAAATTGATAGTAGGATGTAACGTATCAGCTCTTCCTAATAAACTGTGAAAGAATCACATGTGGGCTTGAAGAGAGGATAGAAATCACCTTTTTGGCAAAGTGACTGGCTTGAGGAAAAGCACTGAATTTTGAAATGTGTGCATTAAGTTTTAAAAATTTGAGAATCATTTGTGTGGCTGGAGTAGAAGGACATGGTGGGAAACAAGAGTGATAGGTGAAGTCATATTGTGGAAGACTTGGAATTTACATGTCTTAATTGATCTAGATAGTGCATATCTCAGTGCCAGTAAGTAAAAGGAAAAACTTTTGGAGTTAACTTAAACAAACAAAAATTATTGAAGGTTTTTTTGTTGTTGTTTAAGGCAATAATATAGACCATTCGAAATGAAAGATGGCCTTGGAAAATTGTAAGGAAAGGATGTTGAAAATATGGGTAATATGATATTACAGTCATGTATCACTAAACAAGGGGGATATGTTCTGAGAAATGCATAGATAGGCAACTTTGTCCTTGTGTGAACATCATACAGCACACTTACACAAACATAGATATTTTAGTCTTCTACACACCTAGGCTGTATGGTATAGCCTATTGCTCCTGGGCTACAAACCTGTATACCATGTTACTGTATTGAACACTGTAGGCTGTTGTAGCACAGTGATAAGTAGTATTTGTATATCTAAACATATCTGACATAGAAAGGATACAGTGAAAAGATGGTATAACAGATAAAAATAGAATACCTGGAGCTTCCAGGACTGGAAGCTGGTCTGGATGGGTCGGTGATGAGAGCTGAGTGACTCTGAAGGCCTCCACTACTGTAGACTGTATAAACACTGTCCCACAAACTCTCCCCCTGCTTCCTTCCAACAGGGTCAGAAATAGGACGTCAAAGCTGTCAGTAACACTCCATGAACAGGGACATGGGCTGATTGACTGGAAATATCAAGGAGATACTGGCTGAGTGAGGTGTAGATCACCATAATAGTAACTGTCAGGAGGGAGTGAAAGGTGGTCTGAGGATTCCTAGGAATAAGAAATCAAGATGCAGAGATACAGGAACATAGGGGATTGTCACGGCAATGCAGTTTTGGCTACTGCATGTTGGAGCAGTGGTCAGATTAGGAAACTTTATGGTATTCAGATAAAAAGAGGTTTACATAAACACATTAAAAAAAAAAAAAACCCACGAATTTCTCACAGAGAACGTATAGAACTGACTCAGTATTTGACTCAGTATTCTGACTTTAGAAATGTGTTGTTGGTTTCATTGACCCTATCTGGCACAAAGAGCTCTGTCATTGTACTGATGGAAGAAATAAAACTTGTCTGTACTTTACATCATTACAACCTGAAACTATTTCCAAAGTTAGGCACAGGCTGGCTCCATACTACCACAGAAAGCTCTTACTAAAGTGACAGTGGCATTTAATACTTGTTCACGTAGCTCCTGTAACCTGTGTCCTTGTGCAGGGTCTTAGGTCCTCAGTAAGAATTCACAGCAATGTTCTCTGAAGACCATCACGCTAGGTGTGGGAGAGCTGTAGCGCCCTCTGAATATATAGTGCTGGGAAAACAGGCTCCTCTGTGCTGAAACAAGTCAGTGGCTGATTGATTGGGATATAATCTGTGTATTCAGAATTGAGGTGCTGTGAGAGAGGGGGGATCTCTTGTCAAGCCCCATAGATATTGCTTCCATCAGAGAAAAAAAATCCTCCTGAACCACGTGTCCTTCCATTTCTTACAGAAAATTCAGCTCCATTATCATCTTATGGGACTACTGTCGTATTGTTGACCAAAATGTCATTATGTGGCGTATGACTATATTGATATACTGAGAACTGAGTGAAATTGAATAATTATATTTGTATAGCAGTTGAAGCGTGGTTTTTGAAAAGAATAAATGCATCAGAGAATTGGGTCATCATTCTTAACACTGTACTCTTACAGTCTAATGTCATAAATTATGTGTCTACATAATTCAAAACTTAAGAACTTTATGTGTCCCTTCCATCCTTTATTTGTCAATATAATATATTAAGAATAAAATTATGATGATCTAGCAGAGTAGCTAAGAGTTCCAGGATAATCAATGAAAGAATGCTGCATGAATAAAAATGTTTGCATAGCACTGTAGAAGTTGTAAGTGCATACTGAAGAAGTGTTTTCACAGACATTAAGTATAGGCATATGCCTTGGTTTTTTTTGTTTGCTATGAATAACTAATAGCTGATTAATACTAAATCTCACTCTGCAGAAAACTGAAGGACCTATTTCAATTTTGAAAATCTCCTGGGAAGGAGACAGCTAGTTTTTAAGAAGTTTGCCAGCCTAATGCTAATGAGAAAAAAAGAAACATGAAAGATACTACTCATGCAGTAACTTTGTACAAAGGAAGAAATAAAAAAAAATATGTCTCCTGAGTTTATTCTTGTAGTCTGTAAATGTATGAAAGAAAATTGCATAAATTTTCTTGAAATTTTCTTTCATGTTTACTCCTTTCCTTTTGATACTTTTGTTTATTCTATTTTTTTTTAGCCAATATATAGCATTGTAGATGAAAGAGAAAAATACAGTTACAATAAGAAGGCCTATAGTTAAATGTTATATTAAAAACTCTTAATACCCATTACAGATCAGGCCTATTTAATACCACATAGCAGGGGGTATGTCATATCGAGGCACCTTGGCTCCATATTAATGCTGACTAATAAAAAATAACTGCTAGTAACCAGAAAAATAAAAGACTTTATAATATAAAAAAAGATTTCATGATTAAAAACTTATATTTTCTTTGAGATTTAGTAATTATATTTGATACTTCTAAAATGTAACAGTAATGTGGCTTTTTAATTTTTATACTGTAATTGAAAAGATAAGTGACCTGCTTGGGTAGCCACATACTGGTTGTTAAAGGTATTTATACCTGAATAAAACCTGACAGTTGAAATATAGCATTTCATAATAATTCCCTAAGATATTATTCAATATATACCTACAATTACATATACTTAATATTGATGGGAAAGAACATGATTTTTAAGCACTCCATCAACTCACCTGAAAGATTTTCACCATTTATTTTTATTTATAGCAATATTTTTGGCAAAAAAATGTCTCACACATTTTTTTTTTTTGTCACTCTTCTCTTTTGGCAACTAAGAGATAGTTAAGTTTTAAAAGCTCATTTTTATTTTTTTTTTTTATTTATTTATTTTTTTTTATTAATTTACTTATGTTACAGATGGTTCTCCTTTTTTCCCCCATTGACACCCCCCTCCCCTTCCCTCCCTGTCCCGTCCCCGTTTTGTTGTCCATGTCCATTGGTTATGAGTACATACGTACAAGTTCTGTGTTCATCTCTCCCCTCCCCCGCCCCCTCTTCTGGCAGATGTCATCCTGTTCCCCACTTCCACGTCCCCCGGACTACCCTGCTCCTCCCACTGTTATGTTCATTATATTCCAGAAATAAGTGAGATCATATGATGTTTGTCTTTCTCTGCTTGGCTTGTTTCACTTAGGATAATAGTTTCCAGGTCCTCCCATGTCGACGCAAAGGATAAGAGATCGTCCTTTCTCTTAAAAGCTCATTTTTAATGTATACATGGTAGATCAGAGTCATGGTGGACATAGATATAGGCATGCCAGTATTTAAAATCAAACTTTCTTTTCAACAGTGAAGTATTCTTTAATAAAAATTAAGAGAAAATGAATGTTAATAGAAAAAAAGTGTTATTGGATATTAATTGCATTTTTTATTAATCACAACAATAAGAGTTTGCAAACTCTGTGTTTCTCAGGTGCCACATGTTGATTTTACATAGTGTATTTATATGTATATTTTGTATGCTGTGACTTAGATGATCATTATGGTTTGAATAATGTAAAATCATACAAGATGTGTGATTTTATCTCTTAAACATAGTGAATTAGAATTAGGAAATTTACCCTGAAATATTTAGGAAAATCATTCATGTCTAAATAAAAAATGTAAGTGTACTTTGTGTACTTAATTACTAATTATTTAATTAAATATTAAATTTAAAAAATGTTATACTAATTACTAAGTTAATGATTTTATAATAAAGAACTAATAATTTGTATAATAAAAGAGGCCTATATTAGAAATATACTGAGGAGAAAGATATTTTATTCCATGAATCAGAGCCCATCATTTTCCAACATTGTTCCAAAGCTGGAAAATCAAAATAGAATGTATTTATGATAGACAATAGAATATCTACTAATAATTAATTTATATTATTGTGTTATAATTTCTATATTTCATATTGTAACCATACAGAAACCTTATTTTCTTTAATCTGGCCTTTTATTTTGATTTTTTTCTTTTGATTCAAACTGGCCTCTCCTATCACCCTGAACTCCCTCTCCCTTGTTTAATCAATCACTAAGGCCTTAGGACATTGAGGTTCTGGTCAGCATCCACTGGTCTTAGAAACAAGGTCCTGGGTCTATTGAGACAGAATTTCCAATCAAACTGAACATAATATCTTGGCTTCAGTTGTGGTTTAGCTCCAGACCCAGGAAAGTAAAACGATCCCACAGAAGAAATCCTTGTGAAATTAGACCCAGCAACTCCATAGCTGATATCAGGACCAAATGCAATGGTCAGTTACCCCTACCCTAGCACGAACCAATCAGTAGAAACCACAATCCTAATTCTGTTAGTCACTATGATTAATGATTTTTTCCCTTAAATAATCCATCCCCTAGAAGTCACTGGGGAGCCAGGTCTTTGAGAATGTGCTACCTGTGACTCGAG
The DNA here is from genome assembly GCA_030848825.1 of Tadarida brasiliensis. Lineage (NCBI taxonomy): Eukaryota > Metazoa > Chordata > Mammalia > Chiroptera > Molossidae > Tadarida > Tadarida brasiliensis. The sequence continues at coordinate 84,323,157 of CM061260.1, read as the reverse complement.
GCACAGTGCCATCTCCTTATTAAGTCCTTACTTTCTTGGCTGCAAATTACTGTTGGTGTCTTATTGGGCTTTGATGAGCACATGCCCCTTCAGTCGCTAATAATACAATAAGACTAATTTGTCCTACTTGCAGACTTCAGTATTGCATTTAACTCATTTTATAATACATTGAAATTATTTGAAACTATGTGTATGTGTTTGAATTCTGAAAATATAAACTTTAGTGATAATTTCTGTTAAAATTGATTTATCTATTTTCAAAATTGATATCTAAATAGTTTTTCTTCAGAGAAACTTAACCTATGTGGTAGTTTTCTAAATATCCATCATGTTAATTTCAATCATATTGTTTCACAGTTCAAAGAAACAGCTTTTCAGCTGTGGAAGTTTCTGTTGTCATATTCAGAAATTCGGATTCTTTCCTCAGTCATGCCTTCTGTTAATGAGTCCATCAAAGGCATTCTCCATTTCTGTTACATTGTTCTTGACCTCTAGGTAGCATTTCTTTTTTATTTTTTCTCAAAATTTCTATCTCTCTGCTTGCACTATCTGTCTGTTCTTACATGTCTACTTTATCCTTTAAAGCTGTTATTAGCACATTAATCATAGTTTTTTCCCCCCACATTCCTGATCTGATAATTTCAACATCTCTGCCATATCTGAATCTGGTTCTGATGCTTCTTCAGTCATTCCAAACAGTGTTTTTTTTTGTTGTTGTAGTTTTGTCTTTCAGTATACCTTGTACTTTTTAATCTAAAAGTGGAGATGATTTCTGGGTGAAAGGAACTGTGATAAACAGGCCTTAGTAATGGAGTGGTGAGGAGTGAGGGGAGGGCAAGTGTTCTGTTGTTCTTTGATTAGGTCTCAGTCTTTCGATGAGCCTGTGCTCCTGACTGTGAACTTCACACATGCGTCTCTCTCTCTCTCTCGGTATCTCTTCTCCCAGCAGGTAGGACAGGAAAGCCAGAAGAACCGAAATTAGGTATTTCCCTCCCCCTACATGGAAGGCTAGAGCCTGCTGGAGCTGGGTATTTTCCTTCCGTCAAGTACATTCAGCTCTGATAAAAGCCCAGCTTGGTAGGCTCTGAATAGTTTCTCCTCAAGGCAGACCTTTAATTTTTTTTTTTTTAATCCTCACCCAAGGATATTTTTCTATTTATCTTCAGATAGAGTGGGGGAGAGAGAGAGAGAGAGAGGAAGGGAGAGAGAGAGAGAAACATCGACGTGAGAGGGACACATTGACTTGTTGCCTCCTGCACGACCCAGACCAGGGCTGAGACAAACTGCAACCGAGGTACTTGGCTGGAATCGAACCCATGGCTCATTGGTCCACTGGACTGATGCTCTACCGCCAAGCCAAACCAGCCAGGGCTGAAGGCAGACCTTTTATTTTATTTTACTTTCTTTTTTTTTCAATCCTTACCTGAGGACATTTTTCCATTTTTGTTCAGATAGAGTGGGAGGGAGAGAGAGGAAGAGAGAGAGAGAGAGAGAAACATCGACGTGAAAGGGACACATCGAGTGGCTGCCTCCCGCGCACAACCCCAACCAGGGCTGGGGATGAATCGCATCCAAGGTACGTGCCTTGACTGGAATCGAACCCATGACTCATTGGTCCGCAGGCCGACACTCTAACTGCTGAGCCAAACCAGCCAGGGCTAAAGGCAGACCTTTTAAAGAACAGATTGCTCTGGCATATTTCAAAGGGTTTTTTGTTGTTTTTTAACATTTTAGACTGTCCTAGACATTATATATAGTTGGCTGAAACATTGCTTAAACTGTTTTATAAATTATGATTTTAGTTATTTTTCCTTACTCTTCTGTTTTTATGCAATTAACTCTGGATTTTTTTTTTTTTTTTTTTGGCTTTCTCCTCACTTCAGCCGCTATCAGTAGCAGTTGGCTCTGTTTTCAAGTGCATTTAATCTAAAAAATTAATCAAACTTTTGTGCTTTGCTTTACATGACATTATTGGTATTATTCTTTACAAATCAATAAAGCAGGACTTCAGAGCTTTCCTGTGGTAGGCACGTTGAGTAGTAGACCCTGACACTCCAGGATCTCTTGGAAATTTAGTTCCACATATATATCTTGGCTTCCCAGGAGACCTATGTAAATTTCTGTCTCAGAATATTGAAATTATGAATGTGTCATGGGTCTGCAGTAAGAATTGTGCTTAAGCATTTTATGTGCTTTTTGATTTAATTCTAATACTATCTGTTTGGTGTAAATATTATTAGCACCATTTTATAGATAAAAAACTAAACCTGAGAAAAGTTAGTTTGTGGTGACATTTCCTAAAGGAGTTGGTATTAACACCAGGGTCATCTCAATCCCAAAGCCAGGATTTTTAGCCATTCAGCGTACCTATAACCATGGCTTGATTTTCAAACATTGTGATTGATGTGGTGAGGCTGTAAAATAGCCTATGAAGTTGTTCAAATGCAGTTTTACGTAAGTAATAATGTTGTTATAATGACACAGATTTTGTGTAAAAAATACGTAGTTACTGAAAGGTGCTGAAGACGTTAATATTTCTTTGAAGACCAACGGATATCCCACACTAAGGATGGTTCATTATTAAGCACTGTTGTTCAGTTAGTGGCATAAGAATATTTGGTACATGTTTAGATTGTTTTGATTTTTTTTCTCTTAGAAAATATTCCCTTACTGTATATCTTCTGGATTTATTTCTTTGTGCCTTATTTTCAATAACTATGTCTTTATACGTGTCTGTTATTGACTATAAACTAATTAAGTATAAAATATCAAGTAGTCCAATCCAAAAATACCCTTATAGAAATAAGTGTATTAGAAATGTTAGAGTGCTTGTCATTCTGATACCATCTTCTAAGTAAATTGACCAAGAGGCTTTGTTGAAGGATATCTGTATGGTTAGTGACACAATGCCCTACTCCCTCAACTATATCTTATTGGGACAGAGGTGGACACATGATAGGCAGTGGCAGTTTATCCCGGGCAAACCCCTTGGACCTGTCTCCAAGGCCCCCTTTTCTCTGATATCCCAGTGAGCCAAAGCAGCCCAACCTAGGCTTTCTTGAGTGCTCTCACTCCAGGGAGCACACCCATGCCATTCCCACCACCCCTCTCCTTCTCCCACAGGCACAAACTCCAAGGGATCCCATGAGACTTGCAACCAGGGGAGCAATGGACAGCTGCAAGCCCCCCTTTGCTCTGACTCCCAGTGAGCCCAGGCAGCCTAGCCTGGGCTCTCCTGCTACTTTTTCTATGCCCTTCCTAGTTTCACTGTCCTATGTGTGTTTTGGCTGCAGCCAGTAAATTCTTGCTTGCTTTTCTATAAAAAAATAAATAAAAAAGGACAGTTAATTGCCTTAACAGCTACCTGTCACCTCTCACGTACGATTTCCATAGCACATGCAGAGAAAAAGCCATGAGAAAGGACAAGATTGGGGTAGTTATCTTACTTATGGAGAATCTCCAGATTCAGTTCTTAGGTATTTTAAAAATGAATTCACTTTACTTGAGCTGCCAGATTATAAAGGCAGATTGTAAACATCATCATCATCATCACTACCATCAAAATGATGCAGATTGTAAACTTGATGATGATGATGATGATGATGGCAGATTGTAAACCTCCCAATAATGAATATGATGATGATGATAGAAAAAAATAACAGAAGGCAGTGAAACACCAGTACTCCTTTGAGGCACACCAGGAGATATGAAAAGCCATGGAAGGTAGAATTTTCTTAAGGAGAACATAGAAACATGAATCAGTCAGAGCTATAGGCCTTTTTTAATCAACTCACACATTGTTAAGTGACCTCCCTGCATGCAGGCAACACAGGGAAACAGGTGAATGAATATGCATAGTTTATTAGGATCCACACATTTTTAAATATTTAATAATTTAATACCTGAGCAACTATGATTTGTGGCAATTCTCTCTACACTATCTCAGAAAATTCCTTCCTGTATAGAATCCTCTGCAAAATAGATAAAGTACTACCTTATTTTTCACCAACTGAAAAAACATGTATTGGATAATAAAGAAGTTAATTCTATGGTGAGGAAAAGAAGCGAGAGAAAAGCAGGTAACAATGATTTAGGAAATCAGAGGTGAAGAATTTACTGATACCTGTGAATGTGTATTTAGTTTCATATTCTCTGAGCAGCTGAAAAATGTGTATGCAATTCATTTTTCTAGTATCTCTGCTGTTCTTTAATGTATAGTCTTGAGACACGTATATTTTTTAAAGGTATGGGTTTCCTTCAGCCTGTTGCTGTTGATTTATATAATGTAGTCTTTTCTTTGTTCTCTTTGTTTTCTTACATTGTTATTTATAAAGGTTTAACTTTTAGTCTCCTCTTTCCAGAAGTTTCCAGTTGTTCTTTTAAAGTGAACTCCCATATTATATAATCTAAGTTAAGATTTTGGTTTCAGCAGAAAGTCCTAATTGTTTTAACAAGTCATTCAAAATATTTATAATGAAAGAATCTACATTGAAATCAAAAGCAAATACATACAAATGTTAAGTTATATTATGAAATCATAAGGGATTATTAGTAAAACACTTAACTAGATGAAACATCACAGACAAGATATTTTTATAAATGTAATCATTTGTATTTTAATTGATTGATTCATTCTTTGTTGTTGTTGTTGTTAATCCTTACCTGAGGATATTTTTTTCCATTGGTTATTTGTAGAGAGAGTGAAAGGGAGAAAGAGAGAGAGAGAGAGAGAGAGAGAGAGAGACATTGATGTGAGAGAGACACATCAATTGGTTGCCTCCCATACAAGTGCTGACTGGGGCCAGGAAATGAACTTGCAACCCAGGTACGTGCCCTTCACCTGGAGTCAAACCCGGCACCCTTTGGTGCCCAGACCAATGCTCTAATCACTAAGTTACACCAGCCAGGGCGATGAACTCTTATGTCACATGACCAATCACCAATTCCTGTTAATTCTACTCCCTAAAGCTTTTCAAAGCAGTCTCTATCACCCTTGCATCAATTTGGCTTCTTATTTCTTCTCCAAATTACTATGATTCATTTTAAATTATCCACCGATATTTAATAAAAGTTGATTGAATAGCTAAATAGATGTACAGATAACACATTATTTTAGATATTGGTTAGAGGTTATAGTTTGCAATTCTCCTTAGAGCTGGAATAGTTTGGTATTAACTTTGGGCAGAATCAGCTGTGACAAAAAGACTAAAGGGTTGTGAAAATTGAACTGTGTTCTTATTTAACTTTGGTTTTGAGTACAGGTAGAAAAGTTTATCCATTACTCTCCTTATTGCATTTTAGACAATCCAATTCATTTTCTCATCATCAATTTTCTCACCAAAATTTAAGTTGAAAGGTGGTTGGGAAAGATATTTCCCTATGCAATAAAAAGGCTATAAAAGAGTTTATAAGCTATTTAAGCAACATCAATTAAGACATAATACACTTTCAAAGAATTAATGACCGGTTGAGAACAGTTGATGATCTGAATCACATCTGGGAAATATTAACCCCAGATGGTTATTAATCCTGCACCATGTTATTATGATGAGAATAAAAAATAGAACATATGGATTTTTAATGGTTGATAGATGGACTGCAAATTTTAGAGAATTTATATTAACCAGTCAAGCTTTCAAAAAGCATAGGTCAACATTAAATGTTAAATAGGTTATTGTAATCTGCATTCCATGCAATTAGTATTTTGAACTAATGTGCCATAGTAAGCAAAATAGGATCTTAAAATGTTTTGACTGCTTTATTTTAGCAAACAAACCTGTTGTGCTCATAAATGTAATGCTTAACTTAGTCTTCATCTCCCCTATAATTAGTTGTAATGTATACCAAAATATTTCAATGGAATTAAAAAGTCTTTCAAATAAAAACATGGGCCTTGGATTTTAAAAAATACACACACACACACACACACACACACACACATATATTTTATCCTTTGAACATTCATACATTCTGCATACCACATTTAGAGAGGTAAAATTAAATCTGTATTGCTGATTAAGATAGCTCCATTTAATAATGTTATTTATTTTATCAAATCCTATGTTACCTTAAATGTAATGCTTTCTGATGCACACTAGAAGGGATTTCTTTTGAGAGTTGCTCTAAGAAATAACCACATTAAATCCTACAGTTAAAGAAATAGATACAGCAAATATCCTACATTTATCTGCATTCTTTCTATTTATATATACTATATTAATTGTTTGGATGATCATAAGTGGTTTGCCTATAACAAACTTATTTTATTTCTGTTGTCCTAGAATAGTTATTAATTGTGCTCCTTCCATTTTTAAAAATGTCCTTGTCTATATGATAAATTGTATAGTTATTGTGATATTTCAGGTAATATTAACTGTGTTATAGATAATCCTCAAATGTCTAATAATTCAAACACAGAAGAATGTTATTATCACTATTATAATAGTTTAAAGTGAGTATTCCCATCAGTTAGGAGTTCCTCCCTGTCTTCTTTGTGGAGAAGATAATCCTTTTTAAAAGTTCGAAAGTGGGAGCCCTGGCTGTATAGGTCATTTGGGTAGAGCCTCATCCTGATATGCCAAGGTTGTGGGCTTGATCCCTGGTCTGGGCACATACAGTAATCAACCAATGAATGCATAAATAAGTGGGACAACAAATCAATCTCTCTCTCTCCTTCTCAAAAATAAGTAAATAAATAAAAGTTCACAAGTGGGACATAGTACTTCACATATTTCACTGATTACATCCCAGTTACGTTACTACACTTAACTAAAAGGGAGGTAGAAAATGTAAGTTAGCCTGGAAAGAAGAGGAAATGGATTGTAGCTGGATGAACTAAATTAACTAGTTGTCACTCAGTATTCATTTTCATAATTTTCTTTCATTAGTGGAACTTAATTTTGAGGCAGTAATGTGTCCAACTAAAAAATTCTAGTGTATTTTGCAGGTAGTTGTGACAAAACACTATGTTCTAGGCAGTGAGCTGAAAATGGAGGTGTTTTGTTTTATTTCCAGGAATGTATTGCTTAAAATAACCTCTTTCAACCAGAGGTCAAACCTTTTTGACTACCGTTTTGCTATCCAGAGTGAAGATAAATTGTCTAGAACTTCAGCAGCCATCTTGAACCCTAAGGTGAATTTGAGGATGAGGTCACATGCTAGGAAGACAGACTTACCTACTGTACAGTCATTGAAATTATATTTGTACTATACATTTGAAAAGCGTGGGAATATTGTATTATATACATGAAGTGAAATAAAGAGCAAAACATTTTTAATTTTAATTAAAAAATTTTTATGCTAGAACAAACACACATGAAAGGAAATAAAACTACATATTAAGAATGTTTTTCTCTAGGTCATGAGATTATGGGTGACTTGGTTTTCTGTTCATATTTCTATTTTTTCAAAATTCTCTGCAATAAATGTATATTTCTTTTCTTACTATATCATTCTAATAGTGGTTTATCCTTTATAAAATATTGTATTATTTTTTCCAATAGTTTTTTAATATTTGAAATCTCTAAGTACCCAATTACAGTCACTTAATGAAGTACAAGGATAAAATTTGAATGGTGAAAACCATATAAAATGAGCATTCACAGGTACTGTCTACCTTATTGCTGATTTATGCTCAGTCTAGTATTAATTTCTAACTCAGAGTAGACAGTCAGCATATTGATTAAGTGAAAAAATTGAATAACTGATTAAAATGATTCAGTATTTTTGAATACGTATTGGTATTATAGAAAACTAATCTTCATAAATTTTAACTTATAGAACAACTTACTATGTCATTAGCATTGTGCTTAATTTAATTCTGACATATTATTTATTGTCCAGTGTAAGGTCTTATAGGATTATGTTTTTATTATTTCACTGAAAATCTAAAAAAGCAGATAAAACTTTTCTGATATGAAAACTTTGGATATTACTTAAAATATACTGTTTATATTTCCTAATTTTATTAAAATTTATTTCCAGCATTTTACCTTAGTTTGTAAAAGAAATAAGGATAAAAAACCAAGCAACACAATCCTGGATACAAAGTCAATATAGAAAAATCAATTTTATTTTTGCATACTATTACCAAATAAAAAATAAAAATTTTTAAAGTTTTTAAAAATAATTTATTGATTTTAGAGAAAGAAAGGAAAGGAGAGAGAGAGAAAGAGAATGATTGATTTGTTGTTCCACTTATTTACTGGTTGATTCTTGTATGTGCCCTAACTGAGGATTGGACCCGCAACCTTGACCTATCAGGATGACGCTCTAACCAACTGACCTACCTGACCAGGGCTTTAAAAGTATTTTTAGTGACATGAAAAATCACAAATACTTAGAAACAAAATAAAACTAAGAAAATATGTATGGGACCACTTTGTACTGGAAACTATGAATAGTCTTTAGAAAAAAATCAAGACTTATAGAAATGGAAAGTATACATTTTCATGATTGGACAAATCACTATTGTAATGTATTCTCTCAAAATACCTTCTCTTTCTCTTTTCCCACCAGCCCCTAGCAATGAGTAATCTCCTGTCCATGGATTTACCTGTTCTGGATATACACATAAATGAAGTCATATACTCTGTGACCTTTTGTGTCTGGCTTCTTTCATTTAGCATGTTTCTGAGTTTTACCTATTTTTAACTATGTTGTAACGTATATCAGTACTTTATTCCTTTTTATGGGTGAATAATATTCCATTGTATGTATATACCATTCAGGCAATGATGGATATTCAGACACTTTTCACCTTTTGGTTATTGTTAATAGTGCTACTATGCATATGCATGTATTTTTTGAGTACCTGTTTCCCATTCTTTTGGGTATATCCTTAAAAATGGAATCGTTAGGTCATGTGGTAATTCTGTCTAACTTTATGTAGAAGTGCCAAACTGTTTTCTTTTCAGTGGGTGAAGTGATTTACATTCTCACCAGCAATATATGAGGGTTCTGATTCTTCCAAATCTTCACCAACACTTCTTATTCTCTATTTGTTTTTTTTATTTTGTGTGTGTATGTAGAAATTGCTAAGCTAATTCTAAAATTCTGTGCAAATTTAAAGATTAGCTAAGGAGATCTGGAAGAAGAACAATATATTGAGGCATTACACCACAGAATTATAACATATATTAATACAGTATGATATTGGTGCAAGGTTAGACAAAGTGACTAATAGGACAGACTAGAGGATTTACAATAGACCCACAATGTATTATATCACCTGATTTACAACAAGGTGACAGTGTACTAATATAGATAAGTATTATTTTCTATAAATGGTTTTAGGGTTAATTGGATATGGAATAAAATGGATCTTCATCCTTTGCACCAGCCACCAGGTGTGTTAGTTCTAGGGACTCTTGGGAAGGGCTTCAATGGAGGCTTAGGTCAGCTGCCGCCTGTGTCCTGCCTGGGGCCACCTGGTAGGCGCTACAAAGAGATCTGTAGTTGGTAGCTGCCTATGCTTGGCTTGGAGGCACCTGAAGTAGTTTGTGTTGCAAACTGAGGCTGGTGGTCACTTAGCAAGAGGTACAAGAAGGCATGCCAGGGCCAAATGCTAATTGTTTTGGATTTGTGGATGTTTCAGACATTTTAGGGAAATCTGTAGCTCTGGCCAGGGCCAGCCGCTTGTGAGTAACAGCTGCTAAAAGAGGTTCTGGCCTGTGCATGAATTGAGTTGGGTGGATTCTCAGGGAATCACCAACTCAGAGCAAGAGAGTCTTCAGCAAGTAAATCTCTGCAGGGTCTCTTTGAGAGGAACGCCTGGGATTCCAGCAACCCTCTGTCTCACCTGGACAGAATCCCTGCTGATTTTCATGGTCAGATGATCTGGGGACTCCTTTTCCTGGCACTGATGCCCTGGGCTGGGATCGTGGTGTGGGGCTGGGACACCTCACTCCTCAGGGGTGACTGCTGCAGCCCAGATATCCCTTACGATTCTTAACCCCCTTGTGTGGGTGTGTGATCAGCCCATTTTACATTTTCGCCCTTCCTACCAGTCTCTACGTGGTTTATAGGAAGGGGTTCTATTATAGGGGTTCTGTTCAGCTAGTCCTTGGGAGATTCTCAAGGGTGGTTGTTCTGTAATTTGTAATTTAGACGTAGTTGTGGGAGATGAGCACTCTGCCATCTTGACCAGAAGTTCCTGGCAAGCTCCCTCAGAATTTACTTTTGTTTTGAAGATCATGTTGGTTTTTTTTTCCTCCTAAAGAAAAATTCACAACTATTATCTCCTTGTGTATTTTTTTCTTCTATCGTAAGACAAATATTGTAATGTTTCGATCTATTCCCTATATTTCTTAGCAGCTCTTCCATAATTTTAAATTCTTTCCCTCTGTGTAGACTAAATCAGAATAAATTATCAGTGATATATTCCAATGTATATTCCAATGTATTAGTCATTTTTTTTTTGCCAGTCTAGTGTTTTGCCTGTCTCCTGATTACATACCAATTAAAATATGTATGAGTCTATTCATATCTATATACATGTTTCTGGTTATTTCTTTTTGCTATCCTCTTCTTTTACTTCATATCATTCTGTTTTGTCTTCCCTGCTTTTATCTTTACCCTTTTTTATAATGGAAGTCATTCTATTATTTATATCATTGACATCTTAAATGCATTTATAAATCTTTTCAGACTATATTGTGAAATTATTTTCATCCATGTTTACTCTGTCACTCTTGATTTTATTGGCTCACTTCCCTAGGGTTAGATTTCTTTAATTTGGTTTGATTCTTTGTTGATAAACTAGGCTTGCAGATAGCTCATCAACCACAGTTTGTTGGTTCTTAGCTTCCTTTCATGTATTGAAGTGGACACTGAAATGGTATGAGGTCAGCCTTCGGGCAGTAAGCCTGGTCCTGTCTTCAGTCTCATGGTATGATTTTAGTTATTGACAGTGCCTGAAGAGTTAAGACTACCAGAAACCAATACTGGCTTTCAGACCAAGGTTTCAACAAGTCTATGGCTTCAGTTATTTTCATTGCTTTGCATTTATGTTCAGTTTTTCTTCCAAGGAGCTCTTGTCTTATTTTCATCCTGACTATGTAATTTTGATTTTTAAAATATATTTTATTTATTGTTTCTCTGTGTTGAACAGAGAATGGCTATCAAAGCAAGGAATTATGACATCATCTGGACCGGATATTAATATGACATAAATTAACATTGTTGACTTGCCTGTTGGATAAAGGACCTTTAATATACCTATTTGTTGTTGTAAAGTTTTCATTTATCCATTAAGTTTTGATAATTTTTAAATGAAAAGACACTTACTAAAAATTTTAGAACCAACACTTTTTAAAAACTATTAAAGATTATATTTTTAAAAAATATATGAGCACTAAGTCTCTACAAGTTGAAGAATACAGAAATCATATCAAGCATATTCACAAATCAGAGTGGCATGTCACTAGGAATTAATTACAATTAAAAAAACACTCAAAAACATTCAAACACATGGAGGCTAAATAGCATGTTATTAAACAATGAATGGGTTACCAAGGAGATCAAGGAAGAAATAAAATACTCCCTGGAAATCAATAAAAACGAACACACAACAACACAAAATCTATGGGACGCAGCAAAAGCAGTTCTGAGAGGAAGGTCATAGTATTATAGGCCTACTTCAAGAAACAAGAAACAGTTCTAATACGCTTTCTAACCCTACAACTTAAAGAACTAGAAAGTAAACAAAAAGAAGAACCCAGAGTAAGTAGAAGAAAAGAAATAGTAAAGGTCAGAGTGGAAATAAGTGATGTAGAGACTAAAAAAAAAAAAAAAAAAAAAAAAAAAAACAATTCAAAAGATCATTGAAACAAAAAGCTGGTTCTTTGAAAAGATAAACAAGATTGATGGACTCTTAGCCAGACTTACCAAGAAACAAAGAGAGAGGACCCAAATAAACAAACCAGAAATGAAAGAGAAGTAAGAATTGACACCATAGAGATACAAAGGATTGTTAGAAAAATACTATGAACAATTATATGCCAAAAAACTGGGCAACCAAAGCAAAATGGACAAATTTCTAGAATCACAGTCTCCCAAAACTGAACCAGGAAGAGTTAGAAAACTTGAACAGACCAGTAACAACTAAGTAGATTGAAGCTGTAATCAATAAACTCCCAACAAACAAAAGCTTGAATCCAGATGGCTTCACCGGGCAGTTTTACTGAACATTCAAAGAACTAACACCCATTCTGTTCAAACTATTCCAAAAAATTCAAGAGGAAGGAAGACTTCCAAGCTCTTTCTATGAGATGAGTATGATCCTAATTCCAAAACCAGATAAAAATACTACAAAAGAAAGAAAACTACAGGTCAATATCCCTGATGAACGTGGATGCCAAAATGCTCAACAAAATATTAGCAAATTGGATTCAGTAATATATTTTAAAAATTATTCACCATGACCAAGTGGGATTCATCCCAGGGATGCAAGGCTGGTACAGCATTCACAAATCAATAAATGTGATATACCACATAAACAAAATGAAAGGTAAAAAATCATATGAGCCTATCAATAGATGCTGAGAAAGCATTTGAAAAAAATCCAGCACCAATTTCTGATAAAAACAATTGGCAAAGTGGAAATAGAGGGATTATATCTCAACATAATAAAGGCCATATATGAAAAACCTACAGCCAACATCATAGTCAATGGGCAAAAGCTAAAAGCATTTCCCTTAAGAACAGGAACAGCACAGGGATGCTCATTTTCACCCCTCTTATTTAACATAGTAGTGGAAGTCTTAGCTACAGCACTTAGACATGAAGAAAAAATAAAAGCGATCCAAATTGGAAAGGAGGAAGTGATAACTGTCATTATTCGCAGATGATATGATATTGTACATAGAAAACCCTAAAGAAGCCATCAAAATTTTACTAATTTAATAAATGAATTTGGCAAAGTAGCAGGATACAAAATTAGCATCCAGAAACCGATGGCATTCTTATATACCAATAATGAACTCACAGAAAGAGAAACTAAAAAAACAATCCCATTTACCATTGCAACAACAACAACAAAATAAGATACCTAGGAATAAACTTAACCAAGGAGATAAAAGACCTGTTCTCAGAAAAGTACAGGACATTAAAAAAGTAATAGAGGAAGATATTAAAAAGTGGAAACAGAGAGAAAAAAATGGCGGTGGAGTGAATGGAAGCTACACAAACATTCTCCCAGGACCAAATGGGAATTACAACTAAAATAAAGACAAATCGTTGGAAAAAAGCAACAGAAAAGCAGCTGGAGAGGAACATATAACCAGGGACACTGGTAGGATCTGTGGAGGTTCGAGAGGGTGGGGGGCTGGGAGCCCACAGGCAGCAGTGACCAGAGCTGTGAGCAGCGCCCTTGGGGTTAAAATCCCAAGCTAACTTCACAACACAGAGGGCTGGGACAGAACACTAGATTGGCTACAGCCACCTTCCTTGGGCTCCGGCAGAAGGAGGGTGGACTGGACTGGAACTCTGTGGGGACACCCAGGATTTGGAGGGCACTCAGAGTTTGTGCTGAGTCTCGGCCACAAAGAACGGTGGCCAGCTTCCTCCTTCCCAGGCCTGTGGCAGCCCATCCCTCGGAGATTCAACCCCACCCAGGTGAGCCAAAGAAATGCAAATTGAGGCTCATTAACAACCAGCATCTGCCCCACCCTCTGGAAGTCCTTTTATGCAGAACACCTGAGGGAGTTTCTCATTCAACTGAGAACCCAAGGCTTTTCAAGTAACTGAAACTAGTAGCCTCCAGGCAAAAAGAGGATAACTGAACCTTTCCTGGGCTTGCAAATCTACCCAGGAAAGTAAGACTTGACAGTGGTGTTTAACATGGGCCCTTTCATGCTCATCCAAACTCAGTAGACGGAGCCACAAACAGCAGAACACCAACACCCACAGGGAAAATTTGGCAGGTTCCAAGACCCACTGAGATAGCCAAAATGGTAAAACAAAGAAACAAATCCCAAATGAAAGAACAAGAGAACTCTACCAAAGAGGAAATAAATGAAATGCAGTTAAGCATGTTATCTGAGATAGAGTTCAGAGCCATGATCTTGAGGAAGCTCAACAGCATGAGTAAGGACATCAACACCATGAGTAAAGATATAGAAACATTGAAAACCAACCAAGTGGAAATGAAGAATGACATAGCAGAAATAAAGAACACATTGGAAGGACTGACCAGCAGAGTAGAGGAAGCTGAGGACCGGATCAGTGAATTAGAAGACAGGGTAGAAAAAATCAACCAATCAGAAAACCAAAAGGAAAAAACAATTAAAAAACAGGAAGACAACTTCATAGAACTGTGGGACAACTGGAAACGTAATAACATTTGCATCATAGGAGTCCCTGAAGAAGAAGAAAATGAGCAAGGGTTAGAGAATATATTTGAAGAAATAATGACAGAAAACTTTCCTAACTTGGTGAAGGAAGAAGGCATTCAAGTTCAAGAAGCACAGAGAGCCCCAAGTAAGAAGAACCCAAACAGGCCCACACCAAAACACATAGTAATTAAAATGCCAAAAATTAAAGACAAAGGGAATCCTAAAGGCAGCAAGAGATAAGCAACAGGTTACCTACAAAGGAACCCCCATAAGGCTATCAGCTGACTTCTCAACAGAAATACTACAGGCCAGAAGGCATGAAGTAATCAAGGTCATGAAAGACAAGGATCTGAATCTAAGACTACTCTATCCAGCAAGGCTATCATTCAAAATAGAAGGTCAAATAAAGAGCTTCCCAGACAAAAAAAGGCTAAGGGAATATATTAGCACCAAACCAGCACTGCAAGAAATGTTAAAAGGGCTGCTGTAATTAGTAGAAGAAGTAGGAAGAAAAATATAACCACACTAAACCAAAATGGCAATAAATAAGTACATATCAATAATCACCTTAAATGTAAATGGATTGAATGCTCCTATAAAAATACACAGAGTAGTTGACTGGATAAGAAAGCATGACTCACATACATGTTATTTACAAGAGACCCACCTCACAACAAAAGACTCACATAGGCTGAAAGTGAAGGGATGGAAAAAAATCTTCCAAGCAAACGGAAAGGAAAAAAAAGCTGGGGTAGCAATACTCATATCTGATAAATTAGATTTCAAAATGAAGGCCATAACTAGAGACAAAGAAGGCCACTACATAATATTGAAAGGATCTATCCAACAGGAAGATATAACCTTGGTAAACATATATGCACCCAATATAGGAGCACCAAAATACATTAAAAATCTTCTGGAGGACTTCAAAGGAGAAATTGACAGCAATACAATCATAACAGGGGACTTCAACACCCTGCTGACATCACTGGATAGATCATCTAGACAAAAATTTAACAAGGAAACAGAGACTCTAAATGAAGCGCTAGATCAAATGGATTTAATAGATATCTACAGAGAATTACAACCCAAAACTGCAGAATTCACATTCTTCTCAAGTGCACATGGGACATTCTCAAAGATAGACCACATGTTAGGGCACAAACGAAGTCTCTACAAGTTCAAGAAGACTGAAATCATATCAAGCATATTCTCAGATCACAATGGCATGAAATAGAAATCAATTGCAATAAGAAAATGCAAAGACATTTGAAAACATGGAGGCAAATAGCATGTTATTGAACAATGAGTGGGTTTCCATGGAGATCAAAGAAGAAATTAAAAATTTCCTGGAAACCAATGAAAATGAACACACAACAACACAAAATCTATGGGATGCAGCGAAAGTAGTTCTGAGAGGGAAGTTCATAGCACTACAGGCCCACCTCAAGAAACAAGAAAAATTTCTAATTGACTACCTAACCTCACAACTTAAAGAACTAGAAAATAAACAAAAAGAAAACCCCAGAGCAAGTAGAAGGAGCAAATAGTAAAGATCAGAGCAGAAATAAACGACATGGAGACCAAAAAAAAAAAAAAAAAATTCAAAGGATCAATGAAACAAAGAGCTGGTTTTTTGAAAAGATAAAGAAGATTGATGGACCCTTAGCTAGACTCACCAAGAAACAAAGAGAGAGAACCCAAATATACAAAATCAGAAATGAAAGAGAAGTAACAACTGACACCACAGAAATACAAAGGATCGTTAACAAATACTATGAACAATTATATGGCAACAAATTGGACAATCTAAGCGAAATGGACAAATTTCTAGAAACACAGTCTCCCAAAACTGAACCGGGAAGAGAGAGAAAACTTGGACAGACCAGTAACAACGAAGGAAATTGAAGATGTAATCAAGACTCTCCCAGCAAACAAAAGCCCAGGCCTGAATGGCTTCACAGGGGAGTTTTACCGACAATTCAAAGAAGAACTAACACCCATTCTCCTCAAACTATTTCAAAAAATTCAAGAAGAAGGAAGACTTCCAAACTTGTTTTATGAGGCCAGCATAATTCTAATTCCAAAACCAGAAAAAGACACTACAAAGAAAGAAAACTACAGGCCAATATTCCTGATGAACATAGATGCCAAAATCCTTAACAAAATACTAGCAAATCGGATCCAGCAATACATCAAAAAAATTATTCACCATGACCAAGTTGGATTCATCCCAGGGATGCAAGACTGGTACAATATTCACAAATCAATAAATGTGATACACCACATAAACAGAATGAAAGATAAAAACCATATGATCATATCAATAGACACTGAAAAAGCATTTGACGAAATCCAGCACCCATTTCTGTAAAAACACTCAGCAATTTGGGAATAGAGGGATCATATCTCGACATAATATAGGCCATATATGAAACGCCTACAGCCAACATCATATTCAATGGACAAAAACTAAAAGCATTTCCCTTAAGAACAGGAGCAAGACGAGGATGCCTACTTTCCCCACTCTTATTTGACATAGTACTGGAAGTCTTAGCCACAGCAATCAGACATGAAGAAAAATAGAAGGGATCCAAATTGGAAAGGAGGAAGTGAAACTGTCATTATTCACAGATGACATGATATTATACATAGAAACCCCTAAAGACTCCATCAAAAATATACTATACTTAATAAATGAATTTGGCAAAGTAACAGGATACAAAATTAACATCAAGAAATCGACAGCATTCTTATACACCAATGATGTAATCACAGAAAGAGAAACTAAAAAAACAGTCCCATTTATCATCATGGCAAAAAAACTAAGATGCCTAGGAATGAACTTAACCAAAGAAGTAAAGGACTTATTTGCAGAAAACTACAGGACATTGAAAAAAGAAATAGAGGAAGATATAAAAAAGTGGAAGCACATACCTTGTTCTTGGATTGGAAGAATTAACATCATTAAAATGTCCATATTACCCAAAGCAATCTATAGATTCAAAGCAATACCCATCAAAATAGCAATGACATATTTCACAGAACTAGAACAAATACTTCAAAAGTTCATATGGAACCAAAAAAGACCCCAAATAGCCACAGCAATCTTGAAAAAGAAGGACAAAGTAGGCAGGATCACAATGCCTGATATCAGGTTATACTACAAAGCTACTGTAATCAAAACAGCCTGGTACTGGCACAAGAACAGGAATATAGATCAATGGAATAGAACAGAGAACCCAGAAATTGACACAAAACATTATGCTCAGTTAATATTCTACAAAGGTGGCAAGAACATACAATGGAGTAAAGACAGCCTCTTTAATAAATGGTGTTGGGAAAATTGGTCAGGTACATCAAAAAAATGAAACTAGACCATCAACTTACACCATACACAAGAATAAACTCAAAATGGATAAAAGACTTAAATGTGACTCGTGAATCCATAAAAATCCTAGAAGAAAATGTAGGCAACAAAATTTCAGACATCATACGCTGCAGAATTTTCAGTGATACATCACCTAAGGCAAGAGAAACAAAGGAAAAAATGAACACATGGGACTACATCAAACTCAAAAGCTCATCAAAATGGAAAGGCAACCCACTGTATGGGAGGGAATAATTGCCAATGATACATCAGATAAGGGGTTAATTGCCAAAATATATAGAGTACTCATACAATTCAACAAAAGGAAGACAAAGAACCCAATTAAAAAATGAGCAGAGGAGCTAAATAGACACCTCTCCAAACAGGACATCCAAATGACCAAGAGACATATGAAGAAATGCTCAACATCACTAATCATCAGAGAGATGCAAATTAAAACAACAATGAGGTATCACCTCACACCTGCCAGAATGGTGGCCATCAGCAAATCCTTAAACAAGAGCTGACAAGGATGTGGAGAAAAGAGGACTCCAGTACACTGCTGGTGGGGATGCAGACTGGTGCAGCCACTATGGAAAACAATATGGTGCTTTCTCAAAAAATAAAAATGGTATTGCCATTTGACTCAGTGATTCCACTTCTAGGAATAGATCCTAAGAGCCCTGAAACACCAATCAGAAAGAATATATTCACCCCTGTGTTCATAGCAATGCTATTTACAATAGGTAAGATGTGGAAACAACCCAAGTGTCCATCAATAGATGAATGGATAAAAAAGCTGTGGTACATAGACATAACGGAATACTATGCAGCTGTAGGAAAGAAAGATCTTTTACCCTTTGAGACAACATAGAGGGACCTGGAAAGTATTATGCTGAGGGAATTAGCTGTCGATCAAAATGGATTGAGTCATGGAAGTAGGGAAGAGACTGACAAACCTCAGAGGGATTGGGGGATGGGAAGAGATAAACCAAAGAATTTATATGTATATGTGCACAACCAGTGGACACAGACATTAGGTTGGGGGAAGCAGGAGGAGTGGAAACAGGGAGGAGGGGATCAATGGGGGAAAAAGGAGGGATATCTGTAATACTTAAAACAATTTAAAGAAAAGAAAAAAAAGTATAAACACAACGCTTTTGCCTTTTATCGTGTTAGTCAATAAAAACTACCACAAAATTAAAATAACTATTTTCCCCACTATCATACATAACATTTCAGGAAACAGTATCATATACAAGTAGTTGTTATAGTTTTTTTATTATAAAAAATATGATTTTTTAGAAATATGTTATTACCATCCCTAAGTTCTCTCTAAATACCAATACATTAGTAACAAAGTTTTTGTACAAAAACCAACTGACATTCCATGAAAATTATCTCTTATTTCATGTACTTTATACTAAGCTTCAATTAAGCGTGCGTGCGCGCGCGCACACACACACACACACACACACACACACACACTCTGCCTGTCCCTGTTTATCAAGGTACTTGATGTCAAGTAGTGATCTTGCGATGTTTGTATTAGCAAAACTAATTTCCCACACTGGATAAAGGCAGAGGGCAAGCTACCCTTTACTCTCTTTCTTCAGATTTACACCTAGAAAGCAGAGAGGATTTTACTCTATCATAAATGCATCTTTATGTATGCTCAGCCCTGGCGTGACTCTTCTGTTCAGAGACTCATTCTCTGTTCAGAAATGCAGTCTGTACTAAGAGTCTTCAAAATACGCTCTTCTGCAGCTTAGTCCTTCCATAGAAAACTAAATGTGTATTTTGTCCCTGAGCAGATGTTAAAAAATATAATCAGAAATTCTAATATAGCTATTTATATAGATAGAATGACAAAATAATCTTAATTCACAATTTAGATATGGCCTCCAACAGCCCTTAAATAAATCTTGAAATGTTTCTGAAGTGATAGAATCATCTAATTATTTTTTATTAATTTTTAGTGGTCTTATGGATGCCTCCCACTATCAGGCTTTGGTCTGTTTTGTACTATGAATCAATGGCAGTTACAATAAATTATTATCCAAACTGGTTCCTTTTGAAAATGAAGTGAACACTATTAATAATAATCCTGGGATAATAGATATAAATAGGCATTTAATTCTGCTAGCTATTATCTATCTACTGATCTTTTTATTCATAATTAGAATAATTATGCCTCTCAACATACCAAAATGTAGTGATTAGATATAGTTTCTTTAAGTCATGCTTAATATGTCATAGTTATTGTACGAAGAGGGAGGAAGGTACTAATTCAGTGAGAGGACTGTGCAAATTGGTATTATCTGTTTTGCATAATACCACAGAGGGGAGAAACTGCTTATGTAATTTCAAGGAAAATATAAAAGCTACTGTCTGCTTAGAATTTCACATGTGACAAATTAGATATTCTTGTGCACGTCTTTTTATTATCCTAGGTGCTCAGATTACTACAAATGAAATAAAATATTGAATGTCATCAGAATAGCACTGAAAATATTCTGAAAGGAGATTTAATTTTTTTAAAAAGAAAAAAGTTCCTTTCGGCCAGTGTGGCTCAGTGGTTGAGCGTCGACCCATGCACCAAGAGGTCGCCGGTTCGATTCCTGGTCAGGGCACATGCCCAGGTTGTGGGCCCAATCCCCAGGGGGGAAGGCATGCAGGAGGTGGCCAGTCTATGTTCTTTCTCATCGATGTTTCTGTCTCTCTCTCTCCCTCTCCCTTCCTCTCTCTCTAAAATCAATAAAGAAAAAAAAAATTAAAAAAAAAGAAAAAAGTTCCAGTAATCATGATTATAGATTTTATTTTTTGGCAAAGGATCAGAATTTTCCTTTTAGGATCTTCAATTTAAAATAACTGCAAATTCAGTGATGTAAGTTCATCTATTGAGTCTCACTTATAATAGAGGATATATGGAAAGGTGTATGTTTCAGAGTTATATTTTCAGTGTTCACAAGAAAAAGCAACATAAAATGATAAGAAAAAGCAAAAACAATCAAAATAGAGGAAAAAAGAAGATAATGAACATAAGAATATAGGAAATGAGGAAGGAAAGGGAGAGGGCTTTTTTAGGAACAGAGAACATGGCTGTGATAACAAACATGGAAAGAGATGTTTGGTTTTGGAAATTATTTTATTACGCACAGAATGTTACTGAGTAAGAAGCTTTACACAGAGCGTTTTTACCACGGGAATAGACCCTGGCATGTGCCAATGCGGTTAAGCATCCTATTCATCTCTGTCAGCCGTGGCCCTTCAAAGACTGATTTCAAAGAATTGCTCGTTATGTGAAGGAGGACATGAGGAAACATTTGAAATAACAAGTGATTAATGGCATCATTACTGAGTCCTATAGCTATTATGCAAAGCCTGTAATGTTTGTGTAAACAAAATGGAAAAAACTGGAATATCCATGGATTACCACATTCTGAATCTTTTTCCCAAAATGCATTAATATTAATATAACAGGCCACAGGTTGAAGATAAACTTGACTTCCTGGCTAAATGTGAAGTGGTGAACAGTATCGATTGTAACTACACATTTGACTGGGAATAGAAAATAACTAATATCATTTCTGTTGCATCACTTGTGGCATTTGATGCCTACAGGCTGCCTGTTAGGAGAAGCTAGAACTCATGGAGAACGAGGCCTCCTATGAGACAAAACAGTTTTTGTTAATATATGAGACTCCCATCAGCCAGGAGGTTCTGAAGCTCTCTGCAGTGGGCACTTAGATTACCCGAGTAGATTCATGGGAGTTACAGTAGGCTTAAATATTTGAGTATGCTGCCCTGGAAGGGTAGCTCAGTTGGTTAGGGTGTTGTCCCTATACACCAAGGTTGCAGGTTTGATCTCTGGTCAGCGCACATACGAGAAGCAGTCAATGAATGCATAAATAAATGGAACAGTAAGTTAGTGTTTCTCTCTCTCTCTTCCTCTTCCTCCCTCTAAAAATCAATACTTTTTTTTTTAATTAAAAGAAAATATTTAAGTATACTAATGGGGAAACAGTATATATACTGGCTGTCAACGAAAAGAAGAAAAAGGTAGATATATATGAATAGGCTTGTGAGGACAGCCATGATGTATATATGGTTAAATAAACACACACACACACATATACACACACACAAACCTATTCCATTGACTATACATGTTACACAACTTCACTTTTAAAAAAAATTTTTTTCTTTATTGATTTTTTAGAGAGAGGAAGTGAGAGGGAGAGAGAGAAACATCAATGAGAGAGAACATCGATTGGCCATCTCCTGCATGCCCCCCACTGAGGATCGGGCCCACAACCTGGGCATGTGTCCTGACCGGGAATTGAAGCAGCGACCTCTTGGTGTATAGGTCGACGCTCAACCACTGAGCCACACCTGCCAGACACACAACCTCACTTTTAACCTTAAAAGCAAAACCTACAAAACTTATTGGCACTATGTATGTATGCACAATATACATACAATGATAGAAAAAATATTTGGTGTGTGACTTCCAATTATTCATACTGTGGTAATCCAATTACCTCCTGGATTCAGGATTGAAATGAGAAAACTCTGGGAGAAGATGACTTTTATTTATTTATTATTTTACTTTATATCCTTTTATTACAAAAAAAATAGTAGAGCCCTGGTCAGTTTTGCTCAGTGGTTAGAGCTTCGGCCCATGGTCCAATGACATCCAGGTTCGATTCCGGCCAAGGACACTTACCTTGGTTGCAGTTTGTCCCCGGCCCTGGTCAGGGTTGTGCGGGAGGCAACCAGTCTATGTGTCTCTCTCATGTTGATGTTTCTTTCTCTCTTGCTCTCTCTCCCTCTCCCTCTCTCTCTCTCTCCCTCTCTCCCTTTCTCCCTCTCTCCCTCCCTCCTACTCTATCTGAAGATAAATGGAAAAATATCCTCGGGTGAAGATTAAAAAAAAAAGGAATTATAGATGATATTCACATTCATTTTTATATTTTAAAATAATAAAGGAAAATGGTTGGACTTCTAAAATGGGACAGAATTATTAAAATTATGCGTGTCATAACAGAATAAAAATAAAACTATATGATTTATAACTTAAACTTCCACTGGAGGAAAGACAGCCTTCCTGTGTTGCCAAATGTATTAGAATGGTGTCTTGGTCCTTAGGGGGAAAAAGTAGAGGGGGGAATGTGTTTCAAAATTCCTATTGCCAAGGACAGCAAGAAAGATACAGGCTTCATTTTATAGCTAAAAGTCTACAAATATGATTATGATTTTTATGAGCTTTCAAGTGACCACTGGTCACCTTGCAACAAGTCATAGAAATAATTGCATCATGAACTATTTGGATATGTAATCATTTACACTAATTATGTATTAATGTATCAATTCTGCCAAACATCTATTAATATGGAAGTTACATAGTACCAAAAGAAAGGTTGGACATTGTAACGGAAAGTATTTTTTTATCTTTTGTACTTGCAAGTAAATTCAAGGACTTAAAGATATCACTATGGTTACTACAGAGTCAGATGATTATGCCAGTGTTAAAAAAGTTACTGCTAATTTAATACATTAGAGAATTATAGTGCCAGTAAAACAACCAAAAAAATGGGAAAAGACTGTGGAAAGGGCTAGGGCAGTGGAGACCCCTTGGCATTATTTGGCATTTCATGGGATTGCTGCATTGGGAAGGATGAGCTCACTTGCTGTTAAATTGAGCAGATATGTAGCAGAAAGTTATTTTTAAACCAATGGTTCAGTTTTATCTAGTAGGAAAACAAAAACCTCCCTAGATAATCCAAACAGAGGAACTGACATTGGAAATTGTTTACAATGTGTTAGAAGGACTGGAGGAGTAAAGAGGAAAGTAAATACACATAAAAAGCTGCAGAAAGCTACTACTGCCCCTAGGCTGGAGAGGCATGAGGAAAGTGGTTGTCCAGAGCCCCAGGATGAAGTGCTACTGAGGTCACTTCTGCTGTTGAAGCAGCTGACTCTCCATTTTCCAGCAAAGCCAGGAGTCACACACCGGCTGATGTTGTAGGAATCTTGGAGCTCCTAATCCGGCTGAAGCTCTTGGACTAATCTAGGACATTGCTGGAGTCTACATTGCTGTTGCTGCATTGCCGGGAGCCAGAGAGCCAGTGAGGCTGTGCTACTAAGACTGCTGAACTGCCCCTGTCTCTACTGCCAGAGCCACAAGCAGAATAGGGCAGCAGGAATGCCTTTTCTCCTCCTGCTTTTAATCTCCCCACGTGAGTCTCTCACTGACAGGACCTGACTGGGAGTTAGGCAGCAATGGATTCTGGGAAATTACTGCTACATAAGCTAATTGTATTCTTCAAATCAACAAGTATGTGCTTAACATTTGCTGTGTACCAGATATATTTTAAGCGCTGGAGACTCAAAAGTGAACAAAACAGGCAAAGCCTCTGCCTCTGCCTCTGCCTCTGTGGTGCTTACATTTTAGCAGAGAGAGAAAAACATACTTTTATATGTAAGTTACTACAGTGTAAAGTGATGATAAGCACTAAGAAGAAATGAAGTAATGATGGAAGAGTGACAGGCTGATGGTGAAGTGGCGTGGGAATTCGGGGAGATCTCGCTGATAAAAGTCATATTTGAGCAAAACTATAAAATAATAAAATGGATGGTGAATCATGTGGGTATCAGAGGGCAGAGTGCTCTTAGGAGAAGTATCACCTACTGCAAAGTCTCTGAAGCTTGGATAATTGAGGGAAAATGTGGGACCAGCACGGCTAAGTGCAAAGGGAGCAAGAGAAGTAGGAATTGAGGACAGAGAGAGATCATCTCCTTTCTTCCTGCATTAATAACAGTTAACTCATTTGACTAAAATATTCTAGGGAACCCTCTTTGAGATACTCTGTTCAAAAGGTACAGCAGAAATATGTCGATATTTGTCAGCATTCCAGCGTTGACAGTACCTCTAAATTTGATGTACAGGATGATATGCATGAAGCGCCTGCCAAATAAGATTAGCTCTCAAAGAAATGAAAACTATAATATTTTACTTGTCAAATTAAAATTGTAAACAGACAATAACACTGGCAAAAGAACATTAAAACTAGTGTTCTTGTCATGATGATAGCACTGTACACATTGAGAAGCAAGTATATAGCACAAACTATAAAACCAGCAACCGTCTTTCCTAATATTATCATTTATGAGAATATTGCCTAGTGGAAGCAAAAGGCATGTGACATGTGCTTGATGAATTTAATTGCCTAATTTTTGAACATTTCTGAAACTACAAAGAAAAAATGGTTTTACAATTTGAAGTACATTAATTGAAAATATTTATGATACTGCAAATAAAGTTTCACTAGATCATAGATGTTTTATGATGACTTGGGTTTATTAGGAACACCAGGGTATTAAGATCTTTTCTATTTTGTGAATAATTTTGTAGGAATATTTCATTTTAAAATTCTTTGTGAATTATTTTAAATAGGATATAGAATGTTCTTTCTGTTTGACTTAATTTTGTTGTAATTTTAATTAGTCTGAGCATGCTGTCAGTCAGCCCCTGACACTTGGCTTAATCATCCAGCAACCTGAATTCATCTAATAAAGTGTGAAAATACGGATTAAAACAAAATCACATGAAATATTATATCTTTGTACAAAGAAAATAAATACAAAATTAAATTAAAATTTATTAATGTTATTAAAACAAGATTAAGTATTTCACACCTTTATGGCACTGGAATCTAGAATGAAAAATGTACCTGAATTGAAATAGCTAATGTGTTTTGTCAGTTGTAGGAAAACTTGTAGATTGTAGCATGTGGAAAAGAAGACTATTATTTAGTGTCATGTAATAATAGGAATCGCCAAGAGTGATAATATACAGATGACAGAGAAGAGAAATTGGTTTTAATTTACCATCTATGGATCTTTTAATTATAGTAAATTTTTAGGCTATAAGAGCAATGGATTTTATCATATATTACGCATGGCAGAATCTTATATTTTAAGATTTTTAAATTAGACTACCTTTATTAATACATACCTAACCTATGCAAGAATGTATATGTTTCTACATGCATGTGTGTGTGTGTGTCTCAAATCTCAAAATTACATCTTATAAAATCTGAATATGACAGGTCTGCTGAGTATAGATCATATTGAAAAATCATTGAGAAACCCAGTGAATTACCAAGAATGCTATTTTTTCTTTCTTTGGTATCACTTTATTTATTTTATTTTTTTTATATTAATTTATTTTTGTTACAGATGTTTCTCTTTTTTCACCCATTGACTCCCTCCTTCTCCTCCCTCCCTTCCCCGTCCCCAGTTTTGCTGTCCATGTCCATTGGTTATGCATACATGCGTATAAGTTCTGTGGTTTATCGCTCCCCTCACGCACCCCCTCTTCTGGCGATTGTCAGTCTGTACCCTACTTCCATGTCTCTGGGACTACCCTGTTCCTCAGACTGTTATGTTCATTATATTCCAGAAATAAATGAGATCATATGATATTTGTCTTTCTCCCGTTTGGCTTGCCTCGCTTAGGATAATAGTTTCCAGGTCCTCCCATGTCGTCTCAAAGGATAAGAGATCTTTCTTTCTTACAGCTGCATAGTACTCCATTGTGTATATGTACCACAGCTTTTTTTATCGATTCGTCTACTGATGGACACTTGGGCTGTTTCCAGATCTTAGCTATTGTAAATAGTGCTGCTATGAACATGGGGGTACATATATTCTTTCTGATTGGTGTTTCAGGCTTCTTAGCGTATATTCCTAGGAGTGGGATCACTGGGTCAAATGGTAATTCAATTTTTAATTTTTTGAGGTAACACCATAGTGTTTTCCATAGTGGCTGCACCAGTCTGCATTCCCACCAGCAGTGTACTAGAGTCTTCTTTTCTCCACACTCTCGCCAACACTTATTGTTTGATGCTTTGTTGATGGTAGCCATTCTGACAGGTGTGAGGTGATACTTCATAGTTGTTTTAATTTGCATCTCTCTGATGATTAGTGATGTTGAGCATTTCTTCATATGTCTCTTGGCCATCAGGCACATAGATCAATGGAATAGAACAGAGAACCCAGAAATTGACCCAAAACATTATGCTCAATTAATATTCGACAGAGGTGGCAAGAGCATACAATGGAGTAAAGACAGCCTCTTTAATAAATGGTGTTGGGAAAATTGGACAGCTACATGCAGAAAAATGAAACTAGATCATCAACTTACACCATACACAAGAATAAACTCAAAATGGATAAAAGACTTAAGTGTGACTCATGAATCCATGAACATCCTAGAAGAAAATGTAGGCAACAAAATTTCAGACATCATACATGGCAGAATTTTCACTGATATATCACCTAAGGCAACAGAAACAAAGGCAAAATTGAACACATGGGACTACATCAAACTAAAAAGCTTCTGCACAGCAAAAGAAACAACCATCAAAGCGGAAAGGCAACCCACTGTATGGGAGAGCATAATTGCCAATGATACATCAGATAAGGGGTTAATTTCCAAAATATATAGAGTGCTCATACATCTCAACAAAAGGAAGACAAAGAACCCAATTAGAAAATGGGCAGAGGAACTAGACACCTCTTTTTTCTTTTTTAAAAACACGGAATTAACCAGATTTCATTTACCAAAAATTGCTAAACATAGCTGTGAGAGAGGTGGCAGGCAGATAACTTTCATTCCCCCTGCTTTTCTCTCTCTCTCTTTGTTTTTACTTTTATTTCTGCAGATCCTACACTCTCAGATTTTCACGGTGTTCTCACAGCAGCACTCTATGTGTAGTGGGTCAAGTGTCAGACATCTTTGGAAAGTTTCTGTGAAGCCCAGACTTTTGTCTTTCCAGGTTCTCAGTTCCTGTATTCTTGGAACTCTCTTCCTCGCGCTGTCACACCTGCTCCACAATGCATTAACACCCTCTGATCTCACTTATTTACCCACTGAGCATCTTGAACACTCTGCCAATGAGGGACCTTTTTATCAGCTATTCTAGACATGCCATGTGCCCTTGTGCCCTGTCATACCTTTCTTTAAAACATCTTTGTGTCTCTGTACCTTTGTCTACAATTTCCAGTCACATAATTTGATCTTTGTCTCAATTTTCTATGTTGCTTCTTGTGGTCCATAGAATACATAGCAGCAGCAAAGTCCTACAGTTGTTGGCTTAGGACAATCATTGAGTTAGGTAAAGAGTTTTCAGGATACCTTTCTTCTGTAATGTTTAGATTATGGAAAGGTAGTGCACAATTTGGGTCACTGGAGATAAGTAGGAGAAACCAGGACATGGGGAAGAATGGAGAAATAAGAAAGGACACATGGTTCTACAGGAGTAAGATTATTAGGTCTAGATTTGCAAGATACTGAGGTTCCAGATGAATGACCCCTGGAATCCTGGTGGAAGTGGCAGATAGTGAATGAGAAGGGAATTGGTTACTAATGAAATTGAGTTATTAATGGATAAAAGTAGCCCTCTGTTTTGGATTTACAAAAGATGATTTTCTGCCACTTCCCCTATTCTTGATGAAATATCATGGAAGGTGATGATAATTAAAAGATCTGTAGAAATTATAAAAAGAAAAAGATATATAAAATAACATGCTGACCTTTGATTGCTAGTATATATTATTCATTAAAAAGTGTTTAGTACTTTCTGGAAAATTTTACTATAGCTACCTTGAATGCAAATATATTAAGATTGACCACTTAAATATTTTACCTTATTTCCTTATTAATATTTATCATGTACCTATTATGTTCAGGGGACTATTATAAGTGTTATTTATTTTATATCCTACTTAAAAATGTTTGTTTTTATTTCTGTTGATTTTTTTCAATTATTTCTTTATTATCATGATGAAAAAGCTGTAAATAAGATTTATTAGCTTCTGACATCTTACAGCTATTTCTAGACTTCTACCTATTGTTGATAACAAGGGAAAAATTATTTTGGTGTTTCTTTTCTGTTGTTTTATAATTGCCTTATTTTCTCATCTGTTGGAGGCATTGATATTCCATCTTTTGTTTGCATCTATATTCTTAATTGTAGTATCTTTAATATTCAGTAAAGATGACGAGTTCTAGAAAAGATACAGGTATATTTCATGTTTCTGACTTTCTGAAATTAATGATTATTTTATTACTGATTTTAAGATATTCAGTAATCTCTCCCCAAAGTAGTATAATTTAACAACATAATTTACAAGGTATCTGGAGATAAACAACCTTGGGAAAATGTCAAAGTTTAGTACCATTCAAACAAACAGGTTAAGTTTTTTTTTGTTTTTTGCTTTCTCTTCTGAGTCCATATTACATGTTTATATATAATTCCATTCAAAAGGCCAATTTAGTCTTATTTATTTAATTAATTAACAATTCCAATTTTTTCTGTCAATACAGGAATACAGCTGGATAACCACAGAATTTCGCAAAATGCTTCGGCTATTTCATTAGAGAATTGCCATATTCTATCAGCAATGATAGGGTATAGCAAAATAAAATAATGACTTGTATGGTTTTTTTTTTTAATAAGATTGAAGTTTATATTGCATATTTCTCATATTTTTTGTACTTGCATAGCTTATTCTTATCTGAAGTCAGTTGGTAGGGTAAAATTGTATTTCTTCATTTTTTAAATTCAGATTTTATCAGTTTTATTTCATATCCTGAGATAATATCTATTGTTTATGGAGCAAGTCAATGAAGTACAGTGGAATTTAGACGCAGCTGGGTGGAAGGGTTGGTTGGTTATGGGAGAATTGCTGTAAAGGAAGAGAAGAGTTGAGTTCTTTTGAAAATTTTACAAAAAAGAAAGTTTTTTTCTGTTATTGTTGTAAACTGTTGATAACTTTGAAAGCAAAAGCTATTTGAGTTTATTTGGAAGCACTGTGAAATGAAAGGATCATCTTAATCTGGTTTTAAGGGTATGGCTTTGTTGATGTTAATCACTATGAGCCAGAAATAAAGTTTTGGAGATTTGTAAGGTAATTGAAGCAGCTGGGAAAGATAAAGAACAGGAGCCAAAGGTTTCTTTTGCTTTATATTGATTCAGTCAGTGAGCAATCTAGTCTTTCAGGTTTTAGCAGTGGATACAGAGAGGTGTAGACAGACTTTTGATGGCACACATGATATTTTTTAATGTTTGTTTAACTGTGTTGTTTTTTTTTTCTGTCCTGATATTAAAAAAATAAAATAGTCTGGAGATATTTTTAAGGACTGAGCTAAGTGGCTTATTAACTTTCTGAAGAATTAGTTTTGTAATTAATATAATTCAGTAGGTGAGGATTATTTGGGCACATATCTCAGATAATTGAGAAAAAAAACAGTGATTTATTTTAATGTCTTCTAGTCCACAAAATTCATAATCTTTGAATTAACATTTAAAATTAATGGCATAAAGAAAATATAATATGAATTTTGTTTCACAAATATCTTTCAATACTTGTTTGATTTTTATTCTTTTCTGCTATCTCCCTCTCATTAACATTTAAAAATGCCTAACATTCATATGAGATATTAAACTGACTCTATAATATATATATATTTATAACAAAAATAACAGTATATATTTGTGGTTTTACTTTCTAACTATATTTATACTTTACTTTTTTCTAGAAGGATATGGGGCAACTGATCATAATGCTGTTATTTCTGTGTATATTAATGTATAACTTTGAAATTAAAGATGGAATAACTTAAATATATTTGAAATGTTACATCTTAAGAAGCCTTCACAGTGCCTTTCATGTTGAAGGTGCTCATATATGTTTTTTGTATAAATGAATAAACGAAGTTGAAAGACATGACAGATCTCAGTAAACTGTGTAACTCAACAGTTATGTGATGTGAGTAACTGGAATATCATGGCCTAAAACCTCAACTTTTTATTTTTTATTTTTTTATTTTTTTATTTTTTTATTATTATTTTTTTTTACTTATGTTACAGATGATTCTCCTTTTTTCCCCCATTGAGACCCCCCTCCCCCTCCCTCCCTGTCCCATCCCCGTTTTGTTGTCCATGTCCATTGGTTATGAGTACATGCGTACAAGTTCTGTGTTCATCGCTCCCCTCCCCCGCCCCCTCTTCTGGCAGATGTCAGCCTGTACCCCACTTCCACGTCTCCGGGACTACCCTGCTCCTCACACTGTTATGTTCATTATATTCCAGAAATAAGTGAGATCATATGATGTTTGTCTTTCTCTGCTTGGCTTGTTTCACTTAGGATAATAGTTTCCAGGTCCTCCCATGTCGACGCAAAGGATAAGAGATCGTTCTTTCTTAAAGCTGCATAGTACTCCATTGTGTATATGTACCAGAGCTTTTTTATCCATTCGTCTACTGATGGACATTTGGGCTGTTTCCAGATCTTAGCTATTGTAAATAGCGCTGCTATGAACATGGGGGTACATGTATTCTTTCTGATTGGTGTTTCAGGCTTCTTCGGGTATATTCCTAGGAGTGGGATCATTGGGTCAAATGGTAATTCAATTTTTAATTTTTTGAGGTAGCACCATAGTGTTTTCCATAGTGGCTGCACCAGTCTGCACTCCCACCAGCAGTGTACTAGAGTCCCCTTTTCTCCACACCCTCGCCAACACTTGTTGTTTGATGCTTTGTTGATGGTGGCTATTCTGACAGGTGTGAGGTGATACCTCATTGTTGTTTTAATTTGCATCTCTCTGATGATTAGTGAAGTTGAGCATTTCTTCATATGTCTCTTGGCCGTTTGTATGTCCTGTTTGGAGAGGTATCTATTTAGTTCCTCTGCCCATTTTTTAATTGGGTTCTTTGTCTTCCTTTTGTTGAGATGTATGAGCACTCTATAAATTTTGGAAATTAGTCCCTTATCTGATATATCATAGGCAATTATGCTCTCCCATACAGTAGGTTGCCTTTCCACTTTGATGGTTGTTTCTTTTGCTGTGCAGAAGCTTTTGAGTTTGATGTAGTCCCATGTGTTCATTTTTTCCTTTGTTTCTGTTGCCTTAGGTGATATATGAGTGAAAATTTTGCTGCGTATGATGTCTGAAATTTTGTTGCCTACATTTTCTTCTAGGATTCTTATGGAGTCATGAGTCACATTTAAGTCTTTTATCCATTCTGAGTTTATTCTTGTGTATGGTGTAAGTTGATGATCTAGTTTCATTTTTTTGCATGTAGCTGACCAATTTTCCCAACACCATTTATTGAAGAGGCTGTCTTTGCTCCATTGTATGCTCTTACCACCTTTGTCAAATATTAATTGAGCATAATGTCTTGGGTCAATTTCCGGATTCTCTGTTCTGTTCCACTGGTCTATGTGCCTGTTCTTGTGCCAGTACCAGGCTGTTTTGATTACAGTAGCTTTGTAGTATAACCTGATGTCCGGTATTGTGATCCCTCCTACTTTGTCCTTCTTTTTCAAGATTGCTGTAGCTATTCGGGGTCTTTTTTGGTTCCATATGAACTTCTGAAGTATTTGTTCTAGTTCTGTGAAATATGTCGTTGGTATTTTGATGGGGATTGCATTAAATCTGTAGCTTGCTTTGGGTAGTATGGACATTTTAATGATGTTAATTCTTCCAATCCATGAACAAGGTATGTGCTTCCACTTTTTTATATCTTCCTCTATTTCTTTTTTCAATGTCTTGTAGTTTTCTGCAAATAGGTCCTTTACTTCTTTGGTTAAGTTTATTCCTAGGTATCTTAATTTCTTTGCCGCGATGGTAAATGGGATTGTTTTTTTAGTTTCTCTTTCTGTGAGTTCATCATTGGTGTATAAGAATGCCGTCGATTTCTTGACGTTAATTTTGTATCCTGCTACTTTGCCAAATTCATTTATTAAGTCTAGTAGATTTTTGATGGAGTCTTTAGGGTTTTCTATGTATAATATCATGTCATCTGCGAATAATGACAGTTTCACTTCCTCCTTTCCAATTTGGATCCCTTTTATTTTTTCTTCACGTCTGATTGCTGTGGCTAAGACTTCCAGTACTATGTTAAATAAGAGTGGTGAAAGTGGGCATCCTTGTCTTGTTCCTGTTCTTAAGGGAAATGCTTTTAGTTTTTGTCCATTGAGTATGATGTTGGCTGTAGGTCTTTCATATATGGCCTTTATAATGTTGAGAAACCTCAACTTTTTAAATGGACAACTCTAAATAGGAATCGTGAATGTTGATTCTGATGCTGAATTTGTGCTTGACCTTGAGCAAGGTCCTATGTTTCTCTGGGCATATATTTCCTCATTCATACAATGTGGGAGTTGGTCTAGATATAATCTAAGCTTCCTCCCTTCCACCTGGCATCTGTGAACAGCTTATTTATGCTTGCACACTCCCATAAATAGTTAACTTGTTAATTTCTGAAGATGACCAGTACACTTCTGGATAATTCTAAATGCCAGTAAAGTTCTTCATATACAGAGCTAAGATCTGTCTTCCTAAATTGTGCGTTGTTCATAAATGGGCTAAGTGTGCCTGCAGTATATTCATAGAAATTATTGATGAAAATGGTATACAGGACTGGGCAGGGCATTGTGTTATGGTTACTTTTCTTTAACAACAAAAATATTTGTTAATCCATTTTTAAATCAATACCATTTGGACTTAGCCATTCAATTAATAGTAATCAATTAATTGCTTCTGTGGTTCAACCAACATTTCTCCATTGTGCACAGAAGGACATCACAGTAAATTGACAGATCCTTCAAAGTCCTGATTCATTTTGATGTCTGCGTTTTCTAGGAAGGGAGAGAGGAAAGAAAGAAGGAGGGGGAGCGGGGAGAGAGGGAATAGAAGAAGGGTGGAAGGACAGAAGGAAGGAATTAATTTACATAGATAAGAATTTCTCCATGTGCTCAAACATTTCTACCAAATGTGTTATATCTCTTATGTTTCGAACAATTCACCCTGTTTCTTTCCTTCACCCTGTCTATGGTGTGTAAGCCAGTGTCCATTTTTATTTTGGCTCACATTCTTTTCCCACTGAAACTGCTTGTATCAACTCTGAAAATGATTAACTTCACGTTGCCAAGTATTTTGGCCTATTCTCATTTTATTCATTTTCCCGGGAAGATTTGACAGAGTTGATTGCTGCACACACCTCTAATTTGTAAATACTATCTTCACTCGACACCCAGGTTTTTGTATTCTATGTATTTTTCTTCTACCATATTGGCCTTTTCTCTGTCAATAATGATGGGTGATGCCATCTAGTTGATGGCTTAAATAACATTAATTTAGCAGTGTTTATGGTTTTTTCTAATGTTCCCTCTGAACGCCAGGCTTTTGTATCTAATTCTCTATCTGACATCACCACTTAGGTTCATAATTGTAACCTCAGAGCTCTGTCCAACAAGGAATTAGTGATTCCTCTCACCTACCGAAACCAAACCAAAACTCCCAGCCGGTGTGGCTTAGAGGTTGAGTGTCAACCCATGCACCAAGAGGTTGACAGTTCAATTCCTGATCAGGGCACATGCCCAGGTTGTAAGCCCAATCCCCAGTGGGGGCATGCAGGAGGCGGCCAATTGATGTCCTCTCTCATCAATGTTTCTATCTCTCTCTACTTCTCCCTTCCTCTCTCTCACAAATCAATAAAGAAAAAAATTAAATTAAAAAATTAAACCCCATTTCCCCATTTTCTCAGTCTCCATAAATTAGAGCCATAATCTACCTAGTTGCTCAGGCAACAACCTCAGCTTTGATTCCTCTCTACCATTAAAGTACAGCTTCAGTTTGAACACTTGCTAACATCTTCACTACCACCATCTTAGTCCTGGCCTAGCAATAGCCTGATAATTGGGCTCTCTTCTTTCTACTTCTTGCCTTGTTCTCTTCACAATAATAGCTATAGTGATCCTTTAAAATGATATTGTGTCACTGTTTTGCTCAAAACCTCCAATGACATCTTTTCACTCTTAGAGCAAAATTCAAAGGACTTAATATATCCTGCAAGCTTCTACAGGACCAGGCCCAGCCTGCCTCTCCAGCCATCATCTACCACTTCCTTTGTTGTTCATTCTGCTCCAGCCATACTTGTCTTCTTGCAACTTCTTGAGCTTGCCTTTAAACTTGTTCTTTTCTCTTAAATGTTCCCTGCTAAAGTTTTCACATGACTTCTTCCTACATCATCTAGCCCTTTGCTCAAATGTCACCCAAGCTGTCTAAAATAACCTTCTGACTTCATCATTCTTTGTCGTTTTACCCTCTATTCTTTTCTCCCTAACACTTGTTTATTGTCTGTTTCCCCATAACAATGTAAGCATCTTGAAGTCTATCTTGTTTAACACTCTATGCAGAATTCCTGGTGGGTAAAATTATTCTTGATTGAAAAATCATTGTATTTCTTTTACACGATATCTCATTTCCATTGCATTTATATTTTGTGCTTCTGAATGGCTCATGAATTGTTTTACTTTGATATATTTGCTTAAAACATAATAATGACATTTTAAACATTTTTTCTGAAAAATCAAGCTGTATTTAGGGGATGAAAGTGCTAGTGGCTGGTATAGTAAAATGCTAGCCTTATACACATTCAACACATATGTTTAGAAATGCTATTTATTTAGCTATAATTTAATTTTTTTCTATTAAATATAATAAATGTGTATTTTATTTATACAAATTTAAAAATCATTGTCTATTACCTTGATTGTGGTGACAGTTCCATGGGTATATGCCTATGTCCAAACTCATCATATTGTATGCATTAAACACGTGCAGTTCTTTGTATATCAGTTAAACCTCAGTAAAGCTGTTTAAAAAATAAGTAAAAATTTTAAATGAAAATATCTGGAATGAATTTTAACTCATATTTTGTGATTATAGGTCGGAAAGTGGATCCTATTTGTATTCATTCAAATTAAATTTTTTTATTCAAAGACAATAAAACCCCATCTTATTCTTTTTCAAGTTAATCTCACTTTAATGAAAAAATATGGTCATTTTATAACTGTTGGAGGCTTTAACTTCTTAAGAGCACTATTTCAATAGAAAAAGCATGGCTATATGTAGTAAAATATGAAAAATGCACACCAACTTTAAGATTGCAATTCTCTTTGAGCATAGCCATGGAATAGAGCGGAGGATATGACCTTTAGTGATTATTTGTAAAATATTACTTTTTGAAGTAAAATATATGGAATTAATAAAATCAAGGTTTAACATTTGTTCAAACTTGGTGCTGGAGAAATCTTGTCTGTTTTATATTATTACTTATAACTTTTGATATGTTTTAAATATTTTTAATAAAAAACTAAACAACTGAATATAAGAAAATTGCAGTGTGTCATTTAAATGAATTTATAACCTGGTGATAGTTGGCTCTGTGTATAACTTGAGTAAGTTTTCTGTTAAAGCTAGTATTTAAAAAAAATACTTCTTAGCCCTGGCCAGTTTGGCTCAGTGATTAGAGTGCCAGCCCACGGACCAAAGGGTCACGGGTTTAATTCCCAGTCAAGGGCATGTACCTGTGTTGCAGGTTCAGTCCCCAGCCCTAGTTGGAGTCGTGCAGGAGGTAACCAATCGATGTGTTTCTCTCACATAAATGTTTCTCTCTCTCTCTCCCTCCCTCCCTTCTACTCTATCTAAGAATCAATGGGAAAATATCATAGGGTAAAGATTAACAAAACAAACAAAACAAAAACTTTTTAAAGAATTTTGTCTACCTATTTCAGTTTATAGATTTAAATGTTTTTTTCACATTTTTGACATTATATTGTCTAAAAGTCATTTGTTTTTCCACCTTCTGTTAGGTGTCCTCTAGTGAGTATAGGAGTATCTCAATTTAGATGCCTAAGAACTGGAATATAAGAAATCTAAAACAGAAAGAAGCCATCTTAAATAAATTTAAATAATTTTGGATAGAAATGTAGCATCGTATATGAAATACACTGTAAAATATTATGAATTACTTGCCAAAAATTTCTGTTTTTTTTTAAGCTCATCATTACTGTCAATAGTGTCAATCTTCTGTCTCTTTTTAAGGTTTTCATTTTTTACCCCATTCAGTCAGTGATTAAATATACATAATAAACCCTTCCATAATGCCGTTAAGTATAATCTAAAATTTGTTTGTCCTAATAGATGATCCCATCATATCAAAGTGCATGAAATCACTCATGAGCCTTCTAAGTCAGGAACCAACTGCCAGTAAGTAGAGAAAACAACCAGATTTGCCCTCAGGAAAAGTAAACAGGAAATTTCAGTATAGCAAGATGACTGTGTTGATGTAGAAAATACTGGTTACTATGAAATAATAGAGGAAAGAAGTTACCCCGATCATAGTAGTTAGAAAAAGCTCAGAAGTAGCATCTAATTGGAGATCTGAAGGCTAGATAGGATTTAGCCAGACAAAAAGTAGAAAGACAGAAGCTTTTCAGACAGTCACAAGTCCTTACACAAGACAGAGAGCATAGTGACGTGAAAGGAAACCTGACTGACCAGCCTAAAAGTGTGGTTTTTGAGAGAGGGGAAAGCAGTGTAAGATGGAGCTACAGAAGTGTCCAAGAGCAGTTTCGAAAGTCCTTATGTATTACACATGAAAGATACGGGTTTTATTCAAAGGGAGTAACATAATTCAGTTCACACTCAGGGAAGATCACTGCGGCTGCAGACCCTGCTCCCTTTTACTATGTATTGTTCAAGTCAGAGTTTTTATTAGGGGAGAAATCCTTAACTTCCCAAATTTGCTCATATCCCCTTTGCATATGCTTTTTTAGCACTTTGTATTTCACCTTCAGATACATGTTATAATTATAATAAGAAGTTATGAGATTAGATGTTAGGTGTCTGATTATCCTCCTGGTTCATAATTTCTGTTAGGAGAGACCGAACTGTGGTTTATTGCTGTATCCTCAGTGTCTGTCTCAGTCAGTGCTTTTTATATAGTAGTAGGTGCTCAATGAGTATGTATTGAATGAATAATCTATAGGAATCTAAGTACTATGAAGAAGTTAGTTTTCAATATTAATGATTTAGCTAAAGATAACTAAAAATAAGTATTGATTTTAACCTTTTATTTTCTCATTCTTGTCTTCCTGAATGCATTTAACAAACTATTGTTGAGGGCCTTCTTATGTCAAGTATTGTGATAGAAACTAAAGAAAGCAAGTGATATGGTATGTTAATAATAAATATTTAAAAAACTAATGGCTAGGATTCAAACAAGGAGTATCATAGAGGTACAGTCAGTGATAGTAAATATGCAGCTAAAGATACAGATTTCTTCCTCTTATCACAATTTTAAAAAAAGTTTTATTTTTTATGGATCGTTTGTGTTCCTGAAGCTGCATGTCAACTTTCAAATTATTTTTTATGCCAGCACAAAAAGAATTGCCTGAATAAAACTTCTTTAAAATATAATTACAAACTTACTGTTAGTAATCTGTTAAAGATAAAACACAGGCTTGAAAGATCAGGAGATATTAATGAATTGGAGATAACTATGCTGTTCTTAAAAATCTACTTAATTTTCTTGATCAATGATAAGTGAGTGTTTCTCTATTTAGGAAAGTGTTAAGTTATATAAAAATACAATTTTTTAAGCTTGAAAAGTGAATATGGTTTTATGTAGTGTTAATAATAACATTTAAAAAAGCCATTTTAGTTATGAGCAGAACAGCAGCCACAGATGTACTGGTAAAAGTTCCTGAATTCAAAAAGATTTATTTAGAATTTTGGCTTCCAAAGCAAATATGACACCAAAAAATTCCTGACAATATTAATTTTAGCTCTTAAAGTCATTGTTTGTAGTTTAAAAAGAACAGCAGTATCAGAGAGCCCAACTCAGTTAAATTTATGCAGTATATAAAGAAATTACTTCATGGTCTTTGACAGAGTTAAATGGCAGCATTACAGAGTTTAGTGGAGAAACTCCTATCAACGGGTATAAGGTATTATTCAGAAAGAAAAGAAAATTGAGAGAATCTTCTTGTTTGCCAGGGGAATATGAAGATTTATGCATATGCTAAAGTTATAGTTTGATTTTTCCTGCATGTTTTCTTTTATTGAAATAGAAATTAAAAGTATGTTGAAGAAGGTCATTTAAATTGTTTTGTCAGATTGTGAGAAAGCTCTGAGGTAAAAAAAAAAGTTTTATGCAAATTAGTGAAACAACATTGGTGTTAAGAAGAAACAAAACTTTAAGATATATAATTGAATTAAGTATTTCTGTCAGTAGTGTTTAAATATTAAATATGGAAACAAAGGACTGAATCTAAAAGTTTATAAAATGATAGGCATATCAAGGCATGGACTTTTTAAAAACTAAAAGCACTGTAAAGAATTAGATATGTCTTCTTTAAAGGAAAACAAGGGAAAAGGGCATTAAACTATGGCAGCTAACAGTTAAAATTTAATGTAAGGGAAATGTCACATATATTCAAATAATTATCTTGTATTAAAATTGTAGATTCTGTTATTTATGTGTTAATTATATTTAAATGATAATAAGAGGTATCTTTTTTTATAAGTGGTACATAATTTAGGTTAATCCAATTCATCTATACTTGAAGAAAATCATTGTTCCCTAGTGGAAGATGTAGAATTATTGGCTTAATGCATAGGAATGGTTAAATTGTTATTGTTTGGCTAAAATGGGAAGTGACAAGGGCAATAAATTCCAGGAACACCTACTACTAAAAGTGGTATGCCTACTACTTTACATACACTTTGAAATTTAATTCTCAAAAATTTTGTCATTTATTGTTATTCTAATTTTACAGATAAGGAAACTGAAGCTTATAAAGTATAAGAACATATCTTCCAAAATACCAGCATTTCTCTTTCAGGGAGTCAATATTTAAATAAAGATGTGTCTCACTCCAGTACATGTCCTGCCCTTTCTGCTGCCATAGCCCCCTCACCTGATGTTGATAATGGTAGCAATTGCAGCAGAGGTAGTAATAATAGTAGTGATAGCACACACTTTAAAAAATGTCCCAGACACTGTCCTCAGCACTTTATATGCATTAATTTTGCTGAATTGAAAAAGAACCTTGTGAAATATGTATTATATTGTTCTAGTTTTACAGATGAGAAAAATAATTTGGAAAATAAGAGAAACCACTGATTGTATGGGTGTGTGTAAGTTTGTGTGATTCTAGAGATGCAAATGGTGAAAGGCAGGCCTTTAAAAAACTAAAATTTTATAGATGCTCTGTATTTCAATGTGATTTTAAATATATATCATCTTTTAAATAATTATTTAAATACTATTGAGTCCTAGAAAGGTTATGAAATATTTAAATCCTAGAGAAAGAGGAGACAGAGAATAGACCTATCTGTATTTGCGGATGGGTAACAAACATATTTGAACTTCTTGGTTTGAGGATTACCTAAAAGGCATAATTAAATTTACTTTTTGATTTAGAAGCTTGAGAACAGAGCTTTGGGGAACTGATCCACATTGGTTGTCTATAAACTGGTTTCTAACCAGAGATACACATTGTGATTTTAATTAGTGTAAAGTAGAAAGTAATATAAGCATAATTGATAATTCTCATAATTGTAAATACAGGGAATACTTGGAATCTTCTTTTGGGTTTTTCCTTTATTTTATTTTATATTTACTACTTTCGGTAATGGTAACGTAGTAGCATTGTTGCCATTACTTGATAAAGTAATAAAGATTTTACTGGTACTTACTGAAGGTCTGAGGGGGGAACAATGTATGTAGGAGTCTTGAAGCAACCACAGAGAAAACAGTGAACCACAGGAAGAACAGAAGAAATATGGAATAAGTAATGAGTAGGAGATCGAAAGAGCTGCCCTCAAATGGTAGGAACTACGTTTGGTTTAATATGGCAGGATGCACAGAGGACTGTCTTTTAGATTAAAAGACATTACAACCTAAGGAAACTATTGTTATTTTTATTGGTCTCCAGAAAAGGGGGTCAATAAGTTCAAAATACTGGGTGATCAAGAAATACAAGAAGCCCCCCAAATGAGAAATCATTGTGTTCTACTAATTGACTTGGGTAGTCTTATGCTTAGTATTGTCCAAAAGTGTAGAAGTTAGCTATTTGTTAATCACTACCATATTTTTTACACTGCAACCCAGCACACACACAAACCTATTTTTAGAAAATCCTGAAAATAATACTTATCCTATTTTCTATTTTACTTCCTTCTAGTCTCCTCTCCCCTGCCCCTTCTCCCTCTCCCTCACCCTTTTCTTCTCCCCTCTTCTACCCACCTTCCCCCATTTCCACACTCATTGCCCACTAAATTATTTTGATGACTCCATCAGGCTTGAGACTTGTGGTGAATAGAGATTGCAGCACAACGTATTATGATCTATAGATAAGTATTACTAAATTTACACATATCCTAGAGGTTAAAATAGGTTTTGAAGGAAAAAAGTAACTAATGCTGTACTTTTTCAATGGGATGAAATTACATTTAAAATTTACATATTAAATTTTTTTAATCCATGTAATTAAAACATGAAGTAGTATGCTTTTAAATCACTAGCATGAAGATTTCAAGACTTGTGCTATAATAACTTACAAGAAGTACTACTAGTGATAGTTAATTTACAAAGGCATTGCCTGATGGCTAGAATTCCTTCATATTGTGGAGTCGGTTCAGTGATGTAAGGCAGTATGCAAAGCAGCGGAGAGATGAGTAAAAATAAATTTAAAATCCTGTAGTGCACAATTTTATACTTTGGGATTTTACTTTATAATACTTTTTGAAATTGAGTTTCAGTAATATTTTAAGTAACTTATAGTTGGCTTTAATGTTCTGTTAGGGAAAATAAATACAGGTTTCACATTTCAAACATGGATTTGAAGTGTGTATAAAACAAGGAGAAAGATATCACTACAATTTTTTAAATACCAAATGTTTGAGATATGTTTATGTAATCTAGAACTGATTTACTAAAATATGTGCTAACAACTCTTTTCAAAGAGATTTTGAAACAGTGTTTTGTACAGGCGTCCATCAAGAGGGTTAATGTTTGAACTAATAAACCAGATGAGGAGAGAATCGTACCATGCGATTATAGTTGTACCGTTGTCCCTGGTTTATCGCGGTTAATCAGTTCCAGACTCTACCGCGATAAATGAATTTCAGCGAAGTAGGATTCTTTACTTACACACAGTCGTCCCTCGCCACTTCACGCTTTGACTTTCACAGCTTCACTCTATCATGAAAAAACCGCGATAGAATGAAGCCACAAAAGTCGAAGCGCGAAGTGGCGAGGGACGACTGTACCCTATTATGAAAAAATATTTATGGATATGAAGCTTTTAAATTGCTTGTTACTAGTATCACTGAGATATTACTCAGTTTGTACCAGGGAAAGTAGAAGTAAACTATTTTGAAATCTTAAAAAATAAATTGAATATTTTATAGAGTATTTTAATTATAAATTGTCTTGATTTATGAAATGGCGCTTTCAGAATTATTTAGAATTTTTCAGAGCTAGTTCACCTCAATTTATTTTACCAGTTTTGTTCTAATTGTATAGTCACTTAGTAATATTTTTTACTCGTTTAAAAAAAGTTTTATTCCAGCTTATAATGAATGATGACTAAAAAGCTACTGTAGTGATTTGAAGCATAATATATGAGTTTTGATTCACTATTTTATTTCACATTCTTATATACTTAAGTGTCTGACTAATAAACAAGTTTCTATGGGGGCAGAAAGGTTTCTTTTTTTATACTACTACATAATGAGTTTAATATATCCTGAATTAATTTTTAAAGTTAATTAAATAAATAAATGAAATATAACTTTAATAAAATATACAGGTCTCAATTTTTCAATATAAGCAGACTAAATTTGTAGTTAACATAAAGCTAAATCTGTTATCTCTCATTTACTATAGTACATTATTCATAAATAAAATATGGGCCACAATAGAATATAGCCATTTATAATAAGTGTGTAATTGAAAAAAGGCCTACTTTTTATGAGGTTAAAGGATATGCTGTATTTTTTACATTACTATCTACAGTAAATAATTAGAACATACATTAGAATACTACTCTGAAAACTAGTGAGAATATGAAGAAGTATCATGAACTTCAAACAAAGAATTTGGGGAGGAATGACAAAACTCGTAGATTCAGGTTTGAGAGCAAGGTTTTAAATTTACACAACTTTATTAATAAGTTTATTCCTTTATTAGGAATAAACTTAACCAAAGAAGTAAAGGACCTATTCGCAGAAAACTACAGGTCACTGAAAAAAGAAATAGAGAAAGATATAAAAGAGTGGAAGCATATACCTTGTTCATGGATTGGAAGAATTAACATCATTAAAATGTCTATACTACCCAAAGCAATCTATAGATTCAATGCAATCCCCATCAAAACACCAACGATGTATTTCACAGAACTGGAACAAATACTCCAAAAGTTTATATGAAACTATAAAAGACCCCGAATAGCTACAGCAATCTTGAAAAAGAAGAACAAAATAGGAGGGATCACAATACCAGATATCAGGTTATACTACAAAGCCATTGTAATCAAAACAGCCTAGTACTGGCACAAGAACAGGCAGATAGATCAATGGAACAGAACAGAGAACCCAGAAATTGACCCAAGAAAATATATATGTTCAATTAATATTTGACAAAGGTGGCAAGAGCATACAGTGGAGCAAAAACAGCCTCGTCAATAAATGGTGTTGGAAAAATTGGACAGCTACTTGCAAAAAAATGAAGCTATACCACCAACTTACACTATACATAAGAATAAACTCAAAATGGATAAAAGACTTAAATGTGACCCGTGAATCCATAAAAATCCTAGAAGAAAATGCAGGCAACACAATTTCAGGCATCACACGCAGCAGAATTTTCACTGATACAATGCCTAAGACAATAGAAACAAAGGAAGAAATGAACACATGGGACTACATCAAACTCAAAAGCTTCTGCACAGCAAAAGAAACAAACATCAAAATGGAAAGGGAACCCACTATATGGGAGAGCATAATTGCCAATGATACATCTGATAAAGGGGTTAATTTCCAAAATATATAGAGTACTCATACAACTCAAAAAAAGGAAGACAACCCAATTAACAAATGGGCTGAGGACCTAGAGACACCTCTCCAAACAAAACATACAAATGGCCAAGAGACATATGAAAAAATGCTCAATGTCACTAATCATCAGAGATGCAAGTTAAAAAAACTATGAGGTATCACCTCACACCTGTCAGAATGGCTGCCATCAACAAATCAAACAACAAGTGCTGGCGAGGGTATGGAGAAAAGGGGACTCTAGTGCACTGCTGGTGGGAATGCAGACTGGTGTAGCCATTATGGAAAACAATATGGTGTTTCTTCAAAAAATTAAAAATTGAACTGCCATTTGATCCAATGATCCCACTTCTAGGAATATACCCTAAGAAGCCTGAAACATCAATCAGAAAGCATTTATGTACCCCTGTGTTCAAAGCAGCACTATTTACAATTACTAAGATCTGGAAACAGCCCAAGTGTCCATCAATAGATGAGTGGGAAAAAAAGCTGTGGTGCATACACACAGTGGAACACTATGCACCT
The DNA here is from genome assembly GCA_030848825.1 of Tadarida brasiliensis. NCBI lineage: Eukaryota > Metazoa > Chordata > Mammalia > Chiroptera > Molossidae > Tadarida > Tadarida brasiliensis. Next base: position 84,278,945 of record CM061260.1, on the reverse strand, counting down.
GTAAGAAAGAAAGATCTCTTATCCTTTGAGACGACATGGAGGGACCAGGAGAGCCTTATGCTAAGCAAAATAAGCCAATCAGAGAAAGACAAATACCACATGATCTCACTTGCTTGTGGAATATAATGAACAAAATAAGCTGAGGAACAAAATAGACCCAGAGACATGGAAGTGGGGTATAGACTGACAAACCTCAGAAGAGGTGGATGTGAGGGGAGGGAAGAGATAAACCAGAGAACTTATACGCATGTATGCATAAACAAGGACATAGACAATAATGCTGGCGGGGGGGGGGGGGGGACTGGGAGGAGGGGGTCAATGGGGGAAAAAAGGAGAAACATCTGTAACAGAAATAAATAAATAATAAAAATAAAAAGATTAAAATGATAAAATAAATAAATTTACACATCTTTATATAAAATACATAAAAAAGTTTTAGGAAGAATTCAGTTAAAGTTAGTGACAGAGTAATAGATGCCATATAAATTCATAAACGTACATTAATATCATCTACAAAAAATGTCTCTTGCTTTAAAATGATTCATTTAGGCACTTCATTTAGTTTAGCTTTAGGGTATTTTATATAAATACATGTCTAGTTCAGTAAGAGAAACGATCTTCAGTCTGCTGAGGCAGGATTATAATTGACTGAAATAACTTTCAGGTATTGGGGACTATTAAAAGTTTCATAGATGTAAAAACCAATGCCTTTGGCCAAAGCAGAAATGTGTGTCCATCTCTAATAATACTTTTGTTAATATTTCTTTATTTGACAAATCACTTTGCTGCAAGCTCTTTGTGCTAATAAGTACAGTAGGATATTTTTATTTCATATTGTTTTATCCAAGTATTATCCTAGTTCATTAAAGAAGAGTGTATAAAATCATAGTACATTTCTGAGTGTAGATCTGTATGTAAGTTGTGAAGTGTTTCTTTGAGAGTTTCCCAGTTATTTGATTCAAATAATTATTAAAAATAATTTTTAAGTAGTAGCATACATAAAAGCTAAGACCATACAGTTTCTTGGAAACAAAAACAGTAGGATAATATCATTACCTAGAAGTAGGCAAGATTTCTTAGTCTACACAAAATACTTTCATTACAAATTAAGTTAAGGAAAAGACAAAAGAAGTCTATTTTATCTTTAGCTTCTGATCATGATAAATGGTTGGTGAAGGAAAATATTTTAAAAATTTATCAAAACAGTTTACATATTAAAAAATTTATATCCATTTATTTTGGAAATTGCTTTGCCTGTAAACTCATAACTGATAAGGCACATTGTTACAAGATTCTGATGGATGAGGGAGAGAGACCAATCTAAGGATCCTGTTTAAATTTTTGTGAAGTTTCTTTGTTAATGACGTGTCTTCCTACAACAAAGATGTTTACATTAAAATTTTGAAATTATACAATAGCTAAGATCTGGAAACAGCCAAAATGTCCATCAGTAGATGAATCGATAAAAAAGCTGTGGTACATATACACAATGGAGTACTATGCAGCTGTAAGAAAGAAAGATCTCTTATCCTTTGAGACAACATGGAAGGACCTGGAAAGTATTATCCTAAACGAAACAAGCCAAGTAGAGAAAGACAAATATCACATGATCTCACTTATTTGTGGAATATAATGAACATAACAATCTGAGGAACAGGGTAGACCCAGAGACGTGAAAGTAAGGTACAGACTGACAATCCTCAGAAGAGGGAGTTGGGGGATGGGGAGAGATAAACCACAGAACTTATATGCATGTACACATAACCAATGGACATGGACAACAAAGCTGGGTTCGGGGTGCGGAGGGATGGGGAAGAGGGTGTCAATGGGGGGGAAAAGGAGAAACATCTGTAACAAAAATAATAAAAGAAAACAAAAAATAAATAAAAATAAAGTAAAATGTATTTCATTACATTCTATTTTAAAATAAAAAAATTTTGAAATTAAACCTAATTAATTGATGGGAAAAGTGATTAAGTGATGAAAAATATAAGGAAAATAAGGGTTTAATTCTCATCTACCTATCAGATCAATTAGAAAAATCTCCTTCCTTACATTACAGTGTAAAGTAGAAGAAAATATTGAACAAACTGAAAACATTCCTTTACTTATTTAATTCACAATATATTGAATGAATGCCTAGTGCCAAAGACCTGCCCTTCAGGTGTTCTTAAAGCTAGTGTCAAACTTCTCTTGGTCATTAAGTTCTTTTTATAAAAACAATTAAACCCACAAACATATTTTCATTTAGATAAACTATCCTGTGTTGATATGTAGACATTTCCTTTGCAATTTAATTCTTTAAGGAGGACTTACTATTTACTTTTTATGATAGTGTATGTTTATAATATATTTTAATATATATAAATTTTACTATGTATACATATGTATGTGTATATTTGTATGTTTTTAGTATGACTGACCTCTAGTTTATAAAAAAAAGTAAAAATAGATCCATAAAGTGGTTTCTAATGAAATAAAATGTCTTATTCTCTGCAATGAAAATTGATATAATTAAAACTTACAGATACTATACAATAAAATAATTTGTTCCAGTTTTGAGTAGAATTTGAGATATTACTTTTCTATGTAGCCTTTTAAGAGGAAGAAAATTTTATTTAATCCAAAATTTTATGGATTTTCAAAGGGCATTAACTTTAAGTCATCCTCTGCTCAGAAATTTTTAAGGCCATTAACTCTAGAAGAAAAAGAATTTAATTCTAATACAGATATCCAATGATACTGTCTTTTTTTATACTAATTATGTTTCACTTTAAGACTAAAATTACATATATAACTTTATCTAGAAAAATAGTTAGGAAAATATACATGATATAAGCTCGCTGGTGCCAGTGTTACGTGATTTTAATTTTCTTCATGATTAGTACTACAGTGAGAACATGTTACCTTCTGAAATTGATTAAAATCATGTGATAATTAAAAATCAGTAAGCATTGGCCTGGCTGGTTTGGCTCAGCGGTTGGAGCGTTGGCCTGTGGACCAGAGAGTCCCGGGTTTGGTTCCCCCTGAGGTCATATACCTCAGTTGCAGTTTGTCCCCGCCCTGGTTGGGGTCGTGTGGGTGGCAATCACTCAATGTGTCTCTCTCGCATTGATGTTGCTCTCTCTCTCTTCCCCCCCCCCTCCCTCCTATCTGAAGATAAATGCAAAAATGTACTCAGGTGAGGATAAAAAAAAAAAAGAAAATCAGTAAGCACTTTTTTTAAACCAGATCATACATAAATAACTGGAAAAACATATTAGTCAACTCCAAAATCATTTTACATGAACAGTTTTTATATTTATGATATTACTTGGTTAACTTTTTAAAACAACAAATATTCAGAAAATTTAATCTGTTATTTTTTAAATCATGCTTTTTTATGATGATTGTTTTGCTCCTAACATAGGTTGTTAAAATATTTATGATTGTCATGAATTAACAATGACTAATTTCGCCATGCCTTCATAGAGCTGTTCAATGAGAATAACTAAAGAATAATAAATAATTGCCAGTGATGATTTTGCAATTCACCAGAAACTCGTAACTTTTAATACATTGTGTGTATATTTGTGATAGCATAGAAGCCAGGTTGATGGAACTTCTATTGACCAATATTGTGAAAATTTAAGGATAAAAAAGAGTATGATTGAAGTTGATTGAAACATATTAAGTATATTAAAATTCATCAGTCTGCCTTGAAGAGAGAGAGAAAGAAAAAGAGAGAAAAGAAGATGAAGGGGTGGGAGGAAGGGAGGAGTAGGGGAAGAGGGAAGGGAGGAGTATTTAACATATATCATATTGGTTAAGTCATATGCATTAGAAATAATGAAAAAAATTTGATGAATCTTCAATAGAATTATTCTGCAATATTTAGAAAGAAATTAAATTCCCTTAGTACATATGTCTTCTAGTAATGATGTATTTAATTATTGGATTTGTAAGTTTTAAAAATTGCAGACCTTTTTTTCTCATTCATCTATTGTTAATTCTTTAGTTTAGCCCTGGCTGGTGTAGCTCAGCAGTTAGAGTGTCGGCCTGTGGACCAAAGAGTTACGGGTTCGATTCTGGTCAAGGGGATGTACCTCAGTTGCTGTTCGGTCTCTGGCCCTGATTGGGGTCGTGCAGGAGGCAACAAATCGATGTGTCTCTCTCACATCGATGTTTCTCTCTATCTCTCCCTCCCACTCTGTCTGAAAATAAATGGAAAAACATCCTCGGGTGAGGATTAAAAAACATTATTTTTCTTTAGTTTAAATTGTATTATGTTTTTAGATTGCACACTGTTCCAGACAAATATCTATATAGCTAGTCTAGTTTATTAGGATTTCCCTAGCTGCACTTTGATTTAACAGAATTTTCTTGTCATTCTACAGTTTCATTAGCACCTTGCAAGAAGTAGGAAAACAGGAAAGATTCAAGATCAAGTTGCAGATCATTATGAAAATTCAAGGCTGTTTGTGACATATGAAAGGTTTTGAGAAGAGAAGAATTTAGTATGAGATTATAGGAATACAGAGTAATTTATGACTAGACATTTTATTTATTTATTTTTATTTTTTATTAATTTGTTTTTGTTACAGATGTTTCTCCTTTTTCCCCCATTGACACCCTCCTTCCCATCCCCCCCCGCCCCATCCCCAGCATTGTTGTCTTTGTCCATTGGTCATGTATACATGCATATAAGTTCTGTGGTTTATCTCTTCCCCCCCCTCAACCCCCCTCCTCTGAGGCTTGTCAGTCTGTACCCCACCTCTATGTCTCTGGGACAATTCTGTTTATCAGTTTGTTTAGTTCATTATATTCCACAAATAAGTGAGATCATGCGATATTTTCTTTCTCTGATTGGCTTATTTCACTTAGCCTAATACTCTCCAGGTCCTTTCATGCCATCTCAAAGGATAAGAGATCTTTCTTTCTTACAGCTGCATAGTACTCCATTGTGTACATGTACCATAGCTTTTTTATCCACTCATCTACTAATGGACACTTGGGCTGTTTCCAGATCTTAGCTATTTTAAATAGTGCTGCTATGAACATAGGGGTACATATATTCTTTCTGATTGGTGTTTCAGGTTTCTTAGAGTATATTCCTAGAAGTAGGATCACTGGGTCACATGGCATTCAATTTTTAGCTTTTTGAGGTTAACACCATAGTGTTTTCCACAGTGGCTGCACCAATCTGCATTCCCACCACCAGTGTACTAGAGTTCCATTTTCTCCACACCCTCGCCAACACTTGTTGTTTGATGATTTGTTGATGGCGGCCATTGTGACAGATGTGAAGTGATACCTCATAGTTGTTTTAATTTGCATTTCTCTCATGATTAGTGACATAGAGCATTTTTTCATATGTCTCTTGGCCATTTGTATATCCTGTTTGGAGAGGTGTCTATTTAGGTTCTCTGCCCATTTTTTAATTGAGTTCTTTGTCTTCCTTTTGTTGACTTGTATGAACACTCTATATATTTTGGAAATTAACCCCTTATCTGATGCATCATTGGCGATTATAGTCTGCCATATAGTGGGATCCCTTTCCATTTTGATGTTTGTTTCTTTTGCTGTGCAGAAGCTTTTGAGTTTGATGTAGTCGCAGGTGTTCATTTTTTCCTTTGTTTCTGTTGCCTTAGGTGATGTATCAGTGAAAATTCTGCTGTGTATGTCTGAAATTTTGTTGCCTGCATTTTCTCCTAGAATTTTTATGGAATCACGAGTTACATTTAAGTCTTTTATCCATTTTGAGTTTAATCTCATGTATAGTGTAAGTTGGTGGTCTAGCTTCATTTTTTTGCAAGAAGCTGTCCAGTTTTCCCAGCACCATTTATTGAAGAGATAGTCTTGACTCCACTGTATACTCTTGCCACCTTTGTGAAATATTAATTGAGCATTTTGTCTTGGGTCAATTTCTGGGTTCTCTATTCTGTTCCATTAATCTGTCTGCCTGTTCTTGTGCCAGTACCAGGCTGTTTTGATTACAGTGACTTTGTAGTATAACCTGAAATCTGGTAATATAATCCTTCCTACTTTGTTCTTCTTTTTCAAGATTACTGTAGCTATTCGGGGTATTTTATAGTTCCATATAAACTTTTGGAGTATTAGTTCTAGTTCTGTGAAATATGTCGTTGGTGTTTTGATGGGGATTGCATTGAATCTATAGATTGCTTTGGGTAATACGGACATTTTAATTATGTTAATTCTTCCAATCCATGAACAAGATATATGTTTCCACTTTTTTATATCTTCCTCTATTTATTTTTTCAGTGACCTGTAATTTTCTGTGAAGAGATCCTTTACTTCTTTGGTTAAGTTTATCCCTAGGTATCTTAATTTTTTTGCTGCAATGGTAAATGGGATTGTTTTTTAGTTTCTGTTTCTGTTAGTTCATCATTGCTGTATAAGAATGCCGTCAATTTCTTGACATTAATTTTTGCTGCTACTTTGCCAAATTCATGTATTAAGTCTAGTAGATTTTTGATGGAGTCTTTAGGGTTTTCTGTGTATAATATCATGTCATCTGTGAATAATGACAGTTTCACTTCCTCCTTTCCAATTTGGATCCCTTCTATTTTTCTTCATGTCTGATTGCTGTGGCTAAGACTTCCAGTACTATGTTAAATAAGAGTGGCGAAAGTGGGTATCCCTGTCTTGTTCCTGTTCTTAAGGGGAATGCTTTTAGTTTTAGCCCAATGAGAATGATGTTGGCTGTAGGTTTTTCATATATGGCCTTTATTATGTTGAGATATGGTCCCTCTATTCCCACATTGCTGAGCATTTTTATCAGAAATGGGTGCTGGATTTTGTCGAATGCTTTTTTAGCATCTATTGATATGATCATGTTATTTTTATCTTTCATTTTGTTTATGTGGTGTATCACATTTATTGATTTGCGAATATTATACCATCCTTGCATGCCTGGGATAAAACCCACTTGGTCATGATGAATAATTTTTTTAATGTATTGCTGGATCCGATTTGCTAACATTTTTAAAGAATTTTGGCATCTGTGTTCATCAGGGATATTGGCCTGTAGTTTTCTTTCTTTGTAGTGTCTTTATCCGGTTTTGGAATTAGGATTATGCTGGCCACATAGAATGAGTTTGGAAGTGTTCCATCTTCTTGGATTTTTTGGAATAGTTTAAGGAGATTGGGTATTAGATCTTCTTTGAATGTTAGGTAAAATTCCCCTGTAAACCCATCTGGGCCTGGGCTTTTGTTTGCTGGGAGTTTCTTAATTACATCTTCAATTTCCTTAGTTGTTATTGGTCTGTTCAAGTTTTCTATCTCTTGCTGGTTCAGTTTTGGGAAGCTGTGTGTTTCTAGAAATTTGTCCATTTCTCCTAGATTGTCCAATTTGTTGGCGTATAATAGTTCATAGTATGTTTCGATGATCCTTTGAATTTCTGTGGTGTCAGTTGTTACTTCTCCTCTTTCATTTCTGATTTTGTTTATTTGGTTCCTCTCTTTTTGTTTCTTGGTGAGTCTGGCTAAAGGTCCATCGATCTTGTTTATCTTTTCAAAGAACCAGCTTTTTGTTTCATTGATCTTTTGAATTGTTCCTTTAGTCTCTATGTCGTTTATTTCTGCTCTGACCTTTACTATTTCCTTCCTTCTACTAGCTCTGGGTTTTTCTTTTTGTTTACTTTCTAGTTCCTTAAGTTGTAGGGCCAGAAAGTCAATTAGGAATTTTTCTTGTTTCTTGAGGTAGGCCTGTAGTGCTATGAACTTCCCTCTCAGGACTGCTTTCGCTGTGTCCCATAGATTCTGTGTTGTTGTGTGTTCGTTTTCATTGGTTTCCAGGAAATTTTTGATTTCTTCCTTGATCTCATTAGTAACACATTCGTTTTTTAATAGCATGCTATTTAGCCTTCAAGTGTTTGAATGTTTTTGTGTGTTTTTACTGTAATTGAGTTCTAGTTTATGCCACTGTGATCTGAGAAAATGCTTGATATGATTTCAGTTTTCTTGAATTTGTAGAGACTTGCTTTGTGTCCTAACATGTGGTCTGTCTTTGAGAATGACCCATGTGCACTTGAGAAGAATGTATATTTTGCAGCTTTGAGGTGAAATGTTCTGTAAATATCAATAAAGTCCAACTGATCTAGTTTGTCTTGTAAGGACTCTATGTCCTTGTTAATTTTTTGTCTAGAAGATCTATCCAGTGGTGTCAGTGGCGTGTTAAAGTCACCCACTATGATCGTGTTGCTATTGATCTCTCCCTTGAAGTCCTCCAGAAGTTTTTTAATATATTTTAGTGCTCCCGTATTTGGTGCGTATATGTTTACCAGGGTTATATCCTCTTGTTGGATTGATCCTTTTAATATTATGTAGTGACCTTCTCTGTCTCTTATTATGGCCCTTGTTTTGAAGTCTATCTTGTCAGATGTGAGTATTACTTACTACACCAGCTTTTTTTCCATTTCCATTTGCTTGGAAAATTTTTTTCCATCCCTTCATTTTCATCCTGTGTGAGTCTTGTTGTGAGGTGTGTCTCTTGTAGACAGCATATATATGGGTCATGTATTCTTATCCAGTCAGCTACCCTATGTCTTTGGATTGGAGCATTTAAGCCATTTACATTTAAGGTAATTATTGATAGATAGTTATTAGTTGCCATTTTAATTTTATGCCTGTGTTCCTCTCTCTCTCTTTGTTGCTTCTTCTTCTTACAACAGTCCCTTCAGCATTTCTTGCAGTGCTGGTTTGGTGGTGGTAAATTCTTTTAGCTTTTTTTTTTTTTTAATCCGTAAAGCTCTTTATTTCTCCTTCAATTTTGAATGATAGCCTTGCTGGACAGAGTAGTCTTGGATTCAGACCCTTGCCTTGCATTACTTTGTACACTTCATGCCACTCCCTTCTGGCCTGCAGTGTTTCTATTGAGAAATCAACTGACAGTCTAATGGGAACTCCCTTGTAGGTAACTTTCTGTCTCTCTCTTGCTTCCTTTAAGATTCTTTCTTTGTCTTTAATGTTTGTCATTTTTATTATGATGTGTCTAGCTGTGGGTCTTCTGGGGTTCATCTTGCTTGGGACTCTCTGTGTTTCCTGGACTTGTGTGACTTTTTCCTTCACCAGTTTAGGAAAGTTTTCTGTCATTATTTCTTCAGACAGGTTCTCTATTCCTTTCTCTGATTTTTCTCCTTCTGGTACACCTATAATGCAAATGTTGTTACGTTTTGTATTATCCGATAGCTCCCTTAAACTCTCCTCCTGCTTTTTAAACTTTTTTTCCATTTGCTGCTCTTTTGGGGTGTTTTTCTCTACCTTGTCTTGTAAGTCACTGATTTGGTCTTCAGTTTCTTCTAATCTACTATTGAACCCTTTTAAGGTATTTTTCATATCAGCTATGTCATTCCTTATTTCCTCTTGATTTTTATGTATAGCTTCTACCCCTTTATGCATAGCTTCTACCTCTTTTTTTAAGCTGAAGTAGTTCCCAGTGAGCTCTACATAATTCTTAAGTTGCTTGTAGTTCTCACCAAATTGTTTGAGCACCCTTAAAATCATTTCCTTGAAATCTTTACGTGACAAGTTGCTTTATTCCATTTCCTGTAGTTCCTTTTCTAGTGATTCCTCTTTTTCTTTCCTTTGGGTGTTGTTTCTTTGTCTCCCCATTTTAGCTGTCTGGTAGCTCTAGACCTGGTAAGGGATGTTTGGATGTGTAGGCAGCTCACTGTATATCAAATAAGGCTACTGTGCCTCCCAGCCTGTTTTGTTGCATGTCGCCTCTTGCCTGCTGTGGATCCTGGAGGATTGACTGCTAGGGGCTGGTATTGGTGTGTCCTGGTAGGTGCTGCTGCTGGATCAAGTGGGCCCGTCTGGAGCTGTGTTCCTAGCTGGTCACTGGTGCCACCTGTAGCTGTATAGCTCAGGTACTGTTGGAGCCACGTTCCCTGCCTTTACTGTGGGCAGCTGTGTTGCACAGGCCTCACTGGAGCCCTGGATCCCCACCGATCTTGTGGGCAGCTGGGTTGTACAGGCCCCATTGGAGCCCCTGCTTCCCCCTGATCCCATGGGCAGCTGGGTCGCACAGGCCTCTCTGGTGCCCCAGCACCCTGCAGGTCCTGCGGGCAGCTGGATCGCACAGTTTCTTTGGAGACCCGGCCCCACACCTATCTTGTGGGCCGCTGGGTTGCACAGGCCTCTCTGGTGCCCCAGAACCCCGCAGATCCCGCGGGCAGTTGGATCGCACTGGTCTCTGGAGCCCTGGCTTCCCACCTGATGTTGTGGGCTGCTGGGTTGCACAGGCCTCTGTGGAGCCCCAGGTCCCGCTGCTGCCCTGTGGGGGCTCAGCTCCTGCTCAGCCTTTGCTGTAGTTTTTGGGAATGGGTCTCTGCTGCTGATCTGTGCTTCTGTTGCCTGGGGATGGATGTCTGCTCCCCAGCCTCTGTTGCTGGGGATATATCTCAACTCTGATCAGGCTGCTACTTTGGGGGATGGTGCTGGGCTCCCAGGCCATTTGCGGCTTCTGCAACTAGGACCTTGGCAGCTTCACACTGTGCACTGGTCTTTGTTGACACAGGGTGTCCACTGGTCCGATGGTGCCTGGTGCACTGGTGGGCTCAGGTTGCTGGGCCCTAGCTGCTCCTACTGCCTCCTCCCAGGGAAGACCAGGGATCTTCCAAAATGGTGGGACCTCCCCTTGGCGCAGAGAGAAGCGCCCTGAAGACCTGCTTACCGAGGTAGCCAGCTGCTCCCTGTCCACAGCACAGGAATCTTCTGCTTGGCGTCTCTGCATTGCACAAGTTTGGTCGTTCACCTTCACATCCACTCACACTCTCTCTCAAACTAGCTCCCTCTCTTACGCACTCACCCTCCCTCAGGTCCTGCCTGCTGCTATCTTCCATGACTAGAAATTTTAAATTGAAATTGAAGGAAAGTAAATATGTGAAACAGCTAGTAGTGGAGTCACACAAGGAAGAGAGAGTAGGTACTTGTTTCTGCTTTGGACTGCCATTAAACAATGCTGTGATGATCATCACACAACAGGAAACAACCAGACAACAGTTGTCATTATTTATAATAAATGGCTTATTACTATTTTGTCTTATAACAAAATACTTTATAACAATTGATGAAAAAGTCTCTGGAGTGAGTTGAGGCGATGTAGTATTTTAATGTAGAGAACAAGCAGGTTTAAGATTTCTTACATCAAAAATCTAGTACTGACTGAAATTTTTAGGAGTATCTGCACATTGTGCAATTTTCCTTTTCCATACATCCCACCTTAACACACACACACACACACAATCTTCACTGGTAGTTTGGTTTACTTGAAGCAGTTAGTACAATTTATACAAGTCACTTTCAAGAAAGAACTTTTGCAACATAAGGGTCTACAGCCAACCACATGAACTCCATAAGTATCAACAATAATTTATTTCTTCAGTAACCTTAAAAATAAATTGCATTTACATCTAAATAATCTGCAAAATTATAAGACTTTCAGTACCAATTACAGCTAGAAGTAAGTTGTACCAGGGCAAAGATTTTTATATGCTTTGCTCACAACTATTTAAAAAATTACTTGGCAAATAGTGAGCATAAAATGAATAATTACACTTTTATAGCACCATGTAAGAATGTGCTTCACCAAAGCTAGTAATCTTTTTAAAAATTAATGTGAAATCTTAAAGTAACATTGCTTGAAATAATGTAAATATAGATATTACACATTTGAAAATAATTCCCATTTATACAGCAAGCTCACTCTCATCATTTCATAAACTTTACAACAATGCAGCCTGTATTTTACTCAGTTATTTTTGAAAATTAACATATAGCATTAATTTGGGTTTTATTATATTAGCCAATTTAATAGACTAGAAATGTTTTGCTTTGCACTACATTGCTTGCTAGTTAGTCATTGGAATTGACCATTGGTATTTTTCATAAATTGCCTGATCATGGCTTTTACTAGCTCTCAGGCCCTTACTTTTTAACTATTTCCAATGTGTATCTTTGAACTGCAATACTTCATGCAATATTAATGATCATTAGCTAAATACTTCATTCTAAGAGACAGATTCCATATCTTCATTCGATTTTGACATACCAAGAAAAAAATGCAGTATCTACAACCAATCCTAAATGGGGAATAGTGTAATGTGAGCAATGGTTTTTTAAAAAATGTATCTTTATTGTTGAAAGTATTACAGAATTCCCCCCTTTTTCCATCATTGCCCCCTCCTAGTACATTTATAAAATGTATAAAAAGAAAAAAGCCAACTCATGAACATCACTTGTTTCATCGCAATATTTAAACTTTTCAAGAAGTACTTTAAGGTTATGATTATATTTTTAATTCAGTTTCTTAGACTTTCAAATAACTCAAATCTCTGATATTTTCCAGAATGTAATGCTCTTGATAATTCATCACAAACTACTCTTTGAAACAACTTTACTATTTTTATAACCATTTATCAAATAATTCATTTATTGGTTTTCAGTTTGGTCTATAACAAACGAATGATATCTGTAAATAAAATTCACCAAGTTCAGAATTTTCAAAAGAAGCATTAGGTTTTTTTATTTTATTTATCCTGCATGTGATTTGCTGAACTTTCTCAATCTGTGGGTTTCTCTGCCATGAAATTTAGAAATCTTTTTGTCATCATTTTAAAAAATAATATTTCTGCCCTAATCTCTCCTCTCTATTTGGGACTCTGAAAATATGTATTCAAGACATTTTTATACTGGCCCTCAGGTCACTGAGATTCTATTCCTTTTTCTTTTTTCAATCTTTCCCCCACTCTGTATACTTTGATGTGGATGATTTCTATTAACTTCTGTTTCAGGTTCACTGATCCTTTTTTCTATTTTATCCAATATGTTTTTAATCTCATACAATGGATTTTTATTTATTTATTTCAGCTATTGCATTGTTCCACTCCATTGGTTGCTTTGTTTTATTTTGAAGTTTTTATATCTCTCCTGAAATTTTTTTATATCTTCATTCATTATAAGTCATCTTTTCTTGCAGATTCTTTAACAGATTTATCATAACTATTTTGAAATCTGTTCTACTAAGTTTAACATCTGGTTTGTATGTTTGTTTCAATTGACAGATTTTCTCTTTATACTAGGTCACAATTTCCTGTTTCTTTATATGCTTAATAATTTTTTTATTGTCTACTGGATATTATTTATAATATATTTTAGAGACTGGATAGTTTAATTTTTCTTTAATTTTTTTGAGTTTTCTTCTAGCAGGCAGTTAAATTACTTGCCGATCACCTTGATTTTTATTTTATTTTATTTTTTTGGAGGCTTGGTTTTAGGCTATGTTGGAGCTATTTAAAGCTATTATGATTTTATGCTTAGTTGCAGAGACAATCCCTTATTCTGGAGACATGGTCTTTATTTCTAAGGCATGGCTTTTCTGGTATTTCAAAGGAAAGCCAGAGTGTGTACAAAACCTCTGTATTTATTTGTTGAGACTTTGAAATGCAAACTTATCTCTCTTGGGGTGGGCAGCTACTAAAATCTCTACTAAGCTTCTTCAGGCTTCCAGTTGTTTTCCTCTAGGCTGCTTTTTGTCTTGCCCAGAACAAGAGCAGTTTGAGTTAGAGAAGGTTTGAGGAGTTTGTATATGCACCCTCTGATTTCCCCCTTTTCTGGCTCCCCACAACTGCTCGCTCACCTCCAATTTCTAGCTGCTTTGAAAGACCAAAGTCCTACCTCTATATAAACAAGTAAAACAGCAGATTTTTACTTGAGCTCTTTCTCTCCCCTTCCAGCCACCCTCCCCTTGATACTATTATAGTCATCTGTTGTAGACCAAGGGGTGCCCTCAGTGTAGATGGGGTGTGTGAAATGTGAAACTCCACCAGTGTGATACTTTTCTTTCAAGGATCTTATCTTTAGTTTCTGCCTCCCTTAAATCTCTTCCAGTGTCCTCATCACCCCCTTTGACCAGAGTTTATTATTATTAGCAGAAGACTTAGTCCAACATACACTACTTGACCATTATCAGAAGCAGAAAATATCTCTTATAAGATACTGACTAAATTCCAAAAATAATTTGATATTTAAAATTTTGCTAATGTCAACTAGTACATGTGTATCATGTCTATCTAATCATTTGATACACTCTTTCAAAGAGAAAGAAACTTGCCATTTTTCTCCTGTTACAGCTACTGTGTCTTGTGAACTCTATATTTAATTACTGAATCATGGAAAATAAAGTTTTCACTAATTTCACCTATATAATATGCTGGGTTTATCTGTCTTAACTTTGAAAAGTTTTCTCTTGGATTGTGCTTTTGTTCAGCAACAATCTTTTCCCTGCTTCCTTTTTTTCCTTTCACAGTCTACTCTTTTCAATTCTTCTTGGTTGCATAAAGGAACAATTTGTTGGCCAGAAATTTATGAAAATCAAACTAATTTTACTGTTATTATATGTTTTAACGTTGATACCTTCACATTTAAATGTGTATATTTTAACATTGAATCCTTTATAAGCTCTTATGAACTCTTGCTTTTGTAGATAAATGGGAAGATTTTTATTTGCTTAAATTACAACTGATTTTTGAAAATTCATCTTTATTATTGAAAGTATTACTTATATCCCCTTTATTTCCCCCATTGACCCCCTCCACCCTGCTCTCAGCCCACCCCTGGCCTTCACAACATGATTGTCCATGTGTATGGGTTATGTATATATGCATATAAGTTCTTTGGTTAAGTCTTCCCTCCGCCCTTACTGCTGAGATTCTTCATTCTGTTTCCTGCTTCCATGTCTCTGGATCTATTTTGTTCATCAGTTTTTTTGTTCATTAGATTCCACATATAAGTGAGATCATGTGATACTTGTCATTCTCTGACTGACTTATTTCGCTTAGCATCATCCTAACTTCTATTTTGTAGACTTTTTATCACAACCAGTTGTCTACAGAGCATACTTTCAATTTAGCAGGTTTTCTGATTGTCTAGTTTTAAATCATTTTCTTTAAGTGTCTGCAACATCATGTTGATGAATGCCTTTACCTTAGAAGTTCCTATTGTTCGATCATAGGGTTCCCCCCCCCACAATATTGTGTTATTCATGTTAAAATAGTTTATTAATAGAATTTCCCTTTCAAAATGTGAAATATCCTGTTTCAATGAGTTTTATTCACAGGGGAGATAAATTTGCAGATACTTAAGCCATAAAGAAGGCTGTTTGTAAATATAATATTTCACTCAAACCTACTAGACGATTTTGATTTTTAACTTAAATATCATCAGTGTTCATGGAGCCAGCATAATTTCTACAAAATATTTCTTCCTTGCAACTTTAGTCCCATTTCTGCTGTTAAGAGTTTACTGTTTAAGATAAATTTTAATTTAATCTTATTATGCCATTAATATTAAAGTAATTAAATTAACACATTTGGGTTTTCTAATCTTAACTGCAAATTATTATTTTCATAAGTGTTAATTTGTTTTGTCGAACTATTTTTTCAGCATACCTTATTATTTTTAAACTGTGGCTTTGAAATAACCAAACACAGATTTCTAGAATAATTAGATAAGATACATCAAGCAGAAATAGATGTATCAACTGAGTTTGCATTTTGTTAAGCAAACTACATATTGAGTAACTAAAATTTTACTGTATGTATAATTATGTCATGGTCACATGGTAATTGGGTATAGGAATATTTATAAAAATTAGTTTGTAGTATTATTTTAAAATTGTTTTCAATTACTAGTGAAGTTTAGATAAAGTTGTTAATTCAATAATGGGCAATTAGGAAGGCAAATAAAGTTGAAATTAGTATTAACAAATTAAGTACTTAATAGAATCGTATAGTTCAGTTGTCTTCTTTCTAAAGGACTATCAATCCTAAATATGAAAATATATGTTAGAAAAGTCCTTTACATATGATAGCCCTAAATATTATCTTTGCTCTTAGCATTATAAAACTTAAGTCTTTTTCACTACTTGTTTTTATATACTAGCACCATAAAAAGTGGTGATACCGTTTATAATTTATATGCACTTAGAATTGTAATACATGTATTCAAATAATATTGCTTCTCTAATGTCCACCCAGGCCTATACAAATTTAAATAATTCAGTAACAGGGAGAGCACTTAGATTAGTGGTTACTGTTTTAGCAACCTCTCTAAGTATTTGTTACTATGTTTGTTTTCACTAAACCTGAAGAGTATACTTATATTACAACATTTTAATGGATTTCAGAAAACAACTACCAATAAATCATTAATAGTTTTACTACATGTCATACAGTCAATATTGAGAGGAAATCAAGCCAAAATATATTTTTTACATTATAACTAATTATATTGATCATTTGAACAAATTAAGGATCATAAATATTTAATTTAAAGTTAGAAATTAAATTAGTGTTATTTTCATCTTTGGTAAACACACACACACACATATATAAAACTAATATATATGGCATATATATGTAAAACAATTCTATGTAGTACACATGGAAATAATTCTTATTTATCCTTATTAAACAATGCATTTCATATTTTATAGACTAAATAAGAGCATATAATATTTAAATATTTTTGCAAATTTAGCTTATAAAGATAGTACATCAAAAGCCCTAGATAGTTCTGAAGCATCCTATTTCATTTTGTATAAAGGATACCATTGAAAATAGTACAGTTTTCCTCAGAAATCATTTTTACGTATGCATAGTTCTAAGGATGCTTCTGATCTGACTCATACATGCATATTTTCAAATATAGACTGATCTGCGTTCATACAATGCAATTATATTTATCTTGAGGATATTGTTAATTTTACATGGGAGGACTCATTAGTGAAAATAAATACGTAATGTCGTATCATATAACACCTTCACCCTGCAACATTGCTAAAACAGTATGGAAAAAACCTCCTAAGGAAAATTTGATATAGCTTTCCTATGCTTTTCCAGACCTATTTTCAACACTGCTAAAAGGGGGGAAAATTCAAGAAGGCACTGAAGAGACCGCCTCACCAGACCCTGATGTTACTTCTCCTCTGGATGTACATGCTGCAGCTCCATAGGAGCCAGGTTGGGAAAGTTTCTAGGAAAACAACATATTCATTAATAGCATATATTTTTAAGTAGAAAGATTCATTTTCTATGGAAATTTGTTTTCTTTAGGCCCCAGAGTTACGTAGTTTTAAAAATTCATATTTTTACTTTGAACTTAACATTTGTTTCTTAATTGTTACTTTAAAAAAATTATCAGTGACAAACATCTGGCTTCCCAAAAATATTTTTGAAAATGTAATGGCTTTAAAGCATGCAAAATTAGCTAATTAAAATGTCATGGTTTTATATTATACAAACTTAAAAACATCAAGCTGTTATTAATCCATTATAATGAGAGTATGAAGTCAAATTACTATAAAAGCTTTTATCAACTTTTTCAAGGTCTTCTGTGTATACTACATAAATAACAGTAGGTAGTTTCTATAATGGTCTTTTTTAGTACTTCAAACTCAATATTTATATATTGTTCTTGATTTTCAGTAAGAGTTTAAAATAAGTATTTATATAATATCAATTCTTTATACCTGGGAAGACTCTGGAGATACCGGTCAGTGAGTTAGCAAAGTGACCTTAAAAGGATATATTTTACTTTCAGACTGATCTCAAAACTTAAATTTCAGATTTTGTATGTTTTGAAACATAATGAAACTCCACCCGGAATATTGAAATGCATTGCAATAAAGAGGAATAATAGTAATTCTATTAATAGAGGTTGCACATAATAATTAAAAGTAATGTATTTTTTAAAAAACACAGTTGAGACTTTTTAAAGATATAATTGCCTACCAATAATCAAAGTATATAAACATGAAGAACTAGAAAATAATTTAATTTTGACTATAGGAACATAATTAAAGAACTAATAAATGAATTTTATTTTTAAAGGAAATGTCTAAGAAGAGCAATAGGTAATATACCCCAGGTATTTTTTATTCTGAAATAATAGGTATGCAAAAAGTTGGATTTATCTTTGCATGTGTGTAAGAGTTAATGTTGGAATAGTATGTCCACATGTCAACTTAATCAAAGTCTGATACTTCTACAGTTTAGGACATCTCTGTGTTTATAATTCTCTTGCTAACTTTTCAACAGAGAATTACACAGTAATCTAAACTAGATTTGTAGCTTTTATTTTGTTTGCCTTGTGTTTTATTATTGTTTAAGGAATATGTTTTATTGTTATTCTCGCCTTAGCACTAAATTGTGAACTACCTGAGAGAAGTGATAACATCTTAATATACCATTTATGTTTCTGTCTCCTATGAGGTCTAATAAACTGATTTTTAAATAGTAATTACTTAGAAAATTTGTTGATCAAACTTAATGAACAAAGTCAGGCATTAAAACAAATACTTGGCCAAAATAATGTGTTTTATGGACTTGTTTGAAAATAGGCTATTGGTTTCAACATTTTGTATGAATTCAGAAGCATTTATAATTTCATCTGCCTGGAAATTGTAAAGCAACTTTTGCATATATGGCTACTCTCTTTTCCTTATGGTCTAAGACAGTGATTTTCAACCTTTTTCATCTCGTGGCACACATACACTAATTACTAAAATTCTGTGGCACACCAAAAAACATATTTTTTTGCCCATCTGACAAAAAGGAAATAGGTATAATTTTGTTTCATTCACAGTGGATGACCACTGTTGTGTTGGCTGTTGTCATTTTTATATTTGACAATCTAAGGGAAAAGAGGTCAGTGTCCCTGATAAAACAGTCAGGTACTGCATGTTTTAAAAATTCTTGTACCACACCAGTTGAAAATCGCTGGTCTAAGACAGTACTGATTTGGATAGAACTAGAATGGTGGTCCAAATTGTATTATAAATCTTAACCTTTTCATGTTTCATTGAGGAAATACTCAATGAGATTAAATTTTTTAGTCATTAGTCTTATTTACATATAAAGTAAATAGTAATGTATTGTTCTTTACATTTTATGAGACAAATTTGACTGCTCCAAGTTCTGTATAATATAGTATGAATTAGCAAAACTGAAAAGAGATGAGGCAATAATTTCTAAGGAAACAAGGAACATTTTTGACAGGTTGAGATAGAGAAAAAACAACTTCATTAACCTGGTAATTAGTAAATAATTTGAATTAATGTGTTAAACATATTTTTCAGTGAAGAAGAAAGGGTCATAAATATATTAGCTTCATGACTTCATAGTGATAGGTGAAGATAAGTAATACCTCTACAAATACCTGCTCCCAATGAATTAAGCAAATTTCTAAAGAAGCTATAAGAAGAGATTATAGTCCCTTAGAAGCAGTCCAGGGACTAAGAGATAATTTAGTTCAACCCTCTAACTTGTCTCATAATAAAGGTTATATTTATATCTATCTGTGTGTATATACATGTGTGTATGTATATAAATATATATGTATATATGCACATAAACATATTTGCATGTATCTATGTTTATGTGTCTGTGTGTATATACAAACACACATACACACAAAAGTTTTAAAACTTGTAGGTGAAAGAAATATTTATTTTATAGATATAGATCTCTAAGATTAGGTAAGTTTAAGTACCTCATTTAAATTTACTCAAATTAATGTGTTGATGTCATGGGTTAAAATCACATTTTTAAATTGGAAATTCCAGGTTGTATTATGCAGCTGTTTCCCTTTTTAAAGACAGAAAACAATGCACTGAGTACATTATAAATGCAAACTTGGTATCATAGTTCTTATATTTATAGCAATTCAGGAGGAAAAAAAAAAAAAAAAAAAAGAGGTCTTTATGGCCTGGGGTGGTCATAAAAAGTAGCATCGTCTCTGAGGAGGAAAAAACATAAGAATTAAAGAGAATTTTTGATTTCTTGTTTCTCTGCAACCTAGAAACTGGTTTACTTGGTTCAAGCTAAGAGCAGAGATGATGGTTAGATCTAATCCTAACAGCCAGGTTCTTAGAAAACTTAATCCTTTCCCATCATCCAAGCTGATACTTGTTTCATCGCTTCATACTGTACCAGGAAGGTACCCTCATCATTTAGCATCCACCATACACCTGTTCAGAGGAGAGTGAGCTAGTTGTGGTCTGAGACTTCCGTTGAATGGCCTGTAAAGCACCACAGAACACAGTGACTAGCATGTGATAGATATGTTTTCTGAACTTGCTTTCTATTAACTAGTGTCAGGGTCAGTATTTGAATTCAAGATTTTTGGATTTTTCACAGCCTGTTCTTTCACTGTACACCATGTTCTTAGGTTTACAATGCTTTGTTGTATGCCAATCAAATATTTTATTTTATTTTCTAAATGAGAAATTGAATTCGGAAATTAAATTTAATATTTATATAATTAAAAATAAAGTATAAGATTTACATTTTTAATTATTAAATCACTATCTTTTGAGAAATTGTATTGGGAAATTCATTTAGTATTTATATTATTGAAAATTATGTTAATTATCAGAACTACATTTATTTCTAATTTAAAGATTAATCATACGTGTCAGCAACACTTCTAGCAATAAGGCAATTTAAAAATTGCTTTAAAAGTTACAAAAATTATAAAATCTAGAATGCCAAAAATCTCAATGCCAAAGTCTATGAAGTAAAATGAAATGTAAACGTTTGCAGCTTTTGCTTTCTTTCATAGAGTTAACTGCTATTAAAACTTGGTATCTATCTTCCAAGATTCAAAAAATAATAAAAATGGTCTATTTTGACACATTTTTATGCAGATTTATTTTATTTCACTTGACATATCATAGGCAGCTTTCTATATCAGCACACGCTGACCTCATATTTGCCATTCCCTCCTTCTCTTATACCCTGCATCCAAATCATTAGCAAGTTCCATCAGGTCAACCTTAAACTATATCTCGAGTCATTACGTGTACTGCTGCAATATAAATCCAGGCTCCATCTCCTCTCACTTGGACTGTTAAATAGCATCTTCACTGATGTCCCTTCCTCACTTGCCTCCTGAAGCCTATTATCCAGACAGCAGCCAGAATGACCCACTTAATGTATAAGTCAGAGCTTGTCATTTCTCCAGACAAAACCTTATAGTGGTTTGAACCCTAATTAAGAGTTAGTCAGAATCCTCGCTGTAGCCTGCTGGAGCCTTGGAGATCTTGCCTCTCAGCTATCTCTTTGAACTAATTTCTTAACCACTCCCACCCTTGCACACTGAACTGTAGTCACATTGGCCCCTTGCTGTTTCTCAAATAAGCCCTGCATGCTCCCAACTCATGCCTTTTGATCTGTTTTCTCTTGCTTTAATGCTATACCACCAGATTTCTTCTTGGTTTCCTCTTTCACTTAAGTTTGAAATATCACTACATCAGAGAAGCGTTCCCTGATTAACTGATATAAAAGAACACCTCCCTCATTCACTCACAGCTCTCTTACCATATCTCACTTCGTTTTTCTCTTAGTACTTTTCACCATTCATATTTTTTTATTTTTATATATTTCATTTTACATTTATTTTTTAAATTGTTGTCACCTAATAAACATTCCGTGAAAACAGAAACTTTGTGTTATATATTCTTTGCTATACAGATCACGCTCTGGCACAAACAGGTTCTTAATAAATATTTATTGAATGATTTGAATGATTAATGAGCTATATTAATACCTGTAATATATTCTAAAATATAGATCAACCATAGTTAATATATTGACCTAGTATAGTATTTCATCTGTCTCTAATTGCTCACTCTTATACTACTCAGTGAATATTCTTGTGGTGTGTATCTGTGGAACGTATTTCTAATACAGTCATGTTCCATGCAGTGACATTTCAGTCAATGACAGGACTACATATATGACAGTGCTGGAGCTGAATTTTCTACGAGAACTGGAAAGATATATAGTTCAGGAGAAATTTTTTTTTCCTCTGATGGGAGAATATCTATGGGGCTTGACAAGAGATTCCCTCTCACTCATAGCACCTCAATTTTGAATGCACAGATTATATCCCAGTCAGTCAGCCACTGACCTGTTTCAGCACAGAGGAGCCTGTTTCCCCAGTGCAATATATTCAGAGGGCGCTACAGCCCTCCCACACCTAGCGTGATGGTCTTCAGAGAACATTGCTGTGAATTCTTGCTGAGGACCTAAGACCCTGAACAAGGACACAGGTCACAGGTGTTACCTTTAACAAGTATTAAGTACCACTGCTACTTTAGTAAGAGCTTTCAGTGGTAATGTAGAGCCAGCCTGTGCCTGTACTTTGGAAATATTTTTAGGTTGTAATGATGTAAAGTACAGAGAAGTTTTCTTTCTTTTCTCAATTCAGTGCCAGAGAGAGCACTCTGTGCCATCTGATTTCTTATTCCTAGTAATCCTCAGACCATCTTTCACTCCCTCCTGACAGTCATTATAGTGATCTATACCTCACACAGCCAGTGTCTCCTCAATATTTCCAAAGGGTCCAGCCCACATCCCTGTTCATAGAGCGTTACTGACAGCTTAGATGCCCTATTTCTGACCCTGTCGGAAGGAAGCAGGGGGAGGGCTCGTGGGACAGTGTTTATAAAGTCTTCAGTAGTGGAGGTCTTCAGAGTCACTCAGTTCTTATCACTAACCCATCCAGACCAGCGTCCAGTCCTGGATGCTCTGTTCATGGTAAATGCCCTATACAGGTGGACCGTTTTTATCTCTTATACCATATTTTCACTGTATCTTTTCTATGTCAGATATGTTTAGATACACAAATGCCTACCATTGTATTACAGTTGCCCACAGTGTTCAGTACAGTAAAATGCTGCACAGATTTGCAGCCTAGAGGCATTAGGCTGTACCATATAGCCTAGGTGTGTAGTAGGCTGTACCATTTAAGCTTATCCAAGTGTACTCTGATGTTTGCATAATGACAAAATTACCTAACAATGCATTTCTTAGAACACATCTCTGTCATTAAGGGACACATGATTATAGTAGGAACAATGTATCAAAGGGATTAAATTTTTAATTTGATATGTGCTTATAAGGTTTCCTTCAAAAAGATGGATCATTTGTATGTATCTTTCTGCTACTGAATGTTTTTATCCTTGGACATTCTATATCTCTTATATTCAGATTTCTATGTGTTTAGTGAATTTTATTTTTACTTGTAAATAGACTTGATATTTATACATTCTGTTTATGGTTTTTAGTACCTATGCAAGAAATATTTAAGATATTTAATAGTGCATATTTTCTAAGGAGGTAGAAGAAAACAAAGTTTGGTCTGTGAAGAATTTCCACTAAAGTTGTGAAGTTAGGGTTGGTTCTGTTCAATACTTACATCAGTATTCCTAGACTTTTTAAAAACTCATTTTTGGTCAATTTCAAGATTAATGTCAAAATGGAATATATGATCTGAAAAAAGATATGCTTATGAGTCTACAGAAGCAGGCAGAAATTTTGAAACTACAGTCAAGGTTGGTACTTTTTGTTCAGTAACCTTTATTTTAACCTTCACAGAAGGAATTCAGTAATTTAAAAATGTATATGATGCACAACATTCATTTTATTATCCAAATCAGTATATCTGGTATCTCCACCTTCTCACATAGTATACTAATGATTTTTCAGATGAATGCATTTCAGTTAAAAAATAGGAGTCATGTGAACAATGTTGCAAGTAGGGGCAAATACAAACTGTAGTTTGTGTGATATGAAAAATACTTCGAACAAATCAGCTGAAGAATAATGTGCTGGTAGCTCTGAGGGATAAACATGTTTAGAATGTATGCCTTTTTCGTAGTTGCATGAATCAGTTTTCAGCAGTAAATGGAGTAAACATGCCCTCTGCATTCCTGAGCAACTGTTTCTGCGGGACAGTGTCAAAAGGTTGCTAAATGGAAAAATCTCCCATGCTGTAGAAAAAGAATATAAAAATAATTTTAGAGCATCATTCAATACATGTGAATCTCTTTACAAGTGTCTTGCTAAGCCTTCTGAAGAAGTAACAATTCATACACATAGAGAAGTGGCTTAGAAATTGGTAATTAGAAGAAATTTCTCCCTTTGCATTCTCCCCTCCTCCACAAGATTATTGAGAAACTGCTAGTAAAGAGGCACATAGGTAATAGTAACTAACTCAGATGAGTGAATCAGAAAGTTGAAGCATATCCAGATAACTATGACCCATTGAATTGACTAGGCAGTTGCGAACCTAATGTAATCAAATGCATACAAATAATGCACTTATCCCAAAGCTAGAAAACAACTGTCAGGTTTTTGAGGTTCTGAGAGGACATCTAATAGACTCTGTTGGCATTTTCATTCCTTCCACTTGAACGTTATGACTTTGGAATGAAAAGAAGACACGTGAAGTGAAAAGCAGGTTACAGATCTTAGAGTTCCATAAACAGAGGTTCCCGACAAGCTAGAAGATAAATTTTACAAAGACCTGAATGAATTAATTTGGCAGGAGAATTGTCCCTGTGACCAGGAAGGCATTAAAATAAAATTTAATGAAAAGGGATAAAAAGTTGTCCAGATAATTCCACAAACCCAGTATAGGAGAGAAAATAAAAGATACAGAAAATTTGAATCATAGTGATGAAAAAGATAAAAAAATGGATGATGTTAAATACTAATGGATTTGACTTTAAGAATACTGAGCAAAGCAGAAACTGTTCAGTGTGATTTGGAAAAGCAGTGAATAGTAACAAGGAGTCATTGAAAGGAATTTGGATAACAGTAGTGCATTGATAGATCAAAACTTAAGACCCAAAAGGGGAGTATTTGGAGAATATAAAAAGGGAAAAAAGTGTTGACAATATTGAATGGCTAAGACTGTTACCATATTACACACAGAGGTTCTCAATTTAATTTTGAAAATTTGGACCAAATAAAGATACAAAATGGGGCCTCTAATATCTGGAAATCTCTTCCTGCATGCAGAGTCATGCTTTACTTACTTTTATTTTTTAAATCCTCAACCGAGGATGTTTTTCCATTTATTGTCAGATAGAGTGGGAGTGAGGAAGAGAGAGAGAGAGAGAGAAAAAAAAAAATACATTGGCATAAGAGAGACACATAGATTGGTTGCCTCTCACAGGATACTGGCCAGGGCCAGGGACTGAACCATAACCGAGGTACATGTCCCTGACTGGAATCGAACCCCCAACTCCCTAGTCCGCAAGGCCGATGCTCCAACTGCTGAGCCAAACCAGCCAGGGCACTTTACTTACTTTTAATGAAACTCTCCTATTGCACAATGTGTAAAGAATATGTCATTGGGAATATATCAGAGACTTGAAAACCTTGTAACTGAAAAGAAAAATAGAAGTTATTACATTTCAATCACTTGTTAATTCCTGTCAACATAGCACTGAATGATGTGAAAATAATTGAATACTTAGGAGTAAATAACCAAGTTACTTTGCAGTTGTCATTAGTTAAGTAACATAGGGGGCTAGAAAAAGTAATTTAGTTCTGTTCATTTTTATTTAACTTAAAGAGACCTCTAATGATGCATGTATGTGGGATCCCTCCCCCCAAAAACTGAACATTTGACCACAAGAAGAGAAAATGTGATAAAGTCATGCCTCATAGCAACTAGATCAAGAGAGTCTCTGAAGTCAGAAGTGGAAATTTATAGGTCTGACTCTGTTGTTCTCCATTAATGTGACTTACTCATTCAATATTGGATTCTTTCTCTATGGTATTACTCTCATGTTTCCTTTAAGATTTTGATTTTCACTTCTAATATTTGCTAATTCTTTGACTTTAGACTATGTGATTCAACTTTGTAAGACTCAGTCTCCTTATATTAGAAATTTAGATTATAATATTAACTACCTCATAGGATTTTCGTGAGAACTTAAGGCAATATTCCATGTAAAGTTTAATACAATGGTTCTCATTCAATAAATTCTGTAATAATATTGATCAATACATTAATAATATTGGTAACGATATTTATTAAATGATTTAAATTTTCTTGTACTGACTTTTTACATGGCATTCTTACTATATATGTTTGTTGGAGGGATAGGTGGATAATAATGGACCATTAACATGAAGTATACACTTGTTATTGCTAAAATTCACAGTCTTTATATATTGCTGTGCCTCTCCCAATAATTGCCTTACTTACATTTTTAAAGGGTCACTTTTGTGCCACTGTGGTTACAAAATAGATCATGAGGGGCTAAGAGTGAAAGTAGGGAGACTAGTCAGATGGCAGTTACATTGGTACCAGTAAGAGATGAACTAAGTTGTTGGCAACACAGATGGAGAAAAATTGATGTATGTTGGATATGTTTGGAAAGTAAAGCTAATATGATTAGCTGTTGAATTGTGTGTCAGATATCAGGGGGAAAATAATTGATTATTCCCAGACTTTTGACTTGACTACCTGGTAGGCTGTGGTTGCATTTACTAACATGGGTAAGACAGGCAGAGGAGCAGAAGGGTGGAAGGATAGAATCAAGAGTTTTCTAATGCCAATTAGACATTAATAGATCAAAAAGGCTGTTGTGTATATTAGTTTGGAGTTCAGTGGAATAGACAGGACTCTAGATATAAATTTGGAAATTATTGGCATGAAGATGATATTTAAAATCCTCAGTCTGATTGAGATTACATGGTAGAGAATGTAGATTTTAAAAAATAGCTGGGCCCAGCCAGTGTGGCTCCGTGGATTGAGCGTCGTCCCATGGACTGAGAGGTCCCAGTTTAATTCCTGGTCAAGGCACATGCCTGGGTTGTGGGCTCGATCCCTAGTAGGGGGTGTGTAGGAGGCAGCCAATTAATGTTTCTCTCTCACGCTGATGGTTCTCTCTCTCTCCCTTCCTCTATCTCTAAAAATTAAAAAAAAATCAATAAAAACATATTTTTTAAAAAGTGGTTGGGGTAAGTCATGATTTTATTTTTTCTCACTAATTCCTTCATAAGTAAAATGTCCACATTGCTCTCATGGTCTTTATATCACTCCATATAATAAACTTTCAGATTTAGTTCCAAATATTTACTGGTTCTCCCACCCACACCCCACCCTGAAGCCCATGTTTCTTAATTCAAATTTCTTAAAAGAAATATCTTATTGGCTTTCATCAGTTGAATAGTTATTGACCGTTAAGTTAGGAGCTAACCTCCCTATACTGACCTGAATGACTTTCCTCTATGTTAGGAACAAGTATTTTCAGTATGTGCTACGTATTAGATATTATGCTGTACATTGTACATGTGTTATCTCATTAAATCATTGAAATAAATTGAGATTGGTACTTTTAATTTTATTTAATTGATGAAGAATTCAGGATCAAAATAAATCTCCCAGATCACAAGCTTGTAAATTATGGAGTTGGACTTTGAAAACAAGCCTATATAACCCCAAAATATAAATTGAAGTAGAAAAAGTTATAAGTATTTAACCCATGAGTTACTTATAGCCATGTTTACCTGTACATGAAAAAAACTTTATGCTCTGTAAGGCAGCAAAAGCTAATAAACATATACTAGAGAATAGGACTGAAAATTCTAACAATATTTGGAGTTTGGAATCTATTCTTCCAGAGACAAGGTCTTTCCCTTTATTTTCTGAGGTACTGTTCTGAGGTACAAATCTACCTTTTTCTTTGAGATTGTTCAGCTTGAAACTGGACCATTTAAAAAAAAATACAGACATGATATACAACAAAGGATGAATATTATTATTTAACATTTATTAATATATCATTTAATTAATGAAAATAATAATTTACATATTATAAAATTCACCTAAAGTGTACGTCATTGACATTTGTATATTCACAGAGTTGTGCGACCATCACCACAAAGTTTAGAATATATTGAAAACCCTGTTCCCATTAGCAATCCCTCCCACCCTCCTTCCACCTCACCCCTCCCCAACTTCCAGCACTAGGCAAACATTAATCTATTTTCTGCCTCTATATATTTGCATATTCTGGGCATTTCATATAAATGGAATCACAATGTATGTGGTGTTTTGTGACTAGATTCTTTTACTTAACATAATGTTTTCCAGATTCATCCATTTTGTAGTGTGGATTTATTTTATTAATTTAGCATTTATTTATTGCCTTTTAATGTCAAATGCTATTTAATTATACAAATATACAGCTTTTTATTTATCCATTCATCCTTTGGTGGATATTTAGGATGTTTCCATTTTAGACTAGTATAATAATGCTGCTATAAATATTAATTTATGAGTTTTTGTGTGGAAGTATATTTTCACTTTTCTTGAGTATATATGAAGGAATGGACTTTCTGGGTCACATGGTAACTCTATATTTAACATTTTGAAAAACTGCCAAACTATTTTCTAAAGCAGCTGTGCCACTTTACATTCTCACCAGCAATGTAGGAGAGTTTCAGTTTCTACCTATTTTCACCAACATTGATAGTTGTCTGTCAATTTGTTTATAGCCATCCTAGTAGGCACAAAGTGGTTTGTCATTTTGGTTTTGGTTTGTGTTTCCCTAAGGGTTAATGATTTGAGAGCTTTTCATGTGCTTATTAGCCATTTGTCTATTTTCTTTGGAGAAATTTTTATTCAATCCTTTACCCATTTTATAAATTGGTTTATTTGTCATTTTATTGTCTAGTTGGAAGGGTTCTTTACCTTGGATACAAGCCTCTTATCAGATTTATGATTTACAAATAGTTTCTCCCATTCTTTGGGTTGTTACTTTCTTCTTGATAATCATTTTCAGCACAAAATTTTTTGTAAATTTAGAAATCCAAGTAATCTATCTTTCTCTTTTTGTATCTTGTTCCTTCAGTTTCATATCTAGGAAACCACTGACTAGTTCAAAGTCACAAAGATATACACCTACGTTTTCTTTTAAGGTTTCTATAGCTTTAGTTCTTACATTTAAGTCTGTGAAGAGTGTACGAAAGGGATCCAGATCCATTCTTTTGTATGTAGGTTTACAGTTGCCCTGAATATTATGTTTTATTCAGTATTACTCATGAAAAGGGGGGGGGGTACTCAGGGAGATTAAGGAAGCTTTATTTAATCTGTGGCATTTGAAAATTTTCTGAAGTGTGCATAGAATTTGGATGGGTAAAGAAGTACTAGGGAAGACAATAGGTGGAAAAGAGAAAGCAGCAGAAAGTTAAAATAATCATTTCATTTTGACTCTAGCCCAGTTTGCAGAGAATCTGAAACATAAACATAAACACAGATTGAGAAGATGGTTCAAGTGCAAGAAATGCCTTTGGGAGGTGCCTGAGAGTTATCACCCCACCCCCAAGGCAAGTGCGCTATTGTATTTGTAAACCAGTTCTCTAGAGTCCTTTGATTAAGGACTGATTTGATTGTGTGTTAATCCTCAGAACAGTGTGGCCCTCTCTGGCATTGTGGATATCTTCCTCAAAGGGACTTGGCCTGCTTTTCAGTTGATGGGCTTGGGGGATGAACTAGCTCAGTACAGAGAATGGTGTAGGATAAGGACTTCATTGTCAGAGCTGACATTAGCTTTGGTGTCTCCTGGTCTTAAAACTCTTTGGCTTCATAGGTCCAGTAGTACCTTCATTGGTCTCTCATCTATCTCATTTTTTGGTACATCATGATCTCTTAACCAATGCCATAGATCCTGGTGTGTCATTTTGACACTTAGGACAATTACATCCACCTTCCCTCTTATAGTTAAGCTTTGCCATCTGACCTCTGCTATGCCAAAATACCATCATTGCTATTAAAACTAGTAAACCATTTTCATAAGCAGACCCCCCAATCTGCCTTCAAATCTGGTCTATAAATGACAACCATAGCTGAATTTTCAAGATAGGGCTGTTTTTATTAGCACAGTCCATTTTGCTTTTATGAAGAGTTTGTCTTCAAGGCCAAGAGTTATCTTTCCTCCTGCAGTGTAAGTCTCTCAAGTCCTGGGACATCCCAGGAATACAGTCAACTAGTGGATTCCTCAGTCATTTAATATATATAGTCTAGCATGCTCATCTCTCTAAATTTTTGACCCCTCATCAAAACTCTGTACAAATATTTTTGCCTCTTTTAGGTCATTATCTAGGTCATTATCACACTTCCACCAACCCAGTTCCCACTTCAAAGAAGTATAATGACTGGCTCCAGGTGTCAAATTCTGGGTCATAGTTGAGTAGTCCTGTTATAGCACAATGAAAAGCTAGGAAAATTCCAGGACAAGTGGAATAGGGAAACTGAGGCAGGAAAATTAAACAAAGCCAAAAAGTTTTGCAGGCTTCTTGTAGCAGGACATTCTCTTGAGAACAAAAGGTTAAAACCTCTCCTCACAAAATAATGCAGTAGAGTAGGGGGAAAGGAAGGGAGAGAGGAGGAGGAGGAGGAATCTTAATTTAACTAACCAGAGACTACTTAGTGCAGATCATCCTGAAGCTGTTAAAACATCAGGGAGGAGGGGGAAAGAAGAGTATAGTCTTATCTCATCCCACTGTTTAAACAGAAAGCCAGCAGTCTCTGTATTTAATTGCCAGGTGCTTCTCATAAATTGTGGAAAAGCCATAAAAAGGAGGATACCTTCAGAATTAAAATGTACCAGGATATTTAGTAGAGGAATTTTTAAAAAACTTATAGACAGGAGGATATATAAGGCAGAAACCCCTCACCCCACTTGCTTCAGATCAGCTGAGAGCCTGTCTGCACTTCACAAAACAGATATATAGATTTGCTTGTCTTGCTTCTTTAATAATGTGCATGCTTTATTTTTAAAAAATAAATTGGCTTTGTCACAACACAATCATCTAAAGTCTCTCACTTAAATTCATTTATATGAGAAGACAAGAATCGAAGTTGGAGACGGCCCTCTCTTACTGACTCAGGAGGCTGTCCGATAACACGTCTATGGTGTCTGTGAGAGGTGCCTGTCACAGCCCCATATCAATCAACTCTCTTTATCTGGCCTAATATTCAATAGTCTTGAGATCCATTCTTTTTTTTTTTTTTTTTTAAATCCTCACCCGAGAACATTTTTGCATTTATCTTCAGATAGAGCAGGAGGGAGAGAAGGAGGAAGAGAGAGAGAGAAACATTGATGCGAGAGGCACCTCGAGTGGTTGCCACCCACACGACCCCAACTGGGGTGGGGACAAACTGCAACCGAGGTACATGCCCTTAGCGGGAACCAAACCCAGGTCTCTCTGGTCTGCAGGCTGACGTTCTAACCGCTGAGCCAAACCGGCCAGGGCGAGATCCATTCTTAAGTGTGGTTTCACAATTCCTGCCTGTACTTACTAGCCCGGGCCTGCAGTTCTTTTGATCAATAATCCTTTTCCTCCACATGAAGAGTATTTCCACAGTTGAGTTATATTGAAAATTAACTATAGTTGTTGGCCTAGAAGCCTTGAAAGAGATGGAGAGAGAGAGATCTTGAACAGGGCAGGCTTCATCTTGCTAGATATCTGCCTGAGGTGAGGCCACTGCATATCCTTTAAGCAAAGGGAGGTTATTTTCCTCTAGCAAGGGTACGTGAGCCATCTCTGTAGGACCATAGGTGTTAGGGAAATCTTGGGATTCAAGTTCTCAAATATATCCATCTGTCTCTATGCTAGTTCTTATTTCCTTCCCCATCCATGCCTGACTTTAATGTAAGAGATACACAGTAAGGCTGTGAATTCATCCTTCTTTGTAGTTTGGTTCTTTGCATAGTTAGGTCCTGAGCTTGGTTTGCAACCCTACTGCCTTTCCACTGCAGGAAACTAACGTTTCTATAAATGCTATTATTTATTTATTTTAAAGCCTTTTTTCACACCATGCTCTGAGTTGAGTATTGGTTGAGTATGTCATTTTTCTTTCTTCAGTGCTTTGATGGCATTTAACAGTAGCCATTGTCCTAATAATTACCTTTCCTCCAGCAGTGTAAGTCTCTCAAGTCCTTGAGCTATTACATAAACCAATGCAACCCATTTACTTTATGATATCCCAGTTCACCACAGGTAAGAATGGCAATAATTGAGATACTTCAGAATGCCAGGGTTAACACTACCCCACTTATGCCAGCAGTGGAGTCCTCGTTGCCATTTGGCCAGCGAGTGATCAGCTCCTGGGGTAATTGCTTCCTATAATCATTTCTTGCACCAACTGTCTTAGTAGTTGCAATTCCTTTGTAAGTGGATGCTGAAACAAGAATTTGAGTTCAGGTAGGTAGTTTATTTGGGAGATGCAGGAACATGGCTAGAGGAAGAGACGTGATAGAGAAAAAGGAGGGCAGCCGTAAAGGGTGCTTTATTACGCTAGTTAATGCCATGGATGATTGGAGCTTAATTCCACTGGGACATTCAGGGAAGTTATAAAACATATCTCACACGCTAAATTCCATGAGTTATTTATTTGTCGAGGGCTTTTCCCTTAGGGATGTTAATTCTTCGGCACTTCTGACCTGGTATGTACACAGACAGAGAAGCCTTCTGCAATTTGGGAGAATGAAAACAACAGGTCTCATGTGCAGTGTTGATTTTGGAGCTTCCTGAAAGGCCAGAGCAAATGGCAGAGTGCTGACAGCATCTGATACAGGGAAGAAGTGAAATTAAAGTTAATTAATGTCAGACCATGGAAGGCATTGAATGCCATTCAAGGAAGTAAATTTTTAGGCTTATCTCTTGTACAGAGAATTATACTAAACTGGTGTATGGGCTAGATTGGGGAACAGAGACTGAATTGGGTAGTGCAGTGAAGGGGAAATGGAACATAATGATCTTCCTCCTGTTTCTACTTCAAATCAGGACCTGTACCCAGTCCCAATTACTAAAGCCAGTTCTAGAAGGCTTCACTAAAATGGCATAGCATTGTAAGCATACTTCAGCAATAATATGTCAAATAAAAAGAGATTCCATTCTCAGCAGAATTGGGAACTTAGAATGCAGGCAAGTATCACCAAGGTTACTCTCTGTGAATACATTGTGAGGATTTACAGAAATTTTTTGCCCTCACCTTTAAGTTTAAATATCTTGTTTTAGCTATAGCAAATTAGCCTCATTCTGGCAGAAGGAGCTTTATATAGAGTGGCAACATGGTTCATGCCTGCATTTTCTAGTGTACTACAATTGTCCAGTCACCTACATGTGCCCTTTGAATCCCACTTAGTAATTTGTCATTCCCAGTAGTGGTTTGCAAAACATAGGAACAAAAATTAGATATATAAGAAAAAAAATTTGAAAAAGGAGGAAGCACTGAAGAGCACTTTAGGAATAAACTGAAATCCACTTAGAAACAGGAGAGCAAAAATTAAGAGAAAATGTTTTCAGACCTTAACATTAATCTAGTAATAGCTGCATTAATTTGTCATCTCTTTATATAACATTAATAGGAAAATTAAAATTAGGATAACACAGGTCTCTACTCACTTTAATGTCCTATAAACCCCATCTGTTTCTGAGGTTTATACTTAAAAACTCTCTCCTTTCCAACTTTCCAATGTTGAGGATTTTGTTGCTGGGTCAACTATAGGTGGGCTTTTTCTTTCGTCTGGAGGACTTCTCTACCAGTATCCATAGTGTATTGCAACAAACCCAGTGAAAAGACTTCTGTAGGGTACAGCAGATTGTGAGACATGCTTAGGTATTTGTGTGTCCCCCCCAAAATTTCATCATTTGTCATTAAATCGAGTTCTTTCTGTTTTGTCCTACTTGTTACACAAAAGTGGCAAGATATGCTGATATATAAAATAGTGAGAAAAAGTACTGTGGTTTAAACTTATCTTTTTTACACATATTTATATAAAGTGAAAAACAATCTCTGTAGCCCTGGCCGGTTTGGCTCAGCGGTTAGAGCGTCGGCCTGCGGTCCAGAGAGACCCGGGTTCGGTTCCCGCTGAGGGCATGTACCTCGGTTGCAGTTTTTCCCCGGCCCTGGTTGGTCGTGCAGGAGGCAGCCACTCGATGTGTCCCTTTCACGTCGATGTTTCTCTCTCTCTCTCTCTCCCTCCCACTCTATCTGAACAAAAAATGGAAAAATGTCCTTGGGTGAGGATAAAAACAAAAACAATCTCTGTAGTAATTATTATATATAAGACTCTAGTATTGGGTAAATTACAGACATATCCCCAAGACATCACAACCTCATACCCCAATTTGCCAAGATTAGAAGGAATCAGACTTTTCATGTGAGTCCCTCCTATGGCTTCTCCCAGTTTTCCAGAGTTCTAGGATAGTCTAAAGTTCATATATAAGAAGTGAGATCCAGTTAGTCTTACCACTTCCTGGAAGAGAGGTGTTTCTTGAGGCTGGAGAACCAGTCATAGCTACCTCTTAATTCTGGCTGCTTACTTAAATGCCGGCTATTATCATGAGTCTATGGGAGTACTCTCTTGGTTTATTTATTTATTTAATCCTACTTTCTACCCACATTTTTCTTCTTTCACCCTAGACAATTGTTGTGTTATATTTCAGGTGAAAACTTTTAATTTATGTATGTTCTTGGACACTGTAAATTGTCTTGAAAATATGTTATTTTATTTTTCATAAATGATGCCATACCATAGATCTAATTTTGATCCTCACTATATTTTCATCAGCCAAGTGTTTTAAGATCTGTCTTTGTTTCTGGGTGTACATTTGCTCTTTCAATACTAATGTCTGTGAATATCTGATGATAATACCCCATGCAAGCTCAGCAGATATGCTTCCATTTATTCAGAACTTCTTTTGAGACCCTTACAGGCAGCTCAGCTAGCAAAGCAAAGCTGTGTTTCACAGGATGCATTCCTAGCACTACAAAGCAGAGAAGAGAAACCGAACTTCTGAAGCTGAGAGACAGTAACTTAATAAAGGCTTAGATAAGCATTAACTGTTCCTTAGAAAAATATATGTATAGATGTATATTTTTTATCCTCACCGGAGGACATTTTTGCATTTATCTTCAGATAGAGTGGGAGAGAGGGAGAGAGAGAGAGAGAGAGAAACATTGATGTGAGAGAGACACATTGCGTAGCTGCCACCCACACGACCCCAACTGGGGCAAGGGACAAACCGCAACTGAGGTACATGCCTTTAGCGGTAACCTAACCCGGGTCTCTCTGGTCCGCGGGCCAACACTCTAACCACCGAGCCAAACCGGCCAGGGCTTGGTAAATATATTTTATTCCACTGGACTAAGTATTCGGGATATTTACAGTTCTGCTCCCAAGTTAGTTTGAGCCATGAGTTGGTTGTTGTTGCTATTACTTTTTATAGGGGAGCTGTTTGTTGATTTTTTTTTTTTGGTAGTTAATAAGATGTTTTATCTTTATTTTCAGAGTATAAGAGTTTGCTAGAATTAATTAGAAAGACTTTAGTTTTCTGTGCTTGGAAACTGTTCTTTTTTTAGAAACAAGAATTTTATGTTTATAAGTGGAATATGATTTCATTCCTGTATAAGTATAAAATTCTGGAAATTATAAAAATTCATAAATCATGAATAAGTAAAATTCACTGATAAACCCTTCTTTAAGGAATAACCACTGTTATTTTAGTTTCTTAAGATATCTTTCCCCAGCTCCGTGTGCTGTACTTTCTCTGTGAATGTGTGTGTGTGTGTGTGTGTACAACTATTATTATATAATGTTATGCCACATATTATGTAATATAACATATACATAATTATTAAATAGTACATATCTTATATATGATTATTAAATAATATATAATTATTAAAAAACATGCTTTTTCAAAATGAGAAATATAGTTAACTCATTGTGTACAATTCAGTTTTTTCACCCAATGTATTATGGATATTTTCTAAGCCATTAAATGTTTTACTTTAATTAAAAAATTTTTTTCAATTGCAGTTGACATTCAATATTATATTAGCTTCAGGTGTACAGTATAGTGGTTAGAAATTTAAATAACTCATGAAGTAATTTCCCCGACAAGTCTAGAACCTCCTACACCATACATAGTTATTAGGTTATTATTGACTGTATTCCCTATGCTGTACTTTACTTCCCTGTGACTATTTTGTAACTACCAATTTGTACTTCTTAATCCCTTCACCTTTTTCATCCAGTCCTCCAACTCCCTTCCCAGATTGCAACTATCAGTCTGTTTTCTGTTTCTATGAGTCTGTTTCTGTTTTGTTTGTTTATTTTGTTCTTTAGATTCCACATATAAGTGAAATTACAGTCATTCCTCGCCACTTCGTGCTTCGACTTTCGTGGCTTCACTCTATTGCAGTTTTTTCAAATATATTCATTAAAAAGTTGATCAAGACAGTGAAAATGATACAGCGCGCGCTCGGTTGTCTGAGTCAGTTATACACCCCTGTATTACAATTACAATTAAAATTACTGTACATATGGACTGTAGGCCTATGTATTTGAGCACCCCAGGAATCCTTCAATGCCAGGTGCAACCGCTAGAGTCTGGAACGGATTAACCGTGATAAACGAGGGTATTTTTCCTTCTCTGTCTGACTTAGCATAATATCCTCAAGGTTCATCCATGTTGTCACAAATGGTAAGATTTCATTCTTTTTTATGGCTGAGTAATATTCCAATGTATATATGTACCACTTTTTTATTCAATCAGCTATCAATCAGATATCTTCTGTATCTTGGCTATTGTAAATAATGTTGCAATGAACATAGGGGTGCATACATCTTTTTAGATTAGTGTTTTAGATTTCTTTGAATAAATACCCAGAGTTGGGATTGCTGGGTCATGTGGAAGTTCTATTTTTAATTTTTTGAGGAACCCCCATGCTGTTTTCCATAGTGACTGCACCAATTTGCAATCCTACCAACAATGCATGATGGTTCCCTTTTCTCCGCATCCTCACCAACACTTGTTCTTTATTGGTCTATTGAGGATAACCATTCTGAAAGTTGTGAGGTGATATCTCATTGTTGTTTTTATTTGCATTTCTCTGATAATTAGTAACACTGAACATTTTTTCATCTGTCTATTGGCCATGTGTATATCCTCTCTGGAGAAATGTTTATTCGGGTCCTCTGCCCATTTCTTAAGTGGATTGTTTGACGTTTTGATGTTAAGTTGTATGAGTTCCTTATATTTTTTGAATATCAATTCTTGGCATATATCAGATGTATCATAGGTGAATATCTTCTTCCATTAAATAGATTGTCTTTTCATTTTGTTGATGGTTTCCTTTGCTGTGCAAACCTTTTTAGATTGATGTAGTCCCATTTGTTTATTTTTTTCTTTTGTTTCTTTTGCTCGAGGATGAATATCCAAGAATATATTACTAAGAGCAGTGTCAGACAGTTTATTGCCTGTTTTCTTCTAGGATTTTTATGGTTTCAGGTCTTACATTTAAGTATTTAATCCATTTTGAGATTATTCTTATATATGGTGTAAGAAAGTGGTCTAGTTTCATTTTTTAGCATGTATTTATTCAGTTTTCCCACACCATTTATTGAATAGACTGTCTTTACCCCGTTGTATGTTCTTGCCTCCTTTGTCACATATAATTGACCATTGGGTTTATTTCTTGGCTACATTGCATTCTATCATTTTGCTATTCCCCAATTATTTTTTAAACCTTATTATGATAAAAACCTAGGGGTGGAATTACTAGATGAGTGGCTTATGTACCTTCCTAGAGTTCTTAAATATGTTGCCAAGTTTTTTATGATTGGTGGCCACATATACCAATGTTTTTTCTAGGAAGTCCTTTTACTCTTTACTTTTTAAAAATTATCTTGTTTTAGTAGTTACTCTTATTAGCAACATGCAAATGTGTAGCAATTGTTTTATTGTTTGTGGGTGTGGATTTTTTTTATTTTTGGAAGATCCTTTGGCTAAGCAGTTTTTTTATTTTTTTATTCAAGTTTGGAAATAAGAGTCAGATGAGACTGAACAATTTGAATAGAAAAAGAGATGCATTTTATATGCAAGAAGAAAATTTAGAACAAGGCAAGTGGATCTACAGCTAATATGTGGATTGCGGTTGGAATATGTTCATTATAAAATTTGGGAGTCCTTGTCTTTTAAAAATGTATATTTAACAACAATTTTGTGTATATAGATGCACACACACACACACACACACACACACACATATACACACACACACTTTGTCTTCTATCAGGGACTGTTATATACTTTCTATTTATATGCTTACAACTTTTTCTTCTCCCTCTTATGAATCTTATTTTTTGAAAAAATTTTTATATTACTCTTTTTATTTCTGCTTTCTCAGACATATATGCATTGATTTGTTTCTACTTATAAATGTTGCATTTAGCTTAAATTATCACTCTAAATATTAACTTTTTAAAATATCTGTTAGATCTTTTAAGTATATGTTAGAGGTGACACTGACTTTGTAAGCTTCTTAATTGTGGTATATATATATATTTAGGTATATGTAGCACTTAGCTTAATTCCATGTCCTTTTAATTTTTAGCTACTTAAGAGATATGCAATATTTTGCTTATTGGATTTATGAATTATAAACTTTTATAGGAAAAAATGTAAGCAAACACATATACAAAGACATATTTTCCCTTTATTTTCAGAGTATCTTCATATAAAAATATTTCATAAATCTTTATTTATAACACCCTCATATTCTTCTGTCTTCTAAGCATATTGGATTAATCAGAGGTATGCATTATAATTAATATCTAATCATTTTTTACTGTTACCAAACACCTAACTATGAAAGTCTAAATTCATTTGTTCTGTATTATATATTTTAGAGCTGAAAGATTTATATTCTCAGTATGACCTTAAAATTCTACGTGATACATCATAAGGTTTTTTATTACTATGCTAACAGCAATTTTAGTTTATTATTCTGTGGAATATAATATATAATATCCAGAGATAGCTGTTTTTTATCTTAAAGCTTGCAAGGAGAATGGTTGTTTAACCATTGTTATTTAGTTAGCTTCAAATATTATATTGTTTTGTTTTTTTTCCCTAAAAAATATTAAACTTTTTCTAAAGGTTGTTAGAAATAACAGGGTAAGTTTATTACACTGTCTGGCGTTGGCACAGTAATAATTGTGTCAGATCCTTTTTAAAGCCGTGCTGTTCTTTTAAACAGTCTTACGGAAGGAAACATATAATAGATCTAAACTGTATTCTAGGTAACTAATAATTTGTGAAATTAGAAATGGGGTGTGTGTAGGGAAAAACTTAGGTTGTAGTATCAAACTTCCCTTCTAACTACTACTAATTTGATATTCTAAAATAATTGTTATTAATTGGAAATCAATACCACAGAGTTACTTGAAAAGAATAGTGCCTGTGTTTTTACAATTTTCCCACTGCTGTGTTTAAGACAGCTCTATTGTAGGATGGGGGTGGTGTTGGGGAGAGTGGATGAATTGAGCAAAAAAGAAAAAATAGAACTCATGGACATGGACACCAGTGTGGTGATTGCAGGGTGGGGGGTGGTGAGTGGAGGTGGAAGAGGGTAGAGAGGAGATAAATGGTGATGGAAAATAAAATAAAAATAATCATTAAATGCAAATATGCCAAACAAAATTAATTATTGTAACCTATAGTAATTTTATTCAAGTCAGACATTCACATATCACGTGTAATTTATACCTTTAAGTTTATTGATGCCGGCAAATCGTAGAAGCCATTGCAGTTGCTGTTGATTATTCGATATAGTTTCACATGTAGGATTCTGATGTCAAGCAAGCTTTGACCTACCAGGAATCATTCCCATGGAACTGTGGTCCTGGACAGAGTTAGAATTTTAATTGAATTGTGAAGGTCTATTGTATTTTGTAAAACCAAGTCAAAATAGATATCCTTGTGAAGTGCTGAACAACACTAATGAGCCAGAACATAAACTAAGATTTTTATAGGATCATCTTCTTACCTTGAACGAATCTCTACAAATTTATTTTACACCTTGCATGTCTATAACAAGAAAGCACTCTTCTCCAGATGTCTGCATGAAGACTGTGCTTCTCCTCACATCGTCACTCCACCAAATCTTTTCTTGTCATAGCTACCATAAATCTTCTGTTGTCAAATCCAGTGGGTAGTGGACTGTCTTTGTTTTACTGGATCTTTCAGCAGCATTTGATATGCTTAAATACTTTCTCCTTCAATAATCACTTTCTTCTGTAATGTGTATAGAACATCACACCCTTCGGGGGTTTCTTCTCCCAATTTGCATTAACATGTGCAGTTCAAATATTCATTTATTTCATACTTTATGCTTGTAAGACAATTCATCATTTAATATGCTTAAATATTACACCATTTAGTTAAAGTATAGAGGGCTATAGACTTCATTAGTAATTAGAGCAAAGATAGATGACCTGACTGAGTCAGTAAGTAGTCGTTTTTATATTAAAGTTCTCTATTAAAGGATACCTTCTGCACCTTCTGGGAATTATATCAACTACCCAGTTCACTCTTTGTCCTGGTACAAACACATTTCTTAATACCACTTTCCTCTCCTTGTCCTTCCTGTATCTTGAAAACACACACACACACGCACACACACACACACACAGAAAGAGAGAGAGAGGGAGAAGAACCTCTCAGTGCTAAACTTGAGTCTTCATCCTGACTTCAAATGTGCACTAGCATAATACTGACTGACTCATCTGATATTTCTATGTTCAGCTAAGTTATTATGAAATCTCTAAATTAAGATGATTAGTTTAGGACATTGTTCAAAGTTTATATCTCTTGCAATGATGTGTGATGTTTAGAATCCTGATTTAAGAAGTAGTTAAGTCTCCCCTTAGCAGAAGTGCTCAAAAGTGTTTTAGTTAGAATTCAAGCCTTCTATTGTTCAATTGTATATTCAACAAATATTAAGAACTTACTGTGATCCTAGGACTGTATCCCCCTGGTACTGAGGATACAATCGTGAATAAAACAAAACCCCTGACCTCATGTAGATTACGAGCTTCTTAAATGTATTTTAGTTCAGGGCCTCCATATGGGCCAGTAGGACTTTCCAGACAATTGTGGTGTTGATTCTCCTGCGTGTTCTTTGTTAAACTCAAGTAAGTCAGTTCCCTCCTTTAAGTAAGTTTCATCATCCATGAAACAAGGATATTATGCTTTATTTTCTCTAGCATACAAGAATGAGATTAAATATGGTTTGTGAGATTATTTTTATGTGCTTTCTATATTTGTGAAGTACTCTGGCACCTAGCATGGTATTCATGTATTGTTGAACATGAGAGAGAATAATTAAGATGAATATTTACCATAAATGTATTGTAGAAATCATATTCAAAGTTATTTGAAGCATCTTATTCATTAAATGAAAATCTCAACTTTTTATACCAATTAATGATTTTAGACATTCAAAAGATAGATTCTATTTAAGAATGTTTTATCTTCATGAATATATTGTGACAATTTTTTAATCAGAAGAATCATTCCTTCTTAATGGAAATTATTCTTCTATAATAATTTTATCTTGTTACTAGGAAAAATGCACTTAAAGTAATAAATTTATTTATAAAATTTACTTAGTCTTAGCAGTTGTCTTCTAGACATGCCATTGAGTTCATACTTTTTTTTAATAAATCTTTGCAGTGCTAATAAAAAAGTTTTATGTTTGCCCAAAGTGAAATAGAAATGTATCTGCACATGATGCATTTTGCTTCTTGTTTTATTCTTCGAAACTAGTTATCATTTAAATGTAGAGCCTTCACTTTTCTGCTGCAAAAACAGATTTATGTTATTAACTGCATGCCTAGCAGCAGAATTCAGGGTGCTAATTTTCTAAGTTTATGTCAGTATATTGACTCAAAGTGAATATTTAAGTGGTTCGGAGGAAAATACCACATTAGAATAAGAAGTCTCCTTCAGCAAGCTTTTCTTTGGTAGAGAATACTAGAGGCTTATGAATTAAAAATTAAACCCCTACAGAGTTACATAATGAGATACCTATGTACATTCAACAACTTTAGTTTATTTGGATTATAGAAGGTAAGAGGTAGGTAGCATGTTTGGAATAGATCAGATATGTGCCACTTTACCCAATGAAGACTTCTCTTCATTCTTAGCTATTCTATTTTATTCATTCTTAGAATGAAATTGAAAAGTATTCCTCCTTGCCTGCCTTCCTTTCTTATTTAAATTTAGTTTATGTTGAGGAATGTTAGTCACTGCCACATACTACAAAACACTTAGTAGCAAGTTATACAGGGAACCTAACCAGGAATTATTACTTATATGTTTACATGATTTTGTTGTTTGTTTGTTTTATTTTAATCTATCTTGATATTATTTTCTCCTTTTGGGAGAAAATCTGAATAATAATAAGCTATCTCATTGCTTTATTAATTAAGCACCTACCAATGTAATGCCAGGTAATTTAACAAAGCATTTGGTCTTTTGGATTCTCTCTCTTAAATGATCTTTTGTTACAGTTTATTTATTTATTTATTCCTTTATTGATTTTAGAGAGAGAGGATAGGAGAGGGAGAGAGAGATAGAAACATTGATGATGAGAGAACATTGATTGGCTGCCTCCTGCATGCTCCCCACTGGGGATTGGGCCCACAACCTGGGCATGTGTCCTGACCGGGAATTGAACCAGTGACTGCTTGGTGCATGGGTCATTGCTCAACCACTGAGCCACACCAGCCAGACACAGTCTTTTTTTACATATTTCCCCTTTATCAATTTATCATAACCACATTTTGTAGAAATAAATAAACATATGTTTTACCCCCTATTTATCTCACTTTTAGATTATAGCTGGGATCTGTTGCAAATGGAGGCAGAAATGAATCTGAGTTTTAACTAATTTTGCTATTATAGTGCGTAGTATTATGTGTGATTTTTTTTAAAAGACAGACAAAAGGGAAGAGAGCAAA
The DNA here is from genome assembly GCA_030848825.1 of Tadarida brasiliensis. Lineage (NCBI taxonomy): Eukaryota > Metazoa > Chordata > Mammalia > Chiroptera > Molossidae > Tadarida > Tadarida brasiliensis. The sequence continues at coordinate 84,236,257 of CM061260.1, read as the reverse complement.
GTTCTGCATACATATAAATAAATATGCATTTAGGAAGCACAGGTAAAGGTAGAAACCAAAATTTTTTTCTATAGCTGTTTCATTCTTCAGTGTTATTAGAGTACTTCCTTCCCTCATCCCTAATATCAGCATATTTAACACTGATTTTTAATGATTTTTTCTAAATCAGACTAGCTTTGGAGCTGCGTAGGGTCCTAGGTATGGAGGATGTGATTTTTTCCCTCTCCCTTTTCTCTCTGGAGATACAGAGGTGAGTGTGTAGGTATGAGGGTAATCTCTCTTTTCTTTTGCTCCAAGTTTTCTTAAGCTATGGCCCAAATCTGAGTTAAGGTATCAGGATTTATCACTGCCATTGGAAATTATAATTAGCTTTCCATTAGCACTTTCTTTGTTAAGAAGCACACTGTCTGCTTTTACTTTAAAATTTCTAAGTTTATTTTTGAAATAAATGTTTATATTCACATTGAATTCTAAAGATTTTCAAAAGGAAGAAGGTATAAATTAGAGAGCTATGTGTTAGAACCTTATGTGTTTGGGTCAATTTACCAGCAAATTATATGAATATTTTTTACTAGAAAGACCATTTGATTGCCGTTTTTCATTCTTTGAGAAAAGAAAGTCATCTGATTTCACAATGATTACTGTCGGTTGCTTTAGGAATTAATTGCCTTGTTCTAACTTTGTATGCCCAAAAGAAATTCAGCTATTTGGCCTGCTTTATTTAACTTGCTATGGGGGGACACACACACACACACACACACACACACACACACACACACAAAAACCTCACTGTGTGTGGATAGGGATGGGATTTTAGAGAAACTTTAAGCACAAATGGATTAAGTACTGTTCAGAGCTCTTTACATTTCCTATCACTTCTAACAAACATTCACACTAAATGGGACTGCCCCAGAGATCCATTAGTGGGGAAGTGCTCTTGGGTGCTATAAAGCATGAAGCTGTATGCACACACTTTGGCAGCTTCAGTCCTGAGCCTAGAGTTTTCCAGTGGGCAAAAGTACCTGCCTATATGCATTTAAGACAAGAACACACATAAACTTATTTTCCTGTGTGAAATATTTAGATTTATGTAAACCTTGTAATTGATGAAATAATCAAATCTGTCATTAATTCTGCCATTAAAATAGTTGGTCAGTTCTGTCAGCTACTTGCTTTTACATAATGGGAACTGAACCTGAAATATTCCAACTGTTGTATCTCATGTTGTTTATTTGAATTTTTTAGATTTTAATATGTCTTAAATACTAATATATAAAACAATTCACTGATATATAAAAAATAGCTTAATAAAGCAAAACTCAAATTATACATGTATTAAAAGATAAACTGAGGCATATTAAAAGTTTTAAGAGTTTATTAAGCCAACATCAATTCGAATCAGGCAGCATCAAACCAAAAGTGATTAGGGTCACTCTGCCCAGAACAGGAGCGAGGAAGGGATTTATAGAGAAGACACAGAAGCAAAGCAAAGAAATGATTTCATTGGCTATTGCTTAAGCGATTGCTTAATTTGGGAAAGTCTAACTGGCTATTTGTGACCTGTTGTTCTTAGGTTTTGATTCCTTAACCTAAGCTATAGTAAATGTATAGGAATTTATCATAGCTTAGGTTTCAGTTTGCTTACATAGGCTTCTAAAGCGTTAGAGCCAACTCAGTCGAATGGCCTCCTTGCTTAATGTTTCTGCAGAGTAGAATGTCTTGTAGGCTGTATCTCTTCTTATGGCTTGAATGAGTAGAACAGAGAGCTGCTTCTGTCCTATAGTCATTTTATGAGTCCTATCCAAGGAATGCATATATGAATTACATGTGATGAGTAGAAAAGCTTTGTCACTTGGAGTGTGTTGCTTAATGAAAGCTTTTGATTAAACAAGAATCTGTTGACTTCCAAAGGGTTGCCAGAAAGAATGTCACATGACCCATATAGGTATTGTTCTAAGAATGTAAATGTTGAATATGGTTCTTGGGGTGGTCTCTAGTTGCCTGACACAGCCCTGGGATGATTTAGGGCAGGGGAAATATTGGTGTGAGAGTTAGAGAAGATTGTGGTTGGGGCTATAGACTCAGGATTGGTTGGTTTACATATGAAAGATATTCTACAGGCCCAGAGCCCTTTGCTGTCTATAAGAACTGGCTAGTCCTGGAATGTACAGTCTATCCCAGACCAGCAAGTTGGCCAGCAAAACATATAAAATACAGAAAATAAAGTTAGAAGGCCTGGTCCATGCCTCACCAGGCAATTACTTTAATTCCTAGGTATTAGATTTTTATTATCGGCAATGTGAAACAGAAATTATCTGTCTTACTTTAATTGGGCTGATGAGGATCAAAGGAGTTAACATTTATGAAAAAGCTTTGACAAGTATAAATTCAGTATATAGATAGTTTTCCTCAGGAATCATTACATCTAAGGTGCCCTTGAAGTTTCTTAAAGAAAGAACTCTTTGTTGTATAACTAATTTTTTTTCTTAACTGAAACTTCTCATTAAGCAGGAAAACTTCTCCATCCATCAGTTTGTAATTCATTTATCTACTTCTTGATTTAAAGAAAGGGCTTATAAAATGATCATGAGATAGAAAAAGCTTTCCATTCTACTCATCCAGGCCATAAGAACAGATATAGTTTGCAAGATATTCTCTGCAGAGCACGTATGATTTATTTTTGATTTACTGTGCTCTTTTATACATTTGGTATATTGGTAAATATTTTATACATTGCTATTTTGTTTTAATACCTACATAAAATATGGTTTTTTTTAAATAGGAGCTTAAGGAGTCAGAGTATTTTGGGTTTAATGCTTATTATGTGAAAGCATGCAGCTGACAGAATTGACCAGGTTAATAGCAGAATTAATGACTGGTTTGATACATATTTTCATCATGCGATTTCTATAATTACCAGGTTTATGTACATATAAATATTTCACAGCAGAGAATAAATTATGTGTTTATTTGTTTTTAAATAAGGACAAAAACTTTAACCCACTGAATATATGTATGTTGTACAGGACTAAAATGGCCCCCAAGTGTATGCATATAGGTTAGTGTTATGCATTAATTTCTATTTACTCTTCTCCCTCTGCCTTATTGAATCTTATAACTCCTTAACGTTCAAGTCTCTCCCTCTTGGCCAAATCTCCAAAACCACCGCAGGTCATGAGCATTTCTATCTTTTGAACACTTATTAAAGCCCATGATATGCTACGATGAAAAGTATAAAAATGGATAATTTTATATGAGTCTCTATGAGATGATTGGATCCCCCCCGACAAACAATGGATGTGCATTCAAAATTCTTTTCACAGAAACTCACTGTTACTTCTGGAAAATACTCTCTGAATTTCAAGCAAGCAACTTAAAAATGAAAATTGTAGATACAGATTTTTTTTTACATCTGATAGATAACGGAAATCCTTTATTTGTGGAAATTTATAGTAGATAATTGAAACTACTTAGTGTTATAAAAGTCTTATAGACTGAAGAAAGTAGGCATTCTATTAGGAGCTATACTAATTGAAACTCAGCCAGCCTTGATTAACTCTGTGCAGTCAATTAAAGTGAGAAACTACAAACAGAATGCATTAAATAATTTTATTATAAATCACTAAAGTATAATATCAAGAAATTTAACATTCACTATATAAAACAGTTTATCATTTCCACTAAACTTTAATAGAAATGAGAAACTATGACTATTAGCCTGTTTTCTTAAATTGGCTATAAAGTTACCAGAATGATTTTTTTACTGAAAATTATAACTATATACAAATAAAAGGTTATTACAATATCAATTTATATTATAGAATTTTGCAATAATCTATATATACATACTGACAATAACAATTCCAAGGTACTCAAAGACCTTTATTACATTTTTTAGAAAGGATAAACAAAGTTTTTCTATTTAAATAAGTGGCAGAATGCTTTTATGTAAACACGAGAAGTAAGATATTCCAGTGAGCCAGCTCAGAATAAAAGCCAAAGTGCTTTAAAAGTTTATAAAGCCTTTTTATTTATTGCTCTTTCTTTGTTTCTCTGTTCTTATTACTGAGTGTGCTTCCATTGCCCACTCATGCTGTTCCTAAAATATAACCGTACATTCCTGACTCGGTGTATTTGTACTATTTTCTCTTCTCAAGGTTCACTATCTCATGTCTAAGACATTGGTTAACTGTCACTACCTCAGCAAGGTCTTCTCTGGACACCCTATTTAAAATTGCAACCCTCTTCTCCACCTCCCTGCCTTAATTTTTTCCATTGTACTTTCTACTATATTTTGCAAATTGTTCATTTACAATTTTTATTTTCATGGTCTCTCTTCACTCTAAGTGAGATCCATAAAGGCAGGGAGTTTTTGTTTAGCTAGTTCATTGCTGTATTCCCAGTGTCTCGAACAGTGCCTGATAAATAATTCTTGAATAAATCTAAGGCTTATCTATGTCCATTTTCTATCAAAATAAACATGTAAATATTTAATAGAATAATTGTAAAGATACCTCAATTTGTGGCAAGTTGGATATGAGGACAGATGGGTAACCAGAGTGCATTTGTCATCCCATTCATCTAGTTATTTGATCAGATATGCCATTTTACATTCTTATAGTGTTCCAGGAACTATTTAAAGTGCTTTACATATGTTAACTAATTTATGCCTTACTACAACCCCATGAAACCAGGTATATTTTACATTTTAAGATAACCAGAGTTTAAATTTAGTAGCCCTTGCTCATGTAACTAATACATAGGAAATTAAGATTCACCAGGACAGGTGTTATGTCCAAAACCCATACTCCTAACCAAAGGGTCATGGGTAAAATCTTGCTGCACAGTTGCTTTGACAAGCTTTATTTGTATCCTTTTTATTCATTTTCTTTTGCAAAAATAGAAAATTTGGGAAGCAGTAATTTCTGTTTAACCACTGTAGTTTCATAAACATTATTATTATTATTATTATTATTTTTTGCAGTGGGATGCCATTACTGAAATGGATGAACATAACAGGCCCATTCACACATACCAGGTATGCAATGTAATGGAACCAAACCAAAACAATTGGCTTCGTACAAACTGGATCTCCCGAGATGCAGCTCAGAAAATTTATGTGGAAATGAAGTTCACACTGAGGGATTGTAACAGCATCCCATGGGTCTTGGGGACTTGCAAAGAAACATTTAATCTGTATTATGTGGAGTCAGATGAGTCCCATGGAATTAAATTCAAGCCAAGCCAGTATACAAAGATCGATACAATTGCTGCTGATGAAAGTTTTACTCAGATGGATTTGGGTGATCGTATCCTCAAACTCAACACTGAAATTCGTGAGGTGGGGCCTATAGAAAGGAAAGGATTTTATCTGGCTTTTCAAGACATTGGGGCATGCATTGCCCTGGTCTCGGTCCGTGTTTTCTACAAAAAGTGCCCCTTCACTGTTCGTAACTTGGCCATGTTTCCTGACACCATCCCAAGGGTTGACTCTTCCTCTTTGGTTGAAGTAAGGGGCGCTTGTGTGAAGAGTGCAGAAGAGCGTGACACTCCTAAACTATATTGTGGAGCTGATGGAGACTGGCTGGTTCCTCTCGGAAGGTGCATCTGCAGTACAGGATATGAAGAAATTGAGGGTTCTTGCCACGGTAAGAAACATTCAAATGACAATTATACATTTAAATTATTATTATGACAATTATTATACATTTAAATGATAATTTTTTAAAGTTTAGAACTATAGCTTTCACATTGTTATGATAATATCTATAGTTTTCAAGATGAAATCATTTTTTTCTTTATGTGAATTATTTTATGAGGATTTATTAATCTAATAAATATATACATTTTAAAATTTTTACATATCCCTGATAAAGATAATCTATATGAATTGAATTTGGATTTAGGATTCATAATCAAAACACAAATATAAAAATTCAATTATTGCTGGGTAAATAGTAACAAAGTAGAGATATTTTCCTCTCAATGGTAAATTATTTATAGGTTTGTTTTCTATAGAACTGTATTGAATTTATTGTCTTTTTTTGTTGATTCTGTATTCATATTCATTAAAAATGATGAGAATAAATAAGAAAAACACGTTTATGTACATAAGGGCCATGAGTAATATGTATGAATATTTAAAGATTTTGTATATTTATAAAACACTTGGGTTCTTGAATGTTGAAAAGTTCACTAGAGCCTCCAATAATGATTATTTTGGTCATTTGAAAGTATTAATATTTGTATAAAAAGTCTGTAGTGTATTTTATAAAGCATGAGCCTGTTTCCTCTACTATTTTAAAAGTTAAAATATATTTTCTTACAGTTTATCAATATGTCAATATAGATTGAATTCAAATTTTTTATTCACTCATAACAAGGATTTAGAATGTAACAAATATAAGTCAGAACGATTCTTTGTGGGGACTCTAAAATATTTTACATTGCAAAATGTTTTAAAGAAAATTTCATATACATGAGTAAGTATTCAATGAGATTAAGAAGACAGTAAGAGCTTGGGATAAACATATTAGATATACTATCGATGTAGTTTATTTTTTTTCCTTTATTGATTTTAGAGAGGAAGTGAGAGGGAGAGGGAGATAGAAACATTGATGAGAGACAACATCAATTGGCTTCCTCCTGCATGCTCCCCACTAGGCATTGGGCCCACAACCTGGGCATGTGTCCTGACCGGGAATCGAATTGGTGACCTCTTGTTGCATGGGTCGATACTCAACCACTGAGCCACACCGACTGGACTATTGTTGTAGTTTTACCATAGTTTAAAATAGGAGAAGCTGGGCATTAATCAGTAAAAATAAAGTTCTAAAAATATTTAAACAATAATTTTATAATCTAATGATTTATATGATTAGATATTATTAAATAATTGTATTTTTATGGTGTTTACCATAGAATTACAGGTAGTGACAATTACTGGTGGCTAAATAGTTTTTTTTACCTAGTATGTTTGTTCTGTGAAATTACATTCTTATATATATGCCTTAAAATTCCATCCATTGTTTGGCAAAGTTGATTTTGAACAGATGATAATCATTATCAGCTTATCTAGAGCCACTACTAGACTCATCTGTTTTTATGGCTTATTACCTGTATTATAATTTGTTTGATTGCAGAAACATGAGTGAGTACAGTGTGTGTTCTTGATATTTTGTTTCATATTGCCCCTATCCATCCTCTGATAGTATTTTTTATTGATTTTTTTTTTTTTTTTTTTTTTTTAGAGAGGAAGGGAGAGAGAGATAGAAACATTGATGTGAGAGACAAACATCAGTCGGTTGCCTCCTGCACACCCCCTACTGGGGTTTGAGCTCACAGCCCAGGCATGTGCCCTGACTGGGAATCAAACCAGGACCTCTCAGTCCATGGTATGATGCTCAATCCACTGAGCCACACCAGCCAGGTATTTTTTTATCATTGTATAGTATTTTTTATCATTGACTCTGTTGTCATCGATCAACAAATTATCTCACAACCAAATATCTGAATTACATATAACCTAAATGGCATTTTAATTGGAATTTATATGAATAAACCATACCTCAAGTAGTAATATGACACCATATACATATGGTTTTCTTTTCTTTTAGTCTGCTCTGTTAGAACAATTAATTTATTTAAATTATTAACATTTATGAATACCTACTATCTGTTAATCACTTTGGTAGTTGGTAGAGATGAATATAAATGAAGTTCTAGTTATCTATTGCTATTGAGATAAAACAGTCCAACACTGATTAGTATAAAATCAAAATGATTTATGGTTTTCTCAGGCCTCAGCAGGACAGTCTATTTAATGTAGAGTAAACAGAGATCACTCATGCAGCAGTTTCCACCTGGGAGCTTGACTGGAGTTTCTAAGTCTAAGATGACCTCGCATCTTCTAGGCTTTTCTCTAGATGACCTCTCATCATTTAAAAATCTACTCCACACCTTTTTACAGTACAGTGGTGGGCTTAAAAGAGTGTTTTTCACATGGCCAGATATAAAGTGAGTATATGACAGGACTACACAGGGTTGAATGCCTGGAAGTCTGTTTATAGTGAGCTGCCAATATGATAGTATACCACAGTTTACTCTCTAGTTTCTCATGATTAATGTTTCTCTTTCATGCACAAAGACTCACACCCTCCAAAGATTTATCCCATATGGCATTGTGTTGAAGTCCAGAAGAGCATGATTGAAATCAATTCCAGATGTGTACGAAGCTACAGCTTCTCTTGACCTGGAGGACTAAGAACTAAAATGAAACATTGTTTCTCTCACACACAACACACATTGGACAGGAACAGGATAAGTGTAAAAGAGTCTTCAATTTCTAAAGGCTGGTATACAGCAGTCACTGGTTCATTGTGATTATGAAATCCAAATAGATGTTGTGTGAGGATCCACTACTATAGAGGCAGGGAATGTGCTTTGATCAGAGCCCGGTTCTGCTCCCTAGGAATGGTTCATTCTCTGTGGCTCTTGACTTCATCACTCTTCCCTCTGTGTCATCCGGCTCATATATAAGAATCACCCATGTGCCAGCTGCCAGTTTCAATAGCTGAGAAACGTTGTTAATTTGATCCACAACATTACGAGTTATTTTTTTCTATTTTCCAAGTTATCACAGAGAATATTACCCTTTAATATCTCCAATGTCAATTACTTTACTTCTCTCCTCTTCTCCACTCCTTGCTACCCTTCCAGGCTTTACAATCTGTTCAGTACCAAAGCAAATGCCATATGTTTAGGATTTTTTGCTATAGCAGCACCCCTTGTTTTATACAAATTATTAACTTACAATCTGGAAAAACAGACTAGGCTCAGCTGGGTGGTTCTTCTGCTGGCTTTATGTGGGGTCTGTCATGTAACTGTAGTTTTTTGGATGTTTTACAAAGTTGGACATCTAATAGGGCTTCATTCATGTGGGATATTTGAAGCCCTAACATTGCTTACTGTGTAAATCCTGATAATAATTTTAATGTGTTTCACTTTAGGAAATTATTCTAGTATTTTTTCTTTCTGGGATAGCCATTAAATGTGGTTATTCACCATAACATTCAAAGTGCTTCATAATTTGATCTTGTCCTATTCTATTCTAACTTGTGCAAATTCTATCTCCTGTTCTGTTTTTATTACTTTGGAATAATCCATGTTTGTTTCATGTCTCCTGCTTTTTTTTCAATATTTTTTTCTAGCTGCTTAGTATATATTTTTTTCTTTTTCCTTTTTCTGTGATGGATTTTATTTATCCTTCAAAGTCTAGCATAAATGTCATATATGTCGGTCTTCACAAAGTTAATCTCTCTCTCCTCTGTACTGTAATTTGTACTAATTATTTATGTGTCTGTTTCACTAGGGCTGTCAGATCAAAGAGTTGTATTTAAAAATCATGTGTGTAATGAAGAGTAAGAAATGTATTGATGTAAATGATCAAAAGGCCCTGATAACCAGGCTCTACTGAGTAAAGATAGACAATGTTGATATACCTATGGTGTGCTCGTTTTTTTCTCATTCCTTGAGATAGGAATGTTTTCTTCAGGGAGGGTTGTAGTGTTTTAGATCTAGAAAGTTTTAGAAAATATTTTTATCTCTCATTTTATGACTCAGGATGTTGAGTTACTGAGAACAGAATTGTATTTTCTGGAGCCACATAGTAACTAATACTAGATTGAGAACTTTAGCCTAGATTTTTCTCAACCTGGTCTTTATGCATTTTCCTTCCATACTTCCCTTCTTTCTCCCCTTCCTTACTTCTTCCTTTCTTTCTCTTTCTTTTTAATTTTCTCTTTTCAGGCATCCATGGCCTTACCTTGATGCTTTCCTGCCTGTCAAACAGTGCAGAGGAGCCCCTAAATTACTGATCATTAATTAGGCCCTTTGCCATGTATTCATTTTCTGGAATCTGATATGGGCACTAGTAGAACAGTATCTACATCCACTCTGAAATTCAGGTTACTAAGAATGATGGAAAAATATATAGATTTATCTGTAAATTTGCTGTTAGAGATGAAAAACAGGAAAAATTACAATGAGGTTTTAGGGATTTTTCATAATTTATTTGAATAGATTTGATAATCTTGGTCTGACATATAACAAAACATAATAAGCTGGTTTAAAATAGAATAAATCTATATTTACTCATATTATCAATATCAAATGAACAATGTATATTTATTTTCATTTAAATAATTTATTATATTTTACCCTACATTTTGTACTACTCAGTGTTTGAACATCTGATTCTTTTCTCTCTAATATTGTTAAGGTTTATCTAGATCCAAATTTTAGAAGCACAAAAGAGGGAGGCACTCTTATTCTTGGTATAAATCAGGTTTAATTAGACGTAAACATTATATTAAGCAGATATGCTAAATTTAAAACCAAGTACAGTGATTTAGGTTATTCTATTATATATAATAAGCAATATTTTATTCTTGGCTGAAATCACAACTTATTTTTCATAAGTATTTTTATTTTATTTCATAGGTTCATAATTAAAACTATCATACTTAGGCATATTGATGTTACAGACTTAATTTTTAATTGTCTTTATTTCACAAAAGGTTTAAATTAAAAAATAACATTAATTCATCAAGCATTAATTTACATCAAATAGTCTTTCACTTCATCATCTAAGAATATTTTAACAGTATGGGAGAGATAATTGGAAACAATTAACATGCAATATTAAATGCAATTTTTGTTCATTTGTGAGTATTGAAGTGATATATGAATCCCTAATAAACTCCTCTTGGATAGTAATTTGAAGTAAATCTCATTAAGGTAGTGGTATTTGTACATAGAGATACAAGTTAGGATTTGGGACTTTAGACCTGCTAGCATGTGTATGCATATATATATATATATATGATACATTCATTAAGCCTTTAAATATCACATGGTATAATTTAATAAAATAACATTGGGCTATGGAAATTAAAGTTTTGAAACATTGAGAATTAAAAAAAAAAAAAACATTTTCTCTTTCTAGACATGTTTTTATTTTTTAATTTTTTCCCCCTCTAGTGCTGCTTTAAAATTCAGGAAGAAAGGGTGGTGGCAATTCGTGAACCATTGCATTATTGTTCACAGAAATGAATGGGATATTCAGGGCCTTTGGTGACATAACTATTGATTTGATCTCCTGAAGAGTGTTGTCATTAAGTTTTCATGGTTTTGTCCTCTGTTGCAGTTCAGAAACATTTATTCTTTGTGCTTATGATCTTCTGTCTAATCATGTTATCAGAGATGATTGTGGAAGCAGAGAGCATTAAGAAATTTTGACACCAGAATTTGCTGGCACTAAATAAGGGGGTTTGAGGATATGATGAAAAACTGAAAGGTGAAATTGGCATCAGAAAAAAAAGGGCAGACTTACTGGCTCAAATAGCATTTTCACTCTCTGAAGGTTTTCACAAACTAAATATGAACTCATACAATATAGCTTTCAATTCCAAATAAAGCCGCTTTTTCATGAAGCAATTCTAGACTTTCATTCAGCTTGAGAAGAATATGAAATCAAGAGGCTTGGAGGAGTAGTCTAAAAATGGAAGGTATTATTTCCAGGCAAAACAGAGTTAAGGTAAATAATTATATTATTTTTTGTTATAATTTTAAAAATAGGTTACAACATAAACTGATTTGAAATGATTATTTTTAGTAAATTATTTTAACTTCTATTTGAGTTCCTATTTTACTGTCTGCTCACTTGAAATTTATAAATCACATTTCTATACAGGCTATACCTATTTTTTAAAATCTTTTCTTAACACATATAAGAGGGGATAAAATTATTTAGTATCTCTGTTCTCTTTTCAAACATGACATACCATGCCACCTACAAGAAAATACTACCTTTCTTGTGAATATTCTCTAGAATTTTAGTTTTACCTTTTAAAGGAACCAAATTAATATGATTATAAAGTGAACACATAGATACACCAAGATATTAACAGTTTTTATATTTGGTAGTTTTTTATGGTGATCTCATTTCTTCTGTGTTCAATATTTCATTTGCTGAGGTATATAGTTTGGTAGATTTTGGGGAAGATTCTATAATAGTTTAAGCTCTTTATTTGGTACATATCTAAAAATATTTTTATTTTTCCTTTTCTCTTCAATGGTTGTTTATTTGGGAATAGAACACTAGGTGACTGTTATTTTCCTAAATACTCTGAAAATATTATTTCCCTGTTTATAAGACTATATTGTTAATATTCTTCTGACAGTCTAATGTAATTACTGGGGAAATTATAGGTTCCATATGTTGGGTATTCAGTAACATTATGATGTAACTGGCATGGATTTGTTTTATCCAGCTTTGCATTCTGTATTTTGAATGTGAGAAAGTGTGTGTGTGTGTGTGTGTGTGTGTGTCTGTGCATGTTGTTACTTTTTGTTTTCTATTTCTAGAATAACTATTAGATATTTGTTGGAGAACTTCAATATTACCCTCTTTGTTTCTTATATTTTTTTAAATACTTCAACCTCAGCAGTGAGTTTTCAATTGAACTATACCTAGTTAACAGTTTACCTCATCTACTCAGTTGTTTTATCTTCACTAGTTTTGGTTATTAATTTTATTTCACTTTTCACTTCTCAGTGTTTTATTTCTGCCTACTTTTTTTTAAATTTCTTTTTCTCTTTTAGTGATGTTATTCTTTATGGATCTTAAAGTCACATTCAAATTAATTTAGAAAGAAATTGGGTCTAAATTAATCTCCTGGGTAACATACGTTTCATGTCAAGTGAATCAGTCCCTTTGTCTTTTTCCTTTAAATAAAACCAAGAGGACATCCATAGCTCAATATAGGATCTTCTGCACAATACATCAGGACACCTGAGAGGTCCATGCATCTGTACATGTGAAGGTGGATGGATTGGACCTTGTAGAGGCAGGGAAACCAGAATAGAGTGGTAGTGGAGCCCATGATCAGAGGCTCTAGGAACTGCAGTGGCAACAGGGGCCAGAGGCCTTAGGATCTGCAGCAGTGTCCGAGGGCAGGGTCTTCAGGAACAGAGGCAACACTGGAGATTTAGCAGCATCAGCTGTGCCTGTGACTTGAAACTATAGAAACTGTGGTGATGCCCATGACCCAGTGACACCAACAGCAGCAAGGTACCAGCAACCTCGGAGATACAAATGGTGACAAGGGCATGGCAATGCCACTGGCAAAAGCAGTGAAGGTTGTGATCTAACTGATAGAGAATTCAAAATAGCTGTCCTGAAGAAACTCAACCAGCTACAAAAAAAATTTATAAATACAATTCAGTGAGCTCAGAAAATTAGTGAACAAAAGTACTGTACCAAAGAAATTATAACAAAAAAAGAACCACACAGAAATTCTGAAGCTGAAGAACTCAGTAAGTGAGATGAAGAATGCATGAGAAAGCTTTAGAAATGGAGCAGACCACATGGAAGAGAGAATGCATGAGCTTGAAGATAGGAATCTAGAAATGATTCAACTGGAAGTGAAGATAGAACTAAGATATAAAAAAAATGAAAAAACTCCACAAGAATTATCTAACTCTATAGGACATGCACATAAGAGTAATGGGTAGTGCAGAAGATGAAGAGAGGGAGATGGGAACAGAAGAGCTTACTTAAAGAAATAAGAGCTGAGAACTTCCCAAATATGAGAAAAGAACTGGATATACAAAACCACAAAGCTAACAAAACACCTATTTATCTCAACACACAAAGACCTTCCAAGACACATTATATTAGGGGGACCGGAAAGTAATGTCGTTTTTTTACAGTCAATTCAAACAGCTAAGTTTTTAACAAGTTTTTATTTTTAATCAATGATGTAATCACCCTCGTTATCAACAACCTTTTGCCATCTAGTGTGCAAATTTTCAATGCCAGATAGATAAAAATCAATTGGTTTTTGAGCAAAATATCTGAAGATGGCATTTTGGACATCATCCAAATTTTCACATTTTTTGCCACTTAGAAAATGTTGTAGAAATCAGAATAAATGGAAATCTGATGGTGCAATATCGGGCGAGTGTGGTGGGTGAGGCAATACCTCCCACCCCAATTCATTAATTTTTTCCAGGGTTCGTCTTACGCAGTGCGGTCTTGCATTATCATGTTGCAGAATAACGCCTTTTCTGGTGACAATTGCTGGGCACTTTTCAATTAAAGATTGATTTACTCGATCCAATTGTTCACAGTAAAGGTCTGCATTCAGTTTGTCCAGGTTTCAGCACTTCAAAATGAACGACCCCGGGAATACTCCACCAAACACACAAAAGTGCCTTTTTGGGGTGTAAACCTGACTTAGCTGTACTTTGTGGCAATTCTTTCGAAGAGAGCCACTGCCTTTTGTGTTTTGGATTATCATAGAGGACCCATTTTTCAGCTCCAGTGATCAAGTGATCAAAAAATGCTTCTGTATTGTGCCGCTGAAGCAATAAGTTGCATGTGGTGGACCGGTTAGCTTTGTTTTCTTCGGACAGATTATGTGGGACCCAAACACCTGCTCTGCTTACTTTACCAATCTGCTGCAAATGTTCTTGGATGGTCGACTAAGGTTGGTTAAGAGTGTTTGACAGTTCCTTGATTGTCTGACACGGATTTGCTTCCACTTCCGCCCTTAACATGGCATTACTTTAACGACATTACTTTCCAGTCCTCCTAATATTAAAATTGTCAAAAGTCAATGATAAAGAAAGAATTTTAAAGGTAGGCAGAGAAAGAAAGACAAAAACCTACACAAGTACCTCAGTTAGACCATCAGCATATTTCTAAACAGAAACTCTATAGTCAAGGAGTGAGTGGAATGACATATACAAAATATTGAAAGATAAAAACACCACCAGCCAAAAATAGACTATTGGGCAAAGGTAAAATGTCCATACTACACAGAGTAATCTGCATATTCAGTTCAATCCTTACCAAAATTCCAATGTCATTTTTCATAGATATAGAACAAAAATTTTCTAAATTTATGTGAAATTATAAAAGACCTTGAATAGCCAAAACAATCCTGAGATAAAAGAACAAAGCCAGAGGTATCACACTCCCGGATTTAAAAATATACTACTAAGCTTTAGTAACCAAAACAATATGGTATTGGCAACAACAACAAAAAATACACATGGATCAATGAAACTGAATCAACATCCCAGATATAAGCCACACATATATGAACAATTTACAACAGGGGGTCCAAGAACATGCAAAGGAGAAAAGAATTTTCTTCAATAAGTGGTGTTTGGAAAAATGGACAGACTCATGGGAAAGAATGATACTAGACCACTATCTTACATTATATACAATATTAACTCAAAATGGATTAAAGACTTGCATGAAAGACCTGAAATCATAAAGTACATAGAAGAAAACAGGTAGTAAGCTCCTTGACATCAGTCATTGAGATGTATTTGTGGATTTCACTCCAATTGCAAGGAAGCAAAGGAAAAATAAACAAATGGGACTACATCAACTAAAAACTTTCATCTCAGCAAAGTAAACCATCAACAAAATGAAAGTGAAAAGACAACCTACCAAATAGAAAATATATTTATTTGCATTTCATACATCCAGTGAGGAGTTAATATCCAAAATATATGAAGAACTCATTCATCTCAACAGCAACAAAAACAATCCAATTAAAAAATGGGTAGAGAATATGAATACACATTTTTCCAAAGAAGACATACAGGTGGACAACAGACACATTAAAACATGTTGAACATCACTAATTATTAGGGGGATGCAAATCAAAACCATAACGAGATATCACCTTACACCTCTCAGTACATATGCTTTTAATCAATCCAGAATGGCTATTATAAAAAAGACAAGAAACAAGTGTTGGAGAGGATTTGGAGAAAAGGGAACCTGTGTACTCTTAGTGGTAATGTAAATTGGTACAGCTACTATGGAAAACAGTATGGAGATTTCAAAGAAAATTAATAATGAAACCACCATATAACCCACCTATTTCACATCTGGGTATTTATCCGAAGAATACAAAACACTACTTCAAAAATATATATACATTCCTATGTTTATTGCAGCATTATTTATAATAGCCAAGATATGGAAACAACCTAAGTGTCCATTGATGGATGAATGAATAAAGAAAATGTAATATACATGTAACACATACACAGTGGAATACTATCAGCCATAAAAAGGTGAAATTTGTGACAACATGGATGGAACTTGAGGGTATTCTGCTAAGTGAAATGTCAGATGTAAAAAGACAAATAGTGTATGGTTTTACTCATATGTGGAATATAAAACAAAAACTAAGAGAAAACAAATTAGCAAAAAATAAGAACAAAAACTATTCACAGAGGCTGACAACAGATTGGTAGTTACCAAAGGAAGGTGGTTGGGGGGTAAAATGGGTAAATTGTATGATGACAGATGGAAACTAGACTTTTAGTGGTGAGCATGATGTAGTATATACAGATGTTGAATTATAATTGCACACCTAAAATAAAATAAAAACAAAAATAATCTATTGATCGTGTATTGGCTATATTGAAAGCATTAGTGTTGATTGTGTACTTTGAAATTGTACTTGTAGGCTAACTTGTTTTCCATTTCTATATATTTTTTTAATTTGGAGATTTTGTAGTTGCTTAAATTCTGTGCCTATAAACAAAACTTAAAACCCTAATGAATTTATCAAAAATTTTATGTTGGTATTCCTGGTTGATAGGATTTCCAGGGATTTAGGAATTCAGACTTCTTGATTTAGTGAACCAACCATTTCTTAAAGAATTTGTAGTTTTCTGTGTCCAGCTCAGAGATTATAAAAGGAGTTGGAGAAGGCACTTTTGTTTTTTTTTTAATTAATCGTCACCCAAGGACATTTTTGCATTTATCTTCAGATAGAGTGGGAGGGAGCGAGAGAGGAAGAGAGAGAGAGAAACATGGATGTGAGAGAGACACATCGACTGGTTGCCACCCACATGGCCCGGTTGGCAACCAAGGTATGTGCCCTTAACAGGAACCGAACCCGGGTCTCTCTGGTCTGCGGGCTGACGCTCTAACCACTGAGCAAAACTGGCCAGGGCAGCACTTACGTTTTTTAACCAACCCAGATCTTAAGAGACATATTTTCTTTCGCATACCAGCAATGAGAACTGGTTATATGACCACACCTACCTGCAAATAGGGGTGAGTTGTTGTTAGATGCTGTTCCTGGTTCAGTAGTCACTTTCTAGCAACAATTCTCTATCCTGGAAGAGGAAGCCCAAATTTTTGTAGATACTTGGTTATTTATGCAATAGCCTGCCACTTCACCCACAAAACATACATGGTCATTCTCATATATCTGATTATTACAAAGTCTTCTCCATAAGGTTCAAATGTGTCTTCTCTTCAGCTGGTGACCCAAAAATTAAATGACAAGATATCTAACCCTAACCCAAAATATGTTCAAAACTATGGTTGAAACAAATAGACCACTCCCTGTAAGTAAGGAGAATAATGGGAATGATATGGTTGTGAATGCGCCATAGCAGTAATGGGCCGTCACTGTGAAAACCTCAACAGATCTGGACACTGATTCAGTGGGATGCTCTTATCCATTGTTCTCAATAGCTCTGGGCTCCACTATGTGGGAACATTTTTTATTCTGGTAATTTCTGTAGTTATTGGTGGCCGAACAGCTTTTGTACTTATTTCATACTCATTTATTTTGGGGGCTCACTGTAATTTCATAGTTACAGGCTCTTTCAGACCAGATTTGTGATTTGTAGGCAATGAGATTTCCTAAAAATCATAGCAGCTTTTTAATCTATTTTTCATTTCCATGTGGCAGAAACTACACACACAAGTCCACACCCAAAGTTCTTTCTTTGAAATAATTCTCAAGTGTGTTTTATGTATTAACTTACCTACTTGCCTCTGTTTTCACATGCCTCTCTCAACTTAATGGCAACTAAGTTGAGGTCATTTTAAACAGTATGGTTGGGGAGATCTTAGACATAGTCTGATACTCTTTGTTTAACTAGGATGACTTAAGCTATCATTGGTACTCAAATTATTTTGTTTTGTCTTTGTTTTATGGGGAAGATCATATTTTTCAATCATGAAATCCCTAAAATTCTATACTCTCCTATTCCTTTTTCTTTTAACTTTCAACCCAATCAGTTATTGCCTGAATTTATCTATTTCTGGAAATATATTGTCAAATGCATCAAGTAGTAGTCAACACAAAGAATTAGTACTTGATCTGCCTTCCAAGTTACTGCAGATATTTTACCAAGAAAGTTACTACTGTATAATATAGGTTTTTATCAGTCCAGTCTCCTGTTGCAGTTTTATCAGTTTTATATATCACCTGCCCATGACTATTAAGTTAATGCCACACATTTTAGATTCTTGTTTTGGGTATATCCCAACTGATATATATATATGTGTATGTGTGTGTGTGTATATAATACACACACACACATACACACACATTTGAGTTAGGGTAATATTTAAAAGCTGAGAAGACAAAATTTTAAATTCTAGAGACTTAACATATCAAATTTCATTTTTTGTTTATATCACAGTCCAAGGCATTCCTGGTTGTTGAGGACTTTCCTTTATGCAGAGATTAAGAAAATTCATTATACATTTTCTATCTTATCTCCACTATCACCTATGGTCTTGTAGTCTTCTGTATCCAATGAGTGGAAGAAGGAGAGCATGTAGAATATACACCTTCTTCTTAAAAGCTTGGCATAGAAATGAAATAAAAGTTTTACTCACAATCATCACACTTGTAAAAATGATTTAATCCATAGAGGAAAAGATTTTTAGTGTAAACTTTAATATTAAGTTATGTCCAATACAAATAATCAGAATTTTTTATGGATAGATAATCAGTATCAATGTTCTATCAAACCAAACACAAACTGAACTAATAATGCTAAATTAAAAATTAAAAGGAAAGTTATTTCTATAAATGCTAACCCTATTCTCTTTCTGTAGAAATAAATATGAATCAACTATTTCAAGAGATATGATTATTTCCATGTAGCATCCACAGATTGCAAAGGAAAACTTTAAAGATAAATCTTCCACTTAGATAGGAAGTAGTACATTGAAGATACAATTAAAAATTTTACTGTGGAAGCCCTGGCCGGTTTGGTTCAGCGGTTAGAGCGTCGGCCTGCGGTCCAGAGAGACCTGGTTTTGGTTCCAACTAAGGGCGCGTATCTCGGTTGCAGTTTGTCCCCGGCCCTGGTTGGGTTGTGCGGGAGGCAGCCACTCGATGTGTCCCTTTCGCACTGATGTTTCTCTCTCTCTCTCTTCCTCTTTCTCCCTCCCACTCTATCTGAACAAAAAATGGAAAAATGTCCTCGGATGAGGATAAAAAAAAAAATTTTATTGGGGAAGAAAACTGTTTTATTTTTGTTTTATATAAATACAATGTAGTAAGAAAATAGTTTTCATAAATCTGTACATAATTCAGATTAAATCTTATTCTAAACATCATAGTAACTATAAATAGTAAAACTCTGATATCACACATCTTAAAATTGGGGGATAATTTCATGTTATATGGTTTTTATTATATATCCAGAGCTAGCATTGGAACTACAGAGGTGTGATGGACTGTGTATCCCCATATGAACAGAAATGAACAGAAATGTAATAATTTGGCATGTTTAAGATTTCACATATTTAACCTTTAAAGAAGTATATTTCAAAGGACATCATAGTTCTAAGGAAAATAGGCATCAAAGGAAAAACCAAAAGTAAAACTTGATATAGAGAAAGGAGTGGGTAAAACAGGAGAGAATAGAATTTCTGATATAAATACACTTAGTATGTTTATTTTGATTTAAGGTATCTTATTATTTTTTGTGAGAAAGGCAGTCTTGATTTCATTTATAATAATAGTTACTGAGAGGTAATGATAAACTCAAATACACATTATGATGATATTGGAGGACATTCTCAATATTTTTATGTCCTTTGAGATAATGTCATATTAAAGAAATTACTGGTGTCCTCAATTATGTATATGGCCTTTTAAAGAAGTATTTCCTTTCCTGTAGTTGAATTTTTTCTCTTTTAGCATATAATACTAAACAATGGCAACTTTTAGTATTATAAATAGTTCCTCATTATGACTCTGTATCAAAAATAAACTTTGGTAACCAGTTACTATTTTCAGTCTGAACTTAGGAAAAATATCTGTTTTTAGAATGAGTTCCAATAAATAAGGAATATAGTATTTTACTGAAAATGGTAGTCTCAGTTTTACAGGGAACTACAGAGTGGTGATAAATTTACAAGGATGAAGATTTCCTGTTGTCAGTTACTCTATACAAGGACAATCACCATATAAAGAAGTGTGCAGTACCAAAATTGTCTATCACTAACTTTGGGAGAAAAAAAAAAAAAGCTCTGCTTTAACAGTGGACAAGGAAAAGGCATGATTTATTCCCATTATTTGACAATATCAAAAGTGATTGCTATAAAAAGTCATGGAAACCTCTTGAAAGATGCAAACCCTGTTCTGTTGGACAGAGATAAACAACCAGTGTCTTGGATAGAATTCTTTATATAGGATCACTGTATTTTTTTGTCTGTTTCTTAAAATGATAAATATCCTTATTTCTTGGTTTTATTTCTATTCTTGTTTTGAAGTTAACTGCTATTCAGGATGGGTTATTTTTCACCCTACCACAGTGAAAAATCCTATATTATTTATCTCTCTGTTGACCAATTAAATATTTTTAATAAAATTAACTAAAAATTTTAGTTAGTAAAACTTTGAAGTGACAATAATGTGAGAGCTTTTCTAAATACTCTTATTAATTTACTAATTGCATTGTGACTAAGAGTATATTCTTTTTAATGTCTAATTATAGGTGAGTATATTGACATGCAATTATAGATTGCTAAGTGTGAACTAATTTGCCATGCATATAAAATACTATAAATTATGTAATTTTCAGAATTATCTTATAAATAAATAGCATACATTACTTAGATAAATGTTTTTATTCATGATGGTTACTAATTTTTTTTTCAAAATTTTTCTGGCATTGAGTTGACCATAAAATTTCTCTGTATACCTATTGATGAGCTGTTATAATAATATATTTCCTTAGCCCGGCCAGTGTGGCTCACTGGTTGAGCATCAACCCATCCACCAAGAAGTTGCTGGTTTGATTCAGGTCAGGGCACATATCCAGGTTGTGGGCCCGATCCCCAGTGGGGGGCATGCAGGAGGCCACCAATCAATGTTCTCTCTCATCGATGTTTTTCTATCTCTCTCTCTCCTTTCCTCTCTGTCTAAAATCAATAAAGAAAAAACTTTTTAAAAAATATTTTAAGAATAATAGTAATATGTTTCCTTAGATGACCCAGTTTTGATTCAATGAGGTAAAGTTTTTGGTCTTGACAGATTACTATTTTAATATTGAATTATATATTTTTGTTAAAAAATGGAATGAGTCAATCGTATGTAATGTAATGATTTACAAATTTGTTTTGAGTGATGTAAAGAAGACTAGAATAGTTAGATATATACACTGTGTTCTTGGATGAGAACTTTAAATATTTGGGAAATATAAATATTAATTTAGAATTGTAAACAAATCGCATTCAGAATTCTTATTGTGTTTGCCACTTTGAACTTACCAAAAATGATTATAAATTTTATATAAAATGATAAATGGAATGAGCTATAGAAGATTATTTGAAAAAAAAGGAGAGAAAAAATCTGGAAGATATTAAAATATATTTAAGGGAAAATATTCCAAGTAGAAAGGGAAAAAATAGATTAAATTATATGAAATAGTTTAACTTATGGTAAAATAGAGACCACTGACTAATGGGGAGACTAGATGGATTATTTATTTATTATTATTATTTTTTTATCCTCACCCAAGGACATTTTTCTGTTTATCTTTAGACAGATTAGGAGGGAGGGAGGGAGAGAGAGAGAGAGGGAAGCATCGATGTGAGAGAGAGACATCGACTGGTGGCCTCCCACAAGACCCCAACCAGGGCCAGGGATGAACCGCAACCAAGGTACGTGCCCTTGGCTGGAATAGAACCCGGGTCTCATTGGTCCACGAGCCGACGCTCTAACCGCTGAGCCAAACCGGCCAGGGCTAGATGGATTGTTTAATATAGTGGTTCTTACATTATAGTGATTGAAATTGGGGAAGGGAGAACAATAATGATTTGTGTGTAGGGCTAGCAGTACCACCTATTACTAAGCTCCAGAGGAGTTACCTTCATTATTGAAGGTATTTTTCTTTAGAAAGTGGGTAATTGGCCTTCATTGTACTTTAGTTTAGGGATCTATTTGGGCCAAGAAAAGTACCATAGAGAATTTCTCATTGCAATAAAATGAAGCCTAAAGCAAAGTTATAACAAAAAAAATACCGACCTGTAGGATACAAATTAAGATTTCCATGGAAAATGATAATTATAACAAAACAGTATTTTTTGAAGGAAATACTAAATAACACCAAATTATTTAAGGATGAGACTCTACAGGATGGCACATTGATCTTTTAACCATACATATTAGTGATGCTTACAATTTAATGGTTTGACTGATAAATGGAAGACATCATTTAATTCTTCTACCTACTAATTAAATATGGAAGAAAGTCTAACATTGCATATGAAATGTCTGTTTCAATGAACATTACTTTTCAAAGGGATGATGATCAAAGTATGTAAGAATTCCTGAAGGAGACAGCGGTGCTTTTTGGAGAGAATTTCCCTCAGTGTAATAACAATTAATTTTTATTTATTTACTGACTGGTGACCATGGAGTAATAGTATTCATGAGACATGTCTTAATTTTGCTATGACAGCTTGACTGTTTTCCCAGTTGGCCAGCATTTAAAATTTGTCTTCTATATATTTGTGAGCAGGATGAAAGTGTTAATTATAATTAAAATGATGCCCGTTCAGTATTAGGTCAAATGAAGCCTCCAAGGATAAGTAAATTAAACTGAAGATTATTGACAAAAGTTGTATTATTGGAGAAGAAAGTAACTACCAAATCATTGCTTTTGTTGGTCAACATTTCACTCCCTTTTCATAGAAAATTATAAGTTAAAGTTAGGAATTATAAAAGAAAATAACATTATACATCATAAGTATTGTATGAGTATCTGTATGAGTTCAGTTGGTAGAAAGGCTTTTGCATATTGTAAGAAAAGCAAGGGTAACATGTTAAGTTGGAAAAATTAGTGCAAAGGTAAAAACAAAATGATTTTTTATAGCTCTATCACTAAACAGGGCCTAAAACAACGGTAGAACATATTCTATATATATCTGTATAGTTTTCCAAAAAATCTGAGAGGGCTTGAATTACAGCTAATTCCATTTCTTTTTTTTTTTTTTTTTATTAATTTATTTTTGTTACAGATGTTTCTCCTTTTCTCCCCATTGACACCCTCCTCCCCATCCCCCCACCCCATCCCCAGCTTTGTTGTCCAGGTCCATCAGTTATGCATACATGCATATAAGTTCTGTGGTTTATCTCTTCCCTCCCCCCCCACCCCCTCTTCTGAGGGTTGTCAGTCTGTACCCTACTTTCACATCTCTGGGTCTACCCTGTTCCCCATACTATTATGTTTATTATATTCCACAAATGAGTGAGATCATGTGATATTTTTCTTTCTCTGCTTGGTTTGTTTCGCTTAGAATAATACTCTCGAGGTCCCTCCATGTCGTCTCAAAGGATAAGAGATCTTTCTTTCTTACAGCTGCATAGTACTCCATTGTGTATATGTACCACAGCTTTTTTATCCATTCATCCACTGATGGGCACTTGGGCTGTTTCCAGATCTTAGCTATTGTGAATAGTGCTGCTATGAACATGGGAGTACATATATTCTTTCTGATTGGTGTTTCAGGTTTCTTAGGGTATATTCCTAGAAGTGGGATCACTGGGTCAAATGGCAGTTCAATTTTTAAATTTTTGAGGTAACACCATAGTGTTTTCCACAGTGGCTGCACCAGTCTGCATTCCCACCAGCAGTGGACTGGAGTCCCCTTTTCTCCACACCCTCGCCAACACTTGTTGTTTGACAATTTGTTGATGGCGGCGATTCTGACAGGTGTGAGGTGATACCTCATTGTTGTTTTAATTTGCATCTCTCTGATGATTAGTGATGTTGAGCATTTCTTCATATGCCTCTTGGCCATTTGTATGTCCTGTTTGGAGAGGTGTCTATTTAGTTCCTCTGCCCATTTTTTAATTGGGTTCTTTGTCTTCCTTTTGTTGAGTTGTATGAGCACTCTATATATTTTGGAGATTAACCCCTTATCTGATGTATCATTGGCAATTATGGTCTCCCATACAGTGGGTTCTCTTTCCGTTTTGATGGTTGTTTCTTTTGCTGTGCAGAAGCTTTTGAGTTTGATGTAGTCCCATGTGTTCATTTTTTCCTTTATTTCTGTTGCCTTAGGTGATGTATCAGTGAAGATTCTGCTGCGTATGATGTCTGAAATTTTGTTGCCTACATTTTCTTCTAGGATTTTTATGGATTCACGAGTCACATTTAAGTCTTTTACCCATTTTGAGTTTATTCTTGTGTATTGTGTAAGTTGATCGTCTAGTTTCATTTTTTTGCATGTAGCTGTCCAGTTTTCCCAACACCATTTATTAAAGAGGCTGTCTTTGCTCCACTGTATGCTCTTGCCACCTTTGTCAAATATTAGTTGAGCATAATATCTTGGGTCAATTTCTGGATTCTCTGTTCTGTTCCACTGGTCTATATGCCTGTTCTTATGCCAATACCAGGCTGTTTTGATTATAGTAGCTCTGTAGTATAATCTGATATCTGGTATTGTGATCTCACCTACTTTGTCCTTCTTTTTCAAGATTGCTGTGGCTATTCGGGGTCTTTTTTGGTTCCATATGAACTTTTGGAGTATTTGTTCTAGTTCTGTGAAATATGTCGCTGGTATTTTGATTGGGATTGCATTGAATCTATAGATTGCTTTGGGTAATATGGACATTTTAATGATGTTAATTCTTCCAATCCATGAACAAGGTATGTGCTTCCACTTTTTTATATCTTCCTCTATTTCTTTTTTCAATGTCCTGTAGTTTTCTGCAAATAGATCTTTTACTTCTTTGGTTAAATTTATTCCTAGGTATCTTAATTTTTTTGCCGCGATGGTAAATGGGATTGTTTTTTTAGTTTCTCTTTCTGTGAGTTCATCATTGGTGTATAAGAATGCCGTTGATTTCTTGACATTTATTTTGTATCCTGCTACTTTGCCAAATTCATTTATTAGGTCTAGTAGATTTTTGATGGAGTCTTTAGGGTTTTCTATGTATAATATCATGTCATCTGCGAATAATGACAGTTTCACTTCCTCCTTTCCAATTTGGATACCTTTTATTTTTTCTTCACGTCTGATTGCTGTGGCTAAGACTTCCAGTACTACGTTAAATAAGAGTGGTGAAAGTGGGCATCCCTGTCTTGTTCCTGTTCTTAAGGGAAATGTTTTTAGTTTTTGCCCATTGATTATGATGTTGGCTGTAGGTCTTTCATATATGGCCTTTATAATGTTGAGATATGATCCCTCTATTCCCAAATTGCTGAGCGTTTTTATCAGAAATGGGTGTTGAATTTTGTCGAATGCTTTTTCAGCATCTATTGATATGATCATGTGGTTTTTATCTTTCATTTTGTTTATGTGGTGTATCACATTTATTGATTTGCAAATATTGTACCAGTCTTGCATCCCTGGGATGAATCCCACTTGGTCATGGTGAATAATTTTTTTGATGTATTGCTGGATCCGATTTGCTAGTATTTTGTTCAGGATTTTGGCATCTATGTTCATCAGGGATATTGGCCTGTAGTTTTCTTTCTTTGTAGTGTCTTTTTCTGGTTTTGGAATTAGAATTATGCTGGCCTCATAAAATGAGTTTGGAAGTCTTCCTTCTTCTTGAATTTTTAGAAACAGTTTGAGAAGAATGGATGTTAGTTCTTCTTTGAATGTTCGGTAAAACTCCCCTGTGAAGCCGTCTGGGCCTGGACTTTTGTTTGCTGGGAGAGTCTTGATTACATCTTCAATTTCCTTGGTTGTTATTGGTCTGTTCAAGTTTTCTATCTCTTCCCGGTCCAGTTTTGGGAGACTATATGTTTCTAGAAATTTGTCCATTTCGCTTAGATTGTCGAATTTGTTGCCATATAAATGTTCATAGTATTCATTAACGATCCTTTGTATTTCTGTGGTGTCAGTTGTTACTTCTCCTCTTTCGTTTCTGATTTTGTGTATTTGGGTTCTCTCTCTTTGTTTCTTGGTGAGTCTAGCTAAGGGTCCATCAATCTTGTTTATCTTTTCAAAAAACCAGCTCTTTGTTTCATTGATCCTTTGAATTGTTTTTTTTGGTCTCCATGTCGTTTATTTCTGCTCTGATCTTTACTATTTCCTTCCTTCTACTTGCTCTGGGGTTTTCCTTTTGTTTGCTTTCTAGTTCTTTAAGTTGTGAGGTTAGATAGTCTATTAGAAATTTTTCTTGTTTCTTGAGGTAGGCCTGTAGTGCTATGAACTTCCCTCTCAGAACTGCTTTCGCTGCATCCCACAGATTTTGTGTTGTTGTGTGTTCATTTTCATTCGTTTCCAGAAAGTTTTTAATTTCTTCCTTGATCTCCTTGGTAACCCATTCATTGTTTAATAACATGCTATTTAGTCTCCATGTATTCAAATGTCTTTGCATGTTCTTGTTGCAATTGATTTCTAGTTTCATGCCATTGTGATCTGAGAAGATGCTTGATATGATTTCAATCTTCTTGAACTTGTAGAGACTTAGTTTGTGCCCTAACATGTGGTCTACCTTTGAGAATGTCCCATGTGCACTTGAGAAGAAAGTGAATTCTGTAGTTTTGGGGTGTAATTCTCTGTAAATATCTATTAAATCCATTTGGTCTAGTGCTTCATTTAGAGTCTGTGTTTCCTTGTTAATTTTTTGTCTAGAGGATCTATCCAGTGATGTCAGCGGGGTGTTGAAGTCCCCTGCTATGATTGTATTGCTGTCGATTTCTCCTTTGAAGTTTTCCAGAAGATTTTTAATGTATTTTGGTCCTCCTGTATTGGGTGCATATATGTTTACCAAGGTTATCTCTTCCTGTTGGATAGATCCTTTCAATATTATGTAGTGGCCTTCTTTGTCTCTAGTTATGGCCTTCATTTTAAAATCTATTTTATCAGATATGAGTATTGCTACCCCAGCTTTTTTTTCCTTTCTGTTTGCTTGGAAGATTTTTTTCCATCCCTTCACTTTCAGCCTATGTGAGTCTTTTGTTGTGAGGTGGGTCTCTTGTAAGCAACATATATATGGGTCATGCTTTCTTATCCAATCCGCTACTCTGTGTCTTTTGATCGGGGCGTTCAGTCCATTTACATTTAAGGTGATTACCGATATGTACTTACTTATTGCCATTTTTGTGTAGTGTGTTAATATTTTCCTTTCTATTTCTTCTACTAATTACAGCAGTCCTTTTAACATTTCTTGCAGTGCTGGTTTGCTGCTAATGTATTCCCTTAGCCTTTTTTTGTCTGGGAAGCTCTTTATTTGACCTTCTATTTTGATTGATAGCCTTGCTGGGTAGAGTAGTCTTGGGTTCAGATCCTTGTTTTTCATGACCTTGATTATTTCATGCCATTCCCTTCTGGCCTGTAGTGTTTCTATGGAGAAGTCAGCTGATAACCTTATGGGGGATCCTTTGTAGGTAACCTGTTGCTTAGCTCTTGCTGCCTTGAGGATTCTCTCTTTGTCTTTAATTTTTGGCATTTTAATTACTATGTGTCTTGGTGTGGGCCTGTTTGGGTTCTTCTTACTTGGGACTCTCTGTGCTTCTTGAACTTGAAAGCCTTCTTCCTTCACCAAATTAGGGAAATTTTCTGTCACTATTTCTTCAAATATATTCTCTAACCCTTGCTCATTTTCTTCTTCTTCAGGGACTCCAATGATGCGAATATTATTACGTTTCCAGTTGTCCCACAGTTCTCTTAAGCTGTCTTCCTGTTTTTTCATTGTTTTTTCCTTTTGGTTTTCTGATTGGTTGATTTTTCCTACCCTGTCTTCAAATTCACTGATCCGGTCCTCAGCTTCTTCTACTCTGCTTTTTAGCCCTTCCATTGTGTTCTTCATTTCTGCTATGTCATTCTTCATTTCCAATTGATTTATTTTCAATATTTCTATGTCTTTGCTCATGGTGTTGATGTCCTTACATATGCTGTTGAGCTTCCTCAAGATCATGGTTCTGAATTCTAGCTCTGTTAACGTGCTTAACTCCATTTCATTTATCTCATCTTCATTGGAGGTCTCTTGTTCTTTCGTTTGGCATCTTTTTCGTTGTTTTACCATTTTGGCTAGCTCAGTGGTTTTTGGAGCCTGCCAAATTTTCCCTGTGGATGTTGGTGTTCTGCTGTTTGTGGCTCCCTGTACTGGGTTTGGATGAGCGTGAGAGGACCCACGTTATACACCACTGTCGAGTCTTACTTTTCTGGGTAGAGTTGCAAGCCCAGAAAAGGTTCAGTTATCCTCTAGCTTTTTGCCTAGAGGCTATTAGTCCTGGTTACTTAAAGAGCCTTGGGTTCTCAGTTGAATGAAAACCTCCCTCAGGTGTTCAGCATGAGAGGATTTCCCGAGGGTGGGGCAGATGCTGGTAGTTAATGAGCCTTGATTTGCATTTCAATGGCCCAACTGGGTGTGGCTGAATCTCCGAGGGAGGGGCTGCCGCCTCTCCCCAGAGCCCTGGGATGGAGTAAGTCGACCAGGCCACAGTCCCGTGTGGCCGAAACTCAGCAAAAGCTCTGAGCGCCCTCCAAATCCCGGGTGTCCCCACACAGTTCCAGTCCAGTCCGCCCTCCCTCCGCCGGAGTCCGAGGTGAGTGGCTGTGGCTGTTTTAGCGCTCTGTCCCGGCTCTGTGCGGTGGAGCCGGCTCGGGCTTTAGAGCTCTGCCCTGGCTCTGTGCTGTGGAGCCGGCTGGGGCTTTAACCCCGAGGGCGGGCGCTGCTCGCGGCTAAGGCCGCTGCCTTCTGTGGGCTCCCAGCCCCCCTCTCGCGCCTCCGCAATCCTACCAGGATCAAGTTAGTGTCCCTGGTTGTATGGTCCTCACGAGCTGCTTTTCCGTTGCTTTTTCCCGACGATTTGACTTTATTTTAGTTGTATTTCCAGTTTGGTCCTGGGAGATGATCTGTGTAGCTTCCATTCACTCCGCCGCCATTTTGGCTAATTCCATTTCTTAACGCAGGAAGACCATCAGGGTCTGTCCGGACCATTGCTTTTATTTCTGTCTGGACCATCTTAAATGCCAAATTAAAGATGGTTTTCAGGTAAAAGTTTAAGTGTTTCCCTGCCCAGATGGCTCAGTTGATTGGAGCATTGTCCCATACACCAAAAAGGTTGTGGGTTTGATTCTGGTCAGAACTCATACCTAGGTTGCTGGTTTGAGCCCCAGTCAGGTTGCAAATGGGAGGCAACTGATCACTGTTTCTTTCACATCAATGTTTCTCTCTCTCTTTCTCTCCCTTCTTCTCTTTCTAAAAATCTAAAAGCGTATCCACGGATGAGAATTAAAAAAAGAAAAAAACTGCCCGGCTAGTATGGCTCAGTGGATTGAGTGTCGTCCCATGGACTGAAAGGTCCTGGTTCAATTCCTGGTCAGGGCACATGCCCAGGTTGCGGGTTCAATCCCTGGTGGGGGGCATGCAGGAGGCAGCCGATCCATGTATCTCTCACATTGATGTTTCTATCTCTCTCTCCCTTCCTCTCTAAAAAAATCAATAAAGACATATTTAAAATAAACAAACAAAAAAAGCAAATGTATAGCTTGGCTAGTGTGACTCAGTTGGTTGGGCATCCTCCTGTGTCCTGAAAGGTTGCCAATTCGATTCCCAATGAGGGGTCAGGGCACATGCCCAGGTTATAGGCTTGATCCCTGGTAAGGAGCATGCAGGAGGCAGCCAATCAATGTTTCACTCTCACATTGACATTTCTCTCAAAATAATAAAATGTATAAGTGCTATAAGAGGAAAAAAAAAAGGAAAAAAATATATATAATTAATTAAAATAAGATGTGTTTGTGAAAGGCTGAGAGCACATAATACTCAAAGGATTAAGTTAATATAAAACTTTCTAAATGAAAGGGGCAAGTGAGAAGAGTGGACACCACTGACAAGGATGGTGCTGGAGAGCACAGCCCCCCACATCCAGAAGGTGCAGCTGCCCCAATACCTCAAGTGGCTCCCAGTCTCTTATAGCATTCCCAGATTGATTTGGCTCACAGAAACAGGTGATTTTTTAAAAATTAGAAACTGAAAGTTTTCACTGATAGAAGATGTCATTTTTTAGTTAAGAGAAAAAAATTAAAGAAATTCGTTGTAAAAACATTCCATTTTAGTCCAGCCGGTGTGGCTCAGTGGTTGAGCGTCGACCCATGCACCAAGAGGTTGCCAGTTCAGTTCCCGGTCAGGGCACATGCCCAGGTTGTGGGCCAAATCCCCAGTGGGGGGCATGCAGGAGGTGGCCAATTGATGTTTTCTCTCATCAATGTTTCTATCTCTTTCTCCCTCTCCCTTCCTCTCTCTCTAAAATCAATAAAGGAAAAAAAAATTTTTTTTAAACATTCAATTTCAGAGTGACTTCAGGATTGCCTTTCTTTGGAATATTTGCACTAGTTGAATATCTTGCCATTTGTCTGTTTTTCCCTCCCCAAATGATAATACCTTGATTAATCTTAAAAGACAAAAATAAAATCCCAAAGTGGTGAATGAAATAAACACTGAAGATTTGTCTTATTAAAGCAGCTTATTGTAGGTGTTGGTTGTCTAAGAAGGTCCCTGCCTATGATTGTGCACTTAAGGAAGACAATGAATTCACTGAAGATAATGTGAATCCACCAAGAAAAACGAAATATAGTAGTAATGAATTAGGGTTAAATTCAGTTTTGTACTGTAAAATTTTATAGCAGCATTTTCTCATTCTATGTGTATGGAAAGTCATTTAAATGGTGGTCATAATTATTTCTGCTGGTTGAATAATTATTTCCGCCATTTTATTTGCTTGCTAAACTACTGTTTATATTTGATAATATAATATACTGTTTTTATATTCAGTCATTTATATAGAAATCAAATTGTGTAAGTCATGCATCTCTAAACAATAAAGTTAACACTTATTTTAATTGAGGAAATGTGAATTTTGGGCAATTTTGGTTCAAAGCCATTTTTCTGAGAACCAATATTTTTAACATAATCTATACTTTAAAATCCCCCCCCATGCTGTTAAATATATTAATTTTAGAACTCTTTTGTTTTGATCATTTGAAATGATTTCCCCTTTTGGCCTTTTATTCTTTATAGATGCATATAAAATATATTGCCATTAAGAATTACTTGAATTTTCATAGAAATAAGCTCTTTATAGAGATTATAACCTTATTAATAGGAATATCCCAGTTTCAGAAAAGAAGTAAACTGGATATAAAAAGTTCTAATAAGTAAGAGTTATTTATTTACATTATAAAAGCTTTGTTTATTTTAAAATAAAATGTATAAAGTCCAGTTAAAATCAAGAAATAACTATAATAAGACTTAATTATAACAGCTTTATGAAGTATAATGACATACAATAAACTGTACTTTAAGGGGTGCAATTTGCTAAGTTTTACTGTTTGTATATTGCACTGAAACTATCAGCATAATCAAGATAATGAACATATTTATCCTACCTAAGTATTTCCTCATGCACCTTTGTAATTTCTCTCTCGTCCTTCCTTGTCCTTCATTATGACTCCATACATTAGTCTCTATACTTTAGTTCACATTTTCTAGGAGTTTATATTACATGGATAATACAGTATGCACTCTTTTGCCTGGCTTCTTTAATTCAGCATAATTATTTTGACATTTATCCATGGACCTGCATTCATTAGTTTTTTGCTGAGTATTAGAACATTGTTTGGCTATACCATAAGTTGTTTACCCATCCATTTGTTAATAGACATTTTCATCATTAACAGACATTTTGATCATTTCCTGTTTTTGGCTTTTACAGTTTTTAAGAATATTTATGTACAATTCTTTAATTGGCCATATACTTATATTTTTCTCAGTAAATATTGTGAATAGAATTGCTAGGTGATATGTTGGATGTATATTTACATTTAAAGAAAATGTCAAATTGTTTTCCAAAGAAGTTGATCCATTTCACATTTTCACTGGTGGTATAGTTTCAGTGGCTCCATATCCCCACCAGCACTTTGTATAGTCATTCTTTTTTTATTTTAAAATTCTGAAGCTGTGTAGTGATATCTCATTGTGGTTTTAATTCTCATTTTCCCAATGGTTAATTTCGTTAGTATTTGTCATCTTTGGTGAAGTGTCTGTTTAAATCTTTGTGCCCATTGAGTTGTTTGTTTACATATGATTGAGATGGGGAGTTCTTTATATATTCTCAAAACAAATTCTTTATCAAATATGTTATTTGAATATATTTTCCCTTATTCTGTGTCTTGCCTTTTCATTCTCCTTACAGAATATTTCAAAGAACATAAGTTCTTATGATGAAGTCCAATTTATTGGTATTTTTTAGTGGGTCTTTTTCATCTTTTCCTTTCCTAACCCAAAATCACAAGGCTTTTTCTTATACTTTGCTCTAGAATTTTATAAATTTAGGTTTCATATTTAGGTCCAGGATTTATTTTGAGTAAAAGTTTAATAAGTTATAGGAAGTATAGATAGAATTATATTTTTGTTTACTTTTAGACTATTTTATTCCTTTTATCTATTTGTCTATTTTTATACCCATATAACATCTTGATTTATGTAGTTGTATAATAAATCTTAAGTCAGGAAGTGAAGTCTTCTTTGTTATTCTTTTTCAATTTCATGTTAGTTACTGTATGTCTTTTGTATTTCCATAGGAATTTTAGGATCAATTTGTCAATTTCTACAAAAACAAAAACAAAAAAACACAAAAAAAACTACTTGGATTTTGATTTGGATTGGGTTAAATCTATAAATCAATTTGGGAAGAAATGACATCCTAGTAATATTAGGTCTTCTAATTAATGAGTACATTTTATCTCTCCTTATATCTTCTTAATTTCTCTCAGCAGTATTTCATTAGTTTTTAGTATATAACTATTCCAAATACTTTGGAAAATTTATCCCAAAGTATTTTATATTTTAATACTATAGTAAATATTGTTTCCTTAATTTTGATTTCCAACGATTTGTGTCTAATATATAGAAATACTAATCATTTTTGTGTGTATATATATCTTACATCTTACAACTTTCCTAAATTAACTTATTCACTTTGAATGTTTTCGTATAGTTCATAGACATTTTTAGTTCATATTTTTATGTCATCTATGAATAAGAAAAGTTTTCTTTCTTTAAAAACTGGATTTTTTTTATTTTTTTGTTTCGCTGTCTAGATCCTTCAGCACAATAGAAATAGTGAATAGAAATAGTGAGAACAGATATTCTTGCCTTGTTCCTGATCTTACTGTGGAAGCATTCAATGTTTCACCATTAAATATGATGTTAGTTGTATTCCTGGGATAAACTCCCTCTTTGTTGTGATTTAATATCCTTTATAAATATGGTTGCATTTATTTCCATAAAATTTTAGAAGATTTTTTTCCATCTATGAAAATATTCCCTTATAATTACTTTTTCTTGTCGTATCTCTTTATGCTTTTGGTATCATACTAATACTGAGCTCACAGAATGCATTGAATTATATTTCCTACTTTTCAGTATTTTGGAAGTTTTTGTTCAGAATAGGTATATTTATTTTTTAAATGTTTGGTAGAATTCACTAGTGAAGCCATATGTTCTTGGATGTTGGGTTATTTCCATACAGGTTTGTGATGATCATCACTCAATTAAGAACTCAGGGGAGCCATCTGCAGATCTCAGAGTTGTTTTTTGTTTTTGTTTTTAATGCTTTTTTTTTTTTAGAGAGAGAAAGGAAGGGAGAGAGAGATAGAAACATTGATGTGAGAGAGAAACATTGATCGGCTCTCTCCTGCATTCCCCCTACTGGGGATCGAGCCTGCAACCCAGGCATATGCTCTGACAGGGAATTGAACTGGGACCTCTCAGTCCATGGAATGACGCCCAATCCACTGAGCCACACTGGCCGGGCAGAGTTTTTTCTTTTTTTATTTATCAATCTCTTCTTTAGTTTTAGATAGATGTAGATATAGATATAGATATAGATATAGAATGTAAATGTATATAATTATAATTATGTATTTATTACATTTTTGTCTTAATAAGTATATTCATTTATCTTAACTATGCACTTTCAATCTGTGTAATTAGAGAAGGGTGAAAACATGTGATATTTAAATATAGGTGTGGCAAATTGAACTGTTGGCCCTAATTCTTTATTCTTTGTTGTATTCAAGCTTTTTCCTTATAACTTTGTAGTTCTCCCCATTAAAGGGCAAGTGTTCTTCCAGACTCCTTGATTCTGGCCTCAGCTATATGATTTTTTTTTTTTTTTTTTTTAGAATAAGAGCCTAAGTTATAGTTACCAGTTCTGAGTCTATATATCAAGAGGCCTAGCTTGGCTCTTGTTTGTTCTCTTGCACCTCTGCCAATACCATCAGAAGAGCTTTCCTAGTATTTACTGGAACAGACTGAGCCCAGACTGTAATGAGGAGCCAAGCCCAGGCAGATCCACAGGTTGAAGCCTACCAAGTCCAGGCTAAATCAGATTACCCTAGCAAAATCCCACAATAAATACTAGGAGATGAAAAATATTGATATAGCTGAATCCACTGACAATAATGAGATATGAATAATACTTACAGAAAGCTAACACATCTGGTCATTATATCAAAATGACAGGATAACACACCATGTAACCCTGGCCAACCTAGAAATATATATCATTTCTAGGACAGTCCAGTTTACAAGAACCAGAAATTGGCCTGTGCGCACCCACGTCTGGTGGAACATGGATAAATGGTCAATAAGATACAAGATGGGAAGACAAAGCTTAACTATCAATGCAAACAAGGACATAAACTTAAGAATTATATTATTATGATCATCCATAGGGGTCCTAAAGTGAGAAATATAAATTGTGCTATCTAGGCTCATGGAGTAAAAGTTCTGTGGGGTACACAGGAGAGGTTTCACAAACAGAGATTAACACTTATTCAATACAGTAACTTCCTCTAGCTGTGTGGGTAAAAAGTTCTTTGCATAATGGAATGTGATGAAAGTGTGAAGACCTCCATTAGGGCTTGTGTTTTAAAAATTGTCTTTATATAATTGAATGTAATCTTTATATGAGTTTGTCAACAATGCTTTCTTGAATTTTAATGAATTAAAAGTTATAAAAATAAATAAATAAAGCCTTTAGTATAATCTAAATCTTGTGGTCCCTGCCTGACTGTTAGTATGAGACACATACTAACACTGTTAGTATGCCCACACTTGCAGCCAGAGTGGGCAAAGTGAAGTAACTGACACTATTTTCCCCTCATTAATTCATCAGCAAGTTCCGTGGACCCTGCCTTCAAAATTTACCCCCAATCTATTCCCTCCTCTTGATCAACCTCATAGATTAAGTCTGTACTGGAATAGCCTAACATTTCCACATTTGAATTCCAATAATCCGTTTTCCTAACAGCAGCTGGTCTTGTCTTTTATTTTCCCTTGGCTTCATGTTATCTTTAAAATAAAATTTCAATTCATGGTCATGGCCCAGTAGGCCTCCTCTGCCCCATGATCTAGCTCTTGCCTGCCTCTGCAGCTTTATCTCCTACATTTGCCACACTTCATGTTGACTATACTTCTACCCACATCACATTAGTTTATAGAACTCTCCAAGCTGCTTCCTTTTCTAGGGCCTTTGTATTAGTTTCCTCTGTTTTAAATACCTTTTCTTCTGTGTTAGTCTGTTAGGGCTGCCATAACAAAATACCACAGATTGGGTAGCTTAAACAATAGAAATTTATTTTCTCAAGTTTTAGAGGCTAGAAGTCCAAGATCAAGGTGTGAGCAGAGTTGGTTTGTGGTGAGACCTCCCTTCCTGGCTTGCAGATGACCAGCTACTTGCTGTGTCCTTTCCCCTGGGCATACACTTTTGGTGTCCCTTCCTCTTCTTATAAGGACACCAGTACTATTATATAAGGCCCCACCTGTATGATCTCATTTAACCTTAGTAACCTCCTTCAAGACCCTATCTCCAAACATAGTCACATTGGGGTTCACCTATGAATTTTGGGTGGCACAATTCAGTCTATAACACCTTCTCTCCCTCCCCTACTACTTATATCATCACATGACTGATGCCTTTTCACTTTTCAGGTCTTACATCCAGTATCACTTCTTCAGACCATTCTTCCTCTACAATGATTTATTCCTAGTGTAATGTAACTCTACAGGACTAAGGACGTGTCTAACTGTTCATCATTCACCAAGATCACTATAACCAGAACTGTGCTTGGCACATATGAGGCACTGAAAAAACATTTGTTGAATAAATACATTCTTCCAGTGCTCTGGTTTATGGGCCATAGTTATTTCTGGGTATGTCACACACTTTAACAATACATCTCTTATGCCATTTTTCAGAGATATATGTATACACCTGAGCTTCATGATTCATGGTGTTATCCAGAAAGATAAACAACCATGCTATTCAAAGTATACCATTGAATAGAGTCATTGGCTAATTCAGGAGTTACAACCCATTGTTATTTAAATACTGTTTTAATTTTTTCCATTAATTGCCCCAGCTGCTTTATAATGGCACTTCCCCCCTTTTTCTCAATTGGGAACAATTTCCATGACTTTTTCTTGGACAGATGTCATAACTTTTCAGCCACTTGGTTTATTAGTTTATTCTTTTATTTATTTTTAAATGTCAGTCTGAAATTCCACTCAAAGCTTTTCTATACTTGCCATCTGTGTTAACAGCTCTTGTTCTTCAAGAGTGCTGGGGTATAAGAGAACTTCCAAACAACTCTTGTCTCTCCCACTTCTAGATGCCAGTTCCATCTGTGATGTGACAAGAGAGAATACATGTCTCCCTATGGGACTCAGTGAGATTGCAGTCTTCTTTGTGTTGGTTGGTGCTTCTACTCAGGCTGACACTTACTGCAGATGTGCTCTGTGCAGCTGGCCCCATGCCTGTGCTCCTCCTGTGTGGTACCTGTGTGCTTGCCTCTGAGAGTTATGTAACTGGTGTCCCATTTCTTGGGTCACTGAAGAGGCAGATAAGATTCACCTTCATTTCTTTCATCCATTTATTCTTCATGAAAACTCAAAAGAGACTGCTGTTAGGGTGTCTTTTTCTTGTGGTAACGTGCTTATGTGGATATTAGCAGGTCAGTTTGAGCCCCGAATCCTTATTCATATGCATCTCTTCCTCGGAAAGTTCATATACTTGCTTCCTCAAAGAAAAGGAGGACATCTTACTCACCAGACCCTCTTATCTCAGCACACATCTCTCTATTTTGGTCATTATTTTCATGGCTGGGAAGCATTAAATGATTCATGTATCTCAGGCAGGGATGGGGAAATGTCCGGCCCTCCAGCCATATAAGGCCTGGGAAATCAATACCAGCTAACATCACACACCTCACCAAATTAGCCTGAGCAAATATAGCAGGCTAATTTTTAAGTTGATAATTTTGTATGGCCCACGAATGAAGTTATAAATATCCAAATGGCCCTTAGCAGGAAAAGGTTATCCACTACTTAGACATTAGATTCTAATGTCTAAGGCAACCTTAAATTTGAGGGATTCTTTGACCACCTCACTTCATATTACCAAGACCAATCTCTCTCATCACTTATTGCTGAGATGACCAGGGGCATTGAAAATGGTGAATCCTAATAAACCATTCCTTGTTTTAGCTGGCCCCAGCTGTTAAAGTTCATGAATTAAGAATGTAGATTCCTAGCAGTTATTACCTTCAATTTGGGTCTTTGTTGAAATGTCTGGTTGTGGAAAAACTCCCACTCAACATTCAGTTGCAATAGCATTTATAGCATAATATGCTTTATGGTATGTATCTTACCTAAAATGGAGATTATGAAAATTTTTCTACTTTTTATCATTTTCAATTTTTATTTTACTTGTCATTTGTCATTTGTCATTCATACTCTCATTTTGTAAGACTACATTATATAAATTTGCATATCAAAGTCCTGATACAAATGTTTGTATAATTTCCCAACTTTTAAATTTATAATTTACATATTAAATATTTAAAATGGGCCTGGCTGGTGTGAATCACTTGGTTGGAGCATCATTGACCCATGGACCAAAGGGGTCACAGGTTTGATTCCTGGTCAGGGCTAATACCCAGGTTGTGGGTTGGATCCCGGTCAGGGCTTATGCGGGACATAACTAATCAATGTTTCTCTCTCACATTGACCTTTCTCTCTTTCTCTCTCCCTCTCCCTTTCTCTCTCTCTTAAATAAATAAAAATAAATATTTTAAATGTTTGAATTTACACTATAATTTTGTTTTGCCTTTACATCTATTTTTTTCAAATTTGAATTTCTTTCTCATAAGGGATTCTTCCCAGCCAGAATGCTATTTAGATTTCAAGGACTTTTTTCTTATATTAGTTACTTTTGTCTTTATAATTTGCCTTTTAAAATCTGTTTTTGCCCTGGCTGAGTGGCTTAATTGGTTGAAGCGTCATCCATACACCAAAAAGCTTGTGGTGTCTATTCCAGTTAGGGCACATACCTAGGTTGCAGGTTTGATCCCCCCAAGGGGTGCCTTCAGGAGGCAACTAATTGATGTTCTTCTCTTACATAGATGTTTTTTTCTTCTCTCTCTAAAACTCAATAAATAATAATAATAATTATATATATAAAAGGATATATAGATATCCTCTGGTGATGATTAAAAAAATCTGTTTTCATGTTCTGATTTTACTACTGTATATATTTACTAGGTGAAATATTAGGTATAATATAAACAAACAAGACTAAAATCTATTGTTAGGGAAAATACATTTTTAAATCTTGTATTACATAATATTTAGAAGTAAAATCTTTTTATAGTGTTTATTTTAAAATTATTATCTATTTATATTCATTTAGATAAAAACCTTCAAATTGAGAACCATTTTATTGTCCCTGCTAAGGAGTTATAAAATTCATAAAGACAAATATCAGCCTGAGTTACGAATCATCTGTAAGATTAGCAGAATGAATCTATTGCAGCATTTACACTTCATACGCTGAAATTGATATTTGATGCCTTTTAATGGAGGCAATATTTTGCATTTGAGTACATTACATGGGAAAGTAAAATGTCAAAGCTTATACCACTCTGAATTCAGTCTCTCTCTTCTCTTTCTTGCTCCCTCTCTCTCTGTTAGAGGAATTCTCTTATGAGAATATCTAGTGGTTAGTTCATTTCTTATTCTTGTAGAACAGAAATTTGTATATCACATTCCTGATATGAATAAACATACTCTGTAGTATTAATACTCTACTGTTCTTGTTCTACTGAGACCTAGTGTAGGGAAATGCAATAGATTGAAGAAAACAGCCTAATTTTTCAAATATATACCAATTCCTTTCAAATAGTAAAATACACAGATTTTTTTATATCTTTAAATTATTACTTTTTTGCAACTGTTAGAGCCAAAATAAAGTATCGATTCCTGTCATGGGAATGGGTGGGGACGTGTGATGTCTCTGTTACAGCTTGCTATGATGTTGTATAAAGGACATTTTTATTTTTATGACTATAAACTGTAAGTTTTATGAATAAAATAATGTTTAAGCTTTAGAATTAACATACATATCCTGACATATTTTATTTCTAATTGATATGAAATAAATTCTAAAAATAAATGTTTTATATTCTCAAACATGAAGAGTGAACAAAGCATGAAATGAACACATGGATGTTTGTTCATTTTCTTTTAGGCTTTGAAACTTAGAATGGAAAGCACATAAGAAAATCTAGTCCAAATTTTCAAACTTCAAGAAATTTACCGGACTCATTTAACTCTACTCTTCAATGAGCCAAGTGTTGCATTCAGTGACACTACCACATTGAATAAGACAGTCTCTGCCAGCAAAGATAACATTTGCAAAGCTGCTCTCTAACTGCTTCTTATCTTTTCTTCCCACTTTAGTGTTAGATTATTTTAAGTGACTCTTGATTCCGATTTGTTTTATTTAAAAAATTATCTAAAAAACACAGAAACAAATCACTATTGACTGTCAAGCTTTCTGGTTTCTGAAATCACTGGAAAATTGATTTTTTTTTATAACAGTAAGTCTTTATAAGGAGTTGGTTATGATTTAATTGGAAACGCTGCCTCCATAGTTTTAAGAGGAAGCAGTATAGTTTAGTGATGAGGTATGCAGGCTCTGGAGTCAAGAGTTGAGTTCAAAGCTCAGTTCTGCCACCCACAGAGTAAGCTCTCAACCACTACAAAATGGGAAAAAGCAGTACCTGTGTCATAAAGTGTTTGTGAGGATTAAATGAGATAATGTACATAGAGGGTTTAACATAGCACCTCTGAACCTTAAAAGCATTCTCTATATTAGCTGTTGTTCTTATGCAAAATTTTAAAAAATACTTTTAATAAAAAGTAATACAAAATCCTACCAGGGAAGAGGGTAAGAGAGAGAGAGACTGAGTGAGTTGGAACTAAAGAGAGAGTTGGTGTTTTTTGTTGTTGTTGTCGTTTTAAAAAGAGAGAGACTGACATCATTAGTAGTTTGATACTAGGCAGAGAAACTTTATATCTGCTTCTTACAAGTGATGATGTTGATGCTGCCTGGAGAATACTGGTCTCACTAGAATTTTAGCTATTTTTAGTCTGTTAAGAATTGGCATGAATAAATATTAACAGGCTAATGAAACCTCTGTCTGAAAATAAGGGAACTCAGTTGCTTGTTTAATGTACCAAAACCCAAACTTTTAAAGCTTTATAATGATCTCAGTTCCTCTTAAAACTGCGGGGAAATAGCTTCTGTCCCAGAGGTATACTGCCTTTAAAAAAAGTATTTTTATTAACATCCCTTTGTGGCTATTAACTGCAATTATGTGGTTTGTGTAAAGTACCTTGCTGATGACCCATTTCTGTTTCTAATAGTTCTTAATCAAGAATGATATGCAATGAGACATAAATTTCTTTTCTTCATACTTACTCTTAATTTCTATATCCTGGTCCCCAAAGTGGAAATGGGTATCTAGAATTCCCACTATAACTGTCAGTGGCCAGATTTTCTTTGTTACGATCTAGCATTTTAAACAAGTTTAGCATCATTTCAGAATTTCAATAAATTTTATTTCTGTATTCCAAAAGTAGAAAATAAAAAAAAGAATTTGGAGAGGGTACAGAGCACACGGTTAACAATGCTCAATTGCTCCATTGAGGAATGATTGAAGAAACTGGTTTATTTTGTATACAGAGGAGCAACCTGAAGACTGGTTTAGAATTAGCTATATAGAGGCAGAACTAAATTGTAGGTTTTATTCCCTGAGTGAATTTGTGGAACTTCTTTAACCATTTTAAATAACATTTTCATGGTTTACAAAATGAAGATAGTACTTCTCCCTTATAGCTGTTGGAAGGATTAAATGAGACAGTATAGATTAAATGTTGAAAATAATATCTGGTAATAATAGGAGCTCAATAAAAATGTCTTCCTTTTTCTGTTTTCTTTATAAGTGGTCTGGTCACCATGAATATCAAAATAGGAATTTATAGCTGTGATTACCTAAAATATTCCGAGGCATTATCTGTACTATAATAGCTGTGGGGTGTTTCTCTCCTTCTCTCTCTCTCTTCAAAAAAAGATGAAAAATTAATTTTTTTCTGGAACAACTACAATATTCTTCATAATTAAACGTTATTTTCAAAAGACCTTAAAAAGTGATGATGATTTTTCGAGTTTATTAAAACCGAAAATTTATTTTTAATGTATTGTTTATAGATCTTATTTTAAGTTTCCGTAAAAAGATGCTATAACTGAAAACAGTGTGAGTTAAATATAATTTCTTATATAATAAGCACATTCAATTAATAAAATAATTAAATTATTGTGGATCATAATTCAATATAAACGTTGTCATTGGACAATTTTGTTTAATTATTGAAATGACAAACTTTTTTGCTTCAGTGTGAACATTTACCTCAAAGTCAGTATATGTCTTTTTTTCCCCTTTTAATTATTGGGTATTGTAGACCCAAACTTTTAAAAATAAGAAGTGAATGAAACACTGCAGTTTTATAAAGTAAAAACAAAAACAAGATTAGAAAATTGATTTAGTCCTTATATATCACAATTGCAGTTATATTATACTTCTTGCAAAATAACAGTACAACCACAATATGAATGGAGCACCCTACTTTTGTACTTAATGTAGATGGAAGAATGAGTCAATATTTACTTGCTGTAAAATAGTGAATTATGTAAGCAAAATATGCTAGAATAATTTTATAAAACTGTTTTTCAAATTTTATTCTTATGACATAACTTAAGATTTAGTAATATTAAGAGGAAAAAGTAACATAATCTTACATTTTTTAAATAAAAATTCCATGTGATATCTTTAGTAATAGTTTATTTTAATCATGGCATTTAAAAATGATTTGAAAATAAATGAGGAAAGGGCTCAAATAACTTATATGAGATGAATACTGATACTAAATTCTCAAAAATCATGATGATTAAAATAAGTTGGAACAGAGTATACACTGAAGCACAGAAGAATGCATACTGAATGACGCATACATTTTTAGATAATTTCCAAAAAATCACAGGAATTGAGGATGATGGTAATATTTTGTAACTCTGTTATGGGAATGGTGTCATCAGAATTCATCATATTATACAGTTTATTTATTTATTTTTTCTTTATTGATTTTAGAGAGAGAGGAAGGGAGAGGGAGAGAGAGATAGAAACATTGATGAGAGAGAACATTGATTGGCTGCCTCCTGCATGCCCCCCAACTGGGGATTGGGCCCACAACCTGGGGATGTGGCCTGACTGGGAATCGAACCGGTGACCTCTTGGTGCATGGTCAACACTCAACCACTGAGCCACACCTGCCAGGCATATCGTACACTTTAATTGGAGTAGTTCATTTTACAGAAATTATATATCATTAAAGTTGATTTTTAAAGGAAAGAATAAGGACAATAGTTCACTTTA
Source organism: Tadarida brasiliensis (assembly GCA_030848825.1). Lineage (NCBI taxonomy): Eukaryota > Metazoa > Chordata > Mammalia > Chiroptera > Molossidae > Tadarida > Tadarida brasiliensis. The sequence continues at coordinate 84,193,089 of CM061260.1, read as the reverse complement.
CTAGTTTCAAAGTAAATAAATATAAGAAAATATGGAGGCACACTTTTTTTTAACCAAAGGATAAAACAGCAACATAAAAAAGTGTAATAATGGTATCATTTAAATCTAGTACATGTAATGACTGTGGCAGTATTAATTGGTCAGACTTTGGATAAGCAATTTGGTAATACATTTCTAGGTCATAAAGAATGTCCCTACCCTTTGACACATCAATTTTACTACCATGAAACTGTCAACAGGATAATCCAGAAAGATAAGTAACATACAAAACTTTCTTCTTTTCAAAGTAGATTCTTTAGTAGTTTTGAATCTTAGTCCAGATATTCAGCTGTGCAATAAATATTTCATGTTCTCTTTCCCTCAAATCAATTTAAATATATTCTTAAACCACCTTTTCACTGAAGAGGCAGGAATTCAAACTGAGTCACTATTACTGACTTTACCCAATTGTGTTGTGTTGGTTGCTGGAACCTAACTCAATACCTGTGAATCAGGAACACCCCTCAAATCATCTACCATTGGTCTGCACTGCACCGTATCCCAGGCTGTACCATTGAGGGGTCTGCTACTTTTCTGCCACTCTCTGTGCAAGGCCATCTTTGGAGATAATGAGGCTCCTCTGCCTAGAAGCTACCCTGTTTGGCACCCCAAGTGGCCACCCTGTTGATGTCTTCTCATCATCCCGAGTTACAGCCATGGAACAGAGTTTATATCCCCACTACTTCTATAACCCCTTCCATTCTTCTGACACTTTTCCTCCCCCTTCTTACCTCTTCTAGTTCTCCTAAACTTCCTTCCCCATTCAGAGCATTTACTATAATCTCTTCAGTGAGTTTGGCTACTTCTTAGAACTTGTGTGTAGAGATGTGTGCAGTGCCTAATTATTGCCTCATGATTTACCGTGATACATTTATTTCAGTGAAGCATTTGTAATCAGACTAAATATCTAATAGTCAAGGAATGAGTTAGAAAAGTATCCACTAGATTAAGTATGGTTATGCTAAAATTTAAGGAATAGAAGAATACACATATAAACTATAAGACTTTATAAGAATGAAGTATATTGTTTGTTATGATGAGAGTGTTATGGGAGTTTTCTTATCTTTTAAAATTATGGAACTGTGGTGTGTGTGTGTGTGTGTGTGTGTGTGTGTATAATTTACCAAGAAAAGTACATGTGCATTTTTTAACAAAAAGGTTGATGTGGTCAGCTCAAAACCAAAGAGCTAGAGACTACTGATGAACAGTAGTTATTAGGCTGTCCCTATTGTAAAAGTTACACAGGGTAGAAGAAGGGACTAAAAAACTGAAGAAAATTTAAGGGATTCTTAGGAATGTGACAGTGGCTTCACCAAGGGACATGGAAAATCCTGAGCAAGAAGTGTGAGGAGGCTACTGGGGACAGTGTTTTCAGAAAGTGTGCTATGAACTGGTGTGTTTTTCTTTAGATGACAATTTAATTTTTACTATGTGCACTGTTTTACTGAAGTTGTATATTTAATCAGAGTAATTTTATTTGAAGTGTTCTAAGTATGCACTGATGTTAATCAAAACATTCTAAATTGAAGAAAACTTATAGGTGATTATATGGACAAAATTAAAACCAGGAAAAATTGCAACACTTAATTTTAATGAAACGGTGAAATGGTTTCATAGATGAAACGGTGGTCAGTCTGTCACCACAAATAAGCAATGAAATAACATCCTGAATTGATCACTACATATATTAGGGATCTTTAAGAAAATTCTGGAAGTGATATTTAAAACAAATTATTTAAAGCTCTCTGGTAAGCAAACAAAAATGTTCTATTTTTAACCCCAAGAAAAGTAGTAGCCATATTATGGTGTTTGGCTGAATAAAGTATCATAATGCTGAACATATTCTGTAGAAAACTGAGCATATTCTTAACTTAATAAATAGATTAAAAGATGATATGGAATGTCAATTCAGAGCAAAAAAAAAACAAAAAAAAAACAAAAAAAAACCCACCACCACCAAAAAAAACCCTTAATTCCTAAAATGGAGGACAAATGGAAAAAATCCAAGTTTATTATTTTGGAAGTGGCATTGAGGTTGAATAGGACTGCATTAGAAAAGAGCCCCAATCAAAGCTGCACAGTTCCAAGATTTTTTTTAAAATGCTGTTATGCCTAGTCATCCCCTGAAATTATAATACATATTTTTTGAAATAATGATATCTAAAATGATGTTTTAAATACATGTATCTGTTGTGGTTTTATAAATCAAATACTTTTTTAAAGAATTATGAACTAAAAATTAAACTGTAAATTGGATTTCAGGTGATTTTCCTTAGTTGTCTAATTCATTTTTAAACATATTATTGACCACAATTCTGCCTGTCTATATTACACAATAAGATTGTATTCTAAGTCTAAAGTCTAATCCCTCTATATTGGCAAAAACAGAATACTTTCTTGATAAGTTTTAATCTGAACTTTTTTTTCCTCAATAGACAATCAAATTGCTCTGTTAAAAATTAAAATATCTATATCTGGATTATAATTTTGTTTCTATTTAAAAAATAATCTGATCCTAGTGATGAGTTTTATACTTTCTGACCTCCAATGAGATGTTAATGTGAACAGATATAAACCTTGCTTCTGTTCCTTAGGGAGAGTTTTACAATCTTTGTAATAATCAGTGCCATAGCAGAACACTATCAAAACTTCAATATTTTAATTTTTATAGACTTAATATATAAACTTAGTTTTTGTCCATGAAAACAGTTTAGTATAATGTGAATGGTTTATCCAATTTTCTAAATAGAAGTTTCTATTAGAATCTCTTTTAATTTCTGCTTAACAAATGTGTTCTTTTGAAGGCTTTATCCCTTGCTTGAAGTCATCTCCAGCAACAGATTATTGTTTAAAACATTTAGAATTCGGTTGTATTTGAGCAGATGGCTTTTTTGGCTTCTCTTTACCTAATTGCTTAAAATCGTCCAGATTTAGCTATTATTTTTAGTAGATTAGCTACACCAGTTATTTTCAAAGTAGTATAAGCAGTCTCCTAAATATAATATGCACATATACACTCACACACACAGTATTGATTTTAGCTTCCAAATTTAACTGTTCATGCAACTACAGTAAATAAAACAGATGCAGAGGTCTGCTTATACTTCACTTTGAACTTTTATGGGACTTGAGGGCAACTAAGTGTCCTCAAAATGCAGTTTGAAAACTCCCTTAACCATTGTAGAACTCTATGAATGTTAAAAATTATTTTGAAGGAAATAAATTATAGCCATATTTTCACATGCAATTATATATTTAGAATATAATGCCAGACCTCTGAGAATCATTTAAGGAAGGGGGGCAGGAAGAAATAAACCAAGGAACTTATATGCATATACGCATAACCAGTGGACACAGATAATAGTGTGGGGAAGGCAGGAGGGGAGCAGGAGTGGGGACAAGGAGGTCATTGGGGAGAAAAGGGTGTACATCTATTATATTTGCAACAGTAAAGATAAATTGTTTAAACAAGAGTAAATGTAAATTGTATTCTCTCTTTTTAATACTGTATGCCTGGTTTTGCTCTCAATTAAGATTTGGAGTGTCCATAAAATCTGTTTAGAAACCAGAAAAATATTTTTTGTTTATTTTTATTATTAAATGTATTGGGTAACATTGGTTAATACTATTATATAAGTTTCAAGTGTACAAGATTTAGTGTCTGCAAAATCACTTTAGAAATAAGAGAAATAGAATCTTTAGAATGATACCTGTAGGTCAAAAGCGCCCCAATTTCCCCTCAAACAAGAACACAAGCAGTCCAGCAATTTTCACTGTTATTTTGGCTTATCCTTCCTAGGCTGTTTTCTCCAAACTTTCTCTTTTCTTTTTCCTTATGTTAGAGCAACCACCTTACCTTTTCAGCAATTTAAGTGCCACAGTAGGATGCTTTGCAGATAAAATTTCTCTTTTGTGCAGAATACACAGTTAAGAAATAAGCTCTAGTGGTACATAACTTTTATAGCCACTAGGACTTTTTATATGTTGCCCTTTTATTATCCTTCTCTTTCTTAGTAATCTCACCAAGTGTATTTTGAAACAGTGCTATGCCTCTTCTATCGAAGAATTACTTGTTCCTTGATTCTTATTTAATATTTGATTCATGTATCTAGAAATCTTGTGATAACAGTCCTTAAGATTCCATATAAAAAAGAAATGGATTCATTTAAAGTAATGGATTGTGCCTTAATGATAAAAATCTTCTCTATAGTTCTATTGGGAATTTAGCATTCAAAATTAGAGGAATTTTGTAGAATATTTCGTATTCAAAATTTTTAAAAATATTTTTAACTTCTCTTCTGTAAAGATGGATGTTTCTTCATTGTCAGTGATTTGTAGTTTAAGAGTTACATCTGTTATTATCTTCTTTAGTCACTTGTTATGTATCTGAATTTTTCTTCATTTGTTATAATAAAATACATGATAATGCTTTGATTTAATGCTTATTGTATTTCAGTAATTAGTGTGGTTTGAAGAATAAAGTGTGAATTATATCATTAAAGTTGTAATTATTTTCTGAGGAGATACTTTTACTGTATTTCTCTCATAAGATTTTTATCCTAGGATAGAATCATTTTGTTATGTATAGAATTAGATACAACAATTCATTTTGCCAGTGACATTGATTAGTAACACAGAATCTCGTATCAGGCTGATCAAGTCCAAATATACTACTCCCTAGTTTATGACCTTGAGCAAGACAAAAATTCTGTGGCTTACCTTTTCATCTATTTTATAGGAATCATAAAAGTATCCACCTATCAGGCTATAGATAGTATTAAATATGGGAATACCTCAGCCCTGGCTGGTGTGGCTTAGTTGGTTGAGCATCTTCCCATGCACTGAAAGGTCACCGGTTCAATTCCCGGTCAGGGCACATACTCAGGTTACAGTTTCGATCCCAGTCAGGTGTGGGAGGCAACCAATTGACGTTTCTCTCTCACAGTGATGTTTCTCTCTCTCTCCCCCTCCCTCTCTCTAAAAATCAAAAGCATATTTTGACAAAAAGAAAATGTCTTCAAAGATTTCAACATGATTGTAGGCATGTAGTAAACACCAAATAGATGCTAGATAGTATTATCTCTATTATTAATATCAAGGTTCACCTCATGATGAGAAGAACAAATACATTATTAAAAACTGAGTCATGAGCGTTTTTACATTTTAATCTTTCTTATGCTTTTCTTGCTTAATTTAAAAAGATGTTTTTGGCAACTAAATCATTGTTTCTGTCCCCAAGCTTGGAGTGCCTTTATTCCTATAGGGTTCCCTTTGCATATATAAAGCAGGATTCACTGGAGAAAAGACTTGGTTTTAGAGTGCAAGTCCTGAGTTCCAATCTGGACAGCAACCTGTGCTGAAGTACTCTGTTGAATTAATCATTTAACTTTCACGTGTAATTTCATCATCATAAAACAGGGTTAGTAATCTTATTAAATGATTGTTTAAATGGAAAAGTCTATGTAATGGCCCATATCCCATTTACTGAGCAAGTGCACCCATCCCTCAACTGCTAAGAGTTGGCTGCTAATGGTTCATAGCTACCCCCTTCTCCGAAAATTGCCTTTGGCTAGGAACTGCCTGGTCAGGGAAGTTGTGTGCCCTGACATCCTCTGGAGAAGCCCACAGCCACTGATGGATTAGCATGCAGTTTCAAAAGGCCAGAACTTTTGCCTTAGTAAAAGAAAAACTCTGGTTTAATTCATGTTCTATAGGTCCTTGTAGGATTCAGCTAAACCTAGACTCAGACTACATCCTTGCATGGCTTCACTGTCCTATCTGAATCTTTCATGTCCCTTGAAAAGACATTCACAGTACATCACATGTGTCTGAACCCTTGTTTTGGGCCTTGTTGCTGTAAAATAGATTTAACCAAATATATGTGAAATGCTTTGCAATAATGTCATGGTAAACAGTTTTTTGTTTTTTTTGTTTTTGGTAAGATATCATAACAGACTATCAGGAAGTTTTAAAGAATACCTTTAATACTGAGATTTATAAGCAAAACATTTAAGTTTGTTCATAAAAAACTAAAACTAAAATAGAATTAAAAACTGTATTTAAACAAACTAAATGGTGGATTTCTTAACATTATTTATTAGAGCACCTATTATATGCCAGATCTGTGCTAATTACTAAGAATAGAAAGATAATTGAGACAGACATGGTCCTTATCCTCAAAGATCTTATATTTCCATTTCCGTAGGGGAGTTTCTCTCTCTCTCTCTCTCTCTCTCTCTCTCTCTCTCTCTCTCTCTCTCTCTCAAATCGCAGTAACTCTTGAAAATTTCTATGAAGTTTCAAAACATGAAATCTGAAGAATATGAAGGGGCTGCTAAATTAGCAGAGAGAATACCATCACATGAGCAGGCCTTTACACAGGTTATGTTTGACTTTTGCAAGAGAATACTGATGTGTTAAGAGTTTAATGAGCAATGGCAACAGTGAGAAGAGGTAAAGTGGAAAAGGGAGACAGGGTGAGATCACTCAGATCTATATGCCATGCTAGGGAATCTGGATCTTGCTCTTCATGCAGTCGGAAACCACTAAAGGATTCTAAATGGTGAAGGGTGGAGAGTGATATGATGTGATAAAAGCATAGTGGATTCTAAGGGGCAGGAAAGGAAGCAGGGAACCAGATAGACCGGGTGAGAGATCATATTGGACAGGACAAAGGTAGTGGCAGTAAAGAAGAGAGGATATGTTTCTGAGATAATATTTGCAGGTGAGTAAATGTGATAGTTCAGGGAGTGGAGAATAGAGTTTACAGATAGATTGGATGATAAGTAAGTGAGGAAAATGCGAGAAATCAAGGATATGAAGCCAAAGGGTGGTGGAAAAACTGATTTTAGGAGAAAAAGAGCTTAATTATGGGCATGTTAAACATGAAACAGTCGTGAGACAGAGTTACAGAGTTTCATGTAATAGTCTAGATGCACTGGACATATTTATCTAATAGTCAACAACATAGAGATAGTCTTTAAAACTTTGGAATGGATGTGCTCAGTTAGGGAGACTATAGAGAAAGAGAAGATGGCCTAACACTCAATACTTAAGTTGACAATTGAAAGGATTTAGGAAGAAGACTGGAAAGAAGGAGTTAGTAAAGGAGAGAAAACTATCGAGTATGGTGCTACTGAAATGGGAAGGGAGACAAAATTTAAACATGTTCAACTATAATGAATGCTGTAAATAGGTTAATTAAAATCAAATTGTGAATGAATGTTCCATTGGAATTTGCAACTAACAGGATTCATTCAGATGACCTTAGAGTAAAAATTTGGGAGTGATAGAGATTCAACCAGGTTGGCATAGACTGAAGAATAAATAGGAGTTGAGGAAGTAAAGATAACATCAATAGAAAAATTATGGAAAAGAAGAGAAATAATTAGTTGAAATGGATTTTGAGCATCATGGAAATCTTTTTAACTAGAAGATAATTATGGGAGTATGTATTTTTGTTTGATTTCAAAAATTTATTAAATTTGAGCATTTTATTTTTAGTTTTTAGTTTCAAATACCCTGAAGAAATAAAATGGTTTTAAAATGCATGTTTATGTAAATTTTACAAGTAGCCCATAGTAAAGAGTTAAGAGAAAAAGTAGCAGCTGCCTGCTACAAGTTTACAGCTTTTGATCCTGGCTGTTTTGTTGCAGCCAGGGGATATTTTCAAGTAAGCTGTTAGGCATTAAGTCCTTTTACTATAATTGGATACTGAGCAAATTACAGCCTCAGAGTGAGCCCTCATAACCTTTACACTACTAAGTTCAATAAAACTGCAGAAGACGATGAAAAGGAAACATGACTCAGAAAAGAGAAAGAGAACAAAACAACCCAAAATTTGATCTAACAGCCAGTTGTTTGAGACTTACTGCAGAGTCTAGTGGGAAGGGTGGTAGTTAAATGAGAACCACATCTGCTACTGATGATGATGATGATGATGATGATGATAATGCTTTTTAATACAAATATATGCATTTGCCAGCACTGATATCTGGATGTCCACTTGGAAATGGTGGATTTAAGCATTCTCAATTCTGATTACCTTTATTTTTAATAATTCTCAGAGACCATCCATTTGGGTCTCAAGTCTCAAAAAGTATGAGGAGATACTAATTAAAATATTTCATCATACAGATGAGCTAATATTATACAATGGGAGTAATGATAAGGACTTTTAATTAATATCCTAAATATGGATCATATTTCATAACATAAAACAACTTAATATATCTGAGATTTTATATCAAAATAGGTTGCTAAAGTAAGAAACAAACAAAAGATAATAGATCTTGATTAAGGTGTGCAAGCCATTTCCAATTTATCATGGCCTTTGCTCTCAGGGATAGAAAAGCTTATTATGAATTCTTCATGTTTTGGGAACTTGAACTCCTTGGAGTGTTTTCTATATTATTATTTCAACTGTCTTTCTCTGATCAATTCTAATTGATTTTAACATAGCTATAACGATTTGAGGATTCTTGTTCTCCCTGGAGATGATTCCAGAAATAAAATAATTTAATTCTTTGCCTCTGTCAAATCCTTCAGAGATAATTTATTTTAAAATCAGTAATACCAGAAAAGTGATGCAGTTTTTTTACCATGAAGTGGGAAGCTTAAATTAGCCATTGGTTCTCTGAGTCTTACCTGTGTTTTATGTGTGCCCATGGGTTCAAAATTTTATAAATCATTGGTAAATATATTGTACCTGTGATGTTTAGAATTTAATGCTGACACTTTTGGAAGGAATATAACACCAAAGGACCTGTTTACTCAAAAATTCTAATAACCTTTATTCAGATAACTTTCTCATTTTCTTTTTCTCCCCCTCTGATTACTTCTTATTTCTATTTTTGCTTGTTTAAAAAAGGCTGAGATGAATTAGCATGCTGTCTTTGTTTTATTTTCTCTGTACCAAGAATTCTTAGATAAAAGCACCCAAATGCATGACTACACTACTTACTACTGGGCTGACTTCCTCATCGCTCTTAAACATTCCTACAGTATTACATTCACACCTCATTATTATTATTATTATTACTGTTATTACTATCATTATTACTGTTGCTATTGCCACTTCTTGAAATCAGAACCCTTTTCTGGTTCTTGCCGATCCTTGTCTCTCAGATTTGATGCCTGGTAGTTGCAAATAGAATGGAGAATTTTGACTCTGTTGGACATTACTCTTGGAAGCTCTGGCTATTCCCTTCTGATAGTGTATTTGCAATGGTGTAATGTGAATTATATCATCTGGGAGAATAACACGCTGTTTATAACCCAGATACAAACCTCCTAGGAAAGGATGCCCTTTTCTATGGCAGCCTATTCCCAATCTGCCAGTTTTGTCTGACTCTCCGTGTCTCTGAACTTTCTGTTGGACTGGAGAACCAGTGCTAGGTATTTGCTCCCCATAGATCCATCCTTGGTTCCAGCTATTAGAGAACTCCCCTGCTTTCAAGCAGGCAAGGTTATTTGGCAGGAGTGACTGTGGACTTTTTAAATCTCGGACTAAACTCCAACTAAAAAAGCCTACACTTCTGGACATCCAAATACAGCAGTAAGATCAGACATACTGCCTTGTGTACAATCAGACTAAAATCTTGGCAACCCCTTACTACTCACATTCTCTATAGCAGGCAGTGCAGGGGCTGGTGTGAGGACTGGGCCTAGCAGTGTAGCTCCCTGCCAGCTCGATCTCAGCAGGTGAGCCCTCAGAGCGGAGAGTAGGAAGCAGAAAGGTAGCTGTGATAGTGGCAAAGGGAAACAACTTTCTGCTGCAATTGCTGCCTCACGTGAGTATAGCTTTGATCTTGTCTTCCATGCCTTTTTGGCAAATCCTGTAACATTTTTTTAGGTAGAGCAGACTGGACTTTTATGCTTTGTTTTTTTTATTTTAATTAATTACTTTATTTATTTTTAATTGACTTTATTGGGGTGACGTTGTTTAAGACAAGATAGCTCAGGCCTTGGTCATGTGTCAGGACCAGAGTGAGGTGCAATATTTCAGCTCCACAGGCCAACTCGCCTTTGGCAGGGACAGCCAGTCAGATGTGTATACCTAAACCAGGGCTGCCTGCTTTCTGCTTTTGGAGCTTTGTTCAGCCATGTGTCCCTGAAGCATACCCTAATCTTCTGAGGAGGAATATAGGAGACACTTGTGAAACATAAGTGGGTCATTCTGTGTATCAGGAACCCTGGACAACCTTTTCAAGACCATAGCCATTTTCCATGCTGCTACTCTTCAGCAAATGCTGAGAGCCCTGACTGACCTTGTACCAAGGTGCTGCAGTGTAATAATGCTCCCACGCCCTTGCACCTTTAGTTACGACTCTTTCGGTTTCCTCAATGTCGATTGCTTTTTCCAATGTCCAGTCAAGGTAAGAAACATCTAAAATTTAGCTGGTATAAAACCCAATATCTTAATTATTAGTTTTAAAGAGATGTTTCCAAGTTTTCTTTCATGTCCTGGAACACAAAGAAAATACATCTGTTCAGCAGTGGAGTCAACATGCCTGTTCTTTGCTAGAGGTGATTATCCCAAGGGCTGCCCCAGGCCCTGCCAAAAGCCTTGGTGGCTGCCAGAATCAGTATCCACACTGGTTGGAAATCCCTGGTCTATATATAACACTCAGTTCCTTAGCATGACATTCATGATCTTTCCCAGACTACATCACCTCTCCCTACTTCCCCAAGGAATCCTACCCTACAGCCACACAGATTTTCTACATTCAGTGTGGTTTTAATCTCCCAACACTTGCAGATGTCGCTCTCTACACATGGAACACATGCCCAGTCTTTCTTCATCTGGCAAAGCCCGAATCATCTTTTAGAATTCAGCCAAATATTCATAACCTATCTTTTGCAGAAAGATTTCATTATTCCTTCTGTGTTTGTTTAGTATTTTGCTCATATCACAATCTTAAAATATTTCACATTAAATATAATTATTACTTTTTAAATCAACCACTCCAAGAAAGAAAATGAAATTAACTTTAGATTAATGAACTTTCATTTGCCAAGTATGGTGCTTTGTGCTTTTACATACATGATTAAATTTAATCCTCTAAATTATGTAAGGTTGGTTATCTCAAAACCATTTTTCATGAGAGAGAGAGAAAAAAAAAAGACATTTACATTCATTCTACAGTTTTCCAAAGGTGAAATATCTTTAGATGTTCTTAGACTTGACTGGCAATGTCCTTCTCATTAGCACTGTTCTTTATAACCCAAATAACATGAAGATGCTTAATAAAATGCTTCATGAATAGGAATGAACAAAGGGATAAAGGGAGGAATGAAGGGGAAAAGGAAGGAAGGAAGGAAGGAAGGAAGGAAGGAAGGAAGGGGCAAACAAACTAAAAAATCTCTGGGTTTCTATACAGACTAATTGGCTTTTGACTTTCAAGTAATTGTTGGACTATACCTTAGAGTTTAGGGATAGAGTAAACATAATGAAAAAGTTGACTAAGCCACAAAAAGTTTACTGGCTCCTACATTAAAAAAAAAAAAAATTAAAGTGTAAGTGTTAAGGTAAACACCAGGAACTTTGTCTAATGCAAATATAAACTAGTAAGCCTTTATAAATTCTTGAGAAAAGAACTTTTTTCATGTGGATAAACTTATAGAAGAATAATTTATTGTGAAGATATTTATCCAGTTTGAATATGTTAAAGTTAATATATGTAGTTATGGATATATTTCAATATCTAATATTGTATGAATGACATTTAATTTATTCCATAGCTAAATTAGGATGCAAATGTTTTAATAAATTATGCTGTTTTTAAGATTTAATACAATATCTAAAGTGATATCCTACAACATCATGTAGTGAAGATGAAATTCAGTAATGTATAGTTAAAAATGTAGATTCTCTTTCTCAAATGTACCATTTAAAAAAAAATCTGATACTGGTATTTCTTACCCTTTTAAAGTCCAATCAAGATTATTTCCCTGGCAAATAGCTACATGCAAAGCTAATTATAATATGATTAAGAAGAGTGGGAATGCCACAAAGTGATGAATTATTATAAATAAGATAGAGCAAAACTCACATAGTCAACATTTATCTGACATAGTCTTTTTATGAAGGGTGTGAAGCACTAATCTGCTTTAACCATGTTGGGGTTTTTTTGCTTCCCTTGATTTTTCTTCTCAGTAAAATGAAGTCAAACACTTAAAATAATATTATCATAAATAACAGAAAACTATAGATATAGCTAGTCTGAAATTTTAAAATGCCAGTTTCATTATTTTCTGATCAAAAAGGAATACATATGCAGTTTTGGAAATTTTATGAATGAAGAGTAGCAATAAAAATTACCCATCATCCCATTACAGAAGACAATATGCTTTGAGCAGTTGTGTATATTTCTTGAATAGTTGTAATGGTAAAATGGCCATGTGTTTTTCAGCAGTATTTGGCACTCCCTTTCTTGAAACAAGATGGATAGAGATGTAGATGTGTAGGTATTTGTAGTGGTTGGAAGTTTGTGGACAATCTCTTTTGACGGACTTCATTTCACAATAAAATAAGAAGCAAGGTAACTATCTGAGAGTGATGGGGGTGGTGATGTCAGAGATGGGAAAATATAGACAATGTGAAATAGACATCCAGGAGTCTAGAAATAAATGGGTCGAGGAAGCATAGTGTTCTTTCTTGAAAGCATTAAATTCTTCAAGAAACAGTAAGTGTCTATTTTATGCAAATTCCTCCATTATTAAAAAGAAGATTCTTCCTAATTTATAAAGTTAATGCTACCAAATCTACATAAGGGTAGTATAAAAAAAAAGAAATCAAGCCCAGCCAGTGTGGCTCAGTGATTGAGTTTGACTCATGCACTAAGAGGTCATTAGTTTGATTCCTGCTCAAAACACATGCCTGGGTTTCCAGCTCGATACTCAGTAGGAAGTGTGCAGGAGACAGCTGATCGACTGATGTTTCTCTCTCATCAATGTTTCTATCTCTCTCTCCTCCTTCCTCTCTCTCTAAAATCAATAAAAACATATTTTTTAAAAAAATCAAGCAAATTTTCTATTTGAATAGATATCACAGTCCTAAAGAAAATAGAAGACTAAGTACAACAGTGTGTAAAAGGTAATACTCATGACCTAGTTGGTTTTATCTCAGATATTCTAGGATATTTTAACATAAAATATTTTAATGTAATTCACTGTCTTAGCAGGTTAAAGGAAAAATATCATCATCTCAGTAGAAAAGCCTTTGATAAGATTCACTATCTATTCATGATAAAGACTGTTGGCATAAAAGTTATATGATGGAATGTTCTTAACACAATAGAAGATTTTTAAATCAAAAGCATACTTTATTGTGAAACTCTTGATGAGGTGAGGGAGTTGACAAGATACTCACTGTTATTATTTTGTTCAGCATTTTGCTAGATGCTCTTATTGTAAGGATAGAAAATAAGAATGAAAAGGAAGAAATAATATTGCTATTATTCAGAGGTGTTATCTGTATAGAAAATCCAAGATAACAGAGCACTTAATAAGAGGCTCAGCAGTATCACTAAACAAGGTAACTTAATTTTCCTTCTGAAGGAAGGAATTAATGGAAAAATGCTGAAGTGGATGTCAGTTTCAGAAAGACATTTGGCCGTCATTCACAATAGTCTTGTAAACAAACAAAGAAATAATCAAGCTCCAGGACTATTGAATAATGGATCAGTGTCTGCTTTAATGGCATTGTCTAATGTATCTTAAACAACCCTACTCATAGAGCTATCATGTTTTAGCTTGATCAATAGTTGATAAAGATATAAAATGTGTTTTTGGTAAAATAAAAACGAATGCAAATATAGAACATATAAATAATTCAATAAAACAAACATAATGCTGCCAAAGGTGAGAATTTATTTTGACAATCTAGATCAGCAATTTTTAACCAGTGTGCACAAGAATTTTTAAAACATGCAATACCTGACTATTTAGTCAGGGGCACTGACTTCTTTTTACTTAGATTGTCAAATTTTAAAAATGACAAAGTAAACACAGTAGCTGTCTGGTGTGAATTATACCTATTTTTTGGTCAGATCAAAAAATACATATTTTTTGGTGTGCTGTAGAACTGTAGTATTTAGTTTATGTGTGCCATGAGATAAAAAAAAAGGTTGAAAATCACTGATTTGGATAAAGAGGTTATAAATTAATAGGAAAGTTAAGAAAAGCAGACTTAGTTATGCTATGGCCAAATCACTTGAAAGGAGAAAATTATTTGTGGCTGGGAGAATAAAACATGAAGAAGGTGATAAGTGACTGGTAATGTATTGAAAGGTAAAGTTTCATAAGCAGGGACTGGAGTGGGGGCTGTTGCAGATGGGGGAAACGATATGTCAGTAAAGGCACAGAGGTGAGAATTTGTGAATTTGTGAAACATTCACAAATGGCTTCAATATGACATCTAGGGATCAAATTTAAAGAATCTTGATGCTGTGTTATGTGGTTGGGGTTTTATTTGTTAAACAATGGCATTGAAGGTAAATTGAACATAAAGATTATTCTTTTTTTTTTTTCCTTTAATCGTCACCCAAGAATATGTTTTCTTATTGATTTTAGAGAGACAAAGGGAGACAGAGAGAGAGCGAGAGAAACATTGATCGATTGCCTTCCATATGCACCCTGACCAGGGACCAAACCCACAACCTGGGTGTGTGCCCTGACTGGGAACCGAACCCACCACCTTTAGGTGTACAGGACAATGCTCCATCCAACTGAGCCATACCGACCAGGGCATAAAGCCTATTCTTGCAACAGGATGTAGGATGTAGTGGATTAGTAAGAGACCTCATGAGGAAGACAAGAATTCCAGTAAAATGTAATGTGATTTCAAGCTGTGACATCGGTGATGGATGGGATTGATGGGAGAAAACTGTAGGAGTCAAGTCATTAGAACTCTAATATTTGTTCCCGGGGAATTCATTCATCTGACAAGTATTTATTGATTGGCAGGTACTGAAGAAAAAACACTGAACAAAATCAGGCAAAAATCCCTACTCTCAAAGAGCTTGTTTCTAGTGGAAAGAGATATGAATCAAAAAAGAAAAATGCAAATCTCATGTATAATGTTAGAAAACAAAGGCTATAAAGAGACACAAAGCAGTGAAGAGGGATTAGAAGTGTAGTGGGGGCAGGAGAGTGTACAGTTTAATATGAGGTGCTAGAAAAGGCCTCAATGTGAATGTGATATTTGAGTGAAGACATGAAGGAGGTGAGGGACACAGCCTAGGGGTATCTTGGAGGAAATTTTTCCTGGTAGAAGGAATGGCAGGAACAAATGCCCTGAGGCAGAAGTATGTTGGAAGAACATGGGGCCAGTGGGGCTGTGAGGATTGAATAAATGGAAGATGAGGTCAGGGAAGTACTGGAGAGCTACTTCCTGTATAAGGCCAATACTATAAAAGGGCTTTGGTTTTTAGTCAATGGGAGATAGGAATGATTGGAAAGCTTTGATCAGAGAAGTGTCATGATCTGACTTGTATGTTAACACGATCACTCTGGCTACTGTGTTGCAAATAGATTGAAGGAAATAAATTAGCAGGAGACCAGTTAGGAGGTTACTAGAATAAGCACCTGGGAGCAGTGAAACATTATCTGGGCAATTTAAGTTGGAGAAAGTATGACCGTTAATGGGTGGATCCAATAGAGCAATTGGAAGGAATACCAGATTTGTTGTAAAGATGATAATGCTGGTGTTGGGTCACGTTGACTTGTAAGTGCAGATAGTGTTTTCAAGTGGATTTATTAATCTAGATTTAGAGGTCACTTGTGCCTAGAGCTTATTGGTTAGTATGGAAATTATTTGGAAAATGTGCTTAGTAAAAAGCTTTGAAATTTTAAAGAAATTAATTAGGGGTAACTAAGAATAACTATCTTTAAGCCATTTGAAAACTATCAGGAGACAAATCAGATATTTTCTTCTGCTAATCCTCCTCTCCTTGACAAGTGATCTAGGGCCCTAGACTCAGCCTAAGTTACGTTCGAGTCAGAGCATTACTGAGAGGTTTGGATGCGAACCCTCCTAATAAGTTAAATCCAAGTGAGACCAGGAAGAGAAAGACTCTGGATACAAAAGTGATCATCATGTCCAAAAGATTTTAATTAGTAAGAAGATTTGAAGCAAAAGGTGAGAAATAATTCACCTATCATTTAGTAGCTAGACTCAGTGACATCTGCTCTTGGACTATCTGACTCGGGCAGGGATATCTGTCAGTAGGTTAAAAGTCATAACCAGTTGTAAGTCTAGAGGAAAGTATAAAAATATGTGAGTTATTATAAAATTTCAATGTATACCAGGAAGTATATGTTTCCCAAAAATTGGAGTGTGTTGCTTTGAGAAGCATTAAAATTTACAATTAAGCTAAATTGGAGGGCCCCATGTCAGATAGATAGATAAATAGATAGATAGATAGATAGATAGATAGATAGATAGATAGATAGATAGATAGATAGATAGATAGACAGACAGACAGATAGATAGACAGACAGATAGATATTTTTTTTAAGGTGGAAATTGAGGCAGGGATAAGCAAAGAGAGTTAATGATTTCTATATTATTCTCCAATTCTAAAAATATGTGACTGGGAGAGTCACATATTTTGAACACAGAGATTACCTGTGATAGCTGCTGCTTTGTATGATTCTCCCTTTATTTATTTATTTATAACTTCTCATAGTCTTAGACAGGAGAAACCAAAAGGTTGCTGCTCATTTGCTGGATATTCCCCATGTAGAGAACTTCACCATGAAGGCATCAGTGTCCTATATTTCAGCCTGCCTTTTTAGGAACAAAGTAGACTAAAAAATGTGATCCTCAGCATAACCTTGGAATTCACTCAATAAATGTATGTAGTAATATAGAACTTGAATTTACTTAGCCTCGGTATGAAGAATCCTTTTGAGTGAGGTTTCTATTGATTGAAAATATGGATCTTGTCAGAAAGAATAAGTGTATCCAGGAAACATGTCCTGTGATACTATTTCAGACAGGCTTGTCAGGACCCTTAGAGAATTGTGGAAATTGAGAATGGCAATGCCCTACTAGAGGCAATCTTGGAAATAATTAATATGCTATGTATCACTCATTCATTTATTACTGAATAGCCTGAATAATTTTATTTCTGCTGACAAAATATCTTAAAAACCACCACTGGAACATGTAGAGTTTGGAAAGTGCCACTAGATAGCTGCTTTTTTTCTCTAATAAATTGAACAAAAATACTTATTAAATATGCTCTTTAAAGAGCTATAGTATGCATGTTTTTGTGTGGCCCAGGGTTCTGGTGCTTAAGGCCTGGCAGCTGCACTCCAGGAATTGCTATTTTGTAGAAAAGGTAAAAAGTGTATATAATAATTACAATACAAGGCACAATATGCTTGTGTCATATGAGTTATATACAATGTTATGGGAAGTCTGATATTCATGTCAACTGCATCAGAATAACCTAGAATGCTTTTTTTTTTTAATCTTCACCGGAGGATATTTTTACATTTATCTTCAGATAGAGTGGGAGGGAGAGAGGGAGGGAGAGGGAGAGAGAGAGAAACATCAATGTGGGAGAGACACATCAATTGGTTGCCACCTGCACAACCCCAACGGGGGCTGGGGACGAACTGAAACCAAGGTAACGTGCCCTTGGCCAGAATCAAACCCCGGACTCTTTGCTTCGCGAGCCAATGCTCTCACTGCTGAGTCATAATGGCCAGGGCAACCTAGAATGCTTTTTAAAAATAAAGATCTACCTGACTGGTGTGGCTCAGTGGACTGAGCATCATCCCATGGACTGAGCAGTCCCAGTTCCATTCCAGGTCAGGGCACATGCCCAGGTTGTGGGCTTGATCCCCAGTAGAGGGTGTGTAGGAGGTAGCCAATCAATGTTTCTCTCTCATATCAATGTTTCTATCTTTCCTGTCCTCTCTCTCTAAAAAATCAATAAAAGCATATTTAAAATAAATAAATAAAGATGCATTGGCCCTGTCCAATCTAAAACCATAAAACCAAAAACTTTGGGATGAGACTTAGGAATCAGTATTTTTAAAGCTCATTGATTGAATATTCCATATGGCGCCCCAAAATATTTGATAACTACTACCATACTTATCGAATAATGGAAGAAAATCATTTCCAATTATTCTGAAGTTCTTTAATCCAGATAGTGGTTCTCAGTCTTGTGTTCACAATGGAGTTAATTGAAAGCTTTACTGATGCTTAAGTCTCACCCCCAGAGTCTGATATTGTTCCAGATTGCACCTTGGGCTTTGGGATTACACAGCCAAATACAGCAGATGATCTATTCCAAATGTTATAGCCCGTTTATAAAGCTGTTCATGATCTCAAAGAGCTTCTACTTCATCCACTAGCCATAGTGAACTACTTTCAGAATCCAAAATGATGACGATGATGATAATAAAAATAATAGTGATAGTCAACATTCATTTTGTTATGTACCAAGTATTAATTTCTTTAATACTCCTGAAAAGTCTGTGAGGTGAAATGCTGTTATTACTCCCTTTTTACAGATGACAAACAGAGCTAAAGTGACTTGCCTAAGGCCACAGTGCTACTAAATGACCAAATTGGGTTTTGAACCCAGAGATTCTGGCTCTATAGTGCATGCTTTAAATATGGTGTTACTCATACATGTGTCCACCAGCCACACGTCTCTCATACCATTGAACTATGTCATATGCATTTACTGCCTTGAAAAACCTTCCTCCAGCCTATTATATGATAAATCTTTAGCATATTCAACTGATAGCTCAAATGTCACCTTCTATAAGAAGTTTTCCCCACCTCCCTACCCTGAGAACTGATATTCCTGTTGTAGCAGTGGTCAAAGACTTGTATTTTTTTTTTTTTTTAGTCTGTCCCAAAAAATCTGCTTGAGGGAACAGAGTGTGTTCTATTAATGTTTTTGTAGTTGGCTTAACAATGTCTGAAATATAATAACTGTTCAATACTTCTGGACTAAATGAATAATTAAATGGAGGAATACATAGTGAATGTACGGAAAAGCAAAAGTACATTTTGGTTTCATATAAATTAATTGAATTGATTAAGAGGCAAAGCCAAAAATGTGTCAAAAGCCATTATAAAGTTGCTTGAATGACTATGGAATTTGATTACTGAAGATTTTAAGTAAGGAAGTCATGTGATCCATCTTGTTTCCACCAAGAGGACTTAAGTAAACCCAGGGGGACCACCTGAGAATACTGTAAATAAGTTTTACCATCTCAGATCAGCCTGGATTCATTTTTCTCTTAATCCAGGGAGGCCTGCCTCCATCTAACCCAGTGGTTCTCAACCTTCCTAATGCCACAACCTTTTAATGCAGTTCCTCATGTTGTGGTGACCCCCAGCCATAAAATTATTTTCGTTGTTACTTCATAACTGTAATTTTGCTACTGTTATGAATTGCCATCAGAAATATGTGTTTTCTGATGGTCTTAGGCGACCCCTGTGAAAGGGTCTTTCGACCCCCAAAGAAGTCACGACCCACAAGTTGAAAACTACTGATAACCAAAGACACACTGTGACTTGTGGTGGGGGATGGAAGTGAGTGAAATATGAAGAATGAAGGAATAGTGCTAAGCCCATATTCAGGAGGTGTGGTAAGGCCATAAAGTGTAAAACAAACGAGTGATGAGGGCAGCAGTCAGGAGAAGGTAGGGCACAATTTGCGAAAGAAGAGTAATTCAGAACAGAAGCTAGGAAAGCTGTCTAGGAAGAAGGTCTACTTTAGCTGATGCTGAGTGAATGATAAGGTAGAGAGCCCGGAGGTGTAAGGAACCCAGAATTCCTGGTAACTAATGGAAGGAGTGTTTTCTGAAGGTGAACCCAGCAGTAGTGTGCAAGATAGTTTAGAGCAAGGGTTGCAACCTGGAGAGCTAAGAATGATTTTTTACTTTTTTAAATGGTTGGAAAAAATTTTTAAGAGAATATTCCTTGACATAGGAAAATTATACAAATTTCAAATTTAAGTAACCATCAAGATGGTTATATTGCAATACAACTATGATCCTTTATTTAAGTATTGTTTACTACTCTTTTTTGTCATTTTTTAAAATTTTCAATTATAGTTGACATACAACATTATATTAGTTTCAGGTGTGCAACATAGTGATTAGACATTTATATACCTTACAAAGGGATCACCACAATAAGTCTAGTACCCACCTGACACCATATATAGTTATTACAATACTGTTGACTATATTCCTTATGCTGTACTTTACATCTCTGTGACTGCTTTTATAATTGGCAATTTGTACATCTTAATCCCTTCCCCCTTTTCACCCATCCCTCACACCCCCCTCCTATCTGGCCCTTTTGTTTTCACTATAATGGTAGAGATGACAGAGGCACATATGACCCACAGTACGTAAAATATCTGTCTCTTGACAGAAGAAGTTTGATGAGACTGGAAAATTTAAAAGCAGAGATCAGTTATGAAATTTATATAGGGTATTACAATAGCCTCTGAGTGAAGTAATAAAGCTTTTTTATTATGGAGCCATTTCAAGTTAAATCTGTCAAAATCAATATCATCTCGGGGAATAAATGGTGAGTAAGGATGTAGGGCACAAGAGAAGAGTTGAGAGTGGAGTGTTATGATAAGGGCAGGGATTCTGTGTAGTGCAGACATGTGGGTAAGTGTGGTCTGGAGGAAGACTAGACTAGGAGGCAGACTTTGAGCAGAGCTGTGGGACCAGGAAGAAGGAATACTTTGGAATGGGAGCGTGTGTCAGTACTAAAGTAGAACCAGTGCGTAAGCCAGAATTGGACTTAATGGAGAGGGTAGGGGTTAGTTTCTTTACCTCAGTAGGCACTTAATAAATTATTACTGAAATCATTAAACTAAAACTGCTAGGGCAGTTAAGCAGTGTTGATATCTAGGGAAACCATGGAACCAAGCGACAGACCAAGAAAGAAAGTCTGTGAGAGAGTAAACACATCCCAAGCAGCCTGGGCTCAGGGTACTAGCAGCAGTCGGTAATACAGAGCTATTATTTCCTGTACAGCTTGCATCTGCAAGATAGTCAGTGCATCTCCATATGTTATTTTATGCAGACCCCTTACACTAATCTGGTCACATAGGTTAGTTAGGCAGATGTTATGCCTTCCTTTTTACACTTATCAGAATAGAGATTCATAACCATCTCTCCAGAGGCAGACTTAGATGTAGCTAACAAAGATTAAGTTTCAGGGTCCTTCATTCTCGTGGGTCCTTTCCCAGACCTTGGTGTCTTTATCATAAAGGATACCTCAAATGATATAATTTTAGGACCAATAAAACCTTGATTGGCCCTTGTGTTTCACCTAACCTAGATCGAATTGGTTGGTGCAGGAACTTCAAATCCAGTGTTCTTTCTGTTACACCTTGCTGGCCACTGGTGGCCTTTTCTAACTTTCATGGTTAGGTGTTAATCAATTTCTATGGGGCTCACCCTGAAGATGAGATAAGAACATTCTAAATAACCAACAGATGAGAAAAAGCACGTAAACAGGAAAATAGCAGTTTCTGACATGACCACTTGACAGCTGAAATGAGATTAACTAAACTATCCAAATCACTAAAAAGAGACACTGCATCAGGGCCTACAAATTTAATACTGAATGGCTAAAAACTAGGTTTTCCAATGTTCTCTGTTACTTAAACATGTAATTGTTATGAGGCCACTGAAAATAAATATTAGTATAGAGAAAAGAGTGTTTAGTTTAGCTTACAAAAAAAGCAGCATTTGTATTCCATTTTCATCTATTTTCCCTTTAAAACAATTTGATAAGTGCATTATTACAGAATAGTATAAAATACGACAAAAAAATCTCTAAACAGATTAAAGTAACTTAAGTTTACATAAGAGGAAGAATAAAAATGTACACTGTACAAGTAGTTATGTACCAAAATGAGATTAAAATATTTGCATCTTATTTTGAAAAACATCTTGAATGGAACAATTATCAACAGTATGAAAAAAAATATTCGAGTTAGTACTTCCAAAAGGTATTGTTCTCAGAAAAATGAAATTTTTTTCTTTTTTTTTTTAATCCTCACCAGAGGATATTTTTCTGTTTATCTTCAGATAGAGTGGAAGAGAGAGAGAGAGAAACATCGACGTGAGAGAGCAACATCGACAGGTTGCCTCCCGCACGACCCCAACTAGGGCCGGGGACGAAATGCAACTAAGGTACATGCTGTGGCTGGAATCGAACATACTACTCATTGGTCCACGGGCTGATGCTCTAACTGCTGAGCCCAACCTGACAGGACTGAAATCCTTCTCTTATAATTTTATTTCGCCAATTTTATATGACAAATTTTCGTTTTAGTTTCTTTGTGATTTGTTCGAGATAGATATTTTAGTCTCCATAAGAATCTATTCCTATGTGTCTGTGTGTGTATGTCTGTGTTTTTTGTGTATTTAAGTTTCTAGCTTTCACTATAACTGAGTAGTTATAAACCTTTTCATGGATAATGAAAATTTACCTCCTTCTCCTATTGACCTTCCACCATTTTCCATTTTCATTACTTTAAAAAAAATTTCCCTTTTTGGGAAATAATGAGGTTGATTCTGTTTAGCTGTGTTTTTGAAAAACTGAATCTAAATCATGTATACTTACATGATTCTAAGTAGTTGAATGGGAAATGGACCAACACAATTTACTTTCCTCCCATAAAATGTTGCAGACTAACTCTTTAAAAAGCCTCAAACCAAAGATATACTCTAAGGCAACCTTAATTGAAATGACCTGGATTGCTTATTAAAAATACAAGTTCCAACTTGCAGTCAAGATGGCAGCATAGGTAAACATGGTATTGCCTCCTTCCACAACCATATCAAAATTACAACTAAACTACAGAACGGCATCATTCAGAACCACCTGAAGTCGAGCTGAATGGAAGTCCTACAACTATGAAATTAAAGAAGAAGCCACATGAAGACTGGTAGGAAGGGCAGAGGCCAGAAGGGCTCGTCTACACCTACATGAGGCTGATAAAAATCAGGAGGGACACCTCCTGCTGTGAAGGTCCTCCCTGAGGAGCAAAGGGTTCTTGTCACACACCAAGCACCCAGCTTAGGGATCCAGTGCCAGAAAGAGAAGGCCCTATCACTTCTAACTGTAAAAACCAGTGGGAATTGAGGCTGAGGTAGGCTGAGGCTGTTGGAGTCCCAGGCAGTTCCTCTTAAAGGGCCCATGCATGGACTTACTTGGACTCACTTCCTCTGGGCTCCAGTGCCAGGGAGGCAGCTTGAAAAGCACCAGAAACATATGGGAAAGAACTGAGTTGTTTGGCACCCTTCAAGAGTTGGAGAGGCAGCATTCTCCTGGACAGACATGATGGCAGAAACTATTGTTCCTTCCTTTTCCCACAGGCCAGCAGACAGGTGCCATATCTGGGACTCTAGAAATCTGGCTTACATTGTTGGCCTCGCCCTGGTGATTCCCTGTGGCCCTGCCCCAGCCATATTTCAGGCCCACCCAAGATGTTTCCAATGGCTTTACCATATGGTTGGCCTGTCTTGGATCCTGCTTCAGATTTTCCTAAAATCTCTCCAATAAGCAGCATCTGGCCTCAGCGAGTCCCATACCTCTCACTAAGTGGACCCAGGCCTGGCACTCACAGCAACCAAACTTTGTTCACAGCTTGGCCTTGCCTGGGCATCTTCAAGCTCAGCACAAGCGGCAGCCATCTGCAGATAGCTTTGTAGTTTATGCCTGGAGGCCCCAGGTAGAACACCAGCAGTGACTGACCTTGGCCTGCGCCTCCCAGGAGGCCCTAGAGCCAGCACATCCAGTGGACAGCTTCAGATCGTGTCAAAGCACCATCACTCAACCACTTCTACAAGAGACACACTCAAGGAGTGGACTCAGTGGGTACCAGAGCCCTGATGAAGTAAGTCTGGCACTGTTTGGTTTGCCCCTGCACAGCTGATTCTCCAAGGTTATCAGATGTCAGTGGTCAGTGGTCACAGCCAGTCATCACAGCTGATCAGCCTGAGTAAATCCCTCCCATTGGTGTGCCAGCAGCAATCAAGACTCAATTACAACTGAAGGCTGTACATCCCACATGGGAGGGTTGTGTATCTTGAGTATCCAGCTGGGGTGAACAAGGAAGCTGTGCCAGTGGACCCAATTGGACACCTACTACAGTAGCTCACTCTACGAAGACTAGGAAATGTAGCAGCTCTACCTAATACATAGAAACAAACACGGGGAGGCAGCCAAAAAGAGGAGACAAAGAAACATGTCCCAAATGAAAGAACAGAACAAAACTCCAGGAAAAGAACTAAACAAAATGGAGATAAGCTATTTAACAGATGCAGAGTTCAAAACACTGGTTTTAAGGATGCTCAAGGAACTTAGGATCTCAAGAGCATAAAAAAGGACCAGTCAGACATGAAGGATACACTAACTGAAATAAAGAATAATTTATAGTAATCAATAGTAGAGTAGGTAGATCCGAGAAGCAAACCATCGATTTGGAATATAAGGAAGCAAAAAAACACCCAATCAGAACAGAAAACGAAAAATGAGGATAGTGTAAGGAGCCTCTGGGACAACTTCAGGCATACCAACAGTCACATCTTGGGGGTGCCTGAAGGAGAATAGAGAGAACAAGAAATGAAAACCTACTTGGAAAAATAATGACAGAAAACTTCCCTAGCTTGGTGAAGGAAACAGACATACAAGTCCAGGAAGCACAGAGTCCTAAACAAAATGAACCCAAAGAGGCCCACACCAAGATACATCATAATCAAAATGCAAAAGGTTAAAGACAAAGAGAGAATCTTAAAAGCAGCATGAGAAAAGCAGTTAATTACCTACAAGGGAGCTCCTATAAGATTGTCAGCTGATTTCTCAAAAGAAACTGCAGGGCAGGAGGGAGTGGCAGGAAATATTCAAAGTGATGAAAAGCAAGGACCTACAACCAAGATTACTCTATCCTGCAAAGTTATCATTTAGAATCAATAGACATATAAAGAGCTTCCCAGACAAGAAAAAGCTAAAGGAGTTCATCACCACCAAAACAGTATTATATGAAATTTTGAAGAGTCTTCTTGAAGAAGATAAAAAATATGAACAATAAAATGGCAATAAATACATATCTATCAACAATTGAATCTACAAACAAAATGAACGAGCAGAACAGAAACAGACTCATAGATACAGAGAACTTTTTGTTGGTTGTTAGATTGTTGAACCTCAGAGGAAAGTGGGGAGAGGAGTCAGGAAGATATAAACCAGAGAATTTATATGCATATATGCATAACCAATGGACACAGACAATAGTGTGGGGAAGGCAGGAGGGGGACAGGAGTGGAGAGGAGGGGGTCAATGGAGGGAAAAACGGGGAGACATCTGTAATACATTCAACAACAAAGAATTTAAAACATAATTTTAAAAATTAATTAAAAATACAAGTTCCGCCTTGGCCTGTGTGGTTCAGTGGTTAGAGCACCATCACATGCACCTAACAGTCACAGGTTTGATTCCCGGTCAGGGCACATAAGCAGGTTACAGCTTCGCTCCATGGTCCATGAGTGTGCCAGGGGTTTCTCTCTGTCATTGATGTTTCTCTCTCTCCCTCTTGCTTTAGAATCAATGAAAAGCATATCCTCAGGTGAGGATTTTTAAAAAAAGTTTCTGTGTCCTAGCCAAAACCTACTGAACCTGAACCTCTGAGGATGTAGACTGGAGTTATGCATTTTAAACAAATTTCCCAAGTGATTCTTATTCACAGTAACGTTTTAGAAGTAAGGTAGTATATAGCCTACCTTATTTAAGTCCTAGGACTGTGCAAATGTATTATGATGTTGCTAAGAATAAAAGGATATTCTTCATCCATAGAGAGAACTTGGGGAATCTCAGCTTAAAAACCTTTACTAATTAAGATTCATGAGTAGAAATGGTTTGTTTATAGAAGGACTTATGCCTGGATCATTAGTTTTTAGAATGGTTTATAATCTTTCAGGAATTAGATTCATCTGGAAATCAACAGGGTTTGCCGACTGACACTAAAATGAACAGCTGAGTGCTTGAGTGTGGTAAGAGACATTAAGAAAACAGAATGAATTGTTAGATAAAATGTAATGTTGGGGAAAAACTGTCCCCAGGCATCTATTTCCTTATAAAACACTTGAAAATGATTTTTTCTAATAACAAATCATATATGTAGTTTTTTAAGACTATAATTATAATAAATAGCATTCTCATAGTTTTCCTTTAGGACTCCTTTGATTGCTTTATTTTTAAATAAAAATAATATATTTCCTAAGGGATGACAATATAAAGATTGTAGTACTTAAAAATATAGTAAAAGTTAGAAATAGAGCACCCTAGAAAAGTCAGTTTTGCACTTTTGGGAAAGTTTTGATATGACATAATAAAATATGGTAGTTTAATTTGAAATTTTAATTTCCTATGCAATGTAAAGCCTGTTCTTACAATATAATTTTCCAAATGTTATTAACACTTTCTTCTACAAAAGACATTTAATATTTTTATGATTAGAATACCACCCTTTCAGTACATCAATTATTTAGAGAAAACCAAATCAGTACTTAACACAAATATCTGGAAATGTTATCTCATGATGACTGATGTCATCACTGAAGTAAACAATGTAGTATCCCAAAACTACCTTAAATCTATTTTAGTTACTGTATAATCCAATATGCCCAGAATAGTCACAATTTACACCTGTTATCCCAGTCTAGATATTACTGGTGCCCACTTCACTACTAGTTAACCTGATTTAGCTATTAAATTAGCCTAAACTTGTTATTTTCTAAATTTGACATTCTTTGTACTGGTTGTTAAAAGCCTTTTCTCCCATTTGAATGATTTCACAAACCGTTTCTTTCCTCACTACCCCATAATAGTAGCAGAAGCACTGCCGCACTAGGTGAGAGGAATGGTCTTCCGGTTTGAACTTCTCCTTTAATGTGGAGATGTTTGTGCTCACAAGTCTCATTACTTCAGGTTGGTTCCTGGCCTCTTGTGTACCTTTCTAGGAGTGGAAAAATGTCTAGATAGATCTGTGGTGCTGCTATTTTGGTGAAAAGAGAATTGCTTTTACCTGGACCCAGCCTTGGTGGAGCCCTGTATCAATAGTGCAGATGAATATAAGAACAGTGAAAGTATGTTAGACCAGTGGTTGAGTACTTAGCTTCTGGAGTTAAAAAGACGTGGGTTTGCACCCCAGAATCCCCATTTACTTGCTCTGTGATCGTAGACAACTCATTCAACCTCTCTAATCTTTAGTTTTTCTGTAAAATGGAGTTATTAAAAGTCCTTTCTTCCTTTCCTCATAGATCATTGTGGGGTCTGATTGAGTGAAGGCATTTCTCACAGTGCATTACATGTGGTACCTGTTATTTTGACAGCTATGATCACCGCAACTGCTTCTACTGCTTTCTTCTTTTAGATAAACTATACATTTCTAATAGGAAAATGTGTGCACATATTCTAAGGACGAAAGTGATATATGTGATCAGTATCCCTATCTGTTGCCTTGTGTAAAGTTAAGAAATTGCAGGAAGTTACCTAACCTATTCATGTGTTCAGTCAACAAATATATTCCGGCATGAGTTAGAAACAATATAAAGGAAAAGAACAATGACCTCAGTATGAGTGATACCCTGCCTTGCAACTGGATGCCCAGGGTATCTTATCGCAATTATTTTTAACTATCCTCCCACCTTTTTCTTTCCCCATATATATCAATATTTATCATTGAAAACTACAATAACTATACCTTATCTCGTCCTGCCTAATGGAGGATGTATTAGGGATAGTCCCTTACATCAGTTATGTGTTGCTGGCCTCACCTGGGGTCACTCATGTAGCTACATACAGCAGGCAGGTCCTCTGGAGGCTGGACTCCGCTGAGGAGGCTGAGGTAGCTGGGTCTTCCTTCCCATGTGGTCCTTTCTGTGCAGGACTTTATGTAGCAAAGTCAGGGTTCCAAGAGGGCAAGCCCTAGTGTGAAAGGACATTTAAGCTGTTGCTTGGGTTACATTTGATAATGTCACATTGTTCACAGCAAATACAGCCCAAGCCCAGAGCCTTTGTGTGAGAAGAATATAAAGGGTAAAAGTACCAGGAGAGTGATTAATATTAATAAACACACCTACCTCAACTATCAGATAGTAATTCTTTTTGATAGAAAGGAAATACCCCTAATGTGTTTATAAGAGTAGGATACTTTGACCACTGTTTATACTTGTACTAGATATTAATTCTCTCTTCAGCTTCAGACATAAAAGAAGTTCTTGTCTTATTTCATAGAAAGGAAGAGAAAATTGTAATACAGCCTTAATTTAGACACTGATCCTTTATCACTGAAGCACTAATGTTTCTATCTTTGTACAAAATGCAAGATAAATTATCTAGATTTATTCTGTTCTTGTGATTACTCTCAACACTGTTTTTGTGTTGTACTCTCATTTTTTTCCTAAATAATGATATTGACTTTTCTATGGATTTCCTATTTTAATTTAAACAATATTTTTATCACATTTTTAGTTATAAGAAAATTATAATGATTGAGAGAATTAAAATGCATTGCAGCAGAAAAATTGATAATAATTTTAAGTCATTTTAAAATTTAATAATCTGTTCCTAAAAACATTACTATATATCTTCCAATGTAGAAAGTATGTCTGTTGATAAATAGTATATATGAATATGAAAACACATATGCTTTTAACTTGGAACATAAAATAGTATAAGTTAATTAAGAATATGATTATACTTAAGTAATATAATCTAATTACAAAGTCCATTTTATTATTGTTTTAAAAATAAGTATTCAGATGCTCAAGAAATAATTTTTAAAGTCTTTAACTCAATAGCTTAACTTTTCTTATATAAAAAAATAAAAAAATTATATAGTGACTTTCTCCTTAATCATTTTGAGACTGCAGCTGGACTTTTTTTTTAAATCCTCACTCAAGGATGGTTATTGATTTTAGAAAGAGGTGAAGGGGGAGAGAGAGACAGAAACATCTGTGTGAGAGAGAACATAAATTGGTTGCCTTCCAAATGTGCCCCAACCTGGGATCTAATGGGCAGCCTAGGTATGTGCCCTGACTGGGAATTGAACCCGCCACCTTTTGGTATATGGGACGATGCTCAACCGAACCACACCTGCCAGGGTGCAACTGGACTTTTTAAAAATCATTTAAAGACCTGTGAATCAATTCTACTGATTCAAAGAGTGAACTAATAGAGGTAGCTTGAGCAAGTCTTAGTGACTACATCAGTAAAATTGCTTTTATATTTTCATATTTGAAATGATTTATCAAAAACACAGAAGCCTCAGAATAATGCTGGAGAGAAAATGTCTTTCTGATGTCAACTGAAATCTAACCTCAAGAGTTTGAGTTTTTCATTCTATAAGAGGAGGGGAAATTGTCTCTGTCCAAACAGTGGAGTCTTTAGATCAAACACTAAAAATAGAATAAAGAAAAAGACAGGCCTTAAGTAAATATACAAAAGTGAGGCAAGTGGAGAGTAAGCAAACGATTGTTTTCATGGCTGTAGGATCAATAAAAGGGACCCCAGAAGAGAGGCAAGCAAATACACACCCCTATGTATCTGATTTTCAGTCATTAAACCCAGTATCTGGGAATCAAATTTTTTTTTTCTATCAAATGACTTCTCTTTATAATGATAGCCTATGGAAAGTAAAATCAGCCATCTCAGAGGAAAACACATTTCTTTCTTTTTCATTCCATGTACTTTGATTTGAAGCAAACCTCAGACGCTGTAGGGCAACCCCATCTCTTGGAGAAGATAATCAGTTTAGGATTTGATAAGTGTAACACACATTGCTATTTCTGCGAGATATTTGACTAGTATAGGGTTTCAGTCATTAAAATGAATACATTATTTCAGATACCTCCTCATCAAGAGTGTTTTTATGTGGGGCCACAGGAAGATCTCACTGTTCAACTACATGCATTCCTGAAAACTATAAAATTAGGTCATCATAAATCAGCTCATATTTTTACTCTTAATACTTTGTTGAGAGTTTTATTTTTTATAAATAATTTAGCACTAGATTCATTGTTCATGTAACTGAAATAATTAATAGAATAGATTAGAGAAATATTCATAATTATTGAAATTTATTTCTCAAGTATCATAAAATAGACAAATACATTTACTATATAGTAAAAATAAAAGGTAATATTTATTGAACACTTCCTGTGTTCAAAACATTAAATCCATTACTTTCAGTATATCATCTAATCATCTATTAGATGTTATCCTCTTATTATAGACAAGAAAACTGAGGTCAAATAATCAATATGGAATCAATAGCAATACCTAAATTAATTATCTTAATTAAGCACACTATTAAA
Source organism: Tadarida brasiliensis (assembly GCA_030848825.1). Classification (NCBI taxonomy): domain Eukaryota; kingdom Metazoa; phylum Chordata; class Mammalia; order Chiroptera; family Molossidae; genus Tadarida; species Tadarida brasiliensis. Next base: position 84,162,660 of record CM061260.1, on the reverse strand, counting down.
TTCTGTGATTTATAATTTAGGGAAGCTAATGCATTATGGAGTATATATACAGAATATAAAGTAATTTAATCATTTCCTCAAATGAATATTCACATTATTATAAGAAATTATATTTCATTAATTAAAATGGTGCTGGCCTTTTAGAATTAAGTAAAGCTATGACATTTATCTTCAGACAGAGTGGGAGGGAGAGAGAGAGAGAGAGAGAAAGAAACATTGATGTGAGAGAGACACATAGACCGGTTGCCATCTGCATGACCCCAACTGGGGCCGGGAAGGAACCGCAACTGAAGTACATGCCATTGACCAGAATTGAACTTGAGACTCTTTGGCCTGCAGGCCGACGTTCTAACTACTGAGCCAAACCGGCCAGGGCTCAATAGATATTAGAAGAAAAAGTCCAATGAATTTCCTCTTGTGTTCGCAAATTTTCTCTTAACAAAGAATTACACATTCAAAATTATTAGTTAATTAATATCCTGCATTATTAAAGAAAGTCAATTAACAACCCAAAAAAACACACTAGTAAACTCAGGAATAGAAACCCTGGAATTGAGAAGCAGATAATAATGGTTTGGGTGGATAAGAGATACCAGTGGGAAAAAGACTTGCAGAGTCTTGGTAATAGACATTAGTAAATAAGTGAACAAGAAGTAGCTAAGGTTTTCTTCTAGGACCCAAATGAAGTAACAGGAATTGGATGTGGACTGTGTTTTCCAGAATAGGTAGGGGTGGTCCCTACAGGTAGATAGAAATTGGATGTTAAATGGTTCTAATATCAGTTCCCGCGTGTGTATGCAGAGGTTTTCCACACCGCCAAGCAATTCTTGGACGTCACTTCTGCGTCCTGTGGTTCTGACACTATCTACCTAGAGAGAATGTCAGATTTCACAGGTTAAGGGCTCAGCCTACAAGACTTTGTCCTACAGCCCCTTCAGACAGGTTGTCCACCTGTGCTTCTGACTGAGAGGCTATAGACTGGGGGTTCCAAAGACCCCCTCCTTGAGTTTGATTAATTTGGTAGAGCATCTCACAGACCTCAGAGAAACATTTTACTTATAAGATTATTGGTTTATAATGAAAGGATACAGGAACAGTTCAATGGAAGATGCATTGGGCTAGGTACAGGGCAAGACCAAGGAGCTCCCATGCCCTCTATAGGTATGCCATTCCCCAAATCTCCAGATGTTCACCATCCTGGAAACTCTCTGAACCCAGTCCTTTACGATTTTTATGGAGGCTTCATTACACAGGCATGACTGATTAATTCGTTGGTCTTTGGTGATTGAACTCAGTCTCCAGCCACTATCCCCTCTCTGGAGGCTATTGTGTCACTGAAAGTTCCAATCTTCTAATTGCATGGTTTGCCCCTCTGGCAACCAGCCCCATCCTTCCGTGAGTTCTAAAAACTACCTCATTAACATAACAAAAGATACTTTTTATTGTCCTCATCACTTAGTGTTACCTGCCTTCTTGTCTTCTTGAACGAAAGATTTCAATCAAGAGACAAAGTGTAGAAAAGCAAGCAAGAATTTATTGACTGCAGCAAAAATACTTTTAGGACAGTGAAACAAGGAAGGGCATAGAAGAAGCAAGAGGAGAGCCCAGCTGGGCTGCTTTGGCTCACTGGGAATTCAGAGAAAAGGGGCCTTGGAAACAGATTCAGGGGATTAGCCTAGGATGAGCTGCCACTGCCCACTGTTCCACTGGTTGCAAGTCTCCTGAGGTCCCTTGGAGTTTAGGAGATATCATGCCTGTGGGGGATCGAGATGGGGAAGGCCATGGCACGGACATAATCCCTGGAGGGAGAGTGTGCTGGAATCTTCGTTTTCAGGGGTTTTAAAGGCTAGGCGTTTTGGGGAAGTCTTAGGGAAGGATCAATAGAATATTCATCATCTTTATGCTGATGTACCAAAATGAGATTTATTCCCTTAATTTGTCTGTCCTTGGGTGTGGTTGGCAAATGGCACTAATTGGATTTCTGTTATGAGTCTCCCTGAGTAATGTGATTTAAGCTATTTTCCCTCTGGTTGGAGAGAAGTGCAAACCCTTTACTCTTAAGTGTCCCTGGTTTAGGGAAGTTAGGATTTACTAGGTGGCTGCAACTGCTGTTTAACTGTCTTTCTTAGTTTCCCTATACTTCATGTCCTGGAATTTTCCTAGCTTCTTACTATCCTGTAACAGTAGGAAATCCCAAGGGTTTTAGGAGCTCTGTGCCAGAAACAAGATGAAGACCAATATATATTTCTTTTAATAAATCATAATATCATAGATATAGAGCAGGAATTGGACAGGAATGAGTTATATAATTTCCCTTTTCAACAATAGGACTAAAATCAGAATGTAGTCGAGAAACGGATTCAGAGGGGGGAAAAGGAGCAACATTGAACGGGAGAACCAATGAAAGGTGACACTGCCATAGTAAATAGTCATATTCAAGTTTTCAAAAAACAGAGTTCTGTAATTTTGTTGCCAGAGAAAATGGGCTCTCGCAGTCGTGAGAAAAGAATTTCAAGGACTCACATGTGGGAGAAGTTTAAGCATAGTGGCAAGATTTATTGGATGAAAAGAAATAATACACCCCCAGGGATGTAGAGAGCTGTCAGGCTGTAGTAGCAGCTGCCTGAGGTTTGTGCCAATCCTCCATATATTTTCTTGGTTTGGAACAAACAGTCTATCTTTCAAACTATCCAACCTTTTTCCTGGGTTTTCCTGGGCTGTGCTGGGCCCTCCCCCTATCCAATCCTTTTCCTGAATCTTCTGTAGTTTTGTACCTTATCCTAACAGACCCTTTTCCCAGATTACCCCAGGCTAGGCTCCTCCCTTTATGGTCTCTATTCTGGCTCCTACTGCACAAACTCAGAATTCTGCTTCATCATCTGGTTTCCACTGAGCATGTGCCCAGCAAAGGAATTTGCCCTACTGTTTATCCCTCCCCTGGTAATCTGGTAATCCGGGTGAATGGGGTGGTTGTTCCCCCGGGGGGACTTTGGCACCGGTTTTTCCCACCTGCTTGGAGATTAATGTCCCTTTGATGGAGAATGTGGCTGTCCCCTGGGGTGTCTGTGAAGCTGTAGCTTCCAAACTTAATCAGGCTTAGCCAGTGTAGCTCCCTTCTCTTTTGTTAATACCTAACTAGCTACCTACACTAACACTTTGTGCCCAGAGGTAACTTCCCCTTGTTCTTTACCTCAGAGAAACACTGAGCAGCTCAACAAGCTGCAAGGAAGGGTTAGTTTTGTGTTTTTGGATGCTGATAGATTTGAAAATCATACCCAGAGAACCATATATGATCAGTGTCAAATGGAAATGATACCACCAGTATATATTTATGGTAAGGGGAGACGGGGAAAGATGAGACAGTTAAAGGAAATAACTGCCAGTAAAATGTCAGTAATAAATGTTTCTCAAGTGGATAATTGAACAGATCACTTTAGAGTTTTGCTAAGACAGTCTTGATAAAAACGGACAGAAAAGTTTCTGTTTTTCTTAGTGCTATTCAGAGATAATGATATCTTCATTAATCTCATTTTAGTCTGGAGTACTTCTTATATCAACAGGTAATGCTGATCAAGGGTTTTCCTAATTGTTTTTAAAATTACCTATCAGGTGTTTTATCCCCCCCACCCCTTCTCAGAGTTGCTGTAATCACTAGTCTTGGGGAAGCTCCTAGAACTTCGCAGCTCCCTTTCCTCCAGCCACATTTCTTTGCCATGATGGTTACTTCAGGATTTCTCCTTTAAAGACTATTTGTTTCCCAGAAAGTAAATAAATGGAAAGAATAAAAGGCTTGATTAAATTCTCCATTTTTTCTCCACTGTTGTTTACTGCTAAACCTATTCAAAATGTATATACTCACAATTTAGGCAAAGTATATTTGAGTTTGAAAAATTTATTGCCTATTGAAAATATACATCTGATGTGAAAATTATTGCCTTGAGATGTGAGTGTCAAAATTCTTTGAACTAATGGGCCTTTACAGGGAGTGCATGATACAGAATAGTTTAAAATATGCAAACAATGCATAAGGAGATACATAGAGCCATAAAATTATTCTAAGCCAGAACAAAATATTTCTGATCTTTGAAGGATTTAGTTGTTAATGTTTAAATGTTGAACATAGTTGACATTTCTAATTGAATTATTTATGAAATAACCACATCAAATTCCTTGGTAAAATGTTCAAAGTAGAACCCATGATATATGCATGTTACCAAATCAAGGCAAAGCAACTTTCTTTTGTATATTTGATTTTTACTTAGTTAAATGTTAGATGCCTTTTATTTAGAAATAAAATAATCTCTTAATATAAGATATACTTACTCTTCAAAGAAAATTTGAGTGTGTGGAACTCAAGGGTTTATGCAATATTTAGTTTATAGTTAACTTATTAGGTATCCACTATTTGTAAGGAAGTCAATTTAAAAACTTATAAAACTCAGTTTCTGATGTCAAGTTAATTAGCTTCTGATGGAGAATATTGGGAAAATACACTATTTCAAGGCAGTGTTTACATATCAGTAGTATGTGCTAAGACCAGATTCTCAAAATATGGTATGTGTACCTTTTTTTGTTATTAAATGAGTTTATGTAGTACATGGATGAACATTTTATATTTTATCTCATTTTTTATTTTGTATGCCTGCCTTCCATTCTATTCAGACTATGGTACTTGTTGTTTATTTTCTGATAACTATATAAAGTTTCCTATTTAAATAAACCTAAGTCTGCTAAAGCAACTTGTTTAAAAAAAATGATATGTAAATAATAATACATATGGAACACAGATGTTAGTTAACAACCATAAAATGATTCTCTAATAATTGATGATTGAGAACAACTCTAAAAGTCTCATGGTAAGTGTTTAATAAATATTTATTGAATGATGACTAATGAATGAGGAAAGTGTCCTTTTAGAACTTTATACTTTTAATAAATAGAGTTGTTTCCAGAGTTGTTGGCTTTTGGTTCTTGAGTTCAGCAAAGAAAGAATTCAGGACCAAGAACTCTAGCACAAGAGGAGGTTTATTTAGCGTGCAAATTGAAAGTACACTTGAAGAGAAGATTCAAGAGGGCTGTTTAGAGAGCTGTCTTGGCCTTTTAGAAAGTCACAGGCCCAGCCAGTGTGGCTCAGTGGTTGAGCGTTGACCCATGCACCAGGAGGTTGCTAGTTCATTCCTGGTCAGAGCACATGCCCAGGTTATGGGCCAAATCCCCAGTGGGGGGCATCCAGGAGGCGGCCAATAGATGTTCTCTCTCATCAATGTTTCTGTCTCTCTCTCCCTCTCTCTTCCTCTCTCTCTAAAATCAATAAAGGGAAAGAAAGAAAGAAAGAAAGAAAGAAAGAAAGAAAGAAAGAAAGAAAGAAAGAAAGAAAGAAAGAAAGAAAGAAAGAAAGAGAAAGAAAGAAAGAAAGTCACAGAGGCAGAAGAAGTGAGCCAGCTGGGCTGTGTGGACTCAGGAAACAAGTTACAGAGGCAAAAGAAGGGCCCTTGAAGATAGGTTCAGAGGGTTAATCTAGGACAAGCTACTACTGCTCACTGTTCGCCTGGTTACAAGTCTCGTGGGACCCTTAGAGCTTAGGGCAAAGAAAGCAAAGATACATGCCTGAAGAAGGAAGTCACAGGTGTGCTCTAGAGAGAGTGCTTGCATTGGATCCTTTGTCTTAAGGGTTTTTATCTGTTTTCTAAAGGCAGGAATTTTAAGGGCATCTCAGGGAAGGATCTCAATAGAATATTCATTAGCTTTCCAGATGTGTCTTTTAATATGCTGATTCATCAAAATGAGTGTATAGTGTCAGGGTCTTGGTCTCTACTGACTGGTTGGTACTAGGGTAGGGGGTCAATGCATCTGGTTCTGAGGTCAGCCATGGCATCATTTTGTCTGCTTTTGCTGCTTTTCTGGGCCTGGAGTGGAAACACAACTGAGGCCTAGATGTTATCTCTAGTTTGACCAGAACTCTGTCTCTGTAGTCAATAGACCCAAGCCTTTGTTTCTAAGATTATTTGATGCTAATCAGAACCTCATTGTTCTGAGGGCTTACTGCTTAAAGGAGTGGTGTGCAAAGGAGAAGGAGGCAGGTGAGTTAGGGTGCTGGATGAGGAAAGATTGAATCAGCTATCTGTCTCAGTTTCCCAATTCCACTTGCCAAGGAATTTTCTTGGCTTTTTACTATCCTGCCTCAGAATCAAGGAGGGAGTACATCTTGTGAATTTATTTTCCCAGTTAATTCTTTGCAATTTATTTCATAGAGTGTTTCTCCAACTACTGTATGTCCTGTGGTAACATCTACACTGTTTGTTCTGTTGCTGGATCTCCTTTACGTAACCGACACAGAGGAAAGACGTAGAAATCGTAACATGTACAAAGTAATCTCAAAAGTGCACATTTCTGTAATAAAACCTAGATGTAGGATTTTCTCAACATATTAATTAAATGTACTTTTTAATATATTTGAATATATAGAAAATATATATGTTTGACTTCAGTTATAAGACAGACTATATGTACTGGGATTTCTAGGTTTTAGTAATCTTAAGGTACAGAAGGATTTGATAAAATATTTCCAGGGGAGTCCTACAGAAGACATACTGTTGTTCCAAATGGAATGAGTTTCTGTTGATAAGACCCAAGAGAAGTACATAGGTTTATCTTATCAAAACAGATGTCTATGGCTACAAGTTTTTCTATATTTTTCAGTAAACTGCCTCATTGGGGCCTTCTTAGCACATCAAATATCCAGGCAGCAATTTAAGGACTATAGAGATACTTGGATATAGATTACTTACAAGTATTTGTTTTCATTTTTTATTTTAATGAAGCTAATTTAGAAGTCAAATTTTTACATGTGTGAGCTCTAAATGTTTCCCAAAGTATACTCAAATCAGTGCACTAGCAGGTGGGGCTCAACCAGGGATTAAAAAGAAAATTTCATCACCAGATAATGCAAACTGATCTGAAAGAGTAGACAATATGGAACAGAGATAGTTTAGCAATTTAATAGGCCAAGAGGGAAAGTTTGCCTTTGTGTTTTGTACCAGCATCTCTCAGAATGGTATTTAGTAGTATGCCGTTCTCCAGACTGATGACTTTTTTCATCTTCGTAGTACATCTACCATTTTTCAATTCTGTTATATTTTTCCTCAGTTACTATCAGTAAGTAATGGTAAATTTTAAGTGTTTACTGTATTCCCTCCCCCTTATCCACAGTTTTGCTTTCTACAGAAAACCATGGTTCAAAAATATTAAGTGGAAAATTCCAGAAATGAACAATTCATAAGTTTTAAATTGTGTGCCTTTCTGAGTAGCATGATGAAATCTTACACTCTCCCTCTCTAGGATGTGAATCATCCCTTTGGTCAGCATACACATGCCGTATACACCACTTGTTCACAAGTCACTTAGTAGTCATCTCAGTTATCAGAGAGAGAGAGAGAGAGAGAGACAGAGACAGAGACAGAGACAGAGACAAGAGACAGAGAGAGACCACATTTATATAACTTGTATTACAGTATATTGTTATAATCTATTATTACTTATAATTATTAAACTCTACCTAATTTATAAATTAAACTGTATCATAGGTATATATGTATAAGAAAAAAACATAGTATATAAAAGTTTGGTGCTATCTGAAGTTTCAAGTATCCACTGGGGATCTTGGGACACATGCACCGTGGACAAGGGGAACCCATTATGTTATTTAGTTTATGCTATCTATCAGTTCTCATCTGACTTAGGCAAAAATCTAAAGAGCATACTGTTTACATCATAAATGTACATCATATAAACTTTGAATATTAAACTTGTTTAAATTTGTTTGGCATACACTAGGTTATGTTGTATCAGTAATACAAATATGAATAAGATGCAATCTGCGATGCAAGCAGCTTCAAATACAGGACAGGGAAACAAATGTTTTTATTTTGTTTTAATTTGAAAGTGAGAGATATAAAGATTGTAGTTAAATGATAGTGGGACATTTGGATCTGATGCTAAAAAGAGCAGTCTGTAAACAAAGTACAAAGTTTGAAGTCAGTAAGTTCTAGGTATTTGTTGAAGAAATGATAAAGACAGATTGCCCGGGAAATATACACAGAAGAGAAGCCATGGTGGGAGAGAAGAGAGCCAAAGAAAGAATGGCAGAAAACCCAAGCCAAGTGCATGAGCAAATCCAGAGAAGATAGTAGGTAGTAGGACACTACAAGAGCAGAAATTTTCAAGAAGCAGAGAGGATTCAACATTCCCAATTCTTGCTGAAAGTACACTGAGGGCTGAGACTAAGCCATTGACAACTTAGGCCCAATAAATTAGTCTTTGAGACAACGATTTGCGTAGTGAGGGGAATCGGTTGTGAGAATCAAAAAGGCCGATTTCTGAAATGTGTAAGGAGTCACAGCTAAAAGAAAGTTTGTTTAATGATGGAAAAATTGTACTCAAGTGTTTTTATGAGTGATGAGCAAAAGCCAATGGAAAAAAGTAAATAAAAACGTGAAAAGAAAAGGACACAGCAAGCTTCAAAAGAGGGTTGGAACAGGACCCGGAGAGGTGTTCAGTGTGAAAGGAGGTTTGTGCACCTCTCCCCAGACAGAAGGAAACTTCAAAGGTATGATGTTGTGGATAACTTAGGAGGTAGAGCTAAGAAAATGAAGAGAGGTCTGTGATGTGTCAGGAGGCAGGGCGATGATATTAGAGGCTTAAAGAAAGGAGCCAAAGGTGTAAAAAACAGCTGTAAGAATAGAATAATCAACCAGCTATAGATGAATAAATGCCTTTACCAGAAACACCTAGGACATGGGTCTGTGCATTCACACTATCGATAGTATGTAAATTGAAATACTTCTTGCCTGAAAATAAAGAAACAGTTTTCAGGAATGTGTGTGTGTGTGTGTGTGTGTGTGTACACATATATTTGCACATGCATATAACTATATATATGAACATATACATGTTTGTATATATATTATATGTATATAATATATAATATGCATATAATAGAGAGAGAGACAGACAGACATATTCCTTACTGCAGCTCTGAGGCAGGTATTTTCATGTAGTTATTTTGATGTCATTAAAAGTTATAAAAAGTGAGAGCTTTTCTGAAGTTAGGAGAATTTACTTCTAGAAATTTTTCCACCTTGCGTAGAAAGGATTGTGAAGTATTCATTAGGAAATGACTATTTAAAGATTTCTTCAAAGAGTATCTACAGGGCAGTCTAATGATTTAGCATATAACATCTGTAACACATTAAAGTGTTTCTGGCAGAGTAAGTATCTGTTTTGAATTAAATATATTACAGTAACTAAAATCAGTTTAAAATATGCTTTTTAAATTGCTCATTCTTAGAATGAGAACATTTTAAAGCAGTTATTAATAGGATGGCTTTATGGTTATTGTTAAGTGTTATAATTCAACATGCAATAAAATAATAGGAAAAACAGAGAAAAGAAAGTGCATACTAATAATGTGTTTTCTATATGGTATGATAGTAAAGATGTTTTAAAGGAGTGTGATCTTCTTCTGTTCTCCAACATCCCTATAGCCCTTTCAGGTGTGGTCTTGCTCTTGCTTTTTTCTCTTCCTGGAATGTTCTGTCTCAGTTGTGATATGAGAGATCATCATTCTCGCTTCAGACCACATATCAGGAAAGTCTTCTTTGGTTGTCTGATCTAAGAGAGCTTCCCTCACCCTGGCCAGCGTGGCTCAGTTGGTTGAGCATTGTCCCATGTACCAACAGGTTGTAGGTCTGATTCCCTGTCCTGTCAGGGCACATGCTCAGGTTTCAAGTTCTGTCCTTGGTCGGGGTGCATGAGGGAGGCACTGGTCAATGTTTCTCTCTCTCTCCCTCTCCCTTCCCCTCTCTCTCAAATCAATAAAAACATTAAAAATTAAAATAAAATAAAAAAGCTTCCCTCCTTCCGCACTGCTTACTCTATTGTATCCCTCGATTTTCTTCAGACCTTTTATCACTAACTGTATATTCCTGTGTGGGAGAAGAAGAGGCATTATAAAGAACTGGTATAGTGTCAGTGACTATTTCTCAGGGCATGTTAATACGGTGATGATTTCATAGTGTTTTTACCCTAAAATTTTTTGGCATTTTGAAAATAATTTGTATACATCTTCTTGGAATGTTTTGTGCATGCTAGGAATATTTTACATGTGTGTCAAAGTAGAAAATAGTTTGAGAACTACTACTCAAAGTTACCTTTGTTTATAGGAAAAGAGGTGTTCTGGGTAGCTATAATGTTGAGGGGAGAGAAGATGATCAGTATGTCTTTGTATCATGTGCCTTATCAGTGCCTGAGTCACTCAGTGAGATCTTAAAATTATCTTTCAAATGATAGAATTAATGAAATACATAAGTGATACAATTTAACTAGCATAACAAGACCCTATGAGATGTTCTGTTAATTGATAGAACTAACTTTGGTGGTTTAGACCCTTAAAGGGTGATTATGGTGATTATTTTCCCCAAAGTACCCCATCATTAATTTAGGTATCTCCCACTAGAAAAAGTGGATTAGATTCACTGTTTTTCAGTGATTCTAACAAGGTGGGGAGACTTTCCTGAGTGAGTATTGTGGTTTTTAACAACCTTAGGCCATTCTTTGCAAACTTCACATATATAGTCGGCCCTTGTTTATCACAGTTAATCAGTTCCAGACTCTACCGCAATAAACGAGTTTCAGCGAAGTAGGATTCTTTATTTATAAATAGAATATTTTCACAGTTAGAGCATAGAAAACCTGTTCACAACCTTCTAAATATGTTTTTAACATTATTAGAGCCCTCTAGACATGAAATAACACCCTTTAGTCGCCATTACACTCATATTACCCAATGTATTAGACAAAATAAGAGAAAATAAGACATATTAGACGTTACAAATATCATATTATTATTATCATACATTTAATTAAATACACACACAGTTCTTACACACAACCACTAACCTATGAAAATAGTGCAACTTGTTCGATGATGAAGCAAAGCAGATGAAGAGATGTACTGCACAGCAAAGAAGAGCAAGGTTACTGCTCCTCTGAAGGCGCGACCTTCAGAGAGTCTTCAGGTGGTGCAGTATCTTCGGCAGGTGCATCGTCATCTTCTTTCGCTGAAGGAGTACTAGGAGTAGGCAGTGGGTGTCTGGGTGCACAGCTGAAGAACATCGTGATAGGCAGTTGCTGGCGCTGTCTTTTCATATGCGTGAGGAGGCTTTTGTAGGGTTGTATAGCTCCATCAAGTGCATTCTGGAACAGCAATGCACGCATCATTTGTGGGTCCCATTCACCAATCATGTCCTGTACTACCTTAATAGTTCTCACGACTTGCGAGAGATGCTCAAGTGTAATGCCAACTTCCTCCTCCTGACCCCCAGGAACCTCTGGCTGCTCTTTCTCCTCCTCACTCACAGACTTAGTCATCTCCACCAGATCCTCGTCAGTTAAGGGATCCGAATGTGTCTCCAGCAGCTCATCCACGTCATCGCGGGTCATATCTGTGAAACCTTCTCCTCCCCGCATCCGGGCTAGCCTAACTGCCTTATCCACTGCCAAGTTGCTTATATCCTCTGGGGTGAATCCTCTGTAGTCGTGGACAATTTCAGGCCACAACATCTTTCAGCTGGCCTTCACGGTCTCCATCTTTATGTCCTTCAACACAGCCTGGATGTTCTTCAGACAGGTCACAATGGTATACTGCCGCCAGTACTCCTTCAGCAAGAAGTTCTCCTCAAGGTCCATGCTTTCAATGAGGTGCTGCAGGGTATTTCGCATGTAGAGGGCCTTGAACGCGCGAATAACACTTTGATCCATGGGCTGGATCAGCAAAGTGATGTTGAGAGGAAGGAACTCGATCCACACACCGTTATAGGATAGGTCTTGCGCATGACCTCCAGCATTGTCCATGAGGAAAAGGACATTAAACTCGAGTCCCTTCTCTGCGAGATACAGCTTGACTTGGGGGATGAAGCACTGGTGGAACCAGTCCGATGACAGCTGCTTCGTGATCCAGCCCTTGTTGTTGTGCATCCAATGCACTGGCAGCAGGTTCTTGTTTTTATTCTTCAGGGCCCTAGGGTTCTTGGCCTTGTAGATAAGGGCAGGCTTCAGCAAAAATCCCTCAGCATTTGCACACATATTGATAGTCATGCGATCTTTATATGCCTTGAAGCCACAGACCTTGGTCTCATCCTTGAAAATAAATGTCCGGGAAGGCATTCTTTTCCAGAACAATCCTGTTTCGTCCATATTGAACACCTGTTCTGGATGATACTCGCCCTCCTCAAGGATCTTCTGGAACGTGTTGTTCACGTAGTCCTCTGCTGCAGGCTGGTCAGCAGAGGCAGCTTCTCCATGGAGAATGACACTCTTCAGATGACACCTCTTCTGGAACTTCTCGAACCAACCCTTGCTCGCCATGAAATCCATGAATGTTGCAGAAGAGGGTCCTGGTTGAGGTTTGTCCGCCATAAAGCACTGATAGAGCTGCCTCGCCTTCTCCCGGATGACCAGCAAATCCAACGGAATATTTTTCTTGCGGCTGTCACTGATTCAGACAGCTAGGGCAGACTCCGTTTTCACTATGAACTCATTACAACTTGTCAAGACACGCTTTGCTTCCTTGTTGAGAGAGACAGTAGCCATTGCATGGATGTTCTTTTCATCTTTATGGATGGAGCAAACGGTAGACTCATTCAAGTCGTAATGGCGGGCAACCTCCACGATTTTCTTGCCATCTTTGATCATATCCAAGAGTTTCACCTTCTCCTGTATGGTAAGCACCTTCCTCTGGCACTTAGTTTCATCGTCAGAAGGTTTAGATGAAGCAGCACGTTTAGGAGCCATCGTGGGGCTTAGATAAAAGTTCTCAGAAATCGCAAACACAAGAGCAAAGATGCTTCTGATGCGTAGCAATGTAGAAGTGTGTATGAGAGAAACGAACTTGCATGAGGCTGAGCCAATCAGTGGCCAGGATAGGAAGAGGATAGGATAGCCAATCAGTGAACAGCATGCTCTGATTGGCTTGGTTTTACCACACCCGATTTTTTGGAAAAAAGTTATTGCCCACACACAAGGAGTGGTAGAGCGGTTGCACCTGGTGTTGAAGGATTTGTGGGGGTGCTCGAATGCATAGACCTACAGTCCATACGTACAGTAATTTTAATTGCAATTGTAATATAGGGGTGTATAATTGATTCAGACAACTGAGCATGCGCTGTAGTATTTTCACTGTCTCAATAAACTTTTTAATGAATATATTTAAAAAACCATGATAGAGTGAAGCCGCGAAAGTCAAAGCACGAAGTGGCAAGGGACAACTGTATACCACTAATCCTTCTTCAGCTTGGTACCCTTTTTGCTCCCTACCATTCTCTACTCCTGTAATAAAAATAATTGAAGTAAACAATGTTATTTATAGGAGTTTATCTTTTTCCTCTGGTTTTAAAAAACTGTTATGGGTTGAATTATTTCTGCTGTAAAGATGGTGAAGTTCTAATCCCCAGTACCTGTGAATGTGATCTTATTTGGAAATAGTGTCTTTGCAAAATAATCAAGTTAAGATGAGGCCATTAGTGTGGGCCTTAATCTAATATGACACATGTCCTTGTAAAAAAAGAGATTTGGACACAGAATCAGACACGCATAGAGGGAAGATAGTGTGAAGACAGGGAGAACACCATCTATAAGCCTAGGAATGAGGAGGGAGGCATGGAACAGATTCTCCCTCACAGCCTTAGAAGGAACCATTCTTACTGCCACCTATATTTTGGACTTCTGGTCTCTGGAACTGTGAGACAATATATTTCTGTTATTTAAGCCATCCAGTTTGTGGTACTTTGTTATAGAAACTAGTAAAGGAGCAGAAACTAATTGAGAATCATAGGTTAATAACAATAACATTGGAATAATTTAAAAGTATTCAGTTATTAAGGCTATAAATAGAAAAGTATGTCTTTATTTTTGATAAAGTAATTTGCAAGTACTTTTTATATAAATTACTGAGGATAGTGTGGAAAATAATTTTAGAAAATACAGTTTGCCCACTACGCGTGACAGCTTGTTGCATGAATGTCGATTATCAAGCACTTCTTAATCTAACTTTCTATTTCCCTATTTGGCATGGAACCAATTGGCACCTAAATTAACCATGAATTTTTTTAGATTCAGAACCTACTGCAATGTATGTTTTGCTCACAGCACATGGGTCTTCCGTTCCAGGCTTCAGATTAACTTTGACATCAAAAGCTCTGTAACGGCTTGCAGCATAGTGGGGCAGAGTGCCCTCTTCTATTTAGCCTGTCTTCTGTTATCTCTTTTATGAGCAGAGACTGCTGTCTCTTTCCTATGACACTCCACACCATATGTGACTTAGGTTTACAGTCAGAATAAGAAACTATAGATCTATGATATCACATCTGTGGTATGAGATTGCGTTTTCTTTTTTTCTCAATCAGGACAGGCAATCCTTGGCAGCCAAATTGTATATTTTTTATCAAACTTATTCATTCCCTCTACTCCATGTTTCCTTTTTATCAGTGCCATATGACTGAAACTAATTTATATATTGAAAATGCTACAGTGTCTCTCTAATATTTCCATAGTTGGGTTTCTTTTGAATATCACCTTTTCTTTTTCTTTCCTGAACATTTAAAATGACTGTTGAACAAAGGAGGTTTAAAGAAAAGAATGTACAATTATTTTATCAAATAGTGGCTAAACTAAACTTCTATTCAAACTGGAATTTCTAACCATTAGAATGATTCCTTCACTTGAAGGCAAATACTACTTGAAGATCCAAGAACAGGTGACTGTCCAGAAGGCGCAAAATTAATTTATTCAGTCCTGTTTTTCAGACCTGAACTAGGAATGAATATAATCTAAGGCAAGTGCTACAGACTGAATGTTTGTGTCTTTTCAAAATTCGTATGTTTAAGATCTAATCTTGAATTTAATGGCATTCTGAGATGGATCCTTTGGGGAGTAATTAGGTCATGAGGGCAGATCCCTCATGAATGGGATTAGTGCTCTTACAAGAAAAGATAGAGAAAAGATGATCTCTGTCTCTCTCTACTATGTGAAGAAGCAACAAGAAGGCGGCCCTCTGCAAACCATGCTGGTGCCTCAATTTCAGCCTCCAGACCTGTGAGAAATAAACATTTGTTGTTTAAACCACCCAGTCTTGGTATTCTGTAGCAGCCTAAACTATGACAGCAAGGGAACCGAGAATGGCAGAATCCTCTTCTCATTCCTGAAAAGAAACTTCAGAGATTTTGCTATCCAAGCAATTGTGCTTTAAGAACATTTATACAACTGTTAGAAAGATGCTACTTTACTTTGCACAGGGGAAGCTACATTTAATAATTTTTGTTAATATCTTGGCAATCAGTTAAACTTTTTAAAAGCAAATTTTAAAAAACTTTATTAATACCTCTTCTTTATAAAACAAAATCTAATCAATTCAGAAGGGTGTATTGTAAAACAAAAAGTTTCTCTCTCATCTTTCTGTGACCCTAAGTCTGTCTCACAGAAGTAAAAAGTGCTAAATTTGTTTTGAATGTCCTTTGGGAAATAGTTTATGCACATACAAGTTTATATATGAAAGATTATTGCTATTTATAGCATATTTGTCTTCCCTATGTTAGTAAGTTATTGTTTTAAAACAGAATGTATGCCAAATTCAAAAAAGAAATATCACTATCTCACTATTGGGTTAATTTACATTTATTTGAATTCTAGCAAAATTGTGTATTTTCAACATGTTTATTGGCCATTTACATTTTTATTTATGAATTACTTGTTCATGCCCTTTATCATGTACCTGTTATTGATTAAAGTTTTTTATTGATATTTGAAAAATATATGCAAGTTGAATTATACTATAAATATATAAATTTTAAATTTGAATCCCTTTCCATATATGTACAATATATACAATGTTGCATTTTATGAGAATGCCATCATTTATTTTGCCAGATTCCCTCTCAGTGGACATTTATATTTTCTGGGGTTTTTTTTTTTGTTTGTTTTTTGTTTTTTGTGTGGTTTTCTTTGGCCTATTGCAAATAAAAAATCAACACACTTGCATTTGTGCACTTGCTTGATTACATGTGTAGACTGTTAATAAAATTGGAATTGGCATGTAAATGGGCACATGGGCACATGCGTTTCATATTTTGATCGATATTTTCACTTTGCTCTTCAAAATTTTGACAGCAATTTAGTTTACACTTCCAACAGCAGTATCAGAGAATGCTTGTTTTCCCATACCTCAAACAACCCTACTAAGAACTATTTTATTTTTAGATAATTTGTTAATTTTAAGTGGTGGGGTAATTAGCAATGTTTTCATCTTTAAAAGTAGGAGTAAGGTTGTTCTTGAGATATTTTTGATTACTTATTTTTTTGTTATTAATTTAAATGAAACAAAGACTCTCAAACTCCTCATATGAATAATGAAACCAGTAGAGTCACAGGATTTATTTTATATTTATGCACAAAAGAAAAAAAAAAGAAAATCTCCAAACTTTTATATTTTCTTACACCTGTAGGGAAACAGAGATAAATATGAGTACTGGGATCAACAAATAATGGGGAAAAATAAAGCTGAGTTGCAAACTTCTGGAAATTTTTCTTTACATTTCACAGCTCAGGGCATTATTCTCTGAACTCTGGCTCTCTGAAAAGGCTCCTCAGTTCAAATAACACTCCCAAGTACTGTTTAATGATTGGTAACAGAACAGGGTCATACATTCTCATGCACATCTCCATAATGGATTGGGGGGGGGGTACAATTGGCACGTTTGGGATTTTTCTCAATATACCATGTTATCAGAATGTGTTTTATGATGTAGAACAGTGTCTGCTTTTCTGCAGGTATTGGGGGGAGAAGGAACTTTTCCCCTTCATTTTCTGGTATTTTTTCTTTACCTATTAATATAGCCTGCAGCTTTAAGGCAAAACATGGGAATTATGTTAGTATAAAGAGGGGGAAATGAAAACACTTCTGAGAGGCTTAAATTATATATAATCAAAAAGGAAAAAAAGAGAATTTTAACATACGGCGTATGACACATGATGTTTCATATTTATGTTTTTTGTCCATTTGAATTTTTTGCTCATTTAAAAATAAAGATGATATTCATGTTGATATGCATGTTAGGTATTTTACCATACTTTAAAAGGCAATAATCATATGTTCAGTACATTTCATGGTTTGAATAATTACATAGAAATACTTACAGCACTTTAAAGTTCTGTGCATAGTACCAGTTTACCGTTAATGTATTTTAAGATCACAAGAAACATGATTGTTTCAAAATATTCTACTTTGAAATGACTTCAAATGACAATTTATGGCTCCTGAAGTAGCATAATATGACCAAATAAATAAAAATTTTATAAAGAAATGTTTCTTTCACCAAAAATTAATGTACACAAATTATATGTATTGTTCCAATATAAAAGCTTAATTCTATATTTAAATATCATTCCACAAACTCAACTTTAGGAAATATAGTCTTCTGTTTGTCAATTCTCTCTTTTGCTCTCAGAAATTTATATAGTTTGAGTGATAGAATTAAAGAACTTTGACAAACTGAGTCATAAAATTTGTATCAAACTTGAAGTAATGCTGCTATAAAGTGACATAGCATATGGCCAACATATTCATACACAGTGATTCTCTGATAAAATAGCTGTATATGACCTTAAGTAAGTTACTTTCAGGGTCCTGAAGAGTATCCAGTGCTCTATGATATGTGCTTTTTATGAGTCAGACATCACAGTAGCTTGTTTATAGCCTAATATAATACATTTTACAAATTTCCATTTCATTTATAGACCATAAGAATGTTATCAAAAATAATTTGCTATACAAACTCAGATAAAATAGAGTAATAATGTAGGTTAAATGTTACTGTATGATTGGAGTTATTGTTTCTGCTTCATTTCACTTTGCTATTTATTGTAGGCCTCAGAAACAAAACTGAACTTGGATTTGATTTTGATTTTTACTTCTTAAAATACTTTTCACTTTTTTTAGTTAACCAGACATGGGTATATTTCTCTCATATTAATAAAATAAATCCAGAAATACTGTTCTCTCTTTGAAGTTGATAAGATAAAATTCCCATTTGAGAGCTATTTGTTTATATTATAATTATATTACATTATAAATTAAAATTATATTAATTTTCTCTGGAAATTATTAGATTAATGAAAAATCAGTTTGTAGTAACTATCTTAAAATCTTGAGCTATAATATTATCTTCTTCATGCTGAAGTTTACAACTTTTGTGTGTAATAAAGGGCGCATATCCTTTAGTATTTAAATTCAACTATAATTAGATATGTGCCAAGCAAGCATTCCTCAAACTATAGTTTACCTGTATTGTACTCACTAAAAATTAATTTTGAAATTCATTGATTTGTAAAAAATACCTAATTTTAAAGAAACGCAACCATTAAATATATTTATGTATGTATATTAAGTATTTAATGTCATTTTACAATATTAAAGTTGTTATTGTCCTGCTTTCTTCAGTAATACACTTAGAAAATGGGAAGGATAATAAGTGTTATAGGCTTACCAAGAAATAGAAATGTAAATATATACACATACACCTAGACATCCATATATACATACATACTTATATGCATACATTGGCAGTTATTTTTATAACATTCATTGGTTATATTTTTATTTAATATTTCAAATATTCTGAAGATTTAAATATCCATTTAACAATTATTCAAAAAATTTATACCATGGAGAAAAATCAAAAGATTTTGTACATAGAAAATTTTGTATTAATCTTATAAATACATTTTAATGAATTATTAATTTTTATATCTAAAGAATATACAAATCTATAATTAGAGCTTTTTTATAAAGTTTCAATATTAGCTTGTCATCAAATTGCATATTATTAAAATTATTTTTAGAGCAATTAAACACTATGGAATTATTAGTGGAAAAATAAGAATCATGGCTTTTGAGATCCCTATAAAACATGTTGAATATTGTCCCATAGAAAACAGACTTATGTTTTGTTTTCCTGTGGGCATGTCACAGAGGAGCCTGGTCTTCTGCACAGGCACTGCCCTTGCCAGAGAAAAATGAAGTGATTCTTTCTAGGAATGCCTAACCTGTGGGCAGGAAAAGACCTGGATAGCTTAAAAGAGTAAGAATTATGCTGGCCCTAGATGAGGTGGGTTCTTGGAAATGAGGAGAGTAGTATAGCAGTTTCTGTGCATGGAGTCTCCTCCATTCTCCCATACTGCAACAGGCACTAAGGAGTATACTAATCTATATCAGTAGAAGGAAACTGATGGAGATATTTCTGATGGGGGTGTGTTTCTGAACACTGAGCCTTGAGTTCAGTAGCTTGGAAATAACAGCAAACGTTCCATCAACTAAATTCAGCATGGAGAAGTGGGCATGATGATCACCAAAGAGATTTGAATGGTGAGAATCTCAGCTGAACTGAAAGTCATCTCTTTTCCCAGGATTTCTGGACTGTGTAAGAAGCCAGAGACACATTATGACCTTAACAAACGGTGAAAGGGCCTGCCAATGAGGCAGGTGGTTACACAGAGCCAGATTTGATTTAGAAAATAGGAAACTAAAATGTTTAAGTTATTTTTCACGTGAGTAATGTGGAAGAAATTTCTGCTCATTGCAAGGGTCTGCATATTGACGTGGAATGTGTTAACTACTTCCTCAGTTAAAGCTTCAACTCAGATAAAGTAATGAGTAGCCACTCACCTCTATTCATTCCCTGAGACCAAAGAGGAGATTTAACTGCGTAGATATCAGAGACTGCTGATGAATGAAGTCTCCTTACTATTCAGTGTGATCACTGTCAGCATCATTTTTATTGATTGTTGACCAGTCCAAAGAAATTTAAAATGTTTATGATCTCATTTCCCATTAAAATATTTTCAGCTGAGGAAACAGGTTCAGAAATGTTAAGTCACTTGCTAAGGTCACAGAGGTAAGTAGAAGCCCTGGGATTTGAGTTGAAGTTTATGAGATTCTATAGTTCATACTGGAATTTCAGTCACTGTAACTTCCTGGACAATTGATCTTACCAGCTTTTGTGGCAAATAATGAGCAAGTATTATACATGTGAGAAGGTCAGTAGGCCTTTCTGAGACTCACTTTGCTCTCTGGACAAATGCTGGCCTTAGGATAAGGGCAGAGTCCTTAGCACCCTCTTATATGCCAGGGTTTTTTACAGATTTGGGAGAGGTTAGGACAAGGGAAACTAGGATAGAGAGCAATGTGGTAGATTGGTCACTCAGAGAGTTTGGCTACCAGGTTATTTACCAATTGGTAGAGACTTTAACAACCTGTCACGTTGTTCTAGCGAGTACTAGCTGAATATAAGCTCTGACTCTGCCCTGGCCGGTTTGGCTCAGCGGTTAGAGCGTTGGCCTGCGGTCCAGAGAGACCCGGGTTCGGTTCCCGCTAAGGGCATGTACCTCGGTTGCAGTTTGTCCCCGGCCCTGGGCCACTCGATGTGTCCCTTTCACGTCGATGTTTCTCTCTTCCTCTCTCTCCCTCCCACTCTATCTGAACAAAAAATGAAAAAATTGTCCTCGGGTGAGGATAAAAAAAAAAAAAAAAAAAAAAAAAAGCTCTGACTCTTATGTGTCTGAAAAATGAAACAATTTAAAAATTATTACTAAAAATTGATAATAAACATCAAACCTGTTAATGAGTTGCTGAATATTATATAATCTTTTCACAGTTCACTTTCTAACTATTGATGAAATGACTTAATTTTTACAAATTAAAATAGAGCCCTGGCCAGTTTGGCTCAGCGGTTAGAGTGTTGGCCCACGGACCAGAGAGTCCCGGGTTCGGTTCCCGCTAAGGGCACGTACCTCAGTTGCAATTTGTCCCCCGCCCCAGTTGGGGTCGTGTGGGTGACAACTTCTCGATGTGTCTCTCTCACATCAATGTTTCTCTCTCTCTCTTTCTCCCTCTCTCCCTCCTCCCCTATCTGAAGATAAATGCAAAAATGTCCTCGGGTGAGGATAAAAAAAAATAGAATTTGAGTCAATAGTCTATGGGCTTACTTTTCTCTAACAATTTTTATACAGTGATGTTCCTAATGATGGAATATCAACAATCTGAAATTTATGCAAAACAGGTTTTCCCTTTGATGTTCCCTGTAAAATGAGGAGAATTCTAGGGTCTCAGAAGTCTGTCATTTTCTACTTCTGTACATTGTTTTCAAAGGGAGCTACCCAAACATTGCAATCAAAACTATCCAGACCTATTCTTTGGATTTGAGTATCAGTAACTTTGAACCCTATAGTATGTAAACGGTAATAGAAATCTGTCATTGTTCACAGACCACCTTAAACCTCAGGAATCTCTAGAAGTGGAAAAATGATATTTCCAGAGCATTTGATAAACCCATCGAACTAGAACCACTTAGAAAGTTCAATAATTCATAAGTTTTATGTCCTGTCTAGTTTCAAAAACTGATCTAAAACTGATGCAGTGCTGGTTTAATTGAAAACACACAGGAAGATTATTTTCACCACTTCCTGAGTGAGAAACAGAGCAATATAAATTATATTGAAATTTTGTCTGTGTGTTTAATTGCTGAGTAGAGTACTGCAGTTGATAATTAAAGTACTAATTATTTAGTATAATTATATTTAATTATTGTAATTGCTATTCATATCTTACATCCTAATAGAGAGACATCAAGAGCCTTTTTCACAAAATTATTCCCCTTATGTTAGAAAAAAAGAATCAGGAATTTATCTTAGTTTAGCTGAAATAAGCTATTTGCTACTTCATTTACTTGAAAATGAAATAAGTTACTAATTCTTTTGCCTTTTGATTACATTTTTTGAGCAGGATATTTTACAAAGAGTGAAGTGAAACACTTTGAAACTTTTTTAAAAAGTAGAAATAGGGTGGGGGTTTTTTCTATGGAATTATGGCTTTGAACATTGTATATCTTTTCTTGTAAATCACAGTATAAGTTCACATCTATTTTTTCTCCTGTCAGGCATTACAGTATAATGAAAGGGGTCGTTAGACATTGTGATTTTTTTCACTCTCAATTTATAATATGTGGCAATATTTTCAAGTCATTAAGTATGTAAATTACAGCACATATAAGAATTGAAAATCAAGAAATAGAAGATAAAAGGCAATCTAAAAGACAAATTCTAATGTATTGCCTCATATGACCTGAGTTTAATTTGTTTACATCTCACAAGAGAAACACCTTTTTACCATGTTCTCTTTGATATACTACTTATAAAGCTGAAATACTGTGTTTTAGCTTGAATAATGGAGTCATTACCTCAATTTTAAACATTCTGTACCTGAAATTGGGATTTATGATGGACTTGTTGATTAAACAAAGATACCACAAGTAAAAACAATTTCTAGAAACTTAGGGACATTAGATTTATTTTTTAAATTGCTTTCTTAGAAAGTATGGGGAATAGAACTCAAAATTATAAAGATTATCCTTTTAGAATAAAGAAAAATGTAAATTTATATGTTGTAGAGAATAAAAAAGCTAGATGTTTATAACACCTATCTATAGCCACTAATAATTATACTAATCTCTAACATTTATAGTGTATTTTGCAGGTGCAGCCATTTCCCAGAACTTTATGTGTATTATTATATTTAATCTTCACAGCAGCCCTGTGATTAAAATATTACTTTTCTTCCATTTTACTGGTAAATAGACACAAATAATACTTTTCCAAGAAAAATGAGCCATGTGGTTTTCTATTCTGACCAATTTTCAGACAGTAGAGTGATTTACAAAATAGATTTCCCTTTGATGTTTCCTACAAAATGTGGAAAGTAGTCCCAGAAGTTTTTGTCTCTTTCCCCTCGTACATTGTTTCCGAAAGGAGCTAACTAATTGAAACCAACAATATTGAGGCCTGTTCTACTATGAATCAGAGTATCAGTAACCCTAAAATCAGACAAAAATTTATGGAAATATATGCACACTGGATTGTGTGTTTAGGATGGGTCCAGTCAGAGCCAATGTCACCATAAGAATCTAAGCAAATTCGACAATATGGAGGAGGAGTACATCTGTTTGTGTTTTATTGCAGAAGAACTCCATACAGAGGTTTAAAAGCATAGGCTCTGAATCCAAGAGAGAAAAGTTAAATGTAGGAGTCACCATTTAATCACTTTATAGCCTTGGGAAATATACTCAATCTCTTTAACCTTCAGTTTTTTTATTTTAAGATTAGGCTAATATCTATGTTAAAGAATTATTGTGAAAATTAAAGGAAAAGAATGGTCATATTCTGCTTAGCGTGGACCCACTAAACACTCATTGAATGTTAGCTATTATTATTATTGTATCAATATTTTCATTGTGTGGGTTATTTTTATTGTTTTTGTCAAGGTGGCTCTCAGTTTAGTTGTCATAGCATCATTTGTGTTACTTTAGGAAAAAGAAATGTAAACCTTTAAAAAAGGTTCTGTTTCTATAGCTACTGAGTTAATGGTGTGGTGTGCTTGGGAGAAAAAAAAGGCTCAGTTGATTCTGATGGGTTGAGAACTACTATAGGGGAATTTGGTGTTTGGGAATAGTCTCAATTAAAAAGGTTTTTCTTCTTAATGCATTATCTGGTTAACAAGTTTTTTTAAATTTAAAATATAATCACCCCACATGTAACTAAATAAATAATAAATGGAACATTTTCCCTGGAAAGGCATAACCTTGATTTTACTAATCTTTACCATATTTATTTTCTTTACCTTAATGTGTGTTTAAATCCAGATCTTACTGTGCTAAGTGATGGGGATGTCACTGCGGAAAGGGAGTGATGACAGCACATAGACTAAACATCAATATTCAAGTAGAGATCACAGTTTCAGTTCCATCAGTATCTGGATAGTATTCCCTAACCTCCAAACACTCAGCCTCTGTAAATTGTCTTGGAGGACTTAGACCTGAGCAAAAACGATGTGTCTTAGTCTCTCCCTGAATACAGATTTGGGGGTCTGTCCCCCCACCCCCACCACTGAATTTGGCAGACAAAAGTATGTCTACAGAATTGTCTGAGTCAGTTTATTCAACATCTCTATTATTGTTGTCATCATCATCATTATTACTTTGATGAATTGCTAACATTCTCTTCTCTGGCTACATAAAAAGCTGGTTCCTAATGCTGTTGGTGCTCTGTTCAATTTGAAGTGTGACTCCTCAATGGAAGAAATCATATTGTAATATCAAGCAACTCTACCAGACCTGTCTAGGAACATCAGGAGGGCATAAAAGGGCCAATGTGGGTCTTGGAATCAGATGAACTTAGGTTCATTTCCTGTTGCATCACTAACTGGCTGTATTAGTTATACTGTGTGTGGGGGGGGAAATTCCTCAATTATCTGTGGCTTAACACTATAGAAATGTAAAGCAGCCATCCTCCACAAAATGACTCAGGACCCTAAGCCCTTCCATCTCATAACTCCAATCTCTTTGTAGCACCTCAGAGTCTTCCTCATCCAGTTGGTGGATGGGGTACGAACATGGAGAAGGCCTACTAGCTTATTAAGTATCTTGACCTGTAAGAGACAAAATTACCTTTATTTAGTGGCAGGAATCAACCAGCAGCCTTATCTGCATAAAAAGGGGGCTGAGAAATATAATCCCTGGTTGTACAGTTACTTCTCAGCTGCAATTCTACATTTTGAAAAAGACTACAAATTGTTGGTGGATATCTGGCCATCTTACCAAACTAACTGTGTGACTGAAAACTGAATTTCTGTAATTCTGATTCCTGATTGGAAAAGGGAATAATACCCTTGAAATGTAGGTAATGAAGATGAAATAAGATAATGTACATAAAGTATTTGGCATATGGTCAGGCATAAAATGAATACTCAATATATGGTGCATGCTATAATTATCATAATCATGTGCTCTGTGCTCCATATACGTAAGCTGAACACTTACTCTCCTCTCTTTGTAGAGTGATGTACTATTTCTGTCCTACTTATTGTGAATGGTGATTAAATCTCATAATTTTATTAAATTACAACTATTTGTATATGCCTTTATTTTATGAACATTCTTTCCTACAGGAGTAGTAATATAAAATGCTTCCCCATTTAATGACTAGGGGTTCTGTCAGGAAAAAAAACAGCTTCTCTTCTGGGTTTGAAAATAGTTGTATTTGCCTCATTAGCTTCAGACAAGGCATGTTATAAGCAAAGGAGTTTCCTCTGGGCTTGCCTAAGTTATGGCTAGGTCACCCTTCCTGCTGCTGACTCTTGCTACATCAGAAAACTTACCCAGTCAGAATATGAGTGCTATGTAACATCAAACTGGTTTGGCCTTTTAGTCAAGTTTCTTTTATTCTGTGTTTTAAAATATATGGTTACTGTTAATGATGTGCTATATTATCATGTTATATTCATCTTTATATTGGTAAACTTCTTAGCAGTTTGTTTTGTTTTCATATGGAAATTCTAAAACGCTACAGCAAATTCTCAGTTTCTATTAGAACTTTGACAATAAATATTGCCAAAACATTAGAGAAAAGAGTCAGTGACTTGAATAAGATTGAATATTCTTATCAAGTTATAAAAAGTAAACTAACTTTCACTCACTTTCATTTTACTTACAGTTCTTGTCATAACAACTATTTTCTCAGTTTTTTAAATGGAAGAACAGCAAACAACAATTTAATTTCAATTGTCCTGGTCTCTTAAAGATTGCATAGTTTAACTTCAAATCAAAGTTTAGACATATTAGTGCCAGACAGCTATTTATCTTAAGCTATTAACATTTCTCAGTTATTAAAATCTGGTTATTTCTTTTATGTTTCAATGATTGAAACATAAATAAGAAATAGAGGAAAATGTCAAGTGTGTCTCATTCTGATTTGTGGTATAATTGTAAAATTCTTTTAGTCTCACTACATAAATTATATTTTAGCCTGCACATTTTAAAATGCTTCAATATTTTCAAGGGAAAGATTTTTGGGACAAATATTTGGGGGGACAGGAAAAGAAAACTGTAAAGCTAAGGTATTGAAACATTAAGAATAAAGAATGTGGCCCTCTGATATTGTGTAAAGGATAAATGACTTTTGTTAATGGAACCTGATTTCTAGGTTTTACTAATCAGGTGTGTGGGTTCTTGAGTAAGAAATCTGTAATTTGGTAGTCTCAGTTTTCTTATCTTTAAAATGGGGACAAAAATTATTCCCATTTGCTATAATTAGCATATGATTTAAAAAATGAATAAGATAAAAGAATAGGCTACCATTAAAATCAATAAATACTCAGAAAAATAGCACTCTCTTCTAAATCAAAACATTATCTTTTCCTAAAAGAAGTATAATTTTTAATAAAGGGAGGGTCCATCCTGCTTTCAATAATTGTGGTCCCTCCCAACCTTCCTTTATAAAAGTATGTAGCCAGGCTGATAGTGTTTTCCATTATTCCAGCTCCCAGGAGACTAATGGAATCCCTGGTTTTTAGCTGAGCTCACTGCAACTTAAAATGTAGCTACGTTTCCTCACCTCCTTTTCAGCTGCGTGTGGCCATGTGAGAATGTGAGGGAAAGTGATGTGCATAGCTTCTGAGATGCATCCTGTGAGCAGTGGTCCTCAAATTTTATAATGTGATCAGCATCACTGAAGGGCTTGTTATAAAATAAACAGCTGTCCCTGGCCGGTGTGGCTCGAATGGTTGGCGTGTCCTCCCATACACCAAGAAGTGGCAGGTTCGATTCCCCATTGGGGTACATACCCAGGTTGAGGGTTTCATCCCCAGTCAGGGCACCTACGGGAAGCAACCAATCAACGTTTCTCTCACTCTCCCTTCCTCTCTTTAAAGTCAATAAAACAAAAATAAAAAACAAAAAAACAGCTGGGTACTATCCCAGAGTTACAGATTCAGTGAGTCTAGAGAGGTTGGAAATTTGCACTTCTAACAAGTTCCTAGGTGATGCTGATGCTGCTGGTCCCAGGGCCACACTTTGAGAGCCTCTGCCTTCCTGTGCTTTCTCTCCCCGCATGCCTGGAATGTGAATGTGATGGCTAGTGCTCTATCTGGAGCCATAAACTGGAGGGTCACATCCTAGGAACTCAGATAAGAAAGCTGAAAGCCTGCTTGCAGGAAACTGGAGAGGTACTATACTAGCTATGAACTGTCTACACCCGTATTTTTCTGTGAGAGAGAAATAAACTTCTAAATTGTGTGAAGTCTGTTAATTTTCTATCAAACTAAACCAAACCTAATTCTTTTTAAAAAATGTTTTTATTGATTTTTTAGAGAGAGAGGAAGGGAGAGAGATAGAAACATCCATATGAGAGAGAAACATCAGTCGGCTGCCTCCTGCACGCCCCTTACTGAAGATCGAGCCTGCAACCCAGGCATGTGCCCTGACGGGGAATTGAACCAGGACCTCTCAGTCCATGGGACGATCCTCAATCCACTGAGCCACACCGAATTGGCTAACCCTAATTCTTAATAATAAAATATATTAGATAGAATTGAAGCCCCACTCTCCCCACTTCCCTACCCTAGTTTCTGACAGAGTTCTGTAATAGTCTTTCGCCCAAACACCTGTGCATATCAGGAAATTTTAAGCCTGATATGTGGTCAACAAATGAGGACTGAGGACCTAACATGAAACTCATTATGTAGTGATTAAGACATTTTTTGACCTGGAGCAATGGCTTTGCTTTAATCTCTCTTTCTAACTTTGGTCTAACAAAGTGATTTTATATGTATCTGACTATATGAAGGAAAATGTATTTGCAAAAGTATACTTGTGTATATATTTAACCTCAGGAGATATAAATATATCCTGTACTTGAGTATTGAATTTTTATAGCAAAACTATATTTAGAGTAATTTAAAGTATGTTATTGTATACATATTAGTGCACACTCAAGTGTGTTCATGTATATACATGTATACTAAATCTATGAGCATTTTATAGCAGAAAATAAATATGTTCAAGGGTAATGATTAATAATGAGATTTACTGACTTACTAAGTGTTGAGAGTGCTTAGCCTTCACCTCATACCTTGTGGTTTTGCTAAACAACTGAATATAACTGAAAAGGAGAATGTAACATTTCATGGGTTATACTGACCAATGCATTTATATTCTCAGTGAGACATTTAAGAATACTCAGTATATTTAAGCATTTTTTACAGAAAGTTAAATTATTGGTGAACTGTAGACTTTTTTTACACAATTCTTCATTTTTTAAAGGTTTGAATAAATAGGAATGTTTTAATAATAAAAATGTCAATTTTAATTGAAAACTAAAGGTTAGTATTTAATTTTATATAAGGAATATAGGATAAGCTTTTTTATATTATCTTTCCTATGCATTAGTCCTGGGTAGTCAATGTAATTTATGGGAAAAACAACAATGCCAGGCAAAGTATGGCATGATAAATTAAAACACAGAGGTATAAGTATATTTTAAATGTGAATCAGTTGATGTCATGTGGTTATGGTATATTATGTGAAATATCTTTGCCTAAGTTATGATGAAAAATTAGTTGGGCCTCTAAGACTGTTTCTGGGACCATTATGATAAAGAAGTCAGTAAAGTGGGAAAAGATAATATTTTCTGTTATAAATCTACAAAAGAAAGGGGATATCTGGAACACCTTGAAAGCTACATCATAATTTATAACAGTATAATCTATCAGGAAAATAGAGAAATAATTGTTATGCTGTTCTGTCTACCATTGATAAATGTGTTTTCTTCTGTTTGATGATTGCTAACAAATTGGTGGCTTCTGCTGTCAGCATTACTGTCAGAGTGCAGTTCTATTATATTCTCATTAACATAATGATAAAATTAACATTAAGAAAACACATTCAGTAAGAATTTATGAGATTCTGTGCAATTAAGCATATAACAATATGGACAGAAATTTTGCAGAAGGCTGTGTAATAAAAATTTTTTTTTTTAATCTGTAGAAGTAGTCAGTGACCTGAGACTTTAACTGTTGATTGCTAGCTTGTTGCTATGTTAATGTGAAGTAATTATTCTAGTGAATTGAAGCTGAAAGTCAACATGTATATTCATTAATTTAGTTTAAGCTTCCTTGTTGTTAATCACAGTTGGGGTATCTATTTTCAGCAAACTGATCCACAACTTTCCCATCATGCTCTGCCAACCATAAAATATAAACATTCTTTATGATCAACTTTGTAATTTCTAACTAGGGAATACTTTTTTGTCATTTAAAATATTAAACACTTTGTCTTTAAAATTAAGAACCAATTATTATCAGAAATCTGTTAAATATTACATATCATTTGTGTTTTGATATTCACAATTTTTATAAGCATGTTTATTTAGTAAAGTATTAGCTATATGTTTTTATCTTTTACTAATTAGTTTATTTTGTCAGAAATGATACTATATGTTCATCTAATCCCTCCTTTTTCTCCTCTTTGCCACCCATCTGGATGGAATTTGCCAGCATCCCTTGTGGCTGGGTGAGGCCATGTGACTTAGTTCTGGCCACTAAAAATGTAGATTAAAAGAAAATATGCCATTTCCAGACCTGGCCTATTAAGTGACCTGCAATGTTATCTGTGAAGCTCTCTCTCATCTTTCTTCTCATGCCCTAATGATGAAAATCCAGTGGAGAACTACAAGACCCCTAGGGTATGGAGAAGCGTAAAATGGAAGTAGCCTAGATCCTTGAATGATCATATGGAGCAGTCTCTCTACTGAGTACATTAAACTGTGAAGTAAGTGAGAAATAAACCTATATTAAACCAATGAAACTTGGAGGTTCTCTATTATGGCTATTGGTCCACCTTGACTAATGTATCTGAGATTAGCAAAATATTAGAAGTTGGAGAAAATTAAGAACAAAGGAATCTCCTTGCAGTGTATATGCATATATTTGTAGGTGGCAAGTTAAAAGTCACTATAGGATAACAGTTTATGGGAACACTATCATATTGTCAAATCAGCTGTACTATGAATACAGTAAGAACTGGTAAAACAAAAAATATTAGAAGGCATTTTTTACTTCAGAATTTAATCTCATGTCTCCAGTCATAACAGAATAAAAGATACAGACAGTAGTCTAGTGATCGGTAGCACAGTGGAGCATAACAGTCTCTAAGCAATTTTGGTGAACACAAGTAATCTTTCTGATTATCACCTAGACAAATAACAGAGAGAAATAATAATGACAACAATCATTCTTTAAGTGCTTCCCAGGTGCCAAGGTATTTTGGGACTCTATTACATACATTATCCTATTTAATGCCCACAAACTGATTTTAATGATGGGAAAAAGTCAAGAGAGTCTAGCTAACTTGCCCAGACCACATAGCTCTCCAGTAATAATACTGAGATTTACCCGAAGCACAACCAATTCCAGAGATAGCATATTGTTCATTTGTGCTGTGGGAAAGAATGAAGTTAGTAAGAAAGAACCAGGAAGTTTACTGAAATGAACAGACACATGTTCCATATGTTAACTTTATTACAAGAAATTTTGAGTTGTTATTCAACATTCTCAAAATGATATGCCAAATATTACTTATAATTTTCCACTTTTCTGTTTGAATTGGAATCTCTATATATTGTAGAAATTATTGCTTATAATTCTCTCTCCTTATTCTATAATTTTGTCAGCTTCAAAATATAACTGCTACCTCTAAGTAAATTTCCTCTAAGTAAGATACCAAGTTAACCACACATGTTTGCCTGTCTGATTTCCTTTGGAATCTGTAAGCATGCACATGAATTTCGTATATTAAAAGGGCAGCATTTCATAAAGTAAGGAAAAGGTGAAATTTTTAGTAAATGGCTAGAGATTATTGGATAACCACCTAAAAATAAAGTTATGTTTGCATATCACACCTTACATTACGGAAAATTCCAGATGGGATAAATAGTAAAATAAAAGTAAATAAATTTTTTAAAAATTGCAGAAGAAATATAAGAAACCAAGGAAAAACTTTATTTTTCAGTAAGCTCAGATTGTGGGAGGCTCTCTGAAATTGACATAATACCCAGAAGCTATAAAACAAAAGATAAATGTGATGACATAAATTTTTAAAAATCTATAAAGTCTAAAACCACTATAAGCAAAAAACTGGAAAAATATCTGGAGCTTATTTCTCTCTCTTTTTTTAAACTTATCTTTATTGTTGAATGTATTGCAGATGTTCCTCATTTTTCCCCCATTGACTCCCTCCTCCCCATTCCTGCCCCTCTCCTGCCTTTCCCCACACTGTTGTCTGTGTCCATTGGTTATGCATATATACATATAAGTTCTTTGGTTTATTTCTTCCCACCCCCAACCCCCTTTCCCTTTGAGGTGTGTCAGTCTAACAACCAATTTGTACTTCTTAATCCCTTCACCTTTTTCACCTGTTCCCCCAACCCCCTCCCATCTGGCAACCAACAAAATTTCTCTGTATCTATGAGAATGTTTCTGTTCTGCTTGTTCATTTTGTTTGTAGATTCAGTTGTCGATAGGTATATATTCATTGCCATTTTGTTTGTTCATATTTTTTATCTTTTTCTTCAAGAAGACCCTTCAACATTTCATATAATAATGGTTTGGTGGTGATGAACTCCTTTAGCTTTTCCTTGTCTGGGAAACTCTTTATATGGCCATCGATTCTAAATGACAGCTTTGCAGAATAGAGTAATCTTGGTTGTAGGTTCTTGCTTTTCATCACTTTGAATATTTCTTGCCACTCCCTTCTGGCCTGCAAAGTTTCTTTTGAGAAGTCAGCTGATAGTCTTATGGGAACTCTCTTGTAGGTAACTAACTGCTTTTCTCTTACTGCTTTTAAAATTCTCTCTTTGTCATGAACCTTTTGCATTTTGATGATAATGTGTCTTGGTGTGGGCCTTTGGGATTCATCTTGTTTGGGACTCTCTGTACTTCCTGGACTTGTATGTCTGTTTCCTTCACCAAGTTAGGGAAGTTTGCTGCCATTATTGTTTCAAATAGGTTTTTGATTTCTTGTTCTCTCTCTTCTCCTTCTGGCACCCCCAAGATGCGAATGTTGGCATGCTTGAAGTTGTCCCAGAGGCTCCTTACACTAGCCTCATTTTTTTGGATTCTTTTTTCTTTTTGCTGTTCTGATTGGGTGTTTTTTGCTTCCTTATGTTCCAAATCGATGGTTTGCTTCTTGGCTTTATCTACTCTACTATTGAATCTGTGTAAATTATTCTTTATTTCAGTTAGTGCCTCCTTCATTTCTGACTGGTCCTTTTTTATGTTCTTGAGGCCTTCACTAAGTTCACTGAGGTTCTCACTAAGTCCATCAAGCATCCTTATAAGCAGTGTTTTGAACTCAGCATCTGTTAGGTTGCTTATCTCCATTTCGCTTATTTTCTTGGAGTTTTGTTCTGTTCTTTCATTTGGGACCTGTTTCTTTGTCTCCTCATTTTGGCTGCCTCCCTGTGTTTGTTTCTATGTATTACTTAGTGAGAGGTATGGGGCTAGCTGAGACCAGATGCTGCTTGTTTGAAAGAATTTAGGAAAAGCTGAAGCAGGATCCAAGACAGGCCAATCCTATGGTAAAGCAACTGGCAACAGCTTGGGTGGGCCTGAAAGTTGGGTGGGGCGGGGCCTCAGGGAATCACCAGGGCGGGGCAAACAGTGTGAGCCAGGTTGCTGGAGTCCCAGATATGGCGGCATCTGTCGGCCCAGGGAAGGGCTCACCAAATGAACAAAGGCCTCTGACAGCAAGTCTGTCCAGGAGAAAGCTGCCTCTCCAGCCCTGGCTCCAATGCCAAACAACTCAGTTCTTCCCCATATGACTCTGGTGCCTTTCAAGCTGCCTCCCCCACGCTGGAGCCTGGAGGGTGTGAGTCTGAGTAAGTCTGTGCGTGGGCCCTTTAAGAGGACCGGCGGGGGGGGGGGGGGGGGGGGGCTCCAGCCGCCTCAGCCTCCCTCAGCCTCAGTTCCCCCTGTTTTTTCCAGCCAGAAGTTATGGGGACTTCTCTTCTTCTCACTGGAACCCTGAGCTGGGCCCCTGGTGTGGGATGGGGACCCCTCAGTCCTCAGGGAGGACCTTTCCAGCCGAGGTGTCCTCCTAATTTTTATCTGCCACACGTGGGTGTGGGACCAGCCCGTCGCTCCTCCGCCCCTCCTACCAGTCTCGATGAGGCTTCTTCTTTAATTCCGTAGTTGTAGGACTTCCATTCAGCTTGATTTCAGGTGGTTTTGAATGATGGTTGTTCTGTAGTTTAGTTGTAACTTTGATGTGGTTGTGGGAGGACGTGATACCTGCATTTACCTATGCCGCCATCTTGACCTTATTTCATAAACAAAAACCAGTTTCCCAAATACACACAATTCCTATAAATCAATAAGTATTAGAAATCCAAAAGAAAAATAGTCAGAAAACATGAATAGATAACTCATAGGAACTTAAATACAATTGGCTATTAAAGACAGAAAGTGATACACAGAATTATTCATAATCAGGTAAATATATAAGTGAAATCTATATTTTAATATAATTTTACCTATTATTTTGGCAGAAAACAAAACATTTGGTAACATACTGGGTGTGCACGATGTAGAGAAACTGGTACCAAGTTAAAAAGGTACATCTATTTTGCAATATATTTTCAATCAAGAAGTAAATATTTTTATATACAGCAATTTTACTCCCAGGAAATTATTCCTTGTCTTTACTCATACAGATATGAAATAACACATGCACAAAATTATTAATTGCAGCATTGCTTATAACACCCACGTATTTCAAAATAAAACTATATCTCCATCAGTAGGGAATTAGTGCATCCATACAATAAATAAAAATTGACTATAAAAATGAGAAAGATTGTGTGTCCTGATATGAAACAATCTTTAAGATGTATTATTTACAGAAATGTAAGTAGCATAACAGTACATAGACTTCTACAATTTATGTAACAATGAGCTAATAGAGTTGCCATATGCTGTTATTTTCATAAAGAATATCCACAACGATTATTGCTAACATAGGTTGGGCCACGGAAGAGGAATTGGGTGATATAAGAACATGGATGAGAGGAGCATTTTCATTATAGATTCTTTCATTTCTTTTGAATTTTGAATTATATGAATTGATTTCTTGTTCTAAAAGTAAAGAAATAGTTTAGTAGTTTGTCAAAAATAGGGTTATTATATGGCGTAGCAGTTCCCCTCTAGGTAAGTACCCAAAAGGAATTGAAACCCATATCCACACAGAAACATGTATACAAATATGTATAGCAACATCATCCATAAGAGACAAAGAGTGAAAACAACTGAATTGGTCAACTGATGAAAGGATGAACAATATGTCATATGTTTATACTGTGGCAGATTATTCGATACAAAAGGAATGAAGAACAGATATATGCAAAAACATGGATGAACCTCAAAATAAATATACTTCATGACAGAATCCCATCGTAAAGACTATTTATTGTATAATCTCATTTATATGAAATGTCCAGGATAGTAAAACCTATAGACACAGGAAGTAGATTAGTGGCTGTTTAGGACTGGAGAGGAGAATGAGGAGTGGTTGCTAATGGATATGAGATTTCTTTTTTGGATTATGGTAATGTTCTAAAATTGGATTATGGTGATGATTCCACAACTCTGTAAATATACTAAAAACTATTGACTATTGAATTACAGCTAATTGGGTGAACTTTATGGTATGTAAATTATATCTCAATAAAGCTGTTAAAAATAAATTTATAACTTCCACATTGTTTACAGGATTAAGTCATTTGTTTATTTAAAAAGTATTTAAGGCCCTGGCCGGTTTGGCTCAGCAGTTAGAACATGGGCCCGCGGACCAATGAGTCACGGGTTTGATTCCAGTCAAGGGCAAGTACCTCCGTTGTGATTCGTCCCCGGCCCTGATTAGGGTTGTGCGGGAGGCAGCCACTCGATGTGTCCCTTTCAAGTTGATGTGTTTTTTTTTTCCTCTTTCTCTCTTCCTCTCTCTCTCCCTCTCACTCTATCTGAACAAAAATGGAAAAAATTTCCTGAGGTAAGGATATAAAAAATAAAAAGTATTTAAGGCCTGGCTGGTGTGGCTCAATGGTTGAGCACCGACCCATGCACCAAGAGGTTGCCAGTTCAATTCCCAGTCAAGGCACATGCCAAGGTTGTGGGCCAGATCCCCAGTGGGGGGCATGCAGGAGGCAGCCAGTTGAAGTTCTCTTTCATCAATGTCTCTATCTCTCTCCCTCTCCCTTCCTCTTTCTCTAAAATCAGTAAAGAAAAATTATTTTTTTAAAAGCATTTAAGGACTTCTAAGAACTCTGTTAATCATTTAGGATACATAATAACTGAGGCATGGTCCCTGTCCTGACAGAGATAGGGAGAAAAACAGGTACATAAATAATATAAAGCTACATAGAAAGTTCTACAATAAAGGAACATACACAGTACTTGGAAGCAGAGCAAGTATAACTTCCTGGGGAAGCTGGGGAAGGCTTTATGAGAAGGTAATGTTTGAACTTTCCTTAAACTACCAGAGGAATTTCTCCAGGTACTGAACAATGGTGAGAGAATTCAAGGTAAGACCATTAAGACTTGAAAGACGGAATTGTGGGATTGTAGTGCAAGTAAGAACTGAGGAGAGCTATGGTGGATGAGGACACTGTGGTAAATGGGAGCAAGATTGTGAAGGGCCTTATGTACTTTACTGAGAAATTAAAACTTAATTATGATATAGAGAATAATGGGTAGTTGTAAGAAGGAATTAGATGTCTGTTTTAGACATCTTTTTTGGCAGTGTGAATAATTGATTGGATAGAGGTGAGATTAAAGGTATGGAATCGATAAAGGAAGTATTGCATTATTCCTGGGAGAAATGATGAGGATCTGATTAGGATAATGCAAAAAGGATGCAGCAGTTAGATTTGGACATTTCAACAGTAGAAGAAGACTTGATAAATCATCACAGATGTGGATAGCAAAAGAGATGAGTATTTCAGTTTGACTAGGTGAATAAGGGTGGGGTCACCAAAGAAAATGAGTATAGAAAATTCACCATCCTTGTATCTTCAAATTTACCCAGTTCCTTGCTTATCCTAGGTACTCAAAGGTTCAGTGAATGGCTGAATGAATGAAGACACTAGTCTCATACCATACTAGTTTTCAGGTTATAGAAATATTAATACTATACTTTATGTGAGTATTGACAATTAAGTTAAATTTTCATTGAGATGTATTTTATGTTGGGGAAGAATCTTCCTGAAGATTCGATAAGTTAACAGTAATGAGAAGAACTGTTTGCACAGTTTTATCTGGCCTTCTCAAACTAGTTTTCTACCTGAGGTCCCTGCTTCCATTCCCATTTCCTTTCTTAATCAAGTCATCTTGGATGACATTGTCTATTTATATGTTTGCTATACACAACTTTCCTCATTTAATTCCTTTGTTCAAAACTGTGTTGTTTTCCTGTTGCCTTCTGAATCTAATCTATACATCTCTACTTTTACTAAAAGGCTTTTCATAAGTTTAGCCTATTTTCTCTCTCTTGCTTTCATAAGGATGGTTCTTTGTAATTGGCTGAACCTCATGTCTGTTTCCTATACAAATTGTTCTAACCCTTGTTTGCATGCTTTCATCATGCTGTTTCTGTTCTGAAATGCACATTTCCGATTTTAATGAGTCCATTTTATGTCTATGCCTTCCATGAGGAGTTTCTTCATTCTGACAGGTTAGGAAAATAAAGCATATATTACATTATTTATTACTTAATGAATGTTATCTTTTGGTATTCCTCATTGATTTTTCTATTTTTTTTTTTCCTCAAATAGATCGTCAGTTCTTTCAGCCTAGGGATCTCATTTTAGTTGCTAGCAGATCATTCCTTTTAAAGGGAAATTATGTGTTGTATATTCTATACATTTTATTTTAAAGCTTAAATTCTAAAAACTTCAAATAAAACTACATAATACTTTTCTAAGTGCCAGAATTATTGTACATAAGAGACCTTAGTTTCTCTTACTATGTTTGGCCTCATTTGTAGCATAGCAGGATACCTTTTCTTATCTTCAGAACCTTTGTAATTCTAGCTTGTACTTTCCACATCATGCAGTGCAAACCTAAGTAAATTGCATGCTAGGTAAAAGCTGCCATGGTGTTACCCACCACAGGAAGTAGTGAGAAAGGAGTATTGTGGGCAATGGAGAGCAGTAGGAAAAAGAACACATGAAAACAATATGCTGGTTATTATCAATAGTTAAACCAAATGAATAGCAAGTGTTCCCATTTAAAAAATGGCTTAGTCAGCATGAACCATTGATATTGCAGATCTTGTTCATTCTAATTCTGGTATGGGATTGGACAGTCAATGACAATGAATGGACTTAAAGAAATGGCACAACCTTTATTGTATTTGTAAACCCTATATGCCTATTTCTTCAAAACATGGCCATATCACCAAGAAAGAAAGACAGTATACATAGGAAAAGAACACAAGGCTTGGCTCAAAATACCTGTGTATGCTACATTATGTGGCATTAGAGAATCAGGAGATCTAAGAGTTAAAGGGACTATTTTCAATATGCCTACCTTCCCACTCCATTTACCTCTGGCAAAAGTCCCTGTCTGAGGTGATACAGGCAGATAATTTACCATCCTGTAGGGTAGGCTATCCTATTGTTAAATAGTTTTGCTCTGCAATCTGTATTCTCCAAGCTATCCCAAGAATGAGTGGACAGGTAAACATTAAAAAACTAATGAATTTCTGGTGCTGCTCTTACCCTCTTTGGAACCTTGACTTCTACAAATACTTCTGTTTGTTTTGAAATATCCATGAATGACACTCTCTTTTTGTTTTTTGTTTTTTTTGTGTGTGTGTTTTTTTATTAATTTGTTTTTGTTTTAGATGTTTCTCTTTTTTACCCCATTGACACCCTCCTCCCCCCCCCCACCACATCCTCGGCTTTGTTGTCTATGTCCATTGGTCATGCTTACTTGCATATAAGTTCTGTGATTTATCTCTCCCCCCACACCCCCCCTCCTCTGAGGTTTGTCAGTCTGTACCCCACCTCTATGTCTCTGGGTCAATTTTGCTCATCAGTTTGTTTAGTTCATTATATTCCACAAATAAGTGAGATCATGTGATATTTGTCTTTCTCTGCTTGGCTTGTTTTGCTTAGCATAATACTCTCCAGGTCCTTCCATGTCATCTCAAAGGATAAGAGATCTTCCTTTCTTACAGCTGTATAGTATTCCATTGTGTATATGTACCACAGCTTTTTTATTCACTCATCTACTGATGAACACTTGGGTTGTTTCCAGATCTTAGCTATTGTAAATAGTGCTGCTATGAACATAGGGGTACATATATTCTTTCTGATTGGCATTTCAGGTTTCTTAGGGTATATTCCTAGAAGTGGGATCACTGGGTCAAATGGCAATTCAATTTTTAACTTTTTGAGGTAACACCATAGTGTTTTCCACAGTGGCTGCACCAGTCTGCATTCCCACCAGCAGTGTACTAGAGTCCCCTTTTCTCCACACCCTCTTTTTGCATCTGCAATATGGCAGTCAATATTCTCCTTTCTTGCTCTGGCTTCCAGTGTTGGTGTCCAAGGCTCTGGTGGACACCAAATATAGGAGCCAATCCAGTGGCAATTATAACATTCCCAGGACTGAGCACAGGACAACTAGAGTGACAGATGATAGGCTGTACTCATAACCACCTGTTTGTCCTATTGTACTTGGTACACCCCATTGTAACTACTGATTTATTGTCATGCTATGAGAGTATAAGATGATTGAGAGCAAGAAGTATGATTTATTTTAATTACATAGTATTTGTTGAATGAATGAGTGATTCCAAGATTCCATCTTCAACCAAAATTATGCAATAATCACTTTTATTTGAGTAATTTGTTTTCCCAGGGAAGGCTGCCTGATCAAACATATAAATGGACCTCTTGCAGTCTAGATCCTTATAGACATGCATGGCTCAAATTTAGCATGAAGGCTCTTTAGGCTTAACATAGAATCTGAGTGCCCGGCCGGTGTGTCTCAGTGGTTGAGCATCGACCCATGCACCAAGAGGTTGCTGGTTCAATTCCCGGTCAGGACACATGCCCACATTGTGGGCCTGATCCCCAGTGTGGAACATGCAGGAGGTGGCCAATCGATGTTCTCTCTCATCGATGTTTCTATCTCTCTCTCTTCCTCTTTCTCCCTCTGTCTCTAAAATCAATAAAGAAAAAAAAAAGATAGAATCTGTGCTACATATATAGTTGGTTTTGGTATAAAATGAAACTATCTACCATGTGCCTAGTTCAGCTCAGTGGAGCTAAACAGAATAAAAATACCATTGCAGGGAAAGGGTAGCAGTGTTCAGGCCTTTGTAGAGCTTCTGGAACACTTTTAAGTAAAATTTTAAAGAGAGTTGGAAAAATAGTTGTCAATAACTCCTTTATTTTCAGTGAAAAAGTAAAGATGCTAAGAGCTATTACTCTTTTAGCCTTTATAAAATCCAGTGTGTGTGTGTGTGTGTGTGTGTGTGTGTGTGTGCGCGCGTGCTAAAGAAGGAAGCTAGGAGCAAAGAGCAAAATCATGAGATGCAGAGACCCTGGAGATGGGTACGTCAAGACAATGTGTAGCATTCATTTATTCAGAATATTTACTGAGTAAGGGTAAGGCACTGTGACAAATGCCACAGCAGTAAACTGGGTGGACAAATGCTCCTGACATTATGCATCTTATGGTGGAGTGGAGGACAGACAAAACGTTGTAATTATTCAAATCATTACTGGTAGTGTGGTAAGTACAGAAGTGATTGTATGCTAATTTGGAAATTTCAACCAAAATAAATGTTGGCACTGAAAGGACTGGAATACAGGGAAGGCATCATGTTGAGAAACATATTTTAGACTAATAGAAAATAAAATTCTAGGAGATATTAAAGAACACTGAAATTTTATTATATCTTCTTGGGGAAATGAGAGGGTAAACAAAGTAACAATTTATTTTAATCTTTACCTATAGGGGATAGATACTTTACATATTCATTGCATTTTAAGTTAATATCATCCAGTGAAAAAGGTAAAATTATCTTCATACATAAAGTGACTAAGATATTTGCCATCGGTGTGGCCTCTTACACAACACTGGTTTAGGAGAAATGTCAGATAACCACCCACAGTTAAACTGCTCATTGGTAGTCAGAAATGAAACTCAGCTCCGTTTGAGTATTGTGTCTGATTCACTTTCTTTGCAAAAATTACTTTCCAAGGTAAACAACATTGTTCCATATTTCATTTAGTATTATTGTTGTTGTTGTTAATTTAGTTTAGCAGAAATATTAGATCACCAATTTTACAGAAGAGGAAACTGGAATTCTGAGAGGTGTGACTTGCTCAGATTCTTACTAAGATTGGACCAGAATTGTTTTAATTTGCAGGAAGCACTTCAAAATACATGATTATTACATATATTTATATTTAAATAAATAATTTGTATGCTAGTGAAAAAAGCAGTATTTTTCCTAGAAAAAAAATTTTTTTTTAATCCTCACCCGAGGACATTTTTTGCATTTATCTTCAGATAGAGCAGGAGGGAGAGAGGGAGGAAGAGAGAGAAAAACATCGATGTGAGAGAGACACATCGAGTGGTTGCCACCCACACGACCCCAACTGGGGCCGGGGACAAACTGCAACCGAGGCACATGCCCTTAGCGGGAGCCGAACCCAGGACTCTCCGGTCCGTGGGCCGATGCTTGAACTGCTGAGGCAAACTGGCCAGGGCTGGAAATTTTCTTATTGGAAATAATTAGAAAAAAGTTTGGAGAGAGCTTTACATATGAAAATGATACCACCTACTGATATCTGCATTTTTTGTGAAAATTCCCCAAATTCAGCCAGGGATTAAAGGCTCTGATTTATACACATAGTGGGTGTATTTCATCATGTACAAACTTAGAGGTTATGTTCAGCAGCAAAAATAATTAATGTACAAATGTGGAATTTTCATGTGAAAATTTCATTTTTATTCATGAATTTCTTTCTTGCATGTTATCTATCCTTTGGATTGAGTTTTTAAGATCGATTATTGTGGTGTTCATTTGTTGTGAGTGAATTTTCTTTAAATTGTATTTGACATGTACCTAGTTAAGCACTTGTTTTCAGCATTTAGCATAATAAGCAATATGTGCTATCATAGCTTCAATTTTCCTGCCAAGTAGAGAGTGACAGCTGTGTGGCAATATGTAATGCATATTTTCATCTACAGATAAATTGGAAGGAAGGAAAAACAGCTTCTGGGTGGGCAGGTCACCATCATTTAAATGAATCATTAAAATTATATTTTTCCCTAGAAACAAAAATGTAATTGCTTTTCTGGTTAGATGCACACTGAAAGGCCTTATTTATATTGTTGTAACATATTTTCTCTCAATTTACAACTTTCCCAAGAACCTTTGGATTTTTTTCATTTTTGTTACTTTACTCCATTCAAGCAATTTGCACTTACTTCTTAGTAAAGCTCCATGATATTTGCATAAATTTATTCCTGAAGGACAGAACTGCTCAGTACAGAGCATTGCAAGTGAGACCTTACTCTTCCATATTCATCTGATTGACAAGCAAGGGAATTGAAGCCCTAAATAGACTGCCACTTAAAGAAGGTTCTCAGGCTCACTTCAATTGAGAAAAAGTTAGCCCCAGGCTCAGTATTTTAAATGTGCTATATTTTAACTCATTTTCAAAGTAAAAGAAGAAATAACATTAATTACTTCAGTTTCCATTTTATAATTTTATGTTTTATCACTAATTGTAATGTGCTTGTCCATCTCCGAGAAGGCATACACGTGCATTAACCATATTTCCAATTTATATTTTACTTTTGCTGCCTGAAACTTGAAATCCTCTCACCAATATTTCACTTTACAATATGTGGTTTGTAAATTTATGGTATTCATTATGGTTTGCATGAATAGCAAATAAAGTGCACATTTTTATCTCTATGTTTTCCTATTCTCAGTTTTGTTGTGGGTACGTAGTGTTTTGGAATTTTATGTGCTGGCATGTCTTTATTTTGAAACTTCCAAAGGTTAGCCTGGGATAATAAGTTATGTGAAAGCTGTTGCTTACTAAAACAGCACAGCTATTCAGGAGTTCTTTGATACTCTGAGTAAATTTAATTCCTTTATAGTCAATTAATATTTGACAAAGGAGGTAAAAACATACAATGGACTAAAGATAGACTATTCAATAAACAGTGTTGAGAAAATTGGACAGATACATGCAAAAAGAAAAAAAAAAGAAAAGAAAAGAAACTAGACCACCTTCTTACACCACACACAAGAATAAACTCAAAATGGATTAAAGACTTAAATGTTAAACTCCAAACCATAAAACTCCTAGAAGAAAACATAGGCAGTAAAATCTTAGACATTTCTCGTAGCAGTATTTTTTTGGATATATCTCCTTGGGCAATGGAAACAAAAGAAAAATAAACAAATGGAACTACATCAAACTAAAGAGTTTTTGCACAAGAAACCATCAACAAAATGAAAAGACAAACCACTGAATGGGAGAACATATTTGCCAATGATGCATCTGATTAGGGGTCAATATCCAAAATGTATAAAGAACTTATAAAACTCAACACCAAAAAACCAAACAATCCAATTTAAAAATGGGCAAAGAACCTGAATAGACACTTCTCTAAAGAGGACATACAGATAGCCAATAAACATGGAAGGATGCTCAGTGTCACGAATCATCAGAGAAATGCAAATTAAAACCACAATGAGATATCACCTCACACCTGTCAGAATGACTATCATTAATAAATCAATAAACAACGAGTGTTGGCGAGGATGTGGGGAAAAGGGAACCCTTGTTCACTGTTAGTGGGAATGCAGATTGGTGCAGCCACTGTGGAAAACAGCATGGAGTTACCTCAAAAAAGTAAAAATGGAACTGCCTTATGACCCAGTGATTCCTCTTCTGGGAATTTATCCAGAGAAACCCGAAACACTAATTTGAAAGAATATATGTACCCCTATGTTCATAGCAGCATTATTTATGATAGCCGATATCTGGAAACAGCCCAAGTGTCCATCAGTAGATGAGTGGATAAAAGTGCTATTCTACATTTACACAATGGAATACTACTATGCTGTAAAAAGGAAGAAAATTTTACCCTTGTGACAACATGGCTGGACCTGGAGAGTATTATGCTAAGTGAAATAAGCCAGTCAGAGAAAGACAAGTACCATATGATTTCACTCATGTGGAATTTAATGAACAAACTGAACTACCAGGCAAAATAGAGAGAGACAGACGGCAGGCAGGCAGCTCTGGAGGGTCGGGGTTGGAAGGATTGAGCAAGGACAAAAAGAGAAAACTATAGACATGACATGTGGTGATTGCAGGGGGTGATGGGGATGGGTACAAGTGGTAGACGGCATAGAGGGGATAGTGATGGAAAAATTAAATTAAAAAATAAATAAAAGAAACTACAGAACAACCATCATTCAAAACCGCCTGAAATCAAGCTGAATGGAAGTCCTACAACTACGAAATTAAAGAAGAAGCCACATCGAGACTGGTAGGAGGGGCGGAGGCGCGACGGGCTGGTCCCACACCCACGTGTGGCAGATAAAAATTGGGATACCTCGGCTGGG
Source organism: Tadarida brasiliensis (assembly GCA_030848825.1). Lineage (NCBI taxonomy): Eukaryota > Metazoa > Chordata > Mammalia > Chiroptera > Molossidae > Tadarida > Tadarida brasiliensis. Next base: position 84,119,008 of record CM061260.1, on the reverse strand, counting down.
AAGGTCCTCCCAGAGGGCTGAGGGGTACCCGTCCCACACCAGGTGCCCAGCTCAGGGTCCCAGTGCCAGGAAGAGAAGTCCTCATCACTTCTGGCTGGAAAAACCAGCGGGAACTGAGGCTGAGGCGGCTGGAGCCCCCAGCAACTCCTCTTAAAGGGCCCGCGCACGGACTTACTCGGACTCCCACCCTCCAGGCTCCAGCGTGCAGGAGGGAGCCTGAAAGGCACCAGAGTCATATGGGGAAGAACTGAGCTGTTTGGCATTGGAGCGAGGCTGGAGAGGCAGCTTTCTCCTGGACAGACGTGCTATCAGAGGCTTTTGTTCCTTTGGTGAGCCCTTCCTGAGCCGGCAGACGCCGCCATATCTGGGACTCCAGCTACCTGGCTCACACTGTTGGCCCCGCCCTGGTGATTCCCTGAGGCCCTGCCCCACCCAACTTTCAGGCCCACCCAAGCTGTTGCCAGTTGCTTCACCATAGGATTGGCCTGTCTTGGAGCCTGCTTCAGCTTTTCCTAAATTCTTTCAAACAAGCAGCATCTGGTCTCAGCTAGCCCCACACCTCTCGCTAAGTAATACATTGGAACAAACAGAGGGAAGCAGCCAAAATGAGGAGACAAAGAAACAGGTCCCAAATGAAAGAACAGAACAAAACTCCAGGAAAAGAACTAAGTGAAATGGAGTTAAGCAACCTAACAGATGCTGAGTTCAAAATACTGCTTATAAGGATGCTCAATGGACTTAGTGAGAACCTCAGTGAACTTAGAGAGGGCCTCAAGAGCATAAAAAAGGACCAGTCAGAAACGAAGGAGGCACTAACTGAAATAAAGAATAATTTACAGGGAATCAATAGTAGAGTAGGTAAAGCCAAGAAGCAAACCATGGATTTGGAATATAAGGAAACAAAAAACACCCAATCAGAACAGCAAAAAGAAAAAAGAATCCAAAGAAATGAGGATAGTGTAAGGAGCCTCTGGGACAACTTCAAGCGTGCCAACATTCACATCTTGGGGGTGCCAGAAGGAGAAGAGAGAGAACAAGAAATCGAAAACCTATTTGAAACAATAATGGCAGAAAACTTCCCTAACTTGGTGAAGGAAACAGACATACAAGTCCAGGAAGCACAGAGAGTCCCAAACAAGATGAACCCCAAGAGGCCCACACCAAGACACATCATCATCAGAATGCAAAAGGTTCAAGACAAAGAGAGAATCTTAAAAGCAGCAAGAGAAAAGCAGTTTGTTACCTACAAGGGAGTTCCCATAAGACTGTCAGCAGATTTCTCAAAAGAAACTTTGCAGGCCAGAAGGGAGTGGCAAGAAATATTTAGAGTGATGAAAAGCAAGAACCTACAACCAAGATTACTCTATCCTGCAAAGCTGTCATTTAGAATCGATGGCCATATAAAGAGTTTCCCAGACAAGGAAAAGCTAAAGGAGTTCATCACCACCAAACCATTATTATATGAAATGTTGAAGGGTCTTCTTGAAGAAAAAGATAAAAAAATATGAACAAACAAAATGGCAATAAATGCATATCTATCAACAATTGAATCTACAAACAAAATGAACAAGAAGAACAGAAACATTCTCATAGATACAGAGAACTTTTGTTGGTTACCAGATGGGTAGGGGCTGGGGGGAGGGGTGAAAAAGGTGAAGGGATTAAGAAGTATAAATTCATTGTTAGACTGACAAACCTCAAAGGGAAGGGGGGTTGGGGGGTGGGAAGAAATAAACCAAAGAACTTATATGTATATATGCATAACTAATGGACACAGACAACAGTGTGGGGAAAAGCAGGAGGGGGACGGAAATGGGGAGGAGGGGGGCAATGGGGGAAAAATGAGGAACATCTGTAATACATTCAACAATAAAATTTAAAAAAATAAATAAATAAATAAATAAATAAATAAATAAATAAATAAAAGTTATCAAAATTAAATAAAGGAAAAAAAAACAGCACAACTATTCAGGAGTTCTTTGATACTCAGTATATTTGATTTCACTTTGGACTTGCATGATGTCATTTGCAATTAAAAGAGTATTAAGAGAACTAAGTCTGTTATCTCTGGTGATTACTTCTATTAAATTTAGGCCTATTAGACTAGTCACATTTGGGGACACCAATCAGATTTGGGGACTTTAAAAAAGGGGAGAAAAGCTAGGTGCTATTTCTCCAGAGTTCATTTAGGATTTGAGAATTTTATTGGTTCAAAGGTGATAATAGTTTCTGCCCCCTTAGTGTATAAAGAAGTTAACTTTGTATGTGAAGCTTAATAAACATAGTCTAACTTTCTTGCTGAAACAATACACCATGGAGGAGTTTCTTCTATCCTCATCTGATGCCTTAGTACATGTTTTGTACTTTTTTTTTTTTTTTACCCAAGCAATATTTCATAGGTCTTTTGTTCAAAGGATTCAGATATGGATCTGCATCTTCTTGTCTTCTTAAATGGGCTTGTTAATGCATGCCCCTTTCAATGTTTTTCTTTGTCTTGACATTTTCATTGTAGAGTTAATACAACTGTTTTCCCCCAATCGTCGTTATTGATAACTGATGGCCCAGCCTCCATATTTTCTTAATGATTCACAAGAGAATAGTTGTTTTTCTATCCAGTCATCTTTGTAAACCTCAGAGTTCAACATCTGACTGATGTTATACTTCTAGCATACTTGACTTGCTTTCAGTTATTCCAAAAACAGCAACAAGTGGAGTCTTCTGTGTGGCAGGCCCTCGGCTCAACTACTTCTGCTTCCCTCAGATTTGCCATGTCCTGTAGATTATGATTGTCTGAAATATTTATATTTCTAAGTATTGCACTCTGAACACTACCTGCATAATCATTGTTTTCATTTTTGTTGATCCTTTTTGTTAGGTCAGATTCCTCGGGACAGAACCTGAAGCAGCATTCACCTTCAGAACATTTCCTGGGGAGTCCTCTAGAGAATAGCACCTGTGAGAGAGTGAGGGAGGTGTGACTGTGACTGGGCAGAGGCAGAAGCTGAATTGAGATGCAGTTGCAAAAGAGGCTTCACTCACCCCACAGATTGCTCTGGAGCTAAAATGGCCATTCAAAGTTGTTCCTAATTGAGGCAAGAGAATCCCCTTGGTCCTCTTCATCAACAATTCCTCAGTGTGAGCTGCAGGCCCCACCTTGTGTGAGCAGCTACCCTGTTTCTTGAGGGTGGTGCCCAAGGAGGTACTCACTGTATTCCATCAGCAGCCAACACTCTTTGCAGCTGACATCTGACATAATGAAGGCCTTAGTCCACAAAAGGGGATCTGGGTGACATACTGTAGTGCCTACAAAAAACATCTGTCCTAGCATTTTTCCATTTCCACACAGAAGTAATACCAATCAGTATCTGTGTCTGTCAATCTGTGTGTGTGTGTGTCTCTCTCTCCCCTCCCTGCAGCCCTCTTAAAATTTCATCTGTATTTCTATTGTGATATTTGTTTCATTTAGTTTTCATTATACTTTTTCTAATGTGTATGAGTTAGATTTGTAACTACAAGGTGTGGATACTTTAATGGTAGAATCTGTTCTAGTTGTATTTCTTATTGTCATGCACACAGAGTTAAATCTTTTAAAAAATAGCTAGTTACAAAAAACGTCCCATAGAGTTGTTCTTCATAATTCACCTATGAAGAAAATTAAAACAAAGACTGTGTTTTATGCATATCTAGAGTCATGGGAGATATGGTGATAGAGTTAATCATTTTGTATTTCATTTATCGATTAAGTCTAGACATTCTCTGCCCTAGAATACTGCAGAAATATTACTGGTTTAGCTTGGGGTATGTTGGGACAGATGGGTAGTTCCTGATCACCATGAGGAGGAGGTGATTACTACCTCTATCATAACACCTGCTGCTGTTATGCTATGAATTCAGAATATAAAAGTAGCAAAAGCAGTATTTTCACAGAGGAGGCCTTTGATGATCAAGGTCCATTCTTCTCCATACCTTTAATCAAACATTTTATAAACCTGAACCACATTTAGAAAAACCTGACACATCAACCACTTTTAATAACAAATGACTATTTTATCATTTGGTATGGACAATTCCTTACATTTGAATATTGTAAACTTCACCAGCAAATACAACTGAATTCAATATACATTGGAATTACTGGATTAATTTTAAATGTCTCTTCTCATTGTTATACCACAGCAAAATCTTACCACCTATAAGAGTATCTGCTTTGATCGTCATCAGTACTCTTTTATTATTTCACAATTTCAGAATTTTCCTTTGATGATTCTAGGTCTGGTATAATTTTATTTTCAAACTGTCTCTTTTCTCAGTAAAAATGAGTAAATGATCATCACTAGTCTCCTGTATCTTCCTATTTAAGATATGTTCAGTATTCTTACTTATAACCATAGCTTATCATAATTTCCTTCATTGATTCAGAGCATATGTAAAGAAAAAAAAAACACATTTTTAACTGCGACTCCATTCATTCATTTCAAAACCATTTTGGAGCTCCTAGGGGATTCAAAGATGAAAAGGTGAATTTTTATTATCTCAAAATCCTCACAAGTGTGGTGAAAGATACTTATATATAAGCTGATCTAATACAATTGAATAAATACTCTCTGGTGCTATGAACAATGCTGTTGGGAGCACTGAAAACAGATCTAATTTTTGATAGAAGATTTAGTGGAAATAAAGTGAATGAAGTAAGTCATATTTGAGCTGATCCTGACAGATAAACCTGCAGGAAAAATACTTCCACTGTGACTGGGAAGTAGGCTATGTGACAGGTAGTAGAAGGTGACAAGGACCAAAATTAAAGTCAGATAGTAAAAAGCCTTAAAACAGTTTTACCTTGTAGTTAATGGATTTTTTTTTTATTTTGTGTTGTCTTTGAGAAAAGGGATGTCTTAATCATACCTTTATTTCAGAAAGGAAGTTTTGATTTTATGTATAGGACAGATTATCAGTGGAATCCTAAATGGGATGCAATTTATATAATTTAGGGATGAAACTGTTGAACTATAAATGAAGACAAGGGAAACTATCAATGGTATTTATTGCCAGATGGATGAAGAAAATGTAGGAAGGGAGAGGTGGAGAATTACTAGAGTTTCTAGCTTGAATGACTGAATAGTGATGGAGTAATTCATAGAAGGTATGCAGGAGAAGGAGCTGAGAGTGGCAGGAGATGTCAATTCACTTTTAAAATGTCATCTTCTATGTGACTGACACAACCAAAGGAAGTTGGAAGTTTGCAGCTGTAACTAACTCATCACCATGAGTATGTAGGCAGCAGGGGAATCATTGAAATGAATGAGAGTGCTGAGAGAGAGAGAAGAGGAGGGGAGGGGAGGGAGGAAAAGAGGATAGAGAGAGAAAAAAAGAGTTTAGGACTCACCATATTCTTTGTGGGCACCTGTCCCTTTATGTAGTTGAAATTATTGTATACACTTATTTAACATTTTGCCCTAAGTAATTTTTTATTTTGTTATAGAATGAAAGGCCTTTTAGGATGTGGAAGTTAGCTATATTTTAGGGGCGCTGTCATTTTATTTCATCTAAATGTATCAAATAACTGCATTTAAAAGACACTTTAAAACAGAATCACCCTGTTACCTAACTTCCTGCAAAAGAATCACAGTACCTAATTGTCTAGTTTTAAAAGATGATCAGTTTATATAACGAGTTTGTTTTTGGCCCAAAGGCGAGTCAGCACTGGAACTTTTCTTCATTTCCTTTTATACCCAAGGAGATTTTCTTTTGCAGTGAGGTAATAGAGAGAGAAAGGAAAAAAACTAGGAGGCAAATTATTTGCATGTATTTAATTTTAAAATGCTAGCTAACTTTAAATATTTTAGATTAGAGGATCATGCTTTTTAAATAAAAGTTGCAAACTTGGCTGTGTTCTTTTGCAATCAACTACACATCTAAATCTCACAATATTTCTTGTTCTAGAAATTAATTTGACCACAAGAAGAAACCAAATGTTAGGTGAATGGTACAGCATAATTATTTTATTTAAAATGACATCAAAATATATTCCCTACATTTGGTAGTTACTTCATATACAAAGAACTATGTATTATTTAATGTTACATTCATCTCCTTTAGTGTTGGCACAAGGTTAGAACATAGGAATGTCTCCTTAAAATTTCCAGTAAAAGCAGTATTACATATTTTTAAACTTCATTTTGATCTTCAAATACTGTATCAAATAATTAGTATGTTAAGGATTCAAAAATCATTAATTTGTATAAAGCCATTAAATAATTATACTGGATTAAGATTTAATTTTAAGTTACTTGTTCAGAGCAATTTTATATCCAAAGGTTATTTCAAAGTCTTCTGGTTCTTTTGAACCTATTTCAGAGCACCTGCCAACTTCTGATTCAGAATGCTATATAGCCTCAGTATGCATATTGCTAAGGCATGCACTGGAATACTGTTTATCTTCTTTTCTCATACTTAAGCTTCCTGTTTCAGTTCTGGAATCCTTTCAATTATAAATGTTGTAGAATCAGAAATTATTTTAATTAAAAAATACCTTAAAAACTAACTCGTCCAGTCACCTGCCTTAAGTGTGCAGTATATTTAACAAATATTCAGCCTATGCTAAATCTCTCAGAGACTGTAATTCCCTATATTTTGGAGAAGCTCAATATAAAGGTTTTGCCTAGTCTTTTTTCAAATTAAATTCATAGGGGTGACATTTGTTCATAGAATCATATAGGTTTTAGATATGGATTTCTATGATACAAGATCTGTATATTGCACTGTGTGCCCACCACCCAAAGTCAAATCACCTTTTGTCACCATATATGAGGCCCCCTTCACCTTCCAGCCCCCACCCCCTTCCCTCTGGCAACTACCACACTGCTATTTGTGTCCACGAGTTTCAGTTTTATATCCTACATATGAGTGAAATCATATGGTTCTTAGCTTTTTCTGCCTGACTTATCTCACTTAGCATAATATTCTCAAAGTCCATCCATGTTGTTGCAAATGGCAGTATTTCAACTTTTCTTATGGCTGAGTAGTGTTCCATTGTGTATATGCACTACAACTTTTTTATCCAGTCTTCTATCGCAGAACATTTTGGTTGTCTCCATGTCTTGGCCACCGTGAATAATGCTGCAATGAACATAGGAGTGCATATATCTTAGTGAATACATGTTTTCAAGATTTTCGGGTAGATACCCAGGAGAGGGATTTCTGGGTCGTATGGTAGCTCTATTCTTAATTTTTTGAGGAATCACCAGACTCTTTTCCATTGTGGCCGTAAAATCAATGTACAAAAATCCACTGCCTTCCTGTATACTAACAACGATGCTTCAGAAAAAGAAATGAAAAAACAAATTCCTTTTGCAATTGCAACCAAAAGAACAAAATACCTAGGAATAAACTTAACGAAGAACATAAAAGACCTATATACTGAAAACTACAAAGGATTATTAAAAGAGATTAAAAAAGACACAACAAAATGGAAAAAATATCCTGTGTTCATGGATCGGAAGAATCAACATAGTTAAAATGGCCATATTACCCAAGGCAATATACAGATTCTTGCCTAGTCTTAACACAGTAGTTCCTCTTCTGTTTTGAGGGGGGGGCGTAGCTTTCAGTTTCCTCACCACATTCATTTTCGTTTGGATACCTGGTTCTATTTGGGTAGCGTAAAACTCAGATGTTTTAGATCACACAAACATGGCTTAATGCACTATTTTCAAGCTTTAGTACCTGTGATCTTAAGAAAATTGCTTAACTTCTCTAACATTCACTTTTCTCTACTGTAAAATGGTATTAGAAACAAATGTCTCATAGAGGTTGTTGTGAAAATTAAATTTTAAAATGTCTAAAGTATTTCCATATAACACCCTAGGTACATTTTCATTTTCTTGTCTGACTTCCTACGGTTACTGATAGTATTCTAGATACTACTAAGTAATACAAAGATTGTATTAGCTTTTGGGCAGTCTCATTGTGCTATCTACTCACAAGAAGCTGTCAAGGAAAATTGTAAGTCATTTTTGTACAAGAACTTTTAGTTTTCATATCACCATCATAAACATACTATTTTTCTTTCTCTTTCTTCTTCTTTTCATTATTATTTTTTTTTTTTGGCATTATCAATGGTATAATACTTCATGTTAGAATATTCCCATGGCTCCAGCTTGTTAAGCAAACGTCTGGAATTTTATTCAGTTAGCCAGTGTGTTGGCTAGATTCCCAATTTGTCTTGTGAATTTGATCATTGCACCCACTTCATTCTTGTACCTACTTTCCATCTGTCTTACTGTACCAGTATCTAACACATTTCTCTAGCTGCATGTTGCCTACAAAGTTATCATGAGGGAAAACCAGCAAATTCCTTGCTAAAATGCATAAAATGATTATATCTGTTTGTTTCTCTGGGCACAGGTCAGTCAGGGCCATCAATTAGTGGGCTGGTGACAGGCAGCATTATCTTCAAGAAGACCAAGCAGGAGCAGGCACAATAAAAAGCTGAGCCAGATCATAGTCTTTGTGAAGCATCCAAAGTCAAAACCACAGAATCAGTGTATCAACCTCAGGGCTAAAATCCAGAGAGAAATCCAATAGCTGCAAGGAAATGAAATGGAATGTGAGAAGATTGAGAGAAAAAACAGGATTCTGAGTGATTTTTATGAATAGAGAAAGAAGTATTTTTGCTTTGTCTATATAAAGAAGTTGTCTAAACTTGTGAAAAGGGAAACAACAGAATGAACCTATATACATAGTTTCCCATATTTTTGTATTATTTTAGTTATTGACTCTACCTTTAAGTAGCTGGGGAAATTGTTTAATCTGTCCAGTGTTTTTTTTGTAAACCCATGTTGAGTCCTTGGTTTGCCACCTTTCCTCTGCAGAAGCTCTTAACCATTCCATTTATAGTATATAATTTCACTCAGGATCAACATAAAGCTAGTTTAATAAATGAAACCTTTTCTCCCTTTTGAAGGCTGATATTCATTTGCTCACTTCTAATGTTGCAGCCCTGTTGTACCAGTCTCATTATTTCCCAAAGGTTACTAATAAAAACTTTGACTGACATGCAAATCTACTGGTAACACTGGGATGTAAATAGTCTGTGTAAGAAAACTGGAACTAAATTAGAGTAGTTAGATATCTGCTTAAGATTCCGTACCAATTTGGAGTTCAAATTTCTTTTTTGTCAATATAGCTGATATTTCTTTTTGGGTCAAAAATTATTTTTTCTACTGATAAGCAAAATATGAATTTAGGTACTTTTGCATTTTATAAAAATCAGTGCTTTGATGAAGTAGACATCTATTTTTAGTTTATAATTTGTGTATTTTAAAAATAAATCATAACAGGTCTTAATATCCTAGAAACAGTCATTTTTCCTTAGAAACTAGATACAGATGAGTTCTATAAAACTTGGTGTACAAATATTACTTTTTGTAAAATAAGCCTTAGAATTTTTAAAATTTTTGTGGATATTGCTTGTACTATTTAGTCATTGAAATTTGCATGATTGGAAAAGTGCAGAAGCACAAAAATTAGTAACCACCCAGGCAGTTTAAAAAGACAAAACATAATGAACTGACTCAAATCTGCTAGGCAACTGCTAACATGAGTAATGGATTTTAAAAGTGACATATCTTGATTAAAAACCATGGTTGTTTACTAAAAGAGTATTATTTGTTTCCATGTTATATTTGTTGTAAAAGTTCCTAAGTATGCCCTGGCCAGTTTTGCTCAGTGGTTAGAGCACTGGCCCATGGACCAGAAGGTCCCAGGTTTGATTCCCGCTAAGGGCATGTACCTCGGTTGCGGTTTGTCCCTGGCCCCGGTTGGGGTCATGTAGGTGGGAGCCAGTCGATGTGTCTCTCTCACATTGATGTTTCTCTCTCTCTCCTCCTCCCTCTCTCTCTCCCGCTCTATCTGAAGATAAATGCAAAAATGTCCTCAGTGAGGATTAAAAATAAATAAATAAAAGTTCCTAAGTATTGGGCTTTGCCCTATAATTTATCCTTATGCTGACCAAAAAATTTAAATGTGTTTAAAAGAATGTTATTTTCTAGATCATAACACCATGACTCTGGTCTGGTGGGATATGTGAATGTAATTATTAGTGATCTCTATTACAAACCAAATGGAGTTTTTCAGAATTCATGGTATATTAAAAGGTAAATGTAAACATCATATTATGTTGGCCCAAAATAGTTTAAAGTATAAGTAAAAATAAATAATGGCTTTTCAATAATATTTAATATATGAAAGATAGAATTAATCTAAATTAAGAGGATAAATACCTCTTCTTAAATGTTTTTAGTTTGGAATTTTGTAAAAGACAAAACAAATTCAGAAATACTATGCCCTGACAATATCACCTACTTATTGAGAGAAAGGGAAGTTAAACCAAAGTCCATATTCTTTAAATATAAAAAATTCTTCAAATAGGAGCTATACCCATTTCCTTCTTACCACCTTAGAGTAAGGCCTGTTGATACCACCCAGCTTCACAATACCATAAGGAAGTAGCTTCCAATATTCTGAGAGATTAACACCTTAATGAATATGATAAAAAATTATGTGTCCTTGATCCAGAAAAGTTTACAAATGCACATTCATGAACTGGATTTAAGTAATGGCCTGCTGAGCAGTTATCCAAGGTGCTAATCTCAGAGTAACGCTACAGTACTGTGGGAATATGTTGAGATGAAGATTGCTTTACAAGAATTCTTCTTAGGGATAATCCTATATATAGCTGGAGTGGTTATTTTTATAAGTCTTTTGGGGAAGGAGAAGGGAACTCAAAGATTGGGCCACCTGTAGTCTACATGGCATTTTGGTGCACATTCCTGCCTCTAGATGGACCCAGTTGGACATGTTGGACATCTCCAGGAATCCAACTACAAACTGACGCACCCCCAAACTTGTCCTTTTGGCTGAGTCCCATTGTAATCTTGTAATAGAGACCTTGCTCAAAGACAGAGGCTCAGGTAGTGACAGAAGGCTCTATAACTGTCTTCCCAAGAGGCTGGCTCAAGTTAGCAGCAAGACTGAATTTTTACTGAAAGGATTATACTAGGGTAGAGCTTATAGTCCAGGACAGGAGATAAAGGATGACTTTTTCTGCCAGTGCCCCATTTCTTCACTTTCCCTGAAGCAGAATGATCTTTTCCAGCTCTAAAATAATGCTGTGTACATATACTGAAGGGCATCAAATCATCAGCCTACTCTGGTTTTCAAACTCTCTGGGCTGCTTAGGTGTATTGGTCTGGCCCTCACGTACATTAAATATTCCCTATACATTTTCAAGGAGTTTACAACTACTTGATGCTTATAGGTGTTGCTTTGTATTTCCTCGTTAATTATTTATTCAGTGAGAAACATATCATGTGGCCAGGAACAAAACCTGTTTGCAGACATGTCTTCAATAGCAAGTGGAATAATGAACATTTTTGATAATATAAGACTTAGGTAATAACTGCAAATTATTATAAAATACACATGAAGTCATGATGTCTCATTTAAAAAGAAAACTAAAACAATGAGTGGGAACTTCACTTTAGTTCTCTCTCATTTGAGTCATTCCCAAGTGCTTCTCTGATGTCACCAAGCTTTGTGCTTGCAGGAGAAATCAGTGTGAATTTTGTGTCTCTATACTTAATAATATCATCTCTTTGACACAAAGTTATAAAATAAAATGCCTATGGCCTTCAGTTAAATGTACACATTTAAAAAATCAGATTGTTCAATGGATTTTAGAATTATTTGCTGTTATACATCATGTTTGTTTAATAAGCATGGAAATCTATTGATTTCATGTGTTTCAGTTTTTCTACTGAATGTTAATCTTTTATAAAACAAAATGTATTTCAGTGAGAAGAAAGAAAATAATACAAATATCTTAGACTGATAAAATTCTAGAATCAGAGAAATTGAGTGATTTATTATTGACTTGTATACAGCATTTAATTAGTAGATGCCTAGCAATAATAAAAAGCTAAAAGATTGTTTGAAAGAGATTGTATCATCCAGGTAGAAGATATGTTTTTGTCAGCAATCTGCCCTGGTGGTGCATTTACACCGTGAAATGTGGCAAACACCTCAAGTTAGAGCTTCCCTGTCCCTCAGAGAGCCACATACACTGCCAGAGAGACAGAGATAGACCAGAAGAGTAATTCCATGAATTTTTGACAGGTTCTTAGATCTAATTCTTGTTTTATTTCCGTGAAATGCTTCCATTGCCTTCTAATAAAGTCCACATTTATGTTATACTCACTATACTTATTACCCCCCCAACCCCCACCCACATTTGTTGACCAAGATAGCCTTAGAAAGGGAACGTCCCGAATAATTAACTAATAGCCATAATTCTAAACAATATAAGTGGAAGATAAGGAAATGGGATGGTAATTCATCATATTCATGAGAAATATCTTATATGTACACATTTAAGTCTCTATGCTTCTTCATTGACCTCTTATAATTTAGATTCAATCCCAACTAACAATGAATGACAATTTGTTAGCACCATGGTGAGACATTTTTCATATGCATTTCATTGTTAATCTGATCACTAAGAGGAAATTTAGAGATGAAGGAATAAAGAGAATAAATGTAGTATCTTAAGAGAAATATTTTATTAGGAACTCTGTGTTTTTTTTTACACAGAGCTGTGGCCAGTTTTTAACCATCACAGGCATAGGAGAAGTTAGATTTGGTTTGTCAGAGAGTCAACTTGATATAAAAAAAAAAAAAAAAAAGGAAAGAAACAAAGATGCTAACCTGGATTGCCTTTCTGGATCTTTCCTAGTCTTGCTTTCGCACTGCTTCTTCTCATGTCTTTTAGAGTAAGGTTAATAAATATCTTGTCAAATATTTCCTTTAAAAGACTCATTCTTGAACATCATTTTGAAGGAATACCCTCACTTTCCCTTCTCCCTGTTCCCTTCTCTTCCAGCTTAGCTTCTGTATATAGATAAAATGTAAAATTCTGTGGTACTGAGACAATTCTATTGAATATAGCAAGCTATATCGAACATTATGTACTTAATCCTAGGAGTTACTAAAGCCCAGCAACCACTGCAGGTCCTGCTTCTGATAGAGTTGCAGCTCTATCTTTTGACTTGCTGGAAGCATCTTTAGTAAAATACAGTAACTGACCCACTTTTTAAGGCTTTATGGATCTTAATTGGGAGCAGCTTGACCCCCTAAGTGTCAAAGAAGGATTTTACCTCATTAGTAGTCCAGTGGTATTGCTTAGAGAAATGTGATGTGGTAAAGGACTAGTGGAAAAGGACATGCCTTTGGGCTATCAAATTTAAAGATAGAAGAACCAATGGCTTGCTTGTTTTTTATTTATTTAGTAAAATGCCACCAGAAGAGACCATTATTTTCCTCCTTGAACTTAATGTCTAATGATGTTTTAGGGCAAGTGTTAACCTTTAGCTGAAAAAATATTTAGTCTGGATCTATACTGAAACATGCTTCTATTGATTGCTTCTGGCACACTACATAAAATACTGCAGAACATGTATGGATTCCTATAGAGGAAGCTAACTCAACAAGTCTGTTTTGGGTGTGTGTTTTTTGTTTTTGTTTTTTTTTTTTCAGTTATACCAGTATGAAATTACAAGGATCTACTAACCATAAAAATAAGTAGAAATATTTCCAGAAAATTTAAGATTACATCTGTTATCACTGTATATATTTTCAGTTACTTTTTCCCACTAATTCAAGAATATTGGCAGGTATTCATTGGAAGGCAACAGGGAGCTGTATAATTTGTCTTCCAGCTTGCAAGGATTTAAAACAGGTTATTTTTTGGTTTCTTAATTGTTTTACATTTAAAATAAGTAGCAGATTATTCTTTCCTTCCCTGAAGAGAAAAATTTTAAATGACCATAAAGCCCTTATAATTATGTGGTGTTAAGAAACAAAATTCAACTGAGTGAATTTGAAGATCAAATTGGCTTTGTTCAGTGATTCGTGAATTGGGCACCATCCCATCTAGCAAATGCAAAGGAGCTTCAGAGAGCTGCAGATAAAGGAAAAGTTTTTAAAGGCAGAAAGAGGATAGAACAAGGAAGTCATAAACAAACAAAGGATTATTTTAGGCAAAATTACCTTCCTTTGGGGGGATGAAAGGGTTCTATCAAGAGTATCACCTCAGTAGTGCTGGCCCAGAAATTCCAGATTGACTGATTTAAGATTATATTCCTGTTTCCAGATCTTGGCTATTGTAAATAGTGCTACTATGAGCATAGAGGTGCATATATCCTTTCTGATTGATGTTTCCTGGTTCTTAGGATATATTCCCAGAAGTGGGATCACTGGGTCAGAAGGCAGTTCAACTTTTAATTTTGGGGGGAAGCTCCTGTTGTAACGTGTCAGCGAGATAACCAGAGACGCACAGCTGAATTGTAAAGGAGCACTTTATTACACCAGCGGGCTGAAGGAGGGTTCTCTCCAAATCGACAGCCCTGAGTCTTTTTTGTTGTCCGCTTTTAAAGGCACAAACTACAGAAAAAAAACTACATTCTCTTGGTGCCGCTTTTGGCACTGTTAAGTGGGGGAACTGATAGAAGGGGCCGAGAGAAGCTGTTAGGTCAGGGCAACAATTAATTTCTTTTCTTTATGGTTTTTCTGAGTTTTTTAAGGCCTTTATTAATTTTTTATTTTTATAGTTTTTTGGGGTTTCTCAAGGCCCTTATGTTTATAAAAAGAAACTGCCAGGGTGTGTATGTGCAGTAACTGAGGGTCAGAATGGAGTTATTACATCCCCATTGGTTTTATGTACAAGTCAGATCATTGACTTTTTTTTTTCTCATTAAGGATATTAACTCTGTCTCTGTATTATTTTTGAATTATTGGCATAGAAACAGCAGGTTTCACCTAGTGCTACACAGAGTATTCCGTGCTTGAGGAAAAGGAGATCTAAACCTTGTCTGTTTTGTATTGCTGGAAGTTATATTTAGGTGGGAGTATGCAAGTCTCTTGCCCCTGGATATCCCCCAAAGTTAACTTGGGCTGGTCTCTGCTTCTCAGATAGCCTTTAGTAGTAAATATGGTTTCACAACCCTAAGATGGACAAAAGTATTCGTTTGCATTCAAGTAACTTGTGGTGACTGTATCGCTCCCTGGGCATATATAGATTCCTATTCCTTGTAGTCCCCATTCCCCTGTAGGTGTCCCACAACCCCAGGGTAGGGGTCTTACTATATGACATCAATCTTCAGTAATACCATCTGTGTCTATGGTGTCTCTCATGAGGTCACATAGGTCGAGACTGAAAACAGGTTTTTCTATCTCTTTTGTGGTGACATTTCTTAAGACTTTTTTCAATATCTCATTTTTTAGCTCAGATCAATAAAGATTCTCTTGTACAGTCATAATCAGAAAAATTAGAGTCCCAATAAATGTAAGAGTCTTATTTTTAAGGGATCTGGAGAGGCCTGGACCATCTATTTTGTTTTTTCTGCCTTCAGCCGGGAATGGTGCAGCCAGATAGGGATGCCATTGACCTTGACAGCCATTGGTATAGGCAGGATGACAGTGTATGGTCCCTTTCAGGCCAGTCATTCCCTAGGTGGTGAATTTCTTTACCCATATCGAGTGTCCAGGCAGGAAAGAGTGCACAGGGTCCGAGGTGGGCACAGGCAGATGTGTTTACGGACAGCTTTCTGGGTGGACTGCAGGGCCTGCAAGAACTATAAGAGGGCGAGGGGAGCAGAGTGGTCCAGTTTTCACGGGTTTCTATAGTAAATTTAGTTAAGGTTTCCTTTAAGGTCCTGTTTATGCGCTCTACTTGCCCAGAACTCTGTGGGCGGTAAGCACAATTGAGCTTCTAATTTATATTTAACTCCTTAGAGATATCCTGTGATATCTTTGCTATAAAGGCGGGGCCATTGTCTGATTCAAGGGTCAGGAGTAGCCTAAACCTGTTACTCCCTTTACTACATCCTAGACTGTTATTCTATTACTAGGGGCAAGCTATCCCTCTCTCAGTGTCCTATCTTCTTTCCTTTCTTGAGTATTCTTCCAATGCCCTGTCTTCTTGTAATATGTATGTCATTTTCTTTTATCTTTTTTCTTTTTGCTTCTTCTCTCTACATAATTCTTTTTTAACTTGTATAGACCCTCGGTGACTTACACAATCCTTCTTTAACTTGTACAGACCCTCTATGACTTACACAATCTTTCTTTAACTTACACAGACCCTCTGCGACTTTCCTAGTCCCTCCCCTGATATGAACCTGAGAGCTTGTTCAATCCATCTGCTGTCTGCACATCCCCCAGCTTTTCTTCTCCTCCTTCCTACTTAGATCCACACATTCTTGCTTCCCTTTGCCTTCTCCCTTTCCCTGTAACCTTACTGGACATTGCCTGCCTCTCAGGAGTTCAGTAAGCTTGGTGTAACCTAAGTGGGTAGTCTGGTGCAGCTGATTGACTAAAGTCTGGCCTAGAGCCTCTGGAACTAATAACCTCCCATCAGGCAGTGTCCATCATCCATTGATTTCCTTTATGGCTTGTTTCTGCTTGGCTAAATCATTTTCTGACCTAGTATATCTGGAGAGGCCCCACTGGTTTTAGGGCTGCCTTCTAAGCTTTCTGATCTGCAGCAGATCTTCTTTGCCCCATCAGAGAGTCTGGATTAGGGTTATGAGTTCAGCCCTTTGGGCTGAAGTTCCCCTATTCAAGGACTGTGACCAGATGACACGGTCCTGAGTTACTACTGCTGCCCCGACATACCTGATTTCTTCCTGGACATAGCTGCTCCCGTCCGTGAACAATACCTCATCTGATGATGACAGTGGGACATCCTTGAAGTCTGGGCGGGCCGTCTGCACTGTGTCGATTACCTCCAGGCAGTCCTGTAGAGGTTTCTCCGGGTCATCGTCTGGAGGCAGGCTGGCAGGATTGATGGCCAACGTCTTGTGGAACTTGATGGGGGGCTGGCCTGGAATGGCAGTGGCCAGCAATTAAATAGTCACTGGAGAAGATCACGTCCGAGTAGGGGGTATGGGCACTCCGGCATGATCAGAAATGAATGAGTCACAGTATTTTTCCCAAAGTCTATAGTCCCCTTTGAAGCCCAGGGGTAGGTTAGGAGCCCATTGGCTCGATCAGGACTGAGTCTGCTGCACCAGTATCTACCAGGAAACTAGCTGGTTTGTCCCCTATTGTCTTGTTATTTTTGGCTCCCAAGGGCTCAGTTGGAAGGAGCCCTAACCCTGTCATTTTTCTAAGTTAAGGACGGCTGGGGTATGTCTATTTGCCTTGTCTCTCCTATCTGACCAATTTGGGCACTCTTGCTTCCAATGTCCTTCCTCTTTACAGTAGGCACATTGGTTCTTCCCTTGTCCGGTCCTAGGCCTGCCGTCCTGACTCTTCCTAGGGTGATCCTTTTCTATGGGCCCTGTTTCCCTTAAGACTGCTTTTATTACCTTTGCTATTCTTTTATCTTGTTCTTCTCCAGGGGTGTCCCTATTATTATATACCTTTTGAGCTATTCCAACTAATTGGGCCTTTAGGCCTAACAGGAGAACACGGTGAAAGTGTCCAAGGAAGCCCTCCTCCCAGCAGTATTTGGGTCCCACAGCGGGCAGAGGGATGGGAAAATTTCCTGTGACCCCAGGTTTTCAAAAGGATGCAGGAAAGGAAAGCGTCATCCTAGCGCGTGTTTGCACGAGGCAGAGTATTTTTCAACTCTCTCCAAGAGCACTTTGCGCCCGCGCCCAGGATCCCTATATTCAATTCCCTAAAGTTCAGAAAAGCCTGTTGGAAACTTGCTGCCGCCAAACCTGGGGCTGCAGACGAGCAGCCCTGGCTGGCACCGCAGGAACACGCCCCTTCCACAGCTGGACCGCCTTCCCCGGGGAACCCTGCAGCCCCTGCAGCCGCCGCTCGTGGGAAACCCAAGTAGGATCTTCAGGGCCCTGGAACTCAGGGGGCACCTCCCTTCAGATCTCTAGGGATCCTGCAGCCGGATTGGGAGAGGCTGTTCATCCTAGGTGTCTATCCCCTGGTGTCATAAAGCACCAGGGATCTCGCTGGGGCCTCCAAATGTTGTAACATGTCAGCAAGATAACCAGAGACGCAGAGCCAAATTGTAAAGGAGCACTTTATTACACCGGCAGGCTGAAGGGGGGCTCTCCCCAAATGGACAGCCCCGAGCCTTCTTTGTTGCCCACTTTTAAAGGCACAAACTACAGAAAAAAAACTACATTGTCTTGGCGCTGCTTTTGGCACCGTTAATGGGGGAAACTGATAGAAGGGGGTAAGAGAAGCTGTTAGGTCAGGGCAACCATTAATCTCTTTCTTCTTATGGTTCCTCTGAGTTTCCCAAGGCCTTCATTAACCCTTTATCTTTATAGTTTTCTTTGGGTTTCTCAAGGCCCTTATGTTTACAAAAAGAAACTACCAGGGTGTGTACATGCAGTAACTGAGGGTCAGAATGGAGTTATTACACTCCATACTATCTTCCACAGTGGCTGCACAAATATGCATTCCCACCAACAATGCATGAGGGTTCCCTTTTTTCCACATCCTCCTGGATACATGGAACAGACTGACAGCTGTCCGAAGGGAGGGAGCTGGGGAGGACTGGATGAAAGAAGGTGAAGAGATTAGCCAAAGAACATATGTGCATAACCCACAGACATAGACAACAGTGAGGTGATGGCCTGAGGGAAGAGGGGCAGGGGCTGGGTAGAGGTGGGCAAAGGGGGGGAAATGGGGACATCTATAATAGTGTCAACAATAAAATAAAGTTAAAAAAGTAAAGGAGAGGAACTTCATTGGCGCATAGAATATGTAAAAAATAAATAAATAAATTCCTGAGGAAGTTTCAGACTGCAGTTAGGTTAGGTATTAAGGCTAGGTTTGGTGAGAGGGGGTTAGCACAAGTGACTCCACTTGGGGCCTGTTGTTTTTAACAGTGGGTAAACAAATAACTGATTAAAGTGAAAGAAATATTTTCAGACAGTATTACTTAAATACTTAAAGTGGTTAAGTTTTAGTTATTAATGAAATGACAGATTGCCGATCAAACAGCCTAGGAGATAATCAATCTCTCTCTCTCTATCTCATTCACACATACACACACACACACACACACACACACACACACACATCTCTTTCACTGAATTTCAAACCCAGTTATAAATGCTTTCAGATTGTTTTAGAGTATTCATTTCAGTTCTAATAAGGACATAAGTAAAGGCTATTGATGTAGTTCATCTTTGTAGAAGACTAAAAAAAGGATTCAGAGTTTCACATCCCACTGTGCTTTGGTTTAGTGAATGTATTACAAAATGCAACTTATTTGAGATCAAAAGGCAGTCAAACTTGCACCCTAAGGCTGTGATTATGTGACAAAAGCTTATGTTGGTGCAGGTATGAGATTTCCTACTACTTTAGAAGACTTTTTTTTCCCACTTTCACAGTACTGCTGGTCTCTCAAACTTCTGAAAAGGCACTGCAGTTTTATCCTTTGACCCAGGCTTGAGATTTATTGATTTAGTCCTGGTGGTCCCCTTGGGTATTACCTCCACCTGATTCTAATAGCCAGGAATTATAGTTCTGTAGTCTCTGAATCCACATCACAGCTCTGGCTGCTTGGAGCACAGCCCAGGAATGTTAATTCCAGGTGTGAAGATTCAGCCAGCATTCCCTGAGTGCAAAAGAAAACAATAATTTTCCTACTTTTCTGAACAGCTATTTCAGTCTGAATAAAAACAAGCAAAATAAAAATATGAAATTAATTCAGGATTGCTTTATTTTTGCCATTTAGCACAAATGACATTACAACTCCACAGAACTACCTCCAAATAATTAACATAAAGAAACATAGTAAGGCCCTGGCTGGTGTGGCTCAGTTGGTTGGAATGTCATCCTGAACACCGAAGGGTCACAGGTTCGATTCCTGGTACAGGCACATACCCAGGTTTCGGGTTCAGTCCCCATTGGGGCCCTTATAGGAGGCAACTGATCGATGTTTCTCTCTCTCTCTCTCTCTCTCTCTCTCTCTCTCTCTCTTTCTCTTTCTCTCTCAAATCAATAAACATATCCTCAGGTGAGGTTTTTTAAAAAAGAGAGAGAGATAGGAAGGCATAATGTATTACTGCATCACAACTAAACAGCTTTCTACTAGGAATTTAGATATTGTTAGAGAAAAAATTATTTATGCCATTTATTCAAGATGGTAAATCAGAGTTTATTCAAAGGGACTATTGTGGTAAGTATACTGGGGTTACTACAATGGGGTTTTATGGTAGGAGAGAGAAATTGGGCTCAACTACAAGTGTAACAAAGAAAAGTGGGAACTGATAGTCCAGGAGCAAAGTTGGGGTTTAGTGGATGAACATTACAAAGAGGAAACATCAGGAGAGGATTCTGGCCAAACTGACCTTGTTACCAAACAGGAAGAGTTCATCTACCCGTGCTAGCAGAGCCAAACAGTAAACACTGAGAATTGCAATGAAGAAAGATTGGCTATTATATTATGGATGGTGCCACCCAGGAGAACAGGAAGCTAATGCTCAAAAGCCCAAACTCCTCCATGGCATGTAGGTTACAGATTATATAGGGCAAAATCTTGAGACATCATGGGTTAGGGGTTTGGGATTATGCTGGGAATTGATTGGGCTGAGGTGAGGTAAGGGTAATGAATCATTTCTTCAGGTCTTACAGATAGCTCTCAGGTCCTTTCCGTCATCCCTCTGCTAGTCTGATGAGAAATTAGCCAGGGGTCGTTCCACCTTAGGACTCAGGAACTGAAACATAACTAAGGTCAAGATGTTAGCCTGCCAGAGGCCAGACAGTGTGACCATTTGTCAGGTCCAGGCTACTGTCCTCTGCTGCCGTGGGCATTGCTGATTATCCAGGGGAAAGCCTGGGTCTTTCAGGGGTATATGTAGAGATATAATTTCTAGAACTAGGATTTAAAACTAAATTTAATCTTAGTCCTAAAGACCCTTGGTTTTAACCTACCAAGTTGTTGTGATGGCAGACCAAAGTGGTCAGATTTCACTTGGGGGTTGGTGGAGGAGTAGGAACATAATCAAATATCAAAGATGATCAGATATTGAGGGTGGGGGACTCTGGTTAAACTGACTTAGCAGGATTCTTGCTGAAACTGAACAATGCAGAGGTGACCAAGGGAGCCCAAAAGTCAGGACCTAGTTGAGAAGAGAGTTCAGAGAAGCCTAAGTAGAGTCTGGTGAAGTGGAGAACCTTTGTCAGTATGCCACACCAAAAGATGAGAGATGATTCCCCACTACACTTAAATAACTGCTACTAAGTACTTACAAATGTTACCTCTTTTTGTACTCTGCACTAAAGAACAGTGGAAATTGAGAGCCCTCATTTTTGTCAAAAAGTATTTGAAGCAATACAGGATAATGAAATTAAATTAATCAGAACTGAAACTAGTTTATAAATTCAGTTCTGTTAATATTTAAATGATCAGTATTAGTTTATTGAAAATGTCTTCAGTAAGAGCATAAAGAAGAGGGTGAACTAATGGGAGGAGGTACAGGAAAAAGCAACAAGCTTAGATCTAATTGGAAAACAAGGAATAAAACAATAATAAATTTAAAATAATAATATGGAAAAGTACCATTCCATAATTATCTTGATAAGAGGGATATAACATTCTATAAATTAATCTGCTTCTATGCCACTCTGTTGGATTACACTACTTGATAATTAGCTTATTGGCTGTAAAAACAGGCTAAACCCCAAACACTGAAAAAATGTGTATTTTTATTTAGATATTTTTACATTTTCTTTTCTTCTGCTACTGGAATGTTTGTGTTTGTGTCCCCATGGGAATCACTTAGTTATAATCATTCAGAAATCACTTCCTAAGTGTGTATTGTGTATGAAGGGACAGCAGTAAATTATATGTTGATTATGTGCAGTAAAAGTATAATGGAATTTCGAAGTCTGCTGTTTGATCAAAGTATTAATAAATATCATTTGGTGTCTGTCAAAGTGGATTTTATTAATGAAGTTACTTCTCTTTTTCTTGGGTGGTGGTAGTGGTAGTTGGTGGTACATGGAAACTATCACTCGTGTACTGAACCAATCTTTGCTATTTTCTCCTTTGGGTTATGCATATATCTTCAGTATTCTGTGTACCTTCCTACATTCTCTTAATATCTCGAGGTTTTTCATTTCTCCTTCGTTTATTCTGTAGTTACCATCTGTAACACCAGATTTGCAATTCTTATACATATGGATAATTATATCTAATTTTCTTTTATTGTAAATTAGTTTGGCCATAATTCAGATACAATTTTTATAAAATCCTAACTTTTTTGTTCTATTGACATATGCCCCAGGTATTTCTAATGGACTCAAATTTTCTGATTCTGTCTTGAATGCCATTTTTGTCATCTTTCTATACCAGTTAAAATACACCCATTACCTTAAACAGCTATTTACAGAATTTTTATTTATACATATTTATCAGCTTCCTTTTATATATCATTTGAATTTAACAAGTTCTTTAATCTCATGTTAATATGCATATTCATCTGACATTAGGGAATCATTAAGAATAAATAGATAGAATACATAGATATAAATTATGCCATGACTATGTAATACTTCTAATAAAACTATTTCTATTCTGGTCGATGGGTGCTTTCCTAGTTCTAGCTATTAGAAGTGAAAAGTATTTCATTTACTCTCCTTGTGACTTGCTCTTTAATGAAGCGGGATAAACTTTTTTTTAGAGAATATATTTCTGTAGAAGTTTGTTACATGATTTTATTGTAATCATTCATATGCCACTTAATTTACACAAAGTGGTGTTTAATCATTCAGTAGTTAATTCTTCTATCATTCTCTGGGGAAATATCAATAGTGCAGTTGATTTACACCCATGAAAACCCTGATACTGCAATGGTAGATTAAAATTACCACAGCACATGAACAAAAGGACTAGTATTTAGAAAAGTAATATCATGCAAATTAATTCCCAAATGTGTGCTTTGCTTTTTAGGTATGTATAAAGGTAAATATACATAGAAGTCTCTATTATATGAATGTAATAGTAGTGTATGTGTAATTTTAAAAATATAAATGAAAGTAGTAACATATACCTAGGTTTATATAGAAATGGATGAATAGATGAATGAGCAAAAAAAAATAATACACACTTGTGAATATCCCCAAAGAACTGTATGAAAAATACAAATAGAGCAAATTACTTAGAATATTTATTAGTCATAATGATTAAGCTGAATTATAACAATAATATTAAATATAAAATAATTATAATACTAAATATTTTTGTGTCAGATTCCAGAGTAAAATGCTAATCAAATAAAGATGAAGTATTGGAAAAAATCTGTGAATCTTCATTATATGTATTTTTTGCACAATATTTAACACAGAGATCTAGTCCCTTCTTCCAAGAGAGGACAGTTATGTACATATAACCTTATTTGCAAATGGAAAGCTAAAAATGACTGAACCAGATAGATGCCTGGTATATTACCTAGGAAACCTGCTAGGATATTGGCAGCAAACAGGTAATGGACCAGAAAAGTTCTCACTTCAGTCACGACATGTGGAGTAATGAACATTCTCCTGTTAGTGTGTTGTCATATTATCAAAGTGTGTGGCTGTCTGCTTACACATTAGTGTACAGACTGTGTGTCAGCAAATCAGCCTCTGGAAGCAAACAGCCTCTGGTGGTTTTAACCATAGTCTAAGTGACTTGCCATATGATAACTAAAATGGTATATCTTCCACCAAAGATTATAAAAAAAAAAGAAGATTGGGAAAATTTAAATGTTAAAACCTATAACTTATATGGCACTAAAACAAGGTAACGTTACCCATGTGTGAAAAGTCTGTGAATGCTACTGTAAGAAGCTAGACCTCAAATTATTAGTTTGATAATAATGAAAGCAATATATATATATATATATATGCAGCGTGTCCCAAAAATGTATACAGGGTGCCTATAGATTTTATTGCATTTTGAAAATAAAATGTATTTTAATAAACATGGTTTTATAATTATTCAAAGTTGTGTATACATTTTTTGGGACACCCTATATATATGTTAATTAGGTATAGAGATCACTAAATAATCAGAGCCTTTGCATTAGAGAGTACTCCTTATCCATTTTTTAAATCTATGCATATATTTACTAACTGATAAAACAAATGATTGATGAGCACTTACCTTGAGTCAGGGGCTCTCTCCAGGCTTTGAGGTGCACATCATATACAGCACTTTCCACGAGAGATATTTAGGATTTATTTAGTACTGCATATCAAATGCTATCTTTAAAGATCTCTTCGGATTTTGATGATTTGATTTTAGGAAATCCCAAATTATGGGAGATGGGAAACTGTTAAATGATTCTGTTAACCTATTGTCTTTCTTAATATCTTACTCTACCCCTATATTAAAATGTCCTGTATTTGACAAGGTAAATGGTTTCATTCATGGTAATATTTAAGGAGTTACTGACATTTTTTCTTGCTCAAAACTATTTTTTTTACCTGACCATATCCCTTCCTGAAGTGGCATAATGAAAAAAAAAAAAAAATCCTCTAAAATCACAGCACACCTTAATCTGTTGTCAGTGTTATTCTACAATCCCTAAAATGTTAGTTTATCAGATTGCTTTCCTCTTAGCCAGTTGAGAATACAAAGCTAAGCAAAGGGGCAGTTATAGAATAATATGAACATCACCTGGAGAAGTGTGGGACTGAGAGGAACATAGTCATGTAGAGACGTGGGTAAATGTATACCCAAAGTAAATTTACAAAAAGTGATCAATTTATACTTTCTCCCAGGGCTAAGCTTGCTACTAAATTCAGTAGATATAAACTAATAAAATAGAGAAAATGTTATTTGCCCTTGGGGCTATTACTCTCTGACCACTTAAGGCAACAGTTTTCCCTCTTGTTTTAGCATAACAGCATTTTTAAATTATATATACATATACAATGTTAAAACAGAATATTAGATAATTCCATAAATAATGATGGAATGGATAACAGAAGATAACTGGTGTTCTTAGGTTTTCCAATGATTAGTAAAGGTTGAGATTTCTCTTTTTATTTTTAAGTTGTTTGTTTTTGTTTTCTTTTTAGAGAGAGAGGAAGGGAGAGGGAGAAAGAAAGAGAAACATTTATGTGAGAGTGAAACATCAGTTGGTTGCCTCCTGCACAATCCCTACCAAGGATCAAGCCCATAGCCCAGGCATGTTCTCTGACTGGGAATTGGACCCGCAGCCTTTCGGTGCATGGGATGATGCCCAACCAACTGAGCCACACTGGCCAGGGCAAGGTTGAGATTTCTCGTAAAAGATAGTGAACATAGGTTATAGAGGCATGCTATCCAGTGGGACAGAGCAGCCAGCTACTGTGACTAAAATAGAGAGGTGGATAAAGTAAGAAATAGATTTATGTTGGGCCTCGAATACTTGATTAAACCACATATATTTTGTGCAGTCAACATTTGGCAGTTGTTCAAATCTTAAGTGACAAGTTTCTTTCAGATATTTAGAAAGAATAAATATTGGAAATATTTATTGGAAGAATAGATTGCTATAAGCTAATTATGAGTAGATTTTTCAAATGTTATTTGTTTATATCTGCTTTGTCTTCTCTTTTCCATGAAAAAAAAATTACCAGAATCCTATCAAATACCTATAAGAAAAAAGTATAATTAATAAACACATTCAGAATGACTATAAAGACTCTATAAATGCTTACACTCTACTGTTAGGAGATAGAGTTAAAATGATCAGGAAATATCCCTATGTCTAATGCTAATTTTCAAACATAAATCATACTGTATTTTATAAGATATGTTTGAATATACAGAGTAGGGAGTCAGAAATTAAATTCCTGATGATTTCTATTCCTGGAATGGCACAATGGTGTTCCCCTTTTGGAACTTGTATTAAAATTTTAATATTAATAATTGATATTTTAACAGTACAAAGTGGGAATAACATATGTATAACTATACCACTCAGGAGATTAAAGACATCAAAAATGTATTCTCTAATAATGAGTTTAATTTGTTCCCAAGAGGGAATTCTGGATTTTATTCTTTTAAGCATATCAACATAATTCAACCTGTTAATGGTACAGTAGATTAATGATACTGAGTATGGTATGTAAAATTCTATTAGAGGATGATTTTAGAAAAGTAACCTTACATTTAAACAAAAGAAAATTGCTTTGCCTTTGTTTATTTTCATGAAATTTTTAAAAAGAGTCCGCATAAATATAACACACTGTAGGAAATGCTGAATCAGTTATCAGTTAAAACAAATGAAGGGTGATTTGATGTAAGATTTATATTTCATATGGATTTTATATAGTTATTCAAATGAGTTTCTCTCACTGGATAAGGTATTTTATCAACTAAGGAAACAGCAACTTTTTCAGTACACTATCTCCAAGGAAATATATTTAGACTATTTTTTAGACAGAATTGTTTTCTGAAACTTGAATGAGTAACTAATTAGTGGTTCCTAACTCTAGATAAATGTTAGAATCATACAGGGAGCTTTAAAAAGTACTGATATCTATGTCGCACACCTACGAGATTATGAGGTAATTGATTTGTGAGTGTTTCTAAATCTACACAGGTGATTCTTGAGTGTAGACAGAGTTGTGAAAAATTGAGAGAAATGAAGCATCATCTGTTTTGAAATACGAGAAAATATTTCCAAGATCTTAATACTAAATTTTATTTCAAAGCATTTAACCAAGTAAAATGATATATGATAAAAATGATCCCCTTAATAACTTCAAAACTTGTTTTATGTTAAAAATTTAAGAATTAATACATCCCAAGTTAGGAAATAGATCACTGCATTATAACAAAAAATGTAACAATAGCATGAAAAAGTGAAATAAAATTTTCAGATTTACTGTGATTTTTCCATATATTCAATTAAATAAAAAGAAATCAAGAAGTAGACTATAGGCATGGCCAGTGTGGCTCAGTGGTTGAGCATCAGCCCATGCAACAAGAGGTCACTGGTTCGATTCCTAGTCAGGGCACATGCCCAGGTTGTGGGCCAAGTCGCCAGTGGAGAGCATGCCAGAGGTGGGCCAATCGATGTTCTCTCTCATCAATGTTTCTCTCTTTCTCTCCCTCTCCCCTCCTTTCTTTCTAAAATCAATAACGGAAAAAATATTTTTTTTAAAAAAAGTGGACTATAACCACAATAAATGAGGAATGAAATTTCAAATAATAGTACTGAATAAATAATTATGGTCCATTTATTTGAATTTAGAAATATATTAAAGAGTTTTCAACATAACTGAGCACAAATATCAAAAGATTAAATATGTAGATTTGTTATTTTATAAAATGCTGATTTTAAATGTTTAACCACAGTTAAGGAAAAAAATTGATTGATGTGTTCACTGACTTTTCACAGAGCTTAGCATTACAACACTGTGAGATAAAAACAAGTATGTCAGTCTTTACAGCTTTTAATTTATATTACCAAAATACAAATAATTAATTCATTTTAATTTCATATGAATTAGGCTTAGTTTGTCCAAAGATACATTATTGAACTGTATACAAAATAAAATGAAACAAAATGGGAAAAATAAATCTGGATTTTGCTTTGTGTGTTTCATAAGAAATTGAGTGTAAAATAAGTACAGCACTTCTGTTATTTCCCTAAAGTCAGCAGAGATTGGAAGCAGGAAGGTAATAACCAGATGGGACTTGTAAACTTGAAAAGACAGTGGAGTTATTCAGCCTAGCACGCAGGAGGATATGACATGGTGGCATAATGCTAACTTTAAAAGAACTTAGCTTTTTTAGTAAGTAACAAGCTGTATGAAGTTGAGAAAAATTACTTAATCTATTTGAGCCTATAAATTTCAGATCCAGTTGAACTTTCTAATCCTACAGACCTAAATGTTACCGATTGTATTGAGCACCCCCCTCCTGTCATTTCTCTTTGAACCATCTCCATCTGAAAACTTGAAAACCCATGTCTACTTTAAAAATGTTACTGACATACAAATAAGATAAGACATTGAAAATAGACACTAGTTACTAAAAATATGTTGGAGAAAGTCCACTCAAACTTTAATTTTAATTTTTATTTTTACTTTATTTATATTGTTGACATTATTACAGATGTCCCCATCTCCACCCCCTTTGCCCACCTCCATCCAGCCACTGCCACCCCTCCCTCTGGCCATCACTACACTGTTGTCTGTGTCTACCTGGAGATTATTATGCAAATTTTAATTTTTATTCATTCATTCTTAAATATTGAAGAAAAAATATTTTAAAGTCTGTTAGTCATGTGTCTTAAACTTCAAAGTGAATTCAAGTCACCTTGTAATCTTGCCAAAAATGCAGATTCTGATTCTGAATGTCTCAGCTATGACCTGAGATTGTACAGTGCTAACAAGCACCCTACCCAGTCTTCGGGCTTCAGTGGAAAGGGAAAGTGTGCTCTCAGAGCCAGAGAAGAGCAGACTTTTATAGACAGAAATCCTCACACCTTGGTTCCAGATTAATTGGTTCTCATGCAAATGAGGACTTCAAATCTCACAGTTTGATTGATACAAAAGGCACTTTTCTGAGTGGTTGAAATGGAGCCACTCATTGATTGGTGAAGATGCTAATGGGGCGATACCTACATAGCTCTGATTGGATAGGGAAAGCCTCAATACTATTGGTTCAAATAGAGTTCCAGGAACTCCTTTGTAAGGGTTGGCTCAGATAGCAGGAACACAGTGCAAGCAGGTAGTTCAGGGCAGGAGGCAGGAAGCTTAGTGCAGGCTTCTCCCTGAAGTGCCATTAGAATGATAGGCCCCTGTAGAGAAATGACTGCTAGATTCTGTTTTTAAAATTTGAGCCAAGTTAGCCACAGAGAGCCCTTCTAATGGGTATCTTTTTTCCTCAGAGTCCACATAGCTTATCTTGCATGAGAAGGTATAAAAGGATTTACACTTAGCTCTAAAGGTAAGTAGACATGCTGAAGGAACTTCTGGATAAAATTCAACTAGATCCTTGAATAAATGCAAAAAAATAAGTTTTATTGCATTGCTGGGTATGTTAGAAAGTAAAAGAAACCTTCAAAAGCATAAACACACATGCACACCAGCAAACAAACTGTAGCAGGAAGCTGTGAGTGGTAAGCCTTAAATAGGGTTGTCTTGATGAAACCAAGTAGCAGTGATGGAGTCTGGCTTCATTGTCTCCCAATATCGATCACAGACAAAGCGGTAAGAGAAAGGAAAGTTTTATTTGAAAGATAGACACACTCCCTGCAGTGGGGAGAGGACCCAAGTGGGATGCTGGTGAGGCTCCTTTGTCTAGGGGTAGATATAAGCTTTCCTAGCCTCTGATTGGTCCTTTCAAGGAATTCTGCCTTAGTAACATCCATACGTTTTAAAGCTTGTGTTTCCCACCTGACTGGGTTTAGCCCTGGGTCATCTAGCTCTAAATTCATATTACCCTTCTGGAAAAAGCACATATGGATATCACTGATTTTATTTTTTTTTTATTTTTTTTTTATTTATTTATTTTTGTTACAGATGTTTCTCCTTTTTTCCCCATTGACACCCTCCTCCCCATCCCCCCACCCTGTCCCCAGGTTTGTTGTCCATGTCCATCACTTATGCACACATGCGCATAAGTTCTGTGGTTTATCTCTTCCCTCCCCCCCCACCCCCTCTTCTGAGGGGTGTCAGTTTATACCCTACTTCCACATCTCTGGGTCTACCCTGTTCCTCAGACTGTTATGTTCATTATATTCCACAAATAAGTGAGATCATGTGATATTTGTCTTTCTCTGCTTGGCTTGTTTCGCTTAGGATAATACTCTCGAGGTCCCTCCATGTCGTCTCAAAGGATAAGAGATCTTTCTTTCTTACAGCTGCATAGTACTCCATTGTGTATATGTACCACAGCTTTTTTATCCACTCATCCACTCATGGACACTTGGGCTGTTTCCAGATCTTAGCTATTGTAAATAGTGCTGCTATGAACATGGGGGGTACATGTATTTTTTCTGATTGGTGTTTCAGGCTTCTTAGGGTATATTCCTAGAAGTGGGATCACTGGGTCAAATGGCAATTCAATTTTTAATTTTTTGAGGTAACACCATAGCGTTTTCCACAGTGGCTGCACCAGTCTGCATTCCCACCAGTAGTATACTAGAGTCCCCTTTTCTTCACACCCTTGCCAACACTTGTTGTTTGATGCTTTGTTGATGGCGGCCATTCTGACAGGTGTGAGGTGATACCTCATTGTTGTTTTAATTTGCATCTCTCTGATGATTAATGATGTTGAGCATTTCTTCATATGTCTCTTAGCCATTTGTATGTCCTTTTTGGAGAAGTGTCTATTTAGTTCCTCTGCCCATCTTTTAATTGGGTTCTTTGTCTTCCTTTTGTTGAGTTGTATGAGCACTCTGTATATTTTGGAAATTAACCCCTTATCTGATGTATCATTGGCAATTATGCTCTCCCATAGAGTGGGTTCCCTTTCCGCTTTGATGGTTGTTTCTTTTGCTGTGCAGAAGCTTTTGAGTTTGATGTAGTCCCATTTGTTCATTTTTTCCTTTGTTTCTGCTGCCTTAGATGGTGTATCAGTGAAGATTCTGCTGCGTATGATGTCCGAAATTTTGTTGCCTACATTTTCTTCTAGGATTTTTATGGATTCACGAGTCACATTTAAGTCTTTTACCCATTTTGAGTTTATTCTTGTGTATGGTGTAAGTTGATGGTCTAGTTTCATTTTTTTGCATGTAGCTGTCCAATTTTCCCAACACCATTTAATAAAGAGGCTGTCTTTACTCCATTGTATGCTCTTGCCACCTTTGTCAAATATTAATTGAGCATAATGTCTTGGGTCAATTTCTGGATTCTCTGTTCTGTTCCACTGGTCTATATGCCTGTTCTTGTGCCAGTACCAGGCTGTTTTGATTATAGTGGTTTTGTAGTATAAGCTGATATCCAGTATTGTGATCCCACCTACTTTGTCCTTCTTTTTCAAGATTGTCGTGGCTATTCGGGGTCTTTTTTGGTTCCATATGAACTTTTGGAGTATTTGTTCCAGTTCTGTGAAATATGTCACTGGTATTTTGATGGGGATTGCATTGAATCTATAGATTACTTTGGGTAATATGGACATTTCAATGATATTAATTCTTCCAATCCATGAACAAGGTATGTGCTTCCACTTTTTTATATCTTCCTCTATTTCTTTTTTCAATGACCTGTAGTTTTCTGCAAATAGGTCCTTTACTTCTTTGGTTAAGTTTATTCCTAGGTATCTTAATTTTTTTGCCGCGATGGTAAATGGAATTGTTTTATTAGTTTCTCTTTCCGTGAGTTCATCATTGGTGTATAAGAATGCCGTTGATTTCTTGACGTTAATTTTGTATCCTGCTACTTTGCCAAATTCATTTATTAAGTCTAGTAGATTTTTGATGGAGTCTTTAGGGTTTTCTATATATAATATCATATCGTCTGCGAATAGTGACAGTTTCACTTCCTCCTTTCCAATTTGGATTCCTTTTATTTTTTCTTCACGTCTGATTGCTGTGGCTAAGACTTCCAGTACTATGTTAAATAAGAGTGGCGAAAGTGGGCATCCCTGTCTTGTTCCTGTTCTTAAGGGAAATGTTTTTAGTTTTTGCCCATTGAGTATGATGTTGGCTGTAGGTCTTTCATATGTGGCCTTTATTATATCAAGATATGATCCCTCTACTCCCAAATTGCTGAGCGTTTTTATCAGAAATGGGTGCTGGATTTTGTCGAATGCTTTTTCAGCATCTATTGATATGACCATGTGGTTTTTATCTTTCATTTTGTTTATGTGGTGTATCACATTTATTGATTTGCGAATGTTGAACCAGCCTTGCATCCCTGGGATGAATCCCACTTGGTCATGGTGAATAATTTTTTTGATGTATTGCTGGATCCAATTTGCTAGTATTTTGTTCAGGATTTTGGCATCTATGTTCATCAGGGATATTGGCCTGTAGTTTTCTTTCTTTGTAGTGTCTTTTTCTGGTTTTGGAATTAGGATTATGCTGGCCTCATAAAACGAGTTTGGAAGTCTTCCTTCTTCTTGAATTTTTTGAAATAGTTTGAGGAGAATGGGTGTTAGTTCTTCTTTGAATGTTCGGTAAAACTCCCCCGTGAAACCATCCGGGCCTGGGCTTTTGTTTGCTGGGAGAGTCTTGATTACATCTTCAATTTCCTTAGCTGTTATTGGTCTGTTCAAGTTTTCTATCTCTTCCCGGTCCAGTTTTGGGAGACTATTTGTTTCTAGAAATTTGTCCATTTCACTTAGATTGTCAAATTTGTTGCCATATAAATGTTCATAGTATTTGCTAATGATCCTTTGTATTTCTGTTGTGTCATTTGTTACTTCTCCTCTTTCATTTCTGATTTTGTGTATTTGGGTTCTCTCACTTTGTTTCTTGGTGAGTCTAGCTAAGGGTCCATCAATCTTGTTTATCTTTTCAAAAAACCAGCTCTTTGTTTCATTGATCCTTTGAATTGTTTCTCTGGTCTCTATGTCGTTTATTTCTGCTCTGATCTTTACTATTTCCTTCCTTCTACTTGCTCTGGGGTTTTCTTTTTGTTTGCTTTCTAGTTCTTTAAGTTGTGAGGTTAGATAGTCTATTAGAAATTTTTGTTGTTTCTTGAGGTAGGCCTGTAGTGCTATGAACTTCCCTCTCAGAACTGCTTTTGCTGCATCCCATAGATTTTGTGTTGTTGTGTGTTCATTTTCATTGGTTTCCAGGAAGTTTTTAATTTCTTCCTTGATCTCCTCGGGAACCCATTCATTGTTCAATAACATGCTATTTAGCCTCCATGTTTCCAAATGTCTTTGCATGTTCTTGTTGCAATTGATTTCTAGTTTCATGCCATTGTGATCTGAGAAGATGCTTGATATGATTTCAATCTTCTTGAACTTGTAGAGACTTAGTTTACGTCCTAACATGTGGTCTATCTTTGAGAATGTCCCATGTGCACTTGAGAAGAATGTGAATTCTATAGTTTTGGGGTGTAATTCTCTGTAAATATCTATTAAATCCATTTGGTCTAGTAGTTCGTTTAGAGTCTCTGTGTCCTTGTTAATTTTTTGTCTAGAGGATCTATCCAGTGATGTCAGCGGGGTGTCGAAGTCCCCTGCTATGATTGTATTGCTGTCAATTTCTCCTTTGAAGTCCTCCAGAAGATTTTTAATATATTTTGGTGCTCCTATATTCGGTGCATATATGTTTACCAAGGT
Organism: Tadarida brasiliensis; assembly: GCA_030848825.1. Lineage (NCBI taxonomy): Eukaryota > Metazoa > Chordata > Mammalia > Chiroptera > Molossidae > Tadarida > Tadarida brasiliensis. The sequence continues at coordinate 84,085,746 of CM061260.1, read as the reverse complement.
TATATCTTCCTGTTGGATAGATCCTTTCAATATTATGTAGCGACCTTCTTTGTCTCTAGTAATGGCTTTCGTTTTGAAATCTATTTTACCAGATATGAGTATTGCTACCCCAGCTTTTTTTTCCTTTCCATTTGCTTGGAAGATTTTTTTCCATCCCTTCACTTTCAGCCTATGTGAGTCTTTTGTTGTGAGGTGGGTCTCTTGTAAACAGCATATATATGGGTTATGCTTTCTTATCCAATCCGCTACTCTGTGTCTTTTTATCGGAGCATTCAATCCATTTACATTTAAGGTGATTATTGATATGTACTTATTTATTGCCATTTTTGTTCAGTGTGGTTCTACTTTCCTTCCTGTTTCTTCTACTAATTACAGCAGTCCTTTTAACATTTCTTGCAGTTCTGTTTTGGTGCTAATGTATTCCCTTAGCCTTTTTTTGTCTGAGAAGCTCTTTATTTGACCTTCTATTTTGAATGACAGCCTTTGCTGGATAGAGTAGTCTTGGATTCAGATCCTTGTTTTTCATGACCTTGATTACTTCATGCCATTCCCTTCTGGCCTGTAGTGTTTCTGTTGAGAAGTCAGCTGATAGCCTGATGGTGGTTCCTTTGTAGGTAACCTGTTGCTTTTCTCTTTCTGCCTTGAGGATTCTCTCTTTGTCTTTAATTTTTGGCATTTTAATTACTATGTGTCTTGGTATGGGCCTGTTTGGGTTCTTCTTCCTTGGAACTCTCTGTGCTTCTTGAACTTGAATACCTTCTTTCTTCACCAAATTAGGGAAGTTTTCTGTCATTATTTCTTCAAATATATTCTCTAACCCTTGCTCATTTTCTTCTTCTTCAGGGACTCCAATGATGCGAATATTATTACGTTTCCAGTTGTCCCACAGTTCTCTTAAGCTGTCTTCCTGTTTTTTCATTGTTTTTTCCTTTTGGTTTTCTGATTGGTTGATTTTTTCTACCCTGTCTTCTAATTCACTGATCCGATCCTCAGCTTCCTCTACTCTGCTGTTTAGTCCTTCCAATGTGTTCTTCATTTCTGCTATGTCATTCTTCATTTCTTCTTGCTGCTTCTTCATTTCTTCTTGCTGTTTCTTCATTTCTTCTTGCTGCTTCTTCATTTCCACTTGGTTGGTTTTCAGTGTTTCTGTGTCTTTGCTCATGGTGTGGATGTCTTTACTCAAGGTGTTGATGTCCTTACTCATGCTGTTGCGCTTCCTCAAGATCATGGCTCTGAATTCTAGCTCTGTTAACTTGCTTAACTCCGTTTCATTTATCTCATCTTCGGTAGAGGTCTCTTGTACTTTCATTTGGGCTCTGTTTCTTTGTTTCCTCATTTTGGCTATCTCAGTGGTTTTTGGAGCCTGCCAAATTTTCCTGTGGATGTTGGTGTTCTGTTGTTTGTGGCTCCCTCTACTGGGTTTGGATGAGCGTGGGAGGACCCACATTAAACACCACCCTGGAGTCTTACTTTCCAGGGTATATTTGCAAGCCCAGAAAAGGTTAAGTTATCCTCTAGCTTTATGCCTAGAGGCTATTAGTTGTGGTTGCTTGAAGAGCTTTGGGTTTTCAGTTGAGTGAAAACCTCCCTCAGGTGTTCAGAGTGAGAGGATTTCCAGGGGGTAGGGCAGATGCTAGTAGTTAATGAGCCTCAGTTTGCATTTCAATGGCCCACTAGGGTGTGGCTGAATCTCCGAGGGAGGGGCTGCCGCCTCTCCCCAGAGCCCTGGGATGGAGTAAGACAGCCAGGCCACAGTCCTGCGTGGCCGCAACTCAGCAAAAGCTCTGAGCGCCCTCCAAATCCCGGGTGTTCCCACACAGTTCCAGTCCAGTCCGCCCTCCCTCTGCCGGAGTCCAGGTGAGTGACTGTGGCTATTTTAGCACTCTGTCCCGGCTCTGCGCTGTGGAGCCGGCTCGGGCTTTAACCCCGAGGGCGGGCGCTGCTCACGGCTAAGGCCGCTGCTGTCCATGGGCTCCCAGCCCCCCTCTCGCGCCTCCGCAATCCTACCAGGATCGAGTCAGTGTCCCTGGTTGTATGGTCCTCGCAAGCTGCTTTTCTGTTGCTTTTTCCCGACGATTTGTCTTTATTTTAGTTGTAATTCCAGTTTGGTCCTGGGAGATGGTCTGTGTAGCTTCCATTCACTCCGCCGCCATTTTGGAATCCCCTGGATATCACTGATTTTCTAAAGCTTGCCCTATCAGGTGAATTGGGGCAGATTTGATTAGCGAAGATATATATTGTCCCATAACATTCCCTAGTTGGAAGTGGACAGGTTCTGATTTAAAAACAGACATTGATTAGCTACTCCTGACATTTGCACGGAAGCTGTACTCCCAGGGAAAAGACAACTTAGTTGGATGTAGTTAAGAACAAATAAAGTAGCCCCAGGTATCTATAAGGGCCTTAGTGGCTTACCTTTTTTGGTAATTTCAACTCATCCCAGCCTATTAGTGAGGAGGAGGGAGAAAGCCCTTGGAGCAACCCTATGCTTGTTTTTGGTTTCTTTTCTAAATCCAATTTTGGTTTCCTATAATCCTTTTTAAGGTAACCTGGATTTCTGCAATGGAATCGCACTCTATAGTTTAGCAACAAAACTCATTCAGCCATCAAACGAGAAACCAGTAGGTCTAAACCCATCAGGGTCTCAGAAAAAGGAACTATCTATTCCCCTCTTGCCTAAAACCAACCTTTCCATGTTTTTTTGTTGTGTAATTGACCTGTGCTCCTTCCAGGAGCTTCTAATTTGCATTCTATAAATGGGGGCTGGGAGTTTCTGGCCTTGGAGGCACATGTTGATTTTAGTTTTATTTTGAGATCTGTGGAGTCCGAATAAACCTCCAGATACACTGTGTACTGGGTTCTGCCTGTGTGCTGAACTCCAAGTCCTCACAAACCGCCCCCTATGTCTCAGCCTTCGCTTCTCATGGTCCCATCATTCACTGCCTAACCTTCCTCTATACCTCACTAAGACCAAAACTAATGTCAGTGATGCATAATGTAGGCAAAGCCTTGGATTCCTAGCAAGGTAGCAGGTCTGGACATGAAATTTCTGTACTGAAACAGGAACCCTCAAAGGTGATTAAAGTGATCTCACTTTGGTAGTGCTCCCTAAAGAATATTTTGTGCATTTCTTTCTAGGAAAGCGTCTTTAATTATGCCTTTAGGATTCCCACAAATCATCTTCAATGAAATGTGAACCCCTAAACTAAAAGTACTAAACATTCATGGAAGTAAGCAATTATAAGTCAGCAGAAAAAAAAAAAAAATCAAACAAACCTAATAATGTACAGTGACCTAGATATTAAAATATCTAAAGCTAAAAGATAAATGTATTTTAAAAAGCAAGGTGGAACCCTGGCCGGTTTGGCTCAGCAGTTAGAGTGTCAGCCTGCCGACCAATGGGTCGTGTGTTCAATTCCGGTCAAGGGCACGTGCCTTGGTTGCCGTTTGTCCCCGGCCCGGGTCAGGTTGTTTGGGAGGCAACCAGTTGATGTGTCTCTCTCACATCGATGTTTCTCTCTCTCCCTCTCTCTCCCTCCTTCCTACTCTATCAGATGGTAAATAGAAAAATATCCTTGGATGAGGATTAAAAAATAAAATAAAATAAAAAAGCAAGGTAGAGACTGTCAAAATGAGACCATATAAAAACTTTTAAAAATAAGAGTAAAATAAAACTTGATAGGTTAAATAGCAGAAAAAGATGAGTACAAAGTGAAATGGGAGATAAAAATTTGAATAAATTTATTAGAATGCAACATAGATAAGTAGATGAAAAATATAAAAACATATAGAGTGGAATCAGAAGTTATACTATATAGTTATATAATGTTCCAGAAGTAGAGAAGGGAGTAATTAAAAATATTTAAAGGCATATGCCCGGCCAGTGTGACTCGGTGGATTCAGTATAGTCCCATGCACCAGGAGGTTGCCTGTACCATTCTGGGTCAGGGCACATTCCCAAGTTGCAGACTCGATCCCCAGTAGAGGGCATGCAGGAGGCAGCCAATTGATGTTTCTCTCTCATCAATGTTTTTCCATCTCTCCTTCTTCCTTCCTATCAAAAAATCAATAAAAACATATTTTAAAAATATTTAAAGGCATAAAGGACTAAATATTTTCCATAATTGATAAAAGATACAAATCAACAGATTTCAGAAAGCTCAATATATAGTAAGTATACATATAGACATGCTGAGATGAAATTTCATACCAAAGAGAGATCTTAAAAGCATCCAGAGAAGAATAGGACATATCACCTATGAAAGAATGACTTGACCTATAGGAAACTTCTCAAAACTTTGACACAAGGTAGACATACATGAAATGGTATATTGAAAGTGCTAAGAGAAAATAACCATCAATTCACTATTAATTACCTAGCAAAACTACTTTAAAGTCTCATGGTTAAATAAAAATGTTTTCATATGAAGAAAATATTGATTTTTAACTCCAGTATGTTTTCACTAATAGAATTTATGATGGTGTTTTTCATGAAGAAGGTAAATCATATCAGAATAGACACTCAAAAAGAAAATAGCATAAGAATATCTAAATATCAATTTAATTCATGATTATATGTGATAAAATACCATTAAAAGAGTTTATTATTTTATACTCACCTGAGGATATGTATATTTTTTTAGAGAAAGAAGACGGGAGAGAGAGAGATCAGAGAGAATGACTGATGTGAGAGAGGAGTATGGATCGGCTGTCTCCCATAGGCGTCCAGACTAGGGATCAAACCCACAACGTAGGTATGTGCCCTGACCGGAAACCGAACCCAAAACCTTTTGATGTACCAGACGACGCTCCAACCAACTGAGCCACCCGGCCAGGGCAAGAATTTCTATATCATATGAAAAGAATTGCCTCTGGAATGTAAAATTCATTAATATTTTAAAAATAACATTTTAAAACCTGAAAATAATTCAAAAAAATTCAAAATTTTATATATATATAATCACAATTTTAAATTTAGTGTGGAGACAGATGACAGTGACTCACTACTGTTCAAATTGTTTGGAAGGCTACAATTTAAAATGTGTTCCTCATTGCCTTTTATACAGGCTCAGACAGTTCCTGCATCTTGTTCTCCTCTTTGGGGCCTTAGATTCTCCTATTTCTTACAGTCTTTTCTGCCTTCTGGTTACTTATTCTACACTATAGAGTTGGCTTTTACTTGCCTAGAACATATAGGCAGAGTCTGATGCAGTGTGGATTCAAATGTGGATCTAACTTTTGAACTCAGACAACCTACAATATTGAAGTGGTTTTGAGAATTGAGGTAATACTTGCTAGTGCTCAGAACAGTACCTGGAATATGACAAGTACTGAATATTGTGTGTGTTTTTAAGCCATCATGTAGTAGTCTGATGCTTTTAATACATACAGATAAATTTAGTAAAATCTTTATAAAACTATATTGGTATTTACTGCTAAAAGTAATTAAATCATTTGCCAAGTACTAGTAAGTAATACAATAGCTTTAGAAAATGGTTTTACTTACTTTCTTTTTTAATTTACATCTCTATGAGTAATTAAAAATTTTTAAAAACTACCTACATTCCTGTTTTAATATTTACTGATGATCAAATACTAACTTTCCAAAAAATGTAAAATACTTATAAAATCAATTTTAAAATACTGAGTAAAGTAGGTTCCAGATAGCACCATTCTCATATGGTGATATATGATATAGTAGAGGTAAGAAGTTTTTGTTGTGTTTGGTCTGATTCTAATATACCTCCTGGAAAGAGTACTGAGAATAACTACTCATACAGCTACTTCAAAAGCCTGCGAAATGTTAGATTTAAAAAGTTAGTCTTTGAACAGTATGTATTCACCAAAAAGTGATATGACCAAGAAGTATTATAATATTATAAACATAATATTGTTATTCTCCATGGTTAAACTGATGGTTTTCTTTACTTTGTGTGACATCAGAGTGTCCTTTTCGAGTATTCCCAACAGCAGTGTTAGAGAATTTCCTATTTTTTTTGTCAACGGGGAAGACATAGGTGGTCTCATTTTTTGCTGTAATTTAAGTTTTTCTGATCAACAATGAGCTTAGGTAGCTTCTCCTTTTGGGAATTGTGTTTCTCTATTTTTTTGTTAATATACTTTATTCAGAATTATTTATATGGAAAAATTATATAGGTAGATAAGGTTTATCACAAAGGAAACCAGTCCCTGTGCACACCCACCTTGTTTCTTATCCTGCTACCAAGGGCAATCAGTTTTCTCTTTTTTAGCTATCTAGTTTCAGATTTTAATTTGCATATATCTAAATCAAATGCACATACTACAATCTCCATTTTAGACATAATCTGCTATGGTAGATTAATATATTTAGCTAACTTTCTCCACAAATGTTGCTAAATCCATATTCGATGTTTGTGTTAGGTTGCTATAAATATTGTTCACTGCTAGGCCACATAATTTTAGGCCATATAATGTACAGCGAAATAAAGTTTTCTTCTACAATTTTTATCCTGGAGTTAATAATATACACATATCTTTTTTAGTGTGCTTAATTTTCTTTAAACATGGAAGTAAGTTTACCTTTATATCTTATGCTCTATATTTTAATAAAATTTTTCATACAGTTAAATAACTTAATCTCTATCTTTTTCCTGTGAATTTTTCTCCAGTGGGCCCCATTTTGTTTTTACGGTAGTTTTAATGTCTGCCGACACAGTTGTCCTGAGACTTCCTTTTGCTCATTCTTAGATTTTCTTTGCCTCTTTCCTCTACTGAATCCCTATTTTTAGACTTTATGTCTTAATTTTCTTATGTTAATGCTCTTCTATTTTTGTGACTGCATCTTCTCAAAGCTTCTTGAGCTCTTGTGAAAAAGGGCATGAAACATAAATGTTTAGAGTCTGTGCATATTTGTAAATGTCTGTGTGTATATGTAGGAATCTGTATTGAGTAGGGAATAAACTATTCTATTAACTTCATATTAAGTTTTTTTCTTAAATTTTATTTTACTATGAAAATGTGCTTATTGTACATAATAAATAAAATCCAACAATACAGACTGATGTACAATGACATGTAACCCTAACCCTCCCTAGATTTGTCTTTCTTTTTTTTTTTTTTTTTTTTATCCTCACCTGAGGACATTTTTGCATTTATCTTCAGATAGAGCGGGAGGAAGGGAGGTGGGAAGAGAGAAAGAGAAACATCAATGTGAGAGAGACACATCGAGTGGTTGCCACCCACACGGACAAACCACAACCGAGGTACGTGCCCTTAGCGGGAACCGAACCCGGGACTCTCTGGTCCGCAGGCCGACGCTCTAACCGCTGAGCCAAACCAGCCAGGGCCTCCCTAGATTTTTAACACATGAGGGAACTTACTGTGTTTTCTGCGTGTCTCCCCATTAAATACATCTTGGAAGTCTTCATCAGTATATAAGATCCACCCTTCATTTTACTACATTTTCATGCTAAGCCAGTGTCCAGAAGTTCTCATACAAAATTATCATGGTCAGTATTTTGTAGATATTCTGTACTTTTAGATTTTATTTTCTCCTTGATTTAAATAGGTTTTATCTTTTAACTTTTTAAACAGGAATGTTTTTACTATTTAAAGTGGTTATTTAGACGTTCTGTTTGCCTGTTTTCCTTGCATATGATTTTCTCTTATCTATTTTTATTTATCTTGATTTTCCTCATTTTACTTTTAAGATACTTTATTTAACTTTAAGGAATGATAACAGTAAAGAAAATATTTTACTGCACTCTACTAATGTTCTGTTTTGTGATTCTGTTACCACTTGTTCTTGTTTTTACAAAGGGATTTTTTTAATCCATTATAATGGGAAAAATTTGGCAATTCCTAATCAGTTATGGAACTCTACTGTTGGTCTTCTATCTTGGGCTAAACAGCATGTAATGAAGGATTTTTTTTTTAATGTGAAATTTGTTTTCTGTCAATTGAAATAAATCCAGTTATGTAGTTTTATATTTTTACAAAACAGTGCAAGGATGCATTGTGGTTTAGAAAAGTAGAAAAATACATTATATAATGAGTTGAGCACTTTTCAGTAATTTCAGGAATGTACTGATTATTAAATTCTTTTTATCTACTTTTACCAAATTAAAGATTTCTAGTATTTTTTAAGCATTGCTGTAGAGTACTTAATAGAACAAACATAGTGTTAAAATAGTGGTCTCAAAAAATTACCTTGTATTAGTTTTTACATAGTTTTTTTTTTTTAAAGAGTGAAACTCTTTATTAAAATTAACTAACTGAATTAATATCATTTCTTGGAAACAATGAGGTCCACAATTTTTAAAATTGAAGTATAATTGACATCCACTATTATGTGATATTTCGTGAATACAAAATGGTTTGACATTTGTATATATTGTGAAATGATCACCACAATAAGTCTAGTTACCATCTGTCACCATACACAGTTAATGCAATATTATTGACTATTTCCTATGCTGTACATTACATCCCTATGACACATCTATTTTTATAACTGGAAGTTTATACTTCTTGATCTCCTTCATTTAGTTTGCCCCCTGCAAACCTCCTCTGCTCTGGCAACCGCCAGTCTGTTTTTGTTATCTATTTGTTTTGCTTGTGTGTTTTTGTGTTTGTTTTTTAGATTTCACATATAAGTGAAATCATGTGATTTTTGGCTTTTTCTGTCTGACTTTTTTTACTTAGCATAATACTCTCAAGACCCATTCATGTTCTCACAAATGGCAAGATTTTATTCTTTTTGACTGAGTAGTATTCCATTGTATATGACTCTGTGCATGTGTGTGTATCACATCTTTTTTATCTATTCATCTATCAATTAACACTTATATTATTACATCCATATCTCAACTATGGTAAATAATGCTGCAGTGAACATAATATAGGCATATGATATCTTTCCAAATTAGTGTTTTTGTTTTCTTCAGATGGATACCCAGAGGTGGAATTGCTAGATCCTATGGTAGTTCTATTTTTAACTTTTTGAGAGATTTCCATACTGTTTTTTATATTGGCTTTACTAATTTATACTTTAAACAACAGTTCACTAGGGTTCCCTTTTTTCCGTAACACTTGTTTGTTGTTGACTTTTTGATAATAGCCATTCTGACAGATGTGAGATGATATCTCATTATGTTTTGATTTGCATTACATTTCCCTGATGATTATTGATGATGAGCGTCTTTTCATGTGCCTGTTGGCAGTCTGTACGTCTTCTCTGAAAAAATGCCTGTTCTGATCCTCTGCCCATTTTTTAATAGATTTTTTTATTATCGAGTTGTATGTGTTCTTCATATATTTTGGGTATTAACATCTTATCAGATATATGATTTTCAAATATCTTTTATTCACTCATTGAATTTTTTGTTTTGTGGATAGTTACTTTTTTTGTTCAGAAACTTTTTAGTTTGATGTAGTCCTATTTGCTTATTTTTGCTTTTGTCGCCCTTGCCTCTGCATCTAGACCCCCCTCCCCCCAAATTGTTAAGATTCATGTCAAGGAGCAATGTGACAGAGTTTTGTGGTTTTAGGTCTTACATTCAAGCCTTTACTCCATTTTGAGGAAATTTTTGTATAAGTATAAAATAATGATCCAATTTTATTCTTTTGCACATAGCTGTCCAGTTTTCCCAACACCATTTATCGACTGTCCTTTCCTCTTTTTAATATTCTTGCCATTTTTTTTGTCGTAAATTAATAGACATATGTATGAGTTTATTTCTGGGCTCCTTATTCTATCCCATAGATCTATATGTCTGTTTTTCATGCCCATGTTTGATTACTATAGCTTTGTAGTATAGCTTGAAATCAAAGAACTCGCTAACCACCAGCTTTCTTTTTCTTTCTCAAAATTGCTTTGGCTACTCATGGTCTTTTATTGTTCCCTACAAATTTTAGAACTATTTGTTTTTGTTCTGTGGAAAATTCCATTAGAATTTTGATAAGGATTATATTGAATCTGTAGATTACTTTGGGTGCTATAGGTATTTTAACAATATTAATTAACCCATGAACACAGATTATCTTTCCATTTATTTGTGTCTTCAGTTTTTTTCATCAGTTTCTTACAATCAATGTACACATCTTTCACCTCCTTGGTTAAATTTATTTCTAGGTATTTTATTCTTTTTGATGCAGTTGTAAATAGGATTGTATTCTTAATTTATCTTTTTTGTAGTTTGTTATTAATATATAGAAATGCAACAGATTTTTACATATTACTCTTGTATCCTCCAGTTTTACTGAATTCATTTATTAGTTCTAGCAGTGTTTTGGTGGAGTCTTTAGGATTTTCTAGATATAGCATTATGTCATCTGCAAATAGTGACAGTTTTACTTCTTCCTTTTCAAGTTAGATGCCTTTTACTTCTTTTTCCTACCTAATTTCTGTGGCTAGGACTTCCAATACTATGTTGAATAAAAGTAGGGAGAGTGGGCATCTTTGTCTTGTTTCTAATCTTAGAGGAAAATCTTTCAGCTTTTTACTATTAAGTATGATATTGGCCGTGGGTTTGTCAAAAATGACATTTATTATATAGAGCTGTGTTCCTTCTACACTCATTTCATTGAGAATTTTTATAATAAGTAAATGTTGAATTTTATAAAATGTTTTTTCTGCATCTACTGAGATGATCATATGACTTTTATCCTTCATTTTGTTGATGTACTGTACCCCATGATTGATTTGCAGATATTGAACCATCTCCGCATCCCCAGAATAAATCCCACTTGATTGTTGTATATGATCCTCTTAAAGTATTGTTGATTTTGGTTTGCTAATATTTCATTGAGGATTTTTTTTTCTCATCTATATTCATCAGTGATTTTGGCCTGTAATTTCCTTCCTTCCTTCCTTCCTTCCTTCCTTCCTTCCTTCCTTCCTTCCTTCCTTTCTTTCGTCTTCATCTGGTTTTGGTATCAGGGTAATGCTGGCCTCATAAAATAAGTGTGGATGCTCCCTCCTATCCCCTTGTTCAATTTAGGATAGGTATTAAATCTTCTTTGAATGTTAGAGTTCACCAGTGATGACTGGTCCTGGACTTTAGTTTGTTAGGAATTTTTTCATTACTAAATCAGTGTCCTTACTAGAAATTGGTCTATTCAGAATTTCTTTTACCTCATAATTCTGCTTTGGAAAATTGTATATTTCTAGGTATTTATGCATTTCTTCTAGATTGTCTAATTTGTTGGTAAATTTCCTTTCTTCTAATAATTTTAGGCTTTGTTTGTTCTCTTTTTAGTTTCTTTAGGTATAAAGTTAGTTTTTTTATTTCATATTTTTCTTGTGTTTTGAGGTAGGCCTCCACTGCTATAAACTTTCCTTTTATAACCACTTTGGTTGCATCCCATAAGTTTTGGTATGTCATATTTTTGTTTTAATTTGTCTCTACATATTTTTTTTTCCTTTTTTATTTCTCCTATGACACATTGTGGTTTTTTATTTTAGTAGCATGTTGTTCATTTCTATATTTGTATATGTGTGTGTGTATGTGTGTGTGTGTTTCAGTTTTCTTTTTGTAATTGATTTCTACTTTCATTACATTGTGGTTGGAAAACATATTTGATATGATTTTAATTTTTTTTAATGTATCGAGGTTTGTTTTGTGGCTTAACATGTGATTTTTTCTGGAGAATGTTCCATGTGCACTTGAGGATATTAGGTTAATCTGATCTAACATGTTGTTTAAGGTCAGTGTTTCCTTTTTGTTTTTCTGTCTAGATGATCTATCCATTGTTGTAAGTAGGGTTTAAAGTCTCCTACTATTATTATAGTGCTGTCAATTTCTCCTTTTAGATCTGTTAATGTATGTTTTATATATTCTGGTGCTCCTGTGTTGGGTGCATGTATATTTATAAATGTTATTTCTTCTTGTTGGATTGACCCCTTTATCATTACGTAATGCCTTTTTTTTGTCTTTTATTACAGTCTTAGTTTTAAATTCTATTTTGTCTGATGTAAGTGTAGTTATATCAGCTTTCTTTTCATGTCCATTTGCATGGAATATCTTTCTCCTTCCCTCTTGTCTCAGTATGTATGTGTCCTTACTTCTGAAGTGTGTGTGTGTTGTTGTTTTTTGTAGGTAGCATATAGATGAGCCTTTTTTTTTCCCTTTTCTCCATTCAGCTCCTCTATGTTTTTTAATGGGAAAATTTAGCCCATTAGCATTTATTGTAATTATTGATAGGTATGTGCTTATTGTCATTTTGTTCATTGTTTTCTGGTTGTTTTGTAAGTTTTCTCTTTTCCTTTATTTTTTTTTATTTCCTGTGGTTTGAGAACTTTTTTGGTGTCATGCTTAACTTTCTTTTAAACTTCTTTTGGTCATGAGTTTCACATTTAACATCATATATACATGACAGCCTATTTTAAGTTGGTAACAGCTTAAATTTGAACACATTCCCTAAGTCTACATTTTTACCTCCCCAATTGAGTTTTATCTTTCTGATAGCACATTTTATATATTTTTTATTTTATGTATCCCTTAACTAGTTACTGTAATTTTACAACTTTTGTTTTTTTGACCTTCATATTAGTTTTATAAGTGATTATTCATATATAATATACTTTTTCCAGTGAGATTCTTACTTTCATATGTTTTCTTGTTATTAATTACTTTCATGCATTTTATTTTTTTTCAGGTTAAAGAATTCCCTTAAGTGGTGATGAATTCCTTTAGCTTTTGCTTATCTAAAAAATCCTCCTCTCCTTCAATTCCAAATAACCTTGCTATGTAGAGTATTACTAGTTGAAAGTTTTTCTCTTTCAGCACTTTAAATATGTCATGCCACTCCTTTTTTGCCTGCAAAGTTTGTACTGAAAAATCTGCTGGTAGCTTTGTAACATGTTATTTTTCTCTTGCTGCTTTTAGGGTTCTCTTTTTATCTTTAACTTTTGACATTTTAATTATACTGTGTTTTGACGTGGATCTCTGGTTTCATTTTATCTGGAATTCTCTGGGCTTTCTGAACCTGGATGTCTGTATCCTTCCCCAGATTAGAAAAGTTTTCAGCCATTATTTCTTCCAAAAAGTTTTATGACTTTTTTTCTCTCTCTTCTTCTGAGACCCTATAATGTGAATGTTATTTCTGCTTGATGTTGTCCCATAGGTCTCTTAAAGTATCTTAATATCTCTTTTTCCTTTTTTATGCTCTGTCTGTTTGAAGTCCATTGCTTTGTATTCCAGCTTGCTGGTCTATTCTTCATTCGGCTTCATCCAGTCTACTTTTGAATCCTTCTATTGTATTTTTCAGTTCAATTATACTATTCTGCATCTCTGTGACTTCTATTTGGTGCTTAGTTGTATTTTCTGTTTCTTTGTTGAAGTTCCCCCTGTGTTTTTATCCATTCTTCTCCTGAATTTGATGAGCATCTATATGACCATTACTTTGAACTCTTTATCAGGAATATTACTTAGCTCTATTTCATTAAGGTCTTTTTCTAAGGTTTTGTCTTATTCTTTTGTTTGTGTCATATTTCTTTGTCTTCTCATTGCGTTTGACTCTCTGAGTTTATCTCTATGTATTAGGTGAGACAGCTACCTTTTCTAGTCTTGAAGGAGTGGCCTTGAATAGGAGATGATAGATGGGGCCCAGAAGTGTAATTCTTCCTGGACACCAGAGCAAAGTTGCTCTATGGGTGTCCTCTGTGTTGAGCTTGCACCTGGCTAGCTCTGATGAGGCTGTGACATGAGACGAGCTAGGCATTTACCTCTCTGGAGTTCAGCTGCAGTGGAGGGAGGAGGGGCAAATGGGGCACTTTCCCAGCTAGCTGGTGTGAAATGGCAGAGTGTGCCCATCAGCACTAGAAAATTAGATGGACCAAAATGGTGCCCCCCAGCACTGACACTAGCAAGGTAAAATGAGATTGCAAAAATGGTGTCTGCCCGCTTCTTTGTCCCTAGAGAGAGTCCCAGAAGTTCCTGCCTTTCCAGCAGATGCCTTCAGATTAGTAAGTGGGTTTCCTTCATTTCTGGCCTAAGCACTTTTTTAAACTTCTGCTTTTGTGCTTCATTGGGAGGCATATGTGTCTGTGTGAATCCTTTAAGACTGTGTTCTCTGTTCCTGACAGTACTATGGTTCTTATATATGTAGTCCCCATTGGTCTCAGAGCCAGAGGTTTTGGAGGATCATCTCTCCAGTGCTAGACCCGAAGGTTGGGGTGCCTGATGTGTGTGTCAGAAACGTCTCGCTCTCCAGAGAGCAGTTCCATATTTTTTAGATTCCTCCTTATTGTGGGTCACCCTTTCTGGGATGGGATTTTTAGCAAGACTCCGTCTCTGCCTCTTCTAATCAGTGTGGCCCTGTTATCTTTTGTTGTGGAGGTTTGTTTTAGTTTTCAGGTCTTTTTGGAGGAAATTATTCTGTATGTAGCTGTAAAGTTTTCTGTCTGTGGGAGGAGGTGAGCTCAGGATCTTTCTATGCCACCATATTGAACTGCCTTTGATGGTGGTCCACACATGTATTACCAGTAGTGTCTGTCCTTAAATGAATAAGTCACCTGATATGTTTATGATAAGAATAAGATATCAAGATTCCTCATTTGAGTCAAAAACCATTGTCTCTGATTACTTCCTGGAGAAGGTTTCCAGGCTGAAGCACAAAGAGAAAGAGCCCAGGCGGAACCTGGTGAAGTTTCCCTGAGTTGAGGGGATAGCGCCATGAGTCCAGGGATGTTATTGTGGCTAGAGATTGCAGAATAGAATACCAGAAAGGAGAGGGCTACACAGAGAAAAACTCAGTTTTGCCACAAGCTTTTTATAGATTTTTGTATTGATTATCATATATTAGCAAATGGATCCTAAAACATTTAGTTTAAAATATTCTTTGAATGCTCCTTTAAAATTAAATCATTATAGCCCAGCCGGTGTGGTTCAGTGGTTGAGGGTCGACTAATGCACCAAGAAGTCACTGGTTCGATTCCCAGTCAGGGAACATGCCCAGGTTGTGGGCCAGATCCCCAGTGGGGGGCATGCAGGAGGCAGCCAGTCAATGTTCTCTCTCATTAATGTTTCTATCTCTCTCTCCCTCTCCCTTCCTCTCTCTCTAAAATCAATAAAGGAAAAAAATGTTTTTAATAAAATTAAATCATTACAGACATCCAGTGAAAAATTATTTTTAAATAATGTACCTATATTAACTGACCTATCTATAACTTTGGCAATGTTGATTGTTCTCTGCTTTTTGAAAATCTGTTCTTGAATATTGAACCTCCATTGTGGTTTCTGTGATAATTTTTTCTTGGTTCTACTCTACTCTTGCTTGCCATTCTTTCTAGTATCCTTTGCCCGGCCAGCCTGTGCATTAAATGTGAGTGTTTTCTGAGAGTTCCAACAACAGCCTTTTTTTCTCATTCTATATGATTCTGGGGGATCTCATCTAGTTTTTTTTTTTTTTTTTTTTTTATTTCTAATACTATCTATATGGTAATGTCTTCCAAACTGTATCCCTAGCCCATCTTTCTCCTTAGCTTCATTTCCAATAATCACTAGCCTATTAGGCATCTCTACATTATACCTTCAAACTCAGACATTTTAAACCCAATCTGTTTAAACCTGAAACATGTTCACATCTCCCTACCCCCTCCTTGCCTTTTATATTCCCTATCTTAGGTAGCTCACACCAGTAGTCACCTATCAACTAAGTAGAAATTCAAAAGTGATACCTTCTGTTCTCTTAATGTCTATTTTCCATATTCAGTTTCATGCATGTCTTACAGATTCTACCTTTCCTTAAAAACATTCCCCATCCCTAGTTCATAACCTCATTATTTTGCCTTGATTGTACTAACAGTTTTCTCATTAATCATTTCCTGCTTCTTGTTTCTTTCCCCCCAGTTCATTCTCCACACTGTTGACAGAATATTCTTTCTAAAATGTAAAGAAGTGTAAAAAGGAAATGAAATGAAAAAACATTTACAATATGTGGAGTGATTTAAATTGCTCTTTTAATAAAAATAATTCAACATATTTAAAAATGCAAATCTTATTTTTCGTGCCCTTATTTAAAATCAGTAGAGGAAATAGTCCTGTCTTAACTTTCCTTCCTGACTTCAATAAAATTCAAAGACGTTTTCAAAGCATGCTAGTGTCATAGGCTCCAGCCACACTAAAGCATTTGCTTCCTTTGCCTGAATCTCTTTTTGCTCACTTCTTCTCTGGTGAAACCCTACTCATTCTAAAAAACTTAACTTTGGGTATTACCTCGTCTGCCTGAGCAGATATTTTTATATATCTCTTTCTGATAGAGTGAAGTGCAGATAATATTTATGAAGATAACAAGATATATTTGAACTCATTCAATTAGTTTACAGTCATGGATACCTGCCTTTGTGGGCATTATAGTCTAGGAGTGTATCTAACATTAACTCCCTCCCATTCAGTCCACCAAGTTCTCTATGACAATTTTCTGTTTACTTTACTTTTCTCCCTTCTTTACTATGTCCTCTCTGAAGAAAGAAATTGCATCTTTTATTTCTATGTTCCCACTGCAAAGCACAATGCCAGGCACAAAGTAAACATTTAATAAATGCTTGTAGACTTAATGAGTGAATCTCATTCTGATTACTTTTCTTGTTACAAGGTTCTGACTAGTAGAGAAAATGTTACCAAGACTTTCTAGAAGTACAGCTTCCTCCTTTTTAGTAATGAGATGAAACTAATGAATAAATGAATTGATTTAACTGAGCTATTAGTTATGCAACAGTTGCATATAGGCAAAACTATACAAACATGCATCAAATTGATAAGATTAAAAAGTAGTTGTGCCAGTCCAAAGTGGGGATGTTGTACAGGAGATCTAACCAATACTCCCTAATACTGTCAAGGTCATGAAAATCAAGGAAACTGTCAAACTGTCAGAGACCAGGGTGACATGACAACCAAATGCAATGTGGTCCCTGAGATTGTATCCTGGAAAACTGGTGGAACCCAAATAAAGTCTATAATTTAGTTAAGAGTAACATGCTTATGTCAGTTTGTTAGTTTTGACAAATGTACTATGGTAATATAAGATGTTAGCAATGCAGGAAACCAGGTTGGGGGGGTGGGGTGGTATAGGAGAATTAATTCCTTGTATTAACTTTGCAACTTTTCTGTAAATCTAAAAGTATTCCCCCAAAAGAGTTTATTTTCAAAAATGCAATTACAACTTAACAAGTAATTTGTTACCATAACACAATATACATATTTATTTTCTAAACAGTATGTGCACTCAGAAAACACTTGCAATAAAGCAAACTTTGAATTTTTAAAATGCAAGTCTTTTCAAATATTCAATAGAAAGTTATAATGTTAAAATGCAATATTTTAAATTATATGCTACTTACTACTAGATTGATTTTATATTAAGATGATCTAAATGCTTTCATGATCACACACTACAGAGATAATTGCCTGTTTTATGTCAAAATTTAAAAACATTTTTTATGTTTCTGTCAAAATTCTTGTCAACTCTGACCTTGAAATCAATGTAAATTTAAATTGACTTTTGTCTACCTGAATATTAGGGATGATTTTTAATTTTTACATTTTTAAAGTTGCTCACAGCGAAATATGTTTGAGAAATTGGTTTTTTCATCTATCACAAAAGTGAAGCATTCCATTTTCTTATATCAGGGGATGGTATTTGAGGGGCAGACAAGCATACATTTGTTTTTCCCTTTTATTAATGTTTTGCTGGAGGGCAAATGTCAACGTAGCACTTCATTTTTTTTTTTTTTTTTACCCCTCTTGCTGAAAATTCCTATAGGGAAATTCTACACATGGGTTTCTTTGATGATTCTTTTTATTTTTATCTCTTGCTGTGACTTTGACAGTCAGACTGTCAGTAGGAGACAGGGGAAAAAAAAAAAAGAAGTCTTAAAGAAATGTTACAGCCTCATGCTGTGAATTTAGAAGATGACAAGGTTTTTGGCTTGCTTCCTCTGGCCCATGACTGAAAGAAGAACTGTCACCAGGTTACAGTGCTAAGGGGAAGTAATGAGAACATATTTTCTCACTCCGGCACCTAGAGGACTTTGATGCACGTGGCTGGCCCAAGTCACTCTGAAACTCTGAGGCTAAAAATTGCCTTGGCTGGTTCCAAAACCACATTACTACGAAGGAGGCTTGACAATCCTCTGTGTACAGGTTTCACATAGTAGGCATATAATAAGCATTTATTAATGATAATGGCATTTAAATTTGCCTTTCACACCATTGTACCAGCAAGAGTCTATAAACATTCAGTTTGTCTCTGAGCTCTTAAAAAGAAATGATTAAATCAGTGTGGTGGATTTGACCTTCTCATTTTTTATAGAAAGGTGTCCCCAGTGCTTTGTTAGACAGCTAGGATTACAGTTCCAATAATTAGGATCCTTAGAGCTATGTAATAGTTAATAATATTCTGACTAGGAAACTAAAGAATTGCCTGTGTAAACACTTCAAAGTGTGAAATTCCTTAAGTTTACCATAAATCATGAGAAATATATAACAATAAAATTACTTAAAATACAAATGAGGAAGAATTAACCTGTGATGGTTATAAAATAGTCAAATTTGTAATCATCTTAAATATATACTATTTTTAGGTTAGATAGGCTTAATTTTAAAAGTATTTAGTCCAGCCCTGGCCGGTTTGGCTCAGCGGTTAGAGCGTCGGCCTGCGGTCCAGAGAGACCCGGGTTCGGTTCCCGCTAAGGGCATGTACCTCGGTTGCAGTTTGTCCCCGGCCCTGGTTGGTTGTGCGGGTGGCAGCCACTCGATGTGGCCCTTTCATGTCGATGTTTCTCTCTCTCTCTCTTCCTCTCTCTCCCTCCTACTCTATCTGAACAAAAAAATAAAATAAAATAAAATAAAAGTATTTAGTCCATAAGAATGATATGTATGTCAATGACAGGTAGTCAATCTTGTTAATTATTTTTAAAAAGTTTAAAAATGTATTTGGAAAATATTCTAGAATTTCATGTAATTACATAACACTTTCATATATGTTTAAGTATATATGATAAAAATCAAATTGAATATTGTCCTTTAGATATTAAAATATGCAAAACAAAATTTCTAAATTGCAAAAATATACATTCCACAAAATAAGATGAAATATCTCCTGATTATCGTTTTTTCAGAGTTTGGATCTATGCAAATTTGGAGAGAACACAGTCTGCCTGAGATCACCCTCACTTCCAATATCAGTTGCAAATTTAGAGAGTCCCCAAACCCCTCTCAGATTCCAAAATTGGCTGGAAGGATTCACAGAAGTCATTGAAAGCTGCTATACTCACAGTCACAGTTTTTTACAGCTAAATGATGCAGCTTAAAATCAAACAAAAGAAGAGGGCATAGTGGAGTCCAGGAGAGTTCCAAACATGGAGCTTCCACTTCATCCTCTTCCCATGTAGTCAGGACAGTGTTACACTCCCAGTATCACGTATTACAATACACACAGAGCAATGCCAAGCAAGGATACTCACCAAAGTTTGATGTCCAGATTCCCATGTGATTGATCTCTGTCTTCACCCCCTCAGGACATCAGCTGATACCAGGTGGGCGACTCATCCTGAATTATCACACTGTTTATATGGCCCAGAGCCCGCACCCTAAATTACATGGTAACTCTCTGGTTGGCCCAGGCCCCCAAGTAAAGTTACTTTTGTTGAGCCTAACATTATAAGGGTTTAGAGATGACCTTCAGGAACTGAGAGCAAAGGCCAGATTTCATTTTGGGTAATGTTAAATTCTTTACCAAAGGACCTAATAAGTGTGTGGCCATGTTGCTTCTGCCTTATTTTTTTAAAAGGTCAGTTATATCTAAAAGTATCTATAAAATAAACATAAGGAGAAAAGCCACTACTATATTCACAGCTCATAACAAAGTATATTAGTATATATTAGTATATTCACAGATTGATTCATCCTTTTTCTTACTACATAAGTTATTCCAGCTCATGGATATATATATATATATATATGATTTCGTCAAGATGATAGAAACTCTCCTTACAGAGTTCTGTGAATTTAACTCCCATCTTTAAAATAAAGTACAGAAATGTTAAATTCTGGCATAATTTATTCTTGTAAGTAGTCCTAGGTCATGATAAATTTTGGTAGAGAGGCAATAAAGTAATTATTTTTTCTACTAGTGTTGAGAAAAAGTAATATAACAAGAAATAGTCTCCTGCTCTATTTAAAAAGTTGATCTGTGGACTAAATAAAAGCATGGAAACCTTCATGAATACAGTAATGATCTGAAAGGAATTTCCACCTCCTAATTCTGGCCTTCACTATTGGGCAACAATTCTCCATGGGTTTCTCATGTGTTTGCACATCTTGTAAGCTGTCTTTGTTTTGGACTATCTTTTTAAGGATGTTTGTATAGTTAACATGGATGAAAGAGGTAGTCTCTTTCTCTCTCTCTCTCTCTCTCTCTCTCTCTCTAGCAAAGAGCAGATTTACTGTCCATTATAATAAAGTTAATGTTTCACTCTGAGGCAAAGTTTTGGTCCCTTATGACCTTATATAAAAGATTCAGCTTCCTCTTCTGTAATGCTACCCACTGAATATGCATATGTTACTTATCTTTGTGGGAACTGGGGCTTAGGGAACCAACACACATGCTGATATCTGGTTATCCCTATAGCTGTAATTAATGTCTTCCTTCTGTGATCCAGGAGTCTCTTGTAAAATTGTGGTAGACTGATACCTAAGTTTGCAAGTAGGATAAAACTCAGCTCCTTCATAGTTTGGACACTTCCTCTTCTGTCATAAGAAGTATTTCCTTTTGGGCTCTCCTCCCCTAATTTCTGGCTCTGTAATTCATCATAATATGCAACCATATGATCATTCTCTCTAAAGTCTGCCTCCTGCCTACCTGTTTCTTTTTTATTAAAGTACAAGCTTTAATTCACTAACTCATTCATCTATCAAAATTTTAAAGCCTTTACTACCTACGTTTTAGGCACCTGAGATAAATGATGGGCAAGCTAGTCATGCAACTGGCCCCCAAAAGCTTAAGGACCTATGCAGTGCTTTAAACTGGAACTCTCCAATATTGGCTTAATGTACCTCCCTTTCTTATTTTACACTATAATCTTCAAAGAACCTATGCTCCAGCAACCTGGATTGAGTCCCAAAATAGGTCCTGTGATTATCAAACCCATTTCTATACCCAAAATAGGGTACTTCTGGATCCCCATCTGTTATGCCCTATAGCCCTTTTCAAATTACAATTTCTTCATAATTTTTTAAATTTAAAAATCCACTGAGAAGTGATTTTTTTCATTTGTCTCCTTTTACATAACATTCACATATACTGTAGTCATTAGATCCATTCCTTTATCTTGTGCCAGATGATGGCTACCTGAGGAAATATAAACTATCCTGTGTATCTTTTGTGTCTTACAGTGCCTTATGCTTAGCAGGTGCTCAGTAAAATTGGAATGAATAAGAGACTAAATATAGATATGAGAAATACCCAAAGCCTCACAAGCCAATCCAAAAATTTTCCATACCCACCATCATCTGCCAGTCAAATACAACTGATTGATGGACTTTCTTTCTTCGGACCTGGCCATTTGAGCACTAGCACACACAAAGCATAAAGCTTGCTGGTCTGAGTTTAGCACTGTCTGGGTCTTATTGGCCTCATTTTTAAAAACTAGCTAAAGATTGTAGTTAGGTTTTGTTCCTTACTGAGAAACTTCAGAAATCCTAATAAGTAAGAAATAACCTGAAACAAATAGAGAAAATCATAGTATGAAAGGGTTTATATTAAAAATGAAATATGGTGTAAGCTGATGATCTAGTTTCATTTTTTTGCATGTAGCTGTCCAATTTTCCCAACACCATTTATTAAAGAGGCTCTTTACTCCATTGTATGCTCTTGCCACCTTTGTCGAATATTAATTGAGCATAATGTTTAGGGTCAATTTCTGGGTTCTCTGTTCTATTCCATTGATCTATGTGCCTGTTCTTGTGCCAGTACCAGGCTGTTTTGATTACAGTAGCTTTGTAGTATAACCTGATGTCCGGTATTGTGATCCCGCCTACTATGTCCTTCTTTTTCAAGATTGCTGTAGCTATTTGGGATCTTTTTTGGTTCCATATGAACTTCTGAAGTATTTGTTCTAGTTCTGTGAAATATGTTGTTGGTATTTTGATGGGGATTGCGTTAAATCTATAGATTGCTTTGGGTAGTATGGACATTTTAATGATGTTAATTCTTCCAATCCATGAACAAGGTATGTGCTTCCACTTTTTTATATCTTCCTCTATTTCTTTTTTCAATGACCTGTAGTTTTCTGCAAATAGGTCCTTTACTTCTTTGGTTAAGTTTATTCCTAGGTATCTTAATTTTTTTGCCGCGATGGTAAATGGGATTATTTTTTAGTTTCTCTTTCTGTGAGTTCATCATTGGTGTATAAGAATGCCGTCGATTTCTTGACATTTATTTTGTATCCTGCTACTTTGCCAAATTCATTAATTAAGTCTAGTAGATTTTTGATGGAATCTTTAGGGTTTTCTATGTGTAATATCATGTCATCTGTGAATAATGACAGTTTCACTTCATCCTTTCCAATTTGGATCCCTTTTATTTTTTCTTCACGTCTGATTGCTGTGGCTAAGACTTCCAGTACTATGTTAAATAAGAGTGGTGAAAGTGGGCATCCTTGTCTTGTTCCTGTTCTTAAGGGAAATGCTTTTAGTTTTTGTCCATTGAGTATGATGTTGGCTGTAGGTCTTTCATATATAGCCTTTATAATGTTGAGATATGATCCCTCTATTCCCAAATTGCTGTCCCAGAGACGTGGAAGTAGGGTACAGACCGACATTTGCCAGAAGAGGGGGTGGGGGAGGGGAGCGATGCATACAGAACTTGTACGCATGTACTCATAACCAATGGACATGGACAACAAAACTGGGGACGGGGCAGGGAGGGAGGGGGAGGAGGGTGTCAATGGGGGAAAAAAGGAGAAACATCTGTAACAAAAGTAAATTAATAAAAAATAATAATAAAAAATTTTAAAAAATGGAAATAATTCATTTTAATTTTAAGCAATATAATAAACAACTCTGTGGCGTTGCTATTAAAATTACTATAATCCATATTAATATTCTGTAATTAATTTATATTATTGTTAATCAACACTAAGTTTTCATAATAATATAATAATTATATAACACAATATTATATAATATTTAGTGCTTTTAATAATAAAAGTTATTGAATGCTTATGTGTCAGGCATTACATACAGTAATTTCAATAGATAGATTCTATTATTATTTCAGTCAGTAATGTGGCAAGAGAAAGCCTAGAGATATTAAATAACTTGCCTGGGGACATAAGTAATCTTGAACATTACTGACCATAATGATTGAAACACAGTATATCAAAAATCAAACTTTACTTGAGGATTATGCTCCTATATATAAAGGCTGTGTTTCACTAAGTGTGATCCTTGACTAGAGAAGCAGAGAAGAGTTATACTAACAGTGTTTAGGGGTGTTTCTCCCAAGGTTATTAAAGTCAGGGGAGGAAACTAATCAATAAAGTTTGTATTAGCAGGTGGATATAAAATTTAATATTGTAACAACTCTCAATCACTCTCTTAATCTCTTTATCATTGTATAATAAAAATAGATTATGTGAAATAAGTGATTATCGTAAAACTAACTCCCCAAATTATAAACTTAATTAATTCTTGAAGAAAAATATATATGAAATATTTCAATAAGTATTTTGAATATTTGAACAGAAAGTCTAAAATATTAGAAAACTAGCATTAAAAATGTATAGAGGAGCAAAGTTAAAATATTGTTGTTGTCTCTGGTTTTGACTAAGGAAAGACAATATATGTTGAACAATATTTATAAGTAGACTTTTCATATTACCTCCACCAGTGATTCAGTATTTACTCAAAACCTGTTCTTTTTTATTTCAGTTTAGCTGCACAACTAATGGTTTCTTAAAGCTAACAATCAGAATGGTTTTAATGATTAGTTCTTTTCTACCTATGTAATTGATTCATTGCCCATTTCTGTCCCTCTACAATTATAAAGCAATAAGAAGGGAAGCTGACTCACTGCCTTTTTCTCCTCAAGTGAGACAAAGGGAGGGCATACTGGGATTGAGATCCAAAACCATGCTTGGGCAGCATTTTCTTCAGTGTCTCCTACGAATTGTCTTTTATTAGTGCTTTACCTGCCTTGTACTATATGATGCTACCAAGATATTTAGATACTGTGCCGGTAAAAAGAGTACATTATCACCCAATGATCAATCTGAGAGTCTAAATAGGCTCAGATATCAGTCACCTCTGTTAAATACATAATAACATTTTAAATTATTGAGCTCTAGGATACAAAGAGAAGGATTAAGTTTACTTAATATAGTGTGTAGCTATAACCCTGCCAATTTGATAGCTATTTTAAATATCTATTATATATGCCTTTTCCCATAAAGACTCAATGCATGTAATTTCTGATAAGATTAGAATCAACATGTCATTTTCATATATTATAGTTTTTCTTCCTAGTGCTTGACAGAAATATAATTTTGGACAATAAAATTACGATTGCATGAATAGTTTAACCATAAAAATAAAATAATCCGTCCCTTCCATTTCACTCAGTATAATAAAATTACTCCTTGTCATCATTCAGCCTTATATTTTCAAATGGTTATTATTAATATTAAAGCAAAGTGGTGCCTTTAAAACGTTTTCTGAACACAACATGGATCACTTTCAAAATGAAAGTGACTGTAAAATGCACATTTTTAAATAAGTTACCTAGATAGCGCCCAACTTTTAAGCATAATTGGTATTTGATGAATGTTTGTTGAATACAAATCTCAAAGATATAGTTCAAAGTGGGGGAACATAGTTGTCTAAAAAGGTTGTTGGGTTGTTTTATTTTCTTAAAATTTCTGAGAAGAATGGATAACTAATAAAATTCTAGTGATATTTATTTATATTTAAATTTTGAGTATATGTGCCTTGTAGAATTTTATCATATTGTAATGGACCCTTCCAACTATGAGAACAACTCTGGACCTAGAAGCCGTGCTGCTCATGACCAAAATTAAATTTCTCCCTCTGGCTGTACCAGAAATTCCAATATGGTCAATGTGGTAAATACTGATGATCCCTAAAAATGTTTGCAAATTTAACCTAGTGAATTTTAGTATAGTGTCTCAGAAAGTTATGCCACTATTTTTTTCTCCTAATAGGATTTATAAAATTAATATAAACACAGAAGGAAAAATTATATTAAACCATGATTTAAACGTATTTACTTTAGTTATCAAATACATAAAGTGACTGAAATATAATTAGAGTATTTTATTGTGAATATATTAAAAGTAT
Organism: Tadarida brasiliensis; assembly: GCA_030848825.1. Classification (NCBI taxonomy): domain Eukaryota; kingdom Metazoa; phylum Chordata; class Mammalia; order Chiroptera; family Molossidae; genus Tadarida; species Tadarida brasiliensis. The sequence goes on along the minus strand of CM061260.1, from coordinate 84,060,406 downwards.
AATGGATGTATTCTCTTACAGAAGCTGTGTTTGTTTTTAGAAGAATAATATACATTTGAACACAGAATTGAATATTTTTCAATTTAGGATATTCCTTTTATTAGTAAATTGAGCAAGGTACAGTTAAAATGTACTGTCCTGACCCGTTTGACTCAGCAGTTAGAGCGTTGGCCGGAGGACCAAAGAATCTCGGGTTCGATTCCTGTCAAGGACATGTACCTCAACTGTGGTTCCGTCCCTGGCCCTGTTCGGGGTCGTGCGGGAGGAAACCAATCGATGTGTCTCTATAACATCAATGTTTCTCTCTCCCTCCCCGTCCCCATCACTCTATAGGAAGATAAATAGAAAAAAAAAATTTCCTCTAGTGAGGATTTAAAAAAAATAAGTGCCAGTATATCAAAAAGTTATTTAAGCTTTGATGGAAACTATCAGGACACTGATATATCTAAATTATCACACTGGGAAAATATGTTTATCCCTTTTTTCTAAACAATAAAAATGAAGTTTTAATTTTTAATTTTTCCTCTATGTATATTAGTTTATGCCCTTAAAATTTCTTATTTCTTATTAAATAAACCTATAACATTTATAGTAATACATTGATTACTATTATGCACCTGTTTGATCCAATTTTGTGAAAATTTAACTCACTCTATTTTTTTGAAAAGTCAAGAACAATCTCTATTGGGTGCCCTCTAGGCTTGCAATTCAAAAGACAATGTTGATATCACATCCGATGAAAGATGCCAAAGCCATCTGAATTAGTTCAGCAATTGAACTAAAATATGCTTTATTCACATTATTAGGCCACATTTGAATATGTAAATTAGATAGCTATACGAGGAAGCCAATCTAGTACTATATGAGAAACAATCAAAATAGGGAGTATACTGTGTTGCACTGTTCTACATCTTTTCTAGAGAATTTCAGTACTTTGAGACTTCAATATAATGATTAATTTTTTTACAATAGCTAAAGGGAAATTAGAAGATTAAATTTTTTTCTAACTCATGGACATGGACAATAGTGTGGTGATAGCAGGGGTGGGGAGGGATTGGTGGAGGTGGAAGAGGTCATAGAGGGGATAAATGGTGATGGAAAGAATTTAATTTGAAAATGAAAATAAGAGAAGTAAGAATTAAGTAAAGATTTTTTTTCAATGTCAAAAAAGGCAGAATTGAGAAAGAAAATTCCAACTTCTAATGTTGCTCTTCATTAACACTATTGTCAGGTTCTTCTTTTTTTTTTTTAGTTCAAGAATTTAAACTAAAACCTAAAAGACCTGAGTGGGATTTGTTTCTCTCCAGTATGCTCTACAGAATATTCTAGAGGTCATTTCATTTCTCTAAAACCCATTTTACTCACTGAAAAGGGTTCACAATAGTGCCCTCCTCAAATAAGTGGATAAATATAAATAAACTTCATAACAAATATGAAAATTACTGAATTTAAAAATACTATTGCTGCCCTAACAAAGTATTACAAGTTTAGAAGCTTAAAACAACACACATTTTTATCTCAGTCTTTTTATGTCAGATATCTAGGTTGATGTGACTGGTTTCTCAGCTATGGGTTTCATAAGGCTGAAACCAGAGTGTTGTCTGGCTTGAGTCTTATTGGGAAGCTCTGGGCTTTCAAACTCACTCCTGTTGTTTGCAGGGTCCAGTCCCTTATGGTTGCAGGACTGAGGTTCCATTAACAGGTCAAGTGTCAGCTGTAACCGCTCTTAGTTCCTAGGGGACACTCAGGTCCTTGCATGTGGGTCCCTGTGTCTCATAGCCAGCAACAGCATGTCATGCCCTGTTCATCTCTGGATGCTCTCTGACTGCCCCTTCTGCTACCACTCTCTTCTACCTCTTCTACTCCAGTCTCTCTCCTGCTCTTAATTAGAGAGTTTCCTACTTTTAAGGGCTCATGTGATTAGATCAGGCCCATCCAGATGGATAGATAATCCAGTACATTTTCCTTATCTTAAGGCCCATAACCTTAATTGTATCTGCAAATTTCCTTATACCATGTAAGGTAACATGCTCACAGGTTCCAAGGATTAGGTCACCAACATCTTTGGCATGCCAATATTCTGCCTACCACATACTGTAATACCAGTGTGAAGTTATGTTATTAGCTCTGTGACTAGCAAAAGGAGAATGAGCTTGGGAAATTTAAATAATATTGATCAGAGTCAAGGGAGTATTAATGTTAAGGCTGAAGTAACTAAATTTCTTTTAATTGGACATGAGTTTGATAAAAATTCTAATCAGAATGCTGGAGGAAAAGGGACTGCTGGGATAAATGGCTACAGCTGAAACAGACTCCACGTTTAAGGCTAATTCTTAACATTTGAGCTACAAATTAATATACAGTTGACCTTTGAACAATATGGGTTTGAACTGCCCAGGTCCACTTTTATGTCGATTAAAAAAAAATTTTTTCAATGCTTGGTTAGGAATCTGTGGATTCAGAGAGACAGATTATAATTAAGTTTTTGCAGCACCAAAACTTACAATTCAGCCCAGCTGGTGTGGCTCAGTGGATTGAGTGTTGTCCCATTGACTGAGACATCCCAGTTCGATTGCCGGTCAGGGCACATGCCCAGGTTGCCAGTTCGATCCCCCGTGGGGGCCATGCAGGAGGCAGCCCATCGATGTTTCTCTCTCACATCGATGTTTTCATTTCTCTCTCCCTTTCTTTCTCTCTCTCAAAAAGTCAGTAAAAACATACTTAAAAATAAATAAATAAATAAAATAAAACCTAGTCCTATTCTCATAAACTCATTTGAAATGTACTTTTTTTTTTTTGGTTAAGAATTTACCTAAGTGAAAAATTATAAAGAAATTGCTAACCATGTGCTTAATACTTACTGTAGCAACTTTTAAAGTTACCACTATTCTTGCGTGAGAAGTACAGTTTCGTATTGAGGAGGAGTAGAGTTTATTTTTGTTGTATAAAATGTCATGTTGTTGCAATGGATCTGAATAACTCAGTATCCATGATGTAACCTTACAATTTATAGAGAAAAGATTAAGGTCTAGAGTGTTCAGTAAGTCCTGCAGTCTCATTCAGTGTAACTACATTGTCACAAATATATCGCCCTAAAGATTAGAAAATTACTACAGTTTGTGAATGTTGGGAAATTATAAACTCTATTTTTTTTCTTCAGATAATACCTATTTTAAGCACTGAGTAGGTATAGAGTAAATTTCCAGAGGTTGTTTCTGTGGTTGTTGTTTGTTTTCTTTGGGTTTAATTTCCTAAAAGTGCCCATGTATACCTTAAATACCATTTTATTGAGCAGTATATACTACTATTCAACTATATATTTCAATCCTCGACTTTTCTAAGTTCATGCTTTAATATACCTTCTATATTTGTCAGCGTTCTCTAAAGAAGTACAACCAATAGGATATGTGTGTTATAGATTAGACAGATAGGTAGATAGATAGATTGATAATGAGACCAATTGATTTATTACAAGGAATTGATTCATGTGCTTATGGAGGTTGAGAAGTCCTGAGATCTGCAGTCAGCAAGCTTGAGATGTAGGAGAGTCAATAATAGAGTGTCTGAGTTCAAAGGCCTGAGAACCATGAGTGCTGATGATGTAAACCCTGTCCGAAAACCAAAAGGTTAAAGACCCAAGAAAAGTCAATGTTTCAGTCTGAGTCCAAAGGCCATAAAAGACCAATGCCCTATTTCAAGTAGCTAGGGAGGTGGAATTCCTTCTTACTGAGCCTTTTCACTCATTCAGATCTTCAATTGATTGGATTAGGTCCACATTAGGTAGGACAATCTATTTAACTCAATCTACTGATTCAAATCTTAACTCATCCAGAAACACCTTCATAGACACACCCAGAATAATATTGGGCTAAATAACAGGACACCTTATGGCTAGGCAAGTTGAAACATAAAATTAACCATCACAATTCCATCCCTTGTCAACTTGGCACCCATAAGTAGTTCCTTAAACTATATTTAATCCCCAAATAAAGATAATACCAGGTCCCAGTTTCATCTAACATCTTGCATACATCCAAAAGCACACTACTCCTTCCCTAGAATAGGAGGTAAAGTCTTGAGTGAAATATACTCTTCTCTTTGATATCCTATATCTTAAATATGATGATCTAAAAGTCAATATATCTTATGATGCATGATAAGAGAATAAGAGAGAAGACGACAAAGGTATTGTTATACACAAATACATATTTATAACAAAATAATGAGAAAATACTCATGGCAATTAAAGTCTTTATTTCTGTAACTGGTCGCATGGTGATAGCTGGTAATTTAAACTGCCTTCTTCCACTACCCATTCTGTATTCCTTTTGCCTTCAACAAGCACCTCAACTGGTCATGGTTCTTTACCTGGTGCAATGACCCAAACCTTCCTTCTTGGCCATTAGTAGTCCTGCCTGGATTGGGTTGTTGTGGTTTTCCATTGCTGTTAGTCACAAGGCATGACAATACTAAGAGGCACACTAAAGGATATCCTATGTAGCATACTCTTCCCTATCTCCATTGTGGAACAATGTCCAATTTCTCCTTGGTAGTCAGAATCAGTCATCCAGCCAGAACAGTAACTCCCTTTTTTGTCTGTTGGTTCAGAGTCATGAGGAGCCCAAAGTGGCTGGGTAGTTGTTTTAACTTTCAGTTCAGTGGAGTCACTATTTTGTCTTCAAAGGGAAGCATTCCTCCTTTTTGAACTAAGACCTCTAGGCTAGCAGAGCACAAGCATTTTGCTAGTGGGTCAATAAGGCCAATTGAGAGTGGTGCCACTCTCATTCCCATCCTTTGATTCCTGGATTCATGTATTCTAACTATGGGAGAGACAGCACCATATAATGGATGCTGAATCACAGTACATATCTGTACTGGAGAATCTTGCCTTAGCCCTACAAGGTATTGCCATCTAGCTGGCACTGTAACTGAATTTCCAAAAGGCCATTCCACTGTTCTGTCAATCCAGCTACTTCAGCATGGTGGGGAATATGATAAGACCAGTAAGTTCCATGAGCACTAGTTATTGTCACACTTTTTTTGCTGTGAAATGAGTTAGTTCTCTGATCAGAAGCAATGCTTTGTGGAATGCTGTGATGGTGGATAAAGCATTCTGTAAGTCCACAGATGGTACTTTTGGCAGAATTATTGTGTTCAGAGAAGGCTAATCCTTATCCAGGGTGTCTATTCCAGTAAGGACAAAATGCTGCCCCTTTCACAATGGAAGCTGTCCAGTGTAATCAACCTGCTACCGGGTTGCTGGCTGATCACCTCAGGGAATGGTATCATAACTCAATAGTGGTCTTTGCTGCTGGCAGATTGGGCCCTCACCAGTGGTGTTAATCAGTATGGCCTTGGTCAGTGGAAGTCTATTTTGCTGAGCCCATGCATAACCTTCATCTCTGTCACCATGACCACCTTGTTTATAAGCCCATTGAACAATGGGTGGCTGAGGAAAGAGACTGACTGGTGTACACAGCATGGATAATAATTCTATTCCCTGTTTTTGTTTTTGTTTTTGGTTAATCCTCTCAAAGATAATTTTCCATTGATTTTTAGATAGAACGAAAGGGAGGGAGGGAGAGAAAACATTGATGTGAGAGAGACACATCGATTGGTTGCCTCCCTCACGGCCAGAGATTGAACCTGCAACCCAGGTACGTGCCCTTGACCAGGAATCACACCCTCAACCCTTTGGTCCATGGGCCAATGCTTTAACCACTGAGCCAAACTGGCCAGGGCTATTCCCTTGATTTTTAAAATCCTACTTTGCTGAGGTCACCCTTTGGTATGCATTCACATGGGATATAAATATTATCATTTATTTATTTTTTTCAATTCATAGAGGTCTATCAGCATACCTCTTCCAAGATTTCCTTATCACCAATTTTCCAATATGTACCTTCCAAGTCTCTCACTGTCTAACAAAAGCATTGGTCATAGCATGTGAATCTCACATTTGGCCATTTCTCTTTTCAAGCAAAATGAAAAAGCAGGTACACTACTTGAAGTTCTGCCCAATGGCAGTGTCCTTCAAGACTGTATCCATTACCACTGTCCTTTAAAGATGTCCCAGATAGGGTCTGTAGGGCTGCAGCTGCCCACCTTTGAGTGGTACCTATATATTGTGTAGAAACATCTGAAAACCAGGCTGGAGTCTTTCCTACCTCTGTCAGCCAATTGTAGAGAACTCTCCATTGCACCAGAGGTACAGGCTGAAAGAGAGAAGGCAGTGCACTAAGAGTGGAAACCTTTGGCACTTGGGTCACTTCTTCAGAAACTTATTGTACATTTAGGGCCCAGCCACATGCTCTTATTCATGCCCAAATTTATGGCTTGCTATGTCATATAACACCCAGTTCATGATGGGCAGCTCAGACCACATGGTAACAAGGTGGCCCATGGTTAAGAGTTCAGTTTGGCCCTGGCTGGTTTGGCTCAGCGATTAGAGCATCGGCCCGCGGACCAAAGAGTCGCAGGTTCAATTATGGCCAAGGGCATGTACCTCGGTTTCGGTTCGTCCCCGGCCCTGGTTGGGGTCGTGTGGGAGGCAACCAATCGATGTTTCTCTCTCTCCCCCCTCCCACCCCTCCCTTCCACTCCACCTAAAGATAAATGGAAAAAATATCCTCAAGTGAGGATTAAAAAAAAAAAAAAGTGTTCAGTCTATAATGAGGCCTAGTAGCAGTCCAAGAGCTGTTTCTCAAAAAGGAAGTAATTATTCACAGAAATGGCAGGACTTTGCCCCCACATTCTAAGGGCCTGCATTGAGCCTTCCAGAGACCCCAAACAGCATCCTTCTCTGCCACCAACACTTCAAGCACTGTTGGGAATCCTAGACCATATGGCCCAAATGGCAGACCAGCTTGCACAATAGCCTGGACCTGTGCCTTTTCTTGTTATGGGCTCTACTCAAAACTAGCAGCTTTTGGGTTATTTGGTAAATGGGCTGGAGTAACACACCCAAATGAGGAATATGTTTTCTCTAAAACCAAAAAAGTCCACTAGATATTCTGCCCTTTTGTTGTTGTTGTAGTTTGGATCAGATGCAGGAATTGACCCTTTACCCAAGAAGGGAATCTCTCGACTTGGCCCACAGCAGCTCTGGATCCCTAGAAATGTCACTGAGGTAGAAGGCCTCTGAACTTTATCACATTTATTTCCTATTTTCTATTATACAAATGCCTTACCAATAAGTCTAGAGTGAGCAAGATGAACATCTTGCTCCCTAGTTCCAGTCAGCATAATGCCATCAATGAAATGAACCAGTGTGATATCTTGTGAAAGGGAAACTATCAAGATTACTGAAAACTGAATTTTGATGGTGTTTTACTGGCCTTTCCAGCTTCAAGCTAACTGCTTCTAGTGGTCCTTCCTGACAGAGATGGAGAAAAAGGGCATTTTGCCTGCTAGGTACTAGGGAATTTATTAATTTTCTCTGGCAATGGAACTACATCTGGCATAGCAGCAGCAATTGGAATTATCACCTGGTTAAATTTATGCTAATCCACTGTCGTTCTCTAAGATCCATCTGTCTTCTACCCAGGCTAAATAGAAGAATTGAATGGGGATGTGGTAGGAATCATGACCCCTGAGTCTTTCAAGTCCTTAATTGTTGTACTAATCTCTGCAGTTCCTTCAGGAATGTAATATTACTTTTGTTTTACTATTTGTCTAAGTAGAGGTAATTCTAGTAGCTTCCACTTGACCTTTCCCGCCATAATAGTCCTCATTCCACAGGTCAGATAACCAATGTAGGTATTCGGTCAGCTGTTAAGTATATCTGTTCCAATTATGCATTCCAGAACTGGAAAAATAATCACAGAACGGGTTTGGGCACCCACTGGGCCCACTACGAGATGGCCTTGAGCACTGATCATCTGACTTCCATCACCTATTCTGATGGGTGAACCACAGTGATGTTTTGGGTCTCTTAGAATCAGTTTCAATTCATCACCAATGTCCAGTAGTCCCTGAAAGGTCTTGTTATTTCGATTTCCCCAATGCACAATTACTCTGGTAAAAGACTACAGATCCCTTGGGAAAGGTCAGGGAGAAAGATTAACAATATAAATTTTTGACAGTAAACTATAACAGCATCTGTCCTCCCCTTCATTCAAGGGCTTCTGGGTCAGTAAACTGGCTCAATTGATTAAGGGGCCATGACTCCTTTTTTTTTTTTATCATCAAACTAGACTTTTGTTCATTTGACCAAGAATTTTTTTTTAATCCTCACCTGAGGATATGTTTTTCATTGATATTAGAGGGAAAGGGAGACAGACAGAGAGAGAGAAACATCCATGTGAGAGAGAAATGTTGAACTGTTGCCATCTATATACACCCTGATTGGGACTCAAACCCACAACCTGAGTATATGCCCTGACCAGAAATTGAACCCCAGACCCTTCAGTGCATGGGACGACACTGTAACCAACTGAGCCACACAGGCCAGGGCAAGAACTTTTTGCTTATACAGATCAAGGAATAATTTCTTAGGATTCCTACATGGTTTCCCTTCCAGGAACACCATGATCAGCTAGCCAACGCCATAGGTCTATGTGAGTCACACTATTCTAATTGCTGCTTTGACTCTACTGTCCATTACGGTAACTACTTCCACCTTGACTTGGGGGTTGAGTGCCCCCAGTTGGCCCATACCACCACAGGATCCCGTTACTTCCATTGCATTTATGTTTCCCAGTTCAGTGGCTGCAGTCCCCACTGTAAGGTTTAGCCTACAGAACAGAGAGATCATAGAGCATTTCAAAGGATGTTGGAGCTCCCTTCAGAATTTATTTCATATAGTCATGATGAAAGAGTTATGTCTTCCAGACCCTCCCAGTGTGGGAGAGTAAGTTGTAAATGACAAATCTATTTCCATATTCTGATATCCCTAAGTCCTTGAATACCTTCTCTACATTAAACTAAGGCAAGACCGGCATTTACAGCATGCTCACTGTGGGCCACCTGTTGGTCCATGTTTTGGCTGACCAATCAAACAAACTGTTAGAGCCCTTTGCAATGTCCCGAGCTGTAACATTAAATTCAGAATCTCTGCTTATTAAGTCACATTCTTAATATCTATTCCTACACATGTTCCCCAAACTTCTGTCTGTATAAATTAGAAAACTCAAGTACTTCTTTTGGGTGAAGCACACCTCCTTATCAGTCACACTTTGTTTTGTTTTGTTTTATTGTTGAAAGTATTACAGATGTCCTCCTCCCTCCCCTACCCCCCATTACCTCACATTTAGGGGCCTTATTGGATTTGAGTAGAGTTACAGGTCTAGAAACAAAGAGGGGTGGTGAGGGTGGGTCCTGAGATGCCAGCATTGTCTTATACAGCAACTACCTGTGGGGGGAGGGAGGCTATTATAGTTTCCTCAGGCATTGCAGGGTTAATCCCTCCAAATAGGGGTGAAGAAGATACTCCTAATGGGGGAGGGGAGGCTTTTCCACTGCAGATAAGACTCATCATAATTTAGAGGCTCAATGTTGATGTCCCCAGCTTTATCAGGGTCTTCTCAATCAATGCCTTTACTTTAACAGTAAACACCCCTCAAGGCTAGGAGTTTAACTTGCACTGTAATTCAGCCAATCACAGGATGAGATTCCGCATTTAATTTTCAGCAATCTCAGTCCTGCAGGCAGAAGAGATGTCTCTAAGGGAACACATAGAAGCTTTCAGGTCATGTATGTGACCCTTGAGCTGGGAATTTGAATCCCAGAAGTCATCCTTTCCTTTCCCAGTTTGTCTAGCAACAATCAGAACAACTAGCCAATGTAATGATATTTGTCAGTTTTCCCAAAATGTTCAAAGTATCATAAACACAACCACTAGATTCTTCTTTCTTATAAGTGGTTGATTAAGAGTATCCAAGGAGATATTTTCATTGCTTGATAGTGCCATAGACAATCAATGCTCTTTTTACTACTGCAAATAGAGTAATTAGCATCTTTAAATCTAGTAGAATTATCTTGTGTTACCTATATGTACTCACAAATGGCCATTTTGGACATAAATTTAGGCATTAGTAGTGGTTCAGATAACTAGTACTTCTTACAGATCTCATTTCAGGAGCTATACATTTTATGGTAATTCAAATTTGTCATTTTATTGGTTGTGTTTTCTTTATAAACAACATTGTACAGTTTAATCCAAGTTTTGAATGTAATATAATAATTGATACCTACCCTATTTTTGAATTTAATATTTCTATTAAAATGCACTACTCTCCACATTGACCCGCTTGACCAATGAGTCACAGGTTTGATTCGGTCAAGGGCACATGCCTCGGTTGCGGTTTGTCTCCAGCCCTGGTCGGTGTCATGAGGAAGGCAACCAGTCCATGGGTCTCTCTCAAATCAATGCTTCTCTCTCTTTCCCTCTCTCCCACTCTATCTGAAGATAAATAGAAAAATATCCTCAGGTGAGGATTAAAAAAATAATAATAATTAAATAAATAAATAAATAAATAAATAAATAAATAAATAAATAAATAAAATGCAGTACTCTCCATAAGCCTTATTTTCATGGTAGCTCTGACCTGACACTGCTATTGAACATATCAAGTAAAATGTCTTTTTTGACCAAACATTACTGAACTCCACATAGTTTTTTTATGTTAATAAGCTCATTAATATGCTTGCACCAGTTAAAATGTCTACCATTCTATCTGAATTTTGCCACTTAGAACATTAACAAGAATAACACAACTTCATACACTTTTTTTAAAACATTAAAATGTGCCTATTAACAATATTTTGGCTAGTATCCTTTTGGGCCAACCAACATCTGAGGCCTCTTATATGGTAGCCCAGTTCCATGTAGAAGTTGAAATGCCGATTGTTGCTTCCCAAGGCTCCCTTTCACTAGGGCATGGCATGATGTAGGTTTGCAAATGAGAGGAGCCAGTAAAACTATCAGTATTCCTTCTGCTGATAAGTACTAACAACCATGACAGCTACATCTGATGTCCAGAGAGAGCAGAAGCAGCAGTTTTATTCACAGTATCTAGTGACCCGTGTTGGTGGTGCTGATGGTTCATTTCAGACTGTGGCATGTAGTGTCCATATCTAATTGGAAGGTTGGAAGAGGTTATGTGCCATGGTTTTGGCTATAACCTCTGAATCCGGTTCTCTAACTTTCCCAAAGATTGTGTGAGCTGGCCAATTCTTTTTTTAATGAATTATTATTCTGCCTGTATCAACCAAATTCTGTCACAGCACTAAGGCCATTCTACACACATTAAAGGAAATTGTGTAAAATAACTTTGTAAGTACTATTGTTGACTATTGTTTTGGACGATGTTATTTCTTACGTGTTTTGTGCAGACTGTTAGATTTCTGTAAGTTTAAACTACATTTCTTGTGTTATTTTTTTCTCCTCTGCTATTTTTTAGTGTTATTATTTCCTTTAACATTACACAACAAGTACAGGCTTGGTTTAAATATTATTTACAATTGAGAATTGTAAATACTGCACATTTGGCATTATTTGAGGATATATTATATTTATATGGCATATGTGGTTCCTGGAAGTCAGATGCTATTTTAGGAGACAATCTTTTCTTTATGATTAAGTAATTAACTGTACCCTTACTTCCTCTCCTCTCACAACCAATTAGTTGTCAGATCCTGTTGGCTCTGCTTTTGTGATGCCACTCACAAACTTTTATTCCTATTACAGTCATCCTATTCAAGGATTAACTCTTTCTCAAACTTTTACTTAATGAATCTTTCTTTTTTCAGTCACTTCTGCCTCCAATCCAATCTGAGGCCAATTCAATCTTGCAAGAGCAGGACTTTGCAAAAATCTTTATTTTTCACCATTGTCAGCTAAATTGAATATGAAATCCACAGCTTAACATGTAAGAACCTCCACACTATGGCCTCAGCTCACCTTCTCAAACATATTTATTATTACTGTCCTAATTATGCAGAACTAGAGAATAACTGGCCATTTTATTCTTGATTAAACAATGCCTTTATTTTTGTATTTGTATCTCTTTGCTTGTTCTGTTATCACTGGCTGTTACTTCGTTATTCCTGACCAATAATCTCTTTCTTGGAGATATCATCCATACACCAAGATCTCCTAAAATGTCTCTTGATTTACCAGCTAAATATAACCATCCTGTGTTCTGAAATCTCACAAGAGTTTTCCTAATTTCTTACTTCAGGGATTTATAGTGTATTATGTCCAACATCAGGTTACATATACTTTTATAAATTATCCCCAATAGTATATCTTCTATAAGATATACATATTGCTTTAAATTTACAAATATTTATAATAAGCATTTCTTAAATTTAATTAATTGATTATAGGTGTTTGATTAGTTGCAGGTTGCATAACGATCATGGGACAATGGAAATCAGAGCCAACAAATTTACAATGTCTGGCTCCAGGGAGAAATGAAAAATGTCTGAGGCTGGTAATGAGCAGAGAAGAGTCAGGATGTGTGGACTGAAGTGAGAAAGACTAGAAGTGATTGTTATTGCCTGGGATCATTTTGATTCTGCCGGTTAAGTTTTCTGCAGAAGGGAATGAAGCTTTCACTAGCATCAATGAGCACAATTGTGTGGAACAAATTATCTAGAAAGTAGTAGTAAGGAGCTTCATATTGGAAGTTGAAATGGTATTATCTTTTGCTGATTAATGATTTCTTTGAAAGTGTATTTTAAGTATTCAGTAAATATTGCAATGCATCTTTCTCTGTACAAAGCAAGTTTGCAATGCAGTCTGACAAATACCCTTTTGGTTTCGATTTAAAAGACAAGTAGATGAGTAGATTTCTGCACACCTATGAAAATATGAGAAGTTATCTCTTCTAATAGATGAAGCTTGTCTTCTAAGGGACCTCTATGTTTCTTTAATATTGAATTTGGGTGATTGTGTTATTGTAGAAAGCAATTACTCTCCCAAAGGAAGTTTTAAATTTAATGGAATAAGCATTAGGTAATACCATCTGTTGTTATTATGTGCAAATACCTAAGTGCTGCTGTGAAGGACACTAGATGTGTGGCTCTGAGTCCTGAGTACTTGCACAGTCTAAGCATTATGTTACTTCATAAAATTCCTTTATAGTTTAAAAAATGCCTGATAATTAGCAAAACATGTATGCTTTCACCCTTTGTAGTTATGGCTGAAAACATGTACTTTTTCTTTTAACTAAAAGACAAACTTGTGACTGGTTTCTGTGGGTGGAAAAAAAATACCCTGCCTCTGATCTTATATATCCTGAGAAGATAGATTTTTACATGGGCTGGAATGTCAAATTAGAATAGAAATGAAAAGTGTTCTCTGATGATTTTTTTTAATCCATATTTGTTTCGAATTGACAGATATTTTAAAATCGCTCTTTTTTAATAATTTCTGAAGAGTGTTGAATTGGAGTGCAGTGCCAGGGCTGCTATGCACAGTTGTTCAGGCTGCAGACTGCATAATTCCATGGGCCCCCGGTACCTTGGAACAGGCTCTGTAATTTTGCAGTAGTAAATGGTTCCTAAATCAAAATGGATTATCATAAAGAAAGTATTTTTTTTTTGCTCATGCTATATGGCCACTGCAGATCAACTGCTCCTCCTCTGCAAGTCACCTTCATGCCAGGTCCTAAGCTGAAGATGTACCTTCTATTATGAATCTTTGGCAGTGATGAAAACAGGGAAAGGAAGCATAGTGAAGCCGTACATGCTCCTAAAGCTTCCACCCATAAATAAGAGGAACTTTTGCTAACATTTTATTGGACAGAGTAATTCAAATGACTACAATTCACCAAGGCATGGATGTGTAATCCCCTCACAAGAGAGGACAGGGAATCTTGGAGAACAGTAATAAAATCGACCAGAAGCACCCATTCAGATGAATGAATAATGAGGGCTGTATGTTTTCTATTTCACTTAGATTGAATTTTTATGTTTGGAGTTGTCTTCTACATTCTTAATTTCTTTAAAAACTCTACTGTACATTGAGGTATGGATATTCAAATTTTTAAAATTTTATTTAAAAATAATCCCATTCCAAATTAACAAGAGATTTGACTTAGGTAATTAATTTTGAAGTTCAAAACTTTGAATATTAATAATGAAGCTAGTGAGCTGATAACCATCTGTGCTTTAAGTTATAAGATAGTATGAATTATTGCTTTTGTTACCTTTTGTGTTATCAGACTTGAAAGAATAGTGTTCATTGAGATGTTTCTCATGAAGAACAGCTTAATTTATCCAGTCATATTAGTAGATAATCTGTTTAAAAGCAACTGACTGGTGTGGCTCAGTTGGTTAGAGTTTCGTCCCTGCACTGAAGGGTTGTGGGTTTGATTTCTGGTCAAGGCACATACCTGATGATCCCCAGCTGGGGCATGTATGGAAGCAACTGATCCATGTTTCTCTCTCACATTGATGTTTTCCTCTCTCTCTCTCCCTCTCCCTTTCTGTCTCTCTAGGATCAATGAAAAACATATCCTTGAGTGAGAATTAAAATATAATAATAATGATGATAATAATAATAGAGTATTATTTTAATAATTAATCTTAATGGATAATAAGTTTTGAAATCTATCATAAATTGAGACCAGAAACTCCTTAAAGAAAGAGATAGCTCAGAACTTTTATTATTAGTTCTATAGCATCAATTTTAATGTTATGAAGCTTTAATTACTTAGTTTATTACTACACAAATTAAGATTGTAGACTTTATCTCTCTCCTTGATTTCAGAAATAGCAATATTTTAAAAATGGTTGGAGGCTATAATATAATTTCATTTTGGATGGATTTAGTCAAGAGAATCCACTTTAGATTTCATTTTAAAGTACTGCCTATAAAGTCTATAAATTCCATCTTTTTTCACCTGATGGCACACAGACTTAAAATAATTAATTCTGTTTATATTGTTGCTGGCAGGATTGGAAATACCAATTGGTATGAAGTCATTGTAAAATAATTACCATATTCTTTTTACTGTGACTCAAATTGTGTTTGTAAATTTTGATATCCACCTTCTCATTTTCATCAAAAATTCGAACTCTGCTGTTCTTTATTCTAAAGCACTCTTTTTTTCTAGTATACATCGAGTGGCATCTTACATTGGTGTTAGCTTATTATATATAGCAACATTTATGTGCCAAATTGAACTGTGCCTTATACTCTGTAAATACATCCACCACAGTCAGGTTTTCCTCAGCCACTGAAGCAGGTCGTTCGTTCTTTATCTTAGCTTAGAATGGAGCCGTTTGCTGGTGTTTAGTGTCCAGTGTGGGGTGCCCATCTCTAAGCATTCTGATCACATTCAGTGTGGAATTACATTTGCTGAGGCTAGATGTGAGACGCATGTGGTAGATTAGGTAGATCCAATAAGACACACAGATATGATAGCATATTCTCTTCTGTTTCATGTTCAATCTAGAATACACATTCATTTAGTGCAGTTGCTAGTAAAATTACCTTCAATGTTTAAATAATATGCCCTTTTCTCTTTCCCTATCCTCTCTCCCCCACCCTCTTTCTCTCTATATCTAGTTTAAATATCATTAGTATCTTGTATGTATAATGTGATACCACTGTATACTTCCTTAGATGCTTATTATGGCCTCTCTGACTCATTCTCTGACATATCTTCCCATTTCACTTTCCAGTGTATGGAATCACTGTCAAATTAATGTGAGTGCACAGATACATAAGATACCAGTGCTTCATAAAATGCAGCCATGTATATATTAACTCTCATCTTCCCCCTTTCCATCATTTAACCTCAACTTAGACCTTTAATTTGAGTAAATGAATTGACTTTCCCATACTAAAAACAAAGTTTGTAGAGAATTGAACCCTATAAGTGTTTAACTAAAGTAGATTTTATATGCAGTGCAGAATGTAGACATGAACAAGAAAGCTATAGAAGAGCCAAAGTAGAAGAAAAATGCAGGTGTTACGTGCACTTGCAGAATACCCTCAGCAAGCTCGAGAATAAGTCAGAGAGCCCTATATGTTATGGGGCTGGGAAAGGGAACAGTTTTACAGCTGAAGGCAATGAGCAAGTGAAAATTGTTACCATTAATGCAGCCTCATTTGTATTCACAATTAAATCAAGAAATCCACATTATATAGACTGAGAGGCCTCCCTTATGAAATTTCTTTCAAAACCTCAGGTATAGTCTGCGTGAACAAGCCCTTATTGGAGATATAATCATGCATAAAGCTGCTAACATAAAGGCTTGTGCTGAAAAAGAGTAGGAGAGATGGGACCAGATCAGAGAGAATGTAAGAGAAAGAAATTCCAAGAAATGATACATAGACACTCTTGCCTATTACTGATTGGAGGGCCTGAGGGTCCCCTGGGTTTTTTTCTTGAGAATAATGCAATAAGCAGTAAAAAAAAAAAAAAAAGTCACTTAGTTGATGAACTAATCTGGAAAGAATTCTGTCTTAGCTAGAGGAAAAGATACTAGAAAATAGAGGTTAGTATCAACTGTAGGTTTATGAGAGATGAAGGGCAATTGATAACATGTGGTACGGAGACCACAGATTTACATTTTTGGTCTCCGTACCACATGTTATCAATTGCCCTTCATCTCTCATAAATGTAAATCTGTGTTTCTTGGATTGAAAATGAGTGAATGAATGAATGAATGTTAAAAAATTAAGTACAGCTGGCCGGTTTGGCTCAGTGGATTGAGTGTCATCCCATGGACTGAGAGGTCTGGATTTGATTCCCAGTCAGGGCACATGACCAGGTTGCAGGTTCGATCCCCAGTAGGGGGCGTGCAGGAGGCATTCAATCAATATTTCTCACATCGATGTTTCTATCTCTCCTTTCTGCTCTCTCTAAATAAAAAAATATTTTTAAAAATAAGTACAAAAATGTATTCTAAAAGTGTAGAAATCTATCATCTAATGAATGAAAGATGAGAGAAGTAGCTAAAGCTTGAATTTTTTATCACTTATGGGAGAAATAGGTAGAAAATTGATGTGTAGTAGAGTGATACCTGTGGATAAAATTTGGGAGAGAAAAATGTGGCCAGGAATCCAGTCAGCTCTGTTTATAAGAAGTAAGAACTAACGAAGATAGAAACAATAGGTATGGAGTGAAAGACAAACGTGTCAAAGAGATTGCAAAGATAGAGCTGATGGGTCTTGGAATTGGTTTGATATGGTGTGTGGGTGAATTTGCAGCCATAGCTAACTCCAAGATCCAAGCATTGGTGACTGAGAATGATCACTGTATTACCAGAATTCCAGAGGAGGAACAGATTTAGCTAGACAGGCATGTATGTATTAATAGTCAGCGAGGAGAGGGAAAAATGACCAGTTCAGTTCAGTACATAATGAGTTTAAATACCCATCAAGCAAGATGGTCAGAAGCTAATTTGTAATTAGGCCGTGTAATGTGTGTGAGACTGGAACCATGGAAATCTCCAAGAATTGACCGGAGGAGAAAGAGTAGAGGGATAAGAAGAAACCTTGGGGAACTGCAGATTAAAATAAAATAAAGGAGTGGTTACAGAAGAAGTCTGTACTATCATATAAGTCAAAGCAGAACTATTGTTACGAAGGAAGTACATTCAATATTGCCCAAATCAGTGAAGTGGAGAATTGAGAAAGACATTTTGTAACTTGTTTATGAAAACCTTTAAGAATGTGGTTTTAGTGCAACGGTAGGCCTGGAATCCAGATTGTAATGGGCTGTGGAGGTGGTGGTGGGCATATATAGAAAGCTCTGTTTATAGTATACTGTAAGATATGGTTTAACAGAGTAGTGAGCTAAATGGGATATAAGGTTCAAGAAATGTGAAATATGCAGGAGCTGAAGCTGTGTCTTAGTTATTTTCTATCTCCTGGGAGCTTTGCATGGTTTTTGGCACAGAGAAGTCTCTTAACAAATAATTGTTGAATTGATGAATAAATGAGCAAGAAGACAAGCTGGAAAGCTATTTACTTTTCTGTCCAGTATTCTGAAACCCTCATCCTTGCAACTATTTCAGGAATAGATAGCTTAAACAGAACTATTTGCACTGATTCTTCCTCACTATAAAATCCCTGACCAGTACTTATACACGGAGGAAATACCAATTGCTCAGACACAACTTTAAGCTCATAAAAATCAGTCATATTGTTAGACACAATGCCAAATAGTTTATTTTTTTTTTATTGGACTGAATTAGATTCATTTTTAAGTGTTGCTTCTGACCCATGAATATGTATCACTGTAGGTTTGTGTGCATCTTCTTTGATCATAACATTCCAAAAGTGCCTTGTCCTAAAATAGAGGAATCACTCTAAAACTTAGAGATGTACTTACTGTTGTACTATCAATGGCTCAACTGGCTTCCTTTGAATAATAGCATCATCAATCTACTGCCCTACTGCTCAAATGACAAGTTACATAGCACAACCAAGCTATTGTAGTTTTAGAGAATCAAGAATATTTACATTTTTATTGAGAAAATAGCATGCTATTCATGGCTTTGACCTTGGGTAACTGGTGATCTGAAAAGTGATTCATGTCAGCAACAACAAAATTATTTCATAAGCTGACAGATTTCCATAGGATATGATTTAATATTGCCTAACTTGCTATATATTGTCATTTTCTATTACTTCTCATGACATATACTGTATAAATACATTGAGTATGTTTTAAAGAGGTTTTGACTCGATCAAGACTTAAATTTTGAGAAGTTAAATAACCTACTAGTGGTAATGAATGTACATATAAAATGTCATGAACTACTTCTGAAATGTATTAAAACTTACATGTCAAAAGTAACATGCTAGCATATTCAGGAAAAAATATGGAATTTATATTCAGTCTTTTAAAATATTATTTTCAAGATTTTTAAATAAACATGAGCATATTAGTTTGGTAGGGCTGCTATAACAAAGTACCACAGATTGGGTGGTTTAAAAATAGACATTTAGCCCTGGCCGGTTTGGCTCAGCAGTTAGAGCGTCGGCCTGCGGTCCAGAGAGACCCGGGTTCAGTTCCCGCTAAGGGCACGTACCTCGGTTGCAGTTTGTCCCTGGGAGGCAGCCACTCGATGTGTCCCTTTCACATCGATGTTTCTCTCTCTCTCTCTCTTCCTCTCTCTCCTGCCCACTCTATCTGAACAAAAAATGGGAAAATGTCCTCAGGTGAGGATTAAAAAAAAAAAAGTTAAAAAAAAAAAAAAAGACATTTATTTAATCTCAGTTCTGGAGGCTAGAGGTCCAAGATCAAGGTGTCTGCAGATTTGGTTTCTTCTGAGACCTCTCTCTTTGTTTTACAGATGACTGCCTCTTTACTCTGTCCTCATATGGCCTTTCCCCCATGTACATTCCTGGTGTCTCTCTGTATGTCCTAATCTCCTGTTATAAAGACATCAGTCAGACTGGATTCCCACCCTTAGGTCCTCGCTTTTAACTTAATCACCTCTTTAAAGTCCCTCTCTCCAAATATAGTTACATTCTGAGGTGTTGGGAGTTAGGACCTCAACATAAGAATTTTGGGAGAACACAATTCCAAAACAGTGAGCTAAAGTATTGGTAGAAATTTCTGTTCATCAAAAAATGTTTTCAGCCCTGGCTGGTTTGGCTCACGGACCGTAGAGGCCGGTTTGGTTCCCACTCAGGGCATGTACCTCGGTTGCATTTTGTCCCCGGCCCCGGTTGAGGTCATGTGGGTGGCAACCACTTGATGTGTCGATGTGTCTCTCTTGCATCGATGTTTCTCTCTCTCTCTCTTCCTCCTTCTCTTCCTCCTGCTCTATCTGAAGATAAATGCAAAAAAAAAAACCAAAAAAAAAAAAACCCAAAAAACAGTTTTCATAGTTCAGACAACTGAGGAAAATATTATGAAATATATATGTATCTAGTAAATTTATTGTGGACAGTAAACAAAGAAGCCACTACATTGTAGTAAATTCAGGATTAGACTTTTAATCAAATTATTTGGAGTCTAGTCTCAACATATGCAAGGATATCAGACAGTGATTCTGAACTATCAATAGTAGACACCCACTGGTTGACTCTCCCTAAAAAGGCAAATAAGAAAGCTAGGTTTGGGGCATGGACACCAAATCTATTTAAGCAATCCAAAGCTTTCTTTCTGGAGCATCACTTCTGTTTGGATGGATTCATTGCACAGTAGCTCTCCAGGAGCAGGGGCAGCTGGGTCAATTAGAACCCATCTTCTTTGAATTGAGATTTGTAATGGGAGTGAAACAGCCAAGGGTTGTTGGAGATCTGTCATGCTGGAGGCTATACCCCAGAGAAAAGGTCCACAACTCTCTGCTATAAAGGTCCCCAAGGAGGTGCTCTGGCCCTGCCCTTCTGGATAGGACTATTTCAGTGATTTTTCAAAAAATTGCATCCTACATTTATTTATTTCATTTTGCTACTTTGACTTATATTGTCTACAACCAAATAACATTAATATATCTTTCTTATATGTTCTCATTAAATAATAGTTTAAGTTTTTCTGACACAAATAATTGTTTCTCACTGAAATTTCCTTCTAACATTGACTTTTCCCCCCAAAGTTATTATAATTTCACATTATAGTCTTGCTCATCTAAAGGAAAACAGTATTGAAAATAAATTTAAAAAATACACAGAATTATCAATTTTACATTGGTAATTTTAATAAATTTATTACCAATTGGCTATTTAGAATCTATAAACTTTTATTGTTTCTATATCATGTTTTTTCTACTAGAATATGAACAGTATTTTTGCTGTTATGGAAAATTAATGAATTTGAGCTAATTGTACCTTAGTCTTGTCAGAAATATCAATAAATCAGTCTAGCCTCAAACAATCCTAATGATTTTGTGCAAACAAACAAAAAAAAAACAAAGTGCCTCCAGGAATTCCATGCCAGAAGAAAATACTTTTAAGAGCGTTGACATTTTTTCATTGGTATTTCAAAACTATATGACTTACCATATATTTTTGTATAAAAAGATGATCTAAGTCAGTATGTTTTAAGTGAGGAAGCTTGAATAATGTGAGTACTAAACATAAGGCCACGACTGTTGTTTTGCTGAAACATTGGTGGCTGCTGGGACCCTATAGCCACAGGTAATAAAGACAAACATTTATAATAAAAATTTTTTAAATGGCTAATTTCTCCCTTAGTTTTATGAAGGAAGAACACATATATGTTGAATCTATTTTATTTTTTTTTTCACTCGGGTTTTACATTGTTTTCAACATTATTTCAAAATGCTTTTCTTATTTTTTAGGCTCAGCTGAAAAAGAGAGTGTTTATCTCTTTTAATTGTTTCTAATTTCACTTAATAACATTTGCAGTTGAAATTCATAAAGGGTTTTCACATATATCTCTCTAATTTTTTACATTTGACCTGAGTAGTACGTTATCCTCATTTTCAGAAGAGAAGTTATAACCAAGTAGAGTCAATGGAATTTTCCAAATACCATTCTACTCTTTGACTAAGGTTTAAGTAAAACTCAAATTCCATAACTTTGGAAAAATGTTGAGTATCACAAGAAATTAAATAAATACAAATTAAAACAATGATACATTATTTTCAATTAAGAATTATTAAGTAATATAAAAATGTTGCTACTCAGAGATAGTAATTGGCAAGAAAATCATTCCTTTCATATAAAACTATTGGAATCAATACCTTTTTGCTAGCAATTTAGCAATATATTAAAACAGTGATAATTGCTTAACATTACACAACAGTCCCATTAGAAATTTATCCTAAGAAAGTAATTCTGAATGAGCATTAGGTATTTTCCAATAAAATTATTTTTTTGTAAAAACTGTATTAGAAACCACTTAAAGTGTAATAAGAGGAGATGGCTAATTAAATCACTGTACATCATATATTTAAAATGCTATACAATCATTAAAATCATTATGTAGAAATCTACCTAACTCACATAGGTGTTCATATTTTATTAAATGAAAACAAGGGTTTGTAATAGAGTGTATATATACATATATGTTCACAAATAAAATTATGCACAGAAATATATTTCAAGGATATACATCATAATATTGGCAGAAAATGTTTGCTTCAGTCTCATTAAGGACAATTTTTTGCTTATCTATATTTGTTACATTTTCTGCAGTGATCATGAATCTCTTGTGTTATTACAACCACAAAATGTATTTGAATTATTTCACTTATGTATAAATACAGATATTTTATTTACCAGTTTTATTTTAGTGCTGTGAAAAGTGATGAGTTAATGACTATAGAACATTTCTGAATATCTAGAATTGGAAATAAAAGTCTTAACATCAGTAATTAGTATGACTTCATTTACAATGAGAGCATTGCCATAGATGAGTCAAAAATTAGATTACACTAAATTATGCTTTTGTCCAGCTGCATTTTATGTCTGACTATATTTTATGAGTTAAAACAGAATACTGTCATAACACTAATTTTTTAAAGACTGTCAGCTGTATATTTTGAGGCTAAAGCAAAGGGTTATCACAAAAGTTATTCATATTCTTTATGAATTCATGTAAAAGCAGGTAGGCTGGTCTACATAGAATATTACTTCCTCAATGTCTATCTTTTCTTTTTCTTTAAAAAACGTTTTTTTCCTTTATTGATTTTTTTAGAGAGAGGAAGTGAGAGGGAGAAAGAGACAGAAACATCCCTGAGAGAGAACATCGATTGGCCTCCTCCTGCATGCCCCCCACTGGGGATCGGGCCCACAACCTAGGCATGTGTCCTGAC
This sequence comes from Tadarida brasiliensis, assembly GCA_030848825.1. Classification (NCBI taxonomy): domain Eukaryota; kingdom Metazoa; phylum Chordata; class Mammalia; order Chiroptera; family Molossidae; genus Tadarida; species Tadarida brasiliensis. Next base: position 84,037,708 of record CM061260.1, on the reverse strand, counting down.
CGGGAATCAAACTGGTGACCTCTTGGTGCATGGGTCCATGATCAACCACTGAGCCACACCAGCCAGACTCTTTCTTTTTTTTAAATCCTCACCCGAGGATATTTTTCCATTTATCTTCATTTCAGATAGAGTGGGAGGTGGGGGAGAGAGAGAGAGAGAAACAAACATCGATGTGAGAGAGACACATAGACTGGTTGCCTCCTGCACAACCCCAACCAGGGCCAGGGACCAAACCGCAGCCGAGGTATGTGCCCTTGACTGGAATCGAACCCGTGACTCTTTGGTCTGTGGGCCAACTCTCTAACCACTGAGCAAAACCGGCCAGGGCAATGGCTTTTTAAATTAAATTGAAAGTAGGGCCTTCCATTGTGGTATTATAATATTAAATATTAAAGATATAATATAAAGGATGTTAATGATGTTAATTGTTATTGTTAATGTTGATTGTGTGTGTGTGTGTGTGTGTGTGTGTGTGTGTGTGTGCTCACGCACATGGACATGTGTGATTTCCTGGCTATAACTTCTAGTAATATCCTGTCATGTCAGCATTGTAAATTTATTGGTATTACAAATCTTTTTCATTAAATTAACCAATTGATGTCTGAGGTGATCAATAGGTTTTGCAGCAACTGACATGCCTTCAGCGCAGTTAAATAGCAGGATTTGCTCAGTTCTATGTGACAGTTTAAATTGAATCAGCTCTTTTTCTCACAATAATATAATGGCTGCACTATTTAAAGATTTTAAAAATTATCATTAAAATATGTTATATAGATAATATAGTTTTATATGTAGAATTATAAAAATATATACCTGAAGTAATTTTTTGTATCATTATTTTGGAATAGTAGATATATGTCTTTGCCATGGTATTTCATTTTACAAACCACTGCTAAAACCATTTCTTAAAACATTTAAAGATTAAGATGATCATTCTCAGAAAAGAAGAGGTTATCAAGATGTGTGTGTGTTTTTTTTATTTGGGTATAATTGACATAGCATTACATTAACCTTAGGTGTACAACATAATGATTTGATATTTGTATATATTGCAAAATGATCATAATAAATTTAGTTAGCATCTGTTACCATACATTGTTACAAAAACTTTTTTTTTCCTTTAATGATCGCTCTCAAGTTTAAGTCTCTTTATTTTAAAGCAATGACAATTAATGCAATGTGGCATTCTCAAAAGTAAGGGATCATCTTTGCTTCTTAGGTTCTGCACTCTGGAAATAACTTTCCACTCTACTATTTTCATGGCCCATGGTTTTACCCTCTGAGAATTTCTTCCTTTCCCAAGATGTCTGTTAACCATATCTGCAAGCAGGTACTTGACAATATATTCTTCCTTGCAAGCTAAGCAGACCTGCCAGCCTGCTTCTTAGGCGTAGAAATTTTGGCCCAATCACTGGTTTTAAGTTTTATAATCTAAACTAGTAGCTTTCATGGTAGTACAGTTCACAGCTTCAAAAACTTAATTGTTAATCTTAATCTGTTCCATGTTCTGAAGTCATAAATCTTGTTGAGACAATGCCTTTCTCTCAGCTTAACTGCCAGTACCTAGGTCTTATTATCAGGCTTCTTGGGAAGAGCCACGCCTTTAGATTTTCTCCTTGAGCCATTTTGTCTAACTAAAACAACTTACTCTGTGCCAAATTAATCAACTCAAAGGTTTTAATAAAGTGTGTGCTAACCTTGCCCTTGAGTTAGTTTATCAGCCTTTGCCACTCAAAACACTTCCCTTAGATAGAGATGAGAAACAATTGTTTCTTTCAGTCCTGTAAGATAAGATCTTCAGAAACACTTTACTCACTTTCATTGCTCTTCACAAAACAGACGTGTGTGTGTGTGTGTGTGTGTGTGTGTGTGTGTATGTCAAATACAGTGAATAGCATTTAAGGTACACTAGTAACATTCAGTTTCCCAGTGTTTTCATCTAAAATTGCAAGTTGTTTCAGTGCATTATCAATTTACCAAGTGTTTCACCACTGTATGATATGGGTTGCCATCTCTAGCTCAATAACTATTCTCTAGCCTGGTCTGGGCGACAATACTACATATTTTAGGGTTTATGTTATTGATGTTATAGCAATGCCATGTTTTCATAGCTAATTTATGTAATGTGTTGTATCTTAATCAGGTTATGTTGTGATACCACATGACCCCAAATCTCACTGGTGGCTTAAAACAACAAAGTTTTGCCTCTTTGTTTGCCTTACACCTCAGCTGTGGGTGTTAGCCTTATGGCTCCTCTTTATTTTGTAATACATGTTGAAGGATCAGCCTTTTTCTGGGATTTGTTTTTCTGGGGCACAGGCAAAAGATAAATGGTAAAATGATGTAATTGCTCTTGAAGCTTCTAATTAGAAATGGCATATATGATTTTTGTCTTCATTACATTGACAAGACACAGGATAAAGCCTAATGTCAATGGATGAATGGGGTGGGGTAGTGCAGTCCTCTCATAGTTAGGGCAGTAAATGATTAGAAGTAATTGTGCTATCTTCCACACTCTCCCTAGATAAGTAGAATGGAAATTAAAGCAATAGTGAGATACCATTTTGCTGATGAACCAACTCTCAAAATTCAAGTTCCTGTGTCTTATGTGCAGATAAAGCCAAACACTGAAACACTGGAAGTTGCAGAGAAAAAGATTTATTTGATTTGGCCAAAGTGAGATGATGGAGAGCAAGATCTTTCAAATTCATCTTCCCCAAAAAGCAAAAGTAGAGAGTTTTTATGCAGCTAGAGAGTTTCAGGGAACCCAGGGAGAACTCTGTGTTTCTTCAGTCACAGATAACATTTTGTGCAGCCAGACTTCTGAGCATCAGAAGCTGGTCACAACTGTCTTAAAGGCATTTATTCCTTCTGTAAAAACATTTATAAGTTCTTCTTGTGACCCTGGAGTTATCTTCTCCTGCTTGACAAAAAAAGAACAGTACACCAGCAACTGAAAATTATGTTGTGAGAACAAGGGATGCTGGGTTGAAGAACCAAGAATCTGAAAAATATCTCAAAATGATGCATAAATGACTTTATCTTTAAAGCCAAAAGGAGAAATTAGACATCTTCTGACTATCACCATTTTTTTTTCAATTACAGTTTATAATCAATATCATTTTTTATTAATTTCAGGTGTATGGCATAGTAATTAGACAATCAAATACTTTACAAAGTGTTCCCCTTAATATTTCTAGTACCCACCTGGCACCATACATAGTTATTACAATATTAATAACTATATTTCCTGTGCTGAAGTGTACAACCCCATGACTAATTTGTTACTACAAATTTGTACTTCTTAATTCCTTCATCTTTTACATCCAGTCCCCCAAACTCTCTCCTCTTTGGCAACCATCAGTTTGTTCTCTATATCTATGAGTCTGTGTCATTTTTATTTGTTTATTTTTTCTTTTGTTCTCTAGATTCCACATATAAGTGAAATTGTATTTCTCCTTCTCTGACTGACTTACTTCACTTAGCATAATACCTTGTAGGTCCATCTATGCTGTCGTAAATGGTAAGATTTTATTCTTCTTTATGGCCCAGTAATATTCCATTGTATGTATGTACACTTTCTGTTATCCACTCGTCTATTAATGGGCATTTGGGGTTGCTTTCATATCTTGCCTATTATAAATAACCCTTCAGTAAACATAGGGGTACATATATTATTTTGAATTAGTGTTATGGGTTTCTTCAGTTAAATAGCCAGACCTGGAACTGCTGGGTAATAAGGCAGTTCCATTTTTAATTTTTTGAAGACCCTCCATACTGTTTTTTGTAGTAGCTACACCAATCTGCATTCCAAACAGTGCACGAGGATTCCCTTTTCTCCACATTCTTGCCAAAACTTGTCATTTGTGGATTTATTGATGATAGCCATTCTGACAGTTGTGAGGTGATATCTCATTGTGGTTTTAATTTGCACTTCTCTGACAGTTAGTGATGAGCTCTTTTCATATGTCTATTTGCCATCTGTCTGTCCTTTTTGGAAAAGCGTGATTTGGGTCCTCTGACCATTTTTAATTGGATTATTTGGGGGGATTTTTGGCATTGAATTGTATGAATTATTTATAAATTTTGGATATTAACTCCTTATCAGATGTATCATTGGCAAATATGGTCTCCCATTCAGTGGGGTGTGTTTTCATTTTGTTGTTGGTTTCCTTTGCTGTGCAAAATATTTTTAGTTTGATGTAGTCCCATTTGTTTATTTTTTCTTTTGTTTCTGTGCCTAAGGAGATATATCAGAAAAAATATATATTGCTAAGAGAAATGTCAGAGATTTTACTGCTTATGTTATCTTCTAGGAGTTTATTTGTTTCAAGGCTTACATTTAAGTCTTTGAGTTTATTCTTGTACATGATGTAAAGATATGGTGTAGTTTCATGTTTTTTTATGTATCTATCCAATTTTTCCAACACCACTTATTAAATAGACTGTCTTTACCCCATTAGAGGTTCTTGCCTCTTTTGTCAAATACTAATTGACCATATAGACATGGGTTTATTTCTGGGATCTCTATTCTGTTCCATTGATCTATGTATCCATTTTTATGCCAGTACCATGCTGTGCTGCTTTGATTACTATATCCTTGTGGTATAGCTTGGTATCAAGAAGCATGATACCTCCAATTTGGTTCTTTCCCAAAATTGCTATAGCTATTCACAGTCCTTTGTAGTTTCACATGCATTGTTTTTATTATTTGTTCTGGTTCTGTGAAATGTACCATTGGCATTTTGCTAGGAATTGCCTTGAATCTATAGATTACTTTGGGTAGTATGGACATTTTAATGATGTTAAGTCTTTCTATCCATGAGCACTGTATATGTTTCCATTTATCTGTATCTTCTATAATTTATTTCTTCATTATCTTATAAGTTTTCAAATACAGGTCTTTTACCTCCTTGGTTTTATTCCTAGGTATTTTTTTTATGTAATTGTAAATGGAGTTGTTTACTTTGATTCCCTTTCTGATAGTTCATTATTGGTGTATAGAAATGCAACCAATTTATAAATATTAATTTCTATCTGATACTTAACTGAATTCCTTTATCGGTTCTAGTAGTTTTTTTGGTTGAATCATTAGGGCTCTCTATATACAGTATCATGTCATCTGCAAATAATGACAGTTTTACATCTTCCTTTCCTGTTTGGATGTCTATTATGTGTCTACTTTTCTGATTGCTGTGGCTAGGACTTCCAGTACTATTTTGAATAAGAGTGGTAAAAATGGACATCCCTGTCTTGTTCCTGATTAGGGGATACACTTAATTTTTCCCCACTGAGTATGATGTTAGCTATGGGTTTGTCACATATGGCCTTTATTATGTTGAGGTATGTTCCCTCTTTTCTCACTTCGATGAAATTTTTATCGTAAATGAGTGCTGGATAATGTCAAATGCCTTTTCTTTTTCTTTAATTTTTTTTATTAATTTATTTTTGTTACAGATGTTTCTCCTTTTTCCCCCATTGACACCTTCCTCCCAATCCCTCCTCCCCACCCCATCCCCAGCATTGTTGTCTATGTCCATTGGTTACGCATACATGCATATAAGTTCTGTGGTTTCTCTCTTCAATTCCCCACCCCACCCCCTCCTCTGAGGTTTGTCAGTCTGTACCCTACTTCTGTGTCTCTGGGTCTATTTTGTTCATCAGTTTGTTTTGTTCATTATATTCCACACATAAGTGAGATCATGTGATAGTTGTCTTTCTCTGATTGGCTTGTATGATTTTTATCCTTCATTTTGTTTATGAGGTGCATCACGTTAATTGATTTGTGGACGGCGAACCATCCTAGCATCCTAGGAATAAATCCCACTTTATCAGTGTGTGAACCTTTTAATGTATTGCTGGATTTGGTTTGCTAATATTTTGTTGAGAATTTTAGCACCTATGTTCATCAGGGATATTGGCCTATAATTTTCTTACTTTGTAGTGTCTTTATCTGGTTTTGGAATTAGGATAATGTGGCCTCATAAAATGAGCTCAAGAGAGTCTCCTCCTCTTGAATTTTCTTTTTTTGGAATAGTCTGAAAAGGATAGGTGGTAGTTCTTTTTTGGATGTTTGGTAGAATTCACCTGTGAAGTCATCCATTCTAGGATTTTTGTTTGTTGGGAGTTGTATATTTGTTTTTATTACTGCTTCAATTTCACTAGTTATAATTAGTCTATTCAGATTTTCTAATTCCCCTTGATTCAGTCTTAGGAGTTTGTATGTTTCTAGGAATTTATTAATTTCTTCCATATTGTTCGACTTGTTGGCATATAGTTGTTTGTAATATTTTCTTAAAATCCTATATATTTCTGTGGTGTCAGTTGTTAATTCTCCTCTTTCATTTCTGATTTTATTTATTTGGGTTCTCTTTCTCTCTTCTCTCTCTTTGTGAGTCTGGTTAGAGGTTTATCAATCTCATTTATTTTTTAATAGAACCAGGTCCTGGTTTCATTGATCTTTTGCATTTTTTTTTAAGTTTATTTTGTTTATTTCTTCTCTGATATTTATTTCCCTTTTCTACTCACTTTGGGCTATGATTGTAGTTGTTTTTTGTTTTTTAGTTTCTTTAAGTGTACAGTCAGATTGTTTATTTGAGATTTGTGTTTCTTTGTTTCTTGAGATAGGCCTGTAATGCTATGAATTTCCCTCTTAGGATTGCTTTTGCTATTTCCTTTAGATTTGGGTTGTTGTGTTTTCAGTTTGTTTCAAGGTATCTTTTTCTTTCATGATCTTATTTTTAATCCATTCATTTAGTAACATGTTATTTTGCCTCCATGTCTTTGTGTGTTTAGTTTTTCTCTTGTAATTGATTTATAGTTTTATACCATTATAATTGAAGAAGATGCTTGATATGATATGCTTCTTAAATTTATTGAGATCTTTGTGTCCTAACATGTGGTCTAGCCTAGAAAATCTTCCACGTGTACTGGAAAAGAACATATATTCTGCTGCTTTGGGGCAAAATGCTCTGAAGATATCAATCAAATCCATCTGGTCTAGTGTGTCACTTACAGCCACTGTTTCTTTGTTGATTTTCTGTCTGGAAGATCTATACATTGATTTCAATGGGGTGTTACAATCCCCTACTATGACTGTATTACTGTTGATATCTCCCTATATGTCCATCATAGTTTGCTTTATATATTTATATATATATGCTGCATAAATGTTTACAAGGGTTATATCCTCTTGTTGGATTGATGTCTTTAACATTATAATGACCTTCATTACTTCTTGTTATAGCCTTTGTTTTAAAGTCTATTTTGTCTGATATAAGTATTGCTACTCCAGCTTTTTTTTTTTTTTTCATTTCCACTTGCATGAGATATCTTTTTTCATCTTTTTACTTTCAGTCTGTGTGTTCTGAGGTGAGTCCCTTGTAGACAACATGTATGTGGGGTTTTCTTCTTATCTATTCAGCTACCCTATGCCTTGATTTGAGCATTTAATCCATATATTTTATTTATTTTTTTTTATCCTCACCCAAGGACATTTTTCCATTTTTGTTCAGACAGAGTGGGAGGGAGAGAGAGGAAGAGAGAGAGAGAGAGAGACACATCGACATGAAAGGGATACATTGAGTGGCTGCCTCTCACACGACCCCAACCAGGGTCGGGGATGAATAGCAACCGAGGTACGTGCCCTTGACCAGAATCGAACCTGCTACTCATTGGTCCAGGGGCTGACACTAACTGCTGAGCCACACCGGCCAGGGCTAATCCATATATTTTACATGATTATTGATAGGTACATATTTGTTGCCATTTTATTCTTTATAACTATGTTCCTCTTTTTCTTTTCTTTTCTTTTTATAATTTATTTTATTATTAATTTGTTTTTGTTACAGATGTTTTTCCTTTTTTCCCCCCATTGACACCCTCCTCCCCCTCCCCTTCTCCACCTCCCCATCCCTGTTGTCCATGTCCATTCGTTATGCACCCATGCACATAGGCTCTGTGATTTATCTCTTTTCCCCCGCCTCCCCCCCTCCTCTGAGGCCCGTCATCCCATACTCCACCCTCCATGTCTCTGGGTCAGTTTCGTTGTTCAGTTTGCTCAGTTCTCCTGTGTGTTGCCGGCTTCCTCCATTGGTGTGGGGGTCGCCCGGCTCCCCCGCTCCGCCTGGGTTCCCCCATGACGGGGGTCCCCGGCACCCCCGCTCTGCCTGGGTTCCCCCGTGCTGGGGGGGGTCTCTCGGCTCCCCCACTCCGCCTGGGCTCCCCCGTGCTGGGGGGGGTCTCCCAGCTCCCCCGCTCCGCCTGGGTTCCCCTGTGGCGGGGGGGGGTCTCCCGGCTCCCCCGCTCCGCCTGGGTTCCCCCGTGGCGGGGGGGGGGGTTCTTTTTTTTTGTTCAAAGAAGTCCCTTTAACATTTCTTGTAATACTGGTTTGGTGGTAATAAACTCCTTTAGCTTTTTCTTGTCTGGAAATTCTTTTTTTTTTTTCCTTCAATTTTAATGGATAGCTTTGCTGGGTAGAGTAATCTTGGTTGTAGGGCCTTTCTTTTCATTACTTTGAATATTTCTTGCCAATTCTTTCTGGCCTAAAGTGTTTCTATTGAGAAATCAACTGACAGGCTTATGGGAGCTAGCTCCCTTGTAGGTAACTAACTGTCTTTCTCTTGTTGGTTTTAAGATTCTCTATCTTTAACTTTTGCCATTATAATTATGATGTGTCTTGGCTTCTTTGTTGCTTTATCTTGTTTGGGATTCTCTGTGCTTCTTGGACTTATGTGTCTCTTTTTCTTCAACAGATTAGGGAAGTTTTAGTCATTATTTCTTCAAATAGGTTCTCAATCTCCCTCTCTCTCTCTCTTTTCCTTCTGGTACCACTATGATGAAAATGTTGTTACACTTGATGTCCCAGAAGTCCCTAGAACTATCTTCATTTTTTTTCTCTCTTCACTGCTCTGATTGTTTGTTTTTTGCTATCTTGAATCACTGATTCAATCTCTGTTTCATCTATTGATTCTTTTAAGTGTATTCTTCACTTCAGATACTGTATTCTTCATTTCTGATTAGTTTATTTATATGATTTCTATGTCCTTTCTTTATGGTTAGTATCTCTTTGTTTAAGTTCTCACTGAATGTATGTATTCTTCCCTTAAGTTCCTTGAGCATTCTTATAACCACAGCTTAATTCTGTACCTGGTACATTGCTTGCCTCCATTTCATTTCATTCTTTTTCTGGGAATTTCTCCTGTTCTTTTATTTGGGGCATGTTTCTTTGTCTCCCCTTTTAGCTGTCTCTCCATATTTATGTCTGTGTATTAGGTAGATCTGCTATGCCTTGTTATGGTGGCTTTATGTAGTAGTGTTGTGTGGGGCTCAGTGGTGCTGTCTTCCTGATAACCTCAGGTAGGTGCTCCAGGAATATTTCTTGTGTGGGTTATATGAACCTTCCTGATGTAGTTGAGTCTTGATTGCTGTTGGCCTCTCCATGGGTGAGGTTGACCCTCTGGCTGGCTGGCTATAGAGATCAACCCTGACCACATGTATAAGCTACTGTATGGGGGTTGACCCCATAAAGCAGAATTTGTCCCAGCAGAGTCTGGTACCACTGAGATTTTCCTTTGGGTGTGCTACTTTTGTTGCTAATTGGATCATATTTTGATGTGGTCTGAACCTGCTATCAGGGGTGCTGCTTCTGGGTCCTCTTGTGAGGGACTCTTATACAGGTCAGTCTCAAGCACTGCCTGTGACTGGCCCTGGGCTTCTTGTTTGGAGCTACAAAGTGAACCACAGTTTGTGGCTGCCTCTGCTGAGCCTAGGTGTGTATGGGAGGGGCCAATCTGTGTACCATGCCTGTCTTCCACCAGCACTGAGCTGGTCAGCAAATGGCCCAAGGCACCCCAAGATTTGCCTCCACCTGCCAGCTGCCTGTTGGGTTCAGTCACTGAAAGAGCCTCTGGCAGTATACAAGTTGCATGAAGTAGGTTCTCTTAGTCATAGGGTCAGGACGAGTGGTGTTCACCAGATGGATGCAGATTCAAACTCAGTACCAGGTGCTGTGTCTGAGGCCACTCTGCAAAAGTCTTAGGGTATACCAAGGCCAGCTGCGTCCTGCTGGGTGTTCGCATTGTCGTTGTTTAAACTATCATAGTTTTATGCTTAACTAGCTGTGTTTTTCTATTCTCTGAAGCAAAATGTATTCTTAAACATTTCTCCTGGAACTTTCTTTACAGGGAGGCCTTCAGAATATGACTAATATACCTTCTTCTGACTATACATCTTCTGACTATAAGCTACGTGACAACCAAAGCAACTGAAACATTTAGTTAAAGCCTATACCTATATCTCTAGACTCGATGATCTAATACCTAAACATGTTTATTGTTGACTGTCAGTTTAAATTTCACACATATCTGATTGGCAAAAATCCAAAATGTTGATTATGCCAAGTATGTTTGAAGGTGTAGGAAAGTACGAACACTCATTCACTGCTCTTGAAACTATATAAATTGGTATAATCACTTTAGAGTAAAATTTTGTTACATCTAATAAAGCTGAAGAGTATGTTGTCTATGATCCAGAAATTTCATATTTTTCCAATAAATTTCCCTACATGTATACCTGAGAGCATGTGCAAGGAGGTTTATCATAGCATTATTTTTAAAAGCAAATAGTTTTGATACAGGGCATCTCTCTCAGACACCAGAGAGGTATTATAGGACAGCCCCCCGAGTTGGGGTAGAGGGCTGTCTCCAACCTCAATCCTTGTCCTCTCATATAAATGAATTTATATGAGAAGACTCCAGATGACTGCACTGTGGGGATAAAAGAAAACAATTTATTAAAACAATGAAAGCAAGCAGATTTTATTAAAGAAGCAAGCAAATCTATACATCTGGCTTATGAAGCACAGACAGGCTCTCAGCTAATCTGAAGAGAGAGTTGGGTTAAGGGCTCAAGGTGTTATATTCCCCTCTTGTCTGTAGGTTTCAAAATTCCTCTGCTGAATATTTTGGTGCAGATTAATTCTCAAGGTCCCTCTTTGCTTTGTTGTTGCCTTCCCAGAATTCATGAGAAGCACCTGGCAATTTTATCTTGTCAAGCCTTGAGACTGCTGGCATTTCTGCTTAGGGAGTAAAAAATAACACTTCCCTTTTTTTCCTTTCCCCTTCCCTAAATTGGCTGATTTCTTTGTTTCATTGGTGAGAAAGACTCCCCACTTCTCTTCTGCATTCTTTCATTAGGGGGGCTTTTAACCATTTGCTCTCAAGTGTCTGTGGCTGGGGAAGATAATGGCTTGTTACTTGCAGGCCAGCTGCAAATTGCTCACACTGTGGCCTTGTTTTAACTTTCCTCTCTCAGTTTCCCTATTCCTCCTGTTCTGGAACTTTCCTAGATTCTTAAAACCCATAGCAGTTTAATCAACTTAAATGATTAGCAATACAGAATGGATAAATTATGGTATTTTCTTGTAATGGGATGCTAAACATCAGTTGCAGTGAGTAAACTACATGTACATATATTAGCACGAATAACTTTTAAGAATATATGCATTTAAGTGGTGACAGTTGTCTGCCACATTGTATTTTGCTAGAGACGTTGCTAAAAATTGTCCTAAAGGATGTCTATAAAGTCTGGAAAGAGATAAATATAACATCATCAATGACAACTTCTATCTGTAAAAAATGAGTAATATTATATATGTTTTCAGACTTTATGGATACTCTATGGTATGAGATGTGCCCCAGAATTAGCCCTCAGTGAGTGAGTGATGAGAATTGGTGCATAAATGTCCCACCTTCCTCACCCTTAGGTCAGATAATTCTGAGATGCATGTTCTAACTCTTGCTCTCATGGTTTCCACAGCTGGATCACACGCCTGTCCTCCATACTGGTAGCTGGCTTGAAAACATCTTTATATGCTATCTTCACTTCCTTACATGGCCCCCCCCCCCCATAAGGCTTCTTTCACTTTCCAAATAGTAACTTCTACTGTATTCTTCTTTAAGAGTCAACATCTGAAAGAACCCAAATTAAGATAATGTTGTTGCCTTTTTATTTCTACCTCAGCTTCTTAGAAAAGTTTGTAAAGGATTTGATTGCTGTCCAAAGTGAAGTGAGTGAACTCTTCAGTTAAAATGCACCTTGAAGACCCATACCAAAAAAATCTACTCTGGCCCTAGCAGGTTTGGTTCAGTGGTTAGAGCATCGGCCCACGGACCAGAGAGCCCCAGGTTTGGTTCCCGCTAAGGGCACGTACCTCGGTTGCAGTTTGTCCCCGGCCCCGGTTGGGGTCTTGTGGGTGGCGGCCACTCAATGTATCTCTCTCATACCGATGTCTCTCTCTCTCTCTTCCTTCCTCTCTCCCTCCCACTCTATCTGATGATAAATGCAAAATATGTCCTCAGATGAGGATAAAAAAAAACTGCTCTGACTTAAATTCCCTTGGAGCTGTCATTTATATGTGACATACCTTTGATTCTGGATTCAGCTTAGCTGTTAGTCTCATCTGCTTGCTATTTTAACTTCCAGTTTCTGAATTCTCGCCCAATAACTACAGAACATTGTACCTCTGTCTCCACTGTTGCCAAGGCTGTGCAGGATATGACATAAATAGCACTCTAGATTGCTCAGCAGCATCATAGAGGCCCTAAGGGGATACGGTGAAAATAGTGAGCACTTTGCTTTGGCTCTTTTAATCCTTAAGAGTTTCATTTGGTTGAAGGAATCAAAGCCAAAGTTTACATTGGAATAAAAACAAAAGTTAATAGCATACAGATTATTTTACTATTATTTCTTTCCTTAACCAATAAAATAACAAAGCCATTTATGATGAAAAGTCATTAAAGCAAATACTTAGCATTGAAAGGGCCAGTATTTGAACATGTTTTATTTAAGAGCAAACATTAGCCCTGGCCGGTTTGGCTCAGTGGTAGAGCATCAGCCCACGGACCAATGGGTCCTGGGTTCGATTCTGGTCAAGGGCACATACCTGGGTTGCAGTTCGTCCCCAGCCCTGGTCGGGGTTGATGTGTCTCTCTCACATCGATCTTTCTCTCTCTCTCCCCTTCTCTCCCTCTCTCTCTACCTGAAGATAAATAGAAAAATATCCTCAGGTGAGGATAAAAAATAAATAAAATAAGAGCAAACATTATTTTTCTTCATTTTATTCAGGGAAACAAAATAGTTTTTACTGGCTTGAAAGTTTGTATTTATGTATATGTACTTTTCTTCCACTTGGATGGTGACTATGATTGAGAAGGGTCTAGAATTTATTCAGCCCACACACACTACTCTCTCTCCACAGTTGACGAAACAAGTTTAGGGCTCTTGTTTCACAAAGGAGTTTGCTCAGTTACAGCTGCTTGACCAGAGTTCACTGGCCAGCAGGACACCCAGAGCCCCGAAGCAATGGTGGTGTTGGTACAGACGTGTGAAATAAGGATAAAGTTAGTGATAGAGGAGAGAATTCATCCAGCTCCTCTTCTGCCATAGCCAGTGGTAAGCATCTTGTCTGAAAAGAATAACATAATGAATTTGGTTTTGATTATTTTTAAACCTTTGATGAGCCATGGCTGGAAGCTATAGCTACCTTTTCATAGAATGAAATAGGAGGGGCATGAGGGTTAAATTAAGCAAGGCAAATTATCTGGGTATTATTTTTCTTAATTTTATTCATAAATGTAGGAATGGGCTTATAGGAACACACATGTCACATCCTGGTACTTGTCAATCCTTGTTGTAGATTAGAATAGACTTGGAAACATTATAAGTAGCTCCCTACCCCACCCTCAGAGATTCCTGGGGTATGTCTAGGGCATCAGTAGTTTTCAAAGTTTTTTAGATGGTTCTGTTATGCCCCTGGGGTTGCATTTAGAGCAAGACAATTTGAGTTCTAATCCTGGCTTTGCCAATTTAGGCAGTCTTAACCTCTGAGGAATTATATTAGTTCTTAAAACAACTAATGTTTAATTTCAGGTATTGATATATACTTCATAATATAAAATGCAAATATAAATCTGATAATTGTCTCTAACCTCAGGAATTAATTAGCTAGTATGGAGGGCTGGGATGATCACAACTTAACTTGAATAGTGAGATTAAATGATAAAATAAATCATGGAGAACAATGGCATCACGCAATTGCTTTTTAAATAAAAATCTCATGAAGAAACTGGTTTGTGCTCAACCTCAAATATGGTATTCTAGGTAAAAGAGCAACATTTGCAGGCTGAAGAGTGCAGAGCATGTTTGGGAAACAAAAAAGTAGGTTTGGGTGGCTATGTTTATGGATACAATAGGCAGGAAGTTATGAAAACTTCCCAGGACCAGACTATGAAGAGTCTTAAATACCAAACACACATTCAAGTATTACAGGAATAATAGAAATATGATAGCAATGTCAAAAATTTTTGTGTTTTACATTTTGAGCAATATTTTCCAATTGCCTTTTAGGCTCCTACCTGGGTCAATTCTACAGAGAGGTTTTAATTAGCCAAACCAGGAATCAAACTCAAATATGAAAGCAGAATTCATGAGGTCTTAAACATCACACCATATTGCCTCAGGCTTCTCATGTATATTGTAAAGAGATAAACCCTTCCTATCTTATAAATTGGCTGTGATTGATTGAATGAGATAGTGCACATGTGATGTTTCACTGCATGCCTGATACATATTAAGTGCTCGGTAAATTATATATTTCTGTCTATGATGGTTTCAAGCTGACAGGCTCTATTCTTGTGTTCCCTCCAGCAATACAGGCATGCACTCTCAGCATTTTTACCTGCACTGCTTAGTTACACACTGACTGACAATCTCCATTACCCAGATTCTTAGTACAATTTCTCAGTCTTCTCATCCAATTTAAATTAATAGATATTTACTGAAAGCTTACTGGTGCTCAGCAGACCATGTAGGAGACCCTATGTTAAATATAAGAGGATGCAGAAATGAATATGACATATTCTTTGTACTCTAAGAGTCTGCAATCCAGTGGTTGAAATAGACATATTCATATTCATAAATATCTAATACCAAGTTCAGCGTGGACATAGCTTTGATTGCCTGCTGGAGGCATATATAGGGCAGATGTTGAAATCTTACAGTTTTGTGCAGTTTATTTTTTAATTAGACCTAAGTTTATTGGCTGATTTAAGTTGGAAACATTTGGCAAAAAGCCTAAGGTACCCTGGTTCTGAAATTACATGTGAATTATGATCAAATTTATCTTAGGAAGTAGAGGGAAATATGTCTAATTGCTCAGTTTGTGATTTTTTATCTTTTTAATAACCAAGCAAACAAAAACTAATTTATCAATCGGACAGTTATACTGCATTTCAACATGAGTGTGTCCAAAAATATCAAGATATATTTTATAGAATTCAGTAAATGAAACTTTTATTTCCTCCAATAAATTATCAAGCAGTAACCCTTGTCAGTTCTCTAAAGTCTCAACTCAAATCACTGAAGTAGTTTACTTATTAAACACATCTATAAAAATGACAGCACTGACAAATTGTGCCAAGGAGTCTTTTGATTAGCATTGGTTCTGTTTGTTTCTTCAGTCTTAAATATTTTATTAAATATTTAGGGTTTTTTTCATAGATATAGTCAATATTGGAAAACTGGAAGTTTCCTAAAGCCTGAAATCTATGAATAGTTGTTACAAAAACTTGAATTATTAATTGGGGTACTTTTATCTTCCATACTGTTTATGCAAGTCACCTAATTCATATGAGCTTATCTCCTGGAGAAAGTAAAACATACAACCATTGGGGCATTATTTATCATTAAAGAAAAGTAAACATATCTAAAAATATTATTACTCAGGAAATACATTTGAAAGGAAACCCCCAGAAAGCAAATATTAAGTTCTTTTCAGTCATGTAATCACTTTTTTTTCAAGTTAAAGGAGCAGAATTATATCTTTTTTATATAACACTAAGATACTTTAATTAGACTGTTTGCACCTTTTATCACATTGCACAGCCTCAGTGTTCTCATCTGGAAGGCAATAATACATATTGAGTAAAGCTAAATGTGGCTTCTAATTTTAATTAAGAATGTGCTGTTATGTACAGCAAGAATAGTCCTCACATTTCCCAGTACCCAGTACCCAGTGAAGACACCAAGTCCTCACTGCTTGCATCAGTACTGGTAACACAGGCACATAAGGATCAGAATCTTCATCGCTAGCTCATCATTTTTTATTGCTTATTAGTTATTGGTGAGGGGCTCTAACCAGAACTCTAATGGGTACACACATAAGCAACATGCTGACAATGTTGCTTTTACATCTGAAGTTTCCACTGGAGCAAGGGAAGAAGCCTCAAGGAGATGACAGAGTAATGGAGAAAATTGCATTTTATGAAGCAAAATTACTGAAAGGCTAGAAATATGTATGAATATTACCCATCAGATACAACTCATATATATTCTTCATGCAAGAAACTTCACGATACTCAAAAAATAGACTCTCTTTCTGTGAACAAAGATCATATTTATTGTAGAACTGAGACAGAAGTGTTGAAATTGATTGAGAACACTATGAAGAAATTTGAGGTCAAAGCTCTGGTAGAGGTATCCTGAGGGTATGTTGGAGAAAGAATATTAAGGAATATATCTTCTCTAGTGAAAACTGATAACAATTTACTGATAATTGAGCTGTAAGATAGTTGAACCTATATTAACCATAAGGGTCATATTCACTCAATCAACAAATACTTACTGAGTCAACTCCTATTGCCAAGTTGTGTTCTGTGCACAAGGGATAAGTCATAAATGAGAATATTTCCTGTTCTCAAGAATAGCAATAAAGCCCTGGCCAGTATGGCTCAGTTGGTTGGGCATTGTCCCATGCACCAAAAGGTTTTAAGTTCAATTCCTAGTCAGAGCTCATGTCCAGGTTGCAGATTCGATCCCTGGTAGGGAGCATGCAGGAGATAGATGATGGATGTTTCTCTCTCTCTCACTCTGCCTCTCCCTTCCTCTCTCTCTCTAAAAAAAAAACAATAAAAAAAATTTTTTTTTAAAAAAGCACCAACATTCAGTTTCCTCCTAAGAATAAAAAAATAAAACCAGAATAGCAATGAAAAGTAAACTAATAAATGGACAAATTAAGTTCAAATTGTAGTAATATTATGCAGAAAATGTAGTAGTATTATGCAGAAAATAAGAACAGATTATGTGATGTGATAGAAAGAGACTGGTTAGAGGACCTGTCCTAAAGGCATTTTACAGAAGGAGCAAGAAGGCCCATGTGACTGAAACACAATGAGGGTGACAGAGAGAGATTCGACAGGTGGACAGGGGCAAGATCTGCCCTCTAGGCTATGTATGGAATTTGGATTTTATTCAAAATGTAATTCTGGCAATTAGAGGGTTTAAGCAGAAACGTAAAGGTACTTTGCTCTAACAGCGGTTCTCAACCTGTGGGTCGCGACCCCTTTGGGGGTCAAATGACCCCTTCACAAGGGTCGCCTAAGACATAACAGTAGCAAAATTAGAGTTATGAAGTAGCAACGAAAATAATTTTATGGTTGGGGGTCACCACAACATGAGGAACTGTATTAAAGGGTCGCGGCATTAGGAAGGTTGAGAACCACTGAGAGTCTCCACCCCAAATGCTGCCTTATGTTTTTAAAAGATCACTCTGACTGTAGTATCAAAACTATATTGTAAGGTGGTGAGTGCTACGTGGAAAGAGCCACTGGAATGAATACTTCAGGGAAAATATGATGATAATGTGGACTCGGTGTGTTAGCAGTGCAGATGAAGATAAAGGGATATACTTGGCATCTCCTTCAGAGTCAGAGCAACAGGAGCTGATATACTGATTTGCCTGCTGGAGGCAGAGTTAGAAAACCACATAAGACTTTCGATGTTTATACAGATTGTAAGAGTGGAGACGTTGCCACAAAACGGTGTCATACCCAATTTTGAACAAAATTATTGTATCTCAACTCCAGAAATACTACGGATGGCTCTGATTATGGTCCCTTAAGGAGAAAGAAACAGATTAAATAAAGGCCTAGGAAAAGCTAATGAAATGTTTCAGGGGTTGAGATCTGTGGGAGGATTGTGGTGTGGAGGGAAAATGCCAGCCCAGAGAGTCAGAAGGCTTGCGTTCCAAGTCTAGCTCTGTTTCCATCCCAAGGTGTACTTCTGAGGCATGAGCTTCCTCTTTCTAAAGTTCTGTCTCCTTTGTAAAACAGGAGTGCTGTGGAAGATTATCTCTAGATTCACTAATAGCTTAAACATTTCATAATCCCTAGTAATCTTTTGCTTTGGAAAACTAATGGATGAGAGATGCATGATGAAAGTGTATACAACTGTGTATTCTAAATAGTTTTTTCACGAAATTACAGAGTATTTTAAACCTTGGAAACAGTCTAGAACATTGAAAAGAATAAACTTTATTCATGTAAAAGGCAACACTTTTATTTAAGAAACAGTGAAATTATTAAATATCTACCTGTCCATTCTCCAAATAGTAATTAATTTCTTATGTGGTAGGCTCCAAAAATATAAAGACCTTTTACATGGTCAGATAAAATCATGTATAAGGGAATTATTACATAGCAATTACCATGTGCCAGATACTAAGTGCTTTAGAAATATTAACTAAATTCTCAAGATACCCTTAAAGGTAAGTGCTGTTTTTATAACTATCACATAGATGAGAAAATGAGACAGAGAAATTAACTAACTTCCCTAAAGTCACAGAGTTAATAAGTGAATAAGTCAAGATTTGAATGCAGGGTGTCTGGCACTAGGGTCTTTGCCCTAAATGCTACATTATATCTAAGGTTGATAAAGAAAATCCCTATGTTCTTCCTTTGAGAATTTAACATTGAGAAGCAGTGTCTGGATTCCTGATAAATTGTTTCACATCACCATGAGGAAGAGAACAAAGAAACTCAAATTCCATAGAAAGGAATTGTGAAGAAATAAAGGAGAATGTATGAACCAAAGAGTTATTATGCGTTCAGCAGAGATGATTGAATAAACTGAGTATACAATATATGTTTGTTGAGTGAATCCAGGCTAGAACAGATTTTGAGTGGATTCACTTACAACAGATAGGTTCTCCCTACTAATCTTTAAGATGAGTTGATGAGAAGGGGGTGGGGGGGACTGGAACAGATCAACCAAAGAACATATCTGCATGCATGCATAGCCCGTGGACACAGACAATAATGTGGTAAAGGCCTGGGGTGGGGCAGGGGCTGGGTGGAGGGGGGGAAATGGGGAACATCAAAAAAAATGGAAACAGTTTTTTTAAAAAAGATGAGTTGATTGGCATGGTTTAGAAGATACGATTTTCCCAAGGCATGAGAGGAGAAGGGGAGAAATATTTATTGGATATGTTGTAGAGCTACCTATCAGACTTGTATTCTCTTAAAAGTACACATAAAATTGAGCAATTATATGTATGTAACTTTGTCATAAATATTGGACTTACTTCAATCAAGAAAGTATGTTACCACAAAATTAAATTCACGTGTCTCAAACAAGGGCTTTTATTCCACAAGTTAGAAAACATAGAAAGACTTTTTTCTCCTGGGTTACCTTTCTGCCACAAAGCAAACTTAATCCATTATTTTTAAAATTTGGTTTCCTTTGGTTTGATTTACTATGAAGGACTATAAAAGTTAAAAATACCAACTATGAATATTAGAATAAAATCGGACATTGCAAAACAAATATAATGTTGTTAAATTCTAAAGTGCTTTCTTTATTATGTAAGATAGACTATTTTTATTAATTGTAGTTAAAGTATTATACTATGCATTTTAAGTTCAGTTTATTTGGAAATGACAATTTATTTATGATATGTACAGTCATGCACCATTTAATGACAGGGATACCTTCTGAGAAATGAGTCCTTGGGCGATTTTGTTTTTCAAACATCATAGAGTGCACTTCCACAATCCTAGATGGTATAGCCTACTACACACTTAGGCTATGTGGTATAGCCTATTGCTTCCAGGCTATAAACCTGTACAACATGTTAGTATACAAAACAACACAAGATAAAATCAAGCACAAAAGAAAAATGATGCAATCAAGGGATGCAGTAACCATGAGGTGTACGAGGCTGCTGCTGGAGTCACATGGCATACTGTTTTACAGAAAACATTTTTTTATACGTAGAAAGATATGTAATAATAAAAAGAATAGAATGGTAAGTAACATAGTCGTTTATTATTACCAAGTGTTATGTACTGAACATGATTGTGTGTGCTCTACTTTTATGCAGTTGGCAGCACAGTACATTTTATTTCATCAGCATCACCACAAACACATAAGTAATGCATTGGACTATGATGCAGGACAACTAAGACTTATCTAGGTGATAGGAATTTTTCAGCTCCATTATAATCTCATGAGACCACTGTCAAATAGTATATGTGGTTCATTGACCAAAATGTTGTTTGTTAGGTGGAACATGACCGTATTTGGTTAACCATTATTGCTGTTTGCCTGACTAAGAGAATTTCTTTCTTGGCATTGTGAATTTTTTGGGGCAGATTGACCTTAAAACTTATGAATCTAGCCTTTATCCATTGCTTATTATGAGCTAGGTACCAGCTATACACATTACATAAATTATATCATACATCATCCCAGTAGGTAGGTCTGTTCTCATCTCCACTTAACAGATAGGTAAATTTAGACTTGCAGGCATTAAATAACTTACCTAAGGCAATATATTTCAACCAGTTGGATTTGACTAAGATTTCTGTGTCAAAAGCACAAATCCTATTCATAAAGATACAGTCAACATCACTGACTTAAGTATATTAAATATATTTTATAAGTATGTTTAAACCACACTTAATCTATACCTTGTTCTTTGTCTACACTGTTTTTAAAATAATTTCTCTTCACAGTGTTACTTTTGCCTCTTTTTAGCACTACCACCCTCATTTAGTTGTTAAAGGTTTCTTCTTAGGATCAGTGTCTTGCTCTCCCATCTGATCTCACTTCTTTATCTCATACTCTAGTAAGTTTGGTGCACTGTCAGAAGACTCCCGTTTCAATAAACGTGTGTTTCTTTGTTCAAACACTTCTGTGTTCTTCAGTGTAAATACTATAAACTTCTTTAAGCTGCTTTTAAGACTCTTGGTAACCATCCCCCATTAGCTACTTTTTCTCTCTCTTCTTTCCACTCTCAACTCTTCATTTTCTCCAAGTTGGTTTCCTCTCTGTGTTTAGGAACTTGTGATACTCATTTTCATTTTAACATCTTTTTTTAAAATTTCTCATTACCCATAGAAAAAATCCAGTTTAAATGCCACATCTCTAGGCCGATTTTAGCTACTTCATCCCATATTAATATGTTTCTTCTTGAAACTCCAGGCTTTTATTATCTGTACCATCCATGAAGTATTTAATCACATAGTATCTAATATTATCATATAACCTGAGGTGTATACTCATTTCCTCTTCAGGGACTAGGTCTTATACAATCTGTATACTGACTTCTTTATTATATGCTGAGTAATAACTGCAATCAATTATACTTTTACTAAAGCGGTAAATGGATTCTCACTTGAGAATAATCAAAGGTTATTGAAAATGCAGTATCAACTAAATAGTTTTTGCAATAGCACCATTATTTTTATATTAATACTCTAGTTTGTAAAGGTGCAACAAAGAACAATTACATATGAATTCAAATTAAAATACGCAGTCAAACATGGGAGCCGAATGTATTCATCAATATGGAAATGTGAAACAGAAGTTCTAAAATTGCAGGCTTCAAGAGAAAAGCGTGTATTACAATTTAGGATTAATTTTCTAAATAGTCAATGCTTGAATATGATATTTATTTGATAAAAGATATAGGAAAATGTTAAGTCCAGGTGTCTTTTACAAGTGTTTTTGCCCCCTTAAATAAACTGTATCAGAATACTTATAATTTAGTAATACGTACTAAATATAAAAATTTTGGTTTTATAGGTCAAGGAATATCAAAGACCATTAATTCATTTTTATACACTTAATATCGATTTATTGAGGACCTGATATGTACTAAGCACTGTATTAGAGGATGAGAATTTTAACACAAAGATATTTTCTTCTCACAAGTGCTCACGCCTTGTTGTGGTGGTCATGGAGTCAACCACTGCTAAATAATCAAATACCTGCTATATTGGAGGTGTGTGCAGTGTGCACTTGGAACAGAGAGGAAAGACAGACAAATTGGTGTGTGTTGATAATCCAATTGTTTTGACCCAATAGTATATTTTAGGTTAGTATCTAGAGTATGTTTCAATTTAAGGAAATCTGATATGCAAATGTTTAAAATAGATTATAAAGGAAGGTGTACTAAGCATTGCTCCACTGTATTTTAAATATTTACACAATACATATAAAATGTTTACACAAAAATATATATACAAAAATTTCACAAAATTTTATATGTGCACAGCTTCTGATTAATGGGATTTATAGGTCTGTAATACAAAGCTGCCTCTGTGGTTCCAAATTTTTCAATAGAAATAGGTATTATGGGTTCATGGAATGCTGTAACTGGTTTTACAGAATAACTCCTGCTTGCTATGAAAATTGCATTATCTGAGCACCAGCTTATAAATGATCTGCCCGGGTGTAAAATAGTCATTGGAAAATTCAGGCTTAGACCAACAGCATTAATGTATGCAATGGCTCTATATGTATGGAACTAGATATGAGCCAAATCAAGAGACTGTATTCTGATCAGACACATCACATCTATAAAACCTGCATAACCCTTGTGCTGATCACACAGCCATACAGAGCTATTGCAAGCAATGCATTGGATGTTCTGAATCTTGAGTGTCTTCTATTGCTGCATACAGTATTTCATCCTTGAATGTGCCCTTGTGATCCATGAGAATCTCATATCCACACCACGCTGGCTCGATATAGGTACTATACTTGTACTGGATAGAAGATGTTATTCCAGTTTACTTCAATATTTGTAGAACATTCCAATGAAATGTAAACCAAGATTTTGGAAAACCATTATAAAATTTGGTAGAAAGATAATAAACTACTGTTTAGTAACTTCATTAGTTGTTATTCAACATACAAACATAAAGTGTAATACTGAAAACAGAGTAAAACTCAAAGTATCATTATGATTTTCAAGCACTACACTTTAACTGTAAAATAGAGGGTTCTTGCCAGGCCGGTGTGGCTCAGTGGACTGAATGTCGCCCCATGGACTGAGAGGTCCGAGCTCTATTCCCAGTTGGGGCACGTGTCCGGGTTGCCAGCTCAATCCCCAGTAGGGGACATGCAGGAGGCAGCTGATTAATGTTTCTCTCTCACATCAATGTTTCTATTTCTCTCTCCCTTCCTCTCTCTCTAAAAATCAATAAAAACATATTTTAAAAAATAGAGGGCTCTTTATGGTGGAAATACATAGAAAACATCCATTCACACTTCAACCAACGATGTAAGTAATCATTTCAAGCTTCTATGGAAAATTGGAAGAGATATACCTGAATACTTACATATGGGGAAGATAGATTCAAAGAAAAGTTTAGAAATTTTAAGTCACAGTGTAGTATTTTATCTTTGCAATTTTTAAGAAAAGCAGGTGGTGAATATTTTGCTAAGCTTTATTGTAACGTACATATTCATATATATGTGTGTATATGTATGTTTGTATATATACATATATATTCATATAATGCCACGGTATTAGGCTAAAGAATCAGAGAGACCTGGCTTCAGATCCTGGCTTGTTCATATATCATCTCTGTGACCTTGAACAACTGTTAGAGCCTTCGTCTCCTCATTTGTAAAATTAGGATATGAATATTTACATCATTGATTTTGTAAGACAGAAAATAGCATTTGAAAAACACTGATTTGTAGTAGACAGTAAATTATTATTATTATATCAATTACCAATATGCTTCGTTGCCATAAAAAGAAATATATGCTTTCTTGTTAGTAAAAATTTTATGGTATATAACTCAATAATTTTTACATTAGTTTTCTGTACTATTCATCTGCAGAAATGTCACAAATAGATGACAGCAGGACATTCACAATTGTCAGATTAAGGAATGGATTGTGAATTTGTTGCTAAACCAGTAGAAGATATGGTTGCAAACTTTACTAAGATGCCAAAGTACATGAGACTTTGAACAGTGATGAGAAAATGTACAAATCATGCATATAAACCATTTTATTATGAGTCTATTCTTCAATTTTAGTTTGAAAGATAAAATGTCTTATTTTTTCCATTAAATGAGGTGGTAACATAAAGCATGTTTCATGAAATAAAAGTTGTGAAATACATTTTTATTTCTAATGGTCTGAATAAAGCTATATTTGTCTTGCTTTTTACACAAAAAGAAAAGTGTCTAAGAGAATATAAAACCATTGCTTAAAACCATATCTGTCAATTAAATCCCACAAAAGAGTGCTTTTCATTACAACAGTTATTTATAATCTAAATACCATCACTAATTGTCCTTTAAAAGTTGTGGTTCACTCCTCATCGCCCTAGGTGACAAAGTAGGCATGTTGTTCCAAAAACAATGGGTAACCAATGTACTCTATGATGAGAAGTCAGATTATCGGTTAGAATGAAAGTAGGCTTTAACTTTTGGCACTCCTACATGTAATTTCAAGCAAGTGTTCTAGGTACTCAGTGCTGCATAAGAAAATGCCCCCAAAATTTAATGACTTAGAACAACAACAATTTATTTTGTTTATTGATCGGTAGTTTTGGCAAGGTTCAGCAAAGGCAGCTCATCTGCTTCGTGCAGCATCAGCTGGGGTGTTTCCACTGGGCCTGAAGTATCTATCTACATTCCCGGTGGTTTACTCTCCTGGCTGGCAAGTGGTGCTGGCTGTCAGCTGGGAGCTCAGCCAGAGCTGTGGGCCAAGGACCTAAGTTCTCCACATGAGTCTCTCCATAGTTGTTTGGCCATCCTTTGGGCATGGGGGCATGGTGGCTAGCTTTTAAAAGTAAGCATCCCAAAAGCAACTGCAGAAGCTCTATCACCGTTTATGGCCTATCCTGGGAAGTCATATAGACTCACTGTAGTCACAAGTACACCCAGATTCAGGAGGAGGGAACATAAAACCTGAATTCTTTATGGAAAGAGTATCCATGAGGCATTGTCAGAAGCATATGTAGGGTGGGAGATACCGTTTTAAGGTCCATTTTAGGAGAAAACAATATCCCATACATAGCAATATCACTTAATTTTAGTTTTCATCTAAACAGTTGTATTCTAGGCACCCTTCTGATCATTTTACATGTATGAATTAATTCATTAATTCCTCACAACAATCTCTCAGTTAGATGCTATAATTTATCCCCGTTTTACAGATGAGAAAAAATGATGCACAGAAAAGTTGCCTCAAGTAATAGTCAGTAAAACACAAAAACAGAACTAAAAGTCATGTAATCTAGTTCCAAAGACCACATTCTTTATTATTCTTTGCAACTAATTTTTATAAGAATAATTTTAAAAATTGTATACAAAATGCTTTGTATGGTTTCTGGCTCATTCTGATTGCTCAATATTTATAAGTGGTTTTCCTGTAGCTATCATTATTAATATATCTTGTCGTGACTGGGTGTTTTCTCTATGGGGATAGTTTTAATTCTTCATAAAAATAAATTTACTCTGGCTTAAGGAGTATGCAAGAAAGGAATATTGAAAGAAAGTTAGAAACTGTCATTACAGTATGTCTAGAAAAAATAGTGGTATAGGAATAAGAATCTCTAATTAGGGGATAAAAAGTAAAATAGCATCTTAATTTAGTGTACCTGAAAATATTCAGTCTGTACCTGACAGATTCAACAAGCACATTTTTTTTTTATCCTCACCCGAGGACATTTCTCCATTTTTTGTTCAGATAGAGGAAGAGAGGATAGAGAGAGAAACATCGACGTGAAAGGTACACATCGAGTGGCTGCCTCCCGCATGACCCAACCAGGGCCGGGGACAAACTGCAACCAAGATATGTGCTCTTAGCGGGAACCGAACCCAGGTCTCTCTGGACCGCAGGCCGACACTCTAACCGCTGAGCCAAATGGCCAGGGCAACAAGCACATTTTTAAAAGCAGTGTTAAATATTAAGGAAGTAGTATCAATATAGGCTTACGTTTGGTTGATGAAAATATACCTGAGCACCAAATTACATACAAATTACATTAGAAGATGAATATTGGAACACTTAAAATATGATCTGTATTTATAGGAAAAATGTAGTTAGCTTTTCATGTTGTACCAGTATTATTACCAGATTATATTCAAAGTGGTAATAAAAATAAAAATGGGGTCTAATCTTACAAACTAATATAAACCTTTTTTTCTTCATACCTTAAATCCAGAATAAAAACATTTATCTCATTCTAACATTAGACACAGCTTTCAGCTTTAGAATTTTAACTTTGCATGTCACCAGCCTCAGACTACTAAAGTATTTCTGACTTTATATTGTCAGTAATGCCCTGGCCTTGACACTTGTCCATCTCTTGAATGAATGTGCTCTTTTCAAATTATATGAACACATAAATTTTGAATTTATAAATGAGGAAAGATGGTGGAACATAAAAATAAGATCTATTATATCCACTTCATGCTTGTTAATGGCAACTTACCTGGGTTTGCCAGTATATGTCCCTGCTTATTTAATAGTAAAAATGTCACATGTTTAAAAAACAAAACTTCTTTACCTAACCAAAACTTGAAAACTTCACTGCTAATCTGAGACCTGGGTGGTAGTCTTTTGGTTCAGTTCTCCAAGTCTTTGGTGTGTTAAATGGAATCACACCCACCTATGTGCGGTCTGGGAGTAAGCCCAGGAGTTCATAAACAAGTGTATGGGATTGCTTTCCCTAGCTGCCCCCTGTTCCTCTCCGTACTTTCTGGCCCCCTGTGACTTCTCTTTAATGTCTCTTGGTGAGAAGGTGGGCTGGGGCTTTATTTACTCTACTCTGCTGTGTGCTTCTGCAGCTGGATCTGCGTGGAGGAACCTGGGAGAGGAGGACAGTTAGAAAAAATGCAAGGGAGGTGATTCCGCCCTCTCAGAATCACATTTGCAATGAAGGGAGAGGAAGTTTTCCCTCATTTAAGAATTTTGGCTCTTGCCCTGGCCAGTGTGGCTCCGTGGTTAAAGCGTCGGCCTGCTCACCAAACAAAACATTTATGTTTATTTACCCTTAGGTTTTTGTCTTTTTCCTTTTCTTTTTATTTTTCAGTTCTCTAATCTTTCCTGCCTCCCCTACTTACATGACAGCAAAATTTAATTTTTATAACTGCAGAACAGAATCTAGGAAACAATGATGATACTGCCTAGTCTAATTTCTTACATTTTGTGAATTCTAATGTTTTGACAAATGATATAGATCACATATTTTACTGATAAGTCATTCAAGTTTTCTAAACTTACAGACTGTTGAACATTGATGAGGAAAAGGCAGTCAATTATATTAATATCAGTTCTTGCCACACAAGACACAGTTCAGTATTGTACCAAATAATGAGAATGATTTGAACATTTCATCATTGAATGATTTCATCATCTCATCAAATGATGAGAACAGCATGGTGTGCAACAAGGAATTCTGTGTCCTTTATCTTCAAGTTTTTCTATAAAAATAAACTTTAAAATATTTGCTAGCAATATATAGCCAAATCATTCAATTTTTAAAATGAAGTATGTGGCCTAGCTGGTGTGGCTCAGTAGATTGAGCCCCATGGACTGAGAGGTCCTTGTTCGATTCCCGGTCAGGGCACATGCCCGGGTTGAGGGCTCGATCCCCAGTAGGGGGTGTGCAGGAGGCAGCCATTGATGTTTCTTTCTTACAGGTATGTTTCTCTCTCTCTCTCTCCTTTCCCCTCTCTCTAAAAAATCAATAAAAATATATTTTTAAAAAAATAAAGTGAAGTATGTGTGTATTAGGTCACACATTCCTTGATTTTGATTTAGAGACATAAGGGTGTGTGTGTGTGTGTGTGTGTGTGTATTTTCCAACTGTGTTTCAATCAATACTCATCTGAAGATAATGAAATTTCAAACATCTATACAAGAAATTGTATTGCAAAGTATGCATTTAATTAGTATTAGTGGTATTTCAATAACTATACTAATATTGCCTGTGCTTTTCTGCAAAAATTACCTTTTAAATATATATCTTTTATTGTTATTTAAACAATGACATTAACATATTTTTGAAATAAAAAATTGTTTTACATGATTACTTATTATATAATTTTAGGAGAATATTTATATATTTTGCATTTTATAGATCCATTATTACCAAATTACATTGTATTTATTCTTTTAGCATTCTTGCTACTTTTATCATTTGGTACATGGCAACAGAAAATCAAGAAATCATTTCACAAACACTTTATAACTAATGACTTGTTTGTAATTTGATTTTTTTCTACTGAATATACTCACTCCAATTATAAGATTAGACATTTAAGAAAGTGTACACTCTGTGTTAAACATATTTGATTTAATTACCTCAGAACACTTCGCCGAAAGGAGTAGGGAATATAGAAGGTTTACACTAACAAGGACAAAGCAAAGGGTGAAGGGAGAAGAAAATATATCAGGCGAGAAAGGTCAATATGTCGACAATATTGTGGAAAAGGAAAATCAGATGGAGGAGTGATGACTCACTTAGCAGTGGTACTTGGTATGACTACCTCCAGGGAGAGAAGCTGCTTTTACTTTGTGCTGTTCTCTTTTGTATATGCCAAGGAGTGGAATTGCTATGTAAGAAGATATACCTATGTTCATCTATAGTAGGTACTGCCAAATAGTTCTCCAAAGTGGTAGCGCCAATTTAAACGTCTCCAACAATGTGTGAGAATGCATATTGGCCCATATCCTCACCAAAGTTAGTTTTGTGTGTCTTTTTCACCTTAGGCAGTCTGGTAGATGGTAATAGTGTTGCACTGTACTTTGAAATAAGTTTTTAAAGTTTGTCTTCAAGAAACCGTGTGTACTACATAGGAGTTGTACATTATACATGGGAGTGAAATATGAAGACAATTAGACAATTAAGAATTCAAGGTGACTAAAGCAGTCTGGTTTTTTACTTGCAACCAGGATGTAGTAACATCTGCTGCCTGAAATAAAGAAAAATCGTGCAAAATATATGAAAGAATAATTTTTAAGATGTAAAACATCAGGTAATGTGGGACAGAGATCACAGAGAGGTGGTAAATAAAGGAGGAGAGACCTATAGCTGTCCTAATTTAGAGTCTTCAGAGGTTCCAGGCCATGCTGCAAAGTTTAGAAAGTATTTCTCTCAACTGGGAGATTGTTGGTAGAAATATAAATATATATTACAAAAATATAGTTGGTAATTGAGAAAAACAGTCTAAAGTTTATTGATAATATCTGTATTGTAGAATTAACAATAATAAATCATTCTGATCAAACATATATGTATATGTATTTATGCATTTTAGGAAAGTGATATTTGAAGCGGAAAGGAGAAAGAACAAGTGAAAATAAGTCAGATTTCTAAATGGCATTTAAAAATAAATGTCCATACAAACAGATAATACAAGTTATGATCATATTTACATAAACATAAATGTTTTGAATATAAAAAGAGATCCTATGCTCTGGCTGGTTTGTTTCAGCAGTTAGAGCGTCACCCGCAGACCAAAGAGTTACGGGTTCAATTCTGGTCAAGGGCAGGTACCTCAGATGCTGTTCAGTCCCCGGACCTGGTCAGGGTTGTGCAGGAGGCAGCCAATCGATGTGTCTCTCTCACATCAGTGTTTCTCTTTGTCTCTCTCTGTCTTAAAACAAACAAACAAACAAACAAGAGAGATACTAAAAAATCATTGTAGAAAATGAAGGTTTGATTTAAAGGTCTATATCTGAATAGCTTTTTCTAAAAGAAAATGGTATAAGCCACTGAATCAGATAATCTTTAGCTTTCCAAATGTATTTCTTGCAGTAGTGACAAGTATTGGAAAAATATTCTTATCTTGAGTGTTTTTTTGGAAATGAAGCTTACATACCCTAGAAACAGAGAAATAAGGAAGAGGTAGAGAAAGAGGGATATACAAGAAAGCAATTTAAAAATTCTCAAGACACAGGTACTAATATCCCATTTTTATTTTTTTTATTTTTTTTATTGTTGTAAATTTATTTATTTATTTATTTTTATTAATTTATTTTTGTTACAGATGTTTCTCCTTTTTTCCCCATTGACACCCTCCTCCCCAACCCTCCACCCCTTCGCCAGCTTTGTTGTCCATGTCCATCAGTTATGCATACATGTGTATAAGTTCTGTGGTTTATCCCTTCCCTCCCCCCCACCCCCCTTCTGAGGGTTGTCAGTCTGTACCCTACTTTCACATCTCTGGGTCTACCCTGTTCCCCGGACTGTTATGTTTATTATATTCCACAAAGGAGTGAGATCATGTGGTATTTGTTTTTCTCTGCTTGGCTTGTTTCGCTTAGGATAATACTCTCGAGGTCCCTCCATGTCGTCTCAAAGGATAAGAGATCTTTCTTTCTAACAGCTGCATAGTACTCCATTGTGTATATGTACCACTGCTTTTTTATCCATTCATCCACTGATGGACACTTGGGCTGTTTCCAGATCTTAGCTATTGTAAATAGTGCTGCTATGAACATGGGGGTACATGTATTCTTTCTGGTAGGTGTTTCAGGCTTCTTAGGGTATATTCCTAGAAGTGGGATCACTGGGTCAAATGGCAATTCAATTTTTAATTTTTTGAGGTAACACTATAGTGTTTTCCACAGCGGCTGCACCAGTCTGCATTCCCACCAGCATTGTACGAGAGTCCCCTTTTCTCCACACCCTCGCCAACACTTGTTGTGTGATCATTTGTTGATGGCGGCCATTCTGACAGGTGTGAGGTGATACCTCATTGTTATTTTAATTTGCATCTCTCTGATGGTTAGTGATGTTGAGCATTTCTTCATATGTCTCTTAGCCATTTGTATGTCCTGTTTGGAGAGGTGTTTATTTAGCTCCTCTGCCCATTTTTTAATTGGGTTCTTTGTCTTCCTTTTGTTGAGTTGTGTGAGCACTCCATATATTTTGGAAATTAACCCCTTATCTGATGTATCATTGGCAATTATGCTCTCCCATACAGTGGGTTCCCTTTCCGTTCTGATGGTTGTTTCTTTTGCTGTGCAGAAGCTTTTGAGTTTGATGTAGTCCCATGTGTTTATTTTTTCCTTTGTTTCTGTTGCCTTAGGTGATGTATCAGTGAAGATTCTGCTGCGTATGATGTCCGAAATTTTGTTGCCTACATTTTCTTGTAGGATTTTCATGGATTCATGAGTCACATTTAAGTCTTTTATCCATTTTGAGTTTATTCTTGTGTATGGTGTAAGTTGATGGTCTAGTTTCATTTTTTTTGCATGTAGCTGTCCAATTTTCCCAACACCATTTATGAAAGAGGCTGTCTTTGCTCCATTGTATGCTCTTGCCACCTTTGTCAAATATTAATTGAGCATAACGTCTTGGGTCAATTTCCAGATTCTCTGTTCTGTTCCATTGGTCTAAATGCCTGTTCTTGTGCCAGTACCAGGCTGTTTTGATTATAGTAGCTTTGTAGTATAACCTGATATCCGGTATTGTGATCCCACCTACTTTGTCCTTCTTTTTCAAGATTGCTGTGGCTATTTGAGGTCTTTTTTGGTTCCATATGAACTTTTGGAGTGTTTGTTCTAGTTCTGTGAAATATGTCACTGGTATTTTGATGGGGATTGCATTGAATATATAGATTGCTTTGGGTAATATGGACATTATCATGATGTAAATTCTTCCAATCCATGAACAAGGTATGTGCTTCCAATTTTTTATATCTTCCTCTTTTTCTTTTTTCAATGTCCTGTAGTTTTCTGCAAATAGATCCTTTACTTCTTTGGTTAAGTTTATTCCTAGGTATCTTAATTTTTTTGCTGTGATGGTAAATGGGATTGTTTTTTTAGTTTCTCTTTCTGTGAGTTCATCATTGGTGTATAAGAATGCCGTCGATTTCTTGACGTTAATTTTGTATCCTGCTACTTTGCCAAATTCATTTATTAAGCCTAGTAGATTTTTGATGGAGTCTTTAGGGTTTTCTATGTATAATATCATGTCATCTGCGAATAATGACAGTTTCACTCCCTCCTTTCCAATTTGGATTCCTTTTATTTTTTCTTCACGTCTGATTGCTGTGGCTACGACTTCCAGTACTATGTTAAATAAGAGTGGTGAAAGTGGCCATCCCTGTCTTGTTCCTGTTCTTAAGGGAAATGTTTTTAGTTTTTGCCCATTGAGTATGATGTTGGCTGTAGGTCTTTCATATATGGCCTTTATTATATCAAGATATGATCCCTCTATTCCCAAATTGCTGAGCATTTTTATCAGAAATGGGTGCTGGATTTTGTCGAATGCTTTTTCAGCGTCTATTGATATGACCGTGTGGTTTTTATCTTTCATTTTGTTTATATGGTGTATCACATCTATTGATTTGTGAGTTTTGAACCTGCCTTGCATCCCTAGGATGAATCCCACTTGGTCATGGTGAATAATTTTTTTGATGTATTGCTGGATCCGATTTGCTAGTATTTTGTTCAGGATTTTGGCATCTATGTTCATCAGGGATATTGGCCTGTAGTTTTCTTTCTTTGTAGTGTCTTTTTCTGGTTTTGGAATTAGAATTATGCTGGCCTCATAAAATGAATTTGGAAGTCTTCCTTCTTCTTGAATTTTTAGAAATAGTTTGAGGAGAATGGGTGTTAGTTCTTCTTTGAATGTTCGGTAAAACTCCCCCGTGAAGCTGTCCGGGCCTTGGCTTTTGTTTGCTGGGAGAGTCTTGATTACATCTTCAATTTCCTTCATTGTTATTGGTCTGTTCAAGTTTTCTCTCTCTTCCTGGTCCAGTTTTGGGAGACTATGTGTTTCTAGAAATTTGTCCATTTTGCTTAGATTGTCAAATTTGTTGCCATATAAATGTTCATAGCATTTGTTAATGATTCTTTTTATTTCTGTGATGTCAGTTGTTACTTCTCCCCTTTCATTTCTGATTTTGTGTATTTGGGTTCTCTCTCTTTGTTTCTTGGTGAGTCTAGCTAAGGGTCCATCAATCTTGTTTATCTTTTCAAAAACCCAGCTCTTTGTTTCATTGATCCTTTGAATTGTTTTTCTGGTCTCTATGTCATTTATTTTTGCTCTGAACTTTACTATTTCCTTCCTTCTACTTGCTCTGGAGTTTTCTTTTTGTTGCTTTCTAGTTCTTTAAGTTGTGAGGTTAGAAAGTCTATTAGAAATTAGAAATTTTTCTTGTTTCTTGAGGTAGACCTGTAGTGCTATGAACTTCCCTCTCAGAATTGCTTTCGCTGCATCCCATAGATTTTGTGTTGTTGTGTGTTCATTTTCATTGGTTTCCAGGAAGTTTTTAATTTCTTCCTTGATCTCCTCGGGAACCCATTCATTGTTCAATAACATGCTATTTAGCCTCCATGTATTCAAATGTCTTTGCATGTTCTTGTTGTAATTGATTTCTAGTTTCATGCCATTGTGATCTGAGGAGATGCTTGATATGATTTCAATCTTCTTGAACTTGTAGAGACTTAGTCTGTGTCCTAACATGTGGTCTATCTTTGAGAATGTCCCATGTGCACTTGAGAAGAATGTGATTTCTGTAGTTTTGGGGTGTAATTCTCTGTAAATATCTATTAAATCCATTTGGTCTAGTGCTTCATTTAGAATCTCTGTTTCCTTGTTAATTTTTTGTCTAGAGGATCTGTCCAGTGATGTCAGCGGGGTGTTGAAGTCCCCTGCTATGATTGTATTGCTGTCGATTTCTCCTTTGAAGTCCTCCAGAAGATTTTTAAGGTATTTTGGTGCTCCTATATTGGGTGCATATATGTTTACCAAGGTTATATCTTCCTGTTGGATAGATTCTTTCAATATTATGTAGTGACCTTCTTTGTCTCTAGTTATGGCCTTCATTTTGAAATCTATTTTATCAGATATGAGTATTGCTACCCCAGCTTTTTTTTTCCTTTCCATTTGCTTGGAAGATTTTTTTCCATCCCTTCACTCTCAGCCTATGTGAGTCTTTTGTTGTGAGGTGGGTCTCTTGTAAACAACATATATATGGGTCGTGCTTTCTTATCCAATCCGCTACTCTGTGTCTTTTGATCGGGGCGTTCAGTCCATTTACATTTAAGGTGATTATTGATATGTACTTATTTATTGCCATTTTTGTTTAGTGTGGTTCTGTTTTCCTTTCTATTTCTTCTACTAATTACAGCAGTCCTTTTAAAATTTCTTGCAGTGCTGGTTTGGTGCTAATGTATTCCCTTAGCCTTTTTTTTTGTTTGGGAAGCTCTTTATTGACCTTCTATTTTGAATGATAGCCTTGCTGGGTAGAGTAGTCTTGGGTTCAGATCCTTGTTTTTCATGACCTTGATTATTTCATGCCATTCCCTTCTGGCCTGTAGTGTTTCTATGGAGAAGTCAGCTGATAGCCTTATGGGACTTCCTTTGTAGGTAACCTGTTGCTTAGCTCATGCTGCCTTTAGGATTCTCTCTTTGTCTTTAATTTTTGGCATTTTAATTACTATGTGTCTTGGTGTGGGCCTGTTTGGGTTCTTCTTACTTGGGACTCTCTGTGCTTCTTGAACTTGAATGCCTTCTTCCTTCACCAAATTAGGGAAATTTTCTGTCACTCTTTCTTCAAATATATTCTCTAACCCTTTCTCATTTTCTTCTTCTTCGGCGACTCCTATGATGCGAATATTATTACGTTTCCAGTTGTCCCACAGTTCTCTTAAGCTGTCTTCCTGTTTTTTCATTGTTTTTTCCTTTCGGTTTTCTGATTGGTTGATTTTTTCTACCCTGTCTTCTAATTCACTGATCTGGTCCTCAGCTTCTTCTACTCTGCTGTTTAGTCCTTCCAATGTGTTCTTCATTTCTGCTATGTCATTCTTCATTTCCATTTGGTTTATTTTTAATATTTCTATGTCTTTGCTCATGGTGTTGATGTCCTTACACATGCTGTTGAGCTTCCTCAAGATCATGACTCTGAAATCTAGTTCTGTTAACTTGCTTAACTCCATTTCATTTATCTCATCTTCAGTGGAGGTCTCTTGTTCTTTCATTTGGCATCTGTTTCTTTGTCTTACCATTTTGGCTATCTCAGTGGTTTTTGGAGCCTGCCAAATTTTCCCTGTGGATGTTGGTGTTCTGCTGTTTGTGGCTCCCTGTACTGGGTTTGGATGAGCGTGGGAGGACCCACGTTATACACCACTCTTGAGTCTTACTTTCCTGGGTAGATTTGCAAGCCCAGAAAAGGTTCAGTTATCCTCTAGCTTTTTGCCTAGAGGCTATTAGTCGCGGTTACTTGAAGAACCTTGGGTTCTCAGTTGAATGAAAACCTCCCTCAGGTGTTCAGCGTGAGAGGGTTTCCCGAGGGTGGGGCAGATGCTGGTAGTTCATGAGCCTCGATTTGCATTTCAATGGCCCAACTGGGTGTGGCTGAATCTCTGAGGAAGGGGCTGCCGGCGCTCCCCAGAGCCCTAGGAAGGAGTAAGATGGCCACCGTCCTGCGTGGCCGCAACTCAGCAAAAGCTCTGAGCACCCTCCAAATCCCGAGTGTCCCCACACAGTTCCAGTCCAGTTCGCTCTCCCTCTGCCGGAGCCCAAGATGAGTGGCTGTGGCTATTTTAGCGCTCTGCCCTGGCCCTCTGCACTGTGGAGCCATCTTGGGCTTTCACCCTGAGGGCGGTGCTCACAGCTAAGACTGCTGCTGTCCGTGGGCTCCCAGCCCCCCTCTCGCGCCTCAGCAATCCTACCAGGATCGATTCAGTGTCCCTGGTTGTATGGTCCTCGCAAGCTGCTTTTCCGTTGCTTTTTCCCGACGATTTATCTTTATTTTAGTTGTATTTCCAGTTTGGTCCTGGGAGATGGTCTGTATAGCTTCCATTCACTCTGCCACCATTTTGGAATCCTAATATCCCATTTTAATAAAAATACCAAAAAAATATAAACCCACTAATTGAAAAGATGTATAAAATAATCATCCCCCTTACAGAGTTCTAGTAATCTCATATTAGACATTAGTGAATTAATCGTTTATTCAATTACTCATTCAATTTTTTAAGCATTTATAAAAACTAAATACATATTTTAATTATGCTAAACTTTGTGGATATAAGAATGGTTAGGCCCATGTCTAGCTTCTGTAGTTACCAGAACTTGAAGTAATAGTGTGGTACAGTAGTTATAATTTAATATGATTAAAGTATACGAGAGGTATTTGCTGCATACCATTAATGTGTGTTATATAAAGCAAAGTGACTGCCTGGAATAATGGTTTCTAACTTTTTGAACAGCATAAACTTGGTTTTAAAAGGAAATAACAGATGAATCCGAATATTAAAATAGGGTAATATTTTAAGAATTCAGATATGTAAGCTCAAATATTTAAGGTTTTCAAAGGCAATTTTGATGTACACAAATATTTGATAGGGATAGCTTGGAGAGATGCAGCACAATATCCTATTGTATGTGTATACTTTTGTGACAGGCAAAGAATAAAAATCTAAATTCACATGGATAAAAATCTCAATTGGAAATTTTTTTAACAGCCATTTCACCTTGCAATAGTATAATGATCATTTTTTAGCTGTAGCTGAATCACTTTTAAGATTTTTACTAACTGTTTCCATTTCTTATAGTAATTCAGCAAGTAAAAAAGAACTATAAATTTATAGTAAGATTAATTATGCCATGATTGGAACATGCACTGAATAGACCTGCATAATTCTCTGCAGGAATTTGGTTAGCAGCGTACTCCCACGGTGTCCAATTCAATGAAACAAATATGTACTGAGCACCTACTTTATGACAAGCACTGCGCCAGCCTGTCCTTGTGGTACTTACAGCCATTAAACAAGTAATTGCTAAGGGATGACTAACATGGGAAAGAGTCAAGTTCTTGGAGAAACTAAACTAGTCTAGAAGTCAGGGATGACTTTCTAAAAGAAGTGATACCTGAAAGATGACTAGGAGTTAGCAAGATGAATGGGTCATGGGTGAGGATGGAGGGAAGAGATTTCCAATAAAGAAAAAGGCTCATAGTGAACATATAGAAGTTGAAGGAGTCCCTCAGCAATTCATTCATTCCTTCACCAGATGCTCACTGAGGACCAAATAAAGCTTAGCACTGTCCTAGGCCCTGGATACACTTCAGTGAAAAAAACAGACAAAAATACCTGCCCTAATAGAGCATGCGTGTTCGAGGGGCATAGCTGAAAAAAATGAGCATGTTGAGTGTCAGATTTATGTTTTTTTGGACACAGAAGAAAGAGTGGAGGGTAATATGGAACACTGTGGTTGGATCTAGTGGGAATTGCTATTTCAAAGAGGGAATCCAATCTGGGAAGGCTTCATTAATATGGTAACATTTGAAAAAAGACCTGATGTAAGGAAGGGAGCAAACCATGAAGATAGCTGGGTAGGAGCAAGAGCTAAAGTCCCAGTGGCAGGACCAGTCTTTGAGTGTGTAAGGTTCTGATGGAGGCCGGTGTGCTTGGGGCAGAGTACCTGAGGGAAAAGGAGGTAAAAGGTGAAAGAAGCAGGGTTACAGGAAAGGGTGGAGAATACAATTGTTCAGTGCCTGGTAGGCATTGAACAGGGTGATAGGCTTTACTCTAGGAGAATGGAAAGCCATTGGAAGGCTCTGAGCCAAAGGTAACATGATCTGATGTATGTCACTGACTTTTGGGTCGAAAATAGACTGTAGACAGGCAAAATCTTAATAGAGGGGATGTGAGAGGGGAGCAGCTTCATCTGATGTGGGTGGGACTATGGGGAGGGCGAAACCATGAGTAAATGTGTAATGCAAGGTAAATATTTTAAACCTTAACTGTAAAGATGATGGGAAGTCATCAAAGTTTTTTAAACCAGAAGATGTAATGAACAAATTTATGTGTTCAAAATTGCACTATCCAGTATGGTAGCCACATGAGGTTACTGGGCACTTTAAATGTGGCTAGTTTGAACTGGAATGTGCCAGTAATGTAAAATACTTATGGGATTTCAAATACATAGTAAAATAAAACAAACAAACAAAAAAACTTAAATAATGTAAAATTTTTCAAAAGCTAGTTGATATATTAAAATGGTAATATTTTTTTAGTTATTGGATTAAAAGATATTATTAAAACTAATTTCACCTGTGTTTTTTTTAGGTTTGAATGTGGCTACTACAACAAAAATTGTGTATATATGGCTCCCTTTCTATTACTATTGAACAGAGCAGGTTTAGAGATTACTCTGTCCCCAGAATATATTGAAGTGCACAAAAATGGATGCTGAGAGACCGGTTGTCAGGCTGTCCTCCAGAACAGTTTGAATGTCACTAAGCTATTCTAAAATATTTTAAGAGATGTCCTAAGCATTTTAAGAGGATTCTGAAAGGAAATGACAAATTAGCTGAAAACTCTTCAGATAAAAATTATTTAAATTCTTGTTTTAGTTACCAAAGAAAATAAATAAAAGATAACAATATTTCACCGCACAAAATTAAGTTATAAACAGCTACTTCATATGCTAAACAATGTTTATGGATGAGATTTGAATGGCTTATAATAGAAAGAAAACAAAATGCTTATAGCTTTTGTCTGTGTCTAATAGGTTTTATATCTGTATTTATAATAAACCTTTATTTTTATTTTTAAAAAGTTTTGAGAAATAATTCATATGCTACTGTATAAGTCTTAAGGTATACAGCATGATGGTTTGATTTACATATATTATGAAATGATTACCACAGTAGGTTTAGTTAACATCCAACATCTCATATAGATACCATTAAAAAAAAGAAAATAATTTATTTCTAAGAACTCTCAGGATCTACTCTCTCAACAACTTTCCTGTATGTCATATGGCAATGTTAACTATTCATCGTGTTGTACATTACAACCCTAGTAATTATTTACTTTATAACTGGAATTTTGTACCTTTTGATCTCCTTCTTCCAATACTCCACTCTACCCTTCCTTCTGGTAACCACAAATCTGATCTCTTTTTCTGTGAGTTTAGTATTTATTGTTTGTTTGATTTTTAGATTCCACATATAAGTGAGATCATATGGTATTTGTCTCCACTGAACTTTTAGTGTATAGGCCTATAGCATACATATTCCTAATAAATTAATTTTTTAAATGGTCTTTTTCAAAAAGTGACTTAAAAGACCTTTATGCTAATATTTAAATTATATTTAAAATAACATTGGAATATACAGATGCAAGCTCCCCTTTTAAATTCGCACATTTTCTATAACTTAATTGGTATATTATATTTATAAATATTATAGCAGATTAAATGTTATTTAAATTTATACTGATCTTCAACATTTTAAATTATTTGGCAAAGTGTTACAAATATAGACTATGAAATATATTCAGTTATTTTGAACTACATAATTAAGTAGAAACCATTTATTTTACTAACAAAATATAAATAAACTGGATTATTGAATAGCATGTGATACATTGTCTTGTAACTACTGTCATAAGATTACATTTAGAAATTAAATATTTGCTAAAAATATTTTATTTATGAAAATATTAGTGGGCTAATTATATATTGTTTATGTACTCTATATTTTGACAGGTTTAGAGAAATAATCTTTTTCTTTTACTTAAAAAAATTTTAGATCAACTCATAACTTCAGATGATTCTAATGTGCAACCAGAGTTAAGAACCAGCATTGCAGACTAGAGCTTTTCAAATAGAATGTGCATGCAGCCCCCTGGGAGTCCTGTGTAACTGTAGATCCTGGTTCAGTGGACCTGGTGGGCCTGAGACTGCTTTTAGAACAGGAGATGCTGATGCTGCTGGCCCAGGGAAGGGCACTTTGAGTATGGAGGTCCTTCCAAGACAAGATTCCCATGCAATCCCCAAATCATTACCAAGTAGATAGAAGCTCTTTGCCCAGTTTCTCTAGTGCAAAGGGCTGCTTTTTGTATTTTTAGTTTTTTAAATCTCTAAGTGAGTGCACAAGAACAAAGGCTGCCAGTAGAACTCTGGGTCCTTCATGCCCGTTCTAGAGGGAGCAACCTGGGCTGGGAAGAAAGAATCAGGCTCCCAAACTCTAGAAAAAAATTTCCTTTGTGCCTATTCCCCTAACCCTGCCTTTGCTCTGTTTAATCTTACATATTCAGGGTTGTTTTGTTGTTCTCATTCTATACTATCCCTGCCGCCCGCTATCTCCCTTTTCCACTCCCCTAGCCCAACACCACCATCTCTTAACCCTGCCCCGCCTGAGCTTAGGCTAGGTGCAGCTGGCCCCCAGAAATGACCACAGCCTGATCACCTGCGCTGGCTGAGTTAGGGGCCAGAGGCTCTTGGACCAGCGAGGCCAACCCCTAGCTGCTAAGAAGCACACCCTTGGTACGGGTGTCAATCCTGGAGGCTTGTGATAGTGTTTTTATTGATTAGCCATAATAGTATTAATTAATTTATTATCAAGTTACAGAAGAGACTGTTGTTGTTATTTATGTACCACCATTCACAGATATTGAATAAACTACCATTTAATAGTAACTTTACTACACAAAATTAATAATTTTACTTCTCTTGAATTTTTAGATCATTTATAAGGTGTATTTTTATAAAAGCTAACAATGCCCTGGCCAGTTTGGCTCAGCGGTTGGAGCGTTGGCCCGCGGACCAAAGAGTCTTGGGTTGGATTCTGGTCAAAGGCATGTACCTTGGTTGTGGTTCAGTCCCTGGCCCTGGTCAGGGTCATGTGGGAGGCAGCCAATCAATGTGTCTCTCTCACGTCGATGTTACTCTCTCTTTCTCTCTCCCACTCTATCTGAAGATAAATGGAAAAATATCCTCGGCTGAGGATTTTAAAAAAATTATTAAAAGCAAACAAACTATCAAAAATAGCACAGATATAACTTGCATGTGTGTTTGTGTTTGTGCCTGGTACATAGTATACTACTAGGATCAATAGAATTGCATTCTTTTAGATTTGTACAAATATTCATCCACATACGTACCAAAAAAAGATAGTTATTTTATTTTGACTCATTTAGGTAGAGATTAAATTTACTTCAAACATTAAATGGCAATTTTTCTTTCTGTCCTAAATACATAAGCAGAAACCTTATGCATAAATTTATTATTGTTAAATTAGGATTTTTGTATATTTTTTATTAGAGCAGTTTGTGAAAATATAGTGAGTTAAAATAAGTAGTTTGTTATGACATTTATTGACATAATATGTCACTGGGAAATTACTTTAACTTTTTATAATAGTGTTAATTTGGAAAGTGGCCAGCAGTGGTTTCTTTAAGACCAGAAACAACTAAGCCCTTTGCCATTCTTGACTTTGGATGCACACCTAGCACTGGATTCTTTTTTCTAGGTCCTCTATTCCTGTGAGAAAATGTACACTGAAAATACCAACATGGCTTTAAGCTAAGAGAAAATGAGGTTCAATAAAACTTTTCATCATATAACTTTACTCATTTACATTTTATTTTCATGATTTTTGTGAAAATTTAGTTATTTGCATTCCAATTTCATGATTTTGGCCATATGTATATAGCACATATACCTTTGTGCTTAATATTTGTCTACCCACTTTTTAACTAATTCAAAATTTTAAAGTAAATTTATTTCAATATAATAAATAGAAAAGTTATGTGAACAAAAAATCATCATGCCAGTTCAACATCAACAGGATTCCCAGATTGGGGGTTTGGTGAACAGAGAGAATTTATTCATTCAAAACAGATGAACTGAAACAGCGTGGCTGTGAAACAGTTCAGTTGTTTAACAGCATGGATGTGGAACAGCACAGCTGTGGAACAGCTTGGGTAAGGTGGCCCGGCCAGGAGGCTCCAGGTCACAGCCCCGTGTCACAGCTCAGCTCATGCCACACAGCTCCACTCCAGTGTTATACCTTCTGCCAAGGAAGCACAGTTTTCGATGGAAACTGAAGTGTGCTCCCAGAGACAACAGGGAAACTGACAGAGAAGTTCCCACCCCTGTCCTTGATTGGTTCATTTCTATGCAAATGAGAACTCCAAATCCTCACAGTTTGCTTGGTCCAAATAGCAGTATCCTGATTAGTCAGAATAGAGCCATTCTGATTGGTTGGTGAAATGCAAATGCAGATATAGCTGCATAGCTCTGGTTGGATGGGGAAGGTCTCAATTTTATTGGTAGAATTTTGGCCCTGGCCGGTTTGGCTCAGCGGTTAGAGCATCAGCCCGGCAGACCAAAGAGTCTCAGGTTGGATTCCAGACAAGGCATGAACCTCGGTTGCGATTCATTCCCGGCCCTGGTCAGGGACATGCAGGAGGCAGCCAATCAATGTGTCTCTCTCACATCAGTGTTTCTCTCTCTCTCTCCCTCCCACTCTATCTGCAAATAAATGGAAAAATATCCTCGGGTGAGGATTAAAATAATAATAGTAAATAAAATATTGGTAGAATTTTTATCCTACGAGCTCTCTAATAAGGGTCTACTCAGAGGGCAGGAGCACAGAGCAGCAGACTTGACAGTTTACTCTGTGGCTTTTCACAGTGTGTATGAGAGGCTTCTGTAAACAATGGCTGCTAGACTCTGGTTATAAATTTGGGCTTGATTAACCACAAGGAGTCCTTCTTGGCAGGTATATTCTTCTCAGGGTCAACAATTGTTTGCCATAAAAAATAAAAATGATTAAAAATAAAGCAATATAGTTATCAAACTATAGCGGGATCTTGCTTGCTAAGGTCTCTAACTATAAGGCCATTTCTCATTTTATTAAAAAAAATTTTTTTAGCCCTTAAGAAAGGCATTAAAGATACCCAAGCACCACACTGGGAGACTTTCTCCTCAAGTATTCAGAAGGACCGAGGAAGAAATGGAACATAAACATTTTTAACTGTGTGATTCAATGTTATTTAATGCCATCTCTCAGGACTACACAAAATGATTTCCTTTTCTGCTGCTTATGAACATCTCATACTTTGATAAGCACTGCTGTTTTGTGTATATGTGTTTCAGGTATGCCTTTAAAAATTAGCTACATTGAGTAAAATGTGAAGTCACTGTTGTGTTATTAATTTTGAATAACTAATTCATTAATACTAACATATATTGACTTTCTGTGTATGTGTGACACTAAACTCTGATATCCAAAGTGTGCTTAAATTAAAATATGTTGTGCAGGTGCAACTAAAAGAACTCTAGCAATGATAACAGTTGTTTTTTCTATTTTTACAGCTTGCAGACCAGGATTCTATAAAGCATTTGCTGGGAACACAAAATGTTCTAAATGCCCTCCACACAGTTTAACCTACATGGAAGCAACTTCTGTCTGTCAATGTGAAAAGGGTTACTTTCGAGCTGAAAAAGACCCACCTTCCATGGCATGTACCAGTAAGTCTATATATTTTGCATTTAGAAATCCTGTTTCAGACCGTTTTGGTCTCTTCTATTTTTTTAAATATAGACATGCAAAATCCTGTACTATACTATAAATGTTAATTGTCTTTGATGACAGTCAAGGAAAATGTTTCTCTTTGTTCTCAGAAGTTTTTAACTGCTTGCGAAGAAGGCATTTATTCCTCAAAATTCACGTTGATCCTTGACATGCAAATACCAAACACTAGTTTGAAGACCTATAAATTTTCCCTAACCATAATCTGTCCTTAGGAAACTAAAATAGTTTAAGACTACCTAAAAATTTATAAGCAAGACTCTTCTTTGCATCAACTCTTAACCATTTTTAAGGCACTTCATGATAGGACCATCAAGTTTATCATGTGAGTATACTTCCTAATGGAACAGTCACCATTGTGCTCTTGTTATGCAGAAAAGTTTTTAGTTTTCTTTGACATTTTTCTATAAAGGAATATATTTTTGAGTTTGTTTGCATTTCATCTCTCACTCTCCAATTTTGGGGTTGGAACCAATAGAATATTAAATCTAAATGCTAAGGTCATTTTAATGCATGCCTTGAGAATTTTAAATTATTTGTATTCTCCTGTTATTAAAGTATTGTGAAATATCTGAACATTAAAAAAACTGAATATATTAATGCATTGCTAGGCTATGCAAAAGTAAAATGTCACCTCTTAGATAGTTATAAAAATCTTGTTAAACACTTTAATAAGATATTATAGTGAAATTTTGCCTATCTTTTTGATGAATTGGTGCCAAAATATTGCTTATCTCATTGCTTATGCAATTCCTTAGAGGCAAAAGTAGATTTCAAATTACATAATGCCATTTATTCCTTAGAGACAATTGAGATGTCCCATTTTTTCTCAACTGATGCAGTTGTTAGATTTGTCTAAATTACTACAGACTTTAATATAAAATATTTTTATGAACACATTTAATAAAAATGCAACACATTCATTAGTAGATGTAATTTTTGTTTTGGGGTTGTAAATGTTGAGACACTACTTCATTCAGAAATGTTTAACCTGGGAAATTACTACCTAGATATTTTTTTCCCTAAAAAAAATTTTAACTTCATAAATAGGAAAAAGAAAATTCTAAATATAATTTTTCAACTGAGGTGGAAATAGTTTTGAACAGGAAGAGCTTGCTATTACTACACACAGGTAATCCTTCTTGCATGTTGCTGTACATCATTACATCATTATATTATGCTGTGGACAACATACTCCAGCTTAGGTAGATGGTGAGTTTCGAATGGTATAGTACTACAAGGCAAGTATCTCTCAAACCCTATATCAGAAACTGAATGGAGCTTCCTAAGAGAATGGTAGAGGAGAATATTCTCCTTTTATTTTCTTAGGTCACAAATAGTTGACAAGTTGAAGGACTATATTGGGTCTTATCATTATAACCCTTTATTAAGGTAGCAGCATAGGTAGTTGGCAAGGCTTACAGTTCTTTGGAGTGAGAAACT
The DNA here is from genome assembly GCA_030848825.1 of Tadarida brasiliensis. NCBI lineage: Eukaryota > Metazoa > Chordata > Mammalia > Chiroptera > Molossidae > Tadarida > Tadarida brasiliensis. The sequence goes on along the minus strand of CM061260.1, from coordinate 83,992,826 downwards.
AGTTAAAGAAGTAAATATGGGACATAACAAGGTCTATGAACTTGGCGAACGAGTCATTTTGTTGAATCAGATCTGTGTACTTACCAGCTTAATGTTTTATGTTTTATAGATTTTCTCTTTTTTTTAAAGATTCCTTTTTTATCATTGGTCTTATAAATTGGTCTGACTTAGCTATACTTAAAATGCTTGTCTGACTTAGCTATACTAAGTGCAATTCAAAAAAAGTTTAATTCTGGTCATTGTTGGGCAGTGCTTTAGACAAGGGACAGCATTCTAGGTTGCCATCAGGGATTAAAAGAGAGAACCCCAAAGGAAGCTGAAAGCTTTTGTCGGTCTCCTAGTCCAGCCCCAGGTTGCTCCCCTCTCAAGGCTTCTCTCTACTAATTCCTTGAGGACTTCTTTGCTGTGTTTTAGCAAAGATTTAGCATAGTGTGTTAGAAATTTACCATCTTTTAGAGTCAAATTATCTGAGTATAAACCTTGGTTTTGGTGCTTACTAGCTATGTAACATTGGACAAATTATTTAACCTCTCTTAGCCTCAGTTGCACCATTTGTAGTGATAATAACAGTGCCTACCTCATTCTTTTGTTACCATGATTAAATTAGTTAATATTTGAAAAGTGCTAAGAACAACATCTAGCACATAGTAGGTGCTACATAAATGTTTACTACAAGGAGCTGTTCTCTTACAATTCATTTTGAAATAATTTTTGATAAGTTAGTATTTAATTACTTTATATTGATATTATTTTTGGGGGCTCACAGCTTCCATCATCTGCATTCCTACAAACTGAAAAAATAGTGTACTGAATTTTTAAGAAACTTTCACAAAATATAGTAAGTCCTGTACCTCTGTGCCTATCTGATGTCAGTAAAGTTTTTGAATTACACTCTGATGAGATGAGAGACCCTGGCAGTTATTAGGGGGACCGGAAAGTAATGTCGTTAAAGTAATGACATGTTACGGGCGGAAGTGGAAGCAAATCCATGTCAGATGATCGAGGAACTGTCAAACACTCTTAACCAACCTTGGTCGACCATCCAAGAACATTTGCAGCAGATTGGTAAAGTAAGCAGAGCAGGTGTTTGGGTCCCACATAATCTGTCCGAAGAAAACAAAGCTAACTGGTCCACCACATGCAACTTATTGCTTCAGCGGCACCATACAGAAGCTTTTTTTGATCACTTGATCATTGGAGCTGAAAAATGGGTCCTCTATGATCATCCAAAACGCAAAAGGCTGTGGTTCTCTCCGAAGGAATCGGCACAAAGTACAGCTAAGCCAGGTTTACACCCCAAACAGGCACTTTTGTGTGTTTGGTGGAGTATTCCCGGGGTCGTTCATTTTGAAGTGCTGAAACCTGGACAAACTGAATGCAGACCTTTACCGTGAACAATTGGATCGAGTAAATCAATCTTTACTTGAAAAGTGCCCAGTGATTGTCAACAGAAAAGGTGTTATTCTGCAACACGATAATGTAAGACCGCACAGTGCAAGATGAACCCTGGAAAAAAATTAATGAATTGGGGTGGGAGGTATTGCCTCACCCACCATACTCGCCCTATATTGCGCCATCGGATTTCCATTTATTCCGATCACTACAACATTTTCTAAGTGGCAAAAAATTTGAAAATTTGGATGATGTCCAAAATGCCATCTCCAGATATTTTGCTCAAAAACCAATTGATTTTTATCGATCCGGCATTGAAAATTTGCACACTAGATGGCAAAAGGTTGCTGATAATGAGGGTGATTACATCATTGATTAAAAATAAAAACTTGTTCAAAATTTATCTGCTTGAATTTAATGTAAAAGAAACGACATTACTTTCTGGTCCCCCTAATATTTTAATATATTCAGGAAGAGCAAAGACTATAAACTCCAAAGCATCATAGCTCATAAAGATGAAAGGGTTAGATTATTGGGGAAGAAAAATCAGGAAAATGACAAGTCAGGAGGCCATCGAACAATTAGACTATTAGACCTTGGCCCTCCTTAAGAGGACCACCAGGGTAAGTTTACCAAGACGTCAAGACATAGAACTTTTTTTTTTCTTTTCATCTGTATTTATATTTATTTTATTTTTTTTTTAATCTTTATTGTTGAAAGTATTACAGATGTCCCCCTTTTTTCCCCCACTAAACCCCTCCTCCCCACTCCCACCCACCTCCTGCCTTCCCTACACTATTGTCTGTGTCCACTGGTTATGCATGTATGCATATAAGTCCTTTGGTTTATCTCTTCCCACCCTCCCCTATCCCCCTTTCCTCTGAGGTTTGTCAGTCTGTTCCCTACTTCCACCAAGACATAGAAATTCTGAAGCCTCGAATCAAACAAGTAGTCAACCTTTCCGGTTTTTCATGAACCACAAACTATGACCAAATTTTAATAGCTTCAAGCTCCCTTAACTGCTAGATCATATATCTATGAATTAGCCATTCTTTAATGCCTTTATTCCAATAGTGTATTATCTAAAGGTCAGAATTTGGGTCAGGTAAACAGTCAATCGTCAATCCCATCACTTTCTGGTGTTTTTGTCAGTGTAAGCATCTGAAACTACGCTTTCAGAGATTCTTCCAAGGATTTAAAATAAGGAAATTTTTTCCCCTTAGTCAGAGGCAGGGAGATTTTGAATGTATGAGTTTAAAATAAAATAAAGGAGTAAAATATTGGAAACGACTAAGCAGAACTTTGGCCGATAAGTGGCAAACAGTCGTCCCTCCCCACTTCGCGCTTCGATGTTTCCAGCTTCACTCTAACCATGAAAGAGTGAAGCTGCGAACGCTGAAGCGAAGTGACCAGGGCGCGGTAGAGTCTGGCACTGATTAGCCGCTATAAATGAGGGCCGACTGTAATAAGGAAAGCGTTTATATACGTATTGTGCATGATTATATAAATGATACGATTTTAAGGACTCCACGAAGTCATTCCCTGCCTCATAATGCCATCAACAAAGCTTAAGTTTCTGGTACAACAGTGCGTGTGATTTCACCATTAAAAGTTCTAATGAACAGCCCGGCCAGTGTGGCTCAGTGCTTGAGCGTCGACCCATGCACCAAGAGGTCGCCGGTTCGATTCCTGGTTGGGGCACATGCCCAGGTTGTGGGCCCAACCCCCAGTGGGGGGCATGCAGGAGGCGGCCAATCGTTGTTCTCTCTCATCAATGTTTCTATCTCTCTCTCCCTCTCCCTTCCTCTCTCTCTAAAATCAATAAAATAAAATTTAAAAAAATTTTTTTTGAAGTTCTAATCAACAAACAAAATAGAAACACTAATAGATACAGAAAACAGACTGACGGTTGTCAGGAGGGGCTGGGTGACAAGATCAAGGGATTAAGCAGTACAAATTGGTAGTTACAGAAAAGTCACAGACATATAGATTATAGCATAGGAAGTATAGTCAATAATATTGTGATAAATGTGTATGGGGCACGGTAGGTACTTGAAGCAGCAGGGAGGCCACTCTATAAAGTACATGATTTTCTAACTACTTTGCTGTACATCTAAAACTAACACAGAATAATATTTAATGTAAACTGTATTTGAAAAAAATAAATATGTGAAAAATTTTTAAAGCGCTTTATAGCCCTGGCAGGTGCAGCTCAGTTGGAGTGTGGTCCTGCACACCTAGGGGTGGCAGGTTCGAGTCCTGGTCAGGGTACATACCCAGGTTGCAGGTTCAATCCCAGATCGAGCTCTGTCAGGGCACATGTGAGAGGCAGCTGATCATTGTTTCTCTCTCTCTCCCTTCCTCTCTCTAAAATCAATTAAAAAGTAATTTTATAACTTCTTTGGGTTTTCACTGCAGAGATAGGTATCTTTTTTATTTTATAATCTTGAAACATATAACAGATAGTTTATTTAAATAAAGGGTTTTTTTTATTAATATTGTATTCTTTTATAGCAGTTTTAGATTCACAACAAAATTAAGAGACAGTGTGGAGATTTCCCACGTACCCTCCTCCTTGGATGTGCATAGCCTCCCTCATTATCAGCATCCTCCATCAGAATGATACATTGGTTACAATGGAGGGACCTCACGGACACACCACATTCACCCAAAGTCCATAGTTTACATTGGGGATCACTCTTGGTTTGTACATTCTGTGGATTTGGACAAATGTATAATGACATATATCCATCATTATAGTATCACACAGAATATTTTCACTGCCACAAAATCTATGCCCTGCCTATTCATCCTTCCCTCCAGCCAACCCTTGACAACCACTTATCTTTTTAATGTCTCACTTTGCCTCTTTCAGAATATTATATTGTTGGAATAACAGTATTTAGCCTTTATAGAGTGACTTCTTTCTCTCAATAATATTTATTTAAGATTCCTCCATGTCTTTTTTTTTTTTTTAATGTTGTTACTGATTTTTTTTTAGAAAGAAAGGAAGAGACAGAGAGATAGAAACATCAATGTGAGAGAGAAACATCAATTGGCTGCCTCCTGCACGCCCCCCACTGGGGATCAAGCTAGCAACCCAAGCATGTGCCCTGACAGGGAATCAAACCAGGACCTCAGTCCATGGGACGATGCTCAATCCACTGAGCCACATCGGCTGGGCTCCTCCATGTCTTTTTATGTCTGGATAGGTTATTTGTTTTTTAGTAATGAATAATATTCCATTGTCTGAATGTTCATATATCCAGTCACCTAGTGAAGGACAGCTTGGCTGCTTTCCAGTTTGGGCAGTTAATGAATAAGCTGCTAAACATGAATGTGTAGGTTTTTATGTGGACATAAGTTTTCAACTCCTTTGAGTAACTAACAAGAAGTGTGACTGCTGGTTCATATGGTAACCGTATGTTTAATTTTGTAAGAAACCACTGAATTACTATTTTGCATTCCCACCAACAATGAATAAGAGTTCCTGTTGCACCACATCTTTGCCAGCATTTGGTGTTACCAGTGTTCTGGATTTTGGATATTTCTAATAGCTGTGTAGAGGTATCTCATTGTTGTTTTAATTTGCATTTCCCTAATGACATGCTATGTGAAGTATCTTTTCATATGCTTAATTTCCATCTATATATCATTTTTGGTGAGGTAACTACATAAAGATTTTTAGTGTTTCAAAAGGCTACAGTTGAAAAAAAATGATGTCCCATATTCAGAGCAAATCCCTTGAACAGATGTGTTGTTTGGTGGTGGGATAATCTGATTCTTTAACCTTCTACTGCTCTGGCTATTATTGTTAATTTCCTCCTTTGACATTTTGTTTTCACTAACTTCTTGCTCACAGCCTATAAGTATATTCAAACTTCTATCATTAATAAATGCTCCCAGTCCAATATTTTTTCTCCTCCAAAACAAACGCCTTGGAAAAGCAGTCTTCATTGGCTGTGGCTACTTCACTTTTAACTTTTATTCTACTGCATTCAGACTTTTGCTCTTCACTCTACTGCAATCGGATTTTTTTCTTCCACCACTTCAAGTAAACTATATAAGAAAAATTCACCAATGATCTTATTTGCCATTTTGCATTACAATGTTTTTGTCCTGTTATTCATGACATTTAATTCTGTTGATCACTCCCCCTTTCTTTTTTCTTTTATTTATTTATTTATTTATTTATTTATTTATTTATTTATTTATTTATTTATTTTTGTTACAGATATTTCTCCTTTTCCCCCCATTGACACCCTTCTCCCCCTCCCTCCCCGCCCTGTCCCCAGCTTTGTTGTCCATGTCCATTGGTTATGCGTACATGCATATAAGTTCTGTGGTTTATCTCTCCTCCCGCCTCTTCTGGGGATTGTCAGTCTGTACCCTACTTCCACGTCTCTGGGACTACCCTGTTCTTCAGACTGTTGTGTTCATTATATTCCACAAATAAGTGAGATCATATGATATTTGTCTTTCTCTGCTTGGCTTATTTCGCTTAGCATAATACTCTCAAGGTCCCTCCATGTTGTCTCAAAGGATAAGAGATCTTTCTTTCTTACACCTGCATAGTACTCCATTGTGTATATGTACCACAGCTTTCTTATCCATTCATCTTCTGATGGACATTTGGGCTGTTTCCAGATATTAGCTATTGTAAATAGTGCTGCTCTGAACATGGGGGTACATATATTCTTTCTGATTGGTGTTTCAGGCTTCTTAGGGTATATTCCTAGAAGTGGGATCACTGGGTCATATGGCAATTCAATTTTTAATTTTTTGAGGTAACACCATAGTGTTTTCCAAAGTGGCTGCACCAGTCTGCATTCCCACCAACAGTGTACTAGAGTCCCCTTTTCTCCACACCCTCACCAACACTTGTTGTTTGATGCTTTGTTGATGGCGGCCATTCTGACAGGTGTGAGGTGATACCTCATTGTTGTTTTAATTTGCATCTCTCTGATGATTAGTGATGTTGAGCATTTCTTCATATGCCTTTTGGCCATTTGTATGTCCTGTTTGGAGAGGTGTTTATTTAGCTCCTCTGCCCATTTTTAATTGAGTTCTTTGTCTTCCTTTTGTTGAGTTGTATGAGCACTCTATATATTTGGAAATTAACCCCTTATCTGATGTATCATTGGCAATTATGCTCCCCATACAGTGGGTTCCCTTTCCATTTTGATGGTTGTTTCTTTTGCTGTACAGAGGCTTTTTAATTTGATGTAGTCCCATGTGTTCATTTTTTTCCTTTGTTTCTGTTGCCTTAGGTGATGTATCAGTGAAAACTCTGCTGCGTATAATGTCTGAAATTTTGTTGCTTATATTTTCTTCTGGAATTTTTATCGATTCACAGGTCACATTTAAGTCTTTTATCCATTTTGAGTTTATTCGTGTGTATGGTGTAAGTTGATGGTCTAGTTTCATTTTTTTGCATGTAGCTGTCCAATTTTCCCAACACCATTTATTAAAGAGGTTGTCTTTACTCCACTGTATGCTCTTGCCACCTTTGTCAAATATTAATTGAGCATAATGTTTTGGGTCAATTTCTGGGTTCTCTGTTCTGTTTCATTGATCTATGTGCCTGTTCTTGTGCCAGTACCAGGCTGTTTTGATTATAGTAGCTTTGTAGTATAACCTGGTATCCGGTATTGTGATCCCGCCTACGTTGTCCTTCTTTTTCAAGATTGCTGTGGCTATTCGGGGTCTTTTTTGGTTCCATATGAACTTTTGAAGTATTTGTTCTAGTTCTGTGAAGTATGTCATTGGTATTTTGATGGGGATTGCATTGAATATATAGATTGCTTTTGGTAGTATGGACATTTTTAATGATGTTAATTTTTCCAATCCGTGAACAAGGTATGTGCTTCCACGTTTTTATATCTTCCTCTATTTCTTTTTTCAATGTCCTGTAGTTTTCTGCAAATAGGTACTTTACTTCTTAGGTTAAGTTTATTCCTAGGTATCTTAATTTTTTTGCCGCGATGGTAAATGGGATTGTTTTTTTAGTTTCTCTTTCTGTGAGTTCATCATTGGTGTATAAGAATGCCGTCGATTTCTTGACGTTAATTTTGTATCTTGCTACTTTGCCAAATTCATTTATTAAGTCTAGTAGATTTTTGACAGAGTCTTTAGGGTTTTCTATGTATAAAATCATGTTGTCTGCGAATAATGACAGTTTCACTTCCTCCTTTCCAATTTGGATCCCTATTATTTTTTCTTCATGTCTGATTGCTGTGGCTAAGACTTCCAGTACTATGTTAAATAAGAGTGGTGAAAGTGGGCATCCTTGTTTTATTCCTGTTCTTAAGAGAAATGTTTTTAGATTTTGCCTATTGAGTATGATGTTGGCTGTAGGTGTTTCATGTATGGACTTCATTATGTTGAGATATGATCCCTCTATTCCCAAATTGCTGAGTGTTTTCATCAGAAATGGGTGCTGGATTTTGTCGAATGCTTTTTCAGCACCTATTGATATGATCACATGGTTTTTATCTTTCATTTTGTTTATGTGGTATATCGCATTTATCGATTTGCGAATATTGTACCAGCCTTACATCCCTGGAATGAATCCCACTTGATCATGGTGAATAATTTTTTTAATGTATTGCTGGATCCGATTTGCTAGTATTTTGTTCAGGATTTTGGCATCTATGTTCATCAGGGATATTGGCCTGTAGTTTTCTTTCTTTGTAGTGTCTTTTTCAGGTTTTGGAATTAGAATTATGCTGGCGTCATAAAATGAGTTTGGAAGTCTTCCTTCTTCTTGAATTTTTGGAATAGTTTGAGGAGAATGGGTGTTAGTTCTTCCTTGAATGCTTGGTAAAACTCTCCCGTGAAGCCATCCGGGCCTGGGTTTTTGTTTGCTGGGAGAGTCTTGATTACATCTTCAATTTCCTTCATTGTTATTGGTCTGCTCAAGTTTTCTATCTCTTCCCGGTTCAGTTTTGGGAGACTATGTGTTTCTAGAAATTTGTCCATTTCGCTTAGTTTGTCCAATTTGTTGCCTTATAATTGTTCATAGTATTTGTTAACAATCTTTTGTATTTCTGTGGTGTCAGTTATTACTTCTCCTCTTTCATTTCTGATTTTGTGTATTTGGGTTCTCTCTCTTTGTTTCTTTGTGAGTCTAGCTAAGGGTCCATCAATCTTGTTTATCTTTTCAAAAAATCAGCTCTTTGTTTCATTGATCCTTTGAATTGTTTTTCTGGTCTCTATGTCATTTATTTCTGCTCTGATCTTTACTATTTCCTTCCTTCTACTTGCTCTGGGGTTTTCTTTTTGTTTGCTTTCTAGTTCTTTAAGTTGTGAGGTTAGGTATTCAATTAGAAATTTTTCTTGTTTCTTGAGGTGGGCCTGTAATGCTATGAACTTCCCTCACAGAACTGTTTTCGCTGTATCCCATAGATTTTGTGTTGTTGTGTGTTCATTTTCATTGGTTTCCAGGAAGTTTTTAATTTCTTCCTTGATCTCCTCGGGAACCCATTCATTGTTCAATAACATGCTATTTAGCCTCCATGTTTCCAAATGTCTTTGCATGTTCTTGTTGCAATTGATTCCTAGTTTCATGCCACTGTGATCTGAGAAGATGCTTGATATGATTTCAGTCTTCTTGAACTTGTAGAGACTTAGTCTGTGCCCTAACATGTGGTCTATCTTTGAGAATGTCCCATGTGCACTTGAGAAGAATGTGAATTCTGCAGTTTTGGACTGTAATTCTCTGTAGATATCTATTAAATCCATTTGATCTAGCTCTTCATTTAGAGTCTCTGTTTCCTTGTTAATTTTTTGTCTAGGTGATCTATCCAGTGATGTCAGTGGGGTTTTGAAGTCCCCTGCTATGATTGTATTGCTGTCGATTTCTCCTTTGAAGTCCTCCAGAAGATTTTGAATATATTTTGGTGCTCCTATATTGGGTGCATATATGTTCACCAAGGTTATATCTTCCTGTTGGATAGATCCTTTCAATATTATGTAGTGACCTTTGTCTCTAGTTATGGCCTTCATATCTGATAAATCTAATTTATCAGATATGAGTATTGATACCTCAGCTTTTTTTTCCTTTCCGTTTGTTTGGAAGATTTTTTTTCCATCCCTTTACTTTCAACCTATGTGAGTCTTTTGTTGTGAGGTGGGTCTCTTGTAAATTACATATATGTCAGTCATGCTTTCTTATCCAGTCAGCTACTCTGTGTCTTTTTATCAGAGCATTCAAACCATTTACATTTAAGGTGATTATTGATATGTACTTATTTATTGCCATTTTGGTTTAGTGTGGTTATATTTTTTCCTTCCTATTTCTTCTACTAATCACAGCAGTCCTTTTAACATTTCTTGCCGTGCTGGTTTGGTGCTAATATATTTCCTTAGCCTTGTTTTGTCTGGGAAGCTCTTTATTTGACCTTCTATTTTGAATGATAGCCCTGCTGGATAGAGTAGTCTTGGATTCAGATCCTTGTTTTTCATGACCTTGATTACTTCATGCCATTCCCTTCTGGCCTGTCATGTTTCTGTTTGAGAAGTCAGCTGATAGCCTTATGGGACTTCCTTTGTAGGTAACCTGTTGCTTATCTCTTGCTGCCTTTATGATTCTCTCTTTGTCTTTAATTTTTGGCATTTTAATTATTATGTGTCTTTGTGTGGGCCTGTTTGGGTTCTTCTTACATGGGGCTCTCTGTGCTTCTTGAACTTGAATGCCTTCTTCTTTCACCAAGTTAGGAACGTTTTCTGTCACTATTTCTTCAAATATATTCTCTAACCCTTGCTCATTTTCTTCTTCTTCGGGGATGCCTATGATGCGAATGTTATTACGTTTCCAGTTGTCCCACAGTTCTCTTAAGCTGTCTTCCTGTTTTTTAATTTTTTTTTTCTGATTGGTTGATTATTTTCTACCCTGTCTTCTGATTCATTGATCCAGTCCTCAGCTTCCTCTACTCTGCTGTTTAGTCTTTCCAGTGTGTTCTTTATTTCTGCTATGTCATTCTTCATTTCTTCTTGGTGGTTTTTCATTTCCAATTGGTTGATTTTCAGTGTTTCTATATCTTTACTCGTGGTGTTGATGTCCTTACTCATGCTGTTGAGCTTCCTCAAGATCATGGCTTTGAAATCTACCTCTGTTAACTTGCTTAACTGCATTTCATTTATCTCATCTTTGGTAGACTTCCCTTGTTCTTTCATTTGGGATTTGTTTCTTTGTTTCACCATTTTGGCTGTCTCAGTGGGTTTTGGAGCCTGCCAAGTTTTCCCTGTGGGTGTTGGTGTTCTGCTGTTTGTGGCTCCCTTTACTGGGTTTGGATGAGCGTGGGAGGGCCCACGTTAAACACCACTGTCAAGTCTTACTTTCCTGGGTGGATTTGCAAGCCCAGGAAAGGTTCTGTTATCCTCCAGCTTTTTGCCTGGAGGCTATTAGTCTCAGTTACTCAGGGCCTTGGAATGTAGCCCTCTGGTATTCCGTGTAAGAGGATTTCCAGAGAGTGGGACAGATGCTGGTTGTTAATGAGCCTCAATTTGCACTTGTTTGACTCACATGGAAGGGGCTGAATCTCCGAGGGAGGGGCTGCTGGTTTTCCCCACAGCTCTGGGAACGAGCAAGCTGGCCCCTGTCCTGTGTGGCCTGGAAGGAGCAAGCTGGCCACTGACCTTTGTGGCCGCAACTCAGCAAAAACTCTGAGCGCCCTCCAAATCCCGGGTGTCCCCACAGAGTTCCAGTCCAGTCCGCCCTTCCTCTGCCTGAGCCCAAGGTGAGTGGCTGTGGCTATTTTAGCACTCTGTCCCAGCCCTCTGCACTGTGGAGTGGGCTTGGGACTTTAACTCCAAGGGCACTGCTCACAGCTAAGACTGCTGCTGTCTGTGGGCTCCCAGCCCGCCACCCTCTCGCGCCTCCGCAATCCTACCAGGATTGATTCAGTGTCCCTGGTTATATGGTCCTTTCCTGCTGCTTTTCTGTTGCTTTTTTCCAACGATTTGTCTTTATTTTAGTAGTAATTCCTATTTGGTCCTGGGAGATTGTCTGTGTAGCTTCCATTCACTCCACCACCATTTTTGTTTTTAAATACCTTTAAATATCCATATGCAGGTGTAACAGGACAACTGGGTATGTCACTTCCTCCTCCTTCCACTCCTCCTCCTCCTTATCTGTCCTTCCTGGCCACCAGCGTGGCCCAGCTGGTGACGCACTCTACTCCCCTTTTCTTGAAACTATCTGTTCCCTTTCTGTCTAAGACATTGCAATCCTCCCTTCACCCTCTTAATTTTCTGACCATTGTGCTTGTCACCATTGATGGTTTCTTTTCTTTTGCTCACTTGTTAAATGTTAATTTTTCTCACACCCCTTACTTTGCCTTTTTGTCTTTTCACATGCTCTCTTTCTCATGGCTGCAAAGAACACCTGTATATAAATGATGCCTATATTTTATTCTTATCCCAGTCTTCTCTCCTAAGGTCCAGACTGTTCTAGCAAACTAATTATGAGTGTGAACACCTATTTGTCCTGTGGAAACCTGCCTGTATCTCCAACTTTCTACCAAAGCATACTCCCCTTGGTTATTAAACTCATGGACTTCCAACATGTTGGGTTTGTTCTCATCCTTAGTGCCAGAAGTTTCTTCTAGTTGAAATGCCCTCTAGGTATAGCCATGGCTGTTTTCCTTTTGCCATTCAGGCTCAAATATCAGTTCTTAGGACTGGCATTTACTAACCACCCATTCAAAAATAGAATCCCTCCCAGTTATCTTTTTTTGTCACATTTTACTTTTTTTATGGATTATATCACTCTTTGAAAATATCAGATTTATTTGTATAATTGCTTCCTTGCTTATTGTCATTCAACTCATACTAGATTGAAAGGTCATGGGATCATGGATGCTCTTTTTTTACTGTGCCTTCTGCACTAATAATAATACCTGGCAGACACTACGCACTAAATAAATATGTAATGAACAAATAAACTAATAATTTCAGTCTCAACCTGCAAAAGCCAATTTTATTTCTTTCTACCCCAGCCTGCTCATATACTCCAGCTTGTTTTCTTATCCTGGTGAATCTTTATCTACCTATCCATCCAAGCCAGAAAGTTTAGATTCATAAATTTTCCCTAACCTCAACATGTTCAAGTGGTCACAAGTCCTATGAATTCTACATCTTAGCATTTCTTCAATTCCTTCCTTTCTGTAAGTTCTTGGCCCTGTCCTTTTAGTAAAGGCCCTCAACTATCCCTTGGGCTAATTTAATAATATCTCAGCAAGTCTCCTTCTTTGTCTTTCATCCCTCAAAATATTCTAAACTATTAAAACGTATTATTGCTAAACAAAAACAAAACCTTGATCATATTTCCACTTCTTCTGCCTAATGTCTTTTAAAACCCAAAGTTGTAAGAGTTAACTCAAGGAGATGTAAAGTCCAGCCCTGGCCTGTCTCTCCCTCTCTAATTTTAGGGTCTTCCAAACAGTCCTAATACACAATTATGCCAGCAGCATCCTTCCAAGTTTGGGTCTTCTTGATTTTTTAAAAATTCATTGTGTCTTTTCTACATAAACTGCAAAACATATAAAGAAATTATTAATAAGAAAGTTTAAATGAAATACTGAAATGTTTTCTCTAGTTTCTTCATCTGCTTCGTAAACTCTTAACTTTATTTCTCAGGTGACTCATTAATGTATGTACTATGCTTTAAAGAATGAGCTGTGGGAGACACTCGCAATATCAAGTCTTGGTCAATTAGGGCTGAGTACAGGAGACCCTGCTGCCTGCCAAGTCTGTTATCAAAATAACTGTCTAAGGCTTTTCCAGGCCAGAAGGGAAATTACTCATTGAGGTTGAAGAAACAAAGGAAAATAAGAGTTACTAAGAAAGTGCTTGTCAAGCAGGAAAGGCAGAAAGCATGAAAAGGTCAAGAGAAATGAAATGAGGGTCTATATATGGATTTATATAGACAAAATATAATTCCACACTTACAGCATTTTTTACTTTGATGTTTCTCGTGTGTTTAAATCAGTTGAATTTTTTACTGAACAGGTTCTGGGAGATTAATAGATTCAACAAATGTTTGTGTTCCCCATTTAGCAAAGTTAAAAAAATTAAATGTAAGTCATATATGTAGATCATTTTAATGCACATCAGAATTTTTTTTGTCACTTAAATATACAATCAAGTAGCTTGTGTATAAAAACTGTATTTTCAAACCTCATTCTTTTTTTTTTTTCTTTATTGATTTTAGAGAGAGAGAGAGGAAGGGAGAGGGAAAGATAGAAACATCGATGAGAGAGAGTTTCGATCAGCTGCCTCCTGCATGCCCCTCACTGGGGATTTGGCCCACAATCTGGGCATGTGCCCTGATTGGGAATCGAACTGGCAACCTCTTGGTGCATGGGTCGATGCTCAGCCACTGAGCCACACCAGCCGGGCCTCAAACTTCATTCTTAATATAAGACAAATATCATGTCTATCTCTTTGTATTTGACATACAGTAACAGTGATTGGGATAAAAGTTTAAAAGTTGAATTTACTTTTGCTCTAAGGCTAACATTGTAAAACATGGCTTTCTTATTGCTGGAATAATTGGCCACCTGAGAAAGTCATTATTCCAGTGGTTCTCAACCTTCCTAATGCCGCGACCCTTTAATACAGTTCCTCATGTTGTGGTGACCCCCAACCATAAAATTGTTTTCATTGCTACTTCATAACTGTAATTTTGCTACTGTTATGAATCTCCATTGGAAATATGTGTTTTCCGATGGTCTTAGGCAACCCCTGTGAAAGGGTCGTTTGACCCCCAAAGGGGTCGCAACCCACAGGTTGAGAACTGCTGCATTATTCTGTCACTCTTATTTTGAGTAGAACAGTGTGCTGAGATGCAGCAGGAGAGATGCTCTTCATTTCAGCTGCCCTGCTTAGGAATCCCATTTCTGGATGGGTACAGGATGCTCACATCCAGGTACCCCTGTTCTGCTTGCTAGTTCTTCTCCCCCACTTCCCCCTCACCCCCCATCTCTAAGGGATTATTTTCCCTCTCTCTACTAAACATGTTTTGCGTGGAGAAAACCATTCTGGTTCCTTGGAATTTTTCCATCTCACAACTGAAACACAAAACTGCAACTGATTGGTTAGGTGGCTCATTGCAAATCCAGTGTAGCAGCCACAAATTTACCAAGGCTAAAATAGAAGTTGTAAAGATGGATTTTATTACTTCTAGCATGCTGTGTTATATATATATATTCTTGACTTGTCTTTTTATAGAAAATAACTCTAAATATTCGCTCCATGTATTGCAGTGGTATATTTTTGTAAATTAAAATGACCTTTACATTACAGAATAGATACCTGTATATAATGAATCCCAGTTTCTTTAATACAGATCAGTCATATAAGATGCCACTTGGGCTTCATGGAGTTTCCTAAGCACAAATACTTTAATTTTTATTTCAGTGGAGATTCTTTTACCAAATCACCTGGGAGAGGTTCCTCTATATAAAAAAAGAATATTAAATGGTCCTTCTGCTGATGCTGGAGAATTGAGTTATCATGCTGGAGAGTTGGGTTGCCATTTGCTTCCAGGGTGAATCTGTTCCTGTCCTCTACAGTTGGAACTCAGAGAAAATTGTCCCATTCAGCATCATCTACTTGTACACAACAGACCAGTTACCAATAAACATACATAATTGGAAAGAGAGAGTTCATAATTATCCTCACAGTGTTACACATTTTGAGAAAGGTTTATTGATCTGCTTTTATTTATTCACTATTATTTTTGCTTTTCCCTCCCAAAGCCTGGCAGTGCTCAGTCTCTTCATATTTCTCTTTTCTATGTCTAATGCATGTTTAATTCAAACACAGAAAGGGCTGTGCATTTCTCTTTTTTTATGGTATCATGGAAAATGGATCATTTTCTCATTATTTCATTGGTATTTTAGTGTGCTTTCATCGTACATGTGATTTTACCCTTTAACTCCTGATCTGCACAGCTATAACACATTTCTATAATTCTCACATTTAGTTATTCTGTAGGTTTGGTTGTCTTTTCTGCATTGATGAGGATAGTTGATAACTATTTTTTGGAATTTTACCAAGGTAAAATTATATTCATTCTCTAT
This sequence comes from Tadarida brasiliensis, assembly GCA_030848825.1. Lineage (NCBI taxonomy): Eukaryota > Metazoa > Chordata > Mammalia > Chiroptera > Molossidae > Tadarida > Tadarida brasiliensis. The sequence continues at coordinate 83,977,347 of CM061260.1, read as the reverse complement.
AGCATAGACATTTGGGGCCCAAATGTTTACTTTTCAAGTTTTCAAGTGTCTACAGAACTGTATTTTAAGAAAATTTTATCCCTTCCCAGTGGATAGACAGATTAGTTCATCTCAATTGTAATCATATAAATATTTCCTTTCACTCCTCAAGTCATTTTCAAGTCATAGACTATAACCTTGAACTCTGCTCTCCAATATTTGTCAAATTTTGCAGTATGTAAAAAATAATTCTTGAAAGATTGCACAAAACCATGCATTCTTTTCATTCCCATAGTTAAAACACACATTGCTTTTGGATCAAGCTTGACCACAGTAGACTTGCATACATGAATACAGATATTTCAGTGTAATATGTATATTTGGTAAGCATCAGTCATCTCTTTTATAAGGTAGGGATACTAATAACTACCTTATAGATTTATTGTGATAATTGAATGAAATAAGTTATGTGAAATATTAAGTATGCTTCTAAGAGAGAAAAAATGAGTGCTTAAAAATGTTGACTATATTTCTGAATACATGCCTACAAGGTATAAAAGTGATGAGTTCTGCCTGAGGACAAAAGGAGGGTGTCACAAATGGGGTAACACCTAAATTGAACCATGAAGGATGAGTAGAAATGTTCCAGAAAACAATACTATCAACACTAAGAAATAAAAATAAAAAGAAATAAAGAAAAAAACAGCATGTGCACACCCTGGCCAGTGTGGCTCAGTTGGTTGGACCGTCATCCCATACAGCAGAAGGTGGCAGGTTCACATTGATGTTTCTTTATCTCTCTCTCTCCCTCCCTCTCTTTATCTCTCCCTCCCTTCCTCTCTCTAAGGTCAATAAAATAGAAGAATAAGAAAAAGAACAGCATGTGCAAAGGACTGACATACAGCAAAAGGGAGCATGAGGCTAAGGGATGGGCCTGGTTATGAAGACTCTTGTAAACAAAATTGAGTTTAGGTTTTATTCTGAGGTGAATGGTATGTGGTCTATTAGATATATTTATTTTTTCTTTTTATTTTCTTTAACTGAGTTTTAGAAAGAAATAATGGAGAATGTAAAGAGAATTATGTAAGTCATTATTAACAGTACCATGAACACATTAATGGAAAACAAGTCTTAATTTTAGACACCAATTTAGTTACTGAAGAAGGTGCAAGTTATTGAAGAGAATGAGAATGTGTAGAATGCAAAGAATTTTAAGTGCACATGCTACTGCTGTGTCTTGAGTATATTTATCTTGAAATTTTAATTTTCAATTGCTCTTCTGTATATAAAATTCTTTTAAATGCTCTAAGATAACATTATTATAAGGAATCTGTTATAACAAGGCAATACATTGCTCACTAATTTGTATGTCTTCAAAATTTGTATTTGACAATACTTTCTAAACAAAACACTACAAAATAGTTTTTGTATTTATTTACCAGACCTTTTCTGCCTCTAGGATGAATATAATGTGGTAGAGTTAAAAACAAACAAAAAAACCCATCTAAATATAAAAAATCCTAGGTATCATCCTACCACTAATGCACTGCATGACCTTGACATAATTATAGTACTTATCTGGGCCTCATTTCCTTATCTGAATAAATTGATTTAGTTTCTTCTTCTCCATGGTGAGGTTGAAGCCCCAGTTTTGTGATTACTTATCATCCATTTCCAAATATACAAACATTTTATGAACAAAACATATAGAGCACAAATTGCTTTAGAGAAGGAGAATACAAAATTCTGTTTAAAGATGCTCCTATTAAATACATTCTTCAAAAATTATATGAAAAGGGCATTAGATTAACAATATGGATATGGACAAAAGTTAAATTGATAGTGCTAATACAAAGGATGAGATGACTTTTAGAGTTTTAAATTATGTTCATATATAGGTCTAACAACATATTTTTAATACATTATCAGAGTCTAGTGATACAATCTTCATTTGTTCCTGTGTTTATCTTTCTTTAGTAAATTCTACAGTTTACTCATTCGCAAAAGCATTTACCTAAACATCTCTAGATGGAGATGGTTCAATATTTTTTAATGTTCTCTTTGACATACATTAACATAGAAATATTTTTCTCTCATTTGCAAACTCATAGATATGAAGAATTTTTCTTTCTATTAGGAAACTGTACTACTCCCTTCTTGGTAGTCATTAAATTAACAAACACATATAAATTATTGCCAGGTGGTAACTTAAGAACTGGCAAAATTTAGTTTCATGACTTGATGTCCTCCGTTATTTGGATCAAATTTTCATTTTGGATAATATTTTCATTGCTCTTAAGGTTAAAAAAATGTATCTGCAAACCACAATTAGCTATGGAATTAATGGACAAATATCTACTCTCCAGTCAACATGAAAAAGATCCTGTTTATGAGGATCTATAATTATAAACATGAAATATAAGTCTATAACAATTCATGTAGTAACTGAAATATAACACTTAAGTTTACTCTCCCTCTGTGTCAGCCTTTATTTAAGGGTGTGCTGAATGCTAGTATTTCTGCAGATGCTTCATGGAAAATAAGGCTCTCTGAACAAATGTTTGGAAAATGGTGGATTTAACAAAGTGAAGCAAATTGTTTTACTTTTGCTTCAGCATCGATCTGCCAGAGGAGTCTTAATTTGAGCACTGAGCTTATTTTGTGTGTATAATATCTCCTGGGACTAAAGCTATTGCACAGGATGTATTTTGGGAAATACCCATTCTATTTAAAAACATGTTACATGGAAAAAAAAACTTTAAATGAAATAAAACAAAACAAATTCATAGTCCACCTGCCCTCTGCTACTGTGAGAGGAAGATGGAGCTGTAGGACCAGATGCTTCTCTGGGACGGGAAGGGTCCGCACCGCCACAGTCTTCTCATTGCTCTACTGTTACAGCTCTGTTCCTTTATTCTCTGAAAGAACAGAAAATCCAAATTGAAGCCAAAAAAAAGAAATAAGATTGAAAATACATTTTCTAGTATACTAGTAGAAATAAAATTGTAGTTTTTATGTAAGGTTTATTATATGATAAGCTTGGAAAACAGCTATTTGCAAATCAGAATAATTGCCCTTTTCCTAGGAAGTCATTCTGAAGGGTGAAGTGTGGAGATTGCTTTTCTTCTATGTGAATTACTTTTTTTTTTTTTTTTTTTTAAGAAAAAACATCAAGATAAAGAAATCCCTCAGAATTTTCAATACAAATGTCTCCAAAAGGGTTATTGCTCCTAGGGGATTCCCCCCCACCCCCACCCCATGTGTCACATACTCTTTGTATAATTTATAAATGATAACAAAGCAATCAGGCCACATTCATAAAAGCCCAGTGACACATAATTTAGTTGAATCTGAGGATTAGAATTAATTGTCTCTCTTTGTTCCAAGTTCTAAATCTTAGTAAATGATTCACTGCATGTCATTTCAGCTTAATATTTGCATGAAATCACAGTTTAGCTGGCATAATTTAACAGCAATTAAAAAGCTATTTAATCGTCATGCAAATTGATATGAGGGCCCTTGAGTAAGAAGGGTGTCTGCCTTTTTTTTTTTTTTAAGTATCTCCAAGCGGACAGTTATATACTTGCAGACACCCATAACATAATTGATAACATTCTTCCTATTCATGGAAATATAAGTGAATAATAATTCATATTTTCCATATAAATAAGACAAAAGAACAACAATATGAATGTGCCACTCTATAGGAAGACATTATTATGGTAATAATAATGTATCTTTATCTCCCAAGCATAAGTCTAGGTTGGAGGTAAACAGCTACACTTGTGCCCTGGCCTGTTGGGCTCATCGGTTAGAGTGTCAGCCCATGGAATGAAGGGCCATGGGTTCGATTCCTGGTCAATGGCATGTACCTGGGTTGCATGTTCTATCTGCAGCCCCAGTTGGGGTCATGTGGGAGTCAACCAATCAATGTGTCTCTCTCACATCGATGTTTCTTTCTCTCTCCTCCTCCTCCTGTCTCCCTTCTACTCTGTCTAAAAATTAATGGGGAGGGGGAACCAACTAGCCCAGCTGGTGTAGCTCAGTTGTTGAGCATTGACCCACGCACTAAGAGTCACCAGTTTGATTTCCAGTCAGGACACATGTCCAGGTTGTGGGCCCGATCCCCAGTGGGTGGCATGCAGGAGGTGGCCAGTCGATGTTCTCGCTCATCAATGTTTCTATATCTCTCTCCCTCTCCTTTCCTCTCTCTCTAAAAATCAATAAAGAAAAAAAAAATTTTTTAAGCTACACTTTTCCCTGTGCTCTAGGTTGTAATCCCTTCTATATCTTCCTTTCTGAAGGCAGATGTTCCTGTAACTCTCTGGAATATGAAATGACATAAAGCAACTTATGCAGAAATGTTTTAGAAAAACTAACCATCTCATTTCTAGGTCTAGCTTTAGGTGATGTACATATGGATGGCTGAGGACGCTACCCATCAGATGGCTGATATCAGGATGCAGCAAAAAGAAAAAGGGAAATATATAATAACACTTCTTAATATCTCAAACTCAATACACAGTCATGTAGATATATGACTAATGTTCTGCTACTCTGATACCATATAACAAATCTCACTGGGGAGTCCCCTGTCCTCATTCAGACCATTTCCTACCCAGCAGCCAGAATGCTCTTTTTAAAAAATATTACTTCACAGTGGCCAAGATGTGGAAACAACCAAAGCATCCTTCAAAGATGATTGGATAACAAAGATGTGGTACATATATGTAAAGTGGAATACTAGTCAGCCATGAGAAAAGGTGAAATATTGCCATTTGTAATATGGATGGATCTTGAGAGTATCATGCTAAGCGAGATAAGTCAGACAGAAAAAGTCAAGAATTTTTTTATTATTCTGTTTATTTGTGTATTTTATCTAGACATCCAACTTAAATGTAAACAAAAATAAAATAGGAATATCTATCACATTCACACTGTAAATCTAAGATGTTGCAGAGTATCTGGCACATAATTTAGTGACTGCATGATTATAATTCAAAAGGAACTGATATCAAAACTTGAATTTCTTTCTGAGGAGAGAATGTTGCAGAGAAATTCCTTCCCAACTTCTAAGCAAATTTTCTTAATAGCAGAAATTTTAAAAATTAGTTTATAATTCTTTTAAAATAAGCCTTCTGAAAATAAACAGGAATGTTATTTCATTAGTTATTTATGCAATGAATTATTTTTCCAAAAAATATATATATATATTTTATATATAAAATAAGCATATATATATAAAATAAGCATAATCTCACAGAAAGGATTCTTTGGTATTTCACATATAACACATAAGTGCAGTGTCTGGCACCTAGTAGACTTTCAGTTAATCTTTGTTCAATAAATGATATGATTCTGAAGTTTGAAGGACTCAGATAAGTGTAAAAGATTGACAGAATTTTAAGAAAAGACTGGAAAAGTTAAAGGATTTAAGTATGAGAAAGAACACTGAAGGGACATGCTTATCCACTCCTTGGGACCAACTTGGTTTATGCAGAGTCTTGATGACAAATAAGAGTATTGTATGGGTCTCTTTATCAGCTTTTAAGAAGACACTTGTGCTTAGTAAAGTTAGTCTCAGTAGAAGTCTAGTCACCATATCTTATGTGCTTTTTATGTCTTCCATATAATGTTTCTATCCCATGATATTGGCCAGGCCCTAATAAAAACCTTTCTCCTGCCTCCAAATTCCCTTTCTCTTCCTCTTCTTCCAAACTGTCTTTTCCCCTTAAATTTATGGTCATTTATTTTAAACCTTTGAGAAACAGATACTTAGGGATTGTCAAAAGTAATAAATGGTAGTTTTATTCTACACACCAAGCATAGTTTGAAGACTGAAAGACTGAATACATAAATATACATGTATTGCTATATTATATATATGTTATAATTCTGTTTTCAATTTTTGAAGATTGTGAATTATTAAGATGTAATTAAAACCATATCATAATTTAAAATATGTGATTATTATATATTTTCAGTCACCAAGTTTTAAAAAAGTATAATCACCATATCTTTTGTAGATCTGCAGCTTTTGATATTAAATATTGAAAGTCATATACCAAAATGTTAGATTATAGGTGATGCTCATCCCTAAAGACTGCTTTCTTACTAGACTTAATCAGATGTATTAACCATATGTTCTTTATGATTGCCATCAGAAGAAAGACCTCAAACTAATGTAAAAAACCAACAGTGTTTGTTAATGAAGTTTTCAAGTTAGCATTGTAATGCGTTATCCTATACATGTACATTTGTTTTCAATTGCTTTTCTCTAGGGCCACCTTCAGCTCCTAGGAATGTGGTTTTTAACATCAATGAAACGGCCCTTATTTTGGAATGGAGCCCACCAAGTGACACAGGAGGGAGAAAAGATCTCACATACAGTGTAATCTGTAAGAAATGTGGCTTAGACACCAGCCAGTGTGAGGACTGTGGTGGAGGACTCCGCTTCATCCCAAGACATACTGGCCTGATCAACAATTCCGTGATAGTTCTTGACTTTGTGTCTCACGTGAATTACACCTTTGAAATAGAAGCCATGAATGGAGTTTCTGAGTTGAGCTTTTCTCCCAAGCCATTCACAGCTATTACAGTGACCACAGATCAAGACGGTAAGTCCCACTGCTATTCTCTCAAAACAGACCCATAAGTCCCTTTTGATGCATAATATCCCTAGTGGACCTATATTTTCTAAGGTGCAGTTGTATACTCTATACCCTACAGAGCAGATTTTCTGGTGGTTGTTTCTTGTTTCCTAAGGTGCAGAAAGATATTTTTGATACTACTTCTTAGTAGTATGGTTAATTAGATACAATGCTTCTCTCTGGTGTCTGTGCATTTATGTTTTTTATATAATCCTATATAATCCAATATATTTTAATGAATCAGTTCATGTTACTTACTAATGAATGTTTGACATAAATGAAATGTTGTTAAAAGAACTGAAATTCAGCTGCCTCATTTATGCCGCCATCCCTTTTCCATATCAAATAAAGCAAATAGTAAGAATTTATGTTAATTATAATTCATATCTATATTGTGAAAAGATTTTTAGCCAACAAACTTAACCATGATCCACTCTGAAAAGAAATAGCATAACATACCCTGGCCAGTTTGGTTCAGCAGTTAGAGCGTCGCCCGCAGACCAGAGAGACCCAGGTTCGGTTCCCGCTAAGGACGTGTACCTCGGTTGTGGTTTGTCCCCGGCCCCGGTTGGGGTTGTGTGGGTGGCATCCACTCGATGTGTCTCTCTCACATGGATGTTTCTCTCTCTCTCTCTCCCTTCCTCTCTCCCTCCTGCTCTGCCTGAAGATAAATGCAAAAATGTCCTCGGGTGAGGATAAAAAAAAAAAAAAAAAGAAATAGTAAAACAAATCTAGGCGTATGTCCAAATGCTATTGTTTAGGTGCAGTTTGTAAAAAGTAAACTGTCGTTTTTAAAAAATCTAATTGCTTTCAGTTAAATGTTCCCTTTATAATGCTATAGATTTTTACTGCAACGTAGGTAGGGACTCCGCTTCATCCCAAGGCATACTGGCCTGATCAACAAAAAGCCAGCATACTGTATGATTTTTTATAAGCATATATTCTCTTGAATTCTTCCATAACAATTTATTGCAGAGCATGATACAGGAAAAGCTTCAGAGATTTTAAAAACTCCCTTTGAGAAGCATTCATAAATTATGTGGATACACAAATGATTGTCTTATGGAAGAAAGTATTGTGTATGAACCACATATATATGAAACAAATTTATAGAGATAAAACTATTTTTATACACTGCATTTGTTTGCTGGGTCTGCTATAACAAATGCCACAGACTAGGTGGCTGAACAACAGAAATTTATTTTCTCCCGGTTCTGGAGGCTAGAGGTCCAAGATCAAGGTATCAGCAGGGTTGAATTCATTCTGAAGCCTCTCCCCTTTGCTTATAGATCGCCATTTTCTCCCTGTGTCTCCATGTGGTCTTTCCTCTGCGTGTGTCTGTATCCTAATCTCTTCTTCTTATAAAGTTATTGTCATATGGATAAGAACCTACCCATATGACTCATTTTACCTTCATTGCCTCTTTAAAGACCCTGTCTCCAAATACAGTCACATTCTGAGGTACCAAAATTAGAACTTCAACATATGAATTTTGGGAGGACGCTGTTCAGCCCATAGCATACACTTAAAGCAGCATATGATGATATTTTAAATAAAAGTACATTGAAAGTTTTGGAATACAACTAAGCAATAAAAAGGAACAATTATTGACACAAGCCTCTTGCATTAGCTTTAAGGACACTGTGGTGGGTGTAAAAGCCAACCTCAAAAGCCAGCATACGGGCCTTGGCCGGTTTGGCTCAGCGGTTAGCGCGTCTGGCCCACAGACCAGTGAGTCATGGGTTCGATTCTGGTCAAGGGCAGGTACCTCGGTTGCAATTCATCCCTGGCCCTGGTTGTGGTGTGGTCGTGCAGGAGGCAGCAACTCAATATGTCCCTTTCACGTTGATGTTTCTCTCTCTCTCTCTCTCTCTCTCTCTCTCTCTCTCTCTCTCTCTCTCTCTCCCCCTCTCTCTCCTTCCCACTCAATCTGAACAAAAATGGAAAAATGTCCTTGGGTGAGGATTTAAAAAAAAAAAAGCTAAGGACAAAAAAAAAAGCCAGCATGCTGTAGGATTCGCTTGTATGGCATTCTTGAAATAACACAATTATAGACATGGAGAATTGATTAGTGGTGGGCAGGGGCTAGGGATTAGGGGTAGAGAGATATGCTTGGGAATGGGTAGCAGGAGGGAGCCTTGTGGTAATAATATAGTTGATTCTTCACTGTGGTCGTAGTTACATGAATTACATATGTGATAAATTGTAGAGACACACACACTCACACACACAGGAGCCCTGTGGATTTTACCAATGTCGATTTCCTAGCTTTGATGTTGTACTATGGTTATTTAGGTAGTTAACATTGTGGAAAGTTGGGGAAGGGGTGTAGAACCTCGCTATGTTTTGGGGTTTTTTTTGCAAATTTCTGTGAATCAATAATTACTGGAAAATAAAAGGTTAAAAACAATACTAAACCTGTAGAATGTGCAGGAACAAAACTTTAGTATTCTACTAAATATATTTGAAATGGGTGTGACTATTTTATTCAAAATATTATACATAGCCCTGGCCGGTTTGGCTCAGCAGTTAGAGCGTCAGCCTGCGGACCCATAACTCATGGATTCAATTCAGACCAATAACTCGTGGGTTCGACTGGGGTCCAGGGCATGTACCTCGGTTGCAGTTTGTCTCCGGCCCTGGTCGGGGTCATGCAGGAGGCAACCAGTTGATGTGTCTCTCTCACGTTGATGTTTCTCTCTCTCTCTCTCTCTCTCTCTCTCTCTCTCTCTCTCTACCCCACTCTCCCACTCTATCTGAAGATAAGTAGAAAAATATCCTTACGTGAGGATTTAAAAAATATTATATTATACATACGTTAACTTTGCTGATGTCTTCAGAAATGCATCTAATAAATAAGGCAAAGACAAATAGTATTACACAGTCACCATCTTTTTATTTACTATGCAGTTTTCCCTTTTATTTAACAAATATCCCTACATCACAGAATTTGCTTTATGGTTGTTCAAAATGGAATTCTTATTTCTTCATCTACTTTTTTTTCTTCTTTTCCATAGATTAACAAAATCTTGTTATATGTACCTTCAGGATAAAACAGATCAGGGTCCTCTGTTCCTCTCTGCTTTAGCAGATTATTGCTAAGGCTTTTTTGCTGCTACCTGATAAAAAAATACATCCCAGCACAAACATTCTTAACTATAGGGTATGAATGATTGTGTTAGGATTAAAAACAATATATCTCTATAGATAAATTATATATGTTAGTGCACTTCATAATTTCATACGTACATACACCAGCCTTTCATTCTAGAATTAGAAAGATAGTTTATTTAATTTACTTTTCTACTTAGCAGAGGATAGAATATAAATTGTTTCTCACTTTATTTATTTATTTATTATTATTATTTTTTTTATCCTCACCAGAGGACATTTTTCCATTTTTTGTTCAGATAGAGTGGGAGGGAGAGAGAGGAAGAGAGAGAGAGAGAGAGAGAAACATCAACATGAAAGGGACACATCGAGTGGCTGCCTCCTGCAGGGCCAACCAGGGCCGGGGACAAATTGCAACCGAGGTACGTGCCCCTATCGGGAACCGAACCCGGGTCTTTCTGGACCGCAGGCCGATGCTCTAACTGCTGAGCCAAACTGGCCAGGGCTTGTTTCTCACTTTAAAAATTAGGGAATTCATTAAAAGTGTATTGCTATAAGGACAGAAAGTATATTAAGCATGGAATAAGGCATAGTATCCACATACTGAGACTATAAATTTTGGAAGGATAATATTATTAGACAATCTTCCTTAAAAAATTTATCTTTGTTGAAGAATGTTAAGAAACAGTTATTGCTAACTTAATTTAACTTTTCCAGATATGATTAGTAATTAAAAAATCAACACATATTTAAATTGTATTTGGAAAATATACAAAAGTTCTAAACTGAACTAAAGTGTTGCCACATATATACTTAAAATAATATGACCAGTCTTACATGCATGACTAGCTCTATGTCATAATTTTTAGAGACACCAAGAAGCTTCTCTCTCCTTGTGCCTGAAATTCTGATATTAGAGAATCACATCTTTAAAAATTCAAATACTCCAGGCAAGGGTAACATTATGAAATAATTCATCTGTGAATGTTATCAGTTACTCTTTTATATCAAAAGGCGTCAGATCCTAGTGTTGGATAAAAGAGGAGCTTACAGAGACTGGAGTGTTCAAGAACAAACTTCAGCTGTCATCACTGTAGGCCAGCCTTGAAAGGATAATACTTTTACTGCTGCAGACAGAGGGGGGGAGTTCCGATCATGTCACTTGGTTATCTTGGAAATTCTCTTTGAAGTGCCTGAGAGGCACTTTTCCAAAGTTATCTGATAACACATTACAATTTTATTGGACTGAAGGTCCCACAGTAAATAATTTGTTTCATTATCTGTAGGTTAAATATTATTGTTTTTATACTAAAATATAAAAGCAGTGTGTGCTATTCATAAACTTTTAATTTATTGAACATATGGACAATAGTGAGTGAGCCCTTATAAACCTTACACTCTGGTGAGGAAGCAGATAATATGTGGTAACTTGACAACTATGTAATTAGTACTGTGGTTAAGTCCCACTAAGGAGAGAAGCACAGGATGCTCTAACAGCATGTATTCTCCAGATCTGGAGGATAAAGGCTGCTTTTCCTGAGGAAACAGCATTTAAATTAATAAAGACCAGCTGATCTGTTGAATCTCTGGTATTGATTCACTTCTGTTTCTTGAGGTTGAACTTTTTGTATATGCTTTAAATATTATCATTATGGCCCTGGCCAGTGTGGCTCCGTGGTTAGAGCATTGGCCCATGCACCTAAGGGTCACAGGTTCAATTCCAGTCAAGGGTACATACCTGGGTTGCAGGTTCGATCCCTGGCCCTGTCCAGGGCACATGCAGGAGGCAACCAATCGATGTGTCTCTCTCACATCAATGTTTCTCTCTCTCTTTCTCTCTCTCTCCCTCCCTTCTTCCACTCTCTCTAAAATCAATGGAAAAATCTCCTTGGGTGAGGATTAACAAGAAATTAATTAATTAAAAAAATAAAAAATTCTTTTCTGAGAGATGACTAGAATGTGATCAGGCAAAATAAGACTGGGCGGAGGGAAAGAGTTCTGAGTAGAAGAAAAGGTTGGAGGATGAAGCACTAGTGACTACTATACCACGGGCATCTGAGAGGTTGGTCTATTGCAGAGGCACAGGAGGATTTGAGGAAGGAACTGGAGATTTAACCGAAACTGGAGAAATGAGTGAGTGTCTGAAAATTAGCCAAGACAAGTTAGAGAATCAGCAGTTATCAGAAAATTCCGTTGTATGATCAGGGCTACAAGTAGAGACAAGAAAATCAGCATAATAATGATACTGTTCATGCGGTGACACTTGCATGAGTAAGAAATAAAATATTAGAGACCAAAAGATATAAAGTGCATTAATTATGCTTTTACTGCTCTGTGTGTGCACATGTGGAACGTGAGGATAAAGAGGAAGTTTACACTGAATTGCCTTTTCCTTCATGTGATCTTTTCTCATATTGAAGAAATATTAAGGAAACTACATTAAATAACCTTGACTTAATTGTTTGCTATCTGTTTATAATTAAACAAATGTAAAAAAAATTTGCCAAATCACTTAGAACCACTTAGCTGTAGTTATGTGAAACATTCCTTGATTATTCTGATTCTAGTTGGATAAATAAGATTACAGATTTAAGACTATGACTCTCATAATTAGAAATCTTTGCAATAAACCTTAATTAACTGACTTCTATACTCTATAAGAGCTATATTTGTAACCTTCTATTTTCAAAGTTTATTTCAACAGTCTTTAAACGTGTTTTATTTAGAGAGCAAAACAAGAAAGCAACACATAGAAAATACCTTATTTTAATCTTCAGGTTATGGAAACTTAGGGAGACCAAAGTGTGTAGTTCAGTAAAAGGTATTATTCTGGTCAGAGACAGTACAGGAAAATGTTAACCATAGAGAGTCAACCTGAAACAAACTGTGTTTGTAGATAATCTAATGTGTGAAAACCTTTAGGTACCATGTTCAAAGTGAAAGACTTACTAAATTACAAACCAATTCTGCTGATATTTGCTAAAGGGTCTTTAAAGCAATTATTGTCAGAAACAGGTTGTCCAATTCATTGGCTTCTTAAAATATATATTCAGCACTCCTATCTGTGCCATTGAGTGACTATTCTGTATGTCTTGCCTTCAGCTCACATTTTAATTGCACATTTCATACATTTGCTCATAAATTAATTGAACTAACATTGACTATAGATTTAAATCAACAAACTTATTCATATATTTATAAATTTGAGATGTTCATTTAATTTACACTTCATTGCCTTTAGGAAATAGTCTATTTCAAATGCCAACATTTTGTACATTACTGGAGTAGGTAATTAGGGACACTGTAAACATTCAGTTATCTTTATATCTGTTTTAATGTATTTTGTGTCTGGATACTCTCACAGTCCTCACTGTGTTTTCAAAATTTTGACAGCACATATTCTATTTTCTAAAATCTGTGCATCTAGTCAAAATAAAAAAAAAATAGTATAAAAGTTTTAAATGCTTACCAAAATACACTGAGTACAAGCCAGTGGCATGATAAGTTGGAAAAGGCAATGACCATAATTTTTTTTTTTTTTATCCTACTTGACATTTTTGCATTTATCTTCAGATAAAGCAGGAGGGAGAGAGGGAGGGAAAGAGAGAGAGAAACATCTATGTGAGAGAGACACATCGACTGGTTGCCACCCACACGACCCCAGCTGGGGTGGGGACAAACTGCAACCGAGGCACGTGCCCTTAGCAGGAACTGAACCTGGGACTCTCTGGTCCGCAGGCCAACGCTGTAACCGCTGAGCCAAACCGACCAGGGCAGCAGTGACCATAATTTAAAATAACAGATACGCTGTTCTATTTGTATTTTCATATCTCTTAAACATAAGAAAATTGCATATTTAAAAACTACAGACACCTTACATTGAAGGGTAAAATTTTCCTGTCTCCTCAGGAAAAGTGTTTCTCTTCTGAAAGGTGCCCTGAATATTCTATTTATGGAAGATAATTGAAATGTCAGTCTAGTTAATCATAACCAAATAACTTTTGGTCCATCCAAATATTAAATTGTAATAGAGTCTGGATGGTTGTAAACTTTGTTTTTACTCCTGAGAAACATTAAATTACTTCCAAGCCTGGTGTCATTTTGTGGCATGCATCTTTTGGATAAATTAATGATATAGAAAAGTCCCTTACACCTCAGCAATTAATTCCTTTAGGTTAGTCAGTGGCTCAGCTCTCAGTCAAGTACAGAAATTGAACTGCTCCAGGTCAGTTATGTACAGTAGCACGTATGTGTGTCCCTTACTGGACCATAATCATATTTTGTAATAGTTTGCTTTCCTGACCATTATATAAGCTTCTTGATTGCAAGAATGGCATATTATTTGATTAAGGATATCGTTGACCTACATTGTCTGTAACATAATATATCTCTGTTGATTGCATTAACAGAAATTGGAAATGGTTTGAGTTAATCTTTTATTTGTTAATTTATTGATTAATTCATTCAAACACATTTATTTAATATTTACTATCTGTCTGGAATTTTTCTGTGTGCTAGGGTTATAGCAATAAAGGAGAAAAACAAATAAATGGGTTAACAGTGTCCTTGCCTTCATCTTCATGGACATTATATTTTAATATTTTAATGTTGAATAATGATATGTCCCATGAAGAAGAACTAAGAAAAAAAAAGTTTGGAAGTAATGGGGACATGGGCATTTTTACACAGGAAAACCAAAAACACCTCTCTTGGTAATATAATACTTTGGCAGATCATAAATAAGAGAGAAAACTCTGTGAATATATAAAAGAAGACTACTCCAGGCAGTGGGAATAAAAAGGGAAGGCCTTAAATTTAACCAGGAATTTGTCTAGAAAGTAACAAGAAAATATTATTGCATATGTATTCTTTAGCATGTACTAAGTTTCATGATCATGAAATCCTCTGGTGCTATACTTAGAGAATTTGCAACAAAAGGTTTTAATGAACACTAAGCCCTTCTGTAATAGCAGTCATGTTTTTTCTTGCTCATACATTGTTACAGAAATTAGTTTACTCCTAAACTTGATTTTAAACAACTGGCCTTTAGTCATCAGCTGTCTCTCTGAGGAATTCTCATTTGCACATTTTTCAGGAAAGGTGACTAAGTATTTCCTTTCACATAAAATAATAAGACCTTATTGTTCTTTTGATGCCTTTACTACTACATCAACAATTTTAATGAAAAATAGTAATAGAGATTACTTACTAAATACTTTAAATCCTGTCAAAATAAGTCTGGTTAGCAGTGAAAATAATGTAAATTATTATATTTTGCATAATCTAGACCATATGATGTAAGGCTCTACTTTATAGTTAGACAAGTGTCTAGGAAACTATTTGCCTATTTTCATTGTTGTTCTTTGTTTTAAAAAGGGAAGCCAATTTAATTTCATTAACTAAATTCTGCCTACAAAACAAATAGACTAATTTGGATAACTAATTCTTATGTGGTTACTATTAAACACTAGGGTTTTAAAAAAATATTTTCTAAAAGCCTCTTTTACTTTAAATTAAATATTAGTAAGACTTGAAAACACAATGTGTAATAAAACTAAAAGATTTTCAGTGTTGACAGATTATTCTGATCATTATTAAAATGTGAAATGTCTTCAAACTTAGAAAAAAAACTGTAATTTATAAAGGTTGAAACTGATTGCTGACCTTTTAATCAGATAAATTCCATCTAGCATCTTTAGATTAAATAGCTTTTTTTTTTCTTCCATGTATTCCTCAGCACTTTTCTGTTTGGTTTGGATTCTTAAACAGTCAGTTCCAGCTACATAATTTGTGATGCCCAGTGAAAAATGAAACTGCAGAAACCTTTGTTCAAAAAGCAGGAAAAAAGGGCCATGAAAGGTACTAAAATATAAAGCTTTTTCCTTCCGCAATTTCTCTCTCAACTTGTCATTATGCTTTTTAATTGCCATTTAATGTCCTTCTAAGGGAAGTAAAACTAAATTTCAAATTATTAGTAAACTTTACCATTCATCGTTATATTGCTTAATGCTACTTTTAAATGTAAATATAACAGCATTTAACTCATATTCAGAGTCATGGAAATCTCACAGTTCTTTTTCTGTAGTCCCACCCTCACTCCATCCCCAGTCCCGAAGGGTATCTCAAGAAAACCAGAACAGACACATGTAAGCCAGATCCAGAGAGGGTGGAAAGAAGAAGAAAGATTGTCGACACCTCAGGCACTGAGCCAGCCAGGGAGCACTCCCTCTGCACCTGGATACTTGTAGGGAGAATGAAGATAACCCAGGTCTCCAGGCCTTCCAAACCCACAGTGGAAGGGAGAACAAGGGTCTTTAGACCTCCTGACCAGAAACACACACACACACACACACACACACACACACACACACACACACACACACACGCAGCTCTACATTCCACAGTGCTAACCTAACCCCTCGCTGTGCACATGTTCAGCTCCCCATTGGAGACAGGAGATAACCCAGGAATGTGATCCTCCCTCAGAGGTCAGCCCAGTCACCTTCCCCAGGTGGAGGGTGTTGGCCATTAAGGGGTAGGGCAGGAATCACAAGACTGCATGGTGGAGAACCTGTGGGAAAGACACACCCCAGGAATGTGGGGAGGTGGGCTGAGGCGGGACCTTGCCTAGAGCAGGTGCTCTAAGCTCCTAGCACATGCTCCATTGTCCCATCAGACTTCACTTACAAAGCATGAGCTTAAAGATAAAATTATTAAGAATTTCAAGATGGCCCTGGCCGGTTTGGCTCAGCGGTTAGAGCATCAGCCTGTGGAACAGAGAGTCCTGGGTTCGGTTCCGCTAAGGGCACGTATCTTGGTTGCAGTTTGTCCCCGGTCCCAATTGGGGTCGTGTGGCAACCAGTCGATGTGTCTGTCTCACATCGATGTTTCTCTCTCTTTCTTCCCCCCCTCTCCCTCTCACTCTGTCTGAAGATAAATGCAAAAAAAAAAAAAAAAGAGTCCTCGGGTGAGGATAAAAAAAAAGAATTTCAAGATGGCAGTAGCTGAGCATTAAACCCGAAGGAGGGTCAGAAAGCTGTGTAATTGCAAAGTCACACACTCATCAAGCCGGCTATGAAAACATTTCACAAAATAATAATGTTTGTTTCCCCCATTTATTTCTATGTTTTAGTCAGCACACAAGTGCAGTCTGTGACCGTGATGTGCCAAGTGTTGTGCTGTATGCCATGCACTGAAAATAAAATGCCATGGTTGTGTTTGAGACGTGGTGCAACCTGCAGCCATTCACTCTCTAAGATTTAGAAGTGAGAGCTTCCCTAATTAAAGAAGACTAATTTAAATTTGGTATGATTCAATATTCATTTTCCAGAACTGAGTGCCTGATATATTACTTAGTACACAAGTCCTTAAAATACATATAAAGTAATAAGTGATTAAATAGTGATATGATAGGCAGTGAATGTTGATATTTCATTTATCTGGTTTTACGAAAGAGACCCTAGTTGTCTAAACACACATTTATTGTTAGACAGTGAGCAAAGTTTTTAGTAATTAAAAACAAAAAATTGAGCCATAGTTCCCTAATTTGCCTACCACTATCTTAATTATTTTGACATTCTGATAGATCTTTGGGTAGATTTCATAGCTATCGATACCATTATGCTCTGCTACATATTGCTATACTGAGTCACTTTCAATGTAATTATTTGATCTTTCCTCAAATAATTATGGCATGACTCATTAAATAATTTGTGACCATTCTTTTACATCGTGGTCCATATTACATATTTCTTAAGTAATATTTCATAAAGCATGTAAATAATTTATCAGGGATGATAAATATATCTATATGAGTAAAATGTATTTTTCATTCCCTTTCATTTTATCTTTAAAAACTTATTTTACTCTTCTGCTGAATCACTAAATGTTTAAAATATGTACTACATTTTATTTTATAATGCTTGTGTGAATGGATTGCCTCTCTTTTGACATCCTATTTCAAGCCTTCTTTATATAAAGAGTGGATGATTGACTATTTTTTATCTATGACTTTAGATTATATTTACATAAGTTTATTTAAAAGTTATGTCCTGTCTCATAATTTAATATTTTAACTTTTTTTATTACTTTTCATAAAGATAAATGTGTTGGTCAATTGTAGATATGACTCGCACATTCAGATTTCTAGAAATAAGTAATAGGTTTCTATAAATGTTTAATGTGCTGCACAGTTTTGAATATTTAAAATGTTCAACTGCTGTTTTTATTTAACTGTTTTACAAAATATGAGATACTTGTATTAAGAGCAGAACAATTAGACACTATTTGAAATTCTACTTAATTATATACTTAAATTTAAACTATAACTGACATGCAAAATTATTTCATAAAAAATTACTTTCAACCATCTGAATATTATTAACTGACCTGCTGCCAGCTTATGTTAGTTTTACACTTAAAAGGTGTTAATTTTCAGATGCCTTAAAGAATCTCAAAAGAATGTAGACTCTATTAGCTACAAGACATCGGGCAGGATGCACATATAAATGTTTACATAATATATATAAATATATTTTTATATTATAAATAAATGTTTTTATCCCATTTCAAAGATCTCTAAGAAAGATTTTCAATCCTCTTGTATCTTTTAAATGATGCTTTTAAGATGGCTTTCCATATATTTCACCTACAATATTTGTTCTGCCTGTGGAAATGTTAGCCTATTGAAGAAGAAAATAGAAAAATAAATTGTAGTTCAGGAAATGGAAGGTCGCCATTCCTTGCATCATCAGTCTTTATGGATAGAAAGACCATCTGTAGAACATTCCAGTTAGATTATTCTTATTTATTTCATTTCCAATTTGTAAGTTTATCAGCCCCAACACAACTTCTTCAACTATTCACCAATTTTGTTTTTCTAGTAGTCTGGAATTTTATGCACATCTTAAAAGAGCCATAGGAGTGATATGTCAGATTAAGATTCTTCTCAAGAAATACCTCTTGAATACATTTCCAAGGTCATCTGAGAGCTTGTCAGTTCTTAAATGACAGCTGTGGCAATGGGGGGCTCCAAAGAAGACTCTTCTCTAAAAGGAAATGAGTCCTGTAATCAAGAAGGCTTTTCAAAATCTGAATGTTTCCACCATCTCATCTGGTGCAGTAATGTCATAATTATTTGAGCCTCCAAGGAGCATTCGTGCAAGAAAAAGCAAACAAAAAAACTACCCTAGTGTGTAGTTACTGATGATGAACAAACATTGAGTTTAAATTCACTTTTATAGCTCAAACCCTTAGCTTTTGCAATTAAGATCCTCAAAATAAGAAAGTGTATTAAAATTATTAATTTTTTATAATATATTTTTGTAGAATCCATTTAATGAGGTACCATGTTAAAATATTACAGGGTGCTTTAAGCTTCTTTTATATGATTAAACTGAATTGAAAACAGTCATACTAAAAGCATTTAAAACATATCAATGTATTCAAATAATTAGTACTTTAAATGTAGTATACTTTAAAATCATTTGTTTATGTCATATTTAAACAGAATACAATGGGAAAGTCTTAGAGATCTTGTTAAATAGTATTTCCTTATATTTCTATTTAATAAAACTACTTATAAGAATAGTCTCTTGTCAAGATGCACAAAATGTATTGATACTTTAAAAGTAAATGTTAGATATAGCTAACCTATGGGAAAATAATTTCTTTTATGAAATAAAATGTAAAAAATAAATTGTTGATATAACATGTATTTTTTTTAAATTTTTTAAATGAAAAAGAATCCATAATGATGAATGAAATACAAATAGTAACCACTTGCATTAGTTTTTTTTTTTATTATTTTTTTAATCCTCACCCGAGGATATTTTCCCATTGATTTTCAGGTAGAGTGGGAGGGAAGGAGGAAGAGAGAAAGCGAAACATCGATGTGAGAGAGACACATAGATTGGTTTCTTCCAACACAACCCTCAGGGTCGGGGATCAAACCGCAACCAAGGTACTTGCCTTTGACCGGAATAGAATCCGCAACTCTGGTCCACAGGCCAACACTCTAACTGCTGAGCCAAACTGGCCAGGGCTGCATTAGCTTTTTGATAGACCTTTTCTTATGACACTTCCTTGATATAGCCTCTTTCTTCATTCATGAAGAATTAAAGTTTTAATGACATTTCAAGGCAGAGATCCTCATTCTTGTGCCATGATCTAGAACTAAATATCTTTCTTCACATTGTCCTCTACAAATGTTCCATTTTTTTTTCATTTCTCTAATTTCAGTTTTATTCTCTACTTCCATAAATTTTTCTTTTTCCCTCCTCTGCTGGCTCACAGTCAGAGGAGGGAATAAAGTCATATGCCTGTGACTTTTAAACTCATTGTAGCTTGTCAAGGTGTCAGAAGCATAAAAGGCAGAGTATGGGAAGAATCACCCTTTACTTGACATACATTTGGCCAATAAGGACTTGATTTTGTAGGAAAACAATAATTTTAGAGTCAAAAGAGGCTAAAATTATTGTTGCTCATTTATTAGATAAGAAGAGTAAATGTGCTTAGGATTTAAAACAACCAAGCAAAAATTTAGATTCTACACTGTCTAAAGTTAACATGTAAACATGACAAACAAATGGTGTTGCTATACTGGATTTTACATAAAAAGCCCTTTATTTTCAAATTCTCACGTTTTAAGAACCAGTTGCTTTTCTCATGATGTCATTTCTTCACTGAAATTTTGCTTCACTTTCTGTGTAAAAGTTTTCTTAGAAAGTATGGCAGGAGGTTTCCATAATACTTTAGAAAAATTCAGTGCATTTTGTTTGTATGTTTAAAATGTCATCTGTTGGTAGGATAATGAAGGTGTTACATAAATGCAAATGTAGTGCTGCTCCTTTTGGGTAAGACAGTTAAAAAATGGATTCTCATCCAAGAATACCCCCTTAAAACATAAAACGTATATTTAATCAAAATTAGCTAATGAATAATTAACTCACATTTCAGGAATTTATTTTTCCAAGGCAAAGATAAAAACAGTTTCTGATCAAAGGAACAGAAGAGTTAGCCTTGAAAAACATTATTAATATGCAGAAAGATTTAATAAAGGATAAAAATATGTCTAAAATTAATGGGAAAGTATACATCATTGAATAAAATTTGCTGAGGAAAAATCATTATTTAAAATATTTCAGGTTATCCTTAACCAAGAAAATACCTTAAAACAAATTCCAAGTGATAAAACAGATAGATGTTAAACATAAAAATCTTAAGTAAAATTAAATATAGATAAATACATAACTAAATAGTGAATGGAGAAACACAAAAAAATAAATTGCAAAGCAAAGGACAGATGAGTAATTGTAAAATGAAAATAAGTGGTAAGCTGAGTAAAATATCATGAATAGACCATGGTAAAAATGGGCAAAGTACAAGACCTGTCAATTCTCAGAAGAAATGCAATTGCCTAATATGCATTCAAAAAAAATCTTCAGTTGCTAAAAGTAATAGAAATGAAAATTAAAGCAACGACAGGTAATTATCTTCTATTAGACGTGCATGTGTGTGCGTGTGCGTGTGCGTGTGCGTGTGTGTGTGTGTGTGTGTGTGTGTGTCTTGCAGAGTTTCTTTTGGTAAATGGTCAAGCTTAGGGTGTGAGTTGGCCAAAACTCTCATACCACAACAGGAATGATTATAAAGTTATGGTAATATTATTCCAGCACTCTAAACTTATTATACTCTTTTTTTTTTTTTTTTTATCCTCACCCGAGGACATTTTTTCATTTTTTGTTCAGACAGAGTAGGGGGGAGAGAGAGAGAGAGAGAGAGAGAGAGAGAAACATCGATGTGAAAGGGCCACATCGAGTGGCTGCCACCCACACGACCAACCAGGGCCGGGGACAAACTGCAACCGAGGTACGTGCCCTTAGCGGGAACCAAACCCGGGTCTCTCCGGACCGCAGGCCAACGCTCTAACCGCTGAGCCAAACCGGCCAGGGCTATACTCTCTTTTTTAAGTAATATATGGTTCTGCCCTGGAAGAGTGTAGTCTATTAAAGGAAAATTAAAAACATAAGTAATTTTAGTATAGTAGTCGTATGTGCAAGATTTGGTGATAACACAGAAAAAGAGGTAATTAACTCTAGGACAGAGAGAAATGAGGGTTCACAAGAAAAGGACTGTTGAACTAGATTACCATGTGGACAATGTAGTAAGAGAAGTTTTTGGCTGGGACCACACCATGTGCAAATGCACAGTGAGAATTTTTTTTCTGTATTTTGAGAACAGAAAGCATTTTTGTATTAGTGGAGCATAAAATTTGAGAGAAGATACAGTGTTCAGGATTTTTGTTTTGTTTTGTTTTGTTAATCCTCACCCCAGGATGTTTTTCCATTGATTTTTTTTTTTTAATTATTACAGTCGTCCCTCGCCACTTCGTGTTTCGACTTTCACGGCTTCACTCTATCGTGGTTTTTTCAAATATATTCATTAAAAAGTTGATCGAGACAGTGAAAATGATACAGCATGCGCTCGGTTGTCTAAGTCAATTATACACCCCTGTATTACAATTAAAGTTAAAATTACTGTACGTATGGACTGTAGGCCTATGTATTCGAGCACGCCAGGAATCCTTCAACGCCAGGTGCAACCGCTAGAGTCTGGAACGGATTAACTGTGATAAACAAGGGACGACTATATACTCTTTAAGTTCACTACTATATATTAATATCTGAGAAACATAAGACATATAGAAAAACTATATGTATATATAAACATGCATTATTTGTAATAAGGAAATATGTAAATGGCCTAAATGACCAATAATAAATAGTAAGTAAAATGTATTATGTCAAGAAGGCAATATTAAGCTTAATGAATGAAAATAATGCTACCAATATTATAAATGCTATAGGATTGGAAACTATACATTATCACTCAATTATATAAACAATTGTTGTGCACATATAGTCATAAGAAAATGAAAAGTAAAATTTTCAAATGTTGACACATTCATGTGTGGTGAGATTATAGCTGATTATTTCTCTAGTAACTTAATACATCCTTCATGATCTATTATAGCATTTTATATTTACCTGTCACAGTACTTACCATGTTCTGCATTTCAAGTGTATGTTAATATTTTTCTGTTGGATTTTTTTTTTTTTTGCTGAATTTATTGGTATGACATTGTTAATAAAATTATATAGGTTTCAGGTATACAATTCTATAATACATTATCTGTATATTATATTGTGTGTTTACCACCCCAAGTCAAGTCTCCTTCCATCTATTGGATTTTTTATATCCCAAGGCCAAATATCCAAACATACTATCTTTCACATAAAATCTATGCATTAAATATTTACTAAATAAATTTATGCATTAAGTGTACAGACACACATATATACATGCATACCCCCTCTACACACACACATGCATATCCAAACTTCTACCATACTCACAGTGAACCTTTTAAAAAGCTTTAAAGCCATGATGCTTTTGTCCCTTAGTAGTAGTGCTCACTAAGGACATCAACTGAACATTCTATTTATAGACTCATTGTCCTGTGATAGACCTACAGAAGGCATAGTGTTCAGTTGTGTAAGCCTTAGCAAGAATGTCCTGAAAATATACAGAAGAGATTATTGTCCATTTGGTTTTATGTATCTCTAGAGGCCAAAATTTTATATCCTCTATACATAGTTTAGTCTGCTATTTACCATCTGCACAGTCCTGAATTTATAGTTAATAATGCCATTATTTTTTTCTCTCTCTCTTGAAATATCCAGTAGTTTAGTCATATATAGAAACAGAAAACAGCTGGTCAGAATCTGATCAACTATGTTCTAGTCCCTAAACTGCTACTATCCAGCAATGTAAATTCAGGCAAGTTATTTAACCTTTCTGCTGGACCGTAAATTCTTCATTTGCAAAATGAGTAGATTACACTGTATAACATGATGAGCATTCTAATATTCAATAATTCCATTAACATGGTGAACATTTTATGCACACAGTCTTTTCATGTTTAAAATCAGTTTTCTTTATAATTCCAGACTTGCTCTAATAAAAATAAGAAAATAATAGTTTAGAGATACGAAATACTCTTTTGACACTTCCATTACCAATGTCACCCCAATAAATTCAATAAAAGAGATATCTCCTCCTAAAATTTATTATAACTTTCCATGCATACAGCGACTACTTTAGGCCATACACAGTAATAGTTTGAGGTATTTTTGAAAGTTTACTTTGGTGACCTCAAGAAGTGCAGTTGTTTTTAGAAGGTAAAGCAGAAGAATCTCAGTAATATTTCCTCCCATATGCAAGTCCATATCTTTTTATTTTCAATAAAAAAATTTTTAATGTATTATATTAAAAATATGATGATATAAAATAGAAAGAATTTTCATTGAGCAAAACAATAAAAATGTCTCCTCTTTTTTTTTCAGCTCTCTGTCACTTTCAAATTTTATTTATTTTTTTGTTTATCACTTACTTTGATTCTGTGTTTATTTCCCAAGATTGTACCTAAGTCACTTTCTTCAAAGTGATTTGGGTGTATTATTTACTTCATTACTTAATTTCATTTTGTACTAAATTCCAAATATAATTTGGTCTTTCATCAGCAGAATTGAAACTCCATGAAATCTGGACTTTCTCATTATATTTTGTTGGTTGGTTCACTCTATCTCCATAGCCTTGAACAGTATGAGGTATAAAGTAGCTGCTCAGTAAATATTTGTTTAATAAATGAATGAGCAAACATTTATTAAGCCATAATGTGTGATCAGTACTATGTTTCATCACATAGTGTAGGTAAGAAAGGAAGAGGCTAGTGTGGCTTCCTCAAAGCCTTTACTTACTGTAATTGAAGGGCCATGATTAGTAGGCTTAAAATGGCTAGCAGAGAATAGAAGGAAGCATATTTCTGTGTTGTTTTTTTTAAATTTTTTTTTCCTTTATTGATTTGAGAGACAGAGGGGGAGAGAGAAAGAAACATCGATGAGAAAGAACATCTATTGGCTGCCGCCTGCATGCCCCACACTGGGGATCAGGCCCACAACCTGGGCATGCGTCCTGACCAGAAACCAAACCAGTGACCTCTTGGTGCATGAGTCGACGCTCAACCACTGAGCCACACCGGCTGGACAAGAAAGCAGATTTCTAAGCTAAGTGCATATAACTGAGCTGGAATACTTCCTAGAGGAGCTTTACCCTAAAGGAAAACAGCATTTGGATAGGCCATACAAGAAGTGTTGAGCACTGAGATTATGAAGCCATGCAGGAGGAACAAATTTTCACAATCTGTTTCTGGCCGAATCTTAGAAAAGCCAAAATTTTCATGTATGTATCTGAATCAAGATTTACACCCCAGTCGGTCTTTAGTAAGATAGTTACAGATCATACTCATTTAATTTAGGGGAGATAATTTTGCATGCAATAGTATGGACTAGGTCTTAGTAACAGTATTATATTCTGCTTCTTCAAATATGAGCAATGCTGGATAAAGAGAGTTGACTATCAAAGATGAGATTTGCCAAAGAGGGAAGCTTACTATTGGAGGTTTTTTAAAATTTTAATTTAATTTTTTCCATAACCATTTATTCCTTCTATGTCCTCTTCCTCCTCCATTCATCCCCTTTTACCCCACAATCACCACACATTGTCCATGTCCATAAGTTCTCTCTTTTTTGTTTCTTTTATGCTCAATCCCTCCATCCCCCAACTCCTCACCCACCCAGAGCTGTCTCTCTGCTCTCTATCTGTGAGTCTGTCTCTATTTTGCTTGGTAGTTCAGTTTGTTCATTAAATTCCACATATGAGGAATTTAATATGGTATTTGTCTTTCTCTGACTGGCTTATTTCACTTCGCATAATGTTTGCCAGGTCCATCCATGCTGTCACAAAGGGTAAAACTTTCTTTAGCAGAGTAATATTTTTACAGCAGAGTAATATTCCATTGTGTAAAGGCACCACAACTTTTTTATCCACTCATCTGCTAATGGACACTTAAGCTGTTTCCAAATCTTGGCTATTGTAAATAACGCTGCAATGAACATAGGGGTACCTATATTCTTTCGAATTAGTGTTTCGGATTTCTTTGGATGTATTCCCAGAAGTATAATCGCTTGGTCATAAGGCAGTTCCAGTATGGTGATTGCCAGAGGAAAATGGGGCGGAGAGGAGGTAGAAGAGGGTAAAGGGGGAATAAATGGTGATGGAAGGAGACTTGACTTGGGGTGGTGAACACACAATTGTGAATGAGATTGTTTCTTTAGTTTCCCTTTCTGATAGTTCATTATCGGTGTATGAAAATGCAACTGATTTCTAGATGTTTATTTTGTATCCTGCTACTTGACTGAATTCATTTATTAGTTCTAGCACTTTTTTGGTGGAATCTTTAGGGTTCTGTAATATACAATATCATGTCATTTGCAAATAATGACATTTTTACTTTTTCCTTTCCAATTTGGATGCCTTTTATTTCTTCTTCTTGTCTGATTGTTTTGTGGGAGGGGGGTTTCTTTTAAGAAAGCAGGCTTAGCAAGAATAATTTCCATCTGGTAGTACATTTACATGACACTGTTACAAGGTGCATAGTTTTGATAGTGATTTATAAACCGCCATTAGAGTGGCAGACTGGTCTTCCCACAGCAACATCTCTAAACACTAAGCACTTTTTGGTCAAGCCGCTAGGATTTAACTGCAGGGTGTTCAGTTTTAAAACTGTTTTTCATTGATCTGAGCTGTTGAGTTCTTAACTGTAGCTTATTTTCACTTTGATTCTGAAATCCATAAATGCCAGTCACAGCATTTAGGAACTAAAATCATTGGCACAGAAATTCAAATGAAGAGTGATAAATCAAGACTGCCAGTGGCTACTGCCTCAGCTAGATGCAAACACCACAGCCACCGTTTTTAATAGCCTTGCATGCCTAATTTCAAGTTAAGTGTGACAAATTAAGCAGGACGTTATTACTATCTTGAAACAAATAGTCTGGTGCTGATTGGAAAGGGCATCATAAAGCTGTATTTTACCTTAACAGAATACCCTAAGGAAATATTAGAAAGTAAAGAGGTACAAATAATGATTAGTTCAGGTAAAATAAAAAAAGGGAGGGGTGGGTATTATGAATCCGGTTAGTTGAGTCCAGGTATATCAAAAGGGGTCTTTCTCTGAGAATAGCTTTAGTAGTCTAACAGGAAGTGAATTCACAGATACATCAGAATCTTGGTACCTACATGGTGGATGAAGGAGGGGCCTCAGGTGCGCTTACTTCTACCACTGCTGACCAGAAATCAGAATGCCTGTCAACTCTTCTTATAGCAGAAGTGCTAAAAGGAACTTAAAGTGAATGTGACCTTAAAATGAATGTGACCTTAACAACTCAAAGATGTTATAAGTCACAAAATGTTTAACTTTATTTTTCTGTACCTGCACATCATAGCCCTTATTGTCTTTACACATTTCTTGGACAACAGCATTGTCTTTAAGTGACTTCCTGCTTGACTTAATGATTTTGCATAGTGTTTGAGGAAATATCTCAAGAATGAGTCTGTTCTTTGGAGTTGAAGTGGATTTTAGGATGATATAATTCAACATTCCTTTAATGTGATAAAGTTACAAATTGCTTACTGTTGTCAGACACTGTTCCTATAACTTGTATCAAATCATAAAACAAATGAACACAATAAGGCATTATTACAAATGTTTTCCAGAGGACAAAACGGACTCACAGAGAGACTTAAGTAAAATGTCAGTATCACCAGTTAAGACAGGACAAACCAGAATTTGTAACCAGGCAGTCTGGGACCATTAGGCACACTTGCCTTTTGAAACCTGACCTGGAGAGAGCAGCAGTAGTTATAAAACTCTAGTTATTTAGTTCCAAATTATTCACCCTGGTCTTTTTTGCTTCTCTACCTACCTATTGAAAATTGGAAACTTATCTTTATTGGAAGATAAGGAAAGATTAAACACAAAGATTAAGATACCCTTTTAGCAGACTCTATAGAAAATACGGTGAGCCACCACAGTAAATGTGTAGACTCCAGGGTGGCTTTTGAGCTATCCCTGAAGTTCATGAGCCTTGCTAGCCTCTCACCACACTATCTTGCCTAAATAGAAAAACGCTGTACATCAAAGGAGGATTCTGAAACTTAAAACTATCCTTCTCCCCTTAAAAATTAAGTGTTCATATGTCTTTCAAGATATTTGATCTTAATCTTGAAATAAGTATTTTTGCTATTTGTTAATACATATATGGTACATTTTATAAATTCTAGAGAAAAAAGCAAAATAAAAAGTTATGTTTTGTAAAGAAATGGTTCAAATTTAAAATGCATATATTCTCTGATACACCTCTATACATACATGTATTTTGTCAATTCCAAAAAGAAACATAGTTAATAAAACCCCACCCACTCCATCTAGCCATTAGTCTTTTTGCTGCTGCCCTAATACCCAGGCTCATTCCTGCCTTACGGCCTCTCCTTTTCTGTTACTTATTCAGATCTTTGTTGAAATAGCACTTTGTCACAAAAAAAACTTCCATGGCCACTTTATTTAAAATTGTAAATTTTCATGTCCACCACTCCTAACTCCTCACTCGGCCTTCCTTTTGTTATAAGACTTACCACCATTTCCCATTTCACTCAAATGTTTTCTATCTCCCACCAACTTTAATATGAACTCCATGTAGTCTAAAACTTCTCATGTTTATTTGCTATATTCCCAATGCTTAGAAAAGAACCTGGCTCATACAAGGCTCACAGGACATGTTTATTGAGTGGATGAATGGATGAATAACTGAATATTCTTTGAAATTACCATTTCATGATAATTTATTAACCACTTTCTAACTAATTTAAATATATTGATAAATTAAAATTGACATAAAATCTATAGCAAAACTAACTAATATTTACAGTTCAAATATCTCTTTTATTTTGACATTTTAACTCTAGTCAATTATTAAAATACTCTGTATAATCAACATTTTGTTTCAAAAGCCGATTTTAACTGCTAAGCAGAATCAATTTATATTTAATCATGACCATACCTCCACTATGAGCATGGCTTATAGGTTTGTTTCTGGGGAAATATAAAACATGTCAAAATTATTTTAAAACCAATCTAAATGGTTCCTACTTTGTAAGCAGAAATAATTCCAATTCATTACTGTATCCTCAAGGCTTAGTACAATGTCTAGGACCTATGAGGTATTAATAAATACTTATTGAATAAGGAAATACATGATTAAATAAAGGAGTGCACTTTTAAGTTACATTTTCATAATACTTTACTGAATGTCTTCTACTTAAAGGGAATATGTATACCAAGGCAGATAAGGTTTGTAAAGCACACATTCAGAGTACAACTACGTTTCTTTATTTATAATAATTAAAACATATAGCGATATAAAACAATTGTTATGCTTAGGAAGTAATTTCAATAAGGAATTTAACAATTTAAATTTATTTATTGTTTATAAAAGATGTAGAATAAAAATATCTTTAAGTTATGGAATTTTGCATAATCATATCAAAGTTGTTTTCTATTTTTTGGTTATAAAGTTACAACTTTTGGTATAATTGTGACACACAAAGTTAAAAGAAGGAAAATATAAAATGAGGTATGTATTGTCAGAGAGGAGAATATAACCAGGTAGATAGACATAAAACTGAAGATCTGTAACTCCTGCTTCTCATTCTGATTCTGGACACAGATTTGGGTAAATTGCAACATCATTGTAGTTATCTGTACCAAAACTTTTTATGACTTAAATAGGACAGTTTCCAATATTATTCCAAATTAAAAATGAGAGTATTCTATGTATGCAGATTCCAGATTTGCTCACATATCCCCCTACAGTCTAACATTTTTTTCTGTAAAGGGACAGATAGTAAATATTTTCAGCTGTATGGGCCATATATTCTCTGTCAGACTACTCAGCTCTGCCCTTGTAACAGAAAAGCAGCCCTAGATAACACATAAATAAAAGAGCATGCTGGGTGCTAATAAAACTTTATTTATAAAAACAGGTGTTAGAGTGCATTCTGCCCATGGGTCATAGCTTACCAACCCTGCCCTATATGATAAAGCTTTATCTTCTTAGATAAAGTAATTGGATGTTTTTGCTTAATATGCCTATAACTTGAAATCTAAAGAAAGGAAAAGGAAAGGTTGTCCAGAGACCTAGAATCAATTTTCATTTAGAAATAAACAAAATAAGTAGGTAGCTGGTATTTTTATATAAGAAAAATTTTAAAGGGATATAAAAAAGGGTATTTAAGGTTTTCATTTACATAAAATAGTATGAAGCATTGCTAATATTAACTAATGCGAAAATGAAAACATGATCATTTTTTATGTAAATACGTATGAAACCAAGCAGCAGTGATCGGATCTGGGTTCGTTGTCTCGCAAAATCGAAGAATGAGTTCACGGACAAAGGAGCAAGTGGAAGCAACATTTATTTTAAAAATAGACAGACTCCCCACAGCAGGGAGGGAACCCAAGTGGGTTGCTGGTAAGGCTCCTTTGTCTAGGGGTAGATATAAGCCTTCCTAGCCTTCAGTTGGTCCTTTCAAGGAATTCTGCCTTAGCAACATCCATACATTTTAAAGATTGTGTTTCCCAACTGACTGGGTTCAGCCCTAGGTCATATAACTCTAAATTCATATTACCCTTCTGGAAAAAGCATATGTGGGCATCACTGATTTTAAAAAGCTTGCCCTGTCAGTTGAATTGGGCAGCTTTGATTAGCAAAAATATATTGTCCCATAACATTCCCTAGTTGGAAGTGGACAGGTTCTGATTTAAAAACAGACATTGATTAGATATTCCTAACATTTGTACAGAAGCTTTACTCCCAGGGAGGAGACAACTTGGTTTGGTGTGGTTAAGAACAAGTAAAGTAATCCCAGGTATCTACAGGGGCCTTAGTGGCTTCCCCTTTTTATAATAATTTCAATTTCTCCCAGATTATTGGGGGTGGGGGAATGCCCTTGGAGTAACCCTTTGCTTGCTTTTGGTTTCTTTTCTAAATCCTATTTTGGTTTCCTGTAATCCTTTTTAAGGTAACCTGGCTTTCTACAATAGAAACACACTAAATAGTTTCACAACAGGACTCGTTCAGCAATCCTGTTGCCTTGCTACCAGAAACCAGTAGGTATATTAATTGGAATAGGTCAGAATCACCAGCACTATATTCTTTAACAGTAAACAAAATTCATTTGCAAACCCATCAGGATCCCAGAAAAAGGAACTATACAATCAATTGCTGTTCTCCTCTTTCCTGAAACCAGTGTTTCCTGGGGTTTTTTGTTGTTATTGTTGTTGTTATGTAATTGACCTGTGCTCCTTCCAGGAGCTTCTAATTTGCAATCAAGATAAGTTTTTTATTTCTGTAAGTCAGGAGTGTTAATGGGGGCTGGAAGTTGCTGGCCTTGGGGGCACAATTTCCCATCTTGATTTTATTTTTATTTTGGTATCTGTAGAGTCCGAATAAACCACCAGATCTACTGTGTACTGAGTTAAAGCGCACTGCCTCTGTGCTGAACTCCAAGTTCTCGAAAACCTCCCTGTGTGTCTCAGCCTTCCCTTCCCATGGTCCCATCCCTTACTGTCTAACCTGCCCCTATCTCCTCATATACCCATAGTAAAATAATGTCAATTAAAGACATTTTTGTTTTACCTAAAAATATCCTCTCAACTCACATGGGAAGTGGTCACATTTTAAATTTCTTCAGTTCCTCCAGTTTAACAGGAATTATTTCCACATCAGTATTATTGACAGAGGTTTTATGTTTTTAAAAAAATAAAACTAGCACCCTGGCCTGTTTGGCTTTGCGGTTAGAGCATCGGCCTGCATACCAGAGAGTCCTGGGTTCGGTTCCCCCTAAGGGTACGTGCCTCAGTTGCAGTTCGTCCTCGGCCCTGGTTGGGGTTGTGCGGGTGGTAGCCAGTGGATGTGTCTCTTTTGCATCAATGTTTCTCTCTCTCTCTTTCTCCCTCTCTCCCTCCCACTCTATCTGAAGATAAATGAAAAATGTCCTCGGGTGAGAATAAAAAAATAATAATAAAAAAATAAAAAATAAAACGGGGCTTTTGTGGAGATTTCACTACCACTAACAAATACAGTTTAATCCAGTTGTTTAGATTTCGTTTTATTTGTTGCTTAAAAACTTTGTAAATTCAATACAAGAGCTGTTGGCAAAAGCCTGTGTAAATTTGTACAGTTTGAGAGGACTATAACATTGAACTGATTTGAGCCATCAAGATAAAAAGACTGCCTTGTCTGGTGTGGCTCTGTTGGGCATCGTCCCATGCACCAAAAGGCTACCTGTTGGATTCTGGGTCAGGGCACATGCCTGGATTGCAGGCTTAATCCCTGGGGGAGGGCCTGCAGGAGGCAGCCAATAGATGGTGCACACTCACATCAGCGTTTCTCTCTCTCTCCTCCTCTCCCTTCCTCTCTCTAGAAAAATCATTAAATATATGTGTGTATATATATATATATATATATATATATATATATATATATATATATTTTTTTTTTAAGATAAAAACACTGACCTTTATCCATATAATGTTTTTCTTAACCTTCTCTTGATGAACTATACCAGCCCTTAGAAAACTAATAAGAATGAGTTTAAAGTATGGTACAAATATAATACAAAGAAGAGTAAGAATTAAAATTTTTATATTTGGCTTTTATTTTATTTTTTTAAATAGGGACCTCTACATAAGTCTTTCACCAGAGATTTCCATGAGGTGATTTGCATATAGATAAAGTCATTTATGTATAGGTCAGTTTATACTTCACTCTCCATTAGAAATAAGTAGGAATAAAGAGGTGTTGTCATGAAATAAAACCAGAGGCAGAACTTTGAGATCTGTAGTTGATGTATTGTAACAACAGCAATTTGTTATTTTAATTTGAAATATGAGTTTAATCTGCTTGTGAAGTGAAAATTAGTTGACTACATTTTTGTAGTTGTATTTGTTTGCTTATTCAACTTGTGAACGTGGGTTTTTATATGTAAACATCCCATTGATTTGAAAAAGTATTAAATAACAAACAATTCCACAAGTCAATTTAAACAAAAGCAGGGTATTGTCCCTCTTTTTCCTGTTGTTACTACTTTTTTTCTATAAGGTCTATATTAGTGAGAATTGCTTAATGTTTTTTCTGAACATAGATGATTGGTCCTCTGTAGTCTGAGACACTTGTGCCCTCTAAAACGGAGAACTATAATCTAATTTAATTTGCTTTCGTGATGCCTGTCAGAATCCAGCTCCTATTAGAATAATAGTTTAAGATCAATAGAAAGAAGGAAGGAAATAACACAAATATATCACTCACTACATCTTTCCTGAAATACAGTATGCCATGTAACAGACCTTCAAATCAATATTGGTTGACTGACTAAATTAGTGGATGAATAAATGCAAGAAAATAAACTTGCACTTATATTTACTATGTCTTTTCATGTTTAAAATTTGAAGTTTCCTTACTTTAGCTTAGGAAGTTTTGTTTCTCTTTTCCTCTCTTGACCCAAATGGAAGAAGATAAAGATATTTAAGTCTAAAAAAATCACCAAACATATGATCATGGTGAGGTAAGGTTAAATTTGGGAAATTCTAGGCACAAGAAACAGTTGTGTAAGTGTTCCTCTTTACGATTTTAAGTAGGACAAACATTCAGTAGTTGTCTTGGTTTCTGAGCAATAGAGAGGTTCCCACAGAATTAGGTCTGAACATGGAGAGAATAAAGATGAGTAAATAATTCTACCAGATAGGAATGCATTTCGCTAAAAGAAACAGGAAACCTGATTGTGTTCCTTAAACAAAAAATAATTTATTTTTCTCACGTAACAAGAACAGAGCTAGAGTCTTGCTGGAGGTGGTTAAACTACTCAGTGATAATTCATGGTCTTAGGATCTCTCTGTTTTTCTGTTCTGTCATACAAAGAGTGTTGGTTTCTTTCCTCCTGGTTACAGATTCCAGCTGTACATCCAGGCAGGGTAGCTGTTTTTAAGGCAGAGAAAAGGATGTTTAAGAAAATGGAAATAATAGCCTTGTCTGTCCCTTGTCATTGGGAAAGAAAAAGCTTTTAGCAAGGCATAACCAGCAAATTTCTGTTTAGATTTCCTCAGTCAGAACTTGACCCCATAGCTATTCCTAACTGAAAGACAGGCTGGAAAAATCAAGTTTTGTGCATTTCAATTCCTGTAGGAGAAAAGCACATCAAAGACCACACTTGAAAATAGGTGTTGAGTAGGATAACCTGTAGTATCTATCACAATAATTTTTAACAAGTTTGTTAATTGAACTATATAATAGAGAGATTCTGAGAAAAAGAACCAATATGAATATTTAAATGAGGTACAAACAGTATTTAGATCATAATTCTATTTGTAAGTTGGTAGAAGGCAGTTGAAAGGCTAAATGCTGAAAGTTTAGGAGTGGTTACTTTGGAATGTGGAATTTATTAATAAGTTTGTATTTTGTTAAAAGAATGAAGAATAGATTTTCTGGGATAATGATAGAGAAATTAGTAAGTTCTTTATACTTTAATATTTATAAAGTAGGTAGTTCTATTTTATAAAATATTTGCAATTTATTAAACCATACTATGTGATTAGTACTGCATACCATCAAATAGTGCAGTATAGGTAGGAAAAGCTTAAGCTATGGTGGCCTACCTCAAATATGCCACTCTGGTTAGAGAGATCTTTACGTTTTTTAAACATCTGAAATACACAGTTGAGTTAACGCCATATATTGTTGGGCCTAATGATAAAAAATAAAAATAAACTTTTTCAAATTTACAAAAGACAAGGAATAACTATTTGAGTATGCTTTGTATGTTTTTGGATAGAAATTGACTTTAGGTATAATTTACTTCTCATTACATTGAGCAATCGTACTTATTTTTACTGTACTTTAAACTTGTGAGGCTAATTATTCCCTCCTCATAATCATTTCAAACTAAAGTCCATGGGATTAAAAGTGTCCTTGCACTTCTCTCTCTCTCTCTCTCTCTCTCTCTCTCTGATCTGTGTATCTGATATATATAATATATATAATATATTATATTATATACATACAATCATGCTTAAATGTTCACATAAAAACATTAAATAATTTTGAAGAACATAGAGGCTAGAGATGGTAAAGTTTTAATAATCCAAAAGACAATAGAAAAAAATTCAGAAGTGAAGAGCAGATGTTACACACACACACACACACACACACACACACACACACACAGGATTTAAATTCTCAATATATCTAAAATAAACGAAAAGCACTAAAATCATGATTTCAATGAGACAAAGCCATAATTAAACAATTCTAGAAAGAAGAAATAACAATTATTAATAACTTACTAAAACAGCTGTAGCTGGTTTGGCTCAGCGGTTAGAACATCAGCCCGCAGACCAAAGAGTTGTGGGTTTGATTCTGGTCAAGGGCATGTACGTCGGTTGTGGTTCTGTCCCCGGCCCTGGTCAGGGTCATGCAGGAGACAACCATTCTATGTATCTCTCTCATGTTGGTGTTTCTCTCTCTCTCTCTCTCCCTCCCTCCCACTGTATCTGAAAAAAAAAAAAGATATAAAAAAATAAAACTTACTAAAACAATTTCATTAATAAGCAGAAGAATGCAAAACTTATAAATGTTAACTTTTACCTATCAAATTAATAGTGATTGAAAAATACATAATATTTGATTATGGTTGAAGCTAATATAAGATAAAATATTCATATACTTATGGTAAGAGTTTAAATGTTTAAGCTGTTTAAAAGGCATGTTAGCAGTATTTATTAAGGTACTTTAAATGTTTATACCCTTTGACCCAGTCATTTTATTACTAATTTTAAAAATCACAAAAAGTAGAAAAATAAATTAAAAAATAAATATTTAATAAAAAGAATTGTTTAATAAATTATGAAAACTTTTGAAATAAATTGTTATGTACTATACAGGAAGGAAAAAATTTCCCTTCTACCCTTCTAGGTTCTTTAGCTGGTCTGATTATTAAATTGACATAATACAGGAGAAAAGCAAATTTAATTTTGTATGTATGGGAGCCCCATAAAAACATGAAACTCAAAGAAGTGACCAAAGCTGGTTTTATATCTATTATACAAAGAAGCAATAAATTTATGAAGAATTAAGACAAAGGCGTTTGGAATAGTGAATCAGGAAAGTAACAAGGTTTGTTTATACAGCCTTCAACCCCAAATTTGTCTCTGAAGATTAGTATGCTTCCTACCCTCCTGGTATGTGGAGGTGCCTTTCACACGGAAGATTTATCTCCTGCTTTCAGGGGTGACAAAGGAGGGTCAGAAGGTCCTCTTGCACTGGCTGTTCTTAAGTACCTTTAATTCAAAATAATCAATATGCCAAAGTGACTTAAGTACCTTTAATTCAAAATAATCAATATGCCAAAGTGACGTATTTTAATGTGGCATATTCTGTCCCCCTTCACAACAAAGTCAAAGTTACCAAGTGTAGAAACAAAATGTATTTTGTATTTTTCACACATCTTGGTAGATAAGTGAAACACAGTATACAAGAAAAAAAATGACATAAAAAAGAATGATATCTTACCATTTGCAACAGCATGGATGGACCTAGAGAATATTATGCTCAGTGAAATAAGTCCGAAGAAAACAAATACCATGTGATTACACTTACATATGGAATCTAAAGAACGAAATTGAAAGACTCATAGATACAGAGAACAGACTAATGTGATAGCCAGAGGGAAGGGGTGTTGGGAGACTGTAGGTAAAAGAAGTGAAGGGATTAAGAAGTACAGATTGGTAGTTACAAAAGAGTCATGGGGATGTAAAGTACAGCATAAGAAATACAATCAATAATATTGGCATAGCTATGTGTGGTGTCAGGTGGGTACTTGAAATATCACAGGGAGTACTTTGTAAGTTATATGACTGTCTAACCACTATGCTGTACACCCGAAACTAATGTAAAATAATATTGAATGTAAACTGTAATTTTAAAAATATTCTTTTAAAGAAGAAAGAAATTGCAGATATTTATTCATGTGGTTCAAATTGTAGTGGTAACTAAATAAACAAGGGTATTAATTTATAAATTAAATGACAAATTATTTTATAATATAATTTGTTTTTTATTATTTTTGTAACTGTAGTTTATAATTAAAACATTCAGTTTTTACATCTTTAAATTCACTGTTAATTTTACAACCTATTACATGCACATAGAATATATTTTATGATTTTTTAAATAATTTCTTTTGATTACCTGGTCATTGTCAATAGGAGTATAATTTTCAGAAAAGGTTAAAAATAATGATAGAATTAAAAAGTGTCAATAATTAGAATGACTTCACATTTAGAGAAAGCAAAACTACTCTAAAAATGATTTGAAAAATAATGAAAATAATTTGCAAAAATCTTTCTTCTTATTGACACTCCTGCAAATGCTACCATCATTGTTTCTACTTCTCAAGCTGTAGAATATAAAAAAGGGGGCCCAAGAATATGTTGGCAAAGGATCTCCTTCAGGGATTACTTTCATCACTTTTTCCCCTCTAGGTTAAGAAATTTTTTTATTCAACCAAGACTTCTGTCTATGGTTCAAACATGTTAACACAAAAATTAATGTGTAATATTGGCTTCTTATATGGTATATTATTACATTTGTTGTTTTTCATACTAGAAGAAAATATACTTCTTATTAAGCAAGTCAGATTTTCCTTAGACAACAATTTTCTGAGCAATTCCATTCTTCCTTTATGTCAGATATGCATTCAAAGTTTCAGCGTAACTGAATTAGATTATCTTACTTCAGCCAAAACAAGGCGGAAAAGCATCATGACTGACTGCATTTCTTCAGTTTTCCTAGTTGTTTGAATGTAGTAGCAGAGTTGCCAAGTTTAGACAGTCTTCACAATACTTTCCAGTGCAAAACCAATAAAGAATGTCTCCAGTGCAGACTCAGAATGGCTTATTTTTAACTTTGC
Organism: Tadarida brasiliensis; assembly: GCA_030848825.1. NCBI lineage: Eukaryota > Metazoa > Chordata > Mammalia > Chiroptera > Molossidae > Tadarida > Tadarida brasiliensis. The sequence continues at coordinate 83,939,629 of CM061260.1, read as the reverse complement.
ACTAATTGACAAGTGCACGATATTACAAACATGTACAGTAAATATCATTGCACAACAGAGAGCCTGTAGGGTAATTCCCTGAATTCCCAGAATCCAAAAATAGTTTATTGCTAGTGGTTTAATTTCCCCAACCCTACCAAAGCCTAAGTACAAGGTCCCTTGAGGACTCAAAAAACATATATAGCCCTTCTAGAGCACATCTCATACTTGGGAATTCAGGCACTCATTACCCCCCTCACTTGTAACAGTTAGAGTATAATGGCCATATGATGGGTGATCAAGGACTAAATTGACCAAGACAATTTACATTCAGACTGGGATATTTCTGAAATAAAAGAGGAAGCTATTTGTAACCACACCAGTACAGCAGGCATTAACATGGATTGTTCCAGGCAAAGCTAGATATTAAAAAAAGGAAATAGTTTGATGTGCTGATGGAATGAGTGGGCTTCTGTATAGACACATTTCTACATGTGCAACCTTTCTCACCAAATCTGTGACTTCTCCCCTGTATCTATTAAAATCAATAAATATTATTACATACTAAATATTTTACTGCATTTTATGTGCTTTATGTTTTAAATTCCTTCAAAGATTTTTTAAATTTATTTTTAAATTATAGTAGACATACAATATTATATTAGTTTCAAGTGTACAACATAGTGATTAGACATTTATTTATCTTGCAAGTGATCACCAGGATAAATCTAGTACTCATCTGGCACCATATGTAGTTATTAAAATATTAGTAATGTTGATTATCTTTTGATGTCTCTGTTGGCCATCTGTATGTCCTCTGGAGAAATGTCTACTCAGGTACTCTGCCCATTTTTTAAATCAAATTTTTGTATGCCTTTTGTCTTAAATTCTTTCAAAAGTTTTTAAAGATAGTAAAGTCCTACAGAGTTGCTCTTATAATTTATACAATATTTAATTTTTATACAATTTAAATTAAGCCATAATTAAAGTCATATATACTTTCAGTTTTACATAAGTAATAGAAAATAAGTAGCCACTTCTTAAAGGATGTTCATTAATCATTAATTGCATTCCCTCTCTTATTTTGATTTCTCCTAAGTTTCTTTAAAGTAAATATAGTGAAAATTAAAATCAGAGTTTAGACCTAAAGGATGCTAGTTTTTTTTTTTTAATTGTATTAAATATTATAAGTCTTTTGTATGAAAGAATTAAACTGCTTTGAATTTAGGACAAGTAATTTTATGCTACATCATTAGACATAAAGATGTGCCCAAGTTCCCCAGCCTGTGGCTCAGTTGGTTGGAGCATCATCCCATACCCCAAAAGGTTGCAAGTTGATTCCTGGTCAGGGTAGGTAGCTAGACTTCAAGTTTGATCCAAGTCAGGGTGCATACGGGCAGGCAACCAATCGATCATTCTCTCTCTCTCTCTCTCTCTCTCTCTCTCTCTTTCTCTCTCTCTTTCTCTCTCTTTCTCTCTCACTCCCTCTCTCTTTCTCTCTTCCTTTCTTCCTTCCTCTCTCTCTAAAATCAATTTTAAAAAGCATATCTTTGGGTAAGGATTAAAACAAAAAAATATGTGTCCTAGACAAAAGGTGACCCTTTGATTCATAATATAGTGTATACAGGCAATTCTTGTAATTTTTACAAAAAAAGATGCCTGAAAATATGCTTTAAAGTTTATATTGAAGTTTAACTTAACTTTATTTTTTTTTTATTTTTTTACTTTTTAACTTATCTTTATTGTTGAATGTATTACAGATGTTCCTCATTTTCCCCTCATTTGCCCCCCTACTCCCCATTCCTGCCTTTCCCCACACTGTTGTCTGTGTCCATTGGTTATGCATATATACATATAAATTCTTTGGTTTATTTCTTCCCACCCCCGGATCCCCCTTCCCTTTGAGGTTTGTCAGTCTAACAACCAATTTGTACTTCTTAATCCCTTCACCTTTTCACCCATCCCCCCAGCTCCCACCCATCTGGTAACCAACAAAAGTTCTCTGTATTTATGAGAATGTTTCTGTTCTGCTTGTTCATTTTGTTTGTAGATTCAATTGTTGATAGATATGTATTTAGTGCCATTTTGTTTGTTCATATTTTTTTATCTTTTCCTTCAAGAAGACCCTTCAACATTTCATATAATAATGGTTTGGTGGTGATGAACTCCTTTAGCTTTTCCTTGTCTGAGAAACTCTTTATATGGCCATCGATTCTAAATAACAGCTTTGCAGGATAGAGTAATCTTGGTTTAGGTTCTTGCTTTTCATCACTCTGAATGTTTCTTGCCACTCCCTTCTGGCCTGCAAAGTTTCTTTTGAGAAATCAGCTGACAGTCTTATGGGAACTCCCTTGTAGGTAAATAACTGCTTTTCTCTTGCTGCTTTTAAGATTCTCTCTTTGTCTTGAACCTTTTGCATTTTGATAATGATGTGTCTTGATGTGGACCTCTTGGGGTTCACCTTGTTTGGAACTCTCTGTGTTTCCTGGACTTGTATGTCTGTTTCCTTCACCAAGTTAGGGAAGTTTTCTGCCATTATTGTTTCAAATAGGTTTTCGATTTCTTGTTCTCTCTCTTCTCCTTCTGGCACCCCCAAGATGCGAATGTTGGCACACTTGAAGTTGTCCCAGAGGCTCCTTACACTATCCTCATTTTTTTGGATTCTTTTTTCTTTTGCTGTTCTGATTGGGTGTTTTTTGCTTCCTTATTTTCCAAATCGATGGTTTGCTTCTTGGCTTTACCTACTCTACTATTGAATCTGTGTAAACTATTCTTTATTTCAGTTAGTGCCTCCTTCATTTCTAAATGTGCCTCCTTCATTTCTGACTGGTCCTTTTTTATGCTCTTGAGGCCCTCACTAAGTTCACTGAGGTTCTCACTAAGTCCACTGAGCATCCTTATAAGCAGTGTTTTGAACTCAGCATCTGTTAGGTTGCTTAACTCCATTTCACTTAGTTCTTTTCCTGGAATTTTGTTCTGTTCTTTCATTTGGGACCTGTTTCTTTGTCTCCTCATTTTGGCTGCCTCCCTGTGTTTGTTTCTGTGTATTACTTAGCGAGAGGTATGGGGCTAGCTGAGACCAGATGCTGCTTGTTTGAAAGAATTTAGGAAAAGCTGAAGCAGGATCCAAGACAGGCCAATCTTATGGTAAAGCAACTGGCAACAGCTTGGGTGGGCCTGAAAGTTGGGTGGGGCGGGGCCTCAGGGAATCACCAGGGCCGGGCAAACAGTGTGAGCCAGGTTGCTGGAGTCCCAGATATGGTGGCATCTGCTGGCCCAGGGAAGGGCTCACCAAAGGAACAAAAGCCTCTGATAGCACGTCTGTCCAGGAGAAAGCTGCCTCTCCAGCCTCGCTCCAATGCCAAACAGCTCAGTTCTTCCCCATATATCTCTGGTGACTTTCAAGCTGCCTCCCCCACGCTGGAGCCTGGAGGGAGCGAGTCCCAGTAAGTCCGTGTGCGGGGCCCTTTAAGTGGATCTGCCAGGGGCTCCAGCCGCCTCAGCCTCAGTTCCCACTGGTTTTTCCAGCCAGAAGTTATGGGGACTTCTCTTCCTGGCACTGGAACCCTGAGCTGGGCGCCTGGTGTGGGACAGGGACCCCTCAGTCCTCAGGGAGGACCTTCCCAGCCGAGGTGTCCTCCTAATTTTTATCCGCCACACGCGGGTGTGGGACCAGCCCGTCATGCCTCTGCCCCTCCTACCAGTCTCGATGCAGCTTCTTCTTTAATTTCGTAGTTGTAGGACTTCCATTCAGCTTGATTTCAGGCGGTTTTGAATGATGGTTGTTCTGTAGTTTAGTTGTAACTTTAATGTGGTTGTGGAAGGATGCCATACCGCGTTTGCCTATGCTGCCATCTTGACCGGAAGTTTTTCCGAAGTTTAACGTAGCTTTAAAGTTAATAAAGGGATTTCCTGAGAGCTACATATAAAATATTAAACTGTTTTTCTATAGACATGGTTTCCTTGAGCCCAATCAAATCCATACTGGTGGATGAAATAGCCGGAAGGATAGTCAGGCAGCCAAGTTTCCAGTCTTCAAGTAGAGGATTCCAGCACTCAACTATCTTTATGAGGTCTGAGTGGAAAGAGGTCTATATATTTTCTACTACCAGAAAGGCCTCCACATGATTTTCTAAGTATTCTCACTTACCTACCTATTAGCACCCAAGGGTTCTCAGCCACTGTTTAAAAATGCTGAATCAAGATGGACATGTTGGGGGAAAAGGCAAAGAATTGAGGAATGGGCACCCACTGGAGGTCTTGCAATCATAGATTTCCCATGGCCTGTCAGAGATGCCTGATGTGGGAAAATGTGGGTTGGAAAGGTGGGAAAAGCAACCGCGAACCTTTAGCATGCGTGGGATCAAGTGTATGTTTGGTGATTTATTAGACAGTATTAACAGCCACTAACTCGTATAGTCAGGCCTAAAAATACTTCTCTCTTTTACCTTGGTGACCACCTGGTCTTTGTTCCCAGCAGCATTCATGGCTGTCTAGGATTAGATATCAAAATACAGAGAAAGTCTAATTTGGTTCAACCATGCTTTGTTTCCAATGCTTGGTAGGTATTCTAAGAAATGGAAAAATATAAGTCACTACCATGGTATGTTTCATTCTAATCCTAGGAACTGTTACAATCACTAATTAAACAGTTTGGGAACAGAAATATTACAGTAAGCATACGTTAATAGTTTGTTGTTCATTTTCCGTGAACATATTATCAATAAGCCATTTTTGTTCCTTGATGGGGAAATTTGAATGATTCTAAAGTGGTTGAGTTTTAATGCACTATAATAGTCTATATCACATCTACAAACTTCTCAGTGGATCTTTTTCAGACACTTTAGAATGTTTCTTAAATAGTAGAGTAAGAAAAGGACCAGAACATCTATTCCTGGTTTTGTCATTACCTTCAATATAGTCTAAAATTATGTGTTTGGATGGAGATGTGTGTTACTTTCAATCTATTGATATTATTTACAATTTATCAACTGTGTTGCTACTGTGAATGTTAGAAAAATATTTTTTTTAAATCTTATGATATATTATTGACATGTACACTTGAAAGCTGTATGGTTTTGTGAACCAATGTCACCCCAATAGATTAAATTTAAAAAATCGTATCTTATTAGAACTCCCCTACCAAAAGTATGCTATATTATAAAAAAGAAAATGTCATTCTAACTGATATGACTAAGAAGACAAAAAAATGAACCATTACAGTCATCTTTTGAGTGCTATCAGATTATGGAGACCTATAAAGGGAGAATAGGGAGACCTATAAAGCAGAGCAGGTCGGAGCAGGGAAGTACGAATTAGAAGCAGATAAGGCTTAAGTAAAACAAGAGCGCTTTACAAGAAAAGCCCAAATCTAGTTACACAATGTATCATAGACAGGAAGCCAAGCAGAGAATCAATGAAAACTAGTTATGATCAAGGTGGATTCAAGGATGGAAGAAGATAGCAAACTGTAAATGGTTGATGTTGAGTTTTACTGAAGACATGAGTGACATTTTCACTCCAAAATTTTCTTTAGAAGAAGAAAGGTCAGAGATATTAGATCAAACACTATCCAATTTATAGGTATTATTGGTCCTGTTAAGGTAGAGATACCATGAAAAAATTATATTTATTAAAAAATCTGAAGCATTTTGAAATAAAGATGAAGTAGCTTAACTGCTGAATTTCTTTTTTTTTTTTTTTAGAAATTTTTATTGTTTATTAGGGTGACATTGGTTAACAAAACCATACAGGTTTCAAGTGTACAACTCAATGAAACATTATCTGCATACCGCATCGTGTGTGGATCACCCAAAGTAAAGTCTCTTTTCGTCCCCATTTATCCCTCTTTTGCCCTGGTCCACCTTCGCTCACCCCTCTATCCCTCTGGCTATTATCATACTGTTGTCTGTGTATATGTGTCATATATATGTCTATATTATATATATACATATTTTTTTTTTTGCTTAATCACTTCACCTTTCACCTAGTCCTCCCAGTGCCCCCTCCCCTCTGATAGCTGTCAATCTGTTCTCTGTATCTAAGCTTCATCTGTAGCAAAAATAAATTAATAAAAATAATTTTTTTTAAAAAAAACCTCATGTTTTGTTGTGCCTTAAAATGTTTCTACAATGAGCATGTATTACCATATGATCTCACTTATATGTGGACTCTAATGAACAAAATAATTTAACAAATAGTAACTGCTGAATTTCTTAATCTGTAAAATAAGGGTTGGTAATAGAGTTCCTTAAAGAATTGTTGTGAAGATTAAATGTAATGACATAAAAAAATTTTCAGAATAGTTCCTAGCATGTTATAAGTGCTCAAATAACATTATTGTTTTTGTTATTTAGCAAACCAAAGGAATCTTAAATATACACACACAGGATTAGCAAGTATACAAGTGTTGAAACACAATAAATATAAGACTCACTTATATCTTAATCACAGCCTTTACTCTGCCATCTGTATGACCTTTCTGAAGGTACTTCATTGGGGGGGGGGGGCTTTTACTCTATATTTATAAAATCAAGAGATTGAACTAGATTACCCCTTCTGTCTCTCCTAACACATATGTGATTTTTAGGACCTTATGCATTAATAATCTTAACATTTTTATAGAGTTGAGGTCTATCATATATACATGTTCTTAAGTAATTATAATATGTATATTTTCCTAATGTATGTCTTCATAAGATTGTGAATTGCATACATTGTTCAAACATGAGGGTAAGTGCCAAAAAATTTCTGGGACTCACTCTCAAAGGTAGAATCTTGGTTACATTTCTAAAACCCTTTGATAGTTAACTGTGGGCATATTAAACATGTTCTGCAAGCCAAGTAATTTGACTCAGTTTCCCTATTTCAAGCAATAAACTTAACAGATTTGTCAGTTACTCCTTTAAATACTAGAGAAATTTTATCTTTCATCAGTATATCTTTACATAATTCGGGCACTTGGCAATTTCTCTACTATTTTAAAATTTAGTAAACTTTTTTATAAGGGTTGTTTTTGTAAGCCAAAGAAATTGACTTTGATTGAGTTAAGTTTCCATTGGGATCTCACAGAAATTTAAAATTGCTCTAGAAAAGGGTAGAAATTAAAGCACTCTAGGTTCTAGGAAAGTAGGTGTTCTTCAGAGCATTGTTGTTGAGATGACCCAATCCAACCATTTTTGTTCTTTGTCAATACTACCGGAGTTCAAATAAACAAAATGAAGACCCCATACACAAATAAACTAATGTGCCCCATACTTCCATTTGGCAGTGGAGGGGAAGGCATTTGGCAAACTGATCCTAGAATACCATACGCAGTCATGGAAAAGGTCTCCTGAGGAAAAGTGAGATGGGCAAAAAAAGTTGGTTGTTACCATGTCGCTCTAGGGAGGTGTCATAAAAAAACAAAGAGAAGTAGAATTTTGTTTTCAGTTTGTGAAGATACAATCTAAATTGCAATCATTAATTCAAAAAGTGTGTGTGTGTGTGTATGTTAAGGCCACTGCTTTATTACAATTATCCATTTAAATATAGTTAACTTACAACTTCTTTTGTGGAAAAGGAAACATGTATACCAAACAGAAGGATGGAGCTCATTTTAATTTACATTATTTTTATTTTTATTAGCACTTCTATTTCTATGAGTAAATTTAGACAAGTTTTCATATTGCTAAAGAAAACCATATTATTAGTCTATTTAATCAAGTATGCCTATTGCCCCAATCAATCTCTAACTCTGATTCCTATCATTTTCACTCCACATTATAGAACATACATAGAATATCCAAAAAGAAGTCTGAAGGGATTCAGAACATAAGGCAAATAAAGTAAATTGAGATTGTAATAATAACATTATCAATATCATCATTATAATGAGTTAGATTTACTCAGTGCATCAATGGCCCAGGTACTATTCTAAAGGCTTTACATATATTAAGACATGCAATCTTTACACCTTCCTGAATGTAGTAACAGATTTCACAGGTGAACAAATTGTGGCACAAAGGAGTTCTTAAGCAACCTGTATTGTGGACAGGAAACCACTGTAAGGACAGAATATAGAGAGACAGAATGGTTTCCTATAGACAAAGGTGTCAGACAGGGTGATATTTTATCTCCCTATTTCAATCTGTATGTAGAACAAATCATGAAAAACTACTAGACTCAGAGAAAGGAGGAGCAAAAAGTGGCAGAAAAAATATTGATAAGAAAGTATGCGGATAACGACTTCTTACAAAAGTGAAAGAAAGTGCTAAAGCAGGACTGCATTTGAATATCATGAAGACAAAAATCATGACTAGAGAAGAAATACACAATTTTAACATTGACAAAGAAAATATTAAAATGGTTAAGTATTTTGCTTATCTTGGTTTATATAAATTCAAATGGAGGCTGCAACCAAGAAATCAAGAGAGGGCTGAGACTCAGAAGGGGAGCAGTGGAAGAATTAGGAAAGATCCCCAAGAGCAAAGATGTGTCATTAGAGACCAAGGCTGAGATCATCCACACCTTCATAGTTCCAGTTACTATGTATAGATGTGAAAGTTAACAGTGAAGAAGGCTAATAGGAAAAATAATAATAATTCATTTGAAATGTGGTGTTGGAGGAGAGCTCTACACATTCCCTGGAGCGCCAGAAAGATGAACAAGTAGGTCCTAGAGCAAATTAAGCCTGAAACATAGTTGGAGGCAAAAATGTCTTAATTAAAGCTGTCCTCCCTCAGGCATATCATGAAAAGGCAGGGTTCTTTGGAAAAGATAACAACGCTGGGTAAAATAAAAGGCATCAGGAAAAGAAGAAGACCAAATATGAGATGAATTGACTCTATGAAAGAAGCCATAGGTGTGAGTCTACCAGAGCTGAGCAGTGCTTTGAGAACAGGATTTTGTGGACATCACTCATTCATAGGGTTGCCTGGAGCCAGAGCCAACTCAACAGCAAGTATCATACTCAAGGGTTTTGTCAAGAACCAGGTGATACACTCAATGAGGGTTAGTTAAAAATAATTTAATGGAGGAACTGTTTATAAAAAGATAGTCCAGCCCTGGCCAGTTTGGCTCAGCGGTTGGAGCATTGGCCTGAGGACCAGAAAGTCCCGGGTTCGGTTCCCACTAGGGGCATGTACCAAAAAAAAAAAAAAGATAGTCCAGGTTAGTGAAGGGATGGGGATGAAGAGATCTGAGCCCCTAGCATGGCAGGGAACTATTGCCTTTGGGAGCCTGAAGGAGAAAGGGGAAAGAACTCTGCTTCTGCAAACGGGAACTACAGCCTGGGAGTTGTAACTGTAGAGATGCAGCCACTGAAAGTAATTAAAGGGCCAAGAATGGAGCAAAGAGGGACACATCTTTAACTGACTCACCTCTTGCCCCCTACCTATGTTTTCCGTAGGTCAAACTCACCAGAAACCCAAAGGTAACTCAGGTATCGTAGTTCACATGGGTCAACTTTCTAGGGCATCTAACAGGGCATGGAGGGTAAAGAAAAGGATATGGGGAAATCAACATAATAAGCACATCTTAGTTACTTGATTTGGATCACATAGCTGGTGAGTATGAAAGCTGGGCTTAAGTTCATGTTCTGGAAACTGTCTGCCATGACAGCCATTCCCATAGGACCATTATGACAGTTTGCATATAAAAGGATCCCATCAACTCCCACTTCCTAGTAAATGGCCAGCCACAGAAACCCTCACCTCTAACATAGGACAATCTTTCCTCATTTGAAATATTCTCAAACTTGCTTGTTCATACCCTTGAAGCCAAAGACTACCAAATGCACTTAACTACCAAAGACTACTTACAAAACTCTCACTGTAGTAGAATGCTTGCCAGTAAGAGACTCTCAGGATTTCCTCTCTTTATTCTATAGCACTTATTCTTTCTTCTAACACCTTTAAGAGCCTTGTTGAAATCCAGCAAATAAGTTCACTTGCTGAAAGTTTATGAATATATAGCCTGTATTAATTGTAGCTCCAACTTAGTGTGTTGCCTTTGACCGTTTTAACTGCTATATTATACTACTTTTTCAAAATAGCACTACTGCACTTGCCAACTATGGGACTAATTTGAACATCAAAATTATAACTGATTTTTCCCTGTTATTGACTTGGAATATAAATTTTCAAATTAACAACCAATAATATTAAAGAGAAAAAAAAGCATGCTGGTAGGTCAGTCTACAGTCTGAAAAAAAATTGACAAATCAAATTAACTTGAAAATATTTTAGTCCTATCTTATACATTAACATTTTAAATATAAGATTTAAAATAGTCTATATTTTGTTATTTTGTGGACATTAAGACAAATAGGAAAAAATATCTCATAAATTATGACAAATGTTCATTGAATAATTATGCCGACCTTTATCTTATATTTACTTTTGCTTTTTTAAAGTTAACTCTGAATTGTAAATGAATTGCCAAAGGAATTGATAGAATGTAATATTCTCAAAAAGGCTATTATATGTTCAGTATGGTTAAGCAATCCAAGCTTCATATATTAAAAAATAGTAATTAAAATTACTATTAAGTAATAACATTTGGACACATTATTGTGATATAAATAAAACTCTTTTTGAGATTGAGTAACTTCTAAAAATGGCAAAGCATCAAGTTTCAATCTAAACAATCAACTAGAGACACAAACTAAAGCAAATTTAGTTGTCTCTAATTTGACATTATATTCCAAACTATAATCTTTACTTAGAGAGTAATAAATTCCATTATCTTATAATCCTCTTCTTCTAATCTTAAAAAATATTCTTTCAAGAATTGTTTTATACTTTTCTGTTATTCATTGCTTAACTTAATGACTAGTCAACAGACGATGCATGTTTGAATGAATAAATCCTTAAGTCAAAAATGTGTATCCCTACAATTTTTAAAGAAATCTATTTAATGTTTGGTCTTCAGGATATTGTACACCTACTTTGCATAAAAGTACAGTCAATACTTTGTCCCAAAATATATATTTAATTCTTATTTTTGTACTAGCTTTTAAAATCTGTGTCCTTTTGTTGCTTTTGAATAAAAAACATCTTTGCAAATTTACTTTAAAATTTTTCCTTCTGTTTTGCTGGGAGAAACAGTCTTGTTAGTTTAAGAACAGTTTGAGAACTCTCATTTCTCTTGTAATCTTTATTCTTCTGAAAACATCTCCCTTTAAATATTTATGTATTTTTTTCTTTTCTTTACCCATGAGTTCTATTTTGCATCTCCTCTCCCATTTCTTTTGTTTATAAATTTTAATTGTATGCTCCAGTTAATACCTCTATTCCTCTGCTGAATTGGGCTTTTCTAAAAACAACATTTTCCAAATATATGATTGCTGATTCCATACACTAAGGGAGCACACATTTCTGAAGTACCCAGTCAGCACTATGGAGTAGAAGTACTGAATAACATGATGTGAAAAATAGTGGACTATCCCCTATTTCACCCTATTGTTATAATAGTGATTCAAAACTGTTGATACTAAATTGGAAGAAACAAATCCTCAAGGGAATTTCTTTCTTCTCCCAATGAATACAGATATATCAAATCCTTAATTTATACATTATTTATATATTTGCCACCTTTTATTTTAACATGTTTATGGTTTATGTGTTTAGCATTTATTAGGTGCAGTTTAGGGGAATTTTTGACTATACATGTATTAAAAACTTGTCTGACCTATAGGATACTGCCATCTAGTAAACCACTACTGGTAGTCATTGATCTGGCCACACAGTTGAAATTTAAAACACAAATCAAAATTCATCTTTTAAAGATAAACTTCAGAGACATCAATAATGGTTAAATATCTCTGTTTTTTAAGATATTATTTAATTAAAGAAAAATAGGACTGTAAGACATTGGGTATATAGAATATTTTATTCAGGATGTGTTTTTTTTCTCTTATTTCTGTCATTATTTATAACAATAATCAAAAATAAATGTAACTCTAAATGTTCATTATACACTTATAAAATACCTTACTCATTTACAAGACCAGATAATGTAGAAAATTAGGCATGACTAGATTTCAATCAGCATATTTTGATGTGATAGTTCAAAGAAATTAAAACAAATTCTTAGGGATACCCCTTAAGAAAGACCTAACAAGTACAATAAATTAACAATTAGGCATTAGGTAGTTTGTAATCTTATTTTGAAATACAAATCTTGCTAATAAATTATTAAATTCACCCTGCCGCTGTGGCTCAGTGGTTAAGTGTCGGCCCATGCACCAATAGGTCACCGGATCGATTCCTGGTCAGGGCACATGCCCAGGTTGTAGACCAAATCCCCAGTGGGGGCATGCATGAGGTGGCCAGTTGATGTTCTCTCTCATTGATGTTTCTATCTCTCTCTCTCCCTCTATCTTCCTTTCTCTCTAAAATCAATAAAGAAAAAAATTTTGAAATTCAAGAGAACTATTAGGAAAAATCTGCAAAAATAAGAGATAAGCTTGTTTTAAAAAATAACAAATTCATAAGTCAACAAATTAATCAACTAAGTGAACCTGTTTCATTGATCTTGAATATAACCACTAAACAATATATTCTAATTGTTATATATTCTAAAAATATTCCAAAAATATATGATATATATATATGTATATATATATATATGGAATAAGATGTATTCCAAAAATATATACATATTAAAATATTGTAAAAAATACTTGAATAAAACAACTTTTATGCCTAATACTTGTAATCACACTAATCAGCACTAATAGTAACAACTAAATTGTCCTTCTGCTGACGTTGATTTTTACCCTTGATGTCGATTTTTTAAGTGAATGTTTTGTTTAGCTATGGATTTAAAAGTGAAAATACTGTTTTTGTTGTAATTGTATAAAATAAATGGACTTTAAAAAGCAACAGTTCACATAATACTACCATGAAGGCACCAGGGGAACGTAGCAAACAGCAGTCAAGTTTGCTTTTTATGTCCATATCTTAGAGGAATTAACTATAAGATAGCACTATGGTTAGCATACTGTTATCTTGCCATTACAACAGCATCTCGATATATTTATATTTCAACATTCTTGCATCCTTTTTGATATATAAACAAATGACTTAATTATTTTAAAGGAGTTTAAAAACAACTGTATTCTATTTTTATTCTTATCTCAAATGCCTTGACAGATTTTGTATTAAATTTAATACTAGATTTGCCTTATCTGATAGCTCAGAGTCTTACCAAAGCATTTTGTTTCCATTCCTGTCCCCTGAATTTGCCCCAGTAGTGGGAATTTCAAACAGAGAGATGGGTTTTGATTATGTTTTATGGCTAATTTCTATAAGGAATAACAAGGTTAAGACTTCCACAAATCAACCTTAGTGTGGCTATGACTGTGCTTTTTCGTGAGCACAAGTATTAGATAACAATTACCACAATACCAAAGGAATCATAGCAGTTTGTTTCACTCTTAGTTGCTTGTTTCTAGGATATGAAAAGAAGTTAGTAAATAATTAATTACAATGTAAAGGTTCCTCCCTCACTTGATAATTCCTTTTTAAAATGAACTATACTCTTAGGTCCTTCTTTAAATAGTTTTCTTAACCTTGACACACATCTAAATTATCTACAATGTGCTAGGAATGCATGATTTAATCCTAGTTACCAAATACATAAAAGAAAATATTCTGTTAATCATAAATAAAATAAAGATTATTTAGTGTTTATTATTTACTAATAAATTTAACCATTATTCACAGCAATCTACACATATATATTGAAATATTTTAGGATTGAGTTGCTTCTGATGTGTTCTACTGTCCATCAAAGTTCAATAATACAACTGTAACCGTTAATTTTTTTCTGAATGTCAGGAAAGAAAAAAATCAAGCATGTACTCCTACTAAATATATAGAACCTAGGGATTTGAATTTTAAATTCTGACTTTATTGTAGGCTTCCTGATTAACTTGGGAAAATCACTGATTGCATTTTTTTCTCCTTCGTTTTCTGATTTTGAAGTGGTTATATTCATTTATTTAACATGTATTTTAAGACACTGCCAATTGATGATTTTATCAAATTTTTCTCAATGCTTGCAGAATATGTTTTATGTTTTGTTTTTTTGGAACGAAAGTTTACAGAATTTGGTTTTATTATTATCACATACACTATATACTCTACCAAATTTCACTTTCTCTTAAAATTCTCATAACTAACTTGTGGCTGGATAGCTTTTCACTGCTGATCAGAATTGTGTGTCTGAGCGCCTGTGTTTGTGTTTTAGACATCATATTTTTCCTATTCAAGAAATATATGGCGATATGAAAGCATATTCTTTTTTAATTATTGGGATAAGCTGTTTCTTTCAAAACTCATGGAACAACAACAACAAACACCTATTATTGTGGATCCAGATGCCCCAAGGATTGAAAAGCATTGCTTTGCCTAGAACCAGCACAAAAGGGGAATAAATGAAGGAGACTTAGTTTATTTTTAAGTTGGAAGGATCTTTCCGTATTAAAAAGCATCCTAGGATGCCTGAAGCTACCCTTTGTAAAGAGTAGGTGAGTATTTTTCACATTGTTTATTTTTATCTGAAAGAAAGTTTTAAGAACACTAACTGTCCATTAGCATTAGAAACATTATAGGAAGATCAGAGGAGAAATCCATGATCTAGAATACATTTGTATGATTTCATAATTCTATTACAAAACTATGTATATGGTTTTCTGTTCTTTCTACTTAAAAAAAGAAATGTACTTCAGGAATTTGTTTCTCTCCTTAATACATTGACAAATTACGTATAGGTTCCTGGAAACCCAGAATAGCAAATATCATTTGACTTTTCTAATGCTGTGTCTAGATAAGAAAACAAGTCTTTTATTCAACGTATTTCATGAGGAACACATGGTCTTTAGAGAACAGCATAGTTGAACTGAACCTACTCAATAATAGATTGCATAGCCTTGGTTAATTTATTAGCCAACTGTTTCATTCTTACAGTATAATAGAAAAATTAGGGTTCCATCACTACATATGCAACATTTTGTACTCTGAATTTTAAGAGGGATATTTCAAGTAAAATAAAACCTCAAGAGTTGAAATTAAGGATAACAAAAATTCATAACTTTTGAGAAGATTAGATATAAATTCAGTCTTTAATATTTTTCATTATTATCCTCTTTATCATAATAGCCTTTATTACAAAATATATAAAATGGAGAAAAATCAAATCAAGATCTTGGATTGGCTTAACACCAATACAAAAACAGTTACTACAATATTTGAAGTTTCGTTGTATCTGCCTGTATTAAAAACTATTATGAATTACAGTAATAATTATGACATGAATGAAGACAAAACGTTTGTGGGCATTCTGGATAAAGGACAGTAACATGTCAGACATTACTCTTGACTTTCATGTACACAGTGCTTAAATCCCACTCCAATCGCTCTAACAAAGTGTACCCACCCCCACAAGACATGAACATACCTCCACACACATGTAGGAGGCAGCAGACCAGTCTTGGTAAATCATGGACATGTTTGTGATGATGTGTCAAGCAAGTGGTAGGGATGTGACTAGAGCTTATGATAGCTTATTTTTCAGTTCTCAATACCAAGAGACTTACCAGAGTCAGAACTGTTCTATGAGGTGCACTCTGCAGTGAATTTAGATTAGCTTGGCCTACAAGAGAAACAGGATTCAGAACAAGAAGGCTAGTACACTTGGAACTGGTTTAGAATTGAAAGCTACATTATAGTGGGTTTAAACCATGTCCTTGCATTCTATAGGCATGACAAAAGAAACAACAGCAACAACAAAACAAGTAGCGCCATCTCTTGCAAATTTACCCTGGCATTTAGAATTTGCCTCAATGATATTCCCAGTCATCTTACATCCTGTGAGAGCCCTGAAATGATGTGTTCCCTTTCATCAAGCCCCACTGAAAGCACAGTGCTTCTTACAGCATGTGATACCAAACCATCCAAAATCAATGTCTGTGAGTTAAACTTACCTGCCCAGCCTTTGAGATTCTAGTTTCCTGCTTCTGTTAATCCAAATAGCCATCCTAGGAATAGCCTCCAGTTTCAGCAATAACCACTTGTCCATCTTCTTCCACTACTTTTAGATAAGCTGAACTTGGCAGGGTATTTTTCAAAAGGGAATGATAAATGCTAAGTAGGAAGCAAGTTTTTTTGTTTGTTTGTTTTATTAAGTTTATTGGGAAGTCATTGGTTAATAAAATTATATAGGTTTTAAGTGTACATTTCTTTTTTATTTTTTTTTTCAATTTTTTTTCCTTTATTGATTTTAGAGAGAGAGGAAGTGAGAGGGAGCAAGAGATAGGAACGTCGATGAGAAAGAACATCAATAGGCTGCCTTCTGCATGCTCCCCATGGGGTATCTGGCCCACAACCAGGGCATGTGTCCTGACCAGGAATCGAACCAGTGACCTCTTTGGTGCATGGGTGGATGCTCAACCACTGAGCCACACTGGCCAGACTTAAGTGTACATTTCTATAATACATCATCTATATGTTGCATTGTGTGTTCACCATCCAAAGTCATGTCTCCTTCCATCATCGTATATTTGACCCCCTTTACCCTCTTCATCTTCCCTCCACTCCCTTTTCCCTCTCATAACCACCATACTGTTGTTTGTGTCTAAGAGTTTTGTTTGTTTATTTGTTTGTTTTGTTTATTGATTTGTTTTATATCCCACATATGAGTGAAATCAAACAACCAAAGTGTCCTTCCACAGAGAATTGGATAAGGAAGGTGTGTTACATATATATAGTGGAATACTACTCAGCCATGAGAAAAGATGAAATACTGCCATTTGTGACAAAATGGATGGATCTTAAGACTACCATACTAAGTGAAATAAGTCAAATGGAAAAAGTCAAGACTACATATAATTTCACTCATATGTAGGAAACAGGTTTCAACTTTAAATATTTTCTATTTTTTCTATTTGTTCTATAATCCAGAATGTTCTTCCCTGCTATTTGTCAAATGCCTACTTGCCTTCTACAGTTTAGTTTAAGGATCACCAAGAAGTCATCATGATGACTAACAAGACTTAATTCTTACCTCCTTGATTATTTAGTGTCAAAGTATGTGCAAATTGCTTTATAAATACAGACTCATTTATTTCTCACAACAAAGCTATAAAATACTTAATATTTTTTACACATAGAAAGGGAACTGAAACAGACAAAGAATAAATACCTTCTCCATCATGGCTAAACAGCTTGTAAATGTTGGAACCAGGTTTCAAACTCAGGCAGTCTGGCTCCAGATTCTCTATTGTTAGTCCTTTTGATCTGTTGCTCTTATCAAATTGTTTTTCTGACAGTTTGTTCACATCTTTCTCCCTATTAGTCTTGACATGATCAATCAATATTTATGAAATAAATGAAATCTCTAATATGTATATCTTTGTTTAGGTGACTTACTAGTGTGCTTTGAAATACTGACCAAAAAATCATTCTACATACTGATTAATGTTTAGCTTATAATTATACTATGAACCTGATATTTGTCCAGTACATACCTATAGATCATCATATATTGAGCAACATGGCTGCTTGTTTAAATCACATTTGAATCATGCCACCTAGCAGATAAAGGGTATAGGATTTAAAACAAATGCTTGTGGTATAAATAAATAACTATAGTAACTTGTGAATACACAGTATACTTTTACTACCAAATTTTAGTTCCATTTGCCAATTAAATCATTTTAAAAAGAAAATTGTTGACTACTTTTTTTGCTTTAAGTTCATGTTGAAATTTGATGTGCTTGACAAACTCAACATCTGCCAAGTGAATAAGCATACAGTGTTTCCTTCCCCTGCAATATTTCAGCATAAGAGCTATTGATAATTTTGGGCTATTTTGCCAATGACCTGTCAATTTAATGAATTTTTTCTTTTTTGCAAAAAGAGAATTTAGTATGATACTATGGTTTATACTATTAAATTTTGTTTTTATTCTGAGAAACTTGTCAGAGAGTAGAAAAAAGTGAATAGCTCTTGCCATAATGCAATATTAAAAATGAAAAGTAACATTTGTTCCTAAACTGCTATATATTATTTTGTCCACAGATATTTTCCTAAGCATTGATATTTTTGCTCAGAGATTTTTCTTAAGTAATGATATTTTTAACCACACGCAGTTCCTTTTAGTCACTGTCAAAAATGACAGCTACCTTTAAGGGATGTATATTGTCTGCGTAGGAAAGCATCATATCTGGTGGCTTATGACATTAATTATAGGTACCATCATTTTAAAAATAAAATGTCAGAAGTGGCATCACATTGTTTACCTACACAATATTTCTGGTTGGCGGACAATTTGATCTTTCCTGTAAAATTAAAGATTCATTCAGCAAGCTCTATTGCCTTATAGTTTTTTACAGAGAGTATATTATCTTTCTCACTTAAAAGAAAAAGGTATTTCCTTATAATATTTTAGAATTTTTTATACTCAATGGAAATATTGTTCATTTTAGCCTAAGCCATATTATGGACTCAGACAAAGTAACCATTTACCCAACATATATGCCTGTGTCTTTCTATTGGCTATATGCTCAATACTATATAGTCAGCTTTTCCAGGAAACAATTACATAAGGCAAAAATGTTATGCTTTTTATATAATAAAAATAATGACTTCAAACTTAATGTTGAAGTGAATGTAATCTTTACTCAAATAATAAAACCAAGAGTTGAAAAGAGATGAACACAAAGAGAGAAAAACAGAAAGATGAATATTTGTCAATACACTACCTCTAGAATATTAAAGAAAAACTCTAATGTTAAAAGATGTTAGACATCTTTAAAGAAGTAGAATTATTCCATGCTGAAACACTTAAAATAATTTAATAATTTAAAAGATTTTTATTAATATCTTAAATTATTAAATAATCAATAAAATAATTTAATAATTTAAAAGATTTGATGTTGGAAAGCTAAATATAATATATACATAATGCAGGCATGTATATCACCACCTATCTCTATGTTTCTTTTCGTCTATATCATCTATCAGTTCATCTTGCCTTTCAACATTGCTTGTGGTGGATTTTGCCATGTAGAAATTTTAAATTTCTGTTTGTCAATTTTATCTATATTCTTTTGGATTTTAATTTTATATCATAGTATGAAAAGGCACCACCTAGTGTTTGGCTTAAAATATATATATATTAAAATATATATATTTCTTGTAGTATATTTATAATTTATTTTATTTAAACCTTGATCCATTTGTAATTTTTTCTGAGAAAAGATGTGACAATGAATTTAAGTTAATTTTTTTCTACATAGTTTCACCATTACCTGAATATATAAAAAACAATTAATTTTTCACCCACTGATTTAAATGGCCATCTTTATCATACACTAAATTCTCATATACATGAACTAATTTTGATTATTCTGTTTATTCCAGTAATCGTTCTAATTCTTTGTGTACCTGCAGTTAGTAAGACTTTAACATGTGTTTTAACATTGAATATAGATATTCTTTCCGTATTATTTTTCTTTAAAATTTTTTTCCTGGATATTTTTATTTTTTCCATAAAAACTTTAATGTGATTACCAATTGGTAATTTTATTAGGATTGTGGGAAATTTTTGCATTACTATGTACAGAATAGGTACCTTTCTGATATTAAATTTTAAGAGGAAAAATATTATATATCTTTCTATTTGTGGGAGTTTTCTTTTGTGTCCCCTAGAAGCATTTAAAAGTGTTTTAATAAAGATTTTAAAATTTTTTTAAGTATCTGTCCATCCATTCATTATTTTTGCTATTGTAAATGGGCTCTTACCCCTCTCATTATATCATCTGACTGTTGTTTGTAAATGTGTACATGTATTACTTTCTCTGCATTAGTGTTTTATTTAGTCACCGTATGGAACTCTCTCGTTGTTTATGATATAATAAAAATCTTTATTCAGAATGGATGCTAAATTTCATCAAATGTGTTTTCACCATCTATAGAAACAGACAGTTTTTTTCCTCCTAAAATGTATGACTTTCGAAACAAGAACAACAGAGGTCATTATGGGAGGTCACAAAAAAGAGTTATTCAAAAGGTACAATAGGCACAGAATTTTTAGGATCCTCCACACTGTAGTTTTCTTTTTTTAATTACAGAAAGTTCATCCACCTAAGAAGTTTGACAATTATTTAATTCTACTTTAATACACACACACACACACACACACACACACACACACGGTTAGGCAAAAGTAGATTTACAGTTTGTATGGAAAATAAATATAAGAATAAACTGTGATTTGCATACTCACAACTATATGTTATTATTTTAGTCAGGGTTCTCTAGAGAAATAGAAGCAATAGGATACATATTGGTTCTATCTCCAATAAACGAATGAGATTAATTTTAAGGAATTGTCTCAAATGATTTTGGGGCTAGAAAGTCTGAAATTAGTACAGCAGGTTGGCAGGCTGGACATTCAGAAAAAGAGCTGATGTTGCAAACTTGAGGAGAAATCCTTCATATATATAATACATAATATGACTCAAAAGGGCTAAAAGTTCCCTAAAATCTGAAATTATTTCAAAAATCAATAAGGAAAATAAACAGACATTAATGCATTGTTGGATGGTATTATGACTTGATACAATTTCAAGATGGAGGGAAATTTGACTCTCTGAATACACGTATACACCATATACACACATGCCTTATTTTCCTTTGACTTAGCAGTTCCACTTTTAGGAATTTATTCCAGAGATATACTGACACATATTTGAAATACAGGATTATAAGATTATAAGATTATTCAGCCAGTATTGTTTATAATAGAAAAGATTAAAAACACCCTTCAAGCCTTCAATGGTTAAATAAATTATTATATAGATAATGGGATAAATAGTGTAAATTAAAAATAATGGTATCTTTGATACTGATTTGGAAAGGTATACAAGATATATTATTAAATGAAAAAGTAAGCCCTGGCCAGTTTGGCTCAGTGGTTTGTTTGAGTATCTGACCACAGACCAAAGGGTCCCAGGTTTGATTCCCGGTCAAGGGCATATACCTGGGTTGCAGGTTCAACCCTTGGTCAGGGTCGTGTGGAAGGAAGCCAATCAGTGTGTCCCTCTCACATTGATGTTTCTCTCTCTCTTTCTCTTTCTCTCCCACTGTCCCTTCCACGCTATCTAAAAATCAATGAAAAAAATATACTGGGGTGAGGATTAACAAAAATAAATAAATAAAGACAATTTCCTAGTTATATAATTCTATGACTTTTTTCTTTTCAATACTTTGAATATATCATTCTGTTGTCTTCTACCTTCACTATTTTCTGAAATAACAGTCATTATTTTTTCCATTGTAGGTGCTATGTTGGCTCTTATAGGTAGTTTCTCTTTATCTTTGGTTTTCAGCGATTTGACTAAGATTATGATTAAGTATGGGATCCTGCATAGGAATTATGAACTTGGATTTGTGGGTTAAATTTTTCATAAATTTTGATCTTTTTTTCACTATTGTCTCTGATATTTCTTCTGCCCAATTCTCTCGTTTCTGCTACGTGGCTTCAGTTACACATTGTGTAAGAGTAGATGATGTAGTTGCACATATCTCAAATGCTGTATTCTGAATATCGTCATCATCATTATTGTCATTATCTCTACCTGCTGAGGTTTTGATCATTTCTATGTTCTGTCTTTAATTTCACAATCCTTTCTTTTCCTGAGTCCAATCTACTTTCAGATTCAATAAATATTCATTTTATATATTTTCAATTCAAATTCAATAGATACTCATTTTATATATTATGTTTTTAGTTCTAGAATTTCCATTTGGTTCTCTTTCTCTCATTCTCATTATTTTCATCTAAATATATTTACCTGTTATTAATTTTCTTTCTAATTTTTTACATATTTCTATTAGCTCTTTTTAAACATTTGTGTGAAAACTTGAATATCTGAAACATCTGTGACATGCTTATATTATTTTTTTTCTTCTTGATTATTGGTTACTTTTTCCTGCTTTTCATATCTTGTCATTTTTAATTGTATACAAACATTATGTTTCAAATTTATGCTTGAACAGACTATTTTTTTCTCTGTCTGGCAGCCAGTGTGAGGGGCTCTCATTGATCTTTTTAATAATTAAACTACATGGAAGCTTGGTTACATTTTCAGTTAATTTTAGCCCATCTATGGTTTCATAAGTTTTGAAGTGGGATCTAGCACTCCCTCAGCAGGATTTTGGCATCTAAGTACTGCAAAACTAGGAAACCTCTCTTAGTTTTCAAGCTCTATTCTCAGCTTCTTATTTTGTCATTTACTTGGCAAAAAGTTCCATGGGACAATTGACAAGCAAGAAGGTCTAGCTTGGTTTATAAGGCTCTTCAGAATTCCTCTATAAGCATACGAGCTAATATGTGACTGTTAAAATTTTGCCTATTTTGCCCGGCCGATGTGGGTCAGTGGTTGAGCATCAACCCATGCACCAAGAGGTCACTGGTTCAATCCCTGATCAGGGCACATGTCCAGGTTGTGGGCCTGATCCCCAGTGGGAGGCATGCAGGAGGCTGCCAATCGATGTTCTCTCTCATTGATGTTTCTACCTCTCTCCCTCTCCCTTCCTCTCTTCCTGAAATCAATAAAGAAAAAATATTATAAAAAAAAATTTTTTTTTGCTTATTTTCTCTATTGGAAAACAAAAAATTTCTTGATTGTTGAAAAAAAAAGTTCCTCTCTTTATGGCAAGCTTGTTTATTCACTGATCATGGAAACTAAGTTATCCTCGGGATAGAAATGGCCCCTGGTTCTTACTCATCTTGAAAGAGCTTATTTCAATGACTTTAAATACACATATTAAAAATATGATTTTATCTTGTGTTTTCTCATTATTACAGTGAGAGTGATGGTCTTTTATGATTTTTTGTATCTAACTAATAGTGGAAGATCTATAATATGCTTTCAAAAACATGATTTTATAGGCTTTAGAGAGGTATTGTTTCTCTTTGTTTTCAAAATGTTTTGTACTTTACATAAATGCTCCTTCTTGTTTTCTAAGTCATTATCTACATTATGATTTCAAGTTCTTCTATTTCAATACCTATAATGACCAATTCCAGGTTTCTAGTTGAATGTAATGCCTTGCTAACCATTCCCATCTCCTGCTGAATGATATCATTTATTTAGAATTTTCCACATGCAAATTGAAATAAAAGAGTATCTAAAATCTTATGCACTCACAGTTTCATGAACTTCTCTTCCTTTATGCTTTTAATATTAATCTTTATAGTATTCCACATATATTATATGATGTACAGTGGAAACTCTCAATTTAATGTATATTTGTGCATGATAACATTCTTTTTTAATATCTAATACTTTGTTTTTTCTAATTCTCAGTCACTTAAGCAGCACAAGAACAATAAAAATATAGTAACTGGTCTTATTTTATAGCATCATTTCTGCTTTTATCTAACCAGGTCTGTGTATAGAATCAGGAGAATTTTAGAATTCACTAATAGAGAGCAATTAGTGAATCTTAATGCACTAGAAACTATGGTAAGGATTATAACTAATGACATGTTTTCCAGCAGAGGATCTTTAATTCATGCTGAGTTGTACTGCTTGGTTCAGTATACAAAAGCTGAATAGCTGAGACCACCCACATACACTGCAGATCTTCGTGCTGAATCACAAGCTAAAATATGAGTTAAAAGATAATTTATCTTTTATATGAAAATAATAAATCTAAAGTATTTGTTAAAAGTCAGAGGGAAAGAAGAAACTGAGTAGAAAAAAGAAATTAAGTACACATTAAGTTGGTGTCAGAAGTAGGAAGGAAAACATAAGTTAACTTAGAAGATGGTTAAAACTAGGTGATGAAAAAGGTTAATGTGACAAGTTTACAACCCTAACTCAAACTTACTGGCATACACTGGTAACCAGTATCACATACGCATACAAAAAATCTTTAAATCAATCACTAATTGACTTTATCAAGAGCTATTTCATTGGATGATTAAAGAAAATTACTTCATATATCCAAAGCATCCTATTATGACTAAAATCATTTTGAAAGGCAAAGTATTTGTGACTTTTAGATGCATACCTACCACAAAAGAAACAGATAGACTAGTATGGGTCAAACAAGTTGTATTCTTCCAAAGAGGAAAGAAGTTTCTCTGTAGGAGATTGCAGATACAACAAATTAACTACAATTCCAATGATCTTTTACAGATGTTATGAATGAAACCTATAGACTCAGATATTTTTAAAAATAATACATGTTGCCATCTAAGCAACTGACACCAAGATATAGCACAACATCTATTTTCACTTCATTTTTGGAAGATCATCAAAGTAGGGGTCACAGGAACAAAATAAGGATCATAAAAAAAAAAAGGCACAATACATGCCTATGGAATTTATTAATTGCCTGCCATACAGTTATGGCATTATAACATAAGAAACAACTACATACTTAAATTTCTTTTCCTGCCCAAATGAGATAACTTTTATCTATCTTCATTGGTCTCTGTAAAGGAAGTATGAACAAGTGTGGTTCGCTATGTCCAAAGATTTGTCTATAAAGAGAAAGGATGGTAGACAAAGGGAAGAAGTAGAATTTAAAAGGTGCAATATAGGAGATAAATAATGCAGGTATAGTATAATGAACTTTATTTGTATTTACTGTTTCTTAAAAGTAGCTTTGAAAATTGGGGAGAGGGTAACATTAGTGAAACTGTATTATTAGTATAATGTCATATGTATACAGTGGTTTAGAGCATAAAAACATTTTAGCAGATATTATGTCATTCAATTACTTTAACAACCCTATAAAATATTTGTCACTCCCATTTCACAGCTTAGAAAACTTGAGGTTCATACACTAAAAAGTGCCAGAGCCATTATTGAACCCAGGCCTTTCTATTCTATGTTATTTCCAGCATCATTTGTATCTTTCTGTAAGTCCGTATAAAATTTTAAAGCAAGCTACAATCATAATGCTATTCCATAAGGCTATATTTCCTTAAACTTAGACTTATTAGAACTGATTCCACATTAAGAATCCTAATGGAAATTTCCTTGCTTAAATTTATAGCTAATGGGTTGTATGTAATGAATGATTTTCAAATATCTTTTAGAATTCTAAATTATTAAGTCATATTCTATAATTGCTGTAAAAATTATTTAATGTTATAATGACTAAGTTCCATTGAGTATATTTTCCTCCAGATATGGAAAAATATTAAGCAGTCTTTCTAGCTAACTGTTTTACATAAACCAGAAAAGACAAATGAAGACTTACATAATAATTGAGCCAAAATCATTGTAGGTTTTCTGAATTGAAAAGAAAATTAATATTGACAAGTTTCATTTTCTAACATTAAAAAAGTGTTAACATAAAAATGCCCTCTGATCAGATGCACTCATGTGTATTGCATTATGTCCCCAACCTGCAAACACCAACCAAGAGGAAATAAAAATAAACAGTGTTGTAGCTATAAGGAAAATCTCACAAGCAAAATATCTTTCCAGAGATTGTTGCATTTTCTAAAGTATGTTGTATATTCTGATGGTCCCTTAAAAGGGTAGTGTTATAATCTACACCCTGATGCTATAAAACATATCATTCAGATTCAGGTGTATAGACATTAGCATAGCCTTGTGAATTTATGCCATTTATCTTTAGGTCCATATTTCTTTACTCGTATTAGAATATTTCACATTTTTCAATTAAAATGTCAATTTTTCCATAGAATCAACTTTATTTCTAGTTTTATTTGACAAGTAGCATTATATTAAGAATTGCAGAAAGATAGGAAAATGGGAATTACACAAATGTTTTGGTAGGTTTTCAATAAGATGTTAATTGGATTGAAAATTTTTAAAATAAAGAGTAAAAATAAAAAACAGATTCTTAATGGATGCCAAAAGATAGCTCAGATGCTGTTATTATTTATTTGTGTGATCCTGGATATTAGAATAAACTTTCCAGCCTTCACTTATCTATGAAATGAAAGAGATATACTAGATAAACTCTAAAAAGACTTTTTTCACCTCTAGATTTTAACTATTTGACTCATTAATATTTTTAACTAATTTAACATAATACAAAGTTGTAATGCCTAAAAAAGCAACGCATGTGTAAATTGTAAACTACAATAGTACTTAGAGGTGACTTCTTAGGACAGGGATAGTTTATCTTCCAAAAAAAGACCAACAAAATCCCTGAAGCTGCTTTTAGAATTCCTGGACATGACCAGTTTTGATTATAAGAAATACCACATATTCAGTTATAACAAATACCACATAAGTATAAGCTAATTCTATTGTGCCCTCCTATGTAATGGAACCACATGGATGTTTTAATTCCATGACAAAATTGTATTAATCATGATAATAGGGTAACAAAATTTTCCTGAAAGTTATTTTACACTTCTTTTTTTTTCTATTTACTTTTCTTAGACTCACCCCTTGGATTGAACTCATACTAGATTCCTTTACAGACTCATAACTTTGGGCTCCTTTTTATACTCATCATTATATTGGAGCTTTTAAAATAATTTATGCCCTCAATAAAACTAAATTCTTAATAATCCTAGCTATTCCTAATGTACAGTGTCTGACATTCACCCGAAGAATCTCTCAGGACAAGCGGAAGCAAGTGGTGGTTGTAGGAGATGAGATAATTATGCGTAGAAACAACTTCATCTGTGACAATTCCTAGAGCTGCATGGAAATGGGGCTTCCCATTGCAAGAGGGAGAGGAATGACAAGGTACAAGGCAATATGGCGTCTCAAGGAGCAGCACACACAGAAACTAGAAAAGAACTGTTGGTTATGAGTGGAAAGGGAGCCTGGGGATCGAATTTGGTTTGCCAGTGGGGAGACTTAAACTCAAGACTAGTAGAAAGATCTGAAAAGTAGCTCCTTATATGCAAGAGAGTCAAGAGCCAGAGTTCTAGGTCTCAGTATTGCATACATAATTGAGAGTTTAGAATCATCAGGAGCTTCGGTCTATTTAAGGGAAATACATAAATCTATAGAGGAATCACAGATTCCAAGTGAAGCTAAATAATACCATCTAGGGGCATTATAATGTTGAAGTCCTGCATAGTTTTAAAACTCAAAATGGAAGGATGACAAATATGAGGACAGGGTCATGGAATTGAAAGAGCTCAACAAACTAACTGGAAGGCATTATTATTCCATTTCACTGATGAGGAACGTTAATCTTAGACTGTCTAAAGGACTTGCTTAAAATTATAAGAGGGGCCGGAAAGTAATGTCGTTTCTGCGTGTTTCGATATTTGTCATTTATCAGCTCATTGTGTACTTCAAAATCATGCCAAAGACATTTTAAGGTTAGAGTAACTTGTTTACTTGTAAATAATTAACTCTTAATTTTTTTGTGTGCAATTTATAGTGAAATGGCCAGCCAAATACCAGAAGAGGTACATGTCTGGCATTGTATGCTTTTTGAGTTTCACAAGAGTAGTAACGCAACAGTTGCTACCAAAAACATTTGCGATGTTTATCCAAGTGCATTAGACATTTGCAAATGCCGAAGGTGGTATTCTAAGTTCAAATCTGGTAATTTTGATCTTTCCGACTCGTATCAATCAGGAAGACCAACAACTTTAGACAGTGACATGTTAAGGGCGGAAGTGGAAGCAAATCCGTGTCAGACAATCGAGGAACTGTCAAACACTCTTAACCAACCTTGGTCGACCATCCAAAAACATTTGCAGCAGATTGGTAAAGTAAGCAGAGCAGGTGTTTGGGTCCCACATAATTTGTCCGAAGAAAACAAAGCTAACCGGTCCACCACATGCAACTTATTGCTTCAGCGGCACAATACAGAAGCGTTTTTTGATCACTTGATCACTGGAGATGAAAAATGGGTCCTCTATGATAATTTAAAATGCGAAAGGCAGTGGCTCTCTCCGAAGGAATCACCACGAAGTACAGCTAAGCCAGGTTTACATCCCAAAAAGGCACTTTTGTGTGTTTGGTGGAGTATTCGCGGGACCGTTCATTTTGAAGTGCTGAAACCTGGACAAACTGAATGCAGACCTTTACCGTGAACAATTGGATCGAGTAAATCAATCTTTACTTGAAAAGTGCCCAGCAGTTGTCACCAGAAAAGGCGTTATTCTGCAACACGATAATGCAAGACCTCACTGTGCAAGACGAACCCTGGAAAAAATGAATGAATTGGGGTGGGAGGTATTGCCTCACCCACCACACTCACCCGATATTGTGCCATCGGATTTCCATTTATTCCGATCGCTACAACATTTTCTAAGTGGCAAAAAATTTGAAAATTTGGATGATGTCCAAAATGCCATCTCCAGATATTTTGCTCAAAAACCAATTGATTTTTATCGATCCGGCATTGAAAATTTGCACACTAGATGGCAAAAGGTTGTTGATAACGAGGGTGATTACATCATTGATTAAAAATAAAAACTTGTTAAAAATTTATCCATTTGAATGTAATGTAAAAACACGACATTACTTTCCAGTCCCCCTCAGTAATTTAGAGACAGAGATCCAATTATATAACTGAACTCTCCTAGACCTTAATTCATTTGGAAATAAAATATTCTCTAGCACCTCAGTTCTACTTAGAACTCAGCTCTGGTGCCCATCCATGCAAAATTAACCAGTTGAAAGTTAATGTTAGTCTATTCCTTTATATTTAGAGTTGTTAACAGAGAAGTTCTCTTACATTATCAGTTGTACATTTATCATTACAGGAACTTCGTAGTGTCTAACTTACCTAAGTTTTGCTTCAGTTTAAACCCATTCATATAGTTATATCCTCTGTGAGAAAATGGCTCTTAAGTCTTTCTTCACAATAAAACATCAGTTAAAACACAATTTTAAATTTAAATAGAATTTTTTTTACATTATAAAATTTTAAAAATAACTTCTCATTTTCATTATTTAATCATTTCAGTATTCTAGACCCTTTCAGCATTTCCATGATACTTTCCTTCCTTTCTAATTTGGAATAAAAAAATAAACATACTGCCCTGGCTGGTTTGGCTCAGCGGTTAGAGCTTCGGCCTGCGGTCCAGAGAGACCCAAGTTCGGTTCCGGCTAAGGGCACGTACCTCGGTTGCAGTTTGTCCCCAGCCCTGGTTGGGTGGTGCAGGAAGCAGCCACTCGATGTGTCCCTTTCATGTCGATGTTTCTCTCTTTCTCTCCCTCCCACTCTATCTGAACAAAAAATGGAAAAATGTCCTCGGGTAAGGATAAAAAATAATAATAATAAAATAAACATACTATTTCACTTCTTTAAAACAGGAAAATAACTTATTTTACATATAAAGTCTATAATTTTTTTTCTTAATATTATCTAAGTATTTCTATGTCCTGTTTCAGTTTAAAGACAAACTATTAAGCCCTGGCTGGTTTGGTTCAGTGGTTAGAGCATTGGCCCGAGGACCAATGAGTCACAAGTTCAATTCCAGTCAAGGGCACATAACTTGGTTGTGGTTCGTCCCCGGCCCTGGTTGGGTCCTGTGGGAGACAACTAGTCAATGTGTCCCTCTCACGTTGATGTTTCTTTCTCTCTCCCTCCCTCCCACTTTATCTGAAGATAAATAGAAAAATATCCTCAGGTAAGGATTAAATAAATAAATAAATAAATACTATTAAGCAAAATTAAATGATACAATTAAAACTTTTAAACAGAAAATACAAAATGTGACTCCACTAGTTATATCATGATTTTAGGGGTTTGCTTATATATTTGCACAAGCAATGAATTGCTTGAAAATTTCTGATGACTCTGGGATATCAGTCCATTTTCACAAAATCTAATTTAAAAACTTTTTCTAAAATCAAGGATAACTGATCTGCTTAGTTCCTCTCTCCCACCCTTCTTCTTTTGTATTTCTTCTTACCAACATTTTGTTTCAAAATTGGCATGGGTTTATAAATCTTACTAAACACTCTCAGAAAATAAAATTTTATCTTATCTTAGACCAGAGGATATAGAAACATTTAGTGTAACACAATACATTTCATTAGTAAACTAAATCTCTAGATTATCTAAGAATGGGATGTTTTTAATGATTTCTATATTCTATTACAAACTGCTATGACATAAACAGGTGCATTAAATAAAAACATAGAGGTAGATTTTAGATTTATAAGTTTTTTTTTCCTTTCTCTGTTGTAAAACCTTAACATATTTTTACAAAATAGAAGGCAAATCCTGAAGAAATATAATGTGGCGTCGAAATATACTAAATTACTAATCTTCTGTTGGCTAATTTATTCTGTATTCTCTGAAGTGAAGTAAAGATTTGAATTTTTTCCCTAAAAAAGACAATAAGCAAAATAATAGCTTATTATCACTTCCCTTCCTTTTTGAAAAGCTCAGAGAGAAAAGGTCTCTTCACCCAAAGCACATATTCCTTTTCAACTGCATGGCCCCCTCCCCCCAGCCCCCACCAAGAATATATGCTTGTGGGAAGTTTGAAAGAGGATCTGGCACAGTCTGTGATTTTACCAACAACATATAGCTGAGAATTGGGAAAGAGGGAGAGAAATGACATGTCTTTGGACCCAAGGGCTGCTTCTCTTTTTCTGGAGTTAGAAACCTAACATGTTTCTGACCTTGAAGGGGCAGCTTATTTACCACATCATTTTGTGTTCTCAGGGGGGGAAAAAAAAGTACAAATTTAATTATATCCTTGTCAAGAGGTAATTCCATCTCAAAAATTAATTTTCAGTGCTTTGAAGTTATTGCACATTAAAAAATATTGTCACACAAAAAAACATGGGTGTCCTGTCACAAACATTATGAAACTATTGACCTTACATAGCTTCATCTGCACACTATTGATTTTTTTCTGTCTTTATTTTGACATTTCATATGATTTCATCTAAGATTCATCACTGTGGAAATGTCAGGTTTAAGGGTATGCTTTTATTGTTTGGAGAGAGCAATCTTAGAAATGGTTCACTACTTATCTATTTGAGGCAGTAGACTGGATTCATCAATGTTGAAATGATTCAGCATCAAGTTATCACACTTATTTTGCCAGAGGTTTCCAGATTGCTATTTTTTTTCTCCTGAGAAGTGAATTGGTTGTCACGTTGGGTTTTAGATGTCAATAATTTCTTAACTGGGCTTTAAAACACTGAACCCATGAATACTTTTAATTTGAGGATTTCCTTGGGTATGATCAACACAGTTGTTAATACAATTTCTGTTGGAAGGTGATGGGGCACTGATACATTTCCAAATATCAGTTACTTAGGACACGGTAAGAAATCAATATTTTAATGCAATTTTATCATATGAATGTTTTGTCTTGTCCACATTTTTAAACTAGATTCTTCATGTTATCTTCCCTCAGCTCCATGGGATATAAAGGAGTTTCAAAGACTTTGCATGGGGTCTGTCACCAAAATATTTGAAAATATGTGTCTCTCTTTTGCTTGGCCAGCTTTTGCAAAATGATATTTACAATGTGTTAAAAAATAAACTGAGGACTGCAGTTGAACAGTGAATAATTTATGTGTAAATAGATTGACTTTATTAGTGTAAAAATAGGAAGAAGAGTCAACAAATTATTTGTGTTACTGTAGACCAATTTCAAACCAGTCAACATCACGTAAAAATCAAATATCCAGGCAGAACCAGCTACATAATTTGCAAGGCTCAGTGAAAAATGAAAATGTGGAGGCCTTTGTTCAAAATTATTAAGAAATTCAACAACAGCAAACATTAAACTGAGTGCAAGACCCTTCTAAGTATTGGCACAGATTGCATGCCCATGAAGCCGGCCTTGTTTCCAGGTCCTGTCCATGAAAATTTAACTTCCTAATTCCATTTGCTAATGAAGAACTCAGTCTCTTTACATTATGCTTTTCCTTTCTAAAGAAAGCAACCCCAACCTGAGATAATCTATATAGACACTAAAATACCATTAGCTAACTAAAAATTTTTAAAAACTGAAAGTATGCAAAATCTCATTTTGCTTGACTATTTATTTTGTAACCTCGCCGAATTAGAGAAATGTTATAAATGTTGCCCTGCTAGCAAAGCTAAAAATAAAACAAAAGTACATTGCACTTAATCATTTTTATGCTAACACTTCCTGTTTATGGGAGGCAAATCCAAGAGCTTCAAGTATCTCTCCATCTGTAAGCAGATTTGCAGAGAAATGTAGTGTTAATGAAAATGGCAGTACACACAAGGTGACCTTTAGAAATTACCCACTATTCTCAAAATGACACTGCTTTCCACAGCAAATAAGAAACTATTATCTGGGTTTCATGTTCTCAGCCACTTGCTATCAAAGCAGTAATAATTGATTTGAAAGAAAAGAAAGTATTACAATATGACTTTATTGTATTTATTAATGAGACATTTTTCTTTGGGCCAGAAAGAAATGTTAATAGATGAGATCTTATGCTATAAAATACATTGGGAGATTTATTCCATATGATTCTCAAATTATGAGTGTTTGCAATGATTTAAAAGCAAATCACTGTACTAAACTGCAATTACATTTTTAGTGACATGGTTTATTCTTTTAATTGAATGTAAAAACTGAGTTTTTTTAATCTTTAATGTTTTAATTATGGCGTTTGATTCAGTGAAGAACAATTCTCCTAATGAGATCTGGCCTACATAATGACATTGCTCAGTGTATTGTTTAATCAGATTTTTTCTTTCAATTCCAGCATTTACAACTTTATTTTACATATTCAAAGCAGATGATGTTATGATAGCAAGTGTATTAATGTTAATTGAAGTTATTCAGGTGGATGACAAAGAAAATTAGACCCCTCGGGGTATCATTTTCCCTGGTAGTTTAAAAAAGAAAAGCTTTCAAGAACAGCATATGTAAATTTGAACAAAATACTCTATTCTACATGCCACTATAAATTTCTAAGCATTTGATCATACAACTCACAATGTCTCTGACAAGACATACTTCTCATAAAAAGAGTTCAGATAATTAAATGAGTTTTACAATATTCTGCATAAATTCAGAAATGTAATTTTGACTATAAAATTATAAGGAAAACATTTTAATAAAGTTATTAATTTTGTTGATAAAAATTTTGATAAAATTGCAAAATGTAAATAGTATCTATTGACTTAAGCAGAATAAAACTAAAAAGAAAAAAAATATTTTCTTCCCCCAGTAGTACCATGGGGAATCTCCTCTTTCCTCAACTCTGCTTATTAAAAATTTTAGTGTATGTTGTTTTAAGTTGCGAAGCATTCTCTATACCACAGGATAATTCAAGAGAAAGGGATGACTGAAATATGAGAGATGAAATAAAAGAGATTCGAGCAGTGTGATATTAAGGTGTATAAAATATATGTATGTATTGCATGTACATTGTACTGTATGAGAAAGACTGTTACTGATCTGAGCTGAAAGTAAAATACTGAAAGTTGTTTTACCCAAGAGTCACTATATTCAGAATAATTTGTCACTCAGAGAATTCCAGATGGCACAATAGACATATTGTGATCTATAAATATTCACATGAAATTCCCTTCAGTTATAACTGTGTCCAATGACTGAGCTTTATTTACTGTACAGACAGGAAAAGGCACCTGCTGCTAGTAGCTTTTTGCAGAATTGTATACAGTATTTAGAGTACTCTGTCTTTGACACTGTAAATCAGCCACCCTTTTTTCTTATTTATGGGCTATCACATTAGACAATGTAACTCTTTCATTTTTATTCTGAGTAAATGGTTCTAGCTAGCTCAGTAGTGACCATCAAGGGCATAAAAGAATTAATCAGAAAAATAATCTAACCAAGATGTGAAAATTACTCCATCTGCAAAGATTTAACTGCCCACAGCCCATTTACCACTTAGAACTTAAGAAGCATAAACTTTTATAACTTCAGGTAATATGCTCTTTTAAAGAAGTTTCCGTTTTTCAGTCTTTAGTCAAGCAAACGGCATTGGTAGAACTTGGAATCACACACATCATGAAACAGAAAAACCTTTTCCACAGCAAAGGACAAAATAATTTTAAACAAACTGTTGAACTGCTGTAATTGTGGTAGAAAGTACTGGAAATCCGATGAGATTTCTAGGAAATATGATTTGCCTCATTGCAGGTCCTCTGAACTTAAATGTGAGAAATGTCTTAATTTGCGTTAAAACGGCCTAACCAAGCCATTAATGCTCCTTAGCACAATGTTGTGTATCAAAGTTTTATGAATTCAAGCAGAGACTTATACCAGTAATTTCCCTATTATAGAGTAGCTTCTCTGGGGCAGGTGGAGAGTTCAGACTTCCAAATACTGCAAATAACACTGTTGCCATTGAGGCCGTCAGACTCTGTTTTACGAGGAAGGCAGAGCCTAGAATGCTTCTGTTGTCACATTTCAATTCAGCTCCATTTTTAATGAACCAGGAAACTTCACTGTTAAATCAATGAGCAGTAAATCACATTATAAAATATAAAAATACTTTTTAATGCAACCAATCCTCATCTATTTTATATATTTACTAACTGTAAGTTTGTCTGTTGTTTTCGTAAGTGCAGTTCTTCCATACCATCCTAGAAAAATAATTCAGCAATTTCCTTCTTTGAAATGCACTTTAAGGTTCACTTTGCACATACTCACATCAGTCCAG
Source organism: Tadarida brasiliensis (assembly GCA_030848825.1). Lineage (NCBI taxonomy): Eukaryota > Metazoa > Chordata > Mammalia > Chiroptera > Molossidae > Tadarida > Tadarida brasiliensis. The sequence goes on along the minus strand of CM061260.1, from coordinate 83,905,041 downwards.
ATTATATTTTTAGTAAAAGGTATTTTCCTTTTGTGAACATGAAAATGCATATGAATTACCTTAAAATTTACATGCAGAATGTCTTAGTACAAACAGAGAAGGAAGCAAATGATGAGTAGGAGGATGTCCAAGTTTATTTTTAAAATATTTATTAGTCAATTTAATAATAACAGTGAGTTCATTACATGCTAATATAAATAACATCTTTATAAAACAATATTCTACAAAATAAAATAATATTTACTGAAGAATAGTCTTGGTTTATGTTTTTAATTGATACATTTATTGAAATGATTGTAGATTCAAACAGTTGTAAGAAAGAACAGAGAAATCCTTGTATACTCCTTATATTCTTTGTCCAGTTTCCTACTCGATGGAAACATTATACAAAACTATAGTACAATACTACAACTAAGATATTGCCATTAATGTATCCCACCAATTTAAAAATTTTATTCAGCTTTCCCTACTTTTTTAGTTTTCCTCTTTGGGGAGTATATATGTGTATGTTAAGTTATATAAATTTTTATCATCTGTGTAGGTTTGTGTATCTGTGATTTTGGTTTTTTGTTTGTTTGCTGCTTTTGTTTTATATTCCAAATATAAGTGAAATCATAGTTTTTATTCTTTTCCATCTGACTTATTTTACCTACAATAATTTTTTTCCAAATACATTCATATTGTTGCTAATGGCAATATTCCACCTTTTTTAAAAATTTTTTTCTTTATTGATTTTTAGAGAGAGAGGAAAGGAGAGGGAGAGAGAGATAGAAACATCAATTGGGCACCTCCTGCATGCCCCCCAATGGAATCATATAGTACATAACCTTTTGAGACTGGCTTTATCACTCAGCATAATTCACCCTGGAGAGTCATCCAAGTTGTATCAATACTATATTCCCTTTTATTACTGAGTGGTATTACATGGTATATGTATCTGTTTGTTTAACCATTCATCTGTTGAAAACATCTTAGATGATTCCATTTTTTAGCTATTACACATAAAACTGCAAAGTGCATTCATGTATAGGTTTTTGTGTGAACATAAGTTCTCATTTCTCTGGGATAATGCCCAGAGTAAAATTACGGGACTCTATGGTAATTGCATATTTAGGTATATAAAAAACTGCCAAACTGATTTTTAGAGTGCCTGTACCATTTTACTTTCTCACAAGCAAAATATGAGTGATCCAGTTTCTTGTGTTTGATGTCATCACTATTTTTTATTTTAGCCATTACACTAGGTGTGCAGCTATATATCATTGTAGTTTAAATGTGCATTCCCCTAACAGCTAATAATGTTGAACATGGTTTCATGTGTCTATTTGCCATCTGTATGTCCTCTTTAGTGAAATGTCCTTTGATACCCTTTTACCGTTTTCTAATTTGATTGTTTTTTTTACTGCTGAGTTTTGAAAGTTCTTTATATATTCTAAATACTACTTCTTTGGCAGATACATAGTTTGCATATATTTTCTCTCAATCTGTAGCTTGTCTTTTCATCCACGTGTCATGGGCTTTCACAGAGCAAATGGCTCTAATTTCTTTGAGGTCTAATTTATCAGTTTTCCTTTTCTGGATCATAGCCCTCGATCCTAAATATGTGTTCCTGTGCTTTTTTCCTAAACTTTTTATGTTTTTCATTTTAGTAAATTTACATGTAGGTTGTCTATAATTCACATTGGGCTGATATTAGGTTTATATTGAAGTTCATTTTTTTGCCTATGAACGTCTACTTGTTCCAGTGCCATTTATTGAAAGGATATATACTTCCTCCACTGAACTGCTTTTGAGCCTTTGTCAAAAATAACTTGTTCATATTTGTATGGTTCTATTTCTGGATTTCCTATTCTGTGTTATGGATTTATGTATCTATATTTTCTTCAATATCACTATTTTCATTACTACAGCTACAGAATAAGACTTAATGTCAGGTAGAATGTTTCCACTCTCTTTATTCTTCTTTGTCAAGACTGTTGTAGCTATTCTAGGGTCAGTATCTTTACATATGAATTTTTGAAAAAGTTTGTCTATGTCTATAAAAACATTTTCTGGGATTTTGATGGGAATTACATGAATCCTATAAATTAATTTAGGGAGAATTGATCATTTTACCATGTTGAGTCTTCCTGTCCATGAACAGAGTATACCTCTCCATTTATGTAGGTCTTATTTGATTTGTTTTTTTCAACAGTCTATAATTTTCAACATACAGATCCTGTACATGTATTGTTAAATGTATATGTTATTATTTTATTTTATTTGGAACAATTATAAATGGTATTGAGCTTTCAATTTTGTTTTCCATGTTTATTGTTAGTATATAGATGTGCAATTGAGTTTTATATGTTGATGTTATAACCTGCAATCTTGATGAACTCACTTATTAGTTATAGGAGATTTTTTTGTAATTTTCGGGGGTTTTCTCTGAAGACAATTATGTCATCTATAACCAGAAATTGTTTTATTTCTTCCTTTCCACTCCATATACCTTTTGTTCAGTAGCAAGAATGTCCATTATTATGTTGAATAAGAGTGGTGAGAGTAGAATCCTTGCTATGTTTCTGACCTTGGGTGAAAATATTCAGTTTTAACCATTAAGTATAATGTTACCTACATGGTTTCATATATGCTCTTTATCATGTAGAGGTAAATACCCTCTATTCCTATCTTGCTGAGTATTTTTATCATGAGTATGTATTGGTTGGAAAATGCTTTTTTGTAGTGGATTACTTTGATTGATTTTCAAATGTTTAACCAGTCTTACATACATAGAATAAATCATACTTGATCATAGTCTATAATTATTTTTATACATTTGCTGATAATATGTTGAAGATTTTTGCATTTAAGTTCATGAGAGATACTGAGTTTTGTTTTTTGTGATTTTTTTTTTTTGTATAGCTTTGGCATTAGGATAACTGGACTCGTAAAATGATTTGAGAAGTGTTCCCTCCTGTACTGGAAGAAGAGATTTTTCTGAAAGAGAGTGTGTCAAATTGTTGTTAGTTATTTAATTTTTCATAGAATTTCTCAGTAAAACCATCTGGGCCTGGACAGTTCTTTTAGGGAGATTTTCATTTATGAATTCTATCTTTGTTAATGGTTGAAGGGCTATTCTGATTGTCTACCCCATCTTGGTTGAGTTTGGAAAGTTGTTGTCTTTGAGAAATTGGTCCATTTTTTTTCTAAGCTGTCAAATTTATAATTTTATTTTCTTTCTTCAAAGAACCAGATGTTTGCTTAACTATTTTTCTCAATTGTTTTTCTATTTTCAGTTTAATTCATTTTTGCTTTATCTTTCCATTTCCTTTTTCTTACTTTGTGTTTATTTGGCTCTTCTTTTATAGCTTCTTGAGGTTGAAACTTAAAATATTTCTTTTGAAAACATTACTCATTTATAACTATTTTAGTGCTATAAAATTCCCTCTAGTCTCTGCTTTAACTACATCCCAAATATTTTGACATGTTGTGTTTTTGTTTCCATTCAGTTCTGTGTACATTTTAATTTCCTTTGAGACTTTATCTTTGACCCATAGATTATTTAGAAGAGTGTTGTTTAATTTCTATGTATTTTGAGATATTTTTTGTTGTCTTATTTTATTATTTCTTATTTGATTTCAATATAGTTAGAAAACACACTCTATATAATTTCAGTTCTTTTAAATTTGAAGGGTTCTATTTTATGACCAATTGTAATAGTCTATCTTTATGATTGCTCTATGGAATGTATTAGTTAGCTTGGATTGCTATAACAAAATACCATAGACCAGGTGTCTTAAACAACAGACATTTATTTCTCACAGTTCTGGAAGCTAGGAGAAATGAAAGGTGCCAACAGATTCAGTTCTTGGTCAAGGTCTTCTTTCTGGCTTGTCAGTTACTGCCTTCTCACTGTATCCTCACATGAGGGAGGGAAAGAGGGAGGGAGGGGAGAGAGAGAGACAGACAGACAGAGAGAGAGGAAGAGAAAGAGAGAGAAAGAAAGCTCTCTGACTTTTCTTATAAGGATACTAATCACATCATGAGGACCTCATCCTCATGACCTCATCTAAACCTAACTACCTCCCAAAGACCCTATCTCCAAATACTATCACTTTGACAGTTAGGAGGCCTTCAATATATGAATGCCAGGGGAACCCAGTTCAGTCCACAGCAGATTGCTTGAATAGAGAGTAGTATCTGCTGTTGTTGATGCAGTTCTATATGTCTCCAAGTTTTGTTTTTAATCATTAATTTATATGAAGGAAAATGGCAGTACTAAGAAATATGTCTTACATTTTATCCTTATTGGACTTAAGTCCTATATTTAATAGAGGACTTATGTATGCCTATATAAATTGTTTTATTCTAACAAATGTCAGACAGGTTACTGCATTCTTTCTTTGGGGGAAGAGGCGGTATTTGTATTTCTTCTATTCTTTCAAAGTGCTTACAAAAGTTTTATTATAGTATTTATTATGAAAGAAAGAGATCCAGGAATTATACTTGCATTGCATTTCTCTTGTTTAAGAGAGCTCAATGTCTCAGAGATCTATCACCACATGACTTATATGAAATAATAACTATTTATAGGCAGGGAAATTAATGCACAAAGGATAATCATATTCCTCATTGTCACATAGTCAAGAGGCAAGGCTCACATATTTAACTCAGGTCTAGGGAAAGGTTGGTGCTTATTTTGCCTAGATTATCTAGGACGCAACAAAGTTTAACCGCTATTGTAATAGGACACCAGCACTATAGGAAGAATGGAAGTAGTCAAAATAGACATTTAACAAGATTTTTCATTATACAATGCTCTTTCCTTATTTTATGTAATACTTTAAAAATGCCAGAATATCTCAACATTTAAGAGACTTTTGTAAAACACGAAGAGAGAGACCCATATTTTGAATGTTTTAAATTGCAGATTGATGGATGTTACTGGCTTTGCAGAGGATTAAATAGGCAAATTGTAATGCTCTACTTTTACCTGCAGGTGATGTACCTGATCCCTGACATATTATGAAGCAAATTTGCAATTTATTCAAAGTCACTGCTCATTTCAAAGGAAGATTTTTAAATTGTAAATGACGTGTTCAAAGACCTACATGACCTTAAATTTTTTTTTCATTAGTCCCAGACACTCATTATTTTTAGGAGTGCTAAATTTCAGTTGGCCTGACCCATTTATTAAGTCATTCTGTTTCTCTTCTTAATCATTGTCATTTTTTACCTTTCCCCCAATTTCACTAGGCTAAAAGAATACAAAGAAATTAACTGAATTCTACTGTCAGGGAGTTAACTTTCAGGAATGTTCCATATTTACTACTCTTGACCTATAATTGGGAAAGAGTCTGTCTGTCAGCCCTGAAAGTTATACCTTTTAACTGAAATAAGCATGAGAAGCTCAACATTAAAAAAGGTGAGTTCTATTAAAATAAAATAAAATTGAAAGGTTTAGTTAATAAACCTATATGTATATCACAGTTTATACCATGAGAATTTATCAAGTCACTCTAAGAGGGTTTGGTTTCTTATGTCTGGGTATACTCCTCTGCTTGGGATAGTTTAACCATCTAAGAACTAAGAGGACTCAACAAATTGGATAAAAGACCACGGGGTCAGATTGAAAGAGGAATCAAGGATGACTCACAGATATTTGACTTGAGTAACTGAGTGGTGGGTGGTATAGCCATTTGCTGAGAAAGGGGAGACCAATAGAGGAATGGTTTTATTTTGGATGTACTAAATTTGAGATAACTCTCAGATTTCCAAGTGAAGATGGATGGATATATGAGTTTGGAGCTTAATGGAAACACCACAACCATGGTAGTATGAGGGAATCTCAGATAATGGTTGTGGGGTTTTCTTCCCCCACAAATAAGTTAAGTTATTAGTCTTTGAAAGCCTATCCCCCAGGACCCTGTATCCATATACGCAGCCACGTTACACAATTCTACATCTTTATCTCAGATTGGATCTTATGCCAGTCAGAACTAAACCTGGATCATAGGCACACTTTCTGATTACAGTAATTGTGCAATTAAAACTTGATGAATGAAGCCATGTACTATTTTTTTCTGTCACAAATCTGAGATTTATTGTGCCTAAGATTAACTTCTCAAATTCTCTAAAATGCTTACCCTAATCTCTTTCTGAATATCTACCAAGATCACATAACTAAATTTTTGTTTATTTTGTATTGTGCACCTGTGTACCTCTCGCTTGAACACCAATCCTGTTCAGCTGTGGCCTTGCCCTGAGGACAGTAGACTTTCATTTCAACTCAAGTGAATCATTCTCTGAATCTCAGAAACTCATATGCTGCCAACCCCATTATAACTGACTCCAAGTATCACCACAGCCTAGAAACTCCAGAAGCCTTGCAAACACACAGCAAATACCCAAAATTTTGTCACTTGCCCAGGTCATAACTTTATCGTATTACTTTGGAAACTGTAGTTTAAGGTCAGAGTGTAAGCTGTGTTACTCAGCCCCTGAAGTCTACTATAGTCAGTATTATTTTGGTGCAAGTGACAGAAATGCAAAAAAAAATGTTAGGTGGCACTTAACAGAAAGGCACTGAGACATTTCTCATAATCAGAAAGCTTCCCACAAGAAATGAGTCTTCTCTGGGTGTCTCAGGAATTGGAACCAGGAACTCAGTTGCCACAGAGATTGTCTCTCGGTGTCTGGCCCCGTCATCTTTCTCCATCCATTCTCTACTATTGCATACAGGCCCCTTTCTGAAAAGCTGGAAACATGGCTGTTTCCTGATGCAGCCTTTAATCATCTCTGCTTAATAATCTCAGAGACAGGAGAGGGCTGACCTCTTGCTGTCTTCAGTGAATTAACAATCTGTGACTGACCTGACTTGGGTAACATATGTCCTCCTAGGCCCTCCACTTAGTCAAGGGAACAGAGTGATGTGCTGGGTGGTCCTACCAGAATCACCTGGAGGAAGCTAGAGTGTGCTGTTATAGGAGGAATGGGAGCAGGTATACTGGGCAGATACAAACAATGGAAACCTGTCCAAGGTCCCAGCACGCTTCCTTGCTGGAACCCCTGCAAGGTCCAACACACAGATCATCAAAGATTGGGTTAGACTGATGCTCACTATGACCCCTCAGGCCTCTATCTCTTCTTCATTCCTTCCTATTCTCTCCTTTAAGGCCCTTTTTACCTTATTCTTGAGAGAAAAGAATAGTATCTGAGCCCCGCCTGTGTGGCTCAGGGGATTGAGCATCATCCCGTGGACTGAGAAGTCCAGGTTCGATTCCCAATCAGGGCACATGCCTGGGTTGTGAGCTCGATCCCCAGTAGGGGGCGTGCAAGAGGCAGCCGATGGATGTTTCTCTCTCACATTGATGTTTCTATCTCTCTCTCGCTCTCCCATCTTCTCTCTCTCAAAAAAAAAAAATCAATTAAACAATATATTTTTTAAAAAAAGAGAATAGTATCTGAGCATCCTCTCTATCATGTAATATCTCAACATGGCAATAGACTGGAATACTTAACAGTACAGGCTTTGGGATAAGGCTGATCTGAGTTTATATCCTAACTCTGCTACTTAATCTCTTGACGACCTCAGACAACTTACCTCATATCGCTATAAAAAAGGATACCAATACCTACCTTAGAATAATTGCTAGGATTAAAAGATACAGAATTAGTTGAAGTGTCGTCCGGTATACCAAAAGGTAGTGGGTTTGATCCCTGGTCGGGGCATGTAGGGAAGGCAACCAATGTCTGTCTCTCTCCCCTCTCTCTCTCTCTCTCTCTCTCTCTCTCTCTCTCTCTGTCTCTCTCTCTCTCAAAAATCAAACGTTCTCAGGTGAGGATTAAAATAATAAAAGATATAAGAAGAGCTTTTCATAGGGCCTAGGACAAAATCAAACTTACCTTGCTATGGGCCGAGGCCACAAAACATTAAAAGAAACTACACAGATGCAGAGTCAAATAGCAGCTCACAGCTCGCCCAGGCATCCCATTGCTCATGAACCTGCTCACATCCGGAACTGAGCAGCAAGGACAGAGAGGTGGACAGGTTGCCTTCACTGATACCACCAAGGGCATACAATACCATGGAGCTCTGGTAGCTTAGCTCCCATTGAGCTGGTCAAGAACCAAACCTCTTTTGTGCCAAGAAAAGTCACAGGTTGGGCTGGAGCCAGATGGCTTATCACAGGGCTTAGGGTCTGTGTGAAATAGTGGTAACCTAAATATTTTTTTCCAAATTAACTTCTTTAATTTATTTTTTATTATTGAAAGTATTACAGATATCCCCCCCTTTTTCCCCCATTGACTCCCTCCTCCCCGCTCCCACCCCCCTCCTCCTTTCCCCAAACTAATATCTGTGTCCATTGGTTGTGCCTATATGCATGTAAGTTCTTCTGTTTATCTCTTCCCACCCCCCACCACCCATCCCTCTGAGGTTTGTTCCAAATTAAATTTTTAAATAGATTAAAAATTTATGAGATGAATATTTATACTCTATTAAGGGCAAGTGCTACCAAAGATAAGACTCTTATTCCAAACAGTGTAGCATGGAGTATTTATGTTAAAAATTGAGGAGTTTTCCAATGGTAAAGATTGTTATTCAGGCTTGGCTGGTGTGGCTCAGTGGATTGAGTGTCGTCCCATGGACTGAGAGTCCCAGTTCAATTCCCGGTCAGGGCACATGCCTAGGTTGCGGGCTTGATCCCTAGTAGGGGGCATGCAGGAGGCAGCCAGTGGATGTTTCTGTCTCACATCAGTGTTTCTCTCTCTCTCCCTTCCTGTCTCTTTAAAAAAAAATCAATTAAAAAAAGTAAAAACATTAAGATTGTTATTCAGGCAGTTCCTGGCCAGAGGCCTTTGTGTATATAGGACGGTCTCTGTGGTCCTGTACTCCCACACCCATCCACGGCTGGAGTCATCACTGTCACCATCACTGGCACTCTGTCAGCAGGGATATGAGCAGGTAGGAATTCAACTATGTGACAAGCTTGATGGGTGGGGAGAGGCAGGATTGGTTTATGCAGAAGCTTGTGAAATCATCAGACTCAGAGTCTTTCTCTCCTGCTGATATGCTCAGTCTGTCAGCTTCTGCCCTCAGGCTTGTTCCTTCATAAACTCAGGTAACTGTGAAAGCTCCAATCAGCACCTTTCACAGGGCCATGTCCAGAGCCTGGATGGAGAAAGTGGGTGTTGCCCTTCTGTACCAGTCTGCTAGGGCTACCATAACGAACACCACAGACGGAGTGACTTCAACAACAGGCATTTCGTTCCTCACAGTCCTGGGGGTTAGAAGTCCATGATCAAAGCACCAGTTAATTCCGTTTCTGGTGAGAGTTCTCTCCCACATTCTCTGCCTTCTCACTTGGCATTTCCTTTATGCCAGTGTGACGAGAGACAGTCTGGTGTCTTCCTGCAAGGACACTGGCCCTATTGCACTAAGACCCTGCCCTTATGACCTTATTTAACCTTTATGACCTCATTATAGATTCTGTCTCCAAATACAGTCACATTGGGGTTAGGGTTTTATATGAATTGGGGGGGGGGGGACACCACTCAGTCCATGACACCTTACTCATGTCCCTGTTAAAGTGTGAGGAAAATCTTTCCTAGAAGCCCCAAGTGAACTTCTCCTCAATCATTCACGGGTTAGGAGGATAAAATTACCATGACTGCTTACCTGAAGGCAGAGTGGGCCCAGCCTCCTCTTAAGCACCTGAACACCGAAGGAGTGAATGAAGTCTGACTGTTAGCCAGGAAGAGGGTGAAAATGCCTGTGTGGAGGGGACCACAGCATTGAGTCCAGTGTCTGTTATAAAAGCAAGCTGGACCTTTAGAGGTTTGGTGCATTTAAAATTAAAGGGGAAAAAGGACCTGAGAGAAACAGCTTGGAAGAGCTGGCTCAACAGCCGGGGACTGTTGCCATGCTAAGGTGCTGTGCTCTCTGACACAAAGATTAGTGTTTTCTTTCTCATCGCCTGCTTTTAACAAATACATTGAACATATATTTAACATATATGTGTATATATATGTGTATATATTTCAATTGCTTTGACTTGCATTGATGACAGCAATTAAAGATTAATTTTTAAAAGACATATATGCTTTTATCCAGAGTACCTCCCTTTTCCACACTTTCATATATTTATATTAATTCAATGAAATTAATTTCCCTATAAATATTGCTGAGAAAAATATTCACTGAGAAATAGAGATTACCTTTTGAGGAGAGGATGAGACAGGAAGCATTTGTTAAGAATGAAACATTGTAGGACAAAAAATGTAGACATACATGGAGGACACATGTTGGAGCTAAAGTGTTCCAAGAGTTTTAGAATATAGAGGGACGAGAAACCAGATATAAAGAGAAATAAATAGAAGAAGAAAAATGATTGCAAAGGTAACTATGGCTCTTTACAAAAATGTGCCTATAATTAATTTTAGGCGAAAAGCAGAGAAGTCTTGTTTTCTTTCTCGTGCTTACTAATCCGTTTAGCTACCTGTGTTTGCAGAATCAGAGCTCAGAGTAAATGTAGTTTATGTGTGCTTTTAAAAATAAATCTTACCAAAAAAATAATTTTTAAAAAAAGCCTAGCTGGCCCTGGCCAGTTTGGCTCAGCAGTTAGAGCGTCGTCCTGTGGTCCAGAGAGACCAGGGTTCGGTTACCACTAAGGACACGTACTTCGGTTGCAGTTTGTCCCCAGCCCTGGTTGGGTCGTGCAGGAGGCAGCCACTCGATGTGTCCCTTTCATGTTGATGTTTCGCGCTCTCTCTCTCTTCCTCTCTCTCCCTCTCACTCTCTCTGAACAAAAAATGGAAAAATGTCCTCGGGTGAGGATAAAAAAAAATAAAAATCAAAAGCCTGGCTAGTGTGGCTCAGTGGTTGAACGTCAACCCATGCACCAAGAGGTCGCCGGTTCCATTCCTGGTCAGGGCACATGCCCAGGTTGTGGACCAAATCCCCTGTGGGGGCATGCAGGAGGCAGCCAATCAATGTTCTCTCTCATCCTCTCCCTTCCTCGCTCTTGAATCAATAAAGAAAAAAAAATTTTTTTTAATAAATAAATCTTACATCTGATACCCATTTTTTATTTATTTTATTTTTATTTTTTTATCCTCACCGGAGGACATTTTTTTACATTTAAGATAGAGCAGGAGGGAGAAAGGGAGGAAAAGAGAGAAAAACATCAATGTGCGAGAGACATATCGACTGGTTGCCACCCACACGAACCGCAGCCGAGGTACGCACCACCAAGGGCCGATGCTCTAACCACTGAACCAAACCGGCCCGGGCTGATACCCATTTTTTAAATTGAGGTATAATTTACCTACAGTAAAATTCATCCTTTTTAATTTTACAGTTTGATGACACTTGACAAATGTATATACAGTTGTGTAACCACTACCACAACCAAGATACAAAACATTGCTACCAACTTAAATTCCCTCATTCCCCTTTGCAGTCAACCTTCCCCCCATAACCCCAGCCCTGGCAACCAATGTTCTGATTTCTGTCTCTGTGGTTTTGCCTTTTCTTTTTTTTTTATCCTCACCTGAGGACATTTTTTCATTTTTTGTTCAGATAGAGTGGGAGGGAGAGAGAGGAAGAGAGAGAGAGAAACATCGACGTGAAAGGGACACATCGAGTGGCTGCCACCCGCACAACCAACCAGGGCCGGGGACAAACTGCAACCGAGGTACATGCCCTTAGTGGGAACCAAACCCGGGTCTCTCTGTACCACAGGCCGATGCTCTAACCGCTGAGCCAAACCGGCCAGGGCGGTTTTGCCTTTTCCATACAAGTGGAGTCATATAGTGTGTAGCCTCTTAAGTCTGGCTATAATGCCTTTGAGATTCATCCATGTTGTTATATGTACTAGTAGTTTGTTTATTCTTATTGATAAGTAGTATTCCATTGAATGAATTTTCTACAATTTATTTATTCTATAGCTAGTGGATATATGGGGTTTCCCCCAATATTGGGCTATTTTTAATAATATTCATTATATGAAAAATATTATGAATAATAAAACACTCAAATACAGTGTTTGTGCATAAGTTCTCAATTCACTTGGGTAAATAAATACCTATAAGTGGAATTGCTGAATCATATGGTAAGTGTGTGTTTACCTTTATAAGAAATTTCCAAATTGCTTTATAGAGTCGCTTTATCATTTTGCATTCTCATCAGGGATCTAGGAAAGTTCCAGTTTCTTCATTTCATTATCAACACTTGTTATTGTTTGCCTTTGTATTAATAATTTTAAATAGTCTAAGAGGTATGTAATGGTATCTCCTTATGGTTTTAATTTGTATTCCCTAATGGCTAATTATGTTATATAGACCTTGGAAAGCTTATCCTGGGTTCTATGAGAGAGAGAGAGAGAGAGAGAGAGAGAGAGAGAGAGAGAGAGAGAGAGAGAGAGAGAGAGAAGGGGGAAGGAAGGTTAGAAGGGGAAGAGAGGAGAGAAGAAGAGGAAAAGGAGAGAGAAAAAAAAGGATTGGATTTTAGCTGCCAAATGGTAAATTTGGAATAAATGTTTGAAACTTAAGCAGGGATATAAATTCTGGATTATTTACTACAGGGAAATCAAAAGGCTAGGGAAAGAAAGGAGAAATGGATGTTTGTTATCAATTGATACTAAGTTTTGTCTTAGATAAGATAAAATGTATAATTTCCCCTAGGGTAAGAACTGTGTTTGCTTTGCTCATTATTGCATTTCCAGTGCCTATGATAAAGCAAACATACAAAAATATTTACTAAATTAATTTAATAAATAAAATCATACAATGAGGATTTTGAGTTTTTATTTTGGGTTCAGGGGAAAGCAATGTATTCATTCACACAATAATTCTGAGAAGGGTAATACAATATATGAAACTGATTCAGGCGTACGAATGGAAGTGAATTTGAGGCTGCCTCTACTAAGCTCCCATTCAGAAGCAAATATTTGGAGGGGGAAATGGCCATTGTTAAATAAGTCAAGTTTATAGATACTAGAGTCATAATCCTTGGAGAAAGTAAAGTTGTTAGTCATTGCCTTTGATAGTGTTCTGGCAATTTCCTTGCTGAAACTTTGCATGATTTTTGTAGAATGTCATAGAAATGTACACTTGAAACCTATAAGATCCCATTAACCAATATTATCCCAATGAATTTAATTTAAAAAACAAACAAATAAATAAGAAAAAAGACTCGTCCCATAAACTTCAGTATTTCATAAATGAATTTCAATGTCAAGTACATTTTTCACATTTCAGAACTGAATTACAAATTGAATTATTTTGAGAGCCATATATCATGACAAGATATTTTCAATTAGAGAAGAATCAAGTTACAAACATCTACAGATAATTAGTCTATGGTCTTATCTGATTTTCTAAAATTGTACAATACCAACAAAACTGCTATCCTTTGTTTAATGCACTGATAAACATTTCAAATTTAATTTTTGAGCAATCGTATATTTGTGTTTGTATAAGAAAGAAAATTATTTTATATACATTCTTCCTATGCTAATACTAAAGAGTAAAACAGTGTAAAATAACAATGTAGAATAGAATAGTATGCAATTCCTTATAATGAACATAATGCCATAGACCAAATATTGTCTCCAGAATTATACATTTACCCTTGAAAAAAATAAATACGATAATAAAGATAACCCTGCTATTGTATTGCAATTCATTTAACTGTGATATCCATATACTGACTCTGGTCTAATTGTAAACAGTGAAAACAGACCTTGGTCATTGAGTTATGGCTAAGAAAGAATTCGGAGCCAAGACCCAAATTATAAGAGAACACTTATTTAGAAAATCACAGAGGTAGAAGAAGTAATTTGTATAAGAAATGGGCTTAGGAAAGAAGTTATAGAGGGAAGGGCCCTTGGAGCTTAGAAGTGAAGAGGTAAAGGTGACACATCTGGGGGAATGAGGTGGGGGAAGGGAAAGGGAAAGGGAAAAGCATGGACATGCTCCTGGGAAGGAGAGCGCACTGGGCCTCCATCTTAAGGGTTTTAAGGGTGGAGATTTTAGGAGAGGTCCCAGGGGAGGATCTTAATAGAATATTCAGCAGCTCTCCAAGTATGTCCTTTCAGGGTGGGGTCTCCATTGATTGATTGGTTCTTGGCAGGGCAGGGGGTCATTATTGAGTGCATTGGTCTAGGGCAGCCATGGCATTGTTTGTCCGGCTTTGCTGCTCTTCTGGGCCTGGAGTTGAAATACAGCTGAGGCCTAGATGTTATCTCCAGGGAGGAAAGGTCAAGGGTCCAAACCACATGACCACAGATATGCTAGGGGAGGAAAGGTCCCCCTGGAAATGAGGTCCCATCCTTTTGTTTGATTGTTCTTTGCTAGGCACCCAGGGCTTTTTACTCTTGTGACCTTCTGTACCTGACCCATCGTCCTTGCTCTGCTCATGTCTGTCTAACTGCCTACCACATAATCATTTTGTTACCAGAAAGGGGACCTGGCCCTTGGCAAGAGGAGTGGGCATTCTCCTGGGAGGGAGAGCATGCTGAGACCTTCATTTTGAGGGGTTTTAAAGACTGAGGAGTTAGGGAAGGTCCTAGGGGAGGATCTCAATAAAATATTCATCAGCTTTATGTACCAAAATGAGAGTTATTCTCTTAACTTCATCTCTCCTTGGGTGTGGTTGGCAAATGGCATTAATTGGATTTTTGTTATCTGTCTCCCAGGGTAAGGTGATTTAAGCTATTTACCCTCAGGTTGGGTAGGAGAAATGCAAACCATTTACTCTTAAGTGTCCCTGGTTTAGGGAAGATAGAATTTACTAGATGGCTGTACACTGCTGTTTAACTATCTTAGTTTCCCTATTTTGCTGTCCTGGCTTACTGGCCTGTCTCAATTTGATTTTATAAATTAACTTTTCTTGTCTAACTTAAATATGTAAGACCAAGTGAATGTGTGCATGCATGTTAAAACTTGGCTGAGGGGTGGGAAGAGATAAACCAAAGAACTTGTATGTGTATATGTACAACCAGTGGACACAGACATTAGTTTGGGGAAAGCAGAAGGGTGGTGGGAGCAGGGAGGCGGCTGTCAATGGGGAGAAAAGGGGGCCATCTGTAATACTTTCAACAATAATAAAATAAAACTTGGCAGAAATGGATACCAGATCTTACTAGATTTAATCTTATTTTCTTCCAAGTTATTTAAAAATAGGCTTGATTCCACATTTGAAGTAGAGTGGATATTTTTCTATTATGTAGGAACTTTTTCAGGTCACTTGAGAATCATTATTAAACTTGAGAAGGTAATTTATCATTATCATACTTAAAAAGCATTTATTAAGCAACTAATTGTGCATAACTGGGCTAGGTACACACAAAGGTAGTTGCATAAATGAAATTATATAAATACAGGAAATAAAAGATTGAGATAAAATATTAACTATATTAATATCAGGAAGGTTTTTCACCATGCACGGATCAAAGATATATCCATTAAGTTTTCCATAACGTAGGTCACAGAGTGGGAGAGTCTAAGAGCATATCCAATTTGGATGGGACTCACATGAGTAATCATAGGTGTTTTTTTCTTTGATAGACAAGGAAGTAGTATTTATGGAAATGATGGAGTGAACCTGGCAGTCCTTTTCAGATTTAGTTACACTGGTAATAAAATTTTACTAAATAGACAATTACCAGAAATAATTAAAATACTTTACAAATGAGTTAAACATTTCAGTAGCTTTTCCTGGTGCTTTCCTAACTTTTATACTGCCTATAAAAATAGTTTATATATCCTAACATTTAGTTAGTTCTTATCTGACTATTAAAACATTTCCTACTAATGCTTCATGTAGTCTTAAAATTGATCTTGGTATAAGTTTTCATGCATTATTAAAATCCCCTTCAAGCCCAGCTGGTGTAGCTCAGTGGTTGAGCATTGACTCACACACCAAGAGATTGCCAGTTTGATTCCCGATCAGGGCACATGCCCAGGTTGTGGGCCCGATCCCCAGTGGGGGCATGCAGGAGGCGGCCAGTCAATGTTCTCTCTCATCAATGTTTCTATCTCCTTCTCCCTTCCTCTCTCTCTAAAATCAATAAAGAATTAAAAAAATTAAAATAAATAAATAAAATCCCCTTCAATTTATTTTATATCAAAATTCCATTTTACTCTTATAAAAGTGACGAATATTACCCTTAGAGTTGTCTTTGATCAGGAATTTAATTTTTAAAAGCTTCAAAGTCCATTATATGAAATGGCACAAATCATAGTTCAGGCCCATAATAAAGCTCTTGAGTAAAGCTAACTGAGTATTTGAGTGATGTCGTGACCATTGTCCTCACCAGTGTCTGTAAGAAGGGCCCAGACCTGTAGGGAATATTATGAGTTTATTGAGCCAAACTGGCAACAGGCTGGGAAACAAGACCCCAGCTGTTCCAGAAAATGACAGTTCTGCGATTCCTTTGATACCTTTGGAATTAAGGAGGGTAAATAAGGAAGATTCTGTGAAGGTAGGAGAAAGTAGGATGGAGAAATCTCTATGACTGGATTACAGGACAGTTAACAAGATTGTGTGCTCCCTTGAGGGTGGTTACACCTCCCAAGGTTTGTGGAAGAAGATTGATTACTCTTAGCATTTTAAAGGTGTGTTAACCTAGATGCACAAAAACGATGCACAGAGGTTGCTTAAGGCAAAAAATAAAATTTTTATAAGCCTAGGGAGTGACAACCCACCATGACCTGCCCTGCTAGGAATTTATGATCCTGTCACCCTGTGAGGCTACTTTCAGTCTCTGAGCTTGTGGGATTTATCTCAGAGTCCTTTTTTTGTTCACACCAGATATGCTTATTTTTCTCTTCAGGTTGGTGTACCACCCCTCACAAATGCCATTGTCAACATTATCAACTAATAATATTTATTGAGGCAGAATGTAGAGCACTATGCAAAACAATAGAGAGTCAAAGTTATATACAATATCTCCCACAAGGTGTTTATATTTTTACACATGCATTCCCTTTGTGGTTTCAGAGTTTTGTTAAAATAAAGGAATGAGTCATGGAAAGCATAATAATTGTGGCAGACACAATTGCTTGCCCACCACAATGCATCCTTTTTGTTCTTACCACCATAAATGCAATTCTGTTTTGGGAGCAATGTGCCCATTCCCAAGGGAAGGTGTTATTTTTGCCTAAATTAGTGCTTTCAAAGAGACTTTTGAAGCAGAAAGTCTTCATTGAACACAGCTTTCTGCAGATAGTATTATGTTTACTATTTTTGGCCTTCACAATTCAAGTGAAGCGTAATGTCCCAGGCACAGTGACAATAAAAATTAAAAAAAGAAATCCCTCAAAGGTTTATGAATACCCCTTAGGGAGTAGTACCACTCCTAGCTGAGAAACAGTAGTCTAAATTAATCATGGTAATCCTATTCCCCTTTGTCAGTCGTTGTCTAAGAATAGTCATATGACATAGTTCTCATTGATGTTATTTCAAAATAATTCTTTGGATTGCTTTTGGGAGATTTTTCTCTTCTTGACAAAAGAAATAAGCATTGAAGAAAACTTTTCCTTGTTGCTTCCACTCTTACAGCTTTAGATACTAGTGAGAGGAGACTGGATAACTGGGATGTTAGCAGCAATTTTATTACTCTGAAACAAAAAGGCTGACTGAAAAAAAGTCTTCACAGTGAGAATGATGAAGCAAAAGGATAAAAACCCTTAGGCCCTTGAAGACCTCATTGAACTTCTGAAACATGCTAGGAAGATATGTAAAGGTTTTTATTGTTTAAAGCATAATTAGATAAGTTATCAGTTACTGCAGATTAAAAAATGCAATAATTTAAAAGATTTATCAAATTCATTTGTTACATTAAAGTTTTTTCTTACACACTTGATTTTTAGATTATTTTACAAATACAGGCATACTTCAGAAGTATTGTGTCTTCAGTTCCACACCACTGCAATAAAGCAAATGTTGCAGTAAAGTGAGTCACATAAAAGTTTTGGTTTCCCAGTACATATAAAATTATGTTGACACTATGTTACCAGTGAGAAGAGGAGACCTCTGTTCTGTCTTCTTGAAGGAAAGATTTCAATCAAGAGACAAAATGTAGCAAAGCAAACAAGAATGTATTGGCTGCAGCAAAAGCACACTCAGGACAGTGAAACAAGGAAGGGCTTAGCATAGACGAAGCAACAGGAGAGCCCAGGCTGGGCTGCTTTGGCTCACTGGGAGTCCAAGAAAAGGGAGCCTTGGAGACAGGTTCAGGGGGTTAGCCCCAGATGAGCTGCCACTGCCCATTGCTCCCCTGGTTGCAAGCCTAGTGGGGTCCCTTGGAGTTTAGGAGATGCAACCTCTTAGGAAAAAAGGGAAGGGTAGGGAAGTGCAGGTGTGCTCCTGGGAAGGAGAGTGTGCTGGGACCTTTGTTTTCAGGGCTTTTAAAGCCTAGATGTTTAGGAGAGGTCTTAGGGGAAAATCAATAAACTGTTCATCAGCTTTATGCTGATGTACCAAAATGAGGTTTATTCTCTCAATTTGTCTGTCCTTGGGTGTGGTTGGCAAATGGCACTAATTGGATTCCTGTTATCTGCCTCCTTGAGTAATGTGATTTAAGCTATTTACCCTCTGGTTGGGGAGAAGTGCAAACCATTTACTCTTAAGTGTCCCTGGTTTAGGGAAGATAGGAATTACTAGGTAGCTGCAAACTGCTGTTTAACTATCTGTCTTAGTTTCCCTAGACTGCTTGTCCTAGAATTTTCCTAGCTTCTTGCTATCTTATAACAACTATACAATAGTCTATTAAGTGTGCAATGGAATTATGTCTAAAAAGCAATGTACATGCCTTAATTTAAAAAATACTGTATTGCCAAAAAATGTTTATCATCATCTGAGCTCAGTGTGTCATAATTTTTTGTTAGTGGGGGATCTGGCCTCGATTTTGATAGCTTCTGATTGATCAGGGTGGTGGTTGCTAAAAATTAGGGAGGCTGTGACAATTTCTTAAAATAAGACAACAGTGACGTTTTCCTCAACAATTGACTCTTCCTTTTTACAATTCTCTGTAGCATGTAATGCTGTTTGATAGCATTTACCCACATTAGACCTTCTTTCAATATTGGAATCAATCCTCTCAAAATGTGCCACAGTTGAACTTCTTTCAAAATTGAAGTCAATTCTCTCAAAATGTGCCAATGCTTTATCAACTAAGTTTATGTGATATTCTAAATTATTTGTTGTCATTCCAAAAATCTTCACAGCATCTTTACCAGAAGCAGATTTCATCTCTAGAAACCACTTTCTTTGCTCATTCTTAAGAAGCCGCTCCTCATCTGTTAGTTTTATAATGAAATTCCAGCAATTCAATCACATCTTCAGACTCCACTTCTGATTCTAGTCCCTTTGCTATTTTTACATCTGCAATTCCTTCCTCCACTGAAGTCTTGAATCCCTCAAAGTTATTCATGAGGGCTGGAATCAACTTCTTCCAAACTCCTGTTAATGTTGATGTTTTGACCTCCTCCCATGAATCATGAATGTTCGTAATGGCATCTAGAATAGTGAATACTTTCAGAAGGTTTTCTTTTTTCTTTATATTTAATTTTACTTTTTTTCCATCCAGAAGGTTTTTTGTTTGTTTGTTTGTTTTATCCTCACCCGAGGACATTTTTCCACTTTTTGTTCAGATAGAGTGGGAGGGAGAGAGAGGAAGAGAGAGAGAGAGAAACATCGATGCGAGAGAGGCACATCGAGTGGTTGCCACCCACAGGACCCCAAAGAGGGCCGGGGACAAACTGCAACCGAGGTACGTGCCCTTAGCAGGAACCGAACCCAGGTCTCTCTGGACCGCAGGCCGACGCTCTAACTGCTGAGCAAAACCAGCCAGGGCCAGAAGATTTTTTTTTATTGTTGTTGAAAGTATTACAGATGTCCCCCTTTTTTCCCCATTGACCCCCTCCCTCCCACTCCCTTCCCCCACCGCCTTCCCTAGCCTGATGTCCATGTGGATTGATTGTGCATATATACATATAAGTTCTTTGGTTTATCTCTTCCCTCCCCTCCCACCCCCGCACCCCCCATCCCTCTGAGGTTTGTCAGTCTGTTCCCTGCTTCCATGATTCTGGATCTCTTTTGGTTGACAGCTTATTTTGTTCATTATGTTCCACAAATAAGTGATATCATGTGGTACTTGTCTATCTCTGACTGGCTTATTTTGCTTAGCATAATACTCTCCAGGTCCCTCCATGTCGTCTCAAAGGATAAGAGATCTTTCTTTCTTACAGATGCATAGTATTCCATTGTGTATATGTACCACAGCTTTTTTATCCACTCACCTATTGATGGGCATTTGGGCTATTTCCAGATCTTAATTATTGTAAATAGTGCTGCTATGAACATAGGGGTGCATATATTCTTTCTGATTGGTGTTTCAGGCTTCTTAGGGTATATTCCTAGAATTGGAATCACTGGGTCCATTGGCACTTCCATTTTTAATTTTTTTTTGAGGAAACACCCATCCAGAAGGTTTTCAATTGACGTTTCCCAGATCCATCAGAAGAATCACTGCCTATGTCATTGATTGCTTTTTGAAATGTATTTCTTGAATAATAAGACTTGAAAGTAAAATGACTTGATCCATGGGCTGCAGAATGGGTGTTGTTAGAAGGCATGAAAACAACATTAATCTCATCATACACCTTCATCAGAGCTCTTGGGTGACCAGGTGCATTGTCAATGAGCAGCAGCAGTTTGAAAGGAATGTTTTTTCTGAGCAGTTGGTCTTGACAATAGGCTTAAAATATTCAGTAAAGCATATTGTAAACAGATGTAATGTCATCCAGGCTTTGTTGTTCCATTCATGAAGCACAGGCAGAGCAGATGTAGCATAATTCTTAAGATCCCTAGGATTCTGGGCATGGTAAATGACTATTAGTTTCAATTTAAAGTCACCAGCACATTAGCCTCTAACCAGAGAGTCAGCCTGTCCCTTGATGCTGTGAAGCCAGATATTGACTTCTCTTCTCTAGCTATGGAAGTCCTAGATGGCATCTTCTTCCAATAGAAGGCTGTTACATCTACATTGAACATCTGTTGTTTAGTGTAGCCACCTTCATTAATTATCTCAGCTAGATCTTCTGGATAACTTGCTGCAGCTTCTATATCAGCACTTGCTGCTTCATCTGCACTTTTATGTTATAGAGATGGCTTCTTTCCTTCAGCTTTGTGAACTGACCTCTGCTAGCTTCAGACTTTTCTTCTGCACCTTCCTCACCTCTCTGAGCTTTCATACAAAGAAGAGAACTAGTGCCTTGCTTTGGATTAGGATTTGGTTTAAGGGAATGTTGTGGCTGGTTTGATCTTCTATCCAGACCACTAAAACTTTCTCCATATCATGGATGAGGCAGTTTTGCTTTATTATTTATGTGTTCACTGGAGTAGCACTTTTCATTTCCTTCAAGAACTGTTGCTTTGTATTCACAACTTGAGTAACTGGTGCAAAAAGCCTAGCTTTCAGCCTATCTTGGCCTTCCTCACTAAGCCTAATCATTTCTAAGCTTTTTATTTAAAGTGAGAGATGCATAACTTTTCCTTTCACGACACTTAAAGGTCATCATAAGGTTACTAATTGTCCTAATTTCAATATCGTTGTCTCTCAGGGAATAGTGAGGCATGAGGAGATGAAGAGAGATGGGGAACAGCCAGTCAGTGGAGTAATTAGAACACACATTTATTGATTAACTTCACCATTTTATATAAGCATGGTTCGTGGCAACCAAAAACAAATACAGTAGTAACATCAAAGATCACTGACCACAGATCACCATAACAAATATAATAAGGAAAATTTTTGAAATATTGTGAGAATTACCAATATGACACAGACACAAAGTGAGCAAATGTTATTGGATAAATTACACTGATAGATTTGCTCAATGCAGAGTTGCCACAAACCTTCATTTTGTAGAAACGTAATATCTGCAAAGCTCAGTAAAGCAAAATGTGATAAATAAAATGTGGTATATATAATGACCCCAAGAAAAGTATTGTAGAAAGGCCACAGTAAAAATAACTAAATTGAAACTATTTATTTAAATGTTTTATGAAAATAATATCTTTATATACATTGGTTATATCTTAAAGGGCACCTTAGAGGAGAGTACATCATACATCTACTCCAATCCCCATCATTTACTTCATTTTTTATTATAAAAGCCTCTTCATATAGCACAGCTTCAACCTGAACACCTCCATAATATGGTAATAACCTCCAAGCCTTTTATTTTTGGACCCTTGTCATTAGAAAATGTGCCTCAGGCTATTCCAAATCATGCTCCCTAGTGTTTTCCCTATATAGGTTCTGTGCTTAAAGCCCTAGAGAAAAATATCTAATCTTCCATTCTTGCTGACAAGTTCTAATTAGGCAAGGTTAACAATAGGAAGGCAGTGATAACCTGTGGGATGAAACTGATGTCAGAGAATTCCATAGACCTTGCTAAATGACCTTGTACATCTCCTGCTAAGCCTGTTTGGTCTTCAACTCACCATCCATTCGTTGTCCTTTTAGTACCATTAAACCTACCATCCTCAGGCTCTATAAATAAACAGCACCCTTCATAGTTTATAGTTATTTTACTGGGACAAAACAATGTGGCAGAAGTCCATCCTTCTGTTCACGCCAAAGTGCAATTTGTAGATTGAAGTATGTTAGTTGATACAGTGGAAATGGGCCGAAAAACTCATTTGGCATGCCAACATAGCTCTTACACAATGATTTCAAATTTTAAAAATAGACTGTGGCCAGAGGTGACCTGGATCCGGTTATTTAATGCTTATAAAAGAACAACTAAACATGTCATCAAACAAATTCTAAATCCCGAACAATGTCCATGTGGTTTTCAACGAAAAGATTCTACTGTTTTGTTATGCTTTCTTTTGTTTCTTACAGTAGAAAAGTATTAGCAATCCCAGAGAGTTATATTGTAACTCTTTTCAATTTGAGAAAAAAATTGAAATCTTAAGTTTTATTGTGTTCAAATTTTTGGAAAGATGTACATTGAAGGAAATTATTAATAAAAACAAAGCTATTAAACCCATTTCTTCCATTTATTAAATTACTCAGTCTTGAATGACAAATAGAAGCAACCTACTTTGATGAGCTTAAAATTGAAAATAGAGATTGGTCTTTAATTTGAAGTAATTGACATAGCTATTTTGGGATTAGAAAATAACTCAATATCATTAGAAGATGATTCTGTATGATACAAGTTGGCTTAGTTTTTGCTGAAAAGAATGTTAATTTGTAAGTGGTAGAAAGAAACTCTTTTTTTGCTCCTGGTGTTTGTGTGTTGGGGCTGTGGGGAGCAGAGGAATGGAACATGGGAGTAAATATTTATCATTATCAATTTAGTATAACTATTATCTCTGATACTTGTTTATAATTACAATTAAAAGCATATCATCACAGTTCAAAAAGTATTTATTAATAATCATGGCCCCCAATATTACTGAAACTATGTATAGCATAGGTCATGAAAACAAGATTGTCAAGAAGAAATTACATAAATCAATACAAAGGTCTGGAATTCTATGCAAGACTTCATCTGTCAATGACGAGAAACCCATTGGCCAAATACTGAGCATGTCAATTTAAAAAATACTCTAAAAATTTTAATACTCTACAATTTTATAAAGTGTCTGTCTTATTCAGTATTTCACACATTTCTGAGAATGATTATTTTCATTAAAAACACTCGGTATTGCCCTGGCTGGTTTGGCTCAGCGGTTACAGCATCAGCCTACAGACCAAAAATGTCGAGGGTTTGATTCCCGTCAAGGGCACGTACCTCGGTTGCAGTTCTATCCCCAGCTCTGGTTGGGGTCGTGCAGGAGGCAACCAATCAGTGTGCCTCTCTCATATCGATGTCTCTCTCTCTGTCTTCCTCCCTCCTACTCTACCTGAAAATCCATGGAAAAATATCCTCGGGTGAGGATTAAAAAAACAACAACACTCTGTGTTTATTGAATGAAGAAATAAATGAATGAATGAGTCAGTGAATGAATGAAAAAATATACATTAATAACGTGGATTTTAAATTAGTAGTAAGAGCTCTGCCTGTCTTTAATATTCGAGTTGCTTCTATTTGACCAATTATTCTACAGATACCAACTATAAACTCTGGATAAACTATTCTTTTGAGAAACTATCCAAAGGCTCTAGAGATCTACTGAACAGAGGCAGATACTGGGGAAGGTTGACACTGGGAGGAAGAGAACTGCACAAGACAAATTCCCATTTTTACAGCTTTTGGTTGAGATCATTCCCTGGTCTTTGTCATGCTGGGCACCTAAACTAGGAGAGAAACCCTCCGTCGTACTAGCATGCAGAACCAGAGACAGAGTGTGGAGCAACCATAACAACTGGAAAGTGAGAATGAGAAATACCAGAAAAGAAAACACCCCCAAGGGGAAGCCCTAAATTCCTTCTAATCTCTGGGTGATCCCCAAACTGCATATATCTGCAGCAGATACTAGACAGCCATGCTAAGGCTAAAAGAACTGTTCTGAGATTTTAAATGATACCCACCACAAAGGATTTGAGCATTGGCAGTATGAATTCAGCCAAGTTATCTACTTCCAAAAAAGGAATAAAGCAGAACACAGAATCTTTTTTTTTCTTCATATTTATTTGTTTATTTATTTTTTATTAATTTGTTTTTGTTACAGATGTTTCTCCTTTTTCCCCCATTGACACCCTCCTCTCCATCCCCTCCCCCCGCCCCATCTCCAGCTTTGTTGTCTATGTCCATTGGTAATGCATACTTGCATATAAGTTCTGTGGTTTATCTCTTCCCCCCCAACCCCCCCTCCTCTGTGGTTTGTCAGTCTGTACCTTACCTCTATGTCTCCGGGTCAATTTTGTTCACCAGTTTGTTCAGTTCATTATATTCCACAAATAAGTGAGATCATGTGATATTTGTCTTTCTCTGCTTGGCTTGTTTTGCTTAGCATAATACTCTCCAGGTTTTTCCATGTCATCTCAAAGGATAAGAGATCTTTCTTTCTTACAGCTGCATAGTATTCCATTGTGTATATGTACCACACTTTTTTATTCACTCATCTACTGATGGACACTTGGGTTGTTTCCAGATCTTAGCTATTGCAAATAGTGCTGCTATGAACATAGGGGTACATATATTCTTTCTGATTGGTGTTTCAGGTTTCTTAGGGTATATTCCTAGAAGTGGGATCACTGGGTCAAATGGCAATTCAATTTTTAAATTTTTGAGGTAACACCATAGTGTTTTCCACAGTGGCTGCATCAGTCTGCATTCCCACCAGCAGTGTACTAGAGTCCCCTTTTCTCCACACCCTCGCCAACACTTGTTGTTTGATGACTTGTTGATGGCGACCATTCTGACAGGTGTGAGGTGATACCTCATAGTTGTTTTAATTTGCATCTCTCTGATGATTAGTGATGTTGAGCATTTCTTCATATATCTCTTGGCCATTTGTATGTCCTATTTGGAGAGGTGTCTATTTAGGTCCTCTGCCCATTTTTTAATTGGGTTCTTTGTCTTCCTTTTGTTGAGTTGTATGAGCACTCTATATATTTTGGAAATTAACTCCTTATTTGATGCATCATTGGCGATTATGCTCTCCCATATAGTGGGATCCCTTTCCGTTTTGATGGTTGTCTCTTTTGCTGTGCAGAAGCTTTTCAGTTTGATGTAGTCCCATGAGAACACAGAATCTTATAATGTAGCATTCACAATGCCCAGGATACAATCCAAAATTACTTGATATAAGAATAGGTTAATGTAGCTCAAACTCAAAAGAAAACACAATTAACGGATACATCTCAAATGACTCATATTTTGAAATTAACAGATAAGCATTTTAAAGCCATTATTATAAGTATCTTCAAGGACGTAAAAAGAACCCAAAAGAAATTATAGGACAGAAAAATGAAAAGTATGAATTTAAATACTTCACTAGATGGAATTACTAGTAGATTGGAAATGACAGAAGAATTAGTGAATTTGAAAATAGATTAATACATGTTATTCCAGTCTAAAGGAACAGAGAGTTGTTTTAAGAGTTTTGTTTTGTTTTTTTTAAAGGACTGGTGCTAAATTCCCCAAATTTGATGAAAACACGAATTTAAAGGTTTAAGATGTTCCACACACCCCAAGAAGAATAAACACAAAGAAAGTCAAACATTATCACATTATTGTCAAACTATGTAAAAATGAAAAAAGAGGAAAATCTTGGAATCATAGGAGAAAATAGGTCATGTGCTGGGCTAAAAAACATGTATCTATATATATATATATACACATATATACATATAGATATGTATATATGTATATATATATGGATTAAAATGTAGCAGATAGTCTCTGACTAAAATGAGACTAAATTAGAAATAAATAACAATAAGATGGTCAGAAAAAAATTATGTGGAAATCACAAAACACACTTTAAATAATCTAAAGAAGAAATATCAAGAAAATTATAAAAACTTCGGAATTGAATAATTAAACACATCAAAACAAAAATTTTGAGATACAACTAAAGCAGTGCTTAGAGAGAAGTGTTAAGTTTTAAATGCTTATAGTATAGCCTTGGCAAGATAGCTGATTTGGTTAGAGCATCATCCTGATATGCAACGTTGTGGGTTCAATCCCCCGTCAGGGCACATACAAGAATCAACCAATGAATGCATAAATAAGTGGAACAACAAATCAATATCTCTCTCGCTCTCTCCCTCCTGCCTTTCCTCCCTCCTTCCCTTCCTTTGTCTCTCAAATAAATTTTTTTAAGTTTAAAAAATAAATAAATGAATAAATGCTTACAGTATAAAAGACAAAGTGTCTAAGTTAAGTTGAAGTTAAGAAGCTAGGAAAGATGATCAAAATAAAGACAATGCAAATACAAAAAAGGAACAATAAACATGGGAGCAGAACTATCAAATTGAAAACAGGCACACAGTACAGAAAATTAACAAAGCCAAAGCTGGTTCTTTGAAAAAACATATAAAATTGATGAACACCTACCTAGACAGAGAGCAAGACAACAAGAGTGAGAGAAAACACAAATTACCAAAAGCCTGAATGGAAGAGGTAGTGTCACTGATCTAATGAGCACGAAACAGATAATAAGGGATTATTATGAACAGTTTTATGCCAAAAACATTCAACAACTTAGTTGAAAAATGAGGCAGTTAACAGGGGACTGGATATACAAATATCAAAGAATAAGGGCCAAGCAGGTGGTCAGTAGTAGCCTGACACTACATCACAATGCCTGTCATTCACCATCTCATCATGGAGGTATTTATCATCTCATATCATCACAAAAATAGTAAGTATAGTACAATAACATATTTTGAGAGAGAGAGAGACCACATTCACGTAACTTTCATTACAGTATAGTGTTTAATTTTATTATTGTTAATTTCTTACTGTGCCTAATTTATATGCATGTATAAGGAAAAAAACATATATATATGGTTCTGCACTACCTGTGGTTTTTACATTTTTTCCAAATATTGAGAGTGAGGACAACGTACTCAGAAAAGTATGTGTGTATATGTGTGTATTATATGTATTTGTGTGTGATTGGAAGAAGGGATGAGGTCATATGGTTTTGTTTCAGTTTGTGAATGTAATAAGATTCTGACCTCATGAATTTTGCTCTGCTTCATTTACCTCAAACTGCATTTGGTTCATGTAACTTGAGAAAGTAAAATTTATTTAAAAGATAATATATGTAACTCTAAATGAGATCAGAGGAATGAGCAATAGAGGACATAGTCTTGGTATAAGTTATAGTATTAGGAGAAAAGTAATTAAATAAGCAAACAAAAACATTTAATTTGCTTGTCAATTTTTACTGTCTCCCATTATGCATGCTGTAACCACTTAGCTAGTGACCACACTAAAATGCTTCTATGTATGCTTATTTATAAGGCCCTACTAGCTCAATGAAACTCACTGAGGAAAGTGTCTATAGGAGACATTACTCAGCTCCCTTCTGTCAATAAGATGTGCCCTTTTGAGTTGTTTTCCCAATACTATAATTGTGACCTACTGTGCTGAGTCTTCCATCCAAGGATTGCTTTGTTGTTAATACATCTAGTAGGAGCCTCTTTCTGTGTGTATGTGAACAGCACAAAAATTTCATAGGTATGCATCATTTTGGGGTGCAAACTAAGCAGCCTGCCTCATTAATGTGCACACCTAGAGTTGCTGTAACTATCAGTAAGAAGAGGTGTTAAATAAATGGCTTTGTTTTTTCACCTGCTAGGTTCTAATAGCATCCCCAAAGTAATCGTGGTCTAACAGCTTGAGTCTTTTGCAAAAGCGATCAAGTGATCAATTCTTTTTAACAGTAAGGGGTAAACTTCAGAGCTGTGCAGAATGCCAGGTGCAGAAACAGTTGCCATGAATAGCAGCAGAAATTTAATATGAGTGATGCAATTAGCTTCGGTACCCACGAACAGATTTTCTTTTAAGTTGTTACACCACGTATGAAAGAAATGAGGCAGTTGGCCTGAAGGAAATCAGGCAATTAATCTAAAAATGTGTTTTTATTCATTCACAAAATATTTTTTAAACATCTAGGATTCTCCAGTGTATTGGTTGCATGTAATGTACAGTTTGGTAAAGGAGAGAAATAAATATAAGCAAATATCATTTAAGTACAATTTGATAGGAACTATGATACAATAGAATACTTCAATGTGCAATGACTGCAAATACCTTGGACATTTAAATGTGTCTTATTGTCACAGAAATTAATGGTTCTGAATAACTTATGATTGAATTTGATAGAGATTGATGCATATAATTTTATTACTCAGTATTGCCAATCAGCATATCTATTTTTGAACATGCCCACATGTATTTTTAAAGAATTTCTTTAAACCTTATACTTGTGACAAAATCACAATACATTATAGCTCAAAAGTCTTTATTATTACAAATAAAACCCTTTACATGCAACATTTGTAATTAAAATTCAGAAGATAAGAAAGTTAAGGTTTTCATAATATCTAATTATCACTTCACATTCAATGTTTATATACACACTTTTAGGCCAAATAGTAATTTAAGAATGTGACTTGTATGTTATGTTTATGGGCTAATAAGACAAGATTTCATTTTTACTATTTCTGATTGTTTTCTTTAATTTTGTAACCTTAATATATTGTGTTAGTTTCATTTAAAGTAGTTGTATCTGGGCATTTAAGAAATATGGGTATATCCTGCTTCATGCTATTTTCTGAAAAATACAGCAACAGAAACCCTGTGGGTTAATTGAGTCCACAGTCAAGCATTCACACATTAATTAACTTGAAGGAAAGTCTATTGAAGTATGCAAACCTCCAAGTCAAGGTGTCAGTTTCATTTTTATTTTAATCTGATTGTCCAGTCTGTTAAGGTGCTTGTGATCCCGCTTAATAAAGTAGAAGGACATGTGGAAGTTCATTAAAATTACTGTAATTTTTCTGGAAAACAACAACAACAACAAAAACCAAGACCTATGTTTGAAATTGAAGTAATTTCATTACTTATTTATAGGATTCAAGGAGAATTCAGTGTGGTTATATTTTGTAGATTTTGCTTTTTGTGTGAATGTAATTTGTTTAGGATAGGAAGTAATTTGGAGGTGTTAATCCTAAGGTTAATTCTCTACAAACAACAGCAGTGCTTAAACTGTGCCAGGTTTTTTGGTAGAAGATACCAAAAGCCATAAAAGCCCCATATGCCCCTGAAATATATATTTTAAAAGTCTCGGGTGCTACAAACACAAAAATACATTATTTGCATAGGTATCCAAGCTTATGTTTTCTCCTATAATTATAGCAACGTTTTAAGCATCAAATTCAAGTATTGGTATGTGGGACAACCATTGGCCTGGATATCAGGAGAAGGTTAAAATTAATCTCAAGGCTCTTTTAGTATTAAATTCTACAATCCACAGTGAACATACAAACTTCTTTTTTTCTTTTTTAATGTTAATACATTTTACTTTAAAAAAAAAAAAAAAAAAGCCCTGGATTAGCTATGGAAGCAGTGTGGCAGTTTTCTAAAAATTAAAAATAGAATTACTTTATGATACCCAGTTTCACGTGTAAATATATATGCGAAAGAATTGAAAGCAGGGACTCGAACAGATATCTGTGCACCAGTATCCACAGCAGCATTATTCACAATAGCCAAAAGGTAGAGGCAACCATTCATCTATCAACAGATGAATGGATAAACAAAATGTAGTATATATATTTACAATAGAATATTGTTCAGCCTTGAAACAGAAAAAAATTCTGACACATGCTATAACATGGATGAACCTTGAAGACATTATGCTAAGTGAAATGAGCCAGTCACAAAAGGACAAATACTGAATGATTCCACTCACATGAGGTGCCTAGAGCCGTCAGATTCACAGAAAGAAAGGAGAATGGTGGTGACCAGGGGGTGGAAAAAGAGAAAATGGGGAGCTAGTGTTTAATGAGTAAATAGCTTCAGTTTGAGAAGATGAAAGGTTCTGGGGATGAATGGTGGCAACGGCTGCACCACAGTGTGAATGTACTTAATGTCACTGAACTTGACATTTAAAAATGGTTTAAACAGTGACCCATTTAAAAATGATTTTTAAAACAAAAGTCTTGAATTGCTGAAAATTTTTTAGAAAAAGCATAGGAAGATTATGAAGGGATCTAATACTTAGCATTATTCTTTTTTAAAAAATATATATTTTCTTTATTGATTTTAGAAAGAGAAGAAGGGAAAAGGAGAGAGAGCTAGAAATATCGATGAGAATTGGCTGCCTCCTGCATGCCTCCCACTGGGGATTTGGCCCACAACCTGGGCATGTGCCCTGACCAAGAATCAAACCAGCGACCTCTTGGTGCATGGGTCGACGCTCAACCAGCGAGCCACAGTGGCCGGGTCCCAGCATTATTTTTGAGGGGATTGTATTTTAATATTATAAACCCCAGTTAATGTTACCTGAACCAGTGTTTTTGTTTTAGTCTGTTTTCTTTCACAGTTGACCTAAACTATAGTGTTTTCCCCATTCTGTTATAAATATTTTAGGAGGCATCAAGAAGAAGGGTGAATTTGAGATATGGAAAAGAATAGGACACAGTCTATTTCTTATGTGATGGAGGCCCTTATATTTATGCCACTAGTAGCAAATTTTCAAAAAAAAGAAACTAATCTTCATGATTAGAATCATGTTTTAAAGTGATATGCAAAATAGTAAGTATAAACAATTTATTATTATGCCACTCTGGAGCCTTGAATTTCTAGAATGTTAATTTACGCCAACAAGTGATAATTATTTGCCCTTAGGAAAATCAAAAGGCACTGATTTCTCAAAAGGAAAAAAAAAAAAGTCCCTTTTAAATAATGTATAATTTATTTTGGAATTTGTTTGGTGTTTACTTTTGAAATAAATTAGCCTGATTTTTTGGAAAATCACTTCAAAAGATTAATGAAGCACAAATTGAAGACTTTAATTTGGGATGTCCACCTTAAACTATTATGAACAACTTTTCTAATCCTAGAAAATATCTTCACTCAGGTTGACGCAGGCTTTAAACAGAAGGTGAGGGGACATGTTTAGGTTTCAAAGTACTCTACTAAATACACAGAAAAAGGAAAATTATATCTTAACAAAACAAGATACTACCAATATCTTGGGAACCAGAGCTATGTTACTAAAACCTTGATAGAATGTATTCATGGAAAATATGAATTTCAGAAGGAAGGAGGTGGGGCAGGAAGAGAATGTATATGCGTACAGGCAGAGACCATTGACACAGGCAATAGTGCGCTGAAGACCTAGGGTGGGGCAGGTGGAGGGGGGGGGCGCAGAATAAAAGATTTAGATACTGTAGATCCATTTTACAATGATTTGAAAAGCAAATAACTTTCTTACATTTTGTGTTAAAAATCATAAAATATCAGTACTTTATGTCACCATATATTTATTAAGCAGTTATTTACCAAGCAATTAGCTAATTCCAGGGATACAAATCTGCATAAGCGAGACATTGTCTAAATACCATTGAAGGACATGTGTTGTTACCAAGTGTATGTGTTCAGGGCACTACAAGATTGGGTGGAAACAGACAGAAGGGAAACCTAATCCGTGCTAGTAAGGGCCACATATTTTCTCAGAAGAGTGAAATCTAAACATAAACCTTTTCAAAATACATTAGGATTTATATAAAAACTAATAAAGGTAAGGAGATGATAAAGGTATTAAGGAACAGAAAACAGATAACTGCTTTAAAATCCATAATTTAAGTAACATGTACAGGGTGGGGCAAAAGTAGGTTTACAATTGTGAGCATGTGAAACACAGAGTTTATTCTTATATTATTATTTATTAATTATTGTATTATTTTCTATAAGAACAACTGTAGCCCTGGCCAGTTTGGCTCAGCAGTTAGAGCATCGGCCCGCAGACTAGAGAGTCCCAGGTTCGGTTCCCGCTAAGGGCAGGTACCTCGGTTGCAGTTTGTCCCCGGCCCCGGTTGGGGTCGTGTGGGTGGCAACCACTCAATGTGTCTCTCTCACATTGATGTTTCTCTCTCTCTCTTCTTCCCTCTCTCCCTCCCACTCTATCTGAAGATAAGTGCAAAAATGTCCTCGGGTGAGAATTAAAAAGAAAAACAACAACTGTAACCTACTTTTGCCCCACCCTGTTTATAACCAAAACTTGTTTACTGTTTATTTAGAACTGCTACAATAAGTTATTGAGTTTACTTAGAGACATTTTAAAGACATAAGAATTTTTACAACATGCAATACCCGACCAGTCAGAAGCACTGACCTCTTTTCCCTTAGATTGTGACAACAGCCAACACAATAGCTGTCCAATGTGAATGAATCAAAATTATATCTATTTTTTTATTGTCAGATGGGCAAAAAATATATTTTTGGTGTGCTGCAGAATTTTAGAAATTAGTTTGTGTGTGCCATCAGATGAAAAAGTCTGAAAATCACTGCTTTATTTGAAATATACTCCAAAGCACCTGAAATCTGGGCTAAAGATTAACCTCAGGTTCCATAATGTTCTATTTTATTTCTTCTAAACACTACTGTAGCCATCATTAGCAAACATTTAAAATATTATGATAGAAAAAAGTATAGCCCTGCTGGGTGGCTCAGTTGGTTGGAGCTTCTCCCGTGCACCACAAGGTTGTGGATTGATTCCCAGTCAGGGCACATACCTGGGTTTCGAGTTCCATCCCCAGTCCGGGCACATATGGGAGGTAACTAATGATGTTTATCTCTCACATGGGTGTTTCTTTCTCTCTCTCTCCCACTTCCTCTCTCTCTCTAAAATCAATAAAATAAAAAATAAAAAACATATCCTCAGGTGAGGATTAAATATGTATATAATTATTAAGACATTTCAATAGATTGTATTTTTCACTCCTCTATTTCTAGTAGTGGACACGAGCTCCCTCCTATATATCTATGGTTTTCATAGAAAGAATCCATGGCTGAATTTATTTTATTTATTTTATTTTTTCTTTATTGGTTTTAGAGAGAGAGGAAGGGAGAGGGAGAGAGATAGAAATATCGATGAGAGAGAACATCGATTGGCCACCTCCTGCATGCCCCCTACTGGGGATTGGGCCCACAACCTGGGCATGTGCTCTGACCGGGAATCAAACCAGCAACCTCTTGGTGCATAGGTCGATGCTCAGCCACTGAGCAGCACCAGCTGGGCCCATGGCTGAATTTAAATAAATGATTGGGGTTTGGTTATGCATCCCTAGCCCAGCCTATAGATCTGTTCTGTTTTAATCATCCTTAAGTGAGGGGTTTTATTTTTTCAAAAACTATGTTTTGTAATATAAAAAAGAACCTTACTCTCTGTGGGGAGTCAGATTCATTTATTCAATGGAATAAAACTCTCCTTTGTTACAGTCTGGATTGAAAACCCATCCTTGCACCATCAACATTTCTCCCTCAAAGCGGTTATGGAAAACACTGAAATTTCTGCAGGCTCTTGCTAAGTTGGCCTGAGAAAATTCAGTATGGTATTGTTGCTTTGCCTTGTATTGAAAGGCCACATTGAATTAAGACCTTTCTAACTATAGATCCTCCACGCTGTGATTTATTGATTTTTTTCTCTGCATTTCCTTCTAAATGTAGGTATTTCCATTTTCCTGGTCTTTTAGTAGTCTAGGCAGTTTATTCTCTCACATATCAATAAAAGCAATATATTAGGTGGAGCACTTTCATTAATTAGTTAATTCAAAAAATATTTGTTCAGCACCTGCTGTGTACCAGGCAGCATTTGCTGGGCTCACATCAATGCACTGAATAAATCCTGTAGGCAACAGTTTAAATTTTCCAGTTATTGGATACTTAAAGAGCTCTCTTTAAATTAAGCATTAGATTGAATAATTTAGATAACTAATGAAGAAGGCACTGTGGTAATATGCACATGTATGAAAATGCTATTTCTGAGTAGGTTTATTGTTAGTAGAGTAACTAATCTCAGACTGGAATTAATAGCCCACCTCCATGGAATATACTTTTTTTTTTCACTACCCTGTGGTGATAAGCAATAACTAGACATGATAGTGAGCAAAGCCAATAAAAAGTGTATGTTTGGAAAAACTAAATAATAGGCCATGATTATATAATTATGTAGAATATGAAAAGCATTGTATTGTAAGTCAGAAAACTCATGTCGTGTGCTACCTCTCACCAGTGGCCTTAAATCCCCAGAGTTCATTGGACTTCATTTCTGCCCCTGTGAGAAGAAGAGCAGGCATTTACTAAGCACTTACCAGATGCTATGTAGTATGCTGAGGGCTTTAAATGTATTGATTCATTGAATTCCACAACACCCCCAAAAAAGATATTATCACTATTCCCTTTACATAAATGAATAAATGATGGTATATAAATTAGGAACTTGTCAAAGTCACACAGCTGAGGAACCCAGGATCTGTGCTCTTAACCTGGGAGTGCTTTTATGAGGGTCACAATAAAAATGAAAGAGCTTTGTAATCTATTGTGTTACATACACTAAAGTATAGAAATATTATTATTAAAGTGTGAATGATTAACACGTGTCCTGTTTTTGTTTGTGTGTGTGTGTGTGTGTCAACTCATCTTTAAAGTAAACAGAGTAAGTTTCTAAATCAGCTAAAACCTGGTCTCCTGCTCAGAATTGGCCCACTTCGAAACTATATGGGAGAACTGTGAGGAGGTGAGATTCTGGTATTTATTTCCCTGGCTCCCTTCCTGCAGGATTCTTTCTGGCAAGCTGTGTTCCTGGCTGGCAGGTGACTGCTCCTTTCCAGGCAGCTTCTTTATGACTCATTCCTTTAGTTCTTTAGTTGTTTTTTGGGGGGGGGTTGGGGGGGGTTAACTGCTACTCTCTTCCATTAGACAGAAAGATTGGAAGGGGTCAATTGTGAAAGAAAAAAATCAGAAGAGTTCTTCATCGGTTTACTTAAAAGATAAAGGTGGCTTGGACTGGTGTGGTGGCAATGGAGATGGAGAGACGGGAATAGAGTCAAGATATATTTTGGAAGTACAGGTAACAGGACTTACTGAGTGTGGTTTGGATATGTGGAATCAAGGAAAATGGTGGAGTCATAGTTGACTCTCAAGTTTCTGGCTGTAGCAACTGGCTCAATGGTTCCAGTCACTGATATAAGAAAGACTAAGGACCATCAGATAAAGACCAACCTGGCCTGCGTGGCTGGCATTGTCTTCTTGCCTTAGGTCTGATAGGATTATCATATTGGCTTCCATTCCTTGATCCTTGTTTTATGCTATTCATGAGTCCTACTGATTGATATGACACTTGTGGCTGTAATTCAATTTCTATGTCTTTTTTTTTTATTATTTTATTTATTTATTTTTTATCCTCACCTGAGGACATTTTTCCATGTTATGTTCAACTGCAACCGAGGTACGTGCCCTTAGCGGGAACCGAACCCGGGTCTCTCTGGACCGCGTGTCAACACTCTAACCGCTGAGCCAAACTGGCCAGGGCCAATTTCTATGTCTTTATAACATTTATATACTAATAATCAATATGTGCACTTCCTATACTTTATAGGTTGCAAATAATATCTATAGAGTTACATCTCCACTTATTTACCATATTTGGAGTATTTACTTTTATATTCAGCTGCTAATATATAAGAAGCTACCAGGGGAAATAAAAAAACACAATTTTCAGTATTCTATTCTCTCCATAAGGATGGTAGATTCATGAAAGCAGGAACCATATGTAACATTTTAGTCCCCACAGTGCCTAATCATAAGAAACAATTTGGAATTGACAACAAAGCTTTGGTGATCCTTTTTCCTCCCCACTTTCCTCTCCAGCCCTCCCCTTTCATCCATATGGCATTTACAGCTGGTATGATAGGAAACTCAAACCAATTTGAGGTTTAAAACTTACAATTTACTACTTGTGATAACTGACTGGTGCACGAACAGAGACTTTAGTGCTTCTGCTTATGAAGAAGGTTAGATTCCGCCAAGGAGTGCTTTCCATCTCAAAATTCTCAATTTTCCTGAAAATTAACACGAGAAGAAATATTTCTAATTGTTTGCATTCATCCATTCACCATATAAGAATACTATGCGGCAATCTTAAGAATAGAAATATAATAAGAGAAAATTCCTAACCCCAGAGAGTTCATAGAATAACAGAGAAAAAGTGTAGTCCCAACATATTTGTCTGATACGTTTTTCTCTGCCTCTATTATAAATAGTATTGCTGCATTATGGACGTATCCAGCAAGTTAGCTGTACTTCGTAATTGGTGAAAGTATGTATTTAGAGTTCTTGTTAGACAATATTTATTAAATGCTAAATAATATCATGGTATTAGTTTAAAAGCTATGGAATCTAAGTGAGAGGAGGAGCTACATGGTGGCTATTATATGTTAAAAGGCTATTATATGTTAAACCCTTTTCATATATAATATTATTTTATTAGCTTTAACGTGACAGTTTTTCTAACTCCATACAGGATGACAAATGAACATTTTCCAGCACTTAATCTGTGCTAAGCATTGTGCTTTGTGTATTAAAAATGTTATCTGATTTATGTCTTGGAACCAATATTGTACGGCTGCAATTCCAGTCACCATTTTTCAGAGGAGAATCTGAAGTTCAGAGAGTCTGAGTAAGTTGTGGAAGTTCATGTAGTTAATGAGAGATGGATCTGGGATTTAAGACAGTCGTCTGATTTATTTCCTCTCTTAGGTACTAGAGAATTCAATCCCTTCTATTTCTGGGACCATGAGTAAGGGTGGAGAAGAAGAACCTGTTCCTGTCAATAGCTGAATTTACTAAATATGTTTAATCCATGCAAGAAGATCTACAATTATTTGAGGGAATCTATGGGTCCTAAAGCCTTTTCATTGTAAACATCAAAGTTAGCATAGCATTTTAGCTAATATGTTTTATGTTAAATATAGAATAAGTTTAAACTTTATGCCAATTTTTAAATTTACTTCTTAACATGTGAAAGATGTAGGAAAGGGGAAATCCTCATACATTGTTGGGGAGCATATCAATTGGTACAACCATTTTGGAGAGAAAGGTAGTGTGAAGATGTATGTATATTTTCTATAGCCCAGCAGTTTTACTTTTAGATTCACTCTTGAAACAAATTCTCATATATGCATCCAAGGAGATGTGGGCAGAGATACTCAATGCAGCATTGGTTTCATTAGCAATCATTTGAAAAGGAACTACATTTTTAACAATAAAGGAATAAGTAAATAACTTTTGGTATAGTCACGCAGTGAAATATTATACAGTAGTTAAAGTGAGTGAACCAGAACCAGACGTACATGCATTAACATAGGTAAATTTAGAACTTTAGAAAATGGAACATTGACTTAAAGGCATAATACACACAAAATAATTCATTTTAAGTGAAGTTTAAAAAATACTCCAAACAATACTATATTACCCAATACTACAGTTCATACTGTACTATATATTACAAGATATAGTATTATTGTATATCACAAATAACATTTTATGCATTAATTTATATATATGTTTATGAAACATGAAAACATTGAAGAAAAGGATATATTCCAACTACATTACTTTTGAGGTAAAAAAAAAAAAAGAATTTGATTAAGGAGGTTACAAAAGGTACTCATTTATCTGGAAAGTTATTTTTTGTTGTTGTTTTAATTACACAAAAAACAGATGGAAACCAAGTCTTTCAAATGATCCCATTTGTTAAAACTAGGTGGTAATATATGGGTATCCATTACGCTATTGTACTTTTCTATTTGACTATATGAAGTTTCATAATAAACAAAAGGCTTGCACTTGAAATTCTCTTTTTCAGAACATTTTTGTGACTTACATTATAAAAGAGATTTGTCTCTCCATTTTTTGTTAGTAATTCCTATTTATAAAATGTAATTTTGGAGTGAAAAGTATATTTTCAGTCTCTCTTTGAAATGTATGTTTTTATAGTAAATATCTATGACAAAATTAAGAACACACATTTGGGGTGACATATAGTTATTCATTCTTTTGGAAATTTTAAAAATGCACCATACCTATGATCTTATATTTCTGAAATTCAGTCTTAGATGGAAGCTTAGTCATAAAATATCAATCACAACAACAGACTTTAAGAAAAAGCTGATGACATGACTCTTTTTTTTGTTTTGTTACTGAATTCATTGGGGTGATATTGGTTAATAAAACTATATAGGTTTCAAATGTACAGTTCTATAATACATCATCTGTATATTGTAGTGTGAGTTCACCACCCCAAGTCAAGTCTCTTTCCATCACCCTTTATCCCCCCTATATCCTCTTCTACCTCCCCCACCACCTTTTTCTCTGGTAATCACCATACTATTGTCTGTGTCTAAGAGATTATTATTATTATTGTTGTTGTTGTTGTTGTTGTTTGTTTAATCCCTTTACCTTTTTCACCCAGCCCTGCACTACCACCCGCCAACCCCTTGACAGCTGTCAGACTGCTCTTTCTGAGTCTGTATCTATTTTTCTTGTTAGTTCATTTTGTTCATTAGATTCCACATAAGAGTGAAACCATATGGCACTTGTCTTTGACTTATTTCACTTAGCAAAATGCTCTCCAGGTCCATCCATGCTGTCATAGAGGGTAAGATTTTCTTCTTTTTTTTTTTTACAGCTGAGTAATTCCATTGTATAAATGTACCATAGTTGTTTTATCCACTCATCTACTGATGGACACTTGGGCTGCTTCCAAATCTTGGCTGTCGTAAATAACACTGCAATGAACATATGGGTACATATATTCTTTCAAATTAGTGTTTCTATAGAGTTTCTTCGGATAAATTCCAAGAAGTGGAATCAGTGGGTTATAAGGCAGTTTCATTTTTAATTGTTTGAGGTAGCTCCACACAGCTTTTCCCAGTGGCTGCACCAGTCTGCATTCCCACCAACAGTGCACAAGAGTTCCCTTTACTCCACATCCTCGCCAATACTTTTTGCTTGTTGATTTATTGATGATAGCCATTCTGACAAATATGAAGTGATATCTCGTGGTTTTAATTTGCATTTCTCTGATGATTAGTGACAATGAGCATTTTTTTCATATGTTTATTGGCCATGAGTGTGTCCTCTTTGGAGAAATTTCTATTCAAACTATACTATAAGGCCATGGTAATCAGAACAGCAAGGTAGTAGCATAAAAGACAGACATATAGATCAATAGAACAGAACAGAGAGCCCAGAAGTAAACCCATGCCTTTATGGTCAGTTAATATTTGACAGAGGAGGCAAAAACATACAATGGGGTAAAGATAGTCTATTCAATAAATGGTGTTGGGGAAATTGGACAGATACATGCAAAAAAAAAAAAATGAAGCTTAGACCACCTTGTACACCATACACAAGAATAAACTCAGAATGGATTAAAGACTTAAGTGGTAGACTCAAACCATAAAAATCCTAGAAGAAAACGTAGGCAGCAAAATCTCGGACATTTCTCCTAGCAATATCTATTCTGATATATCACCTTGAACAAGGAAAACCAAAGAAAAGATAAACAGATGGGACTATATTAAACTAAAAAGGCTTTGCACAGCAAAGGAAACCATCAACAAAATGAAAAGACAGCCCACTGACTGGAAGAACATATTCACCAATGATACATCTGATAAGGGGTTAATATCCAAAATTTATAAAGAACTGGGGACATTACTCTTTTCTTATGAGTCAAGCTGTTGAAAAAATTGTAAGTTTCCAGCTACTGTGATCACATCTATTTCATTGTTAATAAGAAAAGTAAGTCATTTTAAAAGATAAGGTAAAATTAGAATATTATTTCACAAGTCATTTACTTTTGAAGTCAGAAAATTGATCCAGGAATGGCTTGTTATTTGAATTCATCAGCTGCAAAGTCAGTAACTACTCAACCTTTTAGGAAGTAGTACCAGTAATAAGAAATACTGCTTTTGAGATATTATAATGTGATTTGAAAGAAAGAGATGATCATTTTTAAAAGAAAATGCCATTTGATTCTGAACTTATCTTTTATTGCTGTCTTGCTTTATATCACTAAGACTTCATGTATTGTAGTCAATTTTAAAAGCCATAGAGCTATTGCATTTTATACCCTGGGTAACAAAGGTTTTGTTCTCTAAAAAAAATTATTTTGCCTGTTTTTTTCCCAAATAACTCAGTTGTCTCTGCTGTGTAAAATTATCAAAAATAATTTTATGAAGCATTTGTTGGATACATAATTCTTTTTTGTTGTTGTTGTTAATCCTTACCCAAGGATATTCTTCCATTGATTTTTAGAAAGAGTGAAAGGGAGGGAGGGAAAGAAAGAGAGAAACATCGATGTGAGACACATTGATCAGTTGCCTCCCGCACGACCCCGACCAGGGCCAGGGACTGAACCTGCAACCCAGGTGTGTGCCCTTGACTGGATCGAACCCATGACCCTTCAGTCTACAGGCTGACACTCTAACCACTGAGCCAAACTGGCCAGGGCTATTGGACACATACTTCTTAAAACAAAAGATAATTCTTTTCTTTTTTTAAGGGTGTTGTTTTACTGCTAGATCCATGGCTTCTGATTTCCACAATTTTATTTTCCTTAGTGAAGTAATAGCTATTTAAACTCCTGTTTCTCTCAGTACTTTTTATATTCTAGGATCATTTTATACTTTAAAGGACTCAAGTAAAAGTTAAGACAAAATTCCAAACTTCATACACTCCCCCACTCCTATTTCCAAATAAATTCCTACTTCTAGCTTCCCACATTCACAACTTCTGCCTTAGTTCTCCAGTCACCCAGACTCAAACCCTTTTCTCTCCTACCCTTTTGCCTCTTTCACCTCTAAGATCCTCACTCTTACCTACCAATCAGGAATCAGTTACTAAATTAACCATCCTTTTTGGGTATCTCTAATTACCAGTCTTTCCTGGATTGCCTCAAGCCTGGATTACTGTAATAGTCTTCTCAATGTTCTCTTTGGTGCTATTCTTCCTTCATCTTGACAATGTGGTTGCATCCACTCCTTTTTTCCTATACTTTTCACTACTGTATTTATTAAATATTTACCCTGTTCTCTAATACAATTTATAACTTATTATTTTCTGGCTTTTGAAACTTTGCATGGTTTTGTCAGCACTTCTTAGAAGACATAATGCTTTTATAGGACAAATGTTTATTGACCACCTACTATGTGCTAAGCCCGTGCAGGCACTGGGTACACAGTAGTGAATAAGGCGAAAAAGTTGTTTTACTTTACCACCCTTTTTAGTCTATTTTTCCTGTATCTCCACAAAGTAAAAGATATATTTTATTCCCGCTTAACAAAACTTGACTGCTTATGAAGTTTTGAAAACAGATGCTATGCTTTCTGGATACACTGGTCATGCTGTTACACTGGCTTTTATTTTTCTCATTGCATGATAAAGGGAGGGTATTTTTTAAAGCATAGTTGTCTTAATCATTAAACTACCTCCTACAACTTCTCTTGTTTCTGACTTAAGATTAGTCTCTTTCACATTTTTGAGAAAATACCAAGGAGAAGAACTTAGTGAATTCCATCATTATTAGTGTATTAATGTATGTAGCTAACTGGTAACTTTACCACATTTTATTCCCATCAACTCCTGGGTCAGGATGAGAAAGAAGGGACTGAGGTGGGTACTGGGCAAAAACTATTAAGTAAAATGTACTGAATATACATTTTCTTGTCCCATTTATTAGTTTAAGCCACAAAACAAATTAATCTGTTTTTTCTAACTTTAACTATAAAGAATTAAGGACCTAGTTTATGAAAAAAAGATGAGCGGTACATATTCTAGATAATATTTCTCTGCTTAATTTCCTGCGGAAAATCAAGTATAATGTTAATAAATGAATTGTTTTAAATATTTGAATCCTTACTACACATATAATATTAATGCTTGAAAAAATTAATAATGGAATACTACTCAGCAGCTAAAAGGAACACTACTCAGCAACTACTACTATATGCACCAGTATGGACGAATCCCCATTTATTATGCTGAAAGAAAGAATCCAAACAAAGAAAGATTACATACTGTATGATTCATTTATATAAATTATAAGAAATGCAAACTAACCTATAGTGAGATAAAGCAGATCAGTAGCTGCCTGGGGACAACGGTGGAGGAGAAATGGATCACAAATGTGCAAGGGGATTCTTTTGCTGATAATAAAAATATTTAGAATCTCCATTGTAGTGATAGCTTCACAGGTTTATATATCTGTCAAAACATCAAATTGTACAATTTCAATATATGCAGTTAATTATATATAAGGTATACTTCAATAAAGTAATAGGAAAACATTTGAATAATGGAGCTACCAAGATAAATGCAATTCAGATTTTTCCTTAAAAGTAGTCATTTTAATAAAACAAAAGTATAGACTTACTTTAGAAAGGTAAATTGACCAAAAGTAGATATATTCAAAATAAAATAAGCAGGCTTCCAATTAGAAGATCATCTGGCCAGTAGAACTGGTTGATCATGTGTTCCAGTTTCTCTTTTAAATATCGGTAAGGCACATAAAAAAGCAGAATGGAAAAAAAACATATATCCCCAGGTATGCAATTAGAAACAAGAGCATGTCAGCAGAATCTGAAAGGATTCTCTAAATCTCTGAGGCAGAAATGGATTGAATAATTTTATCATTGGTTTGCTTCTCTAAAAGGAAAGAGAGCTTTCAGCCTTTCCTACTCACTGTCTTTAATCCATTCTGACAATCTCTTTCTTTTAATTGGTGCATTTAGACCATTCTCATTAAAAAAATTTGTTAGTATAGTTGGATTAATATTTACCACATTTGTTACTGTTTTCTATTTGTTGTTCTTGTTCTTTGTTCCCATCTATATCTTTCATTCTTTTTTTTTTTTTTTTTTTGCCTTTTGTGGTTTTAATTAGAGTTTTATATAATTCCATCCTCTCTCTTTTCTTGGCATATTTGTTATACTTTTTTTTTTAGTGGTTGTCCTAGAGTTTGCAATATACATTACAGCTAATCCAAGTCCACTTTCAAATAACATTGTACCACTTTATGAGAGTGTCAGTACTTGATAATACCAAAATAATCTTAATTCTTCCCTTTAATCTCTTGTATCATTATCATTCATTCCCCTTATATATAAGCATACATAAGCATATA
Organism: Tadarida brasiliensis; assembly: GCA_030848825.1. NCBI lineage: Eukaryota > Metazoa > Chordata > Mammalia > Chiroptera > Molossidae > Tadarida > Tadarida brasiliensis. Next base: position 83,861,378 of record CM061260.1, on the reverse strand, counting down.
TATGATATATACACAAGCACATATATATATATATATATACACACATAAGATGTATACATAAACATGCCTATGTAAGGCTATATAACTGAATACATTGTTACTATTATTTTGAACAAATTGTTCTGTTAGATCAATTAAGAATAAGAAAAATAAAAGTTTTTATTTTGCCTCCTTTTATTTTTTCTTCAATATTCTTCCTTTCTTTATGTAGTTGTGAGTTTCTGACCTATGTTATTTTCCTTCTCTCTAAAGAACTTCTTTTAACATTTGTTGCAAGGTAGGTTTAGCAACAAATTTCCTAAATTTTTGTTTGTCTGATTAAGTCATCACTCCTTCACTTGAGGGATAATTTTGCAGGATACAGAATTCTTGGTTGGTGGGGTATTTTTTCTCTAAACACTTCAAATATTTCACTCCACTCCTGTCCTGCTTGCATGGTTTCTGAGAAGAAATCTGTTGTAATTTTTATCTTTGTTCATCTACAGGTAATGTTTTTGTTTGTTGTTTTCTGGCTTCTTTCAAGATTTTTTCTTTGCTTTTGATTTTCTGCAGTTTGAAAATGATATGCCTAGGTGTCATTTTGGGAAATTTATACTGCTTGGTGTTCTCTGACATTCCTAGATCTGCGGTTTAGTGTCTGACATTGATTTGGGGAAATTCTCAGTCCGTATTTTTTCAAATACATACTTTTTCTGTTCCTTTCTCTCATTCTTCTTTTTCTGATATTCTTATTAAGCATATGTTATACTTTCTGTAATTTTCCTATAGTTCTTGGATATTTGGAATTTTTTTTTTCCTAGTCTCTATTTGCTTTTTTGGTTTTCAAGGTTCCTATTAACATATTCTCTAGCTCAAAGATTTCTTTTTCTCAGCTGCATGCAGTTTACTGCCAAAGCCCATCAAAGGCATTCTTTATGTCTGTTACAGTGTTTTTTCTATCTTGCATTTACTTTTTGTTCTTAGGATTTCCAGCTCTCTGCTTACATTGCCCATCTGTTCTTGCATGCTATCTACCTTATCCATTAGAGCCATTAACATATTAATCATAGCTGTTTTAAAGTCCTAGTCTGATGATTTCAACATCCCTGCCATCCGATTCTGATGCTTGCTTTATCTTTTTAAATTGTGTGTGTTTGCCTTTGGTCATGTCTTACAATTTTTTATTAATAACTAAACATGCTGTATTAGGTAAAAGGAACTGTTGTAAATAAGCCTTTAGAAATGTGTTGATGAGGAATGGGAAAAGGGTAAGCATTTTGTAGTCCTATGATTAGGTCTCAGCCTTTTACTGAGGTTATGCTTCTGGACTGTAAACTTCACATTGTTTCTCAGGGTTTTGGGGTTTTTGTTTTTCTCCCCTACTTAAGTAGAACAGGATGAGTAGAGTAGGCTGGAGTTACATATTACCCTTCCACAGGCTAGTTAGATTCTGATAATACACCAGCAGGTTAGTTTCCCCTAAGGATGGGCTTTGTTAAGAAAAGAATGCTCTGGCTTATTTCAAAATGGTTTTTCTCCTTCCTCTGCCTAAATGTGAGGGGATTTTTCTCCAATATTTACTATGAGAATCTGCTCAAGCTCCTGGAGGTAAAATTCACAAAGTATGAGGGTCCCTTTAAAACTGGGACCCCCTAGTGTTTTTAACTCTGAGTTGTCCACACTGAGCCTCCAGCAATTTGTCAATTACAGTTTATGTTTTCCTTTCTTGGAACTGGTTCCCATTAGTAGTTTCCACTGGTGAGTCTCTTCAATTTGGGGGCAGAGGATTGGCCTGTGACCTCACCTCTTTCATGGATCCAAGAAGAGTTGAATTTTCAGTCTGTTCAGATTTCTATTTGTTATTCAGATGGAGTGGTGGCTTCTAAGCTCCTTACCTGTGGAACCAAGTCCATTGTCTTTATTTTAATTCAGAAACGCAAGTCTGACCCAGAACTTTGGAAAGTAATTTCTGCACTGGTGAGTGCTCTTCTTTTCAGACAGTGAGACTTCTTTCCAGCACTATTACTCTCTATAATCATTGAAGGATTTATACTCATCAAAAAATCAGAAAGTAAGGAGAACAATGCTGAGAAATGATGAACTATACTGGAGGTGGGTTGGGGGAATCAAGAATATAAGTAACAGTTTATGTTACAGATTCCATATTATCAGGCTGCCAAAGACTCAAGTAATAAGGATAGGAGAATATTTAGGAGAACATTTGGTAAAAGCCATCTAGAATCTGAAAATCCAGGCATATCTGCCTATTGTCCAGCTCTGGGTCTAAGTATATGATACCAGCCCCACATGGAAAAGTGGAGAAACAAAGACAATTCTCCTGTACTATGTTGCCAAAGTGCAGACTGGAGAAATTTCTTTCATTTGAGAGATAATTAACAACAACAAAAGCCATCGTGTGACCAATTAAAAACATTTCAAAACTAAGAAAGAGAACTTAATATAAATGAGTAGGAGAAAGTTTGGACTTCTGAAAAATCTTTTTTACTGTAGCAAGTAGAAACATAATGATTTTCAAAAGGATGTGTTTTCATCTCATGGGGGGAAGAATACATAAAGTAAAAAAAAGTTGGGTATGAAATGAGAGACAGATACTAATTTGAGATATCATTAAAACAATATATGATAAAAGATAATCATAATTTTGTGCTCACAAGTTAGGGAGATTCACAGTCTGCCTAAAGGATACCCATGGATCTTCTTAGCTATTGATGGTGTTAATGGGGAAATATTGTGACACAGACTTTTATGCCCAGGTAAGCTTCATTTCTTTTTTTTTTCTTTTTTTCTTTTTTATTGATTTTTAGAGAGAGAGGAAGGGAGAGAGAAAGAGAGATAGAAACATCAATGAGAGAGAACATCAATTGGCCGCCTCCTGCATGCCCCCCATGGGAATCAGGCCCACAACCTGGGCATGTGCCCTGACCAGGAATCAAACCCGCAACCTCTTAGAGCATGGGTCAACACTCAACCACTGAGCCACACTGGCTGGGCAAGTTTCATTTCTTATGTGAAGAAAATGAAGAGTCTGAGATATTCGATGGCTACCCATATACTTTTATAGCAGCGGTTCTCAATCTGTGGGTCGCGACCCCTTTGGGGGTCGAACGACCCTTTCACGGGGGTCGCCTAAGACATAACAGTAGCAAAATTACAGTTAAGAAGTAGCAACGAAAATAATTTTATGGTTGGGGGTCACCACAACTTGAGGAACTGTATTAAAAGGTCGCGGCATTAGAAAGGTTGAGAACCACTATTAGGAAAAAGTACTTATGACACATTTCAACTATGAAGTGAATCAAATATAAAAACTCAAATGGGCTAGTCACAGAATATTTTTTAAAGTGTAACTTGCCTAAGAATCCATTAAAAAGAAATAATTCAAATTTATTTACTTAGCAAAATGCCCATCTTAGTAATACTGTCATAGTGAAAATTTTTATATTTACTTTTTAAATACACTGTCTGAAATCTCCCATTGTTAAAGCAACATCTGTTTCATAATTTATTGCAATTTCAAAGATTACTACCTACAGTTTTTTACTTTTATTTTATATAGTTTTATTTTATTGCTGATTATAAAGGCAATCTTCTCTTCATAGAGATGCTTTTTCTCTTCCATCTAGTCAATTGTCCTTTGAAGACTGTGGCTCCCCCACACCACCCCCCTGACCTTTACTAATTATTTTAGACTATGTTGGCTTAATATGATATAGGAATTCTATTAATTTTCAAGGCTTTCCAATCCTCCTGTAATACAAATATTTTAGTTAGCTTACATTTTCCAAATCAAAATAAATAAAACAAATTTTCTAATGGAAATATACGTGCAAGCATATGAGGTAAATGAAATACACAACAAAAAATGTTTTATCAAAATATAGCTATTATATAAAGTATCTGGAAAGATTAGTTAGCATAATAATGAAATTAATAGTTTATTTATTTATTATTGATGCCTATTATATCCTATGTACTGAGCTAGTCACTTTGTACAGATTAACTCCCTCAAGTCCCACAACAACCCTATGAGGTAGATGTTATTAGTATTCCCAGCTTATCAATGAGAAAATGAGGTATAGAAAAAATAAGTGCATTTCCAAGAGTTAATTAAGCTGCTGAGCCAGACTTCAAAGTCCAGGAAATCTAACTCCAGATTTGACTTTTTTAAATTTTACATTGTGCACCCCTATATTAGTGAGGCCACATCACACTTATGGAAAATGAATGTTAAATGGAAAAAGTTAAAGAGACAATTATCCTACTTTCACTTGATTCCTGTGTCTTGCTCATGAGAACAATCATATAAATACTCAAGAACATTTTCTGTTGTTCATCAACAGAGAATATTAGCAGGTTTAGAGGTTTTGCTGATGTGTATATTATATGCAAATGCAACATTTTGTTAAGATTTAGAAATGTTAGACATATTCCAGAACATCAAATAATCATGCCTAATTAAACTTTAGTAGGTTGTGAGCTGTGGTTATTTTTTGGTTGACCAATTAAGATCCCTACACCATTTGGGACCCAAGAGACTGCTTAGCACTAAGCCTAAACATTGGAAGCATTTATAAAGACATTTGGTTTGCATTCAAATAAAGAGAATTAAGTCATTCATTGTTTTATTGTTATTTTTCCAATAGACTCTCAGATTTATATTAGAACAAAATATATGTGCTTACAAATAAGAGAAAGTAGATTATGATTTTACATAATATGTATGTCTGTAATGTTACCTATTTAGAAATGTATGTTTTACATGAACTACTATATGAATGATGAGCATATTTTAAATGAAAGTCTGATAAGCATATTAGCAAAAGATTTAAATTACAATAACTGATTTTGACATCCTCAGTAAATGCCAAGAAACATAGCTTTTACAGTAGGTTCATGGAAATGTTCAGATAAAATATTCATGAATTCTCTACTAAAAGAAAAGCTTTTTATAGTCTTGTTTGACAGAGGATGACCTTTGCTTCAGTAAGTTCCCATCTTTGCTGTAACTTAGTGTTTGGATGCCCTGCTTAGATGAATAAAATATAGCATTTTAGTTCTTTGTGTTTTCTAGTATATGTGATAATTAATAGAAAGAAAGACTTTGAAGTTTTAAAATGAAGTAAATGGGTTTAAAAAGAAAGGCATTAAGAAATCTTTGAAATCAATTTCCCAGCAGGAAATTTGTCAAAGCAATTAGGATCCACCCTGACTTGGGCAAACACAGTAGTGCTCAATTGATGTGCTCTTTCAAATAACTAAAGCACTTTTAACTTTAGTGATCTGCGCTAGTCATATAGTCAGCCACCTGATGGCTCCTACAAAGATGGATCAATGATTCCGTTATGTAGGGAAAAAAACTTTACAAGGACAAAATCAGTCAAATACACTACAGTTTCTAATATCATGACAACAAAACAAACAGGGAAACATGAATTTGGTCATTTCCAACCTTATATACTATAGAATCAATCTAGGTCAATTTTAGTATTTGTGCTTCTAGCTTTAGTTTTTTTTATTCCTTGAGAAGACAGTATTATTGCTGCTGAGGTATATTCAGAAAATAGTAGCAGTTAAGGTAAACCAGAAACCCTCTATTCATATCCTGAAGATCTGAAAGTGTGCTACAACAACCATCTGTCCACCACACCCTTTTAGCAAACAAGGCATCCCCTGGCACAAAGGAGAGTGCCACATTAACTTTTGTAGTTATAGGACACCACTGATGCATTTAATCAGTGATATACTTACTGGCCTGACACAGAGGTAGTAGTTTATTCTATGGTATTGAAAGATTAATTAGGACTTCAATATGTAGATATAAGGAATAAAGTGTAGAGTAATTAATATTTCTTATATTGGTCTCTGTATGTAAAGTCATGTGAAGATTTAATTTTAATAGAGACATTTATATTACATGTTCCTGGACAAGGAAAAACTGTGCCCCTGTTGTGGAAATTATATATATCTTCTGCCAGAACTCTCTGACATATACTGTACACTTCAGACACATTGAAGAAGGGCATTGCCCATATTTGCTGACAACTACTTAAAGAATTAAAACAGGTAAAATGCCAGATTTATATTATTGAAATTGTTCATTGAAAACACATGCCCTTAAAATTAAATTCTAGCATATCAGCATGATTTCTAGCCTAGTGTTTTCAATCAATCAAGTACCAGTTGGTGACATGAGAGTTATGTATATTCACTGATCTGGAGAAATCCAAAAAGTGTATTAGTTTGAACAAATGTTTTAATTTCCTGGACTTATCTTCTAGATCAGCAGTCTCCAAAGTACTTCAATGGAGTCCTATGAAATAATTTTTTAAGTGATTCTTTGCTCAATTAAGTTAAGGAATTGTGCATATTATGACCTTCTTCAACACAAGTGGTGCCTGACTTCAGTGGTTCCACATGATTTTTTTTTTTACTTTATGATGATGTGAAAGCGATATGCACTCAGTAGAAACTGTACTTCATATTTTGAATTTTGATCTTTTCCCAGGCTAGCAATATGTGACTAAAGGCTACAAAGACAAATGCACACAAATTAATATATACATAGTAAAAAAAAATCTGCCCATCAATTGAAATTGATCTCTTAAGGCAAAGCAGAAGACCATGATAAGAATTAGAGTAAATCACATAATTCTAAAATTATTAAGGACAGTAGTACATACATTCAGAATGACACTCAAAATGCTTAAAAATCTTGTGGCATAGGTGTTAGCCAGATAGAACAGTGCTGGCTGTAAACTGCTGATATGGCCACAGTAGAGTGTCAGCTAAGTGTCAGTGTTGCAACATGAGCTGTACTTCCTTGTGTTTCTATCACTTTCCTTACACTGACCTAATGTAATCTGAATATTCAGAAATTATATGTAGCTGAATTCCAATAGTTTTTGAAATTAACATTACCTTTTATGTATTTTTCATGTGTACCTACTTACAAGTTAATGCTAAGAAAACAAATACAACTTGGCTGCATAAACTCACCTTACAAATGTGAAGACTAAAATTATTGAGTTTTATCCTTACACTTTTTTCCCTAGAAAGAGAATTTAAGAAAAAAAAAATTATTCAGCACAACATCTTACACTTTAAATGAAGTATAAAAATGTGATAAAGATTTGCATTATGCACTGTGAATAATAATACTTAGATTATTTTTCATTTAAAAAAATCTTTGTAATCCTGTTAACTTCTGCAATAAATATGGAGCGATGGTATTTGACTTGTTTACAACGTAGTCACAAAAATCAGGAGGAAAAAGTGTAACATATGTACGGAATGTCTTTGAAACTACTGTGAGAACATGAAAGTAGAAATTATGAGCTAGCAGCCAATATGAGGAAACACAAGCTCTTTCTCTGCATGTAGTCAGTGATTTGTAAACAACAATTACTAACTAGAGAAAATGAGAGGAAAACACAGAGCCCAGCCAGGTGTTACTTTACGACAGTGATTTACTCTGCTATTTGATCAATGATGAGTACAAAATCACCCATATCCTCAGGAAGCCATGAATGTTTCAAAGCAGCTGTGGGAACACCAGCAACTTGTCCTATGCAAAGACAACCTCCATCAAGGAAGAATCAAGATTCATTCCTCTTGGCTTAACCAGAAACAATGCCAATGACTCTGCTGCTGCATTGCAATTATTTCTTTGAAGAGAGAACCAAAGCAGTTTCACAGTCCCATTTCTGGTGAATTGGCAGGAATATACTCACATCCTCCTGAACTGGTGTGACAGAGTCATTCAACCTTCTCTCAAGTGGCCAGCAGTAGGAAGACTCTCTTTCTGTACTTCCTGAAAACACAAAATTGTGAATGTAGCTTTCACTACCAAAAAGTAATAGAAAAAAAAACCCAAAACACAACTTTTTTTTTTTTTTTAAGTTTTATTGATTTTTAGAGAGAGTAAGGGAGATGGAGAGAGAGAGAGAGAAAAACATCAATCGGCTGCCTCCTGTACACACCCCACCGGGGATCAAGCCCACAACTTGGGCATGTGCCCTGATTAGGAATCAAACTGGCAACCCTGTGGTGCACAGGATGATGCCCAACCAACTGAGCCACACCAGCCAGGACTAAAACACAGCTTTTAAAATATTTTACAGCTAGATTATATAGAAAACATACAATCTTAGGAGTATATCCTACAAAAGCTATGGTGTCCAGCAGACTTTTACTGATCAAGAGTTCTTAAACTATGGCTGTGGAAAGCAAGAGCACTGCTTATGGGGTGGAGCAGATGTAGGGATGATGAAATCGGGTTTATAATTCATGAAAAGGCAAATTGGGAGCACTCTCAATCAATAATCAAATAGCTCAGAATATTATTTGTTTTGCTTTTATTTCTCAATCCAAATACTTTTTAAATCAGCTAGTTGAATAATGGAAATATTAAAAATTCTTTGAAATTAACCCAAGATGGATTTTAATATTATACAATTAAATTATAGCACAATGGAGAGGAGGAAAAAGATGGCGGCGGGCAGGAACTGAAGGAGGTTGAGTGCATGAGAGAGTGAGCAAGTGTGAGAGAGAGTGTGAGTGGACGTGAATGTGGACCAATGAACTCGTGCAGTGAAGAAACACGGAGCAAAATGTTCCTGTACTGTGGAAAGGGAGCAGCCGACTACCGCAGTAAGTGGCTCTTCAGGGCGCTTCTCCCTGCATGGCTGGGAGGCCTCACCATTTTGGAGATCCCTGGTCTTTTCTGGGAGGAGGCAGTGGGAGCGGATAGGGCCCAGCAACCTGAGCCCACCAGTGCACCTGGCACCATCGGACCAGTGGACACCTTGTGTCAACACAGACCAGTGCACAGTAGCGGAGCTATCAAGGTGCCTGCTCTGAAAGCAGCAAACAGCTGGGAGCCCAGCACCATCCCCTACAGTGGCAGCCCAATCAGAGTCAAGACACACCTGCAGCAACAGAGGCCCGGGAGCAGACATCCATCCCCAGGCAACAGAAGCACAGATCAACAGCTGAGACCCATTGCCAAAAGCTTCAGCAGAGGCTGAGCAGGAGCTGAGGACCACCGGGCAGCAGTGCTCCCCAGCCACCAGCAGCAGGACTTGGGGCTCCATTGGGGCCTGTGCTATCCAGCTCCCCACAGGATCAGTGGGGAGCTGGGGCTCCAGAGGGACAAGTGCGACCCAGGTACCCACAGTGCTGGCAGGGAGTGCAGCTCCAGCAGGGCCTGAGCAATACAGCTACAGGTGGCACCAGCGACCAGCAGGGGACACAGCTTCAGAGGAGCCCATGCAATCCAGCAGCAGCACGTACCAGGACAGACCAATACCAGCCCCCAGTAGTCAGTCCTCCAGGACCCACAGCAGGCAAGAGGCGACATGCAACAGAACAGTCTGGTGCACAGAAGCCTTATTTGATACACAGTGAGCTGCCTACACATCCCAACATCCCTCACCGGGTCTAGAGCTACCAGAAGCCTAAAATGGGGAGACAAACAAACAACACCTAATGGAAAGAAAAGGAGGAAACACCAGAAAAAGAACTACATGAAATGGAAGAAAGCAACTTGTCTAATAAAGAATTCAAAGCAATGATTTTAAGGGTGCTCAAACAATTCAGCGAGAACTACAAGCAACTCAATGAGAATTATAAAGAGTTCAGCAGGAACTACATCAGCTTAAAAAAAGAGGTAGAAGCTATGAATAAAAATCAAGAGGAAATAAAGAATGACATAGCTGATATGAAAAATACCTTAGAAGGATACAGTAGTAGATTAGAAGAAGCCAAAGACCAAATCAGTGAGTTAGAAGACAGGGTAGGAAAAAACACCCAAATTGAGCAGCAAATGGGGAACAAAATAAAAAAACAGGAGTAGAGTTTAAGGGAGCTTTGGGACAACACAAAGCGTAACAACATTCACATCATAGGAGTACCTGAAGGAGAAGAATCAGAGAAAGGAATAGAGAACCTGTTTGAAGAAATAATTACAGAAAAATTCCCCAATTTGGTGAAGGAAAAAGCCACACAAGTCCAGGAAACACAGAGCATCCCAAGCAAGATGAACCCAGAAAGACCCACAGCTAGACACATCATAAAATGGCAAACATTAAAGACAAAGAAAGAATCTTAAAGGAAGCGAGAGAGAGACAGAAAGTTACCTACAAGGGAGCTCCCATTAGGCTGTCAGCTAATTTCTCAATAGAAACACTGCAGGCCAGAAGGGAGTGGCATGAAGTGTACAAAGTAATGCAAGGCAAGGGTCTGAATCCAAGACTACTCTATACAGCAAGGCTATCATTCAAAATTGAAGGAGAAATAAAGAGTTTCACAGATTAAAAAAAAGCTAAAGAAATTTACCACCACCAAACCAGCACTGCAAGAAATGCTAAAGGGGCTGCTGTAAGAAGAACTAGAGAGACAGAGGGGGGAACACAGACATAAAATAAAAATGGCACCTAATAAGTATTTATCAATAATAACCTTAAATGTAAATGGCTTAAATGCTCCAATCAAAAGACATAGGCTAGCTGATTGGATAAGAAAACATGACCCATATATATGCTGTCTACAAGAGACCCACCTCACAACAAAAGACTCACACAGGATGAAAGTAAAGGGATGGAAAAAAATCTTCCAGGCAAATGGAAATGAAAAAAAAAGCTGGTGTAGCAATACTCATATCTGATACGATAGACTTCAAAACAAGGGGCATAATAAGAGACAAAGAAGGTCACTACATAATATTAAAAGAAACAATCCATCAAGAGGATATAACCCTGGTAAACATATATGCATCAAACACAGGAGCATCAAAATATGTTAAAAAGCTGGAAGACTTCAAAGGAGAGTTCAATAGCAATACAATCATAGTGGGTGACTTTAACACCCCACTGACACCACTGGATAGATCTAGACAAAAAATTAACAGGGACACACAGTCCGTAAATGACCACCTAGACCAGCTGGACTTAATTGATATTTACAGAATATTTCACCCCAAAGCTGCAGAATATACATTCTTCTCAAGTGCACACGGGACATTCTCGAAGATAGACCACATGATAGGACACAAAGTAAATATCAATAAATTCAACAAGATTAAAATCATATCAAGCATCTTCTCAGATCACAATGGCATGAAACTAGAAATCACAACAAAAACACACAGAAACATTCAAACACATGGAGGCTAAATAACATGTTATTAAACAATGAATGGATTACCAAGGAGATCAAGGAAGAAATTTAAAAATTCCTGCAAACCAATGAAAATGAACACACACCAACACAAAATTTATGGGACACAGTGAAAGCAGTCCTGAGGGGGAAGTTCATAACATTACAGGCCTACCTCAAGAAACAAGAAAAATTTCTAATTGACTATCTAACCTCACAACTTAAAGAACTAGAAAGCAAACAAAAAGAAAAACCCAGAGCAAGTAGAAGGAAACAAATAGTAAAGATCAGAGCAGAAATAAACAACATAGAGACCAAAAAAACAATTCAAAAGATCAATGAAACAAAGAGCTGGTTCTTTGAAAAGATAAACAAGATTGATGGACCCTTAGCTAGACTCACCAAGAAACAAAAAGAGAGGACCTAAATAAACAAAATCAGAAGTGAAAGAGAAGTAACAACTGACACCACAGAAATACAAAGGATCATTAACAAATACTATGAACAATTATATGTCAGCAAATTGGACAATCTAAGTGAAATGGAAAAATTTCTAGAAACACATAGTCTCCCAAAACTGAACTGGGAAGAGATAGAAAACTTGAACAGACCAATAACAACTAAGGAAATTGAAGATATAATCAAGACTCTTCTGGCAAACAAAAGCCCAGGCCCTGATGGCTTCACGGGGTAGTTTTACCGAACATTCAAAGAAGAACTAACACCCATTCTCCTCAAACTATTCCCAAAAATTCAAGAAGGAAGCCTTCCAAACTCGTTTTATGAGGCCAGCATAATTATAATTCCAAAACCAGATAAAGACACTACAAAGAAAGAAAACTACAGGCCAATATCCCTGATGAACATAGATGCCAAAATCGTCAACAAAATACTAGCAAATAGGATCCAGCAATACATTAAAAAAATTATTCACCATGACCAAGTGGGATTCATCCCAGGGATGCAAGGCTAGTACAATATTCACAAATCAATAAATGTGATATACCACATAAACAAAATGAAAGATAAAAACCATATGATCATATCAATAGACACTGAAAAATCATTTGACAAAATCCAGCACCCATTTCTGATAAAAACGTTCAGCAATGTGGGAATAGAGGGATCATATCTCAACATAATAAAGGCCATATATGAAAAACCTACAGCCAACATCATACTCAATGGGCAAATACTAAAAGCATTTTCCTTAAGAACAGGAACAAGACAGGAATGCCCAGTTTTGCCACTCTTATTTAACATAGTATTTGAAGTCTTAGCCACAGCAATTAGACATGAAGAAAAAATAAAAGGGATCCAAGTTGGAAAGGACGAAGTGAAACTGTCATTATTTGCAGATGACATGATATTGTACATAGAAAACCCTAAAGACTCCATCAAAAATCTACTAGATTTAATAAGTGAAGTTGGCAAGGTAGCAGGATACAAAATTAACATCAAGAAATTGATGGCATTCTTATACACCAATGATGAACTCACAGAAAGAGAAACTAAAAAAACAATCCTATTTACCACTGTGGCAAAAAAATAAAAATACTTAGGAATAAACTTAACCAAAGAAGTAAAGGACGTATTTGCAGAAAACTACAGGACATTGAAAAAAGAAAGAGAGAAAGATACAAAAAAGTGGAAGCACATACCTTGTTCATGGATTGGAAGAATTAACATCATTAAAATGTACATACTACCCAAAGCAATCTACAGATTCAATGCAATCCCCATCAAAATACCAATGACATATTTCACAGAACTAGAACAAATACTTCAAAAGTTCATATGGAACCAAAAAAGACCCCAAATACCCACAACAATCTTGAAAAAGAAGAACAAAGTAGGAAGGATCACAATACTGGATATCAGGTTATACTACAAAGCCATTGTAATCAAAACAGTCTGGTACTGGCACAAGAACAGGCATATAGATCAATGGAACAGAACAGAGAACCTGGAAATTGACCCAAGACATTATGTTCAATTAATATTTGACAGAAGTGGCAAGAACATACAGTGGAGTAAAGACAGCCTCTTCAATAAGTGTTGTTGGGAAAATTGGACAGCTACATGCAAAAAAATGAAACTAGACCACCAACTTACAGCATACGCAAGAATAAACTCAAAGTGGATAAAAGACTTAAATGTGAGTCGTGAATCCATAAAAATCCTAGAAGAAAATGTAGGCAACAAAATTTCAGACATCATACACAGCAGAATTTTCACTGATACAACACCTAAGGCAAGAGAAACAAAGGAAAAAATGAACACATGGGACTACATCAAATTAAAAAGCTTCTGCACAGCAAAAGAAACAACCATCAAAATGGAAAGGGAACCCATTATATGGGAGAGCATAATTGCCAATGATACATCAGATAAAGGGTCAATTTCCAAAATATATAATGCTCATACAACTCAACAAAAGGAAGACAAAGAACCCAATTAAAAAATGGGCAGAGGACCTAAATAGATACCTCTCCAGAAAGGACATACAAACGGCAAAGAGACATATGAAAAAATGCTCAACATCATTAATCATCAGAGAGATGCAAATTAAAACAACTATGAGGTATCACCTCACACCTGCCAGAGTGACTATCATCAACAAATCATCAAACAATAAGTGTTGGTGAGGGTGTGGAGAAAAGGGGACTCTAGTACACTGCCGGTGGGAAGCAGACTGGTGCAGCCACTATGGAAAACACTATGGTGTTACCTCAAAAAATTAAAAATTGAACTGCCATTTGACCCAGTGATCCCACTTCTAGGAATATACCCTAAGAAGCCTGAAACACCAATAAGAAAAAATATATGTACCCCTATGTTCATAGCAGCACTATTTACAATTGCTAAGATCTGGAAACAGCCCAAGTGTCCATCAATAGATGAGTGGATAAGAAAGCTGCGGTACATATACACAATGGAATACTATGCAGTTGTAAGAAAGAAAGATCTCTTATCCTTTGAGACAATGTGGAGGTACCTGGAGAGCATTATGCTAAGTGAAATAAGCCAATCAGAGAAAGACAAATACCACATGATCTCACTTATTTGTGGAATATAATAAACAAAATTAACTGATAAATAAAATAGACCCAGAGACATAGAAAGGAGTACGGTTCAGACTGACAGAACTCAGAGAAGGGGGCCGGGGGGGATGGATGAGATAAACCAAAGAACTTATATGCATGTAAGCGTAACCAATGGACATAGACAACAATGCTGGGGGTTGGGGGGGTGGGATGGGGAGGAAGGTGTCTATGGGGAAAAAGGAGAAACATTTGTAACAAAAATAAATTAAGAAAAATTTGAAAAAAATTATAGCACAATGTCCATTTCTGTCATTACCATATGCTCAAACTCATTATTTGGCAATAATTTCCTTATTTCATAATTTATTATTATTACATCATTAAATATTATATCTTATGTTCTTACATTACTTTTACTGTCATAAAATGATGGTCATATACATGGAGTATGTGAATCAATTGGACAGTGCTCATACGGGGCCATAAAGGATTTACAAAACAAAATCAGGGAGAGCAGGACAGTTGTTTGATAAACCTTGAAATAAGATTTAAACAAGTTTTGAATAAAGGACAGTCACATGAAAGTTTCCTAATGTGTTTGCGTGGTGCTGTACTAGGTCCTATGGGAGGTGCAGATCTTGAAATGTGCCTCAGTCACTGGGGTGCAGTCTCCAAGTGCTAGACTTAGTCTGGAGTCTGCCCCTTACTTCTATGTAACTGTAAATCATTTCCAGTCTGATCCCAATCCCTCATTTTTAAAATGAGAATAATTGTACCTACAAAGTTACAGTGTATATTAGGTAATTTAATGAATGTGAAAGAGCATGGGAAGTTGAAAAATTAAGTACAATATATTATATATTCTATAAAAAATAATAGCAAGATCTTAAGGCAAAGACAGTCAATTGCTAGATGTCGTGAAGAATAGACAATGAATGTTTTAGGAGTTCAGACATCAAAATAAATTCCAACTGAAGTGATTAAATAAGTCTTAAGTTAGTCCCAGTTCTATCTTAAGGGAAAAAAGGTAATTGCTGCCGTTTATCCTATATTATGAATGGAAGTACTTAAATGTAAATCTCTCTTCTATAATCTCCAAGATTATTATTGGGTATTTTCACAGACCCAAAATGTGACTGAAACTTTCTTGTCTGTTTATGCTCCCTAGAGGCTGAACAGTACAGAAAAGTGTATCTTTTTTCCTTCTTGAGATGTCCAATAAACAAATCCATAATATTTAAAAGGCTAATTTTCATAAAGCTTCTTGGTTTAAAATACTATTGAAGTTAATGGTCTTTCAGCTCCCTTTCTGTGCAATTTGTATCATCACAGAAATTCAAGGATGACAAAAACACAGGACAAGACTAAACTTTAGTGACTCTTCCATATGTCACATGTATTACTTTATGGTCATAGCTTATAAATAAATTCATATTTAGGTTTAACTTATCAAAATGTATTAACATTTTGAATTACATTTTGAAACAATCTTCAAAATATCATGAGCTAAGTTAAGCTCTTTGAAATAAAATCATATTCCTTTAAAAATTATAGAGAATATAATTATTTGTTAATGTAATTTAAAAATCACTATTGGATAATTATTAGATTTATTTCTGTTTTGTTTTTGTTACATCTAGTTTTACTAGGCTAGCATGGTAAACCATTCTTAATAGTTTAATGCTATTCCAAAAATATATAAAATGAATATATATGTTATATATGTATATAATATATATGTATACATATATATTATACAAATATATATACAAATATATACATATATTTATATACATACTATATATATATTAATAGAGAACCCACAGTTTAGTTTTATTCAGAGCAAAGAAAATCAAAACTGTGTAGCACACTAGAAGAAATAAGTTTGGAATCTCTACTCAAACTACACATGCAATGAGGACAATATTCTGCTAATACAATTGATTTGCCGTTGCATTTGTCTACACTTTGTCTAATATATATATATTTTGTTGTTGTTGACAATGTTACAGACATCTCCCATTTTCCTCCCTTTGCCCCCCTACACCCAGCCTCTACCCTCTTCATATCTTTGCCACATTATTGTCTGTGTCCATGGGCCACACATACATGAATATATGTAATTTTGTTAATCTCTTCCAGTCTCCCATATCCCCCTCCACTCATCTACTGATGAGCACTTGGGCTGTTTCCAGCATTTAGCTATTGTAAGTAACGCTGCAATGAACATAGGGGTGCATATATTCTTCCTGATTGGTGTTTCAGGAATCTTCGGATATATTCCCAGAAGTGGTATTGCTGAGTCAAACAGCAGTTCCATTTTTCATTTTTGAGGAAACTCCATAATGTTTTCCACAGTGGCCGCTCCAGTCTGCATGCCCACCAGCATTGTACTAGGGTTCCCTTTTCGCCACATCCTTGCCAGCATTTGTTGTTTGTTGATTTATTGACAGTAAACATTCTGTCTGGTGTGAGGTGGTATCTCATAGTCATTTTGCATCTCTCTGATTAGTGAGGTTGAGCATTTTTTCATGTCTCTTGGCCATCTGTATGTCCTTTTTGGACAAGTGTCTATTCAGGTCCCTTGTCCATTTTTTAATTGGGTTGTCTGTCTTCCTGTTGTTGAGTTGTATAAGTTCTTTATATATTTTGGATATTAACCTTTTATCAAATATATCATTGGCAAATATGTTCTCCCATACAGTGGATTCTCTTTTCATTTGGATGATGGTTTCTTTTGCTGTGCAGAAGCTTTTTAGTTTGATGTAGTCCCATTTGTTTATTTTTCCCTTTGTTTCCCTCTCCCTGAGAGATGTATCCACAATAATACTGCTATGGGAGATGTCTGAAATTTTACTTTCTATGTTTTCTTCTAGGATTATTATGGTTTTGCAACTTACATTTAAACCTTTTATCCATTTTTATATCTTGAGTATAGTGTAAATTGGTGGTCTAGTTTTATTTTTTTTCATGTACCTGTCAAATTTTCCCAGCAGCATTTATTGAAGAGACTGTCCTTACTCCATTGAGTGTTCTTGCCTCCTTTGTCAAATATTAATTGACCATAAAGGCGTGGGTTGATTTCCGGGCTCTCTGTTCTGTTCCACTGATCTATATGCCTGTTCTTGTGCCAGTACCTGGCTGTTTGATTACAGTGGCTTGGTAGTATAGTTTGATATCCAGTATTGTGATGCCTCCAACTTTGTTCTTCTTTCTCAAGATTGCTGTGGCTATTTGGGTCTTTTTTGGTTCCATTTAAATTTTTGGAATGTTTGTACTAGATCTGTGAAATATGTCATGGGTATTTTAATAGGAATTGTATTGAATCTATAGATTGTTTGAGGTATTATGGACAATTTAATGCTGTTGATTCTTCCAATCTATGAACACGGCATATGTTTCCACTTGGTTGTATCTTCCTCTATTTCTTTTTCAGTGTCCTATAGTTTTCCGAGTACAGGCCTTTTACCTCCTTGGTACCTTATTCCTAGGTAACTTATGTATTTTGTTGCAATGGTAAATGCAATTGTTATCTTAGTTTGTCTTTTTGATAGTTAATTAACGGTGTATAAAAATGCCACTGATTTCTGGATATTAATTATGTATCCTGCTACTTTGCCAATTCATTTATTAAATCTATTAGTTTTTCATTGAGTCTTTAGGGTTTTTTTAATGTACAATATCATGTCATCTGCTAATAATGACAGTTTTACTTCCTCCTTTTCAATTTGGATGCCTTTTATTTTTTCTTTTTGTATGATTGCTGTGGCGAGGGCTCCCAGTTCTATGTTGAATAGGAGTAGTGAGAGCAGAGATCCCTGTCTTGTTCCTGATCTTAAGAGAAAAGCTTTTAGCTTTTGTCCATTGACCATGATGTTGGCTTAGGTTTTTTTATATATGGCATTTATTATGTTGAGGTATGATACCTCTATTCCCACTTTGCTGGGAGTTTTTTCATAAATGGGTGCTGGATTTTATCAAATGCTTTTTCTGCATCTATTGATATGAGCATAGGATTTTTATCTTTTATTTTGTTTGTGTGATATATCATATTTATTTATTTATTTATTTATTGTGGCTTTTTTTTAACTTATCTTTATTGTTGAATATATTACAAATATTCCTCTTTTTTCTCCAATTGACCCACTCCTCCCTCCTCCCGCCCCCCTCCTGCCTTTCCCCACACTGTTGTCTGTGTCCATTGGTTATGCATATATACATATAGGTTCTTTGTTTTATTTCTTCCCACTCCCCAACCCCCCTTCCCTTTGAGGTTTGCCAGCCTAACAACCAATTTGTACTTCTTAATCCCTTCACCTTTTTCACCCATTCCCCCAACCCCCCTCTCATCTGGCAACCAACCAAATGTTCTCTGTATCTATGATAATGCTTCTGTTCTGCTTGTTCATTTTGTTTGTAGATTCAGTTGTCAATAGATATGTATTCATTGTCATTTTGTTTGTTCATATTTTTTATCTTTTTCTTCAAGAAGACCCTTCAACATTTCATATAATAATGGTTTGGTGGTGATGAACTCCTTTAGCTTTTCTTTGTCTGGGAAACTCTTTATATGGCCATAGATTCTAAATGACAGCTTTGCAGAATAGAGTAATCTTGGTTGTAGGTTCTTGCTTTTCATCACTCTGAATATTTCTTGCCACTCCCTTCTGGCCTGCAAAGTTTCTTTTAAGAAATCAGCTGACAGTCTTATGGGAACTCCCTTGTAGGTAACTAACTTCTTTTCTCTTGCTGCTTTTAAGATTCTCTCTTTGTCTTGAACCTTTTGCATTTTGATAATGATGTGTCTTGGTGTGGGCCTCTTGGGGTTCATCTTGTTTGGGACTCTCTGTGCTTCCTGGACTTGTATGTCTGTTTCCTTCACCAAGTGAGGGAAGTTTTCTGTCATTATTGTTTCAAATAGGTTTTCGATTTCTTGTTCTCTCTCTTCTCCTTCTGGCACCCCCAAGATGCGAATGTTGGCACACTTGAAGTTGTCCCAGAGGCTCCTTACACTATCCTCATTTTTTTGGATTCTTTTTTCTTTTTGCTGTTCTGATTGGGTGTTTTTTGCTTCCTTATTTTCCAAATCGATGGTTTGCTTCTTGGCTTTACCTACTCTACTATTGAATCTGTGTAAATTATTCATTATTTCAGTTAGTGCCTCTTTCATTTCTGACTGGTCCTTTTTTATGCTCTTGAGGCCCTCACTAAGTTCACTGAGGTTCTCACTAAGTTCACTGAGCATCCTTATAAGCAGTGTTTTGAACTCAGCATCCATTAGGTTGCTTGTCTTCATTTCGCTTAGTTCTTTTCCTGGAATTTTGTTCTATTCTTTCATTTGGGACCTGTTTCTTTGTCTCTTCATTTTGGCTGTCTCCCTGTGTTTGTTTCTATGTATTACTTAATGAGAGGTATGGGGCTAGCTGAGACCAGATGCTGCTTGTTTGAAAGAATTTAGGAAAAGCTGAAGCAGGATCCAAGACAGGCCAATCCTATGGTAAAGCAACAGCTTGGGTGGGCCTGAAAGTTGGGTGGGGCGGGGCGTCAGGGAATCACCAGGGCGGAGCAAACAGTGTGAGCCAAGTTGCTGGAGTCCCAGATATAGCTGCCGTCTGCCACCCCAGGGAAGGGCTCACCAAAGGAACAAAGGCCTGTGATAGCATGTCTGTCCAGGAGAAAGCTGCCTCTCCAGCCCTTGCTCCAATGCCAAACAACTCAGTTCTTCCCCATATGTTTCTGGTGCCTTTCAGGCTGACTCCCCCATGCTGAAGCCTGGAGGGTGTGAGTCCAAGTAAGCCCATGCATGGGCCCTTTATTTTATTTTTTATTTATTTATTTATTTATTTTATCCTCACTCGAGGACATTTTTTCATTTTTTGTTCAGATAGAGTAGGAGGGAGAGAGAGGAAGAGAGAGAGAGAGAGAGAGAGAGAAACATCGACGTGAAAGGGCCACATCGAGTGGCCGCCACCCGCACAGCCAACCAGGGCCGGGGACAAACTGCAACCGAGGTACATGCCCCTAGTGGGAACTGAAACCGGGTCTCTCCAGACCGCAGGCCAACGCTCTAACCGCTGAGCCAAACCGGCCAGGGCCGTGCATGGGCCCTTTAAGAGAAGTTGCCGGGGGCTCCAGCAGCCTCAGCCTCCCTCAGCCTCAGTTCCCGCTGGTTTTTCCAGACAGAAGTTATGGGGACTTCTCTTCCTGGCACTGGAACCCTGAGCTGGGCGCCTGGTGTGGGACAGGGATTCCTCAGTCCTCAGGGAGAACCTTCCCAGCCGAGGTATCCTCCTGATTTTTATCTGACGCACGTGGGTGTGGGACCAGCCTGTCATGCCTCCACCCCTCCTACCAGTCTCAATGTGGCTTCAGGCAGTTTTGAATGATGGTTGTTCTGTAGTTTAGTTGTAACTTTGATGTGGTTGTGGGAGGAGGTGATACCGCGTTTACCTACGCCGCCATCTTGACCGGAAGTCCCTTTGTCTCTTGTTATGGCCTTTGTTTTGAAGTCTGTTTTGTCAGATATACGTATTACTACTCTAGCTTTTTGTTTGTTTCCATTTGCATGAAATATTTTTTTTCATCCCTTCACATTCATCCTGTGTGAGTCTTTTGTTCTGAATGGTTCTCTTGTAGACAGCATATATATGGGTCATGTTTTCTTATCCATTTTGCTACCCTATGTCTTTTGACTGGAGTATTTAATCCATTTACATTTAAGGTTATTATTGATAAGTGCTTATTTTTTACCATTTTAATTCTTTATGTCTGTGTTGCTCAGTATATACTTCTTCTTCTTCTTCATTCAGCACCCCCTTTAACATTTGTTGCAATGCTTGTCTGGTGGTAATGAACTCCTTTACTCTTTTTATGTCTGGGAAGCTCTTTATTTCAAAAAAAGCAGAGTTTGTCTTAGTAGATTTGGGTGCCTACTATGATCACCCTTTGGATATGCTGCTTGTGGAGCTCACTCAATTCTGCTCCAATGTTGTTTGAAGCTGGCCACTTGGTGTGCCCATCCCAGACCTCTGGGGATGTTCTCTGGTACAAGCCAATGTCACTTGCTGTTCCTGCCTGGCCCTTGGCAGCCTGTCCGAAGCTCAAGCTCAGAAGGGCAGAGCCCCAAATCATCCAGTTGACAGTCTTCAGAGCCCAGAGGCTGGGTCTGCCTCAGGTCTGCCTCAGTGGGGACACCTGAATGTCCCCACTCTGAGCTGTTCTCCCTTTCCCAACAGAACTGCACTCCACAGGGGTATCCAGGACTTGGCTGAGGTGATTTGAACAGACTCCCATTGGTGGTGGTATCCGTAACCTGGGGGGGGTGGGGGTTGGGGCAGGCACTTCCTCTCCTTCCTAGGGCTACACAGGCTGACACACTGCGGGGCTTGGATCTGCTTCCCTGTAATACAGCCTCAGGGCCCAGCACATGCCCATCTGATTCCCAGAGAGAAGCCTACACTGGAGAAATAGTCACAAGAACTCAGCTGTCCCTGGTTCCCTGGAACCCTTATGCCACCAATCCAAGTAGGTGGGGATCAAAAAAAAAAAATCAGCCCCAATTGATACTCCAGTCTCTCCTCATGGCAGGTCCCAGCCGGGCCTCCACCCAGGCTCCAACCAGGCCAAATGTCCATCTCCCCCATGCCATCAAACTGGGCAGTGCAGGCACCAGCCCAGTGCCATTCCCCTTTGCCTCATAACACAGCAGTACAGTGCAGACCCAGAAGTTCAGCAGGTGGGGGGAAGGGCGCTGCCCATGTGCTGAAAGTGGGCAAAACCAATCCTCCTTCCCAAGCTCTACAGTCTAAGTCTCTGACCTGCTCTCTGCCCAAAGTCCTTCCAGAGCAATGTCACTACTGGGAGTACTGAGCAGACCTCTCTGCCAGCCTCAGGTACTGCCATGTGACACCTCCAGCAGTCCCAGACCAGAGCAAATTCCCAGGCTGATGTTGTAACAAAGAAATTGCTCTTTGGTGCGGTTTGAGTCTCCTAGGGAGACCAAATCCCCAGTGATTCCCACCACCAAATGCTACACGGGCTCCCTTCCCTTCTCTGTTGCTCTAGATGTGGGATCCCAGCTGCACACCTGCATGAGGGGGCTCACCCTCTCTGCATCTCCTCCTGTCTTTCCTCCATGTTCCCTGTTCTCAATATTTCAGATCAGCTGCAATTTCAATTGGTCTTTCAAGCCAATTGCACTGCAATTTAGCTGCAAGTCTGGTCCAGTGTTGGGAGCAAACAGAGAACTTCCAGAGACTCTGCAACCACCGTGGAATCTGTTTGTCTATTATTAACAGTTGTAAACAAAGTAGTGCAACTAGTACTTGGAAGTGTCAGGCACATTTCAATTGTCTTCCCATCACTGGTGCTCTTTGGGCTTCCTCTTCTTCAGTAAAATCATTTTTATATATTGAAGATCTTGGGAAATCTCTTTAAGAGTTTTCTCCTTGCCCAGCCGGTGTGGCTCAGTGGTTGAGTGTCGACCCATGCACCAAGAGGTCACCAGTTTGATTCCTCGTCAGGGCACATGCCCAGGTTGTGGGCCAAATCCCCAGTAGGTGGTGTGCAGAAGGCAGCCAATCTGTGCTCTCTCTCATTGATGTTTCCATCTCTCTCCTTCTCCCTTCCTCTCTCTCTAAAATCAGTAAAGGAAAAAAAAAACAAGTTTTCTCCTTGATCATATTGGCAACAGTCTTTTTTACATAATATCAAGCAAACCTTCGATGTCTAAGTAGTTTGCAACCAGAATAAATTCAAAAAGTGTTCCTTTGTCAACTTTCAGGAATTTTTAGTCCGAAACAGGACTATTTGCTTTTCTTTGTTCTCATCATCCTCAGGAGAAGGGTCATTCTTGTGGTGGGTACACCATAAATGACCGTTTTAAATATTGCTGAATTAGAATTTCCAAAATTTACAACATGGTCTTGATAGTTACACGATTTGTTTATATAATTTGGGACTATTTGCTTTTTACAAAAACGTTTAAATCATAGTATGCACATTATTTTACAACTTGTTTTGTCTCTTTAAATGTTGTGCTTATTTTCGCATGCCTATATATCTACATCATTTTTTTCAAAGCTCCATTGAGATCTATTGTATGGATTTCTTTTAAATATCCCAACTTTTTTAAATGAAGCAGTAAAATTTGTGTATAAAACACAAATTCATTATATTATTTCAAAGACTTATGTTTTTGCAAACTTTATGGCTTTGCTGATTCTTTTTAACAATATTTAATATGATTTTAGATATTTACTTATAAGTGACTTTCCTAGTCATTATAATAGAATTTTTTTTCTTTTCTTACTTTTTTTTGAATTATTCAAGTTGCCTCATTTTTTCTATTCCTGGAACAAGAGGCAAAATATTTGATGAATCAACTGAGACCCAGAAGTGACAAATTGCGTACAAATAAGACTAAGATATTATATCTTAAATCTATTTATATAATTTTCATATATAATTTATATAATTATACAGTTCAAATAACAGTCCTTTTACCTAGGTGAATTACCAGGAACCAATATTCTTGATTTTAATATTATGGGATGATATGAATACAGAAATTGCTTAAAATTAAGATGAGAAGGGACAAATTCTTGATCTTTTTCCAGGGCCAGGCAAACTTTCTGAGATTTTTAGTGAATAGTGTGTTAAATTCCTAGAAAATACTGGTACAACAAATTTTTTACTGCAACTTGACAGGTAATAATAAGGTCAGCAGAATCTCAGACTGGTCTAATTTGAGGGTACTTTTCCCTCTTTATATTTCAAAGAAACTGCACTTTATAGCATCTGTCATATAAACAGTTTCTCAAATCCCTCTGGAATGATATAATCACCAGTAGAGGTGTATGGTATAAATTACTGAAAACAGCAGCCTAAAGACAGGCTTAACAGTGAGCACATTAAATCAGCCAGTCATAAGAGTAGTAAAATAGAAATCAAAAGGCACAGAGTATGCTGAAAAGAACTTGAAAGATAATGCTTCAGGTCATGCTTTGTATAATTAAGTGCTGACAGTGCTGTGTCATTTTGACTCATCATTAATAAAGTGATTTTTCACTATGGACTCCACAAGTAGTAATACTTTTCTGTGCAAATATTTCCACACATTTTTCACTAATGTCTTATCGAGCTACCTGCCTGCATCATATTGGCATGGCAGGAAAAAATAGAGGAAGCAAGCTTTGTGTTACCCGATGTTATTTCCTTGGGAGAGAGGCTTGAAATTCAAAGCTTTTAAACAAATAGAATAACATTAATTCCAAAGAAAGACTGGAAAAAATTAGTCCTGTATCACCTATTACTTAAGGTGATATAATCAGAAAGATTCCTCTTATTTTTCTAATAAGAAAGGCACAAAAGAAAAAAATCTGACAACTTATAGATTAAATAAGAAAACTATGTAAAAACAGGGTATTTAAAATATTTTTAAAATAAACAGAATGAATACTTTTAAAAAGTAATAAATATATCAAATGAATTATGTAGTTAAATAGATGTTTTTATTACTACTTTAGAAACTTATTTTTAAAAATTTACGCATTTTCCCTGCTGAACCATAAATATATCCAAAATTAAGGCATTTAAAGATAAATCAGTTGAACCGTTGTAGATTTCCTGTTGCTACTATAACAAATTACTGCAAACTTGTCTCAAAAACAACATGTTTATTATCTTATAGTTCTGGATGTCAGAAGACCAAAATCAGTCTTAGAGGACTAAAATAGAGGTGGCAGGAGGGTTTGTTCCTTCCAGAGGCTCCTGGGAAAATCTGTTCCTTCCCTTTTCCAGCTTCTGCACTCCTTGGCTCGCAGCAGGAGACAAGATTCCTCCTGCCTCCCTCTTTTAAGGACACCTGTGATTACATTGGGCCCACCTGGAGAATCCAGGTTAATCTCCCCATCTCAAAATCCTTAATTTAAAAACTGCCAAATCCCGTTTACCACAGAAGAACATTCACAGGTTCTGGGGATTATAATGTGTACACATTTGGGGATCATTATTCACACTATCATGGCTGTCATATGGTTTAACATACCACAATCTTATTCTCAGGTATAAAATGAGACATAAATTACAAAGAAATAAAGTGCTAATTCTGTATATAAGTATCACATACATATTTCAAATTCATAACCAGGTTTCAACCACATGGGGAAGGTAGGTAACAATATATATTACCATTATCTCTGATTATTGGGGAAAAAACACATCAAAGGAAAAGTGCATGCTGCAGGTATTTTAGAATATATTATACTATCCAAAGCACAGTGTATTTAATGAGCATGTCCAAAAACAAGACATAGATCACAAATAGTTTGAAGTATGCCCTAAGGTTTCAAAATGTCAATTTACATAAATATCACATTTATAAAATTTCACAGTAAAATTATGTTATTGATTATGGCATGTCTCTTAACATCTGTAAAATGAAACATTATTACTTGTTCTTGCTTTGCAGTTATACCCATTGGTTCATTATCAAAGAAAAGGGGGAAATCACATAGTCTTAAAAGTCTATTCTGATTTGTACTTCCTGATCTATATTATTTATTTATTAGATCAGTGTTCTTTATTTACATTTCATCATGTTGTTGATTGTTTTCCCCCTAAAACCACACACACAACACACACACACACACACACACACTCACACACATACACAGCTTTCTGAACAGAGGCACAGGGTAGAAAAGAAAGGAAAAGGATAAAGCAAAGAGACAGAAAAAACACTAGAAAAGGAAATGAAGAAAGAAGAGAGGAAGGAAGAAAAAGGGATATAAAGAAAAGAGGAAGAAGATGAGCAAAGTGGAAGAATTAATTTCATTTATGCTGAAAGTCAGAACCGTGAACTAGGTGGAAGTTGCAGGAATAAGACAATAAATTCATATGAGAACTTTTAGCAATTATAGATTTTCAAAAAGAAATGAGTGGCCTTGTGAAGTATATTCTTCACTGGAACTGCTGAAGCAAAAAGTGGGTAATCAGCTTTCAGGGATGTGGTGAGGTATTGTGTGCATTGCTGAAAAATGTATTAGATGGCTTAAAAGGTTTACCTTAATACTAAGATTCTGTTATTTAACATCCACTATTAAGGTTTTCATTGTCACAAAAACATGTGTTCAAGAGTGTCTTCTCATTCTCTCTCCCTTTAATTTCTCTTTCTGACCCAAACACACATACACTCATACATATACATATCCCAGTATATAAACCTTAATATGCCCATGTGCTCAGTAAGTGATTATTAGCAATATTTGATAGATCTTTAGGAAATACATCATCTCATGACCCATATGATAAATCTTTATTACATTCTCAAAATAAGACATATATGTAATAAGCCCAAGTGATTTGAATGTGCTGTTTGATATTAAGAATATTTAAAAAATAGATTCAAAGGCAAAGAGGATATTTGTGACATTGCCTCATGTTTTGCTTCTAGTTTTGAACACCGGTTTTAATATTGTACATATTACAACAGTAAATAAGATTAATTAGCCCAGCTGGTGTGGCTCAGTGGATTGAGTGTTGTCCCATGGACTTGGAGGTCCCAGTTCAATTCCTGGTCAGGACACATGCCCGGGTTGTGGGCTCGATCCACAGTAGGGAGCATGCAGGAGGCAGCTGATCAATGTTTCTCTCTCACATTGATGTTTCTCTCTCTCTCCCCACCCTATCTCTAGAAAATCAATAAAAACATATCTTTGAAAAAGATGAATTTTAAGAGGAAATGCAGCAAAAATGTTAATTTCCCACCTTTTTTTGACATTTTAAGTTAATATCAAAATTCACAATCACATCCCATCTCTGAACTGTTCCTGACTGCCCTGAGCTTTCGCTTCCTCATCTTTTAATGGAGACAATCCCAGAGATTAATTAGGAGCAAAATAATTGGAATAATTTAACATTTCTTCGGGTATCTTCACATAAGCATAAAAAAATAATGATTGCCTAGATGTTAATAAGATCTCTTTTGTTAGCTGATTCTGTTACATGCTTTTCTTTTCACTTTTTGTTATGTAGTTTTTGGTAAACTATTTGAGATTCAGAAAATGTAGTAATCAGAAAGGTTTGCTTTAAAACCATTTTTAAAGGATGTGGTAATCTATTCAACAATCATTTATTTTGAAGGTCAAAGCTAAGATTTTAAAGGCCTAAAAAAGGATGTATATCAGAAAAATAATTCTACTGAAAACTATACTGAATACATAATTTTTACTTAGGAAATATTGCTCGAGTCTTCATGTCTTTCAGTGAGCCTCTTATCCAACAAACTCCAGAAAATAGTATTTCCCTGTCTATTCCTTTCCTTCTCTGACTTTTTAGAATCATAAGTAAAAATCAACAATTGTCCTGTGTTCTAAAATTAGTTTTTTCTCATGTGGAGGAATATATGTATTTTCTGCTATATATTCGTTGGTACTACAGTGTTGTCACAATATGCCAAATTCATATGTTACATAAACCTGGGTTATTAAGAAAACAAATTTATTAAATATAATCAAAACAAATGCTTGAGGTTTTATATATTGAAGCTTTGTTTTAAATTGGAATTTCGTATAGTGTTGGCCTTCTTTGAAAATAGAGAAGGTAGCCTCTGAGGTATATATTGACCTACCAGTTGTTTCCTACATCTTCTGCTTCAACTCAATAACTATTTAAAATGTGTGCCTAGTGTATATTGATACAGCTCTTCTCAAAAGCAATATGCTAATACATAGTATGTCTCAGAAAATTCAAATTAATTGAAGCAATTTTCTCTATAAAATATTTAACAAAATTAAAAAACTGTATTCATAAAATGTGAGAACACTAACAAGACAATATTGGAAACTTCACTGTCCAATAATAAAGGAAAGACTTGATAAAGTATCAACAAAATTTAGTATTTTAGCTATTAAAGTAATAATTATGGAGACTATATCAAAATATGCACAGGGGGTTATAAGATATGGTTAAAATATAATTATATAAATTATGTAGGTTTTATAGCTATGTAAAATATAAATATTTACCTATGAAAGAAATGTAAAAAAAGTGAAGATATATTTTAGAGTTTACATAGTTTTTGGACCCTGTGATCCATATATAATCTACATAGTTAGGGAATAGATTTTTCTTTATTTCTATTTTATGATGTGTAGGAGAGGACTCAGAAAACTTAGGTGATATGCCTATACAAGTAATTGACCACTGGAGAATTGGAAATAAAAAAGATAGTACATATATTTGAATCAATAGTTATTCTAATATGCTGCTGCTATAAGTGAATTTTTATGCTTTGCAAGGGTTATATTACTTGACATTGAGTGCTAAATAATTATGAGGCAAAATGTAATATACTGCTAATATTGCTTTATGACATTGTACATTAAACTGAAAATTAACCATTACATTGTATATATATGAAAATGACATTTTCAAAAATTATAATGAATTGATATACTTAAATCAACTTATAATTTGTATAATTCACTTGAGAGTTTTAATTTTAATTTTTCCATAAAGCACCACTTAACACAGTATTACACTATAATTCAGAAAACATTAATGCAGTTTCCAACAGGGATACATTTATTAATGATAGTTTATTTGTGCTGAATGTGACTCAATTAAATAGTGAATTATCTGAGCACTTTTCTTATTTACCATATTATCTGTATCTATTTTATCTTATATCACAAGCTTTTCTGTTTCTTAGCAATTTCTATAATTATTGTTCATGTTTAAAAATATGTTTTAGTCCAACAATAATACTTTCATCGAACATATGGGAAGAGTTTTAAATATAGCTTCAAAAGTACTTATTTCCTTAGGAGAACCAAACTTGTCATTCTAGAAAAAAAACAAAAAACTTTTCCTTAAGATACAAAGGCAACATTCAGACATAAAACATCAAACTTAATACTTGAGTTTTTCTTAGAAATGTAAAGTATATTCATCATAATCATAGAGAATACGTTTTTTTCGAATCCTTTTCTCACCTGCAATTGGTACATTTAAATCAAGTTCTGAAAATGAATTGTAAAGATATAATGAGTTCATAAATTAGATTTCTAATTTGAGTTTACTATTTTAAGGTTTTCACTTACTTTATTGAATGGACATCTGTATTTACTTTCTTTCTAGGGGGAAGGAAAAATCCTAGCTCTCAATAACACCAACATAATTACTCATTTGTTTTATCCCTTAATACACACACATAGGTTCAGAATTATAATACTGATACTACCATCAACAATATCCTTACTAAAAACAATTTAATAATCTTTGCATTTTTTTTTTTTTTTACTTTAAAATATATCCCATTGGGATGTACGTGAAGCTACTGTGTTTTAAAGTCACTTGAAGTAGTTTCTCTTGGAGTCTGTGCCTCCAACTCACAGGTTTCTTTTATTTTTCTCCTAATTTCTTGAGATTGCTTTTTTAAATGTTAATTTTATTTCTAATATTTTTAAATATTCACGGGATTCCAAAATAAATCTTCAAGGGAAGGTATATTTTGAGGTGTTTAGCATTTAACCTTATAGTGTCTATCTATCCTGTTTCCTCTTATTCCCTAGGGGTAACCATTGTTGTTATTTTTTATTCATAGGTTTCTCCTGAAATTGTATTTTTACATTTTTCTCCAACTTAGTTTTTTCACTTAAAAATATATCCTGAAATGACTCCACTGTAGTATTTATAGATAGTCACAATTCCTTTTTACACCAACATAAGTAATTCGCTGGTGGATGTAGCAGTTTTCAACTAGTCTGGTATTGATGGACATTTAAATTGCTTCCAATCATTACAAACAATTCTCAGTAGTCTTGTAAATATGTCACTTTATTTTTGTGATGTATCTTTGGGATAAATTTTAAAAAGCCAAAATGTAAATGAACATGCAATTGGCCTTAAATTGTTGAATTTCCCTTTAAAAAAATTGTACCATTTTGTATTCCCACCAACACATTCAAGTACTTTTTACACTATAGCCTTTTCAACAGAAAGCCTGCTGTCAGATTTCTGGATTTTTTTTGCCAATATGATAGGTGGGGAATGGTATTTTTTTTATGAGTGAGTTTTAACATCTATGTAAAAAAAACTATTTAAAAATTTTAGAAAACTTGAAATGAAAAATATTTTTTATAAAAACAAATTTACAATATATACATTTTAGGTAAATTTTGGAAGTTTAACACAAGATTGTTTTTTAGGCTAAAATTATATTGTTAAAACAATTATATACAGGAAAAAAGACAAGATTCTGAAAATAAACTTCAGAAGTCAAATATTTCAATTTTATTCTAATACATCAGAAACCATGCAAAAGAAAGAATTCTTACATTGATAAGCAATAATTTACTGTAGTTAAGTTTGTGATATAAACTTTTATAAATACTAAGACTTTATAAACCTCTAAATCTTTTCTTTATTGATTTTTTTAGAGAAAGAAAGAGGAACATCAGTTTGTTGTTCCACTTGTTTATGCATTCATTGGTTAATTTTTGTATGTGCCCTGACCAGGGATTGAACCCGCAACCTTGTCATATCATGACAACATTCTAGTCAACTGAGCCATCTGGCCAGGGGCTAAGAACTTTGTGATATAAACTTTTATAAAGTACTAAGACTTTATAAAGTTCTAAGTCTTGAAGAGAAAGAAAATCATATAAATGATCTTATGATTGCAGAAGATTTTTCCATAGAAGATTTAGATTTGATAAAATATAGGAGCCAAGTGTATCATACTTCATGTGAAAACCAAAGCCAGTTTAAAGAAAAATGTCCTCCTGTAACAAAACCAAAGATGATGAGTTCTGGCCCTTATTCTTGGACTATATGAAAATTTCCTATCTTCTCTAGTAGTATTTCTAAATATATTTTAATACTTTGTTTAGATTGAATAGAGCAGATCCTAAGGCTACCTTGTTAATCTGACATCTATACTTGATATCCTCCTCAGCAAGAATTATGTATTTTTTGGAAGATAAATATTAAAGAAAGGATTATGGAAGATTATTCCTGCCAATTAATTCTTAGTTATTTTCTTTCATTTCAGCACCTTCCCTGATAGGTATGGTAAGGAAGGACTGGGCATCCCAAAATAGCATTGCCCTATCATGGCAAGCACCTGCTTTTCCCAATGGAGCCATACTGGACTACGAGATCAAGTACTATGAGAAAGTAGGTCTTATTTGGAGCTTCCTAAAAAGTTGCATATACATATATATGCATATATGTATATACTGAGCATGTTATTATATACTATATTATCTTACTTTAAAACTTGTTCTTCTTTGGCCTAACCACATACCTACTATGTCTTTGAATACACTCTAATTTACTATTGTGCATATAATTTCTTAATTAATTTATCTTGTTTTATGTCAGATTAAAGTAGAAGATACAAAATGTTTATCTCTGTCATGACTTACTCTAGGGAGTTTTACAATATAGTAAGAAGTAGTAATTCCTGCAATTTATAGTCTGTTGACATACATTGTTTCTAAGTTCACTTAGGAAGAAATGGTAAAATGGAATTCCTATAACCTAAAAAGAGTTTATATAGGTCATATTCTTTGCCAATGATTTTAAAGTTATACTCCACTATAATTTGGAAAGGATGATTTAAGGGATAAGTGGTAATAGCTGATCATTTAAATTTTTTCTTTACATTTGGGTCAGCCATTTTATTTTATAAGAAGCTAGCAAGATAAATCTGGTTAATAAGTCAACTGGTAACCTTTATTTTCATTTTTGTCATTTAAAATTTTTCTCACCTTACCTTTATTGTTTTCATACTCTTTCTTTATGCTCCCCTCCCCCACTTCTCACCATTATGATAGTGTTGCTATATAAATTACAGCAGACCACATAGTCAGTTTTTGATAGTCTCATTGTGCTAACATAAGTCTGGAATATTGATAAAGGGAACATTAAATTTAAAAATTAAATGTATTAATTGTATATAATATTCAATAGTATACTACAATAAGCAAGAACTTCTTGCATTTCTGTAACTTACTAGAAGCAAAGAAACATCATAAATAAATTTAGGTCACCTCTGAAGAAATATAGGGCAAGAAGAGAAACAAATCTTTTTCTATTCTATTACTTCTGAGTAAATGTAAGTTTGAAAAAGGGAGAGGTAACTCAGTAGCATGGCTATATCCATTTTGACACTCTAATAATTTCAGCATTAGGTAGTCAATGAAAACTGTCATCATTATTAATTCACATGGACAAATTCATAGTCTAAGAAAGGAGGAATTTATTGAGTTTAAATTGGATTATAGATTCTGCACATTAGCCGGGCCAGCATGTGTTTAGAAATCTTGTTGGTGGTCTATCCTTTCAAATGTTATAGTCTATAGCAAGCTGTCACAAGAATATACATATATTCTGTTCCCTAATTTAATAGATCTTCATGTATTCACAAATTCTGATTATTTAAAAAGGAATGCATACATACATAGAAGCAACTTTCAGAATGAAAATATTTGTGTTTTATAAAGGTTATAGTTCATGCACAGCAAATCACTCTTATTTTACAGTCATTTCTACATCATGTTTGAAGAGGAAGATGACTTGTAATATTTCCAGTTAAGGACAAATTATGCAGATTCCATAGAAAGGGAACCACATTCATCCAATCAAAATTTTAGAAATCAATAAGATCTGAAAGATGGCAATTGCTATAATAGTCATGGTTAATTATGGAATAAATAATATTTTGAAGGCATTTATGTTATAAGAAAATGACAATGATTTAAGACCATTAAACATGGAGCTGAAAGTCAGAGATTCTAATTCATGTCTGATACTGACTCCTTTTATGTTTATGGCCAGGAAAAGCCCATTAATCTCCCTGTCTCAGATGTTATATGTACAAAATGGAAATGAAGATATCAACCCTTCTAGTAGGTTGTAAAAGTTAATTATAAACAGACCTGAAGATGAAAAGCACACTAAATCAGTATTAAATACTATTTAAGTGAGCATTAGGGAAATATTAGCATATAATATAAAATCAGAACATAGTAGCATGGGAATTGTGTACAAATTAAATGAAAATATTATCTTTGTAGACATAAATACATAATGTATAGGCAACTAATCAAAGATGTTAGAATATAAACCTTTCAGAAACTGCATAAAATGATTGACAGCATTAAAACTGTTCCCAACTATGACTTCAAATTCTAACCATACATTTTATATATCTGCATTTATAACTTGCTTGCTCCTTCCAAGAAAATATTTTTATATAGCTTATAACTGGGGCAAATTACAATAGCACTCTTAATTAAAAATAATTTCCTTCTTGCCCTGGCTGGTTTGGCTCAGCAGTTAGAGTGTTGGCCCACGGACCAGAGAGACCCGAGTTTGGTTCCCACTAAGGGCATGTACTTCAGTTGCGGTTTGTCCCCGGCCCCGGTTGTGGTCATGTGGGTGGCAACCAGTTGATGTGTCTCTCTCACATCGATGTTTCTCTCTCTCTTCTTCCCTCTCTCTCTCCCACGCTATCTGAAGATAAATGCAAAAATGTCCTCGGGTGAGGATAAAAAATATATATATATATAAATAATAATTTCCTTCTTGCCCTGGCCAGTGTGACTCAGTTGACTGGGCATCGTCTCATGCACCAAAAGGTTGTTGGTTTGATTCTGGTCAGGGCACATGCCTGGGTTTCAGGCTCGGTCCCTTGTAAGGAGCATGCAGGAGGCAGTCCACTGATGTTCCACTCTTACATCCATGTTTCTCTTTCACTCTCCCTCTCCCTTCCTCTCTCTATAAAAATGTTTTTAAAAAATTGTTTCCTTCTTTATTAGGAATCTAAATATTGTTCAGTAAGGAAAACAATACTCAAATAAGTATATAGTGTGGGGCAAAAGTAGGTTTACAGTTGTGAGTATGTGAAAGAGTTTATTCTTGTATAATTATTTAGTGATTATTGTGTTAATTTCCATACAAACAACTGTAAACCTACTTTTGCCATACCCTATATATGCAAGTGATCCCATTTTTGAAACACACATACTCTTCCATATGTGTATATTTGTGTATGATTATGTGAGGATAGAGAATTATAGCACGGAATAGGTTGTATGCCATATGCTCTTTCAAGTGTTGCTTGTTGGGGTAGAGTGGAATGCAGAATGAAAGTGAGGCATGGAAGAGAGAGGGAGGGAGCAGTATAGATAAACATGAATGGATGGATCCTAAATAGCTTCGGTAATTGTCTTAGATGAAGCTACCCAAAAGCAGACCCTGAGATAGGAATTTGCATACAAGTGATTAAGAAAACTCCCAGGAGGACTGGTAAGAGAGTAGAGGAAGCAGGACTATGAAGGAAGATGCCAGTCAAACTCGGAGTGACTAAGGGCAGCTCTGGAATCTACGTTTCATCTCAGACTTCATCCTATGCAAACAAAGAAGCTCAGTTTCCATTCTCTGTTTCCTATTAATCATTGATGACAGGCCTTAATGGAGATGTACATGTGGTATGTAGAAAAAAAATCATGGGCACTCCTGGTTCTCTGTACTGGCTCCAATAGTCCAAATTTAGGTCTCTAAAGAAGGTGGCAGTTACAAACCTTTCAAAGCAAAACTCATAGAATCTAGGGGTCAGAGGAGGAATAAGTAAAGTTGATCCAAGGGGATCTGGTGGCCTACCACCTACTTCAATACTCAGAGAATTATGAGAGACTCTTAATTCTCAGCTCATTGTAATATTTGTATTCTACTCAGTTTTCAATATTGGTGCCTCAGTCTTTAATTTGTGTTATTTAAACCTTCCATTTCCTTTTATTCAAAGTTACACTGTATGGCTAACCCATAAGTAATCCACAAACAATATTTGTATCAGTCTCTGAAGAATTTTTGCTGTTTATTAAGTTCTCATTGTGTTAAGAACATTATTCTGTAAATCAGGAAATAACTTGTTTAGAATGTGAAGTGTCTATAAATATCTGAAGTCAAACAACATATTATTGCTACTAGTGACTTTTGCTCAGAGAATATGTAATATTAGAAGAAGGCACTGGACTGGGTGTTCAAAAATTTGAATTTGGCTCAAACGTTGTTTTTCTTAGTCCTGTTTTCCCATCGATAAAATAAGGGACAAGAAAGATAAACTCTTACAGGTCTAGCTGTTTCCAAATGCTAATATGTTTGTGTCTATAAGGTCTTATAGATAAGTTATCCTGCCTCGCAAATAACTTTTTTGTTTTATTTATGTCTACTGAAATTAAATACATAAACACATATTTTTATTTTATTTTTTTTAACTCATCTTAATTGTTGAGTGTATTACAGATGTTCTCCCTTTTTTCCCCATTGACCCCTCCTCCCTAATGCCACCCCCCTCGTGCCTTCCCCACACTATTGTCTGTGTCCATTGGTTATGCATATATGCATAGAAGTTCTTTGGTTTATCTCATCCTGCTCTCCCTCCCCCCTTCCCTTTGAGGTTCATCAGTCTAACAACCAATTTGTACTTCTTAATTCCTTCATCTTTTTCACCCATCAGGCAAGCAACAAAAAGTTCTCTGTTTCTATGAGTCTGTTTCTGTTCTGCTTGCTCATTTTGTTTATAGATTCAATTGTTGATAGATATGTATTAATTGCCATTTAATTGTTCATATTTTTATTCTTCTCCTTCAAGAAGACCCTTCAACATTTCATATAATACTGGTTTGGTGGAGATGAACTTCTTTAGCTTTTTCTTATCTGGGAAACTCTTGATATGTCCATTGATTCTAAATGATAGCTTTGCAGGATAGAGTGATCTTGGTTGTAGGTCGTTGCTTTTCATCACCTTGAATATCTCTTGCCACTCCTTTCTGTCCTGCAAAATTTCTTTTGAGAAATCAGCTGACAGTCTTATGGGA
Organism: Tadarida brasiliensis; assembly: GCA_030848825.1. NCBI lineage: Eukaryota > Metazoa > Chordata > Mammalia > Chiroptera > Molossidae > Tadarida > Tadarida brasiliensis. The sequence continues at coordinate 83,825,287 of CM061260.1, read as the reverse complement.
GCTCCTTTGTAGGTAACGAACTACTTTTCTCTTGCTGCTTTTATGATTCTCTTTGTATTTAACCTTTGGTATTTTGATGATGATGTGTCTTGGTGTGGACCTCTTTGGGTTCATCTTGTTTGGGACTCTCTGTGCTTCCTGGACTTGTATGTCTGTTTCACCAAGTTAGGGAAGTTTTCTGTCATTATTATTTCAGATAGGTTTTCAATTTCTTGTTCTCTCTCTTCTCCTTCTGGCACCCCTGTGATGCAAATGTTGGTATGCTTGAAGTTGTCCCAGAGGCTCTTTACACTATCCTCATTTTTTAAAATTCTTTTTTCTCTTTGCTGTTCTGATTGAGTGTGTTTTGCTTCCTTATATTACAAATCGATGTTTTGCTTCTTGGCTTTACCTACTCTATTATTGATTCCCTGGAAATTATCGTTTATTTCAGTTAGTGCATCCTTCATTTCTGACTGGTCATTTTTTATGTTGTTGATGTTCTCACTAAGTTCCTTGGAGGTCTCCTTAAGTTCCTTGAAGGTCTCACTAAGTTCTTTGAATGTCTCACCAAGTTCCTTGAGCAACATTATAACCTGTGTTTTAAACTCTGCATCTGATCAATTGCTTATCTCCATTTTGTTTAATTATTTTCCTGGAGTTTTGTTCTTTTCTTTCATTTGGCACATGTTTCTTTGTGTCCTCATTTTGGCTGCTTCCCTGTGATTGTTTCTATGTATTAGGTAGAGTTTCTATGTCTCCTAGGCTTCAAAGGGTGGCCTATTGTTGTAGGTGTCCTGTAGGATCCAGTGGCACAGTCTCCCTGATCATCCCAGCTGGGCCCTCGAGGTACACCCCTAGTGTGGTCTGTACACCCTTCTGTTGTAATTGAGTCTTGATTGCCATTGGCATATCAATGGGAGGGATTGACTCAGGCTGATCAGCTGCAAGGACTGGCTGTGCCCATTAACCACTGGCCTCTGACTACCTTGGAGGATCAGCTGTGTAGGAGCCCACCTCACAGAGCAAGATCTACTTCAGCAGGGCTCTGGTACCCACTGAGTCCACTCATTGAATATGTCACTTATGGAGATGATTGGGTGGTGGTGCTTCGATGTGGTGAAGCTGTCCACTGTGTGTGCTTGCTCTGGGGCAAGGTCAGCTACTGCCTGTGTTCTATCCAGGGCCACCTGGCATAAGCTAGAAAGTGATCTGCAGATGGCTGCTTCTTGTGCTGGGCTTGGAGGTGTCCAGGAAAAGCCAAGTTGTGAACCAAGGCTGGTTGCTTGTAGTGCCAGGCCTGGGGCCACTTAACAAGAGGTATGGGGCTTGCTGTGGCCAGATGCTGCTTGTTTGAGAGATTTTAGGAATCTCTGAAGCAGGATCCAAGACAGGCCAATCCTATGGTAAAGCTTTGGAACTGCTTGGGTGGGCCTGAAAGTTGGGTGGGGTGGGGCCTCATGTAATCACCAGGGCGGGGCCAACAGTGTGAGCCAGGTTGCTGGAGTCCCAGATATGGTGGCTGCCTGCCACCCTAGGGAAGGTCTCACCAAAGGAACATCAGCCTCTACCAGCATGTCTGTCCAGGAGAAAGCTGCCTCTCCAGCCCTCGTCCGGAGGCCAAACAGCTCAGTTCTTCCCTGTATGTCTCTGGCTCCCCTCAAGTTGCCTCCCCTCCAAGCTTAGAGGGAGCAAATCTGAGTAAGTCCATGCTCAGGCCCTTTAAGAGAGTTGCCTGGGTCTCCAGAAGCCTCAGCCTCCCTCAGCCTCAGTTCTCACTGGTTTTACAGCCAGAAGTTATGGGGACTTCTCTTCCTGGCACTGGAACCCTGAGCTGGGCGCCTGGTTTGGGACGGGGACCCCTCAGTCCTCAGGGAGGCCCTTCCCAGTCAAGGTGTCCCTCCTGATTTTTTATCTACCACACATGGCTGTGGGACCAGCCTGTCCGTGCCTCCGCCCCTCCTACCAGTCTTGATGTGGCTGCTTCTTTAATTTCGTAGGTGTAGGACTTCCATTCAGCTCAATTTCAGGTGGTTCTGAATGAAAGTTGTTCTGTAGTTTAGTTGTAATTTTGATGTGTTTGTGGGAGGAGGCATACCGCATTTACCTACGCCGCTATCTTAACCGGAAGTCTAAACACATATTTTTAAAAATACTTTACCACATGGAACAGTGTTCTTTACATCATAATTATGTATAAAAGTTAAGACCCTGCTGCAATTTTCTTGTTTATGTGTGTGTGTGTGTTAAGAGAGTTACAGAGAAAAAAACATATTGCTTTTGGTCATAACTAATTAGATATTCTCCATTCAGTTCATTATACTACCCCAATTCTTAGATAGCTTTCACTTTTCATACTCAGTGTTTCATATTTTTAAAACTCAAATGAGTATAGTTTGACTATGAAAAGGGACTAAAATAACAAAGAAAGCCAAGTATAAATTACCAAAACAACTTCTATTTCATATTTACATACTGTGCTTTTCTCCAAAGCAGAGCCTACTTTTAATGAGAGTACTGTTTAAAACACTGAGAAGAGTTTAGGTGGTACAAACTTCATTGAACACTTCATAAAGTAGACAGTCTCCTGTTGGAGAACTGCAAAATGGGGCAGAAAGCAGGAAGCTTCTATTGGATCCACAGTAAAGAGCAAGGAAGAGAAAAGTAGAAAATATCTCATTGGCTGGGGCCACATATCCAACCCTGTTTGGGATGAGAAGGAACAGGAAAGTGTAAAGCCCAGAGTTGGCATGGCATGTGGGGACTGGCTGACGGTATACTGCGGTTTGGGTCAAGCAGAGCATTACAGGGACATAAGAGTTATCTAAGTTTTGGGTTGCTGACTTGGCACCCAGTAGGAGCAGCTTTATGTTGATGTTGGGCTTAGAAAGTTATTTCAAAAGAACTAAGATACATGCTTTCAACCCTCAGTTTCCCCCTTCAAAATGTTGCAAACCCAATTACAGTTAGAAAATATCAAAAATCCCACTGAATACCCTTCCCTTATCTCTACTCTTCCCTGCTCTGTAGACGTTTAGTTCACAGTCTTAGTTTTTGCTCTCCTTTTTTTTCTCTCTGCCCATGGCACTCTTTCTCTGGCTTCTTTGTTCTTTCATTATATTTATCAAATTAGCCTTAATGAGAGCCATTTTGTTGTGTGTCTGACTCCCTCACTGTTTTGTGAGCCCTGAAGAATGGAGATCATGTCTTGTTTTTGTCACCCAACCTGCCGGCAGTGCTTAACACAGCTGTTTGCTTTCGAGCAAATTCTAGAGAAATTAGTCAAGTTCCCTTTTTGTTAAGACTCATTCACAGGAAATTGAGAAAAGACACCAGCCACTGTGAACTTACCCTTAGAAATTTAAAACAAAAAAGAAAGAAAGATAATGGGGGAAAAGGGAGACATCTGTAATACTTTCAACAATAAAAATTTAATTTAATTTAATTTAATGATAAATAAATAAAAGAAAGAAAGAAAACCTCTAGGACTTCCTATTTCTACCTGTTCATAACAAAGACTACACAAATATCCATCAGCTGATAGAATGTTCTGTTAATAACTAGAATGGGAGGGATTTAGAGGGCAGGGATTTAATAACTAGAGGGCAGGGATTTCTTTCTTTTCTTTAAAAAAAAATTTTTTTTCTTTATTGATTTTAGAGAGAGATAGGAAGGGAGAGGAAGAGAGAGATAGAAATATCAATGAGAACTGGCAACCTCCTGCATGCCCCCTACTGGGGATTTGGCCCACAACCTGGGCATGTGCCCTGACCAGGAATCGAGCTGGCGACCTCTTGGTGCATGGGTCAATGCTCAACCTCTGAGCCACACCGGCCTGGTGGGACAGGGATTTCTTTAGTCCATTTTTGTATCTCTGGTGCTAAGAAAGACATATAGCAAATGATTCATAGACAATAGTTGGCCAATTATACCCCAGGTAATTTTTAAAGTGTTTCGCATTGATTAAATAATTTGATCCTAATAACCCTTTAAGATAAATACTATTCCTCTTCCATTTTACAGATGAGGAAACTAAGGAAGCTAAGTAACTTGCCAAAATCACACAGCCTATAAGTGCTTGTTAACACTGGCCTTGGTACTTACATCACAATTGGACTTCTCAGAAAAGTCAGTGCTTTCTGCTGATGCAGATTTTCTAGGTTCCCGGAGGCCAAACACTTCATTACTCTCTAATGCCCATTTTGCATCTGTAAATGTCAGCAATAAAACATACCTATCTCACCAGGGTGTTGTACAGTTCCACTAATTACCAACTGGTAGCTCATTTTGAAACATGAATCCCCCATAACACTTCATTATTCTTATATCCAGTATTTAAAGACACTGTGACTGGTAAAGTCTTTTCCTTAAAGTTCTCTTGTTAATTCTCATCACAGTCAGCAGTTTTTAGATTTTTGTACAAGAAAACTCATCATGAGAAAGGAAGCATTCTTATATTCAGGTGGTCAATAATTTTCTATATAAAATACTGAATTAATATAATCTGCTATTGTTTTACCTAGTCTACCAATTACAGAAGAAGATATCTATGAATTTTATATAAATATATATAATTTCATGTTATGAGAACAGTGTATTATTGTTAAGAAAAGATGAGGAGATTCGTGTGAAGCTTTTGATTATGGGAAATATTTTCATCACTCAGGGATGATTTAAAGTAGCCTCTTTAGAGAGAAGGTTGAATTCATGGTGTCCTTTATGAAAGTCACATACAATGTCAAGCATTGCACAATAAGTCTCTTTCTTTCTTTGCTCCTGCCTTATTCTACTTTCTCAAGATGGTTTTTCCCCAAATAATAATTCAATGATATCACTCATTTTTTCTGAAGCTATATAATCCATAAAGCTGCATCTTTATTTGATTAAAAATCTATGAAGCAGCCCTGGCTGTTTTTTTCAGTGGTTAGAGCCTTGGCCCATAGACCAAAGAGTCTCAGGTTCGATTCTGGGTCAAGGGCACATACCTCAGTTGTAGGTTTGATCTCCCGCCCAGTTGGAGTCATGCAGGAGGCAACCAATCAATGTCTCTCTCACATCAATGTGTTTTTTTTCTCTCTCTCTCTCCCTCCCTCCCTCCCTACCACTCTGTCTAAAAAATCAATGGAAAAATATCCTTTGGTGAGGATTAAAAATATATATATAAAGCAGTTATCATAGAAATAATTGACTGAAGAAAGAAAAAACATCCTTCCTTATAAAATGGTCAATATCCATCCTCATTTTCTTTTGTTTTATAGTCATCTCTCAGTATCCTATGGGGATTGCCTCCAAAAACCCCGTCAGATACCAAAACCCTCAGATGCTGAAGTCTTTTATATAAAATGGTGTAGTATTTGTATTCTATCCTATGCACAACCTCCCTTATTATAATTTTAATTATCTCTAGATTACTTATAATAGCTAATACAATGTAAATGCTATATAAATCATTGTTATACTGTATTGTTTAGGGAATAATGACAAGAAAAAAATTCTGTACGTGTTCAGTTCAGACACATTCATAGGCCTAACAACAGTACATGGCAGCAACAATGTAATTTTTTTATCAAATATTTTTTATCTATGGTTGGTTGAATCTGAGGATGTAGAACCCACAGATACAGAGGGCCAACTGTATTTCCTTCACTGAGGTGCTTGCCCAAGGGAAGAAGAGAATTTTCTCTTCACTTCCGGGAATGATACTCTTACTTCCATCTGCAATAAAGTGAAGCCGCAAAAGTCAAGGCGCGAAGTGGCAAGGGACGACTGTATCTAACCTGTACATTTTGTAACCTGAATGTAAACTTGCATGTAAACCTAAATGTGGTTATTATACAGGAACTAAGAAAAGCATGATTGAGGAAAGGGCATATGGACCACCAGGATCACATGAAGATCTTGTTGAAATGCAGATTATAATTCAGCTGATTGGGCATGGGTTAAGGGGGACAGGATGGGATTTACATTTGGAACAAGCACTCAGGTCATGCCAGCATTGCCGCTCCAAAGACCACACTTTGAATGGTAGGGTCTCTAGAAGCCCTGCTTCTACATCACCTAGTTTTTATCAAGTGTGGAGAGGGGAAAATAATCAGAACCTTCTGAACATGCTCGTGAACTTAAATATTACACCGTCTTTATCAGCAGCATCTGTAGATGTTACATCACTTGTATAATATTAGAATCTAAAATATTAGTCTGGATCAAAATGCAGTAAATAAAAGTCAGTTTCAGACACAACTGAGTGTTTCTAATGGAATCAGCAAATTCCTGAGCTGGTAAAGTTATTTGTTCTTTTTTTCTTGTCATAATTCTTATTTGTTGCAATGTCTAACACAGAGAAATTGGATATGAGCATTTGGTACTCATGAAAACAACATTACCTGATAGAAAATGGACAGCAAAGGAATATACTGATACAAACACTCCATATGGAGATTTCATAGCCAATTTCCATGTTGTGCAGCAAACACCAGTGTGAGAAGCCTGCCTGGTTTGTGAGGACCCAGGACCCAGGGAGTCCTCACAAAGCCTGGAGCAGAGGTTCTTGTGGTAGCAAGTCTGGGGCTCTGGGGTTGGTGCCAGTACTGCGGCATCAACAGCATGTGTGTGGCCTGAACATATCCAAACAGAAAGAAATTAAAAAGATACCTACTTCATTGCAAAGCATAGAGTCTGCATGAAAATGACAGGTATCGAGTGACTACTCTGTGTCCTATTTCATAAGAGTTATGCCATCTTTTGTTTGATTTTAAAATGAACTTTTAAAAATTATAGAAGTTGGATTTAGTGTGTCAAACATTTGCTACATCTAAAAAAGGAAAAGATAAAGTTGGTAGAACTAAGTACTCTAAACTTTAGCATGCACCTGAATTTATAGAATACATAAAATTAAGGTTATAAACATAATGAGTATCAGAAGTTCATGCTCTGGTTTCCAAGAACGATAAAACAGTACCTGCTACCCCATGCTCAAGTGGCCTGGGCTCTGTTGGTGGTATCACCAGGTGTGCACTTTCAGCCCTGATGTTCTTGTGTGATACTAGGTAAGGCTGCACATTAATCATACTTCTGCCAGCCATATTTCAATCAGCTATAAATTCCACATTTTAATTTAATTCCACATCCTAAGGTCATAATCAGTTGATTTCATATTCCTCGTCATACTTTTCTTGAATTACTTTCTCATCACTTCTCTGAATTTCATGTTTTTATCTCTTTTTTGGTGCATTTAGAATAAACTAAGTTGTTTTCCAATCCTGAAATTACATGATTGCAGAAACTTAATATTTTCATTTTATCTTGCCCGGTTATGCAAAGTGATAGGAAACAATCAAGTAAGGGTAATGAAGGGATGATACATTTGATGTTCCTAATGAAAATATGAAATATAAAAATATTACAGAAAATACATAAAAACCTAAAGATGAAAGAGTAATTTAATTTCTTTGACAATGTGGAACTCTATATACTCTATAACAAGTTTTGCATTTCTAAGAAAAGAAAAATACAAAGCTATTTTAAAATGGTTAATTACTCACATCAATTTTCACTTCCTCTTAAAAATTATTGTTTGGAAGTAAGAAATCATGCAGTGTGACATATGGCTTAGAGTAGAAGTTATAGAATCCACAATATTGAATTATCAGAAGATCACAACATTCCTTTAAGTAGAAGGAAGTGGTGGGAAGGAATACTAGAAAGTATTCTAGGTAACATATTTGGAATAATGCCCACCAAGAATCAGTGTTGTCAGGGAATATGCAAAATTGGTATTTTTCTATTATATTTCCATTCCTTCAGAAAATTTCTTCTGGAGAGTAACCGACATAAATTCAAACTTCCTCTAAATTCCCTATCTAATTTGGTGAAAATCAGAGAAACAAAAATCCAGCAGACAGGCATCAATTATTCAAATGTAACATTGACATGAATTCAGCCTGCAATCCATCAGCCTTCAAAAACTATTCTTCTATTAATGGAAAATGTGAATATAATGTTGCTACTTTTATATACAAGTGAGACATCCAACTTGCTATCTTTAAATGATGAAAGAGTAAATACTACTACAAAATGCCTGTAGGTAAATCTTGCCAGATTTTCTTATATAAATTTCAAGTTAAAAGCTGCAACTAGGTTGTTTTCTAACCCTGAGCAAGTTTTCCCTTGATCACTGGTCTTATTGAAGTGTTGACTGAGTCATACTCCCCAGGGAGAAATGTAAGATTTGCTCATTTCAAATGCAGTTAAGAGCACAACCGCATGTTTGCCTATTTTAAACAATTACCATTTGGGGCTAGAAGTACAAACATAATTAGCAATTCATAAATTTATTTTTTTCTCTTCTGATACTCTACTGTTACTCTTTCATTCGGCACTTAATAAGAAAACCTATAAATTGAATGAAGATGCATTTATTTCTTCTGACGATTTTAATGCCTGTCATATGAAAAACCATGTGAAGTTATCTTGAGGGATTTCCAATAAAAGATGAGGTAGCTGTTTGCAGAATGCACTGTTTGGCTCCATTTTCTTTCAGGGATTTATTAGGAAATGCTAACAAAGGAAATGTGGACCATACAGAGAGTATGACAGAGCAGCAATTTTTCCTGGTAGCCAGGAATTTGATAGGCTTTCCTTTTTGGAAATAGTTCACCCCAAAAAATACTTTTGTGAAATCTGTGTATGAATTTTTAAACTGTTTGTTTTTATTAGGCTCAGATTTTAATGCAGCTCTAAAGATTTCAAAATATTGTAATATTATAAAGAAAATTCAGTCCTGTCATAAAAATATCCCTTAAGAAATCTGAGAGCTGTTCTGTGTCTCTGCTGCTTGACTCAATTTGCAGATTTCTTTTACCAGCAGAGGGGAAGTCTAACTTCAAGATGTGTGACTTACCCAGATTTAGGAAACCTGCCTTTTTGGAGCAACAGAACCCTTACTTACTACAAGGCCAAGATTTGATTTTGTTAAAAAAGTGAATAAGTAAAAATGAATTGGAAGCTGAAATGTTTGCACACTTCTATTTCTTGACATTACTTTTGCAGTTTTGAATGAAGGTAGAGAACTAAGTCTTGGTGTTGATACCTAAATTTGATTATGAAAAAAAATAATACTAACATTTACTGAGTACACTTTACCTGTATTAACTCATTTTGAGGCAAGTTAATTCACTGCCTACCTACTTCATGATTACCAACTTTGACTTCTAACTGGCAACTTAACAAAAAACTGTAATAAAAATATATTTAGGTATTGATGAAACATTAAAAATGACTAGAGTAGCCCTGGCCGGTTTGGCTCAGCGGTTAGAGCGTCGGCCTGCGGTCCAGAGAGACCCGGGTTCAGTTCCCGCTAAGGGCATGTACCTCGGTTGCAATTTGTCCCCGGCCCTGGTTGGTCGTGCGGGAGGCAGCCACTCGATGTGTCTCTTTCACGTCGATGTTTCTCTCTATCTCTCTCTTCCTCTCTCTCCCTCCCATTCTATCTGAACAAAAAATGGAAAAAATGTCCTTGAGTGAGGATAAAAAAAAAAAAATGACTAGACTATACTCTAGTTTCTCTTCAGATCGCATAAATCTTTCACCTTTTAGTAAAAGTGACTAGACTATTCTTATTTCATTTTTCTTCTGTTTCTTATTTAATTTTTGGTGGCTCATTAGTCAATTCACTATTTTACACATAAGAAAAAAGTACTATAATTTAAAATGGTAAAACAATATAAATGAAGCTGATAGTTCTACTGTCATCTGTCTCTAACTAGTTATAGACCATAGACAAGCCTTTAAACACCTTTGCTTCAATTTCCTCAACCAAATTGAAAATTACCTTATTATTTTATTTTTAAACTCCTTTTCAACTCCTTAAGAATCAAAGAACTAATACTCTATCTAGTCTGAGTGGATTTTGACAGACCTGGGTTAGATTTCAGGCTTTAACACTGTTCAGATGTATGACCATAGACAACTAGTTTTATTCTTATTTTCCTCATTTATTAGGAAAGAAATTATAGCAACTCCATAAGATGTTATGAGGAATAGATTAAATGAGACTTTTAATGTAAATCATTTCATTTACTACATGGAAAGAGTAAGTATTCAATGCATATAACCTACTACAATTGATATTAGTTTTAATATTGGTACCAGTTTCCATTTTAATATGGTTCTAGTCCCCACAGTGCAGGTCCTCTTAAAGTTTTGTTACCCAAACAGAACAGCATTTTACCCAAACTGCAAGCATGATCACCAAAAGGATTATTCTGTTCCATAGATGATATGATAATAAGTTTAACAGATGTGAAGATAGTAACAAATATATAAACTACAGAACAGCACCAGTTCCTACATTTTAAAATTACCATCCATATCAATATTAACTAATTGATACCACCCCATAATATTATTTTATTGTCATTGAAGAAGTTTTTTGCTTGTTTTTTTAAATCCTCACCCGAAGGATATTTTTTCCATTTATCTTCAGATAGAGTTGGAGAGAGAGAGAGAGAGAGAGAGAGAGAGAGAGAGAGAGAGAGAGAGAAACATTGTTGTGAGAGAGACACATTGATTGGTTGCCTCTCACAATACCCTGACCAGGGCCAAGGATGAAACTGCAACCAAGGTACATGCCCCTGACCAGAATCAAGCCCTCGACTCTTTGGTCTGAGGGCCAACGCCCTAACCACTGAGCCAAACCAGCCAGGGCTCACTGAAGAAGTTTTAATGTAAGTATGTGATACTATTCTAACTTGAAAATTACAGTTGATTTCTTAAAATATGAATCTCATAGTTTATAAACTATAAAACATTTGACATTAAATAAGAGACAGATTATATATAAATGTCCAGTAATATGGTCACAAACGTGAAAAAATGATTTCATTATGATTGGACTTTCTAAGTACATATTAGATATGTTGATGATAATGCAGGAAATATTTTCTCTGATACAGGATTCTCCTCTATTTAGGACAAGTTTCTGATATATGACAACAGTTCATGAAGCATGATATTCTACTTATTTTGGCAGATTTTAGTATTTTATTAGTGGGGTAAATTATTCTAATATGCCCACCTTTCCATGTCTTCCTTCCTGGTTTTTGTTTCCTCTTTGACTTTCTTCATACTTCTTAAAAGCCAAAGTAGATTATGCAGAGGATCTACAATAACCAAGCATTCCCTTTCCCGCATTTACTGTTTTTGCAATAGCAGTCTTCTCTTTCTAACTATTAATCATTCACAAAAGAGAGGTCTGTGGCAAAGAAGCAATACTGTAGTAAATAATTAAAGTGTTTATTTACAAAGAGATTCCCAAGCTGAAAGTATGAGAACTCTCGTAGAATTGTAGAATTCAGAAATACAAATGATCATTAGAGAAATTTACTCTAATTCTGTGGTATATATTAGGAAGCTAGACACGGGATATTTATGGCTTGTGTGATATTGGCCAAGATCACAATATAGGTGTCCTGAATGCAAGGCCAGTTCTCTTCGGATATTCCATACTGCCTCCTCTTAGAAAGCACCCCCATTGGAAAATGTTATCTAATAGGCTAACCTTATAGGAAAATACTGATGTACAGATTCACCGTATTAGTTTTTCCTTGCTGTGTAATGAGTTACCCCCAAATTTAACAGCTTAAAAAAATGAATATGTATTATCTCACAAAGTGTCAGAATCAGGAATCCAGGGGTGGCTCAGCTGTGTGGTTCTGGCTCAGGGTCGCCCATGGGGTTACAGTCACGCTGTTGTGGGCTGCAGTCAGTGAAAGTTCAGCTGAGGCCGGGCTTTAGTTCTTATTCCATGCTCACTCACATAGCTATTGGCTTCACATGGGCCTGACCACATATGGAAGACAGCACACATTTAAGACCACAAAGGCAGTGTCTTTTATAATCTAACCTCAGAAGTTGCTATCACTCTGTCATATTCTGTTGGTCACATGGACCACCCGTGGTATTAAGCAAAGGGATTGTGTAACAGTGTTAGAAGGGGTGGGGATCATTAGGGTCAGTCTTGGAAGGTGAGCACAATGTCAAAGTTCTTTGAAGAATCTGTGCTACTTCAATTTGACTTCAACAGAAAAAACTATCTGTGAAGTAATGCTATGTACCTATTCTGAAATGCCCATGGTTTTTTAAAAATAATCTAGATAGTTCAGTGATATGACCAATTCATTTTTTAGAGTGTCTCTGGAAGATGGACTATGCTCTTCAAAATTCAACATATAACCCTTAACTTTATACACACAACAGATCTCTTTTTTTCCAAATAACTCAGTCCTATCATTTAAATAGCCCATGTAGTTCTTTTTATGTCTCTAAAATAAAAGTAAATTTAAAAACCTCACTACATTTCCAAATAAGCAATCCCATGCATACTTTTTGTTATGAAGGTTAAATAGAAAAACTTATACCTTTGGCCTTATATTCAGCTATAACCAAGGATTTATGTTGCTCTGACTCTTGCAAGACCTTAAAAATTTTGATAGAGTAGACCCGATTCCATGAGAGCACAATTCCTTGGCTTTACAAAAGATCAAAGCTACCTTTGGAAACAACAGAAACCTTTTCCCCCTATATAATCACTCCCAGATAGTAAAGAATACAAGAAAGTAGTTAATAGTTAATATTGTATAAATAAGGTCGTTAAAAAATAAAATATTTGAACTTTTTTCCAAATCAACATTAGTTTTCCAAATTAACATTTAGTATCCAAAACAAGCATTCCTGTGGCCACACGGTTGTATAAGAAATCACTGGAAGATCAATAGATCAATTCATAGTATGGAAAATTTTGCCTAAAAAGTAGCATGAATGTGTGTGTGTGTGTGTGTGTGTGTGTGTGTGTGTGTGTGTGTGTGTAGAAAATTAAATCAAGAGAGGCCATTTTCCAAGAAATTTGTATCTGGATTCACATTACCTAATAGAGTCAAATACGTATCTTAACAAAGGCGTGGCGAAAAACTGAGGCATTGTCCTACTTCATCCAATCCTCTGCATTCTGCTCTTTGGCTCATCTTTTCTAATTGTTAATAAGTACCTCTCTTTAAAAAGAAATTTATTTGAGAAAGGAAATTTAGAAAGATATTTAACATCCTCAAGAAATGCATGAGACCTCTCAAATTTAGGAAAAAAAGTTACTGCAAAAGTGGTTTGGGAGTTAAACTATTGCAGCAAAACTTGTAGCTTTTTACCGCATAGTAAGCGATGTGTAGTAAACTGCTTCATTTCCCGGCTCTGTTGTTATTACCCTGATTCCTCAGGGGAAGGCTTAAGTGTCTTAGATTCTCACATGAGGGAGAAAAAACTAAGTCTGTATTCTGCTTCAAATAAGTAGAAATAATTATGAGGCTTCTCTGACCAATATAATTTTTGCCTTAGAGAGTCAAGCAAGGCTCCTCGAAACAGCCATTATTAATGACAATGATATAATTACTATTTGAAAAGAGGAAATCTGCCCAGAAAAATCAATTATAAACCACCAAATGTTCCTTGAACTTTTCAGAGAGGTTCTATGCCTATTGTCCCTCACGACCTCTCCATTAAGAGCCTGTTTGGCTATACTGCTAATGGTTGCCTTCAATTATTTAAAGGGAATTTCTAAGCTTTTGTATGTCATATTAAAATGGCCTGAAGAGCATTTCCTTATTGTCTTTATCTCAGAACAGAAAGCTCACTCTGGGAAAAACAGAATAATCCCGATGGCTTTGCTCTAAAAAGGTAACTCAGAATTCTCTCCAATTAGCACTGTTCGCCATGCAAACATTGATGTTCATAACATGAAGCATACAATGTATGATGCTGCTGCTGTCTTTGAAAAGTTCCAGGAAAAAGTTAAAATAGTCATTAGGAGTTGTTATCTAAGGCAAGCGGACTTGATTTGTGCATCTGCATTTATCAGCTCCTTTGGTTTTAATTTATCACATGGTACCTCTCTTTTTTTTTTTATCCTCACCCAAGGACATTTTTTTTTTTTTTTTTTGCATTTATCATTAGATAGAGTGGGAGGGAGAGAGGAAGGAAGAGAGAGGGAGAAACATTGACATGAGAGAGACACATCGAGTGGCTGCCACCTGCACGACCCCAACCAGGGCCAGGGACAAACTGCAACCGAGGTATGTGCCCTTAGCAGGAACTGAACCCGGGACTGTGGGCCGACGCTCTAACCACTTAGCAAGACTGGCCAGGGCCACATAGTACCTCTCTTAACACTAGTGGATATGATCCATTATAATCATACAATACTAGTCTCCAGATGTGAGTGGTGTTTTGTAATTCTGTCTTATCTATTCCTTTGACATCTTGAAGCTCGTAAATTTTTCTAGAAGAAAATACAGCTGAAGGCAAAATTTGAAATGAAGACAAACTATATAAAAGGGTATAAATTATCTCAGGCGATGATATATGTTGAGGTTAGATGTGAATATGTGAAAGGGCCCAACAAATTTAAACTGGTTCTGTGTAAAGGTCGCCAACTAGATTTTATATGTGTATATATTTTTTAATTAAATTTATTGGAATGACATTGGTTAATAAGATTATATAAGTTTCAAGTATGCATTTCTGTGGTACATGATCTGTATATATTTTTAATATATATCAAATACACTATATATATCCTACTAGGTTTTTGACAGTCTGTTCACAGGAAGTATTTTTCTTGGTTTTAGAGACACTTATTAAAGAAGTAGTCTTTAAATTGAATGAGATCTGGAGCGTATGGGAAATTTATTAAAGGATTTATTTGTAGCAGATCACAAAATGGACATTTCAAACACATTCATGGACAGTCTGATTTCTATCCTGTTAAATTAGATTATCAGAAACAGAGTGTCTGCAACACATTATCTAAACCCCTTGAAAAAAATTACTCCAATCAATTGAAATTCAATAATATGCCTGTATTCTGCCTTCAAAAACATTGGTTAAAACTATTGTCTGCTGATTTATTCAGTAGACTTTATTTTAAATAGCATCTGTAATTTCTTGTTTAAGTATTATTTGATGAAAAATCTAATTTTCTAACTTTAGTATTATATAGTTGTCAAAAATAAAATATATTTCTCAATTTTTTTTAATTGCCAGAAATTTTGAACTCAATTTTTGGCCCAAGTACTGTAATTTGCAGAATATAGAGCTCTAAAATACCTACTTCTTTTTATTCTTACAAATTTACCCCTTACCTTCTATTGGCATTTTATTTTAATATAGGAAAAGGTGAAATATAGGAAAAGGGAAAGAAGGAAGAAACTAAAGTATATTAAATAACCATTATGTGCCAGGATCTGCGCTACACATTTTTGCTACCTGTCTGACAGAAAATCTAGAATTCCCTTTTTTATCAACATGCTGTCCCTGAAAATTAAATGCAAGATTTTTTTTTTTTGCAATTTAAAATTACATTAGAATTTGGAGTTGAATGAATTTTTATAATAAAAATCCTTTATAGATAGAACTCTAAATAATTAAAGAGATAAAACATTTTCATTTTGGCTTAGGTACTAACCCACGATGGGGAGATATTTAATATTAACCACTGTGGCAAAAGAGGAAGATGAGCATTCCAGGCAAAGCGAATACTGTGTGAAAACCCAAGACAGAAAGGAAGAGATAATTTACTATAGCTTGAGTATATAGTAAGGGAGAAAGAGAAGATGAGGCTGAAACTGTGTGCAGAAGGCCAAGTTTACCCACCCTCCCTCCTTCCCTGGCACCCACCCATCCTTCCTTCTTTTCTCTCCTTTAACAATAGCTATTGAGCATCAACAAGTATGCTGTTTCGTACTGCAGATTCATGTTAAGGGTAACATTTAAAATTTTTAAATAGTGTATTTGGTTAAAAATATACTATTTTGAGTACATTTGGTTAAGAATGCTTAAGATATGATTAACTGTAATTAAAAATTTTGCCCTTCCTGATTGTAGAATATTTTCATCAATACCATTTTAAATTTGAATTATTTTTACCCAATTCCTCATGCAGGAAACTGATCCATTTTATACCTCCCATTTTCACTGATTTTCCTTTTTAAAAGCTCAAATCAAGATAGATGTTTTATAAATGTTTTTCTTTAAAATGTTTGCAATCATAAAAATAAATGAATAAAATAAAATGTTTGCAATCATAATAATAGTACATTTGATTGCTAAAGTTATTTCCCAAAATATTTAGTTTGTAACAAATTTAAAACAAAATTTTACATTATTTCAAAATACAAACATTTTAGGAAATGTATGTTCATCATCAAATGTATATTTAAAATAATTGTAGTTCCCATATGCCTCTCATTGCAATTTTATTTTATTTTAAACATATATGTTAATTAATAAATAAAGAAGATTTTTTTTCAGGGACAAAAGGGAATTGCAAGTTTCTGCAGACCTTTCTGTGACCATGCTTATCTCTCATGCTAGATTGTGAGTCTTCTTGTGATCATAGCTGATACATCTTTGTACCTCCAGCAGTTAGCACTTTGCCAGCAAAGTATAATAATTCAATACAAAGTGAAGAATGAGTGATTGTGTAAATGAATGATTTGGTCCTTCTAAATTTCCACTTTACTTCTCCTGTATTTTTTATTGAAAAAACGTGCTGTATCACGTAGTCTTGGGAAAAATTGGTTTATTGGCTTTCAGAATGATGCCAGAGTAGGTTCTTCCTTTGCAAAAATAAGTAGGTATGGATAAGGCATGATCTTGATGGTAATTTTGGCCTCACAGAAACTAAGGGAGAATTTTAAGGACTCATCCTTCTCTGTCAAACAAGAACAAATCTGAACGGAAAGAAGAAACACATCAGACACAGATGTCTGTTTGGTATGTGGGCTGTCTCTGGATTCCGTGCTCTGGAAGCAGCATGGTAAAAATCAGAGTATTGGACCACCAGCCAGCAAGGGGAACTGATCCTAGGACTCCTGTGCAGAGTTGAGATGCTCAAGAAAAACTGAAGTGGCACCATTTCAGCAGCAGTCTGGCTATTTACAGACTTACAAATAAATCCTCTCTGGAGAGAAGCTTTCAAAATTTAGGACTCAAAGACACCACAGATTATAATCAGACAGTAATATCATAATCAAAGAACACCAAGGACAGGAAAAAGCAAGACATAAATGAGTCAGCAGAAACAATCAGCAACAGATTTAGAATCTCAAAGACAGCGTATGTTAAAGAATTGTACATGGAACAGTTACATATAGAATGTTTAAAATAATAACAAATGCAATCTGGAAAATGGGGAAAATGGAACTAAAATGAAAAAATATAATTATTGTAAGGAAAAACTCAACCATGTATTAAACAGATTACATCTATATCTATATCTTTATTTATACACATATATACGTATATGATAAATAATAAAAAAGATATTTAGTAAACTTGAAAATGTATCTGAAAATATTGCCCAGAATGTCAGCACAAAGAGACATGAAAAAGGAAAATGTAAGAGGAATAAAGAAATGTGGAAGATATAATAACAAAATCTAACATAAACTGAGCTGGATTCTACAAAAGAAAAAAAAAAGAATAGAGACTATGTAATACTTACATGAATAATGGTTATGAATTTTCTAGCACCAATGAATTCACAAAGTGTAATATATCCAAAGTAGGAAAAAAAATAGAGGCCTTGGCTGGGTAGCTCAGTTGGTTAGAGCATTGTCTCAATATGCCAAGGTTAGGAGTTTGATCTGGGTCAGGGCACATGCAAGAATGAACCACTGAATGCAGAAACAAGTGGAACAACAAATCGATGTCTCTCTCTCTAAAATCAATAAATAAAATTAAAAAAAAAAACAAAATAGAAAAAATAAGGACTCATGTCTAGAAACTTTATAGTAGAGTTACAGAATATAAAAAGATAAAGAGGACAATTTTACAATTAGACATATAGACAAAGGAATGACAATTAGAATTTAAACATTTCTTAGCACAACAGAAAGCAGAAAATTGAAGAATATTACGTTCAAATTTTGATAGCAAACATTTGTCAACCCAGAATCCTCTACAACCAAGGGGTAAAATAAAAACTTGTAGAGATTTAAAAAACAAAAAACAAAAAAAAAACTTTGCCACCAAAGGAACTCCTGAGAGAATGGGCGTCAGTAAGAAGGAAAATAATTCTAAAAGGATAGTATATGAAGCAAGAAATGAATAAATTAAATGGTAAATATAGCCCAGCCAGAATGGCTCAGTGGTTGAGCATTGACCCATGGACCAAGAGGTTGCCAGTTTGATTCCGTTAGGGCACATGCCTGGGTTGCAGGCTCGATGCCCAAGTTATAGCCTCCATCACCAGTGAGGGGCGTGCAGGAAGCTGGCAATCAATGTGTGTCTCTCGTTAATGTTTCTATCTCTCTCTCCCTCTCGCTTCCTCTCTCTCTAAAAATTAATAAAAACATTTTAAAAGTAAATAAATAAATAAGTAAATAAATGGTAAATATATACATAAATCTGAATAAACATTACCTCTATAAATAATATTTTGGGAAGAGAACTCAATGCATAAAAACAGCACGCATGGGTCAAACAAAAAATCGTAAAGGAAATTAAATTATTTCTAATTGAATGATAATAAAAATAATACATAGCAAAAAGCATGCCATGTAGTTAGTGTAAGCACTTCATAAATGATAATGTATAACAAGTTCCAATATTATAAAATAATAAATTCCAAAAACTAGGCTAAGTATCCTACTTATAAATTTAACAGAAGAAAAAAGAATAAAGGGATAGTAGAAGGAAGGAAATAATTACAAGAGCAGAATTAGGAAAACAGAAAACAAAAATACAATAGAGAAGATCAACAAAACTAAAAGTTGAAAAGATCAATCAATTATATCAAACTTTAGATAAACTGATTAAAATAAAAGAAGAAACTAAAAAATAAGAATAATTGTAAAGATAAAAATATTAGTTTACCAAGATTAATTTTATGCACATAAATGTGAAACTTTGCATGAACTAAGTAAAATTTTCATAATATATTATTTACTAAATATAACAGAAGTTGATAACTTGAAGAGTTAAATAGTTGTTTAATAGTTATAATAGTTATTTAAGTAATATTTGAATCAATGAATAAAAATTATTCTAAAATTAAGGGCTTAGGTGGTTTCCGAAGTAATTTTACCAAACTTCCAAGGAACACATTATTTCAAATATATGCAAACACTTTCTGAGACCTGAAAAAAAGAGGCAATTCTCTGAAATGCATTCTATATGACCATAATAACCTCCTAACTAATATAGAACAGCAGCAGAATACCTACAGACAAACCTCACTCAGAAACATGGATACAAAATCCTAAATTCAGTATTAGCCAACTATTACAGCAGATTATAAGAAAAGAAAACAAACAAAAAAATTGCTAAATTGGATTTCGTTCAGGGGGTTTTAACAGTAGTTAATTTACAAATGAAATTTACCATGTTAGCAGAATTGAGGAGAAAGCTCTCCTAGTTGTAAAAAAGGCATTTGATATCTAACACCTGATTACTATAATTCTTAGAAAACTAGGAACATAAGATTACTTTCTTACGGTAATTAAAATCAAAGAAATGTCTTTCTTAGTGAGGAAATGTTGAACTAAATCTTGTTTAAAAAGGAACTACATGAAAATGCCTGTTATCAGTGCTTCTCCTAATATTGTAGAACCTAGCCATTTCAATTAGATTAAAGCAAAATAATAAAATGAAATGTTATGGGTTGTAAAAAGAAAACACACATTATCCCAGATGGTATGACTCCATACATAGAAACTCACACCAAATTTACATGCAAGTTTTTTAAATAATAGGATTAGAGCAAGGTAGCTAGCTATAAAAAATCAGTTGCATTTCTACATACCAGCAGCAAACAGAAAATACAATTTTCAAAAAATACATTTAGAATAGCAACATAATCTGTAAAATATTTGGAAATAAATAAAAAATATCTTTGGATATATGCAAAACAATTTTAAAACTTTATAGAAAGACATTTTAATCCTCTGAAATAAATGGATAATTTACATTCCTGGGTAAGAGAGACTATCATACAGAGGTCCTTTCTCCCCCAAATGTTATGTAGACTCAATGCAATTCTAATAAAAGTTCCAGCAGATCTTTTTATAGAAATTGGCAAACTGATCTTAAATTGATATGCCAAAGAAAAATTTGAGAGGGTGTGGATGAAGGAGACATTACTTACAAAGTAAATCAGGGTTACAAAGCCTTCCTTGACAAATATAAAGAGTTTCTCTAAAGTATAATCATTAACGATGAATGATATTGCAGCAGAATGAAACAATTTGACCCCTGAATCATAACAAAGAACCCCAAAACAGACCTACACATACATGGACCATAAACACATGACAGAGATGGCATTGCAGATCATTAGGAAAAGTATGGCTTATTTCTTACATGATGCTGGGCAATCTATATAGAAGAAGACAAAAGAAAGAAACTGGATCCCTATCTCAAATCATTTATAAAATTAAATCCAAACATTCTAAGGACACAAATGTGATGGACAAATCTTTCTAAATTTCAGAAGAACAATATAGAATAATATCTTTCTCACCGAGGGTAAGAAAAAAAAATTTATAAATGGAATGCAAGACTTTACCATATAAGAAAGTGTAATAACTTAAATTACATTCATTTTAAGAACTCTTTCTTTCAAAAGACCCTGTTAAGATTATAAAAAGACAAACTGCAAACTGGAAGATATCCATGAATACAACTAGCAAAATACTACAAAACAATAAGTGAATTCATATGGTTCTTAGCTTTTTCTGCCTGACTTCTTTCACTTGCATAATATTCTCAAGGTCCATTCATGTTGTCACAAATGGCAGTGTTTCATCTTTTCTTATGGCTGAGTAGTATTCCATTGTATATATGTACCACAACTTCTTTATCCAATCCTCTATCTAAGGACACTTTGGTTGTCTCTATGTCTTGGCTACCATGAATAATACTGCAGTGAACATAGGGGTGCATATATCTTTGTGACTACATGTTTTCAAGTTTTTTGGGTAGATACCCAAGAGAGGGATTGCTGAGTCATATGATAACTCTTTTCTTAATTTTTTAAGGAATCACCAGACTGGTTTCCACAGTGGCTGTACCAGTCTACATTCCCACCAGCAGTGAATGAGGGCTCTCTTTTCTCCACAACCTCTCCAACATTTGTTCTTGCTTGTCTTGCTGATAATAGCCATTCTAATGGACAGTATTCTCTCTGGGTTGCCCAAATGCCTGGCCAAGACTTTCAGAATTGCATTGCCATCTGAGAGTACTTTCTACCCAATCCTTCTTCTTCATGCTGTTTTAAGCCGAACTTTATTACTACCAAGTGAGGAAATTATAAAAAACATAAATGTTTATTTATTTGTTTTAGTTAATTCATACTTTTATAGTAGGAAAATATTTTTAAATGATGTATGTATCCCTTTTTCCTCTGAATCCTTTGTTCTTTGCTTTCAGAATGAGGGCTATGGAAAAATAATCCTCGGTGCTAAAGTAAATCGCTGTAATATTTTTTATTATATAACTTGTCAGTCTGTTTACCGCTTTTTTATTTCACTGAAGCATGAATTTGAAGCAAGGGCTCTAAAGAAGAAGAAAAGTAAATATGTTTTGATATAATTTACTGTCTTAAATATTACAGTTTTATGTATAAATCAAATAATTCATTATAACAATCTTAATCTAAACTGATGAAAAAATCGACAAAGCAGTTATTGCTTATTGGTATCACAAAATATTCTATGCCTCACAGTTAACATACAAACAGAAACATTTTTAACAGCCTTATTCTTTTTAAATTTAAAGAAAATTTTAAATAATTTAATGAATGTGACAACTATGGAAGAAAATAGTCAAATAAACTAATAAAACCAGTCTCTCTGACTTTGAATCATTTAACTAGCAGTAACCTCAGGGGTATCAAATCACAAATAATTTTTCCAAGGTAGGCATATGAAATGTCAATAATATATAAAATATCTTAGAAAATCATTTATTTATTCATTCATTGAAATGGGCTTATTAAACTCTTAGATACCTATGCTAGCTAATATAGATTTTTGTGAACTAAGCCTCAAATCTTGGAACTTCCAAAAAATAATCTAACTTAGAACTCATTTTCAAGTACTTAAGACAAGAACATATTTGGTTTCAAAATTATGATTTGATTTTTATTCAGAGTAATTAAATAATTCTTTTAAATGGGCATATTCAAATCAATATGACTAAATTCATTACTTTAATGAGATGAAGTTTAAATGAATCTCTCTTCATAAAGCATTCATATTGGATACTTTTGAAAATGCATTTGTCTTAATGGCTTCAAAATGTCCTTCCTCAGTACTCTTGTAGGGGAGGCTGAGTTAACAGCCTATTATTATGTACTCCTTACTGAGCTGTTAATAGCTTTACAGTCTTTCAAAGAATACACCTGCTGCTCATAAAAACATTTATGTTGCTACAGAATTTGGCTATGTTTTAATATCATGTATTTGCAGTGACCTTGTAGAATCCATATTGATCTGATTTTTTTTAGAGGAAATAAACAAGAGTCTATTTACTTGAGTATATCTATGGGAAATTAGAAAATGTTATTAGGAGGGTTCTAATATTTCAAAAGTTGCTTCTCTTTAATAGTTTAACTTTCTTGGTAATTTTTTATGCTATTTGTGTTTGGATTTTTGTTCTTGAAATTTTGTTTTCTCTATATGTTGAAAAAGGTTTATAATCATATATATACATTTTTTTTAATTAGAACTGATGACCTAAATAATATTGGAAATCTCAGGATTTTCACAGAATGATTGAAAAAATAAAAGTGTTAGAATTAATTTAGATTCTCTTTAAACCTTTAGTAATAGAAAGTCATATGTCTATAATGATAAAATGTAAAGTTTTAGCTGAGGAAGTATTCTGCAGTTCTTCATGGTCAAGTGCAATACAAATTCATTGTTTTTGGCTGTTTCAGTTGGCAAAGAAAAATTGCTCCCAGAACCTGTGTTTGTTTGATCCTTCTGTTTCACACAAGGACATTTAAAGAAGGCAGTCAGTGCAATCATGACTTCCATATGTCCCTTGATTCTTGTGATTTCATGGGTAAATCACAGCAGGGGGATGGATGAAATATTTCTGTCCTATCTAATTTAGTTATACCCGAATGTGTATAGCTATTACAACTGCTGTTATCAACAACTCCATGGTAATTTTCCTCCTATTTTATTGATTTATGCATCTTAACATTTTTATCTTAGCATGTTTAACAAGTTCATATTTTTAAAAGACTACCATATAGTTCTTCTGAAAAACTTAGTTCAACTGTTGATTAGTTCAGTTAGCTAGCAGTGAAGGCATTTTATTAATGTTATCTACAATATGGCAAACAGACTGAGGTAGCTGATAGATAGTATAGTCTCTCTTAGCTCCAGAAACATGTCACGTTCAAGGACTATTACAAATCACTGTTTTTAATCTCAGAATGGTCCCATTGTACCTATGAAAGCTACATTAACAACTGGTTAACTGGTCATGCCCACAGGTACAAGTAACTGATTGAGGACCAAGTAACTGACCCTAAAGGGCAATCTGTCATCTAAAGAAATCTCTAGACATTGGTGTTATTCTCACATATAGATCTCAACTGCACAGCTAATCACCTAAGGCTTCAAACACCTGGGCATTTGGCTGATTTATCCTATCAATTTTCTTGACATGGAATTAAAAGATGAAAGTTCCTGTGGTTCTGGGTGATTAATCTACTAAATAACCAATTTAATTATAAATTATATAGTGTAATTATTTAATTATAAATTATATAACTTAACAGTACAATTCCCATCCACTAACTCAGAATATAGTTTATTATTAAAGTGTTGTGTCTTACTCTGACAGATGTTTCCACAAACTACATGGACATATATTTAATAATATCAACAGCAACAATAATCATTGTATCTTACATTTGAAGAGGATTGTCCAGTTTAGAAAGGTATTTATATTTGACCCATCACAACAACCTTGTGAGGTGGATGGAGCTGAGGTTTTTATGTTCTTTTTTTCACCTGAGGAGGCTGTGGCTTAGTAATGTTCTGACATGCTTAAATTCATCTGTCTTGAGTCACAGCAAACAGCCTTGTTTCTCCAAATTCCAATCCAGTGCTTTAATTAGTAAGGTCACTCAGTTTATCAGTAAATATAAAAAATACTGTTGAAACTATATCAGAATTAGAAATTTCAATTTAAAGCCTTGAAAAGCTCTTCATCTTTTGATCTGCAGCATAGATATCCTCCTAAATGCGCTGTGATGGAAAAATTGAAATGGAAGTGGAAATAAAGGAAAATAGTTTATCTTATTCATTCTAGTTTGCCTTCATAGAAGAGCCTAGATATATAATTTAATTGTTGCTATAGAATAACCATTTTATTCTTCTTAATGAACCTCTTTTCTTACATTGTAAAAAGAGGAGGTGAATAGGTTTCTTGATATCGGGCAGTATTTGATAAGTACTCAAAATCCCATGAAATAGTAACAAAATATAACATGCTTAAATCTTTGTTAGACTAAGTGCTTTGAATTTCAGAGTTTCTTACACCATAATTAAAATTGTGGATCATGTGTTATATAGAATATACATTAACATTTTTATACACCTGTGTTAATATAGTAATAAAAAGGGAATATGAAATTTAACAATATATAAAGTTCTCAGTGATATGTGAATGTGTTGCATGCATGTATGGTATTGGACGCTACATACTGTAATAGATTACAGCTCAAAAACCAGAGCTAAACTCCCTGCATTCAAATCCCAGGTCTACCACTAATTTATTGGGTGTCCCTGGGCAACTTATTTGACCTCTCTATACCTCAATTTTGTCATCTTTAAGACTTACTTTATAGTGTAGCATTGAGGATTTTTCTGGGTATTGGGAGTACTTATAGAGCCTGCAATATAGTAGCTACTATCAAAGTGTTAACATCAAAAAAATTTTTAACCACATTATGTTTCATTTATACTTTCAAATGCCTTGTTTTGACTAATTTAACCTGTCATTTCATGCTAAAAAAAAGTCATAATCCTTCCAAATATCAGATAATTGGGGTGTTTAAGTTGATTAAGTTTAATGTGTTAAGACAGAACCTTTAAAATCCAATAGCCAATCTAGTGACAAAAAATAGGATCCATTAACTATTCCATATTAGATTGGGACTACAAATTGCAGATTAATGTACAATCTACTTGTTTCCATTACCTATTACTGCATAACAAAATGTAATGGCTTAAAAATAATGACTTACAAGTATTATATCATAAATCTATGGGTCAGTTTTATTTGAAACAAACACGGGCAGCTCACCTCTGCTCCACAATTTCTGGGACCTCAGCTGAGATGATAGAAAATAGACTAGGGTCTGGAACATCTGGTGACTGGCAGTGTATCCTCATGTCAACATCATCCCCTCTCTCTCCTCCTTCCCTTCTCCTTGCTCACCTCACAACCTCTCTCTCCAAGGCTATTCCAATTGGCTATCTTGGGCTTCCACATAGCTTGACAGTGTCAGGCTAGTCCTACTTCTTGGATTGCAATGCAGAGCTCAAAGACAAAAGTGGAAACTGCCAGTTTTCTCAGCGACTGGGCCAGTAATTGACAGTTCTTCACTTCTACCCTGCTTTATGGTCAAATCCAGTTACAGGCTAGACCAGATCAAGGGGAGGGAGCAGAGATTGGACTTTTCAGTGAGATGACTGTAAAAGAATTTATAAACATGTTTAACTTGCCATTCTACTTCATTTTAGACCTGCAAAATATTACATTATGTGCTTTGTTTCTAATTTGTACTAATTTAAATATAACTTTCTCAGTACTGGGCCAAAGCAAATTTATTATTTTTGAATATGTATGTAATTCTAAAATTTCAAAGTCTATTTAAATAATTATTTCTGGAAATATAAGGTAAAAAAATAATTAATTTATAAAAGTAAAGCAAAAGAAAGAGAGAGAAAGAAATGTAAACTTCCCTGTTGTCACAAATGGCAAATTTCATCTTTTTTATGGCTGAGTAGTATACCATTGTGAATATTCACAATATAGCACATATTTTTTATCCAATCATCTATAAAAGGACACAGATTGTTTCCATGTCTTTGCTATTGTGAATAATGTTGAATGAACATAGGGGTACATATATATTAATGCATAAGTGTTTTCAAATTTTTTCAGGTGACACCCAGAAGAAGGATTGATGGGTCATATGGTAGCTCTATTCTTAATTTTTTGAGGAATCTCTATACTGTTTTCCATAGTGGATGCACCAATTTACATTCACAACAGCAGTGTGAGAGAGTTCCCTTTTCTCCACATCCTCTTCAACACCTGTTATTTCTTGTCATATTGATAATAGTCATTCTAACAGGTGTCAGGTAATATCTCATTCTGTTTTGATTTGCGTTTCCCTTATAACTAGTGATGTTGAGCATCTTTTTCATTTTTCTGTTGGCCCTCTGTATATCTTCCTTGGGAAAGTTTCTATTAAGATCCTCTGCCTTGATTTGTTTTCTTAATTCAAAAACTTTGACACAGTATTTAACACAGTATAAATTTGTTTAGAAAGCGTTTTAGTCTAGTACAAATACATACAATTTTAAATAAAAATAAATTAATAAGTTAAAAAAAAGAAACTTTGACAAAAGTTTTTTCAGTTCTTTGAATCTGGATTATACATTAGGTTTTGCCAATGTATTCACTGCAAATAAAATAGAATCATACTGATCAAATTATCCAAACTTGAAAATATGGAGATTTCTGCATGTCCAAGGAAAAAGCATCCATTACTGACATCACCAACCCTCAAGTCCAAACTGTGAATATTTAAAATTAGCAACATTTGTGATGAGGGCCAAAGAACAGAGACTTCTTTACTGTGGTAGAATTATCTTTCCTTTTTTTAAAAAAATTTAAATTACAGTTGTCAAACAATATTATAATAGTTTCATGTGCACACCATAGAGAGTAGACATTTATATAACTTACTAACTGATCACCCCATCTGACACTGTACATAGTTATTACAATATTATTGACTATATTCCCTATGCTGTACTTTACATTCCCATGACTGTTTTGTAACTGCCAATTTATACATCTTAATCCCTTCCCCTTTTTTACCCATTCCTTCACACATCCCTCTTCTATCTGGCAATAATCAAGATGTTCTCTGTATCTATGAGTTTGTTTCTGTTTTGTTTGTTTGTTTATTTTGTTCTCCAGATTCCACATATAAGTGAAATAATATGATATTTGTCTTTCTCTTTCAAACTTATTTTACTTAGCACAATATCCTCTGAGTCTACCCATGTTGTGGCAAATGACATTTCATTTTTATGGCTGAGTAGTATTCCATTAAATATATGCAGCACTCCCTTATCCAGCCATCTGTCAATGAACACTTAGGTTGCTTCCAGATCTTGGCTATTGTAAATAATGCTGCTATGAATAGGGGTGCATATGTCTTTTCAAATTAGTGTTTTGAATTTCTTTAGATGAATACCCAGAAGGAGAAATGCTGGGTCATAAAGTAGCTCTTGTTTTAATTTTTTGAGGAACCTCCATACTGTTTTCCATAGTGGTTGCACCAATTTATAATCCCACCAACAGTGCACAAGGGTTCCCTTTTCTCCACATCCTCATCAACATTCCTCGTTTGTTGACTTATTGATGATAGCCATTCTGAAAGGTGTGAGGTGATATCTCATTGTGGTTTAAATTGGCATTTCCCTGATGATTATTGATGTTGGACATCTTTACATGTATCTGTTGGCCATCTGTATGTCCTTTTTGGAGAAATGTCTATTCAGGTCCTCTGCTCATTTTTTTAATCAGATTTTTTTAACTCTTCTTTATTGTTGAATGTATTACAGATGTTTCTCCCTTTTTTCCCCATTGACCCCCTCCTTCCTAATACCCCACCCCTCCTGCCTTCCCCACAATATTGTCGGTGTCCATTGGTTATGCATATATGCATAGAAGTTCTTTGGTTTATCTCATCCCGCCTTCCCTACCCACTTCCCTTTGAGGTTCATCAGTCTAACAACCAATTTGTACTTCTTAATTCCTTCATCTTTTTCACCCATCCCCCCAGCCCCCACCCATCTGGCAAGCAAAAAAAAGTTCTTTGTATCTATGAGTCTGTTTCTGTTCTGCTTGCTCATTTTGTTTATAGATTCAATTGTTGATAGATATGTATTAATTGCCATTTAATTGTTCATATTTTTGTCCTTCTTCACCTTCAAGAAGACCCTTCAACATTTTATGTAATACTGGTTTGGTGGTGATGAATTCCTTTAGCTTTTTCTTGTCTGGGAAACTCTTGATATGTCCATTGATTCTAAATGATAGCTTTGCAGGACAGAGCAATCTTGGTTGTAGGTCATTGCTTTTCATCACCTTGAATATCTCTTGCCACTTCTTTCTGGCTTGCAAAGCTTCTTTTGAGAAATCAGCTGACAGTCTTATGGCAGCTCCTTTGTAGGAAACAGACTGCTTTCCTCTTGCTGCTTTTAAGATTCTCTCTTTGTGTTGAACCTTTTGCATTTTGATGATGATATGTCTTGGTTTATCTCATCCCACCTGTGTGTGGACCTCTTTGGGTTCATCTTGTTTGGGACTCTCTGTGCTTCCTGGACTTGTATGTCTGTTTCCTTCACCAGATTAGGGAAGTTTTCTGTCATTGTTTCAAATAGGTTTTCAATTTCTTTCTCTCTTCTCCTTCTGGCACCCCCAAGATGCAAATGTTGGCATGCTTGAAGTTGTCCCAGAGGCTCCTTACACTATCCTCATTTTTGGGGATTCTTTTTTCTTTTTGCTGTTCTGGATGGGTGTTTTCTGCTTCCTTATATTACAAATCAATGGTTTGCTTCTTGGCTTTACTTACTCTACTATTGATTCCCTGTAAATTATTCTTTATTTCAGTTAGTGCACCTTAATTTCTGACTGGTCCTTTTTTATGTTGTTCATGTTCTCACTAAGTTGCTCGGAGGTCTCCTTAAGTTCTTTGAAGGTCTCACTAAGTCCCTTGAATGTCTCACAAAGTTCCTTTAGCAACCTTATAACTTGTTTTCTGAACTCTGCATCTGATTGATTGCTTATCTCCATTTTGTTTAGTTCTTTTCCTGGAGTTTTGTTCTTTTCTTTCATTTGGGGCATGTTTCTTTGTCTCCTCATTTTGGCTGCTTCCCTGTGATTATTTCTATGTATTAGGTAGAGTTGCTATGTTTCCTAGGCTTCGTAGGGCGGCCTACTATTGTAAGATCCAGTGGCACAGTCTCCCTGATCATCCCAGCTGGGCCCTCGAGGTGCACCCCTAGTGTGGACTGTACACCCTTTAAGAGAGTTGCCTGGGTCTCCAGAAGCCTCAGCCTCCCTCAGCCTCAGTTCCCACTGGTTTTACAGCCAGAAGTTATGGGGACTTCTCTTCCTGGCACTGGAACCCTGAGCTGGGTGCCTGGTGTGGGACGGGGACCCCTCACTCCTCAGGGAGGCCCTTCCCAGTCGAGGTGTCCCTCCTGATTTTTATCCACCACACATGGCTGTGGGACCAGCCCGTCCGCGCCTCCGCCCCTCCTACCAGTCTCGATGTAGCAGCTGCTTTAATTTCATAGTTGTAGGACTTCCATTCAGCTCGATTTCAGGTGGTTGTGAATGATGGTTGTGTTGCAGTTTAGTTGTAATTTTGATGTAGTTGTGGGAGGAGGCGGCGATACCACGGTTACCTGCACCGCCATCTTGACCAGAAAAAAAATCGGGGAATTTTATTTAAATTTTTTTGCTAAATTGTATGAGTTCCCTATATATTTTGGACATTAACCTCTTATCAGATGTATCATTAGCGAATATCTTCTCCTATTCAGTAGGTTTTCTTTCTGTATTGTTGATGGGTTCCTTCACTGTACAAAAAGTCTTTAATTTGATGTAGTTCCATTTGTTTATTTTTTATTGTTTCCTTTGCCTGAAGATTATATATATATATATATATATATATATATATATATATATATATGCAATGTCAAAGAGTTTGCTTATGTTTGGTTCTAGGAGTTTTATGGTTTGGTCTTACATTTAAGTCTTTAATCAATTTTGAGTTTGTTTTTGTATGTGGTATAAGAAAGTGATCCGATTTGATTCTTTTACATGTGTCTGTCTAGTTTTCCTAACACTATTTATTGAAGAGCTGGTCTTTACCACATTGTATATTTTTGCCATCTTTGTCATAGATTAATTGATCATATAGGTGTGATTTATTTCTGGATTCTCTATTCTGTTCCGTTGATCTACATGTCTGTTTTAATGCTAGTACCATGCTGTTTTGATTACTATAGCCTTGCAGTATGGTTTGATATCAGGTAGCATGATACCTCCAACTTTGTTCTTCTTTCTTAAGATTCCTTTGGTTATTGGGGTCTTTTGTGGTTCCATATAAACTTTAGGGTTATTTGTTCTAGTTCTGTAAAATTGCCTTTGGTATTTTGATAGGGATTGCATGGAATCTATATATCATTGTGGGTATTATGGACATTTTAACAATATTAATTCTTCCTATACATGAGCATATCCATACTGTATATGCTTCCATTTATTTGTATCTTCTTCAGTTTATTTTTTCAATATCTTACAGTTTCCGAATACAGGTCATTTACTTCCTTGGTTAAATTTATTCATAAATATTTTATTTTTCTGATGCCATTGTAAATGGGATTATTTTCTTTATTTCTCTTTCTAATAGTTCATTATTAGTGTATAAAAATACAACCAGGTTTGGCCGGTGTGGCTCAGTGGTTGAGCATTCACCCATGCACCAAGAGGTCGCTGGTTCGATTCCTGGTAAGGGCACATGCCCAGGTTGTGGGCCCAATCCCCAGTGGGGGGCATGCAGTAGGCAGCCAGTGGATGTTCCCTCTCATCAATGTTTCTATCTCTCTCTCCCTCCCCCTTCCTCTCTCTCTAAAATCAATAAAGAAAAAAAAAAAAACAAAAAAACAGGCCCTGGCCAGTTTGACTCAGCAGTTAGAGCATCGGCCTGCAGACCAGAGAGTCCCAGGTTTGGTTCCCGCTAAGGGCACGTATCTCAGTTGTGGCTTGTCCCCGGCCCCGATTTGGGTTGTGTGGGTGGCAACCACTCAATGTGTCTCTCTCACATCAATGTTTCTCTCTTCCTCCCTCTCTCCCTCCCGCTCTATCTGAAGATAAATGCAAAAAAAAAAAAAAAAAATACAACCAGTTTCTGAATATTAATTTTGTATCCTACTATTTTATGAATTCATTTGTCAGTTCTAATAGTTTTTTGGTGGAATCTTAGGAGTTGTCTATGTATAACATCATGTCATCTGCAAATAAGAAGTTTTACTTCTTCCTTTCCAATCTGGATGCCTTTTATTTACTTTTTTGTTTGATTGCTGTGGCTAGGACTTTCAATACAATGTTGACTAAAAGTGGTGAGAGTGGATATCTTTGTCTTAAGGATATCCTTGTTCCTAATCTTAAGGAAAATGCTTTTAGCTTTTCCCAGTTGAGTATGATGTTAGCTACGAGTTTGTCATGTATAGCCTTTATTACACTGAGGTTTCTTCCCTCTGTTCCCACTTTGCTGAAAGTTTTTATCACAAGTGGGTACCGGGTTTGTCAAGTGCTTTTTATGCATCTATAGAGATGATCAAATGATTTTTACCCTTCATTTTGTGTATCACATTAATTGATTTATGGGTATTTAACCAACCTTGCACCCCAGGAATAAATCCCATTTGATCATGGTGTATAATCTTTTTAATATATTGCTGAGTTTGGTTTGGTAATATTTTGTTGAGGATTTTTGCATTTATGTTCACCAGGGATATTTGCATATATATAGTCTTTGTTTGGTTCTAGAATCAGGGTAATGCTAGTCTCGTAAAATGAGCTTGGGAACCATTCCTCTTCTTCAATTTTTTTTTAATAGTTTGAGAAAAATGTATGAATTTGCCTTTGAATGTTTGGTAAAATTTAGCTATGATATCATCTAATCCCGGACTTTTGTTTTTTGGGAGTTTTTGGTTACTGATTCTATTTTGTTAGTAGTTATTCGCGTGTTCAGAGAACAGACCTCTTCTCTGTGAAAGAATTTAATTTAGTGCTGTATCATAGACAAATTTCTCTCTTTCTAATTTGATTTAAAAACTACCTTATGTAGCCCTGGCAGGTTTGGCTCAGCGGTTAGAGCGTCGGCCTGCGGTCCAGAGAGACCCGGGTTCGGTTCCCACTAAGGGCACGTACCTCGGTTGCAGTTTGTCCCTGGCCCTGGTTGGGTCCTGCAGGAGGCAGCCACTTGATGTGTACCTTTCACGTCGATGTTTCTCTCTCTCTCTTCCTCTCTCTCCCTCCCACTCTATCTGAACAAAAAATGGAAAAATGTCCTCGGGTGAGGATAAAAAAACAAAACTATCTTATGTATATGAGTTAATAAATAATATGTAGCCACTGTTTGAAAATGATATAGATTAAAATAATATTTCTGGAAAATAACCTTGCTTTGCTTTGAGTTCCTCTACTTTCATTTAATACTGTTTATTGTCACTTACATATTTAAAAGTTTCTTTGGTTTCAAATACCCACATTGGAGCTAGAAGAACCTTGTGTGTGTGTGTGTGTATGTGTGTGTGTGTGGTCTGTGGGAAACTTAATTACTACAATCTTTATTAGCATTATATGCTAATATAATGCTTTATTAGCATTATATGACTTATTTTATGTCAGTGATGAGATATTCCTCAGTTTCTAGTCACAGTATCTTGATAACCCTATATTTTATTATAAATCTTGAGACATTCATTTGATGTACATTTAAATACTCTTATTACCTGTCCCCTGAGGAAATTCAAAATCAATGACTAAATTAGATTATTGACTAAAAACTTTGAGTTATTCAGAACATAATGGGATGTTTCTCAAGTCAAGATGATATCACTTAGAAAGAAGGTTTACAATCTCTCTTTTGGGGAGGTGGGACTATATTTCTTAAAACTTGAATCATGTGTTGTAGCTTTACAAGTTAATCTTAGTGAATATCTTTGTTTTGATTTTGAGCACAACAAATGTATCTATCATAAGGTAGATATGGGTCACAATTAAGACGTATAGACAAATATAAAAAAATATTAAAGTTCCACCATGTTGACAAAATACATTTAAATGAGAAAGATAAAAATGAAAAATAAATTTTCAAAAGTGTGTTTTGTTTTTTTTTCCTATTCTGAGTGAAGATAAGGAATTCTCTCATGATTGTATATTTAAATAAATTTCTGCTTCCTTTTCAATGCAAGAAGCAATTCTTACATCATCCTGTTTTGTGGTTAATTTGGACAAATGTAAGACTTTACTTGAAATATCTGTAACAAAAATAAATTTAAAAAAAGACTTTACTTGATCTTCACAAATGATACTGTTTTTCAGTGAAGACTTTTCTACAAAACATTTTCTCATATTCTAATGACATTCTTACTCTAGTGAAATTCTACCCATGTTACCTTTCTTATTAATTTTATTTTTCTTAATCTAGATTTCAAAATCAGGTTGAATTAGTCAAAGCACCACGCATGTGTTGCCTTTCCAGTTTATGCCACTTCATTCAGCCATGTCATTCTAATGATTTAACTTTGAAAATCTTCAGTTGGTATTTGGAACACCATTTATATTTGAAGAAGTCTACATATGTGTATAAATGTTTCCAAAGATACTTAGTGTGTTTTTATTTCTCAGTGGCATTTATTGCTAACTTATCCTAATTTTTGTCATATAAGTTGTTTTAACTAGACTTTATGTAACTATATTACTTGACCTAAACTACTAACATCAGCAGGAATTGGTAATATTTTATAAAAACATTAAGCTTAAATTTAGTGCAGTCCTCAAATATTCTTATAATGATTATAATCTTTTTTTGACTTTCCCCCTTTTTAGTTACAATAATTTACCTATCCTCAATATTCCAATAAATAGGAATACTTTAACTGTTTTATTCTCTGTTACGTACATTTTCTCCTTTTCTGTCTGTATGTTATTATTTATGTCACCAAATTTATAATTCTTATAAATTATAAAAAACCACTTTAAAAATGAATGACAGATTTGAACTTGTTTGTCTATGATATATTTTTAAGAAAATCATTAAGGAATTTGGGGATGGAGGACAGGCATCAAGCTTTAAACATTTAATTTTTATTTGAGCACCATTGTAAATATAGAGCAGTAAATCCCAGAAGAAAAATCTATATCCCATCTGTACCAAGGTAGGTTACACAAAGACAGATGGGAAAGTGAAAACTGAATAAATATTAAGACATATGCATTGCATTAAGTGATATTTCAGCACAAATATGAGGGTTTTTTAAGCGTACTGTTTTATAAAGTATTTTTTAGCAAGTAAAATCTTGGCTGTTCTCCACAATATCCTAAGAAAATAAGCCAGCTATACTGACATAATATTATTGCATTTTGATTACAGAAGTACTAAAAGCCAGCAAACAGTTTTTCTCATCTCTTATTTGAATTGTCATTAATAATGTGAACTAGTTTTAAATTACTAAAACAATATATATAATTTAAAAACTAAACTTGTAGAGCAAATAATTTATTAATTTCTTTATTCAATCACTTGGCTAATATATTATGAGAGCCTACAGTATGCTACCCGCACTGCATTAAGCATTGGGAATATAACGGTTATTCAGTAAGCAAATGACATACAACATTTTTTAAAAAGACTTCTCATAGCATCTGCAGAATTACTTTAAGGCACAGGCCTGTCATTGCCCTGGATTAAATGCACCACCTATTAGTAATGGCTCCTAAAAGAAAGAAATATGCTCTTATACATCTGCTGGAGCCTGTAAAGTGTTTTACACGTTATTTTGCTTTTTTTTTTTTTTTCTTACAACAAACCTACCCCTTTGAGATGGTAAAACCTTCTTAGTTTTCATAGATTAAAATTAGGATTCCATTGATCTCATCCTGTCATCAGTATTTTCTAAAGGTCATACTGTAATAATTTAGCCATTTTTCCTAACAGTAAATTTACCCAGTATTTCAAGCAGTTAATTATCTACATATATATTATCTGTTTTCTGAAAATCAATTATGAATGCTTAATTCCAGATCAATATTCTTCTACCATCCCGTGTACCTTGGTGCCATCTCCTACTCATGCTCAACATTTAATATTCGAGGAATGCATTTAATTTTCATTTTAGGTGAAACAAGATACACATCAGAAGGAATGTTAGAAAAAAGCATGAATGCATTTCAAAGTGATTTAGGGTTATCTCCTATTTTGGATTACTGGGGATAATCAAGAGTTGATTGTAGTAAATTATAGCCATGGTATACTAAATGACACTTCTCTGAAAGTGCAGTTCAGAAAGTACTTGTGTACTTAGAATGCCTACTTCTACATTTTTCTCACTTATGCATAATTTGTCATTTTTTCACGAGTAGCCAATTTTTACCTAAGAATAATATTTCAGAGCACCTTACGCAATAGCTTAGAACAATCTACCAACTAGCTTCTTAACCCCTTCTCTCCCCAAATTAAAAAACTTCATCTGAGTACTTAAATTACTGTGAGAAAAGAAAGCAACTCTCTGGGTTACCAGCAACAGAACCCAACTCTGATGATGATTATCCATCAACTCCAATGAATCCAAGACAGAGAAGAATATTCCAGCTTCAAGAAAACAACAACCAGAAAAGATGAGGTTATTCAACCTCAATGCACTTTCTCTTTCTATATCTCGTCATTGTGGATTCAGTCTCATTGGAGAAGAAATCTGTAATTACTCCAGTTTGCTTTTCTCTCTGGGCAATCAGCTTTATTGGGAGCAGCCCCATCTCCCCCTGACGGTGCCGTTAACTTAGATCTGGACACAGGAGAATCAGTGTGAGCTAGAAGCCTTCCCAATGTGCTCCTGCATTGGAACAGGAGGTTTAGCAGTCCAGTTCCCAAAGACATGTGACCAGAGCTGCACCAGATATCCCCTACGTAAAGTGATCTAAGTATTCCTTTGTGGATACCAATCGGTAGACACTAACTGCGCATCCAAAAAGAGTCATTTATGTCCGTGTTTAATATTGTATTGTTTTCTCAGGAATCTGCAGTTTCATTCTCCTAGCCAATAAAAGAAGAGCTTTATCATGGTCTTAATTAGGACATTGCTTTAAAAATAATGATTGTGGTAGAGTGCTAATTTTTAATAGCACTTTCACCTATTCCTGATCACTTTAACTTAGTATGACTTAAAAGGATAAAGAAAAATCCAACAATTCTTTAACTGTCCTCTTAGTACTATTCTGTGAATAAAGCCATGTACGGTACCTTCATACATCAAAAATTATAGAAGAAACTCCTAAACCTCGTCAAACAAATTCCATTCCCAGCCCTGAACAAGAATATTTTCTGTTCCGTGAAAGACTGGGTTAGTTATGAGCCCACTGTATTGCCTAGAATCTGTCTATATGACATAATATCAAAAGAGAATAAAAATAAAAGCAGAATGATTAGATATGTTAACCCTAGTAGAAAATAATTTTATCTTTTTAATAACTAGTTAAAA
Organism: Tadarida brasiliensis; assembly: GCA_030848825.1. Taxonomy (NCBI): domain Eukaryota; kingdom Metazoa; phylum Chordata; class Mammalia; order Chiroptera; family Molossidae; genus Tadarida; species Tadarida brasiliensis. Next base: position 83,788,661 of record CM061260.1, on the reverse strand, counting down.
TCCCTGGCGTTGAGAATTGTTTCTGCCATTGAGGAACTATTTATATAAAAGTATTTCAATGCCATCAAATCCTTACTCTCTGGTTCACAGGGTATCTTCAATGTAAAATTATTTCTAGTGATTAGATGGCCAAGAACACAAAGTATTAAATAAATGACCTTGACTCAAGGTCTAATGTATATGCATATTTGCCCTGGACATACCTTCCTAAAGTGGGTATAGTGAAAAAGCACAACTTGAATGGAAGCCACTGATTAGTTATGTGACTTGCTTTGATAAATTACTTATTCTTTTTGGACCAGTTTCATTATATGCTAAGTGAGAATAAAAATATTACCAGTTCTTTTTGTTTCACAAGATTATTATGAGTATTACATAAAGAATGTGTGCGAAAATAACTAATAAGTTATAAAGCATCACATAAATCATGGTTGTTATCTTATGATTGCCTATATGTCTTTAAATATATATGTCTGTAGAAAAAAAGAACTATGAAATAGTTTTTAATTATATATAATTCAATTAATTTAAAATTTAAAATATAAAACAAAGAGGTAACACACTGTAGAAATTCCACTGGACCCGAAGACTTTAAGAGAAAACAAACCAGCTAAAGATGACCACTATGCAGACCTATTGAATCTACTTCTATAACTAGGAAATGGTAAACTCAAGAGAATGAGATGAGGAATGATAAGAATAAGTCACAGCAGAGGAGAGGGGACTTGTATTTCTCACATTAAAATCTAGAATTTAATTGCTTATGTAGAACTTTGGTGATTACATAAGCTACATCTACTGGAGTGCCCTAGATTCTTACACGTAGTGAACATTCAATTAATGTGTGTGGAGTAAATGGATTTTCTATATGAGTAAATCAAAGTCTTGAAGGTGACTAACCAAGGTACATACAGAACTAGAACCAAGATCAAGACCCAGATAGAATTCCAATCTAGAATTCTCTACGTGCTGCCTTCTTTTGATATATGCCACATTACCTCTCACTGTAGAAAGAAATAGCCATAAGAACTGGGCATCTGAGCCTTCTTTTTCATTGTTACAGTTTCAGATAGAATGCTAACAGGCCCCAGACTCTAGTAAGTGCATCTCTTTTCGTTACTAAGAAGAGTTGACACTTACAGAGATAAAGCTAGATTCAGAATTTTAGGTAAAAGAAAGGTCCAATGTGACTAAGAGTAGACTCCCAGAAAAGATTTGATTTCTATCAGCTGGGAAGGAGCAATGAAATTAAGCTACAGGCTCTGCCAGCAGGAAGAGAACCGTAAGAAAAGGTGACCATCTCTAGACAACAATGCACGTGTCTGTTTGACAATGCCCTATGTTCATACTATTTGCTTCTGAACTATTTTTTAATATATGTAGGTACAAATACATAAAATAGGAATTGTATATGTATTTATTTTAGGAAATACTATAGATAACAATAGATGAACGTGCATTGTTACTAAATGTTTTTCCCCACAATTGGCTCTATTGTCTATGTTTATCCAAGGAGAGGTAATACAAGCCGTTTCACTTTCAGCCAACAAGCACTAATGCCGAAGACCATCAACGCTCTCAACAATGAGCACCCACTGTGCTATCCAGTCTAGCGTGCTTTGCACGCTAGAGGTCATGCGGTCATGCCTTTGGAGCTTCAGTTTATGCTGTTTATTTACTGCCTGACAACCTGTCCTGACCTATAAACTTGTGCAAATAATAATCCTGGATCTCCCACAAAAAATTAAAAAATCATAGATTTTTGGAAATTAATAAATTTGTAGAAGTGATTGATAATATATAAAAACTTAATGGAGTATAAGTAGTGCAGTACTTTGTAATTTGTAGACTTAAATTATATATTTGAAAAAACATAGTTGACCCTTGAATAACTTGGGGTTTTGAGATGCTGACCCTTGGGCAGTCGAAAATTAGTGTATATATTTTGACTCTCCCAAAACTTAATTATAGTCATTCCTTGGTATCCACTGGGGAGTGGTTCCAGGACCCCATGAATACCAAAATTCATGGTTGCTTAAGTCCCTTATATAAAATGCTATAGAACAATGCATTCTATAGGCCCTCTAACTCCAAGGATTCCCAACCGCAGATTGAAAATACTGTTTTCAATCAACGGTTGGTCGAATCCATGGATTCAAAACCCAGGATATGAGGGCCGACTATATATTTATTGAAAAAAATCTGCATGTAAATGGACCTGCACAGTTCAAACTCATGGTTGTTCAAGGGTCCACTGTACTGAAAATTAATGAGTTTAGCATGAAACACAAGAAGTTAGAAGACAATATAATTAACAAAAAGAAAGTAGAAAGAAGAAAATAATTTATAGTAAGAGCAGATATTAAAAGTAGTAGAAAACAAAGAAACAATTAGAGAGATAAACCAAGCCAAAAGTTGATTCAAACTGCTGGAAATGATAAAGAAAATAAATAAATAAATAAATAAATAAATAAATAAATAAATAAATAAATAAATAAATAAATAATATTAAGAATGACCAGAGGATTTTACTATGGATTTAGCCAAGATGAAAAACATAAGAGAGTTTTATGAACAGTGGAATGTATTATCTAGTAAAGTTGAAGATGTACATGCCATACAACTAGCAATTCCATATGACACAAACTCCAGAGAGACACACACACACCCCATCCAAGCATGTTCTGAATTCAGGCTGCCAGGATGAATGAAGAGATCTAGGTGTCTCTGTGGCAAAGCACGGTCTCTACCTGGTGACAATGACGTTGAACTGGAGTTGATGTGTCAGCAGCACGGCAATCAGCCAAAATTCTGGGACAGTAGTGCCTATGCTTGTCATGGATAAGTGCTAATTTGGTTTCCCAAGAGCTTGGAAACACAAAGAGGAGAGAGGGTTGCTATACACTGGGAGGAGGAGCTTTCGTGACTCCTGCTTTCTGAGCCCCCCTCCTCAGCATGCTCAGAGGTGGCAAGATGTAAGACAAGGCGGCAGCCACCACACTGCTGGGATTTAGGCTGAGGAACCACGCAGGCACAGGCACGCTTCCTGCCTGAGGATTTTTATTCCGGGGATGTAGCTACAGATGCACTTTTGTATCTAACAGCAGAAATGCAAAGGGCTGTTTGCAAAAGGTGTCCTTTACTCCCTGTAACTTTCCTGAGTAAGAAATTACTATTCAGCTATGTTTCTGTGAAGCAACAAAGACATAACATAAGAATCATGGGTCCATTCTAAGAGCAGATTTTTGAATCTGTCTCTTCTCTCTTTGAGGATAAGACTAAATTCTTTCTTCAGGACTTTAAAGTTATTCTCTAAGTCATCACTTCATTTTGTGAAACAGCACTCAAAATACACCATAACTCTTATGTTGCAGAAAATTCTGTGAAAGGTAGAATATTCTCTTCTTGTATGTGAGCCTGAAAAATCCAAAAGGTTTTGAAAATTTCTACCAGAAATGATATAATCTCATCTATTAGTACACCTTTTTCCCCCACAGTATGGGTGTTTAACCCCTAATTATAAAGGCCTTGATCTTAGAAAGCTCCTTCTGTTAGCCCTTAGCAGGTGATTACTGCCATCCATGTTTTTCATAGATGCTATTTCCTTGGATTTTATGCTAGGTGGATTGGATATTTATTTACTTTCTAATATCACAACTACCTAGAGATAAATATGAGTTTAAATTTGTCTGTTATTTCTTTTTTATTTAAAATGTGCTGTTATTGACTCATATTTTCTTTGTACTTCATGTTTAATAAACAGTTCTATTAATGGGGGTATAGATGCAAATTCAATTCCTCAGCTAGACACAAAATAACCATGTAGCATATAAAATTCTGACAAATAAGGCCATAAAGTTTTTAAATGATCTTTAAGATGAGGATTTTTTTCTCAAAAGTAGCTTAAGGAAAATAATTTTCATAGTTCTAAATCTTAAAGCACCATAAGCAAATAAATGCAGTTTGATACATTCTACGTATGTGTAGATTTTTATAACTTCATTTGTTAGTTTGGAAGATATGAACAAGAGATTTTCAGGCAAAGGCTAAATCTTGATGGACATACTATAGATAGAATTTAAGTAATAAATGAATGATTCAGTTAATGACCTTGAAAGTCACTTTCACCCCTGAGAATCTCTGTCTTTAGATTTATCATAAAAATAGCGACTAATTAACTTAGGGACCTTGTGGCCTAATTTGACCTATGAATTTAGAAGAGTTGTTCATACAAACACAATTTTTTAGATACCCTGTTAAAATATCATTATAAAGTTGTTGAACAATAACACTATACAGAAACAGTACTAAGTTTCCTTTAATCCCTGCCACCAGCATATTGTTCAGTCACTTACATACACAAGTAAAATGAAATGTCCTGTTCTGAGGTGGTAGCCACTTAAAAAACCTTGACAGGCTAGGACAGCGTAGCTCGTTCGGTTAGCTGCAGCAAATCCACTTATGGTTGGTGAGGAGAGGTAGTTGACAGGTAACTGCAGGTGACTGGGAACCAAGCCTCCAGTCCCGCCTCTGATTCCAAAGGTGTGGTAAGTCTTTCGTACCTTTCTACATCTACGATGCTCCTTCATGGGCACGCTATTTTTTTTTTTTTTTCCTTTATTGATCTTAGAGAGAGAGGAAGGGAGAGGGAGAGAGAGACGGAAACATCGATGAGAGAAACATCGATCAGCTGCCTCCTGCATGCTCCCCCGCCCCATGGGGATCAGGCCCACAACCTGGGCAGGTGCCCTGACTGGGAATCGAACCGGCGACCTCTTGGTGTATGGGTCAATGCTCAACCACCGAACCACACCGGCTGGGCCATGGGCACATTATTTTTAAGTCAACCTCACAATCACTATAACTTGTACATCTTGACAAGTAAACTGTGGTATCTGGGACAGGAGTCATTTGCTCTCTCATTTTTATCATTTTATGTTTTCAGTTGACTCAACTTGAGTTGCTACTATTGGGGAATCACTGAGTTTCAGAACCAAGCAACTGATTCAGGATGAAAGATTTCGAACTTTTAAAGCCAATTAATCTATGTTTCCTTTCACCCACAGGTCTACCCACGGATAGCGCCGGCATTTTGGCACTACCTGCGGGTAGAAGTGAGTAGCGGGTACTTGAATTCTCCCACCCTTGCTCCTGGCTCTCTGCTGGCGTGGTCTGATCTGATGTGCCCATTTTGCTCAAGATGCAGTTGCCATTCTGTGTAAACATGCTCTCACACCACCACCATTCCTCAGAGTTGGATCAGAAATCCAAATCACCAAGAACACAAGTGCAGTTTATCTAAGATTAATCATCTTTCTTAATAAATTTCCAAATCAAGACCATATCATATGCATCCTAATGATAAATAACTAAATGGTAAATAATGGAAAACCATGTTTACACCTCCTTTAAATCGATACTTTTGATATTCTGGGCATAATTCCTCAGCTTAACTTTGGAGTGTCTCTAGGAAACAGTAGAATAACTGCTTCATTTCCATTTTCTTCTCTTCTGTCCCCAGGAGCATGAGCAGCTCACCTATTCCTCCACGAGGTCCAAGGCCCCCAGTGTCATCATCACAGGTCTCAAGCCAGCCACCAAGTACATATTTCATATCCGAGTGAGGACTACAACAGGATACAGTGGCTACAGTCAGAAGTTCGAATTTGAAACAGGAGATGAAAGTAAGTTTCACACAAAGATATAAAGTGAGATATTAATTTAGTACCGTTCCAATAGTTGAAAATCTAATATCCTGATAGTTAAAATTCTAATGTCTTAAATTTTTAATAGTCTTATCAGACAGGATTCTGTTCATGCAGATGGTCATACAGTCATATCGGTAATGTTTTAATGTTATCTATCCTTAAATACTTCCATGAAATGCCTTGCATCACCACAATTGTAATATGGCCCAAATATGTCTCTTTATGCAGAATTCATCCTTTATACTCTAACTCAGAGTTTCAGTGGGTGGTGCTAGCCTAATTGTTCACCAGGGTTGTCATCATAATATGACACTAATGAAAACTTGGAAGAGAATAAAACCATGAGCAAATGATTTTAGCAGTTCAGAATTATGTAGCTTTGTCTTGTTATCTCAGTTACATCAATAAAAACAGTGGTTGGGAGACAGACTCCACTGAAATGCACGTAATAAGTTTAGATATAGATAGCATGGGTTTAATTAAAAATTCAAATTAATTCCATAGCTTCAACACATTGAAAACCAGAATGGGCAATGAAGGGACCAAGGTATTTCAACATCATGTAACATAAGCTTTGAAATGTTTTACTCATTCTAAACCCAGCCCTTTTCAGATTCATCTTACGGCCCTCTTTGTAAGGATAATGTGGGTGGCTCATGCAATGTTCCTGATTATAAAAATGTCTAAATATCTAATCATAATAAAATTATATTCTCATCATTGATAAAACACATATATTCATATAAGAATTCAAGAATAGAACATTTATTATAAAACTCTTTATGAATAATGGCAATAATAACTACCATTTATTGAGCCTCCAAAAATACAAGAAATGATGTGAGGTATTTCCATGTATTATCTCATTTAAACTTTTCAACATTCAGTGAGACAGGTATTATTTTCCTAATTTTATTTGTGAGAAAGCAAAATTGTTTATATTCATGCAGCTGATAAGACACTAAGATAAAATTTGAGGGCCATACTCTCTACTCTTAACTACTCCATTATCCTGCCAAGTCCTTCCATTTGAATGACTAATAATGCTAATGGTAAGGCCACTAATTAGGCCACAGTTTTTCTCTAGTTTGTCACTCCCTCAAAGTGAAGCTGCTTGGGTTTCAAATTCTGTGATGGAACAAGTGTTTTGTTTATTTTTACACTGATAAACAATATTAATCCATAAGAAATTCTTTGGTACAACTACATCTAACGAAAAAGTGAAAAAGCACTGACATATTCAATTAAGAAGGAACACAGAGTAGGGAGAGAGAGTAAATGAATGAATGAAAAGAATACTTTTAACCTGGAAGTTTAGTATCAGTGATAGTTATTTATAATGCTGCTGGAGACTGTTTATCTTTTCAAGCTAGAGATGAAATTATTGAGATGAGAGTATAATTATCATAAAGCATAATTCCATAATCAAAAACAATATAAAATACCCAAAGAAGTATTCCTGCTGTGTCCTGTTGACTCATTTTTTAATCCACATGTCAAGACTTTGGCGAGGTGCAAAGCCATGGGTGCAACTCAAGGGAAGTTTGCTCCAGGGAAAAGTCTCATCATTGTCCTATCACATATGAAGAAATACACCTAACTTCTTAAAATTATGACATTTTGAGTATTATTTCATTGAGTTAGAAATGTACTCTCAGACAAACTCACAGGGCTAAATCTAAGTAAGTCATTTGTGTTCATCTGGGACTTCTAGACAAGGCAATCTAGTCTAATAAAACAATAAGTTCTGGTCTAAATATGAAAAGTCTGATATGGCTTTAACTCTAAATTTCAGCTCATACTTTCAGATGTTATATAAAAGAGAGTACTTTGAAATTCGTTAGCAGAAAAGTCCCATACTCACCAATGAACCAGTGCAATATTCATTCCTTTGGCAAAAAATGTAGAGGATACTTAATATGTGCCATATTCTGAGTGAGTTTCTAGAGATAAAAATAATAATAAGATCTATTGCCTTCACATAATTTATAGTCTAGATTTGTGGAAGGAAAATGAAAATTTAAGTGGAAAGTGCAATATTGGATGACATGTAAAAAGTGCTGTGAGAGGGTAGAGAAGAAGCCCTAGTTCAGCACAAATGATTCGTGAAAGGTCTCCAGAGGATGAGAAGTGGGGGCTCATTCTTGAAAGGGGAGTAGTAAAGGAATACCAAGAGCACTGAGGCCTAAGATAGCATGAGAAATTAAAGAACAACAAATTATTTGGTGTGGTTACAGTGAGGAGACATGGAAGGTAAAACAGTGGGAGCTCAAGGTGGAGAGTTATACAGGAGCCAAAATGAAGGTGCTCTGATCTGGCCATGTTAAGGATATTGGGTCTTATGAAGACACCAAGGAACCATAGGAGGATTTTAACCAGGGAGTAACATGACCAGTAACAGGTGTAGACTATGCTGAGCAATTTGCACAAGATATCATTTTAATTCTGACAAGATTATATCTATATTTAGAAACTTAAGTAGCTTTATCAAAATATGATAACCAATCACTAGAGGTACAGGATGAGAACCCTAGAACCACCCGATAATGTCAGCAGTGGACAGCAAAAGCCACGTTCTAAACTACTGATTTGTAAATGCCATGAAAGTGACTTTTATTAGACCCTCAAGGAGACAACATATCTGAGAAGTATCTGAAAAATGTTTGTCTAAACCTGGAGTTTGGGAACATAGAGTGGCTCCCAAGTCAATTTATAGCCTAAGGCAGAGTCATTTAAAGGATCACTTTTTATCTGGTTAGCTTTAAATTGCATTTTCAAAGCATGCTGTTTATATCCAGAAGAGAATTTCGATGAATAATGTCATAGTGGATATGGATAGGTTTACTATAACTTCAGGAATATAATGATATGAATCCCAATCTACAACATACCCTCTTTTTCTCTTCATACCCTCCTAACTCATCTTTAAATTTTTATGGCTTTTGTTTCTCAAGTAGTGCCTGAACTATTGACTATTGTAATGTCAACTTTATTATTATGTTATCTCATGTGTATTCTGTTTACTTAACTAACTTTATACACACACACACACACACACACACACACACACACACACAGATGAGGTGTGAGTTGGGGAGGTAAGATTAGGTACTCTCTCATTTAATGGCTTGGTTCAAATTATTTTAATTAAAATGAAGTAGTTTACAATTTAATTCTCTTAGTCATACCTATTTTATTTGGTTCAACTTTTAGTTTGCTTATAACTAGTAAGACAATGATATAAAATATGAAATAATTTCTTTTCAAATTCATAATGTTCTTAACCACTCGTGCTCTGCAAATATAATGACATCTGGGAAACAATCATGGTGACCTCTTTGCTCTTTCAGACCAGTGGTTGGATTTTTTTCCAGAGTCAGAATATGCTAGTGGAAACTGGCTAACAAAGGTAAAGGTTACTAATTATGACTATGAGCATTATTAAAAGAGCCCCGTTAGCCCAGTCGCTGTGGCTCAGCGGATTGAGCGTCAACCCATGGACTGAGAGGTCCCGGTTCGATTCCCAGTCAGGGCACATGCCCAGATTGTGGGTTTGATCCCCAGTAGGGGGCATGTAGGAAGCGGCCCATCAGTGTTTCTCTCTCACATCGATGTTTCTCTCTCTCTCCCTAAAAAAAAAAAAATCAATAAAAAGCATATTAAAAAAAACCTCCAAATCATTGGGTATTTTCTACTGAGTAAAATATGACTTTCTTAATAAATATTCAAGTCTCCCTTTGGTCTAATCCAAAATCCAAAGTTACATCATTCCTGTCCTAGTTCTCCTTTATTAGGATATACTCTGGGAAGATGTATGGACTCTTTACACAGAAAATTTTCTTAATCTTTATTTCTAAGCTTCTTTTATGACTTCCAACTTATTCAGAAACCTATCACATCACGAATGGTTAATCCAGCTCACACACTGGCCCTCCTGAAGTGTTCTCGATCAGTCCAGCAAGAGCCCATCACTCTTTCCTCAGACTTTCTGTAGTGTTTTATTGTGCAAGGGCTTTATTCTTTAATAAACTGTTAGTCTTTGAGATCAAGAACTATAGCCTATTTATCTTTGTGTCTCAGAAGATTTCTTGCACATAATTAGTTTTCAATATGCATTTAATCAAATAAATGAAGGACATATAATGTTCAGAAGGCTAAAATATGAAGAAATAGCATGCTGCCTACCAGTCTAAAAAGAATCAAATATTTTTCTTTGCCACAGATGAATGATGTTGCTTGCTTTGTTTTAGGTAACAATCTGTAACTAGCTTGAATCATGTAGAAACATGATGTATGCAATTTTAATTACAAATGAATTGTTAATTCTAAATTTTAGGGGCACTGTAGGTAGAATTTAATGACATTTTTTGTTGTTCTTTAATGTACTTTTCTCCTTAAACTTCTTTTTTTTTAATCTCTGTTATGTTTGATCCAGCCTATTGGTTGAAACACACACAATCTGTACTGCTTCAATTACTTAGTATGAAATTAGCTACATCATTATTAACAGCAGTCAGAAATTTGGGATAATTATTAACGGTGAAGCATGAAGCAGAAAGAGGACCAGCTGACCCTGGTGGAGTAATAAAAAAGTTAATTAATCAAGCAGGAGGCAGATTTCATATTTATGAGTCTATCTAGAGGAGGATGAATTCCAGAACATAAGACTTAATCTGAAATAATCTCCAATCAATAGCACACTTTCAATGTTGGCAGCCATAGCCGTCTAAATGCAAACATGAGTAGGAAAGAATTTTCTAGCAGTTAGGTTATTTGAATATAAATTAGCCTACCTTATGAGGTAATGAAGCCCCTTATAATAAGAATTTGTGCTGAAGCTAGCTGGATACTTCTTCAGTATGTCCTTGCTTTTGTTCAGGAGGTTGTGATAGAAGTTTAATATAACTTCTAACATTAAGAGTTCATAATAACAGATAATATTTATTGAGTTCTAATTATGATTCAAGCACTGTTCTATTCTTTGTGGCTACTAAGGCACTTAACCTTTGAAGTGAGTACTATCACCATGCCCATTCTATGGATCAGAAAACTGAAGCACAGAGATGTTCAGTAACTTACCAGTTTCCCACAGCTAGTTAGTGTTGAAATGGGGCTGTCATGGCGTCAGGCCCTTTTCATACTAATGCTCAGAACCAGGACTGAATTCCCTTTCTACCCATTCATTGTTTTTACTTTTCTTATTCAGCTTGGTCATTACTTCTAATTTCTTACATGATTATTTTTTTATTCTTACTTTCAATTCTTTACTTTCCCTTAACAAATTATATTTCTTCTTAAAATAATGGTTGTTTGAATATACACACAGATTTTCAGAAGACTGTAATTATTTATAAATCACCATGCATCATGTTCAGAAAACTATGTGTTTTTCAATGCAGATTTCTGGATTAATGCACAGACCAAGTATAACACTCTAAAGGGGTAAAATAATGCAGTTAGTCTTATTACATTGCATGTGCAGGGACTTGATGAAAGGTAACTATTTGCATAGAAAATGGAAGTCTCCTTTTATTTGCATTGACAAAAAAGACATTTTGCTTAAGTTTTGCCTGGATCAAATTGAGATTTAAATACTGGGAACCACGCTTATGTACTGTAAGACACATTGAAGGCCTTAATATGAAAAATATAAAATATCATAATTTGCTAAATGATCTGCAAAGAAAATCATTAACTATTAACAGTTATTTAGACTTATAAAATGTGCACATCAGTGTGCAGTGTTATAATTTGGCTCATATCTAAAAAGGAACCAACAACAGCACTGGATCTATTTCTTAAAACAGAATATAGGTTTATTTTATGCCCGTAATGTACAGCAACATATATAAAAATATTATTTCTTTGGGATATAAGCCATTTTCACTTGATTAGAAGTTTTTTTGAGATCAGAAACCTTTTTTTCTTCATTTTTGAACCTCCAAAATTGCTTTGCATGTGTCTGATGAATGGAAGACATTCAATGAACATCAGTGAATTAATGTTATCCAATAAATATTCAATGAATGTACACCTGTTGTTTCAAATTATGTGTATTTTATCATTCTACCTATATATTTCAGTATGTTGCTTTTATTTTTTTTATTTTGTGCATATATTAATAACAATATGCTGAATGCTGGTTGAAGGGTATAAAGATTCATTTATGCAGGATGAATAAATTCTGGAGATCAAAGGTACAGTATGGTGACTATAGCTAATATAGTACTGTGTACTTGAAATTTTCTAAGAGTATATCTCAAATGTTCTCACCACACTCATACACACACACACACACACAAAGTATGTGAGGTGATGAATATGTTCATTAGTTTTATTGTGATAATCATTCCACAATGAATACTTATATCAAAACATCATGTTGTACACCATAAATATATATAATTATTATTTTTCAACCATACCTCAATAAAACTGTAGAGAAAAAAAGATAAATAATTTATATTCTCTGTCTTCGAGAAACTCACCATTAAACCACACTAGAGGCTCTTATAAGAATTCCTTATTTATGTTATTCTCAAAGTCTAATTTTAAATTGACTTGATTTGAGATGACATGGATTTTTCTATCAGCCATCATATAAATTGCCTGAATTTTTCTGTCAGACCGTTTCACTTTACAACCTTGAATTCTTCTAGAGAGCAAAAATGTTTCTTAGACATTTCAAATTGCTCCAAACTTAGTGAAAATATATAGTCTCTATATAATAGTACCTGAGGATTTAGAGTGGTTCTTAAGATGACATAAATCAGCTTATTGACTTCTAATTTGAAGTGGCTTTTTCAAGGTCAAAGTGAAGAAACCTAATTTCAATATGATCATATGGAACCTATCCATAACTGCTGCTGTGATTCTTAATTATGGTTAACCTCTCACTTTCATCTGTTGCAGGATCATGTACTAACTCAAGGCAGGATTAGGAGAGTTGTGTTGGTCAGCAGTTACTTCTGAAATCGTATCTTAAAGCATTAGGGGAGTTCCAGCCCACTGCAGGGTGATGCTAGTGGAGATGCATAGATTCTTACAAGAAAAGGGTAGAAACATATGATGCCAGGATGAAATTGTCCTTTGAGAAGTTACAGACTGCCAGGATGGCACAGCACAGGGCCTTGTTCCTTTTATGGGTTTATTTCCTATCTGCCAATTGAATTCTATCCACATGGTAATCCATCATTTTTCACAGCTGAAAATTTTGAGAGTTCAATGAAAGAGTTGTCAAAATGCCCAAGTCAGGTGAAAAGTTTTTCATATAAAACATATAAATACTAAATATTATCTGCCTATGTAAAGACATAGACATAGTTTGAATTATTTATTTGAACAATACCAGTATGAAATAAACATAATTTTAATTTATCTAATTAATATTTTAAAAATTGGTATACCTAATGCAAGGTGTCTATTTTTGCTGTATCTCATTGTGAAATCACAATACTGAGTGGACACATGTTTATAAAATAAATCCAGCCAGCTCTACCAAGACCTGTGTGGAGAATAAAGAAGCAGAAGGATTAAGTTGCATTACATTTTACTTTTTTAAGGGAAACAGTAGTTCAGTGAATTTAAATTGAGTAGCAAGAATTCTTGGCAAAATAGCAGGAACCTTTTCAAAGATTTAGCTGTGTGTGCACAAACCAGAGCATGACATGCGTGAGCACATTACTGTACTATAAAGACAGGCAAAGTTGCAGAATATGGCGACTTTACCAACAGATATAAAATAGCTGATTCACACAAACTGAATTTTATATTCTTTTATGGCTTTTGAAAAACTGAGCATCCTTTAAAAAATTCTCTTGCACTACAGTTATTTTTAAATTAAGTAGTTATCTTATATTTGCTGGATACAAAACCAGAGAAGACTAAATGTATTCTTCAACATCAATTTTAGCATTTCTGTAAACAGTAAACACTGCAGTATTACTTACTGAAGTTGGCATACATATGTATACATATATACATACATATACATACTAAATAAATTCTACATTCATACACACTTCCTGTTCTCATTCTGAGATGAAGAAGTGAAATTGGCAATGTTTTCAATATTGTTGTGTAAGTTGTTATCCTTGGAAGTGAACGGGTTTATTTCTAAATTTGATATAAAGTTTGTTCCAAAATTTGACATAATGAGACAAAGAGAAGGGCACTTGAGAGGAAGCAGCAAAAGTGAGAGCAAGCAGAAGAATGTTTAAGTGTTTAATTAATTTATTTAATCCTTAACTCAATCAAAAAAATATTAATGTAGGGCCAGACATAGAAGTAAGTACTCGGAATTCAAAGATGGAAAGGATAAACTTATTCCCTGCTTTCACAAAAGCTAACTAGAAGTTCAGAAAATTAAACAAGATTACAATAAAGGGTTACATGTGATGTTTTGGGGAACAAGGAAAAAACCCCAAACAAACTAGCATCGAAGAAAGCTTCCAAAAAGAAGTGTTATGTTAAAAGAGACTTTTAAGTTGAACAAAAGTTGGCCATGAAAATGGTGGGGATGGAGGGTGATTGGGCGGGGGGCGGGTGTGGAAATAAGAGCATTGGGGAGCTTTTCTTCTCTCCTGTGTGCATTTGTGCAGATGTGGAGATGAAAGAGAGTATGGAACTTTCTGGTAACTGAAGGAATTCCAATGAGGCTAGATCCATGGTTCTCAAAATGTGGGCCCTGCACCAGAACCATCAGCAACACATTAGAAATGCAAAGTTTCAGACCCCATACCAGTCCTACTAAATCTGTGGTGGGACCCAGCATTCTGTTTGCACAACCCCTCCAAGTGATCAGATGCACACTACAGTTAGAGAACCAGCAGCTTCATCAGAGAGGACGAGGTAGGTCAGGGTAAGGAGTGATGAAGGTGATGATCTTGGTACAGAAAATATAAGACAGAGCTGGAGTCACAGGCAGGAGCCATACAATGCCATTTCTTATCTTGTTACTGAGGATAAACTCTCCCCCTTGTGTTTTGTTTTTAAAGTTTTGTGTGTGTGTTTTTTCTTCCATTTATCTGGAGTTTTGGAGACAGACAAGTAGTCAGAGTGAGTTTCCCATAGCTGACTGCTCTGGAGCCATTGCTAACACATCTAATTATTTCCTCACCTTCATTGTATTCACACTAAAAATAAAACTTTCTAAATATCGCCCGGCCAGCGTGGCTCAATGGTTGAGCATCAACCCATGCACCAAGCGGTCTCTGGTTCGATTCCCAGTCAGGGCACATGCCTGGGTTTTGGACTCCATCTCCAGCAGGGAACATGCAGGAGGCAGCCAATCAATGTTTCTCTCTCCCTCTCTCTCCCTTCTTCTCTGTGTAAAATCAATAAAAACACATTAGAAAATAGAAAGAAAAAACTTCCAAATATCTTTTTCATTGTCACGCCTGTTGCTGTCATAACTTCCAAATTCCCTAGAGACAATTTTGGCCTTAAGGATTCACCTACCAAAGGTGCTGGAACCTTGAGAATTGTTAAATTCCGCCCTGGCCGGTTTGGCTTAGCGGTTAGAGCGTCGGACTGCGGTCCAGAGAGACCCGGGTTTGGTTCCCGCTAAGGGCATGTACCTCAGTTGCAGTTTGTCCCTGGCCCTGGTTGGTCGTGCGGGTGGCAGCCACTCGATGTGTCCCTTTCACGTCGATGTTTCTCTCTTTCTCTCTCTCTCTCTCTCTCTCTCTCTCTCTCTCTCTCTCTCTCCCCTTCTCTCCCTCCCACTCTATCTGAACAAAAAAATGAAAAAATGTCCTCGGATGAGGATAAAAAAAAAAAGGGAATTGTTAAATTCCAACACATGCTTGCTCTCTGCCAGCATGTAAGCCTGCATATTTCTCCTTGACAGTTCATATTTGGTCTCTCGACTTTCCAGACAGTGAAAAATAACCTGCTCACCGAGCCTCCTGAGAAAACTGGAGCTGAGCCATCCCATGCCAAACTCTCAACAAAAATTGGTCAGTTTCAGAAGTCCTGGAAATTAAGTTATCTGGGAAACTTCATGAATCTAGATATCATAGAGGTAAAGGTATGGTAGCAAAGCAAAGTTAGACACCAAGACTGTGTTGCCACACAAAGGTGTCACAGACTTGTCTCAGGCTAGGTTACTGGGATGTGTGTTCTAACTGGTAAAGGCAAAGTGATACAATCAATTAGGCGATTCAACTGGTACTTTGACTTATAAGGATTCTTCACTCTAGACATTAATTAGTCTTCAATAAACTAAAAGGAATGTACTAAATTATCTTTCCTTGCTCTGAAAATGGGAAACTTCCTAGTAAAGTGATTAAGGACTTGGCAGACCAGGCTCTGCCACTCCCTATGTAGTAAGACCTAAGGAAAGCAGTTTAGTCTGTTCAGGCTTTGGTGTCCTCGTCAAAAGAAACTAGAAATTTCTTCATTTGTATGTACACTGATTCATTCAACAAATATGTTTGAGAACCACTCTGTACTCTGTACTCAGTGCTGTTCTACATGCTATGGATGTGGCAGAAATAGACAAAGACCCTTCATATTCTAGAGAATACATTCTAGAGAGGAGAGAGGCAAAGAAAAAAAAAAAAAAACAAGCAATAAGTAAAATATTTAGACTGTCAGGTGATACAGAGTGAGGGTATGTTACCTGGATCTCCCTTTCAGGACCCAGGTACTTACTCTCTTCACTGGTGGGGTTGCTGCCTGCTGAAGGCTCATGGCTGAATTCCTTTCCAGACATTGCTTGGTCAAAAAGAAGCTGCGTGCCTCAGTCATTCCCTCTCCCCAGGAGCCAGGCAGAATCCAAGACTGGTCAGTGTGAGGTATAAAGATTAGTCCCGTTGTCCAGTTCAGGGCAACTTGAAGGGCCATCTCAGCTCAGAACTCCCCGAGGTCTGCTGAGGTTTTGTAGCTACCATATCACAGTTCAACTGCTCCATTTTCTCATTTCTGCTTCTCTCATTCCCCACATGTCCATGCTGAGGTCACTCCTCAATAAACCTGCTGCATGCAAAGCTCCATTGCAGAATCTGCGTCCCAGGAAACCCCATCAAAGACAGATGACAAGAGGTGCTCTGGAGAAGGCGAAGCCGAGGAGGAGGATAGAGAGTGCCCACCTCCTAATGCGATCATTAAATGTTAACTATCACTATAATCCTAATTATTACTGCGAGGTAGGCAGCTGGCAGAAACTTCATGGAGGAGGGCCTTCAACTTGGCCTTGAAGAAAAGGAAGAATATAAATAAGCAGGAAGAACAAGGAAAGTTTTCATAATAGCAACTGATTCATGCAATTCAGTTTGGCAGATGCTCCACAGATAAATAGACAGCTAAAGAAAACTAGTGAAGAAGAATTTTGATTAAAAACTGAAGCTTTGGCCCTGGCCGGTTTGGCTCAGCGGTTAGAGCGTCGGCCTGCGGTCCAGAGAGACCCGGGTTCGGTTCCCGCTAAGGGCATGTACCTCCGTTGCAGTTTGTCCCCGGCCCTGGTTGGGTCGTGCAGGAGGCAGCCACTCGATGTGTCCCTTTCACGTCGATGTTTCTCTCTCTCTGTCTCTTCCTCTCTCTCCCTCCTCTATCTGAACAAAATGAGGATGATAAAAAAAAAAAAACCTGAAGCTTTGGACTTAAGCCTGAATTTAGATCTTGATTCTATCACTTTCTAGGTATCAGACTTTGGACAAGTCAGTCATCTACTCCGTGCCTCAGTTTCCACATCTGGAAAAATAGGGATAAGAACACTACCTACTTTCTAGTGTTCTTGTACATATGTAATGATTCAATGCATATAAAGTACTTAACAGAGGATCCAGTACTCTTGTGATTAGAACTCAGAAATGTTGATGATTAATACTGATATTATTGGTATTTATTTTTAACCCTAAAAATTCTATTATACAACTTCAAAATTGTTTTTAAAAACAAAACCGTATTCTTTATTATCTTCTTCCATGTGGAGACCTTACTATAGCTATCAAGTCATTCCCCAATTCTTTACTTTGATATTTATTCTTCATGCTCATAAGCTTACCCTTCAGACTAGTTGGCTAGTCTTAGTATTAGTTTTTATTTAACTTTTATAGGTGATATATAAGGGTGAGTGGGATTCCCCAAAAGCAGTTGGCTCCCAAGGCTTAAGAACTGGAGAAATGGTTTCAGCCAAGGGAGCTCCACACTTGAACTTCTAAGATACCAGATCTTAACCAGTACAGTAGGCCAGTCAGGGAACCTCCATCAGTCCCATTACAACATCATCCTGTGGACCCAGAACCACTGTCCCTCCTATTTCTATGGTAATTAAAATTATGTATGGGTTGGGCCACTTTTAAGTACATAAATCATAAAACGTCTCAGTGCCAATGGACCAAATAGCAGAGTGGTTACAAGCTCAAACGCTGGAGCTAGACTGTACTTAAATTCTGGTTCTGCCACTTCTCTGCATAACCATGGCAAGTTCATTAACTTCTCTGAGCCTCTGTTTCACCATCTACAAAGTAGAGATATTCCTGCTATCTCATATGATTGTTGTGAAGATTTAAAAGGTTCAAGCAAGTGAAGTGTCTAGAACTACGACCGGCGTGTGTAAGCACTCTGAAAGTGTCTGTCACTAGAGTAATAACCACCCTGCTTGAGGGAGACTTCTTCACTTAGTCCAGTACGATTTCTGAAGGAGCCAGCGCTGTGAATCAGCTGCCAAACATTTCCATAAAGGAGGAAGAAAAAATTTTAAAGGCAAAAAAGAATGTGATTCTAACTAGAAAACTCCTTTACAGTACCTTCTGTGGACTCCTCTTCAGTTTTTAAGTAAAAATGACAGGACTTATGTTTACCTACCCCACTATAAATTTATTAAAAATTAAATAAATACTCTTTCACTGATTTGTGCAGGAATAAGCAGTCCAAAGAAAACTCAGACTTAGCTGTATATTGAAATGTATGCTTTGGCTCAGAATGGGTGCTAGTGATGCTGTTCTATAAGTAAGAAGCACAGACTCTCTTGTTTGAGGAGGGATTTTACTTTTTCAAATTGTGGGATAGATACAGTTTTGAGAATATTTGAACTTTTATAAAATCACATTTTTACCATGTATAAAGGCTGGAAGAGGGCTATGCTATTCTTTTACAAATTAATCCAAGTTGCTCAGAAAAAAGAAAAAAAAAAGTGCACCAAGTGGGAACATACTAAAAAGACTGGGGTTATCCACATTCTTTTTCGCTCATGTTCTGTGCTGCAGCTCAGATTCCTTTTGAACCATTCTAAATAAATGAGAGCTCATTCTTATCCATTAGAGACTAAATTCTCACTATGTTAATTCATCTTAGTAGTTTGTGCACTTTTTTTATAACTAGCTAGCTATCTTTCCATTATTTTCTCTCTCTCTTCCTGATTAAATGTCCTCTGGGATGATAGATTTCAAATTGCATTAAGCCCTGACCGGTGTGGCTCAGTGGTTAGAGTGTTGGCCCTCACACTGAAGGATCATAGGTTGAATTCCTCATCAAGGGCACATACCTGAGTTGCAGGTTCGATCCCCAGCCCCACTCGGGGCACGTGTGGGAGGCAACCAATTGATGTGTCTTTCTCACATCAATGTTTCTCTCTCTCTCTCTCCTCTCTCTCCCCTCTCTCTCTCTCCTCTCTCTCCCCACCCCTCCCACCTTCCCTCCTTCCACTCTCTCTTAAAAAAAAAAAAATCAATGGAAGAAATATCCTCGAGTGAGGATTAACAAAAATAAAAAAAGAAAGGTCAAATTGTATTAAACAAATACATGCAGTTAAGATACCCAATTAACTCACTTATTAAAAGTTATATACCTTTACAATTATTTCTTGGTTGAATTCAGCAATATTTTTAAGGGCTGTAAAAGTATATCATTTATGATCAGAGTCTACCCTTGAGATTATTATTAATAGAAGTTACGATAAATTTAATGTTTTTATTTTTTTTAAACTTCTGTATATGAAACTGTGTCTATGTCACCATTTTCCCCAGTGCTTAAGATGGAGGGAAGAATACTTTACTGGAAAAAATGGTAAAGAGTGAGTAAATAAGAAATTGATGGGGTAATGCTACCTTTGCATTGATCACTGACCTCTAGAGGTCTCCAAACCCCAAGGACTTGCATATGCAAGGAGAGATGGAGCATCCCACTTGGTCCACGACTAGGAAGACAGTTAAGGAAGTCGCATACACACCCTTAGCTTAAGACTTCCCATAGCTTAGACTGTAGCAACGGGGAGATCAAGACAGGTGAAGAATGGCAAAGCTCAGTTTGGAAAATAACAATTAGAAAACTATTTTTTGTCAATCCACAGAAGCAAGCATTATAGAAAAACTCACTTGAAGCTAGATATATGCACCTCCGTTGCCAGAAGAAAGGAACTTAACGCATGAATTAGTCAATCTAGTAAGTGTGTGGAATTTAGAAATTTGTGTTTTAAGAAGGAATAAAAGTGACATCTATTACATTTTTTGTTAATCATCCAAAATTACTTAATCAAGAATTCTGTTTCATAGAACACACCCAAACATATAATATCTATAACTAATCTAAGACATTAATATCACACACTAGAAATAGAGCATTACAAGTATTGTCAAATTTCATGTTCTAGGCAGAAAGTTGAATGTTTTAAGCAGTAAGTGGCATGACTTTTTCCATATGTATGTTACCATTATGTATGTTAATTAAGACGTATGTTAACATATTTAAATTGCTCTTAATTTTTATTGGGATGCTTTCTCAGAAAGCTTGACTAACTAGAGGGATGTTGATTTTTACTTGCATTTCTCTTTTTCCTAAAAACATTTGAGGCAGCTTAAAACACATATGCAAAATGTTTAATTAATTAGAACTAGAAGTAGGAAATGATCCTTAGAACAAGCAGGAGCAGAGTGTCATCTGATAATTATTACCAGAGCTGCGCCAGGTGTGCACTGTCGCTGCCTCGGAGATTTCTGGCAGCAGCGGGGCTGGAGAAATGACCAGGCCCTCATGACACAAAGCACAAAGGCCGCAGGAAAGAGAGGACATTGAGGGTAACGGCCTCAAGAAGAGTTTTTTGACAAATGCATAAATTTGTTTGTTCGTTTTTTTCATATGGTGTTTTCTGACCACAGCTTTTGATAAAAGCAGACACAAGGTAAAATGTCACTGATTGAAGATGATTTTTCCATGGTGAGAGGGAGAAAGGAAGGTTACTTAGTACATCACATCCACAAAGACTTCAAAAGAGAAAAAGTTAACTAGGAAGTGAATGAAAAGAATCACCCTTCAAATTTCTTCTCTAAATATTTTGTCCTTTGGTCAGGAACTAGAACATTAGAATACCCTATGTCCCTTTAATTGCAGGTATCAGAAAAGGACTGAAATAAACTGGAAGGCTCTCAAAATGAAAGGCAGCCAATCTTTTTCTTGGTCAACATAGCCATTCATTTCTATTTCTCTCTCTAAAGACTAGTTTTACCTGCATCTATGTCCATTTAGAAAAAGATATCTATTTGCTCTATAGCTTGAAAGTTCACATGTCCCCTTCATTTCACCCATCCCCAAAACCTTCAAACTAACTGACTGTGATCCTTATTCCAAATTTCTGAAAGAAGGTGGTTGGCCCATTTTCAGTAAGGTCTCCATCCTTAATCCAATTCATATGACTTGGGAGCCAGAGAAGAGAGAACAGTCTTCCAAGGCCCTACCCTGAGGGCAGAGACAGTTTCAGAGACAGGACTAATCAGGTATCCTAGATTTTAAAAGATGCTTACTAAGAATGTTGAGGTTGGTCTTGCAAGGCTTAGAATGTGGAGTCTCTATTTTCATATTGGCAGATGATGCAAATGCACATAAGGTGAAGAGATACAGAAATCTTTCTACTGTTGAAGCCAAGATGCCCAAACAATGTATTTGCCCACGCAAAAATAAACCTCCCCATATATGCACTGAAGTCGGCTGCAGGCAAAGCAAAAATTGTCCTTAGGAAGCAGATTTGTATCTGTTCCCGCAATTAGACATACTCTAGATTGAAAGTGCAGAGTTCCACACCACAGGATACGGTGGGAAAAAAAAAAGATGATTGTGGCCTGGACAATTTTCAGAGCAGGTGTTCCAAATCATCAAAAAGACGCCCGAGGAGTAATGCTCCCATGGAAAAAATTATATTAAGCTGCAGAGTTCTGCAACAAGCTTTCTGGGATAAGCTATGGAAAAAGTATACTTGCACAAAATGGAATAGGTTGTCTTGTTTCGTAGAGTTTTGATCAATTTCCTTTTGTCTCTGAGAAAATGATTTTAGTTTTGATAAAGCTGATAACACGCAGTTCTTTCTGGCTGCAGTAGGATGCAGAATTATTTGTACCCAGAAATCAATTCTAGTTGTTGAAAATTAAATCCAATCATCAGCATAAAGGAAGAGGCTTGTCTTTCTATCTGTCAAGATGGCACATACCCAGTTTGTCTATAATCAGTATCATATCGTGAAGGATGTTAGTTTAAAAGATGAATAAATAAAACACCACTGTTTTATATTACATGAAATTGGAAATGGGTAGGTCAGGAAGTTTTCCCCGTTAGTTCAGAGAGGTATTTCCTCCAACGTTTTCAGAATCAATACCAAACCTCACTTTTGAGTCAAAACTTAGTGAGAGATCAACATGCAAAACAATCTTATTTTCTTGGAAATAATAGTGGTAAGTAGTCGGGTAATACTGTTCCTAAGACCCTCTTGAGGTAGAAAGCATCCAGTTTAAGCAACATAGTAAACAATGAGAAATTATTAGTACCTAGTTTGGAAATATGAAGACCCACTTACCATTCTTTCCCCTCATATTAAGATATGAATATGGATAATTACAATCAAATACTTTCCTCCTTGGTTCATCATACTAAATAATACTCCCAATTTTGAGTGACAAAACCCCAGCTGGGTTAATGCAAAGTGAGACTGTATTACCATGTGCAAACGGCAAAGTCGAGAGCAGTGTGAGATCCAGGCCAAATCCGGGCTCTCCAACCATGTCTTCAGTACATTCTCCGTGTCTGTTCTGCTTTCTTCTCTTTGGGATTGATCTTCAGACAGGTTCTTCCCACATGTTCACAAGAGTTTATGTCTCCAGTGAAAACTGAGATTCTGAGTAAACTCACATCTCCATCTACTCTACTCCTGAACCGGGTAACTTGAGGAAAACACTAGCAGGCTGATTGACTGAGGTTGTGTTACATTTTCATGATTCATCCCTTGCCTCCCAATCCACCTTCCTATTCTGCCTCTTGATCTGTGTCTCAGACATCTCAAAGTACATATAAACAACTGCTGAAGATGTTGTGCTGTTTTGTGTCTCCACATTTGTGATGTTTCTTCCAACTAGAATGTCCCAACACTCCTCATGACCTTAGTGACTTGCAAATTAGTTTTAATCATTCCAGATTTAGCTTAATGATCACCTCCTTTATAAACCTTCCTTCATTTCTTCCTGTGGAGGTTCTCTCACATCACCTTCACACATACCTCCATGTTAGAAACAGTTTTACTGCATCACAATCAAAGTTTATTTATCGAGCTGCCTCACTAAAGAGAAAAAACGATGAGGACAGGAACCATGCTTTCGTTTTCTTCATCTCCCCAGTCCCTGTATGACAGTGTATAGCACATTCTAAATGATTGACATTTTTGTTATTTTTAAATAAATAATGAGTTGATTAATGAGAATTTCCTCAAGAACTTTTCTAGAAGTTTTCTAAATAATCAGTGTGTGTTTTTCACCAGGATTATTTTCTTTAAATATGAAAAACAGATTCTAAATAAATCTGAGTTTATAAGCCTTTTAAAATTTGTGACCTCTAATGGCAATACATTAAATTATAAGCTATTTACCTCAAATCATTCTAATGGTTATTATATTAAGAAGCTATAGCCCTGGCCAGTTTGGCTCAGCGGTTGGAGCGTCAGCCTGCGGACCAGAGAGTCCTGGGTTCGGTTCCCGCTAGGGGCACGTACCAAAAAAAAAAAAAAGAAGCTATAGCCCTGGCCGGTTTGGCTCAGCGGTTAGAGTATCTATTGTCCTGCGGACCAAAGAGTCTCAGGTTTTATTCCGGTCAAGGGCATGTACCTCGGTTGCGGTTCGTCCCCGGCCCTAGTTAGGGTCGTGCGGGAGGCAGCCAGTCCATGTGTCCCCCTCACGTCAATGTTTCTCTCTCTCACTCTCTCTCACCCTCCCTCCCACTCTATCTGACGATAAATAGAAAAATATCCTCGGGTGAAGGTTAAAAAAGAAGAAGAAGCTATCACCTCGGTGCAGATATATGCCTACCAATGTGCAAATACTCACAGTTAATATGATACATGTTGAACAGTCTTTGAATTTGAACATCACTGGTTCCAGGTCAGCGATCCAGGGAATTCATGAAGTTTGTAAGAAAATTCTATTCTACACTAGATCTTTAAAAAAAAAAGTATGAAATATGTATGTATGTATGAAGACAGAAGTTGTTCAATTGCAAAAAAATGTTATCAAAGACCCATCTCAACTGCCAGTAACAATATGAAATATAGACAATTACAAATTAAATACTTGACATTTAAACTGTTACCTTAGTTCCAGGTGTTTGAATGCCTTGGTCTCTTTTCCCTGCTCTTTGCTATTTGTCACATGAAGCCTGCCTGGAGCAAGGCGTCTTGACCGTTCATTAAGGCACACTAGCATCTCTCTTTTAAAAGAAAGAGAGAAAGTGTTTCGTCAGGCTACTTGCCTGTGCTTCTGCCTCTCCATCAGGTGGTACCCAACTTACATTTCCAGTTATCCCTTCGTCATTTGGCATTTTTATCTGACAAGTAAATTAAGGTCATCAAGAAGAATGAATCTTGAGGTCTTCTGTGTCCCAAGGTAGCCACATGATGTACCGCGTTGCATTGTTTCTGGAGAAGTGGCAGAGCAGTGTCGGGAAGCACAGCTGCGAAATCGCTTTCTGAGAAAGCATAATCCCAGCCTAGGGTCTCTGCTTCAACAGAAGTGATCCATGAGGTTTGTGTCTGTCTACCTGAGAATTCAGTAACTGGCTCACTGGAGTAGAACAGCGAATCTCTTGACATTCACTCAGCCCCACCCCACCCCCACACAATCTTAGAGGTACTTTCCCTGTTCACAGATGGCATCAGATACTGAAGAAAAGTAAAAAAAAAAAAAAAAAAAAAAAAAGTGGTAAACCTTGGCTGGTTTGGCTCAGCAGTTAGAGCATGAGCCTGTGGACCAAAGAGTCGTGGGTTCAATTCCAGTCAAGGGCACGTACCTCAGTTGTGGTTGTTGGATCCGGCCCTGGTCAGGGTCGTTCAAGAGGCAATCAATTGATGTGTCTCTCTCACATTGATGTTTCTTTCTCTCTCCCTCCCACTCAAAAATCAATGGAAAAATATCCTCGGGTGAGGATTAAAAAAAAGAAAGAAAAAGAAAAATGGTAATACAATACCATGCCGATACCCCTTCCTTTAAATAGCTACTCATCCAAATCCTAGACAAGGATATATAAATTAAAATTTTAGCCTGGCCAGTGTGGCTCAGTGGTTGAGCATCAACTCATGCACCAAGAGGTCACAGGTTCAATTCCCAGTCAGGGCACATGCCCACATTGTGGGCCAAATCCCTAGTGAGGGGGAGGGCATGCAGGAGGTGGCCAGTCAGTGTTCTTGCTCATCAATGTTTGTCTCTCTCTCTCCTCCCTTCCTCTCTCTCTAAAATCAATGAAGAAAAAAAAATTTTTTTTAAATAACAAATTTAACTCACCCTATTTTTTATTAATTTATCTCTGAACATATTAAATGCCAAAGTACAAATGTGTAAGGATAATTTCTGTAACTAGAACAGTTTTAAGCATTAATATTACCAAATATGCCATTGCTCCATTGCACTCCACATAACTGAAGTTACCATCTAGCTGAATTGAAATATATGTAATAAGATGAGCATTGGAACTGAGAAAATAGTGGTGGGGATAGGATAAAATGGGTTTGAGTCCGAGAAATACTTAAATTTAAGAATGACAGCATTGATGACCAACCTGGAAGCAAAGGAGAGAATTGTGTGAGGTCTGAGTCTGAGAATTCAGGCCTGGACATCTCTAGGAATGGTGTACCCACTGCAAAGGGATGATTTTACCCTCTAGGCCAGTGGTTCTCAACCTTCCTAATGCCGCAACGCTTTAATACAGTTCCTCACGTTGTGGTGACCCCCAACCATAAAATTATTTTCGTTGCTACTTCATAACTGTAATTTTGCTACTGTTGTCTTAGGCGACCCCTGTGAAAGGGTTGTTCGACCCCCAAAGGGGTCACGACCCACAGGTTGAGAACCGCTACTCTAGGCAATGGGGAAGACTCTGAATATTTTTATTTATTATTTTGAAGAAAAATTATCTGTCCACACAAAGTGGAATGGACTTGGAAGAAACATTGTGGAAAGGCAGTCTACTAGAAAATTATAAAACTAGCCTATTCATATGAGGCTGATTCCAGAAACGAGGTTGTGCCCATGGTAATGACAAGATAACATAAGACATGATAAAGATTTGACTCTGGACGTGAAGTTTTAGGGAAAGGTAAAATCGGTGAAGATCTCACTTTTCAAACCCATGTAGCCAAGAGAAAAACATTACCTACAAAGTCACAAGATTATGCTCATCTAGGAGAAACATTTCCTCAGCTTTCATTCATATCGCACACTCTGATGCCTACATTACCACACTTAAGTGTTGAGATCTTACAGATTGATTAGTCTCCATTATATATCACTACGTCTTTATATATGATATGTGCCTCATTTTATAGGGTTACATCATTCCTGATTACAATAGATAACCTGAGAGGGGAATTTCTTTTCCTGAAAAAAAGAAAATGCTAAGAATTTCTTGTATTGGTTGTCAAATACCTTAAGATTAATTTAATTTACTGGGCACTGTCATTCCACTGTTTTGTTGAGATTTCTGCTGTGCTTTAAAAAAATCATTTTGGTGAAATGATGAGATAATATCACTTGAAATTTTTACATTTCATCAAGAATTGGGAGTCATAAATAAAACATGTGAATATAAAGCAAATATATACCATTTACTCACTGAGCAGCATTTTGAGAAACACTTTATTCTGACACCCCTCTCCCCCAAAATCATGTAACTGCTGTCTTCAATTACTTTAAAAAGATGTTCATAACAGAAAAGAGCTAACTTTAAAAAGCTATTCCACAGAAAATGACGCAGAATACAAATGACAGATTTTACTTTGAAATGTAAATATAAACTAGAATAATCTTGATTACAGAGAGACAAAAATCTTATGCCTCCATAGAAGAAAACTCTTTGGTTAAAAATAGCCAAAATGTTTTTTCTCATACTTTCTTGAGGACATTAAATCTATTTTTTATCTTTTTAAAAAGTATTTGGAAACCAAGTAAAGAACTTTACTTTTTTTTCTTTTTAAATAGAAATAACTGAAGTAAACCTCACTTAATAATGTCATCCTGACTTATACCAAGCATTTTCTAGGTGCTAAGTCTTTGTTCAGTAACAATTCTGCAACTCTTTTTGGAAATTGCTTCCTCTTCAGGAAATGTGCATCTTTCCAAATCCATACAATGAAATATATCATCTTAATATACTTATCTTTTTCTAAGACTACAACCTCATTCCATTAAACAAAAGGACTTTTTTTTTTTTAATGAACCAGTCACAAATACATTTCTTTTCTTAATATGGATTTCATTGTGTTTCTTTTTTTAAAAGGTTTGCCCTATGGAGTAACTTAATGTGAGTTAATTATAGGATACATTTTCTCCTATAAAACTAATTAGAAATAATCTTCTCAGGACTGAAAAATGAATAGATAGTGCTGCTAACAGACAAGTTTTCACAGAGGAATTTGTAGCTATATTATACTTCCATTTGGTAGATAATGTTAGGGTTTATTTGTCTAAATGTCTGTTTAAATTATTGAAGTCTTTGAGGCCACAAACCAAGAAACAACTGCCCTCTTCTTCCTCCCAGTACCCTTCCTCTTCCTCCTCCTCCTCCTCCTAACACATTGTATTTCCGAATTCCTGCTCTGCTAACTCACTGCCAGGGGCTGCTTATTCTCTTCCAGAGCACCCTGAAATTTCCCCTTTGTAACAGTTCTTACACTTGTAATTATTTGTGCATTGTCTGTCTTCCCCAGCGAATTGTAAATCCAGGAGAGCAGTATCTGCCTCCTTTGATCATCACTGCATCCCCAGTGTCTCGCTCAGTGCCTGCCATGTCATGGGTGCTTAATAAACATTTGTGGAATGAACTAAAAAGTTCTAAAGCTTAGATTCACATTTCTAAGATCAATCTACTCAATTTTATTAAATGTAGAAATCTGTACTTTCTAGTAGCCCCTGCCTTCTGAGAAGCATTATCTTCAAGCACACAGAATAATTGGATTATTCTGATTAAAATTATATTGGGTAGACTTACTTCACGTACTTAGTATAGTTACCTTCAGGGTATATCTTCTGTACATATCAAGTGGAAAGTGAGGATGTGGATTACCCATAGGTTAATCTGAACCTTTCTTACCAGAATTGTCCAATATAAAGAATGACTCAATTCATTTGCTCATGTATTAGGCCCTATAGCTTGAATATTATATTAGTTTCTTAAGGCTATTATAACAAATTACCACATACTTCATGGCTTAAAATGACAAAAATGTATTCTCACAGTTATGGAGACCAGAAGCACACTCTCTCCTAAGCTCTACAAGAGAATCCTTCCTTGCTTCTTCCAGCTTCTGGTAGTTCCAGGCATTGCTTGGCTTGTAACTACATAACTCCAGTCTCTGCCTCTGTCTTCACATGGACTTCCCCTCTTTGTCTTCTCTTCTGTCCCTTATAGGACACTTGTCATTGGATTTTGGCCCACTCAGTTAATCCAGGATGACTGATATTCTTTTTTTTTATTTTTATTTTTTAGGGGGGTTTTCTTTCGTTTTTTAATTTATCTTTATTATTAAAAGTATTACAGATTTCCTCCTTTTCTACCCTCTTTGACCCCCCTCTTCTCCCTCCCCCACTCCTGCCTTTACCACACTATTGTCTGTGTCCATTGGTTATGCATATATGCATATAAATTCTTTGGTTTATCTCATCCCGCCCCTCCACCCCCTTCCCTCTGAGGTTCATCAGTCTAACAACCAATTTGTACTTCTTAATCCCTTCACATTTTCCACTCATCCCTCCAATCCACTTCCCATCTGGCAACCAGCAAAAAGTTCTCTGTATCTGAGTCTGTCTCTGTTCTGCTTGCTCATTTTGTTTGTAGATTCAATTGCTGATAGGTATGTATTTATTGCCATTTTATTGTTCATATTTTTTATCTTCTTTAAAAAGACCCTTCAACATTTCATATAATACTGGTTTGGTGGTAATGAACTCTTTTAGCTTTTTCTTGTCTGGGAAGCTTTTCCTATGTCCATCTATTGTAAATGATAGCTTTGCAGGATAGAGTAATCTTGGTTGTAGATCTTGCTTTTCATCACCTTGAATATTTCTTGCCACTCCCTTCTGGCCTGCAAAGTTTCTTTTGAGAAATCAGCTGACAGTCTAATGGGAGCTCCCTCGTAGGTAACTAACTGCTTTTCTCTTGCTGCTTTTAAGGTTCTTTCTTTGTCTTTAACATTTTGCTTTTTGACTATGATGTGTCTTGGTGTGGACCTCTTTGGGTTCATCTTGTTTGGGACTCTCTGTGCTTCCTGGACTTGTATGTCTGTTTCCTTCACCAAGTTAGGGAAGTTTTCTGTCATTATTTTTTCAAATAGGTTTTCAATTCTTGCTCTCTCTTCTCCTGGCACCCCTATGATGCGAATGTTGGCATACTTGAAGTTGTCCCAGAGGCTCCTTACACTATCCTCATTTTTTTGGATTCTTTTTTTCTTTTTGCTGTTCTGATTGGGTGTGTTTTGCTTCCTTATATTCCAAATAGATGGTTTGCTTCTCGGCTTCACCTATTCTACTACTGATTCCCTGTAAATTATTGTTTACTTCAGTTAGTGCATCCTTCATTTCTGACTGGTCCTTTTTCATGCTCTTTAGGTCCTCACTAAGTTCCTTGAGCATCCTTATAACCAGTGTTTTGAACTCTGCATCTGATTGATTGCTTATCACCATTTTGTTTAGTTCTTCTCTTGGACTATTCTGTTCTTTCATTTGGGACCTGTTTCTTTGTCTCCTCATTTTGGCTGCCTCCCTGTGTTTGTTTCTATGTATTAGGTAGAGTTGCTATGTCTCCTAGGCTTCCTAGGGTGGCCTATTGTAGTAGGTGTCCTGCAGGGTCCAGGGGCACAGCCTCCCTGGTCACCCCAGCTGGGCCCTCAAGATGCCCCCCCCACCTGTGTGGACTGTCTACCCTTCTGTTGTAATTGGGTCTAGATTGCTATTGGCACATCAATGGGAGGGATTTACTCAGGCTGATCAGCTGCCAAGACTGGCTGTGACCACTGACCACTGACCTCTGACCACTTTGGAGGATCAGCTGTGCAGGGATCCACCACACAGAGCAAGACTTACTTCAGCAGGACTCTGGTACCCACTGAGTCCACCCCTTGAGTGTGTCGCTTGTGGAGGTGGTTGGATGGTGGTGCTCTGATGTGGTCTAAAGCTGTCCACTGGGTGTGATGGCTCTGGGGCCTCCCAAGAGGCAAGGCCAATGTTAGCCACTGCCCAAGGCCACCAGGCATAAGCTACAAAGCAATCTATAGATAGCTGCTTCTTGTGCTGGTCTTGGAGGTACCCAAGCAAAGCCAATCTGTGAATCAAGGCCAGCTGCTGCTAGCGCCAGGCCTGGGGCCACTTGGCGAGAGGTGAGGGGTTCACTGAGACCAGATGCTGCTTGTTTGAGAGATTTTAGGAAAATCTGAAACGTGAGCCAAGACAGGCCATTTCTGTGGTAAAGCCTTTGGAAACAGCTGAGGTGGGCCTGAAAGTTGGGTGGGACAGGCCTCAGGAAATCTCCAGGGTGGGGCAAACAGTGTGAGCCTGGTTGCTGGAGTCCCAGATATGGCATTTGTCTGCTGGTCCCTATGGGAAGGGCTCACCAAAGGCACAACGGCCTCCGCCAGAACGTCTGTCTGGGAGAAAGCTGCCCCTCCAGCTCTCACCCTGATGCCAAACAACTCCGTTCTCCCCCATATGTCTCTGGTGCTTTTCAAGCTGCCTCTCCTACATTAGAGCCCAGAGGGAGCGAGTCCAAGTAAGTCCATGTGTGGGCCCTTTAGGAGGCCTGTCTGGGACTCCAGAAGACTCAGCCTCCCTCAGCCTCAATTCCTGCTGGTTTTTACAGCCAGAAGTCATGGGGACTTCTCTTCCTGGCACTGGAACCCTGAGCTAGGGGGCCTGGTGTGGGACAGGGACCCAGGGGTGGGGGAACCTTCACAGCCAAGATATCCTCCTGATTTTTATCCACCACACGTGGGTGTGAGACCACGTCCTCACCTCCACCCCTCCTGCCAGTCTCCATGTGGCTTCTTTAATTTCATAGTTGTAGGACTTCCATTCTGCTCTATCTCAGGAGGTTCTGAATGATGGTTGTTCTGTAATTTAGTTATAATTTTGATGTGGTTGTGGGAGGAGGTGAGACCACGTTTACCTACACTGCCATCTTGACTGGAAGTCTCAGATGATTGATATTCTTAACTACACTGGGAGAGGGGAGAGGAGATGTCGTTATTCTACTTACTCTAGATACTGCAGTGAATGAAGTCCCAAATCAAAAAGATAGATTACAAAAATAGTAATTTCAAAAAAAGTGATAGAAATTTCTTGGTGGATATAGTACAAGGGTCTATGGGCTGAGGACCTAATCAAATCCAAACAACCAGAAACAAAGCTTCACAAATGATGTGATGTTCAGTAGGAGGATTGAATAGGAATTCACCATGAGAGCACATTTGGCACACATTCAAGGAACTAGACGAATTCAGCATGGTTAGAGAATCTAGAGATTGATAAGTATATACTAGAGCTATTTGTATAGACCCTTGTTAACAAAGTTAAGGGCTTTGGGTTTTATCATGAGATAAAGACAGCGCTCTGTGACTGATCAACACCTATATGATAAGGTGGCAAAAATTATCGCTGTCAGGACAAAGAACTGCAGCAGGTCCTGAGTGTTCCTTTTATTTTCACGTGGTAAACTTTATTTTCAAAAGGCACCCAATTACATAATCATCTCCTACCTCTGAACTTTGAATACATGGTGTCAATACAGTACTTGCTACCTGGCTACCATGCAAATATATGCTCCAGGTTTAAAACTCGTGAACTATATTATATGTTTTACAAATACAGCAGTTGCTAAGTAAATAATGTTTTCCTTTTACATGCCATTTTCTTTATCTTCAAACAGTTAATGTTGTTTTCTGTAACATCTATTTCTTACAGTTTGTTACTCAATAATTTTTAATGAGAAAATGTGACATTTTAGAGCATACATTAATTCCCATGATATCAATGCTAGTTTGAAAATTAGAAAATTCAGTCAGGACCTAATAAAAACCTTTGCTACGTTATATTTTGGATAAGATGCAACTGTTTAACTTGTTTCTGTACAGATTGAAAACTCAACATTTAAATAAACTGCCTGAAAAAAATCTTGATTAAATCATAGTGACTAAAATCTAATTCCAAGATTTAATACATTTCTTATTGAAAACTAAACATCAATTACTTTTGTTTTTATTTGCATATAGATTTCTTAAGAGGCATCTTAAATGCTGTGTCTGGTATCTTACCAACTCAATAATAGCATTTAAGGTTCAGATATTCTCTAGTAGATATGCCATTTTTATGAGGAAGTCATTACTCTGGATATAAATTTACATGTGGTATACTGCATACTTGATTCCCAGAGAAAGAACTACTTCTGTGGAAGCCATAAAGTACTCAAGTTTAATAAATTAATATGGTAGAGAATTAAGTGGTTTTCTTGTCAGTTATATTCTTTCTTTGATTCAATTTGCTGCTTATCACTGATTAAATTAATGGATTTTTATAGTGATCAAAATTAAAATCAAGCTTTATTCAAGTTAAAGGATATTAAAGGGACTGATTGATTTAGTATTTTGAAATATTGATAATTAACAGAATTATTACTCTGAGTTATAGCATAAGAAGGAAAATGAAACAATAATCTAGAAGCCTGAATTCTGGTGATAATCATGTGTGAGCTCAGGCAAGTTCTTTACCTTCTCTGGGCTTCAGTTTCCTTACTGCTGTTATTAAGCAATTGCCCATATCCTATCCCATAAAAATTATACCCAATTAAAACTGTAGTACAGTAATACAAAGGAGAACTCCTAATGAACTAATATTATTTTAAAGGTTTCTAAAAGGCAGCTCATGCAGTTTTAAGATATGATTTTGTCAGTGAGAGAAGTTATATTTTGGTGCCATATGTTATCTAGTCTTTTCATCAGTAAAGATGAAATCTGAGCACCAACTACGTACACCCTTGTGCTGTGGAGGTGGAATTTATCACTTTAAATTTGACGTAAGTGCTATTAAATATAAAGGCAGTCGTTCTTTCTCTTTCATCTGAGAAAAATCTTTATGCTCCTTCACTTTTTAAAATAAATTTATTGGGGCAACCTTGGTTAATAAAATTATATAGGTTTCAACTATACAGGATGGTTATTCTTAAAACAAATTATACAATAATTTTTCCACTTTGTGGGGAAAAAAAAAAAAAAAAACACCAAAAGAGCGTGTAAACCCTGGTTTGTTGGCCAAAGTGTTTAAGGAATTAAATTAGCAATTACATGAACAAACACTTTAGTCCATCTTCTGATTTAATTTTTCAACACATACTTAATCTTAAGAGGTAGGGTACTAGGAATCCCTCTATTGGTATTTTTGTAAAAAAAGAAGAATGAGTTAAGCTGTGGGCTATGACCTCAATCTTCAGCCCTATTTGGGGTTTGCATCCTGTGTGCCCAGTAAAGGGCAAACATGATGGGGTTTTGGATATCCATTTCCACGTTTTCAAGCATATACCAAGTTGTGAAGTAACTTCGGTAATGAAATGTTTCCCAGGGAAATTTTAATCTCGTATCTGTGTTTCAGCTTCGGACATGGCAGCGGAACAGGGGCAGATTCTCGTGATAGCCACCGCCGCTGTTGGGGGATTCACTCTCCTCGTCATTCTTACTTTGTTCTTCTTAATCACCGGGAGGTAACTAAAGTATATCAGATTATCCCCAGGATTTGCTAATAACCTTTTTTTTTTTTTTAATGCACTGTGTATCTAAATGCTCTTAAACGTAACAAAGTTCACCTCCGAGAAAAAGGGATGGGGTCAGTTCTGCTCTGAGAGTGACGTCGTAAGAGGACAGAAGCACCGTGGCTAGTTCTCAGTATCAACAGTCCCTGAATGGGAAGCAGCCCAAGACTTGATGAAAACACTTAGAAAGCTGTGAATGATAAAATTCTACTTAATAAGTTAATTCTGAGTTTTTCCTTTACTACAATCAAATTATACCATAAAAGGGATTTAAATAAAATTTAACCGATTGAACAATTTATATGAAAGTTCTTTTTAAACTTAGTGTTACAGAAATGTGTTATTTTTAACCCATTAAATATTGAAAAAATCTATATTAGAATTAGAATTATATGAATTGGTTTTATAAATTCAATATATCTTAACTTTAGAGTAATGTGGATGAATAAAGTAATTATACATTTAACATAGCAAAAGACCTAGATTTGAATCCTGACTACCGGACTAGCTTCACCCATCTAAACCTTAGATTTCATACATATTATCTTCATTCAATACAGAGATGTGAATGAAGATAATATGTATGAAATTATTTAAACTAATAAGTGTTACTTTTTATTGAACCCTTGATATTAGGCCCAGACTTCTGTCAGAAATTGTGAATATCTTCAGATCACCATATTTTCATTCCTTTTAGATTATCAATAGGGAAACAACGAATACCTTGAAAGTTTTCCTGCCCAGCTGGTGTGGCTCAGTGGTTGAGTGTCAACCCATGCACCAAGAGGTCGCCGGTTCAATTCCCGGTCAGGGCACATGCCCAGGTTGTGGGCCCGATCTCCAGTGGGGGACATGCGGGAGGCAGCCAATCAATGTTCTCTCTCATCGATGTTTCTATCTCTTTCTCCCTCTACCTTCCTCTCTCTCTAAAATCAATAAAGAAAAAGAAAAATTTTTGTTTAAGAAAGTTTTCCTAATAATTTGAAACACACACATTCTGAAAAATACCAATGTCATGATTTAAAACGACAATAAGGATTTCAGTCAAACAATACACATCCATGCTGACTAGAGCTAAAGCACCATCTCTACTGGAAAACCCCAATATTTAATAATGAGCAGAAATAAATTACTCCCTTCAGGGGCAGTAGTTCAGTGAACTAGAAACAACCATTGTGTTATTGATTTTTAAAACTCTACTTATATATATAATTTATTAAAATTTATTTTAAATGAAAGAGGATATGCATATATGAAAAAATTATTATCTATACTTTTGACAGAAGATCAATAAATTAATAGTACTTAGCGCTTTCAAGTGTAGGTTCCTAACAAAACGTTAACTGCTACCCATCAATAGTGTATCTGATTTTATTGTAACAAACCTACTTTTACAGAATTTATCAAGGAACAAAGAAACACATGAATATTCCAATGTGTTTAAGTTGAACTGGTGACTTCTTTATGAAGTTAACTGTAGAAGGGGCACATTTACCTTATGTTTACTTAAAATGTTCATGTGTGTAAACAGACATAGTATTGTTCCTGTAATTAACAGTGTCTCAGAATCATCTGCTTTGAGGGCAAATTAGCTGATAAAAGAATGCTAGCTATAACAATAAGAAAAAATATATACGAAAGAATGCAGAAAATAATGACAAATTCATCCCATAAAAAGTACTAGTTCAGTTTCTCTCTCACATCAATGTTTCTCTCTGTCTCTTTCTCCTCCTCCCTCCCCCAAATCAATCAACAACATATCCTCAGGTGAGGATTAAAAACAAGTGCTAGTTTGGACATACCTTGGCACCACCAATATATACTGTTGTCCATCATTCTCCTGTTTCTCTCTCCCTTTACACCTAGAGCTAACCTCTGACAGCTTCTCGCCATCATCACAGCATTAACACAATTATCTTTTATAGTGGACAGAAAACATTTGGTGTTTCTAAACCAACTAACCATTATATACTAAACAAAATATTCAGTATATACCTGCAAACACCAAACATGACCTACAAAATGCTTCCTCACTAGCAGAAGACAATTGGTTATGTAAAGAAAAAATAAAACCCTACACGTCCTGGTGGAGATCTAAGTTTGTTTGCTAAAAAAAAAAAAAAGTTAGATTTTGTTCTGATCCTATGTAGTACCTTTATGCAAGAGGGATTAGAAGACAACAATGCCTAGGAAAGGGAAAAAAAATGCCAGCAGATAATGTGGCAAGTCTGGAAAAAGGAAGGAAAGAAAAGAATAAAAGCATTTTAGTACAATGTAAAGTCACTATGACAATTTGGTTAGGTTAAAAAAATCAAAATGCCAACATTTTGGGAGTTGCTACATGTTTAGAAAACTTTATTAGAAAAATGTTAAGTAGAAGAATAAATCCTACCATGTTTTCATTGCCATTTATAACATAAGTACTATCCATAAATTATGCATTTGGGGGCACTGATACCTTGATAATACTCTATCGTGGAGTTGCATATCACATAAAGATAATTAGTTTGGAGCCTAGAAAGATTATTCAGTTATTAAAGTTCAATGAAGTCCTATAAGGTGATCTTAATTCCAATTATACAAATTATATTAACTAGATTATGACAATTTAGATGTGATGGTTAATTTGATTCAGAAATATTCTTATTTTCTTACTTGAAAGTTTCTTTGAAGAAGTTTGGGGTATTTTCTTTTTCTTTTTTTTTTTTAATGTTTTTATTGATTTTTCAGAGAGAGAGGAAGGGAGAGAGAGATAGAAACATCAATGTGAGGGAGATACATCGATTGGCCACCTCCTGCACGCCCCCTACTGGGGATGGAGCCCACAACCCGGGCATGTGCCCTGACCTGGAATCAAACTGGGACCTCTCAGTCCATGGGACCACACGCAGTCCATTGAGCCACACCAGCCAGGCATGGGGTATTTTCTTAAGTATGATTTTATTTAAACAGCAATGTCATTTATCCCCAATTTTAAAAATGACTCTAATTTCATAATGGAAATTGGTTTAACTGACATTTTTAATAGTAATTCAATATATGGCAAACTTGGATTTAATTTTTAAGTTATATGTATTTGTAGAATAGGAGTTAAGGCCTTATTTTCTCAGAGAGTACAGTATTTTAGCAAATGATATAAATAGCAAATATATAATGATATAAATAGCACTTAAAATAGAAAATATTACCTTGCCATGGAAACAGACATACAGAACAATGGAACAGAATAGAGATCCCAGAAATAAACCCATGCATATATTGTTAATTAATATTTGACAGAGGAGGCAAGAACATACAATGGGGTAAAGACAGTCTATTCAATAAAGGGTTTGGGAAAATTGGACAGATATGTGCAAAAAAATAAGCTAGACCACGTTTTTACACCACATACAAGAATAAACTCAAAATGGATTAAAGACTTAAGTGCAAGACTCGATACCATAAAAATCCTGTAAGAAAACGTAGGCAGTAAAGTCTTGGACATTTCTTATAGCAGTATTTTTTTCTGATTATATCACCCCTGGCAAGGGAAACAAAAGAAAAAATGAACAAATCAGACTACATCAAACTAAAAAGTTTTTGCACAGCAATGAAAACCATCAACAAAATGAAAAGACAACCCACTGAATGGGAGAACATATTCACCAATGATACATTTGATGAGGAGTTAATATCCAAAATTTATAAATAACTCGTACAACTCAACACCAAAAAAAAAAAAAATAGACACTTCTCCAAATGGGACATACATATGGCCAGTAGACATATGAAAAGATTCTCAACGTAATTATCAAGGAAATGCAAATAAAAACCGCAATGAGATATCACCGCACACCTGTCAGAATGGCTATCATCAATAAATCAACAAACAGCAAGTGTTGGAGAGGATGTGGAGAAGAGGGAACCTTTGTGAACTGTTGGTGGGAATGCAAATTGGTGCAGACACTATGGAAAACAGTATGGAGATTCCTCAAAAAAGTAAAAATGAAACTGTCTTATGACTCAACGATTCCACTTCTGGGTATATCTCCGAAGGAACCCAAAACACCAATGGAAAGAATATATGCATCTCTATGTTCATTGCAGCCTTATTTACAATAGCCAAGGTATGGAAGCAAGCCAAGCACCCATCAATAGACAAGTGGATAAAGGGCTGTGATACATTTAGACAATGGAATACAACTCTGCCATTAAAAAAAAAAAAAAAATCTTACCATTTGAGACAGCATGGATGAACTTAGAGGTTATTATGATAAGTGAAATAAGTCAGTCAGAGAAAAACAAATACCACATGATTTTATTTACTTGTGGAATCTAAAGAACAACAGAAACAAGCAAAACAGAAACAGACTCATAGACACAGAGAACAGACTGATGGTTGCCAGAAGGGAGGGGGGTTTGGGGGACTGTGAGCAAACGTGAAGGGATTGAGAAGTACAGATGCGAAGTTATACGTAGTCATGGGGATGTAAGTACAGCATAGGAAATATAGCCAATGATATTATAATAAGTATGTATGGTGCCTGTTGGTTACTGGAAATATCGGGGGAACATTTTGTCAAGTATATGGTTGTCTAACCATTATGCTGCACAACTGAAACTAATACAAAATAATATTGAATGTAAACTAGAAAAAAAAGAAGGTAAACTAATTGAAAAAAAATTTTTTTAAATTGATTTTTAGAGAGAGAGGAAGGGAGAGGGAGAGAGAAATAGAAACATCAATTTGAGAGAACATTGATTGGCCACCTCCTGCATGGCCCCCACTGGGGTTAGGTCCCACAACCTGGGCATGTGCTGTGACCAGGAATCGAACCGGCGACCTCTTGGTGCATGAGTTGACACTCAACCACTGAGCCACACCAGCTGGGCTATTGAAATTTTTTAATAAAAAAATTTTAAATAGAAGAAAAGAATATACTGCCTTAACACATAAATATGACAAACTTAAGACATTACAGTCATTGTACGTTACATATGTTTGGCCTAATAAATTTGAGAGATGGGCTCAAATGTTATCCTTTCCTGAAGTAGAATTTGAATACTACTTAAAAAGAGAAATTAATGATGAAGAAAATTTGTACTAAATTATTTTTAGCTTTCCATTTTCATGCTTGCCAATTTATATAACATCAGAAACTGCTTTAACATTCTTCATGCTGGGGAAAACAATTTCAATTGCATAAGATAAAAATAATTCATTTTGAAATATCTCTTAAGCACTTTGGTAGGGGAGCTTCCATTGGAAATTATTCTGTGAAAACTGTAAGACAATTCTGAATAAGTAATGAATT
This sequence comes from Tadarida brasiliensis, assembly GCA_030848825.1. NCBI lineage: Eukaryota > Metazoa > Chordata > Mammalia > Chiroptera > Molossidae > Tadarida > Tadarida brasiliensis. The sequence continues at coordinate 83,749,411 of CM061260.1, read as the reverse complement.
TGCCATAGGATTTGAAGCAAAATTCACACTTACAGAACGGATTGTGTGCCACAGATGTATTCTGTTTAACCATTTGCAATTAGCAATTTGAAGAACTGTCAGATCACATGGATGTTGATGAATTTATGCATGTTGAAGAAATCATGGGAGATAAGCATCTGCTTCTGTTCTTCAGAGATGATTATCCTGAGAGAACAGACATGCCCCTACCAAATTTCTGACATTAAAAAAAAAATCATACCATTTAGCAGTGAAACTGAAAGATGGTTGTCTACATTTCTGAGATTCTGACTCAAAAACCATTTTTCATTTTGACTATTAGAAGTCATATAAGGAAAGACATGATGGTTATTGCTGATTATTAAATAGTTCCCAAGATTCCTTTTATTTGGATCAATCAATCCACTTGAGAGTGTTTTATTCTTATCTGAGGTTAATTTTGATGCCTACAGAAAAAAACCTTCTGTGGAGTATTTTCACATATTAAAAAGATGTTCTTAAAAGTGATGTTTAGGATAAAGACTTTGCCCATTAGTGATATGTATTTTGATTGGCTTTGGTTCTCATCCAGCACAATTCTAAAAGTGAGATTCTATTTACTTTTTTAAAAGGTGCCAATGGTACATAAAGGCGAAAATGAAGTCAGAAGAGAAGAGGAGAAACCACTTACAGAATGGTCATTGTAAGTAGTAAAGGGACTCTCTTCCATTGTTTTATGTTAGTCCAGCAATTCAAGGGTTCCTTATAAACTTGGATGAGTGAGTTAAGAAAGCCAGAAAATGTACTCCCAACCTTTCAGCGTTAAGACTTTTCATCTGGTTTCCAGGTTTGTTGGTGGAAAGTGCACCTGTTTCTCATTAAGTGATATTGCTTTTTCCCTAATTCTGCTTGCTGAAAAACACGACAGACTGAAATGCTAAAAGTACAAGATGACCGAGTATATCTAGTTATTTACCACTCACAATGTCTCCAGCATGTGAGCTGGTTTTATTTAGTGGAGCCGCAGAAATATTATGAAATCCTTATTCCTTCTTGTAGGACCTGTCATTTAAACATATAACAAATCAATTTACAGTTCATTAACAGCAAAAAAGAAAATCAGCTCCTTAACTCTGAGAATATGTATGAAATCCTTGAACTGAATATAAGGGTATATCCATTTGAAGGTTCTCTTCCCAAGCAAGCTGTAATAACCACTATAGTTGGTTTGATAATTGCCACCCTCTCCTCCCCAAAGCCCACCTTCACCTCCACCTCCAAATGGCAAACTACTTTGTCAAGACAGTTCCTCTGTAGTGAGATGCTGAATTAACAAGAAAGGGATGTTCTCCGATTAACCACAAGGTAGAGATAATATGTGAGGCAAGTTGTTTCACTATTTAAGCTCCTCTTCCACTTCAAATTGAGCCAAATGAATAAGGGACTTTTAAAACTATATCACCATCCAGGAGAGGGAAAGGATTTAAGTGAGGAAACTAGAAACTAGAGGGATGATTTAGGGCTATTTCTGAGGCTCACATGACTTCTCATAGAGTTGTCGAAGGGCCATCTGCATTAGAATGTTCCACTCTCACTCACCGAAGTTCTGTCTGGTTCAGAAGGTCCAGGGCAGGGCCAAGACATGCGCCTTTTTAGCAAGCTCCCCCAGGCTGTTCTTTTGTACAATAAGTTTGAGGCTGACTGCACTGGCAGGGAAGGGAGAGCTGAGACAGCTGATACCAGGCATGGGATGAGCTGGAAATGCTGGAAACAGATGCAGAAACCTGGATCGAAACACCTGGACAGATAGCTTATGCTGAGCAACCTCAAGATTCACTGTGGGGTATTTAGAACAGAAATGCAGAAGAAAGATGCTCCTGAGGTATTTATTATGTTTTCCAACTAGCAGTTTAACATAAACTAAACCAGGTGGGCCCAGCAAGAAGCAATGAAAATAACCTGAGGCAGTCAAGGAGGTAGAAGAAAGATAAACCGATGTTTTGAAAGACCGGGATAAGTTAAATGAGTAACCAGACAGTCAAAATTAGAACTCAGTTGGGGTTCTCAGAAAGAACATGTTTCTAAGTAGACCTAGACAACTACATATATTGTGTTTACAAGAACAAGGGTGATATTAACTAATCAATTTATTCCTTAAAAATGTGTATCACTTTATTTAATTGAATGGTTGAATTGTTAAAACCATGTATGAGTTAATAACTAATACTTATTATCTGTGCCTAAAATAATGTTATCAGTTAGATACTACTGATCATCTAGTAGTAGCCACTGAATTTGAGTTTATAATTTTCAAACTGAAATCATAACTCCTACTAAATTTAAAAATGTCATATAGAACATTAACAAGAGGTACAGATTATCCATTCTTTTTCTCCACTCTAAACTTTGGGAAATCAAAAAAAGCATAGCAGCTCTGGCCAGTGTAGTTCAGTTGGTTGAGCATTGTACCTTGCACCAAAAGGTAGTGGGTTTGGTTTCTGGTCAGGGCACTTACCCAGGTTGTGGGTTCGATCCCACATCGAGGTGCATGCAGGAGGCAACTGATGGATATTTTTCTCTCACATCGATCTCTCTCTCTCTCTCTCTTCCTTCCTCTCTCTAAAAAACAACAAAAGCGTAGCATTTTAGAATATTGTCAAGTCTAAGTATACCCAGAAATATGCTTCATTAGTGCCACTTTGAGAAGTACTAATCTTCTCATGGGTGCATATCCAGTACAAGAAGATAGTAGGCCAAAAATAGGCAAAAAAATAATAAAAGAAGGCAGCAGGCATAGACTCATGAAGTAATTTATTGCTAATAATGGGCACTTCATTACCTCTTCTAAACTCACTTTATTATCTTTTGTTTGCTTTCTTTTGAGATTTTTTTTTCTTGAAAGAACATGTTTCTAAGTAGACCTAGACAACATTTAACTCAGTGTGTTATATGGCTTTCAAAAGCTAAAAAACCACAAAACCAAATATCATCCATTATGGCACAAATTTGCATTGATCTTTTAATCTCTACTAATTCATATTCAATAATAATTTATATTCAATATTGTATCTGTGCAAAGGCCAAAAGGTTTGCTGTGTGCTTATTACCTGTAAAACCATGCCTAAGGTATTTGGAAATATACAAAGATGTATAAAAAATGATCTCCTGTCCTCCAGGAGCTAGAAATCTAATGTGGAAAACACAAACAAATGAGCAAAACAGAGGAATAACCACAGGCAGTCTGTGACTTCTGATACTGAAGAAGTTGCAAATGAATATGCAACCACGCATTTGATTTTTCCAGCCATCCTCGTCTTTACTGCCCATGAGCAGTGAGCACTCCAACCTCACCAGAGGAACAGTGGCAGCTACACAACCAGCGACCAGATTTGTGCCTTTGATTCCTGCCCTTCCCCCCAGGATAGACGAGGTCCTTTTCAGGACCATGTGCATTCTGGCCATGGAAGCAACCACAAGAACACAGGAAAGGGCCATTATTGGTTGTCATCTTCTGACACTGTGCCATGGGATCTGTTCTTTACTGCCTAAGAGTTTCTGGAAGAGGAGAGACCATAGGACTGGAGCATAAGTTCAGGAAAACCTAGTGCCTTCAAGTACAAAGTGTCCAGGATGGACATTAGCACGCTTGCTTGTTTGGGGTGTGGCGGGGGGTGGGGTGTGGGAGCAGAAATAGGGGAGATTCATGCCTCATTTTCCCCATGCCCTGAGCTAGATCAGATGTGCAAGGTATGAGTTGTCAGTGGGCAAGTGAGCTGATTAAACTTTTTACAGAAATATAATAAAAATGTGTTTTCTGGAACCTGTCAGCTCACTTTCTATTAAACCACCAGGTCATTTTACATTAATAGCAGATATATTCTTCATTTCAAATACTCAAAGCTTTAATGGAGTGGGGACAGTTGGTGGGAGGGGGACAGAAAGAAAAAAATTTAAAAATTAATTGAATTTAAGTAATTAACAAGAATGAATACTTCAGTGACTCCTCATTTTAAATATTCGCAAGATGTGTAATTACTGAAAAAAAAAACCTCTTAATTAAATCAGTCTTTTATTTTGTTGCAGTACGCTTCCCAGGAATTAAAACTTACATAGATCCAGATACATACGAAGACCCATCCCTAGCAGTCCATGAATTTGCAAAGGAGATTGATCCCTCAAGAATTCGCATTGAGAGAGTCATTGGGGCAGGTAAACATGAAATCTACACTTTTGAAGATATGATTCCTTAATGTTTTAACTGGTTTATCAATATAATCTTTTAAATCTTAGCAGTTGTAGTCATTGAAAAATTTTAAGAAGTGAGAAGTTATATTATTTTTAAAAAGTATTTTCAGTGCCTTAATTCAGTTTCCTAAAAATGAGATAATTCAGAAAAGTTATTTTTAACATCCTTTAGTCTTCTTTCAGTGTGGAGATACATTACAATAAAACCAGAGTGAATTTAGGAATTTATTTTTTTAAATGTAACTTCAGGAGTTTGTCACAAGTTCTTGTAGATTTACTCAAACCTCAACATCTGTAGACATATACTAGAATTAGTACTAATACTGATGATCTTGAGGCTCTGCAAGATCCAGAAGTGTTCTGAGATCACTGAGGATAATAGGATCAATATAGTCTTATATCATTTAAATGTAAGTTAGTAATTTTCCCCATGTAGAATGTTCAGACACTCAGAGCACTATATTATTCAAGTATTCTGGATAAATACAAATTTATTGTGAATCAGCTTTCAAGAATGTATATTCTACATTACTTAGGGCAAAAGCTAAGCCAGTGTAACAAGGAATATTCATTCCTCTTTGAAGTCCTTGACTCAACGTGAGTGATCCTTGCTGGCCCAGGAGCTCTCATTCAGGTCTTGAAAGGGCCTGAGTTCCTCCTGCTCTTTGCTCTGCCGTCCCCCTAGTGTATCATGCTACTCTGAATGCTCAAAGCCAGTTCACCAGCACATCTCTCTTCCAGCCTGTGAGAAGGAAAGTGTTGTCTCTTTGGCTTTATCTTTAAAGGCAATTACCTGCAAATTGCAAATGTGTCTATTCACATCTCAATGGTCCAAATACAGTAACATGGACACACTTAAGTGCAAGAGAGTTTGGAAATACAATCTGTGACCAGGCAGCTATGCATGCGGCTGACAGAGAGAGGGGACGCGTTCCTAAATAGAGAAGAGAAATGGGATCCTGAAGGAAGATATTGGTCTCCTCTAAATGCTGGGTATCTGTGCAATCCTTTGGACAGAACAGAACATAGCAAAGCATGAGCATGACCATTCCAGCCAGATATCGTATCTATGCAAAGGCCAAAAGAAAGGAGCTAATTATCCCCTGTCCCTTTCAAAGCTCTTCATGGGAAGGACCAGCTAAATAATTACCCAGGACCAGTGCAAAATGAAAATGTAGAGTCCCTTGTTAAAAAGTGATTAAGAGTTTTAAGATAATGACAACAGGGCATTAAACAAATGGCAGGGCCCTTCTAAGGTCAAGGCTCTGCATGACGATTCCCTCTGAGCTGACTCTGTTTCCCAGGTACACAGAGAACTAGCACTGTCTCAAGAATCCCAGAGACACGTGTGGAGAGTCCCTTGTACCACTTGATTCCCTGTGCACAGTGGATCATCTCACCTCCTACATGGCCAGGTCTCCCTCTGAAAGCTGACCCCAAGGTCCTATACATTTAATCCTAATGCTCGCAGCCAAATCTCTGTCCACGTCTGTGCACGTCTACTGAACATAAAGAACATTAATAGGCATTAAAGGCATAATTGAAAAGAGTGATTGCATTATATTCGTTTAGTTTGGAGGTTCATTTTCTTAAGACGGCAGAGGAAGAGAAAAGAAATTAAGTCGAATAATTCCATCACATCCTGCATTTGGCTTTCTCCCTCTGACATATTCTTTTATACTGCAGTGTTACTCTCATAGACACAGCAGAGCATTTTCTCTCATAGACCTTTGTGCAGAAATTAAACACCGCTGCCTGAAATCATATTAAAAGATAAAATCAAATATCTAAAGTATAAACAAATTAAATTTTTCTTCAGTTTCAGGGTTTTTCCAGCTAAAATATAAATGTTGCCCTAAAAAATGTGTAACAGATACTGCCAAAGTAAACAACTATTAATGGGACTGGTTTTTTTGTTTGTTTTTTGTTTTGTTTTTATCCTCACCCGAGGACTTTTTTTCTTTTTTTTTGTTCAGATAGAGTAGGAGGGAGAGAGAGGAAGAGAGAGAGAAAGAAACATCGACATGAAAGGGCCACATCGAGTGGCTGCCACCCGCACGACCAACCAGGGCCGGGGACAAACTGCAACCGAGGTACATGCCCTTAGCGGGAACCGAACCCGGGTCTCTCCGGACCGCAGGCTGACGCTCTAACCACTGAGCCAGACTGGCCAGGGCGGGACTGTTTTAATATCATATTCCCCCTGCTCTGTCTAAACTCTTGTAAATTGTAAGGGGATTCCTCTCATCTGGCAAAGACAATATCTAAATCATGTAGGAAATCTTATACATCAGTGTCTCCTTTTTATATTTATTCATCTTTGACTGTTTCAACGTTCAAATAATGTGCTAAGCGTCCTTTTACTGTTCGTCTGCAGGAAAATCATAAAAACAAAAATTGTTTTATGAGACAAAGGTGTTATAACTTTCCTCTTTGTGCTCCTGGCCTGTACTGCTCTGTTAATTAGGTGGTCCTGGCTTGGTAACTCAGTTGGTTGGAGCATCGTCCCATACACCAAAAGGGTTCGGGTTTGGTCCTAGTCAGGGCACATACGGAGGTTGCAGGTTCAATCCCTAGTTGTGGCGCATGTGGGAGGCAACCAATTGATATTTTTCTCTCACGTGGATATGGCTCTCTCTCCCTCAAAACAAGACAAAAAAAATCAATAAAATTGTATCATATCCTCAGGTAAGGATTAAAAGAAAACAAAATTTGTGTTAATTCATTAGGTCGTGTTCCTTAAACTCTAATTGCATGTGAAAAAAGCTCGTGAATGTGTGGACTTTTCCTACAGCACTGTGGGACAGCACTGTTCAGTCAAACTAAAGAAGAATTAACAGAGTTTCATAACATCTATGACATAATTGCACACCTGGTTATTTGCCCACATTTTTACTGTAACTACTTCCCTTAGGTTGTCTCGTATCCTTTATTTCCCCCCCACATATTTGATTGTGTCTTCTCAGACTCCATTTCACCATTGTCTGTGTGCATTAGGTATTCCCCTTGGAAGTGTAAGTTAAAGGACTTAAGTAAGTGGCAGTGTAGGTGCTGGACAGAGGTGGGGTGGAAGGGGAAGATGGGAGAAAGAAGCAAGATACCAGGTCTTAATGATTGTAAAAATATTCAGGTCTGACAAAGGCATTGAGAGTAACAATAGATTCACGATTGATTGCTGAGGAAAAATCTGTTAAGACCTGCATGATTTTTAACAAAGAATCAGTGAGAATGTTTTCCAGGTTTCTTCTAGTTGGAAGGCACAATATGTGATTATTAAACATTCCTTAAATGAGTTATTAAAAAATGAATCCAAAAGTAACCACATTAAAATTTTAAGAAAGGAAAGAGCATGGAAAATTATATCACACCTAACCCATGGTACTCCTTCACATGTTCACTGAAAAATGTTTATGAGTTGGCTAATGTCTACTTGTAAAAGGCACTGTGCTAATAAGTTTTTCATACTGGGTCATTGGGCTCATCAAAGAGACATACAGTCAACCTGCCCTCCACACACAACCTCTGTCCTGGGGTTTGCAACTTCATAACCATCCAAATATTGTGTAACAAATCCTTAGAAAATCTAATTTGTCCTATATCTAGGCTATATACATATGTATTCTTAAAATTTCTTAAATTTTACTGTTTTTTAAAATCCGTTTTCTAGAACACTTTTTTCTTTTTTGTATATCGCTATTCTGTTTAATAGTGGCAGCTTATCTTTGTTCATCAATACAGGCCTGAATTTCCATGAAAATGCACATTTCCATTTAAATGAAGTGAGCAGCTCTGTTGCATAGGAGACTATCCAGATCATCTATCTCCTTTGACTTTTCGCATCATAAAATGAAATACTGTGGCCAGAGGACTATAAAACAGAAATTCCCAGGCTAAAAGAGCCAAGTCAGATTAGGGTAGAATTATTATTTTATACATATCTTGAGATAATGAGAAAGCTGGTAAACTGAATTTTAATCACGGGCTGGAAAAGGTCATTGAAAGGCTATTCCTTTTTCAGGGCAGTACTGAACCTAAACCGTTATAAGAAAAACTTGCCTAGCATAGTATCTATATTTTCGAAACATTATTCCATTGAAAAAATCATTTTTGTTTCTCTAAGCCCATAGGGCACCCTTCTTATTTTTGACCTTCCCTCTTTCTCTAGTCTCAATGGAAATACATAAAATCTCCCTGTCATTCATTCTAGCCCTTTATCTATATGAAACTCATTATTGCCTCCACTATCAGCCTTATCTTCTCTTGGCTTAGTGGCACCATATTTTTTCTCTTCCTGGAATAGCCCAGGAAGTTTCAACTGTTCCTTTCTCAACAGTCATCTGCAGGTAAAAGAAAGTCAAAAGGACAATGAAAAGGATATAAAAGTGAGTGTCAAAGTAGTGATTTATTCAGCCTAATATTTGGCTCTGTTATTGCCGTCTTGTTTGAGGTCATAGTTGCCCTTGATGGTATATAAGGCAAATGCTTGCTTTGTGTACCTCTCCTAATTCCCCCATCATCCCCCAACCAGCCTCTTATTTCTTCTCTAGAAGCCATTATTTTAAGTTTTGGTTTTTAAAAAACTTCCTTATTCTCTTTATTATTTTTGTTCCTCTTCTATGGCTATATTATATTTTCTTACAACATGACAACGAAAAATGTAGGCAGTATTCCAGATGTGGTTTCACAATTTACTTTTAGAAGAAGAAAATTGTATTTATGGGCCATTTCCTCTATATTTATATGAGATGATCTTATCAGAGGCAAATTTTATCATTGTCTAGCAATTAAAGGATTATAGTAGAAGCCAGATTAATTTTCTTTTCTATTATTGGAAACTCTTTTGTCCTAATAGACTAAAAATAGGATCAACAGCAGACTCTGGCAAGATCTTTGTGCTTTTTACCCAAGAATTTCATAGGTTTCTAAATTAAATAATGTAATAAAAGATGGGCTTTATTCATTCTCCATGGAGATTTTGGTATGAATTGAAAAGACACAGACTGAAGCCAGAGAGACAACAGCTTGTATCACAGTTTTGGTACTGATTCACTCTCTGACCTTCACAAATTTAGCAGTCTTTCAGAAATTTGGTTTTCTCATTTTATAATAAATTCATAATAATAATAGCTATCTTGCAGGATTAATATAAGAATTGGTGATGATATGTGTTGATGAGTAACTTAGGAATGATATCTATGTTTTTCAGTGTTAGTTTAAAATTACCAATTAAAAATGAAGTTTCAATTTTGTCAGTAAATGCTTATTTAATTAATAAATATATATATGTGTGTGTGTGTGTGTGTGTGTGTGTGTATATATATATATATTTAGCAACAAAAAATAGTATGGAGTGTAAGTTAAAGTATAACAAAGTTAAAATAATATGAAATCAAATGCATAATATATACAAAATAAAATTAAGCTGGAAGAGCCCTGGCTGGTGTGACTCAGTTGGTTGAAGCATCGTCTCATGCACCGAAAGGTCTCAGGTTCAATTCCCAGTCAGGGCACATACCTAGGTTGTGGGTTTGATCCCTGGCTGTGCAGGAGGCAACCGATTGATGTTTCTCTCTCACATGGATGTTCTCTCTCTCTCCCTTCCCTCTCTCTAAAAATCAATGAAAATATCCTCAGGTGAGGATTAAAAAATAAAAATAAAAACAAGCTAGAACAAATTATAGAGGACAGGTGTGAATTATAGTAGTTGTAATACTTTATATTAATAATTTGCTTAATAAACTCAAATTATAGCATTTATTGTATTCCTTGCATTTACATGATGAAATATACAATCTTACAGAAAAGATTACATTGAGAATTTATTTTGTATTGAGTTTGGATAACGCAAGATAATCTTGAAGAATTTTTCTTTTTTTAAAATTTTTTTCTTTATTGATATTAGAGAGAGAGAGAAACATCGATGAGAGAGAACATTGATTGGCCACTTCCCGCATGCCCCCCACTGGGCATCAGGCCCACAACCTGGGCATGTGCCCAGACCAGGAATTGAACTGGCGACCTCTTGGTGCATGGGTCGACACTCAACCACTGAGCCACACTGGCTGGGCTTGAAGAGTCTTTCTAATGACTTACACAAAACATTAATTTTTCAAAAATGTTTTCTTTGGCTTTTTCTTCTAATTTGTATATTACTAAAATATTTGGTGGAATGAAGGAAATTTGACATTTTTATAAAAGTACTCCAAAGAGATAGGGGAAGACTGGATACAGCTTATATAGAAAGAAAAAATAGTGATACTTTCTTTTAAGGCTGACAGCCAAAAGAAGGGAAAAAGAGAACCACATACCAACAGCAGCAATTTTTATTCCTTACATTACTATAGTATATTAGTCATCTCTTGCTACATAACAAATTACCCTTAAACTTAAAAACAAGAACAATTACTATCTCAGTTTCTGTGGGTCAGGAATTCAGTCATGGTTTAGCTCCTGCAGGGTTGCTTACAAGGTTGCAATTAAGGTGTCAGCTAGGGCTGTGATCTCATCTGAAGGCTCAACTGGGCAAGGATCTACTCCCAGGCTCATTAATATGGCTGCTGTCAGGATACAGTCCCTTGAGGGTTGTTGTAGTGAAGGCCTTAATTGTTCACTGCCAGTTGGCCGAAGAACACTCAGATTCTTGTCATGTGGGTCTCTCTAACATGGTAGCTTATTTCATTAAAGCCAGCAAGAGTGTCTACTAGCAAGATTGAAATCATAATCTGTTGCAACCTAATCATGCAATCACCTTTGCCATATTCTATTGGCTATAAGTATAATATTAAGTCCAGACCACACTGAAGAGGAGACGTTCACACAATATCAGGAATACAAGGATCCAGGGATCATTGCAGGCCATCTTAGAAGTCTGCCTACCACATATAGTAATTTTCTAAACTTGAAGTTCATTTGGAGTTTTAAGTTTAATATGAATGTAATAAAGATGGTGGGCTCTTATTTAAATTTGGGGGATTAGATAAAAACTGGATACAGTTCTGAATTTCTCTTTTGTAAAGAAGTAAAAGGTTGTTTGTGCTCTATGATTATTTAATAATGCCACATACTCATTAATGCTGCCTGAGAGACCATGTGCATTCTACACTGGTGAACAGTAAGATGTGAATTAAGGCCATAAATCTGATTATATGATCTGCTTATGTCATACTATAGTTCGACTAGCATGAGGTAATTAGTTGATTGTTCCCAAGTGGCACTTGTGTTCTCAGTCTAATTGTCTATTTGTTTAACCAATGGCTTTTGTCTTTGTAGCCATTTCAGTTTATCCATTGCTGTATAACAAACCATTCCAAAACTAAATAGCTTCAGATAATAATCATTTTGTTTACTCATAATTCTGTGGGTAAACAATTTGGGTCAGGCTCAGCTGGAGCTGGGGTTTTGTCTTCCAGTCTCACCTGGGGTCACTCCTGTGAATGGTGGCTCAGCTGGACTGTGTTGCTGAGGTGGTTGGCCTAAGGGATGGGGGGGGGGGCAGGGTCTGTTCAGAGATGACTCATCTCTGCTCCATATCTTTTCTGCACCAGCAGGCTAGACATGGCAGTCTCAAGGCAGTGTTCTAAGCAGATGGGAGAAAGAGTTGTATAGCCTCTTTAAGCCTTGGCTCTGAACTCCGACAATGTAATTCTGATACTTTATCTTGCTCAAAACAAGTCACAAGGCCAACTCAGATTTAACAAGGTAGAGAAATAGCTTCTACCTCTTGGTGAGAGGAGCAACAAAGCCAAGGAGCATGTATACAGAGATGGGATGAATATGTGGTCATGTTTTACAACCTTTGTTTTGTAAAAAATAAAGTGAATCATTATTTTTCAAGCCTACTATGGATAACAGAGTATGAATTTATTTGCCATTTTGTCTCTAAGTTTATTCTTACTTTGTACTTCTAATGAAGGATATTCATGTTTTTCTTATTTAACAACTACTAGGTAATCCACCTTGGGTCACATACTATGCAGTTTACAGGTAAAGGGGCTGAGACTCAAGAAGGAAGCTAAGGAAGGTGTAATATATAAGAAGTAGAAAGGAGTTAGAAAGACGGGTAAGAGGAAGAAGCATTACAAGTAAGCAAAGCATACATATAAATTGCTATTGAAATGTAAAGAATCTAGAGCTCTAGAGATCACTGCAGACTAGCCTATCAGATCGCATCACAGAGATGGATCTGAAAGCTAAGGAATGCCAAGGGGAGGAAAAGGCAGCTTAGACGGGAAGGGAGAAGTGGTAAAATAAGAGGCGTGGAGATTGTGAAGAAGGATTTTGGACAATTTAAAGAGATTTTAGAGTTCCATGACACTAGTTGTTTATTATATCTAATTTTTCTTTAAAACCTAGGCTTTTCCTTTTTCTTTATGCAAATATAACTCTAGCTGTGCTTCTTGGCTATTAGTAATGGTTAGTGTCTTTTTAGTTTGGTGAATTTTTAGTTTTAATGACATACAAATTTTAAAATAATTAAAAAGAGGAATGAATTTTGCTTCTATTAGGCAAGTAATTTAAATAAAAATAAAATGCTTTTCCCACTTCATAACTGTTGTGAGAAGCAAATGAGATAAAGTAGGTATCATTGACCATCTAACCTTTATCAGAACACCACCAGTGAAGGTGTTCACTACCTTGCCAGACAGCCCATCCCCTTGGGAACAGTTCCAATAAACCAAGAATCTTTACAAGTAAAAATGTGCTTCCATGTAACACTGGATGTAACCTTATAACACTACCCACTAGTACTAGTTCTGCAAAATTGAACTTATACAAAGCAAACCTAATCTTTCTTCTACACTGTGATCCTTCAAATGTTTGAAGACAACATGTGAGCCTCATAAATCTTTCTTCTCAAGTCTAAATTGTCTAAACCTTTCAACCATTTTCATCTGACATGATTTCTGGATATTTCATCATTCTGATAACGTTCCTCTGGAGAACTAGAGTTTTTCTCTAAGTCTTTTCAGAATTGAATCCAATATTCCAAATATGTTCTAATCAATGCAGAAAACACAGGGCTAGCACCTTTCCTGCTGTGCTTCAGTAAATGCAGCCGGGTTTGCATTTGCTCTTTGAACAGCTGCCACACACTGTTGGCATGGAGAGTACACCGGTTTTTCCCACGTCGTCTTTCTCAGATGAGTTGCTGTTAAATCAGGCCTATTTCTATACTTGTCCAATTGACTTTGTGCTGCTGAGTACAAGGCTATATTTTATTTATACACCCACACTATATATATTTATATAAACCACATGTATTCTCTGTTTAGCTATCCACACGTATTTTTCTCATATGCCCACTTAATAAACATTTCTTAATTAAATTTCATCATGTTCCTGTAGGTGAATTTTCTCAAACTGTCCAGGTCATTCTCCATCTCAGTTAGATCAGCCAGTACAATTATCATCTGTGTCATCCCTGAGATGCTCTGCCTTGCAAGTTAGCTATGTGTCTCCATTGTAACTGAGCTCAGAGCTCTCTGTGCAGCATTTATTTAGAGCACACTTTAATTTTCTCCTTCATTGGGATAATTGTATTTGCATTGTTTGAATTCTCTATTTTTTATTATCTCATTTTTTAGTTAAATTTATTGGTGTGACATTGGTTAATAAAATTATATATGTTTCAAGTGTACAGTTCAGTAACACATCATCTGTATATTGCATTCTGTTTTAATCAACAAAAGTCAAATATTTTTTTGTCACCATATATTTGACCCCCTTTACGCTTTGCTACCTCCCCCTACCCCCTTTTCCTGTGGTAACCACCATACTGTTGTCCGTGTCTATGAGTTTTTGTTTGTCTGTTTGTCCTGTTTGTTCATTTGTATTTTAGAGACACCTGTCCATCACTCTATTGAATCTCTGATCATGGAATTGTATCCAATCAATGTACATTTTTTTAAACCATCATCCTACAATTTAATATAAATTATGGCCAGGGCTTTTTTTCTAGTCTGTTAGGTATCATTAAATGAAAATGGTCATTTTTTCCCCCAAGTTCTCACTCCCTTATACGTCATAGTTCTTTATTCAGAATTAAGTCCAAATAACAGTTTCTGTTGATTTTTTGAAAGATGGAAATAGCAGCAAGGCAAGTACTTATGCTCTTTCATAGCTTCTCATTTATTGCTTTCATGGTTGAGTAATTGAACTCACAGGATGGAAGGTGTATTACGTAACGGATGTTTAGAGCTTGAAGCACATGGGCTTTCCGTGTGGTCTAATGCAGTTTCTTGTTTAATGGAAACTTTTGGTATTCTTTTCCTGTCAGAATCTTTTCTATGGTTCCTTCTTTTGCTTCATCCTATCAGGAAAAGTGGTCTCTCTTTGGTATTAAAAGTAGGCAAGAGTGATTAAATGTTTATATGCTTGAAGCAAACTTTAGATGTCTCTATCAGTCCTCACAATGCTAAGGATCACAGGAATCACATATGTCCATTTTATAGACAAGGAAACTAAGATAGAGATTAAAGTACTTGTTTAAAGTGATTATTAATATTGTTGTTGTTGTTATTAAAATGCTGATTAGCTTGTAAATAATAAATCCAAATTCAACCCCAGAGTTCAGAGCCATGCTCTTATTAACCACTACTTTATTACAAATAACCTTTTATATTTGTGAATTTACTCTTTCTACATAAAAATATCTTCCTCTGGCACTTGTGCAATTGCTGTTTCTTAAACCACATTTCATTACCACAATCTCCACCTATTTGGGGTGATATGGCTGCATTCCTTGCTTTCATTCAGCCATTTGTCCATCTGCTTTTTAGCAGTCACTCCCCAGCTTTGTGATATGAAGTCTGCATAATTGCTGATCTGTTTCAGTGATTTGTAGGCATAGAATGGATTGTCACTACCTAACTCAAAGTGCATTGATCCACAAAAAATCCAAGTGCCTTAGCAGGACCAACATTAATTTGGATATTGACTATTGTCATGAGGTCATTCTTTAGGGTGAGATTTTAAATTTCCCTCATTGAAGCATGGTTCACATGTTCTCATGTGCCACATCAATCCAGCAGCAAACCCTGTCAGCTCTACCTTCAAAATACGTTCCAGTATCCAACCTTTTTTTTTTTACACCACTTCACAGCTACAACTCTGGCCCAACCTGTCAGCATCTCTCCTGGCCTCCTTTCTCCCACCTTTGTGCCTCTGTGATATGTTCTCCACACAAAGCAACAGAAGATTTCCTGAAATGTAAACCAGATTGTGTCACTCTATGCTCAAAACCTCCGATCACTTCAGGACTCATTCAAAGTAAAAACCTGTTCACCTACCTAGCTACCTCTTCAACTTCATCTCCCACAGCCTCTCCCTTGCTCACTGCTCTTGGAAACAGTGGCTTCTTTGCTCTTCTTCAAACATGCTTCATGCATTCCTATCTCAAGACCTTTGTACCTACTGCTCCACCTGACTGCAAAGCTCTCAGTAACATCATGGCTCTTAGCTTCAGTAACCCCTTGGCTCCTTCTCACTCCCCTACTCCCTCCGACCTCTAGCACAATGTTACTTTATCAAAGACACAGTTTAGGAGAGTAGTAACCTTTCTCTCTCATTCCTTTCCCTCCTTACCCTACTTTTTTTCTGTATTAGTTATAACCAACTGAAATATATTTTTTGTTTTTCTTACTGTCTTCTTTGTTTCTCTTACTCACTGCAGTACCCTCAGCCCTTTAAACAATACTCAACATGTGAATGGATATAGAATTTATAGCTTATAAAAATAATGAGAGTACTTATTCATTTATTAAATGATTTTTGTCTTTAAAAGGCTTATATTATAGCCTAGTGTAAAATTGGGGTGAGGGAAGTGAAATAGTACTTCACCGTATACATCCCCAGGGTTAAACGTGGTGGTGGAGGCATGATATGGATGCATCAGCCTCTAGGGGAATAGGCATACAAATTAAATTGAAGGATCGAGGAAGGCCCAGGAGATGAAAAGACTTCATCCTGATGAGATTGAAGAGTAACTGAAGAATGTTAGGAGAATTACATAGTCATATTTGCAATTAAATTGATCACTCTGGTGTCTTGTGGAGGAAGGAGTACAGTAAGCAATGACTGGCAGCAGAGACACCAGTAAGATGCAGAGATTCATGAGAGCCAGGCATACGATATGGAGCAAGTCTCAGTTTCTGACCAAATTAATAAGATAAAGAACATAGGAGTATTTAGGAGAAGACTGACATATTGAGATCTATGTGGGAAAATCCAGTACCATTCAAGCCAAGAATGAAAATTTGGCTATTTGTTGTTTTAATTTGTCTTCTGCTTGTGAATATAATAAGAATCCTCAATTTTAGAGAGTTTTCAAGTCTTAAGTATATTTAGATGTTATAACAATGACTTCTACAGCCCTGGCCGGTTTGGCTCAGCGGTTAGAGCGTTGGCCTGCGGTCCAGAGAGACCCTGGTTCGGTTCCCGCTAAGGGCATGTACCTCGGTTGCAGTTTGTCCCCGGCCCTGGTTGGTCATGCGGGTGGCAGCCACTCGATGTGTCCCTTTCACGTCGATGTTTCTCTCTTCCCCTCTCTCCCTCCCACTCTATCTGAACAAAAAAAAAAAACAAAAAAAACAAAACAAAACAATGACTTCTACAAAAGGACGGAAATCACTATGTTCCTTATATGTTACATAATATCTTTTTACCCAATTATCTGTACTTCCTATGAAGACAACAAATAACTGAGACATTATAAAGAGATTAGTTGCAGAGTAGAGCCATGCCCCATGGGAAGCATATCCACAAAATAGAATGCTCATATTCTAAATGTGCATGACCGAGGCAGGAGGAGAAAAGTGAAAAGTGAATTCCTCTCAAGAGTTGGCAGGAATGCCTTGCTTGAGAAACTTGTAAGCAAAGTTCAGAAGGTTTGCTCAGCTCCTTTTTGGGTAGTGGGTCCAGTTACTGCAGAATCCAATTCCTGGCTCAGCATAGAAAAATGAAGAGGTAAGGGAAAAGAGTTAAATTTCTCTTTTTTTAAAAGTAAATTTGAAAAAACGATAAATGTAGTGTTGTCTTACATTTGACGTATTAGCCTGTTAAGGTTCACTTGTTGATTGATGGAACAAATACCCGTAGTACTGAGAATAGTGGCAGCTTTTACTCTAGTTCAATAGCACGTGCCACAAAAGCAGTGGTCAGAAAGAGCATGCCAGATTTCTGTCACAGTTATAAAGACTTCTTTATATCTACCGTCTTTTAAAATTTTTAATTTTTAAAATCAAAGCAACTTGCACATATCTAAAATTCTATTTTCAAATAGGAGGGCCTGTAATGAAAAACACAAGCATAGCACTCTTCCCCTGACTCCTCATCGAACGCTAAGCCCTGATCATTTGTGACAAGACTTTTAACTGATTTTGTTTTCCAATTCCAATGGTTAATTTCATATCCATTTCAACATTAGACATTATCTGTTGACTTCCTAGTATCACAGATATTTAGCTCTCTTACAACACCCAGTATATATCTGTATCTCCTCTCAGTATAGCTATTACTTTGTAACTGATATTACCTTTATAGCCTTAGATATTATGCTTAGGTCTCCATATATTGTCCCAACAAATATAGGCACTATTTCATTATATTTATAATCAAATTGAAAATTTAAAAAGAGCTTATTTTCAAAGTGCTATACGAGTGTTGGTAAAATATGTTAACTCTTTCTGGTAAGATTTCTAACATGGGAGCTCCTGGTAGGAGATGTCATTTTTTGCTGAGCTACGAAAAGAGAAAGGTTTAGCCTTCCTTGACTGCCGAATTATGTAGGTATTTTCAGTGATGCCACCTTCTCCATAACAGGTTTGCTTTTCTGATGTCCTATTGGTAATGCTGCTGTAAATTCATGACTGAGTTTTTCTAGAGCAGGCTTTGGCAAACAGACCAAATTACCTGTTTTATTGGGACACGGCCATAACCATTTGTCTACTTAGAGTTGATTGCTGCTGTTGTGCTGAAGCTGCTGAATTAAATGTTGCAACACAGTCAGAATTTTCCACAAACCTATAATATTTATTATCTGGCCCTTGGCAGAAAAAGCTTGCCAACCCTGCTCTGGCTGCTTCAGCATATCCAGACTGTCATGTGGGCAGCTGCTTTCTGAGCTCTGCTCTCCTGCTTCCATGTGGACTGATGCATGGGTCTCATCCTCTCTCCAGGTCACTGAATTAATTTGAAGCCATTATTTCCAGTATCCCATGATCTTCCTCTCTCTCGATTTACCATCTTCATTTTGCTGGAACAAATTCTCCTTTGGCGTTTGCAGAGTAATTTTCTGGATTCTTTATCTCTGAAAATATCTTTTGAATAAATAAAATAAATAGAGCCTAGAATTGTAAGTTAAAAACATTTTTCCCCTCTGAATTTTAAAGGCATTGTTCTATTGTCTTTTAATGGACAGCGCTCCTGCTAATCAGTGAAATGCCTGGAGGGTTCTACCCTGGAATTGCATGTTAGTGTGCTGCACACAGAGAGAATCTTTCAATCTGGCTTTTTGAAAATCTTTCATATTATTTCTATGCAGTTTTCCTCACCTGAGTTTTTATTTATTTTTTATTTTTTTATCCTCACCCGAGGACATTTTTTCATTTTTTGTTCAGACAGAGTAGGAGGGAGAGAGAGGAAGAGAGAGAGAAACATCGACGTGAAAGGGCCACATCGAGTGGCTGCCACCCACACGACCAACCAGGGCCGGGGACAAACTGCAACCGAAGTACATGCCCTTAGCGGGAACCGAACCCAGGTCTCTCCGGACCGCAGGCCGACGCTCTAACCGCTGAGCCAAACCGGCCAGGGCCCTCACCTGAGTTTTTTTTATTCCCTCTGGAATTCCTATTAGTCATTTATGGAACCCCCTTACCATCTTCAGCATTAAACTCATATATTTGTTTGGGTTTGTTCTTTGTAAATGTAGATTTGTTTTATTTTATAGCAGACTTCCTCAACTATATCTACATGTGTTCCAACACGTTTATTGAGTATTTTTAATAAATCTTAATTAAAATCAAAATCATTTTAGTTTTCAGATAGCTCTCTAATTTTCTTATTATTTGTTTTCTTTAGCATCCAGATCTTTCTTGATAAGATGAACTATCTTGTCACACACCATTGCTGTTTATTTTAGTTTCCTTCTTTCTGTTTTATTACTTTTGACTCTCCTACTGGAAACTCTTCTCACATGTCTGGTGATCCTTGGCTTTTCATTCATTTTCACAAGTGAGAGGCTGTTTAGAGGCTCTGTGTGAGAATGCTGGCGTGTCTATAGTCAGCATCACTTTGGGTGGTGAGGGTCTGTTTTATCAGAGATATTCAAATGTCAATATGGGGTTTGTATTTTCCCTGGGAACATTTATTTACTTTTTAGACAAGAATCTTCTGATATTTTATGGGAGTTAGTAGTCAACTCTTCCTTGTAAAACTTTCAAACCATACCCTTGTTCTTTTAGGGGCCCATATCTCACTTCTGCCCTTTGCTATAACAAGCGCATCTAAGCCAGGAGTCCACTGATGGTTTCTCCTTGTGAATTTCTTTCCTTTGAACAAAAGCAACCTCTTCTCTCCCTTTGTATGCCCAACTACACCCATTAATGCTCCCCAGTCACCTTCCATCTTTTAAAAAATGTGCTGAACTCTCATCCACTGAAGTCCCATCTTTGTCCTTTGTTTTCAAGGGTTTACACCTAATGTTTTCCTTTTTATTATTAGAGGGATCTCAGAAAGCAAAAGAAGGTAAGCACATGTTTATGCTACCATCTTTAACCAACAGCCAGGCCTACTGTGTTTCCAGTGGTCTATAAAATGAGACAAGCCAGGGAGATCCTCAAAAATGAATATACTCTTCTAATATCTTCTATTATACATTGATTTCTGGCTCTCTCCCTTATTTTTAACCCCAAAGCCTTTCCATGTCATTTTTCACAACATGAAGTAAAACTACAAGAATTGTCTCCTATATATCTTCCTAGATGAACTTTAAACATTTAACATTAAAAATAAATAATCCAAATTATTCAAAATATTTTATTTAAAGAACATGTTTTGCTTACTTTGAAGTAAATAAAACAAAAGCAAGTGCTGGATCAAGAAACAGTCTAATCTGTATTTATCTCAAAATATCAGTTAGTGTGTGGAAATACCAATTTTATAATTCTCAAATAAAAATTTCTCTGTATTTGTGGACTAAATGCAATATATTTTACTCTTTAGTTGTGGATTTTTTCTGACTGATGTTCTTTTCTAATCAAAAAGAAATATAACATCCATGACAACTGACATGAAGTTTCCATTTATTCTACTAACATGAACATGGACACTGTCATATTTTCCCTGATTCATAACTTTCTGTGCCGTGAAACCCAAAGCAACCATCTGACCTTCAATTATTTTTTAAAAAGACAACAACAAATATTTAGCATCTCTCTCTGCTCTGCTTGCAGTCTTATATGCCTGCACAAAGTGCTTTTTAAAAGTTCCTGAACATCCTACTGTTTATTAATCTCAATTTCAAAGAGTTATATGATATATATTCAATTATTACAAATGCATTTCTCTTTATTGCTGTCTTCCATTGGCCTATTGAGTTTTCAAAATTCTATGCTTTTTTCTTTAACTCTTTTGATTTCAAAATATAATGTGGCTAAAATTAGAAACTTATGATACTATTGCAGTTGTCAACTGTTTCTTGAGCTTTTAAGCTAATAAATAAGACTAGATGTTGTTTATGTGGTTTTAGCAGGTACTCTTGCAAAGCTCAGGTAGTACAATTATTTTCTTTTAGACGTGATAAATAGTGCCATCTATTCTTGTGTGGCTATTGCTATTCATGACTAATTTTTTCCAGTTTTATTGAGAAAGAAGTAACATATATCATTGTATAAGTTTAAGATGTACAGTATGATGGTTTGATTTATTTGCATATTGAAATGATTACCACAATAGGTTTAGTTAACAGCCAACATTTCATATAGATACAATAAAAAGAAAAGGAAAATGAATTTCTCTTTGTGATATGAACTCTTAGGATCTACTATCTTGACTTTCCTGTATAGTATCATACAGCAGTGTTAACTACAGTCATCATGTTATACATTACAGCCCTGTTTCTTCGTTATCTGGAAATGTGTACTTTTTGACCACCTTTGTCCAATTTCCTCTCCCTCTACCTTACCCCATTCTGATAACCACAAATCTGATCTATTTTTCTATGAGTTTAGTGGAGTTTTTGTTTTTGCTTTTAGATTCCACATATAAATGGGATCATATAGTATTTGTCTTTCTCTGATTTATTTCAAGGTCCATCCAGGTTGTCCCAAATGGTAGGATTTCCTCAATTTTTATGGCTGAATAATATTCCATTGATGAACACTGGGATGCTGAAAATAATATAGTCTTAAATTTAGAGTTGCAGTTACCATACCAAAAGTAAAGATTATGAATGGATTAAAAATCTAAGGATCTGCTTAAGGAATATGTTTCTAGAATGCCAGGTTTATAAGAATTTTCAAGGTCTATATTCCATATATTATTTGTATCCTGAGGATAGCGGGACTATCATACTAGATGAGAGTTGTAGTCCACCCCAACAATGAGAGTGGCATTAGTAGACGTTATGAAGAATAGTGTGTGTGTGTGTCTCCCACTGAGATTCCAAAATATATGAAAGTCTCCTAGATATCCTTAAATTAATTAATTAAATCATTATCAGTGTCTCGTGTAAAGAAACCTGACAGTCCTGGTATTTTAAAAATTTTCATAATTAGTTCAGTAATGCATTTTTAAATGAATTTATTTATATAAAGCATTTGAAATGGTGCCTAGTACTTACTTAACTATTAGCAATTATTGCTAGTTTTAAAATGGTCATGGTCAAGCTCAAAGGGTTACCTTTTTAATACTTGTGAGTAATATTTTCATAATTTTTAAGGTAACATTCAGTATTAGGAATAACAGTTTTAGACTTTAGCTTTTTACATCTCTCAACAATGAATTGTATAAAGACATATTCCAAATATGGAAAACAAAAATTGACAGTAGTATTAAAATAAAAAATTGATAAATCTGCCAATATGGTAGATTTTGATACACTTTCTTTAATAATTGCTAAACCAAGCACAAAAGAAATCAATAAGACTATATGATGTGAAAAGTACAATGAACAAATCCTATCGTATGTAAAAATACAGAAAATAATAAATCCAAATTTGCAGAATCACATTATCTTCAAGTACACAAAATATTTATGAAAATTTATGAGGACATAAAGCAATTTGCAACAAATCAGACCTTTATGGAATACATGTCTAATGAAAATACAGTTAAGTTAGAAAGAAATAATATAAAGGTAACTTAAAATTAGAAAGTTAAGGATATTTTTAAATAACTCATTAATTATTTTTTAATTTAAAACTTAGTTTTCAATTACAATTTACATTCAATATTATTTTGTATTAGTTTCAAGTGTACAGATAGTGGTTTGACAATTATATACTTTACAAAGTGCCCCCCCACCCTGATATTTCCATTACTATATATGGTACCACGTGGTACCATATATAGTTATTACAATATTATTGACTATATTCCCCTATATAGTATAGAATGCTGTACTTTGCATTCCCATGATTATTTTGTAACTACCAATTTGTACTTCTTAATCCCTTCACCTTTTTCATTCATTCTCCCAGCCCCTCTCTTCTGGCAACTATCAGTGTTCTCTGTATCTATGAGTCTGTTTCAATTTTGTTTGTTTATTTTGTTCTTTAGATTCCACATATAAGTGAAATCATATGGTATTTTTCTTTCTCTGACTTATTTCACTGAGCATAATACTCTCTAGGTCCATCCATGCTGTTGCAAATGGTAAGATTTCATTACTTTTTGTGGAAGAGTAATATTTTATGGTATGTATGTACCACAGCTTTTTTATCCATTTGTCCATTGATGAACACTTGGTTGGTTCCAAATCTTGGCTATTGTAAATACTGCTGCAATGAACATAGTGGTACATATGAATTAGTGTGTTGGTTTCTTTGAATATATACCCAGAAGTGGAATCACTGGGTCATAAGGCAGTTCCATTTTTAATTTTTGAGGAACCTTCATACTGTTATACCATGGATTATTTTAAATGTAAATAAATAACTCATGGGTTATTTTAATATAAACTAGAAAATTTCTAGAACTAAATCATAATGATAAAACTACATCTTAAAACTTCTGGGATACAACTAGTGCAGTACTTTATAGGTGAATATATAGCCTTAAATTGCCTACTTCAGAAATGAAGTACTGCTAAAAATTAATGAGTTAAACATCTCACTCATCCAATTCTCTCTCTCTCTCTATCTCTCTCCATATATATATATATATATATATATATATATATATATAGGAAAGTACTATATATATAGTACTTTTCTTGGTTTTTATTTATTATAGTATTTTATTCCCATCCCCCACTCCCTCCCCTTTGGCAACCATCAACTTGTTCACTGTATCTATGGGTCGCTTTCTGTTTTGTTTATTCATTTATTTTGTTTTTTTAGATTCCACATAGAAGTGAGATTATTCAATATTTGTCTTTTTCTAATGTTTCACTTGACATAATACCCTCTAGGTCCATCCATGTTGTCACAAAAGGTAAAATATCATTCTTACTCATTGCCTAATAATAGTACTCTGTGTGTGTGTGTGTGTGTGTGTGTGTGTGTGTGTGTGTGTGTTTGCATACCACATTTTCTTTATCCATTCATCTGTTGATAGACATTTTGGTTGCTTTCATATCTTGGCTGTTACTAATAATGCTGCAGTAACCATGGGTGTACATATTTCTTTTTGAATTGCTCTTTTTGTTTTCTTCTGATAAATACCCAGAAGTGAAATTGCTGAATCATATGGCAGCTCTGTTTTTAATTTTTTGAGGAATCTATACTGTTTCCCATAGTGGCTGCACCAATTTACAATCCCATCAACAGTTTAAGAAGGTTCCCTTTTCTCCACATCCTCTCCAGCACTTTGTTGATTTATTTGTTTATTTATTTATTTATTTATTTATTTATTTATTTTTATAACTTATCTTTATTGTTGAATGTATTACAAATGTTCCTCATTTCCCCCCCTTGCCCCCCTCCTCCCCATTCCTGCCCCCCTCCTGCCTTTCCCCACACTGTTGTCTGTATCCATTGGTTATGCATATATACAAATAAGTTCTTTGGTTTATTTCTTCCCACCCCCCAACCCCCCTTCCCTTTGAGGTTTGTCAGTCTAACAAGCAATTTGTACTTCTTAATCCCTTCACCTTTTTCACCCATCCCCCCAAACCCCACCCATCTGGTTCCCAAAAAAGTTCTCTGTATCTATGAGAATGTCTCTGTTCTGCTTGTTCATTTTGTTTGTAGATTCAATTGTTGATAGCTATGTATTTATTGCCATTTTGTTTGTTCATATTTTTTATCTTTTTCTTCAAGAAGACCCTTCTACATT
This sequence comes from Tadarida brasiliensis, assembly GCA_030848825.1. Lineage (NCBI taxonomy): Eukaryota > Metazoa > Chordata > Mammalia > Chiroptera > Molossidae > Tadarida > Tadarida brasiliensis. Next base: position 83,724,691 of record CM061260.1, on the reverse strand, counting down.
TCATATAAGAATGGTTTGGTGGTGATGAACTCCTTTAGCTTTTCTTTGTCTGGGAAACTCTTTATATGGCCATCGATTCTAAATGACAGCTTTGCAGGATAGAGTAATCTTGGTTGTAGGTTCTTGCTTTTCATCACTCTGAATATTTCTTGCCACTCCCTTCTGGCCTGCAAAGTTTCTTTTGAGAAATCAGCTGACAGTCTGATGGGAACTCCCTTGTAGGTAACTAACTTCTTTTCTCTTGCTGCTTTTAAGATTCTCTCTTTTCTTGAACCTTTTGCATTTTGATGATGATGTGTCTTGGTGTGGGCATCTTGGGGTTCATCTTGTTTGGGACTCTCTGTGCTTCCTGGACTTGTATGTCTGTTTCCTTCACCAAGTTAGGGAAGTTTTCTGCCATTATTGTTTCAAATAGGTTTTTGATTTCTTGTTCTCTCTCTTCTCCTTATGGCACCCCCAAGATGCGAATGTTGGCACGCTTGAAGTTGTCCCAGAGGCTCCTTACACTATCCTCATTTTTTTGGATTCTTTTTTCTTTTTGCTGTTCTGATTGGGTGTTTTTTGCTTCCTTATATTCCAAATCGATGGTTTGCTTCTTGGCTTTACCTACTCTACTATTGCATCTGTGTAAACTATTCTTTATTTCAGTTAGTGCATCCTTCATTTCAGACTGGTCCTTTTTTATGCTCTTGAGGTCCTCACTAAGTCCACTGAGCATCCTTATAAGCAGTATTTTGAACTCAGCATCTGTTAGGTTGCTTAACTCCATTTCACTTAGTTCTTTTCCTGGAGTTTTGTTCTGTTCTTTCATTGGGGACCTGTTTCTTTGTCTCCTCATTTTGGCTGCCTCCCTGTGTTTGTTTCTATGTATTACTTAGCGAGAGGTATGGGGCTAGCTGAGACCAGATGCTGCTTGTTTGAAAGAATTTAGGAAAAGTTGAAGCAGGATCCAAGACAGGCCAATCCTATGGTAAAGCAACTGGCAACAGCTTGGGTGGGCCTGAAAGCTGGGTGGGGCGGGGCCTCAGGGAATCATCAGGGCGGGGCAAACAGTGTGAGCCAGGTTGCTGGAGTCCCAGATATGGTGGCGTCTGCCGGCCCAGGGAAGGGCTCACCAAAGAAACAATGGCCTCTGATAGCACGTCTGTCCAGGAGAAAGCTGCCTCTCCAGCCCTCACTCCAATGCCAAACAGCTCAGTTCTTCCCCATATGACTCTGGTGCCTTTCAAGCTGCCTCCCGCACGCTGGAGCCTGGAGGGAGCGAGTCCGAGTAAGTCCGTGCTCGGGCCCTTTAAGAGGAGCTGCCAGGGGCTCCAGCCGCCTCAGCCTCAGTTCCCGCTGGTTTTTTCCAGCCAGAAGTTATGGGGACTTCTCTTCCTGGCACTGGGACCCTGAGCTGGGGGCCTGGTGTGGGACGGGGACCCCTCAGTCCTCAGGGAGGACCTTCCCAGCCGAGGTGTCCTCCTAATTTTTATCTGCCACACGTGGGTGTGGGACCAGCCCGTCGCGCCTCCGCCCCTCCTACCAGTCTCGATGCGGCGTCTTCTTTAATTTCGTAGTTGTAGGACTTCCATTCAGCTGGATTTCAGGCGGTTTTGAATGATGGTTGTTCTGTAGTTTAGTTGTAACTTTGATGTGGTTGTGGGAGGACGCGATACCGCATTTACCTACGCCGCCATCTTGACTGGAAGTCTCCTGTTGATTTATTGATAACAGCCATTCCGACAGGTGTGAGGTGATATCTCACATTGTGGTTTTAATTTGCATTTCCCTGATTAGTGATGTTGAGCATCTTTTCATGTCTGTTGCCTATCTGTATATCCTTTTGGGAGAAATGCCCATTTAGGACTTTGCCCATATTTTAATTGGATTGTTTGGGTTTTTTTGGTGTTAAGTTGTATGAGTTCATTATATATTTTGGATCTTAACCTCTTATGAGATGTATGATTTGTGAATATTTTCTCCCATTCAGTAGATTATCTTTCTTAAAATATTAATAAAATTATAAAACTCTAACAAGATAGATTAAGAAAAATATAGGCTATGAATAAAAATATTATAGATTTAAAAAAGAAAAGATATAGCTACTAATAAAACAAATATTTTAAAATTAATAGGAAAATATTATAAACAACTTTTATGACAATACATGTAAAAACTAAAAAAAGAAAAAGAGAGACAAGTTTCTAGAAATTGGCTATTATCAAAACTCAGGAGGACTAGGAACTTAAACTGTCCTGTATTCATTACATAAACCATATCATAATTTAATAAAAATTTTCCCACAAGAAAAATTTCAGATCCAAATTTTGAGGTTTCTTGGGGAGGGGTTATGTATCATTGACAAAAATTGTTAGATCACTTCTTTCAGCTTTGTGTCAATGAGAATATTGTAAGTGCTTATTGTTCAGCTAGTGCAATGGAGTGAAATTATAACAAATTTTAAGTTGCAAAAATGTTTCTCTAAAATACTTTTAGTAAGAATTCATATCACATTGATGGTAAAAGCTTATTTTAAAAATAATAGAAAAAATGGGATTGATTTCAAAGCTCTTTAAAAAGGAATTTATTAGTGCTGGCTGGTGTGGCTCAGTTGGTTGAGTATGATCCTGTGCACCAAGAGGTCGAAGGTTGGATTCCTGGTCAGGGTACATGCTGGGGTTGCAGGCTAGACACCCAGTGGGGGGTGGCATGCAGGAAGTAGCTGATCAATGTCTCTCTCTCTCTCTCTCTCTCTCTCTCTCTCTCTCCTTCCCTTCATCTCCCTCTAAAAATCAATGGAAAACATATTTAAAATAAATAAATAAAATTTTTGAAAAAGGATTTGTTCAAATAAATTATGCCATATATAATAGTATGGAAACTGCATGTCTTAATAGTGAATATAAAAGGGTCTTAAGTACATACGGAAAAATACTATATAGTATGATTACAACTTTATGAATAGAAAATATAAACTTCGTGCTTAGGAAATAGATTAGAAAGATATATACCAAATGAGATTGTATTCCTGTTATTCAGTGTATGAGTGATTTTTTCTCTTATTTCAAGATTTGCTCTAGTAAATTTTCTTATTTTATATCACTGAATTTAGGTTACTTTTTATAATTGAAAGCATTCACAGTTTAATTGACAGCAGTATTTTCTTCCTGGGAGTACATATAATAATGTTTTATATTGCAATCTAGGACTCAGTGAAAAACAATATTTTTTGGATAAATAAAATAATAAAGCATATATTTTTAAAAAGATAAAATATGATGAATGTCTTCTGAAAGACAAAATTAACTGAATAAAAGTTTACCTAAAATAATGTTTACATTAATGAAAATAGCACTTTAACATGAAAGCAAACTTTTTAATGTTTATTTTATTAGAACATCTGCCTGTTATTATTCCTTGAGAATGTATAAAATCAAATTAAAATGTCTACAATTCTGAATTATGATTTAATTTAAAGAAGTGTTAGTGAATTTCTATGCATATTTTCTTTAAGATAAAATGATCTAATATCATGGTTTTATTTATAAACCTTTAGTATATTAAAGTTATGCAAAGTCTTTATTGCTATTAAAGACTTGCATAATATCATTTTAAATAGTAATTCAGGATACTTATTTGTTTTTTTTTTTCATCAAAATAATTATCTATGTATTTTTGGAAAGATGCTTCCTCTTTCATTTTTGAAAATATTTTGACCACTACAGTGACAGTCCACTAAGTTTCTCTTAGTCATGCTTGTCTAAACACAAGCCCTTCACTTCAAATACTGATCATTTTTATTGCCTGACTGAATTCCAAAATGTTTTATATGTGCTACTGTAGGAATTCACACATACTGGGTGAATGATATTCTCCCATGGTTGCCCTCTCAAATAGCACTTCGAAAATGTTTACTGGATATTTTCACATAGAGAGTTAAATACTGATGAAAGCTGTCTATCATGAGGAATTCTGTCCAGTCATGCATTCAGTAAACATTAGTTACCCATGGTGTTCACTATGATAGACACTGGGGATTAAAACTAAGATGAAATCCCTGTGCTCAAAACTTTCACAGTGTAGTGGGAGAGATAAATGAACAGAAACTCTCAACTAATAAGAGAAGTGCTATTAATAGAACAATGTAAAAGGGGCACAGTGGAGAGTAATAAGAAATTATGCTTAAAAGGAGAATATCACACAGCCTAAACCAGAAACTAATGTTTGAGAAGGCACTCTGTCCCAAGCCCTGTGTTAAGAGCCATTGTGTACCTTCACAAATTAGCGGCTCAAACACATACACACAACAAATTAGTAGTTTTACAGTTCTGTAAGTCAGAAGTCCAAAAATCAATCTCAGTGGGTTAAAGTTAGCATGTTGACAGTACTGATTCATTCTGGGCACTTCAGGGAAGATTCTGTTTCCTTTGAATTGTCCAGCTTCTAAATGCTGCCTGCATTCCTTGGCTCATGTTCCCTTTTCCATATTCACAGTCAGCAGCATGGCATCTTCAAATCTCTCTACTTTCTAGCCTCCCCCATCCCCTCCCCCTCTACCTCTGCCTCTGTCTCTCCTACCTCTGTTTCCATCATTCCATTGCCTTCTCAACCCCTTTTATAAGAACCCTTGTGATTTCTTTGGCCCCACCTGGATCATCCAGGGCACTCACATGTCAAGATCATTAACCCAATACATCTTCTATACAGGAATACCTCACTTTATTGCACTTCACAGGTGTTGTGTGTTTTACAAACTGAAGGCAGGACTCACCAGCAGCAAAAAGATTACAGCTTGCTTTATTGCGATGCTTGCTTTATTACAGTAGTTTGGAACTGAACCTGCAATATCTCCGAGATATGCCTATATAAGGTGACATGGTCACAGATTTTGTGCATTAGAATGTGGACATTTTTGGTGAGTCAATATTCAACCAACCAAAGCTACTAAATAAATTAAGAAATGGAGATGGAAGAGTGAGTTTTAAGAGATGTGATGAACTGCCGGGCTGGTTTGGCTCGGTGGTTGGAGCATCAGCCCACGGACCAAAGAGTCTTGGATTCGGTTCCTGTCAAGGGTATGCGCCTTGGTTGTGGTTCGGTCCCCGGCCATGGTCTGGGTCATGCAGGAGGCAGCCAGTCAATGTATCTCTCTCATTTCTCTCTCTCTCTCTCCCCACCCCAACCCTATCAAAGATAAATGAAAAAATATCCTTGGGTGAAGATTTAAAAATAAAAGGAGATGTGATGAACTGAATTGTGCCCCTCCCCATCAAATTCACATTATAACCTTAACCCCCAATGTGACTGGAAATAGGGCCTCTAGGTTTTAATTTAAGGTTAAATGGGGTCATAAGATGGGGTCCTAACCTTATAGGATGGGTGGCTTTATATGATGAGGAAGAGAGACCTCTCTCCCTCTCTCCATGGCCTCACCATGGAAAGGCTGTGCGAGGACACAGTAAGAAGGTGGCTGTCTGCAAGCCAGGAAGAGGGCTCTTGCCAGGAACTGAATCAGCTGTCACTTTGATCTTGGACTTCCCAGTCTTCAGAACTGTGAGAAATTAAATTTCTATTGTTTAAGCCACCCAGTGAATGGTATTTTTTTTTACAGCAGCCCAAGCCAACTAATACAGAAGATGATGATAAATCTGGAGTTCAAGAGAGAAGTTTGAACTACAAGTGTAGATTTGGAACTTAACAGCCTTAAGACAGTTAAGTAGTTGGTGGTAGTGAAAGACATTACCTTAAGATCATATGTATACTGAAAGGGGAATATAGCAGAGGAAAGAACCATGCATTTCTAGTAACTACTACCCAGGACAGAATGCTCAACAGCCTGATTGTAGGAGGAGAGACTGGCAAATGGTTGGACTGGTCCCAGGAGTCATTTGTGGGGAGTAGAGGGGGAGGTGTGGGGGAGAGGGTTGGCCGAAGAGCAAGTGGAAGTTCTTGTAACAATAACAGGAGCTGTCAGAGGCAGGACTAGGTACTTTTCTTCCTGTAACTCTGCAAAACTGATAATTTCGTTTCATAGTCAAGGAAACTGAGATGCAAAGACATTGAGTAAGTTTCTCTGGGTCAGAGAGATTTTTTAATTAGATTTTATTTCTAATGTGACTTTTGATGGCTGAGAAGAGAATCAATTTTGACAGAGCATCAAGCAGAATTTTGAAATGCAAATATTTTTTAGTCTAAAGAGGACCTCTTTCAGTATGCCTTAAGGCAAGAAAGCAGGTGGTATGAGAGGCCATCTGGTAGAGGCTGATACACTGAATTTTAAAAGTGTTCTAAGGGTAGAAGTACCAGTGAGTTTGAAAAGTCAAACTATTACAAATAAGAGTATTCAATAAGTAAGTAATGTACTGGACTTTATAATATAAGAAGTAGGGAAAATTTTAACCTCCTTGAGGACAGTGTTGTATAATATTTGGGAACATGTTTTAGCAGAAGAGAGTAAAATTTGTCCCAAAAGAAGAGGCTGTTTGATGTTTGGAATGTGGTATGGGGAAAAAATGAAAAATATGTTACTTACTCACTGAAGAAATCCTTACCCATCTATTGATAAGGATGTTAAAAAAAATCAAAAACTCATTCTCAGGTCTTAAAGAAATCCTGCCCCCTAGCCTAGACCTTAAGAACCTAAAAATGGCCCTGGCTGGTTTGGCTCAGCGGTTAGAGCATCGGCCTGCGGTCCAGAGAGACCCGGGTTCGGTTCCCGCTAAGGGCATGTACCTCGGTTGCAGTTTGTCCCCAGCCCTGGTTGGGTCATGTGGGTGGCAGCCACTCGATGCGTCCCTTTCACGTCGATGTTTCTCTCTCTCTCTCTTCCTCTCTCTCCCTCCCACTCTATCAGAACAAAAAATGGAAAAATGTCCTCGAGTGAGGATAAAAAAAAAAAAACCTAGAAATGAAGGATAAATTACATATTTAACACATCCTCTGTGGTATCAGTGTATTTTTAAATACGACTGGGTTACATGAAACTTTTATTTTCTAAGACTCAAAAGACTTTGCAAATATTTATACATTAATCTTTATCTCTGAAGAAATAGATGTGGTAGGTACTTAACCCACCCACAATGATACTAAAACTGGGAAAGAAATGTGACTTCCCCCTAATGCCACAGAATAAAATCGTGGTGAAGCCAGAAATAGAAGCCCTAACCTCTAAGAACCTGTCCTCTTTCAGGTCTTAGTCTAATCCTCCTATTGAGAAGCTTGTTAAACATGAGAAATCTTGCATCGTGTTGAACCTTTCTGTGAAGTTGAATCGGAAGCACTCAAATATCATTTCAAAAGATGTGAAATTGCAAATTCTCTAAAAAAGAACGTTGTTCTCTTTGATTTGTAGAAGGTGTGCTATGTATCAGGAAGAAATCAAACAGAATTACTCATAAGGATTTTGATATTTCATCCTTGAATGATAGTGAATAAAATTTGGGTGGGTGACCCTCCTGATAACATTAATAATAATGGAATTTATCTCAAGACCTCAAGAGACAAATATATCACTCTAGAACTGAATTAAAAGTCTAAGTTTTCCTCTATGTCTCTTGTTTTTAAACTTTTCTTTACATGATACTTAAAAATATTTTTCTTGTTGCCTTTACACTCAGGAAGGAAAGTAGATTATGAATAGTTAAGTTTTTTTAAAAACTGAATAAAGAAGATATTGAAGCATCTCTTAAATGTACACAATGAAAGGAAATTGAATGAGACTGTGCAAATAAAAAAAAGTTAGCATATTGAACAATTCCCAACCTATACCTCTACTCTCAGGAATCCCAACTTTGGGTCTAGAGTTGGTTTTTTTCTCTCATTCATGCAATGAATATTAAAGAGTTGTTTTTATGTATTAGGCCCTGTGGATACAACATAAAACAGAGAAAGTCGCGGCCCATGCCTTCATGACTTAGATCGGCAATTTTCAACCTTTCTCATCCCATGGAACACATAAATTAATTACTAAAATTCTGCAGCACACCAAAAAATATATATTTTTTGCTTATCTGACAAAAAATAGGCATAATTTTGATTCATTCACACCGGACAGCTTTTATTATGTTGAAAGTATCACAGATGTCCCCTCTTTATTCCCCCATTGACCCACCTCCACCATGCTCCCCCATCCCCAGGCCCATGCCACAGCATCTTAACTATCATATCTAGAGAAAGGGGACACTCAAACACGGATGAGGTTATAATTGGTAAAGAAGTAGCAGTCACTCATTTTAGCCAGGAGAGGAGGGGATGTTTAGTATTTGGGGCACTGTAACCTAGCCTTTGTGCTTAGGCAGAATTATGCACTGGCCTTGCCCTCTCTCATTTTATCACGGTCTCAGAGTAAGCTTGCCGTGCACGGTTGGTCTAATGTCTGATAGGAGAACAAGGCCAGCTTCTGACAGCAGAGCTGCTATTTTTTACTTTCTCATTTGGGTGGACATGATGGTAGTGAGAGACTAAATCAGATGGGTTGACCAGAGAAAGTCTTCTGAAGGAGGGACCTCAAATCTTAGCTTTCACTGCTAATAAGAAGCCATCCACATAGAGAAGGACTAAGGAGGGCAGAGACAAGGGAGGAAGGAGGAAACTTGTGGACGGCATTCCCATGGGAGGGAAGCAGCAAGCGTGAGGAAAGGAAATACCTCATCGCACCTGGGAGGCATGTTTGAAAAAAACATCAAAAAGGAGACTCTTTGCTTCATTGACTCTCAGGGGGTTGGAGGTAGTGGAAAACCAGAATCTTGGAACATGGGGAGTGAAATTGTGGAAAGCCTCCAGGGGATCATGATATGATTCTCCAAGAAAATTGTCCCTCACTGCCTCCACCATCCTCCCACACTTTCAGTTTAATTATATAGGCTTTATGTGGAAAATCCAATACTAGTTGATAATTTAACATGACTCTACATATTATACAACAAAATTGCTTGTTCAGAAAGGTTTAACCACCATCCAGGGAGATGGCGTTGTTAGCCAGGGAATGGGCTGTCAGTGGCAGAAGATCTATTATCCTAGATGCAATTTTCTTTACTCGCTGGAAACTTGATAGACTATAGTGATTTTTTCCCCCAGACCATCTAATATACAGCATATTTGAGCTAGGTCTCCATTTTTATTTTATAGTGAAAGATTTCTAGTGTATGGCTTTATCATTCCATCCACCTATGCATGTCTAGTTGATGTGTTTGAATGCTACACATTAGTTGGTTTAAAGCCACCATTGTTACCAATTGGAAATTTAGCATACTAAACAAGAAAATAATAACAATGATAAACATCTCAGACAGCAGAGAATAGTGGTTATAAGCAAGAACTCTAGAGCCAAACTGTCTGGGTTCAAATTACAACTCCATCACTCTAGGTATGCCAATGTGGACAAGTTACTTAGCTCATGTGCCTCAGTTTCCTCATCTGTAAAGAGGTGATAATAATGGTACCGACTTGAAAGGTTTGTTGTTGAGATTAAAATATATATTTCACTTTTAGACCTTGCTCATGATAAGCATTATGTAAGTGCTTTACCTTTGTTAATAATGATGGTGACAAGGTATTGGAAAGAAAAAAAAGTATTTAACAGCACATTCCTATGGTCAGATTTATTAAGGCAATATAACTAAGCAGTATATATATATACATATATATATACCATATATACATATTTGGTGTCCCAAAAAATATATACACACTTTCAATAATTATAAATTCCAAAGGGTTAAATCAGAAAAGAAAGAAACATCAATTGAGCTATCAGCTGTTAAAGTGTGTGTACATTTTTTGGGGACACTTTGGCATAAACGTTAACAGACCTTATTGGGGAATTATTTATCTTATGGTAATGTACAGGACCTCCTCTCTTGCTGCAGGGCAATCATATAATGGATTAGTCTTTGGCACCATCTGAAAGTGTACATTTAATCTAAAATATTTTTTCCTCTCTGCCGGATATGTCTGATACTTCCAGGCCTACCACAGATAGGGGTTTTAATATATTCTGTGACTGAATTCTTTGAACTTTGCCTTAAGAATGCACGAGAAGTCTCAGATCTTTAATTAGGGCAACCAGATTTAGTGTCACTGAAATAAGTGTGATAACAGCTTGATCATGAAAAGCTTGACATAAAGAAAACACCTGCCTGGTGTTAATACGATACATGAATTTCAGACAACAGAAAACCAAAGAAAATTACCACTCTGCCTGTCTCGATAAAAGACCAACAGAGTCCTCTATTTATTTCACTATACTTAACAGTTTATTTGAATTACTATGAAATGTTAACAGAAAATCAATTGGATTGTGGAGTCCTGGCAGGTGAAGAGTTTAAAATACTGCTGAATCTTTATTTGTACTAACAGATTTATTAAGGCAATATAAAAGAAAAAGAGAAGAAAAAATATTTGTTTTGTTCTAGATACTTATTACAACAAATCAGAGTGATCTGAGAAGGAATTTCAAGTATCTTAGTAGACTAGATGTATTTGAAATTAACTTCAACATATGCACATTTCTTTTCTCTCAAGGTTCAGAACCTTTATAGAAAAATGTTGAAAATTCCTATCAATTGCCATTTTTTATGTCCAGGAGAAAATGTTTAAAAAATTGAAAACATTATTACAAATAAAACTGAAAGACCGGCTGGGTAGCTCAGTTGGTTGAGAATAATCCCATACAAAAAGATTGCAGGTTTGATTCTGGGTCCGGGCACGTACAGGAGGCAACTGATATCTTTCCCTTTCTCTCTCTCTCTCTCTCTCTCTCTCTCTCTCTCTCTCTCTCTCTCTCTCTCCTCTCTCTCTCCCCCTTCCTCTCCCTCTACAATCAATAAAAAATATCCTGAGGTGAAGATTAAAAAAAAAAAAAACACTGAAACATTATGGCTTATTTTCTTGTGACCATAATATGAACATTTAATTAGTTTTAGTTAATTTTCATGTATGGTCAACATTTAGTTGACTGCAATGAAATGGTCCAAAGAAAATTTGGATAATTAAAATCTGTACTACTGCAAACATTTAATTTGATCCTCTACACTTCAGCTTACATTGCATCAAACTATTGGCCAGACCTGCCAGCTAATAAAGCAACAGAAGATATTTTAATATTCATTCCTTTCGCCCTTCCAAAGATTTGTATACCAGAAAGCACATGTATTGCACTTTACAGTTGATAAGCACTTTCACATATATTATCACTTTTGATCTTTCTAATGTCCTTATAGGGAAGGGACATTATAGGATTATGGAAGGTTTTATTATTATCTTCACTTTATATATGAATAAATTGGGGATCGCGCATCATTCTCTTAAGTAGATGCAGGTAATTGGCCCTAGATAAATTAAGTCTTGAACTTCAAGCTTTATTGAATTTGCTGTGTTGCACTGAGAAAGCCTCTGACCTTCTTTTCCTCAGTAACTCTTCTGGTCAGCCTTATATCCTTACTGCCTTATGTCCACATCATTCTTTTCACTATTTCTGATCTCTGAATCTTTGTCTTCACTTCCCTCACTCTCTTCATAAACCCCTGTCTGTAATGTTGCTGCTTTTCTTGAATATCCAAATCATGCCCATCATTCAAGGTCCAGGAAAACTTCCACCTCTTCTGAGAAGTCTTCTGGCTGTCACCATTCTTATTTAATACAGCATTTTCAGGGATTGGTTCTTATGCTCTTAAGTTGTTTCATTTATGTTTATCAGAGTCTCCTACTAGATTATAAACCCCTGAGAACAGAGAACTAAGTCTTATATTTCTTTGAAATTCACAGCACCCTAGCACTGGATCTATATATATAGTAAATTCATGATAAGTATTTGGCTATTATTTAATCTATCCAATATAGTCATTGCTGAAATTACTGTATTTGTATTCCAAACATGTAACTTATAATTTACCCTATGTAATTACTTATTACAGTTGAGTTTAGTATGGTCTTTTCAATATGTTCACGTACAAATTTACCCTAGCAGTGATTTCTAATGGCAGTGAAGTCCAGGCATACGGCCTATGGGATCAATTCAACTACGTATGCCTGATGAATTCCCCGAATAGAACAGACATTTGACCCATATATCAGTATTAAGAACAGGAACAGGAAACGTTATGCAGTGACTGCTTTTCCATAGAATTACATTAGCATCGCCCATTGGGCTATTCATAACTTCTCAGAAGATCGGGGATGTCTATCAATGGTAGTTCCCGTGGTACAATATATGAAAATGCATTTTGCTGTTCATTATGATGCTGACCAGGCATATTGTCATTATAAGTTTAATTTTTAAGAAAGAAACATGTGAAAATGACACACTTGAGAGTCATTACATTAAAAAAACAAAAAGTTGGTACTGCATGACAACTCAGTTCTTCTGGAATATAAGTGTTCTGTTTAAACAAATAACTACGTTTGTTTATATTTTAAGGAGAATTTGGAGAAGTCTGCAGTGGGCGTTTGAAGACACCAGGGAAAAGGGAGATCCCAGTTGCCATCAAAACTTTGAAAGGTGGCCACATGGATCGGCAAAGAAGAGATTTTTTAAGAGAAGCTAGTATCATGGGTCAGTTTGACCACCCAAATATCATCCGACTAGAAGGTGTTGTTACAAAAAGTAAGTACTGATCTCCTTCATTACTTCTTTTATATATTTATCTAAGTTTCTTTTTTTTTTTTTTTAAAGCTTAATAGAAATCCTACAGCTAGTAAGAGGATAATTTAGTTCAGATAACTTCTTCTGATATCACCCTCAGAGTCTTGATATTAGACAATGACATTATCAGAGTTTGCACTGGTCACCAAACAGCTTTGAAATTATATTTATTACCTCTAAATAATTTGCTAATGTAATTTGAAGTAATAAATCAAGAGTAAAGTGTGATATATATATCTTTTTTTTTTTTTTCTGATTTCTATAAGCTATCCACTGTTTCTAAAGCTGCCTAAATTTCAGTATTGGAAATAAATTGCATATACAAATATGAATGCTTCATGTGAAGTAAAACTTTTAAACACAAAGTTCTATGTGGAATCCATCTACATAAATACTATTAGGACTACATTATTTTAATTTATGTAAAATGAAGATAGAGTTACAATTTCTGAAATAAAAATCCTGTTTTTAATAAAAATAGTGGGATGAAAGCCATTCCTTTGAAAAGAAAGTTCTTTAAAATCCACAATTAATCATATTTCTAAGAAATAGATTGCTATATATTCACTTTCATTTGAATTACATGGCATAAAGCCTAACTAAATTCTCCCTATTTTATTCACGGATGAATTATAACATATAAAACCCAATACAGAACGACATTTTTAAAATGCATAAAAACAATTTAAATCTTTGGGAGGTGTTTTTCTTGCATAAACCTCAAATTTCTTTGAAAATCATGTATATAAAATTTAAATTTTGTGTCATATTTGGAAGGAGAAAGTGTAAAAATTTGCTAAATATATAATTGACTATATGTCTGAAACTCAAGTTCTTGTCAGAAGCCATTGGCCAACTTGCTGCCCAGGAGAGCAGATTACTGACAGCCATGATAGCTTAGAGGACTAGAAGAGTGCACTTAATGACAGCTGTTGCAGTGTGCTGTTGCTTTAGTGGCTTTATTGGGCCTCAGTGTTCATGCCCTTGTGTTGTGCTCTCCCACACTGACTCTGGGCTTGTCCATGTGACTAGCCTTGGCCAATGAGACATTCACATGTGGTACAACTGAGGGCATCTTACATGTTTGCACGTTGGAGCTTGTCCTCTTTCACAATTCCTCCCTATAACCCAGTGTACAGTGCTAAGCAAAGTCAATCCAAATGGTGAGAATACAAGCAGGACTGCAAAGAGGAGTCTGATTCTGTCCAGTTGGCAGCTCTGAGCTCCCAGCAGCCAGCACTGATCGCCAGCCTTGTGATGAACCATCCAGACACTGCACCCTCCCCCACCACCACCATGAGATGCTGCAGCTGCACTCCACATCCCGTGCAACAAAGAATCACCTCACTCAGTTCAGCCAACCCATAAAACCATGGGAGATAATAAAATAGTTGGAGTTTTAAGCCACGGAGTTTTGAGTAGTTTATTACACAGCCATAGCTGACCAAACAGATGGCCCCGTTAGAATGCTGCTCTCACCACTTAACTTGTGCAGGTTAAGGTAAATTACGTAACACCTCTATCCTTTACTTCCATATCTATAAAATAGGGCCAAAGTAACTTCCACTCCGTAGGAGTGCTGTAAGGATTACATGTGTAAATATATAAAGCGTTCAGTTCGGCACAGTATGTGGCTCACAGTAAGCCACATTACATGGAAGCCACGACTGGTACTCTGTGCCGGGCACTTGACACATACAGTTTGCTGTTTCATTCTCACAGCAACTCTTCCGAGTATCAATATCCACTGAATCTCAGACAGTTTAATCAACCTTCATAAGGACCTCTAACTCATAGTAAGTAGTGTGACTGGTGTTCAAACTCACGTCTGCCTGACTCTAAAACTCATGGGTTTTTTGCTTATTGTTTGTTTGTTTTTGCTACATCGCAGTAAATAAGTCATAGTTTTACACTTTAATTATTTTATCTTGATTAAATAACATTAAGTAAATAACAATCTGATGTTACTTTTTAAATATGTTACTTTTTAAAATAAGGAAAATGTTTAGGTAAGTAAAATAAATTACCTCTAAAATGCAAAATTTGGAATGATTTAGCTATGCCACAATATTTTGCAAAGATTATAATCTAAAAGAGAAGAAATAACACATTAATCATTTCTTTTATAGTTTCTGACTTCCTTGTTATTAATTTAGCATGAGTATTTCAAGTTATTCCTTTTGTTTTATATCTCTCTGGAAGGAGAAAGATAAATTTCAAGTTGGGTTATGAATCTTTGCAAGGCATTTAAAATAACAATTTTAAGTATGATGTTGAATTCCTCTTATGTGTATTTATGCATGAAATATCTGGAACTAAGTGTCCAGCAATAAATTCAAAGGCTGAAAAGTATCAGAAATTTATTTTATGATAAATCACATTATATGACTTTTTCATATATTCATTCTTGTGTTTTATTTACATGTTATAAAAACATGAAAGTTTATGAAAAGGAAAAGATTTATTATCTCTATGAAGTAGTAGCAATTATTTATTCTAAATCAACTGAATGGGTTTAATAAGATAGTCTGTGGCACTTGTCTTCCAGTTTGAAATACTCAGTTTATTTCACATAAGCATCCAAACACCAACACAGTGATTACATCTCTAACAATCTTGTCTAAAAAACGGGACAGGTGACGTCAGCATAGTCAAATTTATATGATCCCAAGGTCGAGGTCTTTGTTCCATTTCAAAAAAAAGAGAGAAAGGTGAAGGGGATACGAAAAGAAAAGAAAGGAAAATTGAGAAAGGATATATTCAATAAGCTTTGAATGGCAATAACCATTACAGTTTTAATTTGTAAGAGTGAGCACCATATAAGGGTGCTGTGGTGCTTCTGGATGGGTGGTGGAGATAGCAAAAGAAATAATCCTGCAGAGATAAGTGGGCAATTTGTACTGTTATCTTCTTGACTCCAGTGCTGTGGGATTTTCAGAAGAAAGGCAATAAATAAAGGAATGCCTCATTCCCATAAATACATGGTAATTATTCCAAGATTGCCCGTAAGTAGCTAAGAGATAACTAGCAATTAGTGCTCCCTAAGGACTACCATATTGCATAGAAGATAATACTGACAAAGACAAACATGTAATACAGGTTTATACAGTCATGTTAGTAGAGTATCCTGGGGTTCTGAGAAATGAATGCACTGCACTGACTCTCAGTTGAAACTAATGCAAAATTATGGATCAAAGACTTCATCAGATCCTTTTATATAAGTTTTAATATGCATACGTTTTTATCTTATTGTGTAGGTTTTATCTCTGAGAGACACATATGACAAAGTTCTTAGGAACACTTTTACTTTCGTATTTGTGCATATAACTACTTTTATTTTAAATCTGAAAGTTAAATGATTAAAAACTGTATTATATAAAAAGTGTATCTGATAAAAGCTAAACCTATTTATTTGATATACATCTCAATTTCATTAACCTGTTAAGATACAACTGATATAAAAAGAGATTAATCGAGCTAAACTTTATGCTTAGCACATACTTTTTCTCCAAGAACAAATAGAAACCATCAGTTTGAGAATAGACTTATAGCCGTTAGTAGCATGGGTAGTAGCAATTTGTAACAGATAATGTATATACCAGTCTCATGAACTACATATCCAAAAGAGAAAGTGCTAACCTTCTATAAAAATATAAGAATTGTGGTTACATTATGAAGAAATACAGTTCAGCCAGCACACTCCAGAAGACTGGGTCATGCGGTTTGAAATGATGATGGAAGAACCAAAAGGAGAGGTAATGAAGTGCCTATATCCCCACTGAGTAGGTCATCACTAAATTTAGATACACTGACTCAAATAGAAGCCAATCAGCACAGCAAACAAATTCTCAAACCTAACATCATTTCATCATAGAACATTCCTAAAGATGCCGTGGATGATATAGAAAGTATAACAGAAAGTGCTAGGCCTGCTCCAACCCTTTTCAAATATTCCAAAACTTTGTGGGTCCCTTCCAGACATTTTTGATGCCACATGGAATCAAAGTCAGGGGATTGATTCAAGCCAGTTAAATACATTGTACATTAAATGCACAGGAATTGCCTCTCTGGTCCCAAAATTGTGCTGTATTTTTTAATACATGCCCCACCAACGTGATACCTGCCTCTCCACCTGGTTTTAATATTCTGCTGCTAGCCATAAGGACTTGGACAAGTCACTCAGCATCCTTAGGCCTCAATTTTTTCCTCTGTACAAAGGATTGAAAAGTGCAGATTGGACTAGAAAACAATAAAGATCGAATCCAGCTCTAATATTTTTGTATTTCATTCCTTTGCCAAAAGAAGAGAATCGAGATGTTAGTGAGGAAAATTTGGGCCAGTAATAACTTATCACCTCACCTCCAAATTAACTTCAGGTTCGTAGCAGTGATCTGGGAATAAGATGGAGAGGTTCAGGAAGAAAAGAAAAGTGTCTCCAGTCAAGTTTTTGTTCTAACAGTCTGTAAAGTAGAAACGGTTAGATAAAATTTTACTATCAGCAATATCAGTGTTTGAATATACAGAATAGACATTGTAGAGGGTAAAGTATTCTTCAAAACTGATTCTAATGGAAGAGATTAGATGGTTGTTTTCTTCTGGAATTCAGCTGCCCTGCTACCTAAGGTAGGTTAAGAGTTTTGTTTTGTTTTGTGTTGTTGTTTTGTTTTGTTTTCCAAGTAACAATTACTGAGCACCACCAGGTGTTAGATACTATTGCTGATTAAAACCTGGGGATACAGAAAAGGCCTCAGTGCTCTGGAGAAGCTCATTTGTTGCAGCCAGTCCACTGGGAACATAAGTAACTAGGCCAGTATTTCCCAGTGTGGTGTGGCATGTGCTATTTTGGATACAATTATTCATTAATTTATTCATGTATTCATTCAGCGAATGTTTGTTGGGTGCCACTGTTCTAGTCACTTGTAATTAAGTAGTAAAAAAGACAGCTTCTACCTACCAGAGGAAAAAAAGAAATCTAAATACAGGTGGGCAAAAGCAGGTTTACAGTGTGAGTACACGAAGCATAGACTTTATTCTTGTTTTATTATGTTTTTCAGTTATTGTATTATTCATTTGTATTGCAGCTGTAAACCTACTTTTTCCACCCCTGTATATAGAGCTCATCTCAGGTGTAAAGGAAACAGACCTAAGTGAAGTGGAGGAGCAGGCCGAGCCGAGGTGTGGTGGGAGAGTGTTCCAGGCAGCGGGCACGTTCTAATCCCTGTGCTGAGAAAGTTGGCGTGTTAGGACAGCATCCAAAGCAGCTGAAGGGAAGTAATAACAGGACGGAGTACACGTTGAAAGAAACAAACTAAAGGCAGGAAAAAGCAATAAGGAAGCTAGTGTAGTTATCCAAGTGAAAAATAACAAGAAAACAGATTAATTAAGTAAAGATAAAAAGAAGAGAGTATATTTAAGAAATATTTTAGGTTAAATTGAGAGACTTTGGTGACTGCATATGGGGATGGTTCAGATGACTTTCAAGTTTTTGATTTACATAAGTAGGGAAACGGAGAGGAAATTCTGGAGAAATAACAAATTTGGAGGGGAAATAATGAATTCTGAATTGGACGTGGTTAAGTTGGACACGTCTGGGACATTTAAAGACTTCAAGAAGCCTCTGGAGCCTGGGTGGGCGTCCGGGCTGCAGGCACAAGTTACGGAGTACGCAGTCAATGAGAACTGATGGGTAGTTGAAGCCATAGGGAGGATGGGATTACCCAGAAGGCTGAGGGGACAGAAGGCACAGCCTGAGAGAGGAAGAGCAGGTTTCTGAGAATGAGAGGTCAATAGAATAAAATGACCTGAGAAGCCAAGTAAGGTAAGGACTGAGAAGCATCTGTTTTTTGAAGCAATTAGGAGGGGACAGCCCGTGGTGCCGTCAGACTGATGGGTCCAAAAAAAAGCAAATTAGATTGTGTTGATTTCTTACTTAAATTCCAAATGCTTAGCATTTTTAAAGTTATTCATTAATATTCAAGTAATATTCAAGTAATATTTATTATGTTCCTAACTACTCTGTGCCAGGCACCTTTCTACGCATTAGGCATTTGGCAGTGGATGAGAAAGCTGCAATGTCTGCCCTCATGAGTCAGGTCCCTGCAGCTGCCTCCTCTGGTTTTATTCTTCACCATTCTCTTGAATTCTTGATTACATTCATACTAAATGACAAAAGCATCTCACAACTTACTCTCATTTCTCTCCTGTGTCTCTTCCTATTCTAAATCCTTGAGGAGCTGGAAGAAAATGTACCAAACTGACCCTAAATGGGTACATAGATAACTATGAAATGAAGAGGCTGTTAGTACCTAGAGGGCCTAGCTGTCTCTGGACTGACCAACTTTCCCTTTTACCAGTGATGTCAGAGGCAAGATCATATGCGTGACTAACAAACAGTAACACGATGCCGTAGTCTGTGGCCCTGTGTATCGCACTCCTGTTCAAGTAACACGGACTAATTGGGATCACCAGCTTATTTTCTTTCTGCCAGAGTGTGCTTCTCTCTTTACAAGAGAGAACATAGTCAGGAGGAATTTATTCTTGCCCCTTCAGTGTTTAAGTATCTGGGTTTCTCTAGGTCATTCACTCTAATCACCTCCTTAGATCTACTTTGTACTATCTTCTTCCTGTGGTTCTCTCCCTTCCCTAAACAAGCTTGGTAATTATTGGGTAGAGTGTAATGAGTAGCAGATTAAAAAATTCTAGTAACAAGTTGCTCAGTGTGAAGATAACACTGTAAATTGTAAAAACTAGGAGAGAAAGGGGAATATAAATACAATTTTATGCACACATAATGTTGCCTTTTAATACCTCTATATAGAACTGAATAAAGCCATCCAGAGGGTGAAATCTTACTCATTTTCAAAAATAAAAAATTCCTTCCAAATCGTTCATGAGGCAGTTTGTTCTGGTAAAGAGTTTGATGGTTCGGAATTTGAGAAGAGCAATAGATAATCTTATATTATAGACATGAATCTGCTTCTATGCACTCAGAATAAGAACCATCCCGCCAGGCTGCAGGGTAAGGCAGTCACTCAGGAACTTTAATCCAGGTTTCTGATGGTCTTACTCAGGATTGGATATCAGTAGAAGACTTAGTCACTGAAAATGATTATGCCTCCTCACCCTTGTGTATGTGATTTCTAATTTCTAAAAAAAAAAAAAAAAAAAATCCATAAACTTAATGAATGGAATATAGCAAGCTCCTTATTTATCCCATGAGTAATATTTTTAATACTTTTATTGATATTTCGAGAGAGAGGAAGGGAGAGGGAGAGAAAGAGAAACATCAATGTTAAAGGGCCCATAATTAATATTTTAATGCTACTTTGTTGTTGTTAGAATATGTTACTGTGATTTTTCTTAAATTTTCATTTTGATATAATTTCAGACACAGAAAAAACAGTGAAACTAATATAGTTCCCATATAAATTTCACTCACTCTCCCTTAATGTTAGTATTTTACATAACCACAGGACTATTATCAAAGCCAAGAACTAAACATCAGTGAGGTACTATTTTCATACTAAGCTATTGACTTTCATTCAGATTTTATAAACTTTCCACTTGCATCTTTTTCTGTTCCACAACCCTGTCTAGGATTCCACATTGCATTTAGTTAGTTATCACATCTCCTTGGTATCTTCCAATCTGTGAAAATTCTTCAGTCTTTCCTTGTCTTTCCTGACCTTGACACTTTTCAAGAATACTCTTCAGTTATTTTGTGTAATGTCCTTCTTTGGAGGTGTTTCTGTTGTCTTTTCATGACTTGATTTGTGGTTATGCATTTTGGGCAGTAATACCACAAAAGATGTGTACCCTTCCCATTGCATTATATCAGGGGGAAGCCGATGTCCACACACCTTATTCCTGGGAATGTTAACATGGGCCACTGGGTCAAGGTGTTATCTGCTAGATTGCTTCATTATAAAGTTACTTTTTCCCTTTGTATTTATTATATATTTTGGGGGAGACTATGCAAGTATCCTGTTTCTCCTCAAATTTTACCCACTAATTTTATCATTCATAATAGATCTTGCCTGTCTATTATCACTATTATATTCTAATGGTGATTATTCTGTTCACCTCTTTCTATATTTATTAATTGGAATACTTCTTTAAGGAAGAGCTATATTTCAGCATGTGCTATGACTGGACTTAAACAATACATAACCTTTTGAATCTAACTTCTTTCTCTTAACAGAATGCTCTTGAGATTCATGCATGTTTGTTGTTATTGTTGACTAGTATCCTTTGTAGGGATGTAGCATAGTTTGGATCTGCATTCAATGGTTGAAGGAAATCAAGGTTGTTTTCAATTTGGATGATTATTAATAAAACATCTATGAATATTCATGTTAGGTTTGAGCATAAACATATATTTACATTTATCTTGGGTCAATACCTAGGTGTGAAATGCCTGAATCATATGGTAAATGCATGTTTTTGTAAGAAACTGCCAAACTGTTTTTTAAACTGGATGTACAGTTTTGCATTCCCACTAGTAATTATAAGAGTTTCATTTGCTCTACATAATCTGTACTTGATATTGTCATTTTAAAAATATTTTAGCCATTCTAGCGAGTTTATATTAGTATCTCATTGTTATTTTAATTTGCATTTCCCTAATGACTATTGATTTTGATCATCTTTTTATATGCTTATTTACTATTCATATTTCTTCTTTGGTTGAAGTGTGTCTTCAGAGTTTCATCCATTTACTTTTATCAGGTTTTTTTACTCAGTGTTAAGTTTTATCCTCACCCGAGGGCATTTTTGCATTTATCTTCAGACAGAGCGGGAGGGATAGAGGGGGGAAGAGAGAGAGAGAAACATTGATGTGAGAGAGACACATCGACTGGTTGCCACCCACATGACCCCAACCGGGCGAGGACAAACTGCAACCGCGTTATGTGCCCTTAGCGGGAACCAAACCCAGGACTCTCTGGTCCACAGGCCAATGCTCTAACCGCTGAACCAAACCAGCCAGGGCCTCAGTGTTACGTTTTAAAAATATATATTTTCTGGATGCAATCCTTCGTCAGAAATGTGATCTGTAGATATTTTTCTTTTATGGATTATGCTTCTTGGTGGGGTATCTAAAACTTTTTACTTAATCCAAGGTCACAAAGATTTTCTCTTCCACTGTCTTCTAGAACTGTTATAGTTTTATACTTTACATATAGATCTTTGATCCATTTTTAGTTAATTTTTGCATAAGTGTGAGGTATGGTCCAAGGTTCATCTTTATTTTTTGCATATAGATAATTTCTCCATCATTTATTGAATTGGTTTTTAAATATAAAACTGTTTTTTCTCATTTTTAAGTTCCCATCTTTGTTTAAATTCCTCCATTGTCTTTCCTTCACCCAGGACAAAATTCATGCTGTCTCTGTATGCTTACAACACACCTTTCGCCTCATCTCCCTCCTTCTCCACCTCTTAGTTTATATTCTGTTAACTGTGAATCATTAGTAATTTTCCCGAACATAGCATACAGTTTCTTACTTCACATATTTGATCATATGTTCTTGGAAAACACTCCTTCTTCCCTTTCCCATCACCCTTAACTCAGCTTATAAGGAATGACTCAGTTTATATGAAACATCCTTTCTTAATCCCTCTACTGGGTTAGATATCTACATTGCACTTAACTGTAGTACTATGATTACCATTTATATGCATGGTCTACTGTTTTATTAGTCTTTAGCCCATAATATTAGGGCCTCAGCACCCTTTTCTGATGTCCCTGCGTTTTTTCTGGGACAGTCCCACCAGTGTGTTACCTGAAGCCATGCAACATCTAGACTGTCTTCTAACCCTGTTGGGGTCCCCTCTCCCCTGCACATTGCCTGCCACAGCCCTTGTAGAGGCTTCACCAGTCCAGCCACTGTCCATCAGCAGAACATCAACTGTCCTGCCACTTACGCATTTATCTGTGCTCTTCGAGACCCCACAACTTTTCTGGGTCCTGTGCGAGTGAAGGAGATCGGCTTTCTCTCCACTTGGTACCTCTGCTTTTCATCTAGTTACCAAAGCTGCTCTCATGGACTCAGAGCAGCCCAAACCCCTCTGGAACACTTTCATTTGTTTTATGAAGGTTCTTAATTTTCTGATAATAAAGGGCTAAACTCAGTGTACTGGCCACCCCATTTTCCTCACTTAATCTTAATTTTCTTTTCCGTTCTAACTTCTCCTCACTGTTCCCTTAATCTATCCAGTCCCAAATCTCCAATATATACCACCTAATATATGATTTAAATCTCTTTGCTTTTAAATAGAGAAGAATATCTTGTGTTACATTGGTGTGGGAGTTTGGAGAGGTTATAATCTGTGGAGAACAGTGTTTATTTTATTCATTGTGGTACCTAGATGGTGCTGAGCACATATTGAGCATATGTTCATATGGAGAAAGGAAAACGGTGAGAAAAGAGGGAAAGGGGGGAAAGGAAAGGGGAAGGGGGAAAGGAGTAGAGGAAAGAAAGACCAACCTAATTTTCAAGGACTTCAAACTCAGTTCTAAGCATTAACCTTCTCTCATGTCAGTCACATTCATATGAAATTGGCAGCTTTTGTCATAATTGTGCTTCTCTGTACTTTTGCCGTTTCTCCTTCCTCTGAAGAGCAAGCATATTTTGCTGTTTTTTCCCTTTGAAATTTTAACTGTCTACATTACATTATGCTTACTTAGGTACATACATGTCTTTTTCTGCTATAGACCAGAATCAACTGGAAAGTAGGACCACAGCTAATTCACCTTCATATATACCCCCACATTACCTCATTTATGTTTCATGTGACATACACACTCAGTCCCCACTTTGAAATGAGTCAAGAAATATATTTGTGTGTTTCGTAGGCCTGAGAAATAAAGTAGACACATCTTCATCCACTGGTGATTGAGATACAGCAACAGAATAATGTGAATTTATTGACATTTTTATTAGGTTACATCAACTACTGTGAGTGGATTTATTCATTTTTCCACTCATCACAAATGTCAACCAAGACATCAGTGATGTTTTGGTTTTTTCCTCCTCTTTCTTTCAGATGCAATGGTTGTTTTAGGATTCTTAGCCCTGAAAATAGTGCATTGACCTTTCCCCTAAACATTAATGGTATGATTTTCTTGAAACAAGTTCAGTGTTCATTTTTGTATAGCCATATATTCTATGGGACATGCTTTTGGATTTGGTACAACAACCCATAAAAACAAAAAGCTATGGCACCTCTGTGACCTGGTCACTATTTCATATACTGCATCACTGGGGTATTTCATTACATTGAAGTGAAAGTATTCAAAAAAACCTTCCACTAGTTAATTTCTGATTTAATTTCTTTAATATAGATTATATTTCATTGCAAGAAATTCCAGAATATTCCTTGGGGAAAACAGTTCTGGGTAGGAAGTACATAGAAGGCTGCTGTTGAAACTCAAGCGAAGTGAGGGGCTGTTTAAAGGGGAAGAAACTGGGGTGAGCCTAATGGGGGTTCTTAGTTTCTTCCCAAAAACGGAGAAACCAGTTCTTTGTTAAAAAATAATTTATGATTAATATTTCTTACATGTTAGCTAAATAAATTTACTAAAATGAAAACAAAGGCTTCCCTTATGTCAATGCTGATGTTCCAAACTTTCCTGCCAGAATGGCCATAGGGTTGATCGGTAACGGACTAAGAAAATAGTTCCCACTAACTACCTCCAAGTAGAAAAGGGGAAGGCTACATTTATCAAATGATGAAAGTTTTAATTGTACAACATGAAAAGCATAAAATTGCTATTTTTTATAAGATGGAACAAATGAAACAGTCCCTATAATTAAAATCATGCTACTGTTACTGGAGGGATGTGAGGGCCAGAGCCCTCGGAGACTCGTGGGCAGGAAGTCCTTGGGGTGCAGTCAGGCTAAGCATATTTAGAAGCCCCCACAGGAGAAGGAATGGTTTTCATTGGCATGGAGTTATATTTCTGGGGTTGTGGCATCCCAGTTCCCTCAGTCCAGTCCTGGAAGAGGGGCAGCTATGGATATAGCAAGGCCAGAGATAAGGCCAGAGTCCAGAGTGTCCGCCCCGTGGTGCAGCCGAGTCCAGATCAGGCATCAGGCTGGATTCAGTCCATTAATCCATTATATGGGAGCCCCGCAGGCAGTCTGGGCGCCAGCAGCAAGGGAGAGAGAGAGCAAGCGAGAGCTTTCCTAGACTCTAGGAGATTAAATATTCAGGTTTTGGGTGCTATTCTGGCCACTGACTCTCTCCCAGGTGTGCCGACAGGTAGGCATCTCCCATGTCACTTAGACGTTACTGGGCATGCGTCTAAACTGCTCTTGTCCAGTCCATTCCCCCATGCATGGAATAGACTCGGAGTGTTAAACTAACTTTTCTCCCTTTACTCCTTTCCTGCTAAATAATAACCAGGTTATTGCAGCAGTATCACTGCCAGTCCTTAGGTATATTTCCCAGATGTGGCCACAGGGAAATTCTTAGTTGCTAAGGAGACCCACCCTTCTAATAATAGGGCCTACTCTTCTTACTAATTAAGAAATTGAGAACTAGACAGGAAGGCCAAAAGAAAAAATGATTGCTAGGGAAGCTGGTATGAATGGAGCAAACCCATTTCTAAATCAAATTTGAATCCCTTTAATGACTTATGAAGACCTAGTTGTAAATTTAATGGAACAGGGGGTATATTTTTGCTTGTTAAAGATGTCTCTGTCATCATAGGGAAAAATACCACCACTTTTAAAAAAAATAACATATTATCCAGAGACATTATGAGAAAAGTCACACTACAGTTTAGAATCTTGATCAGTCACTCATGGAAAGACAAAATAAACATACTTCAAACATTAATCTCAGTGGGTAACATTAGAGGTAGGTAGCATAATAAACTAGTTAAGCGATTTCTAAATTTTCTCCCAAAGTACCTCTTCATTGATGTAGAAATAATAAAATAATGATTATCAAGTTATATATTCTGTATATCCTGATTTTTAAAAGCTGTAAATTCTTTTTGGTTTTTAAAATGTCTCATAATCTTTTTTCTTCCCTAAATTGAACCTTGTCCTACAAAACTTTGCTCACAGTGGTCAGGTTAAATACAATTAAAGGAACACATTAGAGAATCTGTTAATGTCTACTTTGTGACTCTCTAATATCTTAAATTAAACAAATTGTTCTAAAACAAACCCACTTGCCTTATAAACTGTTCTTCCTGCTTTTACACTCACCAAAACCCTTTCCACACACTCAGCCAGAGTGATTGTTGTAAAATTTTTGCAAATTACACTTGGGGGAAAAAAATCCAATCTTTACTTTGCCCTGCAAGGTGGTCAATAATCTGGGCCCTGTTTACTTCTCAGATACTATCTTCTGCTTCTTCGCCTTCCTAACGCACTGTGCTGCAGCTGGCTGCTTGCCTTGGACACACCAAACTCACAGCTGCCTCGGGGCTTCCAGGTGTCCTCATTTACTGCTTTGACCTGCTCAAACATCCTCACGAGACTGGCTTCTGAAAACCTGAACACCCTACCTACATCTAAAGTAGCCCTTCTCCTCACCCCCCAGATTCTCTTTATCATATGTCTTTGTTCTGTTTTCTTCCCTTGTACATATAATTCTATAAAATCATGGAAGCTCAGAATATTCTGCACTAAGGAAAGCTCCGGGGTATTCGGAAGTAAGCACCTGGCAGAGTTGCTTTATAAAAGAAGAAACCGTTTTAGGCAATGATATCATTAAAACAATACCATACTAGCATTTCTGAAATTTCCAATTTTACTCATACCTTTATTTTGACACATTACCAAATATACATTATCGAGACCAAATAAATTATTTAGTTTGAATTTTAAAATAAAATGTAAACTGGAACAGAACTATGTGTTTCTGTAATATATTGTTATAGTACATCAAATTGGATAGGATAGGATCCTTACCTTATTGTAATTATTTATAAGTCAGATATATAATTAATCTAAATACTTTGGAATTGGGATTATATGCCAAATAATGGAATTATCAAACACTGCATATGTTGAGAATTACATGGTGAAGTCCTTCCAATTTAGATGGATTAGGCTGTTTGCAAATTAGTTAATAAAATGAACCTTAAAGAAAACTTAAAGCAAGACATTTTTTTTAAGTAAGTTAATTTTGCAAAACACGTTTATTGGAAAGCAAAGTGAATATTTCTTAATTAAGTGGATTCCCAAAATAACAAACTTATAACAATAGTTTTTTCGTTCAATAAAATGATTGTCTAAACCAAGTTTATTGTTTGGGAGAGAATACACCAAGAATATAATAGTGTTTATCTTTGGATTACAGCTTTGGAATAATTTTCTTTGTTTTCATTTTGTACTTTTGCATATTGTCTGTGTTTACTATAGTAAATAAATATTGTGTTGGTATTTGATTATAAGCTACACTGAAATTTTTCTTTATATTACATTGAATATCCTTATTAAATTGCCACTTTTGTAGGTCAAAAATTGTTGAATGTAAGGACTTTCATATGTTTCTACTTAAGAGGTTTCATTTCTAATAAACTCAATTTTTAGGTGCACTGGCTGGCCAACTAACAAGTGGAATCTTATGTGCATGCATATTTTTTTTATAACAGAACCCTTGAAACAATTCAGGGAAACATTTTGCTGAACAAAATAATAAATTAATTAGTGACATAAACCCAAGTCATTCTAATTTAAGGAAAAACAAAAGTAATTTATTGGGTCACATAACTGAAAAGTGCAACAGTAATCCAAGAACAGCTAGAGGTAGGAGCTTAAATGACTATAAAATCACACCAAAAAAAACCTCTACTTTTCTCTGTGTGCTCTCTTTGACTTCCTTTTTAGGCAGAGTCTTTCCACTTGTTGGGAAAATGGTTCCCTGCAGATCTGGTGCCCAAGTTGTCCCTGGTAGGGCCACAGGCCCATCTTTCGTGTAATAGTATCACA
Organism: Tadarida brasiliensis; assembly: GCA_030848825.1. Classification (NCBI taxonomy): domain Eukaryota; kingdom Metazoa; phylum Chordata; class Mammalia; order Chiroptera; family Molossidae; genus Tadarida; species Tadarida brasiliensis. The sequence goes on along the minus strand of CM061260.1, from coordinate 83,697,118 downwards.
GGGGATGGGACGCTCCAGCCAGATTGTATCCCACACCGTCCACTCTGGAAGGCGAGAATGACAAAAATAGCTTGGAATCAGCAAGGGAAATTTCCCCAAACGAAAGACAACAAAGAAGTAATGGATGTCCAGTGTGGGAGTTTTGTTTGTTTGTTTGTTTGTTTGTTTGTTTGTTTGTTTTTAAATCCTTACCCAAGGATATTTTTCCATCCATCTTCAGATAGAGTTGGGGGGGGGGGGAGAGACAGAGAAACATCGATATGAGGGAGACACACCAACTGGCTGCCTCCCGCTCCACCCCAACCAGGGGTGGGGATTGAACCACAACCAAAGTACGTGCCCTTGACCGGAATCGGACCCACAACTCTGGTCCACGGGCCAACGCTCTAACAGCTGAGCCAAACTGGCCAGGGCCAGTGTATGGGTTTTCAAAAAAAATCTCAGAAAGAAATTTGTTTGGGTTTTGTTTTGTTTTTGATAGTTCCAAATATAACTTTATGTTTGTATGTGTAATCTATATATAACAATAATGTACATAATAAAATTGTCAGAGTGAATAATGAAACAGACTGTAAAGAAAGTCAAATATTTTAGGAAATGAGATACATTGTTAATAGCAACAACTTAGTGTAGCTATGATTGAGCTTTTCATTAACTGCAATTTATGTTTTCTTTCAATAGCTACTTATGAAAGGAGCTAAGAAATTTAATAGATGGACTTTTTTTTAAATTTATATTTGAACAAAACCAAAACTATAAAGAGTGAAAATAAATCATAAACCTGTTATTAAAAAATTATTTTTAAATGTAAAATGTGACTATCATTCTGCCATCCAGTCCCATCCCCTAGAGTTAACCCCTGAATTAAATGTATATAAATTCATTTATATCTATATCAATCTATATATTGTTTTATGAGCAGAACTGGAATCATGCTATATAAATTAGTTGTGATTTGTTTCTTATGTTATTTAGGATTAGGTTTGACTATGAGTAACTGAACAACTGGAATATAGTGGCCTAAAATAAAATATAAATTTAATTCTTCCTAACCTAAAAGTCTAGATAGTCAGTACAGAGCTCTTTAGTTTCAACATGTACATGTTTTATTTAGATTAATTTTTTTTACTATACCAAAATAAATATTGATAGCCCTCACTCTGGGTGTTGAGATTATGAGGGATTTTATGTATTAAATTTATTGGGGTGACATTGGTTAATAAAATTATACAGGTCTCAAGTGTACAATTCTGTGATACATCATCTGTATATTGCATTGTGTGCTCATCACCGAAAGTCAAATCATCTTTCCTTGCCATATATTTGGTCTCCTTTACCCTTCCAGTGGTTGGAGCATCGACTCCTACACGAAAAGGTTGTGGGTTCAATTCACGGTCAGGGCACACACCTAGGTTTTGGTTCAATTCCCGGTGGGGGTGCATACAGGAGACAACTAGTCGATGCTTCTCTCTCACATTGATGTTTCTCTCTCTTTCCCTCCCCCTTCCTCGCTCTCTAAAAATCAATAAAAACAGATCCTCAAGTGAGGATTTAAAAAAAAAAAAACACTCCATGGATGGTGTGCTGAGAACAGCTGCAAAGAAGGATGGGAATTACAGTCCTTATCTTGATGACCGTGTTAACTATATTAATCATGTCCTTTTTATTACTATTATTTTTTAATCCTCACCCAAGAAAATGCTTAGAAGAAGGAAGGAAGAGAGAGTGAAAGAAACATCAATGTGAGAGAGAAACATCAATTGGTTGCCTTCTGTATACTCCCTGTCTAGGGATCAAACCTGCAACCTTGGTATGTGCCCTCACTGGGAATTGAACCAGCAACCTTTTGGTGCACTCGACCAACTGAGCCACTCCAACCTGCATGCCTTTGAATTTTCTTTATTTTCTGATATTTTGACACTAGGGCCTTGCTGATTCTGGAAAGACTATTCTCCCCTCCCCCCAGGGATAGCCAACTCCTAGAGACAGTGGAGGACTCACCTGCAAGTGGGTCTTCCATGTGCGAACCAACCAATCATATCCCAACCTTATTCCTCTGCCCTAGTCACCCCAGGGCCAGGTATCAGACAACTAGGGGCAGCCCCTATACGCTGAAGTCTGCAGAAATTATTTAAACTAGTCAATCTTGAACTTGCTTATACTGCCTCACCCATTTCTTCCTACTAAAACCTCAACAAAGGCTCTTCTTGCTCACATTTTCCCCTTATTCCCTCTTCCTCCTGACCAACCCTGGTGCCTCCTTCCCCATGTGGCCCTGAGTGGTGTGCTATGCTTCTGTTTCTAGAGATCTTTGAGGATAAAACTTCTTTCTTCATGCCTCATTTTCCATCTGTGGGTCTCATTATACTTAAAACAAATCCTGGGTACATTTGAAAACATCATCAGATAGTGGTGATGGTTGCATACCACTTTATAAATATACTAAAATCACAAAATTAAAAACCATTTAAAAGGGTGAATTTTATGGTATGTGAATTATATCTAAATTTTGAAAGTTAAACAAAAACTAAAACAATGGGTTCTGTTACAATAAAAAAAATTGAACAATGGATATTGGGGCATGATAGTCATGCTACAACAATACCATGTTCCAGATTAGTACATGTAAATATCTCTCTTTTTTTTTTCATCTCTTTCCTGTTTTATATGGATATATTTTATTCAAGCTTTCACTTAACAATAGACATTTAGATTGCTTCCTTTTTCTCCTGTTATAAACTATGCTATAATTTACATTCAGATCATGCTATTATCATAAGATTGAGTCTTAGAAGCATAATTCTTAAGTCAGAAATATTATTCTTGTGTGATATTCTTTTAAAAGAGATAGTGCAAATTACTTACCAAGTTATTATACCAATTTATCACATTAAAGGATTGAGTCCCTATCCATTCATCTTTTAAATTTCTACAGATCTGATTGGTTATAAAAGTACCTCATTAATGTTTTAATTTGCATATCTTTGACAGTGTGGGCTATTTAGCATTTTTAATCTTTATTGACCATTTTCATCTCTTTCTCTGACAATTATCTGTTCATATCCCTAACTTCCTATTAAAGTAGAGTATATAACTCATTATTAACCAGGGACATTAATATTAACCTGCTATCTGTGTCTGGAGGTGTATAAGATACAGAAGTCTCTTCATCTTTTATGTCTGCAAAATATGTCTAAGAATGTGTTTTTTTAAAAGATTTTTTTAAATTGACTTTTAAAGAGAGAGGAATGGAGAGGGAGAGAGAGAGAAACATCAATGTGAGAGTGATACATGGCTACATTGATTGGCCACCTCCTGCACGCCCCCTACCGGGGATCAAGCCCACAACCCAGGCATGTGCCCTGACTGGGAATTGAACCAGCAACCTTTTGGTGCACGGGATGATGCCAAATCAACTCAGCCACACCAGCCAGGGCATAAGTATGTAATCTTTATATTAATCTTGACTAGCTCTCAGTGTCCCTTTGAAACTAAAAGCTCATTTTTCTTCACTCCAGGGTAATTTTCTTCAATTATTTCTCTGAAAATTTCTTCTCAATTTTTGTTTGTTTCTGCTAGAACTCAGAGAATATATTCTGAATCAATCCTCCTTTCTATTTCAAATCTTCCCTTGAAATTTTTCCATTTTCATGAGATTTTAAAATAGTTCTGTCATCTATTTTTAAATAAGCATTGAGTTTTCTATAGTGTCCTTCCTTGTTTCCATTTCCTTACTATGTTTTCCTTCACAATATTTTATTGTATTACCTTCGGAACTGTCAGCACACATTTTTAATTACTCTCTATTTCATCAGCTATATGTGTCTTAGAAGAGCCATCTGCTCTGGTGGGTTCAGCTCGGTCTTTTTTGCTCAGCTCCACTTTACTGATTAATGCCAGAGGGTTGATTCCCTCAGTTCAGGGGCAGGACAAGTAACAGTGGATTTGCCAGTCAACAAAATAGTAAACAGATTTTCTTTTCCAGTATGGGGTTTATTGGCTAACGTATATTGAGGAGATGGAGGAAGAGAGGGCACGTGATTCCCAGGGTTCTGCAGTTAGGATGGGAAGTCCTTTTCCAGTTGATTGAAGGTATATTCGTCTCAAGCAGGAATGGCAAGCTTTTCCCATAGCCACAGGCAACTAACTGAAACAGTGCCTTTTCTCTTATGATAAGAATTTTCACTCAGCTACTGGACTCCCAAGGAGTTTCAGGATTGGCAGTCTTCACCTCAGGTTCTGCCAGAGAGGTGAGCCTTCTACCAGGTCACTGGCTACCTTTTGGTCAGTCAGTGAATAAGTCTTAGACATTGGCTGTTTACTCCTCACAGTTGCTTATTTCCCACGTCTCCCGATACCATGGCTGTTTTGTCTCTTGTTCTATTTCTCCCTTGTCCAGTGTTTTCTGCTACGCTTCCACCTTCTACACACATAAGTATATAGTTACACGCATATACATGTATAAGGCAATATTAATGTATCTTAGAAAAGAAATATGGAAGTAAAATCATACTTTAAAAGGCTTTGATAAAAATGTGTCCAAACCTTTAACCTAAATGCTTTAAGGAAGGAATAAACGTTTTCAGTATTTGTGGGCAATATACATGTAATAGTTGGTACATGTTAAATAAAAATAAATCATTATGATCAACTTTGTCTCTGGACTTACAAGGGCTAACTAAAGTTAGAATGGGCGCTGGCCAGTTTGGCTCAGTGGTTAGAGCGTCGGCCCGCTGACCAGAGAGTCCCGGGTTCGGTTCCCACTAAGGGCACATACCTCGATTTTAGTTTGTCCTCAGCCCCCGTTGGGGTTGTGTGGGTGGCAGCCACTCGATGTGTCTCTCTCACATCGATGTTTCTCTCTCTCTCTTCCTCCCTCTCTCCCTCCTGCTCTATCTGAAGATAAATGCAAAAGTGTCCTCAGGTGAGGATTAAAAAATAAATAAATAAAAATAAAATAAAAATGAGGCACAAGCAAAAAAAAAGTTAGAATGAGAATATATTTGTTAGAGTGAACCTTTTCTATACATACTAATGATGAGACAAAATATAGTAATTTATATACTTTTAATTTTTTAAAGAATTGCTTAATGTAAAACTTATTGACAACTTGTAGAAATTGGTAGTAAACTGACCGATGGGTGTGTTAGGTGTGTGACACATGCACACAGTTAATTTACGGACAAAATGTATGTAATAATCTTTAAAATATTGGAAATAATAGGATTTATTTTATTATTTTTTTTATCCTCACCCGAGGACATTTTTTTCATTTTTTGTTCAGATAGAGTGGGAGGGAGAGAGAGGAAGAGAGAGAGAGAGAGAAACATCGACGTGAAAGGGACACATCGAGTGGCTGCCACCCGCACGACCAACCAGGCCTGGGGACAAACTGCAACCGAAGTACATGCCCTTAGAGGGAACCGAACCTGGGTCTCTCTGGACCGCAGGCCGACGCTCTAACCACTGAGCCAAACCGGCCAGGGCAGTGGGATTTATTTTAATTAATACATGGCATGCATAAAGATGAATGGTAGACTTTTGGGGCTTTTGAGTAAACAGTATAGAAGGTTGACAAAGAGATTATTCCGTATCAGGTAAAATAAAACAAACTATTAATATTACCAATACTTCACAATACACATAACCAGTATCCCCAGCATTACACAATACACATAGCCGTTAATAAGAGCAAGATGAAAACTTGAATTAACTTTACACTTTTCTCAAAATTCCACTGAAATGATAACAAAGCACTAAATCTTAATGAATCAAGAATAACGAGAAAGATTTCTGGAAATTTTGATGAATATGTGCAAATGGAACCAGAAAATAGTTGGTTTTGAATAGATAGATGAATCAGAAAGGCGGGGCATACAACTCAAAAAGTCACAAGGAAAACTGCTGGGAGCCTTTTTTAGAAACAGAGTGCTGAATCAGAGAGTGGAGATGAGAAAGCACTAAAAAATCGGGGTGGCTGAAGAAATGTCTACCAAACCACTATTGCTCCCTACTATACTTTATTTCCACATGTCCTTGTATTCAAAGCCACTGGAAGGGGTAGCATACACCCCCAGGCTAACAGGGGAAACAGGCTTTCTAAAGAAGGAAAGCAAGGTATCTGAAGAGCAATAGAACTCCTAACTTGGGTGCTGCCACCCCAGAGTAAAGCGTCCTTGTTTTTGCCTGGGACAGGTGTGGGCAGCCTTGCCTGCTCATAGCTCATTAGTGCATCCCAGAGTGAAACCTGCCCATTGACATCTTAGTCAGCTTTCTCGGAGAAATGGAGCAGAATGGACAACCAGCTGGACCAGATTTTGAGAAAAACCTAGGGTACGAAAGAGAAGCAACAACAGGTGAAAATACAAATGATGACCATAAAAAATTGTTCAGGAAACATAAGAAAACCGTTTTTAAAAAGTCTATTTAATGTTCTCAGAGGCAGTGGAAAAGATGTTGCATCCATAAAGTGAAAACAAGCTGCCATTGGAAAAAGAATCCAGCAAACTAGCTTTAGTGTGAGGATCAAAAACACAGAATTGTTTAGACATGCAAGGAATAAGAAAATCTCTTGTTCTGAAATCATTTTTGAAATTAAAAAAAAAAAAGTAGAGTAGATTCCAAAAGAAGTGGTACACGAATACAAAGAAAGAAATCCCACGAGGAAAGCTATGCACAATGCCTTGCGACCAATTAGACTGAAGTAGAAGAGCAGTCCTAGATTGCCAAAGAATGTCTTTAAATAAAGAATGGTATGGGTTTTGTTCAACAGGTAGTGTGATCACGAAGGAGCATCTTAGTCACTAGTGACTAGCTACTAGTCACATGTGCCTACTTGCATTTAAATTTAAATTAATTATAAATAAAATTTAAAATGTGTTTCCTTAGTCACACAAGCCACATTTCCAGTGCTCAGCAGCCACATGTGGCTAGTGGCTACTACACTGGACAGCACAGATCTGGAATATTTTCATCATCACTAAAAATTCTATTGAACAGCTTTGATCTGGTGATATGGTGAGCATATCACTCATTTCTCATCAGCTATCCATTATCAGTTGAGAAGATATCCATTGAGCAACTTCTTTTTGAAGAACAGAAAGGCTGAGACTATAGCATCCATAACAAGATTTTTTTTTTAATATATATTTTAAAACCATCACTTTAGCTATTTTGGTGTCATATTAATTTTAGAAATGCAAGTGTAGAAGTAAAATTGATCTAAAAACACGAGAAAAAGTAATTATATTCACAAGATAGTTTCCTGGTCTATATACGAAGCAAACTAAATGTTGAATGATCTATTCAATGATTAGAGCATAAGAATTAAGCTTACATTTAGTATAACCCTGAGGTCTGCAACATTCTCCCTCAAAGTACAGGCTTAGTGATAGAATTGTACTTCCTTCTCTACAAATAAATTGCAGTAGTGGACTTGGCTAAGAATAATATTTATGTAAGCACACTATTATAAAGCTTATTTATTAGTATGAAGTGTTTAGAATCAATCTATAAGCAAAGAATGAAACAAAATAATATTAATAGTTACAGTTATGAGATTATGCAAATTTATTTTTTTAAAGAATATTTTTATTGATTTTTTTAAAGGAAAAGGAAGGGAGAGAGAGAAACATCTAGGTGAGAGAGAAACATCAATTGGCTGCCTCCTGCACGCCCCCTACTGGGGATCAGCCCACATCCTAGGCATGTGCCCTGACTGGGAATTGAACCAGTACCTCTGTCCATGGGACGACGCTCAATCCACTGAGCTACACTGGCAGGGAAAGAGATTATGCAAATTTATAAGCAATTATATAGCTGACAATTCAGAAGGTGGAGGCTAATTTATGGACATGAAATTTTTCATCTCACATAGTGAAATGTTGATGAAACAATTAATAGAAGTTTAAGTGTTATCTAAAAGCAGTGAGTTAATTAGTAGGGAAAAAATTAAAATCAATTAACAATAACCAACAAAACTCAGGAAGTCAGTATCTTCCTAGGGAGTCATTGATTCTGTTTAAATCAGATAAATCAAGAAAATCAGTAAAAACATATTGCTTATAGTTATTATAATCCTTAGAAGAACAAATTAAAAATATATAAACAGTTACCTCTGAGGAGCTAGAGGATTACAAGAACTGGTAAATGTTTTAGTAGTTGTTTAATACCATTTTGATATTAGTATTTAAACTGTGGGTTGTGCTAATAATAATGATAATATTATATTACTCATATTGTAATGTAAAACATTACACAACTTTTCTCACAAAAATATAAATTCATTGGCAAAATTACACACTTTACATAATGTGCACTATGTATTACTGTAACCACAACATACATTAAAAATAGCATATTCATAAACTTGGGCCATAAAACAGGTTCAGCTACAATAAAGGCAAACATTTTTTATTTTATTAAATTTATTGGGGTGACATTGGTTAATAAAATTATAAAGATTTCAGCCCAGCTGGTGTGGCTTAGTGGACTGAGTCCTGTCCCATGGACTGAGAGGTCCCAGTTCGATTCCTGGTCAGGGCACATGCCTGGGTTGCGGGCTGGAACCCCAGTAGGGGGCATGCAGGAGGCGGCCAATCGATGTTTCTCTCTCACATCGATGTTTCTAGCTCTCTCTCCCTTCCTCTCTCTCTAAAAAAGCAATAAAAAAATATTTTAAAAAAATCATTAAGATTTGAGGCATACAATTCTATAATATATTCTCTATGCATTTCGTTGTGTATTCTTTTCAAATTGTTCTCAGCACCTCCAGGCCCAGGACCCAGCATGGGTGACATTTTTAAAAAAGAGTAAATAGATAAAAATTGCAAATCATATTGAGTATTAAAAACCATGATACATAGGTCATGAAAGAAACTGCCATCCAACATTTTCTTTTCCCAATAGGTAAATAATTCATACATAATGGATGATGTACAAGAAAAAAAAAAAGAAGAAGAGAATAGTAACATTTTGTTGGATTGATCAATATAGAGATTTACTATTAAATGTGCAAAGATCTCTGAGGCTAATGTCAGATCTGAAGAAGTTGTCGGCAGCTATTAAACCCTTCAAGAGCAATTGTGCATAATCAGAGGTCATAAGAGAACGAAAGCTTAAGCATGTTCCAAGTAAATGTCTGGCATATACAGCACCTTAGAGGCAGAAAAAAGCTTGAAAAATATAATTCCCAATGTCAGAAAAGAGAGTAGAAAATGAAGGATAGAGGTGACTCTCATCAGCACAGAGATGATATTTATAATACCCAGTCCATGTGCCAGGGGAGAAGTTGTTTACAGAGAGTAATAAAGACCAGAAGTGAGCCTAAGGCATCTCCTGCCAAAATTCATTTTAAAAATTAGACAATTTTGTTTCACAAGCACATAAAGAAATCAATTGAATAAATATCAAAAGGAGTCTGAGCAGTCAAGAATAGCTCCTTGAAGCCCTCTACATTAACCAGATGCCACAATAATGTATAAAGCACATTAAAAATAGTCAAGGAAATTAGCTCAAAGAAAAAAAAATTGACTAATTGTGTATTTGTAGTAATATTAAGAGTCGTATTATTACAGATGATCATTATAATCTATAATTACAGCTTTTGAAGAGAGAGGAATCTGTGTAGGAATAAGTACGTGTATGATTTACAAATTCTGAAGAGAATGTTTTAAAAATATGCTTTCTAAATAATTCTGACTCCAACAAGTCATAGTCAGTAAGCTCTGATGGTAACTATATATCAGAATGTACCTTGAATAGATTAGATATTAATATAATATCATAATTTATAAATTATGAATACAAGTGTATATATTCCCACATATTTATTAAGATTTTTAAATGTTCAAGTTCTTGCCACTGGAAGACCTCATAAAGAAAGGAAGAGTAAATTCTTATGGAATTTACCAAGTAAATACCAGCAGAGAATCTCTGTACTAAACCTATCAAACTTCCTCAATTTCTTTTCCTTTTTTTTTTTTATCATTTTTTATTTTCAATTACAGTTGACATACATTATTATATTAGTTTCAGTTGTACACCCCAGTGATTAAATATTACATAATAAGTAATCTTCCTGATAAATCTCACACCCTTCGGACACCATACATAGTTATTAGAATATTATTGACTATATTCCCTGTGCTGTACTTTACATCCCCATGACTATTTTGTAACAATTTGTACTTCTTAATCCCTTCACCTTTTTCATCCATCCCCACAACCGCCTTCCCATCTGGCAACTGTGAAAATGTTCTCTGTATCTATGAGTCTGTTTCTGTTTTGCTTGTTTGTTCATTTTGTTTTTTAGATTCAATTGTTGATAGATATATATTTATTGCCACTTAATTGTTCATATTTTTTATCTTCTTCTCATAGAAGACCCTTTAAAATTTCATTAATACTGGTTTGTTGGTGATAAACTCATTGAGCATTTTCTTGTCTGGGAAGCTCTTTATGTCCTTCCATTCTAAATGATAGCTTTGCTGTGTAATCTTTGTTGTAAGTCCTTGCTTTTCAACACTTTGAATATTTTGTTTTTGCCACTCCTTTCTGGCCTGCAAAGTTTCTTTTAAGAAATCAGCTTACCATCCTATGGGACTCTTGGTGTGGGCCTCTTTGGGTTCATCTTGTTTGGGACTCTGTGCTTCCTGGACTTGTATATCTTCCTTCACCAAGTTAGGGAAGTTTTCTGTCATTATTTTCTCAACTAGATTTTCAATTTTTTGCTCTCTCTCTCTCTTCGCCTTCCAGCACCCCCATTATGCTAATGTTGGTATTCTTGAAGTTGTCACAGAGGCTCCTTACACTGTCCTCATTTGGGGGGGGGGGATTCTTTTTTCTTTTTACTGCTCTGATTGGTTGTTTTTTGCTTCCTTATGTTCCAAATCGTTGATTTGATTCTTAGCATCATCTACTCTGCTGTTGATAACCTGTAAATTATTCTTCATTTCAGTTAATGTATCCTTCATTTCTGACTGGTTCTTTTTTATGCTGTTCAGGTTCTCACCAAGTTCCTTGAGCATCCTTATGACCAGTGTTTGGAACTCTGCATCTATTTTGTTTAGTTGTTTGTCTCCATTTTATTTAGTTGTTTTTCTGGAATTTTGTTCCATTCTTTCATCTGGACCATGTTTCTTTGTCTCTTCATTTTGGCAGTCTCTCTATGTTTGTTTCTATGTATTAGGTAGAGCTGCTATGCCTCCCAGACTTGTTGGCATGGCTAATGTAGTAAGTGTCCAGTAGGGTCCCCTATCACCCAAGTTGGATACTTGAAGTACAACCCCCCATGTGAGCTGTATACCCTCCTTTTGTAGTTGAGCCTTGGTTGCTTTTGGCACCTTGATGGAAGGGATTTACTCAGGCTGATCAGCTGCAAGGACTAGCTGTGCCCACTGACCACCAACCTGCAGCCACTATGGAGTTTCAGCTGTGTAGGAGCCCAACCCACAGAGTCTGCCTCTTGAGTATATCACTTGTGGAAGTGGTTGGGTGGTGCTTCAATGTGGTCTGAAGCTGTTCACTGGGTGTGCTGGCTCTGGGGCCTCCTAGGAAGTGCAATCAAAGGTCAGCCACCGCCTGTGTTCTGCCTGGGGCCACCCATCATGAGCTACAAAGCGATCTTCAGATGGCTGCCACTTGTGCTGGGCTTGGAGGTGCCCAAGCAAGACCAAGCTGCAAACCAAGGCTGGCCACCACTAGTGCCGGGCCTGGGGCCACTTAGTGAGAGGTGCAGGGCTTGCTGAGACCAGATGCTGCTTGTTTGAGAGAATTTAGGAAAATCTCAAGCATGGGCCAAGACAGGCCATTCATATGGAAAAGCCACTAGAAACAGCATGGATGATCCTGAAGATTGGGTGGGGCCAGGTCTCCTGGAATCACCAGGGCAGGGTGAATAGTGTGAGCCAGGCTGATGGAGTCTCAGATATAGTGCCTGTCTGCCAGCTCTGTGGGGAGAGAGCTCAGCAAAGTAACAATGACCTCTGCCAGCACTTCTGTCTGGGAGAAAGCTGCTCCCTTCCCCCAGCTCTTGCCCTAATGCCAGACAATTTATTTCCTCCCCATATGTCCCTGGTTCCTTTCAAGCTGCTGCCCCCATGCTGAAGCTCAGAGCCAGTGAGTTAAGGGTAAGTCCACGTGCAGACCCTTTAAGATGAACTACCTGGGACTCTAGCAGCCTCAGCCTCAATTCCTGCTGGTTTTCACAGTCAGAAGTTATGGGGACTTCTCTTCCTGGCACTGGAACCCTGGGCTGGGGGCCCTGGTGTGGTATAGAGACCCCTGGCTCTTCAGGGAGGACTTCACAGCTGAGGTATCCCTCCTGATTTTTATCTGCCACAGGTGGGTGTGGGACCAGACCATTTCATGTCTCCAATCCTCTTACCAGTCTTGATATGGCTTCTTCTTTAACTCCTATGTTGTAGGACTTCCATTCAGCTTGATTTCAGGAGGTTCTGAATGATGATTGTTGTGTGGTTTAACTGTAATTTTGATGTGGTTGTGGGAGGAGGGAGTATCGTGTATACCTACGCCTCTGTCATGGCCAGAAGTCCCTGTCTCACCCTCAATTTCAATAAGAAACTGGAGACTATAAAAAAGTGATTTTGCTAAACATTATATACTTAATTATTGCTAAAGCTAGGAGCATGGATTTGAAATCCAATTATGGACATGATGACTTAAAGTAAATTTATTACATTAATTATCCAGGTTTATTTGCAAAATGTATTTGTTAGGGCATCTTTAGTGAGCAGTCATAGATATCCAAATCACATTATCTTAATCCAAAGGAATGTATTGACTCTTGTAACTAAAAATCCAGGATCATTTAGCTGCCAGTATGGCTGGATCTAAGTTTTTTTGTTTGTTTTTTTTAAATGTTTTTTTAAGTCTCTTGGCTATGCTTTCTTTATTCTACAATAGCTTCACTCTCAGGGTGAGCTCTGGCTATATATCTTGAGGTGACCATCCTACACACACACATACCTCTAATTCAATTCCAATGAGCAATAGCCTTTATTCCCTAAGAGTTTTAACAAAGGCTTAGAATTGAGCTTCCCTGGCCTGACAGGTTCACCTCTGGAGCTCAACAGGGATGTAGGGGTAGATTTCATCCACACCACTACCAAATAGAAACCGTGTGAAATGAGAGAAGATAAAGGTGATTTTTAAGGAAAATCAATGTGCTCTTCCAAGACCAAAGGAAAATGGATTACAGATAAGCAAAAGCAGGAGATGTCCACTAATTTCAACTGGGTTCATTTTTTATTCTTAAGATGACACCACATCTGGCACATTTAACTGTTGTAGAAAGAGCATTGGGAATGGAGGCAGGAAGATCTAATTATATGACCCTGACTAAGTTTGTTAAGCCTTTATGAATCTACTTTCTTCATATGGAAATCATTTTAAAAGTATATTTATTGTTGCAATTCTATGCTGATGTGATGAAGAAAAAAGAACTTGGGCCTAGCCAATTGGTTCAATTGGTTGGAGCATCGTCCTGTATACCAAAAGATTTTGGGTTTGATTCCCCATCAGGGCACATACCTAGGTTGCAGGTTCGATCCCCAGTTGGGGAGCATATAGGAGCAACCAATCCATGTTTCTCTCACATTGATGTTTCTTTTCTCTCTCTCTCTTCCTTCCTCCCTCTCTAAAAGTCAATAAAAACATATCCTTTTGTGCAGATTTTTTTTTAAATCTTGGTAAATGAAGGCTCATGTGCCAAAAATAAATCCAGACCTGCTGTATTACATAACTTCAAAGGATATCTTTCACACAGAAGATAATCGAAGAAATCCAGCAATGTTATCTATAAAATGGGACTAATCATACCTTTATTACATAGTGCTATGAATAGTTACTATAACATGTGTAAGTGTCCAGTGTGGGTTGAATTGCATTCCCCAAAAATATATGTTGATTGATGTCCACCCTCCAGTACCTCAGAATGTGACCTTATTTGGAAATAGAGTGGTTGCAGATGTAATTAGTTAAGATGTGGTCATAATGGAGTAGGATGGGCCTTAATTTAATATGACTGGTGTCCTTATAAGAAGAGAGACACACACAGAGGAGAATGCCATGTGAAGACAGAGACTCACAGGGAGAAAGTAACCATATGAAGATGGAAGCAGTGATTGGAGTGAGATATTGACAAGTCAAGGAACACCACCAATTGCCAGCCCTCTAAAAGCTAAGAGAGAGGCATGGAACCAGATTCTCCCCTCAGAGTTTTTGGGAGCAATCAACAATGCCAACAGCTGCATTCAGGCTTCTAGCACCCAGCACTATCAGAGAATAAACTTCAGTTGTTTTAAGCTACCCAGTTCATGATACTTTACTACAGCATCTCTAGGAAAGTAACACAGCCAAATTGGAATCACCCATGGAAAGTTAAACTGGAAAATATTTTAATGTTTTCTGAATATTGTATTACTCACATATTTTAAAGTCTATTGATATTTTTTAAATAAGAATATCCAACAGCTATTGGATTAGTATTGCTCATTTCACTGTATCTCTTTATAACACTTGCCGCTTTTGCCTATTCCCATCTAGAAAGTCTCTCTTGTCTTACTCCATACCTTTCTCTGCCAACTTTCCTCCTATTCCTCTGTTCCTCTGACTGGCTATTTTCTGTCTTTTTCATGTCCTTCTCTGACCTTCAGTTTTAATGGAGTCCAATTTTTGTCCCTCAACTAACTCTCTTCTCTTTTTACTGAGGGCGTCAATGACCATTCATGGATTACCAAATTCATAGTGACAGCCCAACATCACTCTCCTGAGCTCCAAATATGCCATGGCTGGTTGCTCTTTGCCATTTATATATCAACTGTACAGCTCAAACAGAGTATATCATATATTTTCCCCCAGGATGCTTCTCCCTAGCATAAACTCGAGAGTTTTTACTTAATGTCCCTTTCCCTTGCTCTTCACATCTAATCCAGAACCAAGTTCTTGTCTCTACCTTCTTCACTCTCATTTCTATCTCCCACTTTCATCTCCATTAATAACTTATTCAAATCTGTCATCATTTTTTCCTGAATTATAGAGAATCACATAACTGGTATCCCTGCCAACATTTTTGCTGTCCTCCAGTTCATCCTATCACTGCTGTGGGAGTGATCTTTATAAAATACAAAACAGTAAATTACTCCCCTGCTTAAAAATCTTCAAGTTTTCCCACAGAAAGATGGAGAGAGTCTGCGTTCTTTGGCAGAATATTCAAGCCCCCATTGATCTAGCACTTGGCTTCTCTGTAGGGTCATTTTTGCTCATTGCTGTGCGTTCCAGCTTCTATTCAACCGTGGAAAGCTCCTCTGAGCCCAGCAGGCTCTCCAGAGCAGCTCCTTCTGCATGGAATGCCTCCTTTCTCTTTCCCAGTGGCAAACTCTTTTCCTTTTCAGATTCAAATCAAAACTTCCTTCCTCCACATAAAATTGTGACTCTCTTTTTGTCACTACTCAAATTTATTGTATTATTTATTTTTATTACTTTTACTTCCTGCTCAAATATCTAGCCTAGCACCTAAAACATAGCGTTGCCCGAAATATTTTATACACGTTTGTGTCCCCAAGTACCTCATGAGGATAGGGATTCTCCATGATGTATCTCAAAATATGGCCCATGACAAGTGCTTAGTAAATGTCTGCTAAATTAATGAACAAAAATGAGAAAATAAGGTAATAAATGGATGAACAAATGTAAGAATGAATATTGAGTGAGCCCAACCATTCCCCAATGAAGTATTTCGCTTGAGAATAAATAAATACTTGATGCTGTATACATTGGTAATAGTTAAAAGCACAGACTCTACAGTTGAGTTGATTGGATTCTCTGCTTAGACACTTATTTAGGTGACTTGGGGCAAGTTATTTCATTTCTCTGAAAAACTTGGGGTGTAATAGCTCTTCATTGGGTTGTTAGGAATATTAACTGAATATATATATATGTATATATATATACATATATATATATATGTATGTATGTATACATACATATGATTAAATAAGAATAAAGTAAATGTTACATATATTGTGATTAAAAATTCTTTCAGTGACATAAGATCAGATACAAGACTTATCTTTTTGTTGTTGTTAATTTTTTCCATTGATTTTTATTTTT
This sequence comes from Tadarida brasiliensis, assembly GCA_030848825.1. NCBI lineage: Eukaryota > Metazoa > Chordata > Mammalia > Chiroptera > Molossidae > Tadarida > Tadarida brasiliensis. Next base: position 83,680,987 of record CM061260.1, on the reverse strand, counting down.
TAGAGAGTGGAATGGAATGAGGGAGGATAGAAAGAGAGAGAGGGACTTTGATGTGAGAGAGACATCGATTGGTTGCCTCCTGCATGTGCCCCAATTGGGGCCAGGGATCAAACCTGCAACCCAGGTATATGCCCTTGACCAGGAATCGAACCTGTCCTTTCATGCTCAGGCCGAGGCTCTAACCATTTAACCACACTTGCCAGGGCAAGACTTTCTTTTAATTGGAAAGAATTCTTATTTTTTCTGTCTGCATGTATTGAAAATTCTTAACTTAAATTATTATAAACAGTGTTTCTGTAGATCCTAGAACTTCCCAAAATACACATAAAAATATATCTACTCATTGAAACTACCAAAGTTCTTCCTTTCCTGGTTCATGGGACAAATGCTTGCTGTGATCAGTTTTTACTCCTGAATGTCTTTTCTCTGTACGGGGGTTGCAGGACCAGAGAGGGTTGATGAAAGCCATCATGGCTTTTGTTGAATCTAATCCTGTGGAATTCTACATGAAAAAAGAAACAATTCCTTCGATGTGCAGAATTTATTGGCAGTGTTACTGGACTGCACTACCAATTCTTATCCCACCCCAGCTGCCACCAGCAATTTTATGGTTTAAGTCCATAGTAAGTAGAATAAAAAATAAATTATTATAAAATAAAGGTGTGATACAAATACAACTGTGAGGGATCTATAGAAATGATTGGTTAGGAAAACTTTATGAAGAAAAAGAGCCATGAATTGGGAGTTAAAGGATACCTGGAACGTGACCAGGCAAGGAGATGGTAGGAAGGCACTCCAGGTAGGGAAAGCAGAGGTACAAAATAAGAGCATTACTGTGTCTTGGAGGTGGGAACACCTAACCTGCCTTATGCATTAGGTTTATATGGGGAGGAATAAGGGTATAAACTGTTAGACCCTACTATGGGAAGCCTTCAGTGCTAAACCATGATATTTTAACCCTGCCCAAAATGTAGTAGAAAGGTTTTAAGATTAGAAAGTTTGTGAAAATTAGAACGTTTTGAAGAATACAAAGATGACAGTTCTTCCTGAGGGGCATGGTATACAAAATTGCTAGAATAAGCTAGCAGTTACAATCGGGCCACACTTCAAGGACATAATCTCCTTCCACCAGCAATTGTAGAGTCCAGAAGCCAGGATGTGGCTGCAGAGAAATCATCTTCAAACTCTGTTAAGAGCTAAAGGGTCAGCAAGAGGAAGGTCAGACTAAAATAGTTCACATAAGTCAGGGTAAAAAGAGTTTGAAACAGAAAGCCTAAATTCAGGGACAGAGTCTGGGATGGACAGAGTTGGGCAGGCAGAGCCCAGGACAGGTTATGTTATCACAAACATAAATGTGTCACAGCAGAAAGTTGTCAATTGGGGCAGCAACCTCACTTGTTACAAAATATTGCTGCCAGTGTGGCCTGGGAACTCAATAAACCCTAATAGGGAAAGAGTAGAAGCAGAGGGACCAATTATTGCGGTAGTCAAAATTAAGTGTGTAGTAAGGGCCAGAGGTAAGATGGTAGAAATGAGATTTTAGGGGTTGACAGAAAATTTATAAGAAAAACACTCCTTTTTTAAAGAAAAATTTTCTAACATTAGAAAAACCTTCTCTTGAAACAATTGCATGTGTCAGGAAATTTCTCCAGAATGTAAGTGCTAATTGATAGATTCTGAAGGTGACTTGCAAGCTGAATTCTTGTACTTTAAGAAAAGTCACTCTCTCTGTGACCTGGCTACTGCATTATCATCTCAAATGCCATTTTTTCTTATTATTTTATTATGATGTAACCTTCAAAGGACAAAAATCACATGTAAGTCATAAATCTGATTTCCCTAAGACCTACAGAAAGTCAGCCTTGAAACTCATAATAAAACTTTTTCCTCTATTTTACACCACACAACAGACACACATTAAACCCCAATTTTTCTCTGACTCACTATGAATTTGGTGTTTAAATATCTCTTCATTGAGTGCGAACATTAAGAACCTACAAAGAAGTGAATTCTCAGTTCACAAAATACTAATTACCAAGCCCTGCAGTATTTATAAGCATCAAGGTCAACGTAAAATGTAGAAGGTCAATGAAACTCGCCTGCAAACAAGCGCTGGAGTCCAAACCCCCATTGCAGTGTTTAGCTCACTGGTAGTTTTTCCATATCCTCTACTGCCACTTTCTGTTCATAAGACCATAAGGTTATTTTGATCCAGTTTTACATTTTTCCTTAGTCAGCATTTTGTGCATCCATATATGCAAGCTATCCTTTTTAATCTTGGCAATTTATCTAAAGTAGAAACTTTCCTGGACCAAAAATCTATATGGTCCTGATTAATGACTGTGTCACCTTAGACACTAATTTCTTAGTTGCTCCTTTTCTCTGTTTTCTGATTTTGTTTTATGCTACTATTTTAACATGCTTATTGGGTTATATAAGGCATGGTAATATAAGACCTTAGCCAGGTAGTGGAGTATAATCATAAGAAATGATATTCACATGGTTCTCAGCCTTTTGGTTCCCAGATTTTAAGTCTTAAGTATGAGATTTTTTATTTTATTTTACAATTCCTCTGTGATGTTGTATAACTGGCTTAGCAGAGACCAGCTTTGCTGATGTGATATCCTTCTCATTTGCCTGTTGTAGGCCTACTATGTGCCAGATACTATGCTACACATTTTTCATATCTAGTTTTACCAATCCTCACAAACACTACAGAGCTAATTATTATTTTCCCTATTTCACCAATAAGGAGCTACATTCAGAGATGTTAAGTAAGTTGTTCAATATCACCCAGCTTATATGCAGCAAAGTCAAGGTGCGATCCATGTCTATCTGCCTCCAAAGCTCACATTCTTTTATGTTAGGTGAAATCTACTTTGTGTCCACATCTTCATAATAAAATTCTTATAGATTATATTGCACCACTATATGTACAATACTGCTAACTTAAGTATAAGGTGAGGAGAGTTGAGTTTCTTAGTAAAGAAAAATACCACTCTTCTTTAATAATTTTTTTTATTTTTCAATTACAGTTAGCATACGTATTATATTAGTTTCAGGTGTACAACATAGTGATTAGACATTTATGTAACTTACAAAGTGATCACTCGGTTAAGTCTTGTATCTGTCTGACACTATACAGTTATTACAATATTATTGACTCTATTTCCTATGCTGTACTCTACATCCCCATGACTATTTTTATAATTGGCAATTTGCACATCTTAATCCCTTTCCCTTTTTCACATCCCTCCAACCCCCCTCCCATCTGGTAACCATCAAAATGTTCTCTGTATCTATGAGTTTGTTTCTGTTTTGTTTGTTTATTTTGTTTTTTAGATTCCACATATAAGTGAAATCAAATGGTATTTGTCTTTGTCTGTCTGACATTTCTTACTACAGCTTTTTAGTAACAATTGTGTCCATATTGAATAACTGCCTCTCAATGACTGGGTTTGGAAATTGTTGGACTATTTTAAAGGGTAGAGAGTACTCACGAGATTCTTAATCTTTTTCTTACTTGTGTATAAGGAATTCAGTATGCCCAACAAGGTCCAAAACAAGCAAGAGACACTGAAAAGAATAACTAGAAAGCAGTGCACTTTTAGATTATATTAAGTAGAGTAAGGCTTTAATACTGGTCATCTGAAAAACACTAATGGATTTCAGTTGCCCACAGGTTCAGTAATAGATAGCAGTATAACGTTGCTATTATAAAAAACTAACTACATCTTAGGTTCCACTGATGTAAGAAAAGAACAATTTTTAAGGAATAAAAGAGTCCTTTTATAGTCTACATGTGGTTATCAGTTCCAGATGACACATTTTGAAGGTGATTGACAAAGGATATTTTTTTCCAAAAACAGAGTAACTAGGATGGTGAGATTTTAAGATAAGTGTCTACTAAATCAAGTTATGTATATTCTACAGTCAAAAATGTAGGGGGAAAAAAGGAAACAAAAATAATAGGTCTGTAGAGATAGCATTGGTGTTGTCACATGCAACTGTTCAGACTAATAGATGGAAGCGGCATAAAGGCAAATTTTGTGTTGATTTTATATTAATTAGGAAAGTCCAATAAGGAAACAGGCTAACACACAGAGCATAGTCACAGAAATGCAAATAAAATAGGAAAAGAATGTCTAGATATTCAGGCTCTTCTCAGTTCTAAGATCCCTTGCCTGAATAATAGCCATGATTTTTTTCTTTCATTTTATTTATTAACCTATCATGTAATGTGCACCAAGCCACTTTTACTAAACCTTGATTTAAGCAACTTAGAACAAAGTATTTAATTACTTTGAGAAAGAATTGTGAAATCTTCTTGGAGAAAGCCATATTTCATTACCCAATAGAGGAATGGTTTTAATAATCTACAGTAAAGGCTGAACTGATAGTCATTCAAACAAAAAACACACGTTGAGCAGCTGATAGGAGGCTAATACAAATAAGACTCAATCTTCCTCCCGTGGAGTGCGTATGTCCAGCAGAAGTGACAGAGCAGTAGAGGGTTAATACCTGGGAACACTGATGTGTGATAGACAGTGAATGAGGTAAAATGGAAGAGAATAAAAGAAAATGCTCTAAAGGAAGTAACACTTAAGTAGAGTCTTGAAGAATTAGTAAGAGTTAACTTGGTTATAAAGACGAGGAAATGATGCATGATTAGCACAAACAGCATGTAAAAGGAAGCTACAGAGCAGCCACTATAGAAAACAGTATGGTGTTTCCCCAAAAATTAAAAATTGAACTGCCATTTGACCCAGTGATCCCACTTCTAGGAATATATCCTAAGAAGCCTGAAACACCCATCAGAAAGAATATATGTAGGCCTATGTTCATAGCAGCACTATTTACAATTACTAAGATCTAGAAACAGCCCAAGTGCCCATCAGTAGATGAGTGGATAAAAAAGTTGTGGTACATATGCACACAGGAATACTATGCAGCTGTAAGAAAGAGAGATCTCTGATCCTTTGGGACAACATGGAGGGACCTGGAGAGTATTAGTATGCTAAGGGAAATAAGCCAGTCACAGAAAGACAAATAGCACATGATCTCACTTATTTGCAAAATATAATGAACAAAATAAGCTAATGAACAAAACAAACCCAGAGACATAGAAAGGAGTACAGTTCAGATTAACAAACCTCAGAGAAGGGGGGTGGGGAGGGAGAGAAGAGATAAACCAAAGAACTTATATGCATAACCAATGGACATAGACAACAATGGTGAGGGTGGGATCAGGAAGAGGATATCTGGGGCGGGGGGGGGGGGGGGAGGAGAAACATCTGTAACAGTAAATAAATAAATAAGTAAAATGATAAAAGAAAAAAGAAGCTACAGAAGTGGGAAACAGGCTAATAGGTGTACAAATCTATAAGCATTTTCCTATTCTGGATCAAAGGATGCATTAAACCAATTTTGGTAGATGTGACCAGAGAGATGGGCAAGCTGAAAAGTAACTAACAGAAAAACTGCAATATTTATTAAACAAAGGATTAATATGGAAATTATATGATAAATACCTATAAATCATTTTTATAAAGATCCTATTATATTTTTAATTTATCTTTATCATTGAAAGTATTATAGAAGTCCCCCCTTTTTCCCCCATTATATAAAATGGGACAAAAATATGAACAGCCAATTTACATAAAAACAAATATGATGGTCAATAAAAATCAGAAAATATATTCAATTTCACTAGTATCCAGTAATATGCAAATTAAAACCAAAGTTCATTTTTTTTTTTACCTATGTTATTAGTAAAAATTGAAGCAATTGATAGCAGTGCTAGGGAGGGGATGGGGAAATAAGGGCATACTTGTCATTGACTATTGATAGGAGCATAAGGTGACACAGACTTCTGGTGGACTACTTGAAAGTCTATCATTTTAAAATGAACATATTGTTTAAATCAGAAACTTCACAACTGTGTAACTATTCTAGATATAGTATATACAATACACTAAATTCTCACCAGGAAGAAAATGGTTAAATTATATATTTGGAAGAGTGAATATTATGATGCAGTTAAAAAGAAAGAGGTACATCAGTGTCATGAAGGGTCTCCAAAACATGTAATCTGGTTTAAAAATAAAAATGTAAGTTAAGCACAAGATATATTGTATAATCTCATTTATTTTAAAAATCTACAAAGCAGCCCTGGCCGGTTTGGCTCAGCGGTTAGAGCGTCGGCCTGCGGTCCAGAGAGACCCGGGTTTGGTTCCCGCTGAGGGCATGTACTTCGGTTGCAGTTTGTCCCCGGCCCTGGTTGGTTGTGCGGGTGGCAGCCACTCGATGTGTCCCTTTCACATCGATGTTTCTCTCTCTCTCTTCCTCTCTCTCCTTTCCACTCTATCTGGACAAAAAATGAAAAGGTGTCCTCAGGTGAGGATAAAAAAAAATTTTTTTTTAATTAAAAAAAATCTACAAAGCAAAACTATTTTCATATCTATGTATATAAACTTGCATGTCATACCAAAACATCTGAGAGGACACACAGCAGAAAGATAGCAGTAGGGGGCTGGGATTAGATGAATGCTGAAAGAGAATTTTCATTGTTCTAACTTGTTTACATTGTAATAAGAATATATTTTTGCATTACAGCATAATTTAAATTGTAAGCATTATTCTTAAATCCATGGGGAGCCTTTGAAAGGTTTTAAAAAAGGAAATCACATAAATACATTCACAACTTGGTAGTATCCTTCTGCTAGCTGAATAGCAGAAGGGGGACTGGAGAGAAGTTAAACTGGAGATAGGAAAGTAAAGTGATGGCTTTCTGTTTAGAGAACAAACTGATGGTTGTCAGGGGGGAGGGCGTTGGGGGCTGGGTGAAAAAGACGAAGGGATTAACAAGTACAAACTGGTAGTTACAAAATAGTCACAGAGATGTAAAGTACAGCATAGAGAATGTAGTCAATAATATTGTAATAACTATGTATAATGCCAGGTGGGTACTAGAATTATATCACTTTGTAAGTTATATAATAATGTCTAACCACTGTGCAGAACACCTGAAACTAATATAATATTGAATATCAACTGTAACTGAAAAATAAAATAAAGTGATGGCAATAATCCAAAGTAGAAAACAATTGTAGACTTAAATAAGGTTGTGCATTTGCAGTGAAGGTGGAAAGGAGATGACTAAGAAAAATATTTACTATATAACATCAATAGGACACCACCCCTTAGGAGGATAGGGTGAGAAGGAAGTCTAAATGACCCTCAAGTTTCCAACTTCGTAATCAGCTGAAAGGTTAAGTCCCTTAGAGAGGTGTGTGTGTGTGTGTGTGTGTGTGTGTGTGTGTGTGTGTGTGTGTGTGTGTTGGGGAATGGATTATAGGAAGTATGATTCCTTTTTGGATATATCTTTATTATTGAAAGTATTACAGATGTCCCTCCCCTTTTTTCCCCCATTGACATCCCCCTCCACGCTCCCACCACCACCACCCTACCCTGGTCTTCACTGCATTGTTGTCTGTGTCCGTTAGTTATGCATATATGCATATAAATTCTTTGGTTTATCTCTTCCCTGCCCCCTCCACCCCCCTCCTCTGAGGTTTGTCAGTCTGATCCCTACTTCTGTGTCTCTGGGTCTATTTTGTTCGACAGCTTATTATGTTTGTTATATTCCACAAATAAATGAGATCATGTAATACTTGTCATTCTCTAATTGGAAGTGTGATTCTTAAAGACTTGCCATCCTGAGAAATTTGAGGTTTTCAATAGAAGGGCTATCTCAAAGATTTTTTTTCTGTCAAATTTTTTTCTGAGGAAAAAGTACCCATTCTCTATAGAAGTGGTCAATGGCATATGAGTTCCATCTATACAGTTTCAAGAAATTTCTAGATTGCACAAAAAGTTTTTCAGTGATTTACTTCCATGAGTACTCAATCCAGGGAGCAGCTACATCTGCCTATGCTGGGTATAGGATCACTGTGGGCAAAAGTATGTAAATCTCATTCACTAAAGGGTTGTACTCCACCCTCTTTCCCTCCATCCCACTCACCAGCCAGCCTGACCAACTAACATTCAGGTGGAAGCCCAGCTTGGGGGAATGTCTTCTGTAAGAATGATCTAAGTATACACTGACACATCAGTGTGGACACACTTGGCTTCTTTGGGTCAGAGATAATTTTGTCCTCACATTGATCCCAGAGTTATAGAATTTAAGTGGAAGTAAAATTCAGTTCAAGCAGACTACTTGTTTTTCTAAATTGAAAGCATCCCACCTTTATTTAATCTCCATACTTTGCTTTACTATTGAAAGATGAAAGTAAAAACTCATTCATGTATAAAACTGTGACATTCAAATTAGATTACAAATGACCCATGGGATATTTCCATTTATTAATCAGAATTAATCCTTGTCAAAACTAAAAGGTTGATATCTAAATAATGGTAAAAAATATATGACAAGAAAAATTCAATCAGCCATTTTTAAGTGTTAGAGATACATTGAACAAGATCACATGATACTGGCCTCATAGAAATTACAGTCTAGTAGTGGAGATGTAGATTGTCTAGAATAGCCAAAATGATCATTTTGAAGGCTGTTTCAAATTCAAAGGGTGTGGTGAAGTCATCATGGGATATTGATGCAGTTAATTCAAGCACCAGTCATGTTCAGAGAGGACAAATCAAACTATCAGTTTTTGTTTCATTCAAGACTGAATGTTTTAAAAGCCTTATATATTTATTGTATGAAGTTGTGCTAAAAGTTTGGTAATCCATACTTCATAAACACACTCACACGTACACATATCAACACACAAATTTATCTTTATGCAACCATTTTTCTTTGATCTATATATGTCATTTACAAAAAAAAAAAAAAAAAATCTGTCTCCCCTTCATTGTTTGTTTCTTGATGAGTCCATTCCACTCTCCAGTATTTATCTTCGCCAGCTCTTCTTCTATAAATACAGTTTGCTAGATTGTGGCTACATCTATGCTTGAATGCAAACTTTCTGGGACTCTCTCCAAACTCAGAGTTTGTGATTAGTTAAGCAAGGATATTGTGACTTGCTTTTTCCTTTCCTGAAAATACTTCATTTCCTTAGGTCCCTGCCATTCAGTGCTAGGAAAATGTGATTTGAAAAGCAAGTTTAAATGGGGCTTTCTAATTAGGCCACGCTCATTGATATTTTCTCAACCCTGTACCCAGGTTACCTCGGAGTTATATGCACACAATTAAAGAACATCCAATTTGAGATCTGTATGCCTTTGAGTATGAATGGGTCACTCTCAGTGATTGAGTTTGATCCAACTGCTCACTCAGCTGAAATGAATTAAGTTTTCTAGGGCACCAGGGTGCCATTTAGTAAATTACCTCATCTGGCACACTAAATTTGCCTCACCCAGGTGAACAGCTTGCTTCCAGGGAGTAGTTTCATCACCTCAGTTCTCCACTGGCCCACCCTTATTGATGCTAAAGGGTGGCTCACATGACAGGATGCTTACCCACAGCCTCCGACAATAAGACCATATAAGGATCTGTTCCATTTAAGAGCACGTGTGCCAGTAGTTGAAGGGTGAAGGAGAGAACTATTTTGTTTGGATTTTTTATAAATCAAAGATAAACAAAAGTGCATTATTGTTCCCTGAACTCTGAAACTGTAAAATTTTGGTGATAAATTCACCATCATATAGTAAAATTATTTGGCCCCTTAAAATATCAATAAACAAGCAATCTTTCTCTTAAACTATTAAACATCTACACAAAATGAGTGTGCTTAAATAGCAATAAAATTGAATGTAAGTTATTTTTCACTTGCAAATATAAATGTTCTTTTCATTTTAATGCAACCCTGTTCTTCTCTTACATATTAACTCCAGACATTTATTGGTTCCTCTTCTGAAAACTAACATCCAGAGCATAAAATACTTTTTGTGGTGCATTAATTTGTTAAATAATGCTTTGAAAGTGGCTGGGTGCCCAAAGAGCCCACGCAGAAATAAAATGCACTCAGATTGCTTCCAAATGTTTTCCTCTCCACATATGTCATGTCAGAAGCTGCCGTTTCTCTCACACTGTCACTATATCCAAGAAGCTATAATCATTCACCACCACTAGCAGAACATTTTAGCAAATTACCCAAATTTACATCCAAGCCAATACTTAAAATGTAATAAAAAGCATGTATGTTAAGTGAACCAGTAATCTAATGATACAAGAGTCTGAAATGGTCTTAGAATGAGCTCAGAAGAATACATTGATAGCATTTTCAACAGTGAATAACACCTGCTAGCTCTCTATTTCTCTTGATAAAATCCATGAGTTCCCTTCTACAATTTTCATGGAACTGGAGGTACTTGGATGCTCATTTTGAACCCAGTGGAATGGCCTGCACGCAGAGTCTGATGGTAAACAGCAGCGCCCGTGGTGGCTCAGCAAGGGGCTGGGAGATTGTCAATAGAGATACTATTTCACATATTCTTGACAGGCCCAGTTCATGTAGCTTAAGAATAATAAAATCAGGCTTCTTTGATCTGTTCCCATTTTCTCCCTTATTACCAGGAATGAGTGTTACCTCAGATCACACCAGAAAGTTAAATTAATATAGGCCTAAAAGATATCAAGCTTAAAAAAGAAAGTAATAGTTTCAATAAAAAATTAAAAGAAATGGTAAACTGGGTAATGCCTGACTCTTCTCAAGCCCATCACATACTTACGATTTTATTTGAAAACAGAGCCCAAGACACTGTTATTAGTTTGCTTTAGGCCAGCCATTTTCAACCTTTTCATCTCATGGCACACACAAACTAATTAGTAAAACTCTGTGGCACACCAAAAATATATTTTTTGCTCATCTGACAGAAAAATAGGTATAATTTTGATTCATTCACATTAGATAGCTATTGTGTCGGCTGTTATCATTTTTTTATTTGACAGTCTAAGGGAAAAGGGGACAGTGGCCCCTGATTAAATAATCGGGTACTGCATGTTTTAAAAAGTCTTGCAGCACACCCATTCACAGCCGCTGCTTTCGGCCGCAGGTGGATTTGCTGGCTCCTATCTAGGAGAGTGAGCCCACAGAGAATGAGTGCTGAGTTAGTGCCTCCCCTCACAGAATACCATCTCTAGTTCTGTGCCCCCCTTTTCTCTTGGGCTTAAATAGTTCAGACTGCTCTGCCCTCAAGACATTCTTAAATATGTAAATAAGAGGGCATGTATGCAAAACTGAAAACAATGGAGAGGGTATGTGTGGAGGTCCTGTGTCTGGCTGTTAGTGTCCATCTATCTGTCTGTGAAAGAACATGAGCTAGTGAAAATGGCATTACCTGCTACAATAGTATGACTGTAATGATATTTTGACTAAGTTGCTAAGCCAGTTGCATGAATTTTGTCAGTTCACCTTAGAACTTGCTATCAAAACCATCAATAACATTGTCACGAAGAAGGAAGACATAGATATGCTTTACAGTTCCTGTTTTTAAAATTTACCTTCACACTTGACCCCTATATGCAACATACCATGCCAAGTTCTGTTAGAAATGAAAAAAAGAGAAACTCTTCAAGGAACTCACTGTAAGACATGTCATGAACAGAATTATGCTACGAGGAAAAATGGAAACGTTACAAGTGAAGCAGGAAGAGGAGCCAGCAAGGTTGGTAGTGACTACGCTTTGCCAGGCATTTTATAAACACCACCTTGAATCACTGTCTTCCTAACGGACTAGTTCCACGTGCTTCCAGAATGGGAGCCGAGGCTCAGGGAGGTGAACAGACTTGCACAGTCATTCAGAAAACTGCGGTTTAGCCAAGTTTTGACACCAGACTCTGACTCCAGCACCTGTGAGCTTCTGATGGCGGCTTTGCTGCCCACTGAGGAAGCACGGATGAGGGCAGGATCATCCAGTAGTGGCCCCTGGAAAGCCTCTTAGGCGAGGTGGCACTGGAGCAGGGCACTTAGCATGGGTCAGGCCCAGATGAGACATTCTTGCTTTGTGCTATAAAGGAGCGACACACTCAAACAACAATGAGTATTCTATTATGTTTGGAGTAAAAATGAAAAACTTTGAAATGATTCTTATATCTTGGGTTTGTGCTCAACTGCAGGGAGAGTTTGAAACTTTTTCATGGAGGAGTGACGTGATCTGAACAGGAAGGATTCAGGGAGATGTCCCCTGAAGCCTTCCACCATGCAAGGTCACAGGTGGGGACATGGAGGGAAATCTCACACTTGCCTCACGCAGGAAGTGGTCACCTGGAAAAGCGGATATGTGTTTGCCACCACCACTACTATATGTGCCACCCCATACATTTGTGGTGTCAGAATTGATGCAAAGTCAGTAGGGTCTTGATTCGTTTTGTTCTCTGTTGGCTACTCTCAGTTAATTTCAAGACTTATTGTGTTCCCAAATTATTTTCAAGACCAATCAAATTTCAAAATTGTTATCACTAAACCAAATCATCCTGCCATCTAATCTACACCACATAGATGCCAAATGAGCACCATTCTGACCTGAAAAAGCTAACAGAGCTTGGAAAGCAATTTAAATATCTTCGCCTTAAATGAGAAATGCTTGGTATGCATTAACACATTTGTTTGTAGATAGCACTGCCAGGGCTGTTATCAATATCCGGAATGAAACTAAGTGCAGAACATCCTCTTTCATACTTCATATATGAGACAGCAACAAGGTGACGTGCCTGACAGCAGGAGTCAAGCTGGCAGCGAATGGCCAGGCTGGTCCGTGGGCAGCCTTGGAAAAGTACAAAGAACCCGATGCAGACTGCCTCGTGACCTCTTTATCAAGTGAGCTAAAGGAACACACCTCCCTTTAATAATGTGACAGATCAGTCCATAGTTCATAAATATTAAATAAATAGCACACTTTGGCTGTGACGCTAGTAGATTGAGTTCACAAACACATTGATAAATGCTGCTTACCAGCTCCTTGGCTGCCTCCTTGGAACCTGGGATGTAAAAGCATTTTTTACAGAACATAGAGTGTAAAAGTTCGACCTCAGAAAGAACAGGCTGGGTGGGAATCCACCTGTGTGGTGGCTTAGTTGGGAGTGCATGCTTTCAAGTTTAGTTCACCCCTTCACCACTTCTTCGATAAAAGAACTCTAGAATTTCAGAAATTTTAGAATTTTAGTCTTTCCCTGGTTTCCAAACTGGCTCTTTATAAGCATTTGAAATGGAAAATCATAAATCTCATTGAATTTGAATCGCTAAACAGTTTTGAGAATGGGATATTTATATTATCAGAGTATACATGATTTTTATAGTTCTAACACTGAGAAAACTCAATCTAAAGTCAAACTGCCTTTGAACTCTTCATAGGAAGGTAATTTTAATTCCATTCTCAATAAATATTGCATTGAGCTCCTACCATGGGCTGTGGGACTGGCCGTATGGAGGAGAGTAAGACATGCGTGGCTCATCTCTGTTCTTCAGGGATCACAGCCTGCTGGGGAACACAAACATGGAAGCCAGAAGTCACCAGCTGGCAGCCCACAGGCCAAATTCAGCTAAGAGGTGTTTTATTTTCTTTCTACAGTGTTCTTTTAAAACATACGAATTCATTGTCTTTAGCCAGAACAGTTATCCTTCCGTTTGACTTAATGCCTTTGTCACCAACCTGATATACATATTTCTTGCACTTGATGGGCCTGTAACGGTTTTTGAGTTTGGTATCACAGAGTTGTAAACAAATAAACACTGTACCTATGATAGTGTTCTACCTTTATTATAGCTGCTAAGATTATACAGGAGCACAGAAGAGGGAATAGCAAATTCTCCCAGGTATGTCAGGCAAGTTTAGACAGAGGCCAGAGACCAGAGGGCCTTCCAGGCAGGAGAAATATCATGGAGGCTTGGAGACATGAAATAGTAGATCAAGTTTAGGAAATTAAGATGGGGAAGGAGGAGAAATATTTATTGCTCATTTATTGACCACTAATGCCAACCACTAATAGGCACTTTCTATATGACCTACAGTGATATGTGGTATTTATATTATTAGCTCTACTTTTCAAATGAAAAAATTGAGTATCAAATAGGTAAATAAATTATCCAAGATTAATTAACCAGTGAATGGTTGAGTCAGAATTCAAAGTTCTGCCTGGCCTCAAGCCTAGGCGTTTTCATTGTTAAGCCTGATGGATGTATTAGCAGATTGCCAATTTATTCAAGACACTATTTTTAGTAATTAAGATTCCAAGTCCCACTGAATCTAAAGATAGGTAAAACCACAGGACATAACCCACATTTGGGGAAAATAGAGGTTCAATTCAATGTAGCAAATGAAATAAAAATTACATTAAAAACTTCTAGAGCTTAAAGGAAATTTAGGGAAGTTCTAGTCCAAGTTTATCATTTTACAGATGAGGAAACTCTGGCATTTAAAATATTTGTGTTTAAATGTCAAAGAACCTCTATTTTAAATAGAAATTTAAATATATTTTCAATAAATGTTTTATTCTCAATCAGTTTCAAAATATTTAATTCTCTTTGTTAATGCTTTAGTTTTAAATAATTTACAGCAACCATAATTTTATTATGCCTCTACATGCTTAAATATAACTCAGGAAAAGGTGAAAATTTCTTTTTAGCACTGAAAATAATTCATAAAAATCTAGCCCTGTCCCGGCCGGTGTGGCTCAGTGCTTGAGCATCAACCCATGCACCAAGAGGTTGCCAGTATGATTCCCAGTCAGGACACATGCCCAGGTTGTGGGCCAAATCCCCAGTGGGGGGCATGCAGGAGGCGGCCAATCAATGGTCTCTCTCATCGATGTTTCTATCTCTCTCTCCCTCTCCTTTCTCTCTCTCAAATCAATAAAGAAAAATAAAATAAAATTTAAAAATCTAGCCATGAAACTGCCCTTTTTACGTCAATACTTTTATTGTGACCTACTGAACAACAACAGGATAAGGAATCTATAAAATTCGTAATGCAGTGCCTGAAGGATTAAAAAAAGTCAGAAACAAAACATTAATGGTTCCATGATCTTTCATTGTATTAGGTGCTAAAGAATATGCCTTGAGATTAGCCTGCAGGTAGCTAAAGAGGAAAATACCAATTTAATTGTAGGCATATTTCGATTTATAAGAATTTAGGAAATGAACAAAATCCTGTAACTGCATCTTTGGCTTAGCTCGGTTAGAATCATGTCCTGAAAATAATAGTGTCATATCAAAAATTGTTTGATTTCCTATTTTTGTACTAGAAGTGTGTATTATGGTACCAGGTTAAAAAAAAAATAAGTGGCTCAATAAATATTTACTGAATAAATGAATAAGCCCATGAATGGATAAAAGGATAAATGAGTTATTCATGAACAGAATAGTTTTCTTTCACATTCTAAGCCTAGTAGAAAATTAGCTATCTTCTAGTCATTAGAAAGTGGCTATTGGTCTAGGAAGTGTTTGAGTAGGCACAGTACTTCCTTAGGTCCTAGCAAGATATTTGTTTAAGGAACAACTTGTCACTTTTCATTCCATCATTTATTTACTCATTTAACTTGCATTTATTGAAAACTTCCTCTGCACATCTTCTAATCAAGTTAGAAGAGACCACATTAGACTTCCAGCTGGCCCACCTCATACATCACAATGAGGCAGCAATATTTTCTCTACCAAAGTAGACAGAGCAGCTTAGTTTCTCCTAGACTACATGTTATTATGTAAAGAGACCCAAAGTGGAGGTCTCCATGGAGGAAAAGATGCGTTCTCCCAATGCCTTACATGAAAATGGCTCTTCTTACTGTTGGTGGTCTTCCTCACTGGTGATGTAACTGTTAGAGTCTGAGGCTTCATCCACCATCACAGAAAACTAGGAAGCATATGCTCAAATAAATATAATGGAATTGTGGTTATTCTTCTCTCAGTGGGGGACAGAATGGTGTAGAGCTATAAATTATTGTAACAAAAAATAGAAGAGAGACACACATAGGAGAGAAAACATGAGGTATGCAAGGAATAGAGGGAACCACACATAGTCTGACAAAGAAAGGATAAGTGAAATTAATAGATAGGTAGATAGATAAATTGGTGGAGATAAAGAGAAGGGGGATGGTGAGGGAGAGAGAGAGAGGTAGAGAATCTTTGAAGGTTCAGAAGTGAATGTTCCTCAGGGAAAGTAAGCCTTGGCATAGCATTTGGTTTAACAGACTATGTTTCATTGAACTTTGAAGTTACTCATACTCTAGCTCAGAGGTACCATCATCAGTCTAAACCACACAATTATGGAGTGGCTACTATGTGCCTGTTATAGAACTCAATACTGGATATTTAAGAATGAAGAAAGGACCTCTACTCTGAATGCATGCATGCTCAATTCCCAGCTCTTCAAATGTTTGGTCATGCCCCCATCAGTAAACATTTTGAGCCAAAGCTCTCTACTATATGAATATTAATTTATTTATGTCATATATATATTCTGTTTTTACTGTATTATATTTTTGTATTTATTTTTTAAACTCATCTTTATTGTTGAATATATTATAGATGTCCCCCCTTTTTTCCCCATTGACTCCTTCTCCCCAGTCCCACTCCCCTCCTGCCTTCCCCACACTATTGTCAGTGTCCATTGGTTATGCATATATGCATAGAAGTTCTTTGGTTTATCTCATCCCGCCCTCCCTCCCCCTTCCCTTTGAGGTTCGTCAGTCTAACAACCAGTCTGTACTTCTTAATTCTTTCATCTTTTTCACCCATCCCCCCAGCCCCTGCCCATCTGACAAGCAACAAAAATTGCTCTGTATCTGTGAGTCTGTTTCTGTTCTGCCTACTCATTTTGTTTGTAGATTCAATTGTTGATATATATGTATTAATTGCCATGTTATTGTTCATATTTTTGTTCTTCTTCTTCAAGAAGACCCTTCAACATTTCATATAATACAGGTTTAATGGTGATGAATTCCTTTAGCTTTTTCTTGTCTGGGAAACTCTTGATATGTCCATCAATTCTAAATGATAGCTTTGCAGGATAGAGTAACCTTGGTTGTAGGTCATTGCTTTTCATCACCTTAAATATCTCCTGCCACTCCTTTCTGGCCTGCAAAGTTTCTTTTGAGAAATCAGCTGACAGTCTTATGGGAGCTCCTTTGTAGGTAATGGACTGCTTTTCTCTTGCTGCTTTTAAGATTCTCTCTTTGTCTTGAACCTTTGGCATTTTGATGATGATGTGTGTTGGTGTGGACCTCTTTGGGTTTAACTTGTTTGGGACTCTCTGTGCTTCCTGGACTTGTATGTCTGTTTCCTTCACCAAGTTAGGGAAGTTTTCTATCATTATTGTTTCAAATAGGTTTTCAATTTCTTGTTCTCTCTCTTCTCCTTCTGGCACCCCTATAATGTGAATGTTGGCACGCTTGAAGTTGTCCCAGAGGCTCCTTACACCATCCTCATTTTTTTTATTCTTTTTTCTTTTTGCTGTTCTGATTGGGTGTTTTCTGCTTCCTCATATTCCAAATCGATGGTTGGCTTCTTGGCTTTACCTACTCTACTATTGATTCCCTGTAAATTATTCTTCATTTCAGTTAGTGCATCCTTCATTTCTGACTGGTCCTGTTTTATGTTGTTGATGTTCTCACTAAGTTCCTTGGAGGTCTTCTTAAGTTCCTTGAAGTCCTCACTAAGTTCTTTGAATGTCTCACTAAGTTCCTTGAGCAATCTTATAACCTGTGTTTTTTGTTTGTTTGTTTGTTTGTTTTTTATCCTCACTCTAGGACATTTTTTTGCATTTATATTCAGATAGAGTGGGAGGGAGAGAGGAAGGAAGAGAGAGAGAGAAACATCGATGAGAGAGAGACACATCGACTGGTCGCCACCCACACGACCCCAACCAGAGCTGGGGACAAACTGCAACCGAGATATGTGCCCCTAGTGGGAACTGAACCCAGGACTCCCCAGTCCTCAGGCCGACGCTCTAACCACTGAGCCAAACCAGCCAGGGCTATAACCTGTTTTGAACTCTGCATCTGATTGATTGCTTATCTACATTTTGTTTAATTCTTTTCTGGAGTTTTGTTCTGTTCTTTCACTTGGGACATGTTTCTTTGTCTCCTCATTTTGGCTGCTTCCCTGTGATTGTTTCTATATATTAGGTAGAGTTGCTATGTCACCTAGGCATTGTAGGGTGGCCTATTGTTGTAGGTGTCCTGTAGGATCCAGAGGCACAGCCTCCCTGATCACCCCAGCTTAGCCCTGGAGGTGTACCCCTAGTGTGGACTGTACACCCTTCTGTTGTAATTGAGTCTTGATTGCCATTGGCACGTCAATGGGAGAGATTTACTCAGGCTGACCAGCTGCAAGGACTGGCTGTGCCCACTGACCACTGGCCTCTGACTACCTTGGAGGATCAGCTGTGTAGGGGCCCACCACACAGAGCAAGACTTACTTCATCAGGCCTCTACTACCCACTGAGTCCCCTCATTGAGTGTGTCACTTGTGGAGGTGGTTGTGTGGTAGTGTTTCGATGTGGTCGGAAGCTGTTCACTGGGTGTGCTGGCTCTGGGGCAAGGTCAGCCACTGCCTGTGTTCTATCCGGGGGCCACCCAGCATAATCTACAAAATGATCTGCTTATGGCTGCTTCTTGTGCTGGGCTTGGAGGTGTCCAGGAAAAGCCAAGTTGTGAACCAAGGCTGGCTGCTTCTAGTGCCGGGCCTGAGGCCACTTAACGAGAGGTATGGGGGCTCCCTGAGACCAGATGCTACTTGTTTGAGAGATTTTAGGAAACTCTGAAGCAGGATCCAAGACAGGCCAATCCTATGGTAAAGCCACTGGAAACAGCTTGGGTGGGCCCGAAAGTTGGGTGGGGCAGGGCCTCAGGGAATCACCAGGACAGGGCAAACAGTGTGAGCCAGGTAGCTGGAGTCCCAGATGTGGCAGCCATCTGCTGCCCCAGGGAAGGGCTCACCAAAGATACATCAACCTCCGCCAGCACATCTGTCCAGGAGAAAGTCGCCTCTCTGGCCCTCGTCCGG
Organism: Tadarida brasiliensis; assembly: GCA_030848825.1. Taxonomy (NCBI): domain Eukaryota; kingdom Metazoa; phylum Chordata; class Mammalia; order Chiroptera; family Molossidae; genus Tadarida; species Tadarida brasiliensis. The sequence continues at coordinate 83,662,031 of CM061260.1, read as the reverse complement.
AGGCCAAACAGCTCAGTTCTTGCCTGTATGTCTCTGGTGCCCCTCAAGCTGCTTCCCCTCCGAGCTCAGAGGGAGCAGGTCCGAATAAGTCTGTGTGCGGGCCCTTTAAGAGGAACTGCCTGGGTCTTCAGAAGCCTCAGCCTTCCTCAGCCTCAGTTCCTGCTCGTTTTACAGCCAGAAGTTATGAGGACTTCTCTTCCTGGCACTGGAGCCCTGAAATGGACGCCTAGTGTGGGACAGAGACCCCTCACTCCTCAGAGAGGACCTTCCCAGCCGAGGTGTCCTCCTGATTCTTATCCGCCACACGTTGGTGTGGGACCAGCCTGTCCACACCTCCACCCCTCCTACTAGTCTCGATGAGGATGCTGCTTAATTTAGTAGTTGTAGGACTTCCATTCAGCTCGATTTCAGGTGGTTCTGAATGATGGTTGTGTTGTTGTTTAGTTGTAATTTTGATGTGGTTGTGGGAGGAGACGATACAGAGTTTACCTACACCGCCATCTTAACCCTATTTTTGTATTTATTATAAAACACTCACAAATATAAAATACAAGGAATGGAACTAAAGTATTTTGAAGAAATATTCATTTTATATATTAATAGTGCATTTTATTATTAATTTAGGGTCTAATTGTAAGTTCAGTTTATTTCAATACTTCAAATAATATTCACACCACACACAGGCACAATACACATAAAATGCTACATATTTAGGACCTGGTTGGTTATGCTGTAAGTGTAAATCCATATTTTTAATACTGTTCACAGTGACTTTTTGTGATCGCCCTCAAATCAGATTAGATCATCCTTGCATTTCATACTGTAGTTGATAAAGAACTTGTTTTAGGAGTTGAAGACATGGAATTTTCATATTCTATGTGTTTGCTTGGGCCTTTATTACAAATTACTTAATGTATATTCAGGGTTGAGGACCACTATGTAAGGAGCAACATGGTCTTCTAGGATCATTGCCTTGTGCCAGATGAAATCAAGGTTCTGCCCTCATTGTTCAAGCCCTTGAAATAAATAATTTACTTCATGAATACTTTGCCATTTTTCTCACTGTTTTACTGTTTAAACACATTTCTAACAGTGAAAATGTTTGAGCACCCTCCACAGGGAGTATTATGAGTATATTTCATTTATAATTTATTTAATACATATTTGTACATGTATTTTAAGCTTTCAATTTTAAATTGTTTGTTTTAATTAAGTCTGTGTATTTTTTTTGTCTTCACATAGATCAAAATGAGTATCTGCAAAAATACAGCTTAATGGAAACAACTGGAAAGAGTCATATCTTAAAAGTTCGTATTATAGGGATATTGCCCTTATTAAACTTTTTGGCATCAAAATGAAATTATTGATGGGTCATTTCCAAAGAAGGGATTTATTCTATTAGGGATTTGTGTGTTTACATGAGGGGGATAGTTCTGCATTAGAAAATCTAATCAATCTTTTTATCTCAATTTCTCACCTTAAAAGGTAGGTTTTTAAAAAATTATTACTATTTAATAATATTGTCTCATATTTATGAGCATTTACTTTTATTTAATTCTCACAAACAGTCCCATGAAGTAGGGTCTCTTGTTATTTTCACTTTACAGATAAGGAAGTTGAGGCACAAGATCATAGTTTGTCTTCTTTACATAAATCCTTAATGATAACTAATTTCTAGTATAAAGTTACTTCAGGGCAATTGCTGCAATATCAAATTTAAAATGGAATTTGTTTTGTAGAGTTTAAATATTAAGTACATTTTATTATAATTCTTTGAAAACTGATTACTCTATAGGCCAGGTAATCTGAGTAATCAATATCTCCCATTAATTGATCAAGCCAGATGTGAAAATACAGGCCATATCAACTTCTTTTTTCACATTGTGGTCTCATGATATGACCTATTGACTAGCAACTTTTTTTTTTCAGATTCTTTACTCTCATACAGTGTTGCTCAGTAGATGCTATTAGCATTTGGGGGTGAATTCTCCTTTGTGCAGGCAGTGTGCCGCTTTTTGCAATGGCTTCAGTATCCATCCTGACCCTTACCCACCAAAAAGCAGTAACGTCTTTCCCCACTCACAATTTTCAATGCTCCCCAAGGGGCATTGAGAACCACGGAGCTAATGAAAGACAGATAAATCACTGACCCATGTAGCCAGTGACTTACAACAACTTACCTCACACCACCAGTTAATAGTATCTATTGCCCATCTGATATCTGTAATTGTTTGAAATTTTATCAGAGTAGGATTGCCAGATTTAGCAAATAAGAATTCAGGATGCCCAGTTATCTGGCAATTCTATATTAGAAACAATACAATACTGATGTCACCTTCTGACTCTCTTTTACCCACTGACTCAAGATCACTAGCAAACTGGGAACTCAAGTATTTGAGATTTAGAGAAACGTGTTAAGTAACACATTTTATATTTCAAGCTTGCAATGGCTAGAGGAATACTCTCATCACATAAAAATCTAATTTATATTAACAAATAATTAGTCTACTGAATGTAACTAAAAACAAAATACTCATGAAAATTTATATTTCTCCTGCTACAGATATTAGACATTGTATATTCTTTAGCTACAATACCATTACTTAAGAAAAAAAGACAAAGAGAGTCAGCAACTTAAGCAATAGGGCAAACCAGACTCAAATTATTTCATATCAAATCCAAAAAGGTTCATGAACTTAATTTCTTATGGATTAAGAAATAAGGGAATTATAACAGAATAGTTTCAGTTTTCCTGATTGAATTGTGAAAACTTAGAGCTGTAGTGTTTCATACAATCTCTATTGACATGACTGACCTTAAGGAGAAAAATGATAAGGCATTATTATCACATAATATGATATCTCAACAGAATATGTATTCATGTACACCAGTTTTTCTGTTTGCTTATTTGTTTCAGATATAACAACAAAAAAGTGACAGCTTCTTAAGGACGATATGCCACAATGAATGAAAGATATTTTAACCCATAGTAAAGAAACATAGCAAAGCCATTATGAATGATGCAGTAAATTTAGGAAAATGAAAACTGCTATTAAATATGACAAGCTGTCACAACACCAAAAAAGTAATCAGTGTAATCAAAGCAATAAAATTTTATTTTTAGTTTCTTTCAAGAAGTTAAAATAATGGGAAATCTTTTCTAAGTTCACAGTTTGGAATAATGTTGGCAAAAAGAGCAAAAACTCAGATAAAAATCTCTAAATGTGAAGCATATTAACATTATTCAGAGTCACTGCTTGCTGTACAAGCTTTTGTTTTGTTTTGTTTTTCAAATTTCCTTTAAGATAATTACATTTGTATCCCTTTTGGTTTCCTGTGTGTGATTATGTTATTCTTCTTCTTTGCGATTTAGTATTTTTAACCAGGCTTCCTAGTACTTGGCTTCAATAAATCCATAATCAGCTAAAATTGGATTATTTTTTGCTTTTCACGGCATATAATAAAATCTGAATTTCCTGTAATTATTCTCCCTGTTGTAAAATCACCATTTCTTTTGTAACTTTAAATAAATATGTGATATAATTATCTCCACCTGGTGCTCAGTGAAGCTCCTTCATTACTAGCATTTTCTCAGTGATGAAGCATTGCACATGGATACGTATTAACTTTGTGTTCAGTGATAAATATCCCATCAGTAACAAAGGAGAAATTAGCTTCACTATTCATCTAAAGTTATCCGAGACCGATTTCTGGCCTGCCACTTGGCACTTTTGCCACACCTCTTGATTTTTAAGGGACTTCAGCCCTGCTGGACAATTTTACTAAAGCCTCATGAAATCAACAACAAAACCAGTTTATTTATAGTACAGTTAAACCTAGGTTCTCGGACATCTCCCATCTAGAACAAATCAGATCTCGACCAAGTTGTTCACGGAAAAATGCCTTGGTTATTGAACAAAATTTTGGTTCTCTACCTGACAACCCTTTTATGCTGACAGATCAGCATGACAAAAAGCGTCTCTCAGGCCACAAAGAAAGGAGGGAATGCAAGTCAGTTCACTGTTAAACTTCTGGTTGTTAATTTAGGGAAATTGTGCTGTGAATATTTTGAGGTGGTTTTGCTGGCCAAAATGGAAGATTAGCACAATTTTAAAACATAAAGAGGCAATTAAGAGTGCTAATACTGCCCTGGCTGGTTTGGCTCAGCAGTTAGAGCGTCAGCCTGCGGTCCAGAGAGACCCGGGTTCGGTTCCTGCTAGGGGCATGTACTTCGGTTGCGGTTTGTCCCCGGCCCTGGTTGGTCGTGCGGGTGGCAGCCACTCGATGTGTCCCTTTCACGTTGATGTTTCTCTCTCTCTTCCTCTCTCTCCCTCCCACTCTATCTGGACAAAAAATGTCCTCAGGTGAGGATAAAAATAATAATAATAATAATAAAAAGAGTGCTAATACTGCTAAGGGTGTGAAAGAAACAATGATCACAGGCAACTGAAGAGGTAGAAAAACTGTTGCTGATTTGGATAGACAAAAAGCAGTTAGCCGGTGACAGCATTTTGGAGGCAGTGATATGTGAAAAAGTAAAGATGTCACATACTGACCTCCTGAAAGACATCCCTGGAACTGGACCGAGTGGTGAAAGTGATTCATTTAAGGCTAGTAAGGTGTGGTTCAATAAATTGAAAGAAAAAAGTGTTTGTTTATATATTAAACAGTATTTTAGACATGTACTATATATAAGAAACGTTAAAACAGAATCATTTGGGGGTCTAGAATGAGTTCATTCAATTTACATTATTTCTAATGGGAAAAATGATTCCGTTTTCAAACAAATCAACTCTCGAACAGCCTTCTGAAATGAGTAAGTTCGAGAACTGAGGTTCCATTGTATGATTTTCTTTCAACAGTACCTCAACCCAGTGTACAGTGCATAGGACTCACCTATTAAAACATTCTTTGCAACTTTGCACTTTCCTAAAAACATCTCTAAAGATCTAAGAAATGCTGGCCTTTCTTTAGTAACAAGTCTCTCCATAGAAACAAGATATATAGAGTATGGTATACAGATCCCTTGAATCCTGGTCAAAGTTCAGGGAAGCCTCAAATTTTAACTTATTTTAGGTGCAAAATTTGTGTCAAGAAACAGAGTGAAGTCTCTTCAAAAATAAAGAACTTGCTAAATCTGAGTGTGGGAAGAGAGATCTCAGGTCTCTACGAATGAAAGCGACTGGGCCACATGGGGTTTGGAAGGGCTCAAATAAGATGTATTTCTTAGAACAGTCAGCGTAACTTGCTTTTAGGGTATTATTTTGATTTAAACTTAGATATACCGTATCAATTACCAGTGCTGCCATATACTGATACAGGATATATATTAAATTTTCTTCTGAATTATCATAGTGGCTTTAAGGTCATTGAAACATCAACATAATAGTCCTGCTACAATTCCAAAGTGCAGGGTTTCTAATTGATATTCAAAGGAGACCAATCTCCCAAATAGGAAGTGGCTCATTATTTATTTTTTAATCTATAGTGGAAAATTTTTGTCCTGGGAGTCTGTCAGCTACCTGATATCACTTTCCCTCTACAGTAGGCCTCAATTTGCTGGTGTGTAAAATGAGAACTTCTAAAAATTTTTATTTGTTGATTTGAGAGAGAGAAACATCAATGTGTTGTTCCACTTATTTATGCATTCATTGGTTGTTTCTTGTATGTGCCCTGTCAGGGAATTGAACCCACATCTTTGGTGTATTGAAATGATACTCTAACCAACTGAGCTACCCAGCCAGGGCCTGTAAAGTAAATAATTTTTTGACTGGATTCCTTTTTTGCTCTGACATTCTTTTATTTATGATTCATTATATAATTTTATGGATAAACTTCCAAGTAATTTACCTTTTTTCCAAGTAATTTACCATTTATTTATTTATTTATTTATTTATTTATTTATTTATTTATTTATTTAGCTTCACAATTGCCTTCTTAAAAATGGAAGCCCTGGCCAGTGTGGCTCAGTTGGTTGGAGCATCGTCCCATGCACCAAGGGGTGGCAGGTTTGATTCCAGGCCAGGCCACGTACCCAGGTTGTAGGCATGATCCTGGTAGGGGTGCGTGCAGGAGGCAGCCTATCGATATTTCTCTCTCAAATCGATGTTCCTCTCTCTTCCTTCATCTCTCTGAAAATCAATTTTTTTAAAAGATGTTAATGGAAAAGCATGTGGTCTACCTTTGCAAACTCTCATGTCTTGTCCCAAATAGAAAAGTGTAACAAATTAAGAATGGTGTGTGTTGTTTTTCTTCCCACTCTTTCAAAAACTTCCCACGCCATTCTTAATTTGCACGTACTGTCAAGTACACAAGTGTTCCCATGGAAGCACGGCCACTAACACACCTGCAGGAAAGCACTGTGGCTTCCAGGGCAGCACAGAGCTCAGATTCTGTCGTGGCTATTTCTGCTTGTCTGTAACTCGCGTGGACGTGAATTCTGCAGACAGCATCAGTCACTGGCATTTATAGCCCCTTTGTCAAATGTAGGGTTCGAAATTTTACCTTCGCATTCTGATGCCTCTACACGCTCTTTAATTGTAACCAGTTAAAGTAGTTTTCAAAACACTAGGTTGATTTTTTTTAATTTATTAATAAAAATGCATTCCATTTCTTTTTGTTTCATAGCTTCCTTATAACGTTTGATGTCTTTGTTGATTATAGGTTTTATTTCAATTAAATGATCAACAACTTTTCCACAAAACAGACTTTAATTAGTGTCAATTTTTCTCTCTTAAAAGGATCCTTCCCGGCCATTGGGGTGGAGACGTTTTGCCCCAGCTTCCTGAGGGCAGGGTTTTTAAGTAGCATCCAGGCTCCGAATCCAGTGCCAGGGGGAGGATCACTGCCCCCCAGGATCCCTGCTGGTAGGTATTTCAGGTGAAATTTTCTGCTACCATATACAACAATAGGACTGTGTTCACAGCTGATAGATCTACAATAAAAATATGTATTTCTAAAGCACATTGCTGAAAGAAGTGCAAGTGACTTATTTTATTTATTTATGTATTTATTTATTTATTTTTTAATCCTCACCCAAGGATATTCCTCCATTTATCTTCAGATAGAGTGGGAGGGAGGAAAGGAGGAAGAGACAGAGAAAAACATCGATGTGAGAGACACACATCCATTGGTTGCCTCCCTCACGACCCCGACCAGGGCCGGGGACGAACTGCAGTATGTGTCCTTGGCCTGAGGCGAACCGGCAACCTTTTGGTCCGTGGGCTGAAGCTCTAACCGCTGAGCCAAACCGGCCAGGGCAGCAAGTGACTTATTTTAATGCAGGAGCCACGTGTATGGTACCCAATGCTGTGGAAATGGGAGAAGGATCTGTAACCTGAGCACCCCGTTAGCACAGTGCTGCCTCTCCTTTAGGGAAAGTTTGCACATAAATAAAAACTAGAGCTTCAGGCCCCAAACTTATAACTCAAGAATAAAACAAGGTGAACTTATGCTACTTTGCCACTTGGAATTGGCTAGAAAAGAGGGGAAAAAAACTGAGTGTTATAAACAGAAAAAGTAATTCCGTATCTGATGAGTTTATAGAGATTTAACTAAAATTCCATTTCACTGAAGAGAAACGTTTGGAGGAAAAGCCAGAAAGTAGCAAGTTTGAAACAATTTTTGAGAAAGAAAATTAATGTGCAGTTCTCCCTAAAAATAACCTGGCCAAAGCCATATTCTATCAATGAGAAAAACAAAATATAGCATAGTGAACATTTTAAAATACAATTTTAAAGTTTAGTAAACCCGTTTGTGGATTATCCATGGTATTATTATAGTCACGAGTTGTGTTTTCTCTGTCATTTTGTAAAATATCCAGCTGCCTTCCTCCCTTGTACCTGAAGGATGCAAACACACATTATATTTTATGTGTCATAATAAAATAGCATTAATATATTGATTCTTGGAGTTTTAAAATCATAATTCTTGTCTTTTTATCATAATTAATAATTATGCTACAGATTATGGTGATGACCCCAATGTATTCAGGAGGCTGGCCCAGCCAGCAATATACTGGAAGCATTTTGAAAAGACTGAGAAATCCAATAAAAACAAAATCCCAACATGCACATTTCTTGAATTTCTTAGCAAAATTATACCAACAAAGCCCAAGATTATTACATTGACCTTTTTCTTTTGCCTTTTAATTATGCTTGCCTACTTAATTAAAGCATACAAAAAGTAACCAACTACAAATAAGCTTTGATGTCATTTAGTTTTATCACTGGATCATTTCTGATGTGGTTGGAGGCTTTGCGATCAACAAGGCCTCACTGATAGAGTAAGAACCAAAATTATGTGAATTAAAAATTGGCCATTTTAATTCTAATGAGTTTTTGCCACCTTTTTCTCTCCCTAGAAACAAAAAGGATATCAATTGCACAGGAATTTTCTTGTTGTTGTTGCAAATGTAAAAATGTAATTTTCGTAAATGTTATAAATATCTCAGTGATTGGAATTAGGAGATGAATGGATAATTTATATTTTAATGACTTAATTCTTAACTCTTAATGACAGATATTGGTGGATTTATGTATGTTTGGCAGAAATGACATCACAAAGTTCAGTAGTGACTTGAATTATTCAACATCACTGATTAAAAATATAATAATAACCCTTGTTGTTTCGCCACTGAGAACAATAGAAGCAAGATGATGTTTCTGTAACACATACAGAGAAACAACTTTCCAGAGAGGGATCGAAAGCAACACTCTAGCATTCTATTCTTTTAGACTTTAAGCCAAATTTGCCTCTAGCTTTCATAGGAGAGGAAACTCAGTTCAGTTTTCATGACTTAAATATAAATCAGGTGTAACAAAATTGCTTCATAAAAAGTTTATAGATCTAAACCTGTTTCTGTTCCCTCAAACTGAAATTAACTCAACTCACTTCTCCTAGCTTATATAACTCTGATAAGTGATCCTTGTACACTTTCTGTGCTACTTTTCAGTAATGACTACTGTGATTTCCAAGGTAATTTTTATTCTCTTCCATTTAACTGTAGCTTATTTCCCAAGAATTTTCTTTATAATTTTGTGTAAAGAAGAACGCAGCTGTAATCATGAGTTTTTATTGTTTCATATTAAAAACAAAAACAAAAAAAACTAAAGTATTTCTTTACCACACAATAGCTGAACTGATGACCCTTGAAGTTTAGGATATCAATTTGAGGGCAGAAAGCAGTTCCTCCCTTGACCTATACCATGGCACTGTAAACAATTGGCCAAAGGTTGATGTCCACTGGGCAGTAATTTGTTTTCTACCAGTTGACTATATGTCACAATACTTTGAGGGTCCCTGAAGACATTTGCTGTGCCCTTCAAAGAATCACAAAACCTGTTCTAATGATGCCAATTTAGTTCTCAGTTACTCATGTGAATCAAATTTAAATGAGATACATGTCTTGTATAAACTAGTTTCTTTGCAGTCATGTCACACTGTGCTATCGAGTATATTATATTTTACAGCACTTATTTTTACAGTAACTGCAGTAATATAATTATTGAATCATGAGACCCAGATAGCAGACAAGCCTGAAATTAGTATTTATCTAACAGTTGTCAATTATTTATTTGGCCTTTTATATCCAAGGGTTTCACATCCATGGATTCAACCAACCACAGATAGAAAATACTCAAGAAAAAAAAATCCAAGAAAGTTCCAAAAAGCAAAATTTGAATTTGCTACACAACAAGCACAATGCTGAATTCATGGAAATGAAGTTATGCGCAGGCTTACTCTGCTGTAGGCTATATGTTATATACAGATGCAGCCCATTTTATGTAAGGGACTTGAGATTTTGGTATCCTGGTGGGGGGGAGGGGGAATCAATCCAGTACAGGTACCAAAGGACAACTGTATATAAACTTTCTCAATTCTAGAAAAGTCTAGTAAAGGCTTATTATTCTTAGTTTCAAATAGAGGACAACACCAAGAAGTAATTGGCTGAAAGTTGAATAGCAAGTATATTCACATGTTTAATGCGATGTCTTTCCTGTAGTCGTCACCCAATGAAGTAAGAAAATCACAGAGGAGGAGAAGAGAGGAGAGCGAAGGTAGAAAGAGGGGGGAGAAGAGTGGAGAGAAGAAGAGATAGGGAAAGAAAGGAGAAATTAGAATGGCATAGCTGAAATTATATATTTTAATATCAAAGTCTTTCCCACTGTATTTCTCTCTATTAAAATCAGATTCTACTCCTTGAAAAGATTCTACTCCTTGAATGTGCCTATTCTAAATATGCTATTAGGTATATACTCTAGAATAATAAGCTTGCTCTCTTTGCTCTATCTAGTCATTTTTTAATTTAATTCTGTAGTCAAACAGTACTTGGAAGTGGGATAGAACATTTTAATATGCCACTGATTATTCATTATACATCAGGTCTTAGACTAGTAGCTCACCTTATGACAGACTCCGCCTCTACCGAAATCTTTACATTATTGAGGGTTTCACATGCTTGACATGCATAAATGAAAGCAGAGTAATAAAGTCATTGCGAAATAAAATTATGTAATGATAAAAATGGAGTAATAGATGGAAATTTCACTGATTCGGTTTTCTCTGTCACTTCACAATAACTATCTGACATCATATGGTATCTTAAATTTACATAAGATCCAAACATTACTATGTGTCTTAAATATATATATAAAGGAATATTTGTTATCTGATGATTACTTAGAAAATAATATCCTAGGTTGAGTACGATTTGGATCAACAAAATTCTAGCTTGTATTTTTCAGTCAGTTTTCTCTCACTTGTGGGAGACTGGAAAATAATATTCTTCACTAATGAAGTAACTTGTATGTATAGATTGGATTCTAGGCCAAACTAAAATGTATGGCTTAAACTAACAAGTGTTGTCAATTATAGTGAAGTCTATGAAAGGAAATGATGAAAACAGGCAGCATGTGGGATTTAGAAATGGATACATTCTGAAAAAAGAAATCAGTGTTGAAGATCTCCCTAAGACTTCCTTTGTGGTTAATCTCAGAAGCTCTCCAGTTACTGGGGGACTGTCCAGAAGTACCATCTCTGTGTGTCTGCCTGTGCTTTAAATGCAGTGCGGTGTATGTAACACCTCTTTTGACATTTTCACCTGAGCTGCTTTTCGTTGCATGACACGTGTTAGGTTCAAAGTCAGTGGCAAAGATGGAGTAAATAGTTGTCTTTACCTTATTGCTTTGGCAATACCATGAGACTCCTCTGCCTATTCTGAATCAAATAGCAGCAGAAATATGAACACATGAGATTCAAAAATGAGATTTTTATAATTAATAATGAAGTTTAATATTATTTATTTCTTTACCTTTTGGGAAGATTTGAATGAGCCTTAAACTCAAATAGCCAGACCTTTTCATATCCTCATTACTGGCCCCTGACTAGCAGTGTTAGGGAATGAATTCACAATCCAGTTTTCTATAAACCAATTAACAGATCTATCTTAGACCATTTCCATAGCAAAGGGCTTACAGTGCTGAGCCAATAATAAAATGTCTTCAAAGTCCATTAACAATGATTATCAATATTTTCTGTTTCATAGTTCCTGTGAAATCCTATCTATATGGAGTCAGAGCAGATATTGCATGCTTCATTCTCGAGTCAAATAAATTTTTTTATTCAGAAGGCATATAGTTTAGATGTTAGAAATAAGCCAAGAATGACAAATAGTGTTGGAGCTGCAGAGATTCTAGGATCTAGTGAATATGATATTATCAGGTTTTGATGCACAGAGAGGACTGCAGAAAAGCAGTCACACAAATATGTAAGACTAGTTGGCAGACTTTGCAGAAATGTACAGTGAGTTAAGGAAAATTGGCGTGAACTCAATATGCCAAGGGAAATCAACAGTGGAAAAGTTTATACCTTTTAAATACAATCAAACTGCACAGAAACATCGAAGCAAATCATTTTAGTTCTTCATATGTTCAGGCATTCTTTAAAAAAAAAGTCAGTAACTTTGTTTTAGGTTCACAATTTGACATTTCAAAATTAATCACTTTTGACAAGACAATTTCTGTTGGCTATAGTTCCTCTGAGGATGGTTATTCTTTTTATATTTTTGTAGTATTTATGACAATTTCCCTGTTTTATCTTTAACAAAACATTGTTGTAATAAACATACATAAAAGTTAAGAGATAGTGGTTTACTTTTTAGTAAGAGATCATCAAGGGGGGGAAATCTTCTGTAATAGAAAGGTGTATATTTCACACATTTCTGCAGTTGAGATTGTTGCCAATTGCCCTGAATGAGGGGTATATGAACAACTGAGTGTTTGCTTTACCCACTTAAACTAAAAGCTAGCTATGAAAGGAAAAGGAAAAGTAGATTAAATTTGCAAAGTAAAATCCTCAATAAATGATGCAAAAATATGAACTATGGTAAGAAAAACCTGCATCTGGATTCCTAACTCCTGGTTTCTTTATTCCTTGTCATTTGTGTGGTTTCAAGCCCCAGTAGGCCACTCAATCCCCATTGGCCAGTTCTCCCCTAGAGAACTCTCCTGTTCGAAAGTTCGTGCAGCTGCAGGCTTCGGAAGGAAACCTTGAACTGCAGTGATTAGAAAAGTAGATGGGGGATCTGGGGCAGGCCTGGACAGAAGACCATGATTATTCTATTTCAGGACTCAGCAGAGGCTAGAGAAGAGAGGGTCACTGATAAAATGACAAAGAGAACACACCAGCCAGCAGAAGCACAAGGAAGGCAACACGAGTGAGTGCATTTAGGCATACACCCGTAAGCAACACCTTTGAAATATTTGCAACACTGTTAGTTACAGGTTAGACAGTCATTTAGGAACACATTTGGGGATATATTGACAGCCTCTAAAGCCAACACAAGAGGGGTAGCCAGGTAATGTCGAGGTTGCACTCTCTGCTTTCTCTATTGTTTAAAGTCAGTGAGTTCCAAAAAGATTGGACATCATCCTTTGGTTCTTTGGCTTATGTGAGGAGACATACACAGAAGGTTAGAAAATGATTTAAAACTTAAGACAACTTGAAGATACCACTTAGAATAAGAAAAGTCAGGATGGGAATACCTACAAAATTAAAGGTAATAATTTGAACCTTCAAATAGCATTCAGTTTAATTATGAGTTGAAGCACTCCTGTGGACAGATGGTCCTGATGTTGGGGTACAGATCATGAACTCAGATTCCTTACGGATTATACTTACTTTGTTGGCCAAAAATAGCATAAATTCTCTTCCCCAAGAAAATGGATATGAAAAATATTAAAAGAGCCTTTGAGTAATCTCCCAGTTTTCACTAGTTCTTTTCAGTTCTCTATTATCAGATTCTTTAAGCAGTTTTAGCCTTTGACCTTAGCTATACCTTCTTAGAAGCAGCATAAATGCTTCTTTTATCTTACTATCACATAACTCTTTTATAAATGTTTCCATAGAATTTCAGGAGGTTTCTGGAACCCTGAAATCCATAAGTGAAGAATCTCAGGTTCTTAAAAAGTCAATGTTCTACATATAAAGTTATATTTAACTGACACAGTGAGAATCGTCATTATGTAAGACCGACAGTGCATTAAAAAGAAAAAATATACAGAGCTGCAGGATGCATTTGATATCAAGGTCTTGAACATTTACAAAGAGAATTTCTTTTTTTTTTTTTACTGCCAAAAAGACATGAAAAATCTTAAAAGAGCCTTTGAGTAATCTCCCAATTTTTTCTAGTTCTTTTTACTTCTCTATTTTCAGATTCTTTAAATAGTTTTAGCCTTTGACCTTAGCTATGCCTTCTTACTAGGACATGTGCTTCTTTTATCTTACTATCATTTGAATAAGTTTGAATCTTAAAAATCTGGATCCTATAGACATGGCTGCTGAGATTCTCAGTTGAGAACATACCTATCCCCTAGAGATCTTCTTGCTTTATCATTATAAATTGTGCCATCTATTTTGATCCTATTCAAAGAAACTATGAGCACTTTGAAAAGATTCATCCAAGAACTTTTTTTTCTCACAAAGAAATATCCTGAAAAACTTTGCACAGCTTGCTAAATTAGCTGAGTCGCCACATGAATCAGCATTGTTAGTAGAGATTGTTGTGTCGTCGTTTTCGCTTTAATTGGAAACATGACAAGAAACAGCTGCTCAAATGCCTCTTCTTCAGAGAACCACACGGATTCGCGGAGGGCAGCATGCATGCCCTTGAGAGCTGTTGGGCCACTTAAGAACATGAGTAAGGTGGGGACGCACTAGCCCTGTTACAAAAATGTCTCATCTCAGCGTTCATACTTTTACCTTTAGGATAAAGCACAGTGGAAATTGCCCTGTGGCACAGTGTTAGCTTTTCATAGTTCTGTTCACAGCGGTTTCACAGGGAGTGTATTTAGCAAAATTGAATTAAAAAATAAAAATTAAACCTCTTACAAGAGTTGCAGAAAAAAATAAAAAATAAATAACATTTTTCATGGAAGAAAAAAAGGAAAGTGATTACTGGTTTAATTTATATCATATATATGATTCATGTAACAAATATTTTCTCCATTATAATTAAAGTCTCACCATAAATAACCTGTGTAGTTAATATACATTCAACATTCCCTGTCTAGAGTTTTTGGTATGTTTTTTTTTTAATTTTCTTTTGATTAGTGAATGATACAAAATACCTAAAAGCTGAGTATTTGATCATTTATGTAATCATAAGGCACTTTCGAAACCAGAAACAGCACAGAGTATTTGAAACACTTCTGGAAAACATGATACTTTTACTTTCTCCCAAAAGCTTCACAACTCTTTTCTAAACATTCGGGGTGTGGGCCTTGGCCTGGTGGCAACGTTGGTTAGAGCTGTGTCCTAAGACAGCAAGGTTGCAGGTTTGAGCCCAGTCAGGGCACACACAAGAATTAACCAGTGAATGCACAGATCAGTGTCTCTCTCTCTCCCTTTGTCTCTCTCTCTAAACATCAATTTAAAGAAAAACATTCAGGATATGTTCATAGTTTCCCCAATATCTTTTCCAGAGGTTTTGTAGAAACATATCACATGCTACTCCTAAATGTTCTCATGTATGCCTTTTACAACTGCAATTTCAACTGGTGAAGTTCTGTCCATTTAATCCTTATATATAAATAGTAGGATAATTTAAAATAAATTGATTCATAAAAGAACTTTAAAGTCATTATCATAAACTGATTTTGGGAGATGGGGAAAGCAAAATCTAAAGGTTGTTTGTTTTTCCCAGCAAATTTCCTTAGCATATATTTCCTGTGTATGTATAATACTATAGGGTTTTATGGGTCTTTAAAATCCTAGAACTTCTCAAGGACAAAGCATACTTGGGAGCCACACAGTGCCCAGTCATAATGCCTTCCCAGGAGGTGTTTCTAAGATGAGGCATTGAGATTTAGGGTAATACTTTATGTTCTCCAGATGACTAATGGAGACCCAAGTATTACTTGGGGGAATAACAAGATGGTCAAGCACTAAGACCCTGGAGCCAGATCGCCTGGCTTCAAGCCTTAGCTCTACCAATTGCTCATTGTGTATCTGGACAAGTTGTTTGAACTCTCAGTGCATCAGTAATCTTATGTGTTAAGTTGAACTAGTCATTATACTCACCACAGCCCTGGCTGGTGTAGTTGAGCAGTTAGAGCATTGGCCTGCAGACCTAAGAGTCTCGGGTTTGATTCCAGGTCAAGGGCACGTACCTGGGTTACAGGTTTGATCCTCAGCCCCAGTTGGGGTCATCCAGGAGGCAACCAATTGATGTGTCTATCTCACATCAATGTTTCTCTCTCCCTCCCTCCTTTCCACTCTATCTAAAAATCAATGGAAAATATCCTCGGGCCTGGCCGATGTGGCCAATGGTTGAGCGTCAACCCATGCACCAAGAGGTTGCCGGTTCAATTCCTGGTCAGGGCACATGCCCGGGTTGTGGGCCTGATCCCCAGTGGGGGGCATGCAGGAGGCGGCCAATCTATGTTCTCTCTCATCGATGTTTCTATCTCTCTCTCCCTCCTTTCCTTTCTTTCTAAAATCAATAAAGAAAAATAAACCATAAGGAAAAAAAAAGAAAATATCCTCGGGTAAAGATTAACAACAACAAAAAAATGTATACTCACCACAAGTTGGTAAGAGGATTAAATAAGTTAGGACAGTGCCTATAACATTGAATAGCTTACTTTTTACAGTCAGTTATTATTACATCTGTGCTGATTTAAATATAGTATCTATTTTTAAATTATCTACACAAAAGGTTTTCACAGGAAGAAATCAAGAACAAAGATAGCATAAAATTATTTATTTGACATAAGTTTAATTTGGTTTTGAACTTAGATATTATATAGTTTTTCAAGTCATGAGAATTCTCTAATGTGTGTTGCTCATTGCCACTGAATGGTAATTAAAGTATTGATTATTACATAATCAATTATATCTTTCATAATAATTGGAAAGCAAAAAGTCACAAATCAAATAATTTCAAAATATGTTTTTAATTTGATCATTATCATTATATTACTTTTATAAATATGGATGCAATACAAAATCAAGAAAGCCGTTTTTAAAAATGCATTCTGTATTAAAATTTTGCAATAGGGTTAGTGTCTTATAGCGAAGATACATTCTAACATCAGGCATCTTTGGCAGTGACTTTCTCTGTCGATGAGACACTCTAATTAAGATGAACTTTTGGTCCTTTCAGGAGAAAGAAAGACAGGACTGGATATTACTGAAGTGATGGGTGCATATGATGTGCCGCTGCTCTCTGCGAGTCAAATCAACATAGTTACATAGATTCAGGCTTCCAATAGTGCTAAGGCTCAAGTCAATTCCAGATTTACCATAAGCTCTGTTGTTACAGGAACAAATTTGTACATAGAGTATAGAACACACAGCATAGCTTGTTAGATAGAAATTATAATCTACTTCCTATAGAAGCTATTCCTTTAAAAATCATGTATTAGGTATGTTATTTATAGTAATAAAACACACATTTTGGTTATTTTACTCCAGCAGAAACCATCTTGTTTATTGAAGTAACTTCAAACCTGTTGAATTCAAGTGTATATGATTTTAAATGACCTTTAAGATCGTCAAGAAAGCTCCTAAATATATTGACCTTAGTCATTTTTAGTAATGAACCTTTGACCACTAAAAGCCACTTTTTAGCTTAGGATGATACATCTAATCAGTAAAGTAAAATATAACATTCCCATTTATCCTTTCTTTTTTTTTTTTTTTTTTATCCTCACCCGAGGACACTTTTTCATTTTTCGTTCAGACAGAGTGGGAGGGAGAGAGAGGAAGAGAGAGAGAGAGAAACATCGACGTGAAAGGGACACATCGAGTGGCTGCCACCCACACGACCAACCAGGGCCGGGGACAAACTGCAACCGAAGCACATGCCCTTAGCGGGAACCGAACCCAGGTCTCTCTGGACCACAGGCCGACGCTCTAACCGCTGAGCCAAACCGGCCAGGGCTATCCTTTCATTCTTTAAGCAGCTATTGGATGGTTTAATATTTAGTGGCAGGTACGATTCTCTGTATTTTAAACACGTCTGATGTGATCTCATACCTCAGGCTATGAAGGAGGTATTAATTCATCTTCTGTTATTACATAATAATAGGCAATATACAAATATACAAGTGACAAATACATAGCATACAGATGAGGAGACTGACACAGTAAGACAATAACTGAGTTATGTAAGTTCACTTTCCCAAAGTGAAAAACGTCTCAGTATCCTGCTATCTGACTCTGATCCCACCACTTCTAACTCCACCGTGCTTCATGCACAAGGAATAAGGTGACCAACCACCCGAATTTGTCTGGGACATGAGAATTTCAGTGCTAAAACCTAGAAATTACTGTGTCATATAAAATATAAATGGCATTTTTACTTTGCTCTATGATATAAAAGAATGTTCATGTCCATACCATATTACAGTAAAATATGGAAATGATCCATTTTTATAAAACTACTTTTTTGCTGCAGAGTTAACTAATATAATAAGAGTGGAGCCGATAATTGTGCACACAAGGGAAAGAAAGGAAACGTACAGCAACATTTTTGAGTGCCAACTATTGCCAGACACTGTACTAATTGCATGTTTTCTCACTAAGCCTTTGAAAAATCGTATGTATTAATAGTATGTAATTTATTTTATAGATACAAAAACAGAGAGAGCTAAAATAACTTGCCCAAGATCATGCAGCTAATAGGTATCAGAGCTGAAATTTGAATTCTACTTCAAAACCATATATTTTACCATGCAAATCATTTAGGATTTATTAATTTATCACTCAATTATTTCAGTACCTCTTTCTTGGTCTAGAATTAGTCTTAGAGAACACCTTTATGTGTGTGTTTCTTCTGGCATTTCATTCAAAAAATATAATTGAGTGAGTAGCTCTGTGCTCAATAGTGAACTTATAGAGAAGAAGCCTAAGTCTAGACCTCGATGGTATTTTAGGGTGGGAGGCAGACACCTACCTAGTTAACATCAACACCATACCACAAGTGTTATAAAGGTTTTTTTTTTTATTAAGATGAATGTAAAGGGAGGAGAAAGTAAACAGTCAAGTCTTTCTAAATGGGAAAGTATTCGTGGGAGAATCGACAAAGGAAATGGTATTGAAGCCACGTTCTTTAAGTGTGATTTTACCAAGTGCAGATATCCAGAAGGCAGTCTTCCAAGGAAAGGAAGGTACAAGTGGAGCCACGCTTGGACATGAGTTACCTAGAGGATTTGAAAAACAGGACTGAGGGGAGTGGAGGGGGGGGAGATGACACTGGCAGCAAAGGTATAGGAGAGCTTGCGAAGGAACATCACTGCCAAGCAGTTCCCACTTTAATCCTTCAGCAAACAAGACAACAAGTAAAGCAGTCTTTTTTTTTTTTTTTCTATCCTCACCCGAGGACATTTTTTCATTTTTTGTTCAGATAGAGTGGGAGGGAGAGAGGAAGAGAGAGAGAAAGAAACATTGATGTGAAAGTGACACATCGAGTGGCTGCCACCCGCACGACCAACCAGGGCCGGGGACAAACCGCAACCGAAGTACATGCCCTTAGCGGGAACCGAACCCGGGTCTCTCTGGACCACAGGCCGACGTTCTAACCGCTGAGCCAAACCGGCCAGGGCAGTAAAGCAGTCTTTAAAGGAGGGTGGGACATCAGCCCTTTATAGTAATTGATGTTTGCTTATTTGTATCCCTCTTTCCACTATGCACTCCATGAGGGCAGGGATCTTGTATTGATTGACTGAGGAAGTTTCTCCAGAAACCAGATTGAGGTTGTTTCTCCAGAAACCAGAAATGATACAGAGTAGGCATTCAAAAATATATATTTCATATATCACTGAATGTTCAAAATAATGGTTGTATAAGCATTAGCAAGAAAAACTAGTAAATGATTATTATAATACATCAAGCAAAAAAATAAGAATGTGGACAGTGGTAATTTTCTATAGAATCAGTACAATTTAGTAATTTATGGACTAACGGGGTTTAGTAAAGTGAGAAGTTCAAGATTACAACAGGGGCCCTGGCCGGTTTGGCTCAGCAGTTGGAGCGTTGGCCTGCGGTCCAGAGAGACTCGGGTTCAGTTCCCGCTAAGGGCATGTACTTCGGTTGCAGTTTGTCCCCGGCCCTGGTTGGTCGTGCGGGTGGCAGCCACTCGATGTGTCCCTTTCACGTCGATGTTTCTCTCTCTCTCTCTTCCTCTCTCTCCCTCCCACTCTATCTGAACAAAAAATGAAAAAATGTCCTCAGGTGAGGATAAAAAAAAAAAAAAAATTACAACAGGGTTTCAAACTTGGGTAACTAGATGGATGGTAATGTTTTCATCAAAACAGGAATATGGGAAGGAAAGAAACTTCTGGAGGAATATTAAAAGTTTGCATTGAACTCACTGAGGATAAGATTCGTTTGGGACATGATCTGATAATCACCAGGGCAAGAGTATAAGAGAAAACAATTCCCCAGTTCTAGTACTTACCTTGTGAAAAAAAAATAATTGTCTAATATCTCATAATTCTGTTCAAATGTATGTCACTCATATCTTTTGGATGCCTTATAGGGGTAAGAAAATTATTTCATTTATTATCAAATCCATATGAGATTATAATCCACTATCTCTACAGCAGAAACAGGAGAGGTAGAAATAGATTGAATAACTGGCTTAAAAAGTACTAAAGTGCAACTGCGGGGGTGGGGTGTTTAATATGGGCAATCTGTCAATCCAAGTAATTACCACAAATTTTTTTACCTAGTAGACAAAATATAGACACAATATAATGTTAAATAAACTAGAATTGATTTAAATCTGTAATAGAGTTTGGGGATTGTTAAATTTTGTTTTGATTCTTGATATTCCTGACTGCACATTAGAAATTGCCAAACGGACACAGAATGCTACGTTCAGCACAAACTCATTACTTGTATGAAAATGTTAAATCTCTATAATCCCCTTCTTTCACAAATCATCGCTGAAGTAGAAAAAAAAAAAATTTCACTCCGAAAATATTTTCCCCAAGATTTAAAGAATGCCTTTCTTTTGTTTTCTTTCACAATAGCACAAGAAAAGTATAGTCTCATCAGCACATGGTTTCTTAGCACCACCTAATTAAATCTTCTTAAGTATTGGGAAGCTGCCAATTTGGAAAAGATTTATTAGTCAGTAATTCATAAAAGTTCCAATTAAAGAAAACAATTATTCTCTACAACAGAAGAAAATGACATGGGATCTTAAGATCCATTGTGTTCAGAATATAAATATGTGATTTCTTGCAGGATCTTGATTCCAATGCAGTTTAAAATATCTCTAACCATTTCTAGGCTATTTATAAATGAAGAAAAACCAAAGAAATTCAGATTTTTTGTGACTTGTAGAAATTTGTTTTTTAATCTCTTAAATCAAACTGCTGAGTCTTCTCCAAAGATTTGTGGATTTTGAGACTTGACTGACTCAAAAATCCTGGAGTTTGTCCATTGATTTCAGTACAATGCAAGTACTAAGTTAATTCTGTGATATGAGGCACTTGGAGTAAGTGGCTAAAATTGTAAAAAAAAAAAAAGAAGGTGAAATATTTTGAAAATGTAAAAAGAGAATTAATCATCTCCAAATACATTTTCCAAGAGCAATATATAATTTTTACATATTAAAAAAATAAGACAGAAAAGGCATTCTTACCAATGACTTTCTCACCTAATCAGGTACTTGAAGAATACTGTCCTAACTTTCTCAATTTCCCTTAGACACCTATTTTCTTGATTATAAAATGTAATCATGAACTGTTAAGTTTCTTGTAATCTTCATAGTGTAACTAACTTCCCTATAGAAAACCACTAGGAAATAAATTATAGGTTAGATGCCAGCAGTATTCTGAAAAAACAACTCCTTAGTTTAACAATAGTTGCTCCTGGACAAAATACAAAAGATGCAGAGTTCAGATGTGAAACTTCTAATTCATGAGAAACCTAGGGAGTCTTCATTTGACTCTTTATTATCTTTAATGAGAAGATTAAACTTGTCACTGATGAATTTAAGGATTGCATAAAGTGTCTCCCAAGAGTTATAGATAGAACTAATTTCAAAGTACTTTGTATTCATGTAGATCAGAATCTTGCTGAAATACTTCAGAGTTACTTTCTTACGAAATGTGAAATTGATGAGAAAAATCAACCTGTTTCAATGAAGCACCTACTCTGCTCAGCTTTCTCAGGGAGGTGGCCTTGAGAAACCCAGTAAACAGGGATACAAAGCATCTATGGGAAGATAAAGAAAAACAACCTAATATAAAACCAGGCACATTTCAGAGTGCAGACAAAGATGTGATAGGAATGCAGCTATGGGAAATATCACTGTGGGAACAGGTGCAGTGTATACATTCTGGGGAGCTGTGACGTGAAATTATTAGGGAGAGAAGCAAGTTAGGAGATAATCCTGGCAGGGGAATACCAAAAGGAAAGGCAGAAGGAGACAGGAATGAACAAGTACAGGTGATGACAACTACTGATGAATCAGGAAATGATAAGGCTGCTTAAGAGAAATGAGGATTGACTAACATCCTTACAGCTTTGATCTTTAAATAGTGTCTGAGAGGCACCGTGGCATAAAGATTAAGAGCTTAAATTCTGAGACAGACTGCCTGACAGGACCACTTACTAGCTGTTTAACTTTAGGCAAGTAGTTTAATTTTCTATCCCTCAATTTCCTTACCTATGTAATAGGGATAATAAGAGTATGTATCAATACAAGTGAAGTGTTTGCAAACTCTTTTTATTCTAATAAGACTGACATACTTAGGGAGATTATAAATATTTTTTAAACTAAATGTGTTTCTCTAGCAGCAATGGTCAAGGTAGATTAAAAAAGTTGTGACTGTAGGCAGAAGAATTCAGGTAGTCATTGTAGTAACCCAACACTTCCCCTTAACACCCATAATCCATTTTACATCTAAGTGGAATATTAATTAGTCTCAGAGTTTTTATATTTAAGTATTAAGGTGATCTTTTATTTTTCCCTACCTCGCTAACCAAGTGTTTGCACCAGGCTCCTAATCTCTAAGTTCTTTGAAACCAATGGCCAAATAAAATATTTCATAATAAACTTTCAGATTTAAAACCTGATCTAGATCACTGCCTCCAATAGTGCTGACAGTTCATTTGACCTCAATATTTTCTGATAAAGTTCTTTATCTGTATTTGGGTGGGATTAATAACTTTTAAAGAAAATTATAGAGATTCAACAAAATGGATGTCTTCTTTGGCTTCTAATTCTATGCATGATAAATTGGGAACTTTATTACTACACTTAACCTTTAGCATATCTTTCTTTAAAATATAGATTCAACTGTAAAAATCTAGCATGTGCAGACATTGTACTAATTTGGTACTGTCACCCTTTCTAACCCACAAGGCTTTGACTTCATAAAAGGGACATGAATTACAACATGAGACCTAATATTTCCATGATTGGTACACATAATTTCTTCTCAGATCTTTGTATTCATGAGGAAAAACTCTGTGCACAGTGCAGATTAAATTGCTAAAAATTCCAATGAGAAGCAAGAAATACAGAAGTAACAAGTAAATATGTCATACATGTTTGTTTCAGGTAAATAACATTTTCCCTTCATCTGAAATGAGTTTATCATTTAAACTTGGGAAATTGAGCAGAACAAATAGATTCTTTTCTTTGAAACAAATCAGTTACTTATGTCAAATATGCTACCCAATAGAGGTATTAGGAACTATAACAATTTCAAATAGATATGATATAAAAGAAATGATATTCAGTTTCTGCTTTTAGCTTCTGCACTAGACTATGAAATCAGAGTTACTTGTTTTTCATGTACTGCCATCATTGTTCTGTTGATCTAATCTATGTCCAATAAAGACATGATCAAGAATTATTACAAATTCCACCAACTTTGTAGCATTCATCAATCTACTGACATTTTTCTACTTAAAAGCACTTACAAGCAGACTATGACCGATGGTTTATAATTTCTTAAAGAGAATTTATGAATTTCTCCTTTCTGCTTTACCTTAGGAATATTTTGGAAATAGTCAGTCTAATGTAATTCAGCCATAATTACTGTGCCACTGTAGAAGTTGTACCACACTGGCAAAGCAGCTACAGTAACTGTTTAAGCCTTGCCTTTAGCTTGTTGATTATCTTTTAAGGAAAAGCTCAGGACAAAAAGAACATAATCTAAACAAGCATGTGATTGTAGGACTTTAGAAAAGGAAGTGCTTCATTTCTTGGTAATCCATATTGTAATTCATGGTCTTTTTATGAACTCAAAAGAAATAATGCTATAATGAAATGGAGAGATGCCTACTTTTGTAGAAGCATTTTGGAAAATGAAATTCCTATTAATAAAATACAAATAATTTAGCTGCCACAGCTGGAAATCTCTAACTGCAGCACATACTTCTGTAATTGCTTTAATCCTGTGTGTTTCCTTGCTCTATTTGCAGGCCGACCAGTTATGATTGTGGTGGAATATATGGAGAATGGATCCCTAGACTCCTTTTTGCGGGTGAGATGTTTTTTCCTGATGGTATTTAAATAAGCTATTCTGAGTTCTAGATTTAAATCATTTATCATAAATTAATTGTTGCAAAATGTTATTCATGGATTTTTCTATGAAGAATAGCAACATTTTCTCTAGGGTGCATTTCTCTGATACTGTGATATATTAGAGTGTTACTAAAGGGGCAGCATATACTCACAATAATATAATTGATTTCTCTTATAAATTCACTTGCATGTTTATATATATATTTCAAATATTGTTATAAAGAAAGAGATTAAATGAAACTCAATTACTTCACATAGCCATTAATTTTTCTTTATCACACTTAACTATTTAGTATATTTTATGCATTATCTATAATGCTGAACCCCTTAAATTGATGTATATTGATAAATAATGACTCGAACTGATATCAGAAAACTGCTTAATCACCTTTATCCCTCTCAATTTCATTTGGCTGACTATTCAGAAAGCAAAATGAAAAAGAACAAAAGAATGACAGAGATTTGTTCTAGAACAAAAAAATCATACAGGATGAAAGTGAAGGGATAGAAAAACTTTTTCCATGCAAATGGAAACAAGCAAACAAGAAAAGCTGGTGTAGCAATGTTCATATCTGATAAGATGGACTTCAAAATGAAGGCCATAACAAGAGACAAAGAAGGTCACTACATAATATTTAAGGGATCAATCCAACAAGAAGATATAACCCTGGTAAACATATATGTACCAAATATAGGAGCATCAAAATACTTCTGGAGGACTTAAAGGAAGAGATTGATAGCAATACAATCATAGTAGGGGACTTTTAACACCCCACAGACACCACTGGATAGATCTTCTAGACAAACTCCTTGCCCAGCCAGTGTGGCTCAGTGGTTGAGCATTGACCCATACACCAAGAGGTTACCAGTTCAATTCCCAGTCAGTTGTGGGCCAAATCCTCAGTGGTGAGCATGCAGGAGGCAGCCAATCGATGTTCTCTGTCATCAATGTTTCTATTTCTCTCTCCTCCCCCTTCCTCTCTCTCTCTAAAATAAAGAAAAAAAAATTAACAAGAAAACAGAGACCCTAAACAACACACTAGACCAGCTGGATTTAATTGTTATTTATAGAACATTTCACACAAAAGCTGCAGAATATACATTCATCTTAAGTGAACACAGAACATTCTCAAACATAGACCACATGTTAGGACACAAACTAAGTCTCTACAAGTTCAAGAAGATTAAAATCATATCAAGCATCTTCTCAGATCACAATGGCATGAAACTAGAAATCAATTACAATAAAAACACTCAAAAACATTCAAACACATGGAGGCTAAATAGCATGTTATTAAACAATGAGTAGGTTACCAATGACATAAAGAAAAAATTAAAAGTTTCCTGGAAACCAATGAAAATGAACACACAACAACACCAAATCTATGGGACACAGCAAAAGCAGTCCTGAGAGAACTTCATAGCAATACAGAAACAAGAAACAAGAAAAATTTCTAATAAACTATCTAACCCTAAAACTTAAAGATTTATAAAGAGAACAAAAAGAAAAACCAAGAGTTAGTAGAAAGAGGGAAATAATAAAGATCAGAGTGGAAATAAATGATATAGAGACTAAAAAAAAAATACAAAAGATCAATGAAACAAAGAGCTGGTTCTTTGAAAAGATAAACAAGATTGATCAACCTTTAGCCAGACTCACCAAGACACAAAGAGAGAGGACCCAAATTAATAAAATCAGAAACAAAAGTGGTGAAGTAACAACTGACACCACAGAAATACAAAAGATTGTAAGAAGATACTATGAACAATTTTTTTGCCAACAAATTTGACAACCTAGGCAAAATGGACAAATTTCTAGAATAATACAGTCTTCTAAAACTCAACTGGGAAGGGACAGCAAACTTGAACAGACCAATAACAACTAAGGAAGTAGAAGCAGTAATCAGTAAACTCCCATCAAACAAAAGCCCTGGTACAGACAGCTTCACAGGCAAGTTTTACCAAACATTCAAAGAAGAACTAACAACTATTCTCCTCAAACTATTCCAAAAAATTCAAGAGGAAGGAAGACTTCCAAGCTTTTTTATGAAGCCAGCATAAACCTAATCCTAAAACCTGATAAAGACACTGCAAAGAAAGAAAACTACAGGCCAATATCCCTCATGAACATAGATGCCAAAATCCTCAACAAAATGTTAGCAAATTAGATCCAGCAATATATTTTTTTTAAATTTAAGTACTGCCTTGGCCGGTTTGGCTCAGCGGTTAGAGCGTCGGCCTGTGGACCAGAGAGTCCCGGGTTCAGTTCCCGCTAAGGGCACGTACCTCGGTGGCAGTTTGTCTCTGGCCCCAGTTGGGGTCATTTGGGTGGCAACCACTCGATGTGTCTCTCTCACATCGATGTTTCTCTCTCTCTCTCTTCCCATCTCTCTCCCTCTCACTCTATCTGAAGATAAATGCAAAAATGTCCTCGGGTGAGGATAAAAAAAAAAAAATGTAAGTACTTTTTAAAGTGACTTTTTCTTAACAGTATGGTATATACAAAAATCATTTGTTTTATGTACGTGCATACCTCAGAACTATTGTGGATTCAGTTCC
Source organism: Tadarida brasiliensis (assembly GCA_030848825.1). Taxonomy (NCBI): domain Eukaryota; kingdom Metazoa; phylum Chordata; class Mammalia; order Chiroptera; family Molossidae; genus Tadarida; species Tadarida brasiliensis. The sequence continues at coordinate 83,635,420 of CM061260.1, read as the reverse complement.
AGACTATCACAACAAAGCAAATATTACAATAAAGCAAATCACACAAATTTTTTAGTTACTGAGTGCATATAAAAGTTATGTTTACACTATACTGTAGTCTGTTAAGTGTGCAATATCATTATGTTTGCAAAAACAATGTATATACCTTAATTGAAAAATATTTTATTGCTAAAAAATGCTAGCCATCATCTGAGCCTTCAGCATCATAATCTTTTTGCTGGTGGATGGTCTTGCCTCGATGTTGATGGCTGCTGACGGATCAGGGGAGTGGTTTCTGAAGATTGAGGTGGCTGTGGCAATTTTTTAAAAATATGACAACAATGAAGTTTGCCACATCAATTGACTCTTCCTTTCACAGTTTCTCTGTAGCATGTGATGCTGTTTGATAGCATTTACCCACAGTTGAACTTCTTTCAAAATTTGAGTCAATCATTTCAAACTTTGCCACTGCTTTATCAACTAAGTTTATGTAATATTGTGAATCCTTTTTTGTCATTTCAACAATTTTCACCAGTAGTAAATTCCATCTCAAGAAACCACTTTCTTTGCTCATCCATAAGAAGCATCTCCTCATGCATTAAAGTTTTATAACAAGATTCCAGCAATTCAGTCACATCTTTGGGCTCTACTTCTAGTTCTAGTTCCCTTGCTGTTTCTACCACATCTGCAGTTACTCCAATGAAGTCTTGAACCCTCAAGTCATCCATGAGAGTTGGAATAAACTTATTCCTGATTCTAGTTAATATTGATATGTTGATGTCTTCCCATCAATCATGAATTTTTCTAATGGCATCTGGAATGGTGAATCTTTTCCAGAAGGTTTTCAACAGATTCTACCCAGATATATCAGAGGAGTCACTATCTATGGCCACTATAGCCATATGAAATGTATTTCTTAAATAATAAGACTTGAAAGTTAGAATTACTTCTTGATCCATTGGCTGCAGAATGGATATTGTGTTAGAAGGCATGAATACAACATTTATCTCCTTGTACATCTTCATCAGAGCTCTTGGGTGACCAGGTGCATTGACAATAAGCAGTAATATTTTGAAAGAAATCTTTTTTTTTTTTTTTTGAACTGTAGGTCTCAACAGTAGGTTTAAAATATTCAGTAAACTACATTGTAAATAGATGTACTATATTCCAGTCTTTGTTTTTCCATTCATAGAGCACAGGCAAAGTTGATTTAGCATTATTCTTAAGGGTCATTGGATTTTGGGCATGGTAAAAGAGCATTGGCTTCAAATTAAGGTCACCGGTGCATTAGCCCCCCAAAAAAGAGCTAACCTGTCCTTACATGCTGTGAAGGACAGCATGTAAGGACAGGTTAGCTCTCTTCTCTAGCTATGAAAGTTGTAGAAGGCTATTTCATCTACATTGAAAAGGTGTTGTTCAGAGTAGCCACCTTCATTAATTATTTTAGTTAGATCTTCTGGATAACTTGCTGCACCTTCTACATCAGCACTTGCTGCTTAACCTTGGGCTTTTGTGTTATAGAGATGGCTTCTTTCCTTAAACCTCATGAGCTGACCTCTTCTAGCTTCAAACTTTTCTTCTGCAGCTTCCTCACCTCTCTCACCCTTCATAGGATTGAAGAGAGTTAAGGCCTCACTCTGGACTAGGCTTTGGTTTAAGGGAATGTTGTGGCTGGTTGGATCTTCTATCCAGACCACTAAAACTTCATTTCAGCAGTAAGGCTGTTTCGCTTTCTCATTGTTCATGTGTTCACTGGAGTAGCACTTTTAATTTCCTTCAAGAACTGTCCCTTGGCATTCACAACTTGTATAACTGGCACAAGAGGCCTAGCTTTCAGCCTGTCTCCACTTTTGCCTTCCTCACTAAACTTAATCATTTCTAGCTTTTGATTTAAAGTGAGAGACATGCAATTCTTTGTTTCACTTGAACACTTAAGAGGCCATTGCAGGGTTATTGATTGGCATAATTTCAATGTTGTGTGTCAAAAGGAGTAGGGAAGCCCAAGGAGAGAGATAGGGAAACAGCTGATCAAGATAGCAGTCAAAACACACATAACATTTATTGATTAAGTTCACTCATCGTGACACCCCAAAACAATTACAATAGAAACATGGAAGATCACTGATCACAGATCACCATAACAAATATAATAACAATGAAAATATTTGAATTATTGCAAGAATTACCCTTATGTAACACAGAGACACCAAGTGAGCAAATACTGTTGGAAAAGTAGCACCGATAGACTTGTTCATCGAAGGGTTGCAAAAACCCTCAATTTGTAAAAAGCAGTATCTGTGAAGCTAATAAAATCAGGTGTTGTAGTGGTACAGAATGACCGTGCTCAGACAGCACCATGAACTTATATTTTAAAATGTATTTATAGCCCTGGCCAGTTTGGCTCAGCAGTTAGAGCGTTGGCCCGCGGACCAATGAGTCGTGGGTTTGATTCCAGTCAAGGGCACATATCTCAGTTGCAGTTCGCCCCTGGCCCTGGTTAGGGTTGTGTGGGAGGCAACCAGTTGATGTGTCTCTTTCATGTCGATGTTTCTCTCTCTCTCTCTCTCTCTCTCTCTCTCTCTCTCTCCTCCTCTTCCTCCTCCTCCTCCTCCTCCTCCTCCCTCCCTCCCACTCTATCTGAGATAAATGAAAAAATACCCTTGGGTGAGGATTAAAACAAAAAATTAAAATGTATTTATAATATCTTTAACATTTAAAAAGCCATCATATGCAACAAAAAATTCATTAATAATTAAAAAAAGAAATACGAAAAATAATCACTAGGGTAAATATTTTTCATCCCCAGCAGAGGTCACATATTTGAATGTTACTGTATTCTCTCTACAGAGACACAGCCATTTTTCTTACTTATAAACTAACTGAACTTAGGCTACTAGAAATGTGTTGTATTATTTTTCTTCTTCATTTTCATGAGAATAAACAGTCTCAAGCATTGCTTCTTCACTTCATTTTCTGCTCCATGTTATTTAGACAAGTTCTGTGTGCATCTCACCTTTCTCTCTTGATCTCATTTTCATTTATTTTTTTTCCTGATTCCATGCCCTCTTCTTTCAGCTGCTCTCAATATTAGCAGTGATGGCACATTTACACTGCGACTGGATGTCCAGATTCAATGCCAGAAGCTGAATTCAGCAAAATCGTCAAGTTATTATAGAGCAATACTCCTCACACAATGCAAAATGAAATCCATAGGTGTGCGGGAACATGAGCTATTTGTTTTTTTCTGTAGCCATTCTCAGCTATAAAATAATTTTATAGCTTGTATTCATTTCTCCCGTAAATGTACCAAATTATTTTGGAATAATTTATCAGGATCACCTATGGTACTTGAAATGCAGATATACTTATGTCCTTCCATTATATTTATTCAAAAACTCATTTTTATCAGATATATTATTATCTAATGATGCTTGGGAGAGGTTTTTATATTTGTATCAGCTATATCCTGGAGCTGAATATAATGGCAAATAATGTAGCACAATCCCAATCTAAATTGCTCCTGAAAATTCGATCAGATGACTGCCACAAGCAAATTAAGAGAGAAATGTGCGCTTCAGATATACTTTTTATCCTGCCAAATCATGAATTAATTAAAATGCATTATAAAGATAAGATACTATATTATAAATAAAAGATTTACTTATAAACATCCACTTATATTTATGAGTGGTATAATTCATGATTTAAAATGTAAAAACTAATATCTTTCAGCTCTTAAGCACCACGTATGTAAGACACCATGGAGGCTGGGAAAGAGTACATTTTCTATTGGTGGTGGCTGCCATTCTACTACTATGAGAACTTTAACATATACTTTCTCAGCTCATCTGCCACCTACCGGCTGTGTGGACTTGTGACTTGAGCAAGTTACTAACTTCTCTGTGCTTCTGTTTTACCCATCTCTAAAATAGGAATATTAACAATGTCTAGCTCATACAAATGTTATAAGAATATATTAGTTGATTATTGTGAAGTTTATGGAATAATGTCTGACACATTGTAAGTTGTAGAGAATGAGGATTCAAATTCAAGTCTCTGACTCAAAATGCCATGTTCTCATACAGCATGAATTGTCTTTTTATTAAACTACTTATTACTTTTTGTTGTAAGTCCACTGCCATCTCCCACCTTTGTGTCCCATCTGCACATAGAATTTCTATTGAAATAAAAATGAGGAGGGGAAATATGGCCAAATACTCTCTTTTTACCCTTCTTTACTATTTTTATACTTATTTTTGTAATCATCTCTTTTATCCTAGAACCTCAAAGTGCTTTATAAACTTTATGTCAATAGCAGACACTCAATTCCCGTGGCAAGCAGAAATAAAATATACGTATCCCACAAATTCTCAAAAGTGAAGTCATTTTTCAAACTACTGCTGTAGAATTTGATCATTGCAGCTTCTGTGAACATAGAAAAAGGAAGTGGCTAAGTGTATTGCATAGTAGGGAAGACATCCCTGGCTCGTTAATAGCACTCTGTGCTTACGGGAGGCAGAAAAGATTTCCCTTTGGCCTCCCACACTATGTGAAAAGGAGAGGTAGCAAAACTAAGTACAAGATTACAAACCAGTGCCAGTGGTGGTGGCTGACTGTGATACTGCAGTGGATTCATAAATCTTATGCTGTTTGGAATCCTTATGGACATTCCTCCAGATATGTATTGTATGCATAAGTGTGTATGTTTGTGAGTAATTGTGTGTATGTGTGCACAAGTGCACATGCACATGTGTGTGTGGAGAAAGGGTGTGGGTGGGTGTTTGCTTTTAATTTTAAAATAAAATGGAACATCAGGCTGGCTACCTGGAAAGTGTGACCTCACTGATGTGCAGATTTTCCTCACTTTCCCAATTGTACTTAATTTCTAGTGAGAATTAAGTGTAATCTTGACCATCATCCCTGATCGGTCTTTCTCCCCTATACTTACAGATTTCATAAACACTTTTCACAGCACTTACATAACCACTGTTTGTCCCTAAATATTTAACCTTCATTTTTATAACAATGTTAACTAGCAGTAAGTTATAAAAATAGTCATAAAATACTTTGAAACTTTGAGGTATTATGTGTCAACAATAGAAAAGTATTCCTTTATTTTATAACCTTTGTCGAATGTGGATTTGTTTATCATAGCATAAAATTCAGTTATACAAAAATATAATACCATTGGTTTTAGTTCAAGATGGTATATTACATCCATGCTGTAGCCTCCTGCTCCCACCTCACATCCTTTCACATGAGAGAAAAGATACACATATTATTTACAAAGCATATCACATGAGCACTTCCGGTCAAGATGGCAGCACAGGTAAACACAGTATCGCCTCCTCCCACAACCACATCAAAATTACAACGAAACTACAGAACAACCATCATTCAGAACCTCCTGAAATCGAGCTGAATGGAAGTCCTACAACTACGAAATTAAAGCAGCTGCCACCCCAAGACTGGTAGGAGGGCTGAGGCGCGACAGGCTGGTCCCACACCCACATGTGGCAGATAAAAATCAGGAGGATACCTCGGCTGGGAAGGGCCTCCCTGAGGACTGAGGGGTCCCCATCCCACACCAGGTGCCCAGCTCAGGGTCCCAGGGCCAGGAAGAAAAGTCCCCATAACTTCTGGCTGTAACACCAGTGGGAACTGAGGCTGAGGGAGGCTGAGGCTGCGGGAGCCCCAGGCAGCTCCTCTTAAAGGGCCCCTGCACAGACTTACTCAGACTTGCTCCCTCTGAGCTAAGAGGGGAAGCAGCTTGAGGGGCACCAGAGAACAGGGATGAACTGAGCTGTTTGGCCTCGGGACAAGGGCTGGAGAGGCGGCTTTCTCCTGGACAGATGTGCTGGCGGAGGCTGATGTTCCTTTGGTGAGCCCTTCCCTGGGGCGGCAGACGGCTGCCATATCTGGGACTCCAACAACCTGGCTCACACTGTTGGCCCCACCCTGGTGATTCCCTGAGGCCCCACCCCACCCAGCTTTCAGGCCCACCCAAGCTGTTTTCAAAGGTTATACTAGAGGATTGGCCTGTCTTGGATCTTGCTTCAGAGTTTCCTAAAATCTCTCAAACAAGCAGCATCTGGTCTCAGCAAGCACCATGCTTCTTGTTAAATGGCTCCAGGCCCGGCACTAGAAGCAGCCAGCCTTGGTTCAACTTGGCTTTTCCTGGGCACCTCCAAGCCCAGAACAAGAAGCAGCCATCTGCAGATCACTTTGTAGATTATGCCGGGTGGCCCTGGATAGAACACAGGCAGTGGCTGACCTTGCCCCAGAGCCAGCACACCCAGTGGACAGCTTCAGACCACATCGAAACACCACCACCCAACCACCTCCACAAGTGACACACTCAATGAGTGGACTCAGTGGTTACCAGAGCCTGATGACGTAAGTCTTGCTCTGTGTGGTGGGCCCCTACACAGCTGATCCTCCAAGGTAGTCAGAGGCCAGTGGTCAGTGGGCACAGCCAGTCCTTGCAGCTGATAGCCTGAGTAAGTCCCTCCCATTGACATGCCAACAGCAATCAAGACTCAAATACAACAGAAGGGTGTACAGTCCACACTAGGGGTGCACCTCGAGGGCCCAGCTGGAGTGATCAGGGAGGCTGTGCCACTGGATCCTACAGGACACCTACAACAGTAGGCCACCCTATGAAGCGTAGGAAACATAGCAACTCTGCCTAATACATAGAAACAATCACAAGGAAGCAGCCAAAATGAGGAAACAAAGAAACATGCCCCAAATGAAAGAAAAGAACAAAACTCCAGGAAAAGAACTAAACAAAATGGAGATAAGCAATCAATCAGATGCAGAGTTCAAAACACAGGTTATAAGGTGGCTCAAGGAACTTGGTGAGACATTCAAGGGACTTAGTGAGACCTTCAAGGAATTTATGGAGACCTCTGAGGAACTTAGTGAGACCATCAACAACATGAAAAAGGACCAATCAGAAATGAAGGATGCACTAACTGAAATAAAGAATAATTTACAGGGAATCAATAGTAGAGTAGGTAAAGCCAAGAAGTAAACCATCGATTTGGAATATGAGGAAGCAGAAAACACTCAACCAGAACAGCAAAAAGAAAAAAGAATCCAAAAAAATGAGGATAATGTAAGGAGCCTCTGGGACAACTTCAAGCATGCCAACATTTGCATCAAAGGGGTGCCTGAAGGAGAAGAGAGAGAGCAAGAAATTGAAAACCTATTTGAAGCAATAATGACAGAAAACTTCCCTAACTTGGTGAAGGAAACAGACATACAAGTCCAGGAAGCACAGAGAGTCCCAAACAAGATGAACCCAAAGAGGTCCACACCAAGACACATCATCATCAAAATGCCAAAGGTTAAATACAAACAGAGAATCCTAAAAGCAGCAAGAGAAAAGCAGTTAGTTACCTACAAGGGCGTTCCCATAAGACTGTCAGCTGATTTCTCAAAATAAACTTTGCAGGCCAGAAAGGAGTGGCAAGAAATATTCTGAGTGATGAAAAGCAAGAACCTACAACCAAGATTACCCTATCCTGCAATATTATCACTTAGAATCTATCAAGAGTTTCCCAGACAAGAAAAAGCTAAAGAAGTTCATCTCCACCAAACCAGTATTATATGAAATGCTGAAGTGTCTTCTTGAAGGAGAAGAAGAACAAAATATGAACAATAAAATGGCAATTAATACATATCTACCAACAATTGAATCTACAAACAAAATGAGCAAGCAGAACAGAAACAGATTCATAGATACAGATAACTTTTTGTTGCTTGCCAGATAGGTGGGGGCTGGGGAGATGGGTGAAAAAGAGGAAAGAATTAAGAAGTACAAATTGTTTGTTAGACTGATGAACCTCAAAGGGAAGGGGGAGGGAAGGCGGGATGAGATAAACGAAAGAACTTCTATGCATATATGCATAACCAATGGACACCAACAATAATGTGGGGAAGACAGGTGGGGGGTGGGATTGGGGAGTAGGGGGATCAATGGGGAAAAAAGGGAGAAACATCTGTAATACATTCAATAATAAAGATGAGTTTAAAAAAATCACATGAGCAGGCAAGGAGTGTCATCCATAAATAACAAATATAAAAAGGGAGAAATTGATAATCACAACGTAAAGAAGATCAGATTGAGTAAGGAAACCATGGCTCAAGACATACTGAGGCAAGGATGCTTGGGAGCAAAAAGAAAGTATGGAAGCTGGTGCTACCAACTGCAGTGAAGATGCAGAGGAGGAACAGGATGGGCTGGTAGTTGGGAGAAGATGATGAGTTTCATTTGTGTCATGTTACATCTGGGATGCCTTTCGAACACACAGTGAAAATGTTCAGACAGCAATTAGCAATATAAATCTGAAGCTCAGTGGAAAAATCTTTACTGAAGTTAAAGATCTGGGAGTCGGTAACATAAGCATGGTTATAAAGCCAAACCATGATATTTCCTAGGAAGAAGTAGGAAAAAGGAAAGGAGTTGAGCAAGATTTTTACTCTGTGTCATGCCAACCTGAGGCGGCAGCAGGATGGCATCCCCCAAGGTCACTAAGAATGAGATGTCAGACAGAGCAAGGAGGGAGAGAAGGACGTGGAGTCCCACAACTAAGAGAACAGAGCATTTCAGGCGGAGCAATTGAGCAGTTGTAGCCAGTGCAGTAGAGAAATTCTGAAGGACAGAAACGGAAAGCATCTGTGGGATTTAGAACTTAAGGGACCCTTAGTGATTGCAACAAGAGCACTTTTAATGGGTCGATTTCAGACAGAAGCCACATTGAAGAGGACAAAAGGAGAATGAAAGATAAATAGGATGTGGTAGGTGGAGACCATTTTTAGGGGAAAAGTGGGTGAGATAGCAAGGCAAGAGAGAGAAATCAGATGGTAGTAGACAATAAAAGAAAAATCAATGGTATCTTTTTAAAATATTTTTTTATTGATTTTAGAGAGAGGAAGGGAGAGGGAGAGATAAACATCAATATGGGAGAGAAACATTGATTTGCTGCCTCTCACACATACCCTGACCTGAGAGCAAGCCTGTAACCTGGATGTGTACCCTGACCTGGAATTGAACCAGTGGCCTTTCAGGGCACAGGACGATGCCCAACCACCTGAGCCACACCAGCCAGGGCTCAATGGTATCTTTTAAGATAGAAAAAAATTCAGACAATTTATACACTGAGGGATAGGGAATCAAAGAAAATACATTAATAAGGCAAACTATCTCAGGAGATGGGAAGGGACAAAATCAAGGACCCTGGTGGAGGACTGACTTTGAGTAGCAGAAGCCTGCACACATCTGCCGAGGCTGAAGGGACTGAGTGAGTGGATCTAAAGAGACTTGTAAGGAGTAGGTATTAAATTGAAGGAAATGATACTAGATGATGTGCGTTTCTACCTGACGTAGGAGGACAGTATATGTGGGAGTCTGAGGACAAACTTTCATTTAAAGTGAATGTTCAGAATAATTGCTGAAGTTAAAAAGAAAAGTAGCTGATCAGAAAAAAGCAGGATCATCAAGAGCAGGTTCTACTCCAAGAAAACAGTTCTTCTGGGCCCTAGAAAGGGCAACTAAAAATCTTTACCGAGGTTTTTAATGATTTGACCCGATCTTTGGTCATAGAGAAAGTAACATAATTAACTAGTCGTGCTGACATCCAGCTGGAGCCGGCCAGCATGAGTGTGTGCCTGCAATGGTGTGCATGCTTCTGTGGTGCTTTGCAGAAACTCAACCCCCACTGTAAGGATGCAAACAGTAGACAGTATTGTTTGTAGAGCAGGTACAACAGAAAAACAAGGGTCCTAAAGGGGAATTGGGGTGCTGGTGAAAGAATCTTTATCTAGTGATATCCAGGCTAGATAAAGATGGCAATAAAGAGACTGATAGACTTCGAATAAATAGAGATGTATGTGCCGGAAGGCTTTACTGTGTAGAAGAAAGTATGGTTGTATGTGACGGGGGAGAGAATGGAGGGAAAGAAGAACGTGGCCAGAAAGTAGGACATTGGTAATGATTTGTTAGAGCCCAATCATACCAGCTTGCAAGACATGATTATTAAACAGATGGAAATTTGGTGAGATGGTTGATACGCTGTTAGTAGCTTGAAATTGGCCATGATGGGAGTATTTGCACTGCGGAAATTGGCAAATGCTACAAATCAGGGCTAGTTTACCAACACACTAGATTGACATTTAAGATTTCTGAAGCGAGGCAGTTTTAGAGGTGACAGTTTCCAGGTGTGGACCTAGGAATCTGTGGCTAAAGTAAAAGTTAAGATGAGTATCTTCAATTAACTAACGTAGATGACATGTACGTGTGCTCTCTGTGAGCCAGGCATTATTCCAATGCCATATAGCAACTCACCAAGTGCTTACAATGACAGTATGGGGTAGATGTTACTATTGTCCCCATTTTACCAATGTGAAAACTGAGGCAAAGCAAACTAAGTAACTTGCCCAATGTCAAACTGCTGGTAAATATATATATATTTTTTGCACAAATATGTGTTCATAGACTGTAGTAGGCAAGGCACTGTTCTGGAGCTGGAATACAAAAGTAAATAAAAAATCTAGTGGGAATAGAAATAAAGAATTCAACAAAATATATGGTACATCAGAAAAGGAAATAAAACACGGCAGGGGAAGTAGAGGTGAGCATGACATTGAGTTTCAGTATTAAATTGAGTGGACAGGGAAGGTCTCATGCAAAGTGGCATATGAGGAGAGATGGAGGAAGGTAAGGGAGTACACCAAGTGGACAATTGGGGGAAATATTGCAGAGTTAGAACAGCAAGTGCCAATGCCCTGAGGTAGGAACATTTTATACCCACAGAACTGTAAATTAAGTCCTTGTGCTTTAAGACTATATGTCTGTTGCCTAAGATAGTGTTGATTCATGCCTGTCATCTCTTCATAATTAATAGTGACCCTTTTAATCTGCAGTTAGCATAATAAAATATGTAGTCACCCTATCATTATGGCTAAAGTAGCGTACAGAAGGGGAAGGGTGGTAGAAGGTGAAGTCAGAGAGTTGATGGATGCAGAAAGAGACTCAAATCTTGAAGGGAAATGGTTCTCAAACTTGGCTGTACATTATAATCATTTAATTTAGAGAGCCTTCAAAATCCCAAATTCCAGGCTGCACCCCTGACAAATTAAATCAGAATCTCTCAGTGAGGAATGCATGCATCAAAGTCCCCTCAGTTGAATCTAATATGCAACCAAGTTGTAAAACTACTGAAGTTACCTTGTAGGTTATAGTAATGACTTGGAGCTTTCTCTGGATAAGATGGGAAGCTATTTCAGAGTTTGAAGTGAAAACACAACATAATCTATTTTTTTAAATGATTGTTCTGGTTGTTGTGTTGAGAATAGACTATAGTGAGATACAGATGGATGCAGGGAAATTGGGAGGCTTTTGCAGTAACTCAGGTGAAAAGATGACAATGTCTTTGATGAAAATAGTTGCAGCTGACTTGAAGGAAAGTGGTGGATTCTGTGTTGTATTTTGAAATTAGAGCCAATAGGATTTGCTGATGGATTGGATAGAGTATATAAGCAAAAGAGAAGATTCAAGGACAAATGTTATCCACAAAATAAGATCAATGAGAGGCAATAACTACTTCCTATAGGTATTGTGATTATTATTGTATTAAATGGCTAATAGACCTAAAATTCCCAGAATAGTTTCTGGCATATATGAAGGTCTCCATAATATTATCTATTATTATTATATATTTCAGAAGATGTCACTAAGAGTTTTACATTAGTTTTTCTGTTACTTCCTGGTCTGTTTTTTCTAGTGGCTAAAAATAGTTTTAATTTTCACCATTTAAAAAATATCTAGATATACCTCACGAATGAGTATTTAAATAATACATATAAGTGCCTATTATCATTTCAAAAGCAATATGAGTCATTTGAAGAGTTTCCCTGAACAAATGCAAAGCAAATATTAATTTAAAAAATTAAAGGGATCTTTTAAATATTTATGTACTCAAATTATAAATCTAGTAAAGATGGCATTTTACCTTATGCTAGTTATATATTAATAATGAGAGCTGTATTTTATTAGCACACTTTTCTTGTAAATTGTGTTGTACAGAGTTATGATTGTACGGGTATGTAAGGGTGAAATTAAACGACAATAAATTAATTTTCTATTCAACAGTAAAAAAAAAGTGAAGTTGCATTAATCCACCAATACCTATTTTTAAAACATAAAAGTTACAGTTGAATTACATGCCTTTAATTACATTTTTCTGAAAAAAGTGTGAAGCTTCATGTAGACTATTGTTATTATGTATTAAGCTTGTGTCAGCTTAATGCCAAATACTATTCTAGAAACAATGCAACAGTGCACATTTAAATATATGAAAGCAAGGTGTGCTTGGAACCCAGCACAGCATTGGCTGAACTTTTCATTTTTAAATTGGAAGTTACAGCACCAGCTTTCAATCGCTCGAATTTATCTCTTCATACATTTTAGTACTGTAAATATGTTGCATAATTTGTAGTACCGTACCGTGAAATTACGTTTTACAATTTTCCTTAATAATTCTCCTTTTGTATACAGGACTTTACATTGATTTTTAATTGGTGTGCAATTTGTGATTATAGTGATATATAGAGAAATTCCATGCATTTTCCTGAACTCCTCTATGGTTATTCCTGTATCCCATTTTGGACCATACTAGAGATTTTGAATTTACAGAACTATTAGACTTGAAACTTGTGGTTCTCAACTATGTCTGCAAATCAGAATCACTATCCTAGAAAGATTTTATGAAATACGTATGCAGACAGAAGCAAGTTTATTTTGCAAAAACTTCCCCAGGTGACTCTGATACACTCTGATGATGTTTCATCAGGACTGTGGCACTCTGTGACACTGACCCCAAATACCACACAAAAAAGTTTGTACAGATATATTTTTGCTTTATTTAAGTGTAGCACATAGTAGCTAGAGTAGATTACCTTCATATAAATCTAAGCAAAAAATAAAAAATAAAATAAAATTTAGTAATAAGCTTTGCTAGCTAAAGCTATATTATATTCAAATTCACTTTATGCTCTTAAAATATAATTCTGAAATCCAACTGTCATGTTTCACAAATCCATATCTACTTTTCTTCCTAGATTTTTTTTTTTAGGTATATTAGAAATGACATTTTTCTTAGCTTCCTTATGATTGGAATTTCTTATTTTATTCTTGGTGGTCTCTCTCTTCTATAACCAAAAAGATAACTCTGGCAAGTTTAAGTCCAAATCCATGATGACTACAAAAGAAAAAGCCTTGAGGGATTTAGTAAATATTCTACAGGAAATTATAATAAAATTTTCAACTAGAGAGGCCACAAGAACCAAGACTTCAGTTAAAAAGAGATATTGACTCTTACTTGTTCAATGGTTATTTTAAAACAAGAATGATTTGGTCTTTCTAAATCTGTAAGTAACCTTAGCCATTTCTTTTTCAAATCCAGGCACATTGTTAAAAGTCATAGCATGGACAACTTTCTGATTTAGAAACATAGAAAAACTAAATTTTAACTTTAAACTTAAGTTATGGAATTAATCCTCCAAGGACTGTTTTCTGCAAAGTCACTATAAATCAATTGTTGAGAACTCAGAATGCTTTTTCCCATAAATATTTATTTTAAAGATATTGCTTAAGTCCCTAGACATATGTATAAAAGCCTCTTTAACACAGACTACAGCTAAAGGATGTAGCTTCCAATATGAAAGGGGCCAGGAATTTCCTTATAAATAAATAAATAAATAAATAAATAAATAAATAAATAAGTTTTCCTCCCTCTACATGACTTCCTTGAGCAACAAATTTTAAAAGCCATTGTTCTCCTTTCATTATGTTCTCTTATGGCACCCTCCCCATTCCCTCATCCCCAGCCTAGGCCTTTTTCCACTCCACGGAATTACTGGTAATCTGGACCCTCACCACACCCTACGTCTAAGCTTCCATTCTTTAGTTGCCATAAATCTTACCTGGATATAAGGTTAGACTAATTCATACTAGTATGTGATTCACAAATACTATTTTAATTTCTCCATATTATTTTGCATCTTTTACATGAACTTACAAGCCCAAATATATTTATTTTATTGTATTTATTCTGGTAGTAACATGTAACATAAAGTCTACTTTCTTGACAAATTTTCAAGTGTACAATACAGTATTAATACAGGTGCAGTGTTGCACAGCAAGTCTCTAGAGCTTATTTATCTTGCTTGACTGAAACTATTCTCCTTGATTAGTAACCTCCCCATATGCCCCTCCCCCCAGCCTTTGAGTCTGTGAATTTGGCCCAAATAGAATTTGAATAATGGAATTTCAGGTAGCAAAACAAAAAGAAGTGAGAATCAGCAGACTGTATGGGTGAGGATATTTTTGCACGAAGGGAACACAGAAGTTAGCTCCTCTCTGTTGTAGCTCTTCACAGATTCTCATCCTTTGTCGCTTACAAACCAGTTGCGTTTCAGACAACACCTAGTTTTCCCAGAAGGGCCTCTAGCAACACAAAATTAGGGGGGACAAGAGGCTTACAAAGTGTCCACTGTTATACCTTGATATTTTGTAAACTGCTTAGTAAGTTATATTTCCTGCATAGCTCAAGTCAGCACTTTGGAAGTAATTTTACAAGGCTTCAGCTAACCCTTCTATTTTTGTCATTCTGTTTTGAAAAGCTGGTGCCATTTCTTGTAACTCATGGTTAGTAAACCACAAAAAGTCTTTTGACATACATACGAACCAAACTCTCATTCTTCATTGTGGAGCATAAATTGCCATTATCCACTAGTGTTTATTGCACCAGACTTGTGAGGACTCTTTGGAAGATTATTTATTTATTGCAACCAAGACACTGCATAGTGAACTGGATTCTCTGTAAATGTTTGTTAAATGATGATGTGCAATTTGTACTAATCCTACTCTAGAATAGCAGCTTACCATCTACTAAGTGTAGTGTTGTTTGTCACTCATTTCTGACATTTCAGGACACTGAGTCACTATAATTACTTACTCTGTACAGAGGAGTAATGCACATTTTTCAACAGGAAACTTTGAAGGCTGTGATTTAAATTGTGGTCCCCAGAACTTTCATACTTTGCATGCTATTGTATTGGTGGGCTCAACATTACTATGATTCTCCAGTGAAAACCTAGAAAGAAATATAGCAGAAATTGTGTAACATACTTGGTCCCCTTTTCCTCACTCAGCAGCAAAAATAGAAGTATTTGATGGTCAAAATTAGAGTCAAGCCAGAGTCGCACTCAGAAGTGAAGACAGTCGCATATGTAGTAAATACTTCTCATTTACTCATGATTTTCTCAGAGAATCTCTTATCTTACTTGCCGTGAAAAATACTTCAAGGATATCTTACTACTGACTAAAAGCTTGAAGTACTTCACTCCACTAAGAGAAAAATAAATTCAGTTTAGTTCAATCCAGTGAAAATCTGTCGAATGTCTACTGTGTGCCAAGCGTGAGACCAGGCCCTGAGATTTCAAAGGTGAAGAAAGGCATGCTCATTGCCCTGGCATAAGATTATGTTCAAGACCGTGGGAAAGCCAGACACATACACATATAGTTTTAGCCAATGTTGGTGTAGACAGGATGTTTTGAAAGCGATAAAGAGAGAAACTTGGTCCGTCTTTGTTTCTCCACTTTCCTGATCTGTCTCCCTTTCTGTCCAATCTATTGTAGGTCTTGCTGGCTATGCCTCTAAAATAGATCTCAAACCTGATTTAAGGCCCCAGTTTCTCCCTCCTGTGTTATTCTAATAGCTTCCAAATTGATCTCTCTGCTTACATTCTACATACACAACTCAGAATATATATATCATTCCCCAACTAAAATTCTTCTCTAATGTTTCATTACTTTTAGAACAGATTTCAAACTCTTCACCTTGGCTTACAAGACCTTACCTGATTTTGCCTCTGCGGACTCCCTCTCCCTCTCCCTCTTCTTCATTCCCAACTTATGTCATTTGTACATGCTGGAAACTAGTCACAAGCTCCAACATGTCGTTCTCTTTCATGCACATTTTACTTATTTTTGGTCACTTGTTATTTAAAAGTATCTCATTTATTTTTTCACCTATTTATTTTGTCTCCCTGCCTCCAGTGAAATGTAAGTACAACTGGAGCAGGAACCTCTCTCTTTTGCTTCCCGCTTTGACCCCAGCAATTAGAGCAGTAAATGGCCCCTAGAAGCTGCTCAGAGACTAATGTTTGAAAGAAAGGACTTGGGGATTTAGAAAGGACTTCCTAGAAGAGATGATACTTATGAAAAACTCAGGTGACAGAAGACTAGAAGACCATTCCTGGAAGAAAGACCTGTATAAGCAAAGCACATTAGATATGAAATAACATGTTGTAGGGGTAAAGTAAACACACAAAGAAATTGCATCAGAACAAGGTTATAAAACTAGACATAGATGCCCTGGCCGGTTGGGCTCAGCAGTAGAGCGTTGGCCCACAGACCAAAGAGTCGAGGGTTCAATTTCAGTCAAGAGCACATACGTCGGTTGCGGTTCGTCCCGGCCCTGGTTGGAGTCGAGCGGAACACAAACCAGTCAATGTGTCTCTCTCACATCGATTTTTCTCTCTCTCTCTCTCTCCCTCCCACTCTGTCTGAAAATAAATGGAAAATTATCCTCAGGTGAGGATTAAAAAAAAAAAAACTAGACATAGGAGCAAGGGTCATAACTTTGTATTGAATACCGTACTCTATTCTGTCATTGAAGGTCATTGAAGGGTTTTAAACAAATGAGTGGCAGGGTGATATTTGTGTTTTATAGAATATATTTGTTAAATATATTTATTAGTTGAAAATATATAAATATGTATTTTTAATGTTGTTAGACAATAATGTGATGACAGCAGGACAGTGTAGGACTCAAATCCCACATTTGTCCCAAGCACAGGCTAAGTACATCTTAGGTCAACCTAAGATGAACGGATGCTGAGAGGCTGAAAGTGTCCGTGGGGCACAACTTAGAAGGCAGGGCCTTGAAAACCATCATCAGGAGCTTGCACCACAGTGGAGACAGTGTGACATGCTCAGACCTGGCAGATGTGCTCTGGGGTCTTACAGAGGGTCTGAGAGGGTCTGAGAGAGCTCTGTGGTTTTCGAAGTAGCAGACATTACGACGTCTAGCTTTCAGAAAACACCTTCCATTCAGGCTCACTCTGTCACTTAGAGGTTAAGCTCCAGGTTCCTCAGCAGTCAGGTTGAGAGAGCAAAGAAAAAGAAGAATGAAGACAAACTGGATTCTCGCGACTTAAGCCCTGAGATGCAGTGTGTAAATATGCCACATTCGCTCTCTTTCATTTGAGTCTGCCTTCCAGGGAAAATAACCGTATGTCATTAAAATATTCATAGTTTCTTTTTGATTAATCTCCAGTAGGAAGCCCAAAGATATTAAATCTCAGTGCTCTCACATTTTTCTCCTCCCCTCATAAACAATTCAATTCCATTCGAATTAATATTTATCACGTGCTGACACGAGGCATGGCAGTACAGTGGGCGCTGTGATAGAGCTGCTGCCTGACAGGGAGAAAGCATGTACCCAACCTTAAGAAAAGAAAACAGTCTTTTTTATACAAGACAATAGGAACAATATAGCAACAGCAGCCACTGCTCTACAAGATAGTATCAGAGCTATTTAATGCAGTCACCATTTATTAACCATCCACCATGTTCAGGAAAACCGTTATGTCCTAAACCACACTTGAGGAGGCTGTGTTGACAAGGACTAGTAAAAAGAATATAGATTTTGTTTGGAGGAGAGAGTTTTATCATTTGTAGAGAAATAGATTTGTGCCATACCTCAAGTATGAATAAATGGGGCTGCTCCTCTCAGTCAGACATAGATAAATAAATCCTCACGTATTGATTTATCTGGAGTGTTCTTGTTTGCTTGTTGGTTTTTCTTTTTGGTTTAGTAGTCTGAGAGCCCTTTTATACCTTGCTTTATTAAGCCAAATTATGCTTCCCAAACTAGCCTAGACTGGGTCATTATGGCAAAGTTTGGGCCAACGCTTTCTCAGACAGTTAATAAGAATACAAGCTCTGGAATTAGATTGCCTGGATTCAAATCCTGACTTGACCATTGACTAAGTTATTAAATCTGTTGTCCTTCCGTTTGACTATCTATAAGATGAAGATAATAACTGCACTTATAGCACAGAGTTGTTGCAAGGATCAAATGAGATAATACCCGTAAAGAACTCATAACTGTGACTGGTTTGTGGTATTGTTTGTTCATGTAGCAGAGAAGAATATGGGGATACTAGGACAGTATGGTTTGGTGCTACTACCTTGATTTGTGTTAAGCCTTATGCAGTTTTACCTAACAGAGTTTTATACAATAAATGCAAATGTAGTAGTTTATGTTCTTTCCAAACACTAAAAGCTCATTTTATAATGATACACTTATTGTTATTAGAACTGTGATTTCTGTGTTGCTGATAAGAAAGCAATTAATTCAAGTCTTTTCAAATATTTGTAATAAGAATAGTTAAAGTAATTTTAAAATAACTTACATGAAATAGAAGAGGAAAGAATACTCTCAAACTTATTTTACAAAGCTGCGTAACAAAGCCAGACAAGGATTCTACAAGAAAAGAAAACTACAAGCCAATATCCCTGATGAACATAGATGCAAAAATCCTCAACAAAATATTAGCAAACCAAATTCAACAGTACGTTACAAGTATCATACAACATGATCAAATGGAAGTTATTCCAGGGGTGCAAGGGCGGTTCAACATCCACAATTCAATTCATGTGATTCACCACATAAACAAAATGAAGGATAATAATCATATGATCATCTCAACAGGGACAGACAAAGCATTTGACAAAATTCAATATCCATTTATGATTTTTTTAAAAACTCTCAACAATGTGGGTTTAGAGGGAACATATTCAACATAGTAAAGGCCATATATGTTAAGCCCACAGTTAACATCATACTAAACTGTGACAAGCTGAAAGTTTTTCTTCTAAGATTAGGAATAAGACAAAGATACCCATTGTCACCACTTCTAGTCAACATAGTATTGGAAGACCTAGCCAGAGCAAATAGGCAAGAAAAAGAATTACAAGGCATCCTAATTGGAAAGGAAGCAGTAAAACTGTCTCTATTTGTACATTACATGATATTATATATAGACAACCCTAAAGACTCCACCCCCCCAAAAAAACTGTTAGTAATAAATAAATTCAATAAAGTTACAGGATACAAAATCAATTGCATTTTTATGCACTAACAAAAACTATCAGAAAGAGAAATGAGGAAAACAATACCATATACAATTTTATCAAGAAAGAATAAAATGCTTAGGAATAAATTTACCCAAGGAGGTGAAAGATTTGTACATTAAAAACTGTAAGACATTAATGAAAGAAAATGAAGAAGACACAAATAATGGAAAGATAGTCTGTGTTCATGGGTTGGAAGAATTAATATCATTAAGATGTCCATACTATGCAAAAACAATCTACAGATTTAATGCAATCTCTTTCAAACTTTCAATGGCATTTTTTACAAAAATAGAAAAATTAATTCTAGGATTTACTTAGAATTACTGAAGGCCCCAAAGAACCAAAATAATCTTGAGAAAAATGAACAAAGCTGGAGGCATCACACTTTCTGATTTCAAACTGTATTGTAAAGCTATAGTGATCAAAACAGTATGGCATAGGCATAAAAACAGACATATAGCTCAATGGAACAAAATAGAGAGCCCAGACATAAACTCATTTATATTAGTTAATTAGTTTAAGACAAAGGAGCAAAAAATATACAATGGGGAAAGAATAGTCTCTTCAATAAATGGTGCTAGGAAAACTGGACAGCCACATGCAAAAAAATGAAACTAGACGTCTGTCTTATATCATACACAAAATTAATTCAAAATAGATTTAAAACTTGAATATAAGACCTGAAACTGTAAAACTCGTAGACGAAAACATGAGAGAGAAACTCCTCGACATTGGTCTTAGCAATAATTTTTGGGATTTGACAATAAAAACAAAAGCAACAAAATATAAAATAAATAATGTGATTACAACAAACTAAAAGGCTTCTGCACAACAAAGGAAACTATCAACAAAATTAAAAGGCAACCTATGGAATGGGAGAAAACATTTGCAAACCATATATCTGATCAGGGCCTAATACTCAAACTATACAAGGAACTCATACAACTCAAGAGCAAAAAACACAAATAACTCAATTTTTTAAATGGGCAATGGACATGAATAGACTTTTTTTTTTTTTTTTTCGAAAGAAGACATACAAATGGGCAACAAGTAGATGAAAAGATGCTTAACATCATTAATCATTAGGAAAATGCAAAGTAAAAACCACAATGAGATATCACCTCCCACCTGTAAGATAGCTAAGACAAGAGCCCTGACCCATGTGGCTCAGTTGGTTGGGCATCATCCCATGCCCTGAAAGGTTATTGGTTTGATTCCTGGTCAGGACACATGCCTGGGTTGCAGGCTTGATTCCTGGTAGGGGGCATGCAGGAGACAGCCGATCTATGTTTCGCTCTCACATTGATGTTTCTCCCGCCCCCTCCCTTCCTCTCTCTCTAAAAATCAGTTTTAAAAATATTTTTAAAAGAAAAAGGCAAGAGTAAAAATGGAAGTGAGGATGTGGAGAAAAGGGAACCCTTATACACGGTTTTTGGGAATATAAATTGGTACAGCCACTATGGAAAACAGAAAAGCAAATACTGCATGTTGAATCTAAAAGAAAGAAAAAAAGGAGGGAGAGAGAGAGAGAGGAAGGGAGGGAGGGAGGAAAGGAGGGAGGGAAGGAGAAAAGAAAAGTTGAACAGAAACAGAGAGTAGAAAAGTAGTTGCCAGGGGAGGGGCAACGGGGGGAAACAAGGAGAGGTTTGTAAAAGGGTACAAATATTCCGTTATAAGATGAATAAGCTCTGAGGAGCTAATATGTAACGTGACTATAGTTGATAACACTGTATTGTATAATTGAAATTTGCTAAGAGAGTAGAACTTAAATGTTCTCACAAAGAAAGTTAAATATGTAACAACAAAAAAAAGTCTTGCATGATAGCCAAAGAGTGGAAGTAACTCTAATATCTATCAAATGATGAATGGATAAATAAAATAAATAGAATGTTATTCATCAGTAAAAATAATAAGGTACTGATACATGCTGTAACATGAATGAACTTTGATATTATACTAAGTAAAAGAAGATAGTCACAAAAGATCACATTGTATGATTCTATTCATATGAAATACCCAAAATAACCAAATCCATAAGATGGAAATCAGATTAGTAGTTGCCTAGGGCTGGTGGGTGGAATTAGGGAAAATGAGTGACTGTTTGTAAGTATTAGGTTTATTTTGGGAATAATGAAAAGGTTTTAAAATTGACGGTGGTGATAGTTACACAACTCTGTGAATATACTAAAAATGATTAAGTTTACTTTAGAAGTGTAAATTGAGTGAAAAAGGTGAAGGGATTGAGAAGTGCAAATCAGTAGTTACAAAGTAGTCATGGGGATGTAAAGTACAACATAGGGAATATAGTCAAGAATATTGTGAACTATGTATGGTGCCAGGTGGGTACTGAAAATATCAGGGGGAACACTTTGCAAAGTGTATGATTGTCTAACCACTATGCTGTACACCTGAAACTAATACAAAATAATATTTAATATAAACTGTAATTGAAGCCCTGGCCAGTTTGGCTCAGCGGTTAGAGCGTCGGACTGTGGTCCGGGGAGACCCGGGTTCGGTTCCCGCTAAGGGCATGTGCCTCGGTTGCAGTTTGTGCCCGGCCCTGGTTGGTCGTGCGGGTGGCAGCCACTCGATGTGTCCCTTTCATGTCGATGTTTCTCTCTCTCTCTCTCCCCCTCTCTCCCTCCCACTCTATCTGAACAAAAAAATAAATAAATAAAATAAACTGTAATTGAAAAAAATTTTAATGCGTAAATTTTATGGTATATGAATTATACCTCAATAAAGCTGTTAAAAAATAACTTGGAATAAAATATTAGCAAATCACAGCCAACACTGTATAAAAGAATCATACCCCACAACCAAGAGGGATTTACCCTGGTATGCAAGACTGGTTCAACTTTTAAAATTCAATTAATGCCAGTCATATTAAATAGCTAAAAAGAAAATTCACCTGATTATATAAAAAGCATTTTACAAAATTCAACACCAATTCATGCTAAAAACTCTCAGTAGACTAGGAATAGAGGGGAATGTCCTAAACTTGATAGAGACTGTACAAAAAACCTACAGCTAACATCATACTTAATGGGGAGAAACTTGGAGTTGTCCCACTAAGATTAGGAACAAGACAAGGATGTCCACCTCCACTGCTCCTTTTCAATATCATACTGGAAGTACTAGCTATCGTGGTAAGACAAGACAGGGCAGGAGGAAGGAAAAAATAAAATTGTTATTAGTCACGGATGATGTAGAAAATCTGAAAAAATTTTACACACAAAAAAAACACTAGACTAATAAGCAATTATGGCAAAGTTGCAGGATACAAAGTTAATATACAAAAGTCAATTGCTTTTCCATATACCAGAAATGAACAAGTGGAATTTGAAGTTAAAGACACAATACCATTTACATTAGCACTCCCCAAAGTGAAATACTTAGGTATAAATCTAACAATACATGTACACGATGTATATGAGGAAAACTACAAGACTGATAAATAAAATCAAAGAACCAAATAAATGGAGAGATGTTCCATGTTTATGGATAGTGTGACTCAAGGTTATTAAAATGTCAGTTCTTCCTAAATGATCTATAATTTTAATGCCATCCCAATCAAAATCTCAGTAAGTTATTGTGTAGATATCACCAAACTGATTCTAAAGTTTATATGGAGAAGTAGAAACTCAGAATGGTCTAACACAGTATTGGAGAAGAGCAAAGTTGGAGGATTGACACTACCCAACTTCAAGACTTATTATAAAGCTACAGTAATTAAAACAGTATGATAAGGGTAAAGAACAGACAAATAGATCAGTGGAACAGATAGAGAGCCTATAATAAACATAGTCAACTGATTTTTGACAAGTAAGCAAAGGCACTACCATGGAGCAAAAAGTTGTCTTTTCAACAAATGGTGCTAGAACGATTAGATACCCACATGCAAAATAATGAATCTAGACACAGAACCTTACATTCTTCACAAAAATTAATTCGAAGTGGATCACAGACCTAAATGTAAAAGACAAAATCATAAAACTTCTAGAAGATAACATAGGAGAAAACCTAGCTAACATAGGATATGGCAATGACTTTTTAGATAAAACACCAAAGGCACGATCCAAGAAAGAAAGAATAGATAAGCTGGAATTCATTAAAACTTAAAACTTATGCTCTGCAAAAGACAATGTCAAGAAAATGAGGAGACAAAATACAGACTGGGAGAAAATATTTGCAAAAGACACATATGGTAAAGGACAGTTATCCAAAATATACAAAAAACACTTAAAACTAAAGATAAGAAAATGGCCTGATTGAAAAATGGACCAAAGACCTTAACAGACACCTCACAGAATAAGATAAATAGATGGCCAATAAGTGCACAAAAAGATGCTCCACATCGTATGTCGTCGGGGAAATGCAAATTAAAACGAGACACAACTCTACACCTATTAGAATGGACAAAATCAGTAACTCTGACCCAAATACTGATGAGAATGTGGAGCAACAAGAACTCTCTCCTTCATTGCTGGTGGGAATGCAGAATGGAAAATAGTTTGGCAGTTTCTTACAAAATTAAACATTCTTTTACCATACAATCCAACTGTTGCTCTCTTTGGCATTTACCCAAAGAAGTTGAAAACTTATGTGCACATAAAAGCCCGCAGCCATAAACTGCTATAAAATGCTATAACTACACATGTTTGTAGAAGCTTTATTTATAACTGCCAAAACTTGGAAGCAACCAAGATGTCCTTCAGTAGGTGAATGGATAAATAATCTGTGGTACATTCAGACAATGAAACATTATTCAGATTCAGCACTAAACAGAAATGAGCAATCAAGCCATGAGGAGACATGGAAAAACCTTAAATGCATATTACTAAGTGAAAGAAGCCTATCTAAAAAGACTATGTACTTTATAATTCCAACTATATAACATTCTAGAAAGGACAAAACTATGGAGACAGTAAAAGCATCAGTGGTTGCCCCGGTTGGAAGTGGGAGTGATGAATAGGTGGAACACAATGGATTCTTAGAGCAGTGAAAATACTCTGTATGATACTAGAATGGTGGCTACATGTCATTGTAAATTTGTCCAAACCCTAGGATGTTCAACTCCAAGAATGAAGCCTACTGTAAACTTTTGGTGATTATAATGTGTCACTGTATGTTCAACCATTGTAACAAATGTACCACTCTGGTGAGAGATGTTGATAATGGAGGAGGCTATACATGTGTGTGAGCAGAAGGTATATGAGGGATCTCCTCCTCTTAATTTTGCTGTGAACCTAAAATTGCTCTAAAAATAGTGTGTTTAAAAAGAGAAATAAGTTGGTGCTTTGTGCCACCCTCAGAAAAAATAGGAAATTAAATTTCAACCTGGTGTTAAATAACCATTTCTTCTTATGATATATGAGTTTATGTTACCAATTGATTTTTCAGGAAAGTGAGAGAATTTTCTGACCCATATTAATATTACAAAAATTATATAGAATTATAATACAATGAGGTTTTATTAAATAATGACTATTATTAAAAATAAGTCAGGGCTACTCTGTTTGTATGTGATTCTCACTACAGCTCTGACTTACTCAATTCTCATTGTACAGATAAGGAAACTGAGGCATTTGTTAGTTTTCAGATGGTCCATTAATGTTTCCTACTACGTAGAAATTATGCATTGACAAGAACTGTGACACCAGGCAACTTCATTTTCTAATAGGTAAAAGACCGACCTCTTTAAATTTAGTGGAATCCTTTCTTGGCCAAAAGAATTTGTGCTTTCAGTTCTACTCAGAGGCTTTGAAATTCCTAATAGAGGAAAGGTAGGTAGGACACATGATAAAAGAGGCAGATTTCATCTAATAGTACACCATCTAAGAAGATGGATTGGAAACATAAAGAGCTAATAACACTGAAGATTTTCTTTGCTGGGTTATCTTTTACACATTAATTATACAGAAGAGCCTGCTTAAATGGGTACTCTCGCCGTAGAATATTTCTTTTACGAGAGGGTTCTTTTCCTTACTCTGCACTTGAGTTGGGTGATAGTATCAGAGAGCTATCAGGGAGATAAGCTGATATAGTAAGACAAAGGTTATTTCATTTGTAGTATAAGCTTATTCATTTAACTGACCAATGAATCATCATTGTATAGGAAACTGTGTCACATTGGTCTGGTCAAATCATCCCTGTGTCTAAGCTACTCTATAGTTTTAAATCAGATAGCCATGAAAACTGCTTAACTTTGCAAAAGTTGGCTCTTATTTATGCTTCAACCACAGTGTATAAGGTAATATGGCCCTATAATCTCTTACTAGATATTAATTTTTAATGTCATTCATAAATAAATGTTACCTGATGTGTAAAACTAACGAGAATTTTTCATGTTTCTCTATATCTTCGTTAGAGACAACAATCTTCAAATAACTAAGTAGAACAATAGGCATTACTTTTCAAACTTAAAATTTTTTATTTTCATTTTCTCTCATTTCTAGGTGCTATTTGTATCTGGTCTTATTAGTGAACACATCTTGCATGTGTTCAATTGGATGTTTTTTCTTTTTAAAAAAAATTCTATATTATTTTTAAATCAAGGTGAGATGAGTTACAAGTATTCAAGGGATTGGCTGCAAGACACCAGTGCCGTGCCTGGCGTGTTACTCATATTTCATTTAATCTTTCCAGCTGGGAGCTAAAATAGTCCTGTTTTCAGTCCATTCCCAACCACTTATTTGCCCTATATAATGAGAGAACAGGAAAATCTAGCTATTTTCTGGTTGCGTGGTGTTTTGTTTCTTTCCCCTGTAGCTTTCCTAAACTTGCTTCCTGTTTTTGCAATCAGTTTTCCTTTTTGCTGAGTGATCATTTTTTTACCATCTTTCCAGTTATCACACAGCTTTCATCCAAACCTAGGTTGTACTGCCCTTCTGCCCACCTGTCTGGTGGGTTCAGAGCTCACAACTATGGGAAGTGAATTCTATGTTCTTGATAGTCATTGCTATTACCTTACTTGACTTTACTTCCCTCTTCTTAAAGTTTTTAAATTATTTTTTCTGGAAGTTAATTTGGTTGGTTCCCTTCTATCTTTTATTTGTTATCCTTCATCACTTCCAGCTAGATTTTTCTTTCCTTAAATGTCAAACAAATACTTACATTTTGTTATAAACATAATCAGTGGTCAGCAAACTTGATGCTCACATTCATTGGATCCAGTACAATAAGTTCAAAGATTTTATTTGATACTACACACACATGCACACAGTATATTAAAATAAATCATGTAAACAATTGTGATTCTCTTTCAGAAACATGATGGCCACTTCACAGTCATCCAGCTGGTCGGTATGCTTCGAGGCATAGCATCAGGAATGAAGTATCTTTCTGATATGGGTTATGTTCATCGGGATCTCGCAGCTAGGAATATATTGGTCAACAGCAACTTAGTGTGCAAAGTCTCTGATTTTGGTCTCTCCCGGGTGCTGGAAGATGATCCAGAAGCTGCTTATACAACAACTGTAAGTTTACATATTCTTTTCCAATACAGTTTGTTTGCTTTTATTGTTTTTATTGTCATGAGAGTAATTCTGTGTTTGTTTTTCTAATTTTCTGCTCCCATTTGTTATTTTCCCAATTTAACATCATTATTTAATTGAAAAATATTTACTTTAGCTGAGTGCCTGATTTAAAAACAAAAAGAAACAAAAAAAACACCTACTTATATTTAACTGTTTTATGTCTTCCATTGCACTGGGACTTTATTTTAACATATACTTGAGGTCCATGCCTTCACACAAATCTGCCTTTGCCTGAGGTATTTTTGATACTTCATTAATTATCTCCTTTAAGTGAAGTTCTGTGCATTGAAGAATGGTGCAATCAATGAAGTCGGGGATAGTGAAGAGCCAGTGCTTATGAGATGACTATTTTTTTCCTCGCAGCAAATGTTATGGAATGATCTGATCATACTTAAAAATGAACAATATAGGTTTCTCTGGAGATATTTAAGTACACTCTAAACCTTTATTTGAATGATTCTTGGGGGAAATGGGAGCAAGAATAAAAGGCTATAACTTTAGAGCCAAGCTACTGTATGTAAATTATATGATCTCAATTTAACTCAAGAATATATTGTTTAAGCATTTCTGAATGCCTCAAAACCATTTCATCCCAATGATCGTTTTGGTGATTGCTTCGAGGAGTTTAGTCTCCAAGTCTCTCTTCCACTATCTTTAAGCTAATAATTTATAAAATCATACTACATTCTGTTACTTTTTCAACAAAACCCTTACTAAATTGGCTTATTTGATAGTCAGCTTCAATGAAAAATAGATCAGTAAAATATTCAAGATGTGTTATTCTCTTCTCTTTCTCTAAACTCACACATTATTTTGAGTTAAATTCATTATTTAGTTCCCTTTTATTTCGTTTTCTATGAGATATTTTTGAAACTTCACTGTAAAAAATTACTTAAGATTGGATGCAGGTTTGATATTTTGAATGAAACAGGTTATGCCCTTGCTATGTTTGCTTTGTAGAAATGGTCTATATTAATTTATAAAAGATATTTTCATTAATTTCTCCAACAAAGACATACAGTTCTAAGGGAAATAAATTAATCTCTCAGAGTCTGACGTGTAAGGTAGCAGTATCTGTTAATCTTTTAATTTGACCTAAAAGGCTTTGTAAAAATAAGTCTAAGTCTGAAAATAAATTATATATTTTAGAAAAAAACAGTACTTTCAACTCTATTTTCTAATTGGAAATGTCATAATTATTTTCTTTTTTTTCAAGGACTTTATTTTTTTCTCTTTTATTTTTATAACTGTATAACTTGAAGCAACTTCTCAAGTTATACAACAATGCATATAACATTTTTCTCTTGTGCATATTATTTCCGACCTTGGAGAACAGTGTTTAAAGTTATATAAATATTATAAAACATAATATTTATAAAAATTGCAACAAATGCTATCTACAAAAAAAATAAAATAACATAAGAGATAAAGAATAAGTAGAAATTAGCTACTAGACTCAGACTGTATGCTTATATAGATATACCTGAAATCCCTTAATAAATAATATTTCAACTGATTTTTTTTTTATTAACCCTCACCTGAGGATATTTTTCTATTGATTTTCAGATAGAGTGGAAGGTAGGAAGGAGAGAGAGAGAGAGACATCAATGTGAGAGAAACACATTGACTGGCTGCCTCCTGCATGACCCTGACCAGGGCCAGGGATCAAACCTGCAAACCAGGTACATGCCCTTGACTGGGAATTGAACCCATGAACCTTCAGTCCACAGGCCGACGCTCTAACCGTTGAGCCAAACTGACCAGGGCTCAACTGATTTTTAAAAGAAGTTCATAACTAAATTTAAGATAGTAATAAAATTGGCAGGGTAACTCAAATCTTGAAGTATATATATATATATATGTTTTGTTGAGTCAGATTTGACATAAATTCTAGGCATGTTCTCTGATATAATTATACAGGCTGAGAGGCCTAGAACAATGCTATTTTAATTTAAATCTGACTACAGAATTAAACATCAGATTAAGTAACCAGAATATTAACACTCCAAGAAGTGCCTCTTAGAAGCTATAGATTATGTCTCAATTAATAAATGTCTCTGAGCCCTGGCCGGTTTGGCTTAGTGGAGCGTCGGCCTGTGGACCAAAGAGTCTTGGGTTCAATTCCGGTCAAAGGCACGTACCTCGGCTGCAGTTCAGGAGGCAACCAATTGATGTGTCTCTCTCATGTTGATGTTTCTCTCTCTCTTTCTTTCCCCTTCCCACTCTGTCTGAAGATAAATGGAAAAATATCCTCGGGTGAGGATTAAAAAAAAAAAAAGAAGTGTCTCTGAATTTAACAAGTATCAATTAAATGGTACATAATATAATCAAGCACATTTTTTTTAAATCTCAGAAATACCTTACTGCTCAGAGGATGCTGGGGTACAAAATATCATGCACTGATTCCTTGAACTTATAATGAACATGAACAAATGGCAGAGCTCTTGCCTTCCAGGAGCTTACCCGTTGACAGGGTAGACAGACTGAAAGTGCTATCCTAAAGTTCTGAAAAAAAAAAAAAAATGAAAATACCAAAAAAGCAGAGATCTGGAGAAGTCTTCACAAAAAAGATAAAATTGGAACCAAATATTAAAGGAGTTCATTAGGTAGAGAGTTGAGGGAAAGGTCTGGATAGAACAAACAGAAAGATAAAAAGATATGGAGATTTGGGGAAGTGAATGGTCACGTTGATGAAACCTTGGGCAGTTTGGAATGGGGATGAGGAGCAGAGGAGGGGCCAGGCTATGAAAGTAGTTGGGTGATATTTCAAGAAATATGAAGGTTTTTCTATAGCAATTAAGAGAGAGACATTGATTGACTTAAATAGGGGAATAACAAAATGCTGCATGCATATCTTAGAAGATATTACTGACAACGGTGTGAAGAAAGGAAGGGGAAGGGGGAGAGGGGGGAGGGGAGAGGATAGGAAGGGAGGGGCTGAAGGACAGGAGCTGGCAACCAGGAGACCAGTTAGGGCATTACTGCTATAGGTCAAGAAGGCTATATGGCTCTAGGTCACAGGTATTCTGTCTCTAAGTCATCAACGTAATGCCAGATTGAGCATTGGCATTCTGTTGAAATTTTGTGTAAAATTTTCAGGACTTCACATAAATATACTTAGGCCCCAAATACTTTTATCTCCTGTTAAAAATAAATGAGATGATTAGAAAACTGCCTAGTGAAGATATATCTCAATTCAAGCAAACCCTGAATAATAAAATACAGAAGAAGAATGGTCATTTATTTTAAACTGATTCTTTGTTTAATAGAAACATTTATATGAAAATAACTTTAAAGAGCATGCTTCATTGATGTATGTGTTTTAAAGTGAGATTTTATTTTTTAAAGTTATGTTTCTTGGAACATATCTGTTACCTTAAATGATTTTGACTTTTTCTCTTGCTGTGTAAGTAGAATTGCTATTTCCTCATTATTTATAAATGGTTGTATAATCTGTCTGAAAAGGGTTAGGAGGAAAGGGAGGCTTATGGAGGGTTTTTAAATCAGGAAGACATCATGGATAAAGATTTTTTTTGTAATCTTCAAGAAAATAATTCTTAGAACAGTATGCAACATGGACATTTTTCATTAAGATGACTTTACCAATTTAGAGAGCCACTTATCACAGCAAAGAGCAGTAAGAATTGGTTAAAAGACAGTCTGGAAAGATGGGGTGACCAGTGTGAGTCCAGTACTGGTTATTGTGCTGAGCTGGTCAGTCAGCATGTGGCAGACGGACAGAATGGCCATTGGAGTCAGAGTGGCCAGACCAGAAAGAGATGTGACAAGACAGATTACTCTGCCCAACTCTGCTAATATGGGTCCATTAGCACCCTATTTAGAAGACATATACATGTAATGTATGAGAACCTATTATCTATATTGTAAAATACACTAAAGTAGATAAAAGGATGAGATTTATGACTATGCATAAATAAAATTTCTTCCAACAACTTAAGTGTTTTACATGCCCTGCTTTAGGTCTAAGACCTACTCATTCAACATGTATGCAACACATTTTATGATGGAACAACTGTATTTAAGGCCCTATTTCTTGGAGGGCTGATAACCAAAAATAAAGGGATTCTTTTTTTCTGAGTAGTTTTTTTAAAAAAATTGAATTTGTTGAAGTGACATTGGTTGATAAGGTTATATATGTTTCAAGTGTACTTTTCTATGATACATGATCTGTGTATTGCATTGTGTGCCCACCACTCAAAGTCACATCATCTCCCATCACCATATATTTGACCCTCTTTACCCTTTACTACCCCCCCCAACACCCTTCCCTCTGGTAACCACCATACAGTTGTCTGTGTCTATGAGTTTTTGACATAAAGGGATTCTTGAAAACAGATAAATGACTATACAGAGAGAGGACTAAGAGTAATCAAATACGTTTAACCATAATAACACCAACAGATGGGCAAACACCAAAGCAGCATGATGGCTACAACGGTAGTAGCAGATCCCTGTAAGCCCTATACTAAAATACATCAAGCCTTTGCAAAGGGCCCTTAAGAACTGGTCATACCAGGAAAACCAAGCAATGTGCATTATGGGCTAAAGATAGAAAATTCACAAAAAATAGCATCTAGATCAGGACCTAGGCCTTGCTTTTACATGCCAATACTAGGAAAGCACACCAGGCACTCAATGAGAAGAGATTGGTGACCGATTATGAACCACAGCTAAGGATTCATATACAATTAGTGACCCGTGGCTAATTTAATCTGCATGAAATTTGCTGAGTTTGGATTGTTCTCATTTGATTATATGGTCTCCTATCTGGTTCTAATTTAGATGCTAAGAAATCTCTTCCTTTTCTGATGTCACACTTTTACATAGACAACTGCTCAATACCCTGTTGCAGAGCAGTCTTATACTGTTAAGTAACCAGACTTAAATTTGCATTGAAATGTTAAGCTTCTTTGCTCTCAAGTAGGAAAATGAGGTCTTATTTACCTAAAAAAGACATTAAAGGATGTGTTATAGCTCACACTTATCCATTTGAAGAGGTAAGTTTTATTTAAAATATAATGCCAGCTGCTGTTCAGATTTTTTTTTTATTACAATGAAGAACTCCTTTTCTTATATTTTGAAGATCAAAACAAACTGGAAGAATCAATTTATCACAAAATCTGCTAAAAATTAGGATTTGATTCTAACTTTCAATTTTGTTCATTTTGTGTTATCCAAAGCAAATCTTGCTTTTTAATTTGACAACAGCAATTCCATACAAGTACTTTCTAAGTTGAAATACAGAGCCTCATATTGACAACACATAATTTTCGTAATCACAGTTCTGTTAACATGTTCATTCTATTTACTTTGCATTAATAAGACCTCTTCCAAGCTCCAACTCTTAACCTCCTCTATTCTACATAAAATATGAGCAAAGTCAAATCTCCTATCAATCTAAGAAGGAACAGTCTGACTCAACATGGAGATAATTATAGCAAACAATGGAGCAGCCTGAGGGGGCACATATTTACGTGTGCATCTTCAAGTTGGGGAAAGATCTGAGCAACCTTCTTCCTTTACTTAATCCAAGTAAATTGGCTTGACTTTTTCTTTTTAATATGTTTTTATTCATATCTTAGAGAGAGAGGAGGGGACAGAGATAGAAACACCTGTGTGAAAGAGAAACATCCATTGGCTGCCTCCTGCATGCCCCCTACTGGGGAACGAGCCTGCAACTGGGGCATGTGCCCTGACCGGGAAAACCAGGACCTCTCAGTCCATGGGATGAGCTCAATGCACTGAACCACACCAGCTGGGCTAAATTGGCTTGACTTTTGACATTAATTTTTAAATCTTGAGACATGCCCAGGTTGAAGAATAAATATTTTTAATAAAAGTGAGATAAAAATTATTTTAGATCATTCACTATTCTGCCTTTAACTGCTTTCACGTAAGTAATTGAGATTTGCCTGGAGACCACACTTAACCTGCTAGTAAAACATACCCAGAATTTTGACTCATTTTTGTCTTTTTTAAATAAAAGCGTTAACTGTAAAAAGTTATACAGGAAAAAACATTTTAAATGTTTCTATTTAAAATCATATAATAACTGATTCACGAAATAAAAGGACTTGTACTAAGAAATGTTTCTGATTTCTTGGATTTTAAAAAATAAAATTTTATTCTTTGAACTTCTATTACAGGATTCTCTGTCCATCAGGTCATTGATGGTAGAGATGACACTGTGCTAACATACAGCATTTTGTCAGATGCATCTCACACTAAGTCTGCCCTAGGTGAACCAGGCCCAACCTGAAGAATGAGTTTTACTTCCATTGTTTCTTAAGATTTAGCCAGGCTAAAAATGGAGGGGGTATGACAGCTTTGGACACAAAGGCAGACCCTTAAATAGAGGACTGTGAAACCTACTGGCCCCCAAAAAGCTACATATCATAGTATAAACAGAACTGACTCAAAAAGTAAAGGAAATGAGTTTCTTCAAACTTAAATTCAGTGGCCTGAGTATGTTTTCAGAATACTGTAATGTGAAAATTTCAATAACTTCTTTTTCAATAAAAAGAAGGTGAACATATAAACCTTGGAAAAATGAAAAATAAAATAAAGTCCTGGTCAGATGAACCAAATTCATCACTAAGAAAGTGTCATTTGAGAATTTCAATAAAATGACTCCTCACAAAAAAATAGTTCTCACTTGACAAATACTATGATAGCAGTCAATCAAAATCAGTCAAATGTATAGACTATTCTATTTAGCTGAAGAGGAAGAAATTGATGTGCCAGTATTACGGCTTCCTAATTTCAAAGGAACAAAGTACCCTTGAACCAGCAAGAATTTGATAGACTAATTCATGAGAAGAAAACCTGACAGTTTTTACTTACCTCTGTCAATATAAACTTTTTTTTAAGGAAATTCTAATGATCTAATGTATAAAAGCTATATTCTCAGAAATTAATGTCTCTACACTTTGTGTCCAAATGCCAGAAAACAAACCCACAACAGAGATGAAGGAGCAACAAAGCTTTATACTAAACCAGACAAAACATGTGTTAAATGCAAAGCAAGAGTCATCTTCAATTACTGTTCAAGAGGTAAACACCATATACACCAAAATCTTAATGGTAGATGTTTGGGATGGTAGTATTGGAAAGGCACAAAAACTTCTTTGAAATGTACACTACTTGGGTGAATTGACGATGACAGATCTTGACCATAAGATGGAAATGAAAATCAACAATATCAAAGGAAATTAAAATCTGAAGAATCATTTCCTGGAAAAGCCTCATTTCCAAAGCTTAGGAAACAATGAATTGTGATCATTACAGAACTCTCTGTAGTAAAACAAATGAAAAAGATATGGGCATTATTATGCACAGAGGAGAAAGGGACTGAAGAAACAGATAGCTCTATCAAAAATCTGGAAGATAGCCCAGCCAGTGTGGCTCAGTGGTTGAGCATCGACCCATGCCCCAAGAGGTCACCAGTTCGATTCCCGGTCAGGGCAGATGCCCAGGTTGTGGGCCCAATCCCCAGTGTGGGGCATGCAGGAGGCAGCCAATCAATGTTCTCTCTCATCGATGTTTCTATCTCTCTCTCCCTCTCCCTTCCTCTCTCTAAAATCAATAAAGAAAAAAATTAAAAAAAAAAAAAAGAAAGAAATCTGGAAGATAGAGAGGACCATCTAGTTCAGTCATACACACCATTAAAAAGCCAAGTCAAGTATTAGTCAAGGTGGCAGCATATGTAAACGCAGTACTCGAACCTCCCACAACCACATCAAAATTACAACTAAACTATAGAACCATCATTCAGAACCACCTGAAATCTAACAGAATGGAAGTCCTACAACTGAGTATATAAGGAAGAAGCCAAATTGAGACTGGTAGGAGGGGCAGAGATGCAAAATGGGCTGGTCTTACACCCATGTGTGGTGGTTAAAAAATGGAAGGGATATCTTGGCTGTGGAAGTACCCCCTAAGAAGCAGGGGGTCCCAGCCCCACATCAAAACCGCCAGCCCAGGATTACAGTGCCAGGAAGGAAAGTCTATAATTTCTGACTGTGAAAACCAGATTGTGGCTGAGTGAGACAGAGGCCTATGCAGTCCTAAGCATTCCTCTTAAAGGGCCTGCATGTGGACTTACCCAGACTCACTGGTTCTGAGCTCCAACACTGGAAGGGCAGCTGGAAAGGCACTAGGGACACAAGAAGAGGAACTGAATAGTCAGGCTTCATGGTGAGGGCTGGAAGGGCAGCTTTCTCCCAGACAGAAGTGCTGACAGAGGCCATTGTTCCTTTTCTGAGTCCTCCCCCAACAGAGCTGGCAGATGGGCACCATATCTGAGTCTCTCTATCAACCAGGCTAACACTGCTAGCCCCGCCCTGGTGATTCCCTGAGACACCACCCCACTCAACTTGTGGGTCCACCCAAGCTGGTTCCAGTGGCTTTTCCATACAAACAGCCTCCCTTGGCTCATGCTTCAGACTTTCCTAAAATCTTTCAAACAGCCAAATCTGGCCTTTGCCTACCCCCTACCTCTTGCTAGGTGGCCTCAGGCCTGGTACTAGCAGCAGACAGCTTTGATTGGCAACTTGGCTTCTCCAAGGAATGTGCAAGCCCAACACAAGTAGCAGCCATCTAAAGATTTCTCTGTAGCTCATTCCAGGTGGCCCCAGAGCCAGCGCAGCTGGTAGTGAGTTTCAGACCATGTTCACAACCCAACCACTTCCACAAGCAGCACACTTAGGAGCAATTTAGCAGGCACCAAAGCCCCACTGAAGCAAGTCCTACTTCGTGGTTTGGGGGAAGGGGGGTTGGCCCCTGCACACCAGCTCCTCTGCTGTAGTTGAAGCCATTCTTCAAAGCTGATGGGCCTGAGGTCATTCCCTCCCAGTGACATGCCAACAGCAGTCAAAGTTCAACCACAACAGGACAGTGCACACTGCCCACACAGGGGGTATACTTGGAGGGCGCAGCTAAGGTAACCAGGGATGCTGGGCCACTAGGCCCTATAGCACACCTACCACATGACTACTCTACCAAGTCCAAGAAGTGTAGCAGCTCTACCTAATACACAGAAACAAACACAGGGCAGCAGATAAAATGAGGAGACAAAGAAACATGTCCCAAATGAAAAAACAGGAAACATCTCCAGAAAAAGAACTAAATGAAATGGAGGCAAGCAAACTACCAGATACAGAGTTCAAAACAATGGTTATAAGGATGCTCAAGGAACTTAGTGAAAACTTCAACATCATAAAAAAAGACATGGAAACCATAAAAAAGAACCAGTTAGAAATGAAAGATACACTAACTGAAATGAAAAATAAATTATAGAGAATGAACAGTAGAGTAGATGAAGCAGAGGATCAAATCAGTGATTTGAAATATAAGGAAGCAGAAAATACTCAATCAGAACAGCAAAAAGAAAAAAGAATTCAAAAAAAATGAGGATGGTGTAAGGAGCCTCTGGGACAACTTCAAGTGTACCAACATTCACATCATGGCAGTGCTAGAAGGAGAAGAGAGAGAGAGTAAGGAATTGAAAACCTATTTGCCAGGAACAGGAGAAGAGTGTCAATAGGGGAAAAAAGGGAAACATCTGTAACAAAAATAAATTAATTACATTAAAAAAGAAAGAAAGAAAGAAAGAAAGAAAGAAAGAAAGAAGGAAGGAAGGAAGGAAGGAAGGAAGGAAGGAAGGAAGGAAGGAAGGAAGGAAGGAAGGAAGGAAGGAAGGAAAGAAAGAAAGAAAGAAAGAAAGAAAGAAAGAAAGAAAGAAAGAAAGAAAGAAAGAAAGAAAGAAAGAAAGAAAACCTATTTGAAAAAAATAATGAGAAGAAACTTCCCCAACTTGGTGAAGGAAATAGACATACAAGTCCAGGAAGCACACAGAGTCCCAAACAAGATGAACCCAAAGAGGCCCACACCAAGACACATCATAATTAAATGCCAAAGTTTAAAGACAAAGAGAGAATCTTAAAAAGCAGCAAGAGAGCCCTGGCGGGTTTGGCTCAACAGTTAGAGTGTTGGCCCGCGAACCAAAGAGTCGCAGGTTTGGTTTCGGTCAGGGTCACATACCTCAGTTGTGGTTCAGTCCCTGGCCCTGGTCAGGGTCGTGGTGGGGGGCATCCAATCGATGTGTCTCTCTCACATCAATTTCTCTCCCCCCCCCCCCACTGTGTCTGAAGATAGGTGGAAAAAAGTATCCTTGGGTGAGGATTTAAAATTTTTAAAAATGCAGCAAGGGAAAAGCAGTTAGTTATCTATTAATACAAGGGATCTTCCATAAGACTGTGAGCTGATTTCTCAGCAGAACTTTTGCAGGCCAGAAGAGATTGGCATGAAAGATTCAAAATGATGAACAGCAAGGACCTACAACCAAGATTACTCTACCCAGCAAAACTATCATTTAGAATCAAAGGACAGATAAAGAGCTTCCCAGACAAGAAATGTTAAAGGGTCTTTAAGAAAAAAAAGAAGAAAGATAAAAAATATGGATAATAAAATGACAATAAATACATATCTGTCAACAATTGCTTTAAATGCAAGTGGAGTGAATGCTTCAATCAAAAGACATATGATGACTGAATGGATAACAAAACAAGACCCTTACATATGCTATCTACAAGAGATTCACTTCAGATCAAAAGACACACACAGGCTGAAAGTAAAGGGATGGAAAAACATATTTCATTAAAATGGAAATGAAGCAAAAGATAAAAGCTAGGGTAGCAATACTTATACCAGACAAAATAGACTTAAAAAAAAAAAAAAAAAAAAAAAGACTGTAACAAGAGGCAAACAAGGACCCAGCAACTCCACTTCTGGGTATTTATCCAAAGAAACGCAAAACACTATATCGAAAAGACATATGCATCCATATGTTTATTGCAGCATGATTTACAATAGCCAAGATATGGAAGCAACCTAAGAGTCCATGTCTGTATGGATGAATAAAGATGAATGGATAAACAGGTGGTGCGTATATACAATGGAATATGATTCAGCCATAAAAAAAAAAAAAAAATGAAATCTTATCTGCAGCAATATGGATGGACCTAGAGGGTATTGTGCTGAGTGAAATAGGTCAGACAGAGAAAGACAAATGCCAGATGATTTCACTTATATGTAGTATCTAAAAAATAAAATAAAGAAGCAGAACAGAAACAGACTCATAGATACAGAGAACATTTTGACAGTTGTTGGAAGAGGGGTTGGGGGATGGGTGAAAAAGGTAAAGGGATTTAGAAGTACCAATTGGTAGTTACAGAATAGTCATGGGGATGTAGAGAACAGCTTAGGGAATATAGTCAATAATATTGTAATAACTATATATGGTGAGATGGGTACTAGATTTATCGAGGTGATCACTTCATAAGTTTTTAAATATCTAATCACGAGGTTATATGCCTGAAACTAATATAATATTGTACATCAACTATAATTTAAAAATAAAATATAAATAGTTTTTTTAAGAAAGTAAACAAAAAACGAAAGCCAAGCCATGCTTTGGGAATACCTCCATTTGTTATTTGTGCAAAGCATGTACAAAAACAAACCCTTTGTAGGTAAGTGTAAGCCCTGTGTTTTTATCATGCATTCTAAAGCAAGGACCCTAAGGCCTACACCTGGGAAGGCATTATTGAAGACAAGAAACCACTGAAAAACTCTAACTTTCTATTCAGCACTGAAGGTTTGGTTTGTGATTTACCAGTAGTTGCTTTCGTTTGTTTGTTTGTTTGTTTTCTGAAAGTTGTGGATCCCTTTAGATTTGTGTAAAATTCTGGAGAGCACAACATTTATTTATCTTTTACATTTTTTTAAGTTTTACAGCACCTAGAATACTATACTACTTAATGCCAGCTTAATTCATTGCTGACAATTAAATCAAAAGCAAAAAGTGAGAAAAACATGATTGAAATTGTAAGAGCATTGTTTTCAGTAAAATTACATTTATTTCTTCTCTGATATCACGGTTCATCATAAACCACCAATGCGTGAGTCTAAAATAATCCTTCATGCTTGGTAAAGAGATGGAAACGTTATAATAGAAAGCAGCCGATGTAACAAACATTGAACCACTTGTATGTAACAATGAGTCAGGATGTCCACAAACAGAGGGGGAAACTCTGTTTTCAAGTCTCTGAACACATTCTACCAAATGCTTTGAGCACAAAAGGATGCCTACAGCATGGATAAGATCCAAGACAAATGATTCACAAAATCACATAATACATAATATTTTAATACCTACAAATATCTGAAATACATCCAGTCCTTCTAACCTAAATGCTAATCAATGAGGAATAATCTAACATCAGTCACTTTCTCAAGGTATTCGGCATACACCTTGATGACTAACCAAGAACCACAGGAAGTACCAAGGGCTTTTGTTTTTGTGTTCACAACATCCAACACTGTCTAATTCAGAGTTATTCTTCCTGCCCTCAGTGATTTTAGAACAAACCCGCACTAAATGGATTCACTGGGAAGATACTCAGCACACAGAGAGTACAAAGCTCCTTGGCCCATCTTCCTTGTACAGAAAAAAGACAAAGTGAGGCAATGAACACATAGCTGCTGACTTTAGACCTCGAATTTCAAAGATACCACCTGAAAAAACAAAATCATTACTAATGCTAAATTGTGAGTTTTAGCTCTGATGTCGAAAGAATGCTTTTTTTTTCATTGACAATAAAAAACTGGAAAGAGCAACATTATAAATGCAGGGTAAATCGCATGAAAACTCTAAGGAAAAACTAACTTTTTCCCAGTGTAAAGAGATTCACATCAATGGCAAATAAATTGAAAAAGGTTATTGGTTATTTATGCTTGCTAATAAAATCTTTAAATGAGCTCAGGTCCCAGAAATAAATTATGACTTCTATAAATCAGTTATATTTATACCATTCTCTTTTGCCACTTAAATTTTACACATTCAGGTGGAGGGTGTCAATGGGGGGGAAAGGAGAAACATCTGTAACAAAAGTAAATTAATCAATAAATTTTAAAAATAATAATAAATTTTACACTTTGGTCACTTAAATGTAAAGGGAAGTGTGCTTGGTGACTTCTGGAAATTTTCTAGTTGAGGTCTACCAGACATAGGCTTGAATGGAGAGCTTCCTAGTACTGGCCCCTTCTTTTCTA
Source organism: Tadarida brasiliensis (assembly GCA_030848825.1). Classification (NCBI taxonomy): domain Eukaryota; kingdom Metazoa; phylum Chordata; class Mammalia; order Chiroptera; family Molossidae; genus Tadarida; species Tadarida brasiliensis. The sequence goes on along the minus strand of CM061260.1, from coordinate 83,595,496 downwards.
TTTTCCTTGAGTATAGTTTTGGAAGGACAGACCACTTGGAGTTGTGACAGGCATCTTTCAGTCATGAGGCTACAAGCCTCAGGAGACACACAATGCTGAGGGTAGTCAAGTAGGGAGATCAGATGAGCCTGGTTCTCTGATGAAATTGTTGAGCTTCCGTGTCAACACAGAAACCATTTAGTTCATTTATGTCTTTAATTTAATTAAACGTCTTATGTGCTTAAGCTCCTGATAATTGGGCATTGTATGTCTCCATGACTTGTATCTGAAGACATTCTGACACATAATCAACATTTAGAAAACCTTCACGTTAACAGATAATATAAATAGGAAAATGACTCAGTGAAGAGTTTAGTGAAGTATCACCTCAGTCATACAAACAAACTAACTAGATCATATAAGCAGACTATATAGTTAGCATGAGATGTAGTAATCATAATTTATTCATTTAATATGCATTCCTTAATATTATTAAGCAACCAGTTAGACTATGGAGATGAAAGTGCTTAGAAACTGGGGAGAAGACAGACATTTAATAGTCATGCTATTGAATGTGTACTTACAATCTGATATTTTATACAACATATGTGTATGAAGTATCTGCTGCTGTTCTAGGCATTGGAGATATTCCAAAAAAAACAAAGTTAAAGTTAAAGTTAAAAAAAAAAAGTACTTATCTCAGGTAGAGATAAGTACTTGTTATATAGGAAATAAATAAATAAAAGCAAGTAGCTACCTTGAAAAGCATGGCCCGGAAATACCTCTGTAATGAGGTGACATCGGAAATGGGACCTGAAAATTATAAAAGGACCTACCAGCCAAGAAAAGATCTGAAGCCAGTTGTTCTAAGGTGAGAGAAAAACAAATACAGATCGTAAGATGAGGACAAGCTTGGCATAGTTTGGACGAGGAATAAGGCCAGGATGCTTGACACATTGAGTCACAGGGGAGAAAGGTGGGAAATGAGGACAGAGGAGCCAGATCCTGTATAAATGCAAAGGTCATGGAAAAGAGTAGACATTTTATACCAACTACAAGGGGAAACAATTGGAAGATTTTAAGCAGAGGATGGCATAGCAGAATTTGTGTTTTTAAGAGCTCACTGTGGCTGATACGTTGAGGATGAATTGTAGAAGCTCAAGGAGAGAGAGAGCAGAGACTCATTTGCACCACCCAAGACAGGAAATGATGGTAGTTTGATGTAAACTGGGAACAGGAAAAATGAAGAGTGGTAGAAAGACTTGGGATATCTTGTGTCAATAGCTCCACCTAGATGTGTGTGTGTGTGTGTGTGTGTGTGTGTGTGTGTGTGTGTGTGTATTTAAAAAAAAAAAACAAACAGATAAGGAAATTAAGGCCCCAAAAATTAAGCAATGTATACAAATCACATGGCTGTTACATTGGAAACAATGTCAATTAACCATTGAAGTAATGACAAGGTTAAGGGAAAGTGTCCCACAATTGAATCCTCCTCCTCCTCTTCTTCCAATACTTCCCACTGCAAATTTTCTTCTATATATTATGCAAATTCCCTTCTGTCCTTCATCTCTGACACCCATGCAAGAGGCTATGGATAGCAGGAGTTGAAAGTCTTTGAAGACTGAGAAACAAAGAGAATGATCTCTTAGTCTTTGGTGATATATTACCAATGCAAACATAACTCAAAATGTTTCTTTTCCTTTTGCTTATCAAGCTTTTTAAATTATTCTGCAATGAATATCTTACTTTTATGATAAGAAAAAAGCAGTATGTGTTATAAAAATAGAGAGAGAAATAGTTCCTGTCAAAGTTCACAGTTATCTTTCTGACCATTTACTTAAAATGCCTTCTTCCTGGTATTAGTCAGTGACTAAACAACATGTTTGTTTCATTGTCTTAATGTGACTTGTCTAATCAAAAAGATGGCTGGAAGTCATTTCACTGGGCAACATTTATTTTTAAATGAAAGATAAGCAGATTAAGAAAATGGGCATTACCATGACTGATTTTTTTAAATGGAATTCTGGGCAATATTCCAAGAAACCTCAGATTCTCCCAAAGAGTTTCCAATTCACAAAACTCTTGCCACCCCAGGGCCTATTAATAAGCCCTTCAATCATCAACTTTTCCAAGCCTGGAATTGAAAGCTAGAGAAAGCACTACAGACTCTTGAACTGTGCTTTGAAAAGACATAAAATTGAATTTCAAACATTATAGAAATTTACCAGCATCCTTGTTAATAAATAAATACTCTTTTACTCTGTTTTCTCACCTGGCTATCCCATGGTTGGGTGATGCTAGCAACTTACCAGTCACGTTTTCATAAGGCAAACACTGCAGCCATAGTTCATTGCAGGAAAGCACAGAAGACCACGGAAATGGTGGCTGCAAAGAGGTTTCCCCAAACCTTCCTTGGGCCTCTCTCTCTTTGCGAGGACAGCTTTGAATGTGTCTATGATCCATCAGTATTTTCATACGTTCAGATCATGACTTGTTCCAATTAACATTAACGCAAAGTTTACTATACCTAGTTTTGCTTCTTTGAACTTGCAGTAAGAACAGGGTGTTATTAAATGAAGCACGCATGTTATTCAGTTGTTTAACCATGCTCTTAATCAGTGTATAATAAGTGTCACAAATAGGCAGCTGCTAAATGAATTATACATAAAGATAATGTTTTCTAGATTACTTTTGCCTGTATATATTGCATAATTTAGGTCCTCACACATTCTGGTCCTTAATTCTCTTCTTTTTATAGAAACTAAATTATTACCTTCTTTTTAGTGGTTCAAAAGTTTGTTTTTCATATATGCTATAAAAGTAAAATCTCTTTAAGGGAAGACAACATTGTTAATTTAAGTGTTTATAACATATTTTTATAAAGGCTACAATTTCTTCTTTATTAGAAAAGTTTTCTGGCTATTGTTCTTAGTTAAGTTGCAATTACATTTGCTTTTAAAAATAATTGCTACTAAAAGAAAGGCACCAATTCAACAGAATTAAGTTGTACTCTTCCATAAAGTAATAACTAACAAATCAAAGGGTAAGCTCTTATATCCTCATCTTCACCCCACCCTCCACAGTTTCATAATCAAGGCATTTCAATAGCCCAATATGAATATGGAATCATTAAGTAAGAGAGAAATTGTTATATACAGGGGTTAGCAAAAGTAGGTATACAGTTGTTTATATGGAAAAATATATAAAACAAGAATAAATAATAATACAAGAATGTACTCTGTGTTTCGCTCAAAACTGTAAACCTACTTTAGCTCACCCCTGCATATAATATTAATATGGTAGACAAAACAGTGGGTTATAAACTCATTATAGCTATAATTCTATAGCTATAATTTGGCCATAATTCAGTGAGTAAAGATGGATTTTTTTTTTCATCTTTATTGTTGAAAGTATTACAAATGTGCCCCCTTTTTTCCCCATTGACCCCCTCCTCCCTGCTCCCACCCCCCTCCTTCTTTCCCCAAACTATTGTCTGTGTCCATTGGTTGTGCATATATGCATATAAGTTCTTTGGTTTATCTCTTCCCAACCGCCCCCCCACTCTCCTAAACATGGATCATTAATTTAAAATCCTTGTGCCTCAATTTCCACATCTTTAATAGAATTAATAATAAAACTGTTCAGTCTCTACAGAAATGATGTGACAACCATTAAGATAAGCTAAAGTGTGGATTGTAGCCACTATTAACACATTGCTGACCGCTCACGAGTTAACTCGTGTTTGCACTTGTATTAGCTATTTCAATTTTTGAAACTCAGGGTAATATAGGATTATTGTATTTGTGACTCTTCGCCCTGAGGGTCGAAGTTCGAAGAACAGCACACTGTTCTATATTCTTGAAGTAGCTAGGGAATGGATATCTGCTGGTTCAAATGAGTGCAGCTCAGAACCTAACACTTCTGGTACTTCTAAAAGAGCTCCTTACATTGATTCACCTTTTAGGCTTTCAGGGCAACTAAAAGACCACGTTTTAGAAAAAATAGTCACTGGTATAAAAAAAAAATCCAACTAGAAAGTATAAAGTGTGTGTTTCAAAAGGTGATTGCTATACAGTATACCACACCAAAAAAATTACTAAAAGATATAATATGTATAAAATATAATATGTAGCAGATATGTACAAAGTTTCATTTAAATTCATTATGTCTAAATAAAGTATACTGAAGTTTATTTAGATTGTTTCACTTTTATACCCAGTTACGAAAAAATAGCCGGTGACATGAGATAACTTCTGCGTAAAATTGCCGGTCAACAGTGTGTTAAAATGAACACTTTAGAATCACCTAAAGCACTTATTTAAAATGCAGAACCCCCATTTCCAGCCCCAGAGATCATTTGTTTTCAGTAGGTGGGGCGAGAGGGGAGTAGCAAGACATGATCTGCAAATCTGGATCTTTAATAAATACAGTACTCAGATGATTGTGAAATGGGTTGTCTAAGGGCCCCATCTTGATTAACGGCTCTAATACAATCTAGGCATATATCCAGTCGCTTCCTCCTCCAGCCTTCCACACCACTCAGCAAGACAAGTCACAAGCAGGCAAAATATTGACAGTACAGCGGGGGCGTGGGAGAGGAGAGGAGAGGAGTGGCGTGCACCTGGGAAGTTAGAGTTGTTGTGGTTATACTTAGAAGAGAACATACCATACAACAAAAATGTATCATTTCTCTGACATTATTCTTCAAATATATATTCCATGTAGCCCAAGTATTTTGTTTTCACTTTACCATAGAAGGTACTTCTCAGTGTAAAATATGCTTAATATTAAAGAGTAAAATTGTTAGACCTGATGTTAATTTTTTTCTGGTGTTTCATTTGTTGTGATGGATTCAGAGAGAGAGAGAGAGAGAGAGAGAGATCTATGATGATAATTTTTCTCCAATATTGTCTGATGTAGAAGTGTATGCCCTCTCCAGGCACTTATTGAAGTCCTGTAAAATTCTGTGCAAATACTTTAAACTCTGATATAACTACAACCTGTGGCCAAAATATGAACAACTTGTCTCAGAGAACAAAGTCCTTTAGTTGTCCCAGGTGCTGAATTTCATCTCAGTCTTAAAACAACTATGTATAAATATAAATTATGCCATTGAATATTTAATATCTCTCAAGTCGGTAGGGTTTCAGGGTACTAGGAAATGATCAGGTTTTGCTTGAACTTCAGTGTGCTTTATGGGAAATAGAAGAAACTGCTAGAATTGCAGTTTCTAGAGCATTGACCTAGAATATCTCTTTTGTTCCTAAAATGAAATTCACTCTCCACACTCAACAATAGATGTTACCGTAGTCTTAGGATCACTTTGTAAAAAATACTTATGCTGAGAAAAAAAGACATAAAAGCATGATGAAACAAAACAAAACTTTCTTGAAATCATCATCAAATGATGCTACTACCAAAGGATCATGATGTCTTTGTGCAGATATGCCCCCTTGTGGTGAAAGGACGGCACAGCACATTAGAAAGGTTTCTGGAAATCAATGAGGAGCGACCTTGTTTCTCTCCGTTCACTGAGATGGAAGATGTACATTTTAATGGGCTCTCTTCTACAAAGATTTTACTTATGTGTTGTTTATTAAAGCTTAATAACTCTGAATTGCTTTCCCACACGAAGCGGGAGAAGATCAGAGAAAACGGTTTGCTAATATTTAACTGAGAAGTTTCTGATATTTACATTGGGAGTCCAAAACCATTAGTCATTGTTTTCACCTCTAAAATGTAAGGTACAAGTAGAAACTTAATCTTGGTGAAAATACCACATGTAAAACCAGAAAAATTAATTGTTAAAGTGAATGAATGTAGTGTGTATTTAAAACAAATCAGGTGAAAGACAGAAATAGAGAGATACTGAATGGAAAAGAAAACATGTAAACTTTTCACTGACATTTTAAGTGCCAATGCTAAGTGTTCTTGCATATGAGTGCAACTCAGAGTTTTGAGAATATTTAAGAGACCATGAGGATGTCTCAAAGGGCAAGAGGGAAACCATGATTTTAGGAGGAGATTTAAGGCAATGAGAGATCCTACAGATTTGGGTTTAGTAGCTTATATCTAATTAGTACATATAAGAGATGAAAAGGAAAGATAATAACCCAATAACTCGATTAATCCCTAATTAATGAATACAGAAGCAGTCAAGGGTTAAACCTGAAAAGAATATTTAAAATATACTACTCCAATGGATTTTCTGTTGTATTGGGGAAATTACCAGAGTAATAGCAATTGTAGGTACTACTTTGAAAAAGAAATGGTACTTATTTTATGAATATGTTTTTCTAAATTTATTTTGGATATGAGGATAATAATACATGAATTAATTTTGAATAAAACAATTCTAAATTATTTTCCTGCACTGCCACAGATTATACTTTAGATTATATAATCAAAGAATTTAGACCATGTTTGTTCAGGTAAGAATTTCCCCATCCTACCAACACTATTACAGTTTATTCACGTGTTGGGAATAGCCCATAAAAATATAGTCATTTTAGTACCTAGTAATATCAAATGGGAAGCTATTTGGAAATAGTCATTTTCCTTATCCTGAAACGAGGAAATATAAGGAAGTCTCGAGAACACGGCAGGACTTTTTGTATTCTGTTTCTGCTAAATATTTCTTTTTCAAATTCCTGCTGTTGAAAAGTTGTAAAACATTAACAGAAAGAGGATTATAATAACAATCTTAAAATATAACACCATTCATTATTCTCCCTTAGGTATTTTGCACTGTTTTCTGGGTTTTTAAAAATATTACTATACATTAGTTTTTACTATCTTTCTAACTTTGAATATTTGAGATAAATCTAGGTCACATTTCTACCAATACAGTTTCTAATAAAAGTTAAAAACAAAACAAAAACAAAAAACACCTCCTCCCCCTCCCTCCTATCCCTCTACTCTCTAAATTGTAGCAGTGCCCCATTCACACTGGCAGGAATGCAGTACAGCTGGACCTGAACTTTGTTATTTGAAAGGTGTTGGGACCAGACTAAGTCCCTTGTCCCTCACTGTACATAGCTTGAACTTAGCTTGCCTAGAACAATGCAAGATAGAAGAGAGGATAAGTAAAGTAGGCTACAATTTACAAGAGTTAAACAATCAAGAATACAAACAAAAATGAAATGTGTGACACTATGTGACAGAAATATGTCCCATTAAAACAGCATTCTGTAAGGTGCAGTCCCTGCTGATTTTGCCTGCACTGGCCGGAATCTTAGCTGTCACCGTCAGAGAGGGTCTGCCAGGAAAGGTATCCATAGATGGCAGTGTCTGGAGAGTATTCTTCAGTTCTGGATTTGTTGAGCTGGCAAAGGGATTACTTAAAACAGCCTGAACATATGTTATGAAAATAAAACAAAATACATTTTACCATATATTAAATTAACCATGGGTCTACTCAGCATACAGGAAAATGATGTCCTAATATTAAATCCCAATTTTTTCTCAGTAAAAATTTGTAAAAAGGTATCCGAAACATCTATTTTGGTCTAATCTGACTTCTTCCAGAGTTTGACGCGTCCTTTCTACATCTTGTCATTTCCATCAATACATTGCTCAAAGTTCACTGTAGCTGCAATCTTTCTCACCGTATTTCTAAGGTGAGTCGTTTCTCATAATAAAGTGGAAAATACAAATTCCCTGCTGTCCTCAGAAATCCAGAAGCAAGACCTCTTTGGGTGGTGCCACAGCACTGCCAATCTCTTTCTGAGTCCGCACACTACATACTGCATTTTTCATATCAATGGAAAATACTGATAAAGATATTTTTTGGTATAATATTATTAAAAGAAATTCAGAGAGAAGAGAATTATAGTTAAAACTGCACTCCCTAATGTTTGTCAGCTCACCTGGCGATGTCTGCTAGCCCCCATGTCTGTCTTAAGAAATACATTGACATTGCCTGGCCTGTGTGGCTCAGTGGCTGAGTGTCAACCCATGCACCAAGAGGTCGCCGGTTCAGTTCCTGGTCAGGGCACATGGCCAGGTTGTGGGCCCAATTCCCAGTGGGGGGCATGCAGGAGGTGGCCAATCAATGTTCCCTCATCAATGTTTCTTTTTTTTTTTTAATCCTCACCCAAGGACATTGTTCCATTTTTGTTCAGATAGAGTGGAAGGGAGAGAGAGGAAGAGAGAGGGAGAGACAGGGACATCGACGTGAAAGGGACACATTGAGTGGCTGCCTCCCGCACAACCCCAACCAGGGCTGGGGACAAACTGCAACAGAGGTACGTGCCCTTAGCGGGAACCGAACCAGGGTCTCTCTGGACCACAGGCCAACGCTCTAACCGCTGAGCCAAACCGGCCACGGCTCTCATCAATGTTTCTATCTCTCTCCCTCTCCATTCCTCTCTCTCTCTCTAAAATCAATAAAGAAAAAAAAATTTTTAATTAAAAAAAAAAAGAAGAAGTGTGCCTCCACTGCCTTCAGATTCCCAAGAAATGTTATAGAATATTGGAGTTTATGATGGATGGGGCACTGTTACTGATACGCTTTATAGTTCATAAAACTTTGGTTTTCAAGCTGCAAATTCTATAATTTTTAAGTAATATATTAAGGTTTGTGAACATCCAGACTAAAACTCCTACTGGGAATTCTGCCAACCAGTTCTTGGGCTGCCATGACAAAATGCCATCAACTGGGTGGCTTAAACAACAGCAATTTCTTTCTCACAGTTCTGGACGCTGGAGGTCCAACCTCAGTAGGACTGTTATTCAGTTCCCTGGTGAGGACTCTCTTCCTGGCTTGCAGACAGCCACCCTCTCACTGTGTCTTTATATGATTGACACAGAGCTCTAGTCTCTCCTCTTTTTTCCCTATAAAAATACTAAACGCATCATGGGTCCCCACCCTCACAGCCTCATCTACACCTAATCACCCCCCAAAGGCCCCACTTCTAAATACCATCACCTTGGGGGTTAAGGCCTTAACATATGAGTTTTGGGAGGATACAGGTATTTAATCCATAATATTAACCAACTAATTAAGAGCCGAAAACCTCCTTAAAGGAGGTTTGTGCTTACTGTGGTAGTTGTTATAATTTGGTTAGTTACTCTTAAGCCAGGCCATTAAAAGGGAAATTCTAACATTTGAGTAAAAGAATCCTAAAATTAAAGTTGTTTTGAGATTTGCTTTCATTTTAGGAGTTCGCCTTAAGCATTACTACCCAGTCACATTCTTAAAATACTCTCTTTTGAGTTTACACAAATGTACACAAGTTGGAGGTTTACACAGCTGGATTTCTGCCATGGATGTCCTCATCGTCTTTGTACACACAGGCATGCGATGCTGTACAAAATCAGCACTGCTCTGAGACTGCTCCTCGGCAAATCTGTGAAAAGTACTTGCTCTTTTGGGTGGAAAACTACTTCTCCCCCTAGTGTATGTTGAAATGTCAAAAGCATTGTTTATCTATGATTTAGGCTGCGAACGTATCCCACAGAGCTGCTCTTTAGGTCCTGGAGACCATCTGGAACTCAAGTAGGAGACAGAGATCTTTTTAGCATCTCAAAATCTAAGAGCTGAGAGAGTGGAGAGGGGAGGGAGATGAGGAAAGAGAAACAGCTATTAGGCCTCTTTTGCTTTGGGCGCAATCAACCCTGTTCCTTTATGCAAATATCTCCTGATGTCCACTTAAAAAAAAAAAAGCTTTAAAACAATAAATATTAAATAAGTAGAAACAAAACAGCAGTAAAGATGCAATATGTTTTAAAACATAAAACAAAGTAACCTAGGATAAAACAAGGTATACAATGGAAGGTATACAAGGTATACAAGGTATGCAAGGTATACAATGGAAGGTTAAAAAGGATTTGGAAGGACTTTAGGAAATGGAGGATTCTTCTTTGACGAGGGTCCCTTAGGAGGCCAGGGCACAGACCCTGGGCCCTACTGCAGCAAGGAGACCCCACCTGCAGCATCCGAACTAAGGCATCAGAATCAGCTGCACTCTGTGAAAAGGAGTTCTTGCTCATCTCCCAGCTCACACCATCTCTAACAATTCAGAATAAGCAGTCTTTCACCCTTCAGCTGACTTCTCAGAGACTTTATGGGGGACATTATTTCTTAAAGTGCAACATAAAATAAATCTTTAGGGAATGCTTAAAGATGTCTATTTTTATGGCATACTCTTAGCATCTCCTGTTAAAAATTACTTTTATGGCATACTTTTCATATCTACTGTTAAAAACTAGAATAAATACATATGTGAATTAAATGTCCTCCAACAAGAAAATAGGTAAAGTGTGATGTGTATCCATGAGATAGGACATGTTGCCGGAATTGATAGTGTACTTCCCATATTTCTCATCTCCCTATTTTTAAGTACACAGGCTCCCAAAATACTTACTTCAACCATCAGTACCTAGGGCTTTATCAGAAGGCTGCCCTGAAGACTCCTGGCACCCATCTTGCCTGCAGGCGAGAAGAGCTGAAAGCAACTTGTAATTTGCATCTCCCCAGGGACAGCCCTGTACCAATAACTGGCAGGGACAAGAGTATAAAGACTCTAATCCTCTTGTCTCTAATCTGAATGGCTCTGGGGAGAGGTACAAAACAGGAATGCAAGAAAATGAAAAACACTAAGTTCAGAGTAGTAGGTATCAGGGAGTCAGGGGGAGGAATGAGATCTGAAAGAGGACTAGGGCTTCAACTGTACTAAAGCCAAATGGTGGATATATGAGTGATAATTGTATTAGTCTTCATGTGACTTGGGTGTCTGAAATATTTATATTTTATTTTAAAGAATTTTTAAAAAGATTATCAAGCCCGGCCAGTGTGGCTCAGTGGTTGGGCATCGACCCATGCACCAAGAGGTTGCTGGTTCGATTCCCGGTCAGGGCACATGCCCAGGTTGTGAGCCAAATCCCCAGTGGAGGGCATGCAGGAGGCGGCCAATCGATGTTCTTTCTCATGGATGTTTCTATCTCTCTCTCCCTTCCTCTCTCTGAAATCAATAAAGAAAAAAAAAATTGTTTTTAATTATCAAGGTGATGACTACATGATTTTTATTAGAATTAAGACATATTGGCATATTTAAAATAATGAAAAGATCTAGCATCCTCAAATCCGTCCTCAAAGAGGGCACAACTACCCAAATCCAGAGCTAAAAGAGTAGAAGTTCTTAAAAAAAAATTCTATAATAACCACCTAATCTTCCCACTGATCCCAGATTTCTTTTTTTTTTCCAGTTGTTTTTTTTAAATAATTGACATCTATCACTGTATAAGTTTAAGGCATACTGCATGATGGTTTGATTTACATATATTCTGAAATGTTTACCACAAGTAGGTTCAACTAACATCCATATTCTCATACAGATACCATAAAAAGAAAAGAAAGAAAAATGGAAAACACAATTTTTCCTTGTGTTAAGTCTTAGGATTTGCTCTCTTAACAACTTTCCTATGTATCATATAGCAGTGTTAGCTATAGTCATCGTGTTGTACATAGCATCCCTAGTACCTGTTTATCTTATAACTGGAAGCTCACACCTTTTGACTACCTTCCTCCAGTTCCCCTCCCCGCACCCTACACTTACAGTAACCACAAGTCTGATCTCTTTATCTATGAGTTTGGTTCATTTTTTGTTTTGTTTTGTTTTGTTTTTTTAAGATTCCACATGTAAGAGAGATTATATAGTATTTGTCCTTCTCTGTCTGATTTATTTCACTTAGCAGAGTATGTTCAAGGTCCATCCATGTTGTCACAAATGATAAGATTTCCTCATTGTTTATGACTAAAATATTATTTCATTGTGTATGTATATTTATATATATCACAATGTTTCTATTAATAGACACTTAGGTTGTTTTCATACCTTGACTATTGTAAGTAATGCTGCTGTGAACATGGGAGTGCATATATCTTTTCAAGTTAGTGTTTTCATTCCCTTTGTATATATTCCCAGAAGTGAAATTGCTGAATCGAATGACAATTTTAGCCTTAATTTTTTTTTAATCCTCCATACTGTTTTCTAGAGTGTCTGTACCAATTTACGGTCCCACCATCAGTACACAGGGGTTCCCTTTTCTGCATATCTATGCCAGCATTTATCTCTTGTCTTTTTTTTTTTTTTTTTTTATCCTCACCCGAGGACATTTTTTCATTTTTTGTTCAGATAGAGTGGGAAGGAGAGAGGGGAAGAGAGAGAGAGAGAAACATCGACGTGAAAGGGACACATCGAGTGGCTGCCACTCGCACGACCAACCAGGGCCGGGGACAAACCACAACCGAGGTACATGCCCTTAGTGGGAACCGAACCCGGGTCTCTCTGGACCGCAGGCCGACGCTCTAACCGCTGAGCCAAACCGGCCAGGGCTCTCTTGTCTTTTTTATTAAGGCCATGTAACAGGTGTGAGGTGATATCTCGTTCTGGTTTTCATTGGCATTTCCCAAGGACTAGTGATGTTGAGCATCTTTTTATGTATCTTTTGGCCTTTTATATATCTTCTTTGGAGCAATGTCTGTTCAAGTCCTTTGCTTATTTTTTAATTGGGTTATTTGGGAGGTTTTTTTTGCTGTTGAGTTGTATGAGTTCTTTATATATTTTGGATATTAACCTTTTATTAGATATATGGTTTGGAAATATTTTTCCCCATTCTGTAGGTTTTCATTTCACTTTGTTGGTGGTTTCTTTTGCTATACAGAAGACTTTTATTTTGATGTAGTCCCACTTATTTATTTTTTGTCACTTGTGCTTTAGATGTCATATCCAAAAAAAGTCATTACCAAGACCCGTGTCAAGGAGCTTTCTTTCTATGTTTTCTTCTAGGAGTTCATGATTTCAGGTCTAATATTTAAGTCTTTAATTAATTTTGAGTTAATTTTTTGTGACTGATGTAAGATAGGGGGTCCAGTTTCATTCTTTTACATGTGACTATCCAATTATCCCAGTATCATTTATTGAGGAAACTCTATTTTCTCCATTGCGTATGCTTGGTTCCCTTGTCAAATATTAGTTGAATGTATATGATTGGGTTTATTTCTGAGCTCTTAGTTCTATTCCATTGGTCTATTTGTTTGTTTTTATGCCAGTACCATACTGTTTTGATGCCCATAGCTTTATAGTATAGCTTGAAATCAAGAAGTAGAATGCTTCTTGCTTTGTTCTTTGTCAGGTTTTTTTTTGTTTGTTTGTTTTGTTTTTGTTTGTTTGTTTTAGCTATTTGGGGTCTTCTGTGGTTCCATATGAATTTTAAGAGTATTTTTTCTGCTTCTGTAAAAAAAAAGATTCCATTGGAATCTTGATAGGGATTGCATTGAATCTATAGACGGTTTGGGGCAGTATTGACCTTTTAACAATATTAATTCTTCTAATCTGTGAACATGGGCTACCTTTCCATTTATTTGTATCTTTTATTTCTTTCATCAATGTCTTGTAATTTTCAGGGTAGAGATTTTTCACCTCCTTGGTTAAATTTACTCCTAAGCATTTTATTTTATTGATGCTATTATAAATGGAATTTATTTATTTATTTTTCAGAAAATTCATTGTTAGTGTATGTTAATTTTGTATCCTGCAACTTTACTGAATTTATTGATTTGATCCAGCAGTTTTTTTATTTTTTTTTTGGTTGAGTCTTTAGGATTTTCTATATATAAAATCATGTCATCTACAAATAGAGACAATTTTACTTCTTCCTTTCTACTCCTTGGTTTTGTTGTTGTTGTTGTTGTTTTGGGGAGATTTTTGATTATTGATTATCTTCTTAATAGTTAATTGGTCTATTCAGATCTTCTATTTCTTCTTGATTCAGTCTTGGCAAGTTGTATATTTCTATGAATTTTTTTGTATTTCTTGTAGGTTGTCCAATGTATTGGTGTATGGTTGTTCATGAAAGTTATGGAGAGTGAACTGTCTAGATACCCCTTTCTGTTGTTGTTGTTACCATTTGTTTCAAATGGCTTTTTCCATTCCTTCACTCTCAGTCTAAGTGTGTCTTTAGCAGTGGTTTTCAACCTTCCTAATGTCGCGACCCTTTAATACAGTTCCTCATGTTGTGGTGACCCCCAACCATAAAATTATTTTTGTTGCCACTTCATAACTGTAATTTTGCTACTGTTATGTCTTAGGTGACCCCTGTGAAAAGGTCATTCGACCCCCAAAGGGGTCATGACCCACAGGTTGAGAACCGCTGCTTTAAGGCAAAAGTGAATCTCTTGCAGGTAGAAATATCGTTGGATCATTCATCCAGTTAATGTCTTTTAACTAAATAATTTAGTCTGTTTACATGTAATTATTGATAGGTAAGGACTTACTATAGCCATTTTTTCATTATTTTCTGGTTGTTTTATAGACTCATTGTTCATTGTTTCTTATCCTGCTATCTTTTTTTATGTTTTGATGTCTGTTGGTATCAATATGTTTCAACTACTTCATCATGTTCTTTTGTGAATTTACTATAGGATTTTGCCTTGTGGTTACCATGAGACTTACATAAAATATCTTAAAGAACCCTATTTTAAACTGATAACAACTTAACTTCAATACAATGTATAAACATTACACTTTTACTTCTCCTCCTCCTCACGTTTTAGATTATTGCTGTTGCAATTTACATGTTTTTATATTGCATAACTAATAACAAATTATTGTAGTATGGTTATATTGACTATTTTTGTTTTTTTGTTTGTTTGTTTCCATTTTAAACTAGAATTATAAATGAATTATGCACCACCATTACCCTATTGCGTAATCTAACTATAACTATATATTTACCATTTACAGTGCGATTTACACTACCTTTTTATGTTTTTATGATGTCAGTTAGTATGTGTTTTTTTTGGTTTTTTTTTTACTTCCACTCAAAGAACTTTCCTTTGACATTTCTTATAAGGCAGGTATGGTGGTAATGAACTTTGTCAGCTTTTGTTTGTTCAGGAAAGTCTTTATCCCTCCTTTGTTTCTGAAGGACAACTTCTCTGGGTATAGAATTTTTGGTTGACAGCTCATTTCTTTCAATATTTAGAATATGTCATCCAATTCTCTCCTGGCCTGAAAAGTTTATGTTGGGAAGTCTACCAACAGTCTTATGAAGGTTCCCTTGTATGTAACTTCTCTTTCTTTTGCTGCTCTTAAAATTCACTCTTTGTCTTTGACTTTTGACAATTTAATTATAATGTATCTCAGTGTAGCCCTATTTAAGTTCAAACTACTTGGGGTCCTTTGGGATTTATAGATCTGAGTGTCCATTTCTCTCCCTGGGTTCAGAAAGTTTTCAACCATTATTTTTTTAAATATGCTTTCTGTTCTTTCTTTTTTTGTTGTTCTTTTCTTTCTTATCTCCTGAAATTCTCATAATGTGAATATGTTTGTTTGATGATTTCTATTTCCTTGTCAAACTTCTTGTTTTGTTCATGTATTATTTTCCTAATTTTATATAATTGTCTGTGTGTGTGTACAGTTCACTAAACTTCCTTAAGAGGATTATTCCAAATTCTTTGTCTGGCAGTTCATAGATCACCATTTCTTTTGGGTCAGTTATTGGAACTATATTAATTTCCTTTGGTGGTGTCATATTTACCTGATTTTTCATGATCCTTTATTCTTTACATTGGTATTTTGTCATTTGAGTAATTGCCACTGGCTGAGAAAGTTTGGATAGGACTACTGGTTTGGTTCCCTACCCAAGTGAGGTTGTAGGATGGTCTGTGCCAGTTGCCTGGATTCCCGGGTCAGGCTTATTAGCTGGTTGGGACTGTACTACATTCAGTAGCAGATGGAGCTATGAATTCGCTTCCCTGTCCTGGCAGGGCAGCAGGATGAGACCCAGGGCCTTTACAGCTCATTGTTTGGGGACCCGAATGAGGCCAGAATGTGCACTGAATTCCCTGGTCAGGTGAGGCCACCAGTTTTACTCTGAAAATAGGAGAAGCCATGGGCTATGCTCTCTTTTCAAGTGCCACTATATATAGTGCTACTAAATGAGCATGCGCCCTAGTTAGGTTCTTTAGTCAGACAAAATGGATACTGTATTCAGCAATGAGCAGGGCTACAAAGTAGATTCCCTGCCCAGGCACGGCAGGAGAAGCAGCTCTAAAGCCTCTTCGTTGTCTTAACTCAAGCTGATCCACAACCCAAGTTTCCTGACTGAACAGGGCCACTGGCTTTTCTCTGGGGAGTATCAGCTCTGTCCACCTCCCTCTCAGATCGAGTGCCGGAGGGCCGCACTGCTTCCAAGAGCTGTCACCAGCCCTTCTGGTCAGATGTGGACAGAACACTCTGCACAGGAGGTGGAGCTGTGATTCAGCTCCTTGCCTGAGCAAAGCAGGCTCTAGAGCCAGCAAAACGCCTTGTTTGAGGATCAGCGCCAGGCAGATCTGCATCCCGTCTATTTCCCTGGTCACAGTGCACCCCTGTCTTGGTTCTGCAGATGAGCAAAGCCACAGGTTGGACTCACTACCTGGGCACTGAAGGCATGAACTTGGCTTGCCAAGATTCATGTGCTGGTTGTTGCCAGCCCCTCCTCCCTTCTCAGTGACAGTCAGACTCCCAGTGGTTGAGCCCCACAGATTCCACTGCAATCCCACAGAGTGACCCACAGTGCTGGGGGGACGACTGGTTGTCTCTCCAGGGCTCTTTTCCCTCCAGAGTAATGGGAGGCTCGAGGAGACCTTTCCAAGTGGTGCTGCACTGGCCTTGGGGAGAAGCAATGTGGTCAGCATGTAGCCGCTTCTCTTGCCTTTTATTGCCGTCTACCTTGGTCTTTTTGGTTCAGGGAGTATTTCAGCCTCACCCCTGTGTTCTAGGATTCTCTCAGTGGTGTTTATTCTTGAATAGTTATCAGCTACTCTTCTTGTGAGAGGGAGCAAAGTCAGGAACAACCTATGCCACCGTCTTGCTAATGTCACTCTCCAGTTTTCCTATTCTTGATGTAGCTCATCAGCACACGTGTCCCTTTCCACATTGTTTTCCCTCACTTGTCTTCTCAGCCTTGATCCCATGGTCACCCATTTCAAGAATGTACATCAATGCCTTAAATCATCTGTCTCCTTCATTTTCAACTTTGTCAGCCCTGGGTAACATACATTTTCCTTCTCATCTATTTCTGTTTCCAGTCTTCTAAATATTGCGACAGTAGTGACAAAACTCCATCAATACGATTCTCTACTTTTACAATAGGACAACTGTTTGTGGGCACTTGGAGGATAGAGATTGTGTCTTCATTATTATTTCTATCCCTGTACTAATTAGCTAGGGCTGACATAACAAAGTAGCACAAAATGGGTGGTTTAAACAGCAGAATTTACTGTCTCGGGTGTAGAGGCTAGAAGTCTGATCAAGGACTTAGCCTTCTAAGGGCTAAGAGAGAGAAAGTGTTTCATGCCTCTCACCTAGCTTCTGGTGGTTTGCTGACAATCTTTGATGTTCCTTGGCTTTTACTCCAGTATAATCTCATCTTAGCTGATTAGATCTGCAATGACCCTATTTCCAAGTAGGTTCATATTCTGAGATACTGGGGGTTAAAACTTTAACATAGGAATTTTGGGGAGACACAGTTTAACCCATAACAGTCTCCTATGTCTGAGATCAGAAGCAATGAGAGGTTATCCTTCCTTGAATTAAAAACATCTCTCTGGAGAAGAGGCTTTAGTTTGTTATCTGATAACTATTTCTTGAACTCAACTGAAAAGAATTGAAGACATTACCCTTTGTCTTTCAACTTGGGCCTTTTTCTTCAGTGTGTGTCCTGATGTCATATGCAATATTCCAACTTGTTTATCTTTTAAGTATTCTCTTTCGTACCTCTGTCCATTAAACAGGAGAGCACTTTTGATCCACACAATTAGCCTTGGAACATTGGTAATATCAGTTCCCCTAATGGGTTCTTCTGACTTACAATGCCGGGTTTATTTTGGGTTGCATATGAAGTTTGATTGCATGCATTCATAACTGAGTTTATTTTTTGATTTTTTAATCAGAACCATCATATCACAAAATGATAATTAGCTGGCAAGTTGTGGCAGACATATACAAAGTTATTTATAGATACCTCCCACTTTTTCTCTGCATGTTAACATTGTCTAATAAATCATGTATCTATAAAAGTGAGAGAATATCCAAATTAAAGTATGACATTTTAGAGTAACATTATATATATATATATATATATATATATATATATATATATATATATATATATTTTTTTTTTTTTTTTGGTTTTAGAGAGAGAGGAAGGGAGAGGGAAAGAGAGAGAGACATCGATGAGAACATCAAATAGCCACCTCTTGCATGCCCACCACTGGGGATTGGGCCCACAACCTGGGCATGTGCCCTGACCAGGAATCAAACCAGCAACCTCTTGGTGCCACACTGGCCGGGCTAGAGTAACATTCTTAAACATTTACAATGTCTATAATTTAGTTAGTATGCTACACCAGAATTTGAGTCTTCCAAAATACCTATTCTGGAATGACTCATAGGTATTTTTATCATTCAACATGGAAGGGTATTGGGTTATATGTTCTAAATTTGTTTTATACAATATCACTTTAAAAGGATGTTGCTATAGATATAGATAAATGGATGGATGGATGGATAGATAGATAGATAGATAGATAGATACATTTCCTTTTTCCATTTAAAGTTTCCCTTATACAGTAGAAAAACGAATTATCATATAACACATTTGAACATTTTCATATCTGAGTGCCTATATATAAATAAATGTGAAAAGTATTAACTATATGATTTCTTTTCTAGGCAGATATGAGGAAAGCATCTGATTACTTCAAAATATTTAAGCAGGGAAAATTGAGGAACATACAACTAGAGCTTTCTGATTAGCTTTTACTTTTTTTTTTTAACCAGTAATTACTTGGGGAGAGAAAAGGATTGAGACAATCAAAATAAGAAAAAAGATATCTTTTGTAGAGAATACCCTGGGCAAGATCTGAAATAAAATGGCCCACTGGAGATCACAGTGGGCCAGTGTCTGAAATGTCAGAATTCTATTCCTATTTCTCACATTTGCTCTTTTTCATGGAGCAAACTAGAAAAGTGAATTACCCAGCAGAAGTTGCATGCCTTTGGAAGCTACTTCTATTCAAGCCTCTGTTGACTCTTTCATATCTTCTTGGGACCAAAAAAATCAGGACAAATGAATACACATGCCTTACAGAGAAAGCACAAAAACTGAATTTTCTCACAACAGAAGGACCACAAAGAGAAGGTTCACCAAATTTCTCTCCCAATTGAAGTTTTGGGGTTTTTTTTACATTTGTGTTGTGAACTGGTCTATGCCAATTGGGTCATGACAACTTATACAGTCTTGTTAATAGATAGCTTACTAACCAAAACAGGTAAGGTGACTGAGAATAAGCAGACACCCTCAGGAACTTGCTTCAAGTTAAAATTAGAGCAAGTCTGAATGATTCTTTCCCATATATCAACAATTATCCTATAAACATTTATTAACAAACAGGTACAGGATATTTATATCATTTGTTCTGTAAGATCGATGAAGTCCCAATTCTCCATTCTTTTAGGGGATCCCTAAACATATTGCCAGACAAAATGACATTCAAGGAAGCTAAAATAACATCCCAAAGCCAAAAGATTCTGTAACGCTATAGGCCAAGCAATCAGTCATCTTTGGATTCACCGTCTATACCATTTAGGGATTATTGAGGGATTAGAATTCATCCCTCAGGTGAAGGGTAGCTATAGGCTTTTCTGCATTTCTATACCCTGTCTATACAAGAGGAGGAAGTTATCCCTAAAATATTTTAGGCAGTCCACATATCTTGAATGCCAATTTCACCAATGAGGGCCCACTTCTAACACCCATTATGCTGGTTAACAACCACCAATTTAACCAGTGGAATTCCTTTTCCTGATGTTCATTATGCTAATTATTAATGTTTCTGGTATTGATTCAATATAAATAGCTAAATCAGTTGTATCAGCCCCCTCTGGAGTCTGGGCTTCCTTTTAGAATGCTAGTGAGCTGTGGTTGAGTTGTAGATCCTAATAACTGTCCACGTCTAAAGTGTAACATATAGTAACTGTAAGTAATTTATAGTAAATTACAGGCATCGTAGCATTATAACAAAATCTCTCAGATTCTAAGATCTTTTATGATACCATTATTCTATCATCTATCCTCTTTTTCTTTTTCTTTCTTTTTTTTTAATTCTCACCTGAGGATATTTTTCTATTTATCTTCAGATAGAGTGGGAGGGAGAGAGAGAGAGAAACATTGATGTGAGAGAGACACATCGACTGGTTGCCTTCTGCATGACCCTGACCAGGGCTGGACATGAACTGCAACCAAGGTACATGCCCTTGGTCAGAATTGAACCCACGACTCATTGGTCCGCAGGCCGACGCGCTACTGCTGAGCCAACCCGTGCAGGGCTTCTTTTTCTTTTTCTTTATGCCCACACTCTCCTTTATGCTAATAAGCATTCTCTTTGGGCTTCTTCTCTTTCTGCAATTCGTAGGTCAGTGTATCTCTGTTCCTTCTCTTATGCCTCCTAGGAAATAAACTATTTCAGCCACTACCCACATGGATATTTTCTTCAAGAGAAGTCTCTAGACCACCTGCTTCAGAATCACTTGGAGTAAACAGTTAAGAACAGATTCCTGAGAAGCACCTCTAAGGTTCATCTGGAAATCTGCAATTTCAACAGACACATCCATCCTCATGATTCTCACACACACTTAAATTTGAAAACATTCTATTTTGTGTGTTCCAGTCAAGTGTTAGATACGTATGAAACATAAACACTGTGCAGGTTGGCTTTATTTGGTATTTTTACTTAATGCATCTACTTCTCAGCACATTGTGGAACCTTCATAAATATTTAATGTAAAGCACACTCTCAATTATTCAGGTGTGAATTAACTAGCTGATGGATATCCAGACTCTCAGTTTCTTCTGCCTTCTCTGAAATGCCTTTTGGCTATTTCTCTGGGGAACAAATCACTCATCTGTTGCAACTTGTTAGCAAGTTTGATGAAAGGCCTAGTGTCCAGGCATATTGAAATGTAGTTGGGGGATTTTCTGTGCAATAAATATCCTACCCAAAAGGATCATCCTTTCTACAGGTAATAAAGAGCTAGCTATAATATCCACCAATCAAACAAGACAGAAAAGACTGACTTTACCCATTTACTGAGAAATAAAATACTTCATAATTAGCATTACAGTTTACAATACATATTGCTAAACTATCCATGTGAAATACCATAAATACAGCAAAATTTGGGGGTAATTAAACAGTAAAAAAAAAAATTGTTTTCCACAAGGGTTTGAAAATGCCATCTAATGCTATCCTTAGCCAAAATTGGAAAGAAATTAGACAAAAAGGGACAAAGGCAACTCTTTTTTCTCAGATACATCCAGACAAATGCAGTAGAAAATAGAATATTTGGCCATCTCTAGTACCCAGGTAAAAAAGACTTACCTACTTTACCACCTTTTCCATCACCTTTCTTTCCATGGGGTTTTCTCAGACATCCTGGGATATTGCCACCATATGATATGATTATAAGCATATCAAGTTTTAGGACCTTTCTTCCCCAGTGGCAGATTCTTGTGTATCTGCCCTGTCTGGTCCTGCAACATACAGGGTACAGGGCCTGGATCACTCACTTTCAGATAATTTAAGGACAACTCAACATGGGGATTCATAATGCCTGTAAATGGGGGGGGGGTCTTTTGAACAATGCCTAATACCTTAATCCATTTTTAGCACTTGCATATTCACCCCACACAGTATATTCGTGCTGCAGAGGGTCTACCATCACCTCCATCACATACAAGCTTCTATTTCTTTCTTCAAAACAGATACTGTTAAGGTTCCTTTAATTTTTTCACCAGACTGCTGCTATTCATTTACTTGGATTCTTAGGCCTTCCACAAGTGAGGGTTTCCCTCATCAGATCTAGGAGCTTTGGGATGGCAAAAGACCTCTAACACCTAAGTTTAACTTGTCATAGAGGATCTTCCAGAAGGTCTATATTAGTTTCTTTCAGGATCCTGGGTGGCCCCTATTGGTGTCAGCTCAGTCACTGACCACACATTTTCAGCACATCACCCAGAGTCTCAGTTTTCCCATCTGTAAGAATATAAATGATGCCACTTACGTGATTCATTCTAAACCTGGCCTGTCTCTATATCACCAGTGGCATCCTGGGAACAGAAAGCCGGCTGAGACCAGGGGACAAGGGGTTTAAGAGCAAGTTCGTTCACAAACAGCCACTCTATGTAATCATGGCCTGCCCCTCCCTCACTTCTGTCGTTCCAGAAGGGACAAGGTAAGGTAGGGAGAGAGAGGGAACAATGGCAGACAGCATGTGGACGTCTGTGTATGTCATGAGGAAGAAGTAGGTGAGATAAATTCTTATCCAGTCCCTGTAATGCATTCTTTTTTTTTTTACCCTCACCCGAGGACATTTTTGCATTTATCTTCAGATAGAGCGGGAGGGAGAGACGGGGGGGGGCATCGATGTGAGAGAGACACATCGACTGGTTGCCACCCACACGACCCCAACCGGAGCCGGGGACAAGCTGCAACCGAGGTACGTGCCCTTAGCGGAACCGAACCCGGGATTCTCTGGTCCAGGGGCCAACGCTCTCACCACTGAGCCAAACCGGCCAGGACTGTAATGCATTCTTAAAAGCCTGCTTCAGTCTGTTGTTGCTGGATTGCAGAGTTGCAGGTGAGAACTATGTGTTGGAAAGTATAGGTTTATGAGAACATAATGGATTATGCAAGTGGCATAGTCCTTGATGGAAGTCAAATATAATATGCTTAATTCACACATTGCCTTATTACTCTTTAATATCGAGTCTCCTTGCTGTAATCTTGGTACTATTTGCGTGAAAGATAGCACTTTAAAACGCCTTTGACTTTGGATAGGCTCAGGCCAAAATCATTTAATGCTTTTTGTTTTAAAGTCTTCTATGTAAGCAGGAATTGTTAAGAAATTGCTGCAGGAGTCTTGGGGCAAAAGATGAAATTCTAGCATAAATTTTCAATGTCAAAAAAGTTTTTAAGTAAGAATAGGAGCTATTAGTTTGATCGTTTTCTATCCAAAATGTTTAACCTCCTTCCCTGTGCACATTGCAAAGCTGTTTAGATTCTCGTTTCAGTTGGAATACCTTTGGCTGCCCCGCAGTGGCTGCTGAGAACTGGTTTAGGATACACTGTGCACTATTGGAGTCTGCAGTCCATCACTGCTCTTGAAAGGATGACCACTTGGTGTTTTCCAGATGAAAAATGGAAAGCTTCCAAGAATCTAGTTAAATCCCAATTAGATTTAGATCCAAAATTGTACTGTTCCTTTTCTGGCCAAAGGGACCAAATTATATAAGTCTTTTTCAGTTCCAATTTCAAGTTCTGGTTCTTCCCTATTAAATCACGTAAAGTGCTTTTACAGGTCTACCAAGTAGTATTCCGACTTCCAACGCTGAAGAATGCTACTTTCGGCTGCACATTTCTTGCCCTTTTAATGATAATCCCATGCTTTTCTCCTCCCATTTCCTCCCTGAACAGTATTTTACTCTGATCAGTCCTTTTTCCAAACTATTCTTATTTCTGAAGATTAGGTGGCTTTGTTGGCTTTCAGGAGCAAGGATTTATTTACTGTAATTATTTTTATACATGGGGGTAAAGAAAGTTTAGATAGAAAAGAAGAATTGCTTATCAATGAAAACAGTGAAGGTCACAGGAAAGCACAATAGCCAAATGCATGGAGGAAAGTGGAAGCACACTATTGCACCCTAGCCTACCCTTCTTTAATTTTAAAAGAAAGAAGGAAAGAAAAAAGAGAGAGGGAGGAAGGAGGAAGGCCTCTATCAGAGGAATGGAAGGAAGAAAGGAAGGAGAGAGGAAGGGGGGAAATACCTTTGACTTTGTAGAATGAGTCTTCCTCAAATCCTGGTAAGATTGATTCCGTTGTTACCATTTTGAATAAGCAACTACTCTCAGGGTCTGTGAAAACAGAAACATTCTTTACTCTAAAATAACCTAACTATATATTTTTCCTTAAAACTGATTTTGTTGAAATGGATATTTCATATTGAAACCCCAGCTTTGAGACATTCATATTCCAAAGTGAAAATGACCTGGGTAATGAGAAGGAAATGGAAATTTCACCAGTAAAACTTCCCCGTACCTCAGAGTAGAAGTGTGCAGAACTGAGTCTTGGTTAACCAAATGCCTGTACATCTAACCATAAATAAAGTCCCTAGGGAAACTGGCTATTAACAGAACCCTGTCTTCTTAAAAAGAATTCTCTTTTTAAATGAAGAAACCTCTTAGAAGATTAATTATCCTCTCACCTCTTCCCTGACGCTAATTTCTGTTTCTTTAAAGTCAGACTTGCATGTATTTGGTCTGCAAAAACCCATTTCTGAGATATCCTTTCAATAATTTTCATGTGAAACAATTTAAGGGAAGAAAGGAAACAGAAAGACAGGAAGAGGGAGAAAGAGAGAAATAAACAATTGGTATTACTCAGGAAGGGGAGTGGCATGAATATTTCTGCAAATTTTAGACATAGGTCGGGGGAGAAGAGGAGATAAGGAGATAAAACTACTGTTAACAAGAATACACTTTACCCTTGATTTAGATTGTATAACTTATGTAGTAGTAGGGTATCAAAGCTTTTCCAGAAGTCTTTTAAAAATATTCTAAAGGACCTATTTTGTTCATCAGTTTATTATGTTCGTTCGATTCCACATATAAGTGAGATCATGTGATATTTGTCTTTCTCTGACTTGCTTCCATCACTCATTCTCCAGGTCCGTCCATGCTGTTGCAAAGGGTAGGAGTTCCTTCCTTTTAACAGCAGCATAGGATTCCACTGTGTAAACGTACCACAGCTTTTTTATCCACTCATCTACTGGTGAGCACTTGGGCTGTTTCCAGATTTTTGCTCTTGAAAATAATCCTGCTATGAACATGGGGTGCATATATTCTTTCTGGTGGGTGTTTTGGGATTCTTGGGATATATTCCTAGAAATAGGATCACTGGGTCAAATGGTAGTTCCATTTTTAATTTTTTGAGTAAATTCCATTCTGTTTTCCATAGTGGCTGCACTAATCTGCATTCCTCCCAGCAGTGCACTAGGGTTCCCTTTTCTCCACATCCTCTCCACACCTGTTGTTTGTTCATTTATTGGTGGTAGCCATTCTAGCAGGTGTAGGTAATATTTCCTGTATTTTTAATTTGAATCTCTCTGATGATTAGTGACACTGAGCACTTTTTCATATGTCTATTGGCCATCTGTATGTCCTCTTTAGAGAAGTGCCTGTTCAGGTCCTATGCCCATTTGTTAATCAGGTTGTCTTTTGTTGAGTTGTATGAGTTCTTTATATATTTTGGAAATTAACCCCTTATCAGATATATAACTGGCAAAAAGGTCCAGAGGTATGGATGTATGGAACAGACTGACGTATCTCAGAGGGGAGGAGGGGAGGGAGACGGGAAGCGATTAACCAAATAACTTGTATACATATATGCATAGCCAATGGGCACAGACAATAGTGTGGTGAAAGCCTGGGGTGGGGCAGGGGCTAAAAGGAGAGGGGCAAATGAGAGGGGGATGGGGGATATCTGTAATACTGTCAACAATTATATATATATATATATATATATATATATATATATATATATATATTCTAAAGGAAAATGACATTTTGTAAGAAAGAGCTAGCTGGCTATACTTAAAATGATGTGTATGCAGAAAAGCAGAAAGAAACCTAAAAGCTAAGCTCAACACTATACCAAGAAAATAAAATCCTAGATGATTAGGTAGTGATTCATTGCCCAAGAAATAATGTTTATGTCAATGGCCGTGGAAGCATATAAACAACGCTGTGTTTCTTTTCTAAGTACCTGGAACTGCATTTCCAACCAAGTGCACATATTGTCTCAATCCTACTACCCACCTAAGGATTTTAATAAGGCTACATTGATTCATACCAGCTCATTTACTAATGCTTCATAACACATTCTGGCAAGAGCAGTTACAGTTACTTCTTCTCAGCAATTCAGTTTTATCTGAACTGAGCATGCAGTTTTTAAGAATATGTGGGTACTATGCCTAACCAATGGACATAGACAACAATGCTGGGGGGGGGGATGGGGAAGAGAGGGTCTAGGGGGGAAAAAAGGAGAAACATCTGTAACAAAAATAAATTAATAAAAATTGGAGGGAAAAAAAGAATATGTGGGTACTTCTTGCTATACAAAACAATTTTGTTTTTTAAGCAATAAAATAATTTACCTAATCATTTTATTAATTAATAGACCCATATTCTGCATTTTCAACCTAAAAAGGATGAAAATAAATTTTCTCTACACAGAACCAGCTTCTGCTGGTTTCTGCTTGTGTTGTAGGTCTTGTGACTTAGAGGAATCAGGGAAATTTAATTACCGAGTTTGAATCAAGTCCTTGAAAAGTACAGTACAATGGCTTCAGCTTATTGCAACCACTTTAGGAAATGGTTATTTGAGTCTAATAACTGACTGATTCAATTAAAAGGAGACAGGAAAACCATTTACTGAAGCAGGCACTGTGTTATTCACTGCTGTCACCTAAAGCACAGCGCTGAAGCCACAAGCTGGTAAGCCAGTGAGTGGTTCTTCATCTTGTCCCATCCCAGTCTATTTGAAGGGAATGGCACAACCAATTTTTTATTCACTTCATCAGGAGGTGAGTGTGCATCAGAATTTGGGGTGAGATTACATGAGCAGTTAGAACCTTGGAAGATTCTAATATATCAAGATACACAGCCATATGGGGATTCTTGCTCCCAATCAGATGAAAATCTCATCTCTGGAGCGTATGCTTTGTAGGAGACAAAGTAAGAAATAGCAGAACACTGCTATTCATTTAGTTCACAATAAGAACAGCAGAAAGCAATCAGAGACCTGCTTCAATTCTGGTTTTATGGTTAAACAAAACCGGCAGGTGTTGGATGGGAAGAGCAACAAGGACCCAATAGAAAGTGACATCCAAAGAATCTACATAGCATCACTCTTATTTTAGTCCCTAGAAGACCAAAACCTACCTTCATCGGTATAACTTTGAAATCCCTTTTATGACCTTTATCTGAAACATAATCTCTGTAATCTTTGAACATGTATTTATATACCTTATAAGGACAAAAACTAATTTATTCCATCGGATCTTTTAATTGTACTTCAAGAATGCTTACATAGATAAATTGAATCTTACATCAAAAACAGACTATTATTACAATGGATGTCAGCTGTAGTCTTTTAACTTAAAAGGCAAAAGAATGACTGCCTTCTCTAAATTCAGAAATGTATGCGAGACACATATGATCTCACTTATTTATAGTTTATCATGGACAAAATAAACTGTCAATCTAAATAGATCCAGAGTCATGGAAGTAAGAAACAGACTGACAAACTTCAGAGGGATGCGGGGGTGGGAGGGAAGGGAAGAGATAAACCAAAGAACTTATATGCATATATGCACCACCAGTGGACACGGCCATTGGTTTGGGGAGGGCAGGAAGGGGGTGGGAGCGGAGAGGAGGGGATCAATGGGGAAGAAAGAGGGGATATCTGTAATACTTTCAATAATTAAATAAATAAATAAAAATTGGAGGTGGTTAAAAGTGATCCAATTCTGGACATATTTTTAAGGTAAAGTCAACAGCATTCCTGCTTCACTGGATATAAGAAAAAATAAAGAAAGGCATAAAGGAAAATTCCAAGGCTTCCTAGGAACCTCCAAGGAAACAATGCATGGAGGAACAGTTAGCGGGGGCAGAAGTTGCTTGATCTTAGATGTGTTCAGTTTAATGTGCCAATTAGCTATCCAAGTGAAGATGCTGAGCAGAAAGGAATATAAGGTATACGTAAGGCTAGAGTTCAGGAAAGAGGTCCAGGCTGGAAATATACATTTGGGAGTCACTGGCATATAAATGAACTTAAAGCCATGAGAATGGGTGGGATTGTCAAGATAAGATAAGAGTCCTGGGGCACTGTAAGCTGTGAGGTTAAGAGTAGAAGGAGGATACTCAAAAGGGATAATCGTCAAGGTAGAAGAAAAGTGAAGAATGAGTGGTGTCCTGGGACCCAGTGAAGAAGTATTTCAAAGAGGAAGAAGTTATCAAGGAAGATGGGGATTGAGAACTGGCTATTTGATTTAGCAACAAGGAGGTCATTGATGTCTTTGAAAGAGTAGTTTTAGTGAAGTGGTAGGGGCAAAGGTTTGACTGGAATGGATTTAAAGGAAATGAGGGTGGAAACATTGAAGCCAGGAAGCATAGATAACTCTTTCAAGGAGTTTTGCTTCAGAGGGTAACAGAGAAATGGGGCACAGCCTGGAAGGAGAAATGAGATCAACAGACCTTTTTGAGATGCTTTAATAATTATGGGAAGGAAAAATAGATGTTGCGGGAGAGAAAGGGTAGATTTCCTGAAATCATTCCCTTGAGTAGACAAGAGGAAATAGAACGCAGTGCACAAGAGGAATGATTGATTGGCTTTAGCTGGGAGTACAAGCTATTCATCTCTAACACTGGAAAGAAAACAGATTACATGGGTCTAAATGTGGTCATGCCAGTTTATAGAAGGTCTCCTCAGATAGCTATTTTCTCAGTCATGTTGGAAATGTAATCAGCTGAAATTAAGGAGGAGGGAGGAGGTGCTAGCAGTTTAAGAAGAAAGGATAAGATGTGGAATAATCACATAGGAGAGTAGGAAATTAGATTATCCAGGGTTTTTGCCATCCAGTGTGGCAGCCCCTAGCCACATGTGTCTACTAAACACTAAAGTATGACTTGTGTGACTGAGGAAATGGGTTTTTAATTGTATTTCATTGTCATTATTTTAATTTTGGTTTTAAAATTGATGCTATTCCATTCTTTTGAAAACTTTTAAGAATATTTGGAAAAGCCTGAGTATGGTTTCTATCATATATTTTGTGCAATTTAAATACAGATCCTGCATTTTCTGTGAATGTTTAAGCATACAAATGGAGAGGTGCTATATGTGCCAAAAACCAGATTTCATAGAATGAAAAAAAGTAAAATAGCTTATTTATATTTTATATTGATTATGTATTGAAATAATATTTAAATATATTGCATTAAGTAAAATATATTGATGTTCATTTAATCTTTTTACTCTATTTTTAATATGCCTTCTAGAAATTTTTATTTTTATTTATTTATTTTTTTATTCTTACCCAAAGACATTTTTGCACTTATCTTCAGATAGAGTGGGAGGAAGAGAGAGAGAGAAACATCAATGTGAGAGAGACACATCAAGTGGTTGCCACCCGCATGACCCCAACTGGAGCCGGGGACAAACTGCAACCAAGGTACGTGCCCCTAGCGGGAACCGAACCCAGGACTCTCTGGTCTTTGGTCCGACACTCTAACCGCTGAGTGAAGTCAGCCAGGGCTAGAAATTTTTAAAGTACACCTATGATTTGTGTTATTGGAAAATATGGGCTGAGGAAAATGAAATATGGTTGCAGGGCAATCTTAAAGGCTCACTTGAGGTCAGTGGTCATGAATTTAAAGTGGAGCCAGTCATCAAGGTTGTATGATTTTCTCCAACCACGGTCAGTAGTGTATATGTATTGGGTGTAGAGTAAGCAGATGGTTAGATTTAAGCTGGCTTGGGCTCTTGTCAAGTACAGCAAAGCAAAAGGGGATCAAAGTGCTTTCAAGGGAATTATTAAAATGGTTGCAAGATTTAAGCTAAGTGGTAAAATAAGATATGGTCCTTAGAGTATGGACTGCTTGAAATTGAGGTTATGGTGCAGTTTTGATAACAGTGAGGTTTAGGGTATAAGAGCGAATTACTGATATAAGGTGGAGAAGAAGAGGAATTAAAAGAACTGAGAGGCCAGGAATTGAATTACAATGGATAAGTAAAATTAACAATTGAGAAAGATATAGTATTGGAACGAGAGACTGTAATCCAGAAGCAAAAATCTTCAGGAAATGAGGAGGTATGATTTGGGGTATTAATAGATTACTACAGCAAAGAGGATGACAAGTGGAAAGTCTTGGGAGTTGAGCTTCCAAGATGGAAGTTTTAAGGTAGAATGAGGAAAACATCTATCCCAGTTCAGTGACACATGACACATAAGACTGAAAACCATTTATGACATGAGAGTTGTACAGAGGATGATGTGTTCTCAAGCATAATTCAGTTTTTAGTTAACAAGACATAGGTAAAACATCAGAGAAGAGCCTGATGGTGGACCATGAGGCCCAGAGAGCACAGTGGAAGGCTTTCAGAGTGGAAGACCAGAATGGATGAGATAAGGTTTGGTCAGGGAGTCTGGTGTTTCTGTGGTGAATGACATAGGAGGATTAAAGGATCAATGAGATTGGTCCTGTGGTTCCCACGGCAGATTGTGGAAGTGAAACTATGTATATTAAGGGTGTCTGGGCGGGCCTCCTTTCACTCCTGCTATGGAGGTGAAGAATCCCAGGAAGGTGATTTAATTTTTGCTTTACTAGCCTTTGACCCTGAAAGCTTAGCATTTTACTGAGAGAAGTAAAATATTCTATATAATTGTTTTTGTTAGTTTCTCCCAGGACTCTAATAGTCTTGCTTTATATATTTTGGTGTTGGCAATTTTATATACAAAATTTTATAGCTATTATTTTTATTCTTTTTGATATGAATAGTACAAACCTTGATCTCACTTTTGTTTTGGTTGACCCAAAATATTTTTTATAAATCCTTTATATTTAACCATAGCAGGTCTTTGTTTCAGTTGCAGGTCTTATAAATAAAGTTAGGTGAGTGTATACATATGTGTATACATGAGAAACAATCTAAGAGTCTCTATCTTTTAATAAAAACTTTAAACCATCTCCATTTATTGTGGTAACCGATATGCTTAGTGTTACTTTTGCCATCTTAATTTCCTAAAATATCATTTTTTATTTTCCTATGTTAATCAAAATAACTCTGCTTATTTATTTTTCATTTATTTATTATTATTATTTTTTATCCTCACCCGAGGACACTTTTCCATTTTTTTGTTCAGATAGTGTGGGAGGGAGAGAAAGGAAGAGAGAGAGAGAGAGAAACATCGACATGAAAGGGACACATCCAGTGGCTGCTTCCCGCATGACCAACCAGGGCTGGGGACAAATTGCAACCGAGGCACGTGACCCTAGCAGGAACCGAACCCGGGTCTCCCTGGACCGCAGGCTGACACTCTAACCGCTGAGCCAAACCGGCCAGGGCTTTATTTTTCATTTATAATTTAGAAGTTTTCTACTAGTAGTTACCTTTAAATTGCATTTAAAACATATGTTGTGTACTTACCAACTCTCAGAAAGAAATTTGTCTAGCTTTGCTTCTGTTGCCCCACCACTTCCAAGATTTTAGCAATTACATGTAATCTGGAATCTATTTAATCCCTTTCTCATTTCAGTGGGAATTTGGAATATAGAGGGCTTAGTCACACACACTCAGTCAGGTGGTCTCCTTGAACTACAAGATAATCATGGAACTCTATGTGTAGTAGTATACAAAGTGTATTGGTTCCCCAAAGTGCATAAAACAGTAAATCACTGCTTTTAATATGTGAAATACAGTGATTAATATGTGAAATACTATGGTACTGGTGGGCATGATAAACAAGGTTGTAGGAAACTGTTTAAAAGTAACACCATCTCATGCCTGATTAATGTACTATAATATGGCACATGCTTAATGAGGGAATCATTAACTGGAATATAATTAGATGTTTAAATCAGTCCCTAGTCAATCATTTGCTTTTAAATACACCGAAGAGTAAATAACCTCAGCTATTTTGGTTTTTACCTTCATCTTTGTTTTCAAGATAAACAGAGGGGATTCTGTAGCATGTTCATAGAGGTACCAGACCCCTCAAAATGCCAAAGCATCTCTCTTTAAGACATGCTTCCCTGGGATACCCCAAAGAGGGCTTGTTTTTAGGTTATTTTGAGTCCTGTATTTCTCTGTCACTGATTCACCAAGGCACTTACTTATTAAAAGCTCTTGGTAGACCCAACACTAAGACACCTGTTTAACCCTTTGTGACCCAAAGTTATTTGACCATACAATCTTTTGCTTGCCTTACATTGGCAACTTATTTTCAATGGAACCTATTTTGGGAAATGTTGCTGCATGACGTTCTTTTGTGAAATAGTTAGAAGAGTCACTTTCACTTCTTTAAAGTTATACTTGATTACAGAGCTCCTAAAGTATTTCTTGCATCTTTGATGTTTTCCAGAATTTTAATGAACTTTCTCTGGCAATTTTGACTTTCAGCTGCCCCTTCCTCCTTCCCTGCTCAGGTCTGTAAAACACTCAGATATAAACCCAATGGTGGAAATGGACCAAGAAATTACAACCACAGGCACATATACTCAGACTCACCTCTCTTCTCTTATGTCTATGGATTCAGTAACATGTCAAGCTCATGATACTCACTTCCTTATCCCTTACTGCGCTCTCCTGAGAAAGTTTCCTTGTGGGAGCAGACTTCTGGCAGGCCAAGCCCACGAGTGTGCCATGTAGATACACACAGCCATCGCCCATGTTCCCCAGGATCTCTCTACAGGTGTGTGCGTGTCTGTCTCTCTAGTTAGTCTCTCAGTTCCTTGAGGGAGGCATCTCAAACATATTTATTTTTATATCTGGACTATTTGTAATATAACTACTTGAGTAGTGCTGAATTAATGAGTCACACAACAAATGTGAAAAGTGAAAAATGATTGGGGTTCCCAACTTCTCAATAATTTCATATATAGACATTCAACGTAAAATTGCCAAGACATGACTTTAACTAGATTGTCATGGTTTGTTTATATGTCTCTAAATATTTGGTACACTGAAGTGTTTTATTTTATTTTATTTTTTATTTAATTTATTGGGGTGATATTGGTTAATAAAATTATATAGGTTTCAAGTGTACAATTCTATAATACATCATCTGTATATTGTGTTGTATGTTTACCACCCAAAATCAAATCTCCTTCTATCACTATTTATCCGCCCTTTACACTCTTCTACTTCTCCCCACCCCACTTTCCTTCTGATAATCACCAAACTCTTGCCTGTGGCTATGAGTTTATTTTGATTTTGCTTGATCATTTCACCTGTTTCACCCATCCCCCCCCCAACATCCCTCCCTCTGACAGGTATCAGTCTGTTCTCTGTATCTATGATTCTGTTTCTATTTTGTTTGTTAGTTCATTTTGTTCATTAGATTCTATATATGAGTGAGATCATATGGTATTTGTCTTTCTCTGACTGGTTTATTTCACTTAACATAATGCTCTCCAGATCCATTCATGCTGTCACAAAAGGCAAGATTTCCTTCTTTTTTGTGGCCGAGTAGTAGTCCATTGTGTAAATGTACCACAGGAGACACGAAATTAAAAGCACTTTGTACAAAAGTGAAGTAAAAAGTCTTTATATTTTCACTTTGGTAATGAAAATCCATTAAACATTTTTTATAATGGCTCTACCACACACATGCATAAGGAAATATACAGAATCAGCACCAGGATTAACAAAGGCAAAAGTAAGTAGGTAAAGACAAAAATTATAAGACATTAGGTTCATGAATGAATAAGAAAAAGCAAATAGCCATATAGAAAATATGGCGATGGGAGAGCAATTCACCGAAGATAAAATACAAATGACAGTAAACATGAAAAGCTGCTCAACCTCACTAGCAATCAGAAAAATGCAAACTAAAATAGCAAGATTGTATTTTCAACCATCAGACTGGCAGAACTTTAAGAGATTTATAATATCCAGAGCTGACAGTGATAAATGGAAATAAGCACTTTCATACACCGTTGGTGGGAGTATGAATTGATAAACCTGTTTAGAAGAGCATTTGGCAGTATCTCAAAATTGCAATTTGCAACTTTTAGCCAACTAGGACTCTCTTCTACAGAACTACTTTCACTTGAGAACAAAGACTTATTGCAGAATATTGATAACAGCATTGTTTATGGTAGAAAAATGAAAACAAATTAAATATCCTCCAATAAAAGAATTTTAATGTAATAATTATGCATCCATACTATGAAATACTATGTAGATGGTATTTAAATATTAACAATGAGGAGTAATGAAGCAGACTTTCATAAGTTGACTTGGAAAGATCTCCAAAACATATTGTTAAATGAAAAACTTAAAAGCATGTTGGAAATTTAAAATTTGAGCATAATACTATTTATATAAATGTGTGTGTGTTATTAAATGAATGAATCTGTGATTTGCAAAGGTTCTTTAAGCTACTCAGATATCTGGTGCACTGATCTGTTTTGAATGAAATGCTACATTACAAATGAAGAAGATAAATATGGTGAAACAGAGTTAGTATGATACCAAACTCAGAAGTTATTACTAATTGGGAGAGGGATGAAAACGAGCTAACATGCTTTATCCTATATAATTCTGTATAATTTGAATCATTTGTAACATAATTATTTTACACATGTAATTTAAAAAATACATTTGGCCTCTAGTAACAGTAAGGTTTATTAAAGCCTACCTGGCTTAGTACTTATATGCCAAGCAGTTGAAAGCTTATAATAACTGATTATAGACATGTGAGCAACATCACACACTAACTCTTAGGAGCAAAAAGCCCCCAAATTGTTTCTTTTTTTCTTCATTGATTTTAGAGAGAGAGGAAAGGAGAGGGAGAGAGAGATAGAAACATCGATGAGACAGAACATCGATTGGCCGCCTCCCGCATGCCCTGCACTGGGGATTTGGCCCACAACCTGGGCATGTGCCCTGACTGAGAATCGAACCGGCAACCTCTTGGTGCATGGGTCAACACTCAACCACTGAGCCACACTGGCTGGGCCCCAAATTGTCTTAATAATGATCAGCCCATCTAATATAATAATCTAAATTAATTAAGTCCATTCCTTTCCTCCTTGTGTAGGCTGCTTCTCAGATCACCTGGTAGGCATGAGGCGGTAGCCAACCCTCATATACAACTCTAACCTATCAGAGGAAGGTGAGTGATGTGATAAAAACCATCATGATTTTAAACAGATCAAAGAAGTAGAGATGATGGTGAGATGTCTCAGCCCTGATCCCTCAGTAGTTCATTTTTCAAAGCACCATTGAAAGCTGAAAATAAGATGATTCAAGGAAAGTAAATAATCCCTGGACTGACAGTGCTTCAGGGAACTTAGAATTCAAAATTAAATTTTTAATAAACTAGAAAACTTCAAATTAAACTGTGACAAGCTGTCCAGCCAGTGTGGCTCAGTGGTTGAGCATCAACCCATGCACCAAGAGGTCGCTGGTTCGATTCCTGGTCAGGGCACATGCCTGGGTTGTGGGCCTGATCCCCAGTGGGGAGCATACAGGAGGCGGCCAGTCGATGTTCTCTCTCATCGATGTTTCTATCTCTCTCTCCCTCTCACTTCCTCTCTTTCTAAAATAAATAAAGGGGAAAAAAATAAACTGTGACAAGCCACTTATTATTATTGAAGATACTGTATATAGAAGTGTTATTATTTATTACCCACCTGAAGCATGCCCTGTTTTGTTGACCCTTGTACTTACTGACATAAGGAACAGACACTATCTGTCTATACTGCCATACAATTTTACAATGCTGATCAAGTAACATCTCAATTTCCATCGTAGACTATGACTCCTCACTGCTGATCTTGAAAGTCCTTTTGCAGAAGTAATGATCTCCCTATTAAGTTGTGGTTGGATCATTTGTGCTCAATAGAGGGTGCATTTAGTTCAAGCAATACATTTTCCAGCAGCGTGAATTCTAACACAGGAGCCCACTGTGCTCAGTGCACGTCACATGGCTATTTTTCCAGTGAAGGACACCAAAAAACTATTTAAGAGCTCATTTTCCTCTTGATCTGTCATCTGTGTACTCTATGGACAGCCTATCTGTCACTACTCAGTTGTTCAAAACAAAATGCATTCTCTTGTATTGGACTGTAAGAATTTATAAACACAGAGATGACCCACCTAGTTACAACTGAATTGTAACAAATGTCAGCAACTGGCTGTAATCTGACTACATCTTTAATAACAAACAACAAAATCTCCCCTTCCATTTGAGTGCATTCTTGTAGGATTTATAGAAACTTTTATAGTGCTTTTCGGATATCATTTTTATTGGATGTATCTGCCTTTTTGAGTCAGAAACCTTTAGAAATATCGGTTTCCCCTTCAAGTAAAAAAAAAAAAAGTCTTAGAATAGTTTCAAATTATAATT
Organism: Tadarida brasiliensis; assembly: GCA_030848825.1. Taxonomy (NCBI): domain Eukaryota; kingdom Metazoa; phylum Chordata; class Mammalia; order Chiroptera; family Molossidae; genus Tadarida; species Tadarida brasiliensis. Next base: position 83,559,277 of record CM061260.1, on the reverse strand, counting down.
TCTAATTAAGTTAAATTCTCCCAAAGTCAGATAACTCGGCCTTTATTGATACCATGCTCTTGTGACTGTACAATTTCAGTTGCATTTGGTGATATTTTAGTTCCTGACCATTGTGTAAAAAAGAGGCCTTTTCTGTAGCTGTCTGCCTTATATTCCTACGTGTCCTCTGATGTATGCAGCAACATTCATTCAACCAAGATAGCTCCTGGTAATAACTCTTAATTGGGAAAAATTATAGAAAATAAACAGCATAATCACCCCCGATACATTAGTGCAGATGTAGTAACTATAAAAAGAATAATCAAGTCACCCTCTGAGGTATTCCATCGCTTTTCATATTTGGACCAGAATTAAAGTAATGAAAAGTAAAACTTTATAATTTTACAGAGAGGAGAGTAGCTGGCAAAAATAGCTTGTCACAGTTTAATTTGAAGTTTTCTAGCTTATTAAAATTTTTCTTTTTGAATTCTAAGTTCCCTGAAGCATTGTCAGTCAGGGACAGGGTAGCTTGAGGGTTGATTAAGTCAGCTGCTCACCAGCACCACAAAAGGCCTTAAAACTTCTTTCCATGTTACTGCTCTGTCCCTCTGTGTTCAGCTTAGCTTTCTTTCTGGTTGCAAGATAACTGCTGCAATTCTAGTCATCCAGTCCAGACTTACTTTCAGAGGAAGAAGAGGAATTTTCCACTGAGCGTTTCCAGAAGCCCCTCAGCTGACTTCTTGGATCACGTTGGCCAATGCCGTTTACTAAATCAATCACAGAAAAAGAGAATAAGATTACCACCAATAGTTTAGTGAACTTGATTATGTAGAATGGTGTGGATTACCCAATACAATCCAAGTTCTGCTCAAAAGGAAGAAATAGTCCGGTGAATGTTTATTGGATAGACATTAAATAGTATCTACTATTCTCTGGATTTATTGCTTGTTATATATACATGTCCACCTCTCTACGAAAATATACGCTCACTGAGAATGAGTGCTAGTTTATAGGCATATTTGTATCTTCAATGCATGTTACATATTCAGTAGATATTTTTCAATTAATGAATGGATGAATAAATGATATGAGAACAAATACCTAATCCATAAGAATAGAAAAAAACTTTACTGTAAAGTTAATAAAGTTTAAGTTTTGAGGTTCCTTGTAAGAACCTAAGAAGAGCCATAGAAATGTGTTATGTTTATTTATTATTGTAAAATTTGCAAAAGTAAGATGTTTTAACTGCAGTTGGTTAAAATTGCTGACTCCACTCTGTGTGACTAGCCTTCTGTGACATTTCTCCCAGTGTTAGAGTGACCATCAGCATTTGGGGAATTCATCTATCAGAAAGCTGAGATGAGAATGCATTATTCTATTTCAGTGAGATACAGTCATGTGTTTCTCACTCATTGCCCCCATGTATAGTGATGTTACTGCAAGCCACCTGGTATAGGAATGGTTTCCAAAAATACACCTTCACTCACCATGGTGACTCACTACCTGATACAAAGGTGCAGGATCAGGGACATTGTCGTGATTGAGCATGCCTTACTGTACCCAGTCCTGAAAGAATGTTAGTAAAAAGGAAAAACAGGCATTGAAAGGGAGGGAGCCAGAAACTAGTCTGTTCAAGTTGTTTTTTTCAATCATCAGATATGTAAAATTATAAGTAGAGGATTCAGTTGTTATCAAGGTTCAATCAAAACAGAAGATCTCTCCTGTCAAAAATATATTTAATAGTGCAGTGTGTACAACTTTAAAGCACCCTACCTTTTCATCACTTTTAATGGGTAACAGAATTTCTTAGAATGCCTGTGTCTGTAGAGCACAGACCTGTAGCGGTACTGCAAACAGCTAGTTTACCTATAAAGAAACTTGATAGGTTTTTCCAAATATAGCAACCATCATAAAAATTTACATGACAACACCCATAAAAATTATGAAGCCAAAAACAATTTTTCTATACTACTATTAATAAAACCAAATTTTGACCAATCATGCTAGAGGAAAGACTGAATATTCTTTGTGTTCTCTTTAAAAAAATAATTGTATTATAAAACTATTGTCAAATGAAGAAGTGAGCAAAGTTATGCAATAAAAAAACATAGCCAATAGGTATGCAGTTCCAATGCAGCAACAGCCTAAATAAGAACAACTGATTTGTACTGAATGTTTTCTAAGAATGCTGCATGTGTTTACTTTTTTAGGTATATTTATAACAACTCAAAGAAATAGCCATATCAGCAGGACAGACTATGTTATACACCAATGACTTAATAAAGTAAAGGTTTATTTCTGGCTTACTCTTCATATCCTGTAGCTAGAAATTGTGTTCTACATGGTTGTCACTTAGATACTTAGCATGACAGAGCTTCCACCATCTGGAATATCTCCAGTCACTGTAACAAGGAGAAAGGAAATGACAGATAACACATTGACTCTTAAAAGTTTTGACTAGAAGTGACATCCATCATTTCTACTTACAGTTTATTGACCAAAGCAAGTCACATGGCCATGCCTAACTTCAGAGTAGTGGGCAAAAAACCACCTCTTCATTTACTTAGAAGGAGAAGAACAGATATTTGTAAACAAACATTCATTATTACAGGTACTATTATCACTAGTTGACACATAGGAGAACTGAAGCATGCACAAAATGAACTAGCCAAAGATTGCACAAAAAATAAAATATGAGACTAAGATTCAAATCCAGCCTCCAGAGTCCGCAAGCTTGACTGCTATGCTTCTACCTCCTTTGATGTAAATTATTTGGTAAATTCTTAAACCCTGGAATAGCAAATGGCATTACCGCAAGCATTGCATTCTAACTGAGAAATTATGACAAGTAATATAAGCAAGATCCACACATTTTCTAGTTTAATGAGTAATATAGCTTAAGCTCTCAATCATTCTGTTCATTCAACAGACATTTCTAAAGCACATTTAGAAATTATAAATTAATACAGTTATTTGTTTGTGTATTTTTTTACGTATTTATTTATGATGTGTTGTCGAATCAGTTTCATTGAGAAAGATAAGAGGAAGAAACTCGCCTAACACTGCCTGGAGGAAGGACTTATCTGGAGATTAAAGGGTCATCTATGGAACATCTACCCTCTTCCATCCTTCTTCCCTTCCTTCGTCTCTCCCTCCCTCCCTCACACTCTCCCTCCCTCCCTCCCTTCCTTCTCTCCTTCTTTTGTACCATCTTCTCTTTCGTAAAAATTTATTGCATTCCTGGTAGATAGCAGGTATTAGGAATTAGAGAGATAAACAGGAATAAGATCTATCCTCTGTCCTCAAGGAAGTCACAATCACAGCCATAAATGAGATGCACAAATGCAATACAAGATTCAATGAGATACACTGAAAGTCTTCAGAAATTCAAACTCTACACGTATGCCTGATTTTATAGGGGCAGAACCAGACTATAATTTGCCAGGATATGCTTATTACAACTCTCAGCCTGTGGATTTATTTGCATCCTCTATAAAGCAGAAGACCTTTGGTTTCCTTCACTGATATGTTTATAGCTGACATGCACTATCTATCTTTCCAAGCTTTTGTGCCCATATTTGTTTATACTGACACATGGTGCTATAGCTTTATGCCTAGATAAGATTTCAAGTGTTTTTATTAAAATCACTCAGAATTATAGTAAAAAGAAGCATTTATAAACCATCAGAGAACACTGGATCTCAGATTCTGTGTTCTTTGGCATCTGTTAGTAAACCTTCACTGGCTTTAGGCTATATTGTTCACCTGTGGCACCAGAAAAAATATCTCCCATATTTTGTGGGAGAAAATTCTGTGTCTGATTCTCAGGGTTCTGAGAGTTGTTTACAGCCATCTGGCGGAAAGTCTTACTTGTACTTCACCTGCAATGATTTGTGTGTCAGGCTTTTTGTCTCTTACGGTGCATGAAAAGGACAAATAAAAGTCCTTTCCCCTGCAATACCTATCCTGCTCATAAAAGTTACTTTTCCAAACTTTAATTACTAGCATGATATCCTGTCCATTCTTAGTGTCAGGGGGCTTATTTTGCTTTCTTTCCCAATTAAATCTTTTTCAAGAACAAAGATAACATTTGTGTTGTGTTACAACTGGCAGGTGTCTTATCTCAATCTGCGCCTTCAGTTTTCTGTACAAAAGTACAGGTGGTTGTGTATTTGTTAAAACATTGTTGACATGGTAACTATAATGGTATATGCAAAAATGCTAGTGTTTTGCAAGAAGTTCAAACTGGAAGCAAGTGTTTTGTTTTATTTTAAATTGTCAGAGATTGGAATATGATGAAATGTAATAAGCATATTCCCTCTTTCAAAATGACTGAGGAGTTGTGAGAAAGGATCCCAATTTGAGTTATTTTGTACTAGATTTTCCTTTCTGGGCATGAGATACACCTTTCCACATAGTTTCTTTTACAGCAGATGCTAGAATTTTGTTGAAAGCATTAGTTTTTAGTATGATTATAAAAAGTATGGGAAAACAAAACAAATAAAAAATGAGCTATTTATGTAGTAATGCTGCATAATAAGCATTCCCACCCCCACCCCCACCCCAAAATCTCTGTGGCTTATACCTAGCTGCTGTTTCTCACTCATGAGTCCACAGGTCAGCTGTGGCAGCTCTGTTTACCGTGTTGGTTAGGTTCAGGGTTGCTCCGCATTTCTCCTTCTGGGACCCAGGTGGCAGGAGCAGCAGCCCTCTGGAGCATGTCCTTCTTGTGGTATAGAGCAGGAGTGCCAGAGCGCTTGGCAAACAGTGCGTGCATATTAAAGCCCTGGTTGGATGTGACATGTTCCCTCACTCCTATTACGCTGGCCAAGCAGGTCTTCTGCCAAGCTCAGAGCCAGTGAGGCAGGGAAGTATGCTTTACTCTCAGTGATCAGTGGCCAGGGCAGGGAGGATAGGGAGACCTGTTACCAAATAATACGATTTGCCGTAAGTATCCATTATCACTCTCTGTCTTCCCCATGTGGAATATGGTAATTGCCAATGGAAATTGCTAATCATGAATTGCAATGTACTTCAAGAAAAGCTGCCTTTATTTGTTGGAGTATATTTCTTCTGTAATTTGATATGTCGTTTTCTACTTCTATTTGTCTTTCATGCCTTCAGTTTGGGTCAAATATATGTTTCTATCATAATTCATTGGAATTGATATAAAAACACCTAAGAATATAGTTCTTTTTCAAATCACCTTTTTTAAAAAGTAATATGCATATCTACCCACTTCTCTAAATTAGATTATAACTTTAAAAAAAAAAACTAACTTGAGCTGTGGCCCACTTCTAAATGCAAGAAAGAAATGTTTCAGTAAAAGAGTAAACCTCCTCTTATCCATAATAGAGCCATACCCTCTATCCTAAATGAAGATTTTTTCTCTTTAATTTCCTTTTATTCTATTGGAATCAAGGAAAATTAAATCTACTCTTTAATTTTGAAAATAACATTGATAATATAAAATTGTTATAAAACATGTCTACATTTCTTTTTAAATTTTATTTTATTTTTATTGTTGAGATTATTACAGATGTCCCTCATACTCCCCCCCCACCCCATTTGCCCACCTCCACCCAGACCCTGCCCTCCCCTCCCTCTGGCCATCACCACACTGTTGTCTGTGCCTATGGGATACACATATATGTTCTTTGGCCAACCTCTTCACCTTCTTTCATCCCTTCTGCCCCACCCCACCCCCACCTCCCCTCTGACATCTGTCAGTCTGTACCATGTATCCATGACTCTGCTTCTATTTTGTTCATCAGTTTTTGTGTTTTTGTGTTTGTTTTTTCATTCGATTACACATATAAGTGAGGTCATATGGTATTTGGTTTTCTCAGACTAGCTTATTTCACTTAGCATAATAATCTCCAGGTTCATCCATGCTATCGCAAAAGGTTAAGAGTTCCTTCCTTTTTAAAGCTGCATAGTGTTCCATTGTGTATATGTACCACAGCTGTTTTATCCATTCATCTACAGAGGGGCGCTTGGGCTGTTTCCAGATCTTGGCTATTGTAAATAATGCTGCTATGAACATAGGGGTGCATATTGTCTTTCTGATTGGTGTTTCAGGCTTTTTAGGATAAATTCCTAGAAGTGGGATCACTGGTCAAAAGGCAGTTCCATTTTAAATTTTTGAGGAAACTCTATACTGTTTTCTACAATGGCTATGCCAGTACAAACACCATATGACCTCACTTATTAGACCTCACTTACTAGTCTACATTCCCACCAACAGTGCATTAGGGTTGCCTTTTCTCCACATCCTCACCAGCACCTGTTGTTTGCTGATTTATTGATGATAGCCATCCTGGAAGGTGTGAGATGATACCTCATTGTCATTTAATTTGCCTCTCTGACAATTAGTGACGTTGAGCATTTTTTCATATGTCTATTGGCCATTGGTATGTCCTCTTTGGAGAAGTGTCTATTCAGGTCCTTTGCCCATGTTTTAACTGGATTGTTTGTCTTCCTAGTGTTGAGTTGTGTAAGTTCTTTATATATTTTGAAAACTAATCCCTTATCAGATGTATCATTGGCAAATATGTTCTCCCATACAGTAGGTTTCCTTTTCATTTTGTTGATGATATCTTTTGATGTACAGAAACTTTTTAGTTTGATGTAGTCCCATTTGTTTATTTTTTCCCTTGTTTCCCTTGCCCTAGGAAATATATAGGCAAAAATATTGCTACAAGAGATGTCTGAGATTTTACTGCCTAAGTCTTCTTGCAGGATTTTTATTGTTTTGCAACTTACATTTAAGTCTTTTATTCGATTTGAGTTTATTCTTTTGTATGGTATAAGTTGGTGGTTTAATAAAGGCCATATATAAAAAACCTACAACCAACATCATACACAACAGGCAAGAACTAAAAATGTTTCCCTTAAGATCAGGAATAAGACAGGGATGTCTGCTTTCAACATAGTACCAAACGTTCTAGCCACAGCAATCAGAAAAGAAGAGAAATAAAAGGGATCCAAATTGTAAAGGAGGAAGTGAAACTGTCATTATTCGCATGACATGATATTGTATATGGAAAACCCTAAAGACTCCACCAGAAAACTACTAGATGTAATAAATGAATTTGCAAAGTAGCAGGATACAAAGTCAATATCCAGAAGTCAGTGGCACTTCTATACACCAATAATGAACTATCAGAAAGAGAAACTAAGAAAACAATCCCATTTATTATTGCACCAAAAAATAAGGTACCTAGGAATAAATTTAACCAAGGAGGTAAAAGACTGGTACTCGGAAAACTACAGAGCACTGAAGAAAGAAACTGAGGAAAATACAAACAAATGAAAGCATATATCATGTTCATGGGTTGTAAGAATTAACATCATTAAAATGTCCATACTACCCAAAGCAATCTATAGAATCAACACATCCCTATTAAAATACTGATGGCGTATCTCACAGATCTAGAAAAATATTCTAGAAATGTATATGGAACCAAAAAAGACCCTGAATAGCCTTAGTAATCTTGAGAAAGAAGAACAAAGTCGGAAGGATCACAATACCGATTATCAAACTATACTACAAGGCCATTCTAATCAAAACAACCCAGTACTGGCTTAAGAACAGACATATAGACCAATGGAACACAACAGAGAGCCGAGAAATCAACCTATGCCTTTATGGTCAATTAATATTTGACAAAGGAGGCGAAAGCATACAACGGAAGTAAAGACAGTCTCTTCAATAAATGTTGCTGGGCCTGGCTGGTGTGACTCAGTGGTTGAGCATCGATCCATGCACCAAGAGGTCGCTGGTTCGATTCCCAGTCAGGGCACATGCCCAGTTTGTGGGCCAAATCCCCAAGTGGGGGGCATACAAGAGGTGGCCAATCGATGTTCTCTTTCATCAATGTTCTCTCTCATCGATGTTTCTCTCTCTCTCTCTCCCTCTCCCTTCCTTTCTCTCTAAAATCAATAAAGGAAAAATAAATGGTGCTGGGAAAATTGGACAGGTACATGCAAAAAAAAAAAAAAGTGAAGATTTTAAAATATTTTCTGTATATTTAAATGTGTCATTATTCATTGAGTAAACCAAATTATAGATTATACCAATGTTTTAAATGCTCAATATAGTTTTACCTTTATTTCCTCAAAGGTCTCCTTTCCTATGGACCTTGACATGAGAATCAACATAATTTAATTGCTATAGCATTTCATAACTTGGAATAGTCAAAAGATGTAAATATCTTTGGTTTACTTTTACACACATTAAACTCATAACAACAGATATCATGTGAAGTAAATGCATTTTTGCCAAATTATACCATCTGCAGATAATGGGGACTTATGAAATCATATGAAAGTTCACAGAATAAAAAGTAAACTTTGATATTTGTATTAGAGATTAGCCAAATGGTCTGTGTTCATTCAAACATCTGTGCTGTGCGACTATTCACAAGTCCCAGGAAATATAGCACAGCCAACAATTTGTCCTTCCAGTGTCATAGTAAGATGAATGTTCAATCCTGTTAAATCAATGATGGGCTGAAAACTGTGTTTGATTTCAGCTAGATATATAAAAATTCATTTTCTTCTGGGAGCTAGTTTTTGTTTATTTGCTTGCTTTTGTTTATTTTTTATTTTTTGCATTTGAGCTTTGAGAGATGAGGCCTGCACAGGAGGTGAGCAGCGTTTTCATAGCTACAGCTCTGGGCAAGGGTGCAGCTTCCTTGGCCTCTGCTAGAAGCCCAGTCTGGGCTGTAACTGAGCAGCTGGAAAATAGACCCTCATTCCAGCAGCTGAGTGAGCCAGTCTTTGTATTGTTCTTTTGTTTTTAACAACTTTATTGATATATACTTTGTATACCACAAAACTTGCTCAAAGTGTACAATTAAATGATTTTTCATACACTTATAGAGTTGTGCTAGTATCACCATAATCTAATTTTAGAACATTCCCACCATTTCTAAAAGAAACCCCTCTACCCATTTGGTCCCGTCCCACTGCTCTGCAACTTTAGACAACCATGAATCTACTTTCTGTCTCTATATAGTTGCCAATTTGGACATTTTCTATAAATGGCATGATATCCTGTTTTCATTCTTAGTGTCAGAGATACAATATGTGGTCTTTTGTGGCTGGCTTTTTCATGAAACATAATATTTCAAAGTTCATCTATTTGGTAGCATGTATCAATTCTTCATTCCTTTTTATTAACAAGTAATATTCCATTGCATGGATATACCACTGTTTTGTTTATCCATTCATCACTAATGGACATTTGAATTGTTTCCGCATTTTGGCTATTATGTACAATGCTGCTATAAACTTTTGTGTACAAGTTTTTGTGTAGACATACATTTTTATATCTCTTGGCTATATACCTAGAAGAGAAATTGCTGGGTCATGGTAGATTTAGACATAGTAACTCTATGCTTAACTTTTTGAGGAGCTGCCAAAGTGGCTGCACCAGTTTACAAGTTCATCATCAGTGAATGAAGATTCTAATTTCTATACATCCTCGACCACATTGTAATTGTCAGTTTTTTTATTATAGCTATTCTGATGGGGGTGGAGTGGTATCCCATTATGACTTTGACTTGCGTTTCCCTAATTACTAATGACGTTGAGCATCTTTTCATGTGCTTATTAGTCATTCATTATCTTCTTTGCAGCAATGTCTACTCAGATCCTTTGCTTATTTTTAAAGTTAAGTTGTTTTATTATTGAGTTATGAGTTCTTTCTATACTCTAGATACAGGTCTGTAATCAGCTATATGATTTACAAATATTATCTCACATTCTCTTGGCTGTCTTAACACTTTCTTGATGGTGTCACTTGAAATACTAAAGTTTTAATTATTATGAAGTCGATTTTATTGATTTTTTTCTTTGATCACTTGTGCTTTTAGTGTCATGTTTAAGAAATTATTGCCTAACCAAAGGTCACAAAGATTTACTACTGTGTTTTCTTCCAAGAATTTTTAACTGTGGGTTCTTATATTTGGATGTGTCATCCACTTTGAGTTAATTTTTGAGTGTGGTAGAAGATACGTGTCTAACTGTATTTTTTTGCATGTGGATATTCAGTTGCTCTGCACCATTTATTGAAAGACTGTTTTCCCTCATTGAATTGTCTTGACCCTTTTGTCTAAAATCAATTAACCATAAATATTTATTGTCTGACCATTTATTTTTGAACACTCAATGCTATTCCATTGGTCTGTGTGTCTATTCTTATGGTAGTACTACACTGTCTTGATTATTGAAACTTTGTAGTAAGTTTTACAGTCCAGTAGTTGTGAGCCCACTAACTTTTTTTTTTCCTTCAAAACTATTTTGGCTATTATGGATCTGTTACAACCTGGATTGATTTTTAAAGTCAAAACGGAAAGTTCTTCTTAGCCCACTTTCTCTTTTGGTTGCTTTGTTTATTTTTTTGTTTTGTTTGTCTGAATTACACATAGAAAACCTAGTCAGTTATCTCAAAAAGGAAATAATATGAGTGTGACTGAGGGGGGGGGAGTTCTTGACTTTTATAAATATACATGTATTCATATACTAAACATCTCTGAACTTTAGATATTAATCATAAAATTATTGTTTAGGGAAAAGTACTTATTTGAATTTCTTACTCTAATAACCCTAACAGCCAATTCACAGAGTAACTTATTTATCTCCTTGCACTAAAATATCTACTGAAGCAACAGCTGTAAGTTAATGTTGCTATGAACATGATTAGGTTTGGAAGGGCACAAACCACGTGACAGAAAAAGGGGAAAGCCCACTTGTAGCCCCTTCTGATAGTCTTGATTTGAACTTTTAACAATGGAAACGTGTTCTGTGGAGAAAAGGACCATTTCTTCAAAAACAGAGAAGAGCTGTCAGAAAGAATTCACAGAACTGGAAAAATGGTTGCTAGCTTCAGTGCTTTGCCCAGCAACCAGGGTCTTTCTTTGGATCTGAGCTTCTTTGGTAGCAAAGGTATTAAGGAGAGGCTTCCATAGTGCTCATGTCCCTACAATTTTAATAAACTCACCCCTTTATTTCCAAAGTAGAGAATTTATAGTATAAAACTTGAAATCCACTGTCAGCACCTTCTTTATTGCATGGGACTCTTGTTTTCCTACAGCCGAGTTTGTTAAAACAGATTATTTTCATATGTCTTTCCTCCCTTTTCTCTCAGCACATATGCAAAGTTTTTCTGACTGAATATATTTAACTCCCTTTCCCCTATGTAAGACTTTTTAGTGATAGATTATTAGGAAGTACTTCTGGCATATATGGCAAACTTTTTGCAAATAATCTGTATTTGATAGCATTTTTAAAGTAGATGTTTAGAGGGCATTTCAAAAACAAGGTTTTTCTGACTCAAGCCTTTCCATGGTAGAGTTGCCAGAAATGCCACAAATCTCAAATAGACCATTCTTCTCCTAAACCAATTGACCCTTCAGTGCTGAATCCTCAGCTAGTCCGGGTGTTCTACTGGACCTCACTGCCATTTCTGAATAATTTATGTGACTTACAGTGCCTTGTAAAAAGCACTGGAACGTCTCCGTGTGTGACTTGTTTGCTTTTGATTTACAGTGACATCTTTTCACAGTAGTGGAAAGTTGCTGAAAAACTTTTCTGAAACCTTATGTTTTTGTATTCATACTCATGACTGTGGCTCGGTTATCAATGACCTCAATTTTCTGCCCTGTTGTTTTTCAAATTAAAAAATACGTGTGGGCAGTCTCTTCACAAAGTCACACGTTAAATAGCATCACCCAATAGATCATTATCCTGTGTGCACTCTGCCATTACCAATGGCTACCTGACCTTTAGAAATAAGGAGAGTATTATGAGCATCTATTAAGATATTAGAAGCTGTGGTATTATTAATGTTTCTTAGGGTGAGCTGGAATGCTTACACTGCAGCTGTAATGTTGACTCAGAGAGTGACATTTGTAGTTGGTAAGTGGCCCTTGTCAAGGCTTCATGATGGCCTGATAATAATAAAGAAGGTAAATGAAGAAAATACTGTCTCGTTCAGTGAGACAGGCATTTGTAAAGAATACTGAGCACGTATGAAGTTGCTCTGCCCCACCGCGTAGAACACAAGGAGATTCAGAGGACCTGCCAGTGGGTGCCTTATCATTTAAATTAGGCAGCCAAGGAAAATGCAGAAGAGGGTCAACCAAACAGGGAGAGGCATATAAATTGTTGGCGGAGAAATTCAGATATCTGGATTAGCAGCACCAGTACATGTTAAAACATTTTTTTTTCTTAATAAAAACCTGAAATAAATAAAACAAATCATGTCTAGTCTTCTGAGGAACAATTGCTCCACTATTTAGAGAATATAATTAGGATGATTTCATGGATGCAGTTATCAACAAAAGTGATTGCATCAAAGACATATGAATTTTGTGTGTTTCACTGATGAACAAGAATTTTGTATGGAAGAAGAAATAATGTCGATAAGCTTGTATATGGGATTTAAGACCATTGTTTTCTGGAATCTGTGTCTCAGAGCAAGTGTTTAGGCAAATTGAAAAAGCAAAATAAGATAATATTAACAAAATGTCTCTCAAATCATCCAGTATGCACTCAGTAAGTGTTAGCTATTCTCATCATCCTCATTATCATAATTATCATTTTCTTCTAGTGGATAGTTATAGTTGTGCTCACTCGAGTAGACATTGATATGCATGAAGGTCTTCATCAAAGACAACATAAAGAACTCTTTTGTACTCCACAAATTATCCCTATTGTACCCTACTTTCGCTACTTAATTTACAAATGGTCCACAGATAACTTTGATTATTTCATATCAATCACTGGAGCAGTTATCAAAAAACCTAGTTTATGTTCCTACTCAACTCTCACTATTGTGTGACCTAGAGTAAGTCTTATTCTCTCTAGGCCACAGTTATAACAGATGATATCTATGAGTCCCTTTCATGTGTAATATTCTATGGGGTAGCTCAAGGGGCATATTTTCAGGAAAAGTATTATAATATATTGCATTCACCTTTAATCTGTCATTGGAAGTCACCTCATTTCTGCCCCAAGCAAGATCCACATCTTGTTTAAGAGTGTCATTTCATTGAATAGAATTGCAGGCTGCAGAGACTTCTATTGCATAGTGTCAGTGCTTTGGATATTAAATATTTACTAGGGATAAAAACCTGCCTTAACCTACTTGGAACCCAAAATTGAACTTTTAGAAACTATTCTATATTGGAGAGATAGATATTTTTGTCTTCAAACTATCTTTTACTATTTGTAGTGCCTTTGACCTTCATGGAAATTCTATAGCAAATGAAGTCAAACTTTTTCAACTGTTTATCCCTGGGCAGTACCATCCGATATGAATAGTATTCCATCAAAATGTGTTTTTTTCCTGACGAAGTCTTACTGTAATACATCATCAGAGTGACAGCCAGTGTATTATATATTACAATAAAACATCCCAGAGCAAAGGTACATGTGATGATAAATTATGCTAATATGTTATTGTCATCATGCTATCAGCACTCCGAGAGTGATTTAGTGAGATACACCATCAGAGAGAGAGTATCTGATTTCTTATTACTCAAAGAATGACACCATCATGGAAAATCACAAGCAGATTCAGTTGATTAATCGGGATGGTAATATCCCAGTGCCAGAACTCATGTAGAGTGGTATATTAAAATGTCCTTTAAAATTGAAAACAAGTTAAAGGAAGATGAGTCCACGAGGTGAAGTTATAAAAGCACTGTCAATTTTAATACTATTACTGTAGACAGAGTACATAGTTAACTATAAACCAAAATTTATCCTTTGTCCTTTCTTCAGACGTTTGACAGTGATTTAGTTCTACTTAATTATCTTTAAGAAACCTGAGAACTTCTTATAAGCTGTCTGTTGTAAGACCACTGGTTATCTTATATATCTACAGTCTACAGGTGCCACTTTGTAATGATGTATGCATTACGCCCCAAGTCACTGAACCAACCAGACATATCATGAAACTGTAGTTGAGGGACAACTCACATATTCAGGATATAAGTTGATCACTTTTGTTACATCTTCTTTTCAACAGAACCTTGCAAACATTAGGCACCAAAAGAGACTTGCTAAATTGAATAATGATTTTCTTATAACTATTTATATTTAAAACCACAAAATAATGTCTGACACCAAAGTGTTAGATTAAAAGAGCCAGACACCATGCGTTGCAAATAAAAATAAAAAACTTTGTTTTACTGCTTGTTCTGTCATGATCTCAAAAGCTGGCACTAGTTCTTCTGCATAGCCTTCTGGCTAAGGTCTCTGACCCATCCATGGTCAGAGGGGTAATGCGGAGAATAACAGGTCAGTAAGAGGAGAGATTTCACTGGACTGGTGCTCTCTTGATTTGGCATTGATGAGCTGAGCTTGCTGGGTAATTAAAACTGACTTTTTGTCTCATAGAATACTTTCATAGGTTCTTTGGGGACCCACTCCCAGTCATTGCACATCTTTTTCCTAAAGATTTCCTGACAGCATCTGTGCCTTTTAGAGCCTACAATCATTTTGTTTACTTTCTGTTTTCCAGCTGTTTTCCTTTCTTTTGGCACCTTTGGAACTTTGAACAAAGTCCTTATTGCGGGGGGGGGGGGGGGCCTGAAGCTGGCCCCATTCCACAAGGCCTGTGTCTGATCCACAGGGAATATACCCTTCCACCTGTTGTCAGTGAAATCACAACTGGATACTAAACATAATAATTACAATAACTAACTTTTACTGAGTGCATGCTAGGGTCTAGGCATTGCTACATGCATTAACTTATTAAATTGTCCCCAAAAGAGAAGGATGGTATTATTGTCCTAATTTTACAGATGAAGAAACAGAAACGTAGAGAGATTGATTTACCCAGTGTTACACGACACAGAGATGAGAGAGAACCAAGACTCCAGCCTTGGTGGTCATAGCTGTACTGTGTATGCTCTTAACTGTAGCACTGAATTGTAGATTAGTATTAGCACTAGATACTATACTCAGTTTTAGAACTACATACTCATGTTCTCTCATTGTAACAGGTACCAACCAACCAATGTCTCACCTTCAAGCTTTTCCATGCCTGGATTCAAAGCAACTGCCTTGAATTCCCCCAAATTCCAATGGCCAATAAAAATTCTCCCAGTGTACCTATTGAGGTCCTAGACTTGACAGGAGGGGTGCCACAACTACACTCTCCAAAAATGAGTATTTCCATCTCCGCCTGTTCTACCTCAGTGATCTGGGCACTGAGCAACTGGAGACAAAACCAGTGTTTTCGTTCCTTTGTGTTTCTATCTCCCTTTCAGACTTTGTAATAATGTAGGACAGGTTTGTAATGTAGGATACTATGCATTATTATATTTCTCCTTGGCCTTTTTGGAGGCCTCAGCTAAAATGGAGACCGAAAGAGCCCTACTTTAATATCCTTTTACAAAAATAAAGCTATTATTTTCTGTCATCGAAAAGGCAAGGATATAAGATGCATGGCTTCTAGGAATGAGTGGGTAAGTCTCTTTGTCAGAAGTAAAAACCTTAAAAGGTGAATGTGTTCCAGACCTCAAGAAATGTTTCAGGGTCACAAGAGCAGTTTTCGCTTCAGCTGATTTATGTGTGCAGTTTCCACAGGGAGCCCTGCTCTGGAGTGCTGCCCACTGGTTAGATCACAATGGCGTAGGTATCAACCTGTCAGTGTGCACTTTGGCTTGGAGGCATGTGATCAGTTTCCAGGGCATCTAATATATTCGACGGAACCAACAGGATGTTGATACTCCGCGTCCACCACCCAATGTGTCCGTCTGTTCCACGCGTTTGGATGCTGCCAGCCCTCTTCCCCACACTGCTTCCATTCACAGCTTCCCAAGAGCATTCCCAACACAGTCTCACCTCTTTTACCATTGTGCCTGGATTTAGTTTTATTGGCGTGTTAAATGAAGTCAATTATTAATGAAATTTTAAGATAAAAGCAAAGCATTAAAAATAGCCAGTATAGCCCTGGCCTGTTTGGCTTAGCAGTTAGAGCCTCAGCCCGAGGACCAAAGAGTCCCGGATTCGATTCCTGCCAAAGGCACGTACCTCGGTTGCAATTCGCCCCCGGCCCTGGTCGGGTTGTGTGGGAGGCAGCCAGTCAATGTGTCTCTCTCGCATCGATGTTTTTCTCTCTCTCTCTCTCTCCCTTTCTCTCTCTCTCCCCCTCCCACTCTACTGGAGATATTTGAATATATATATATATATATATATATATATATATAGCCAGTATATGTTTGTTTTATTCATCTATTTATGTAGTGAAGATATAGTCAATGTCTTAAGAAGAAAAAAATATTAGTGACAAGCAAGCCCCGTCACAATCTCTTGACATAAGGGTGTTGTTTTTTGTAAAACAGTGCTTCATCACCTACAAAATTCCTGTTCCTTGTGGGAAATTGACCTCAGCTTGTCTTTTGCCTCTAAAAATTGAAAGAGGAAATTCTAGTGCTTGAAAAAGTGAAACAATAAATTACAAGATTACATTATAGTGAAGTTAATGTGTAAAGCTCTTTACATTTATAGAATATTTACAATATTCTATATTCTAAAAAATCCTTAGCACTTGTTGACTTGTGACGGAAGGTGGGCAGTGCTCTGCATGGGAAAGCACTGGTCTGAAGGCAGAGGCCTGTATCCCCGCCTCAGCTCTGGCACTTTTACTGGTCATGTTGCCATGTTCCAGCCTTTTCTGGTCATCATTTTTTTGTCTGAAAATGGCGGTGACTGTTTTTATTAACCATAAGTAAAGCAAGTACAGGATCGGTGCCTTATTCATCTTCATGTCCACAGGTCCTAGCACAGTGCCTGGCAATGAACACGTCATGATGAGTGAATAAGTCTGTGAGGCAGTCTGTTACTGTCTTCCATTTACAGGTGAGCGGAGGGAGGCTCACAGTGTTCCGGTGGCCTCATGTGACACGGCCAGTACGGAAAGCGCCGTGGTAGGTTGTGCGAACAGGATCAAGTCCTGGGAATTCTGACATAAGCAGAGTCCAAAAAGGAAACATTAGTCACGATAGAAGAGGACACTCAGGTGTGTGCAGACACGCAGATTTCAGAAGCATGTATCAGGTTGTTCCACTGAGGAACTAGTTTACTCACTCTCACTTCCTGCAGATACTTGCAGTTAATAGCAAGCACTGTGATGCTGTCCTTCTTGGTGGACATAAAGAATATGTAACAGGTATAGCACGTTGTTTCCCCTTTTGAAATGGCAGAAATTGTTCTCATTGGTATATTCTGCACGGTGTTTAGAACAGAGACTAAATATGAAAATAAATAATACTAATAATTACTCTTACATGAGCAAAGCACTATTGCAAGCATTTTAGATGCATTCCCTTCTTTAATCCAGAAAAAGTCCCCATAAGGTACTATCATTATCCTCACTTTACAGATGAGAAAACTGAGTCATGGAGAAGTAAGGAAATTTGCCAGTAGACACAAAGCCCCTAAGCAACAGAGGAAGGAGTCAGGTCTAAGCAGTGTGACCTGAGAGCCTGGGCTCTTAACCTTGACTGCCCGGGACAGTAAACAGAGAAATATAGGACACACAAAAAGGAACCTGATATTCAATTTCCACGTCCAACACAGAAGTTACAGTTTAACTCAGCAGGAACACAAGGCCTGAAGAATAAACTGTGTCTCGCAGAATCACGAAGAAATGTCTAGAAAACACGGAAGTTAATTCCTTTATGCCACTATTTCCATTATGCCACAATTTTCTATGACGTGTTCAGATAAGCATTTTACTAGATATATTTTGTCTGAACTTGCATATAACTGGAATAAATACCTGCATGTTCAAGGGATGGCAGCAAGGCTGATTCTGTGGCAACTGTCTTCGCCCGGGCTCCCTAGAAAACAGACTCAGAAGGTAATTTAAAATGATGAGACTTTGTTTGGGAGGTACAGAACCAGGGCAGCTAGAATGACGGACAGTGGAAGAGAGGCAAGGAAGAATGTTAGGAAATACCATGATGTATTACTGTGCTTGCTACTTCTTCACACGGACCATAAAAAGCCACAGCGATTGAGAGGCGGGCCCACTAGCCATGCAGAACTCCACAAGGGCTGTGCTTTGGAGCATTCGTGAGAAGAAGGAAGAACTTCTCTGTGCAACTCCTTCCCGTCTCCTGTTTCTCACTGGCCAGTGTTTGCCGTGTTGTGAGTTAATTTCCCAGTGATGACAAGCTGCATGAACTGACACCTACGGTGACCACATAAGATGCCAGGCTTTACATTCTTCAGTGGGGTGTATCATTCGAGTCCAGAAGTGGTGGATGTCACAGATTCTGAGCCACAGCTGAGGTACCTGAATGAGTGGAGGTGGACTTGGCATTCCCAAGGCCAGCGCCCCATCAGCCCTCAGGGAAGGCAGCATGGTCCAAGAGGCATATGAGGCTGATGGAAGCTGACACG
Organism: Tadarida brasiliensis; assembly: GCA_030848825.1. Lineage (NCBI taxonomy): Eukaryota > Metazoa > Chordata > Mammalia > Chiroptera > Molossidae > Tadarida > Tadarida brasiliensis. The sequence continues at coordinate 83,540,869 of CM061260.1, read as the reverse complement.
TTCCCTAATATTTGTGTAACTTTTAAGAAATCAACTTCTTAGCCCTGGCCAGTTTGTCTCAGCGGTTAGAGCATTGGCCCGCAGACCAAAGGGTCGTGGGTTCAATTCTGGTCAAGGGCACGTACCTCAGTTGTGGTTCAATCCCCAGCCCTGGTCAGGTCCTGCAGGAGGCAACTCGTCAATATTTTTCTCTCTCTCACTTCCTCTCTCCCTCCTTCCCTCCCTCCCTCTCTATCTGAAGATAAATGGAAAAGTATCCTCAGGTGAAGATTAAAAAAAAAAAAGTAAAGAAATCAACTTCTTCAGCTCCGCTGAACAGCATATCAAAAGTCAAGGCCACTGAAAATGAACTATCCCCTTTAATGTCTGTCAACATCTAGGGTATGGGTGTCAAAATCAAAGTCTGCACATTGAATAAAACAAAGCAGAAAGACGAGTTTATTGCACAGCTTTCTACCTGCGAGCTGGGAAACTCAGTGCTATAGGAGCAGTGAGTTCCAAGTTGCTCACGGACTAAGGGGTTTTTGTGGGACAAACACAGAACTTGGCTTTTTCAGCTGATTGATTGCTTATTGGTCTTCTTTCTTATTTAGATCAGGGCAGCTGAGTCAGGGGAAGAAGGAAGTCCAGAGATAGTATGAACAGACTTGGCATTTGGTGGTTGGCTGGTGTGCTCTGCAGATTTCTGAGAAGAGCTGTGCATTCCTGTAAGGTTAGGCTAAGTTTCCTTCATGTGCCTGCCTTGGCCATCTCCATTTTATCCCTTACATAAATGACTCCAGTTAGTTTGGTTCTGCAGAAGTATAGAGGCGAAAGAAATATACACATACATACACACCACACATATATAATATATACATGCATATATAATATATATATTATATCTATCATTTCCTTCAACCTCATAAAATATTCAGTCCTGTATGTTATAATCCAAGTACACCAGTGGATTTTCAGAAATATAATTCTAAAAAGATGTGAGTATTTAGAAACAGGCTGGTAGAACAGGCAGGCCCACCCTGACACAGCAGGGAAGGAGTGGGAGAGGCATCAGGAAGGAGTGGACTGTTAGGAAACCTCAACAGGCCGCATCACAGGCCAAAGGCGGGCACAGTGACTTGTGTCAGAGGGTGAGGAAAAGGGCTTCCCTGTCGCTGGGCAGAGTGCAGTATCCAGAATATCTGGCAGCAGGTCATGAGTGGTGTCCAAGAAGGCAACAGTCTGTGCTAGATGTAGTTCATGGATTGCAGGAACAAGAATTCTAGCATCTATCACTTTATTCTGATGAGACCTGTGTACTAGATAAGGGGCAGGGATTCATCTCAAAAAACCAAGCAGGAGCTAGTGGACAAGGAGAACACCCACACACGGATTCAGTGTTGAGTCCTACAGCTTTAGGGGCTCGCCGTCTAGAGGTAACAGTGGCCCCAGAGCCTAAGAAAGAGCTTAGTTTGCCAGTGATGCCTGAGTGTTCCCTCCTGGGAGATCAGAGGGCTGTGGGACAGGGAGTCAGGTTAAAGAGCCAGACAAGCCACTTCATTACTTACTTTCCTGAATTAGCGTACATTGACAGTTAACTGTATTCTTTCAGCAAAAGTGTACCAAGCACTTATTATACCTGATATTTAATACATATTTCAGACTAGCAACAAATATGAAAATTCTATAATTTGTTTTATATTTGATCTACTTTAACATAGTTCTACTTTAACATTTTTCTCACAATCACAGATTATACATTGTGTTTGTGTGTGTGTACACACACATATATATATATATATATATAAAATTTTGGGTTTTTTACTAAATCTAATATTACTATTTGAATTTGTCCGGTAATGACTACCTACCTTCTTGACTATTAACCATTATAATTTATACTTATTTGACATTCATCTAAAATACTTTCCATTTTCATTTCCATCCCCCATCAAGTATAATACAACCAAGTACTTAAATCATAGGTAAAAAGAAATAATGTATAGAGATGCCTGGCCATTTTGCCAAATTTATAAATTTAATGCCAAGTTGAAGATAATATCAGGTATCTTTATTCCCAATTCGTGTTTTCAAAGGTAGCCCCTTCCTGATGACTGGCAAGGGTGTCATGCTCTGACAGCCTGACCTTTCACTCCAATTAAATAGGAAAACATCTGAATCTTTTCCACCCAGGCAGACTGTCAGGGCTAGTATAACTTGACTGTCATATGAAGCTCTTTAAATCAGCCTGCTATGAAAATATGATTGTAATACAGACTTTAGCATTCAGAAATATTCACTCCCCTTTCACTTACACAGATTTTGAGGGTCAAAGCTATGCATTTTTATCAGATATGTTATTATCTTTCAACCTTTGTGAAGATCAATGTATTAGAATAGAGGAAGAACTTTTTCTCCTTTAATGCTAAAGTGATTTGGTGCAAGGGGAACACTAATGAGGGTTTTTATTACTTATTTAAAGTTCCCATTGGACAAAACGAGACCGTTTTATTTTTTTAAAAATGGGTGCAGTGTTTAAATTCCATAATACTTTTGGAAACTTAAGAATCTGGTCAAAATCATTGAGCACTTAGAAAGGGGCTAGAAGTTGGAGTTTTCAATTTTCTTGGAAACGTGGTGTTTCTAAGAGGAGCTGCCACCTGTTTCCAGAAAACAAACCGTGAGGACCCCGACCTATCAATCAAGCAAAGAGAGAAACTTTTAGAAATAGGTTTTTTTACTTACTCTAAATGTAATGTAGTTCTCGTCCCAATGCCCAACCATGAGGAGCTTCAGCGCTTCTCCGCCTGGTGACACAGAACGCCACGTGCTGCTCCTCTCCTGGCCGCTGCACTTCGGGAGGCGGCGGGCTGGTCCTCTGCGTCCATTCCCTGGGTTGATGGAATCACGGTGTTTTTACAGGTTAGATCGTAAAATGCATCATTTAAGAGAGTGAACTGTTAAAATATCTTCAAACAAACAAACAAAAATTCTGAATGAAGAAACCCATGTTTAATACAGTTGGGCTGTCATCCTCATTTTATCATCAACAACATGAGTACTCACTGCACTAAATGGAAGACGATTCTTTTTCCTTTGTTATAAAAGGAATCTTGTATAATCTTTCCTTTTTTAAGAGATACGGGGGACGGGGGGCGGGATCATTTCAGGGCTCAGAAAGGGAAAGCTGGACCGCTGTGGGCAGGAAGCAGTCCGCCCCGGCAGGCTCTGCTGACAGCCGGCTAACGGCTACAGCCTGACGTGCACCTTCCTCCAGATTCCAGACACAAGCCATTTGGGAAGAGCCTGTCGACAATGTAAAACCAGGCGAAATGGTTCTGGTTGTGGACTGCTCCTGAATGTCTACCCACGTCTAACTGGAGGTGACCAAGCTCAGGTTTCAAATGAAAGGTAGGAGCATAGCCTTTATCAAATGATGGGAGTTTTCTTGCAAATTAGGATTTTTTTTTTTTTTTTTTAGTTGCATATTGGCTTTAACAATTCAGGTCTTTTTCTACAGTAGATATTTTTTACTTCCTGAATTCTCAGGGCTCTGATTTGAGCTCAGTTTTGTGCTGTGGAAGGTGTTTACTCAGAGCAATAACGGGACAGGCCACAGTGGGCGCGTGGCAACTTGCACGTCACGTAAAGCTGCCCAGCCAAGGCTGGCTTCAGAATCACCGGTGACCTAAAGAACAAAGCAAAATACAAAAATCAGACTGAGAGCACAGATGAAAACCACCATGTCAAACTCACAGATAAATGATCTCCTTTGGTGCTTCAGTCATGGGTGATGCTCACGGTAACCCGAACCACGGTTTCGATGCCTTGTACTGCTCCAGCAACTTGGCCTCAGGTTTATTTCTCTGGAGGATAACATTGAGCCCATGTGAAGTCCTTTTTCCTGAGCAAATTTATTGTCAGACGGGGAAAAACCATGAAAACTTGGTTCTATAGAATTTCATGAATGACAACACTGGAAAACCACATTTCTGAGTGGATTTTCTTTCTTCTTCCCAGTGCACATATCGATGGGAGAAAGCAAAGCAAAACCAAACCAAAAATTGGACCCTTGTTCTTCTTCCCTTTCATGTAAATTACTCAAACTGTAGATTTGATGTGGACTATAGCATACAAAAACCATTATGGGTTAAATGGGAAAAGGAAAATGGTAGATTGATTTTTAAACATGGCATTATTAATTTTAAATATTGTAAGAAATCCCTCTGGTCTAATAAGCAGGTCCTTAGAGGACTTGCTCTAATAGGTAAATTTAAACTGTATGTAAATGGTGCTTCTGTCATGTATGGTGGTCCTTTAGAAGAGAATTTTCCAAAACTGGTTTTTTACTATTCCTCCCTCCACTTTGTTTACACGATTGATTTGACCTGACCATTTAGACACGTTAAGCAGAGTAAATGTCATTCCACTCCTCTCTGGAATATGGCAAATATCTAATCAGAGGGATTGAAAGAGATGGCTTTAATGTATAAAAATTGGGTGTCGTATGTGACTATTATTGAACTATTAAATAATGTTACTATCTTCCTAGACATGGCAAGATTTTCCTGGTTCTACTCTGTTAGTTCCCTAGTGGCCCATCAGCAATTCACAAAGCAGCCAAAGTGATCTAAGAAATAAAAATAAAAATAAAACCAAAAAACTATTTTATCACCATATTGCTTGAAGCCTTTCGGTGGCTGTCCATTGCCACAAGAAAAAATCCACTTCTTTAAATGCCCTAGGAAGCATTTCATGATGTTATAAGCCCTTCACAATCTCCCTGCTTACTTGTCTAGCCTCCATCACTTCATCTGTCCTCATTCCCCCATCTCACACTCTGCTCTCCCGTTGACTCAACTTTTCTCAGCACCTATAAATCTATATGCTGTCTCTTTGGTACCTGCTCTTCTCTTGCCTGAACCAGCTTCTCCTCCCCTCATCCCTGATCTCCTCCCCTCTCACACTGCTTTATTCTTCTAGCTCCAATCTTCCATAAGGTGTAAACCTAGGTATCATTTTCTCTTGGAAGCCTTCCCTGACTCTCCCCTCGCATGGCACCTGTCACATTTCATAGCATCATTTATTATGTGTCATTATCACCCATTAGATCATAAGTACTTTTGTGACCTTATATCTCCAACATTCCTTTAGATAATATTAATTGAGTATCTATTATGCCCAGACTCATTTCTAAGCTCTGAGAAAACAGCAAAGAACCAAGCAAATAAAGTTCCTGCCTCAGAGTACTTATGTTCTGTACACACAATGAATAGTTGTTGGCAAGAATAGAGTAAAAGAAAAAAGGATAGCAGAGAACAACAGAAAAAGAACAGATAGAGGCCCTGGCCGGTTTGGCTCAGCGGTTAGAGCGTCGGCCTGTGGTCCGGAGAGACCTGGGTTCGGTTCCCGCTAAGGGCGTGTGCCTTGGTTGCGGTTTGTCCCCGGCCCTGGCTGGTCGTCAATGTTTCTCTCTCTCTCTCTTCCTCTCTCTCCCTCCCACTCTATCTGAACAAAAAATGAAAAAATGTCCTCAGGTGAGGATAAAAAAAAAAAAAAAAAAGAACAGATAGAGGATACTACAGAGTAAAATAAGAAAGAGCCAGAAGGTATTCAAGATAAAAACGGAAAGGGCTCATAGAAGTCCAGATTGATCTCTTGAAAGATCTCACCTCACGACAAGATAGGCCCTCTTCTATTTAAAACTTTGCCATTGGCTTGTGATACCATCTGAAGATGATAGACATCCTTCTTTACTTAATCCTACCTGCGGCCAAGTACGTCGGGTTCTCTCCTGGGCCCTCAGACTTCCAGCAGTGTCCTCCAGAGCCGTCTGCTGTCCACAGTGAAAAGGCTTCAGAACCCCATCGATATGCCTGAGCCTGAACAAAATGAGCTGGGAGCTATTTTAAAAGCATTGTTTTTCCAAAATTTATTCACTGGGAAAATCTGCTATGAAACAGTGAATATGTTATGCAAGTAAAATCAGACCTTTCAACCTGCTTGGTATGATGAATGATTGCACACACTTATTGCAGGTGATTCTGCCAGAATTAAAAGTAATTTTATTGTTTTATTAGACATTCAATGCAAAAGATCAAATGAGAGGTTTAGGATCTCTGTCATCCTCTTAAGAAATAAAAATAGCTAATTTGCACCACTTTTTTACTACGTGAAACACATCTTTAAGCCACAACAAAATGAGGGTGAAAACAAACAAAGAAATCAAAACAAATTGTGTATAATTTAGCAACAAAAAGAGAGATAGATGCATCCCACATTGTTAAATTCTCTTTTCTAAGAACACATTTCAGCTTACTGTGACATTGTGAAACCCTGTCGCCTACCATTCTAAATGCCTAATCAAGCTTTCAGTGACGTGGCTACGGCTACGTCTCCCACTCGCAGCCACTGGTTTCCTCCTTGAACTCCGATCGGCAGCAATTTCAGGCCACTCGCAGTTCCCTGGACACATTATGCTCTTCTCGCCTCTGTGCCTTTGAGCTCACTGTGCCCTGGCCTCTGACTTACCGGTCAAACTCCTGCTTTTCTGTTAAACTCTACCTAAAACGTTACCTCTTTGTGAGGCCTCTCTGCTTCTCCCCACAACCGTCCCAAGCAGCTAGCTGATCCTTCTGGCCACAGATGAGCCTTGCACAGATTTCTAGTTGAGCCCTCACCCTCTGTGCGGCGGCTGCGTGTTTACATGGATGGTTCTCTGCTGCAACACGATCTCCCCAAGGAGAAAGGGGATGTCTTTGTGATTCAAGCAACTGGCATGGGACATATGTTCAAAAAAATGTTTGATCTGAAAGAGAATCAGTGAATGGATGAATCAGTGAATGCCACCAGTGACCTTCGGTGCCTCTCTGGGTAATGCCCTTTATGCACTGAAAATTCAGATTGGGAGATTTCCCTTTCTTGTTTTCCTTATCGTGAACCAAGTTCATAATGACGAATAAGAAGGAACTAAAAAGCAAACTTTGAATTCCACTTCTACAGTGTGGTTCTGAGACTGTGCTTTTCATTTTACATCATTTGCCTAATTCATCTCATCCAGTCATCCCCTCAGCAAATAACCATCAAATTCCTGTTATACTCACAGCACCATGCTGAACACTGTAAAGTAGATCACAAAGAATAAAAGCCCCTCCAAGATTTTTATTTCCTTTCTGGAAAGAGTACATCTACATTTTAAGAAGCCAAATAGCACATAGAAGGTATATGATGCTAAGTGACAAATGAGTGAGGCAGACGACGGTGTCACAGGTGGGCATAAGAGGAGCAATTACTTGAGTCGTGAACAAAATTGGAGCTAAAGGGAAAGTTGACGAGACAGCATTCCATGGAATAATGGATCGAACAAAGTTTGACTCTGTAAATTTTCTCAGCTAAGATTCTGAGGATATATGAAAACTGTCCTCCATCCTTTAATCAGTTTGTCCCAGTGTTAAAACTTATTTATAAATGCTAGCATTTTGATAATTTTCTCAGCCAAAGTCTACCTTTAAAATAGGTTTATTTGTATTAAACATTTTTTGGCATTTCCAGCTCCAAGTAGTTCCAGACTTTTCTCAAGTTCTTACCCACCTTTGGCTCTGAGCGCCCGTGCCCTGTCCTTTCCATACAGCAAAGCTCCCTCGGTCCTCCAGACCCTGGCCCTCTCCTCTGCTCCGTGTTCATCAGTCTGAACAGCTGCCCCAAAAAGACTGCTGCTGAAGATGTCGTTATGTCATCTTGTCTGTCCTCCTCAGGTACACTCAGAGCTAGCCTTTCTGACGACGGGTTCTTAGAGGTCCCGGTTGCTCTCTGACGTGATGTATCACACGCTACATGCGACACCCACAAGAAAAGACCTGCATCTCGACATGTTCAACCGAAGCACTGTGGGTCTGCCAGGAAGGGTCTGAGTTCGTGTATAAGTGCTGTGGGCATAAGGGTGACATGGAAGCCACTGAGCTCAGCTCTAACCCTGTCTGCTTCCTTAGGCAGAGGTGGAGGTGGTTCCTTCTGCTCTAACTTACTGGGGTTCTATGTGCACTAACACATCCCAGACTATGAAACCTCACATGAACTGCAAGGTCATGCAGTCCAAACTCCTCAATTAACAGAGAATCTTTCACTTGCCCCAGATCACACAACAAATTAGTGGAGAAAGAGGGATTAGAAGCCAGGTGTTTGGCTCTGAAGTCGCTTTGTCTGTCCACACTGCACACTCTCTCTGCAAAGCAAGCGCCCTGGGTTTGTGAGAATCAGCACAGCGCATGCCTCAGAGTCCTGCATCCTTCCTCTGTCCTGTTCGAATGTGTTTTCAAACAGGGTTTGCAAATAATACCAGTATAAAAGTAGACATGCCTCATTTTATGCAGTCTCTTTTCCTAATAACGGAGTCTGAATTTTTCCCCTAAATAAATAGCATTCAACTATGGATGGAAATAGTATAAGTGTTAATCGCTGCTTTGATAAGAAAGCAAAATATTCACTCCTTAATGGTTTACATCAATTTGAGGCCATTCAGATAAAAATGCTTTGTAAACACTCAAGGGTTATATACATGAAGAATTATATTTTCATTTTATATATGACATTAGCATATAATGTATTGAATGTCTCAATATTAATGGCCCAAAATAATTCATCCTTTACTCCCTTTTATGATTTATATGGTACAATTTTTAAAACCATTACCTCTGTGCTAATTTCCATAGGTTTTAGCCATAACAGCTACAGATGAGAAGCTTAAGAAGACTTCATTAAAATACACCAAGGAGGGAGTAGAGGAGTAGCTAGTCTTCCATAGAACGGGACTAAAAAGAAAGAAGAGAAGAGAGAGAGCACTGGAGAGATGAATAGGGCAGGATGCTACCGTCTGAGGAGAACGGGAACTGCATTTTTAACTCCACTGGTATGAGGTATTCCCTCAGGACCTTCCCATGCAGTAGAGCTGTGAAACCGTAATGAAGGATAGGTCACTTTCAAGAACTCGCCTTTGCTGTCGGTGGTGTTTCCGTATCTGCACTCAGATACAATGGCAATCCTCATAATGATGTACATGTTTAATTCTCATGCATTACAGTAACACTGTGTCCTGCTTCATCTATTCTATAGCACGGAGTAGAAAATCTAATTTAGCAGATGTCCCCCAGAATAGTGCTATCCACTTAATGACGTAGCACCTATGTTCTCATCGGAAGAGAGTACTGAGAAATAGACGACGGTTATCTTCAGGGGCAACTTTGGAGGAAGCAGGTGAAAGGATTCTAATTCTCAAGGCTTTGAATAGCACTGTAAGTTCTGTTTTATTACAGGAACAAAAAAAATTAGCATTCACTGAGCTGTTTATACATTTAGACAAGGAACAAGAATGTAGTATAGTTTAGGTAGATAGTTTAAGGAGAGGAGACTGAGAAAGTCTTTTCATAGTTAAGAAAAATATGGTCTAAATAAATTTCAAAGGGAAATAATTGTTTCATCCTCAGAACAAGAGGTTGGGTTAGAGTTAGAGTGGGGGGAGGTGACAGCAATGGCTAGAGGAGCCAGGAGGAGAATGGAAGTAGGTCACGTGTGTCTGATGGAAGACTTCGTGAGATCGTGGAGTGGAGTGACAGTACTCTGGAGAGCCCACACCCTGTCTAAAGGCATTTAGATCCCCTAAAAAAGAAAAATGTAGCCACCAAAAAACTAATTTCAGACCGATTTCAGCCCAAGGGCAAACAGTTGGTGAACTCTGGATTCATAAAATCAAAACTCTGAGACCTCAGTGAGCACCCAAAGGTCCCTGGCAAAGAAAATAAAAGCCTGAAACAGAAACAACTGTTAGGAAGTCTTTGTCTCATAGAAAAGTATAAAAACGGTTTGTTTCATGTTTGTAGCCTAAAACAGTGCTATTTACCATAGATTTATACAGTGCTCATTGTCCTATAAAAACTGGTCAGTAGAACCAGTGATTTCTATTTTTAAAACACTAGGCCAATAAAGGGTCTTATGCTTAGAGCAAGAGTGTCTCAGTATGATGTCTATGAATCCCATGATACTGATGCAAAACCATGTGTGTGTGGTGTGTGCGCGTGTATATGTGTGTACACATGTGCACTTTTGAGGAGAGAAGGTTTGTAACTTATTCGGTGTGTCACAACCACATAAAGAGAAGAGAAACACTCAGGAAAAGGCAAGAAATCCAGAGAGAATCATTATCAGGCAGATCTAGCTGTAGGCAGAAATCGAGCTGCCAACATTCAAACATAGATAATGTTCTTTGATGGCAGAATCCCACCTATGAAAGAATAAGATGAATGAGATGTGTCTTCAGTCTTGGAAGGACCCTGCTGGGACAATGGTAAGAATGTAAGCATGGGTCCAAAGTCACAGGACAAGATACACAGATTTCCTCCAACTGGACAAGGTGGGGTCTAAGTTACAAGAACTGAGTCAGAGCTTGTCCATCAGCAGGATTGATTTGCTGCCTCTGGTTCTTAAAAGCCCTTGTTTGAGAAGATTGCCCCTGCACCTGGGCACAGTTGGGGGTGGGCTCAGTGATACCAGATGAGGGGACTGGGACACTGGTCTGGAAGCCAAGCAGATCCCCCCAAAAGACAAATGCCTTAACTTAAGGAAACATTTTTTTAGTACCTACCATGTGTTGGCAGCTTCATGTGTATGATCTCATTTAATCCACTTACTAAATGTTACCAAGAAGCCAAACCATGAGAAGCTTTCTCAACTACAAATGACTTTATTCCATTATAGTCCTCAGTCTTTTTTCAGGGAAGGACAAATGTTATCCTCATATTTCAGAAAAGGATAAAATTTTATCAAGGTCAGTAAACCTCAATGAAAAAAAAGAGAGTGCATGCCCCTCTGAGATGGGGTGGGGACATACTTTAAAAGGCTTACATGATATAATATACTTATGCATTATAATATAATAATTTATTGATTTGGGAACACAGACTAGAAAGAAATGTTCAGACATGGACTTCTTTCTCAGGATCAATAATTCTCAAGAGGAAGAAAAATATCCCCCTAGCGAGGGTTGTCTGTGTAACTGGTGTGTATGTGATCTTTCTGGGACTTGCTGGGACTTCCCAGGACACCACAGTGAGTTAGGACTGAAGATGCCACAATGTTTCCAAAACCAGACTACCTCTGCCACAGACAGTCCTACCGATAATAAATTATAATGTAAAGTGATCTTTCGTTAAGCACATTAAGTCTTCTTTTGTGGAGTGTCAGTAACTCTTCATATAATGAGTTTTCCAAATAACTAATAGTTCTACATTAAGAGTTTAAAAAAAAAAGAAGAAAAAAGAAAAAGTCAGTGTCCTGGTTGCATACCTTTCCAACATGTTTCATATTATTATGCTGTTGCCTTCTTTTTAAAAAGCAATTGAGTTATTTGTAGTCTCCCTTGCCACTTGAGACGATCACTATGGCCATTAATTACTGGCCTGGATGTAAATAAAACAAGAGAGTGCTCATCTCCTTTACTGTCTGTCATCAGCCTATCTGATCACACAGTCTCTGTACCAACTCACATGGCCTACCTCCTTACGGTTTAATGGGAGCTGAGATACTGTCATCAAATATTAAAACATTGTAGTTTACCATTTTATGATCATTAATTCAAATCCCCTTACTATGCAGGTCTGAAACGTAGACTCAGAGTTAAGACTTGCCCAAGTTCACACACTGGCTTTATAGTAGAGTTGTAGCTCTACTTAGAATATGCAGCTCAAGAGGAAACATATTATTTAGTCAAAATTGTCATTAGATATTCCTTAAATTAATCTCTAACCATAGTGTGTATGTTTTCTGTACTGTAATTCTGATAACCATTGAAATGTGGATGCCACAAAGATAAACTGAAGAAATTAACAAAAGGACAGTCTGCAGGTAAATTGTGTCTATTCAAACCAATTGCCTTTAAGATAAGCATCAAATCCAGTTCATGAGAACTGAATAGAGATTTCTTTGTGTGTTCTTGTTTCTCAATGGAACTTTTCATCTGGTTTCAGTATTAAGCCTCTGTAACCTCACTATTTCAATTCATCGTGTCCTCTGTTAAAGATTAGAGGATTAGATTCTGAAACTCAGACGTTAAATACACCTATAATCAAAGTCCACTCCTGGGGTATGGGTTTACAGGTGTGCAAGGCTCCTGGTTCCCTCTTCTGCTACAGCTTCATTGCCTACTTATTCAACAGCCTGGATATGATTTGAGAAACATAAAAAAGGTTTGCTAACAACTTTTTCAGTGGCGATCCAGTTTGCTTGCTTCCTATTTCTCCTTCGTATCCTAAGTAATTAAGCTTACGGTATATAAGGGAGGTATTAGTAAGTGAGAAGGCTTTTGAGTTACATTGAGTCATTTTGATCAGCATCTTTGGTAACCTTTTTTTTCTCATAAACATATGGTGTAACAAGATGTAATGTTCCGATGATTGTGATTTCAGATCTAAAGTACTATTTGTTCATTCCTGAAACCTGAAATAAACATCTGGTGGTTAATGCTTTGAGGAAAAAGTACCTTAGTGCATTACCCCTGTCTGTGATTCAAGATCATGGGCAAAAATAGGTAGATGAGATTAGGCCACATAGTTCATACATTGACTTTAAAAAAAGAAGGTGTCTGTGCTTCTAAAGTAAGAAAGGAATCGAGACCATGCAGTAATCTCAATGACCTCTTCCTTTCTGTCTCATCTTGCACTTAGATATAAACTGTGTCGGGTATATGTCCTCCCATTAGAAAAAGAGATTTGAATGCTTCCTATTTCCATCCCATATATACACAGAATTATGCCAGTTTATGCATATTGTCAGATTCATGTTATCCTTTTTTGTTCATTAGAATTGTGTCTCCTATATTAAAACTTCTGTGCCAATTTTTCATACTTTGTTTTAAGATTTATTGTAGCTCACACTTTCCATTACAAGATGACACTGGAATAGAATTTGAAATTAAGATGTACTGGTCATCTCCTGTGTCCTCATAAGGCCTTTCCCTGCACCTGTACACCTCTGTTGTCTCTTCACCTTCATCAGTACTGGATTAGGGCCCACCCTTTGACCTCATCTAACTTTAATTACCTCTTCAAAGGCCCTGTCTGTAAATGCAGTCATGTTAGGAGTTAGGGCTTCAATAAATGGATTTTGAGGGAAGTAGTGCTACTAATCAAACATTCTATAATAGCTTGCCTTTAAGGAAAAAAATAAAATATTAGGAAGGAAAGTGATAAAACTATCATTTATATGTCATATCAAGTTATAAGAAATATAAAGCTATATGTAAATCATTTAGATGAGAAATCATTTATAAGTGTGTCAACGTAAGAAACGTTCAAACCTGTGAAGAATTTTGTGAGTTTATTGGAGACAAATGCTGGGAAGCAAAACCTCAACCGATTGAGATAATACTCCGGAGAATGGCAGTTTTGTACCTTAATTTATGCATTACAATCAAAAAAGAAGGCGTAAGTGGGTTACATGAAATCCACTGGTGACAGAATAGGGAGGTAGGAGAAAGCAAAGTGGGGAAATCTCTGAAATTGGATAAAAGTAAAATGATAGACACATCCTTCTTTTACAAACATGGGTACAGGATAGTTAACAGTCAACAATTAACATGATAATAATAACAATGAGGGGATTTGTGTTTTCTGCCCTGGTGCATAGGTTGTGCCCTGAGGGGTCTGGAAAAAAAGGAAGTCACCCCACATTCCAAAGGTATGGTATCTTAGATGCAAAAAGACAATAGGCTCCATTAAGGTGAAAATTGACTTTTGTCAGGGAAGATGGTGGCCTAGGACATGACTACCTGTCATAAACTGCTTTTAGTGAAAAAGTTTACATTTCAAACCATCCTTTGGTCTTGGACTTTAGGTCTTTGAGTTTGCAAGGCTGTCATGCAGGCCTTCCCTGAGCTTGTCAGGTTAGCACGTGGGCCCTTTTCGTCCACCAGTGAATGCACATGAAGTAACCCTTAACTCTGTTTTTCAGCCTGTCATAATGAAGCGCTCACAGATTCAGCAAAGGATCGGCCCTGCAGACTAGCAATTCACACTCCCACATATTGTTTGCCAGAAGAGAAAGAAAGGTCCAGAGTCAGAAATGCCAGATGAGACTGCTGCTCTTGCATCTGTTTTGAGGTCAAATCTACAGATTCGGCCTTTGTTCTCTGGAAGTGTGGCTTCCAGAAGCCTGAGGCTGACTTAAGTGGCTTTGAAAGGCGACCCAGGCGCTTAGCCACAAACAGGCGATAAAACAAAGGCTGCTGTAGTGCCAGTGCACAAATAAGCCTGTGTCCTTGTCCCCTCGCTAAGTACAGACCACACTGGTCTTTTCAGAACACTGCTCTATGTTCTCTTGGATCACTGACAATGTTCCCATTTCTGAATTTTTTTAATGCATTGTGTTAGGATTGCCAGATTTAGGAAATAAAAATATAGGGTGCCCAGTTAAATTTGAATTTCAGATAAACAGTGAATTTTTTTAGTACAAATAGGTCTCATGCAATATTTGGGACATACACAAAAATATATATATTCGGTTATGGGACCTACTTATACTAAAAAGAATATTTATTATTTATCTGAAATTTCAATTTAACAGTGGGTCCTATGTTTTATCTGGCAACTCTACTTTGGCTTCATAAATGAATCCTCCCCTTGCAAATCCCCGCCACCACTCTCTTAAACTACGTATCACCAACTTTGTAAATTTAATTTCCTGGTCTTACATTAAGTTTGGTGCTGCCCAGAGCTTGCAAACCCCAGGTTTTAGATTCCTTTCTGTTATACCACTATTATGGATACTCAGTGTGAAAACATTCAAGTTAGTTTGGCCTAACACTTCTGCATCCTGAAGCATTTACATCTTTATATCAGTACCCCATGATACTACCAGGATGACATGACTAGATAGTGTGTGCTTAATAACGTGGGGAGGAATCTCTAAACCTCTACATCTCCGAATCTCTAAACCCTGGGTTCAGTCTGCTCATCTGCAGAATCAGGTGATTGAATTCAAGGTATTTCCCCCTAGGTTCCTACTAACAAGTCCCTGCTACAGTTCTTTAAAATGAAGGTTCTGTTAATGCTCTCATTTGCCTGGTGAAACCTAATTGTTCCTATTTCGGTTGAATCGCTTTTCTCTTCAAGTAAGTAGTGTTTAGATGACTAAATAAGTAGTGTTTAGATGACCCAGTTAATGGTTTCACCTTTAAAGAGGTTAGATCTAAATTCCTCAAAGGCCAAAGAATGCCCCCTTTATTTCCTTCCACCCCCACTCGCCCTAACACCAGACGTCGCGCGCAGAGAGCGATCCGATGAAAGTGCTGATAATGTTGAAACAATTTCATTCTGGTGGGTTCTGTCTGGAGCCTTCCTGGGGACAGAAGCCTCTCCGCGGTGTGAGACCGCCGTCTGGGAGCAGCTCCTTGTTCTCTTCCGCCATCTAGTGGCGTCAGCGTGGCCTCTCGTCCGCTCTACTTGCTGTTCAGAGCTGCAAAGATTTCCAAGATTGTAAATCAAATAAATGAATTGTTTTATTCTTGTCGTTATAGTAAAAAGGGATTTATAGAGTGTTTCAAGAGGTAAAATGTATTAAGTGTTGATAAAAAGAAGTATAATGCAACAGCCGACTTTAATACCCGAATAGTATAGATTAAATTCATGCAGTTTAATCTGTTTAATATGTTCAGATGTTAACTTGAACGTTGACATAAACTAGCCTATAAGTGTTATGTAGAAAGATCATCCTTCTCAGGTGCTCTTGTATAATGTTAAAAGATTTTTTAATGAAAATAAATGTAATCATAGCAGATGAAAATGAAACAAAGGGAAAGGAAATAAAGTTCTGATAAACATTGAATTGGTGGAGAATATCTCAGTTCTATATTTAAACATTTGTCTTCAATTAAGTTAGAACTTACTATCATTATTATTAATATATGCAATATAATGTTTAATGAATGTTGGATGATATTTAGTTTTAATGTCCTATAATCTGGAACTTTCTTCAAATGGCATGATAGTGAATTTAATTGTGTGAATCTAAAGTGAAAATAAATTTTCCTAATGAATGAAATAAAATATTTCTGAAGTGTGACTTCCCATTAAAGCTCTTTCCACTGAATAACTATTACAGGACAAATATTTCTGAGATATTAACATAATTCTGGTTTTCTTTTTATTTTTACTTAAAATGCCAGCAGTATTGTGCAGCATTTAGGTCTTTCTAACAAAAGATATTTAATTGGAATGGCATTTTGTTTTTAATACACTTGTGAGTCTACTGAGAAATCTCCAATTTGTTTTCCAGGGTGGGAAAATACCCATAAGGTGGACAGCCCCAGAAGCTATTGCCTACAGAAAATTCTCCTCGGCGAGCGACGCCTGGAGCTATGGCATCGTCATGTGGGAGGTCATGTCCTATGGAGAGAGACCGTATTGGGAGATGTCGAACCAAGACGTAAGTGCCGCAGACAGCTGACCTGCCATTCTGTGAGTGTAACACATCAGCGTTGAGGGGGAAATGTGCCTTTTGTTCTCACTCAGGTTCGGCCTGTGGCTACGTTTGAAAAGCTAAGTAACTTTTCACTCTGGGCTGTATTTGCTGTCATAGGGCCCAGCCCGTGGCCTTTTCCACGTGAACACGTGATCCACATCCTACACCTGCAGCACCACTGTGCTTATGCTGCATTAGACCCACAAGTAACAAAGAAGAAAGAGTAATGTTTACCTTCTATTTCTTCCTTAGGGCAATTTAATGTGCCACTGTAAACAGCAAACTAATGCAGACTACCTATTGCTTAGTGGGGAAAGACTTTTCCAGGCACTGTATCATCAATATATGTCATCCGGTATGGCTCTTTCAGGATGTGTATGTGACCCTTCATGCATTCTGTTTTGTTTCTGTTTTATCTAAAAAAATTATCTTGGTGATTAACACCATTACAGAATAGGATAGTTAACACACATTATACCTCTATGACCTGTCCAGAGTGACAGAGACAGTAGTCAGAAAATGCAGGTCCCCTGATGATACAAATAAGTGTGCTGTCAGAACTGAACATACATGTTAATGTCCTTCTTCCTCATGTCAGCACTCACACTCCATTCACTTGCCGTCTGAGAGTATTTCATGGTTTCTGAGACAGTGTCGATGGGAAACCACCTCTAATGGGATTCTGAGTGTTCAAAGGTGAAAACAGAGACAATGTAACTATAGAAAACCCCTGAACACGCTCAGAGGACAACTACTACCACATCTCCTTCCTCTTTCCTAGTCAGTTGCTTGAGCAACCCTTCCATACCTCACACTGCATTGTTCCATCCCAACTTCAAGTTGTCCAACTACCTTAAGAACTTATTCAGTCAGAGTTTATCCTTTCCTAATGCCAAGCATAGAGAAGACTGGGTTTTGGTTAGCTCACCGTGGCTATTGCTCCTCCCCACCGTGGAGAGTTACTTTCAAAGCTGAGTCCTGCTCAGTCCTGTCGGTGCCTGCTGACTCTGTGGACAATGCCAGATCCAGAGACCTCCATGGCAGCAGGTGTAGGACATGCACACTGCCGGGCCATCCCTCTCCAAAGAGCATCATCACAACAAAGCCAGTGTGGCTGTGCCCTGCCGAGCACCTGCCCCCAATACAGAGTGGGCGCTGGCCAGCAGCCTCTGCTGCACTCCCAGCACTCAGACTTGGGATCCAGGTCATTTGCCTAGAGTCCATCTACTGTTCTTCAGGAAATTTTAATTGAAGGAACTCATTGCTTTTCCCTGCCACGGGGCCTTGTTTGGGCAGCTTATAACTGTCTGTGCAGCTGTTCTTAAAACTGAATCTCAGAGGCAGAGACTTGCCCCTTCAGTCCCAGAAGGAACTCTTTTTTTTTTTTTTTTCTTTTCTTAACCAGTTACCTAAATTAATGGAGGCCTTGGATTTAGTCATCATAACTCCTATGCTACTCTAACCCCAGATCATACTTGCCTACTTGTTCTACTTTGACATGACTAAAACAGGCCAGTCAAGCTCATCTCCAGAATAAGAAGTCCTCCTCCAGATGAGTTAAAGTCCTCACTGCACAGGAGAGCCCTCACTTCAAGTACCCTCTTGAACTGGCACCCTGTTTAGTCCTTGTCTTACCAGTTTCCCAACAGACTTAAAATGAAAAATCGCCTAACTCAGAAGGCTCCAAACTTTACTACAATATATCCTTACCAGTAAAAAATTCTTGAGCATTCACAGTTAATGTATATATATTTATTTGCATAATATGTATGAGAACTACTATACTAATATAATCATTTATTCATTTAAATATATTCCCTGGGTGCCTGCTCTGCCTCAAGAACTAGAGATACGACAGGAAACAAATGTTATACCTGGAAGGGGTTATAAATATTATCTAGTCCAACCCAAGTCCACCTTGATTGTGAAAGTGAGGCATAGACAAGCGACATGATTTCCCTAGAATTGCTTAGTAAGTGATTTAATAGTAATCTTGGAAGACGATGCTAATAAACTTCTGGGAAAAGGAGGAGAGAAGAGGGAATGACTGCTTCTTTCATGGTGGTTTGGTTAACAGTCCATGTGGCTCCCCACATAGGACCAGCGACTTCTTGCCCTTGTGGAGCTTGCATTCTAGGGAGAGGGAGACAGACTGTAAACAGAGTAATAAGTAAAAGATACAGTATGGAACAGGATAATCAATGCTTTGGGGGAAAAGCAAGAACGTAGGGTAAGAGATGCTGGGGGGGTTGATTTTAAATATATTATATATTTTATATATTCATAAAATCCATTCTTTTATGATCATAAAAGTCATAATTAGTCATCCTTATTAGGCATTCTTGTAATAGAATGAGACAAATAAACATAAAGAGAAATTCCATTATTTTCCTGCCCCTGGATTATTGTCTTGCCACCTGGGGTACATTGTACCACAGATTTAGAAAAGACGGTCGTCATTATGGAGACTATAAGTCAACCATGAAAGTCACTTAACTTTTCAAAGTGCCTGAGTTTCATGACCAATAAATACAATAAAAGGACTGGGTTAAATGATTTATGATACTCCTTTTAACAGGAATATTACATGCTATTATTTTATAATCTCTGCAGAAATAGTTAACATGTCTCAGCAAAAGAATGAATCAAATTGTTCTTTTCAGAAATTCAAGACATTCCTGAATCTCTGTGGAGGTACCAAGAGAATGAGACAGGATTCCACAGAGCAGAGCAGGTACAAGTGAAGATACCAGACGAGACAGATTTTTTTTTTAGGAGAGCAGCCTCTGAGGAAAAAAGCCCAAATGTGTGGTTTCCAACATAGACCACCATGTAAACTGTTGCCTTGAATAGTGCAAACCCTGTTGTCTACCCCTTCCTTCCTGGATCTTGCCCAACAGTTTACCCAGCCATTGTGGCGTGGAGTGGGGGCAAGGGTCTGAGTCCAGATTCGACAGGAGTCTTTCAGGGTTAACTTCAGAGGCTCCCAAAGCGACCAGGACGTTAGGGGGAGAGGCCCGGGAGCAGAACAGGAATTTTGGTACACCTGGGAACTGATTCTTTACTTTGGGGAAGGCCCTCTGCCGACAGCAGGGATGGCGGGCTCTGCCACCTTAGCTGTGTGCCCCGGAACCCAGCCTCAAGGGGACCAGAACACCTGTGGTTTTAATCCTACATCTGGACTACACATGCAAAGGGTTGTTGTTGGTTTTTTTTTTTTTTTTTCTTCTAAGAAAGATGAGATTGGCTTGGTTCTTCATGAGCATCTTTTATATTGTTCTTTTCCTTTTTTTTCCTTGCTCATTTTGTCTGGGGGGAGGAAGTCTGTGCTGTGTTGGGGCTGTGAAGAACATCTGCACTCAAACAGTTTACAGAACAAATGTTTGTTTTGTTGTTTTTTCAAAAAAAAAAAAATTGATGAACTGAGCCAAGATGGCCATTTAGAGAGCAATTCTGTCTACTAAACCTCATTTGCCCACAAAGACTATATCTGGAGCTAGGAGAAGCTTCTGCAGCCAGGAATAGACTCCCAACATTAAGCCATTTCCCATTCATTCAGGATTGCCAGTGCCCACAGCACAAGGTTGAACTCTCTCTCCACCCAGAGCTTGGTTGTTGCTCGAGGACCCGTGGGGTTAAGCTGGCTATCTGCATGGTCTTTGAGTGGTTACCAGAATAGATTCAAGCAAGAATCTGAAAATCAGAGGAGAACAAAAAGTTCCAGGTTGGGTGGTGGGGAAGGAGCCAAACCCTTGAGGTTCTAAGATTGATACAGGACTAAAGGAAAGTAGTAAGAATTAACATCTTTCACATATCTTGGTTGTTTTTTTTTTTGTTTTTTTTTTTGCTGCTGCAGTAAAGAGAGTTGAAATTCTGTTTGGCTTAACATACTGGAAGTCAGCATATTTGTGAAGATCCTGTAACCAGAATTTTTGTTTGGAAGCAGAAATAGCTTAATCAAAACTTTCTCAGCTGCTCCTCTCCAAATATTGGTTATTCCCTATTCATCCTGTATTTCTTATTTGTTTGGTCAAAGTATAATTTTATGTTAGACTTTCTGCAACCAAGGTGCATTTAAAATAAGGAAAGTAATGTTTTAGATAATAAAAATTTAACTATGTTCTGTTTGAATATTTTATGTTTTCACTACAGTTTGGTAAGTTTAACTGAGCTATGGGCTTAGTTAAATATGGAATGTTAACATGCTTTGTGATTTTAAATGAGGTTAGGAAATTTCAGATAGCTTTGATGAAAGAGTCCCCCCATTCTGCACACTGTGGCATATTTTGCTACTATGAACAATTCTAAGTTTGCAGAATCTGTTTTTGTGAATAATATAATGTTTCCCAAAGGTCAGTGGTATTGTATGGAAGGGAAATGAGAAAAATAGAGTGCACCAGACTAGTCCTTAAAACGCCTCACAAACATAACAACAGGTGCCGATCCAGTAGTTACTTATTAAATACATGCCAGTCACTGGGCCCTGTGGGTTGGGGATGGAAATTTAGAAAACTCAGTCCTTACTCTCAGAGAGCCCAGTATGTAGGTGAGGAGATGACGTCTTTCCCATGCTGCCAAGTAGAGTGTACACTCCTACTCCTCAAGGGGAGACCTCATGCTTTCTACCGTTTTTTGTTTGTTTTGTTTTGAGAGAGAGAGAGAGGAAGGGAGAGAGAAAGATAGAAATATCGATGTGAGAGAGAAACATCGATTGGCTGCCTCCTGCACACCCCCTACTGGGGATTGAGCCCGAAACCCAGGCTTGTACCCTGACCGGGAATCGAACTGGGACCTCTCAGACCATTGGACGATGCTCAATCCACTGAGCTGCACCAGCCAGGCAAAGTAAAGACAATATTGTGTGAATGTAACATCACTGTTTTTAAAATATATGCCAAAAAAGTATACATACTCTATTATTCGGGGTTCTTTTGATTATAAATGGCAGAAACTCAACCCAAGCTAACTTAAGTAAAAATAAATTGTTTTCATGCATGAGACTAAAAAGGTAGCTTAGCAGTGCTCCATCTCAGGGACTATGTGGATTTTTAGTGCTTTTCTGGATCCGTTGACCTCATTTTCTCCTACTGCAAGGGTCTTCTTTGTTTTATTCTTCTTTACGCTCCAGAGCTCAACATTCAGCTCAACAGCTTCAGCGAAATGAGACCTTCTGTCTGTGAAAATTTATATACCAATACCAGAGAATTCTGGTTGGCTCTGTTAGGGCCCTGCCCAACCCTGAACCAAAACCATGCCAGGAAATGGACACTATGATTGGCCCAGCTGAGTTTGTGAACCAACCAGCCTGTGCGCTCGGAGGTGCGGGGAGCGCTGTGATTGGCAATTTCCCCAAATCACATGGTGTAAGGGAGGAAGTCCCCAAAGGAAAGCAGTTGTGCAGCCAGAGATATACTATGTTGTCCTTTTTCAGTGTACATTGTTTTCAAGAGCAACTTTATTTATTGCAGTTTTAAATGGCCCCAAATTATTAACTTTGTGCATCACTGTACTCTAGTGAGGCAGTGGGTGAATTGGAAAGATCATGAGAGCTTTGGAGGAGGTTTCTCAACCTCAAAGCTATTGATGTGTTGGGCGGAATAATTCTTTGTTGTTGGCGGCTGTCCTGTGCATTGTAGGATGTTTAACAGCATCCCAGCCTCTACCCACTAGATGCCAGTAGGTCCCTCCAAGTTGTGACAACCAAAATTGTCCCCAGGCATTGTCCAGTCAGGGATGGGGTCCAGAAATCACTCCCAATTAAGAACTGGGTTTAAATCTCAACTCTGCAATTTATTGGCCATGTAATCTTAGGCACGTGGTTTAAGCTTTCTGAGATATTGTCTATAATGGGATTCAAAATACTCAACTGCAGGATTTGAAAGAATTAGAGATAGTGTATATAACCTACCTTGTACATAGATGGTGTCTAACCAGTGGTAATAATCATAATTTGCTCATTATGAACCAAGCATTTTAGATTATGATATTTTAGCTCATTTAATCTTCAAAATAATTATCTAAGGTAGGTACTGTTTAGTATTATTATTATTATTACTAGATGAAAGAACTGAGGCTGTCTAGAAAGTTTAAGTAACTTACCCAAGGTTACTAGCTAGTTAATGATAGAACTGAAGTTCATGCCCCCTGCTTACTCCAAAGTACATGCTTTTACCCTCTAAACTATACCATAGAAGTCTAGTTTTCAAAGCCAGTTCTACACAATGAGATCGAAGCATCTTTCACTCTGGATGCCACTCTGTCACAAGAGAAGTGCTTTCATTGTTTCCTATTAGCAAAATAATGTGGATTGACTCACTCTTGTTTGGAACTATAAATCTTTTCTTTTTTAATCCTCACCCAGGGATATTTTTCCATTGATTTGTAGATAGAATAAGAGGAAAGGAGGAGAGAAAGAGAGAGAAACATCAATGAGAGAGACACATAGATTGGTTACCTCCCACAGGACCCTAACCGTGGCCGGGGGTCGAACCCACAACCCAGGTATGTGCCCTTGACCGGGAATCGAACCAAAGACTCTTTGGTCTGAGGGCCGATGCTCTAACTGCTGAGCCAAACCAGCCAGGGCTAGAACTATAAATCTTTTCAGCAGTTTTGTGTCTCGATGTTAAAAATTTATAGAAAGTACCGTATTTATTGAATTTCTTAAAAATAGTTAAAGTAGTAGCTTAAAATCAGATTCTAATGATCAGCATATTTAGCCTATTACCAGAAACATGACCCAGGCACATTGAAGGTATACAACTTTTTGCTGGCTTCTAGCATTTCTTCTTCTTCTTCTTCTTCTTCTTCTTCTTCTTCTTCTTCTTCTTCTTCTTCTTCTTCTTCTTCTTTTTTAAGGTATTGCAGGGGAATATTCTGTTATTTTCATCCAAGTTCAAAGTAATTGCTGTTTACTACATATGGGAGTACATTTTAATGCTAGGAGCTACACAAGCCCCAAATGACCCCAAGGGCACTGCAGACCTTCCAACACTTACACTGTGTAATGTGCTCCATGGAAGAAAATGCAAGCAAAACATGAACAGCAGGCGACACTAAATACCCAGATGCCCACAGAGCCAATGTGCAGGGAAAACTAGCACCATGTAAATGAGAGGCGACTTCGAACTAATGATCTAACGCAAAACTGAAGTCTTGGGTTTTATTTTGTTTTGTTTTTCCCTGACCTGATGATGTTTAAAAAATAAATAACATTCTCCTTGAAGCAATTTGAAACCCAGATGCCTCCTGGGTAGGTTATCATTTAAGCATATGCTACTAAGCTAGTTCAGTTTCACAAAAACAGAACCACTATCAGGGAACATCTCATTTAAGGGTCCCTCGGAGACATAATGCTGCCTCAGTATTTTTGGGTTTTATTTCTCCTCACTTTTCAAAAGCTTTTACATAATAATGAGTTTTGCTTTAATTTGCTTTTAGAACCTTAACTGAGGGAAAAAAATTAGAATTTATATTTAGGATTTTTTTTTTTTGTAGGTGATGTAGTTAAAAATAAACTTTTTATCTTATCTGAACTGATTCTTTTTTCAAAATTTAAAAAGGAAGAAAATAACCTTTTAACATATTTCTTGTTTGTCCTAATAATTCTGTAACCTTTCTCAATTACAGGTCACTACTTCAGCTGAGAATGGTGGAGGTTAGAATCCACTTACCCAGAAATGCAATGTGATTTTGTGACTCAGAGGGTCCAGTCATTTCCAGTTTTTGTCTCTGATTAGATTTTCCTAACTCTGCTTTATTATGTAATAATCCTTGTATGATGCTCTGTGTAAGGTACAGTAAATTGCTAAAAGCCCATTCCCATTATTTCAACTTCCATATTACAGAAGGAATTTCTGCATTTATTTGAATATGAATTCTACCAAACCAATTTTCAAAATGGCCTTCTTCTTCCCTGTTTTTTTCAGTAATCCCTACTATTGGTATATAGGCAGTAGCAGCCTTTTAATTAAATATACACCAGTTACACTAACATGATGCATGTCTGCTACCCAGGCAAGAGTAATAGAGGATATTATGAAATGCAATCAGTCACCATTGTAAATAATTCAAATAGTAAAGTTCCAAGTAGAGGAAACCAATAACCAATATGCTATTACCACAGTGTAATTTTCAGGAGAGTTTTTATATTGAATGACCACAGAGCTGGAAAATGTATACATACCAGCAATGTTTTTATAAAAAAATTAATTATACCTTCAGTTTCTGTTTGGGAGAAATACATTCACAGTCTTTTGCTGTTATAATTTTTATTCTGTCTTTTGTTCTCTTTGGAACATTTACAAAGAAGACACTTTTAAATCCCCTTTTCCTTTGTACTCATAAACTATTTTTGCATAGCTTTTAGATATATTTTGGTGGGTTTAGGAAATCAGAATGATTCACCAGTGAAGAAATATTTGGTTTTAACTCAGAGAACACTTGAGAAAATGGCCCTGAGTTTTAAGAACATTGTCTTCTTAAAGAAAAAAAAAAAAAAAGGTTTTAAATAAATAGATTTGAAATGTGTCTTCATATTTTAAAATTATACTTTATTAGAGAGGAGCTGGCCCAGTAAGGAATATCATGATTCCCCAAATCTTCCTAGTCTTGTTTTACCAGGACATACTCTGGCCCTGTCTGGATTTTTGTCTCCTTGCACTTGGAGCTCTGTGGGGAATAGTCCTTTCAAAGGAAGCGAAATTTATCTTGTGTCTTGTTTGCTTTTCACTGAATTATAAATTCTGTATGTTGAAAAATATTGAAGAAAATAGGTATAAGATTATAAATGTTATTTACTTATAACCAGTTTTTTCTTTTTTTTTTTTATTTCTTTGCCCATGTAGATACAATCTTTATATTGCATGTAAGGAAAATATATTACCAATGTTGTTAGTATCACTGTTTTACAAATCTAATATCCTATATGTACAAGTAATCGTTATCACAAAAAGTAAGTGTATACTGGAACCCTTTGCTTCACCATCCCCCTTCTACCTGAAATTATAGGTTTTCCACAAAGCCATGATAAATATTTAGAGAGAAGATTAAAATTAAAATATTTTCCATTCCATTTACTAGTGTACATTTTAGTCCTTGCTACAATTTTGAGACAGTTTCTTTTAAAAGAAAGTATGAATAACTAAATTCAATGTGCTGCTCTTTCAGAGATATTTAACAGTATTATAAAAATATGATTCCCTGCACAGCCCAACCAGTCCCTGTTCAAGGTATTCCTCAGGGATGTTTCAGTGCCTTCCTGTTGACTGTCTGCTCCTTGTATGCCTGGTTTAATAAAAGGTGCACATTGCCTGCTTTGATTCAGAAAATG
The DNA here is from genome assembly GCA_030848825.1 of Tadarida brasiliensis. Lineage (NCBI taxonomy): Eukaryota > Metazoa > Chordata > Mammalia > Chiroptera > Molossidae > Tadarida > Tadarida brasiliensis. Next base: position 83,515,056 of record CM061260.1, on the reverse strand, counting down.
TCAAGATCATTGGGAAAATTGCATTCAGCAAGAGCAGAACAGTGTGCTCTGTGGCCCAACTGAGCCCTATGTTGATTCTGGGCTGCTGAAAATTGCAGTGTCAGTGACAAGGAACCAGCCCAATCTATTTGGAATAACCAGCCAGGTTTTAGATAATACCTTCTGACAGAATCTAATTCCTTCTACCTAATCTAATTCCTGCATGGAAATGATCACTGCAGTCATTTTCATATTTTTTCACTTTATTTTAATTTTCTTCTTACATTTTTAAATAAGGGTATAACCTTGTTTAACTCTTCTCCAAAAGATGACAGCCTACAACTGTCATAAAACCAAAGTGTTAAAAAATTCTCTCTAGTTAATTATTACCCCTTCATATCCTAAAACAGCAAACCTCAATTAGTCTCTTAGACAAAGCATCCATATGCTCCCGGCTTCCTGTCAGTCCTTAATTAAGGAATCAGAAAATACCTATCAGTAAAACTCACAAAAGAAATGTTTGCAAAGAAAAAGATAAATACTATAGGTTTTCTGAAACTGCCCCGAAAGCACAACTTTTGTGAATCGCATACATGACAATGGAGCTCTGTGCTTTGACTTCACTAGGCCTTGTCCTAGAGGTGATGGGAGCAGATGGGAGAAAGAAACAGTGCTGCCTTGGGGGCACCCAGCTCGCCCAGCTGAGGAACCGCAAGTGTATTGTAGTGCCCAGGCCAAAGGGGGAAGGGGACCCAGTCAGAGGTGAAGACTGAGAGCCAGGGTCACAGTGAGCCACTGCAGAATTGCAGACGTGGGAAGAACATGACCACAGTTCCGCTGCAGTAGGATTGCTTTGAGTGTACGTTGGGAGGTGATTGGAGGAGGAAAAGGAGAGACAAGAAGATGAGTTAGGAGGCTACGTCTATTTCGGTGATCAGCATGAGAAATAAATCATTTGGAGAGGGGCTTAAAATGGAGCCTATTAATATATGAATGCGGTAGAATCAACATGACAAGTGAATTTTGAGCATCAGGGAAAGCAGAGACCCCAATAACTCCCTGATCTCACTAGGAGGAAGAATGCTACCTTTTGCAAAGGACAGAAATCCCAAAGGAGAAACAGGGTTAGTTTTGAACAAAATTAATCTATAAGGCACCTGTATGACACCTTCATGAAGTGGTATGTCCTGTAGCTGATAGATATAGAAATCTGGAGAAGAAGCTAAGCTAGAGCTTCAGCAATGGAAGTCACAAGCGGATGGGTGAGAGTGGAAGCATGCAGGGTGAAAGAGAGCATAAGACCCAGTTCTGGGGGGGCGGGGGGAGTCAGAGATGTGGCTCAAGACCTACACTGATGGTCTCTACCACTGCTCTGATTCAGACACTACTGAGATGGTAATGCTAGTCTGTTCTTCAGAGAATTGCTAGCTATGTGATATTAACCCCATCTGTTCATCAGTTTGAGCTTCAGTTTTCATACCCATAAAATGTGCATAACCAATAATAAGGTATTTAGAGACCTTAATTAAGCTATGTTGGCCCTGGCTGGTTTGGTTCAGAGGTAAGGGAGTCGACCCACGGACCAAAGAGTCATGGGTTCAATTTCGATCAAGGGCACGTACCTCAGTTTCGTGTGGGAGGCAACCAATCAATGTGTCTCTCTCACATTGATGTTTCTCTCTCTTTCTCTCTCTCCCTTCCTCCCTCCCTCCCTCCCTCCTTCTCACTCTATCAGAAAAAAAAAAAATCAGTGGAAAGATATCCTCAGGTGAGGATTAAAAAATAAAATTAAGCTCTGTTAAAACACCTAGCCCAGAACTCAGCACACAATAAGCTCTCAAAGTGATATATGTTACTTGAATCTGTAATCATAAAGCTTATAGAAAACTGAACTCATCATCATTCCAGCCCCCAAATCACTTCTCCTCCTATGTCTTATCTTTGCCAGTTGACCAAACCAAAAACCTAGAAATGATCCTTATCTCCTCCCTCTACGGCCACATCTAATCTCACCTCACTCCTGTGTTCCTGCCAAATCAGTACACGTCTCATATAACAAAGACAGTCTCCAACAAGGCCATTCTGATCTCTCTCCTGGATCCCGGCAAGCCTCCCTCTGACCCCCAGCCCCCTCCAGTGCATTCTCCACACTGCAGCCAGAGTGAACTTCCAGAAGGCATCTCTAATGTCATTTACTTGCTAAAATCCTATTCCCCTTTGCAAAAAGCTTGTTTATAGCATGCAAAGTCATTTATAATCTCAAAAAATACAACTTTTACTTAACCTTCTAGCATCAAATATCACCATTTCTTTCTTTGAAGACTGTTCCAGCTGTACTAATCTACTTTCACTCCCTGATAAGGTCACATCACCTCTCCTTCCATCTAGTTGACTGTGCTACTTCCTATGTATTTCCTTTAACATTACCTCACCTCCTCTGAGAAGCCTTCCCGAGGCTGAGTCAGGTGCTCCCCCACAGGCTCCCATAGCTCCTGGATCTACATGGTAGTTAACATAGTCTCACTCCTTATCTCCTTCACTAGACCATACACATCTCCTAAAGTAAGAAATATGTCTTACTCATTTCATTATACCTCCATGCATTATATGCTCAATAGCACATTTAAGTGACTAATATATCTGTTTGGATGAATAAATTAAAAATCCATTAGAAAGATGTTATATCTTTTAACCATTGTTGTGAATCACATTGCTTGGATCTCTTCTCTGGCTACCTTCAAAGCCAGAATTTTTAGGTCTGTGATCTGGGGCAAAACCTCCTAAAAAACCTCTCAGTGTTTTAAGTTCCTTTTCTATAAAATGGGAATAACAGTAGTACCTACCTCATGGGGTTATTGTGGGGATTAAAAGAGTTGCTACATGCAAATCATTTAGAACTGGCACCTGGAAGTCCCCAGGATCTCTCAATTATTAGCTGTTACTATTATTGTCACTGTTGTTGTTGTTATTACTATTCTCCCATAAGGTGGAACCCTTAATGTTTGACAATCATGAACCAGGGCTAAAGACAAATTTCATAAGTTAAAAAACTGAGGAAACGTAAAAACCAGACGGTTAGCAAGAAGAAAAGTCATGAGTCCCCAAATCTTCCCACTGTCCCCACAGAAAGGCACACTGGAGCCAGACACACACACAACACATTATATGGGTAAAGGTTTCAGGAGAGAGACCATACTCTCTTCTTACAGGATAATCATGAGAGCAACTTTGTCCAAGGAGACTAAGCAGCCGGCTTAGCACCAACCAGTCTGGATTTGGGTGTCAGCTGTTTACAGTTGTCTGGGAAAGTCAGCTCCCCAGCAGTTAAGGACCTTGGGGCCAATGGGAGATAGTAACCCCCTGGACAGGGGGAAGAAGCCACTCGTGTTACAGGAAGCTGTGTTTGGGTCCCGTCTTGCTCTCTTAGAGCAAAGCAAGCCCCAGTCTCACCTGGCTCATTCTGCAGGCAAACCAGAGCGAGATCATGAGATCACGTTGGACAATGCTGCTTGATGCACCAATATTTTAATATTTCCTTCACTGCTATCATGCTTGTGCTTTGAATCCATCTTGGGTACCTTGAGCCTCCATGTTTTCTAAGAATCTGCTCCTCTATCAAGTCAAATCCAAAAATTTCTTCTAATAACTTTTGTTAAGTCAGTAATATTTATTAATGTGTCAGGTGCTGTACTAAATGATGAGAATGTAAAATGTAAAGAAATAATCCCTGTTTTCAAGTATATATAGCCTTAAAGGAAAGGCAGATGAAAAGTTACAATACAGTGTAATATATACAACAATAGAGATGTGTGCAAGACTCAGAAGCATTCAGAAATGACTTTGTTCAGCCAGAGATTACAGCTTGCAAACTATGAAGTAAATGTGTTTTTTTATTTATCCAGAATATTAAACTTAAGATCCAAATAAAAACACTAGAGTTTAATTAACAAATGCTATAATAAAAGACAGCATGGTAATCCCCCCTAAAACTGTATAAATTGATGTAAAATTGCGGAGGAAGATGTTATATCCCTGCAGATTGGCCAGAGGAAAAGTTTGGAAGCTAAAAGGATCTAAGTTCAAATTCTGTATCTGCCACCTCTACTGTGTGAATTGAAGCAATTTTCCTAAGCACTCTACATCAGAACTTTTTAAAGAATGGGAATAATAATAACTACCATGTTAAGTTATTTTAAGCAGTAAATGAAGAAAAATATGCAAAGCACCTAGCACATGATAGACACTCAGTAAAGCAGCTAATTTTTTTCTCAGAATATAACCTCAGTTGTCATCTAGTTTACTCTAAGCACTTATAATTAGGTAACTGTGGTAAACTGACTAGCGAGCTCTCCCGGAGTGGGATTTCAGAGTCTGTCTATGATGAAAGTCTATCCTATTTTTCTTAGTACTTTTCACAACTGTCCACAGTAGTTTTGAGGTGTTACTAGCATTTTTATACACATCCTGTTGTGCTAAAATGTGTTGCAAAATGTCTTAAAACCCAAACCTACTTGGTAGCAAAAGTAGTCAGAAAGCAGGTAAGAAAAAAAATCCTGTTCAATAATGGAATGTAAAAATGAACAGAAAAATGCTGGTATCCTGACAAGTTAAAGTGAGTGTTATGGTCACAAAGACACTGATGGGATTATGAGAAATTCCCTATTACTAAAAAAACTAAAGCTTAGCAGTTAGGAGGTTCCTGAAGGCATTTTACTGCCTCTTTTTACAAACTGCCTCTAGCAAAATTATGGATATTTTAGAGTCATATCAAATAGTGTCAATTTTTAAAGAAATTTTAATAAGATGTGGTTTTTTTTTTAATTACAGAAGAGGTGTAGATGGTGCTACAATAAAGGGTGTTCTTCTGTTAGCAATATTAACACTTGCATTTTTATATTTCTGTTGTCGACGAGGGCAGGGGTGAGGCTAAGTTGTACTTGTCTTTAAATATGTGTCTTTTCCTCAGTTTTCCCACCTCAAAAATGAGGAAAATAAACCCTTTTCCTTTGCCTTCCTCCAAGAGATAATATAAGAATAAAGGCTCATATGAATACCTTTGAATGCTTCGTGAAAAAATAAGTTACATAAATTCAGGATTAATTTAACTCATGGTTAAGAAATTCCCAGGTGGGTCATATGTTAAACAGGTAAATATCTTGCCTTATCTTGAACATGATTTCCCAAGTACAGAAAACAAAAACAACAATACTTGTCATCTTGTGGTAGCTCTTAACTTTGGCTTCTTGTAGAGAGTTCCTTCTCTAGGCCTGCTCTGTCCCATAGAGTAGCCACCAGCCACATGTGCCTATTTCAATTTTAAGTAAAACTAAAACTAACAATTCAGTTCCTCAGTCCTACTAGCCACATTTCAAATGCCCCATAGCCACACATGACTCGTTGCAAGCTGTTGGACAGAGAACATTTCTTCATCACAGAAAGTTCTGTTGGAGAGTGCTGGCCCAGGGAAGCCTCAGGCTGAATGTTCCTGCTGCTCTGTGGCCTTAAGCTAGCCATTGATAACATTTCAAAGATGGAGTGATCTTAGAAGTTATCAGAGGACTTACAGTCACGTATGAGACTAAGGGAAAGGAAGAAGTAAGTAAAGAGGAATTCAATAGGTAAGAAGGAAGAAAGAAGAAATGATAACTAAAAAAAGAATACACACTGACGTATTATAAAAGGATAAAAAATTATTCAAGAATTCATTGCTTCAGTAGAAGTACATTTTACTGAAAACATTTGTTACATGTGGTTTGCACTAAAAGCATCAATCTTATGCTGACTTTCTGATATCCTGAATGGGTTTTGAGATGTTCCAGCTGAACCACACAAAAACTATTTCTCGACATTAAGTGATGAAACTTAACCTCCCTTCTGTACACCACAAGTTTAAAATACAGATTTTCCTCTCAGAGGGATCAGAAGATGCTATGAACATATTTGCAATTTTTGTTCACAACATTTGTATTTATCCCTGTTCGGACCATTTGAATTCATAAGTACTTTTCATGCTGACCAATATTTTGGCTTCTACTTCCTGTATAAGAAGGAATTATAACTTAGCATATGTATTATGTGTCCCCAAAGTAAGAGAATAACCTGTGTATGCTTGCATTTAGGTCATTCTGTCCATTGAAGAAGGTTACAGACTTCCAGCTCCCATGGGCTGTCCAGCGTCTCTGCACCAGCTGATGCTCCACTGCTGGCAGAAGGAGAGAAATCACAGACCAAAATTTACTGACATCGTCAGCTTCCTTGACAAACTGATCCGAAATCCCAGTGCCCTTCACACCCTGGTGGAGGACATCCTTGTGTAAGATGCACAGAGTTGATTTTCTCCCCCTTGACAATCATAATTTCTTTCAGGCTGTAGACAGACTAACAGAGAGGAGAACATTTGCGTTGATAACCACCTAGTTGTCAACCTTTTAGAAAATGGTATATAAACTATATTTTATTTAACAAAAATGATGTATAAACTATATTTTATTTAACAAAAATGGTGCATAAACTATATTTTATTTAACAGCTGTAAAGGAATTTATTAACATTTTAGAAAATTGATTTTTTTTTCACATGAAAACAGGTTCCCCTTTTCTCTGTATCTAATCTTTCTGAATTTCTTTATACTTTTCCTGTGTGGGTCTCTGGTATTTACATATCCTTTATTTACTGAGTCTTCCTTACTTTTATAAGTAGAGTATGTGCATGCCTGCAGCCCCTTTAATTTTCCTGTCCTTTTGATGTATGTTCTGTCCCTCTATTTGAAATGTCAGGCAAGATGGGCAAAGTGTCAATCAACCAGGAGCCAGGATGTTGCCTACTGATACAATCACACCCAGCTGTTGTTAACTTTCCGTTCCTAAATCCAGAAAAAGACAGATGAAGAAAATGAAGGCACTCATACCCTATTTTATAAAAGTCAGTAGAGTTGAGATCTATTCACCTCTCTCTGTAAAGCAATTATAAGAAGGAGAGTAAGAGAAAAAAAAATACTATCATCTGTGTCTGAAATTATTACATTAAAAATATTATTAAGTTGAAAATGTATTTCTTTATTTAGGCCAAATTGGACTTGAAAATAACCAAAGCATTTCCAAAACTCCTTTTCCTGACTCAGGGGATGGCCAACAGGATACACAGATATTTAACTTTAGGTCACAGGTTCAAGTCAGTGCAGGTTTTTAATGACACTAAGGCCAAAGGCTCTTCAAGGACTGCTTGAACAGGCCTCAGCTCACAGCAGAGCACAGAGGAGTTCACCTCTAAATCACTAATTGGCAGCCTTAGTAAAGTGAAGCCAAGCATGAAATAGCCAGAGATTGAACTATCACTCTGCCCACCTTCCCTAAAGCAGTCCAGCACAGGAAGCTATAAAGTGGGGGTGGGTGGGAGGACAGAAGGCGTCTGGATTTTATCACAAAAGCCATGGCAGCCATGGAAGGTTTTTAAGCAAGAGAATGGCATGATGACATTTGCATTTCTGAAAGATCATTCTAGGGGTGACATAGACTGGGAGTGGAAAACAAGGAGACTGGAAACAGAGACAGTTATATATTTGCAGCAATACAAGCTAGAAAAAATCAGGCCTGACTTATGAAATGAGAATAAGCTTGGGGTAAGGAGATTTTTTTAAAAAATTGATTTATTATTAAACAAGGAAAACAAATGTGTCTTGGTCATTGACTGAATATGTAGTGGGTGGAAGAGAGAAAAGATTCAAGGATATTTGTTAAGTTTCTTTCTTAGACAAACTAATAAGGACACGTTTTTGGAGTAGAAATGAGACCACTTTGAGCATGCTGACTTGAAGATGCCTGTGGGGCATCTAAGTGCAGATGTCCTATAGGCAGTTATATTTGTAGATTGAACCCCAGATGAAAAGATCTGGGCTAGAGATGCAGATTTGAAGATCATCAGATAGATTGTAGCTGAAGCTTTAAGTATTGTTAAAATAACCTATGGAGAATATAAAGAATGCAAATCAACAGAGGAAAAGGACACAACCCTTCAGAACACCAAGATTTAAGACATAAACTGAAGGCAATTACCCACAGGACACAGAGAAAGAAGAGCCAGACAGGTAATGAGGAAAGCAGCGAAGGAGCACTATCATAGAAGCCAAAACAGGAGAGAGATTTAAGGAGTGTGATATCCAAGGCTCCACAAAGCTTCGGGAAGATAAAAAGTAAATTCTATCCATTGAATTGTTTTTTTCCATTTATCCCCCATATACCCTCTTCCACCTTCACCTACTCCCCTTCCCACTCCCAACCCCCCACCCCACAGTCACCACACTCTTAAATTTAGCAACAAGGTGCTTAGGTGTTCGTGGGCAGCCTTTGCAAGAGCATTTTCAATGAAGTTATGTAAGACAGATTGCAATGGAGGAAGAGTAAATCTGAGGTCAGAGAGAAGAGCAATACAAAGTACGTACCAAGTCTAGTATTGTTTTTTCAAGAAACCTGTCTCTTCCCAGCTGGTGTGGCTCAGTGATTGAGCATCGACCCATGCACCAAGAGGTCGCCGGTTCGATTCCCAGTCAGGGCACATGCCCAGGTTGTAGGCCCAATCCCCAGTGGGGGGCATGCAGGAGGCGGCCAATCAATGTTCTCATCGATGTTTCCATCTCTCTCTCCCTCTCTCTTCCTCTCTCTCTAAAATCAGTAAAGAAAAATAATTAGAGAAAGAAATCTGTCTCTGCAGAGAAAAGAAAGTAGTTAGAGACAACGTTTCTTGGCTTTTGTCTTTATATGTTTTAGGGAGGAGTCAGGCCTGCTTTAACATGGAGGAGAAGAGCTAGCAGAAAGGGACCATGGAGTAAGTCTGCGTTAATGAAAGAGAATGTTGGCACGTATAAACTGAAATCATTTATTCTGGGCTTTTTGTTATGGTATAGGGTTAACGGACCCCACAGCCAGTGCCCACCAGCAGAGCTCTCGAGCTGTTCTGTGGCTATACAAGGCAGGTAAGAGCCTTCTTTTTTGTAAAAAAGCTGGTAAAACTATTTCTTCCCAGCTTTTTCAAGCATATGAATGTTCATCCATTTGGAAAATACTTATGAAGAACCTAAGATAAGAAAATACCAAAAGTCAAAATGCTAAGAGGTGAAGTCAAGATGGGGGCTCACGTCTGAGGGCCAGAGGTCCGTGGGTTGGTGGGGTGTGCAGTAATGGGGCTCCATGAGGCACCGCCACACCTGGCCAGGCGTCGGTGCGTTATATTCAGCTGACAGTTTGATTCAATCCTCAAGTCTGATCTCTGGGAGACCAAATGGAGGTTTTTGTTACTGATTTGCTATCCTTGTTTCTGACAAAGACATGTGCACTACTGCTTTGGACCTTAACATCCTTTTGTTTGAGAAATAAAAGGAACCATAGTTCTGAAGGCATTACGTCTGAACCTTTATCAACATTCTGATTTTCCCAGTAGCCTGAATGGGTTCCCTGGTCATCCGCTCACCTCCAGTGCTGCCCACTCACCCTGCCCCTGATCCCAAAGTACTGAGACTGTTTAGGGAGAAGAGACATGGTAGATTAAAGGACAGCAATATTAGCTAAAGAATGCCTGGTTTGTTTTATGCTTATAAAACTGGGACCCTGCCCCTTCATCCCCCAAGTGCCAAAGCCCAGTCGTTTGTCCCAGAGTGATATTGGTTAAGGAAGTGTGACGGTGTAGAATTTCAGTCTTTCCTCCCACATAGCTCTCAGACTGAGAAAGGAGTCTAAGTGTATAACCCACAATGACTCTTATTAAACTCTCCTGCACTCGCCTATTCTCTACTCTCCCCAACTCCCAAGGTCCTCTCACACTTTTACACTGACATAACTCTCTCATCCACTAGGTCCCCATGGTTTTTATTCCACTCTAATTGCTTTTTCTCAAGAATTCACCTGAGAAGCTTTTATCCTTTCTCTTGACAGAGTACTAAGAGGGAAAGAAATTAAGGCAACAGAGGGGGATGAGGGAGGCTAGGAAACCCACAGCTTAATAATTTTATACTAACATATTGGAAATTTCATAACCTTATATCTATAATATTTCCTTTCAAAGGACAGAACACCCAATAGAAACAATGTTGGTCAGAGAAGGCTTTCACTATTCGGAGCAGCCTCTCCAAATAATGCCGATGTTCTTGTGCCCGACACGCTCCCACGGGAGCAGTCAGAGCTCTGTGTGCTTCCCGACCTTCTTGCTTTCTCTCCTACTCAAGAAGGTATATGGATATATAGGTGAACATAGCACTATAACTACAACCTTAAATCCATTGTAAAATAAAAAGTTTGTAAAAGCACCTTAATAATATAGGCAGTCATCCTTTCATAAGTGTGCATTTCCAACTATTTTCACTTTCATTTATTCTACAATGATGCCCTATAACCTCCTTTCAAATAATTATTTGTAGCTATCACATGGTGCACAGCCCCTGGGAGAGAAGGCCCAGCTTGAGGCCAAGGCTACATGGAGAATGGCAGCAGGAACAGTTGGCTGGCCATGGCATTTGAAACACCTCTTGCTCCCTCTCCCCTGACCCTAATGATCAATCTGGTAGCTACTCTCCACCTCAAGTCAAGCATACTCCCACAGAGTCCAGGGTTACATCTGGGGTCCAGTAGTTTGATAGCACCAAGTGGATTAATGGCTATATGGGTGTTCTTTCACCCTGACCTACCTCCCTAGCCCCACCCACAATGTCCTACATATTCATTCTCCAACCCCTTCAACCCCATCCCTGGTTCCTCCACACACTGCAGCCTACTGAGTGCACTATGCTGATGTCAGCTGGCCAATGCCCTTTTGGACAGTGCTGCAGTGTAATAGGAAAATAACACTTTCCTGCAATCTCTGCCCCAGATCCCCAGAACATCACTGTCAAAGGATTTTATAGATTATGAGTTCCTGGACAACCTCAGCTAAAAAACAAACAAAAAGGTGGCATCCAGGGATGGGCAGCGGTTGACCAGATGAACCAGTCTTTGAAAGTCACTACTTGCCTCAAAAATTATATTCTGTTCAGGCCAAGGCACTTAGGAATATTCCCACCACCTACTGGACCATAGTTAAGGATCTTATGATATTTTAGCTCTTAGGAACTGGAACCACCACTTTTCTTAGTATATATAATTCTAGTTGAACTTTTAAGCACTTGGCTTCCAGTAATATGTGAATCATGAAGGTAGAGAAAAACTCAAACTAGCATTTTAATTCAGAACCTCTGCTTTAGAGAACTACGAGTTAACATTATAAAACTAAATGGTACTGCCTCCTCCATCTAGTTAATAAAGCACCTATAATGCTGTCTTCAGAGAGCAATAACTTCCAACAATTTGATATACCAGTTTCCATTCATTTTGAAAAGATCTTGCCCAGTGCCGTCTAGGTTGTACATAATCAGCACTTGCTAAATTGTTATTTCTATGTACCAACTCATGGAGAACTTCTGTAATAAACACTTTTAATGATTTTTCTATGACAGAAAAGTAACTAGCTGGACAAAACCCAGTGTTGAATTGAGAGATTAGCAAAGCTTTGTGAAAGGAAAACAGAACATTAAGTTTTAATCAGGAAGTGTGAAATTTTTACCCATTAGAAAATCTAAATTCAATTTACATCAACTGGTGGCACAAGATAATAATACTAATGTTAACACCGATACTAATGTTGATACAAAACCTAATACACAGTATCAGTAATAATTTTTGCAGTTATTTGTTGAGAATTTACTATGTGCCAGCCATTGTTAGGTCATTTATTCCTCACTATTATTGTCTTCATCCCTCAGATAAGGAAACGAAGACTCAACAAGGCTCTTTCCCAGGGGCACACAGCAAATAATTAATAGATCAGGAATTTGAAGGAGGTGCGCTGACTGCAAAGCCCTTGTTCTTCCACTACACAGTATACAATCACACAAAATGCCAAGATTTTTCCCAAATCAGCAGTTTCAAAAATGTGATTATAGGAAAGAGGGTACATTTTGACTTTTCCAGACAGATTTTCTCTGAACTAATCTGACTTCATAGATGGGGTATATCAAAATCCCAAAAAGAATTTGTAGTGGGGCACAACCTATTATGTTATGTTCCACCACGAATACAAGGATGTTGAGCATGTGCCCTCATTCATGGGACTAAGTAGCAAATTCATAGTCCACATGTCCTGTTCCTGCAATATCCTCCTGTAATGCTCAGTCACTTGAAGAACATTACTTTAAAAAAGAAAGTAGAAACTACAACAAAATAGAGAAATGAGGAAAATATGGCAGCAGCATAGTTCCAGAATTACATCCTCAGGCATTTTTGTAGATTGAATTTTTCTAGTGTTGGCAAATATATGCTTTGCTTTTTTTCCTTGTTATGGCAGACATTACTAATCATCACAACACTATCCCACTGAGCCCAAATGCTGCCTCAGTGTTCTTCTCAGGACCACATTTTGACAACCACTGCTAATGAATTGTAGTTGGCATGTGATATGAAATCTATTTGTGTCCCTGTGTTATTTCTTCACACAAATAGGCTTTCCTTGAAGTTCAGTAATCTATTACTCTAGCTATAGGGACCATGCACTGGATAACTCAGAATTATGGGAGCTTTTTAAACAGTATTTTTCCTACTCTGCATCTATCCCTCCTAATGTTCAAACACAACTATAATTTTAAGATTTGTTTTGAATTTTATTCCTTCATACTTTCCACCAATTATTGGGCTTATTACGGGAATTAAATAATCATATCAATAAAAAAATCCTGAAGAATTTCTGATATTAAAGGGCTGACACAAAATAATTCGTGTTTCCAATTTAACACTGTGGAGAGTCGCCCATAAGCATGAAATAGTCACAAGATATATGGCATGGTTCTATGGATTTTATCGCATTTTGAATAAAATTACACTTTAAAATTTTAAAATATCAAAACTCTTTTTTTTTTTTTTTTATCCTCACCTGAGGACACTTTTTCATTTTTTGTTCAGACAGAGTGGGAGGGAGAGAGAGGAAGAGAGAGAGAGAGAGAAACATTGACGTAAAAGGGACACATGGAGTGGCTGCCACCCACACGACCAACCAGGGCCAGGGACAAACCGCAACCGAGGAACATGCCCTTAGCGGGAACCGAACCCGGGTCTCTCTGTACCACAGGCCACCGCTCTAACTGCTGAGCCAAACCGGCCAGGGCTAAAATATCAAAACTCTTTTATTAAGTTAACTTGTGTTCAAGTTGACTGTTAGGCCTAATTGTAAAAGGGGCAGTGTTTTTATCTGATTAAATAAATGGTTCCCTTTAAAGTTTAAGTAGGTAGTATTTGTACTAGGAGATTATTTTATGGATTAACTAAATAGTGTAAAGTGTAGTCCCTGAGTCATGGGCAGAGAAAGTCATGTAAAAATATTGATATTGAATAAAGTAAATGCTGATTTTGTGGTTCTGGGTCCCGTAACCCTGTGCTACCTCACTCCACCAATAACTGTCTCTTCCTCCACTCTGAAACCTATAAAGACAGAGGGAAGCAATGCCTTGCATTTTCATAATACAAGAACTACATCAAGTAAACAGCATAGTCTGTAAAAGACTGACCAGTATCAGTAGGTACTCTTCCATGTAATGGAATTAAATAAAAATAGGTTGTTCAGTGTGAATCAGCCATTCTGCCATGGATCAAAGTTTTTTGTAAAGAACATTCAAGTCTAAATCATCATTTATTTAATGAATTCCTGTAATACTTTCAGCATTGTGCTAAGGCCTACAGAAAATAGAAAGATCTGAGATATGGTTCCTACCATCAGAGACTTTTAACTTATTCTTAAATTTTCTTTTTCTTTTTTATGGATTTTTCCCAAGAAAGTAATTCAACTGAAAGAAAAAGATACATGCTTTAAGACTGTATAATCATCTATAATAAAAAGCATGTTGCTAACAATCTAAGATCCTAATTTCAGGAAACTAATAATTATTAAGCATTAACATATATTATACACTCATTTGAATAGTAGTTATGAAGACTGTTGAAACATGCAAGAAATTTATAAATATTTGAAATAAAACAAATATAAAATAGAATGGGCCCTGTCTGTACAGTTCTGCTAACCATATATAAATGTAAGAGCTAGGATAAAAGAAGTTATGTTAGAGTAGTAAGGGGAGAAAAGCCTTTAAGCATGTAATGGATGTAATGGTTTCCTATTAAAACAAGATCTTACCTTGCAATACTACTTCTCAAACACTACTTTCTTGAATCATTCTTAATAGATCTATTACTATTGTATGTACATGATGGATATAAAATGGAAAACTTTTGAGGATAAAAACCTTGTTGCTTTTTCAAACTTTAATTTTCAATTACAGTTTATATTCATTATTATTTTGTATTAGTTTCAGGTGTATGGCATAGTGTTTAGACAATCATATACTTTACAAAGTGTTCCTCCTGATATTTCAAGTGTCCACCTGGCACTGTACATAGTTATTACAATATTATTGACTATATTCCCTCTGCTGTACTTTATATCTCTATGACTATTTTGTGACTACCAATTTGTAGTTCTTAACCCCTCCCCTCTGACAACCATCAGTCTTTTCTCTGGGTTTATGAGTCTGTTCCTATTTTGTTTGTCTGAAAAATTTTGCTTTTTAATGGCTGTTTTGAAACCTATCAAGCTATCTAAGAACTTTCTAAATTAAAAGACTAGTACTAATGTCAACTGAAAGGGTTCATTAGAATAAAAACTTCTTGGCTATATCAGTACTATTTTTTTTACACATTTAGATGTATTGAAAGTATATATTTATTGTACCTTAAACTGTATCATTACCTATTCTAGCTATACTCCAGCCTTTTTCCTGATCTAAATTGATTATAATTTATACCTGGAATTTCCTAATGCTACACCCTCCTTATTTTTCTGAGGAAAGTAGTAGACCCTCGACCTTCTGTTCTACAATATGTGCTTTTTAAAATGTGAGCTGCAGGCTTTGCTGTGAAGACATTTCTCAGGTGGGAAGCTCCCACTAATCACAAAGAGCAGAAATTTCTAAGTACTCAGCAAATAGAAGATTGAATTTATCATTGTACATGGTTGATAAGAAAGGGCATTTATTGTTTATTAGGTAATATTACCAAGAATTCATGGGAGGGTGATGGTACCCAGCCCTCAAAGCCAGAAAACAGGCAGCATTTTTCAGCTTCGTTGTAAGATAAGCTGAGAGAAGAGTAATTGCAGTGACTGTGAACAGTGAGGGGTCCCTGACCTTACTAAATCAACTGCCAATGCAGTCATATAAAGGCCAGAACGTAACTAGGTTACTCAACATGTGTGGAGAGAAAGGGGATTATGGTATTGAAACATTCTGGGAGCAAACAGTGGATGCTTTTCAACAGAGAAATAGGCCATTCAAGTAATTTAGTATACAGAATGTTCTTCCATGACCTTTCTATACTAAGGACATAAAATTAGCAAATTACATTTCCACTCACCAATTCGGTGAAATTGTGAACACTCAAGAGTTAACCCAGTGTTACCTCAGGAGAGAGAGGAGGCAGTCATCTGACTTCACCTGTGCATCAGGAATGGGATAGGAGTGTGAAAGGAAAGTCACTGAAATACGTTTTCATTTTGTTCAGTTTCAACAAACGTCTTTGACAAGTAATTAAAAGATATGAAAGCCAGATTGTTTTAAAACAGGGCATAATGTTTTCTAAATGTGTGGTTTTGTTTATGTTAGTAAGCAATTAGGGTACCCTAGACATTTTGATATTTAAACTGAGTGATGTTATGACAGCAATATTCCTGAAAGTATGTTCCATAGAAGCTGGTCAGACCATTTAGGAAAACAATGCGGAAGCTATTCTGAATCCTCTTATGAAGTCACACTGGACCTTTGAATAGTGAAGACTCTGAGAAATGCTACAATTAAAAACCCTGTTTAACTCTGTTTTCCATGGAGACCTTTATTATTTTGTATTTATATACAAATTTTTATTTATTTGACAACACTTATTCATATAAACACCTCTAGGAAATGAAGAAATATAGCAACAATTAAAGTATTTACTGATAGATGTTATAATAGCTTTTTTTTAATAATTTATTTTATTATTAATTTGTTTTTGTTACAGATGTTTTTCCTTTTTTTCCCCCATTGACACCCTCCTCCCCCTCCCCTTCTCCTCCTCCCCATCCCTGTTGTCCATGTCCATTGGTTATGCACCCATGCACATAGGCTCTGTGATTTATCTCTTTCCCCCGCCTCCCCCCCTCCTCTGAGGCCCGTCATCCCGTACTCCACCCTCCATGTCTCTGGGTCAGTTTTGTTGTTCAGTTTGCTCAGTTCTCCTGTGTGTTGCCGGCTTCCTCCGTTGGTGGGGGGGGGTCGCCCGGCTCCCCCTCTCCACCTGGGCTCCCCCGCGGTGGGGGCGTCTCCCGGCTCCCCCGCTCTAATAATAGCTTTTTAATATAATAGCTTTGGACATGACTAATCTTTGTTTACGGTCAAATCATGAATCATTCTAATATTTAGAATGAAACAGCCCTGGCCGGTTTGGCTCAGCGGTTAGAGCGTCGGCCTGCGGTCCAGAGAGACCCAGGTTCGGTTCCCGCTAAGGGCATGTACTTCGGTTGCGGTTTGTCCCCGGCCCTGGTTGATTGTGCGGGTGGCGGCCACTCGATGTGTCCCTTTTATGTCGATGTTTCTCTCTCTCTCTCTTCCTCTCTCTCCCTCCCACTCTATCTGAACAAAAAATGAAAGAATGTCCTCGGGTGAGGATAAAAAAAAATAATAATAATAGAATGAAACAGCCCACAATCAAATAGCATTGCAATTTACAGTTCAGGAGAAGAGAATATGGCTTAGTCTCTAAAATAGGAAATGCAGTAACAGATTTGAGAAGCAGTAAAAAGCACACGTCACTGTTAAGCATGACCAGACTCATATGGACTACTACAGTGTACTTACAAAATACATGCATTTCGTTTATGTAAATTCCAATTATATATAAAGAATAAAAGCCCCTGAATTAGCCTATCATCTCTCTTTACCCCTATCCCCACCTTCAACCAGTCACCAGTTTAAGAAAAGGAAAGTCAAAGAAGCAATCCAAAGAAAAACCAAATAAATGAATTCTAGGTCTTTAGTAGGGACTCTGTCCTGAACAATTCCAAGGGGCAACTTTCAGGGTCCTCAGGAGTCATACATTACAACTTGTATGGCCATGCATAATGTCTTTGGCTTTTGTGCTTCTAAAGACCTAGGTCCTTGTCATTTAAGGGTAGTTTAAAAGATTTGTAAGGGTAATTTTGATTGTTAGAGATTCTCTTTCGATTTTTACCTATGCACTGACCTTAGAACCTAACTCCCACTCCCATAATTTTTAAAAGAACAATACCAGGGTTACATAGCAGGCCTATGTCGTTCTGTTCACAGTGGAGGTATTCTTATTTCACTTGGATTAATCATATAGGCTCATATACTATCAGTTTCTGGTTAAAACTGAAATAGTTCAAATATGAAGGGTAAAACATTATAATAAAATATTCCAAATGTGAATGTTAAAAACTATGGCTCCTGTTAAGTCTCTATAGATTCTTTTATTCTTTAACTTTATAAATAATTAAAAGCAAAGTAAATGAAAGTTAGATTAACCTTCAGTATTCTAATAAAAATAATTCAGCAGTTCCCTTCTAATGGGAAATTTTTTTATTACATGGAAATTACTGATTTGACTCAAACACCAATCATTAAAAAAATTGTTACTGCTTTATTATGTAATATAGACTCTAGACCTAATAATTTTATTTATTTTAATTTTTTTAACTTATCTTTATTGTTGAATGTATTACAGATGTTCCTTATTTTTCCCCCATGGCCCCCCTCCTCCCCATTCCTGCCCCCCTCCTGCTTTTCCCCACACTGTTGTCTGTGTCCATTGGTTATGCATGTATACATATAAGTTCTTTGGTTTATTTCTTCCCACCCCCGAACCCTCCTTCCCTTTGAGGTTTGTCAGTCTAACAACCAATTTGTACTTCTTAATCCCTTCACCTTTTTCACCCCTCCCCCAGCCCCCACCCATCTGGTACCCAACAAAATTTCTCTGTATCTATGAGAATGTTTCTGTTCTGTTTGTTCATTTTGTTTGTAGATTCAATTGTTGATAGATACATATTTATTGCCATTTTGTTTGTTCATATTTTTTTATCTCTTTCTTCAAGAAGATCCTTCAACATTTCATATAATAATGGTTTGGTGGTGATGAACTCCTTTAGCTTTTCCTTGTCTGGGAAACTTGATATGGCCATTGATTCTAAATGACAGCTTTGCAGGATAGAGTAATCTTGGTTGTAGGTTTTTGTTTTTCATCACTCTGAATATTTCTTGCCACTCCCTTCTGGCCTGCAAAGTTTCTTTTGAGAAATCAGCACTCCCTTGTAGGTAACTAACTGCTTTTCTCTTGCTGCTTTTAAGATTCTCTCTTTGTCTTGAACCTTTTGCAATTTGATGATGATGTATCTTGGTGTGGGCCTCTTGGGGTTCATCTTGTTTGGGACTCTCTGTGCTTCCTGGACTTGTATGTCTGTTTCCTTCACCAAGTTAGGGAAGTTTTCTGCCATTATTGTTTCAAATAGGTTTTTGATTTCTTGTTCTCTCTCTTCTCCTTCTGGCACCCCCAAGATGCGAATGTTGGCACGCTTGAAGTTGTCCCAGAGGCTCCTTACACTATCCTCATTTCTTTGGATTCTTTTTTCTTTTTGCTGTTCTGATTGGGTGTTTTTTGCTTCCTTATATTCCAAATCGATGGTTTGCTTCTTGGATTTTCCTACTCTACTATTGAATCTGTGTAAACTATTCTTTATTTCAGTTAGTGCCTCCTTCATTTCTGACTGGTCCTTTTTTATGCTCTTGAGGCCCTCTCTAAGTTCACTAAGGTTCTCACTAAGTCCATTGAGCATCCTTATAAGCAGTATTTTGAACTCTACATCTGTTAGGTTGCTTAACTCCATTTCACTTAGTTCTTTTCCTGGAGTTTTGCTCTGTTCTTTCATTTGGGACCTGTTTCTTTGTCTCCTCATTTTGGCTGCCTCCCTGTGTTTGTTTCTATGTATTACTTAGCGAGAGGTATAGGGCTAGCTGAGACTAGATGCTGCTTGTTTGAAAGAATTTAGGAAAAGCTGAAGCAGGATCCAAGACAGGCCAATCCTGTGGTCAAGCAACTGGCAACAGCTTGGATGGGCCTGGAAGTTGGGTGGGGCGGGGCCTCAGGGAATCACCAGGGCGGGGCAAACAGTGTGAGCCAGGTTGCTGGAGTCCCAGATATGGCGGCGTGTGCCGGCCCAGGGAAGGGCTCACCAAAGGAACAAAAGCCTCTGACAGCATGTCTGTCCAAGAGAAGGCTGCCTCTCCAGCCCTTGCCCCAATGCCAAACAGCTCAGTTCTTCCCCATATGACTCTGGTGACTTTCAAGCTGCCTACCCCACACTAGAGCCTGGAGGGAGCGAGTCCGAGTAAGTCCGTGCACGGGCCCTTTAAGAGGAGCTGCCTGGGGCTCCAGCCGCCTCAGCCTCAGTTCCCGCTGGTTTTTCCAGCCAGAAGTTATGGGGACTTCTCTTCCTGGCATTGGAACCCTGAGCTGGGCGCCTGGTGTGGGACAGGGACCCCTCAGTCTTCAGGGAGGACTTTCCCAGCCAAGGTGTCCTAATTTTTATCCGCCACACGTGGGTGTGGGACCAGCCAGTCGTGCCTCCGCCCCTCCTACCAGTCTCCATGTGGCTTCTTCTTTAATTTCATAGTTGTAAGACTTCCATTCAGCTTGATTTCAGGCGGTTTTGAATGATGGTTGTTCTGTAGTTTAGTTGTAACTTTGATGTGGTTGTGGGAGGAGGCGATACCGCGTTTACCTACGCCACCATCTTGACCGGAAGTCCTCTCTCTGTGTGTTCTTTTTTAAAAATTTATTCACTTTCTGGATCTCCACTACTACAGGCACCTGTAAGGATTTCTTCTTTTTCTTTTCCTTTCTCCCTACATTCCGCAACCGAACACGTGTGATCTGTGTAGACCTAATAATTTTAAATACTATATATTTATTACCCTAAAAGGCTAATAACATGCTTATTACTATAAAAGTGCTTTTACTATCAAATATTTCTTAAACTATACAAAATGTTGTTAACATTAATTTTCATGCTATTTGGTAAGGAGAATAATATAGTTTATTGCCAGAATGGCTTAAATACAAAATTCTGAGTTATTTTTATTATAATTTCTAAAGTAAATTCCATTTTATTCTCTCTGTCTAACTTAAATAAAACTATTTTGTGTATATAGTATATAAGTAGTTATATACATAAATACGTGTGTGTGTGTGTGTGTGTGTGTATACTAGCCTTTCCAAAATAATACCTTTACATTATTTTTATACTAAAACTATGACTATCCCCAACTGCATTGCCCTTTGCATCAGATCTGAGAAACAACAATACAGATTTCTGTATCACTTACTTTACAATCCATCAATGCTGGATTCTTTTTTCTGGTTATTGATTTTGCTTTGTTTTGTGCCTTGTTAATATCTGTGCTTTGGGCTATATTATCTTATGCTTGGATGTATAAAAATTGTATGCAATTAACAGCAGAAATTACTTTTTAATAAGTAATAAATTCTTGTTGAATATTTGAGAACAAATAAATGGAGGCTTGATCAATGAATTTACCATAAAAAACAGAAGGGACTACCTACCATACCAAATGTGAAAAAGGCAAAAGGGCTTTTTAGATTCAGCAGCAGATCAAAAAATATAAGAGTGAACAGCCTGTGGTTAGTTACTCTCCTTGTGGATATTCCCCAAATTTGAAAACATAACTTTATGCGAGAGAAAAAAGTAGAATTTACAAGACCCAGTAGTAGCAAAAAGCAGAAAAAGATGACAGCAACAAAAAAAACCTGACAAGTTAAACTGAACAGGTAAAAGTGATTGATTGAATATGATGGAAATTAGAGATTTATTTTTTACATGGAGGATGGAAACATTAGTTATAAGAGTATTGTAAAAGGAAAAAAAGTAAGTTGGGTATTTTTTGCTTTATCTGGCTTTAAATGGTCTCCATGGTTGTTATTGTTTTGTGTTTTGTTTTTTTCCTTGTAGAATGGCAGAGTCCCCTGGCGAAGTTCCTGAATATCCTCTGTTTGTCACAGTGGGTGACTGGCTGGACTCTATAAAAATGGGGCAATATAAAAACAACTTCATGGCAGCAGGGTTTACGACTTTTGACCTGATTTCAAGAATGAGTATCGAGTAAGTAGTACTAGGGTTATTACTGGGTTTAGATGTTCCACCCAGGGGATTATAAATTCAAATACTGTAACAAGAACACCATGGTTAAACCACCTTTCCCATGGCATTTCCACATCTTTCCCCACCATTGCTGATTATCATTCTAGTGGAAGTTGCACATTGCACTTTTAACTACTATTCTTTGAAAGAATATATTTAATTCAAATAGCTATTTAGAAGTTTATAATGATTTCTAAAATGCATATTATGCTTGTTTACATCAACATAGTTTTGCCTCGGCAAATTATTTATTACTCACATGTGCTAATCTTATATAGTCAATTCCTATTACTTCATCAAATGTAGTAATTGTAGTAATACAATGTTATCATGTCATTTCAGAGTTCCTTCTCTATATTATTATGGCCAGGCATTTCCCACTGTCTCAAAGATTATCCTTTGCCTACATGCATTAAGAGTGCTCAAGATGTGCTTAAAAGATTAGATACTAAAACTAGGAGGTTGAGCCATATGAGTTGCCATTGTTTTAAAATAGTAGTGACAACTTCATATGGTTCGACAGAATACAATGGCATTCTTTTTCAAATTATTGAGAGACCCTGAGAACTCAGGGTCCACATTATACATTCTGCCCTACATACTATTTGCTAAAACTGTTGGAAATTTATATAATTACCTAAATGATATAACCTTCAGGTCTATGACATATCTGAATATTACATAAGTGCCTGGATTTGACATTTTCCTTGTACCCTTAAATTTGAGGTTAACTTGATATATTTGCTGGTACCAGGGAGAAGAAAAAAGTAACAAACTTTTAATGTTCATTTATATCTCTGCTTAAACTTTCATTTTACCAGTTTCACAATTTTTGGCAGATTTATAAAGCAAACCTGACATGGTGCATATTTGCAATATCTCAATGGTTATTTCCTCTTTCTCATACTTACCAGATCAAAATGTTCATATTCTCTATTCTCTCTCTCCCTCCTTCCCTGCCTTCTCTTCTCTTCTCTCTCTCTCTCTCTCTCTCTGTCTCTCTGCCTCCCTCCCTCCCTCCACCCCCTCTCTCCCTCTCTCTCTCTCAGTGACATTAGAAGAATTGGAGTCATACTCATTGGACACCAGAGACGAATAGTCAGCAGTATACAGACGTTACGTTTACACATGATGCACATACAGGAGAAAGGATTTCATGTATGAAAGTACTACAAGCACCTGTGTTTTGTGCCTCAGCATTTCTATAATGAAAGATGGCCTCTCTACCATCCTCTCTCCTGATTCTCCAAACATCACTTTACAAACTGAAGTCTCCTGTTCAGACTACGGGGCACCCACCTATTGTTTATGCTTCCAACCTGGATTTTAAAATCATGCTTCATAGCTCCTCTCTGAATAACCTGCAAATAAAACCTTGGCCCACTGCAGATTATTACTACACAGTGGTAAATAACTCAGCATGGATGTGTAACTTTGTATAACAGTATTTGGCAAAAGCGTTCAGGGACCTAACACAAAGGTATTTGCCTAGCACGTGTGGCTTCCTTAATGATGTATTTAGAGGTTGATGGTAGATGAAAGAGAAATAGTTGACCTTATTTTCATGTTTTGTGATCAAGTAACTTCCAAATTGACATGCATATTTATTTGTTAGATAATTGTATTTAACTCTATGGGTCGTAATGTTTTTATTTTATAATGGTTTAACTGTTGATGCCTGATGTTAGATTTACAGAAATGAGCAATGATTTTATGTAGTGAATTCTTGTCAGGTGTGACTGGTGAGAAGGGGTTATCGGGGAGGGAAAGGGAGAAACATACTGTGCTTTCAAATCTTCTAAGGCTGGGTTTGTCTATTTTTTTTAAATAAACTTTATAGTGTCCTACATATTTCATAGTAGGTGGTAGTTCAGAGGCTTTTCCCCCTCTAATTTTTTTACTAACTATAGTGCTATAGTACATTTCTCTACTACCTTATAAAGATCACCCCTAGAAAGACCATGGCTGAGTCCATTGCTCTACATGCTTTCACGGAGTGAAGAAGAGAATAAAACAATGACTATTTCCTTGGTTCTTCTTCACAAGTTTTTAAAAGTAATTACCAAAGCACTGATAAAATTAGTTAGTCTCAGTAGAATTGCTTGGAATAAAAGATCTCAGATTATAGCCTTGGATTTCATGTAAAATGGTTAATTAATTTAAACAATTTTATAATAGTTGTATGGTGGCACAAGAAAATTAACACATCTAGCTGACTGTTTGATATTAGTACATTTTTCAAGTTTAAGAATTTTTGTTTAGCTCGTAAAAATAAGTTACATGAACATGCTGAGCTGTTTTCCAAACCTTCCAAGAGACAGGTATGCCACTGCATACTCCAAAGAGGACATAAACAGATCTAACACATGAACAAATTTTGTGTCAACTTGGATTCATAATACAATAATATAAAAGCATGAACACAGCTAAGGTGTGCTGTTGTCATAATCGTCTCAGAGGCTGTCGCAAAATACAAATACATATTTTAGTGAACTAAGCTGAGTCAGCTTATCAAAATAGTGTTGTATTATGAACAAATTCAATTATAAAATCAGCTGTTCCTTGTGAAAAAAAAAAAATGACTGCTGTACTAGGTGTAAGAGTAGGGAGAATGTGTTAAGGGAGAAAAGGCCAGGTTGTCTAAAGATGCTGATGTAATAAATCAGTTTTTATTTTATCTCAGAGGTAAAGGTGCCTACCCACATTCTCAAATTCCTACCTAAATCACATTTTGTGGTGAAAGTAGCTTTCTTGCTATTAAAGGAGACTCACTTTTTTTTCTTTTTTTCAGATTTGTTGATTGTCCCATTATACTTTTCCACATATTTATTTTCTTGCTGATTTATCTCCTGATTTCTGCCTACCACAGCTTAATTTTTCTCCTTTCAAAAAAAATGTATAGAGCTAAAAGGAAGAGTCTTTAAAGTATTCCTTGAAGTATAATAAAAAAGAAAAAAGTGGGAAATCCATGACTTTTTAGGTAAGTGTGTCAGAAATAGCTAGCAGCATTTTCCAGCCTTCACCTGCACAGTCACGCATCACTCAGACTCCGTGCAGTTTGCTTGGCACATTTACACAGATCTGAACACATTTAGAGGAAATATAAAATATCCATATTTACCTGTCTTCAACTATGTATTAGATAATAGCAGATAAA
This sequence comes from Tadarida brasiliensis, assembly GCA_030848825.1. Classification (NCBI taxonomy): domain Eukaryota; kingdom Metazoa; phylum Chordata; class Mammalia; order Chiroptera; family Molossidae; genus Tadarida; species Tadarida brasiliensis. Next base: position 83,490,593 of record CM061260.1, on the reverse strand, counting down.
TAACTGATGTAAAACAGATTAAATTTATTAACCATATATATTTATTTTTATAATACAATAAAGAAAGATATTTAGAAAAATAAGGAATGGAATGATTATGGTCTTCCATAGGACTCTGTCAACAACATCTGTATACTTTGATGAAATATTTAAATTTCTTTGGCATGAGCATTCAGTGTTTGCCACATTAAAGTTCTCTGTTAAGAAATTTTTTCTTAAAGTCCAATTCTGTCCTATATCTGGTTAATTTATACTTCCTTTTTTCTTCCCTAACATCTTTGTCTGGCCTTTTAAACTGTCTTTTCACTTTGTCTCTTACCCCATTCCTCTTTAAAATTACATTTACATTTTTCAGAAGTATAAGCATGATAATCCTAAGAGTGTAATTTTGAACCTCATTACAGTCAGAGCAAGGTTGAAATATGTGTGCAATATTAAACTGAAACATTGAAAAATAAAGATATCTATTTCTTCACTGCCTATCAATCACACACTCCGTGATCCCAAGGGTATTATAATATCCAGGATTATTAACATTTAAATTATCAAATACATTTGGAAATTTTACATGAAATATTTTGAGATTTACTAGTGCACATATTCAGTAATTAAAATTTTAATATGCATAAGCATAGAACTTAATTATAGGAAGAAAATGAGTAACTTCCATAAATCACAAGCTTTCAGGAATAATCTTTGATAACTAAATATCCATATATATTCATGTACGTGCATTATTTTAAATTTTCTAATCTATACTGCTGAGAGTCTTTTTGGATTTTAAAAAATCAGACAGTTGAAGAAGCCATTTTCATTTTATTTTCTGGGTGGTCAATTTCCAGTCTGTAGTCAACTAATTTTCTCATAGTATAAGGCATATCTGGAAAAAAATTTAAAAACAATGCATAATTGAGAAGAGAACTTAGGTATGTAAATCATAAAATTGGAAAAGTAATCAGTAATTGCAAAGCTCTTAGCTTAACAAGAATCAAGAATTGTAGCACTTTCACACTGTTATCTTTACTGTTGATAAGTGAGTTATGCATGCCATAATCAAGATAATTTTTCTTATTTCACTCTGTACTACTCTTCAAAATTTATTCAACTGTCACGTGAATAAAACAGACACCCAAATACAGCTCTAAGGCCTGTCTCAGTCCATGAATGGAAAACAAATCCAAATCCAATCCTTGAAAAGCAGTCTTTACAGAAAGTCTTCTGAAGGGTGATGAAGAACAAATTCCATTATCTCTCTCTCAACTTCATTTCCTTATAAGTCCATTTTTATTTCTTTTACTACCAAATTTCTACTCTGTAAAGCAGTCAGTTAAATCCTCATCTCAAAATTTTCATGAATGCTAGGTATCTTTTTTCTATTCATTTATTAATTTTTCTAAACCTTCCTTTCTCAGTCCCCTCTGTTCTCTTTATTCCACCATCCCATCCCTGTTCCTTTCTCAGCTCCTACCACTCCACCCCTTACCCCTATCAGAAAAAGAAAGGTAGCACAGCAAATCCAAAAAGATCTTACAGATCTCCAGAAAAGATGCTAAAGGTGGAGGGAAGAAGGAGTGTTGCAAACGTCACACTTTAATACTTTGGGTCCTACCACGTAAACGGGAGCATTTACAGTCACAAAACTTATGAGTTCTGGCTTTTCATTAACTGGAAATTAAGTGCTTTGGAAATTAATTTCAAAATGGATGATGACAATTCTTTTCTATAGCCTTAGCTAAGGAAATGTATTATTAATTTAAAAGAAATTAGCATTTTAAGAATCAAAACAGCTATTATCTCACAGTTGGTGTATATGTCTTTATATAACTAAGAAATTAGTATTAGATGTATCTCTTCTTTTAATATGATCACCTGAACTTTTCCAACCTCAAATTCCATTAAGTTAGAGACTCATATTACTTCATGTTCACTTCAAAAATATTTAAAGGCTTTTTATATGGAGACTTCAAAAAGTAGAGGAGTTGACTGGGTCAAATTGATAGTATTCTATCAATTCACCAGGCGAATGACTTAATTTTTGGTTTTTATGACCAACATTTTCAAAAAAATTTCAATCTTTATAATTTTCAGTAAAGGCAGTGTAAACATTATTTAGTTCAATTTAGCAGATGTCTATGAGGTGTCTCCTACACGCATAAAATTTTAAGGCGAAGATGAGTTTGGCTGTACTGTTCTTACTTTCAAGTAATTCTTAAGCTTAAAACCTAGAGGTTAAGAATTACTGAGATTGCCATGTCACTAAGGGTTAGCTCTTTCCATAGAAAAATATTTTAAATAAGTAAATAAACTTTGTCCAGTGTGAATTGGATTTGCAATCCCTATGAAAAGAAATAATATGGATTTGAACTTCTCATGGAACACTCCACACTTCCTCTGGCAGAGGGCAGCATGTTGGCTGGTTTCTCTCTGTGGACAATCTCTCCTGTTAACAGTAGGTCCTCCTAAGTCGTCACAGATTTATTTGTACTGTCCTTTTCAGTTCATGTGTAGACTCACTACCTCAAAGGTGCTTCCAGTTAGAAAACATCAGCCACTTTTCAAAAACAATTCTCGAGTAATCGCTTGCCTTAGCCAATTCACTAGTCTTAGTAAATGTAAGGATAAGTATGAACCTGCAATGGTTGCATAAAATTCTTTCAAACATGATACATTTAACAAGAGAAAGAGATGATTACTCATGACTAGATCTAACATATTACTAGGTGAAATAAAAGAACATAAAAATCTTTATTGCAGAAAAGTAAATTCCCCATCTTTCTCTTACTTTTCCCTTAAAAATAAAACAAGATTAGGAATTTCAAAGATTTCTTAGGATTAAAATATATATATTTTATGTTATAAGGGGATGACATGATATTCATGTTTTCTGGGGGGGAAAAAACAGTCAAAAGATCCAGAAGACGATACAGGCCATCAAAATGTATTTCTAACTAATTCTCTTTCTTCTAACTAATAATTAAATTTAAATTTAAAAATTAATGATGGATTTATATAATATGTATTAAAAAGGATATTTACATCTTAATTGAAACACTTGGGTTCTTTACTCTTAATTCAAAAGAGAGAGTTTTTGTTCAGTTGGCATTTGTTTTATAGGATTTTAGAATAGATTTGAAAGTCTGTCTTTAGCTTATCAGTGTTGATTCAGAATTACTATATTTAAAAATAAAAGATTAAAAGAAAAACTTTCAACTACTAAGGGGGTAGTAAAGCACTAGTTAAAAAAAAAATACACCTCATCTTTTAAAAAAGAATCTGGCAAATACAAAGTTTAGTGTATCTCAGTGATACCAAGTCCCCCTGCATTTTATTATGTTTTTGCACATTTCCATTGAAAGTAAAGTTCTTTCTAAATAAAACCAAGGAAGGTTCTTGCTTGAATTTCTGCACTGGTTAATCAGAATATTAAATATTTAGGAAAACCTTTATTTAAGAGAACTTTTGATTGTTTTTTATTTAAAAGGAAAAATCTTAAAGAATTCCGCTACCTTTAAAGAAGTAGTACCTGACAGATGATGATGAAAAATAGCTCTTAAATGTAAGGATGTGGTTTCTACTTTAGATGAGAAAATAAAGTACAGATTAACAGCACTATTTCCTGGGAGTTGTAAGTTAGAAAAATATCAGAAATAGCAAAAATCTCTCAAGTAGAACTCTATCCTTATCCATGTTTCTCCATTATTTGTTACCTCTGGCTGTCTTTAATTTGTCATAATAGACTCACTTTGAGTTAAGATAATAAGTTATCAACTGAAATAATAAATCAGAACAACTGAGATATGGCTTTAAAGTGTTCTATAAAATAATAAAAGGAGGACAACTCTGTTTCAGGATTCCTGTTTCATTAGCATCAGAGTCTCCATCTCATTAGCCTTCATTGAAGGAAGAACTATTTTTATTCCAAAATAATGTTATTATAAAGAAAACTCCAAGGACATGAGAAACTTCAGTTTTCAAATTTTATATTTAGGCATTATTAACTTTGACGATAGACATCCTTGTTTTCATGAGTTAAATGTGAGCTTACATGACAAGCAACATTGATATGAACATCTCTATGTACATTTATAGATCATCATCCTTAGAATAGACTTAATTTGCCTGTGTTCTAGAGAGACCAAATATCATTTAACTTTTTGAAATCATAATAGATGAATGAACAGTGCTAAATCATAAAAATGAGTAAACAATATACTTCCAAGATTTCAAGATTTTTACCTCATTTAAAATGTCCTCCTCTATTGCTTTTATAATAAAAGTCTCTCTTCCACATTTAGTAATTTATAGAATGAAATGTACACATTCAGATGGAAGTTGTTTTTGTTAAATTTTCATTTAAACACATCTTCACTCAGAGAGAAGCCAGAATATAATTAATTCTATTAGCTAATTTTTCATACAAAGTAGTAACCTTTGCTCTTTAGAATTATTTACCCAGTAATATCAGTATTAAAGTTGTAATGTTTTTCTTTGACTGTACATGCTTTATTTATTGCCACACGTTATTTTTGTCTTTGAAATAAATCTGCTTAAAATTGTGGTCTTTAAAAGTTCTATGACAAAATCAGTGGCCTCTCCATAACTTATAACTGAATGAGCTATGTTTTGGTTTATGTGATTGATGTAAGCATTGTTAAATCCATTGGTAATTTATCTAGAGCTATTATTGCATATCTTCAAAAGTATCTTTAAAACAATACTAAATTCTGTGGACAATATACTAATAAATAATGATTGGGGCTTTTTAAAATTTCTGCACTGCTTGGAAAATAAGGTTTAATGTGCATAAATGTTTGTCATTGAAGTTTTTAATTTGTTCTAATGTGATGTTTTTTCCAACCCCATATGTATGTATTCAATGAAAATTGTAATAATATATCTATACTATGCAAAAATCTAATTTCCTTTTTACAAATGTGCAATTTTGATACAATTTTAGTTTTTAGGCCTCCAAGGGAAAAAAACTCAAAATGTGAAATGGGAGCTTTTGGCGGGGAGGGGAGCACAATACCTGAGCAGTCCTAACAAATATGAAAATGATTTTAAATGTTACTTTATTTCTGACACATTATTAATCATTGTATTAATCACACTTCATCTTAGATAATGTCATTGAAAATTTGAATAACTACGCGATATAAAGTTCTTTGGACATTTTTTACAAACTACACTTGGGCTTCATTTTATATGCAGTGCAAACTTAAACCACTTAATTTTGAATTTTGAAGGAATAATTGTTATTTAACAGTCTATGTTTCCTAAAATGTTGGTTATACCTTCTATAATAACCTCATTTTTAAAACATTAGAGGCAGAGCATGAATGCAGAACATGGAAACAGACCGAGTTCCATTAAAATTGAGGAAAAGAAAAACAGGTAATACAAAGAGGAGTTTGTATTAATTACCTCATTTTTAATTTTTTTCTTTGTTGATTTTTAGAGAGAGAGGAAGGGAGAGGGAGAAAGAGATAGAAACATTGATGAGAGAGAAAGAACATCGATTGGCCACCTCCTGCATGCCCCCCACCAGGGATTTGGCCCACAACCTGGGCATGTGCCCTGACCGGGAATCAATCCGGTGACCTCTTCTTGATGCACAGGTCGACGCTCAACCACTGAGCCACACCAACCGGGCAATTACCTCATTTTTAAAAACAAACAAAAACACTATTAGAAAGGAGTGACTCAAAATTATGTTACTATTACTGGTAATTTTGAAACTAAAATGCATTTTGAGGATGGGAATCTCTAAAACAAATAAGTCCACTAATATTTGTTTTAAAAAATATTGATGTATAAAATTAAAAAGGAATAATCAAAAGAAGTTTATTTTTCAAAATTTTAATAATAGACCAAATGAGCAAATTATCAACATTTCTATACTACTAGTTCTTTTTATTTTAAGGCATATATAATCAAAGAATTTGCCAAAAAAAAAAAAAAAATACATTGAATATTGGACTGTCAAAGTACTTTTCACATATTAATAAATCACTCCCATTAAAAACTAAGTTTTTTCTTCTGCTTTATTAAATGTAAAACAGTAAGTATATATAACATGTAAAACAGTAAGTATATATAAAAGTAATTTAAAGGGTAGTCTTTTAGATTCAATTTATGCTTTATATAGTTACATTAATTTTACAGTCTTAAATATTTAAAAATAGTACTAGTATATTAATTTTATGTTATATCATATGATCTCTAAATGTTTATATTCTTTCAAGGAGATTGCCTTCTCTTTTCAGTTGTTATAAATGTGTTTTTAAAAGAGTTGCTTTATTTTTTATATCTCCACTCAGCCTCAAAATGCTTGTAACTTTCCAATTCTCCAAGAAGTCAAAGCCAAATACCATAACATAGTGGGCTATAAATTATTATTTTTGAAGTTACTCACCTTTTATCGAATATTGGCCAAATATCCTAAAAAGTCTGTTGGAAAAAGAAAACTTTTTACTTCCTCATGAATGGAAATACAAAAAGAAATCCTTCGTTGGCTTTTGTGTATTCAAAATAGTAAACATATATTTTTATAGTAACTTTTCACTGCTTACTGTTTAATCAACTTTTAAAATTTCACCAAATGGGATTCGTCAAACAAAAGTCAAAAGCCATCCTATTTTTGTATAAACTGCTTATTTTCTCCAAAAATCCCTTTGAGGAAGCAAAACATTTCCTTCTTACCATACAAGCTTGATCACTCTGCTATTAAATGAAATAGGTATCTATAAAGAACAATAACAACAACAAATCATGATTTGTCCAGTCAAAGCTCTTTACACCATGGGGAACAGATATAACAAAAAAATTAAAGGAAATCATGTCTGTTTGCTGGTCCAAAATTATATAATTCCTAAATTTTAAAAATAGTGTGTGTATGTATATATATACTGATTTATTTTAGATATATATTTATCCATAAGTCCACTCATTCATTGAATAATGTTTATTGAACACTATCATGTATCAGTGTCCTGTTCTAAACACTGACAATACAGGGTGACCAAGATAAGCAAAAGCTCTTGTCTTATGGAATTGACATTCTAGTGGTAAAGACACACAATAAAGAAATAGTGATACATGTTATGCTGATGATTAAATTAATAATGTTGCATAGCATGACTATAGCTTCTTTATGTTAAATGGTAAGGAAAATCTCTGAGGATGTGACATTTAAACTGAAAAGCATGAAGGAACCAGTCATGAGAAAAATCTATGGAAAGAGCATTCCAGAGAGAGGGAATAATTTAATGTGTGGGAGTTTGGAATGTTTGAGAGAATAGTGTGCTTGGTACACAGTAAATGAGCTGACAGAGGCAAAAATTAAATGGGGTCAAAGAACATTTATGGGCTACTGCAATAGTTCAAGCAAAAAACAAACAAACTGGTTTTTGTTAAAGTACAAGTAGAGAAGATAGAGAGAAGTGGATGGATTTCGGGTATGTTGCTAATAATGGATTGGATATAAAGAATGAAGAAGACAGAAAAATCAAAGGTAAATTCTACATTTGGAGAATAAGAAACTGAGTCAATTATGCTGTAGGAGAAGCAGGTTCAGAGGGAAAAATCAAGAGTTTGATTATAGTCACATAAAGCCTAAGATGCCTGTTAGATATTCAGATGGAGATATGAGGCAGATAGTTGTATATGAGAGTTTCAAGATCAATCAGGGCTAGCATCAATATTTAGAAATCATTAGTATATACATGATAAGCAAAGTTTTGAAATCACCTAGGAAAAGACTGTAATATAGAGAAGCAGGCCTCAATTGAGATACAGGGCATTGCAACGTTTAGAAGTTAGGCAGAGAATTAGAAACCAACAGAGGACACTGACAAGAGTAAGTAAGGTAGAGAAAAAACAGATGCAAATGTTCTCCTAGATCAAATGCTTTTAAGAAGTCAAGATTAGAACAAAGAAATGGCCATTGGATTTGGCAACATGGAAGTTATTCAAGACTTTGAGAAGGGAGTCTCTATGAAGTAGTGAAGTCAAAGCCTGGCTGAAATGATTAAGAAGATTCTTTTCTAAAAGAAAGTGGAGTCAGTATCATAAACAACTCTTTCAGAAAGTTTTACTGTAAAGAAAGCAAGAGAAATAGGGCAGTAGCTGGAGGGAGATGTGGGGTCAAGAGAGGTTTTGGTTTCATGTATGTTTTTAGAGAAAACATGCTAGAGCATATTTATATACTAATAAGAATGATCTGGTAGAAAGGGGAAAACTGATCATGCAAGAGAGAATATAATTGTAGAAAAAGCTTTGAGAGGGAGAAGGGTTAGATTTTATAGCATAGGAGGTTAGTTTTTGATAGAAGACACAGAACTACAAAGGGAGGGAAGGCAGTGTGTGTAACGTGCAGATAGTTTGATAGATTGTGGTAGAAAAGTAAGTTTGTTACTATGTGAGTAGTTTTATTTTACCAAAAGGAGACAAAAGTCAATATGGGGATGGGAAGGGAGTATAAATTAGAGGAGAAAGGCATATTTGGAAAGGGAGAAAATGAATATATATATATGTGTGTGTGTATATATATATATATACGCACACACATATACATATATATTACATATACATAGTCAATGAATATTTGTGTGTATGTTATACATCAGAGTTTAAAAAAAGACCTATTGTGGAAAATATTTTAAAGCCATTTTTACTAAATATTTTTGGGATATCCTATTTGAAAGATCTGAAACTGAATTCTGTGCTTTCCAAGGACTCTGATAATAGTCATTCTTTCCACATATAGACATGAAGTGAGGACTTCTCAGTGCCATAGATCCTTCTCATGTTTTGTTATTTGTCTATTACAGAGTAAAAGGCAGAAATATTTTGTAGCAATTCTGTTATAATTCAAAGCCTATGAAAATTAAAATTAGTTTAATCCTAAAAGATATGCATACTCAAGCTGTCAGTTTCTTAAAACACTATTTTGGAGGGTTTGAGCCCCCATCTAAATTTTTTTTTGTTTATTAAAACAATGTTTGTTTGTTTGTTTTCACATGACATGGAAAACATCAATATCATCAGTCATTTAGGAAAAACAAATGGGCAATATGGTTGTTCTGTTAATGAGCGCTCCCTATCTATAGGAATGATGTGTGATCTTTTCATTGTGCATGGAGCTTTATTTCTGTCTAGGCTGAATGTAATTCAATGTATTGGAATTTATGGATGCATATTTATTCTTTGGATTTATTGTAAAATTAGATTGTGAACAATGGAATAAGATTGCTCTCCATTTTTTTTTTTTTTTGCTGTATTAGAATAGCCAAAAATATAAAGATATATATGTACATATGTATTTAATTAAACATTTACTATTTAAATGGCCATTTCAAATATTAAATGGTAGATGTTGACAGTTGCAGTATATTCAAAATAGTTATAAAAATCTTTACAGCACAAATCCTAAAAAGTTTATTAATTTAATACTAAATAGTACGTTTATACAAAACACCTAGGTAACGTCTAAGACATTTAATCCCTCATAGAGCAAATTTGACTAATAAAAAACTGCAGCTGAACACATTTTTCCTTCCTATAAGTATGAATGTGATTTTTTAAATCTCTTTGTAATCTGTCATAAAGTTATTTGTCACTAATTATGGATTTAGCACTGTAGCCATCTACTCTTGCAAAAGGGGGGAAAAGATCTGTTTGTGAGAATAAAGTGCAGCGCCGTATTATTTTTTTCTCTTTAGTATTAAATCACTATTTAGACCTTCTATATAAGCCTTCCACTCAGGTCCCTTACACAGCCTATGTTCCCTTTTCTGGTTGTATCACAATATGGTAAAGAGATAAATACAGTAAAAGGATGTTAAGAATAGAATTGCAATCCTACCTATTATCTACTTTACTATAACAGTGAAGTAGTCCATACTTACTTGAAGGTGGTATTGTTTTCATCTTATAAAAATCTACTGTAATATTATGATATTCCATGTAAATTTTCATGTGCTGGCATGCTTACAAGTTAATAGTGTTATAGAATGTTCAGCTCTCAATGAGGGATTGTGTGGTGTATTGCATTACATATGTCATCTATTTGCTGAAAGAATATGGTGTTTAGCAAAACTACCTGCTGAGCAACATAATAAGATTTTTGTACAAAGTACAAATTACTAATTATTGTATTTTATTTTTCTATGATTTCCTAAGAGGCATTATCAGGGTTTTACAGATGGAGTAAGCCTGTTTATTAAAATATCTATTAACAAATAAAAGTTATAGTTCTGGTGGTTGAATTTGTGACTTTTTAGTATTGTATTGACGCATATTTAATATAATTTGTTTTTAATGTCTATTAAATCTAGATGTTCTTTAGATACATTAGTAATTCTGGATACAAAATCATAGATGTAATTTTTCAAAATAATATTAAGGTCAAGACAAATTCACATAAATCAAAATAAATAATTGGTACATCTGTTTGTAGTGATTTTATGTGGGCAAAATGTTTTGTGAGATTCAAGGAAATTGTTCAAACTGTATACAAATTGCAGATGACCAAAATATACACATAATCTAAAGCTCAAACAGCTTTAGACCATCAACATTCATTCCAAAAACTTCCAATAAATTACAAATCAGGATTTTCTATATTATTTTAAAAGTTTCTGGTAAGAAAATACATTAAAAGTATCATGAATTAATCAGAACAGTGCTGTATTCATCATCTCTCACTGTTACCTCTTTTATAATTCTTCTACCACAGTTCCAAAAGCCAGTATCAAATTTAAACTGGTAGCCCTGGCTGGTTTTCTCAGTGGTTAGAGCTTTGGCCCATGGACCAAAGGGTCATGGGTTCAATTCTAGTCAAGGGTACAGGTTCAATCCCTAGCCCCAGTGGGGTCATGTGGGAGGCAACCAATCCATGTGTCTCACATTGATGTTTCTCTCTCTCCCTTCTTCCCTTCCACTCTCTCTAAAAATCAATAAACTCAGTGAGGACTTAAAAAAAAGTTAAACTGAAATTAAACTGGTAATAAAGTACCTGGAACTTTCTTCCCTTATACAGGTATACAAATTAGCCTTCAGAAAATCACATATCATTTTTAAAGCTGCTTAATCTCATAAAAAAATGAAGAGAGCCAAACTAATTTCTTAAATGAAGTTGGAACAATGTTTATGCTGAGCCTTGAGTATACTCTTGAGAACTGTTTTGGCAAAGCACCAAAACAATAGATTCAACATATGAAATATTTACTTTTTTTAAGGTTGTTATTTTCAAAAGTGGCATTTTCTAGATCCTTGAGTAAATTGTGGCTATTTCATCTCTAATAATTATACGTCATCACATCAACTACACTTATCTATTTATTTTGCTAATTTTTTGGTAAAATAGATATCTGCCTAAATTTACTGAAAAGTTAGATATCCAATCTCCCCATTATATTTCTAGTTTTCACCCAATGTTTTGTACTAACCAAAAATAGAACTCAACGGAGGGGCAGAATATAGCAACTCCAAACAGGAAAAATTAAGTCTGTCCACTGAAGTTTTCTAAAACATAAGATTTCTGCCTATCTCCAAGGAAAAGAAAAAAAAAGTCAAATTATGGCTGTAAGCAAATTAGCTTCCATCTTTTATCAAAGTGAATCGTAATGCCCAGGCACACAAAGCCAGAAGTTAAAGAACCATCATATTTAAAAATCCTATCCATATAATAAAAATTTCAGGACAAAGGAAGACAGGAAATTTATTGTGCCAAACATATATACTTCTGTTATCTATTTTTTCCTTAAAACAATCAGATGCGACAATTAGTGTCCTTTTGAAGGTGAGGATACTAAAGCATGATGGGAGGTTAATTGGCCTAAGGCCACAGGATAAAGAAGAAAGTATTTATTTGCATACCCCATTGCTACAAAGACAGTTGTAAATTCGTTCTTTTGGATATGCAACTATGTAAGGTTTTTGTTTTGTGTTCGTTTTTGCATTTCAACAGAATCACTAGCCCAGAACCTCTTTTTTTTTTTTTTTTTGGAAAAATAACCAATTTGAAAATTTGGAAAAGAAAAAGCTCCCCAAACTCCCCCCATCATTACTTCTGTATAATTCCTTCCAGTCTCTTTTTTCAGTCTCCATTTAATAGGCCAAATTAATTACCAGGCCAAAGAACAGGTAGAGTAGTAAACATAACACTAGGTAGTTGGAGGGGGGATAAATCTTAGACTTATGATAACAAGGTAAATAAGGAATGAAAATTCTTTGAAGAACGTTTAAGTCATGAACACCATTCATTGGCGCGGTGGTGAGTTTGGTGGATACAGGAAGATGGAAAGGTTGACCAAAAAGAATCCTAAATCTTTCAAAGTATTGTATCTGTAGTCTCTACTTGGGAAAACGTAGCAACCAAAGTGTGGAAAAACGTGTGTGCCAAAATATTTTCAACTGGAGGATCCTTTGTTACTATAAAAAATCCCAGTGCCAGGTTGACTCGGGGGCTGTAATCCCCTCACAGGAGATTATGCCTCGTGGGAATCTCCGCAGGAGATCAGACAGCTGGGAAGCCAGGACACGGGCACACTTCTTTCGCCAAACAATGGCTTTGAGTTTATCTCCTCTCCCAACCTACAGTAACAGCTTTACTTCGCCAGGACCCAACGTCTGCGGCCTATCAAAGCCCAGAAGAGGGTCGGGGCGACCCGGGGGCACATCTTGCCCCAGTGGGCACAGTCGTGTCTTGCAGTCGCCGCCACCACGCTGAGCCCGTGCCCAGCAACGACGCAGAGACTCCTCGGTGTTCCGGGCGCCTCCCTGAGGGCCCGCACGCGGGGGGCTGACGTTCCCAGAGGCTGGGGAGAGACCAGGGCGGAGAGCATCGCCCTCCACAAGCGCGAACGCCAAACGCTTCCCAGCAGCCAGTGCGCGCGCCTACAACTCCCATCATGCTCCACCGGGGCCGCACTGCCCAGGAAGGCGGCAGTTCACCGCGCGCCGTGCTCACACCTCCTTTAATAGGCTTCCGTGTGCCGTTTTCGGGAGCTCTTCGATCCAATCAGGAAGAGGACGGTGGCTGACTCGCTACGACCTCGGAGGAAGCGTGGCTTCGGGGCCGGAAGAGCCTCCGGTTGCCAGGGGAACGCCACGCGCCTGGGCGTGTGCCCATTGACTCACGCTCCGGCGGAGACGGAGGCTGCCAGGTCTCCCGGTTGTGGAGGCGGCTTTGCGCTGGACCAGTGCTCCTTCCTGTGGAGGCTCGGGGAGGGAAAGGCTGAGAGCAGCCCGCGCCAGAGTCCCGTCCCACCGAGGAGACGAGCGAGCGCGCCCGTCCCTGCCCCTCACCAGCTCCTGCGCCCGCAGAACTGACCTCGAGACCAGGTACCTCCCCACCTGCAGTTGTTGTAGCCAGAGGCGCCCCTCGCCGTCCCCACGCCCCGTCCCCGTCAGCTTTAGGGTTGCTCTTTGCTCTTTCCCATGTTTTTCACTCTTGTGTAGTTATTTTAATGTCTGAGAGATCGAAAAGGAGACCTAGCGGTGAGTACTAGGGACCCCAGAAAACTTGTTGAATTGGTTTGGGCGAATTTTGTTTTTTTGTTTTGTTTTGACATTACCCAGTTGGGGCATTTTGATTTGGTGTGTGGGATGTGTCGTTGAAATTTGATAATCGAAAATTGAAAAGACGAATGAAAATGTCTATTTTGGGGTAGAGTGTGCTATAATTCGTTCTAGAAACATTTTTAAAGTTTACATAAAGTACAACTCATGGTGTTTTCTTTGCCCGACCACTCTCTCTGCAGCTTACCTTCCAAGTTATTAGCTGTAGATAAAATCCTAATTCTTCAGGACTTTTCTGGCAACAGGTAATCCTTTAGAAAGCAGTTTCTTGGATAACAGTCAAAAGGATTTGATTATCTGGTGTGCAGAGAGAGGAAAACAGTAAGTCACAAAACTGGAAAGGTAGATTGGAGCCGAATGTGAACAACCGTAAAAGCTGTGCATGAAAGTTTGGAATTTATTCTGAAAGCCAGTAGTTCTCGATAGTGAACATACATCAGAAACACCGGGTAGCTGTTTAAAATACAGATGCCCTGATCCCATCTTCAGAAATACTAATCCAATAGCATTAGTGATGACTGGAGGAGTAGGGAGGGGGCTGCAGAAAACTTTAATTGTATCTCACTGTGCACTTAGGACTTGATAAATAAATGATCTTTTTTTCCCCACCTTTCATGCATGCAAAAGTAAACTTACAGAAATGTATAATTACTAAGAAATAGAAGCATATGATAGTTGTTTATAAAGCAACTTCACAAATATTAGCGTTTGATAATCCATGAAAAAAGGATGGAAAATCACAAACCAAGTCTCTGTGAAAAATGAATATTCAATATCAAGCTTTTGACAGTCGATGCTTTATAGTAGATGCCCAGAGGGGGTGATGTGAGAAGTGGTCATGTTTTTAAAAATCTGTTCAAAATTGTATGGAAGATGGAAAACTACATATGTTTATATCAATATATTTAGTACAATAAACAAAGTGAGTTATAGCAAATTTACTTTGAATTAAAATTGTGTGAATTGTGTTATGATATCAGAAGGCTAGCTTAAAATACATTCTACAAATGCTTGTCCTTAAGCTGAGATATAAAGGAGTCGATTAAATGAAATCTCAATCTCCAACACAAGGAGAAAAACTCAATTCAAGTGGGACAAATGGAGTACCTGACCTCAACCCCATTCCTTGAGTAAGGCACCTGTGGCTCTAAGGCCCCATGCTTGAATGGGTCACTGCACCTTTTTTTTCCTGCACATTATGATAATTTAGTTTTGAAACTTCTATCCATAATGATCTCCCAAAGGTCCTATGCAAAATTGGTGATGTAGCCTCCTTTCAAATGCAGTTGTCAAAGAAGCCTGTTATCATTTCAGTTGTTGCAGCCTCACATCCTTCAAGGTATGGGGCCTTGTCTGGGATGGTGTGGGATAAAAAATACTGAAGAAGCTATAAGATGACAGACTTCTGTAACCTTAGATGGAGGTGGGAATAAATCAAATAAATGAGTTAATATTTAACGAACTCTGAAAATGATGATCCAGAAAGTAATAGGAAATATTTGGAACACAGGTGTATTGTAGTTACTGCTGTAGCAGTCCCTATAGCAGTTTAGGGCTGACAAAAGGGATATCTTTCTTCTCCCACCACATAATGTTTTGGTAGGTGATGGACCCAAAGGGAACACCCTTGGGATGTTTCATTTGGAGACCTAACATCTAAATTTGACAGTACCTTAGAAGGATATGAACAGGTATGTCATCAGCCATCTTATATGACTTCAAAATACTTCTGTTTGGATTCCTGATGGAGTTTTTCTTTAAAGTTTGCATTGGAAGGATTTTTTCCCCAAAGAAAGAATTGATAAACAAATGAACACTTCAGGGATGAATTAAAGAAACTTTTATAGTATTTTAAAAAACTAGATTAAAATCTGAGATCAATATTTATTTACTTTCTTATTCTTTACTAGTATACTAAAGTTCTTTTAAAATAATACTTAACAGGTTATTTCAGATAAATTATGGTTTCAGAAAACATTTATGGAGTTTTGATAAAATTGTGTGTGTGTGCGCATGTGTATATATTATACATAAACTTCTTCCTAAACGAATTTGTAATGACTTAGCAAAGAGAGATGTAAGACCAAGGAAAAGTTAAGATAAATTATCAAAATTCTTTGTTTCGCCCTGGCTGGTTTGGCTCAGCGGTTAGAGCATCGGCCTGCGGTCCAGAGAGACCCGGGTTCGGTTCCCGCTAAGGGCATGTACTTCGGTTGCAGTTTGTCCCCGGCCCTGGTTGGTCGTGCGGGTGGCAGCCACTCGATGTGTCACTTTCACATCGATGTTTCTCTCTCTCTCTTCCTCTCTCTCCCTCCCACTCTATCTGAACAAAAAATGAAAAAATGTCCTCGGGTGAGGATAAAAAAAAAAAATTCTTTGTTTCTGTTGATAGAAAATACAACCTAAACTGCATATAATCAAGCAAGCAAACAAAAACAGTGACTTTACTATTTATTGCTTCATATTCTTGCAAAATACAACAGTGGGGCTGGCTTCAGAAAAAAGATTTAGCCAGTAGCTCAAATGATCTAGCCAGAATCTCAGTTTTTCTCTGTTTTTGTGGTCTGCCTTCTACTGTCTAAGCTTCAGCCTTAAGGTCTATATGAACTCCATTGCCCATACACAGTTCCAGATTTCCAGGAAAAGCTGCAGATATTTTCATGTTATCACAAATGGTAGACTCCACAAGATACTGAGTTTAACCACGTTTTCTTCTTAAATATTATAAAATTACAGTGAGAAATGTACAGTTATTTCAAGGGCATTCTGTGTTGCCAGGGGTTATAAGCTGCCAATCTGCATTTCAATTAAGGCTCCTTTCTGGTAATCAGCTTATACTCTGTTTACTAAATGCAAAGCTACATTGATATGGTTTTCACATCACTGTGTCTTTACATTATTATTTTTTTTCTTTTTATTGATTTGAGAGAGAGAGAGGAAGGGAGAGGGAGAGAGAAAAAAAATATTAATGAGCAAGAACATTAATTGGCCACCCCCTATCTGTTCCCCACTGGGGATTTGGCCCAGAACCTGGGCATGTGCCCTGACCAGGAATCAAACTGGTGACCTCTTGATGCATGGGGTGACGCTCAACCACTGAGCCACACCAGCCGGGCACCTTATTAAATTTTTTTATATACATGCTCATATTTTCCATACTTAACGTGCCTGTGGATAATATATGTTTTTGGGTTTTTTCTGACTTGCAGCTGGTTTGTAAATATTTGAATCACATTATGGGATTGCTAGACAGACTTTCGGGGTTGCTTGGCCTGAAGAAGAAGGAGGTTCATGTTTTATGCCTTGGGCTGGACAATAGTGGCAAAACAACAATCATTAACAAACTTAAACCTTCAAATGTAAGTATCTTTGTTAGATGCTTTATGGATTTTCTGCTAGAGAAGATTTACATGCAAAAATTATTTTGTTTGCCATTATAACTTCATGTAACCATGTTATGAAATCCTGTTACTATTGTAGTATCTTAAAGTAATAAGTATCAGTCAGCCATATTTGCATTATATTTTATGCAGATATGTAGGTAAGTCTTGATTATTTAAACTGGAATATTTTTCCAAATGTCCTTTTTTCTCAAAATATCTTCACAAATTTGCTGAGTTTACTTTCAGGTAGTGTTGCCTTCTTTTTAGCTCTTACTTTACAAGAGAAACAAAACAAAGGGAAAGGTGAATTATTTTTATAGGTTCTATGGATAATTAGACAGTTTCCCAAGAGTGTGGTATGCATATCAGTAGTAGTAAGCATGCTGACTTTTAAGTCGTTTAAGTAATAAGTGTATAAGCATATTACTTTAATAACTGAAAAATATATAAAGCTAGCACATTCATTACATTATGCATAAGTTAAAGCTAGGTTCTGCAACATATAAAGAAAACCCACATAACAGTGGACTAAATAAAATAGAGTCTTCTTTTTCTGTCATCTAAATAAGTCCAGAGGAGGTATTCCAGGGCAAGTATGGCTGGCTGCTCCATGGTCACGAGAGATCCAGGTATCTTCCATCTTTCTGCTGTGCTATTTTTAGTGCCTGGTTTTCATCCTCAAGATCTCCACATGGTTACTTTGGTTAACTATCATATCTATATTCTGAGTCACAGGGAGAAGAAAATAACAGGGCAGAAGGATAGGCCCTCTTCCTAAATAAGCCTTCTTTGAAGAACTTACAGAAGTTCCAACTGATAACTCTTATTTTCATCTCACTAGCTATCCCTATATGTAAATAAGGCTGGATCTTTTAAGCAGGGCATATTACTGCTTTTAAAAATGCCCTGGCCGGTTTGGCTCAGTGGTTAGAGCGTCGGCCTGCAGACCAGAGAGTCCTGGGTTCGGTTACCACTAAGGGCACGTACCTCGGTTGCAGTTTGCCCCCAGCCCCGGTTGGGGTTGTGTGGGTGGCAACCACTCAATGTGTCTCTCTCACATCGATGTTTCTCTCTCTCCCTTCCTCTCTCCTTCCTATCTGAAGATAAATGCAAAAAAATGTTATCAGGTGAGGATTAAAAAATAATAATAAATAATAATAATAATAATAAGGGTCCTGTAAGTATAGAAGAAGAGGAAAATGGATATTGGGTAGACAACTAACATTTACGGTTGTAAATACACTTATTTAGGTAAAAACCATTAGTTAATGAAAAATATTGAGTGAAAAGATAATATGGTCTGTACAGATAGGGCAAACACTAGGGAGCTGGTACTCTTAATGACTGAATGACTACAGATTAGGAACTTCTGCTCCTAAATATGACAGTTAAACGTAGACTTCATTGCCTCCAAACAGTGCTTCAGGTTGTGCAGAACTTTTCTTTTGCAACAGCTTCAGTTTTACTTCTGTTTAGTTGGAAATTGCTTTGGAATTAAGAAAATGTCATTACTTCTTTTCTTCCTGTCATTATTCCCTAATTCTACATAGATGAGTTTGCCATTTAAAAACAACTAACTACTGGTGTATTTTCAGGTGGGCTGGAATAAGGTAGCTGAAAATGGATCTGGAAGGTAATGTAGGTGTTTTTAAGGGGGTTCCCCAGCTGAGTTGGGAATCAGTTGAGATATACATGCTGACATCAGGCAGAGATTTAAAAATATCAGCTTTTGGAGGGCTGATATTTTTGGTTGATTTTGGAAGGAGGAGTTTAAGTCTGGCTAGAGGACTTGCTAACACT
Organism: Tadarida brasiliensis; assembly: GCA_030848825.1. Lineage (NCBI taxonomy): Eukaryota > Metazoa > Chordata > Mammalia > Chiroptera > Molossidae > Tadarida > Tadarida brasiliensis. The sequence goes on along the minus strand of CM061260.1, from coordinate 83,471,826 downwards.
CTCTTCAATTGAGATTTAGCCTCCCAAAATTTCAAGGTTTCCTCTTCAGGGAAAGATCCAGCTCTTCTAGGTTTACTCATTGCTAAGAACAGATGAGAATGCATGCTTACCATAAGCATGTGGCTCTCAAGTGAGAGAGAGACAGATAGGCAGGCAGGCAGAACCAAAGATATTTAGTTCCAGTTTACAAACTGAGCAAACAAGTCACTTTTCTCCCCAGTGAAGAGGAATAAATTGGGAGAGGGAAGATAGAGAAACTAAGAATGTTATTTTAATGGAGTTTTCTCTATATGGAAATGGGAAAAGATTCTTCCTCAATAAGGAAAAGAACAGGTTAAAAAGCCAACACATGTGGAATTTTTTTTCCTGACCTAGGTGACTATAGGAGATTTCTTTATACATTCTTTAGGAGGAAGATACAGCATCCTATCTAATTAGATAGGGTCTGGAATTGAATTTAGAGAACAATGGATGTATGGTAAAAAAGTAGAACCATACCCAACCGGCCTCAAAAGTAATTTTTTTTTAAGTCATCTCAAATAAGTACAAAATGATTAAATCCAGAGCCACAGTTAATAGCCCCCAAATGGACCAAACCCCCAGTGCCCATTATACTCAAAATAGGAGATATAATGTTCAAAGAACAAAATAGAAATGACAGTCTCTTCTTCTATCATCCCCAACAGTATAGTGATTTCTATCCCAAGACATGGTTATTACCATAGGAATAATCTTTGATATGGATGGGAACAGCTTTCTCCCTAAACACTGTTGGTCCTTTGAAGACACTTGCTCTTATTTTTTAACTTGCGATTTTTTTTCATAATTTCTCCTGTCATTTCTAGAGATTTGAGGCAGAACAGGAAGAAAGCAGCATGTGTTCAGGCCATCTTGAAATTTTCTGATATTCCCATTTCATACTGGTCTTACAGAAGACCTATTGATCCTGCTTCATACACTACATTAGGGAGAGCCCCCAGGAAAGTCTAGGTACACAGCCAGTGACAAAGGCTTTTCAATTAATCTCCTGTTGCTTTTCAACATCCCTGTCTCTCTGTTAACTCTGGTGAATTATGGAACTAGCAACTATCCTTTCTCCTCAGAACAATTGACTTCTAGTCCTGAGAGCAGACTAAGTTGCTTTGCTTTAAAAAAAAAATCTTGGTGATAATAGCCAAGAGGCCACTTGAAATGGGACTTCTTAAAGACCCCAAAACCTCTGTCACACAGATATAGATATAACACTTGCTTCCTCCCTACCTTTGAACCAAAGAAGAGCCTCTTGTGAGTTTAGTATTATAAACATTATTTGCAATAATTTAAGTGAATTATAGAAATCTACAAGGCTGTATCAGAAATGTTCTGCAAAAAAAAAATTGCAAATCTCATTTTAAAGTAGTCCCATATATTTTGGTGGATAAAATTGGTTTCTAGATAAATAAATATTTCCTAGACCAAAACTGGTTTTTAATATTAGGCTGTCCTAATGTCTGTTTATTGTTTATATATTGAGATTGCTGGTATTTTCTAAACTGATGAACAGGGAGAGAGGGGGTACATTTTAATCTGATCACCCTTCTCAAGAATCTGGTCTTAGCTGTCTTTTTCTTAGAGATGCACTCTATAAACACCTTTCATTTAAAATTCCCATTTTTTCTCCCATTTCTCAACATACATGCTTTCATTCTACCACATCATCCAGTTTTATATTCTTAGCATTTAAAATAATCTGAGCCCTGACCAGTTTGGCTCAGCGGTTAGAGCATCGGCCTGCAGACTGAAGGGTCATGGGTTCAATTCCAGTCAAGGGCACATACCTGGGTTGCAGGTTCTAGCCCCAGCCCCGGTCCGGGTCGTGCAGGAGGCAACCAATCAATGTGTCTCTTTCACATCGATGTATCTCTCTCTCTCTCTCTCTCTCTCTCTCTCTCTCTCTCTCTCTCTCTCTCTCTCTCCCTCTCTCTCCCCCTCTCCCCCTCCCTCTTCCTCCCTCTCCCCCCCCCTCCCTTCCAGTCTATCTAAAAAAATTAATGGAAAAATATCCTCAGATGAAGATTAACAAAAAAATAAAGAAAAGTAGCTGAAGTTATCTTGCATATTCAGTTGGTAACTTGTTTATTAAATTTCCTCCACAAATTTACATTTAAATTCTTAAGAGCGTGCATCTTGTATTGTTCAACATTGAATCCCAAATACCTTGAATATTGCTTGGTACTTAAATATATTTTTGGACAAATTGATGGATGGCTGATTTTTTTCATTTTCAATTTGCGTGGCAAGGATGATTGGTAGATATCATTTTTTAAAAATATCTATTTTTGTTGATTTTTGGAGAGAGAGGAAGGGAGAGAGAGATAGAAACATCAATGAAAGAGACACATTGATCAGCTGCCTCCTGCACGCCCCACACTGGGGATTGAGCCCGCAACCCAGGCATGTGCCCTGACCGGGAATCGAACCAGCAACCTCTTGGTCCATGGGTCAGTGCTCAACCACTGAGCCATACCAGCTGGGCCCAAGGATATCATTTTTACTAGACTTAATGAAACTAACCAAATAGGGCCTCTCTCAGAAATCTCGTTCTCTTGTTGATATTGGTCTATCTCTGGGCTGTCTCAGCCCTAAGTGGTCTATCCTACCTAGGTAATAATTCCTATACTCTTTGTTTACATTGTACTATTCCCTGTCCAATTTAGAGAATGATCAAAATGCATTTGTTCCTGGATAGAGCCGAGGAAGAGTAATGTTGGAGGCTATTTTTTGGAATTCTTTAGAGGAAAATGAATCCCACTTGAATGTAGAAGCATCAGCTCACGTACCGTGTTCTATCCTGATTAATTTGTGGAGGAGTTTCTACTTCCTAATATCTTCCATTAGAAGTTTAGAAGTGAGAGGAAGAAAACAAAGTTGATTATTTTTATCCCTATTAGGTAAAACAGCATGTTAAAGGGAGCTTCTCTGGGAAAAAAGAGTTTGTGAAGAATCTGGGCATTTGTGGGGAGGCTATGTAAATGTTTTACAATTTGGTGGAAAAGGCTACTGTTTTCAGAGATTTCTTAAATCTTTAACTTTCTCACTTTTTTATTATTGGTATGTTTTTCCTAATAATAATAGCTGATTATTTTATCACAAGATTGGCACATGAAAACCTTTAAAATCAAAACAGTAGGATATTTGGGGGCAATAAAAATTAGGAGACTCTATATTCCAAATTTGTTGTGCATTGAAGGTATGAGGCAGGAATCTGAGTAGCAAGAAAAAAACTCTGTCCAACATCATCAACAAAAAGAAAGATATTTCTGGAAGAATACTAGGTACTTCATAAGAAGGAAGGAAAAGCTGAATAAACAGACTTCAGAAAGGCAGAACCAGGGCATCTCTGAGAATGCCTTTGCACTAACACATTACCATAAAGTGACCAAGCTCCAGTGACTTTGCAGTTTCTGTCTTTCCATTTTAATTTTAAATATCCAAAAGTAGAGTAGCAAAGTGAACTTAATGATTTGAGGCAACAATTTCCCCTCTATTCCTCCTAATTTCACATAAAAACAAGATGAACTGAAGGGTTTTTGTTTTTATAAAGTTATCCTTGTGGGAGTACAGGAGATGAGAATAAAATCAGCGAGAGTAATTATAATAATAGCAAACATTCATTGAGTATTTACTATGGACCAGATACAGTGTTGAGTATTTTACATCCATTAACTCATTTCATTTTCATGATAATTTTATCAGTTCAGGATAATATATTTCAAATTTGAGAAAGCTAAGGCTTAGAGAAGTTAAGTAACTTGTCTTAGGTAGCATATTAGCAATTAGGAATAATTAGAAAGCTGTTGTAATAATTCAGAGCAAGAAATTATAAGGACCTGACCTAAGTTTGTAAGATGGAACCAATAAAGCTTAGAGAAAGGTTATATAAAGAATATAAGAAAGAAAGGAGTCAAGAAGAACTCCTAGGCATCTGGATCAGAAAATGGATGCTTTTTAAACAAAGTTGGAAGGTTTTGTGGGGTTTTTTGTTTTTGTTTTTTGTTTTCTTTTTTGTTAATCCTAATCCAAGGGTATTTCTGCATTGATTTTTAGATAGAGTAGAAGGGAGGGAGGAAAAGAGAGAGAGCAACATCAGTGTGGGAGAGACACATTGATTGGTTACCTCCCGCATGACCACAACCAGGGCAGGGAATCCAACCTGCCACCCTTTGGTCTGTGAGCTGATGCTCTAACCGCTGAGCCAGACCAGCCAGGGCAAAGTTGAAACAGTTTTGATGGTGGAAATGTTAGGAGACACCGTGTTAAGTCGTCAGTGTAAGGCATGTTACTTGCCTGTGGGACATGTCAGCGGATCTCCTGCTGTACTCTTGCTCACCTGCAGTCTCTTCTCCACAAAGAATTCTCCACCATGACCTTCAAGGCCCTACCTCCTTTACTTCATTGCATATGGCTCTTTCTCTTACACAATACGCTTTAGACATACAGGCCTACTTTTCCCAAATGGTAAGTTTATTCCTGTCTTATGATCATTACACTGGAATGTTCTTTGCCAAGATCTTGTCATAGCTTTTCCTCTTCTTGATAATCACTCCTTTGTCAGATGTCACCTCCTCAGAGAAGGTTTTCCTGAGCACCTTTTTACCATGCCTCATACCAATCTTCTGCCCTGTTTCCTCCCACCCCCAGACACCTTTCATTGACACTTACTGATCCCCAAAATTGTGTTTGTTTATAATTTAGTAGTTTATTGCTGTTTACCTCCTCTAGATTGTAAACTCCATGAGAGTAGGGACTGCGTATATTCACCATCCATACATGAGGACAGTTCCCCATAGCGGATGTAAACTCAATAACTATGTGTTAAAAGGTTAGCAAGTCCTATATGTGAACTCAGGGTAACTTATCAAACCACTTTAAGTCCATGTTAACTTATGCATATATGTTATACATACTCATAATTAGTAAACATTAAACTTCTATAAAGAATTTACCCCAGTGATCCCATTATAATTTTGTCTAATTCTGCCATCTCCTTAGTAACAGATTTTAGAATTTGAAAATCTAGATGCTTTTTTTCTAACCTGAGGAAAAAATTCATCTTTGATAATTGCAAATTCCTAAGCTTTGTCTTTTCTCTTAAAGGCTCAATCTCAAGATATAGTTCCAACAATAGGATTCAGCGTAGAGAAATTCAAATCATCCAGGTAATTCACTTCATTATTCTTGTGACTAAGAAGTTGTGGATTAAAATGATAATATTAGATCTACCTAGTAGTTCCTCCTACTCTTAGAAAAGTAATTTGTTTTTTCAGATGTCCATAGATGTTAAAATATTTGCACCACTACCTCTGGATTAGTTTTCAGAATTTAGATTTTAGACAAATGCTGATAACCTCACTAGCAAAGAAAACATCTTTTTTTTTCTGTTACTCATTACAAAATCATATTTCTATTCAACAGATTTCTTTTACAGCATTTGTACTTGAAAATTGGCCCAAGTTGAATATTGTATATTCAAGAATGTTTTCTTCTTTAGATATTTGTATTGATTTTTAGAGAGAGAAGAAGGGAAAGAGAGAGAGAGAAAGATTGATGTAAAAATGTAATATCAGTCAGCTGCCTCGTGCACACCCCCCTACTGGGATCAAGCCTGTCTAATCAACAACCTTTTGGTGCACAGGATGACACCTAGCCAACTGAGACACACTGGCCAGGGCTCAAGAGTGGTTTCTTTGAAAACAATTTAAAAGTTTAAGTGAAAGTTACACTTTAAAGTTAGTAGCTTATAATATAGTCATGATTTTTTTTTTTTTTTTTTTTTTTCAGTTTGTCTTTTACAGTGTTTGACATGTCAGGTCAAGGAAGATATAGAAATCTCTGGGAACACTATTATAAGTAAGTATGTTTGTGAATGTTGTTAACTAGATGGGTATATCATAATAACAAATAATGCTTAGAAATCCAAATAATCACATGGACTGGATTACAGTGTTTATTTTCATATAATTTAAGTACATTTTCTAATTAAAAAAGAAAAGTACAGTCATATTTCACATTATTTCTCATATGCATGAAATCTTTTATAACCTTGGACCTTTGCATATGCTATTCTCTGGTTTTGTTGTATTTGGGGGGTGCTTTTTTGTTGTTGTGTTTTAAAGAATAGTTTATTGATTTTTTAGAGAGAGAGAGAAGTTAGAAGAGAGACTCATCAATGTGCGAGTGTAACATCAATTGGCTGCCTCCTGTATGCCCCCTACTGGGCATTGAGCCTGTCACCTCTTGGTACATGGAACGACACCCAAGAGTCTGAGCCACACTGGCCAGGGCTGTTCTCAGTTTTTAACACCTTGTTCTATCCTACTTCTCTGCTGCTTAAGGTCAATATATTCATGCTTTAAGGACTAGCTCAAAAGTCACCCCATCTATGAAATTTCATTGTTTTGCCCAGTTATTCTGTCCCAGTGTTCACACAGTACTTTTACATCTCTGTGATCATATTTATTACATCTTAAGAAGTTGTAAACTCCTCCTCAAGGGCAAGAATTAATTTTCATTCAGATTATTTCTTCAAGGCCAAGTATGATACTAGGCGTATAGATCAGTAAATATTTATTGAATAAATTTAGTTAAAATAACAGTATTCTAACAGTTGATCCATTCTATAAGCAGTTCTGAAGATATTTTTCAGCATATGCAAGTCAAGCACTCGCTACTCACGTTAGATTAACAGCTGTGAAGTTACTAGCATCCAAATATGTTACACCCTCTCAGCGTTTGCATCCAATGTTAAAATGAATTCATTAACTTCTAATATTGCTAGGACTCCTTCATTTAAAGGCAGTGTAACTCACTTTTAGAATCTGAAACTTACAAACAATATACCTGAACTAAATACCCCTTTGTCCTTATGAACTCTTGCTTTGAAATGATATGTGATGACTGCCAGATCAGATTTTGATTTTGATGGGTTAATTTTTTTCCTGCTAATACGTAACAAACATTGTATTTCTCAGAAAGGAACCAAGAAGATTTATTTCAGATACTTTTTCAGTGAGTACTATAATAGATTAAGACCTCTTTAAATCATATATTGATCCAGAGGACCTCTGAGGTAGAGAGAAAGAGTGCTTCATATCTGAGGGTTAGTTTGGAAAAGGGACAGTGGCATATTATGGTATCTTGCATTAAATTTCCTGGGGAAATGTGAGTTACTTTTTTTTTAAAGAAAACTTGAGTTTTCAGTATAGGGTTTTTTAAATTCCTGCTCCAATTAGGTGGTTTAAAAAATCCCTTTTTAAAAATTATGTATTTGCCCTGGTTGGTGTGGCTCAGTTGTCTGGGTGTTGTCCTGTGCATAGAAAATAATACTTCAAAACAAGGAAACTTTTTTTTTTTTTCTGATTTTAACTCCTTTTTCTTCAAAAATTTTTTGGAAGAAGTTACTGAGTTCATAAATATTATATAGATAACTTGTAGGTTGAATGGTGAAATGGTTACTATTGAGGAGTTTACAATAATAGTAAATTTATTTATTTATTTATTTTTAATCCTCACCCGAGGACTTTTTTTTTTTTTTTTTTTTTGCATTTATCTTCCAATAGAGCGGGAGGGAGAAAAGGAGGAAGAGAGAGAGAGAAACATCAATGTGAGAGAGACACATCAAGTGGCTGCCACCCACACGACCAGGGACAAACTGCAACTGAGGTACGTGCCCTTAGCGGGAACCGAACCTGGGACTCTCCGGTCTGCGGGCCGATGCTCTAACTGCTGAGCCAAACTGGCCGGGGCATAAATTTATTCTTTATATCTATACTTTGCTGATTATTAAAGAACGAGTGCATTTTAAGTATTAGACTGAAAGATTTAAAAGATTGTTTTTGAAATATATAATGTACATTTTACATAATTGAGAAAGGAGCCTTCTAAATTATACACTGTACATAGTTTTTTATCCTGCTTTTTCAGTTAACATTCTGTGATAAGGGAAATCAGGGAAAAAAACACAAAGACTGTAACTCTAATGGCTGCCTAATATTTTTCAATGTGCCTGCGCCAAAATTTGCTTAACCATTTCTCTGTTTGGATAAGAAGGCTATTCTCAGTTTTTGAGGATTATAAACAATCCTTCCATCAACATCTTGCTGCATAAATCTTTGTCACACTTCATGTTTTTTTAGAATAGAAACCAGAAAAAAAATTGCTGTCTCAAAATGATTGAACATATTTAAAGCTCTTGAACGATATTTCCAGTTGTACCAGTTTCGATAGCCACTAGTGTAGTATATGACTGTGATAATCTGCATTTATTTTTTTAAGTGATAGGAGAAAGTAGTATTAAAAAGTTGTCTCATTTTTATATTTTTGTGATTACTAATGACATTGAATTTTTAAATCTTAATTTATGGCTGCAATAAATGATTCACAAAAAAGTATAAATGTCTAATAAATATATGAAAAGATATTGAACTTCACTAGCAATTAATGAAATACAAAGTAAAATAATGTACTGTTAGAATGGCAAAAATGGAAAAGAATGATGAGCCATGCTCATGCAAGGGGGTGGGAAAATGCTGGTAGTAGTATAAATTGATATAGCATTTCTGGAGTACAATTTATCAGTGTTTATCTAAAACTTTAAATTTTATATATATTCCTAGAAATTTTATTTCTAAGAACAGATCTTTAGAATTACAAGAAATTTTTAAAAATGTATTTAGGAGGATATTTATCTTAAAGTTTTTCATAATAATGAAAATTGGAAATAACCTATAAGTCTATCGATAGAAGCTTGACAATATTTGATGGCACAGCCATGCAGTGGAATACTTTATAACTATTAAAAGAAAGGGTGCAGAAGGAATCAGTGATTTTTGAAGTGCCACTGTAATCTATAAGTGAATCTGTAAACTAGTTCAGTGGCTGGCTCTCAGCATAAAAAGTAAAATAAAATAAAAGCTATTTGTAAGTATTGTTTCAGGGGACCTGTTTCAAATATATTTACATATAGTTATGTGTCTATTGCATCTTAATGTAAAACATATTTCTCATTATGGTTATGATAAAAATTATTTGAGAAGCACTTGAGCTTTAATGTTTCATATAAAAGTTCATATCAAACTATACTATGAAAAAGATCAAAGAAATGTGCATACATGTCAAAAAGCAGTGTATAAAACAGGAGGATTCCATTTGTAGATGTAGATATTCATATGTGAATACACAAAATGTCAAAATGGATTTTCATGAAAATACTAATGATTATGTCTGTGTAATAGGTTGTGGTTTTACTTATAATTTTTTTTAAATTATGAAATAACAAGTCATTAAATTTATCCTATTATAATCTAAATGAAAAGAAATTATTTTACATGAAATATCACTAAAAGTTAATACATTAATCACTCATATGAACTAATAAGAAACAGTACCAAAGCCTATAATGATAAATGGACATAGATATGAAGAGATAATACACAGGTTAGGACATGCAAATGGAGAGTAAACATGGGAAAGTGTATAAGTTTATTTTTAATTTTTGCCATTCTTTATATTATACAGAGATGGACAAGCCATTATTTTTGTCATTGATAGTAGTGATAGATTAAGAATGGTTGTGGCCAAAGAAGAACTTGATACTCTTCTGAATCATCCAGGTATATGTGTGTGTATGTCAGTCTGTGATGTCTGTGCTTTGGGATCTGTTTACATAGGATATTTTGTTCCTTGGTGTTGGCAAAAGGTATCGCCTGCACTACACAATTTTCTTTCATTTAAAATTTTAAAATGTTATGATAACTCAATGTCTTTACCTATAGCACCATATATTTTTTAAATTGCAAAGCATTTTGCAGTATTTTTCGGGTCTATGATGTTTATTTCCCCCAAAATAAAAATGCCCTTTTTTAAAAAACTACATAAATAATATGTGTCAGTAGCAAAATATGCAGATCGAAAAAAAGAGTAAGGAAGAAGGTAAAAATCCATGTATCTCAACACTCATTAGAATGATTTTGGTTACCATCTTTTCATGTGTGTGTGTGTGTATGTATGTATGTATGTATGTATGTATGTATGTGTAATCACAGCATTTCTTACATGTTTATTGTAGGAACTCTTTTAAAATTCTTTCAAGATACCAGTATTAACAATTTGGTATTTTTTTTCTTTCATACCTGTATATATGCCATGCCATGTATCTATATCTACTATCTATATTACAGACACACAGGCACCACAGATATATACTGGGTTGGGCAATTTCATCATCCCAAATAAATGAATATTAATTATTGTATTTTCATACAAACAACTGTAAATCTACTTTTGTTCCACCCTGTATAGGGTTGGGGACTATGAGGACTGTCATTGTTATTTGCTGAAATAGGATTATATTCTACACACTTTTCTGCATCTTTCCATTCACAAGTAACACTACATTTTGGAAATCCTTTCAAGTCAGGTTGCATATATCTAATTATTCTTTTTAATGTTGTCTAGTATACCATTCTGTGAGTTATCACAGTTCATTTACCAGTTGATGAATATTCTTTTTTTTTTTCACACTACAAGCAGTGTTTCAGTATGTATTGTGGAACTCTGCACTTCTATCTTACTCATTCCTGAAAAAAGATTTTAAGTGGTCTTTATACTAGGACTTTAGAAAAGCATGGTCGTTTAGAAGAAGTATGGATTTGTTTAGAAATGAAACAAAAATAGTGTGCAGCTTTCTAATAGTTCTTGCTATTTAACCACAATAACTTTGGTATTTTTATCAGACAACCTCAAGCTTATTGAAATATTTTTTTAGGGAAAATTATCCATCCTTACTTTTTATGTGACTTTTTCACTTAAAAAAAATATATATTGTTCTTTTATCTGGATTGGGAATACATTTTTGATTATGCATTCCCTTTGCATTAATCTTTCCCCTCTCCTTAAAAAGTATTGTAATGCTGACCAATAAAATGAAATTGTTCCTACAAAATCTGCTTCAAACATAATGGGAACCTTGGTTTTTTTCAAGTGAAGCTTTGTCCATGTATCTTTATGTACTGATGTTTTTATTTTATGCGATAGATTCTCAAAGAAGGAATTTCTCAGCTGAGGTATATATGAAGTTTCTTTTTAAAATTGAAGTGTAAGTTATATACAGTGAAAGGCTCAGACTTAAGCTCTAGTTTAGTAATTTTGACAAATGTATACAGTCATATAACTACACTCTCTATCAAGAAACAGAACATTTCATTATCCCAAAAAGTTCTCTCATGGCCCTTTCCTATCAAAATCCCACACCTGGTTCCAGAGAAATTACTAATCTGATTTCTATTACCAGATTATTTTTGCCTATTCTACAATTTCATATAAATGGAGGGGAAAGTACATACATTTTTTTGTGCATAGATTTTTTTTTTTCCATTCAGTGTAATGTTTTTGGGAGTCACTCATGATGTTTCATGTATCACATTTTTACTCCTTTTTATTGCTTTGTAATATATGAATATACCACAGTTTATCTAGTTTCTTATTTATTGACATCTCGGCTGTTTATAGTTTAGGGCTATTGTGAATAAACCTGCTTTGAACATTCTTGTAAAAGGCTTTTTGTAGACATGCTTTCATTTCTCTTGTATAAAATACTATTCTAGGAATGATATTGCTGAGACATAGGGTAGATGTATGGATAATATTTTAAGAAACTGCCAGATAATTTTTCAAAGTAGTTACACTATTTTGCATTTCAACAGCAATATATGAGAGTTTCAGTTGCTCCACATATTCTCCAACGGTTGATATAGTTTCATTTTAGCCTTTCTACTGAGTGTGTAATAGGATTGCTTTGTGCTTTTAATTTGCATTTTCATGATGACTAATAATGTTGAACACCTTTTCATGTTCTATTCTCTAGTCTTACACATTCTCTTATAAAATATCTTTTTAAATCTTTTGCCCATTTGTTTAATTTGGTTGTCTTCTTATTGATATATGATTTCTTTATGTATTCTAGACATAAAGCCTCTGTCAAATATTTGTTTTAAAGATTTTTTTTCCAATCTGTGTCTTGCTTATTTTCTTCACAGTATCTTTTCAAGAATAGATGTAATCTAATTTTGATAGTCTAATTTATCATACACACACACACACACATTTTCTGTGCATTCTTTAAGAAATCTTTGCTGCCCTGGCCAGTTTGGCTCAGCGGTTGGAGCGTCAGCCTGCAGACCAATGAGTCTCGGGTTTGATTCCAGTCAAGGGCACGTACCTCGGTTGCAGTTTGTCCCCAGCCCTGGTCGGATCATGTGGGAGGCAACCAGTCGATGGGTCTCTCTCACATCATTGTTTCTCTCTCTTCCTCACTCTCTCTCTCTCCCCCTTCCTCCCACTCTGTCTGATGATAAATAGAAAAATATCCTCGGGTGAGGATTAGAAGAAAAAAAAGAAACCTTTGCCTATCCTAAGATTGCTAAGATATTCTTATATGTTTTCTTCTAGTAGCATTATAGTTTCATCTTTTACGTTTAGGTCTTGGATCTGTCTTGAATTAATTTTTGTGCTTTTTTTTCATATATATACATTTGTCCCAAATACTGTTTGTTGAAAAAATTTCTTTTTCCACTGAATTGGAAATCACTTGACTTTCACCCTTACCAGATATCATTTAACTATATATATATATGTCAGGTCTATTTATGGACTTTCTGATCTGTTCCATTGACCTCTTTTATGTCTTTTCACACTGCCTGGATTGCTGTAGACTTGTAATAAATCTTACAGTCTGATAAGATAAATCCTCCAAGTCTGGTCTGCTTTTCAAAAATTATTTTGGTAGTTCTAGGTCTTCCATATTTTTAAATAATTTTTAAATCAGCGTGTTAATTTTTTAAAGAAAAACACTTTAACATTGGACTTAACATTGAATGTTTCAACTCATGAACATGGTATGTCACTTCATTTATTTATGCTTTACTGAATTTCTCTGTTATCTTTCACAGATTTCTGTATAAAAGTCTTACATGTCTTTGATTGAAATTATATTTTTTATATTTTGGAAACTATTATAAATAGTATATTTTATTTCATATTCTAATGGTTTATTGCTAGTATGTGAACATAATCAACTTTGTATTCTATGACATGTTTACATTTATTTAATTGTTTTTCTGTATATTTCTTCGAATTTTCCATCTATAACATCATGTTTTTGGCAACAATCAAAACACATTCCACTGCTTTCATTTTGGTCTTTATGCCTTTTATTCTTTCTCTTGTTTTATTACACTGGTTAGGACCTCCAGGACCATGTTGAATAGAAGTAGTAAGTCTTGTCTTAGTCCCTTTTTTGTTGTTGTTGTTGAGGTATAATCAACAGATAACATTATATTAGTTTCAGGTGTACAATGTAATGATTTGGTATTTGTGTATACTATGAAATGATCCCTACAATAAGTCTAGTTAACTTCTGTCACCATGCAATTACAAAATTGTTTTTGGCTTGTGATGAAAATTACTCTTTAAGATCTACTCACTTAATGACCTTCAGCTAAGTAATACAGTATTATTAATTATAGTCAGCATGCTGTACATTATATCCCTAGGACTTAATTTATTTTCTAACTGAAAGTTTGGACCTTTTGAAATCCTTCACCCACTTTGCCTCTGGCATCCACCAATCTGTTATCTGTATCTATAAGCTCTTTTGTTTATTTTTATTTATTTATTTATTTATTTATTTATTTATCCTCACCTGAGGACATTTTTTCATTTTTTGTTCAGATAGAGTGGGAGGGAGAGAGAGGAAGAGAGAGAGAGAAACATCGACGTGAAAGGGACACATCGAGTGGCTGCCACCCACATGACCAACCAGGGCCGGGGACAAACTGCAACCGAGGTACATGCCCTTAGCGGGAACCGCCCTTAGCGGTCTCTCTGGACCGCAGGCCGACGCTCTAACCACTGAGCCAAACCGGCCAGGGCTCTTTTGTTTATTTTTAGATTTCACAGTTAAGTTAGAGCATATCATAATTTATCTTTCCCTGTCTGACTAATTTTACTTAGCATAATGCCCTTGAAACCCATCTATGTTGTCTCAAATGACATGATTTTATTCTGTTTTATAGCTGAATAATACTCCATTGTGTATACATGCCACATTTTCCTTATCCACACATCCCTGAACACTTAGGTTCTTTCCATGTCTTATTCTTATTTTTTGCATTTAATATTTTACCATTAAATGTAATATTAACTGTAGAGTTTTTCTATACATCTTTTTTAGATCAAGGTAATTTCCTTATATTTCTACTTAAAAGTTTTCATCATAAACTAATGTTATATTTTTCCAAATTCTTTTTCTACATCTTAAAATGGTAAGTGTGTGAGGCTTCTGGTCAAGATGGTGGAGGTAAATGCTGTACTCACCCCCTCCCACAAACACTTCAAAATTACAGCTAAACTGCAGAACAGCCATCGAGAATTGCCAGAAGCCCAGTTGAACAAAAGTCCTGTAATGAAGGATATACAGAAGAAGCCACATCAAGACTGGTAGGAGAGACTAAGGTGCACAGTGGGCTAGTCCCACACTCACGTGTGGTGGTTAAAAATCAGGAGGGACATCTCAGCTGCGGGGTTCCACCCTTAGGAGTGAGAAATCTCAGCCCCGCACCAGGCTCTTCAACCCAGTGTTCCAGTGCCGGTAAGAGAAGTCCCTGTAACTTCTGGCTGTGAAAACCAGTGGAGATTGTGGTTAAGTAACAACAGAGTCTGGAGTCCCAGGTGTTCCTCTTAAAGAGCTTGCACAGATTTGCTCACTGATGAACTTGCTTGCTCTGAGATTCAGTGCAGGGGCAGCAACTTGAAAGGTACCAGGAACATACAGGGAGGAACTGAGTCATCTGGCTTCAGGTGAGGGCTGGAGGGGCAGCTTTTGCCCAGACAAAAGTGCTGGCAGAAGCCATTGTTCCCTTCCTGAGCCCTTCCCCTGCAGACACAGGCTGGCACCATATTGGAGTCTCCATCAACCTGGCTAACACTTTTTGTCCCACCCTGGTGATTCCCTGAAGCTTCCCTTCCCCTCAACTATAGGGCCTCCCCAAGCCACTTTCAGCAACTTCTCCGTACAGATGGCCATATTGGCTCATGCTTCAGACTTTAAAAATCTCTTAAAGGTTCACAAACCCCCAATAGGCAGCATCTGACATTCACGTGCCCTTTATCTCTTGCTAAGCAGCCCCAACTCCAGCACTAGTAACAGCCAGCCTCAGTTCACAGCTTAGCCTCTCCCAGGCACCTCCAGGCCCAGGACAAGTGGTAGCCATCTGCAGGTCACTTTGTAGCTCATACCAGGTGGCCCCAGGCAGGGCACAAGCAACAGCTGACCTTGGTCTGCACTGCCCAAGAGGCCCCAGAACCAATACTCCTGATGGCCACCTTCAGAGCATCACCAAACCACCTCCACAAATGACACGCTCAAAGGGCAGACTTGGCAGGTACCAGAGCTCTGATAAAGTAAATCCTACTATGTAGGGTCAACCTACACACAACAGCTCCTCTACTGTAATCATGGCCAGTCCTCACAACCAATCATCCTGAGGGTCCATCCCTCCAAACAGAATTTAAGGCTGAACTACAATAGGAAGGCACACACAACCCACACAAGTGACACACCTGAAGCATCTGGCTCAGGTGACCAGGGAAACTGCTATTGAGCCCTACAGGAAACCCATTATATAAGGCTACTCTACCAAGACCAAGAGATGTCACATCTTTACCTAGTATATAGAGGCAGCCAAAAATGGGAAGACAAAAAAAACCCCAAATGAACAGAAGAAGTCGCCAGTAAAAGAACTAAATGAAGTGGAGGCAAGGAATCTACCTAATATAGCGTTCAAAGGTACTCTGTAAGGATGCTCAAGGAACTTAGAAAGTCAACAGCATAAAAAAAGGACGTAGAAACCATAAAAATCAGAAATGAAAAATGCAATAACTGCAATGAAGAATACATTAGAATGAACAGTACATTAGATGAATCGGAGGATCAAATCAGCAATTTGGAAGATAGGGTAGCAGAAAATCAACAGCAAAAGAAAAAAAATTTTTTTTAAGTAATAGTTTAAGGGACCTCTGGGTCAACATCAAGTGCATCAACATTCACATCATATGGGTACCAGAAAGAAAAGACAACAAGGAATTGAAAACCTATTTGAAGTAATAATAACAGAAAACTTCCCTAATCTGGTGAAGGAAATAGACATACAACCATAGGAAGTGCAGAGGCCCACACCGAGACACATCATAATTAAAATGCCAGTGGTTAAAAACAAAGAGAGAGCCCTGGCCAGTTTGGCCCAGCAGTTAGAACGTCGGCCTGCGGACCAGAGAGTCCCGGGTTCGGTTCCCGCTAAGGGCACATACTTCGGTTGCAGTTTGTCCCTGGCCCCGGTTGGGGTCATGTGGGTGGCGACCACTCGATGTGTCTCTCTCACATCGATGTTTCTCTCTCTCTCTCTCCCCGTCCCGCTCTGTCTGAAGATAAAATGCAAAAATGTCCTTGGGTGAGGCTAAAAAACAAAAAAACAGAGAATCTTAAAGTAGCAAAAGAAAAGCAGTTAGTTACCTACTAGGGAGCTCCCATAAGACTGTCAGCTGATTTCTCAACAGAAACTTTGTAGGGCAAAGGGGATTGGCACATAATATTCAAAGAGATGAAAAGCAAGGACCTACAACCAGGATTACTCTATCCAGCCATGGCCAGTGACTCAGTTGGTTGGAGTGTCATTCCATGCACCAAAAGGTTGGGGGTTTGATTCCTAGTCAGGGCACATACTTAGGTTGCAGGTTCAATCCCCAGTTGGGGCATGTACAGGAGGCAACCAGTTGGTTTTCTCTCACATCAATGTTTTTCTCACTCTCCCTCTTTCTCTAAAATCAACAAAAAAATCCTCAGGTGAGGATTTTTTTAAAAAACAAGATTACTCTATTCAGCAAAGTTATTCTTCAGACTCAAAGGAGAGATAAAGAGCTTCCCAGACAAGAAAAAGCTAAAGGAGTTCATCACCACCAAACTATAATAGTATTGCGAAAAATGTTAAAGGACATTAAGAAAAAGAAAAAATATGAATAATGAATGACAATAACTATATATCAGCTATTACTTTAAATGTAAATAGATTTAATACTTCAATCAAAAGACATACAGTGGCTGAATGAATAACTAAACAAGACCCTTACATATGCTATCTATGAGAAACTTCAGATTGAAAGACACACGTAGACCGAAAGTAAAGAGATGGAAAAAGATATTTCATGAAAATGGATATGGGGGGGGGGGGGAAGCTAGGGTAGCAATACTTATACTGGACAAAATAGACTTTAAAACAAAGGCTATAATAAGAGACAGAGAAGCTCCTGGCCGCTGTGGCTCACTGGTTCAGCATCGACCCAAGTACCAGGAGGTCACTGGTTCAATTTCTGGTCAAGGCACATGCCCAAATTGTGGGCCCAATCCCCGGGGGCGGGGGGGGGGCATGCAGGAGGCAGCCAATCGATGTTCTCTTTCATTGATGTTTCTATCTCTTTTTTCCTCTCTAAAATCAATAAAGAAAAAATATTTTTTTTGAAAAGACAATTTCACTTCTAGGTATTTATTCAAAGAAATCCAAAACACTAATTCGAAAAGACATATACATCCACATGTTGGTTGCAGCATTATTTACAATAGCCAAGATATGGAAATAACCTAAGTGTCCATGAATATATGGGTGGATAAAGAAGTAGTGCATATATACAATGGAATATGACTCAGCCATAGAAAAGAGTGAAATTTTGCCATCTGCAACAACATGGATGGACCTAGAGCAGCGGTTCTCAACCTTCCTGATGCCGTGACCATTTACTACAGTTTCTCATGTTGTGGGGACCCCCAACCATAAAATTATTTTCGTTGCTATTTCATAACTGTAATTTTGCTACTGTTATGTCTTAGGCGACCCCTGTGAAAGAGTCGTTCGACCCCCAAAGTGGTCACGACCCACAGGTTGAGAACCGCTGACCTAGAGGATATTGTGCTCAGTGAAAGAATTCAGACAGAGGAAAAGACAAATGCCATATGCTTTCACTTATATGTGGAATCTAAAGAACAAAATAAAAAAGAAACAAACTCCTAGATACAGAGAACATTTTGAAGTTGCCAGATGGGAGATGGGTGTAATAACTGCATGGTGTCAGATAGGTACTAGATTTATTGGGCTGATCATAAGTTGTAGAAATGTCTAATCACTATGTTGCACATCTGAAACATAATATTGTATGTGAACTGTAATTGAAAAATAAAAAATTATTTTTAAAAAGACAGTCCAATTTATAAACGGGCAAAGGGAACAGAGGATGTTGAAGATGAGCTACAAGTATGAAAAAAGATGAATAAGAATGGATAAAGCACAGGTTTGTGAAGATGTAGTAATGCTGAGAGAGAAGGCAGAATGTTTTACATCAAAGAGTGCCCTGTAGGAAAATATTTTGAAGGTGAACAATTAAAGCTCATTCTGGGGAAAAAGACTGTCAGAGAGCATTGAGTTGTCTTAAATGAAATCAGGCCTCCAAACCCAGATAATGCCATACTGCCAAATAAAAATCTTAAAATCTTGGAGAAAAAAATGGTCAAAGGATGAATGACATTTCTCCAGAGAAAGTATACAAATGGCCGATAAGCACATAGAAAGATGCTTAACATCATTAGTCATTTTAGAAATGCAAATCATGTACACAATGAGATATTCTCATCTACTAGGATGGTAAAAATAGAAGACAGGTAATAACAAATGTTGGAAACCCTCATATATTGTTGATGATATTGTAAAATGGAGCAGCCACTTTGGAAAACAGTTTGACAGTTTTGACAATTCCTCAAAAAGTCAAATATAGAGTTACCATAAGACTACTCCTAGGTATATACCCAAGATAATTGAAAACTTATGCCCATACAAAAATATTGTATATAAATGTTCATAGTAACATTATTCATAATAGAGGAAAAAGTAGAAGTAACCCAACTGTCTATCAACTGGAAGTGGATAAATTAAATGTGGTATATCCATCAATGGAATATGTCATAAAAAAGAAGGAAGTACTGCCCTGGCCGGTGTTGCTTAGTGGTTAGAGCATTGGCATGCACACTGAAGGGTCTCAGGTTCGAGTCCCAGTCAAGGGAACTTACCTGGGTTGCAGATTTTATTCCCAGCCCCTGTTGGGGTGCATGTGGGAGGTAACCAATTGATATTTCTCTCTCACATCAATGTTTCTCTCTCTCCCCCCTTTCCTTTCTCCCATCCACTCTAAAAATCAATAGAAAAATATCCTTGGGTGAGGATTAACAAAAAAAAAGAAGAAGAAGTGCTGATACACACTACAGCATGAATAAACCTTAAAACATGATAAGTGAAAGAAGCCAGACACAAAAGGCCAAATGTATGCTTCCATTTATATCATGTATCAAGAATAAGCAGAAAGTAGGTTAGTAGTTGCCAGGGGCTAGGAGGAAGAGGAAATAGGCAGTTACTGCTAATAGGCATCTGTGTGTGTATGTTTTTGTGGGTTGTTTTTGTTTTTTTTTTTAACAAAGTGTTTTCAAATTTTTAAGGTAAATACCCAGAAGAGGGATACCTGGGTCATTTGGTAAATCTATTCTTCATTTTTTGAGGACCCTCCATAATTTTTCCATAGTGGCTATACCAGTTTACATTCCCACCAGCAATGTGTGAGGGATCCTTTTTCTATACAATTTCTCCAACATTTGTTATTTCTTGTCATGTTGATCATAGCTATTCAAACAGATGTCAGGTGTTGCCTTGTTGTGGTTTTGATTTGCATTTCCCTTAGAGCTAGTGAAGTTAAGCATCTTTTCATGTATCTCTTGGTCATTTGTAAGTCTTCTTGGGAAAAGTGTCTGTTCAGGTCCTCTGCCCATTTTTTTTAACTTTGTTTTTATTGTTGACACTATTACAGATGTCCCCATTCCCACCCACCCCCACCCTTTGCTTGCCTCCACCTAGCCCCCCACATCACCTCACTGTTGTCAATTTTTAATTGGATTGGTTGGGTTTGTTGTTGTTGTTGTTGAGTTGTTTGAGTTCTTTATATATTTTGCATTTTAGCCCATTATTGGAGGTATTGTTTGCAAATACCTTCTTTCATTTGGTTGGTTACCTTTTTGTTTCATTGATGTTCTTTTGCTGTACAGAAGCTTTTTGCTTTTACTTCCCTTGCCTTTGGGATCAAATTCATAAAATACTCTCTGAGACCAAGGTCCATAAATTTAGTACCTATGTTTTCTTCTATGAGTTTTATTGTTTCAGGTCTTATATTTAGGTTTTTGATCCATTCTGAGTTAATTTTTTACTGTGGTACCAAATAGCAGTCTAGTTTCATTCTTTTGCATGTGGCTTTCTGGTTTTTCCAGCACCTTTTATTTAATAGCCTGTCTTTTCTCCATTGTATGTTTTTACTCCTTTTTTGCAAATTAGCTGCTCATAAACGTGAGCTTATTTCTGGGCTCTCAATTCTGTTCCTCTGGTCTGTGTGTTTTTCTGATAGTACCATGTTGTTTTGATTATTGTCACTTTGAAGTCAGGGAGTGTGATACTTCCAGCTTTGTTCTTTTTTCTCAGGATTTTTTTTATGATTCCATACAAATTTGATTAATTTTTTGTTCATTTTTTTTTGTTCTAATTTTTTGTCCATTTACTGATGGACACTTGGGCTGTTTCCAGATCTTATCTATTGTAAATAGTGCTACTATGAACATAGGGGTACATATATTCTTTTTCATTAGTGTTTGAGGCTTCTTAGGGTATATTCCTAGAAGTGGGATCACTGGGTTAAATGGCAGATCAATTTTTAATTTTTTGAGGAAACACCATATTGTTTTCCATAGTGGCTGCACCAGTCTGCATTCCCACCAGCAGTGTACTAGAGTCCCCTTTTCTCCACACCCTCGCCAGCACTTGTTGTTTGATGATTTGTTGATGGCAGCCCAGGTGTGAGGTGATACCTCATAGTCGTTTCAGTTTGCATCTCTCTGATCATTAGTGACATTGAGCATTTTTTCAAATGTCTCTTGGCCATTTGTATGTCCTTTTTGGAGAGGTGTCTATTTAGGTCCTCTGCCCATTTTTTAATTGGGTTCTTTGTCTTCCTTTTGTTGAGTTGTATGAGCACTCTATATATTTTGGAAATTAAACCCTTACCTGATGTATGGTTGGCAATTATACTCTCCCATATAGTGCATTCCCTTTCCATTTTGATGGTTGTTTCTTTTGCTGTGCAGAAGCTTTTTAGTTTGATGTAATCCCATGTGTTCATTTTTTCCTTTGTTTCTCTTGCCTTAGGCATTGTATCAATGAAAATTCTGCTACATGTGATGTCTGAAATTTTGTTGCCTACATTTTCTTCTAGGATTTTTATGGATTCACGAGTCACATTTAAGACTTTTATGCATTTTGAGTTTATTCTTGTGTGTGGTGTAAATTGGTAGTTTCATTTTTTTGCATGTAGCTCTCCAGTTTTCCCAGCACCATTTATTGAAGAGGCTGTCTTTACTCCATTGTATGCTCTTGCCACCTTTGTCAAATATTAATTGAGTATAATGTCTTGGGTCAATTTCTGGGTTCTCTGTTCTATTCCATTGATCTACATGCCTGTTCTTGTGCCAGTACCAGCCTGTTTTGATTACAATGGCTTTGTAGTATAACCTGTTATCCAGTACTGTGATCCCTCCTCCTTTGTCCTTCTTTTTCAAGATTGCTGTGGCTGTTTGGGGTCTTTTTTGGTTCCATATGAACTTTTGAAGTATTTGTTCTAGTTCTGTGAAATATGTCATTGGTATTTTGATGGGGATTGCATTGGATCTATAGATTGCTTTGGGTGGTATGGACATTTTAATGATGTTAATTCTTCCAATCCATGAACAAGGTATGTGCTTCCACTTTTTTATATCTTCCTCTATTTCTTTTTTCAATGTTCTCTAGTTTCTGCATATTTTCTTCTTTCTACTGACTTTGAACTTTGCTCTTTCTGTAGTTCTTTGAGGTGAAATGTTAGGTTGTTTATTTGTCATTTTTTTTTCCTTTATGTAGGCCTATAATGATATAAACTTCTCTCTTATTGCCAATTTTGCTGTATTCCAAAAATTTTGATGTAGCATCATCATTCTCATTTTTCTCTCTGTATCTTTTGATCTCTTCTTTGTTCTTTGACCTAGTCATTGTTTATTAACCTGTTATTTAATCTTGTGGGTTTTATTTTACTCTTTCTTTTAGCAGTTGATTTCTAATTCCAAAGCATTGTAGTCATAGAATATGCTTAGAATGATTTTATTCTTATATTTCTTGTGTCCCAATATATGGTCTATCCTTGAGAATGTTCTGTGTGCAGTAGAGAAGAATGTATATTCTGGTCTTCTGGGATGAAAAGCTCTGTAAATATCAATTATGTCTATTTGCATTTTGGGAGAAGATGGCGGTGGGCAGGACCAGAGGAAGGGTGAGTGCATGAGAGAGTGAGCTAGTGTGTGAGAGAGTGAGTGGACGTGAAGGTGGGCGACCAAACTCGTGCAGTGCAGAGACACGGAGCAGCAGGTTCCTGTGCTGTGGATGGGGAGCAGCCAGCTACCGTGGTAAGCTGCTCTTCAGGGCGCTTCTCCCTGTGCCGTGGTTAGGTCCCACCATTTTGGAAGATCCCGGGTCTTCCCTGGGAGGCGGCTAGGGCCCAGCAACATGAGCCCACCGGTGCACCTGCCACCATCGGACCAGTGGACACCCTGTGTCAACACAGACCAGTGCACAGTAGCGGAGCTGTCAAGGTACCGGTTTCGGAAACAACAAATGGCCAGCCCAGCACCATCCCCCACAGTAGCAGCCCGATCAGAGTCAAGATATACCCCCAGCAACAGAGGCTGGGGAGCAGACATCCATCTTCAGGCAACAGAAGCACAGACCAGCAGCAGAGAACCATCCCCAGAAAGTACACCAAAGGCTGAGCAGGAGCTGAGCCCCACTGGGCAGCAGCACTCCCCAGCCACCAGTGGCAGGACCTGGGGCTCCATAGGGGCCTGTGCAACACAGCTGCCCACAAGAGCGGTGGGAAGCCGGGGATCTATAGGGGCCTGTGTGAAACAGTGGCCCACAAGAGTGGTAGGAAGCCAGGGATCCAGAGGGACCTGTGCGACCCAGTAGCCCACAAGAGCAGTGGGAAGCTGGGGCTCCAGACGGACCTGTGCGACCCAGTGGCCCACAAGAGCGGTGCGGAGCCGGGGCTCGAGAGGGGCCAGTGCGATCCAGCTCCCCACAGGATCAGTGGGAAGCGGGGGCTCCAACGGGGCCTGTACAACCCAGCTGCCCACAAGATCGATGGGGAGCCAGGGCTCCAGTAGGGCCTGTGCAACACAGCTGCCCACAGGACCGGCTGGGAGCTGGGGTTCAAGAGGGGCCTGTGTGACCTAGCTGCCCAAGGTGTGGGCAGGGAGTGTGGCTCCAGCAGGGCCTGAGAAATACAGCTACAGGTGGCACCCGTGACCAGCTGGGAACACAGCTTCAGAGGGGCCCATGCAATCCAACAGCAGCATCTACCAGGACACACCAATACTAGCCCCCAGTAGTCAGTCCTCCAGGATCCACAGCAGGCAAGAGGTGACATGCAACAGAGCAGTCTGGGAGGCACAGTAGCCTTATTTGATATACAGTGAGCTGCCTACACATCCAAACATCCCTCACTGGGTCTAGAGCTACCAGACAGCTAAAATGGGGAGACAAAGAAACAACACCCAAAGGAAAGAAAAAGAAGAATCACTAGAAAAGGAACTACAGGAAATGGAATAAAGCAACTTGTCAGATAAAGAACTCAAAGCAATGATTTTAAGGGTGCTCAAACAATTTGGTGAGAACTACAAGCAACTTAATAAGAATTATGAAGAGCTCACTGGGAACCACTTCAGCTTAAAAAAAGAGGCAGAAGCTACGCATAAAGCTATGCGTAAAGAGGTAGAAGCTATGCATAAAAATCAAGAGGAAATAAGGAATGACATATCTGTTATGAAAAATACCTTAGAAGGGTTCAGTAGTAGATTAGAAGAAGCTGAAGACCGAATCAGCAACTTAGAAGACAAGGTAGAGAAAAACACCCAAATAGAGCAGCAAATGGAAAAAAAAAGTTTAAAAAGCAGGAGGAGAGTTTAAGGGAGCTGTGGGACAATACAAAACGTAACAACATTCGCATTATAGGGGTACTGGAAGGAGAAGAATCAGAGAAAGGAATAGAGAACCTGTTTGAAGAAATAATGACAGAAAACTTCCCTAAACTGGTGAAGGAAAAAGTCACACAAGTCCAGGAAACACAGAGTCCCAAGCAAGATGAATCCCAGAAGACCCACAGCTAGACACATCATAATAAAAATGGCAAACATTAAAGACAAGAAAGAATCTTAAAGGAAGCAAAAGAGAGACAGAAAGTTACCTACAAGGGAACTCCCATTAGACTGTCAGCTGATTTCTCAATAGAAACACTGCAGGCTAAAAGGGAGTGGCATGAAGTGTACAAAGTAATGCAAGGCAAGGGTCTGAATCCAAGACTACTCTATCCAGCAAGGCTATCATTCAAAATTGAAGGGGAAATAAAGAGCTTCACGGATGAAAAAAAAGCTAAAGGAATTTACCACCACCAAACCAGCACTGCAAGAAATGCTGAAGGGACTGTTGTAAGAAGAAGAAGAAAGAGAGAGAGAGAGAGAGAGAGAGAGAGAGAGAGAGAGAGAGAGAGAAACACAGGCATAAAATTAAAGTGGCAACTAATAACTATCTATCAATAATTACCTTAAATGTAAATGGCTTAAATGCTCCAATCAAAAGACATAGGGTAGCTGATTGGATAAGAAAACATGACCCATATATATGCTGTCTACAAGAGACCCACCTCACAACAAAAGACTCACACAGGTTGAAAGTGAAGGAATGGAAAATAATTTTCCAAGCAAATGAAAATGAAAAAAAAGCTGGTGTAGCAATACTCATATCTGACAAGATAGACTTCAAAACGAGGGCCATAATAAGAGACAGAGAAGGTCACTACATAATATTAAAAGGATCAATCCAACAAGAGGATATAACCCTGGTGAACATATACGCACCAAATACGGGAGCACCAAAATATATTTAAAAACTTCTGAAGGACTTCAATTATGTCTGTTTGGTCTAATGTGTCATTTAAGGTCAATATTTCCCTTTTGATTTTCTTTTTGGATGATCTAACCATAGCTCTCAATGGGGTATTTAGGTTCCTTCCTATAATTGTGTTTTTGTCAGTTTCTTGCTTTAGTTTTGTTAGTGATTGCTTTATATATTTTGGTGCTCCTAGGTTGGATGTGTGTATATTAGTAAATGTTATGTCTTCCTGATCTATTGTCCCCTTTATCATTATAAAATGTCCATCTTTGCCTCTTGTTACTTTTTTTATCTTGAAATCTACTTTGTCAGATATAAGTACAGCTACACCCATTTTCCTTTGTATGCCATTTGCTTACCATTCACTTTTCGTCTGTGTCCTTGCAGCTGACATGTCTCCAGAAGGCAGAATATAATTGGTGTTTTTTTTTTTTTTGTTTTTTGTTTTTTTATCCAAACAGCTACTCTGTGCCTTTTAATTGGTGAGTTCAGTCCATTTACATTTATGGTGATCATTGATATAGATTTTCTATAGCCATTGTATCTTTTGTTTTCTGGGAGCTCTGTACCTCCATTGTTTCTTTTCCCTTGTGTTTCTGTCTGTTATTTTAGTTTGGTGATATTCTATGATTTTTTTCCCTCTATTTCCTCTTTTGTTATGCTGTGTATCTCAGTCCTAGATTTTATATGTGTGTGTGGTTACCATTAGGTATATGCAAGAGAAAGTTTTATATTTACAGTGGTCCTTTTATTCAGATTGCATCTTATCTCCATTTACCTATAAGTTCAGTCCTTTATCCCTCCCCTTTTCTATTTTTGTCACAAGTTACCTATTTTTATGCTATGAGTTTATTTACAAATTGCAGTAGCTATTGTCTCTGTTTTTTATTTTTTATTTTACCTCCTTTAACCTTTATGTTATATTTAATATCCTATTCTGAATAAGGGTTGCAATTTCCTGCTTCTGTCCGTCTGTGAGTCATCTTGTTCATAGTTTGGTGTCCTTTTGTCTTTTTGTTTCAGGTGGAACACCGTTCAGTATTCCCTGTAATGCAGGTCTTGTGGTAAATTCCCTCAGCATTTGTTTCTCGTTCATATCTAAAGGATAATTTTGCTGGATATATTATTCTTGGTTGGTAATTTCTCTCTCTCTCTTTTTTTCTTTTCTTTTTATTATTAATTTATTTTTGTTACAAATGTTTCTCTTTTTTCCCAGCAGACACCCTCCTCCCTATCCCGCCCCCACCAAGCATTGTTGTCTCTGTCCATTGGTTGTGCATACATGCATATAAATTCTTTGGTTTATCTCATCTGCCCCGCCCCTCTCCTCTGAGGTTTGTCAGTCTGAACCATAAGTTTTTCTATGTCTCTGGGTCTGTTTGTTCATCGGCTTTTTTTGTTCATTATATTCCACAAATAAGTGAGATCACGTTGTATTTATCTTTCTCTTATTGGCTTGTTTCATTTAGCATAATACTATACAGGTCCTTGATTCCACCCTTTCATAGCTGGTAGGCTTTGTGCTAAAAAATCCAATGATAATCTAACGGGATTATCTGTATAGGTTATCATCTTCTTTTCCTTGACTGCTTTGAGAATTCTTTCTTCGTTGTTAATTTTTTTTTTTTTTTTTGCATTTATCTTCAGATAGAGTGGGAGGGAGAGAGGGAGGGAGAGAGAAACATCGACGTGAGAGAGACACATCGACTGGTTGCCACCCACATGACCCCAACCGGGGCCGAGGATGAACTGCAACCCAGGTACGTGCCCTTAGCGGAACCGAACCCAGGACTCTGGTCCGCGGGCCGACGCTGTAACCACCGAGCCAAACCGGCCAGGGCTCATTGTTAATTTTTAACAGTTTTAATATAATGTGCCTTTTTTGGATTGAGGTCATTAGGTGTTCTATTAGCATCTTGCAATCAAGGATCTAGTTCTTTCCATAGGTTTGGGAAGTTCTCATCAACTATGTGTTTGAATGGGCTGTTTCCTTTCCATGCTCCTCCTCTTTGGTACCCATTATTCTTGTATTGCTCTTTCTGATGGAGTCAGATAGTTCTCAATCAGTTATTTTCTTCTTTTTTTTACCCTCAGTTCTCTTCCACCTAAGTCATTTTTATATTTGTATCTTCTGTGTCACTAATTCTTTCCTCCATCTACTCTGCTCTATTTCCTAAGCTCACTAGTTTATTCTTCATTTCATTTATTGAGTTCTTCAGCTCCAGAATTTCTGTTTTGTTCTTTTTTATAGTTTCAATCTCTTTGGTAAAGTACTCCTTTTGTTTTGTTCACTGATTTTTTTTTTCTAAGTTCATTCAGTTGCCTTTCTGAGTTTTCTTGTATCTTGTTGAGATTTTTCAGAACTGAAATCTTGAAATCACATTATTCCTTTGTCTTTAAGTCTGTTTTCTGGATATTTTTCATTTTCTTTCTGAATTCCCTTGTTACCTAGGTTATTCAGTGTGTTTGATGGATTCTCTGCCTAGGCACTTCTGGGAATGAAAACTACATTTTGTTGTTTTTTAATCCTCACCTGAGGATATGTTTTTATTGATTTTTAGAGAGAGAGGAAGGGAGTGAGAGAGAGAGAAC
The DNA here is from genome assembly GCA_030848825.1 of Tadarida brasiliensis. NCBI lineage: Eukaryota > Metazoa > Chordata > Mammalia > Chiroptera > Molossidae > Tadarida > Tadarida brasiliensis. Next base: position 83,444,035 of record CM061260.1, on the reverse strand, counting down.
ATCATGTAAGAGAAACATTGATCGGTTGCCTCCCATATGTGCCCCAAAGCCTAGGTACATGTCCTGACCAGGAGTCAAACCAACAACCCTTTGATGCACAGAATTACGCTCCTACCAACGCAGCCACCCAGCCAGGGTAAAAAGGGCAAAAAAGGCAAAAAACTGATTTTTAAAAAATTTTACATTTCAGTGTTAAGCAGGTTGATAAATAGAGGTATTTCTTTTGTTTTCCAGAAGGTGGCGTTGAAGCATATAAGCTTTTATTTTTTCTTACTTGCACTGCTGGGGCTTCTGGGATCTATGTAAATGTCACCTCCATGGTGGAAAAGGCTGCGGATTTCTGAGGAGGTGGGCATCCCCTTTACCACCTGGTCACCTCAGTCTCGGACACCACTCCTGCATACTGGAAGTGGCCAGCTTTGGGTCTCCTTTGTATTCCTGGCATCGCCTTTCTGCAGCCAGAAGCCCCTGACAGGGTGCTCTGAGTTGACCCAGCTACCTCTACCAGGCTATTCCGCACGATGGGTGGGCAGGAGGAAGCGGTTCCTGCGTCTATGGTTATGCTCTTCCTCCTGAGTTTAGTTGCAATGAATACAGACTGCCTGGGCAGGAAAGTTTTTCCCAGCCCTTTTGCCATTGGCCTAGTCAAGGATTCAACTGGCCGGTGTGGCTCAGTGGGTTGATTGTTGTCCCATGGACTGACTGAGAGCTCCCAGTTAGAGTCTCTGTCAGGGCACATGCCTGGGTTGTGGGCTCGATCCCCAGTGGGGGGTGTGTAGGAGGCAGCCGATCAGTGTTTCTCTCTCACTCCTCTTCTCTCAAAAAATCAGTAAAAAATATATATATATATATTAAACTGCCAGGCGGGCCACTGGGGGATAGGGTGCATATGCAGAGTCCTTTTATTATGTTATATATATATATATATATATATATATATATATATATATATATTTGGTGCTGGCAGGCTTCAAGTGCAGTGATTTTTTTTTGTACTCTTTCTCTGTCCCTAACCCTGGGCTCAGCCTCAGTATATGCCAGCCAAAGAGGCCTGACTGCTCTCTCTCTGCCTCTCCAGTCTGGTCTGTCCAGTGGGGGCTGCACCCCAACCCTTCACCTCTATCATGACCGCTGTGGTCCGCCTCCAGCACCTGGCTGCCCGTGGCTTCTGTCTCTATTCTTCTCTCTATCATTCTGTCTCTACTGTTTGTTCAAATAAGTCCACTTTAGGCTGTCCCAATGCACGATGTCTCAGACATGTTTATGTGTTAAGCAGGGAATCCTTTGTTGAATTATAGTTGTCCCACTTGTAACTTCATGGGGAGAGATCTGGAAATCCTCTTATGCTGACATGCTGCTTATATCACTGGTTTTGGTTTTTTATTTCCTTCCTTGTAATGTCCTCAGCTGATTTTGTATCAACGTTATAGTGGCCTCATAAAATAAGTTGGAGAGTATATACTCATTTTTCTCTTTATTTTTTATTTTTGGATTGTGTAGAATTAATAATATTTCTTCCTTAAATGTTTGATAGAATATACTTTGATAGAATATACCAGTGATGCCATCTGTGTCAGTATTTGGTGTGTGCGTTGAGGGAGTAAGAGGTGTGAATTATGAATTGTAGTCTTTGAAAGATGTAAGACCATTAAAGTTTTATATTTCTTCTTGGGTCACTTTTGGTAATTTGTGACCAAATTTACTAATGTATCTAAGTTGTCAGATTTATTGGCATAACATTGTTTATAACATCCTCTCATTATGCTTTTAATGTCTACAAGATGTGTATGATGTATCTTCTTTCATTCCTGATACTGGTAATTTATGTTTCCTTCCTTTCTTCTTGCTCAATCTTTTAAAAAGTTTATTGGTTTTATTAATTTTCTAAGAACTTCGGGCTTTTTAAATTTCCTCTTTTGTCATTACTTTCTGCTCTTGATTTATTAGGAACTGTCTCTACTTACCTTGTATTTCATTGTCTCTTTTTCAGATGGAAGTAGAAATCATTGACTTCACACCTTTTTAAATATAAGCATTTTATACCTTCCTTTTCTAACATAAGCATTTAAAGCAATATATATTCTCTAAAGATTAGCTACATGTCACAAACTTTGATAACTTTTATTTTTTATTATCTGGTTCAAAGTATTTTCTAACTTACCTTGTGAATTCTTCTTTGACCCTTGGAATCTTTAGTAGTATATTAGTTAATTTCCCAAATATTTGGGAATTTTGTAGGTATCTTTTGTTATATATTTTTAATTTCATGCCACTTGATCAAAGAACATTCTGTATGATTTCATCCTTCGAAATACATGGCCCAGTGTATGTGGGTCTGACTTGGTGAGTGTTCCATCTGCAATTAAATAGAATGTGTATTTTTCTGTGGTGGGGTGAAAAGTTCTATAAATGACAGTTGATAGTGTTGTTCACATCTTTCACATTCTTACTGATTTTTTGTGTATTTGTTCTGTCTATTTCTGAGAGAGGAGTGTTATAGTATCTACCTATGATTGTAGGTTTCTTAGTATTTCCCTTTAATACTGTCAAATTTTGCTTTATGTGTTTAGAAGATTGTTTGATACAAACACACTTAAAATTGTTTTGTATTTGTGATTAATTGACCATTTTATAATTTTTAATGCTTTCCTTTTTCTTTGATAATACCCTTCATCTTTTAGTTACTTTGTCTGATAGTAGTGTAGCCATGCCAGCTTTCTTCCACTTAATGTATGCATGTTTTACATCCTTTCACTTTCAGCTTGGTAGTGTGTTTCTTATAAACATCATGTAGTTATGTCTTGCTTTTTTTTTTTCTTGACATTCTCTGCTTCAGAAAAAATTCCAGCTAGACTAATTTAAATGTAAAAATTACACTGTTACAGCAGTAGAAGAAACTATGGGAGATATTTAAAAATAATTTTGTGGCAAGAGGAATCCTTTTTAACTATAACAGAAAACCTGGAATCCTAAAGAAAAAGAGAGGGAGAGGGGGAGGAGGAAAATAAAATAATAAAATAATGAAGAAACTGCTCTATATGTACTAATAATGGATAGTCTCCAAGATATGAAATTAAGTGAAAAGCAAAAGGTATAAAAAGTGAGAATAGTCTGCTACTATTTGTATAAAGAATCATATATAATAATTATTTGCAAATGTGAAAAACATTTCTAAAAAGATGCCATATAATGGATGCTGTGGGTTGCCTCTTCTCGGGAGGACAAGTGAATGGCCTGGAACAAAGGTGAGAGGGAGATCCTTTTACTGCATACCATTTTGTGTCTTCTGAGTTTTGAACTATTTCAGGGGTGGGGAATGTCCGGCCCACACACCATATAAAGCCCACGAAATCAATACCGGCTAACATCACATGCCTCACCAAATTAGCCTGGCCAAATATAGCAGGCTAATTTTCAAGTTGATAATTTTGTATGGCCCGAAAATGATGTTATAAATATCCAAATGGCCGTTGGCAGAAAAATGATTCCCCACCCCTGAATGAATTATCTATTATTCAAAATGGAAAATGTTTCCAACATTGTAACAAGGTAAAAATATCTTGTTAAAATATCTAGCTTGTTACTTATAATACTGTGACTAAAATCTAAAATCAGGGTCCAGTTCATTTTCCTGCTAATTCTATTTGAAGTTTGCCTTCTTCTTGTTGACAATTTGACCCTTTTGTAGGTGCTGCCACAGTAACTGCTTAATGAGCCCCCCACATCCACCTCACGTGTCTTTGTTTTAAAGCTCCAACCAGAAGACAGATAGTCTTGGAAGAAGTATTTTTTAAATTCTCGTTATCACTCAAATATGCCTGACAGTCTATGTCTTTAAAGGTGTATGTATGTGTGGTATAGAAAGAAGTGCCTGGAAAACAATTTCAATTTTAAGGATTTGGGGGAAAATGACCAAAAGCCTGGAAGTGAGATGATAGTCTTATTTTCTATTTCAGATATTAAGCATCGCCGAATACCAATCTTATTCTTTGCAAACAAAATGGATCTTAGAGATGCAGTGACATCTGTGAAAGTGTCTCAGTTGCTGTGTTTGGAGAATATCAAAGATAAGCCATGGCATATTTGGTAAAGTTTTAGATCTATTTTTCATTTTGAAAAAATCTCCAAGCTTCAGTGTTTCTTTTCCAAGCTTATTTTGTAAGTGACCTAACGTGGTGGATGTAAGCTAAGGATTTTGTTTTATAGAATGTGGCATTGTAGGTGTTCATGACTCCATTGCTATTAAAACCTTTCAAATCTTTTTGGGGATAGAAAAATATAAACAACTCTTTAAAAGAATAAATTAAACAGCCTACTCACTTGCCCAGCTTCGGCCATGCTGATTTCCTTCTACACATTGAATCAGCCAACCACAATCCCATCTCAGGGCATTTTCACCTGTTACTCCCTTTGTCTAAATCATTTTCTAAAATAAATTTTCTGGCTTGCTATTGCACTTCCTTCAGAAGAGGGAACTCTCCTGATAATTCTCTAAAATATCACTCTGCCTCACCCTGCCTTGTTTTTTCCTTATTTTGCTTTTTTTGTTGCCATGTGACCTCTTCTTTTTTTTTTTTCCTCTCTCTCTTTTTTTTTTTTTTTTAATCCTCACCTGAGGACATTTTTCCATTTTTTGTTCAGATAGAGTGGGAGGGAGAGAGAGGAAGAGAGAGAGAGAGAAACATCAACGTGAAAGGGACACATCGAGTGGCTGCCACCCGCACGACCAACCAGGGCCAGGGACAAACTGCAACCGAGGTACATGCCCTTAGCGGGAACCGAACCCGGGTCTCTCTGGACCGCAGGCCGACGCTCTAACCCCTGAGCCAAACCGGCCAGGGCTTTCCTCTCTCTCTTTGTTTTATAGTCTGTCTTCTTAGCATTAGCACCACGAGAACTGGAGTTTTATCAGCTTTCTTCACTCTATAACCTCTGGAATAGTAATACATGGTACTTAGTAGGTTCACAATAAATATTTGTTTATATGAATAAATATAAATGGAAATACTACTCTTGCTTGGACATACTAATAAGGTTGAATTCATAAATAGTGTCTGAAATTATTTTACATTGTTTATTAGATAGCATTTTAGTGCCTGTCACTACCTGTCACTAAGCTCCCTCTATCCACCACCTACCTCCCCACCATTGCAAGATACCCTTCTCTCTCCAGGTTTCCCCTTTTTATGTTTGTTTGTTTGTTGTTTTGTTTTGTTTATATGTTTTTTAAAATTGATTTAGAGAGGAAGGGAGAGAGAAATAGAAACATCAATGCGAGAGAGAAACATCGGCTGCCTCCTGCACTCTCCCCACTCTCGAGCCTGCAACCCAGGCATGTGCCCTGACCAGGAATGGGACTGGGAACTCTCAGTCCATGGGATGACGCTCAATCCACTGAGCCACACTAGCCTGGCCAAGTTTCCCCTTTTTATAAGATGGTATTTATGGAGAAAGGCTGAACACAAAGACAGAAATCTGCCTCTAGAAGAAGAAACATAATATGAAACAAGGAGTTAGTAGAGCTCAGAGAAGAACTTTCAGAGCTAACCTTCATGCTGAAAGAGTAATAGTATAGAAGAGAGCTGGGAAAGCCCTTGCAACTCATCCCAGGGCAACTCATTCCCAAGGCCTCCAGCACCTCTGCCCAGGAGGGAAACACTGCATATCTCAAGTCAAACCTGCCTTACTTTGGAATCAGAAGAAAAGTCAGTGTTTACTAAATGATTCTTGACTTGGAATTTGCATTTCTGTGGTATTTTGTTGGTAAAGAGAAGAGGGATTTGAGGTAGAGAAGTATCTTAAGATGGAACCTTTGCATTTCTCTACATTTTTTAGGTAAATATATCTAAATTGATAATGTCTAAAGTAAAATCATTTTTAATTATTCCATTATATTAAGTATTGTGAGTGCTTTGATAGAAAGTACAACATTCAGAAACATGGATCTAATTAGTAAAATATGCAGTCCTACTTTTAATTTTGAAGTGAAAGTTAATTTTGCAAGTAGAAAAATCTCTACTTAAAATAATTAGCACTGCTGTCACTGGTTTGGCTCAGCAGTGAGAGCACTGGCCTGTGCTCTGAAGGGTTGTGGGTTCGATTCCCAGTCAAGGGCACATACTTGGGTTGCAGGTTCGATCCCCAGCCCTGCAACCAACTGATATCTCTTTCACATCAATGTTTCTCTCTCTCCCTCCCTCCCGCCCTCCTTTCCACTCTATCTAAAAGTCAATGGAAAAATATCCTCTGGTGAGGATTAACAAAAAAAGAAAACAATTTTTAATAATTAGCACTTGAAATTTAAAAAATTTATTCAGTTGTGACATCTAAATATTTTACAGTGAGAGAAAAAGTAATATCCTGATGCTATAAAGATGTGGAATATTGTATTTCCAGTTTCTACGTTTTCTGTGTAACTTAAAGAAGTATGCCAAGTATTTCTTTAAATTTGTCTATAATTTTGACTTCTTAATTCAAACTGGACATTCCACTAAGTTTTAATTACTGCTTCATTTGTTAAATTTGTTTTTTTTTTTATTTTTTGCAATATTTTTTAAAGCATGTATAAAATTTAAAATACATTTGTACTTTTCCAGTTTTAGAGATAAAGGTAATGTACAGTGATGTAGAGATAAAAATATTGCTTCTCTCTTGCCTTCGGTACAAGTAAATTTATTTACTGGGCAATAAGAGATTATACAGATGTATAGTCTGGAAAATTAAAGGGAAAAATTTTATGGTTTATTTTTGACTAGTGTACTAAACATATAATCAACTCTGATTTTCAGGATCTGATTGCAGTATTGTTCTTCCTGTGTATTCTTTGGCTCAGTCCCTGGCATGATATGTATATATTTTTGCTTATTTACTATCTTGAGGAGGAGATAGATAATAAATGAGGTAAATATATGTATAAAATGTTAGCTGGGAAGGCGAAGAAAAAAAAAGTAGGACAATAAGATAAAAAATAATGACAGACATTCCCTCTCTGAGATCTAATTGAAGTCACAAAAAGGTTTGGAGGACTAGCTTTCCAAATAGAGAGGCCAGCAAGTGAGAAGGCTCTTGCATGAGAATGTACCTGGTATTTTTCAGGAATAGCAAGAAGTCCAAGCTGACTGGAGCAGAGAGATCTAGAGGGGATTTGTAGATAAGACCACTGAGAAATAATCTGGGGCCATATCACATAGGGCCTTGTAGGACATGGTGAGGACTTTGGCTTTTATTTACTTACAAGTTCTATGATTTATTTGAAAGGAAAGTAGAATTCAAACACTTGGAAATTAGTAGGAAAAGATGCAGGGTTTTTAGTAGGGTAATGACTCCTCCACTAAAGGGGAAGGATTTCCTCATTGTATTACTTACTTGATACTATAGTCTTGTTTCGGATTATAGGTGTGTGGTAAAAGCAATACATTGATCTATTTTGATATAAATATTTTAGTTACTGATGTTTCACTATTGATAGGATGATCCATAGTTTGCTTTGGATAATTGTGTATCTCATGCTCTTTGTTTCTGTCTTCCTATTTTAAAATATAAGTCATATTCTTAATCTAATAAGTAATTCCTTGGAAGTAATTTCTGGTTTGATTAGAATCAAATTAACTCTTTTAGGTAATTTAGTACATTTTAAAATCATGCTTCAGCACACTAAAAGGAACCCTAACTCAGAAAATATAATGATGTATACTAATTGCTATTATACGATTACATTTTGAAAGGAAATAACTACTAGATCAGTAAAATGTAATGAGAAACTATCAGTCTGTGTCTTGGAAAAGATTGATACTCAAAAAATCCTTTGCATTTTATTATTTTAGTTTATGACTTAATTATAATTACTTATAAAATACCAGGATAAAGATTTAAGTTTACTCTCTTAAGAATGGAAAGACCATAAAAAGACCCTGTTGTATATACATATCTCAAATATTTAATTCCCATAATAACCATATGAAGTCATTGATAATATTCCCCCATTTTACAGATGCTAAAACTGAAGACAGGAGAGTTAAATAACCTATCCAGGTTCCTAAAGCTAATAAGTACAAACCTATTATTGAAATATACTGGGATTTTTTTTAATTCTACCAATTTACCAAAGTTATAATTACAGGTGTATACCCTATAGATATCAAATTCCATTTCAAATAAAGTCACTGCATCCTATGGCTAAATGACAACCTAAGTCAAGCATTTCTAATTAAGAAACGCTGTAGAGTCATTGGGCTGGGCAAAGTAGGAAGCGGGACTCTATAAACTTTTTCACCACTGGAAAAATAGCTCAATGTCAGTCTGTGTACTTATTCCTCAAATAATAACTTTTTATTGATACATTTTATGTCTTACAAATTATGTCAATGCAAGTTATGGATAATTTTCTTCTGTCTTGCTCCGGAACACTCAGACTTTTATTTTTTATGTACATTCTGTTTCAGTGCTTAACTAGTTTTGCTCAGATAATGTGTTACTAAAATATATTAATTTGCTATATGGCAAAATTGCAATAATTTATTCTTATAGTTCTATGATGTAGTGAAATGGATATGTCTTTTGTGGACTTTATTTCAGTGCTAGTGATGCCATAAAAGGAGAAGGATTGCAAGAAGGTGTAGACTGGCTTCAAGGTACATCATACAGTACTCTGTCTTCAGCCTGTATTTCCTTTTCATTCACATTTTTCTTTCCTTTTCTAACATTTTATTTTTATTATATCACTACCTTTTCCCCCTCTTGTTTCCATTTATATCTGCTTTCAGAAAATACACTACAGTAAGTATCCAATACCTTGCTCCATTTACTTTTATTACATTTTTCTAAAGGATTTATTTAAATTAAGTGTTTGCATTTTAAAAGTCAATATACATGACAACTGTAGAAATATTTTTAATTTATAGCAATATACATGACAACCATAGAAATAATTTTAATTTCTATGAGATCTAGTAATAGAAGCACATTTGAAGTTTGGAACAAATTTGAGGCCTTACTGTCAATAACTAACATCTGCATGGCATGTATTTTAAGAATGATTTACTCCGTATATCTTTATTTATATATTAACAGGTTTACACAACATTTAACACTCATATTTAGAATTGTAAATACTGGTATTCTGTTGCTGTTTTGTATATTGCAGTTCTATTTGTTATTCATCAAAATAGCTATCATAGGTTGGTACAGTCTTACTGTATCAGGGAATAAATTAAGATACATCATTTTTTCTAAGTTTACATTGTCTGCTAGTCACGGGAATGGCTTGAAGCACAGTGGCCCACACAGAGCATAAGTGAATGAAACCAAGTTCTTTAGGTTCTTATTACAGGACCCTGAGGGTCAGGCCAAGAAGTTTTCATTTGTGAGTAGAACAACTGAGGATCATTCCTGTTAGGCATCTCCCTGCTCTGAACAAGGGTGAATAACAAGATATTATAAATTCAAATTTTAGTCTTGTGGCTATCAGCTTAATTTCTTCTACATTAACATTTTTTATTTTAATCCTCACCTGAGGGTATGTTTTTATTGATTTTTAGAGGGAGAGAAGAGGAGAGAGAGAGAAAGAAACATCAATCATTTGCCTCTTCTGTACACTCCCCAACTGGGGATTGAACCCGCAACCTTTTGTTGTACAGAACAACATTCCAACCAACTGAGCAACCCAGCCAGGGCTACACTAACATTTTAATTCCAGTTATGTGTGATTCTTTTTTCTTCTCTGCATGTCATGGTAGATCTTTGAACAAAAGAAATACTAAGTTTATGTATAGGTAAGAGTAGCCTGCTTACCCATACAATGACATAATATTTCTTTGGTTCAAAGTATGAACTGTATATCTGATAAATATTTTTAATGTTATCAGTAAAATACAGTATTTTAGTTAACTGCACAGACAATTATCAATTTTTCTCTTTTGTAACCAACATGACATTTACCATTAAACTGCAAAGAACGCCCTGGCAAGTGTGGCTCAGTTGGTTGGAATGTCATCCCAAAATGTGGCGGGTTTGATTTCCAGTCAGGGCACCTGCAGGAGGCAACTGATTGATGTTTCTCTCTCATATCAATGTTTTTCACAATCTCTCTCTCTCTCTCCCCCCCTCTCCTCCCTCCCTCCCTCCCTCTATCTTAAAAAAAATAAAAGAAATAAGCTAAAAAAAAAAAAACATTAAAAAAACACTACAAAAAAATTCTAGTCATAATTTTATAATTAAGTGAAACTTAATTGAGAACCTCTAGTAATTCTCAGAATAACTACTGGAATTTTTCTGTGAACACACTAACTTAGTTTCTTAGATTGTGGTAAAGAAGTGGTCAAAGTTAAGGGATTGATTCCCACATGAAACATAGGTTGCAGAAGAACATTTCAGAGAAGACACCAGAAGCACATTTTCAGCCTTGATTCGTATTTACAAGTGCTTATTATTGCTCACAGTGAAGATATAGCATGGATTAAACCCCACTGTTGTTCATAAAGTAATTCAAAGCACAGTAACCACTAAAAATAGGTTAATATAGTCATCAGAATTTTATATCATAGCTCTATCCTAGCTCTCTCTTCCCTTTGTTTTTGTTTTACTTTGTAACAGTGAGACCACTAGGTGTCAGTAACAATCCAACATCACTGTGCCACTTGTCAATTCTGGTCTTGTCACCTAGTTTTTGTGTCTCTGACTGTTCTGATTTGTTATCTTTGCATCTTTCCTCCCAAGTCTTTGTAAGGAGGGTATATTATTGGAAGTATTTTTGTGCCCTAGTGTTGCCATATTTCTGTATGCAACTGTTACAATAGTTCTCTGCAAGGTAAGTTAGTTATATCCCAAATTTATGTAGGCATCATGGGATATAGTTAAAAAGCACTTGGGCTTTTGAGTCTAGCAGATTCATTCCACTACTTATTATTAATTAACATCTCTTGTAAAGATCATTGTCTTCATCTATAAAATAAAATGTCAAAATTATTGTACAGATTAAATGAAACACTGTATGTGTTAAAATCCCTGGCACAAGAAAACATTCAATAAATGTTAAATGTCCCCTTTTACCTAACAGCTCTATTAAAATAACTAAGGAAACTTTGTATGTAGATTAGAAAGTATTTCAGTTTAGTTTTAAATAGGAGATCCTTTGTTCATATTTCTTATGTAATGGCAAATAGTTTGCAATTTGATGCTCCTGTCTCTCTGGATCTGAAAAGAGGCAAAAACCTATTTTACAAAATAGGTGACAGTATATAGGAGACTTGTCTGTGCCTTTAACTAACTTATTAGCTAAAAGTTTTTATATAGCCCTGGCCAGTTTGGCTCAGCGGTTGGAGCGTCAGCCTGTGGACCAGAGAGTCCCGGGTTCAGTTCCCGCTAGGAGCACATACCAAAAAAAAAAAACAAACAAAACAAAACAAAACACAGTTTTTATATAAATCTAACTGTGGAAGATGTTCTGTATTTTTCTCTTCATTTTGCTTCCAAAATTCTGAAATTTCCTAATATGATAAATAAGAAGGCCCTTGGACCAATTTAATTTGAATTATTTAGAGTTTAAGGTTGAAATTTCAGAGATAAAATATTAAATGACACATTTTGTGCAGTGATTCCATTCTTTTTTTGAAAGGATGCCCAATGATTACCTATATATTGCTGCCCAAAGACAAGAATTCCTAAGTAGACTATGAAGTATTTTTAAAAACCAACAGAGAATATACAGAAACCATTGCAGAAGTATAGGTTGTTTTCTAGCTCTGAAACTATGAAGTGAGATATTTATAAAAAGAAATCCTCCCACGTGACTAAGGAAACTTACTCATTTTATCATATTATCTGTGTGGGAAAGGTTAATGCTTTCAGGTTTTAATATAAGACTTATAAACTATTCATATGGGTGTTCCAATGGAAGAGAACTAAACACACTCTTTCATCCCCTCCTCAAATCTCACTATAGTAAAGGGACTTTTGTTTTAAGATATTAACCCACAGGGCAAAAAGAATGGGAGTGACAAAAATGGCAACCAAAAAATAATAATAATAACCAGATTTTAGAAGCTGGATATCTGATGAATGCTGAACGACTTAACAGACTTCCAGACCTTTTCTCTTAACAGAGAAAGCTTAATTCTAAGCTAGCACCAGGGAAAGCTGGAAAGCTAATTTACATTGTAGATCCCCTCAAAGGCTCAATATTGGTGGAAATTGGAAATAAGAAAGATAGGGCTGCAAAGAGAAGACACAGTCATACATCCTTACCCCAAAAGAAGATTAAAGGCGCATTCTGTGCAGAGAGTCAGTGTATCTCTGAACTGGAGAACAGCAAGCACAACTGTGTGTGGTAGTACTGAACTGAAAATGAGGAGTAACTGGAAGTTTTCATACCAAATATTATAACCCTCTTCTGCCTTCTCCTGCTTCTCCCAGAAGACACTGGCAGTAGGCAGAAGATAGAAAGTCATATTTGAGGAATCAGACCAGCCTAAGAGAAAAGAGCTAGTGGTATTATCACCAGAGAGTCCCAAGGAAATGGCTTAGCTAGATACACTAGAATGAAGACCACATTGAACAGTCCTAACACACGACCAAAATTCTAGTCAGCTTTACAGTGTTCACTCATATGTATGAGAAGATGACAGAGGATCACCAGGCATTTGAGGACCAAAACATTATGAATTATGGAACATAAACAGGAAAGGTAGGTTAAAGGAAGTAGAATTTATTTAGGAAAAAATTTCAAAAAACTAGTGGAGTGTCAAGAACAAAGAACCAAAATATGGGTTCTTGGAAGGTAATCATAGACTAGTAGAAATCAAAAACCCAATTAAAAGAAGATAAAATAGAGGCAATCTCTCAGAAAGTAGAATAAAGAGACAAAGAATAGAAAATTGGAAAGAAAAAGTAAGAAAGTAAGTCATATTTAGGAGGCTCAATATCTAAATAGGAATTTCAGAAAGAGAACAGAGAAATTAGAGGGGAGAAAAATCATCAAATAAATTATCAAACAGTATTTTCAACAACTGAATGATGAGTTTTTAGTTGAAAATCCTTTTGAGAGCTCAATGCAGTGGATGAAAATACTCTAACACCGTGGCACATCATTATTAACAGTCAAAACTGAAGAAGATGGAAGAGTCTACAAACTCCATGAGAAGAAAATAAGAGGTTTCATGTAAAGAATAAGGATACAGAATACCATCAGACTTTTCAACAGCAACACTTGGAAGCTGTAACATAATTGGGCAGTGCCTTGAACAGTCCAAGGAGAAAATAATGGAATTATGTTCTCAGGCAGTATCAATGTATTGTGATGTAGAATTAAGTCATCTTTAGCCATGTAAAGTCTCAAGAATTTACTTTCCATACCTTTTACTAAGGTAGCCACGGAGACAAGTACTCCTCAAAAACAAGGGAATAAACCAAGAAGAAAAAATAAGGGGTCATGAAACAAGAAAACTAGCACAAGAGAGTGGGGGAAGGAATCCCCTGGATGATAGTGGAGATCCTAGAATGATAGTGAAAGATCTCTGTGAAAAAACTGGACAAGTGCAGAAAACAACTGGTCCAGATTACAGAGTTTTGGAAGGCTCAGAGAAATTGTAATGTGCTTCATAATAAAAGTTTAAACAGTGTAGAGTAGTGGGATTGAAGTAGTGCATAAAAAGCAGAGAGGCAGGGTTGGGGAAAGGGAACAGTTATTAACTCAAGGGAAAACAAAATGTAGTTGAAGACAGGAAAAGTAACTGGGGTATACCACCTGCCTCTACTGTGAAAAGCACTTACAGAGTCATTATGTTGATAATGACTGCATTACTATGTTAGGAGAATGGGAGCATTGAAAGCATTGTGAGGATTGTAGAGAGCAGCATAGGAGTACATAAGTGCGGAAGCCTATTAAATGGAAGGAACTGATATTTAAACAATAATAAAAGTGTATTATTTGGAGATAAAGAAGTAACCACCTAAAAGGGAGCTGAAAGTAGTTGCCTATGAAAGGAGGACGGAGATGAGGCAAGGGACTGCTAATTTTTTTACAGTTATATAGAACTAGTTGATTACATACAATTCTGTTGAAAAATCAAAACTATAGTATGAATTGTGCTTTTTAAAAACTGTGTGCATAGGTTTTTACTGTGTTCTTACAGATTTGTCTCAGATTATGTTAAAAAATAGATTTTGCGCTATAGAGACCCCTAATTTCTTGTCTGTTTTTGTTATCAGATCAGATCCAGGCTGTGAAGACATGAAAAGATAGTATTTGGAAACCTCAACAATTGTCACTTCAAGGAACATATCTTAAGGCAAACTGACTACGTTAAATTTTTTTTTTAATTTTTGGTGCATCTAAGAATACTTTATAATCTGCTTGCATTTATGGACTCTGAATGAGCTTTATAAGAATATAGGCCTTCACGTATGCTAATCTGGCCATTAATTATATGAAAATAAATCCTCAGAAGGGCTCCTGAGAATTATCAACTTCTTGGTAAAAGTCACTTGATTGTGATGAGAATGTTTAAAGTCAGAGTTAAACTCCATCTCAATATCTCATCATGAATTATGATATCTTTAATGTATTTTATTTTTTAAATTGTCTCCTAAAAAGTTAATTCATAGTATGACTGCAGTGTGGTTGTGCTTGTGAAAAAGAACTTTAAATATTTATAAGGGACCATGGGTAATTAATGTACATTAGATTTTTACTCTATGTCACCATCAATAAAACATAAAATGTAATGTACCAACTAGTGTGCTTTGTTTATGCTGTGTTAATACGGTATTTGGTGCTTTACTGTCAAACATCTGTAAATCTGAGACCAAGTTACGCTGAAGTTATTTATCCAGTGAATATGTTTTGAACATCTCTATACCTGTGCTAGTCTGGCATCATCTAACACAGTGGTGATACAAGGTAAGTAAGACATAGTCCTTATTCTCAGAGAACTTAAAATTTAATGAGGGAGAATTTGAGAATCTTTTAATATATCATACTTAATTTTATTTCATTGGCTGAATGAAAATATTTTAAGATTAAGAGTTATAAAAATGAATTAATGTATGATTCTTCAATAATTATTATAACTGACTTCTTGTTTCTTCCTTTAAAATTCCTCCAGTTTACTATAATACTTTGTTAAAATAGATTGTGACTCACCAAACTATTTTCTTTCTGAGCATAAACCACTACATAAATGTTCTTTAGTATTTTAGATGTATCTCAGGTATCCACTGTATGCAAATTGTGTTATTCTCACAACTTTGACATCACTTAGAATTATGAACTCTAGATAGAAGCTTTGATTTTAAATTAATCACTGGGAAATAGTGTACAAAACAGTGGTGTCATCTGAAAAATATTGCATATAAAGAAAACTGGAATATTCAATGTATAACAACATCTTAAACATCCTTAACTATAAAAATGATTAAAAACAGGCAAAAGGTGAGTAATAAAGATGTGTTATAGTAACTGTGGTAGTGGTATGTTTCAGAGATTTGAATAACATAATTTTAAAACTACATTAAAAGTTCTTGAATCCACTTTCTCATAGTCCTGAATTCCCAGTGACTTGGAATTTGGCAAGCTGAAAGTTATGCAGGATATTCCAGTGGTCCAGCATTTTAAGCCAGTTTACCAGCCTTTCTTAAATTGTTTTGATGAGGATGAAAAGTGAGATACATTGAGTTGACTCAAGTATAAAAAGAACATAATGAAAACACTGAATGTGCTATAACAACAACAAAAAACTGGTGTTCTGTAACTATTTTAGGAGGATGCAGAAAGAGGTATTTAAGAGAATTTAAGTCCTCATCTATCATACAGTAATGATAACCATAATAGTTATTACTGTATGATCACTGTATTTTGAGCAATATATTATATCACACATGTGATTTTATATCATTTAATCCTCACAATAGCTTTATGTGGTAGGTTCTAGTATTTGTTTTATAGATAAGAAAACTAAAGCCTAAAAGCATTGTCATTTTCTGAAGGTCACAGAGCTAGTAAATGGTGGTACTGGGATTCAGAACCAGTCTGTTTAAAATGGATGATTCAAGAGACAAGAGTATTACAGATATTAGAAATTTAGAGGTGTCAGCCATAAAAGTAGCTAAAAGGGTTGAAAAGGTTCTCACTGTGTAAGGAGACTGGGATGTGGGTGGGAGGTGGTCAGAGGTAAGGGACTACTTTTTTTTTTCTTTTTGATTGTTTTAAGTCTATTAACACTTCAGATTTTAAATTCTGGGCATAAGTGACTGATCAAAATAATTCTTATGCCCTGGCCAGTTTGGCTCAGCAGTTAGAGCATCAGCCTGCAGACCAAAGAGTTGGGGGTTTCATTCCCGGTCAAGGGCACAGGTTAGATCCCTGGGTCTTGTCAGGGTTGTGCAGGAGGCAACCAATCAATGTGTCTCTTTCACATCTATGTGTGTGTGTCTCTCTCTCCCCTTCCCTCCCTTCCACTTTATCTAAAAATCAGTTGGAAAATATCCTCTGGTCAGGATTAACAAATAAATAATAATTCTTAGGTTGATAGTCAATTAGTGTTTCACAAACTACAGTAACCCATACTTACGCAAATATTTAGGCAAAAGAGAAGTACTTTTTCCTTTGTTTTTGTGATTTCCAACTCTATATTCTGTAAACATCCATTCTTACTCTACACTTTCAAGTCAAGATTATGTAGAAGCAAGCTGGGCAACAGTAGCCACAGGTTGCCCTGTATGTGTGTATAAGCTGAGGTTATTGTGTTTGTATTTAACACTATGCAATTAAAATTTATTGCATTATAAAGTTCAAGCAGGTGTTATATCATGTTTAGACATCAGTGTGTAACAAAGTTTATAAGCTTTACATTTCAATACAACACCTCATAAAGTGTTCAAAACTTTTCCTATTGTATATTTTGCTTTTAAATATTTATATATGGCCCTATTCAACTTGTGCTTTGTAAATCACGAAAGGGCTGAGTTTTATATATTTGCTTTTCATTTATAGGTTGCCTGCTAAAAATTATGAATTGTCTCCTGATTCCTCGAGTTATTTTTTTCCTTTGGAATTGTTGGCACACCACACTGTTAATTACTCTTGCAAGTAGCTAAGACATATACATCCTCTAGTACATTTAAAATACTGTAGCATTTTAACTGACTTTGTGCATATTTTCTGATTATTCCTTATTCTTAGTTTTTTAAAAAATGAAACTGGTATTAAAATGTCATTTAAATGGATGTTAAAATAGGTTGTTTATTTCTGTGCCTGAAGAGAAATACTACAATGATTGAGAAATGGATATTGTGTTTAATTGACTGTTTCAGGCAACTTATTCTATTTTCATAGTGAATCTTCTTTGATAAGGATGCTTCTGCTGGGGTTTGCAAGGGACTGCCTTAGGACCATTACTTTTCCTTCTGATCATTCCATTTCAGTGCCACACTTGGAAGCTTCATCCAATACAGTGTGAAACTGTTTTCTGGTGATTTAGAATAAATCAAGAAGGACAATTTAAATCCTTCGTATTTCAAGTCACTGAGTAACGCTAGAAGTCATACAGGAATGATAGGTACTTTGGTTAGAAATGTAGTAGTAATAAACATTTTTATAACTTTTACTACGTGTCACCCACTTTATAAGCACTTTACATGGGTGGGAAAAAGTAGATTTGTAGTTGTGACTACATGAAACACAGTTTATTTTTGTATTATTATTCTTTATTATTTATTCATCGTATTATTTTCCATATCAACAACTGTAAACCTACTTTTGCCCCAGGGGCCTTGTATATAGGCACACCTCATTTTCGTGCGCTTCACTTTAATTGCCCTTCACAGGTGTTACGTGTTTTACAAATTGAAGGCAAGACCCTCCACCAGCAAAAGGATTATGTGTGACTTTATTGCAGTGGTCTGGATTCAAATCTGCAATATCTCCAAGGTATGCCTGTATTAATTAATTAAATCCTCATAACAACCTTAGGAGGTAAATGCTTTTATTATCTCTATTATACTGAACCGGAGTCAGCAAGATTTCCAAGACCTTATATCAACACTTACCTCTTTTTGTGTACCCCTTGAGCTAAAAATGCTTTTACATTTTAAAAGCCTTCTTTATTTGTTTTTGTTTATTTAAATCATTTTTTATTGTTCAGTTCCAGTTGACATGCCACTGTATTAGTTTCAGGTGTACACCCCAGTGATTAGACTTACTAAGAGATCATCCCGATAAATCTTGTACTCATCTGACACCATACATAGTTATTAAAATATTATTGACTATGTTTACTATGCTGTACTTTACGTCACTATGACTATTCTGTAACTACGAATTTGTACATCTTAATCCCTTCACCTTTTTCACCCAACCCTTGTCCTATCTGGCAACCATCAAAATGTTCTCTGGCCCTGGCCGGTTTGGCTCAGCAATTAGAGCGTCAGCCCGCGGACTAAAGAGTCATGGGTTCAGTTCCGGTCAAGGGCACGTACCTCAGTTGCGGTTTGGTCCCTGGCCCTGGTCGGGGTCCTGTGGGAGGCAACCAATCAATGTGTCCTTCTCATGTCGATGTTTCCCTCCCTCCCACTCTATCTGAAGATAAATGGAAAAATATCCTCAGGTGAGGATTTTTAAAAAGTGCTCTGTATCTGTGAGTCTGTTTCTGTTCCGCGTGTTCATTTGCTCCATTTTTCAGATTCAGTCATTGATAGGTCTGTATTTATTGCCATTTTATTGTTCTTTTTGTTGTTAATCCTCACCTGAGGATATCTTTTCCATTGATTTTATTTTTTTAGGGAGAGTGAAAGGTGGGGGAGAGAGGAGAGAAAGAAACATCGATGTGAGAGACACATCAATTGGTTCCTACTGCCGGTACCCCGACTGGGGCTGGGGATCAAACCTGCCACCAAGGTACGTACCCTTGACCGGGAATCGAACCCATGACCTGTCAGTGGAGGGGTAGGTCAATGCTCTAACCACGGAGCCATGCCAGCCAGGACTTACTGTTCATATTTTTCATCTTTTTTTTCTTATTGAAGAAGAAGACCCTTTAATATTTCATGTAATACTGATTTGGTGGTGGAACTCTTTTAGCTTTTTCTTGTCTGGGAAAGTATCTCTCCTTTGATTATAAATGATAGCTTTGCAGGGTAGAGTAATCTTGGTTGTAGGTCCTTGCTTTTTATCACTTTGAATATTTCATGCCAATCCCTTCTGGCCTGCAGTTTCTATTGAGAAATCAGCTGACAGTCTTATGAGAGTTCTTTTGTGGGTAACTAGCGGCTTTTCTCTTGCTTTAAAATTCTCTTTGTCTTTAACCTTTTGCATTTTAATTATGATGTGTCTTGGTGTGGGCCTCTTTGGCTTCATCTTGTTTGGGACTCTCTGCACTTTCTGGACTTGTATATCTACGTTCTTCGCCAGGTTAAAGAAGTTTTCTGTCATTATTTTTTCAAAGGTTTTCAATTTCTTGCTCTCTCCCTCCTTCTGGAACCCCCGTGATGTGAATGTTGATATATGCTTGAAGTTGTCCCAGAGGCTTTTTACACTAGCTTTATTTTTTTGGATTCTTTTTTTCTTTTTGCTGTTCTAATTGGGTGTGTTTTGCTTCCTTATATTCCAAATCACTGATTTGATTATTGGCTTCATCTACTCTACTGTTGATTTTCTGTAAATTCTTCATTTCAGTTAGTGTATCCTTCATTTCTGACTTTTTTTATGGTTTCCATGTGTTTTTTATTCTGTTAAAGTTCTCACTAAGTTAATTGAGCATCCTTATAACCAGTGTTTTGAACTCTGTATCTAGTAGATTGCTTGTCTCCATTTTATTTAGTTTTTTTGCTGGAGTATTTTTCTGTTCTTTTATTTGGGACATGTTTCTTTGTCTCCTCATTTTAGCAGCCTTCCTATGTTTGTGCTGTAGAGCTGCTATGTCTCCCAGCCTTGGTAGAGTGGCCTTATGTAGTAGATGTTATGTAGGGTCCAGTGGCACAGCCTCCCCAGTCACCCAAGCTGGGCACTGCATGTGCTCCCTGCCCCCCATGTGGGCTGTGTACACCCTCCTGTTGTAGTTGAGTCTTGATTGCTATTGGAATGTCAATGGGAAGGATTTACCCCCAGGCTGAGCAGCTGCAAGGACTGGCTACAACCACCAACCACCATGGAGGGGCCCACCCCACAGAGCAGGACTTACTTCAGCAGGGTTCTGGTGCCATTGAGTCTTTCCCTTGAGTTTGTCACTTGTAGAGGTAGTTCGGTGGTGCTTTGACATGGTCTGAAGCTATTCATTGGGTGCACTGGCTCTGGGGCCTCTCAGGAGGTGCAGGCCAAAGTCTGCCACCACTGTGTTCTGCCCATGCCACCCGGCATGAGCTGCAAAGCAGTCTGCACATGGCTGCTACTTGTGCTGTACTTGGAGGTGCCCAGGTGAGGCCAAGCTGAGAACCACAGTCAGCTGCTGCTGCTGCTAGTGCTGGGCCTGGACCCACATAGCAAGAGGTACATAGCAAGAGGTACAGGGCACGCTGAAGCCAGATGCTGCTTGTTTGAGAGATTTTAGGCAAGTTTGAGTCAGGAGTCAAGACAGGCCATTTATATGGAAAAACCACTGGAACAGCTTGGGTAGGGCCATGAGTTAGGTGAGGCGGGATCTCAGGGAATCACCAGGACTGAGCAAACAGTGATAGCTAGGTTGATAGAGACTCACATATAGCACTCACCTGCCAGCTTTGTTGGGGGAAGGGCTAGAAAGGAACAATGGCATCTGCTAGCACTTCTTGTCTGGCAGAAAACTGCCCCCTCCCCCAACTCTTGCTCTAATGCCAGACAATTCAGTTCCTCCCCATATGTGTCTGGTGCCTTTCAAGCTGTTGCGCCTGTGCTGGAGCTCAGAGCAAGTAAGTCAGAGTTAGTCTGTGCATGGGCCCTTTAAGGAGAACTGCCAAGCACTCAGCAGCCCTCATCTCACTCAGCCACAATCCCCACAAGTTTTTACAGCCAGAGGTTATGGGGACGTCTCTTTCTGGCACTGGAACCCTGGGCTGGGGGGCCTTGTGTGGGACTGAGACCCATTGCTCCCCAGAGGGAACCTCCACAGCCGATATCCCTTCCAGTTTTTATCCACCACACATGCGTGTGGGACCAGCCTGTTCCCGCCCCTCCTCCCAGTCTTGACGTGGCAAATTCTTTAATTCCCCACTTGTAGGACTTCCATTCAGTCAGGCTTCAGGCAGTTCTGAATGATGATTGTTCTGTAGTTCCATTGTAATTTTAATGTAGTTGTAGGAGGAGGTGAGTACCACATTTACCTATGCTGCCATCTTGATCAGAGTTTAAAGCAAAAAAGAAAAGAAGGGCAACAGATACTATATGCAGCCCACAAAACCTAAAGTTATTTACTGTCTGGTGCTTTACATAAAAACTTTGCCAACCTGTATCATGGATGATGAAAGTGAGGCAAGAGAGAGAAACATCAATGTGAGAGAGACACAATGACTGGTTGCCACCTGCACAACCTCAGCCGGGGCTGGGAACAAACTGCAACTGAGGTACGTGCCCTTAGCGGGAACCTAATCCGGGTCCCTCTGATCTGCGGGCCGACGCTCTAACCGCCGAGCCAAACCAGCCAGCACTTCACTCACTTTTATCCCAGGGCTTTCTTGGGCAGATTTATAGACATATCTTGCAAGTATATTATTCTTACCCTGTTTTAGGGTTTGTTGCTTTGTTTCTTTTTTTGTAATTTTTTTTTCAGAGTACATTTATTAAAGCTGGGGACAGTGAAACAAGGAAGGGCTTAAGATAGAAGAAGCAACAGGAGACCAAGGCTGCTTTGGCTCTCTAGAAACTTATGGGAAAGAAGTGAGCCAAGGTGGAGCTGCTGTCAGCTCCCTGGAGAGTCAGAGAAAAGGGGCCGTGGACACAGGTTCAGGGAGTTAGCCCAGAACGAGCTGCCACTGCACATTGCACCCCAGTTGCAAGTCTCATGGGGTCCCTTAGCGTTTAGGAGATGTATGCCTGTAGGAGAAGAGGGGGACAAGAAGGCATGGGAGTGCTCCCAGGAGGGAGAGTGTACCTATAACTCTTTAAGTGTGATACATCATTTCTTCATCAGCTCTTACCATTTCTTAGAACTTTATTCTTATTTTTGAAATCCTGGATTATTAGTATCTTAAATACTGCCCACTAATTCAGTGAGTTGAGTTTATAGTTTCACAAAATATCACTAATTATTCCTTTTCACATTGTGAAATACTGTGAATAATTTTATTTCATTTATACATAGCAGGACAAGATTTTAAAGAAAAAAATAACAAAGATTTCCAAGACCTTATATCAATGTATATCTTGTTAATGTTAAAAGTTGTCTTTTCTGCCCTGGCCAAGTTGCTCAGTTGGTTAGAGCATCGTCCCATACACGAAAAGGTTGTGATTTCCATTCCTAGTCAGGGCACATACCTAGGTTGTGGGTTCGATCCACAGTCAGGGTATATACAGGCAACCAATTGATGTTTCTTTCACACATTGAGTTTCTCTCTCTCTCTCAAAAAAAAATCAATATAAACATATCTTCAGGAGAGGATTAAAAAAAAGTTTTCTAATATTCCAATATGACATATATCTGTTGCAGGACTGTTTTTAAGTGTTAATGATATGCTTGCTGATTAAAACAGTTGGTTCTATATAGGCAGAAGAGGCAGTATTTTTCTGATATTTAGATCTCTGCATATAACAAGTAGAAATATTCAATACTCATCACAGAGTTAGTCTATGTGGGAAATGGGAAGAAACTCGAGGAATAGACTATACTTCTTTGTAAAAAGAGATCAGAACAAGCCTGCAGCTTCTACTACATACTAAGTAGACAGCTTCTTAGTCTTTTTATGAATAGGACCTGCCCTACAGTGGAATAGCAGTCAAGCAACAATGTATTTAGGAAGCCTACAATTATATTTCCTTTTAATACGACATCAGAATTACTGGCACCAAAGAGAAGACTATTTAGCTTTAAAGGTTATATAATACTCTGTATTTAACTTAATTACATCCTTATTTTTATTAGGTTCATTTAAGTATCTATGTATTCTACCTCCCAGAAGCAAACTGAGAAAGAGTATCTACATACTAAGGTCACTTCATAACAAAATGAAAAACCATACTACTAAGAGTGTCTTATTCTAAGAAAACCTTGAGATTACTCAGTTAATTCATTTTTAAATTTTTTTCTTTAGTCCTACTTCAAATTGTTCTTCAAAAGGCCTAAATTAATATCAGTATATATGCATCTATTAAGGTAGTCCTCTAATCAACGGCAATCAGAAAAGAATACTTTAATAGTGTAACTACAGGTGTAAACTGTAATTATAAAGAAGGAACCTAAATCTTTATCTTTTCTTCTTACAGAAAACAGGATTGTGTGGGAGGGGTCAGGGCAGTGGTACCTGGAGAAAACTCTGTCTGATCTAGGCTGATTTTCAGAAAAATCATGATTTTAGATGGCTTTCAAGTTTGCATAGCCATCAATGAGTAGATGCCTCTCTGACAGTACATTTGCTTGTCCCAGTAATCCCAGGCACAGCCTGGGAACCAGAAAATGAACACATTAGGGCTTGACATGGCTCTGCCTGATCATGTCAAGCTGATCTCAGACTATATTATTTCTAGAAAAATGGTTTTGTTTTTCTCAAAATTATTCTGGACTTTACTTATTTTAGAGAGGTGTGCATGAGCTTGGTTTGCAAGAGCTACAATTGTGTTTTGAATGTTTGAGTCTTTCTTATAATTCTGCATTTCATCTTCCTTTCTTGACTAGTGATCTTAGTCACTCACCATCTAACATCCTATTCTGATTTCTATCCAAAATGTTTTCTAAACAGGTATATTATTAGTTCTTAAGGTCCTCTGTGGAAAGTCCTAACATATTCTATTAAATTGAACCACATGTCATTGCCATTTTGTTGGACCAAAGTGACTGAAGGATGATAGCACTTGTATGTGGTTCCTTTGAGATCACCTCAAAACTTCCAAATGGCTTAATTGTCCAGGACCAAAGAATTTCATTGGGAATACTAGGCAGCCAGAACATAGCCTTGCCCAAAAGAAACCTGTGTGAAACAATATGGCTATAATACTTTGTTAGTTCCATGCCACAAACTTAGCCACTAATCTGAGAGATTTCTTAACTTTTCAAAATATTGCTTTAGACGTGTTTTATGAGCCATTTCAGAATATCACAGGTTCAACATCTCTTGTTTCAGCTGCCACTCCTTGTGGGCGGCGCCAGCCAACTAGATGTAGATGCAACTTGATTGTGCCCCACATCTCTCACTTCCTGTTTGAGAACTTTCCTATTTTTGCTCCCTTGTCCCCACCAGGTCCATTCATACATAACCCAGCAGGGAAACCACTGCCCAGTAGGAGACAGGAGCCAGTATAAATTCTTCCCCCTTTCTGTGTTTCCCATCGATCACAGACAGTCTTGAGATTCACTATATATAGCTTCTGGGATGGTTCCTCTGAATCTAACAATTAGTCATACTTAGCAGCAGCCAGCTCCATAACACATCCTCATATTACCTCTCTCCTGACCTGTTTTAGTCTCCTTTTCCATAACTGTATTCCCTAATAAAGCAGTGGCACAGAACCCTTCTGCCTCAGCAGTTCCTTTTGAGGAACCCAGGTTATGTCCCAATACTAGTTCTCAAACTTTGATCGGAGTCACTTACAGTAAATACATGTGCTGACATTTGGGAAGCATTTCCCTAGGATTTTTTATTTTTTACTTTTAAAATAGACTTTATATTTAGAGAAGTTTTAAGTTCACAGAAAAACTGAGCAAAAGATACACAGATCTTCCACATACTCCTAAACCCCACATGTGAACAGCCTTCCCCACTATCCATGTCCTGATGTCCTAGGGTGTTGAAGCATATAAACATCACCCTCAGGTAAGCATGGTGGTATTCAGTTGATCAAAAGCTACCTTAGAAGTTATGGTTCTGGGTAACTTGGAGTAAACACACTCTACCCTATTTCCCCCACTGAATGCAACTAAAAAACCTATACAGACCTATACAGACCAGCTACTTGAGGGCTATGAGAAGTCAAATGTAGCATGTAGATTGAAGAAGACCAGGAATTTAACATGCCACCAGCTCAGCAGTGAGTTTGTCCATTTTTTGTCCTTTGGTATCCCCTCTACCTGGGCTGATGGCTGCTTAAAACCCGGAATTGGTCATCTGTGCATAGCTCCAGGAGAAATTCTCTACTGCTAGCTCAAAGAGTGGGCAAGGAGTCTCCTAATGATCAGCAAAAGGTAAGGAAATACTCCATTTTTCTTTTCTACATTTTGTTGCGCACCAGCCCCTAAACAATCTGAGGGTGTCAACAGTAGCAACAATAGCAGCAGCAGCAGTGGGGAACACACAGGTAGCTAAAATTCTGAGGAAGGGGAACCATACTCTCTAATCAGAGGAGCTGAGGTAAATCCTCATTACTTTTGTTCTCTCTGTCTTCCCACGCTCAGCCCAGACGAGAACAGTCACAGTAAGTGTGTGGCAGAGTAGGGGACATAAAGCCCCCACTTTCTAGATGGAAGATCAAAAAAGGGGAACCCAGAGAACTGGAAAGATTGGAGGAAGGAGGAGATCAGCAAAGCAAACCCATAAACTTGTTTATGGATTCTTAGCCTTCCCCTCAGTGTGGGTCTGAGTCGAAATAGCGTACAGACTTGTAGAACTGAATTTACAGTTTAGACTAGGACCAAATCCAAAATTGACCACTGGGTGGCACACACACAGGCTAAATGAATAAAACTGAAAAGTTTGTTGAAAACAGAAATTCCATTGAATCTACAACTCCCACAAGGCTGATTGGAACTTTTGGCCTGAATCTAACCAGGATGAATGCCTACTAAAACAAAATTTTCAACCATCTCCATTAAATTTAAATAAGACTCAGGCTCTCATAACTTAATATTCAAATGCTCAGTATACAATCCAAAAAAGAACAGGAAAAACACATGGGAAAGGAAAAAGCAGCCAATGTCAATGTGATACAAATGTTGGTGTTAGCTAACAAAGACTTTAGAACGGCTATTATAAAAATGCTCAAAGTAAGAGTGACACTCTTGAAATAAATGGGGAGACAAAGTCTCAGGATAGAACTAGACAATATAGCAAAGAAATGAATGAAAGTTTTAAAATTTCAAAATACAATAATGAATACAAAATCACTGCATGGGTTCAATCACAGAATGAAAATGACAGAGGAAAGACTCTCTGAACTTGAAGGTATATTAATAAAAGTTATCAAATTAAAAATTGAACTGCCATTTGACCCAGTGATCTCACTAATAGGAATATATCCTAAGAAGCCTGAAACACCAAATCAGAAAATATATGTACCCCTATGTTCTAAATAGCAGCACTATTTACAATTGGTAAGATCTGGAAACAGCCCAAGTGTCCATCAGTAGATGAGTGGATAAAAAAGCTGTGGTACATAGACACAATGGAATACTATGCAGCTGTACGAGAGAGAGCTCTCTTATCCTTTGAGACGACATGGAGGGACCTGGAGAGTATTATGCCAAGTGATATAAGCCAATCAGAGAAAGACAAATATCACATGATCTCACTCATTTGTGGAATATAATGAACAATACAAGCTGATGAACAAAATCGACCCACAGACATAGAAGTAGGGTACAGACTGACAAACCTCAGAAGAGGGGGTGGGGAGGGAGGGAAGAGACGAACCACAGAACTTATATGCATGTATGTGTAAACATGGACATAGACAATAATGCTGGGGTGAGGGATGGGATCAGGAGGAGGGTGTCAATGTGGGGGAAAGGAGAAACATCTGTAACAAAAATAAATTAATAAAAAGAAAAAAATAGAAGTTATTCAACCTGAATAATAGAAAAAAAGATTGAATAAAAGATTAACAGAGCCCCAGGGGCCTGTGGAACAATATCAAAAGTTTGTGTTCTTGTCATTGGTGTCCCAAAAAGATAGAAAAGAGCAAAGAGCATAAAAGATATTCGAAGTAATAATAGCTGAAAACTTACCAAATTTGGTGAAGAGCATAGTCTACAGACTTCAGAAGCTCAGATAGAAAGCAGCCAGAGAAACTGACACATTACTTATAAGGAAACAATTATTCAAATGACTGCTGATTTCTCATTAGAATTCGTTAACTGTAGAAGGAAGTGGCACACCATTTTTAAAGGGCTTTAAAAAAAAAAAAAAAAAAGCTATCAACCCAGAATAATATATCCAGCAAAATATCCTTCAAGAATGAAGGTGAAATAAAGACACTGTCAGAGTAAGAAAAGCAAGATCATTTATTGCACCAAGCCTGTTCTAAAAGAATTGCCAAACGAAGTTCTTCAGATAGAGGGAAATGATGCCAGAAAGAACAAAAAACATCTTGTGTTCTTTTTTTTTTTTTTTTTTTAATCCTCACCCAAGGACATTTCTTCATTTTTTGTTCAGATAGAGTAGGAGGGAGAGAGAGGAAGAGAGAGAGAAACATCGACGTGAAAGGGCCACATCGAGTGGCTGCCACCCGCACGACCAACCAGGGACAAACCGCAACCAAGGTACATGCCCTTAGTGGGAACCGAACCCGGGTCTCTCTGGACCGCAGGCCAATGCCCTAACCGCTGAGCCAAACCGGCCAGGGCAAACATCTTGTGTTCTTGAAAATGTGTTTGACAGTTGCATTTGGGTCCCCGGCCCTGGTCCGGGTCCTGTGGAAGGCAACTAATGTGTCTCTCTCACATTGATGTTTCTCTCTTTATCTCTCTGCCCCCCCCTCCCTCCCTCCCTACCCACCTCCCTCCCACTCTATCTGAAGATACATAGAAAAATATCCCTGGGTGAAGACTGAAAATAATAAATATATAATAAAAATCACTGCATAGACCTAATAAGAGTAGAATGAAAATGACAGAAGAAATAAGCAATGAACTTGAAGATAGATCAATAGAAAATTTCCCATCTGGAGATAAAGTGGGAGAAAGGGAGAGAGAAACATCAATGTGAGAGACACATCGACTGGTTGCCTCCTGCACAACCCAACCAGGGCCGGGGATGAACCACAACTGAGGTATATGCTCTTGACCAGAATCAAACCCAGGACTCATTGCTCCGTGGGCCAACACTCTAACTGCTGAGCCAAACCGGCCAAGGCAAGAGGGAAATATTTTTTTTTAAGACATGAACAGAGCCTCAGGATCCTGTGGAACAGTATCAAAAGTTTTTGTGGGTTTTTTTTTTTTTTTCATATGTATAATTGGGAGTCCCACAGGGAGAAGAGAGAATGGTGCAGATTAAATTTTTGAAGAAATAATAGCTGAAAATTTCCCAAATCAAATTAGATATAATTTGTAGATTCATAAAAGCTAGCAAACCCCAAATAGAGTTAATACAAAACAAACAAAATCCTGGGTATATCATAGCAAATTATGGAAAACCAAAGAAAATCTCAAAACATCCAGAAAACATCCAGGGTGGGAGGTGGGTAGGTGGGGGGGGGCTGCCAATCAACCTTATACACAGAGTAACAGTGATACAAACTACTGTGGATTTCTTATCAGAAATTATCTATGCCTGATAAAGATAAAATTTTTAAAGTGTTGAAAAAAATTGTTGATCCAGAATTCTAAGATAAAGCAACTGTTTTAAAAATGTAAAGAGGTATGCTAAAAAAAAGCCAATAAATTAAAATAAAATTCATTGAGTGATCCAAGTAAATCATCTGTAATGGGACAAATTGAAATCATGTACCACCAGCCACAAGAATATCATAACATTAATTTTGTGAGAGTTTCACCAAGAATATGTAGCCTGGATCTAACCACAAGAGAACACCAGACATCCCCAAATGGAGGGATGTCTCTACTTCCCACCCCCCCCCAAAACATGGCCTGTAATATTATAAAGGGCATTAATGAGACAGTTGGCAAAACCTAAAGGAGGTCTAAGGATAAAATGGTAGGATATAGCAACATTAATTTATTATTTTGAGGGTTTTATTATGGTCATTTAGGATTTTTAGGAGATTGGTCATGTTTGTAGGAGTTACACATCAAAAGTATTTAGGGGTGATAGAATATGATTTTGACAACACTTTTGAATGAATGGCTCAGGAAATAAAAGAGGTTCTTTGTACTGGAATTTTTCAATAAATGTGAAATAATTTCAAAATAAAAATTATCTTTAGATAAAAAAATAATTTTATATGAAATTGTAATGTAGAGCAAATGGCATTTTACATAAGAACCAGAATAGAAGGTAATTTATTTTCTAAAAGAAAGTCTGAAATTGTCCTGTTATAAAAGTCAACTGTCTAAATATGTTGATAACTGCAACCAGTATGGGAAATGTGAATATATACTTATGATTTTAATTACAGAATTCTTGAACTTTGTATATATAATATTAGACAGTACAGTACTGCTGCCCATTTTCATGGAGGGGAAAAAACCCACCTTAACCACTAACAGTAAGGATGGTCCAGATGAATTTCTGGATTTTACAATACTAATGATAACCTGACAACTTTTAGAGTGAATGCTTGGTAATAAGCTGTGAAAAAAGCAACTTGTATAAGAATGTCAAACAGCTGTCAAACTGTTTGATTCTGTATACACTTGATTTTGGTCCTAAATAAGATATTTGGTTAGTAGTATGTCTTCTCTAGCCTGAGTTTCTGGTCTAACCTGTCTTGGTCAGTAATTGGCAGCTGTAAACAGGTTATGTAGGTTGCTTCAGGATCAGAGCAGCAGTTTCTCTACCTGCATATTTTTCATACTTGATTATTATTATTATTATTATTATTTTTAGGAAAACTGTGCCTTGTTTATAGCACATGCTTAGCTGATTCTGATTCTATGGAACTATTTTACAACTCTGTCAGTTGCAGATAATTGATAGCAATGCAAAATAATTCTTGTCTATAGATATGCAAATGATTCTATCTGGTGGAGGGATACCCCTCCCCCACTATAAAAAGGACAGTTTTGTTCGATTTGCACATGCATTTCAACAACATTCAAAAATATCTTTTTTTAAAATTACCTTTTAACAAAAACTATAGTTACTCCAGTTTGAGTATGTGGCAGAAAATTTCTCAAAAATAATTGAAATGAGCTTGTCAAGGAAAATACAGTATTTGTTACCAAAGGTAAAAAATCTAAGCTTTCAAGTGAAAATTAGAATAACTGCACTAAGAACTTTACAGCTTTCCAATATTTAAAGGCTTATATCATGCAATTGGTAGTGATGTTAATGAATATGATCTTGTATAATGAAATGTGACAACATTTGAAAGATCTGAATAACTCAGTGAGCCAATATTTTCCAAAAGACCAATACATGATGTTAAAAGATCATGCATAGTTTTAAAAAATCCATTCAAAGTGCATGATAGACCAATAAATTTTAATGTAACAAGTATGAAAAGTTCATTGGTATGGTTTCAGATTCTACATGCATCTAATCTTTAGGAAACTAACACTTGCTGAGTTATGATGTAGTATCAAAGAAGAACATTCACAGTTATCTGAACAGTCTATTCAAATATTATTCCCCTTTACTGACTAGTTCATATCTGAGTGAGACTGTATTTTCTTCATATACTTCAAACAACAAATCATAATAGATTGAATGCAAAAGCATATATAAGAACTCAGCTGCCCTCTATCAAGCCAGACATTAAGGAGATTTGCATAAATGCAAAACATCGCCACTCTTTTCATTAATTATTTTTTTGTTTGTTTATTTTGACCTAACTTTCTCAAACTATTTCAAAAAAATTGAAGAGGAAGGCAGGCTCCCATGCTTATATTATGAGGCCAGCATTACCCTGATTCCAAAACCAGACAAAGACAATACAAAAAAGAAAATGATAGGTAATATCCCTGATGAATATACATGCAAAAATCCTCAACAAAATAGTAGCAAACTGCCCTGGCCAGTTTGGCTCAGTGATCAGAGTGTCCACCCACAGACTGAAAGGTCTTGGGTTTGATTCCTGGACAAGGGCACGCACCTGGGTCGCAGATTCAGTCCCCGGCCGTGGTCAGGGTTGTGCGGGAGGCAACCAATTAATGTGTCTCACACCCATGTTTCTCTTTCTCTCTCTCTTTCCCTCCTTCCCTCCCTTCCACTGTATCTAAAAATCAATGGAAAAATATCCTTGGGTGAGGATAACAACAATAAAAAATAGTAGCAAACCGAATTCAGCAATATGTTAAATAGATCATACACTGTGATCAAGTGGGATTTATATGATTGTGATGCAAGGTTGGTTCAATATCTGCAAATCAATTATCATGATATACCACATAAACGAAATGAGGGATGAAAATCATATGATCATATCAATAGATGCAGAAAATCCAGCATCCATTTAGAGGGACTATACTGCAACCTAATAAAGGCTATATATTATATAACAAACCCACAGCTAACATCATACACATGGTAGAAAGCTAAAAGCATTTTCCTTAAGATCAGGAACAAAACAAGGATGGACATCACTTTTATTCAACATAGTATGGGAAGTCTTAGCCACAGCAATTAGACAAGAAAAAGAAATAAAAGGCATCCAAATTGGAAAGGAAGAAGTAAAACTCATTATTTGCAGATAACATGATAATAATATAGAGAGAACCCTAGAGTCCACACAAAAAAAACTATTTAAATGAATTTAGTAAAGTAGCAGGACACAAAATTAATATTCAGAAATCAGGTGCATTTTTATACACCAATAACAAACTAGCAGAAAGAGACATTAAGAAAACAGTCCCATTTACAATTACATCAAAAAAAGAATATGTAGGACTAAATTTAATCAAAGAGGTAACACCTCAGAAGGAAATATAAGAAGATACAAATAGATGGGAGCATATACCATGCTCATGGATAAGAAGAATTAACATCATTAAAATGTCCATACCACCCAAAGCAATCTACAGATTCAGTGAAATTCCTATTAAAATACCAATGACATTTTCTACAGAACTAGAACAAATAATCCTACAATTTATATGAAACCACAAAAGACTCAAAATAGTCAAAGCAATCTTGACCAAGAAGAACAAAGTTGGAGGTATCACACTACCTGATATCAAACTATACTACAAGCCTATAGTAATTAAAACAGCATTGTACTGGCATAAAAACAGACACATAGATCAATGGAACAGAAGAAAGAGCCCAGAAATAAGCCCACACCTATATGGTCAATTAATCTATGACAAAGGAGGCAAGTATGTATAATGGGATAAAAACTCTCTTTAATAAATGGTGCTGGGGAAAGTGGAGAAATACATGAAAAAAATGAAACTAGACCACCTTCTTACACCATATACAAAAATAAACTCAAAATGTATTAAAGACTAGCCCTGGCTGGTGTTTCTCAGTGGTTAGAGTGTCAGCCTGCACACCAAAGGGTTGCTGGTTTGATTCCTAGTCAAGGGCAGATACCTGGGTTACAGGTTCGATCTCCGGCCCTGGATAGGGCGTGTGAGGGAGGCAACCAATCGATGTGTCTGTCTCTCACATTGATGTTTCTCTCTCTCTCTCTCTCTTACCCTCCCCCCTTCCCTTCCACTCTCTCTAAAAATCAATAGAAAAAAAATATCCTTGTGTGAGGATTAACAAAAAAGGAAAAAGGAGGATTAAAGACTTAAATGTAAGACCTGAAACCAAAAAACTCCTATAAGAAAACATAGGCAGTAAACTCTTTGACATCACTCTTAGCAATATTTTTTTCTGATACATATCCTTGGACAAGGGAAACAAAAGAAAAAATGAAAAATTGGAACTACATTAAACTAAAAGTGTCTGCACAGCAAAGGAAACCATCAACAAAATGCATAAAGACAACATCCCGATTGGGAGAAAATATTCTACAGTGATACATTTGATAAGGAGTTAATATAAAAAAAAATATAAAGAACTCCTGCAATTTAACACCAAAAAAACCCCAAACAATCTGATTAAAAAATGGGCAGAGGACCCAAATAGACGTCTCTCCAAAGAGGACATACAGATGGTCAATAGACATATGAAAAGATACTCAGTATCACTAATCATCAGGGAAATGCAAGTCAAAACCACAGTGAGATATTCATACTTTATTATTGTTATCAACTTTTGTGCAATTATTTTAAAGAATGTAGCAAAGAATTTACTTAAAGAAAGTTTCATATTAATATACCAAAGCCATCGAATATCTTTATATTACACATAGTATTTGATGATTCACAATGTAATAGGACCCATTTAATGCAATATTTCCTCACCAAATCAGACAGAAACATATGTCTATTGTTGGCCCAGTATTGGGTGCACTCATACTGGGCCTTCATATTGCTTTTGACTACTGTGATTTTCCTAATATAAACCTGTTTCAGTCGGTGTTTTAACTGGTTGTAGTTGTGGAATTTTCTGATCCACGCTTCTGGAACTGTGATTTGTGAAATTCGAAATCCGTCAATGACCCCACAGTATGTATTCAAATCACCAAATACAGGGCGTGGAAGTAGTCAATAAATGTATATTAAGTGAGCGAGAGGCTGTAAAATAACCTTGTAGACGGGATATTGTTATTTGTTTTTAGGTATATATATATTCCTCCACCAACTTTCCTACTCAAATTTGGAGCACCTACCATTAGAGGAATAAACACTAGGTAAATGATTTTTAGATTCTAGATCTCTATTTCAGAATTTTCCATTATCTTGGTTTTTGTTTTGTTTTGTTTTTCTGAACTGTAGACTGATTAATAGACTCTTCAGTAATTATATAAATTTTTAAGTTCTCTAACTACCTTCCTGGCCTAGTAAGGAAGAGTTTTGCCAGTAGCTGCTTGTTAAATTTTATTTAAAGATACATTTTTTTCTAAATACATTTTTATTTAAGCTACAGATACCAAATACACCTGCAGAATATCCTTAAATGGTAGGAAGAACTGGAATGAAAATGGCAGAATTCAAAATAAATGAGTTAATTTTGTTCCCCTCAGGCTGCATGTGGTCGGTAGTTTTATAGGGACAATTCTATACTGTGATGTGGTCAGCTATTTCATTTATAGGGACAAATTCTATACTGTGATGTGGTCAGCTACTTCATTTATAGGGACAAATTCTATACTGTGATGTGGTCAGCTACTTCATTTATAGGGACAAATTCTATACTGTGATGTGGTCAGCTACTTCATTTATAGGGACAAATTCTATACTGTGATGTGGTCAGCTACTTCATTTATAGGGACAAATTCTATACTGTGATGTGGTCAGCTATTTCATTAATAGGGACAAATTCTATACTGTGATGTGGTCAGCTACTTCATTTATAGGGACAAATTCTATACTGTGATGTGGTCAGCTATTTCATTAATAGGGACAAATTCTATACTGTGATGTGGTCAGCTACTTCATTTATAGGGACAAATTCTATACTGTGGTGTGGTCAGCTACTTCATTTATAGGGACAAATTCTATACTGTGATGTGGTCAGCTACTTCATTAATAGGGACAAATTCTATACTGTGATGTGGTCAGCTATTTCATTAATAGGGACAAATTCTATACTGTGATGTGGTCAGCTACTTCATTTATAGGGACAAATTCTATGCTGTGATGTGGTCAGCTATTTCATTTATAGGGACAAATTCTATGCTGTGATGTGGTCAGCTACTTCATTTATAGGGACAAATTCTATACTGTGATGTGGTCAGCTACTTCATTTATAGGGACAAATTCTATACTGTGATGTGGTCAGCTACTTCATTTATAGGGACAAATTCTATACTGTGATGTGGTCAGCTACTTCATTTATAGGGACAAATTCTATACTGTGATGTGGTCATCTACTTCATTTATAGGGACAAATTCTATACTGTGATGTGGTCAGCTACTTCATTTATAGGGACAAATTCTATACTGTGATGTGGTCAGCTACTTCATTTATAGGGACAAATTCTATACTGTGATGTGGTCAGCTACTTCATTTATAGGGACAAATTCTATGCTGTGATGTGGTCAGCTACTTCATTTATAGGGACAATTCTATGCTGTGGTGTGGTCAGCTATTTCATTTATAGGGACAAATTCTATACTGTGGTGTGGTCAGCTGCTTCATTTATAGGGACAATTCTATACTGTGGTGTGGTCAGCTACTTCATTTATAGGGACAAATTCTATACTGTGGTGTGGTCAGCTATTTCATTTATAGGGACAAATTCTATACTGTGGTGTGGTCAGCTGCTTCATTTATAGGGACAATTCTATACTGTGGTGTGGTCAGCTACTTCATTTATAGGGACAAATTCTATACTGTGGTGTGGTCAGCTATTTCATTTATAGGGACAAATTCTATACTGTGGTGTGGTCAGCTACTTCATTTATAGGGACAAATTCTATACTGTGATGTGGTCAGCTACTTCATTTATAGGGACAAATTCTATACTGTGGTGTGGTCAGCTATTTCATTTATAGGGACAAATTCTATACTGTGATGTGGTCAGCTACTTCATTTATAGGGACAAATTCTATACTGTGGTGTGGTCAGCTACTTCATTTATAAGGACAAATTCTATACTGTGGTGTGGTCAGCTACTTCATTTATAGGGACAAATTCTATACTGTGGTGTGGTCAGCTACTTCATTTATAGGGACAAATTCTATGCTGTGGTGTGGTCAGCTACTTCATTTATAGGGACAATTCTATACTGTGATGTGGTCAGCTGCTTCATTTGATGATGTACATGACTGATCATTTGAAGTGGAGTTCCTGTCAAACCAGACAGAAATTGAATAATCATTTTTTTATTTACTTAAAATTAATACCAATTGTGACGTTTATATAAACAATTGTTTATTTAATTGTCTTCTAGACTTAATAATTCAAAGTAGTATGTCAATATATTTACCTGTATGAGAAGTAAACAAAATGACATATGGAAACTGTCTACCTAGAGGTGCTTATTTGTGGAACTGAAAAAAAGGAAAAAGAAAGTAGAAGATAAAATATAGAAATGAATGAAACTTTTTAATGGTTGTTAATATGATATCAATTATGAGAATTGTCTTTTTATATTGATATTGGAGTCAAAATATTCCTAGTATAACTTCTTGTCTTCTGTTTTATCTCTTATGTAACTTTTTTTCTTTACCAATGAAAGTTGACAAAAATAGGTGAAGAAGGAATTCAGTTTCTATAGGGGTGCCTTTGTTTATTATTTGCAAAATCATTTAAATTATAGTTTGATGAATTTTTACAAAGCTTTTGAAATGAAAGTGGGATCATTAAGTAATGTATTTGCTACATTTCTAAAAAATCAAAATTACATCCTCTATACTTATTCTACATACAGTAACACTTGGTTTTTATACAATCCATGTGGATTTTTGTAACTACATTTAGCAATATTTTAAAATAAAAAATTTTGAGAAGTTTATTAATGATATTATTTCATAATGGAGTATGTAAGATTTCTACGGATAAGTATGTCAAGTTTATATTCAGCACCATATTCAGTACTTCACCCCAGATGATAAGCAAAATGAATAGACTTTTTCTTCTATACAAAGAAAACTCATGCAAGGGAAATAACGCTCATCTCAATTTTAGATTAGGTCAAGTCCCCGTGTGAAAACTGTGGTTCATCTTATATGTCAGCAAGTTTCGCTTCCAGCTGCTTTCTCTCTCTAATCAAAACATTTGCCCACAAGAACAGCTGCTTCTATGCCTTGCTTTTAAACTGTTTGCAACAAATCAAACTGAGAACATGTACATAGTAAGAAAACTCGGGATTCTGGGACATGTATGTTCTAAAACTTCAAAATAAGGAAAAAAGAAAGTCAATTCATAAGCCAATGGATCTTTCTACTCTAAAGCTTTATGTTTCATGAAGCCTAAATAAAATGTATAATCAACGCTAATATAGTACAGTTCAGAAATTTATAAAATAATTGTTCCTTACAGAATAGATCAATTTAAAATTATATGTCAGCTATAAATAAAACAGTACATAGCTTATATACTTAGATGAATTTTTTTGGGAAAACAGAATATAGGAACTGAATTTCTCATATAATAATAAATCATTATTCTGAGCCATTATCTGTGTCATGCTTATGAAGCTTCATTAATAAAAGTTAATATCCTACATAACTTCATATTTTAGATAGTATTTGACTCAAACAAGACATTAAATTGAATTGGTGTAAATAACTATTTTGGAATACATTTTATAATCTATGTTTGCCAAAGAAATCCTTCTTCTATTTTTACTTTTTAGAAGACAGTGGCTGGTATTAGGTAATTTTGCACAGTTTGAGAAGTAAATATGTGATTGTTAATGTCATATTTTCATAAAGAACTCGTTTTTCTTTGTAAGTATCATCATCATATCAAGTGAAGAAAGGAGTAATTTAGATCAAACTAACACATTTTAATTTAAGCATTAAAAGATGTGTGTTTGAAAGATCTCAATCGCCACATGTTCTAGAAATAAAAAGCAGACAATAACACAATAAAACTTCATGCATCCCATAGAAGTCTGAATAACCAATGACTTAAAATTTTTACCATCTGCTCTCATCGAAGCAGCAAGACAGGCATTTTCCTGTTACAAACCATGATGTTCAGAATGTAACAGAATGAGAAATTCAAACATCTTTCCCCTCCCCCCTTTCTTATTTGCTGTGATGGTTCTTAATAAAAACTTGAGCTATATAAACAAAGGGAGGGGGAGGATAGTCCCCTGCCCCATCTCCTAATTGAGCGCTTATATCCAGTAATAGCTTTTTGCTGCCCTGGGCAGCATGACATTGCCTCATTGGCCACGAACAACTATTATTCTAGGAGGCCAGCTAGTGAAGTGTCCCAGTCCATCTGCTTGCTTTTCATGGGCTGGTGCTTTTCTTGATGTTGACAGCTGTCTCAATATTCCTGGGCCACCTGCCACATAGTAAATACTGTGCTCTAAGACATATACAGAAGTTTATCCCTCTGGTGGACTTCTAAGAACAAAAAGCTTAGCATCTCTAAACTCCACCTGCCTCTTATGTAAATGCTTCAGGGATCAGTACCTTCAGTGTATTCTCATACTTTTGAGGTGTATAGTGCTTGTGCTTTGGGAGTTACAGTGTGATGGAGTTCAGGTTTTCCGACATGTCGAATAAGCTACAGAATTGCAGCCTTTCTGTGGAAGTTATGGTGGTCACAGAAAGTAGAGATAAAGAAAGCATACTGACAGTCATCTCCTCTAGTAAGCCTTCATTGAAACTTCCAGACTATGTTGGGGGTCCAGCCTATATATTCCCTTAGAAGATTTCCCCTTCATACCTCTCTGCTCATGTTTCCTCCATCAAACATGTTCCTTGAGGGAAAACATTTGGTCTTACTCATCTATTTCTAAGAATGAGCATGTGTCTGATATTAGCTGGCACTCTGAGACAGATCTAAGTTTTGCAGTATCTGAAGATTTTTACAATTTGGGGAGTCCTCTTTAAAGAAAAATGATTTAAAAATAAAAATTAGATGAAAAAATAAATCATGCAATTTACCAAATTTAAAAGGTTGACTAATATTACAAGTAGGAAGTCTAGAAAACAATACTTTTTTCCCATTAACTCCCTAGCATACCTCTATAATACCTTTTTTCTTAGATTTTTGGTAGTATATACTTTGATAGACTTTCATATGACAATGATTTTTAATATAATTTTCTAAACATATAATGGAAAGAATTCAGTCTTTCCTCAAGTTTGTTGAGCTTATTTATTATTGATAGAAGGGCATGTAAACATGTAACATATATACTCACTCTCACTGTTTGTGGTACTGCCACAGGTTTGTGCCCACCAACAAGAATTCTGACAGATTCTATTTTACATGATTTTTATTTAAAAGTTCGGTACACTGCCCTGGACAATTTGGCTCAGTGGTTACAGCATTGGCCTGTGGACCAAAGGGTCACAAGCTTGATTCCCGGTTAAGGGCACGTACCTGGGTTGCAGGTTGGATCCCCCACCCAGGACAGGGTCATGTGGGAGGCAACCAATCGATGTGTCTCTCTCACATCGTGGTTTCTCCCTTTCTCTCTCCCTCCCTCCCTTCCACTCTATCTAAAAATCAATAAGAAAATATCCTGGGATGAGGATTAACACAAAAAAATTTTTTAATAAAAATAAAGTTATTAAAAGTTTGGTGCACTTACCAATATAAAAATTATATACACTGCATTACTGAACATGTTATCATTAGGAAATTACATCAATTAAAAGTTGTTCCTCCTCTTTCAATTTTGTCTTTTGATACCTGGAATAATTTTCCACAGGTCACGTTTTCTATTGTACATTTCAAATCTTGTTTCACCTCTACTACCCACACCTTTTCAGAGTTAGGGGACTTGCAATATGTTTATATCTTGAATAGGAAACCCTGGTCCTACATCTTGGGTGGAATGCTTAGTGAGTTGCACAATGAATAAATTGACATTTATGCAATAACTTTGAAAACATTTAGAACCACATAAATATATCCCACCAAATCCAAACTAAATGTATTCCCAACTTGAATTCCCCAGCGGATCCCAAAATGCCCCCAATAACTCCAATATCAACTGACTCTAGGAATAGTGTGATGGAGGGAAAATCCAGGTAAAGATTGCAGTCTTAGTAAACTGCAGTTAAAACAGTTACTTTTATAAATTTCACAAAGACATGTACCTGTGATCACATTCCTGAGTTCACAGTGCAAAGACTGCTAGTGAGGGGCCTTGAGGCTTCAGCTTCGTCCGATTCACAGTAGATATGCTTCTAATGTTGGTCCTCACTAATTGTCTCTGAACAAGGGTGTGAATGAAGACAACTGTGCTAAATTAGCATCTCTAAGATTCTCACAACTCGACATTTTTACAGACTCCCTAATGCAATCTTAGAACCGAGTATTCAGAAATGTTACTTTGAGTTCACAATATAAGGATGTACCACATCTAGGAACTGATAAACATTAGAAAAGTAAGTAAAAATTTAGGTGTCACTGTTTTATGGCTTTAAGCTAATTTTTTATAGACAAAGTTTCCCTTGATGGCGGCAGGACACCATATGCATTACATTTCATTCAAGTGTCTTGTTCTGCCACAGAGTGGAGATTACATAGTCAATGTTCCTTTCATGAATTAGTTGCTTTTCAGAAAGAAGAAAAAAATATCACGGGTCTATATTTGGCCCAACTGTTTAGTTTAGGGGCCTCTAATAACATTTATGTTATCTTTTTCGGCTGCATACTGTCCATTAGAAGGCATTCTAGCTGAATGACCATTTGTATCATTTCTGCTATTCATACTATCACCACCAACACTGTTGAACATTTCTACATGAAGGACTTTACTCATCATGATTCTGATGCCTTCTCACTTAGCAAGAATAGTGGCTACTGAAGAAATGTAACTATTTCAGTATTTTCCTTTTGAGCTATTTTTTAGAGAAATTCTTATTCTTAGAGAAATGTTATTATTAGTTAAAACTGTAATTTGGTAATAAATCTTACTGGCTCCCACCCACTTTGGTCCCCACAAAGATTTTGTGAATAATTCCCCCTCTGGACAAGCCTTAGGGATAGGGCCTACTTTGGTCACAGTACAGTGGGAGACACATCTGGTGGTCATTTAATATTTGGGGGGAAGATAAATTATTCTCTGGGCCTTCTAGCTGGAAGAAACAGATGCCTTCATACTCTTCCTTGATTACCTAGTCTCTGGGCTTCCTGGTAAGTGGGCCTTTAATGGAGATTCTCCCCTAAAATAATGTTAGAATTGCAAATTTATCTGTCTTATTCTAACTTTTCCTATTTTCTCAGACTTTCAGAGAAAGAGGAAAGATTTGCAAAAGAGAACAATCTTGAGGGATAGTCTGGGATAAACCCAGCTGAAGAAAACTGGGCTGTTTTAACTTGGGTGGGTTACATCAAGCCAGAACAAATTAGGGTGAGTGCCTTGGGCTCTGCCGCAGTTAGTAGAAATTGAAGTGTTTCTAGGAGGCAGTTGTAGGGTGGCAGAGAGACTCAACAGCCACCAGCGGGTGCTGAAATGACCTAGAACTTATAGATGGTCAATCTACTCATAAACAACCCTCTCCTCCTCCAGCATGCCAACGCCAGAGGTGGGATGACTCTAAGATACATTTCTTCCCCTCCCCAAGTCACAACTGCCTTGGACATTTCATTTTTTCTCATTTATTTATTATAAGGTTTTTAGTGAACAAGAATGCCATATCACTTCTCTGATTTCTACACCCTTTCAGGGGTAGTTTGGCTTTAAAAACAAACCAAAACAAAACCCTTGGGTGAATGGGCCACAATGTTTTCTGTACTAGCCACTAGGGTATAAAAAACTAAGAAAATCTATACTACTGCATTAGTGAAATAAATCAGACACAGAACAAATACTACATGATACCATTTATATGATGAATCTGAAATAGTCAAATTCATAAAAGCAGAGAGTTGGAATGGTGGTTGCCAGGGGCTGGGGAAAGAGGGAAGAGAGAAGTATTAGTCAAGGGTACCAAGTTTCAGTTGTGCAAGTCCTAGAGTTCTAAGGTACAGCGCAGGACCTATAGTTAACAATACTGAGCCCAAAGCCAAATCGGCTGCCGCCTAAACTCGTTTGTGCCGGAGGGCCGGAGCCCGGCGTCGCAGGTGACACGTTCCAGGGCTTGGGTCTCAAACATGCGCCTCCAAACGGGACCTCGCCAGCTCTGGCGGACCGCCAAGGGCCGGGGCGGGGCCGGGGCGGGGCCGCGGCCTCTGGCTCCTCCCCGGGGCGGGGCGGCGGGGGCGGGAGGAGGAGCAGCCGCGCGCGGAGTGCGTTTCGCTGGCACTTCTCCCGCCCGGGATGGACCGAGCCACGCCGGCGGCTCGCGCGGAGTAGGACTACCCCTCGCCGGGTCCAGCGGCGCCGGCCCGGGCTTCGGACACAGGACACCGCCTCGCCCATTCCCCGCTCCCGGCCCGGGACCGGCAGCCGCGGCGGGGAGATGTCCGGCGGCCGGAGGAGGGGCGGCGCCCCCTGGCATAGCTTCTCCCGGTTCTTCGCTCCCCGAACCCCTTCCCGGGACAAGGAAGAGGAAGAGGAGGAGAGGTCGGGGACGAGCCACCCGCCTGCTCCGGGCCGGGGCGCTGCCAGGTGGGAGTCTCGGGGACGCCTAGGGGGCCCTGCGCGGACTCGCCGGACCCGGGCTCCTAGCCTGACCGCCCGCTGCCAGCCCTCTCGTGCCAGGCTGCACGGGGCTCGCCACTTTCGAGTTCTCCTTTCTCCATTGCTGAAGTTTCCTCCTTCTCGCCCAGTTCTCGGGCCGCACTTCTCCCCTGCCCTGGGTTTGCTCAACGTGGGTGAAGTTGGTGGCTCTCGGCCGGGTGCGTCCCCCCGCGGCCCGGCGCAGCCCGCGCTCTCCCACCGCCCCTCCCCGTCCGGGGTTCGGTCCCCGCTCCACGCTCGCGCCTGCTCGCCGCGCTCTGGGGCCGGAGCGAGCCCCCGGCGTCCTGCAGGCAGTAATGGGAAACAGTTGTGAGCCGGCGGCCCGGCCGGAGAGGGCGCGATCCGAGCGCCGCTGGGGTGCGGGGGGTGCGGGGGGTGCGGAAGGTGCGGCTGCGGCGCGCCGCCCGCAGCTGTGATTTTGCCGGCTTGCTCACATTTTCTCAAAAACGATTTTTTAAAAATTGTGATACTGAGTTCCCAAGACGTCATCAAAATATAGAAACCTCGCTCGTT
Source organism: Tadarida brasiliensis (assembly GCA_030848825.1). Lineage (NCBI taxonomy): Eukaryota > Metazoa > Chordata > Mammalia > Chiroptera > Molossidae > Tadarida > Tadarida brasiliensis. The sequence goes on along the minus strand of CM061260.1, from coordinate 83,401,260 downwards.
TTATTTACCATTGCCTGAACGTTTAAATGATGCCGCCCTTCTTCCTTTCTTTCCCATCTGTCTTCGGAAACTTTTCCCTTCCCGGGTTCCAGAAACCAGTTCTCGAACTGCCTCGGTTTCGGTAATGGAAACGTGTCCCTTCTCTGTAATCCTTTCTCCTTCCCCCACCTGCTGTAAAATCGATGTTTTTCTGTTTGTTTGTTTTTGTTTGAGGGGTGTTGTTTGGTGTGTTTGTTTTGACGTGTCTCACTGAAAAAAAAAAAAAAAGAAAGAAAAAATAGACCCTTTCCCGAGTCTTCATCGTCCTGAAGGAGGAAGAGGGGTTAAAGTAAATACAACTTCTCATTTTAAACTGTTGGTAAGAAGAGAGCCTTGAACTCCCTCCTCCCCAAATTGCACTAGAAGAGTGTGTAACCCATGTGATTAGAAGGACAGGCTTCCGAAAGCTATGTTTACTTCAGATTTTAAAGACTTCCTAGAAGGCTTCAAAGAAAACTGGATAGGAAACAGAGCTGTAACTGTGGCTGGGCTGGTTCGATTAGTATTCGTTTTGTGTTATTCCAGTCAGTTGTGTGTGCCTCAGTTTCCCTACTTGTGGAACATTTACATTATGACCATCTGTTAATAAAATCCCACATCTTTCCGAGAAAGCTCCTACCAAATTGGTAGACTTCTCCTGAGAACCTTCAGCTTTTATTACTCTGACTGTTAATAGGGAATTTAAAATGCAAAGTTACACAGTAGTTAAAAATAGTTTGAAGTCTGACAGGGCTCAACCAGAATGTCAGATCTGCGGGTGTGGGCAGACAGCCTATGGTGCCTGCCGTCACTGTAACAACAGTAACAATCTTGGGTAATATGGAAGTAGTGTTTAAAAGAAATCTCAAGTACATTCAGCAAACTGGGAAACTTGAGTCCTGTTAGAAAGAAATAGGTAGGCCAATTTCAGGTTCATATCAGAATTGTCCTGAAACCCTGCCTGCCTTTCTGCCCTTTTTTGGCTTTTAGGCACTTCTCAAATCTTATCTCTGGAGCTAACCACTCTACAAACCAGTCTCTTGTCTACTTACCACTTCTCTCTTCTCATTGTCCCCAGGTAGGCCCAGGTAGGCACAGACTGGATTTTTGACAGTGCAAATTTTTTTTTTATCCTCACCCGAAGACATTTTTCCATTTTTTGTTCAGATAGAGTGGGAGGGAGAGAGAGGAAGAGAGAGAGAGAGAGAGAGAAACATCGACGTGAAAGGTACACATCGAGTGGCTGCCTCCCGCACAACCCCACCAAACCAGAGACAAACTGCAACCGAGATACGTGCCCTTAGACGTAGGGGGAACCAAACCGGGGTCTCTTTGGACCGCAGGTCGACGCTCTAACCGCTGAGCCAAACCGCCCAGGGCGACAATGCAAATTTCAGTTGTGCTTATATGAACACTAATTTTGTCCTCATCCTTTTTAGACTTTGCCAGATGTTATGGGGATAGCAGATAGTCCTTTGTGTGGGTGTTTTACCTTTTAAATGAGCTTAAATCTTTCTTTTCAAGGATATAAACACAAACAAAGCCTTTATTGAAAGTTTAATGAAACGAATGGAAATGCTTAGTGGTACCAAATGTCCTAGTAACATAACACCCTGGTGTTAACAAGATTGGAAACAGAATTGCGATTTGTCACTATGATCTTATTTGAAAATGAAAGGGTATTTTGGCCGTTTCTCTTAGAGACAGTACAAACTTTTAGTCTTAATGGGAGCCAGATTTACCTTCTTGTACTGGTGATTTTAGATGCAGAGGGGTTCATGCAGCAAGCATGCAGTGCTTGGTAGGTTAGGGATGTAAAGCTTCCATAGTGTGCTCTAAGTTATTTGTGCTTCATGTGGTGTGAACAAACACATCATTTGAGTACTGAGTTTGCTGCTGTTCTAGTCTCATTAACCTTCAGCCATTAAAGAAGCCTGTTAGGCCTGGCCGGTGTGGCTCACTGGTTGAGCGTCAACTCATTCACCAAGAGGCCACTGGTCAGGGCACATGCCCAGGTTGTGGGCCCGATCCCCTGTGGGGGGCATGCAGGAGGCGGCCAGTCGATGTTCTCTCTCATTGATGTTTCTATCTCTCTCCCTCTCCCTTCCTCTCTCTCTAAAAATCAATAAAGAAAATTTTTATTTTATTTATTTTTTCTTTTTTTTATTAATTTATTTTTGTTACAGATGTTTCTCCTTTTTTCCCCATTGACACCCTCCTCCCCAACCCTCCACCCCTTCCCCAGCTTTGTTGTCCATGTCCATCGGCTATGTATACATGCATATAAATTCTGTGATTTATCTCTCCCCCCCCCTCTTCTGAGGGCTGTCAGTCTGTACCCTACTTCCACGTCTCTGGGTCTACCCTGTTCCTCAGACTGTTATGTTCATTATATTCCACAAATAAGTAAGATCATGTGATATTTGTCTTCTCTGCTTGGCTTGTTTCGCTTAGGATAATACTCTCCAGGTCCCTCCATGTCATCTTAAAGGATAAGAGATCTTTCTTTCTTACAGCTGCATAGTACTCCATTGTGTATATGTACCACAGCTTTTTATCCATTCGTCTACTGATGGACACTTGGGCTATTTCCAGATCTTAGCTATTGTAAATAGTGCTGCTATGAACATGGGGGTACATATATTCTTTCTGATTGGTGTTTCAGGCTTCTTAGGTATATTCCTAGAAGTGGGATCATTGGGTCAGATGGAAATTCAATTTTTAATTTTTTGAGGTAACACTATAGTGTTTTCCATAGTGGCTGCACCAGTCTGCATTCCCACCAGCAGTGTACTAGAGTCCCCTTTTCTCCACACCCTCGCCAGCACTTGTTGTTTGATGATTTGTTGATGGCGGCCATTCTGACAGGTGCGAGGTGATACCTCATTGTTGTTTTAATTTGCATCTCTCTGATGATTAGTGATGTTGAGCATTTCTTCATATATTTCTTGGCCATTTGTATGTCCTGTTTGGAGAGGTGTGTATTTAGTTCCTCTGCCCATTTTTTAATTGGGTTCTTTGTCTTCCTTTTGTTGAGTTGTATGAGCACTCTATATATTTTGGAGATTAACCCCTTATCTGATGTATCATTGGCAATTATGCTCTCCGATACAGTGGATTCCTTTTCCATTTGACGGTTGTTTCTTTTGCTGTGCAGAAGCTTTTGAGTTTGATGTGGTCCCATGTGTTCATTTTTCCCTTTGTTTCTGTTGCCTTAGGTGATGTATCAGTGAAAATTCTGCTGCGTATGATGTCCGAAATTTTGTTGCCTACATTTTCTTCTAGGATTTTTATGGATTCACGAGTCACATTTAAGTCTTTTATCCACTTTGAGTTTATTCTTGTGTATGGTGTAAGTTGATGGTCTAGTTTTATTTTTTTTTGCATGTAGCTGTCCAATTTTCCCAACACCATTTATTAAAGAGGCTGTCTTTACTCCATTGTATGCTCTTGCCACCTTTGTCAAATATTAATTGAGCATAATGTCTTGGGTCAATTTCCGGGTTGTCTGTTCTGTTCCACTGGTCTATATGCTAAAGAAAATATTTTAAAGAACCCTATTAGCATGGACACTGCTGTACGTGCGAATTCAGGTGTGGGCACTCCAAATGCTTGTCTGCACTCTTATCTTGGGTGGTTGGCCAATTCCAGAAAGTGCTTATATTCATTTATTTTAGGTTATACAGGGGTTGGCAAAAATAGGTTTATAGTTGTTCATATGGAAAATAATACAATAATTAATAAATAGGAATGCAAGAATTAATGCTCTGTTTTGCAAACTCACAACTGTAAACCTACTTTTGCCCACCCCAGTATGGAACCGAAAACTACAATTGAAGTTTTTTTTACTTAGGAAACTTGAGAAGTCTGAGTTCTGTGGCTCCCAGTTTGAGAATCACTGCTATAATGTTTAGCCCAGTTTATGGCACATAACAGACTCGTTGGAAGTGATAGGGGAGAACATGGAGGGCTTTGTGGTGGAGGTGGTTTTAATGGGGCTTTCAGGGCATTGGTGCTGTTTCTGTAGGGAGAGAATTTAGCAGGAAGTTAGCGATAAATTGGGAACAGGTGTTCTAGGCTGCGCAAGGGGCTGCAGGTGGTTTTGATCTTTTAGGGACTATATACATGAGTGGGACAGAGTGAAAGAGGTGGTAAGAAAGTTAGATTGAAGCTGGATTGTAAAGGTCTCTACCAGAGTGTTTGGCTCTCGGGTTAATGTTTAGAGAATTTTTGCAAAAGCCTGTTAAGCAGATACTGCTACCATGTGAAATTTGGAGGCTACCTCTCTTCTAACTTCCCCTGCTTTGAGAAAATGATTGCTCTACTCTCTTTGCTGTACCACACGTGATGGACCTGTATATAATGAGCTCTGTACGACGTTTATGACTGGGGAGGGGGTTGGAAGGTGAGAACAGCATTTTTTCAAGGGCTGACTGTGCACTTCTGGCCTGGTGCTTTTACTTACAGCATCTCACTTAAACCTCACCCTCAGCCTGGAAGGTTGGAAGGCTTACCACTATTCTTAAAATTAAGGAAACTGAGGGAGGGAGAGTTCTGAGTGATGGACACTGTTGGTGTGTTGGGTGGAGTAATTCTTTGTTGAGCTAGATTCTTCTGTCCTTGGCAAGACATTTGGCATCTGTGACCCTGCCACTAATTGCCAGTAGCATCCTCCAGTCATTGTAATAATCCAGCACACCACCCAGGTAGGTGGGAGGGAGAGTGATTTACCCCAGATTATGAGAGGAATAGATTCAGGGCTAAGATTGGAACTTAGGTTTCTCTAACTGACTCCAAAGCTCTGGTTCTTTTTCTTACACCATCCCACCCACCACCCTTCTGAGCTCCTTCAAAACACATTATCTAAGTCAATTGGACCTTTCTTTACTTTCCTCAAGGATGGGTGACAATGTTATCAGATATATTCTTTGAGGCTTCTCCTTTGAGTGTCCCAATATAGTGTTATTGATGAAGATAAGATGCATCACTAGCCTCAAAGATGGGTGGTATCATATTTATCCTGGTGTCTCCTTTACCTAGGTCAGGTGAAGAATGCATCTCTGTTCATGGAGCTTTAAAGCACTTACTAGTGGTTTTCAGCTAGGGGTCGTATACACCCCATCCTTGAACATTTAGAAATGGGGAGGATCTTGTCCTGGCCAGTGTGGCTAAGTGGTTAGAGCGTGGGCCTGCACACCAAAGGGTCACGGGTTCAATTCCCAGTCAAGGGCACATACCTGGGTTGCAGGTTGATGTTCCCTGGCCCTGGTCCGGGTGAGTGTGGGAGGCAACCAATCAATGTGTCTGACCCATCGATGTTTCTCTCTGTCTCCGTCCCCCCACTTTCTCTTCCTCCTCCCCCACTCTCTCTTCCCCCTTCTCTCCCACCCTCTCTAAAAATCAATGGAAAAAAATATCCTTGGGTGAGGATTAACAACAAAAAGAGGGAGGGTCTTAAATGTCTCCATACAGTTTGCCTTTCAATTTAAAGTTCAGAGAATTTTTGCTTGTCACCATAGCTGAGGGTGTTAAATGGGTGAAGCCAGGATGCTAATGGCTTGTTGTGTAGGAGATAGTCTCATAAAAACTGTCATTAGTGCCCTGATGCATGAGATCTGTTGGCCTTCAAGTTCAAGTACCAACCAGTTACATGAGGAAAGGGAGCTCTGTTCTCTGGATTTTCATGGTGACTCTATTTTTATCGATTTGAAAGTATTATAGAAGATAATGAGTAACTAGTTGAGTAGGAGATACCTGTGTGGTGTTGGAGGACCACACCAGCAGTTCACACCTGCAGTAATTAAAGGTGACTAGAAGATTCTAGATGTCCTCAGCGGTGTGTTTCTCTGAGAATCTTGAGCTCCCAGGTCAACGGAAAGCACAGAACCTACTCTTGGCAGCGGAGCAGAAATGTAGACGATTTTAGAGGGTTGGAACTGGAGTGGTTTGTTTTTTTCCCCAAGTGAAATATCTTTCTTTTGGGTTTAACAGGGTGTATGCCAGATGCCTAATTTGAGGATTCTGTTTCTTCTGAGGGCATTCCTTGAAAGCTCACTCAGTTGTTTGCTAAATGTGTTGGAGTTGCACACGTACCTCAAATTGGCCTGCAATGAAGTTACATAATCAGAACTTTTAACTGTATTGAAACAATGATAATATTTTGGATTTTTTTTCATTAAAAAAAAGTAATAGCAAACTCTGTAAAATAAGAGGAAAATAATATTACCTCAGGATAAAACTAATTCCTAACTAGAATTCTGATGAATTACACTGAAGCCCAGATATCCCAGAAATGCTAATACAACTGTGGTAGCAAGAAAACACAAGGTGATGTAAATTCAAACTCAGGAAAATAATCTGGGCTGTCTCCTGAGAAAGGATCAGCGTGACATAAAAGTTAAAGAAGTCACATTTATTTTGAGTCTTTTCAGTCCATTAACTTGAGTGGTTGCTGTGTGTCAAGTATGGTGCTAAGCAGTGGGGACACGTAGGTGAATGAATGACCAAAACTGTTCTCAAAGAGGTCATAGTTCATGGAGGAGATAAACACGGGCATGTCTTTTCTCTTTGGTGTGTGCGACGTGTTTGGTTCAGAACACTTACTCTTCCGTGACTGTCAAATACTGTACGAGAACTTGAATTGGGCTTTCAGAGTACCTTCTCACATTATTAACTTTTCTCTGAGCATGGTGTCATTTGCATCCTTTGCCAAGCCAGTCCTGGGGCGATGTGACAGTCGCTGTGCGAGCAGGTGAGTGGAGGCGCTCCCTGTCCCTCCCTCTCCTCCTGGACTCTGCAGGCTCAGCAAGTCGAATAGATGGGGGCAGGAAAGCACATCCTTTCGGAATCAGCATTCCGAGTGAGTGGAGATCCTTACACAAAATAGTTTGATGTTGACAGAGAAGCAGATTGAAGTTTTGCAACTAGAAATAACTCATTCTTAATTTATTTAGTTGGCAGCAGTGAATGGCCAAGTAACGGCACAGTTCTGGCCACACTATCCCTCAGTGTTTAACCCCTGGGAGTATTTAATTGGAAGTATCCCAAGCAGTGCAATGACTGTTTGCTCAGTTAGGTGGTTTTTGGCCTGACCTGATTAGTGATGACGAAAGCTAAACCCCCCTTTATTGAAGCCCTGATCAGACCCAAGCCCTGTGCTTAGGGCTTTAAATACAGAGGTGGGCAAAAGTAGGTTTACAGTTGTGAGTACATGAAACACAAAGTTTATTCTTGTATTATTTATTAATGTATTATTTTCCATATGAACAACTGCAAACCTACTTATGTTCACAATCCTCAGAGCAACCTTACGAGAGAAGCATCTTTACTCCATTCTACAGACATGTAATTTAAGTCTTGGAGAAGTCCAATAGCTAATCAGAAGTCTCGCAGCATCTGTGATAGAGTCAGGAGTCGAATTCTCCTTCCTGAATTCAAAGCCTACAGCAGTATGTGACAGCTTCCTCTGCTTAACTTGGGAAGACCCATAAAAAAAGGCTGGCCTTAGAAAATGGCTGCGAATGGAAATAAAAGACAATGGTGTGCAGCTGGACGTCTGCCCAGATGGCCTGGGTCAGTGTTCAGTACGATAAAGAATTTATAGTCCTGGCAATTGAGAGAAAGGAAAATAAAATGTATGTTTTTATACAATTTATAAATTTATATTTAAACATAGAAAATGTCAATCTTCTTCAACAGAGATACAAATTGAAACTATAGCAAGTTACCAGTTTCACCTATTTTGATGAGTTTGATGTGGGGACTCTCATACGTTACTGACCGGAGTGTAAACTGATAGACCACTTTGGAGGGAAATTTGACAAGTTCTGTCAATACTATACATTCATGTACTCTGACTCAGCAGTTCCTCTGTAGGAATTCCATCAGGCATGTACAGTTTGCAGACAGGCCCAAAGTTGCCTAGGCAAGTTTAGTCATTGCAGTGTTGTTTTAATAATCATAAGGTAAAAAATAAAGTCAAGTCCCATCAGTAGTGGACTAATTGATAAGTCACGGTATATTCATGTAATGGAATATTATTACACAGCTGTCAAAAAGTATGAGAAACCTTTTTATGTACTGGTAAGGAAATAGCTCCAAGATACATTAAGTAAAAAAAAAGATGCAAACCATTGTGTATGGTATGCTCCTATTTGTATATTAAAAACGGGAGCGCATGAAATACGTCTGTTACTAGGGTGTTAACTATTTAGAGGAGATGGAAGACTGGGTGAAGAAATGAAGAGAAAGGAGACTTCGTTTTATACCTTTTTATACTTAAAAAGGTATGTGAATTACCTATTTAAGAAAAAAAATGGTTTAAGACCTAGTGAATATTTGTGCCTAATATTAAAAAAGGAAAAGACAAAACAAAAGAATTTATGATCCTGAGTTGGTAAAAATTCTCAAAAGAAAGAATGAACTCCATTAATTTGTTCAAGTGAGAAAGGTTGCAATTAAGGCTATAAATACATGGAAGTAATATTTATAGTGCAGAATGATTTGATATTTTGATACTTTCTGTAAGTATGAGTGAGGTGTATATATTATTAGTCTATACTGTGAAACTGGGTGGAGTAAACAGAGCCTCAAAAGTATCAACTCAGCTCATTTTTGTGAGATCACCTTTCATCTGCTTTGAGTAGGTCATTAACCTTCTCAGACTCTTGGGTTATAAAGCAAGGGAGGTGGCCCTCATCTCTAAGGTGTCTTCCAGCTTTAGCATACCAGCTAAAACTCTGTAGGGTACAAAATAAATGACTTACAATCAGGGAGATTTGTTTTACTGGAAAAGTCACATATGAAAGTGTATTATTGGTTAATTCCTCTATATGAGCCTGTCATTTTGATCATTTCATTGAAAAACCTCACCAGTGTTTACCAAGAATTCATTTAGCACCACTTGTACCAGGCACTGTGCTAGTCCCTGGGAATCCAGCAGTGAACACGATGCAGCGTGGTCTTGGGCTCAGAGCACTCGCGCAGGTTTGTGGGGAAGGCAGGCATCACGCAGATCTTTCTTCAACTCTTTCTTCACCTCTTAAAATAAGTACCCAGGTGATCCGCAGGGGCTGTGGAGCACTGAACAGGGGTGGGCCCATTCTTGAGACGCTCTTCTTAGAGGAAACTGTTTTAATCTCATTTAAGCTTTTTCTTGTATTTCTGTACGTGTGTCTATGCCTTACTATTCTTTCTTGACTTATAAACTTTTGACAATTTATATTGACTTCTGATTATGGTGGATGAAGACCTAGCTATGTTACACCTCCTCCCACTTCCCTTTACTCATCCAGCCAAAATAATTGTTGTAATTTTGGTGTAAGTCAAGAGCCAGTCTTTAGATTTATGTAAAATACAGTTTTGGTTTCATTATTGCAGCATGCTTTTAAGGAGAGTGTCTTTATGTGTTCTTTGTGACCAGTACAAATGGCAGTGCCAGAAATGACATGAAAATGGTATTCAGGCGCTCTCACAAATACTAGTTTCATGGAATTTCTGCCAGATGTAAGTTAGAAATTTCTGCTTCACTCTTTGTATTAAAATTTATACAAAACATGGATAGTGCCTTAGTGGGAGATCATCATTTTTTATGACTGCCATGCTTCTTATGACACGTGATGGAATATTTAAAGTTTTACATTTTGATAACTGGGCTGTCAGTCTTTTGTTGTCTTGCCTGGCAGAGCACCAGGGAGCAGACCCCGCCTGGGGGTGGCACTGCCCTGTCAGTCAGAACCGGAACGTGTGCTGTCAGGCTTTTGATTTTCTATTCTAGGTATGCAGATACAGATTTTACTTGGCAATGTTATGTATATCATGATACAAAGAAATTATCATGTGTTTCTACTGTTAGTATTTTTTTATTTGTCTGGTCTAAATTTATTGCTTGTACTTTTCCATAAACTTGTTTTTATTTGCTTTTTAAAATCAACTGCACTACTTTGTATTTTTTTTTCTTTTTAATAGTAATATATGCTTTTGTAAAACAGGCATGAAAGTATAAGAAAATCAAAAAAGAAATAAAGCACAACTCATAAGCCTACCCACTCAGAGACAAGTACTGTTCTTCTAGCTCATTTCCTGTGTGTGTATCTACGTGTATACACATTTTTACAGATAAAGGTCCCTTCAGTATTTTGAAATTTGAATTTTTTCACTTAACAATGGTGCTGTAACATTTTCTACAATAGTACATATATTTATACAAATTATAAAAATAATATTTAATCTTTTAAAAAATCTTAGACGTGCCATTGCTTTTTAGAATCTATAAGTGTGTGTCTGCTTACATAGGGTTTGTGTTCTAATGGAGAGGGCAAAAATTAAGTTATATAAACTAATATATAATGTGCTTTGAAATAGATTGAAGCAGGGTGAGGGGACGGGATGTGGTGGAGACAGGTGTCTGGAGTAAGGTGTAGGCAGCATGGTCGCAGAAGATCTCTCTGTTGCATAACATCTGAGCAAAGATCTGGATGATGTTTGCGAGTGGGGCCTGAACAAATATGAGGATAGAGCTTTCCAGGCAGAGGAAGCAGCCGGTTCCAAGGTCCTGGGGCAGGATCATGTTGGCACAGATGCCATAGGGGGCAGAGATAACAGAATGGAAGGGAGAGTAGGTGTTGATGACATGGGGAAAGGAGCCAGGGGCCAGGTGAGGTAGGCTATGGTAAGGCCTCGAAATAGTATTTACTTTTTGAAAGGATCACTTGGGCATGGGTGTGTGTGTGTATATATGAATTCTCACACAGACTGTTGTTTTATCAGTGTCTGGAAAAATTTACAGAGGAGAAAGGATTTGAACTGGAGGTTGGAGGTGAAGTCAGCCTTGGTGAGGCTCTGGGAGCTCTGAGAAGGCACAGTTGCTCCTGTCCTTGCATCTGTACTGTCCCTTTCTCAGGATGATGTGTTGAATGGGATATGAATGAGTGGCCTATTTTAGAAGGCAGCTGGAATACTGTTTGAGTTCACATCACAGCAAGAGATGCAGGGTATTGATTCTTGTGAGATGGGTCACTAACGTTCAGAATCTAAAGGGTATGAGGTAGAGGACTTGGGGAGAATAGCACAGTTACTAAGGCCATGTACAGGTAGACCGCTCAGGTACACGTCACACTGAAATTCTCACTCTAAAGCCTGTGATTGAACTGTAATTGTGGGTCTTGTTTTGGGGCATATAAGATGGGGGACAGGAAGTAAATTCGCTTCAGGGAAGACACCTAAGTTACAGGAGAGCGGCTGACATTATGGGGAAAGGGCTGTCAGAAGAGTCTAAGAATGAAAAGCAGCAGAGCTTCATAATCATGTCTATTACCTTCCCTCCCTTCTCCCAGTTTTTCTCCAAAGAGTTCTGAAATTCTAGTGCCAGATGTTTGAGCTAAAATACATGCTGTTTGATTGCAGCTTTTAGTTACCTTTTAATTTGAAGCCCCGAAATAGTGCCATAACCACCTGTTTTATATTCTGTTAATGGTCATTAAAAAATATATAAGTACTACTCTACCACTGGCTGTCACCATTTATGAATGGACAGTTTTCCAGATGGTTGTTTGTAAATCATCAGTGTGCAACTCTGTCTTTATGCCATAAAAGCAGGGTTGGAGATGCTGGATGGGGCTCAGGCCAGTGTGGAAAAGTTAGTTTGATCCATGATGTATCAGCAGTTTGTCAGTAGGCAAGGAGAATGCTAGGCCATCATGTAAAGCTGTGTTTCTAAGAAAAAATCCCCAGAGTAGTGTAGATGGTCCTGAAGGCATGAGCAGACCCTTCAGGAAGGCGTGGGGATAGAGTCCATATGGTATTTAAATAGAAGGCTGAGAGGGTATTTAATAGAAGGCTGAGAGGGTAGAGTCTAAGGGGATAGAGGATAGGCCCTGAGTTGCCTCAGTAACTTTAAAACAAGGAGCAGTCGTTTCTGCCTCTTGGTTATAATGCCCTGATCTTAATATTGATTCTGAGTTGGTTTCTTGGTCAGTCTCTTCCTTTACCACAGAAGTCTCGAGGTTAGTCTACCTATTTCATTTACCACTCGCCCTGCTATTGAAGGATCATGTGGGATTTCCGATCTAGCAGAGAGCTGGTCTTACCCTTTCAATTTTCATATTTGAAAAATCAGATCCAGAAAGATGCATGTTCCTAAGGGGCTGTCCTAAGGGACTGTCCCTAAAACAGACACATGTCTATTTTGAGTTTTTGCAAAGCATTTTGCTACTGATGACAGTGGGGAAGGGAGTGGGTAGGTAAAAGACCCCTTCTTGTTTCATATTATGTTTTCATTTAGTCCTTCAAAGTCAAGTCACACCTGGACGACTGAAGTATGAATTGATCACATTTCAAGGGAAGGCGTTGTGTCCAGGGGGCTCAGAGGTGAGGAGCAACATGCCAGGAAGGGAAGCCTAACGAAGGTGCCATAGAGAGCAAGGCTGCTTGGTGGACCTGCCTCTGGAACCCGCAGTTTTATGTCAGTGGGGGAAGAGAACGTGATTCTCTCTCCCTGTCTTCAGCAATGTTGCTAGTGTCTCTACTGCAGAGCACACCTGTGCAGTGGAGGTCACAGTGTAGCGTGGGAAGGTAATCTCAGGCAGCTGAGTGGGATGAAGAGGAAGGAGGGGAGGGAGAGCCTCAGCACTCTGCAAGGAGGGTGGACAGTCCCTGTGGACAGTGGCCTAGGGGCACTGTTTAGACACCGGGGCATCCCAATCAGCGACTGCCTTCTATCAAGTGACCTTGTGTTCAGGGATGCTCAGCATTACCACCAGTGGTGTGGTCAGCACCAGAGATCCCCTCCTTTCCGGAAATGGCAAGGAATCCCAGACTCCCGCACCTGTGGAAAAGTGGGCAAACCTCCAGAAGGCAGTTACAGAAGCTGTATACAGTCCTTTAACATTTCCAGATTTTTCTGATGCCGCCACAGTAATGATGTATGGGTGAAAGGGCAGAGTAAGAGGCCGGCCCCAGCCGCTGTTCTGGGAGAGGGAAGAGGGAAGAGCTGTCCTCTCCCTGGCTGTGCCCCCTCCCCCGTGTCTGAGTGCAGTGTGGACACTGTTCTGCGTGTCTGTCTGTTGGCCATACAGGAAGCTATATTCTTACCACGTGAAGGACTGACTGGGAGAGGCCGGGCGGCATGTGTGCCTCGGTGTGCAGTGCGCGCTACCAGACGGGGTGTTTTCCTGTGGTCCCACGCTGCTCCCACGCTCAGCGTGCTCGTGAGGGCAGCAGCTCTTTGCTGGGCCGGGAGCTCTGCCCACACTGGTGTTGGGAGAGAGGTCATGTTTCACAGGAGTGAGTTTTCTAAATAACGGATGTCTACCCTTTAAGTATCAACACTTAACCCATTCAAATATTAAGTGGAGAGCCTCCTTCGTTTCCCTATTCAACTCTCAGCTGTTGGTTTTAGCTGAGTATAGAATGGCTTTTGGACCATTCTTCATCAAAAAAGTGGTCAGAGGACCACCTGCATCAGAGCAACCCGGGGCCAGGGGAGTCGGTTGTTGAAAATGTGAATTCCTGGACCCCACGCCAATTGACATCCTTCACAATGAGGCCCAGAAATCTGTTTTATAAACACAGTAGCCCAGGTGATTGCGGGGCATCCAGATAGGGGTTCTGAAGGAGTGAGGGCACGGATTTTGTCTGGTATGTTCACTGCTCCACCCCTAGCACCAAGAACAGTGCCTGGCACCTGAAAAGTATGCAGGACATACCTGGTGAGTGAGTCCGTATGTACTTGTGCCGTTTTCTGCCGCTTCTCTGCTGTGGGTTAGGGAATCTTGTTAGAATCTAACAAAAACTAAGAGTATAAGGTATCTTAAGTGACAGGATAGGGGCTCTCCTCTCTGTAAATTATTTGAACTCTAGAATGTTAATGTGTCCCTTGTTTCATGGCCCCAATGTTTGTTTGTTTTAGGTCTGGCATAAAGTAGGTAGACACTTAATGTCTGTGTGTTGGATTCCTGGTTTTCAGCTCTGTTCCAACAAGGTTGGTTCGAAACTGAGGAGCTTCTGTGTTACTTTGACCCTGATATTTATCTGGGTTATTTTAAAAGATTAATTTCCAAAGTTCTGTTAGCTAAGATGAGCTGTTTAAAAATGCAAGGTAGTCTTTTCTGTGCCTACTTGTGGTTATGAGTCCTGCCCCTCACCCCTGCTATGAGCAAAATGTGTGCTTTCTAAAAATACTGCTATTGAAATATTCCCAGGTCCCAAAGGGGGTTAAATTGTGAGAAAAATAGGAATGCCTTGTCATTTTTCATATGGTGTGAGATTATTGGAATTTGAACATTTTTCTTTCCCTCATATTTTTAAGAGTCTGAGAGTACTACTCCAAAGCTTTTGAGTCTCTTCTGGTTGTTTTTTTTGTTTTGTTTTGTTTTGTTTTGTTTTTTTGGAGAGGGGGTACCAAGCAGACATCTGAGTATCCATTGTTTTAAGTATCTTTATCTACTCTATTCTAATTTTTTTGTGTTTTTAAATCAACTGAAAATTACCATATTCCTGTTGACTGTTTTCTTCCCCCAGACCCACCCCTCTCCTTATACCTTTAGAGAAAGATGATGCAGAATGACAGTGGATGGTGCATTCTTTCATACACACACACACACACACACACACAGGCACACACTTCATTGAGAAAAAAAGAGTATTGTGTATTATTACACTGTTCACAGTGGAACAATTTTTCTGATTAAGGTAAGCAGGCACAAATGGAGAAGCTCTCTGATACCAACTACTTTTTTTATTCATTTAACAAATGATAGTTGAGTGCCTTTACAATGCCAGGTACAAGGCTAGGCCTTGAGATGGAAACATGAACGATATAGTTTCTGAATGTAATAGATTCATATTTTAGCTGGACAAATGGACAACCAACCCTTGTGTTAAAGAGCAGAAATATATGTATGAGGAGTGGTGAGAGTACAAAGAAATGAAGTAGAACTGAGTTGTCAATCATACAGGGTTCCCAGTTGGACGGGCTAGGGCAGGTTGTGGAGGCAGGAGAAAAGAGTGGTCCACTTGGCGCATTCTGAGAATGGGAAGGGGTTCTTTGAGCCATGTCACCATGAATAACTGTATACTAAGGACTATTTTATTCGTCAACTGATACAGATTTGCTGAAGGGTTTTTTTTGAATAGCAGGGTGTCATGATCAGATTAACCCAAGAATAATTGGTTGAACAGAGCAATCCGGAACGTGACAGAGACCAAATTAGAAGGGACTCCCGCAATCTGGAAGAGAAGTGGGGACGCTCTCATGGAAGCAGTGATTTTTGTAGCTGAACTAAAATGTGTCGTTTGCTTGGAAACTCAGCACATTTTGAAATTTTGGTTTAGCAGTAAGATTCGGGAAACTTAAACACAAGACATAGTTTTATCAAGTGTCAGGTATTAACTTCTTTTGGTGATTTCAGCTTTAAATTCTTCAGCTGTTGGCTCAGTACAAAGTAACCTATGTGCTGACCTACAAGAGTGTTTTTTTGGTATTTGGTGTTTGTTCTTAGCGTGGAAGTCATTACAGCTACTTGAAAATACTGAGCTTTACCTTAATCCCATGATCCCAAACCTGCATTTTCTGCAGATACTTTGTATTGGAAAGAAACTGTTGCCATTTCAATATTTACAGTCTCACTAAGGCAATAAGGTTATAGGAAGCCCTGTAAATACTCTAGATAAGCAGAATTTCAGGAATCTGGAAGCAGGAACTAGGAGACTGAAATTAAATGCTTGTATGTGTAGATAGATTTTAGGTATATCATTCAAAATCTGTAGTTAGATAGTACACTTGTAATATCATCAAGGTCAGTATCATTCTTAATTATGCCCCAGATTGTTAAAACATGCTCTTTTTACATGTATTTTGCCAATCTCTTTTTTATTTGAGCTTAAGTAGACCAGTATCAGTTGACATTTAGTTACCAAAAAAAATACAAACCTGAATTGTAAACAACCCTGGCAAAAAGCTAGTAAAATAAGGAAAAGAGAAAGAGAGAGAGATCAGAATCCACTTACTTTAAAAATAACTATTTTGAGATGTTCTTATTTTATAGATATACATATGTATAAGGTCACAATTCTGTATTGTACAATATTATTTTATTTTCTGCTTTTGTCTCCATTTTTTTTTTTTTTTCTGTAGGATTTCCTTATGTTAAACACACAGTTCATATATCTACCTTGTTTACATGCTTGCTTTTCTTACTGACATTTAAAAGGCTTAAGAGGGTGGCTGTGTTTTATTAGTCCATCTATTCCTACACAGAGTCTGAGACGTTAATGAAAGTTAATCCATTATATTTTCCAGGTGTTCATGATCTTTCTATCTTTTGTTTGTTTTTTTTGTTTTTTTTCCCATTACCATTTGTTCCCTGACTCTGCATAATTGAACTGGATTGTATGGATGGAAATCTAAGGAGCATAAATCGTGTCCTCTCTTTCCATCCCATCTGCTCTGTGTGGCCTTTGTCTGATCTGAGCTGTTCCACCTCCTCCTTTCCGTTCCCTCTCCCACCAGGGCCCACAACCGTGTGCTCTTTCACATTCTCTCATCTCCCTGCATTAGGCTTGTCCCCTGCCTGAGTGCTGGTAGGACAAAGATCAAATTTTGTCACAGATCAGGCAGGTTCTTCATAGTCTGGCATTCACTAACCTGTGGTCTGAGTCTCATCTCTAGCCTGTCACAAGTCCCTGTGCTCCAGTTTTATATTAAAAACAAACAAAATAACGGTTTTCCGAAAATGCCATATTCTCTGTTACCCCTGCTTTGTACCCCTTTGCCTTCTGTGGGCACTTCACGGAGCAGACAGTTATTCCTCGGTTCCGCTGTGCTCCATAGCATTTTGTTCACTCAGCAGTCCTGACTTGTACCAAACTGTGTGATTACTTTGTGTATCAGTCCTTCCTACAAGAGCAGGTTTTACAAAGCCCCTGGCCTACTTGTTCTTACATCCTGAGGGCCAAGCACGATTCCCGGCCTATCAAGC
The DNA here is from genome assembly GCA_030848825.1 of Tadarida brasiliensis. Taxonomy (NCBI): domain Eukaryota; kingdom Metazoa; phylum Chordata; class Mammalia; order Chiroptera; family Molossidae; genus Tadarida; species Tadarida brasiliensis. The sequence continues at coordinate 83,384,266 of CM061260.1, read as the reverse complement.
CCGTCATGGAACTCTTTGGAGTGGAGCTACTTTACTTATCTAGGGTTGTGAAAGTATGAAAACAAGATAACATAAAGTTAGAGATATAAATGTTTAGACCTAAAATGCGTATATGCCTAATAGGCAAAGTAGTTTATTATGTCATTTGAAAGGGCATCTGTGAAAGTATTCCAAACAAGAAAATTAAAATTGGGCATCTGGAAAATCAGATTCTTAGGGTGCCATCTGGGACACATTGGGGCTAGATAAGCCTGCATCTATTTTGAGTATTCCCCAGACTCGCTAGGTGACCCTCTATGTATATAAAAATTTGCTGAGTAGAAACATATTCCAAATAACACTCAGCATAGACATTAAAAAAAAAAATCAGGCTATGGAGAACCTTAAGATAAATAAAAGCCAAGAGTGCTAGTACTTTCCAAGATTATGGTAGTTGTACATTGGTGCTCATCACTGTGATGCTGATTATCAACATAAGAAAATACAACACACAATGGACTCACAAAATTTCTGAATCCTGGATGAGCATTTTTTTAAAAATATTTTCAGTTACAGTTAACATACAATATTATTTTCAGGGGTACACCATTCAGGTTAGACATTTCTATAACTTACGAAGTGATCCCCCAGTAAGTCTAGTACCCGTCTGACACCATACATAGTAATTGCAATAGTATTGACTATATTCCCTGTGCTGTACTTTACATCCCCATGACTGTTTTAATAATTGGCAATTTGTACATCTTAATTCCTTCACCTTTTCTGGATGAGCATTTTCTAATGTTTTTCAAGTGTAGAGATTCAGATCAACGTATTCTATTCTTAGTATAACAATTTGTATATGAATCTTTTGAGCATTGCAGATAAAGGACCTTTCAGTTTTTGCTTTAAACAGAAACTGTTGGATTTTAGTAATTCTCTTTTAATTTCAAAAGAAACTGTGGTTTTTATTTTTCAGTGTTGAAAATGAGCCCATGAGTACAAGTCAGAAAAAGGAAAATGTACTTTCATCAGAAGCAGTAAAGGTATAGTTTTGAATTAATATTTTATATCAAGCAAATATTTTTCTTAATTTCTGCTCTTTCTTGTTTTTTAGATTCTGTCATCTTATTTTATACTCCAAAAAGAGCACTTTATGTGGAAATCCCACCCAGCTCTGTCAGACATTTGCACCTTGGGGTGGGTGGAGGCGGGGGGAGAAGGGCACTGGGGGAGCTGAGTGTGGGGGTCTTGTCCCAGCTGGGCCACTAGCAGCTGTGTGGCCTTCAGCTGAGGCTGTGAACTTCTTTGTGCCTTAGCTTTCTAATCTGTAAATTGGACCACCTGACCTCCACAGCCTCTTTCTCTAGGAAGGTCTTTGATTTATGTTATATTTTTTCAAATGCTCCTGACAACTAATTGTGCTTTTGAGGGTAGAAGTTAATAACATATTCTCACATGTCATTAACATGTAATGATATGTTTGGTCAGCTCACATATGAACTGCTTTTCTTTGCTTCTTAAGTGTATAAGCTATAATACACCTACCTAGTTATTGACAAGTGTGGCTTAAAAAACCTTGAAAATCACAAAACCTTGTAACATTTCTTTGTACTAATGGGGATTTTTATAAACGAGGTACTTGTGCTGTTTGGTGCTATGAGGCCAGGTATGTGATTACATTTGGTACCATCCCACGTTCATAGAATTTGGTCCCAGTTACTTCCCTTATACTTGACTTGTGACAGTCAGTCAAGGAGAAAGCGTGTACTTTCCTGGAATTTCAGGGTAACTTCGCTTGGTCAGTGGAAGGACCAGAAAGTCATCTGGATTCTTCATTACTGATGTGAGGCGCTTTTAAACGTTGTATAAGGTCCAAACGTGTTACATACGGTCAAGACAAAGCTGTTTTCATTCTTTAGTCCTGCCTTCCCCATCATTGCAAACAATATAAATATTTTTTGAAAGAAAAAAAGTCAGCATCTGGTTTTTGTAGAACTCTAATGAAAGAAAATATGAGGATCACCTTGCTTCCCCTATCTTTCTTCGTTCCTTTGTGAGTTTGGCTGCAACATCCTGCTCCCAGGTTTTATGACATCTACCTCCTCTTTTTTGGCCAGTTGTTAGCCAGCCTGCTGGTTTATCACTGCGCAAACTCTGTAGCTTTTTTCCTCTCCTATTTTTACATGTTTTGAGTTGCCCTGCTTCAGGATTCTCACTTCTAATGCTATGCGTACAACCTTGCCCTTGAATTGCTTCACGGAAAGTGTTACTTGGGAGATCTCAGACTTCGAAGTTTCCTTGGCTGCCAACTCTTGTTATTCCATCTCTCAATCCCTCATGGCTTCTGTACCCACCCGTGACCTTCCCCAAACCTTCCTGCCCTCCTTGTTCCCTTCTCCCCTCCTGCTCTCGGCTTGTTTCTCTGCTCAGCCTGTGACTGGTAGTGTACTACTTCAGCTCTGATCTCACTGCAAGAACCTGTCTCCATACTTGGACTTCGGACTTCAATTGCCAGTAGTGCTTCTTTCCACCTGCAGAGATTTCATCTAGAAAGTCACAGCTTTGTGGATCCCGTAAATATATATGGTGGGCAGACACAGTGGCTAGGCCTTCGTGAGTACAGTCTTTTCTATCCATTCTTAGTATCTTATTTTGAGTGCCAAGGACAATCTCAACTTGGGGTCTGGGCCCCCAGGTAAATATGACGCAATCATGAAACTGTTTTCTCTGTATGATTTGAAGCCTATAGGGTTACTTACACATGGGCAGTCCAGTTAGCCCGTAATAGAACGGGCACCATGGAACTCTCACTGGGGTAGCCTGAGCATTTTGGCCCATGTAAGTGCTTTCTTCTCTTCCAGAAAATACTGGTAGGATTTCTGCAGGGAACTATTGTTGCCAGGCATCAAAAATATGTATTTTGATAATACCAGGAGTCAGCCCCATACTTTGGGGGTAAAAGGTTAGCAATGATATTTATGATCTTATTTTAAATAGTCTCAATTTAAGTTTTGACATTTAGCAGGTGTCTTAAAACATGCATTTGTTTTCTTTCTAATGAATAATTTTCTGTGATATAGCACTCCACTGAAATGTGGTGTTTCTTGCCTTACTTCCATCTTGTTAACCTGAATTGTATGGTAATGCCTTCTGTGATAAGAAAAAAAATGTACATTTTTCCTCGGGTCTGAAACGTTAATAGACTTATGTATAATAAATATTCTTACACATTTATTTTCGTGAGTACTTGACTTTGAGATACCAAATCAAGATATTGAAGATTGTTTGGTTATAAGCTTATACTACAAAAATTAATTATATTTTTCAAACAACTAGAGACTGTAGAAGCTTTCTTTATATCATTTTTGGACATCATTATATTTTCAGTTCTTGAAATATCACTTAAATGCTATATAGTCATGCACCACTTAATGACAGATACATTTTGAGAAATGCGTCATTAGGCGATTTTGTTGTTGAAATGTCCTTGAGTGCACTTACACAAACCTAGATGGGACAGTACTGCCCACCCAGGCTGTATGGTATGGCCTGTTGCTCCTAGGCTATAAGCCTGTACAGCATGTCACTATACAAAACGTAAGATTAAATCAGGCTCAAGTGAAGATGACACAATCAGGAGATGTAAACACCAGATGAGGATGCTGCTGACATAACATGACATACTCTTTTTTTTTTTTAATTTTTATTTATTGATTTGAGAGCAACAGGAACATTGATTTGTTGTTCCACTTATTTATGCACTTATTGGCTGTTTCTTTTGTTGTTGTTCTTTCCTTAGTATTTTTTAAAATTTATCTTTCTTGTTGAAAGTATTATAGATGTTCCCCTTTTCTCCCCATTGCTCCCCCCCACCCCCAGGCCTTCACCGAACTATTGCCTGTGTCCACGGGTTACGCATCTATGCATATAAGTTCTTTGGTTAATGTCTTCCTGCCCCTGTTGGCTGTTTCTTGTATGTGCCCTGACCAGAGAGCCTGCAACCTTGGTGTATTGGACTGAGCAACCCAGCCAAGGCCTGACATACTCTTTTACAGCCACCTTTTTGTAAATAAGAAGAAAGAATACACTCTAAAACAACAATAAAAAGTACAGTAAATACATAAGCCAGTAATAGAGTCATTTATTATCATTATCAAGCATTATGTACTATACATAATTGTATGGGCTGTACTTTTATAGGACTGGCAGCACAGTGGGTTTGTTTACAGCAGTGTCACCACAAGCATGAGTAATACATTGCACTACAGTGTCACCAGGCGATAGGGATTTTCAGCTTCATTACAATCTTATGGCACTACTCCCGTATAAGCGGTCCACTGTTGACCAAAACGCTGTTACACGGTGAACGACTCTACAAATTTTGCTGTTTTGCTAACGTTGGAGCTATTTGTTACACTTGCATCTACTATTCCACTGTAATATGAATGTTTCTTATATTAACCAGGTTTTTGTATTTAGCTGGCAAAAGTTCCAGGTGGTCCACACTCTATCTTTATTTCTCTGTGAGGTCTGTGAGGTCTACAATCTTCTATGGCAGCCCTAGACTCTTGGGTTCGTGTCCACTGTTACTTAAAAGAGAGGGGCATGTTATAATGCTCGGCTCCCTTCTGTCTACATCAGAGGAATATATTCATCCCTTTCTCCCTTCTAAGGCTAAACTCCCTAACAACTTGGTCTCTTACTTCCTGCCTTCTCTTGGGCCTTGCCATGACTGCATCTTATCTCTCTGTCTTCACTGGTTTCTTCCATTTCTCTCTAAATATATAAAATTTTTAAACATAATTGGTTTTTCATTTTTAGGCTCTGGGTTTTTTGTTTTGTTTTTTCAGTCTATCATTTTACTTCATTCCTACCTTTTACCCAAAAATTTCTTAATGAAAGTCTATCTTACTGTTTAATTCTTTAAAAAAAAAAAAAAAAAACATTTTATTTTATTTTTTTCAGAGAGAGGAAGGGAGAGGGAGAGAGATAGAAACATCGATGAGAGAGAACATCAATTGGCCGCCTCCTGCATGCCCCCCAGTGGGGATCAGGCCCACAACCTGGGCATGTGCCCTGACCAGGAATCGAACCGGCAACCTCTTGGTGCATGGGTCGACGCTCAACCACTGAGCCACACCAGCCAGGCTCACTGTTTAATTTTCAATGCTTTCTAATCTGATTCCTACCTCTTCCCCAGTTCCCTCAGACGTGGGAAATCCAGTACTGTGCCAGGCACATGTTCTAGAGTGAAGGTCATTCCGTGAAACTGGTGACATCTTGCTAACCATATTCAGTGGCCTTTCCTTAGTCCTTATTTAGATTTTCCAAGTGTTTTCTCCTTTCCAGAAATTTTCTTTTTTATCTTTTCTTCCATGATATTGTACTTTCTGGTTTCAATTCCTGCCTCTGGCCATTTCCTTCTGTTTCCTTCACTGCTTCTCTTCTGGCTAAATTACTGTTCATGTAGATGTTTCTCTAAGGCTGCAGCCCTCCTCAGAGTAACGCTTTCAATCGTATTGCTTCATCTTTTGGCTCTTAGATCTTTACCCGACATCCCTCTGGAGCTCTAGAATCGATTGTCAGCAGTTCAGCCATTTCCACACAGATGGCCTTTGATACCTCAAATCCAGTGTGCCCAGAAGTCTCAGTATCTTCAGAGATGTTCTCTCTATATGTATTTGGTTGGGAGGCAGAGGTGGTGGGAGGTAGGGAGGGTCATTTAATTACTTGGGATGGGGAAGTGCCCTGGGGCTCAAGTACTTCACTTGGAGGTCTTCAACCATACTCTTAAATTTTATTTTTTTTTAATTCTCAAAAGTTTGTTCTGGAAATTGACATGGTGATTTTAAAATGTATTTGAAAATAAAAATGAACAAAATAGTTAAGACAAACTTGAATAAAATTGGTGGAATCAAACCATCATATATTGAGACATTATAAAGGATCACTAATTAAACATTGTGGTGTCAGAGCGCTACATCAGAACAACATTTACAAACAGGCCCATACATATATGGACATTTTAACCGCATCTCTCATGCTGCCTTAGTGGTATCTAATGTCCTCAGATCTGAGCTTTTTCAGGTTGTCTGTGGGTAGATTGTTTGCCCTGTGATCAGAATTCCCTGCGGCAGACACAAGGGTGGAAGCTTTCTCTGGTCAGGTACTGGGACTCTGTCTGCCTTGCCTTCTAATCTGTTCTGAAATCTACCTGCTAATATCTACTCTCTTCCTCTCTTTGTATTTATAACTTAAGAAAACAGTCCCTTTACTGTCATTTTAGAGTATTTTGTACAAGAGAAGAAATCAGTGTGTGTGGTTTATCTATAGTGTTTTTGTTTTTGTCTTTTTAATTTTGTTTTTTCTTTATTGATTTTAGAGAGAGAGGAAGGGAGAGGGAAAGAGAGATAGAAACATCGATGAGAGAGAACATCAGTTGGCCGCCTCCTGCATGCCCGCCACTGGGGATCAGGCCCACAACCTGGGCATGTGCCCTGACCGGGAATCGAACTGGTACTTCGACCTCTTGGTGCATGGGACGACGCTCAACCACTGAGTCACACCGGCTGGGCAATCTACGGCGTTAATCAGAATATTTATCTTTTTTATAGTTGAAGAAAGTGACTCTCAGACTGTCACTTGACGAAACTCCCGCTATCAGGAGGCAGGAGAATCCAGGTGCAGTCCTATGCCATCATGTTTCCTGCTTGTGAGCATAATTTATAAGATATATTTATAAACTAACTTTATGAAAAAGAAACCCTACTGAAAAAGCTGTGGCAGTAAGTCTGTTTTCAGAAATGAGTCATGAGCTAAATAAAATGAATTAAGTCTGGTCCATAGGTTATAGATTCTCCAACCCAGGCCTAAATAAATTGCTGATTAGGCTTGTTCTCAATAGCTTGGCATCTGCTTTATATAAGATTTAACTCTCGTCCCACTTTAGAATTGTTGCTCGTAACTAATCATACAACTTTGATGAAGGTTCTGGCATCTTATGAAAGAGTGGTTGATGGTATGCCTGTGATGTTCCTGTGGATAATCGAGGAGTATCAGTCTAGTGCACATTGCTGTTATTTAGTTATGATTCATAACACTTGTTTTTAATCTTACCATAAGTGAGTCATTTACAACAAAGAACCACACACTTTTTTTTTTTTATTGTTGCCACTGTTCATTGATATATAAAAATAGAAGAATTGTAGTTCAAGATCATCTCACTGAGGAAAACAGTCATTTATTGTTCTTTAAATTAATGCCTATATTTAGAATACAGTACTGTTTAGTAAGATGAACATATTAAATTTGTGCATCTGTTCATATTTTAATTTATGTAACTCTTCTTTCCTTATTGATCTTTTTCAGCTCTTTCTCAGCTGAAGATAAAATGGTAGTCAAATTTAAATGCATTAAATGTCCTCTTGGCTAGGGGAAAATTTATTACTGAACTAATTTAAAAAATAAATTAAGACCTTAATAAATGCTTGCTATTATTTTTTCTCAGTGATACAGATATAATAGTAGCAATATGACATCAATTTAATATAGAGATTTTCAATTTTTTTTTCTTTATTGACTTTAGAGAGGAAGGGAGAGGGGGAGAGAGAGAGAGAAACATCGATGAGAGAGAGCATTGATTGGCTGCCTCCTGCATGCCCCCCACTGGGGATCAGGCCCACAACCTGGGCATGTGCCCTGACTGGGAATCGAACCGGTGACCTCTTGGTGCATGGATCGACACTCACCCACTGAGCCACACCAGCCGGGAGAGATTTTCAATTTTTAATTTTTTTTTTTATCCTCACCTGAGAACATTTTTCAATTTTTGTTCGGATAGAGTGGGAGGGAGAGAGAGAGAGAGAAACATCGACACGAAAGGGACACATCAAGTGGCTGCCTCCCGCACAACCCCAACCAGGGCCGGGGCCGAATAGCAACTGAGGTCTGTGCCCTTAACTGGAATTGAACTTGCGACTCATTGGTCCGCGGGCCGACACTCTAACCTCTGAGCCACATCGGCCAGGCGAGATTTTCAATTTTTTTAAGCACACAAACTCTTTTTTTTTTTTTAAATTTCCAACTGTAATCATTCTTGGAATTCTGCATATGAACAGATTCAAGCAAAGCTGCCCTGTTTATGATAGGAACGTGTTGCCTGGAGCCTCATAGTCACCACTATTTCCTCTGCCTCTGCCAACCATGGCACCTTTGGAACAGTTTTAAAATTAGATGTGCAGCGATGGGAGGAACACAGTCTTTGGAATTCGACATATCTGGGCTAAAAATCTCAGATCTCCATGTGGTGGTAGCTTTGTAACCTTAAAAATATACTCAACCTCTCTGAACTTCAGTTTGCTCCTCTATAGTGGAGGGTGCTCACTTATTTCATAGAAGTTCTTTTGAATTAACTGAGATAACATGTACAGCTCTGCACTATGCCTGACACAAAGTAGGTACTCGGGAACAGTTGACTTCTTGCCATAGAAGTCTGGCTGACACTTAGAAATAACTTTGCTTGAGAGTGATACTGTTTTTTTCTGGGTGAAAAGCACAGAGATCACCTATTAGAAACATTGGTTCTCTATAATATTTGAAAAGAAGACATGCCTATGTGAAGGTATACACATTGAACGTTAGCCAGAAGTCAGAAATCCCCACCCCCTGATTGCTTCTGTAAAGTCTAAGTGCTGTCAGGGAGCCTGAAATGGAGACTGCACTGTGCAGTCCAGATGACGAAAGGGACAGCCCGGGCTTAAGCCTGTCAGTGTGGCTGGTGCTGGTCTGGGACGCTGATATCTCGGAATTTGGGGGTATTGAATATATTGTAAGGTATCTGGTTTGGTTTGCAGCAGCACCAACCTGTCCTAGGCCTGGAATGGTCCTACTTTGTGGTATGATGGAGTACGTTATCAAAATGGAAACAGGATGAAGAGTCGTGTACATACTCTAGATTTTTGTGAGAAAATTTGCTTCTGTGAGTGCCAGGTTTTGAGCACATTAGGGGGGACCCCAAAGAGCTCTCATCGAATTAAAAGCATGTGTTTTTCTGGCACATTGTTGTCATTGCAGAAGTCTTTATGCCGTAACAGGAAGGCATGGCTTCTCCCCTGTGTTATGTCATTTTGTTCCTTTCCGGTCTCACCTTACACACCTGCGTGGTGGATTCAGTTGCTACCTGCACCTTAGCCTGTGGCAAAGCTCATGTCTGTCCCTCCACTCCTGAGCTTCAGCGGGTAGAGCCGATTCACTGATCGCCTTTTCCTGTGAGTGTCACTGGGTATGAGATTTGACATACTCAAGAAGTTGAATTCAGTGTATTTCATCTTAATTTCCATTTCTTTCTGAATTCCCTGTCTGCTAAAATGTGCCGCGAGTTACACAGTGCTCACACCTGGGGATGACTCTACAGTTCGTTTCCTTTCGGTCTGTGCCCAGGCCCATCTGCAGTCTTCTTTCCCGCCCGTACCCATTGCCACAGCGTAGCTCAGACTGTTCTCACTCAGACCAGCATTTACCTGGACACATGTTCAAGGACTGTCTGGGTCACCTGGGGCGAAGGGCACTTAATGCACATTATATATAACTACATCCCTTTATCAGAAATTACATGGAAATGAAAAATCGAAAGTAATACCACAGATAATATAACCTGATTCCATTCTACAGCATTTTAGAAAAGTGAGATTTCAACCTTTTAACTAATTGAGTAACAAATTATGTGTGACATCTCAGAACTGACTGGTCACAGCCCTGGTGTGTCATGACATAAAGTTGCAGATAACTTACTCGTTATGTTACGTGATGCCCAGCTTGGGGCAGAGTAGTTGATGGCCAACTTGCTTGCCTGTTCTGAGTCTTCAGTGGAAAAATAATTCTGTGATAAAACTATAATGTTATCTTTCAAGCAAAATTACTTCAACAATAGGGGATAAATAGCTCATCACCTTAATGTTAATGGTGAAATCCGTTTACTGAAAAACGTTGTTGAGGCAAATAGGTCAGTAGTCTACATGGAGTTAATCAGACAACCCACCACAATCCAAATTCATTATGATAAAGGTAAGTAGTGATTTTATTTAAAAATTCAGCACCACTAACTCGAGATATCAGTAATAATAAATCGATAATAAATACTTTCCTCAAACTTGAGGAAATTTCAACCCTTGGTGGTAGAATTTCAGTTATTGGCAAATTTGCCAAATAATCTGTTGTGGCCAGATGTCTTAGGAGGAAGCTAACTAGCATTCTCTAGTCAGCATCTGGTTTTTTGTGCAAATGACAGATTTTAGTAACTGTTAATAACTTTAGATAACAGTCCTGCTCGTGGTGAAAGCATATGAAATTGTTTGCCTTCACCTCATGGTGACGGGGGAGCAAAGATGGTCGGGGGGTCCATTGGAAGACCACATATAGGCAGTTTCCGTTCTGAAAAATGAGCTGTAGTAGGTATTTCCCAGTGAACGAAGGTGAGGAGCGCGTGGTGTCCTCAGTAGGAACAGCGCTGTGCAGAGCATACTGTAGTCAGAGTGGGAGGGAGGGAGGGAGGACGGGAGGGAAGGAATGAGTAAGGGTGCATATGATGACGTTAGACATTGCAGGCATAGTGAGTGGCAGGAGATGAAATCGGAGAAGAGCACAGGAGCTAGTGCCACCAAGACCTTGAATGCCATGCTAGGGAGTTTGGATTTCATCCTGATGGCAGTGCACGGCCGTTGGAGGCCGTTAAGGATGGTCAAATTTGAATTCCAAAAGGTTGCTCAGGCCCTGGCCAGTTTGGCTCAGCGGTTACAGCGTCAGCCCACAGACCAATGAGCCGCAGGTTCGATTCCGGTCAAGGGCACGTACCTCAGTTGCAGTTCGTCCCTGGCCCTGGTCGGGTCGTGAGGGAGGCAGCCAGTCGATGTGGCTCTATCACATGGATGTTTCTGTCTGTCTCTCTCCCTCCTTCCCTCCCATTCTATCTGATAATAAGTAGAAAAATATGTCCTCAGGTGAGGAATTAAAAAAAAAAAAAGATTGCTCAGGCTTTTGTCTGGAGGGTAGGCTGGGGGACTGCGGGACTGGAAGCAAGGACACACGTGAGGTTGCTGCGGGCAGGGCTCTGGGGGGCAGGACATGGTGTCCTGATAACCTGACTTTTTTTTAAACAAGTGGGAATGTTGTAGTTGACGGAAAATGGAAGGATGGGACATAGCGTGGCCAGGCTCCATTTGGGATGGACTGAGTCTGAGGCTCCAGTGAAGCATCAGCTGGACATGGTCTGGTTGATCGTTGGATGGATTCACAGCCTGAGCTGAGAATACAGATCTGGGATCATCTGATTCATCGAATCTGGGAAGTGAGAACTCATAAGAAGATAATGAAAGTAAATCAGGACCAGGCTGGAGATCAGAGGAAAACGATATATAAGGATGGCTAGAGGGATGTGAACTTGGAGGAAATGGCGAGACTATTCAGAGAGGAAGAAGGGAAACCTTACAGTGATGTCATAGAAGCCAAAAGAAGAGAACAGGTCTCACATTCTGCAAGCACATCACCTGAGACCAGGTCAGAAAAGTAACTACATTGAGTTATCAGGTGGGACAGTGTCTCTGAGAGAGATCGTGGTCACGGTACACTGGGGAGGAAGCCAGATTGCAGGGGCTTGAAGAGTGATTGGGAGGAAGGGTAACTCCTGTTTAAGGAGATTGGTAATGAAAAGAGAGGAGAAAGCTGTCCCTGGACATATACTTTTCAGAGGCAGATGCTGAGCTGAGGTTCCTGACGAGGCATCGAGGACTATGGGTGGTGCCCTGGCAGAGGAATTAGCCTGGGGAGGAGTCCTTCCCCCTCCACTGTGAGTGTGAGCGAACAGGGTACAGAGGCTGCACCTGTCATGCAGGTAGAGGGGAGGTGGAGTCAAAGCTCTGAGGGAGTGTCTCCATGAAGTAGAAGGTCGAGTCCTCGGCTGAGGGGGAATGTGGGACAGTGGAGGAGGTAGCTTAAGGGATGTGGGAAAGGTTAAATTAGCTGCTGTGGCGAATGGGGAAGGTTGCAGACTGATTGCCAGCAGGGGCTGTAAGTTGTGAACTGTTGGCAGTCTGAATCTGCATAGCTGTGCATAGCCCTGTGGGTTTTTAATGCAAGACTCATTCACTTATATAGAAAAGATAAAACTGGAATTTTTCTGGGTGGGGATGACCAAGGAACAAACAAAAGAGGCCTTGAAGTTATTGTCCACATTACGTGTTTGATTATAAAAGATAACAATTTGTAGGAACTGAAAGGGACAGAGTAAGAAAGGACAGAACCTGTCAGGAGGCAGAGACCTGGGGTGGTGGGTACACCTGGGACAGTGGGTAGGAGAGCTGGGAAGATAGAGGCTGTGAACACTGGGGAGGTTCAGAGGTGAGGCTGTGGTGGGCACAGACAGCCCAGGGCCAAAGGGGCCGGCAGAGGCACAGTGGAAGTGGAGGTCACTAGGGTTGAGGGTGCTGAGGAACTGGGGCTTAGGGTGTTCTGAAGAGTCGTCCTTACTGTGTACAATGAAGGAGAGAAAGATGACCAAGCCAGGTGCTTGAGATAGTACAGGAAGAGGCACCTGGTCCTTCCCTGTTTTCCACGCAACATACTTTTCCTTTGATGACGCTCTTAATCCCTTGACCTTCTTGACCTTGTTCCCTGTGCCAGTCACCATGTTGGGGCAGCTCCTGCCACCTGCCAGAGGCTACTGGAAGAGATGACAAACAGATGCCAGTTGGCCCACAAATCAGTTCTTACATCACTGGAATGTAGGCTGTGTGAAAGCAGAGCTTTGGGTATATTTTTGACGATTGCGTCTAAGCACCTAGAATAGTATCTTGCTGAGCATTATTTATGAAATGAGTGAATACTTAAAGTTTACATTGATCCTCACTGCTGCTTGGTACACCCGCTCTCAGCCTACTGTTGCATTTCCCAGAAATACTCTTCCAAGTCTTCTCTAGGTCCCAGCTCCACCTTGGCATCCCTCCTTTGCCTTATTGTCCCTCCTGTCACTTGACTGAGGTCAGGGCCACTGTCAGACCTTCCTTGTTGTCTTCTCTGCTTACGAATTGCTCAGGCTTTAGGCCCTTTCTTACCTCTTTACCTGGAAGAGGATAAGTCCCAGGCTGATACTTTCCCTTTAGTAGAACTATTAGATACACAGTGCAATATAAAGAGGATGTACCACAGAACTGTACACTTGAAACCTATAACTTTATCAACCAGTGTTCACCAGTGAATAGATTTAATTAAAAAATATATAATACTAAAAAAAAACGCTAGAGACTCTACTGGTCTCTTTGTCGCATCGTCTCGGCTTTAATTTCTGGAACCTGCCATCCTTCGCTCTTAGCGGCAGTCACTCCCTCCACCAGGTGTGGCGCTGATCCGCAAAACAGGAACGAAAAGCCATTGTTTGTGTCTTGGACCTTCAACTGTCATCTTATGGCTTTCATTTTTTGTAGTTAAAAAAATCTCTCAAGAGTGTTCCCTTCCATTTGCAGGCTGTTCTGTTTCCTTGCTACTTACTCACTGCTTAGCACCTGGAGGTTGGGGCTGTACTCACCTGCTTGAGCTGTTTGGACGACTTCTGCATGCCAGGGGCTTCTCTATACCCTTCATCTTTTCACTCATTAATCCAGCAGATCTTTGAGCATTTGGGCTCTTATCGTCAGACACATTTCAGGGTGCCAGAGATACTGCAATGAATGAAGCAAAGTTCCCTGTCCTTGTGGCTTTCACGTTCTACAGTAAGAAACAGGTATTAAATAATATTTGTGTGTATTTGATACTGGCAAGAACAAATAAAAGAAATAAAGCAAAGAAGGGATATAGGCAGTTTCAGAATGGAAGAGTTTATTCTTTTAAATAGGGTGGCTGGAAAAACTTCCAGTGAGGAGATGGAAGGTCTGAAGGACGTGAAGAGTGAGTCGTGGAGCTATCTGGGGGAAGAGCTTCTAAGCAGAGAGAAGAGTAAATGCCCAGTTCCCCTGATAGGACTGGGCCTGACGTTTTTGAAGACCAGTGACCAGGATAGTCCTCACCTTTCTTGACCTCACAGTGGCATTTGGCATGTACTCCGCTTTGCTTCTGGAAATACTCTTTGTCCCTATGCCCTCGGAGACCAGTCTTCTGGAGGGGCGACCTGGTCCAGTTTTGGCCTCTCATCTTTCTCACTGATTTCTTCTCTTCTTTGTGCCTGCCTGTCTTTTTCTTTTTTTCTTTTTTTTTTTTTTACTACTTAGATAATACCTTTATTCATTTTAAAGTTACTTTCAATTATATTCTTATTTCTACACACAGTTGGTTAAGTCAAATACTATTATTCTTGGTGTTGTTAATGAAGTAGTACATTTTTATCCGAATTTAGTCATTAAACTACCTAATGCTTGTTTGTTTATTTATTTTAATTGTTGAAAGTATTACAGATGTCCCCCTTTTTTGCCCAATTGACCCTCCTCCTTCCTGCTCCCACCCGCCTCCTGCTTTCCCCAACCTAATGTCTGTGTCCATTGGTTGTGCATATATGCATATAAGTTCTTTGGTTTATCTTTTCCCACCCCTCCCACCCCCCCACCCCCATTCCTCTGAGGTTTGTTAGTCTGTTCCCTACTTCCATGACTCTGGATCTCTTTTGGTCAACAGCTTATTTTGTTCATGATGTTCCACAAATAAGTGAGATCATGTGGTATTTGTCTTTCTCTGACTGGCTTATTTCACTTAGCATAATTCTCTCCAGGTTCCTCCATGTCATCTCAAAGGATAAGAGATCTTTCTTTCTTACAGCTGCAGAGTATTCCATTGTGCAAATGTACCACAGCTTTTTTATCTACTCATCTATTGATGGGCACTTGGGCTGTTTCCAGATCTTAGCTATTGTAAATAGCGCTGCAGTGAACATAGGGGTACATATATTCTTTCTGATTGGTGTTTCAGGCTTCTTAGGATATATTCCAAGAAGTGGGATCACCGGGTCAAATGGCAGTTCCATTTTTAATTTTTTTGAGGAAACACTATATTGTTTTCCATAGTGGCTGTACCAGTCTGCATTCCCACCAGCAGTGTACTAAAGTATCCTTTTCTCCACACCCTCGCCAGCATTTGTTGTTGGAGGATTTGATGATGGCCACCATTCTGGCAGGTGTGAGGTGATAGATCTCATAGTCGTTTTAATTTGCATCTCTCTGATGATTAGAGATGTTGAGCATTTCTTCATATGTCTCCTGGCCATTTGTATGTCCTATTTGGAGAAGTATCTATTAAGGTCCTCTGACCATTTTTTAATTGGATTGTTTGTCTTTTTGTTGAATTGTATGGGTACTTTATATATTTTGGATAGTAACCCCTTATCTGATGTATCATTGGCAAATATGTTCTCTCAGAGAGTAGGTTCCCTTTTCATTTTGATGCTTGTTTCTTTTGCCGTGCAGAAGCTTTTTAGTTTGATGTAGTCCCATTTATTAATTTTTTCCCTTTGTTTCTCTTGCCCTAGGTGATGTATCAGTAAAAGTTCTGCTATGTATGATGTCTGAGATTTTTCTGCCTACATTTTCTTCTAGGATTTTTATGGTTTCACGAGTTATATTTAAGTCTTTTATCCATTTTGAGTTTATTCTTGGGTACAGTATAAATTGGTGGTCTAGTTTCATTTTCTTTATATCTTCCTCTATTTCTTTTTTCAATGTCCTGTAGTTTTGTGAGAACTGGTCTTTTACCTCCTTGGTTAAATATATTCCTAGGTATTTTATTTATTCATTTGTTGCAGTGGTAAATGGGATTTTTGCTGCTGTTGTTGTTATTGTTTTATTATAAGCTTTTTTAAAAAAACATGTTTTTATTGATTTTTTTTAGAGAGAAAGGAAGGGAGAAAGAGATAGAAACATCAATGTGAGAGAGAAACATCAATCAGCTGCCTCCTGCACGCCCCCCACTGGGGGTCAAGCCCACAACCCAAGCATGTGCCCCAACTGGGAATCAAACTGGATCCTCAGTCCATGGGATGACACTCAATCCAGTGCACCACAACTGGGCTAGGATTGTTTCTTTAGTTTCCCTTTCTGAGTGTTCATTATTGGTGTATAAGAATACTATCAATTTCTGGATGTTAATTTTGTATCCTGCTATTGCCAAATTCATTTATTAAATCTAGTAGAGTTTTGATGGAGTCTTTAGGGTTTTCTGTGTATAATATCATGTCATCTGTGAATCTACAGGACATTGAAGGAAGATATAAAAGAGTGGAAACATATACTTTGTTTATGGATTGGAAAAATCAACATCATTAAAATGTCCATACTACCCAAAGCAATCTGCAGATTCAGTGCAATTCCTATTAAAGTACCAATGGCATATTTCACAGATCTAGAACAAATACTTCAAAAGTTTATATGGAACCACAAAAGACTCTGAATAGCCACAGCAATCTTGAAAGAGAAAAACAGAGTAGGAAGGATCACAATACCAGATATCAAGTTATACTACAAAGCCATCGTAATCAAATCAGCCTGGTACTGGCACAAGAACAGGCATATAGATCAGTGGAACAGAACAGAGAAACCAGATATCAACCCAAGACAGTATGCACAATTAATATTCGACAAAGGAGGCACGAATATCCAATGGAGAAAAGAGTCTCTTCGATAAAGGGTGGTGGGAAAATTGGACAACTGCACGTAAAAAAATGTGCCTGCCTTTTAATCTGTCTTCCCTAAGGCTCTCTGGTTGGTCCCCCTTAACCCCTGCACACACTGTGTATTGCTGATTGGGTTCTTAAACTGTGTTCTGACTGCTTACCAGATATCCCAATTTGTACATCACCAGGAGACCAAAAAATTCAACATTTGACATGTAAATAGTTTGTAAACCCCGCCCCCTCCCCCCGAAAAGTCCCTAATCGAGTATCCATTTTTGGCTTAACTACGCAAATAGTTGCCCAATTTAGAAAACTTAATCATCTGTCACTATTATCCCTCACCACCCACTTCTGATTGGTCATCTTATCAACCTCAGTCTCTGTCCTCTGTGCCTCAGTCTTCTTCAGCCACAGCCTGGCCATAATAGATGTACCTCACACTTCCGTACCTTTGCACATGCCATGCTTTGTGTCTAGAATCCTCTTTTTACCCCTCAGGCGCAAGCTCAGATGGGACCTCCTCTGTGCAGTGCATTCTCCCCATCCCCATCCCCAGTCCAGTCACTTGTCTCCCGTTGTGCACATACCTCTGAAAGCCCCACACAGTGATGGAATGATGAGTGTCTTACTGGACCGTAAACTCCGTGAAACCGCAGCTGTCTTATTAATCAGTGTACCTAATGTTTTCCTGTATTTCCCTGCATTAGGCATAAAGCAAAGAGAACAGATGAATTTAGACCTAACAGTACTACCTTACAACATTTTGAATATGAAGGAAAAAATTTAAATTCCTAAGATACATATGCCTTCATCAGTAGCCTTTATATTTTATTTGCAGAATACTGGTGTCTTTGAGAACAACTGGAATTGATGTTTTGCTAATGTTTGTTTGAATCCCAAGTGCCTTCATTCACTCACTTGCTGGAACAGTGGCAGACAGCCCGGTTGGCAGGCGACGCTGGCCCTGGCTTTGCCAGGCTGAACTATGTTGTTGTCTAAGAGGAGGGCAAAGAGCAGCTGTTTCAGATCAAACAAAATGTTAATTACATAAATAATTTATTGTGTTTGCTAGGCATAGCAGTGTTCTTTTCTGCTGGTTTTTGTTTCTAAATTTAGGTAATTGTTTCTGGTTGAGGGGATTTTAATTATTGATAAAAATTTCTTATAAGATTATTAGGAAATAGGAAACGGGGGAAAAATGCTCTTCAGTAAACTGAAGATAAAGGAATTCTAGAAAAGCAAAAACTAAAAATTGAGGGGAAAGAGAAACCAGTGATTTTTATATATGTATGTAAAGTTAATTGTGAAGGCTTTTATTGGTTTAGCAAAACTAGTTTAGAAACTATTGTACTTTGAAAGGAATTGTCAAGTGGACATAATTTAGGCAGTGAAGTAAATACTCTTTTTGACAAATTATTTGTCTTGAGATTTTGATAGTTGAAGAATATAATCTTCTTGTTCTCTTAATTCTACCTTTTTTATTATATTTTTTATTTCGTTTTTTTTAAACTTTTTTTTTTCTTGATTTTAGAGAGAGGAAGGGAGAGGGAGAGAGAGAAACATCGATGAGAGAGAACATCGACTGGCCGCCTCCCACATGCCCCCCACTGGAGATTGGACCCACAACCTGGGCATGTGCCCTCACTGGGAATTGAACCGGCGATCTCTTGGTGCATGGGTCAACGCTCAACCACTGAGCCACACCGGCGGGGCAATTCTACCTTTTTTAAACCATTGCTCCAATTTTATGAGACTCTGAATCTCTAAAGCTTTTTAAGAATACAGGATTGGTCAAAAGTAGATTTACAGTTGTGAGTACAAAAAACAGTTTATTCATATGTTATTATTTATTAAGTACTGTATCATTTTCCATATGAACAGCTGTGATGATGTAATGAGTAGCTACCCAGGATGAGCAGTCATTCTTACTCATTATAGCAAAAAAATCATGGTTCTATTCATGTTATAGTATTAGTTCATTTGACTCAGAAAGAAATATTATGGCTAGAAAGTACAACAATTAAAGGGACTAAAGGCCCTGGCCAGTGTGGTTCAGTGGTTGGAGCCTCAGCCTGTGCACTGAAGGGTCTCGGGGTTGATTCCCAGTCAAGGGCACATACCTGGGTTGCAGGTTCCATCCCCAGACCTGGTCTAGGCGTGTCCGGAGGCAGCCAATCAATGTGTGTGTCTCTCTCCCTGTCCTTTCTCCCTGCCCTTCCACTCTCTCTAAAAATCAGTGGAAAAAATATCCTCGGGTGAGGATTAACAATAAAAAAGGGAATAAAGGACAAAAATTGTGTATCTTTCATACACATGAGCATTTCACAATGTCACTTTAGCATATCTGCCAAACTGAGAGACCGTTTATCCGGTTTATGTGACAAGAGGGTGCAGCTGACTTACAGTGTGGGCTCGCACACTGATGGGGTCAGCGGGATGAGCTGGAGATGAGGGGAGTCCAGCTACAGTTGAAACCAGTAAAAGGTGGGACTTTTAGTGGCTCTAGAAGGCTTGTGATATTCTAAATGTAGAGACTCACAAGTTATATTAAGGTCCTGACACACAGAAAAAATGCTATGTGTTAACTTAAAAATACCCTGATACCCAGGGTGAGAACAAACTTCAAATATTGTTTGCTCAAAATTGATTTCCTGGGTTAATGGGTTCTCAACCATTTTCTTGGCCTTTCATATGCTAAGTTTTGTTAGTGGTTAGTGGAACACTCCCTTTGAACTGTTTTGAATTTGGATAAAACATGGACCGAGGTGAACAAATGACATCATGATTATGATGCTCTTGCCTTCCTGAAGATCAGCTTCTTACAACACTTTGTCACGTGACCCTGCAGTGCCCTAAGATGGCTTTTACCTGGGTGTCCTCATCTTTTTCTGAGTCACACTTGAGCTTTCCTTTTATAAGCACTAGTGAGCATAACATCTGACAGATTCTGTAGAGGCGCATTCCTCTTGCAAGTAGGTGAGTGAGCGTGTTTGGAAGGCAGGGTGCGTTGGTTCACTGGCCTGAGGCCAATGAAGCTTTGGGGAAGAGTGTGAGCTGGAATGCAGTTTAACCTTCCTCACAGAGCACACATGAATGAGCGTGCTGTACGAGGACCTAGTCATGGGCATGTAAGGAGCACTTCTGGAAGTGTTTGACGTCTGCAGGAATTCCCCGTGTGTCCATGGTTGGCATTAACACGCATATCAGAACTGTGTTTTACCATGAAGAGTTTCCCTCTGAATGGAGGCCCTGTGTTGCTGTCTTTCCTCTTCTTAAGGATCAATTTTACACAATTTGGCAGCTTTGTGGGTTAATGCAATGCTGAAATGATGAAGTCCACTGTGCCAAGTGTTTGAAAATATTGTCCATTAGCTGTGTAATAAGAAAGGCTTAATTTAAATACACAAGGTTTGCCAACCTCTGTTCCTTATCTCCCCATACTTAACCTCTCACTCTTCTCATTGTGTACCCTGACCTCCAGTCATATTCAACTCCTTAGAAGCTAATACCTCTCTAAACACCAAGAAAGGGAGAAAGAGGAGGGAAAGGGGGAGAGGGCAGGAGGCACACAAGCCTCACAAAGTCACTTTGTAGGTCTCCTTCAGGGGTCACTTCCTCCGGGAAGCACCTCTGAGTTACCTCCGCTGCTCTCACCACCACCACATCTGGACTGGCTTTGCCAGGTGTGCTGTACCTCTCTCTCTGTGGTATTTATACTGTGTAGCTCTGGGAAGGTTGTGCTGACTGTGCCCTTCAGTGGATTGATGGCTTCTGTTCCCTTGGGACGTTTACAGTCATTCATCAACACGTCCCTGGGTCTCACGCAGAGTGTGCCACGTAACAGGTCATCCGTCTGTGTTATTTTTTAGTGATGACACTTGTTCTTCTCTATTTTGTTTTCAAAGATTCCCCAAGGTGAGCACAAAAGAAACCATGCTGAGAAGCTGATCACCCTTCCAGTGCCAGAAGATCCCAAAAAGCCAAATGACCTTTCCAGTTCCACTTCAGATGGCAGGACAGGAGAAAGCGATCGGCAGCCAAAAGAAAGCTTTTTTCAGTTTCTCGGTAACTTATTCAATATCTCTGGAAAGTCATCTCTTGCTGAGGCCAAGCAGTCTTCTCTAAAAGATGACCTTGACAGAACAGAGAAAGACTTACGAAGTCGCAGGGACCATCACGAGGACGGGGTCAAGGGGGAAAGGGCGATTCCCGCCGGCTCCCTGGGAACCCAGGCGCTTCCAAAGGAAGAACAGGAGTCCAGCTCGGCTGAACTCTCAGATGCCTTTCCTTTGGACACTACAACACAAGACAGTGAACAGGAAACTGGGGATTTCCTAAAGTAAGTTTAAAATTTATTTGAGCCAGAATTTGAGTTTTTGGACCTAGCTTTTGATCCTGAGATCTGTCAATTGAAGGGATTGGAAAAAGTATCCTGTAATGTTCCTGCTAGTAGGTAAAAAGTTACATGATTCTGTGTACAATACATGTAATCTGGGGCCTTTTAAGCTATTTTAGGGGGTAACATAACTTTTAGGTGCTAGCTTTGTCATAATACAAGATTTATTTCTAATTTAAGACTTCCTTGATGGGAGTATTTTCTGTTGTCTGAATTTTTCCTGTGTTAGGACAGGCAGTGTGTTCAGGGTCTTCATTGGGGAACAAATAAATGGTCCTCAGGTTTGTACTCATATTCTATCAGTATCTTTTCTTTGTGGAGTATAATTACAGAGGTTAAGAAATAGCCCTGGCTGGTTTGGCCCAGCGGTTAGAGCATCAGCCTGTGAACCGAAGAGTCTTGGGTTCGATTCCACTCAAGGGCACGTACCTCAGTTGTCATTTGGTCCCTGGCCCTGGTCGGGGTCATGCAGGAGGCAGCCAGTCGATATGTCTCCCTCTCCCTCTCTCTCTCTCTCTCCCGCTCTATCTGAAGATAAATGGAAAAATATCCTTGGGTGAGGATTTAAAAAAAAGAAAAGAAATTAAATTGACTCTATCTATAAAACCAGCCTAATGAACTTTTCCACAGCTCTAAGAAACTGAAATCTTGCACAGATTTAAGGAGCACTTCACCACCCCTATGTTCTTTGCTTGATTAGCGAACAATCACTGATTTGTTTTTCATTTACTCAGATGAGCTAGAGGAATATTTTCTTTATTTTTCAATTATAATTGATATTCAGTATTATATTAGTTTCAGGTGTACATCATAGTGGTTAGACATTTATATAACTTACGAAGTGATCTCCCCAATAAGTCTAGTACCCACCTGGCACCATACACAGTTATTGCAGTATTATTGACTATATTCCTTATGCTGTACTTTACATCCCCATGACTGCCAGTTTTGTAACTGCCAATTTGTACTTCTTAATTCCTTCACCTTTTTCACCCAACCCCCAAATCCCCCT
This sequence comes from Tadarida brasiliensis, assembly GCA_030848825.1. Lineage (NCBI taxonomy): Eukaryota > Metazoa > Chordata > Mammalia > Chiroptera > Molossidae > Tadarida > Tadarida brasiliensis. Next base: position 83,362,237 of record CM061260.1, on the reverse strand, counting down.
CCTATCTGGCAACCGTCAGTTTATTCTCTGTATCTGTGACTGTGTTTCTGTTTTGTTTGTTTTTTAGATTCCACATATAAGTGAAATCATATGGTATTTGTCTTTCTCTGACTTATTTCACTTAGTATAATACCCTCTAGGTCCATCCATGTTTTTGCAAATGGTGAGATTTCATTCATTTTTAAGGAAGAGTAATATTCCATTATAGATGCCCTGGCCAGTGTGGCTCAGTTGGTTGGAGTGTCGTCCCATACACCAAAAGGTGGTGGGTTCGATTCCCGGTCAGGGCACATACCCAGGTTTTGGGTTCGATCCCTGGTCTAGGTGATCTCTCTCTTCCTCTCTATCCCCCTTCTTCTCCCCCTTGCCCTCCCTCTCCCCCACCTCCAGTCTCTCCCTTCCTCCTCAAAAAAAATCCCATTGTGTATATGTACCACTTCTTTATCCAGTCATCTGTCAGTGGACACTTAGGTTGCTTCCCTATCTTGGCTATTGTAAATAATGCTCCCATGAACATAGGGATGCATATATGTTTTTGGATTAGTGCTTTGGATTTCTTTGGATAAATACCCAGAGTGGGACTGCTGGGTCATGTGGTAGTTCTAGTTTGAATATTTTGAGGAACCTCCATATTGCTTTCCATAGTGGCTGCATTAATTTGCAATAGAAGGAATATTTTCTACCACCTAATAAGGATCTATCCGGCCAGTGTGGCTCTGTGGTTGAGTGTCAACCTATGCACCAAGAGGTCGCCAGTTCCATTCCTGGTCAGGGTACATGCCCAGGTTGTGGGCCTGATCCCCAGTGGGGGGCATGCAGGAGGTGGCCAGTCAATGTTCTTTCTCATCGATGTTTCTCTCTCTCTCTCTCTAAAATCAATAAAGAAAAAATATTTTAAATGGAACTGAATAATCTGGAAATAGACCCTTTGTGTATTTATGATTTGAACCCTTGAGTGTGACAGCATGACATATTCTTGGAGGACTTGGGGAAATTGGTTAACAATTTGGAGAAAAATATAAAAGCTATATACTTATCTCTCCAGTCCGCAGGCCGACGCTGTAACTGCTGAGCCAAACTGGCCAGGGCTTATCTCGTTTTTATATTAAAATGGAATAACGTGTGTTATTGGCATTGGTAGCAAAAATAGAATACTGGTCTTAGGGCATGGAGCCTAAACCACCAGTCGCATGGCTGGGTAGGAAAGACACGTCCATTGTTTCTGAGTTTGTAAGCATTTGTATATATCAAGTACGGGGAAAGGGGAAGAAAGATGTGCACCATCTGAAAGTGTTTGCATTAGCCGTAGGCAAAGGGAGGAGGTGAGGCGGGCAGCCCTGGGATAGGTGCAGAGGCTGCCCCTGTGGATTGGCGGTGGGCATCAGCCTGGAAAGCCCCCAGTAGGCAGGAAGCGGAGGCTCCTGGAGCTCCATGGTGCCTGACGAAAATTATCTGCAGAAACAGCCACCTGGAGTTTAATCTGAAGTTCCAATAGACATACAGAAATAGCCGTCTTTTGTCAGAGTTGGTCCACAGCTATCAACAGGGAAACTTTTCTGTCTCTTTCTCTCACTCTCTGGGCACTGTAATTTTAATTTGGAACATCTCAGAATTTTCTCCTTGACACGTTTATTTTTTGGTACTGGACAACAGAAAATGGGAGCGGATACTGTGCCTCGTAGTTAGCTAAGCCCCAGTAAAGCCCTCCTTATTAATAGAACAATTGCTTAAGACAGTTGACCAGAACTGCCTCAACAAAGAAAGGTGGTTCTTTTTGTTGTTTTGTTTTCCATCTGTATTTCTTTTTAAATAAGGAAACAAGGCTCAGAAAGCTAAGTAACATCCCAAAATCATACAGTTAATGACAATTAATAATAGGAATTAATAACAATAGGAACAGCTGGTAGAGACTATGTAAGAAGTTTCTAACTCCTCCAAGTCTAATTTCAGGGGCAAACACTGGCTATGGGACCCAAGATCACTTGGTTATATTGGAAAATTCCACCATCCACCACAGCTATTGCAGCCTTTGGATCTTTCGTTTTACAGTGCTAACAAAAGTGACTCTTACAAGGAAAGGAAAAGACCACTGGACTCCCAGTTTGAATGAGCTAACAGGCTTCTGCCAGCCCCGCTTTAGAAATCCTACAGATTAACAGGTTTTGAATTACAGTTTTAGTAACTCTGGTGATGATTTTTAATTTGTTTAGTAATTGTATAAAGGTGGAATACTATTCTTTTTCTTTATTGATTTTTAGAGAGAGAAGAAGGGAGAGGGAGAGAGATAGAAACATCAAGTGAGAGAGAACATTGATTGACTACCTCCTGAATGCCCCCCACTGGGGATTGGGCCCACAACCTGGGCATGTGCCCTGACCAGGAATCGAACTGGTGACCTCTTGGTGCATGGGTCAATGCTTAACCATTGAGCCACACTGCTGGGCAAGGTGGAATACCATTTTGATCAATAGTTTATTTTGCCAGTGTGAATAAGGACTTCTTATAACTAATTTTAAATATTATTTAAATATATCTAGAGAAGCTATTTAATAATAATTTTGAGAATCTATATTTTAAGTATTAAAGTTGTTTCTTTGGTTCTGTAATAGAATTTATTGCAAGGGAGGATATATTTAATTTTTATTGAAATGAGACTATTTCAAATATCAAATATTTAACATTAAGAGCCTATACTTTTGAAATAACTAGGAGACTCAGTTTTACATAAAACTTTTATTTATTTTATTTTAAGAAAGAATGAATTAACTGAAAGTTTTGCATTGTCTTTCTCATGTAAAAATGCCCCTACTTTTTTCTTTATAGGTTTTAAAAAACTAATTGGGTGTATTAAAAAGAGTTAATAGCTTAATTTAGACAAGTTAATAAAATAACCTGTGCTGTATAATGCTGTCTATTACTATCAAATTAAACATATTTTTGTCACTATTAATCACAAGTAATACAGAATTTAAATAAGATATTACCTATATTTTGAAGTATGTTTAAAAGCAATCTCATCAAAAGGCATTGCAAATGATTTTATCTTCACGTAATTAAAAATAATAGAGCTTTGTAATTGTTTTTATGCATAATCGACTATTTAATTTCCTTTTTAATATCCTTAAAGCCTTTATGTATAGGAAGCTACTTCTTTATTGGGTTGAAATTCTTTAAAAAGTTTTTTAAATCTTATGTTTTCAACAGATTTATATCCATGATGAGAATCTCTATTGTCAAAGCTTTATTATAATTTGAAGAAAAAAAAATTGCTGGTTTTGTAGCTTTTCTCTACATAGAAAAGTTAAAAGCCTTCCTATTATGAGATATACTTCACCACAGTTTCTGGGATTACTGTTAAGTGTTTCTAATTATATTTCCTCATACTCTCATGCTGTGTGTGTGTGTGTGTGTGTGTGTGTGTGTGTGTGTTTGTTTGTTTTTTCCCCACAGACAAGCAGATGGTAAACCAGAGAGGCCTTCAGTAACATATGCAACGTATCGAGGCCCCAGACAAATTAGGAAATATTTGAAGCAACAGACCGTGTTAGAAACTGTGAATCCCTTGGACGACGAAAATGAAAGTTCTGACTCTAGTACAAGCGCACATATTGGGTCTGGGAGTGCGACTGAGGCTGGGATGCTGTCATCTCTGTCATCATCTAGCACAGACAGATCTGTGAAAGGACGGAGGCTTGGAGACCCGTTAGAAGACTCTGATTGTAGTAGAATAAGTCTCAACACAGAAAGCCATCCGACAAACAGCCCAGAAGTGCTGAATCTTGCTTCTTCTAAGGATGTTTTAAGTAAAAACGGTCCTGGGGGACCTGAGGGAAGTAGGTCATGCCCCTCTTCTATGACTGGCTTCCACTTTGCTGTTGGAGAATCTGACTCACAGCACCATGTAAGTCGTGTACCAGTTTCTCAGACAGACAGAAATCTGACGTGTTCAGCCTTTACAGGGAGCTGCAGTGGCATAGGCCCTGGCAGTCCAGATGTTCCGAGGATAACCTCTACAGCGACCACAACAGAAGAAAACAGCTCTGTCAGGGGTGATGGGACCCGGGTGCAAAGGGGAGAGCATGTCAAGCCTGAGAGCCCTGTCATTTCTGACTTGTCTTGTAGTAAATCTGATGAAACAGATACTACCAAGCAGGAAAGTACAGATTTGCCAAGTCCAGATAAATCAATTAGGCATGAAGACGTGCAGTCGCCAGAGAGTGAGTGTTCTGACAAGCCAACTGCAGATAACGCATCCAAGCAGGCTGCCAATCACACCATTGCTCTTCAGAGACATGCTGTGACAGACAGAGAACTGGTAAGTGAAGGAAACCGGTTGTCTGCCCAAGATGCACAGAAAAATTTAGCTCTTACAGAAACCAGGCAGGAAACAGAAAGTATCTCAGTTGGTGAACCCACAACTTCAAGTCGTGCAAAAGCTCCAGAAGATGGACTTGAGTCATTACCCCAAGATCCTGACCAGTTGTCTGAAACAGAAGCCAAAAAGCTTGATTTTGGGCCACATGGCAAACTGCCTCATGTTCTTGGAATAAGTCAAAAGGGCCCTGCTGCTGTAAAATGTATCAGTGAATCAACAGTTGTAGCATGCCTAGAAAACAAAATAACCCCTGAACTGGCTTTTGAACTTTCTAGAAATCACATTTCAGAATCTCTTCTTGACTCTCAGAGTCCTCAACAAGCCAAAGTATCACCTGATACCAGAACCGCTCTTACCCTTGACTGTGAAAAATCAAATTCCAATGCTTCATCTCCTGCCTTTGTTGCTGGAATTGGCTTGCTGAGCAGGTTGGATATGCCTGTTTTAAAGGATGAGGGGTCTTCTGTGCTCGTTGAAACTGGGGATGTCGACATCGTTGGTGTTCCCAGAGAGCCTAATGAGTATCAAGAAGAGAATGTGGTGAGTCACGTTGAGGCTGCAGACAGGAAGAGTCCTACAGCTTGCCTTCCCCTTGAGCATGCATCTGTGATTCTTGGATCCCAGGATGTTGTTCCTGACAGTGAAAACTGCCAGGTTCCACTAGACCCTGAAGCCAGTGACACCCACTTGCATGGAGTGGACTCGAGATTTGAGTACGAAAGCCTCTCTGAGGACCACAGTTCCATTTCATCTCAAGACCCTAATAAAGCAGACTTGATGCTTTCAAACAGTAAAGCAAGGAAGAGCACTAGCGAGGAGTCTAGCTCTCTTTCCTTGGACACCAAAACTAATAATACTGCTGAAGTTTCATCAGAAGCTGAAGTTGGTGGTCAGAACAGTGTTCCTGTTGAGGCACATCCTGGAAGAGGAAAAACTATTGCCTGCTCCAAGATACCTGTTTCCCAAACAGAGCCTAGAGACATTTCTCAGGATAAAATTTCTTCTCCATTAGAAATTACAGATGTGCCAACAAAGCCTATTTTATCAGAATTAACCTCCCTAGAGGCTGAACAGGACAAATGCTATCCATTGATGGATCCTAATGAGATTCAAGAGAAATATTCAGATGCTGGGCATAGAGAGAATTGCCAAGCTAAGGTTTCTCCTTCTGTCTCCACATATCAAGGCAAAAAGCAAACAGAGGTAGAAGCGTTAGGTTATCCTTCTTTTCTCAACAGTAACACATCTGGGATTTTACCTCCTGTTCCTGATGAAAAAGCCAACACTTGTGTGATTTACGAACCTTCAGATATTTGTGGGACTGAAAATATTTCAGGTTTCTCGGAAGTGGCAGAACTCAGCTTCACTAATACTTGTCCCAAATTCCAAGAAACCGACAGCACAAAAGTAAATTCACCTTTTCTGGGTTCTGACATCACTTTGGAAAAACCTGCTTTTGTACCTGAGGATTCTAGCTTGCTTAACGCCCCTTCTGTGCTGAGATCTGAACAGAAAGCCGCGTCTCGTGGAGAGAAAGAGAGCGCTCGTTTCCCGCGTGGTGGAGCTGACAGCACGTCGTCCCCTGGGAACGCCGAAGTCAGCGTGGACACGAGTTCACACACTCCCCAAAACAGTGCCGGCTCTGTGAAAGTTACCAAAGACGTCACACCTGAGGGTGCCTTCTTAACTAACCAGCTGCACCCTGATAACTCTTTTTTGGGATTTGAAACAGCTGTGCCTTCAGAGGCAGACGTGACCCCATTTCAGGAACATTTTGGTGATCACACTGGGAAGGTCTGTCCTGGTGTCCCAGCGGCCGCCCAGCGGGAGCAGCCCACGGAGGCCGAGGCAGAGGCGGGAGCAGTTGCTGGGGCCCCAGCGTCAGTTAACAGCCCAGGCCAGCAGGGTTCTGAGGTGCCTGCTGTGCGCACAGGCGCAAGGAACAGGGCACGGGACCAACTTTGGGGCCTCAGAAGTGGTTTACTTAAACAGGCTGATACATTGATTGGTGAGATTTTTAATTCTGTAAGGGAAGACCTAAAATCCAAATACACAGTTGATACCTGCCGGGAGCATCCAGCCGGAGACAGCAGAATGAATGCCGGCGCGCTGGAAGAAGGCACGTCTGAAAAAAACGCATCAGGCGTGACACTGACAGGGGTCCACCTGGCGGAGCCGTTGGAAGAGCCGGACTTGGAAAACATGTCAGGAGTCCAGGGGGCAGAAAAGGCCTGTGTTTCGCCTATACCTGGTGAGAAGAGTCTCCTTTTTGATTCTGATAGAATGAATGTATCTTGTATGTTAGAAGAACAAGCTAGGGAATTAGTCAATGAGATTATTAATTCAGTCCAAGAAAATATAACAAATGATGCTTTTGAAGGTACTGAGACTACCTGGGATTCTGTACTTCAGACTGTTACTCCAAAAACTCGGCACAGTGACAGTGTGAAGCCTCCTGTCCAGGAGTTCTTGGTGTCAGAACAGGCGGTAAGGCCAAGCACGTGTGAAATCAGTGAAAATAAAGTATTCGGTAGATTCTTCTCTGTAAGTAACTTGCCTAGTGACACGGAGTCAATTAAAGGAAGAGAAATTATTCCCTACCCAAAATCTCCATTTTCTGGAAATGGAGCTGGACAGTCTGATGGTATAAACTTGCAGGGACCAGATGCTGTTTTACTAGCTGAAGACTTGCCCCATAAAGAGTTAGATGATAGGGTAGAAACACATTTACTTCTCAAAGAGGACTCTAAAGAGAAAATAGAAATGGAGTGTGTGGATAATCACAAAACTGGGACAGAGGATACTAGAACCCTCGTATCAAATGTCCAATGGCCTCTGTCTGCGAAGGATGACATCCATGTACCTGGGACCTCCAAAAGCAGTTTGTCTGATAGTCTTGTGTGTGTGTCTGAAAAAGGCTTGCCAGGACACAGCAGTAAAAGCACGCCCCTTGCAATGTCAGAAGCAGGGAAAGTACACAAAAAGGATACTGAAGTAAATATAGGAAAAATCGAGCTTGTCCCTTCCATGTTAGAAATGGGAAAAGCGAACAAAAAGGATGCTGAATTGGACATTACGAAACGGGAGGCAGTCCCTCTTATGTCGGAAATGGGAGGAGCACATAAAGGGGATGATGAATTGAATATCACAAAAACTGAGCCAGCAGCTGACAATTTTAAAATGCAAGAAGTATACCAAATGGAAGCTGAGAGGGACCGTGAGAAAACGGAGGGATTACCTGCCCTTTTAGGAATGGAAAAAGCTTCTAAGATGGGGGACACTGAAAGGGATATTGGCAAAACTGACACAGTGCCTGTTATGTCAGAAGTGAAAAATATCTGTCAAAAAGATGCCGAGGGAATTACTGGAAAGACTGAAGTGGTATCTGATACATTAGGAATGGGAAGTATTTACCAAAAGCATGCGGAAGGTGATGTTGGCAAGACCAGGGTGACATCAGTTGTGTCTGAAATGGAAAAGATCTACCAAAAAGATGTTGGGGGGATTACTGAAAAGGCTGAAGTGATACCTCCTGCATTAGAAATAGAAGAGATTTGCCAAAAGGATGCGGAGGGCGATACAGACAAACCCGAGGGGATGCCCGTGACGTTAGAAGTGGTAAACATCTACCATGAAGATGCCAAGGGGGTCGCTGAAAAGACCGAAAGGCCTGGGTTGGAAATGGAAAACACTTACCAAAAGGATGCTGAAGGAGTTACGAGGAAGACTGAAATGGTGCCTTTTGCATTGGAAGTGAAAAGTGCACCCAAGAAGGCAGCCCCTGCCTCTTCAGAAATGGAAAAAGCATGCAAGAGGGATGACGAAGAGACGGTCAGAATGACTGTGTCCATGCCCTCTGTGATGGAAATGGAAAGACCATCCCCAGAAGACTCTAATGGGTCTATCCGGAAACTCCAGGTGGTACCTGCAGTGGTAAATGTGGGGAAAACAGACGGGACAGGTCCAGAGTTGCCCATTATACAAGCGGAGGCCGTGCCTCCCATATTTGAACCTGAAAAAGCACCCCAAGAGTATAGTGAAGAGAGTGCTGGAGAAATGGAGGAAGAGCCCCCTGAAATAAAGGAAGGCTTGATAACATGCGATGATAGACTTGCTTCGTATTTCAGGGGGTATGAGTCACCGACATTAAGTAAGGATTTTGAAGGCTACCCTGCCTTAGCAATGCCAGATCTTCTACCTGTGGATACCATAGGAAGGCTAGACAGAAGAACATCTGTTATGGCTGTAGATAAAAAAACAAGAGAGCTAAGGCACTATAGCGATGAAAAAGAAGACTCTAACTTAGCCTTCGTTTCTCAGGATGAGCAGGAAAATCCTTCCTTCACTATATTATATGAAGAACCCCTTCAGGATGAGGACAGGTATGCTACCGCCGAAGTGAGAAGAACACACTCTCTCTTGTTTCCTGACGCCCCCCCTGACAGCGTGCCTGTTGTCACATGTGAGAGGTCTGAGAGTAGAACTGACCTGGTCCATCATTTTGAAAGAGGTACTAAATTAGGGGAGACAGTTGATAGTGATAGTTCAGAAATGTTCTTATCAGTGGAGGCCAAAAGGTACAAAATTTATCCCTTAGCTTTGTCTCCCATTTATGAGGATGACAGCTCTCAGGAGGACATTCTGTCCAATGAGGTCTCCCCTGGTCATCATGGCTCCATCAAATCGAGAGACAGTGCAAACCAGCCCTCTTCTGTTTTATCGCTTCTGCAGTCAGTGTCAGAGCGTTTAAAGATGAATTTTGATGAAGACGACAGGCAGGAGTTAGGGGAAGAGGAAGAAGAATCATTGCAGAAAGAAAGTCTGAGAGCTAGGAGGAGGGAAACTGTTACCTTCAAGCTGCCAGATCCTCCCATCGTGTATTACCCTGATGATGACCAGGAAAGGACTGGAATTCCTAAGCATTCATCTGTAAAGACAAACGAACCTACTGCCCCCAATCTGCAAATTGGTCTGTGGCCAGAAAAGGCCTCATTTCTACAAAAATCTGACCTCACTTCGAAACTACATTCTTCTGTAAAGAGTGCTTATCATCAGTATTTGCAGACTTCCAAAACCCACTCCTCAGAAAAAGGAGCCAGCTTCAGTGGGACTTTGCAGGAACCAGTGTCAAAATTTTTCCGTGCTCAAGACAACTCGGGCAGATTAAGCCCATTCACAGAGGTAAGTGATTTTGATTATTAACTAGTGAAGTAGTGCTTTGGGTCATAAAATGATCTAAAAGCTTAAGGAAGTCAGTGTTTTGATGTGTAAAGATTGTTTTAAAAAATATTACAGATACTTTATTCTTTGGCTGAAGTGTATCATAAATTTATGTATTTTAGCTGCACTGTTACATTGAGAAAAAAATTGCTCAAAATGTAAAGGCAGAGGTGCAAGTTATTTTCCAGTTCTTTGCTATACTGAGTTTTATTTTTTATCCTCACCAGAGGATATGTTTTTGTTTCTGTTTTAATTTTTTATTTTTAGAGAGAGAAACATCAATCAGTTGCCTCCGATACACACCCTGACCAGGGATCAACCTGCAACCTCTGTATGCACCCTGACCGGGAATCGAACCCACAGCCCTTTGGTGCACGGTACGATGCTCCAGCCAACTGAGCCACACCAGCCAGGGCTATATTGGTTTTCAAACTAAATTAAGTGACAAGATTATGAATTTCTCAAGGGACTGTATATGAGAAAATCGATGCTTTCCGTTGAACTTATGTGTCTCATGAAAATATTTTATACTAGTTAAAAATATTTAAAAAATATATATTTTAAATACTTAAAAATATATTAACTGTTTTCTTGATGAACTCCTCTCACTTTAGTTGCTCATGTGTTTATTCAAAGCAGGGCAATGAACAGCCTAATTCAAAGAAAAAGAGCTGATAACAGTATATTTGGAAAATATTTTGAAATTGAGTTGCATTTTTCTTTGACTTAGAAATGTTTGACTGTCTAATGCAGACTATTCATTGAATGTGGGACTTTCCAGCATTACCAAGATTCTGGGACTTTCTCTAGGAGTCCCAAGGCCTCAAGGCCTTCATCTTTACCTGGAATAGCCTTAGGAGCAAATAGTAATACTTGAATAACAACCAACAGCTTGCAAGGCAAAGTCATTTTTTTAAAAAGGATGAGATTTAAAGAACCGTTTCCTTAATGGTTCCTTGTTGCCTGCCAAGTCAAGTGGAACCTCCTCACTCTGTATTACAAGGCCCCCAAATTCTGTTTGTCCAACCTTGCTTCCTATGCTCTGCTTGCACACCTTGTCTTTCCTGCCACCATACTTCTTCTCAAGGTGGTTCTCTTCCTGGACTTTTCTCTCTGCTGCCACCGTTATCCACTTACTGAAATTCTGTTTGTCAAGATCTTCTCCACAGCACTCCCTCAGACAAACCTCTTCTGATCTGCCACCACCCACCCCACCTCCATGCTGGTGCCATTTCCCTTCACTTTCATCACCAGGCATTTTCTCTGTTTGTCACCTGTGGGTTTAAGTCCGCACTCCACTCAGAAGGTCATGAGCACGCAGTCAGCTCTTTCTCCCGTCTAGGCCATCAGCCTCCTGAGGGCAGAGACAACACGTCTCCTTTATGCTTACCTTTGTTTCCTTGTAGCACCTAGAGGTACACCTTGCACATAGTGTCATTAAGGAAACGTGAGAAATTGTTTTGTGGTGGCTAAGAAAGTGAAAAATGTATCTTCCATTGATGTTTCTTAAGGCTTACTTCTTCCACTTCTATTATTTCAGAATGTTGACAGACAAACTCTGAGGTATAACCCAAGACCTGGGAAGGTAAGCATAAGTTTCTTACATAGACTGAAATATGATAAGTATGGTTACTTTTAAATTTGGGGAGTTTTAAGTAAATACTTTGAACTGACTTAGAAAAGGATTATTTTACTCAAGGATTTAACATCTAAAGTAATGTTTACATTTATATATTCAGAATATTTTATTTTCTATATTCTAGGACTTTTCACAATTTTAAATGCATTTTTAAAATTAGTTACTGTGCCTGTTTTCTGTGTGTTGCAGATTGTTATCTATGATCTCCATGGGAGTAATTATAAACAAGAGGTCTACTGCAGCATTCTCGATGCTACACCATGGTCCTTTCCGAACGGGGTGCTGATAAGAGTTGTAAGGGGCTGGTAAGAGAGCTCTTAAAATTTTATAGCATTTCCCCTCAAATTAAATGTTTTGTTGCCATTTATGCTTTTGTGTTTTTTATTAAAGTCACATTCCCTTTCCTCTCATATTAGTGGTTTATAACTTAATTGTTCTATTTCCGGTGGCAGAAAACATAGGCTGTTTTTAGTGCTTAAAGCCAGCAGTAAGTAGCAAGAGTTAATGTGTACAATATAACAATCAATACCATTGTGTAACTGCATTCTTAGCAGGATAGATTTGGCAAGTTGAGCTGAAGGCTTCAGTTGAATGAAGCATAGCTTTGAGAACAAGTTGGAAGTTTGTGGGATGCTAAGGAATGTGAAAGCCACGTACTGAAACTCATTTGTGCAGCTGAAACGCTCAGAAAGCGAAGGATTCTTTGTATGGTGTAAAAATTGAACCATGTCCAAGTTTTGTTCTTATGGACCATGTCCCATGGATATGTCGGAGCCAGAACTTCCTTGTCCAGTATTTCAGTTACCCACTGGTCAGTAATCATGTAAGCACTGTGGTGTAGTGCTGTCTTCAAGTAATACAGTGGGACACACGTGCTCTGGTAACCAGTGACAGGAAAATCAGGGTAGAAGTGGAACTTGGAATTGTTAAGCTATTGTTTTTAATATAAATGTATAGCTTTGTGTACACAACATCTATAAAGTGCATATATACATAAAAATAGGCATAGGCATAGATTATAGTATTATGTTCAGAAAGTATTTCCAAGTTTATTCTTTCTTATACGATTTGTACTTCAACTAGTATATATCATTTCAAAAATAGGATTGTATGCTAATATTGGAAAATAACCCAGATTTAAAAATGCAAATAGATAAGATGGTCTATGACTTACTAAGTGTCATTTGTTTTATGCCTCATTTCTGAGAAAATTAATTATAACCGATCATGCCTTTATATTTGTTCAGCTGGATTTTATATGAGAAGCCACATTTCCAAGGTCAGAAATGTGTGTTAGAAGAAGGGGAAAAGGTGTTAAATCGTGACTGGATCCTTCAGAACAGAAAGCATCCACAAAAAAACTTTGTATTGGGTTCTATCAAACGTGTCTTAAAGGTAAGAGAACTGTTGATTTTCTTCTGTTTTTCGTTTTGTTTTGTCATGTAATAAAGCTGTACTTTGGCCTAGCAATGTTTAGAAATGGGTGCTATAATTTGTGCTAATTTTATTCGTCTTTATTATATTAATGAGAATCTTTTCACATTGTACATATAAAGTATTAAATGAATGTTAATTTAAAATATTACTGGTAATCTAGGCCATAAAATGCTACATAATGGTGTGTGTGTGTGTGTGTGTGTGTATTTTTTTTTTTAATAGCAGTAGAAATACATCATTGAAGCATCTTTAGGAAAATAGTCGATATTTCCAAATATCTTTTTTTAGTGTAGATTTCTACTCCTTTGTGTAGTTCTGTGTGTGTGTGTGTGTGTGTGTGTGTGCGCGCGACAGAGACAGAGAAAGAGAAGTGTTGGAAGGATGGGGAGAGGAATGGAAGGTGTGTTGTCATTTTTAATTTTCTGTTTAGAAAATATTTAATACTGAGATGAGAAAAATCTTTCTATATACAACAGTGTGGTGGGAAGTGCTGTGGTGATTCAGAGGAGTGAACTAGTGATAAGGACAGGTGTCAGTAAGGAGAGAATTCTCCATGTATTCTTAAGAGCTCCTTCTGCAGTAACGTAGCACATGATTTGGTTTAATTACTCCTATGGCAGTCATGGACATATATTTTTTTCAAATTATGGAAATTTATATGCTTAAAACGGAAAATCACAATGATTTGATGTTATTAAACCCTTGGGAGTTGTAGACAGCATATAGAAAAACTCATTATCATAAAGGGGTGTCTGCATGTATTTTATGTGAATTAACACTTTCTGCAAAACTGTACCAAACCTATGCCTACAAATGTCTGTGTCTGCTTTGGACCCAGTACTGTGATGGGCACTGGGAATAAAAATACAAGTGAGATACGGTCTCTTGCTCCAGGTTGCTTAAAGTCTAGAGAGAAACAGCTGAGGCACATGACCATGTGATGTGAGAAGTGCTCTGCAAGGCCCAAGGGTGCGCAGAGCAGAGGCACCTGCCTGGAGGAGGTGGCACTGGCTTGGAATCTTGAGAGAGTAAACAGGAGCTGGGCAGCAGAGGAAGTGCGGGAAGTCCTGGCAGAGTGTCGGTGGCACTGCAAGGAGATTGGTGGTGCAGCGTGTGGGACAGTGTTCTCCACAGTGCTCACTTAGTTGGCTGACTCACTAGAAATTCCTTGAAATGAATAGTTTGTAGGTGGAATCATCTAAGATTTAAATAACTTATGGTTTTGTGCCTGCCTTGTGAATGCCAGGCACCATGCCAGGCCTGTTGGGGGAAAAAAAGAATAAGATATTGTAAGCAGCAACCTCCTCACCCCCCTAATTAAACAACAATAAAATCAAACAAAAAAGTCAGTCTGTTAAGAATGAGAATATAAAGGGGTATTTGCACATCTGCCATTTGCTTAGAATATATTATAAGAAAGAATAGCTCATGCTGGCATTTTTTCCTTCGTCCATTGTTTGTTCTTGGAGTCTTGTTTAAATGGCCATGTCAGTGCCCACGTACCTTGAACAGGCTAGCAACTTTTCGTGAGGAAGGAAAATAAAACGATTGAGCATTGAATGGAAAAGGCATTAGCATTGTTCTGAATATTTAACAAAGTAAGAATCAAGCCTCAAACTGCTTCCTTTCTCCAACTGTGTCAAAATGCTGGCTATGGATAGCTTTACTTGACTTTCATGGTGTTCATTCCAAATTCACTAGGCCTACACCAGTTTATCTTGTTTGATCATCATTTAGTTGCTCTAATCTGACTAGTCAAAACTTGAATGTTCTTTAAAGATATACTTTCAGCCCAGCCGGTGTGGCTCAGTGGTTGAGCATTAACCCATGCACCAAAAGGTCACCAGTTCGATTCCTGGTCAGGGCACATGCCCAGGTTGTCAGCCAAATCCCCAGTGCGGGGCATGCAGGAGGCGGCTAATAGATGTTCTCTCTCATCAATGTTTCTGTCTTGCTCTCCCTCTTCCTTCTCTCTCTAAAAATTAATAAAGACAAATAAAATAAAAAGATATACTTTTAGTGGTGTTTTCACTTTGTTGTGAATAGATACGGCAGATTCTGCAGATACCATCAGTTCCAGCAGTTGTAGCTTCTGCTCCAGGTTCATCTTCCCCCAGTAGAAATAACAGGGGAGTGGGGGGCAGCAGTGCAGTGAATCTGAGTCAAATGCTTTCTTTTCTCAAATAGAAGAAATGGATCTTGCCAGTTACTGCGTTTACTGTGCCTTGAATTGTTTTCTCTTATGGTCAGAAGTCACTTAGGTTGTGCCCACATTAATGAGCCAAGAAGAGAGAGATCCATTGTTAGATCAGTGACTAAAGGTATTTACGTAAAGTGGAGACAATAGATTTTATTACTGTTTTTTTAAACTGTAATTCATTCCCGTTCTTTTTCTCTCCTGTAGCTTTGTCTCCCTTCCAACTAATTGCTGTAATAGTCTAAGCTGACAAATTTTACCAAAATATATTTGTAAAGTATATATCATGGCTAGAAAAGTCTGGGAGGAAGCTATACAAACTTTTCCTTACTGAGAGTAAACTGTTTATTGTTGCTAGGCTACTATAAAGCACCCTTCAGTCGCTAGTGTTTACTGCCTTGGACCATCAAGAAGTATACAAGTCTTGCGAAAGACATTATTTCTGTGAGTAGCCACCATGAAGAAGATAGAACTTATCAGTGAAATCTTTTTCAGTCAACTGGAGAAAAAAAAAGTGGCCCTCTAGCAAAGACAGTTGAGAACATAGGCATTCTTATTTTTGTTTATTTTCCTTTTTTTTTGCCGTTGTCATGCTTGTTCCTTATGCTGTTTCCGTGTTGTGGTGGATTTGAATGCCTCTTAGCATTTTCCCTTTTAAAGTGCACCACCCAAACATTGTTTGTATAACACAATGCAGAGGAAACTTATTTGTGTGAGACACTTAGTTATGTCCTCTGTTACTGCCCCTCAGATCCCTGGGGGCCATGAATGTGGTTCTGTTACTAGAACTCCATTATTAACAGCAAACAAAAGAGCCTTGAAGATTGACAGGTGACTGTTCTGGACATTTCTGGCTATTTTTGAAATAAAACTTTAGAAGGAAAATACATTTTTATATATGAAAAAATATTTTTGGTAATGTTTTTGTACTGTATTGCATTTTAGAACTAACTCTGAAAATAAGATGTATCAATTTGCTTGCTTTTGCATATTGAGATGAATTATTAATAATGATTAATAAGAAAACTCAGTTTGGAGAAAGGTTAAAAAATTAGAAAATTGCCCTGGTTGGTTTGACTCAGAGGTTAGAGTGTCGGCCTACGGACCAATGAGTCACAGGTTTGATTCCGGTCAAGGGCACGTACCTCAGTTGCGGTTCAGTCCCCGGCCCTGGTCGGGATTGTGCAGGAGGCAACCAGTTGATGTGTCTCATGTCTATGTTTCTCTTTCTCTCTCTCCCATCCTCCCTCCCTCCCTTCCTCCCACTCTATCTGAAGATAAATGGAAAAATATCCTCAGGTGAGGATTAAAAAAAAAATTTTTAGAAAATTGTAGTTTTAAAATTGCAAAACTGATTATAATAAAAAATACAATTGTTCAGCCCAATAAGTGTAACCTCTGATTGTTACTGCATTTACCTGTGTCATTAAAGCATAGTCATTTGAATTTCACAGTGTCCTGCATGAGGATTATGCTCCCTCCACAACTACTGACATAGACTGTATGTTCAGACAGAAGCACTTGGTGATTGCAGGAAGGGAAAAATAACTGTGGTTTGATTCCCTAAGAAAAGATGAGGTCATGTTTGAGTTAGAATTCGACTATTAAAAGATTTTCATAAATAAGAATACAGAGAATTGTCTCTCTAATTTCAATGAGGGAACGTTTACAAAGCTTAGAGTGAAGGCAGCATGGAGACCAATCTGACTGAAGAGTTGTCGGCAGTTAGTCCAGATTCCTGGGTTGGCGCCATAGTGTAGAAAGGGAAACAGATATAAATCTGTTCTGCTTGGGTCTTGAGCCAAGGAGTGTCACGAGGAAAGTGGTGTCCCAACAAGCCAAGCTGTATAAAGAGTAGCTAGTAGCCGACGGGTGGTATAGGCCCATAATCAGAGTCTTGGCCTTGATGAAGGGCCTTGACTGTGGGAATAGATAAGAGAGAGACACCAGTGAAATTTTAGGGAAGGTTGACAGGACAAGATGACAGAGGGTGTGTGCTGGAATGCAGGGTCAAATTTCATAATGCCTTTCTTCTTTAAACCAACTTGTACTAAAGAAAATAAATAGAATTCCACAAGTAGGAAAACAGACTTCCTTTACCCTCACCTCTAATTCCTACCTCTTTTTTCAATATAAATTAGCACACTGAGGGTGTCGTGCCTCTCTGCTATTTATTTTTTAATGTTCCCCATGGGATCAGCTTTTATTTAACTCCCTTCCTCCAAATGGCTTTGTTGTGCTGCTAAGAAGGAAGGCTTACAGATTTTGGGCACTCAGATAGTTTTGTAACTCTGAGAATTGCTTAATGGAACAAGACTTTATTTATTTATTTATTTATTTTAAAAATAATTTTATTGATTTTTTTAGAGAGAGAAGAAGGGAGAGAGAGAAACATTGATCGGCTGCCTCCTGCATGCCCCCCACAACCCGGGCATGTGCCCTGACCGGGAATCAAACTGGGACCTCTCAGTCCATGAGACCCCACTCAATCCACTGAGCCACACTGGCCGGGCTGGAACAAGACTTTTAAAAACAAAATAGAAAATATTGAAGTAATACTTTTTCAATGAGTAATATTTATAATTTTCATGTTATCAGCATAACTCCTTAGAAAAACTTATTGGTTGCCAGATGGGAGGGGAGTTGGGGGACTGAGTGAAAAAGTAAAGGGATTGAAAAGTACAGATTGGTAGTTACAAATAGTCATGGGATGTAAAGTACAGCTTGGGGAATTTAGTCAATAATATTGTAATAACTATGTGTGGTGCCAGGTGGGTACTAGACTTACTGGGGGAATCACTTCATAAATTATGTAAATGTCTAACCACTATGCTGTAAACCTGAAACTAATATAAAATAATACTGAATATCATCTCTAATTGAAAAATGTAAATTTTTAAAAATTCTCTTTTAAAAAACTGTTATGGAGAAATAGTATTTCCTTTATGTTGTTCTTGTGAAGAAGTTTAACTGAACAATAAGAATAATTGTAACTGCATGTCCAGGGTGTTGAGAATACTGGACTGTTTCTTTAGATGATTTCAAAGCCAATTTTTTTTTTCAGGATTGCAGTATTCCAGAGATAGAACTTTGCCCTCAGTCTGACCCAGAGTGTTGTCCGGTCTACATACAACGAGCGGTCCCTAATTTGGAAGAGCTGAATATCCCCAAATCTGTGTCCTTCACTGTGAAGTCAGGAGTGTACGTATCAGTTTCTCTTTATTACAGTGATTGATGGCCACCAAAGTTAACTTCTTGTTTTATATTTCAGTAGGCACCATACATATTTCTGAAGTAACTGTTAATTTCATTTGTACTCCCAGGTACCCAGGAAAGACTGTTGCAAGGGTCAGATTCTGTCTGTCTTTGGTTCCTATTAAGTCTTTGATGTATGACTCACAGGAGCAGATACAGAGTCTCACACATCGTTCTTGATAGATACATCCATCTCTTTTTCTCCGCCAAATTTAGGACTGAGAAATAAAAATATGTCCCTAGCCTAAAATTCCGCAGCCCGAACTCTTTCTGGAGTGTCTCTTGCTAGTAGCTGCTGAGTGCTTGTGCAGTGCCAGGCACACGGCACCTTTTTGTTTATTACTCCTCTGTGCCTACAAGGCTGGGGGAACTACACATGTTATAAATGAGGAAATTATGGGGTTGGTCCCAGGCTAGGCCTTTCTGATTCCATAGGTATCTTTAGGAGGGTGGGTCTGAGTTTAGTCTTAAGTTAGTCCCAGATTAGCTAGAATCACAAATTCTGTGATTCTTGTTTCCACATGGATCCCTTTTCTCTCATTCACTGTTTCCATCTCCTTTGATGATGGTGCTGTAGAATTTTCGGGTCATTGTAGGACATCTTTCCTCGTCTTCCCCAACCATGGGTTGGGGCACACCCAGTAATTAACCCTATCCATTAGCAGTGTCTGTAATTATCAAATTTAGGTGGAAGCTAGATGAGTCTTTTGGGAATCTTTTATCATATATTCTTCCTGAGGCAGCCGATAAAACTGATAATGATTCTGAAAACATAGGTCAAAGATGTAAGATGTCTGGTGGAATCCCTCCCTCCAATTTTAAAAAGAGTGGAATATAGTGGAATGGTATTGATGCTTCACTTATGTTTTCTTTGAATTAGAGGGCTCACACCTTTTTCTTTTCCCAGTCCTCACCCAAGGATATGGTTTTTAAAAAATTATTATTGATTTTAGAGACGAAGGGGGAGAGAGTGAGAGAGAGAGAGAGAGAGAAATATCTATGTGAGAGAGAAACGTTAATCAGTTGCCTCCTGTAGACACCCTGGCTGGCGATCGAACCTGCAACCTTTTAGTGCATGGGACGACGCTCCAACATTCTGAGCCATCCGGCCAGGGCAGGGCTCACGCCTTTTAAGTATTGGAAAATATTAATACTTGAAAACATATGATGGACTTATTATAGGATAAGTAGTGTTTGAAGGTAAGTACTTAATAGCATGTTAACTTGTATGCTGCTTGGCAAACTCACTTTGAGTGTGTTTTATTAGCATAATTCTGTGGTAGGTTTTTGTTTTGTTTTTATGTAGTCCTTTTTACTTTCAACCTTTACAGAACCAGACTAAGGAATTCCTTTTATACTTTAACCAACCATTCCTTTCTTATTTAGTTGGCTTGCCTACCCAGAAATTAATTTTAAGGGGCAAGCTACAGTTTTGGAGGAAGACCATGGACTCTTTGAGATTTCTGCAGCAGACATGAAATCATTGCATCCACTTCAGATGGTAAGCAAATGTAAAAGGAAACATTTTTCCAAGTACCCATGAATCCGGAGTTAAATAGCTATGATGATTGCTTATGCATCTCAATCCTGAGAAATGACTGACACCACTGAATTAACAAACTATCAGTTCATTGTTTTTCTGTTTCTCTATGTTGCAGAGAATATTTGTGTGAAAAAGTTTTAATTTTTTTTCCTGAAGACAAATGTGTGAATTTACTTCGTGCTAAGTTTATGACAGTACATGCAATTTCCATATAAGTGTTGTTCTGTGCAATTTTTGAATATTTAATAAAGTTCTGAATTTGTTTTTTGATGCTTATTATAAATCACTTGTAAGTTATACTCTTCCATTGTAGCAATGCACGCTAAGCTCAGCAACCAGGAAATGGGCAGCTCTGTTGGTGGTGACTTTCTTAGAAATACCTGCAGCGTTTATTTTCTTGCAAACATTTTTATTTGAGGGACAAACTGTTAGTTAAATATTACCTGTGTGATAAACCACATTTGGTTATTTTGTGTCTTTTTAAAAAAATTAAGACCAAACTAAGAAATTTTAAGAAATATCATAATGCAGGATAGCATTAGAAACAAGTAGAGCATAGAATTAGGTGTTTTGGGAGGAGAGAGGTACTTTTTAAAAATTTTTTTATTGATTGATTTTTAGAGAGGAAGGGAGAGAGCGAGAGAGACGTGAACCTGTTGTTCCACTTATTTATGCTTTCATTGGCTGCCTTATGTGCCCTGACCGGGGATCAAACCCTCAACCTTGGTGTATCGGGAAAACACTCTAACCAACTGAACTTCCCAGCCAGGGCGAGAGGTGCTTTTATGCTCTACAACCTTGAGATCACAAAGACATTAAATGTGATAAAGGTATTGACAGAATGTGGAAGAGGAAGTACTCTCTCTAATTTAGAAAACCCAAGCATTGTTGAGAAGACATTTAGTAGTAAGTGCTTTAGAAATTCCCTCTGCCAAATGAGGCTTTTAAATCTACCAGCGCCTCCACTCTTATTTTTGAAACACTGTAGTGGGATCCAATCTTTAATTGCTCACATGTTGCTCACTCAAGTTCTGAGTTCTTCCTTGTAGTTGTAATCTGGAAAGTATCTTTTTAATACCTCCTGCCCCATCTACATTGATGTAGAGAAGTCTGACTTGATTTTAACTATTATAGAGTTCTATTCTTAAGTTTTTAAATTGATCACAGCTTAACTCTAACTGGTATGTAATCTTCACTAATCCAATTTTTATATAACCTGTATACATCATGTGGTTACTTTCAACTGTTTTAAATATTGATGTATCTTACGTTAAAATTTCTTGTCATCTTCAGGGTGGACTGAAAGTGGAAATGCCTATGAACTTAAAGGTAGGTTTTGAACAGACTTTTGTAGTAGGTTCAAACATGTGAGTATTCATCTTTAAGTATTTTGAACTGTTGAAATAGAAAACAGTTACCTGAACGTACGTTAGCAGTGCCTTGCTCACAGGTGTTGGGGTGAGGGAGGGATGAAGTGGCTGCCGAGGGCCCAGGCTGAGTGCGGAGTGGGGTCCGAAGGCAAAGATGGAGGTCTGCACTGACAGCCAGTGGAGCCCAGGAAGCACCTAGTGACAGGTGAAAAGGTGGTAAGTTTGATTGTTTGGGGTGGGGTGTAGGTGGCAGCAGACATTCAGGTGGAGATACTCAGCAGGCCTTTGGGAGTGACGCTCAGGGGTGGTCAGAAGGTGTCGATGGCTCTTGTTAGATGCCAGTTTTTTAATCATGAGTGTTTGGAGGGAAGGGTAGAGGCAGTGAAAACTGGAATGGTAGTAGTGCCACGATTAAGCACATTTTGGGAAAGAAAGGAAGAAACAGAGTTATAAAATGTGTCTAAGGAGAGATGGAAGATAGAAGTGCAGTGAGCAAAGCTGCAGACAGGCTCCGTGTAACGAGGTCACAGCACCTCCAGGGGCAGGTGTGGAGACAGCGATTTATCCGTTCTTCTCCTTTCCTCCAAAACAAGAGACGTCGTCCAAACCCCTACCACTTGGCGGCTTCCTAATTTACGCAATTGACTACCATTCTCTCAGTCGCATAGATGGAGCCTTTTGGAACTTAATATCTGAGTGTACCTAATACATCTTGGCTGTATGATGGAATCATACATATCTGAGTTTTATTTAAAAAATACATATGTCTGGGTTCCACTCACAGAGATACAGTTTTGGTCTGGGGTGTGGTCATATTTTGTCAGAGCTCCCCTGATGACACTAACTTATAACCAAAGTTTCAAACCAGGGACTAATAGATGCAGAATTAGCTGTGACACTCACTCCTTGAGTGGCTCCTGTCTCAGCCTCCTTGTTGCTGAATCAGAACTTCAGGTGCAGCTGGCTGGGTCTTCCTTGGCTGCAGTTTGACTGGTTGTAGAGGTGTATGAATGGAATGGCTATCCTGGATGGTCACAGTTCCTCAAGTTGTCAGATGTTAGTTTATGGCTTACTCATCAAAGAGGTATTGCTTCTTTCTTAGTCTGAGTGTGTTCAGCATATGTATTAAACCTAAATAAAACTTCATTACTTCCAGTACAGCATCTGGTGAAGACTTACCACGTAGAATACTGCAGGAGCAGTACTTCCTATTTACTTAACGTCTGTATAATTTTGTCGGTTTTTAAAAATAAGAGTGCTGCTACTTGCTGGTTCAGTGTGTTTAAGCATGGGAACTTACTCACAAGGTCATGGGCTGCCAGTTGTGCACATGTTACGCCATCGGCCCCAGGTGGGCCCAGGTGCTAGAGAATGGATAGACTAGCGCCGTTATCACTTCACATGCTAAGGGCCGCTCGTACTTGGAATAAAGAGCATCGAAACGGTAGGAGGGAAAAACTTGTACCAATCCAAATTTGAAGTCAGTGAAATGCTAGAAATTTATGTCCTTCTATACTTACCTCTCCCCGCCCTCCAATTTAAATCAAATATGAAGTAAAAATACTATAATTATTTTCAATCATTTTTTATTTTTAGCAAGTTTTATAATTTTTTTATTTTAATTTTTTTATTTTTTAACTCATCTTTATTGTTGAATGTATTACAAATGTTCCCCCCCTTTTCCCCCTTGAGCCCCTCCTCCCCAATCCCGCCCCCCTCCTGCCTTCCCCACACTATTGTCGGTGTCCATTGGTTATGCATATATGCATAGAAGTTCTTTGGTTTATCTCATCCTGCCCTCCCTCCCCCCTTCCCTTTCAGGTTCATCAGTCTAACAACCAATTTGTACTTCTTAATTCCTTCATCTTTTTCACCCATCCCCCTGGCCCCCATCCATCTGGCAAGCAACAAAAAGTTCTCTGTATCTATGAGTCTGTTTCTGTTCTGCTTGTTCATTTTGTTTGTAGATTCAGTTGTTGATAGATATGTATTCATTGCCATTTTATTGTTCATATTTTTGTTCTTCTCCTCCTTCAAGAAGACCCTTCAACATTTCATATAATACTGGTTTGGTGGTTATGAACTCCTTTAGCTTTTCCTTGTCTGGGAAACTCTTGATATGTCCATCGATTCTAAATGATAGCTTTGCAGGGTAAAGTAGTCTTGGTTGTAGGTCATTGCTTTTCATCACCTGGAATATCTCTTGCCACTCCTTTCTGGCCTGCAAATTTTCTTTTGAGAAATTAGCTGACAGTCTTACGGAAGCTCCTTTGTAGGTAACGGTCTGCTTTTCTCTTGTTGCTTTTAAGATTCTCTCCTTGTCTTGAACCTTTGGCATTTTGATGATGATGTGTCTTGGTGTGGGCCTGTTTGGGTTCATCTTGTTTGGACTCTCTGTGCTTCCTGGACTTGTATGTCTATTCCCTACACCAAGTTAGGGAAGTTTTCTGTCATTATTGTTTCAAATAGGTTTTCAATTTCTTGCTCTCTCTCTTCTCCTTCTGGCACCCCTATGATGCGAATGTTGGCACGCTTGAAGTTGTCCCAGAGGCTCCTTACACTATCCTCATTTTTTTTTATTCTTTTTTCTTTTTGCTGTTCTGATTGGGTGTTTTCTGCTTCCTTATATTCCAAATCAATGGTTTGCTTCTTGGCTTTACCTACTCTACTATTGAATCTATGTAAACTATTCTTTATTTCAGTTAGTGCCTCCTTCATTTCTGACTGGTCCTTTTTTATGTTGTTGATGTTCTCACTAAGTTCCTTGGAGGTCTTCTTAAGTTCCTTGAAGGTCTCACTAAGTCCCTTGAGTGTCTCACCAAGTTCCTTGAGCCACCTTATAACCTGTTTTCTGAACTCTGCATCTGATTGATTGCTTTTCTCCATTTTATTTAGTTCTTTTCCTGCGAGTTTTGTTATTTTCTTTCATTTGGGACTTGTTTCTTTGTTTCCTCATTTTGGCTGCTTCCTTGTGATTGTTTCTATGTATTAGGTAGAGTTGCTATGTTTCCTAGGCTTCAAAGGGTGGCCTATTATTGTGGGTGTATTGTAGGATCCAGTGGCACAGTTTCCCTGATCACCCCAGCTGGGCCCTCGAGGTCCACCCCTAGTGTGGACTGTATACCCTTCTGTTGTAATTGAGTCTTGATTGCTGTTGGCATGTCAACGGGTGGGATTTATTCAGGCTGATCAGCTGCAAGAACTGGCTGTGCCCTCTAGCCACTGGCCTCTGACTACCTTGGAGGATCAGCTGTGCAGGGGCCACCACACAGAGCAAGACTTACTTCAGCAAGGCTCTGGTACCCACTGAGTCCGCTCATTATGTGTGTCACTCGTGGAGGTAGTTGGGTGGTGGTGCTTCGATGTGGTCTGAAGCTGTCCACTGGGTGTGCTGGCTCTCAGGCAAGGTCAGCCACTGCCTGTGTTCTATCCAGAGCCACCTGGCATAAGCTACAAAGTGATCTGCAGATGGCTGCTGCTTGTACTGGGCTTGGAGGTGCCCAGGAAAAGCCAAGTTGTGAACCAAGGCTGGCTGCTGCTAGTGCCAGTCCTGGGGCCACTTAACAAGAGATATGGGGCTTGCTGAGACCAGATGCTGCTTGTTTGAGAGATTTTTGGAAACTCTGAAGCAGGCTCCAAGACAGGCCAATCCTATGATAAAGCCTTTGGAAACAGCTTGGGTGGGCCTGAAAGTTGGGTGGGACAGGTCCAACAGTGTGAGCCAGGATGCCGGAGTCCCAGATTTGGCGGCGTCTGCCAGCCCGGGGAAGGAACATCAGCCTCCGCCAGCACGTCTGTCCAGGAGAAAGCTGCCTGCCCAGCCCTCGTCCCAAGGCCAAACAGTTCAGTTCCTCCCTGTATGTCTCTGGCACCCCTCAAGCTGCCTCCCCTCCAAGCTCAGAGGGAGCAAGTCCAAGTGAGTCTGTGCGCGGGCCCTTTAAGAGGAGCTGCCTGGGGCTCCAGCAGCCGCAGCCTCCCTCTGCCTCAGTTCCCGCTGGTTTTTCCAGCCAGAAGTTATGGGGACTTTTCTTCCTGGCACTGGAACCTTGAGCTGGGAGCCTAATGTGGGACAGGGACCCCCTCACTCCTCAGGGAGGACCTACACAGCTGCAGTGTCCCTCCTGATTTTTATCCACCACACGTGGGTGTGGGACCAGCCTGTCCCTGCCTCCGCCCCTCCTGCCAGTCTCGCTGTGGCTGTTCCTTTAATTTCTTAGTTGTAGGACTTCCATTCAGCTCGGTGTCAGGTGGTTCTGTGTGATGGGTGTGTTGTAGTTTAGTTGTGATTTTGATGTGGTTATGGGAGGAGGCGAGACCGCATTTACCTATGCCACCATCTTGACCGGAAGTCCGGAAGTTTTGTAATTAGATTCAAGAATTTGCCTGTCTCTTTCTTCTCGTTGAATAGTAACTACCTTAGAAGCAGTGTTGTAAGAAATAGCTTATGTTTTCTCAAATCCATAGATAATTCATTAGTATGCCCTGGAACCTCATGAGAACTTTTATTTCTTATAGTGGAAATTCAGTAACTATAAGGCAAATTTGTATTAAATTCTAGTCATAGGGATAAGCTTAGAAAGATAATTCAAGAACCCGTTACAGGACAGTTTATCCTATGAGATGATCTTAGGATGTGGGTAACCAGAACAGTGAGATCAGACTTGATCATATTAATATGAGAGAAGTATGCTATTAATTAAGATATTTTATCTTTATGATGCTGAAGACTCATTTATTCCTTGTGACAATTGACACTGTGCTATATTGTAAGGATATATTAATGAAAAAGCAGGCAGTGATCCCTGTTCATGTTGTCTTTAGTGTGTGTCTATTCTAACATATGTGCATGTTAAATAATTTTCTTTCATATTTTTCAGGTTATTATTTATGAAAAACCTCACTTTCATGGACAGGCCAAAGAGTTTAGTGAACATATAGATTCTATCCCTAATTTTTTAAAAAACGATGGGGACTTTCACGGAATTGGATCCATTCGCGTCATCGGTGGAGTGTGAGTGTCATATTTTCAGTAGTGATTTCATAGTCTGTTTTTGAAGGTCAGTACAGAAAATGTGCTAAGCGGAGCAAAAACCACCTGCCTCAGCCTGAAGATACAAATTCCTTTGATCATATGGGAAATAAAAAAATATTAGTTACTAATAGCTCTCTGTGAATTCTTAGTATTACAGATTTTGAGATAGATTAAATATAGAAAATAGTTTCTAAAACTTTAACACTTAGTATTGCTAAGCACAATATAGAAATAAGAATTGCAAATAAAATAATTTTCTCACAGATTATGAATATGGATGAGAGCCCTAGTTTTAATCCTCTCTTCTGTCTATCTTAGTTTACTCTCTGCTGAGGACATTAACAGTGAGCCTCCCTCATTTAAAAAGTATCCTGGTTGTCTGTTTCAAAGTCAGGCATTTTTTATATGTTTTCATTGATTTTAGAGAGAGTGGAAGGGAGATGGAGAGAGAGAGAGAGAGAGAGAAACTTCGATCAGCTACCTCCTGCATATCCCCCACCAGGAACTGAGCCCAAAACCCTGGCATGTGCCCCAGCCAGAATCGAACTGGTGACCTCTCGGTATTTGGGACGACATTCAGTCAACTGAGCCACACAGGCCAGGGCAGGCGTTTTTGATATTGGTTAACCTCTGGCCCTGAACTGCTTTTGGAAGCCCCCGAAGAACTGAGTATAAATACAAGTGCAACCATCATTGCTACTAACCCATTCTCACTCAGCAGTTACTAGGGCAGGAACCCCAGGAAATCAGTGACCTGGCTGGGCTGTGCCTTTTGTATTTATATCCTGGCAGGTAAAGTCATGGAGAGGCAGCTTTCCTTATATCTTATTCGCCAGTCAACCCAGTACTGGAATCCCTCCAGAAATATTCTGTTAGTCTCTCTATTGATATGTTGGGGTTTTGTTTTTTGGGAATGTTGGTTCATTTAATTTAAGCCTGGGTACCTCTTGATATTTGTGGTTACATTGCATAACTTGTTCATGATATTCTAGCAAAAGATGCTACTTAAATATTTTATTCATAGAAATTAAGTGACTTATATAAGATCATTCAAGCATCTACATTTAGAGACTTAGACTTTGCAGTTTCTAGCAGAAAATCAAACAATGGCCATACTAGCCAAAATGGAAATATAAGAGACTATGCAATATATAGGTGGGTCATACCCATAATTGGTCTGACATTTTGGTAATCATTTAATTCTTTTTTTGTTTTGTTTTGGAAAATATATTGATTTTCATAAAAATATATTTATTTTTTCTTTCAATTTTATTTTGTAATTCTTGATTCTTGAATTTTAGGATTTTACCAGGGGCTTGAAGAACACATATTTTTGGAGAAACACATTTTTATTGTTTTATTATTTGCGGTGTTTGCTTTGTGAACACACATGCTTCTTGTTATTCCTTTGCTAAATATTTTTGCCTTTTCTTCCCTCTGGGGTCTGAATGTTTTCCCCATTAACTAGATTGTGATTTGCATTGTTCTTTTCTACAATTATTTTATAAAAATCTCAAGAAAATGATTATGGCATACAGTACAACATACGCACTTTCATTTTTATATGGCAACTGCAGGAGGAAAATGTGATGTCCCACTGAGAGGTGAACAGCTGACTTTTTTCCCCCCCAGCATTTCTACCATTTTTCACTTTTGTTAGCTGTTTATCTGTACGTGGTATGGACTTATCTTCATCTCTCTCCCATCTTAAGGAATCTGGGGAAAGTGAGGTTGATGTTTCTTAGTTTTTCTCAGGTAACATCTATTTTTTTTAATATCCCAGATGGATATATAAATTGAATCTTAATAAAATATATTAAGAAAAACTAGACAGAAGATTTTTGAACTGTTCATTATGTAAAATTTTACTGATCTCTCTTTTTTTTTTTTTTGGTATGTGCCCCTAGCGGGGACCGAACCCGGGACTCTCTGGTCCGCAGGCCGACGCTCCAACCGCTGAGCCAAACCGGCCAGGGCTGATCTCTTCTTTAATATTAAGGTCCTCTATACCTTTTATTCTTTTTCCCACTCACATGTATTAAAAGCATGTTCCAAGTAGCCTCATTTATGTAGAAGAAAGCTTAGAATTTGAAAGTTTTCATGTGAGATTTATTTTCACATAATAGCTTGAGAATAAAATAATGCTAGTTTCTTTACACATCACACATTACAAATATACTAAGATGTATGAAACGTGTGCACACACCTACAGCAAGCGTGAGGAAGGGTTCACGGTCACTGAGCAGCTGCCGTAATTCTGCACCCTATGGAAACAATTCTTTGGAATATTTTTTATATCTTCACAACTGTAGTAGGGGTGGAAAAGGGAAGACATTCTAGTAGTCCCACCAGGCTTCATTTTGTCAGACTCCAGAGTTCAGAAGACCGCAGTCCAGGAGCCCAAAACAGTCCTCTTGGGAATGTGCCCGTAGGAGCGGGTCCCACTCTAACCACACAGTGCAGCTGCAGGCAGGTTTAAGCAGGTCAACACGCACTGTGAACCGTCTGTGCCCACACTGCGTTAGCCACTCCGGTTACTCCATAAAATGTAAGTTCCATGGAGGACCTTGGTGCCTAGTGTTTCTCGGTGTTCTGTGCTGGCAGGTTTAGATTAGAAGTCAAGAAACCTGTGTCCCTGAAACGTACTGATAAGATGGTGGGAGCGGCACTTCCCGCCATAAACACCTGCAGGGGTCTGGAGGCCACCGGGGCTAATACCAGCTCTGTCACATTCCCAGTTTCTCTTTGCTAACCCCCCACCCCCAATGTGTTTCATATCTGAAGCCTGATGAGAGGCTCTTTTGACCTAAACCATAAATAAATGTTTAAAACAGTAACCATTCTGTGATTCCAGAAGGGCTCAATCAGTAAAACATGAATATCTATCTTTGACTCTCGTGTGGGTTTGAAACTTGTCTCGTTGCCTGTTTGTGCTTCCCATTATTTTTTACTTGGCGAACTGTTCTCCAACCACTTTGAGAGGCGGTGTCAGGGCCACACCGCATACGTGTAGTGGGCGTCGCTTTATTGCAATCCTACAGTAGTTAACCTCTCGTTGAGAAAAGCCTCCAAACTATAAAAATTATTGATCCATGAAGCATACACCATTTGTCTTTGTAAATGGTAACAAAACAAATGCGTTGCTTTTTAAAACACGGTGATGTGGAAGTAGATGCTTTATCATGATTTTTCTCTTGCTTTCTTGACTACACTTTTATTGATGGCTCAGTTGGTGTCCTCTGTATTTCTAGGTGGGTTGCCTATGAAAAAGAACATTTCAAAGGCCAACAGTTCTTGCTTGAAGAAGGGGATTTTGAGGATGGTACTGCCTGTGGGGCTCTGAGCAGCCCCATCTTGTCTTTCCGGTACCTACAAGCTGTGAGTTCGTTCCCAATTCTTAATTTCTCTCTACCTTTCCATAAAAACTGGATGTCAACTCTGATAGAACATGAGGTTATAAAATGTTTGTAAAACCTGAGGGCACTAAACTGAACTGCTTATGTGACTTGCCTGTTTTAGGGATTTTATTTTAATTGAATTTATTGAGGTGACATTGGTTAATAAAACTATATAGGTTTCAGGTATACAATTCTGTAATACATCATCTGGTTATTGTACTGTGTGTTCACCACCCCATGTCCAGTCTCCTTCCATCACCATTCATCCCCCTTTACCTTCTTCTGCCTCCCCCTGCCGTTGCCTGTTTTTCTTAACTGCCATGATTATTCTAGAATACTAATATTTACTTTCCATCTATCGATTCCACAGTTTTTGAGCACGTGCTTTGATAGCTGTATTGTGCCAAGCGCTAGAGCATGCAGCCTGGTAGGAAAATAACGCTTACATCAGTGTTTGGTATTGTTTGTGCTTGGATTGAGCACAGAGTACTCAGGGTACTCAGAAAAAGGTCAGTGACTCCTGCTTGGAAGTGAGAGGAAGTTAAGACGCCAGCTGAGCTGAAATTTTGAACTCAGGAGTTAGCCAGGTGAAGAAATCGGGGCAGGGTGAAGGGGAGAGGTAGGTGCTATTGTAGCGAGAGTAACATATATGAAGGCAAGGATGGAAGCCAGTGGTTCTCAGCGCAGGGTGCTTTTACCCTCCAGGGGCATTGGCAGTGTCTGGAGGGATTTTGTATCCTCATGACTTGGAAGGAGTGGGTGCTACTGATATTTAGTGGGTGGAGGCCAGGGGTACTGCTGAACACCTACAATTCACAGAACACACACACACACCAAAAAAGGAGGAATCATCTGACCCAAAATGTTAATGGTGGTAAGGTTGAGAAACCGCCATGTAAAGTAAAAGGGGGTGTGTCTGGGAAGTGCAGTGAAGTCTGGGTGTTAGGGAGAACTTTGGGGAGATGAGTCCAGAGCCAGATAATGAAGGGCCTTATATGCCATGTTGAGTTCAGATTTTTTTTTTCTTGACTTGACCATGAGCCACTGATGGTTTTTAGATCTAGTGAGTATGATCAGATTAGTGGTTTAGAAAGATCTCTTTGGTGCCTGTATGAAGAAATGGCATGGTGTGAAGGAAGGAAGTCTGGGGGAGAGGACTAGAACCTCACGGGACTCCTGGTGAATGGTGATGAGGGCATAGAGAAGTGGAGGTTCTGTTAGAGTTCTGTGGGCTCTCGGGGCTTTTCAGGTGTTGCTTGTTTCTCTGACCAGCCCTGCAGACTTTAATATGCTCAGAGACTGCAGTCCCTTTCCAAAATAATCTTTACCCTTTAAACTCTGAACTCTCTGGCATGGTCAAAGCCCTCTTTGAAGGAATTGATAATGACGTGAAGGGTGGTTACTGGGTCCACATGGACTTTGGATGAACACAGGGGTTGTGTGCTCTGGCCCTGTAGGTTTTTTTGTTGTTGTTGTTTTTTGTGTTTTTTTTTTTTTAAATAGGGAGAGAGAGGAGAGAGAGAGAGAGAGAGAGAGAGAAACATCGATGTGAAAGCGACACATCGAGTGGTTGCCACCCACACGTTGGGGCCGGGGACAAACTGCAACCGAGGTACGTGCCCTTAGTGGGAACCGAACCCGGTCTCTCTGGTCCGCAGGCCGACGCTCTAACCACTGAGCCAAACCGGCCAGGGCTGGCCCTGTAGGTTTCTGTCAGGGCCAGCAGCAGCTCTGTTACAACCCTCGCCTGGTCAGACAGGAGGAGCCAGAATGGAAAAAGAAGCACAGGGAACAAGGGAGCTTTTTTTCCCCCATGAATGATCCTTGTCAGTAAGAAAGTTGGAAACCAGTTCTTCCTGAAAGAAACACAGGGCAGTCCACTGAAGACTGAGCATGCAGGTTATTTGAGCTATGGATACATCACTTTTGAGGTATTTAGTCCACACTATACAGTAACCACAGGTTTTCTCTACCTAACCACTCCTTACCTGGCCACTAAAAGGCAGAACAAAACAAGATAGAGCCTCATCTTTTTTATTTTAAGGTCGTGGTGACCGCACACTTTGAGGAAACTGTGGGTCACAATTCGATGCATCTTCCACCTGGTATCAAACACTTTGCTTTTCCCTCCTGATTTAAACAAGAGAGTTGAATGGAAGCATTGCTGATCCTAGAAATGTTTAGCAATGAATGTGATGGTATCTTCCAAAGGTGACTGTGACTAAAAGAAGCAAACAAAACACAAAACCATGTGTCACTAGTTGAACTCTACCAAGAGCGGAAAACATGAAAAAATAGGAATGCCATACTGTACAGGGTGGGGAAAAGTAGGTTTACAGTTGTATTCACTCTCAAACACAATAATTACTATTTTTGTAGTATTATTTACTTCATTATTGCATTTGAAAGTGGATACAACTGTAAACCTACTTTTGCCCCACCCTGTAGAGCTAAATAATTAAGAAAGATTTGATATAGAGAGTCTGTGATCATCTACATTGGAAAAATTGGCATAAATTGACATGTCAGTCTGCACACAAAATATACAGCATTTACAGAAATGACAACACAGTTTTTATGTAAATAAGTAAAAATACTCTTCAAAGAAAATGTGTCCTCTTTAAATTAGATTTTTTTTAATTAAAAGATTAGTTGTTTGGGTACAGTTAAAGACCTTTTCATAGTCCTTATTATGATATTCTAACATTTGTGAAGGATTTGACTTCATTCTTACACTTAATCTTCACAAAGACAGTGAGATACTCATGATTCCCGTCTTACAGACACAGAAACTAAGGCCCGGAGAGAACTGAGCCCAACTGAGAGCTGTGACCTGAGGGCAAGTCCGCCTTCTCTGGAGCTTGTGCCATATAATTCATTTTCCTCTTTCACAAAGTTAGACTGAAAAGCACCATAACAATGGAAAACTGGATCTCATTCAACCAAAGGTTTATTAGCACTTCATTTGTAGCTATAAATACATGCTCACAGTGCAGACCAATGCACATACATGTAATAAATAATTATTTACTTGAACTTTCAGTTTATAACTTAAATTTATGTTCACCAAAATATTGTCAGATGAAATATACCAAAAAATCTATACATATTTAGAAAGTATAGAATTTAAATATGTATATATTATAAAAATGCTTTAGAAATTTGCTTTTCCAGTTATATTTAAAATTTTTTTACATTCACTGGACATAGCATATAATTGGGGAATTCTCTTTTTTAAAAAACCACTTTATTGCCTGGCCATGTGGCTCAGTGGTTGAGCATCAACCTATGCACCAAGAGGTCGCCAGTTCAAGGCATATAGACTAGTGGAACAGAACAGAGAATTTGGAAATTGACCCAAGACATTATGCTCAATTAATATTTGACAAAGGTGGCAAGAACATACAATGGAGTAAAGACAGCCTCTTTAATAAATGGTGTTGGGAAAATTGGACCGCTACATGCAAAAAAATGAAACTAGACCATCAACTTACACCACACACAAACATAAACTCAAAGTGGATAAAAGATTTAAATGTGACTCGTGAATCCATAAAAATCCTAGAGGAAAATGTAGGCAACAAAATTTCGGACATCACACGCAGCAGAATCTTCACTGATACATCACCTAAGGCAACAGAAACAAAGGAAAAAATGAACACATGGGACTACATCAAACTCAAAAGCTTCTGCACAGCAAAAGAAACAACCATCAAAACGGAAAAGGAACCCACTGTATGGGAGAGCATAATTGCCAATGATACATCAGATAAGGGATTAATCTCCAAAATATATAGAGTGCTCATACAACTCAACAAAAGGAAGTCAAAGAACCCAATTAAAAAATGGGCAGAGGAACTAAATAGACACCTCTCCAAACAGGACATACAAATGGCTGAGAGACATATGAAGAAATGCTCAACATCACTAATCATCAGAGAGATGCAAATTAAAACAACTATGAGGTATCACCTCACACCTGTCAGAATGGCCGCCATCAACAAATCATCAAACAATAAGTGTTGGCGAGGGTGTGGAGAAAAGGGGACTCTCGTACACTGCTGGTGGGAATGCAGACTGGTGCAGCCACTGTGGAAAACACTATGGTGTTACCGCAAAAAATTAAAAATTGAATTGCCATTTGACCCAGTGATCCCACTTCTAGGAATATACCCTAAGAAGCCTGAAACACCAATCAGAAAGAATACATGTACCCCCATGTTCATAGCAGCACTATTTACAATAGCTAAGATCTGGAAACAGCCCAAGTGTCCATCAGTGGATGAATGGATAAAAAAGCTGTGGTACATATACACAATGGAGTACTATGCAGCTGTAAGAAAGAAAGATTTCTTATCCTTTGAGACGACATGGAGGGACCTCGAGAGTATTATCCTAAACGAAACAAGCCAAGCAGAGAAAGACAAATATCACATGATCTCACTTATTTGTGGAATATAATGAACATAACAGTCTGAGGATCAGGGTAGACCCAGAGATGTGGAAGTAGGGTACAGACTGACAACCCTCAGAAGAGGGGGTGGCAGAGGAGGGAAGAGAGAAACCATAGAACTTATGCACATGTACACATAACTTATGGACATGGACATCAAAGCTGGGGATGGGATGGGGGGATGGGGAGGAGGGTGTCAATGGGGAAAAAAGGAGAAACATCTGTAACAAAAATAAATTTAAAAAAAAAAAAAAAGAGGTTGCCAGTTCAATTCCCAGTCAGGGCACATGCCCAGGTTGTGGGCCAGATCCTCAGTCGGGGCATGCAGGAGGCAGCCAATCGATGTTCTCTCTCATCGATTTTTCTATCTCTCTCTCCCTCACCCTTCTCTCTCTGGAATCAATAAAGAAAAAACCAAAAAACACTTTATTGAGGCATGATTGACATGTAAAGATCTGTTCATATTTAATGTATACAAGTCAGTGAGTTTGGGGATAAGTTATACCCATGAAACCATGAAACCATCACCACCATCAAGGCCACAGACATGTTCATCACCTCCCCAGTTTTCTTATGTCCCCTTTATTATTACTTTCTTGTGTGTGACGAAACTTAACATAAGGTCTACCTTCTTCAAAAATTTTATGTACAGTATTTAGATAGGATTTAAAGCTTTGTGGTTGTCAAAGACTTACATAAGGTAGCAGGTAGAATTAGTGTGTGACATCTTTTCCCCAGAGACTCAGATGTCTCTAACCTTGGAAAGAGTGAAGTGCTACATTTGAGATCTAAGCTGAAGTAATATAAAATTCACAGTTCGGTTTCCTAATGTCCTGTCTCCAGTATACAGAACACTCTGGGTCTACTGAGGTCAAACCCTGGGCGAGTTCCTTAGGGATACTGTGATCTGTGTCCTGGCGTGCTTTGGATAGTACAGCCAGAAATGTGTTCCTAATTCCAAATGAGTCAGGCACATGTGTTGATTTGGAGTTGATTATTTTTTACAGGACAAGACTAGAAGGAAAATAGCAATATTTAGACTCCAGGGATTAAAGAAGGAATTTTTATTTTTTGGCTTCCTCCACAAAACTGTCTTGGTAGGCTTGTTTTTCCTCAGTTTTTCACTAGCTTTTGGATTTGCTTTTGTCATGATTTTCAGACTTTGGGCCTCTTTTCAGATCTCTGAAACCAGGTGGAATGCAACAGAGACCAGTATTTCTCCTAAATTAATGGATAAACATCCCAGATCTCCACTGGTGTCTCATGTCACATCGCCCACGGGGTTGTAGCACAGGCTCTCCGGGGCCCAGTGAGCTGAGGGATTTTATGGAGTTTAAATAATCCAGTTCCTGATCCTCGAGACCGACTTTTGGTCCTGCAGCAGTGGAGCACTGTGCCTGAGACTGACCACACTAAACGATCCCGATTTTTTCATTGCATTTGGTGCTTTAAAATAAAGTGGAATATAGATTTGAGGTCATTCCATCATTATTCATTTTTCTTGAGCTGCCACTTAAACCAGTGTGACTTCCAAAGTTATTTAATTATGCCTAATAAAGTGGGGGTGCCAGTGACCCAGTAGCCTCGTAGGGCTCACTCGGCATCACTCTGAGTGCCTGTTGTAGTCGCCTCTGAACAAGATAGCTGAAAGGATGGTGTTTTTTTTTGTCTTTTATTATTTTATACCATGTTTTACAACCAATCGATGTGTCCCTCTCCCATCAATGTTTCTCTCTCTCTCCCTCCCTCTCCTCCCTCTCCATCCCTCCCTCCCTCCCCCTTCTACTCTCTAAAAATCAATGGAAAAAATATCTTGGGTGAGGAGTATCAAAACAAAAAAATCCCCTTCGTAATTATATTTATTTCATCAAGTAGTGGAAGCATAAAAGTTTATCTTGATACATTTTTTGGACATTTACTTTGTTTACAGCTTTTCACTATTACAAATAGTACATCTTTGCACTTAAATTGCCTGCCATTTAGTTTCTTGAAGAAACTCAACTTTTAAAAGAAAAAAAAAGGGAGAATTAATTTCAGGCTCAAAGAGTGTGAACAATTTCAGTCTTTTAAATATATGTCTATATTATTGTCTGAAGTAGCTGTCCAGCGTGTATTTCCTCCAGCAGTGTTCCCTGGCAAAACTGGATTTTAAGATCCTTCTTATCTTAATTTAAAAAGTGAAAATTATGTCAGTTGTTTTATTTTTAATTTATTCTTATTAGTGAAATTAGACATTTGCTTTTATGTGTGTGTGTGTGGATTGTCTGTGTTTTGCTGATTTATCAGTTTGGCTCTTGGAGGTTTTCTGATCATCTTGTTTCAAATATGTTGTCTGACTAAAAATATTTAAAATTTTCTGTTAATTAAATTTTTTAATAATTTTTTCTTTTGTCAAGCAGACTTTATTTTTTTCCTGTTTCATTTGAGCGCATAAAACCCTCTCCCTCGCTGCCCGTTTTATTCCATGCAGCTTTTGACTTTAGGAATGAGTGAGACCCGGTTTCCTGTCCAGTGCCAGCGAGCACCCAGTCGACTGCTCTCCATTTGTATAAAAATGCTGCGCTTTCCTGATTAAAAACTGAGGCTTATTTTTTTTTAATGTTTAGAAATAGTGACTATTAAAATTGTTTCCAATGCCACTTAAAATTCCTTTCTGGAGCTATGTGTGTGAATATTATCCCACAAGTATGTGAAAATTGTGCAAAGATTTAGTAATCCGTAAAACAAAATTCATGCATTTTTCTAAACTTTCCTCTTCGTCTTTTTAGAATTTTATAGAATCTTCTATCACACTGTTTGAGTCCGACCTGGAAAGTGGGAAGTTCATTGACATTACAAATCAGGAAATTTCCGACTTAGAAGAAATGGGCTTTGGCAGCGAAACCAGATCCATCCACGTTAAAAGTGGAGTGTAAGTTTCCTCACCTTGAGAACCTTGACAGGTTCTTTGTGTTCAAACTGTTGGCTGCTGGACTCTACGTCACCTCTGTTCTTTTTCCTTTCCCCTACTAGGTGGGTTGCCTACCAGCAGAAGTTCTTCTGTGGAGAACAGTACATTTTAGAGAAAGGGAAATACAAGTGCTTTTTTGACTGGGGAGGATCGAATAACATAATCATGTCAATACGACCTATCCAACTGGTGAGTTCAGTGTGAACACAGCTGTGCCAGTGGCCTGGAGCGGCGTCCAGTCGAGCGTGTGCAGCAAGCTCTTTCAGAGTGGAGTTGGTGGGCTCTCTTACGTGTGCACATAGAGGAAGTGAAACAGCACATGAATTTCTGTAGACTCCATAGAGAGCTCGTGTGTGGAATTAGCACATTGAGGAAGTGACTCTGTCGTTTGATCCATTCGTTCATTGAGCAGCATTTATTCAGTGCCTCCGATATGCCAGGCCCTGTACTGGCTCACTGGAGACAGATGAGTAAGACTGCCCTGCTGGGTCTCCATCTCCTTGAGGAGATAGACGTGTGGACAATTAACTGCAGAATGATTAGTGAGAGAATGAAGTGTGTAGGCAGTGGGAGGGGAGCAGGGGACGGGGAACACTCAGAGCCTGGGCACTTGGGGACCGTGACACAGAAGAGAACGCACTGAGTGATATCTTAAGGGACAAAAGCAATTTTTCCAGGCAGGGAAGTGGGGCGGAAAGGGCATTCCACAAACAGCTTGTGTAATAACGACCACGGTGGGACAGTATGGGCGCCCATGAGAAAGTTACCAGAGAGAGAATGGTGGGCGTTCAGACGCTTTTGTTCTCATGGGTGTTGGGGCAGATTTTTCTTCCAGCTACAGTATTATTCAAAGTGAATTAGTAATAAATACAGAATTACTGTAAGAGGATTTAGTAAGTTATTTGAGGGTCATGGCCAATTCATGAAGTCTGGTAAATTGTCTAGACCTTATTTTTTTTCATTTTTTAAAAGGATATTTTCAAAACTTTCAAAAAGACAACTAAGATAATATGGTTACAATTCTTTTTAATGTTTTATGTTTTTCAGGAACCACTTGGGATAAATGAGCCTCCACATTTGGTATGTTTAAAAATAGCCTTACCTTGGGATTATTAAATTGTTTACTGAAGGCATCTGTGCCCTTTCTCTGAAATCCTCCTTCCCCTCAGATGGTTGTGGCTGTGTGTCAGGGCGGGCTGCCCCGGGCTCCGTCCGGCGAGCGTGAGAGCCTGGCTGTCACTGGGCGCTCTGGCCCCGCGCCCAGCTGCGTCTCTGCTCTTATAGGGGTTCCACTCTGACCACTCGGGGCCATCGTGAACCTCTGCCACTCTGTCTTCCCCGTTGCCCATCTGTTCTTGAGTGTGTTACTCAGCACGTGGAGAAAGACTCGCTGTCTTGGCATGCCTATTATGTAAATATATTCTAAATACCTGAATCAGATATTTCTTAAAAGCACTAGTAAAATTATAACCTTCTTTATTTCTAGTATTTGGGGTTGGAAGGATTGGGCAGTACTCTAGAGCCTAACTTTTGTTTTATCTCTTGAGGGCTAAAAATTGTGCTTATTATTATTTATTTTTACGTTTTTATTGAGTTTATTGGGGTGACATTGGTTAATAATATTATATAGGTTTCAGATGTACAGTTCTATAATACATCATATATATTGTATTGTGTGTTCACCACCCCAAGTCAATCTCCTTCCATCACCATTTATCCTCACCCCCTTTCCCTCTGGTGATCCCCCCACTGTTGTCTGTGTCCAAGAGGTTTTTGTTGTTGTTTTTCCTTAATTCCTTTACCACCTTAAGCCAGACAGAGAAAGACAAGTACCGTGTGATTTCACTCATGTGTGGAATCTAATGAACAAAATAAACTAACAAAATAGGAACAGACTCACGGACACAGAGAACAGACTGACAACTGTCAGGGGAGGAGGCTTGCAGGGCCAGGTGAAAAAGGAATTGTGCTTATTTAGTGCTTCTGATAACTGTCAGGTCAGGATCAATCTCATTTATTGATGAGCAAACTAAGATTTAGAATTTGTGTCATTTCACACAACAAGAAGTAGCAAAATAGGCATTTTCTAGTATCCGACACCACTTAACCACATTTTCAGGATTTTACATTAAGAAAGACACTTCGTGATATAAGCAGTACAACTGTAGAAGGAAGAGGGGATGGGAGAGATTGCTTCCTCTGTCTCATTTTAAATAACAAATTTGGAAAATTTTCTATTAAAAAGTCAAATATATTGATTAATTTTAATTACTTGACATTTGCTAGCTTTGCATAATGCTGAATCCTTCTCTTTGAATGTATGTTGTTCATGTCAGTGTTTATATATTTCAAACCAGCTTAGTTTAACCATGTTTCTATTCACAGTGCTTTCAGGTTTCATTTTCTGATTAACTCAGGCCTGTTGGGAACATTTCCTTTCTAAACAGAAGGCAGGGAAAAAGAGGTTTACAGTTGTGAGTATATGAAATACAGAGTTAAGCTATTGTAATAATCCTAGCCTACGTGTCTTTTTCCATACGAACAACTGTAAGCCCACTTTTGCTCACCCTGTATAATTGAGCAGGTTGTATTTGGAGATACTTCCTACCAGATGTTTATTCTGAATCTTTGTAAACTGCAACTCTGGACCTTTAAAGCACTTGTTCACATGAATCAACATAACATAAGTAGTTAAAGAGTTAAATAGGGATGATTCCTAACTGCACATTTCTGAGTATTAAGTGCAGTTAGAAGTCACGTTCTTTTTTTTTTTTTTTTTTTTTTTATTATTATTTTTTTAATCCTCACCTGAGGATATTTTTGCATTTATCTTCAGATAGAGCAGGAAGGAGAGGAGAAAGGGTGAGAGAGAAACATCGACGTGAGAGAGACACATCGAGTGGTTGCCACCCACACGACCCCAACTGGGGCGGGGACAAACCACAACCGAGGTACGTGCCCTTAGCGGGAACCGAACCCAGGACTCTCTGGTCTGCGGGCCGACACTCTAACCACTGAGCCAAACTGGCCAGGGCAGAAGTCACGTTCTTTTAAGCTCTGTGTCTCCCCATCCTACGTCCCTGTTCTTTGTATGGACTTCCTGGTTTGGGGCAGATTGCTCTGACGGTTTTCTTCATGGTATTTCCAGTCCAACTTGAAGAGAAAAAGAAGCAGCAGAGAATGCCCGGTGGAATCAGCCCCACTTCGTTTTTCTGGCTGTGGCTCAGCCATTGCCTTGTGAAACAAACGTTTCTGACAGGTAGATGATAGCTGGATATTTGGTCACAGGCAAAGCCTCTTAGTTTACCCAGTATCAAAGCTCTTATTATTTCCACTGGACCGGTTTCAGAACATTTCGCTTGTTTGTATTTACTCAAATAAAA
This sequence comes from Tadarida brasiliensis, assembly GCA_030848825.1. Lineage (NCBI taxonomy): Eukaryota > Metazoa > Chordata > Mammalia > Chiroptera > Molossidae > Tadarida > Tadarida brasiliensis. Next base: position 83,321,985 of record CM061260.1, on the reverse strand, counting down.
GGATTGGCTGATACTCAGTTCAATTCAGTAACTGGAAAGTATTTTCTTCTTTACAAGTTTCTGTGATAGTCAGACTGACCATTCAGGTGCCGTGTTATTTTCTCTTTGGAATAAGGAGGAAGTTTTGTCTTAGAGTTCAGGTCAGAGACAGAATGTTTTTTTAATGCTGATGATTTGAAAGGGAGCCTTAAGCATCCTAAGAAAGGAAATAACAGAAAATGTATGTGGATAAAGATTAATATACATCATGAGAATTACGCTAATAAGAATGTTACTGCTGATGTGTAAGCACGTCATGATGTGATGTGTCTTATTTGGGACATAGAACACCTCCTTTCACAGAGAAGATTGTTTTGGACTGAAGCTCAGTCACCAAGTGCAGTTGCCAACTCAGAATATAAAGGATCGTTATTGAGTTCTTCATCTTCAGCATGTGGCATTTTATTTTTATTTCTTTCCCCAAACAAAACAAAAAACAAACCATGTAGATTATGTTCATAATGTCATCACTCTGTCCCCCAGCAAGTCCAAATAAGAAGTTTCACTAAATTAAATCTTATAGCAGTTAGTTTAGTTGTCAAGGATGTTGTAGTCAGGCACCATTCTGTGGAAGTTCTGACCAGTTTCCTCCTTTGACCCAACCAAGGACTTTGCTTTCTTAGAATCTTTTTCAAGTCTCTTTGCAAATATACATAGAAATTTAGATTTCTTTAAATACTGAGCCCCTGTTTCGTTTTTATGCATGATTCTGGCTGACAAAAAGCAACTGGATATTTTCTTGTATTGCATAATTTGGCTACATTGAATTTTAGAGTGATTACAGGATCTTTAATAGTTGTGGTTACCGTTGTCATTGATAGGGGACAGGAAGACAAGTTTCAGTCAAATATCATTAAGATTCAAGAACATTAGAGAAAAACCCTTCATGGTACTGTGACCAGGTCATCTTTATAGAATCCAAAGGCCAGAAATACTCAGGAAGTACTACTTCTCCAAGTAAAGAAAGCCCTTCTAAGGGTAATCAGGAAAGTACAGTTATTGTAGAATATGTAATTGGTGGGGAAAGTACATAACACTACGACATGAGGCAGTGTGACGTAACAGAAGGCTGGAAGCACGACTGTTCTTTGTTTAACAGTCAGCAAGTTTATTTGAGGGAGGTCCAAAGGGCAGCAGAATGTCTTTTGTAAATAGGCTAGAGTGTTTCTAATAGAAATTATTTTAATATTGGAGTAAATAAAATTATATTCAAAATTATTGTGATATTATGGATAAATTGAGTACATCTGTGTTTGGTCAGTAAAATAAGCTCTTGAGTTTTTAGTTTGTCATATTAGATTAAAGACCTATTACATTAATTCATATATATAGCATAAATGAAAGATATAGAGTAAAAGGCCTTTCTGTAAATCTTCATCATAAAGAGGTGATAATTTCTGCCTCAAAGGATAGTTCTAAAGAAGAAATAAGAGCCCTGGCCGGTTTGGCTCAGCGGTTAGAGCTTCGGCCTGCGGTCCAGAGAGACCCGGGTTCGGTTCCCGCTAAGGGCACGTACCTCGGTTGCAATTTGTCCCCGGCCCTGGTTGGTCGTGTGGGAGGCAGCCACTCGATGTGTCCCTTTCACGTCAATGTTTCTCTCTCTCTCTCTCTTCCTCTCTCTCCCTCCCACTCTATCTGAACAAAAAATGGAAAAATGTCCTCGGGTGAGGATAAAAAAAAAAAAAAAAAAAAAAAAAAAAAAAGAAGAAATAAGATAATATATGAGAAAAGGCAACTTGCAAACCAATGGTACATTGTTTTGTTTCCATGCGGTTCTGTTTGGGGGGCTGTAGGGATTGAGCCATGCCCAGATGGCCCAGAGGGCTGGGTGTGGTTTGAAATAAACTCATCTTTTGTTTATCCGACTACTAGCCTATGTTCTAAGCAACCTATCTGAGTTGTTTTGTACATTTATTCTACGTTAAATCTAGAAAGGAAACCAGAATAGTTATCCAGCCAGCATTTCACAGGACTTAATTTCACCAGGAGCAGAAACCACAGTTTAATTACTGTAATTTGTAAGTGTGGTGTTGGTTTCTGTGTGACTGTCTGCGGAACATGGTTATGAGAATTATTCTATTCTGAGTATTTGTAAGGTAGTCAGAATGAAGTGTTATTTTTCTAGTGTTGCTCAAATTTTAGATGAACCAAATCTCATTTCAAGGGTGAAAATAAACTGAGATCCACATTAAGCCCTGTGTTTTAGTTTGGGTAAAGAATAGTTTAACCCATAAATCAAAAAGATACTTTATGGCGGATTGTGTGTGTGTGTGTGTGTGTGTGTGTGTGTGTGTATTTTAATTAACGCTTCTGGGCATGAACACCGAGACTAGAAAGTAGAGGTGGCTACTGTACACATCATCTGAAGTATGTTTAACTTGTATTGTCAGTTTTCCAGGATTTGACATTTCACGGTGAAATATTGAAGTATAAATCTTAAGCTCAACAATATGAAAATAATTAAACCAACTGGGAATACAAGTAGTGAATGAGACAGTCATTGATCTCTGTTCTCATGTGGCTTTCCCAAGTCCTGTTGTGAATTAAGATAAGATCTGCGTGTAGGGCAAATGACATTTTTGGAAGTTAAATGTGATTTACTTTTAGACTCATGTTATCTAAATAAGTTAAAACACATAGCCTGAAAATCCACTGATGCATGCTCTTATCAAGGAATTTAAGAATTGTCCTTATGCAGGAGATTGTCCCAGAAGCCTGTCTCATGTTGGACTTCCTTTTTGTTGCTGTCCTCTGGGTGCACTGAGAGGACCTGGGAGAAACTTGCTGGGTAACAGCTCCGTGCGGCCGGGAGTCCTTGGTGTTTCATGCCCGAGTACAGCCTGCGTTCACCGTGGAGTAGTGCCGTGGAAGCCGCAGTTGGTCAGGGGGCGTTGCTTCTCTGACCTCCCTGGTTTGGGCTGATCTTCGACATCAGGTTAGGCAGGGTCAAAGCAGAATGATACAGTCAAGAAAGACTTCCTCAGAACTCAGAGAGCTCAGCCTGTAAGAGGGCCCTGTGAAGATGAAGGAGACGAATGTCCGATGCTCCAAGAAGCCTTGTTCGCCGTGACCACATGAGCAGGAGAGGGCGATGCTGCAGGCAGTTCATTATGATGCGCTCTCAGCACAGTGCAGGGTGGACCTGGGGGCCATGGTATTTGAAGGCTCTGGTGGATTATTAAGTATTTATAGGGCTCATTAATTTTTTCCCACCTATTATAGATCCAAGGTCATTAGAGTTTCAGACATTGTATCTCTGGTCTAAAGGGAATCGTGGTTGAGATATCATGGATTTTTCTTGACAGAAAGAACTAGAATTTAAATGTAGCTGTATGTAAGCTGCCCATTTAAGGTATTCCTATCAGTAAACTGAATCCTGTATGCTGACATGCATGACACAGGCGTCTGTCTTCACCATGAATCTTCCAGTAATCCCGTCGTCGGCACCTTCACCGTCAGCTACCCGCTCACAGGCAGCTCACCACGGGCATGCGCTCGTGTTCGCTCCTCTGCCTTTTGTTGACTGTGGAAGGAAGACTTGGAGAGAGAAGAGGCATACCAACCACCCCTCATGCTAACCCAAGCCTCCTTTGTGTTTAGTGCAAAATTGCTTATTATTTTATACCTCTAGTGTCATGACGGGATAATTCTGTTTGATACAATGGACAGGGCCACATTTTCGCAGAGGAGGGATTCTGATTTACTCTTCTAGGTAGAATTGTTTTCTGGGCTTCAGTGCCCAGTATTTCCTGCAAGAGATAGATGAAAATGGTAAATAAATGTTGACATTCCTGAAAACATGTAAGGGAAAAAATGTGAGTTTTAGGAAATACCATCCTTAGCATGGATTAATTGATAATAGATAAAACATGAGTCTAATGTATCACTGAATTTTTTATAAGGACATGAAGCTAAAGGTTTGCTTTTGTGATGATGTCAAAGAGTTGTTTTCTGTCTAATTGTTGTGTTGGGTTTTTTTGTTTGTTTTAGCTCAAAGCATTCAGTAAACCAGGGTTCCAAGGTGAATGTGTAGATTTTACAAAAGAAATTTCTGATATGACTTCATTCACTCCGTGTTCTTTTAAAGTTCTTCGGGGTTGGTAAGTATGCTTATTGAGTGTTTTCTACTGTTGTGTAAAAATTAATTTCTTTCAAGTTTACAGAGATTTGACCTGTATTATTTTTTGCTTACAAGTAAAATTTTTTTAATGTTTTTATTCATTAACTGCTAATTAGCTTATATTAACTTTTCCAACTTGTATTATGAATCATTGCATAATATTATGCTGATTAGCCCGCTTTGGGTGCATTTGGGTGATTCTTTTTCTTACTGTTACATTATTTTCTAAATATTTTGAATGTTTATATTATATGTTTATTGTATAGCATATTAGAATGCTATGAAAATTAGTGTTTTTGTTTAGATAAGATATTCCTAAATTTAAAAAAATCTTTTTGTTTGTTTAGAGTATTTATCATCCCCATTTCACTGATGAGGATCCCTAGTCCAGAGTTAGGTTTCCCCAAGATCACACCCCGAGCAGACCCAGCATGGCTTGGTCATTCCTTATTAAATCCTGTGTTCTTCCAGCTGCAGCAACATGCTGGATCTTTCTCACAAGTGTATGAAACCCTGTATAATTTCTCAAAGCTAATTGTGTGTGTGTTCTCTATGTATTGACTTTTTGTTGTAAAATATACGTAACATGAAATTTACCATTTTAACTATTTTAAGTGTATAGTTCAGTGGCATATCTATATATCAAATATCTACCTAATAACTCATCAAAGTCTCTTCATTCGTTCTCCAAGATACCTTTGATTCATCAGTTCTTTCCTGAACCAGTGGAGACTAGGGTCTTTTATTTTCCATTTGAGGAACTTCGGTCTCCTAATCAACCCCACTCCAGTATGGTATTACTTCCATTGGTTACCACAAAGCAGTCATTGCCCATTTATTTGCCCCAGAATTCAGCTCAACATTTTCACTGCTCTGCTTTAAATCCCACAGTCATTCTCTAATCCCAGTCAGATGTTCAGACTCTTCCAGGATTTACCGTCAACTCGTCTCATTTTCCCTATTTATTCTCCAGTCTATCCTCATACTTCCCCCATCCTCTCCTCTGCCAGCATTTGCTCAGCTGTGCATGTCCCACCTTACCCTCCATGCCAGGGGTCAGCAGCGTGGGTCAGCTTTGTGAGCCCTGCAGGCAGTGCCCCGCTCCACACTGCCACTGGCACCGCGGCTGCCATGAATATGCTTTTTCTAATTTCTTTAAACCATTTAAACATGCAAAACCCAGTTTGTTAAAAGAATACAAGCACCATGGCGATTGCTTCAGTACCTGGAATGCTTGAAGCGTCTGGATTTGAGCCCATTTCCATCACGTCCCAGCTCTGTAACCTTAAACATACTGGATTATCTCTGGGAACCTCAGGTTCCTTATCTGTAAAGGAGGCATAATAATAGTACCTACCTCAAAGGATTCTTATAAAGGGCTAAATAAAGAATACACATGGAGGGCTTAACTCCATGCCTGATACAATGAAACCCTTTGATAAATGTTGGCTATAAAATGCTTATTACCTAGAAGTTGTGGTAGTAAGTTATAACGCCACAGAGCATTTCTGTGGCTCTCCAAAGTTAGCCTGGTCTAGCCAAAGCACAGTTATGGTGATCTTAAAATACAGGACTAGCCTGGCCGGTGTGGCTCAGTGGTTGTGCATCGACTCATGCACCAAGAGGGCACTGGTTCAATTCCCGGTCAGGGCACATGCCCAGGTTGTGGGCCTGATCCTCAGTGGGGGGCATGTAGGAGGCAGCCAGTCGATGTACTCTCTCATTGATGTTTCTATCTCTCCCTCTCTTCTCTCTCTAAAATCAATAAAGAAAAGAATTTTTAAAAAAAGGAATACAGGACTAGAACAACGCACCAAAACTTAAGTAGTAACAGCTAGTTCATTGATCCCTTGGGCGGGCTCCTTTTCAAAAGGGCGTGTCTTAACCAAGCGTTTCATGGTTGCTATATTGAAGACAATTCAATATCAAAGATTCTAAAGGGTTTATTTCTTTTTTATTTTAATTAGTTATTAGGTGTGCAGGTGACAGATTCTATATACTGGTGGGTGGTTTTAGGAGTCTAGCTTCTAACCCACCCAGTCTAGAGGCTAGCTCATTGTTAAATAAGAATACAATTTTTTTCCCCAAAAAACTTCTAATATGTTCAAGACCTTAATAATCACTATAGTAATTTGATCTCGGAGTTTTATTCTTGAAGGCACTAAACGAAGTTAATATCTTTTGCTAAAAGCAGATGTGTCTTTTTTCAAATTTCAGCTCTATCATTTGATAAGTTGGGGAGACCTTGAGCAAACCATCTGACCTTCCAAGCCTTCACTGTATTGCCTATAAAATTATGGTTTTATGCCTTGGCCAGTGTGGTTCAGTTGGTTAGAGCATGGTCCCATACACCAAAAGGTAGTGGGTTCGATTCCTGGTTGGGGCGCATACAGGAGGCAACCAATCGATGTTTCTCTCTCACATCGATGTTTTCTATCTCTCTCTCCCTCTCTCCCCCTCTCCCCCTCTCCCTCCCTCCCTCCCCTCTCTCCCTCTCCAAAATCAATAAAAAACATATCCTCAGGTGAGGATTAAACAAAATATGTGTGTGTATGTGTGTGTGTGTGTGTGTGTGTGTGTGTGTATGGTTCTATCTCATGGAATTTTTGAGGACACAGTGGAATAATCTATGTGAAATATGTAGCCTATGTCTGGCATGTGGTAAGCAGCCAATACATGATAGTGGTAGCTATGTTTTTTAAACTGGTGATGGGTATTCACTCACACGACTTTCACGCCGTGCTCCTGCCCGGTCCCCACAGCTTGCTGATGAGCCGACACTGCCAGCAGATGCAGCCTGACAATGTCTCACGGCTTGTCTTTGCAGCTGGCTCCTGGGTTACCAAGAGGACGTCTCTGATAACCAGTGTGTGTTAGAGGAAGGCCTCTATGCTGACCTTACTTCCTGTGGCTGCCCGACATCTGAAGTCAGATCCCTCAAGCCTATTGACTATGTAAGTGCTTTGCTGGAGGCATAATTGTAAGACCTTTTTTGGTCCAGTTTAATTACCGTGAATGAGAATGGGAAGTTGGAAGAAACGATACATGGGCAGATATAAAAATTTGAATAATTTAATTGTGGATTGTAAAATTGAGATTCACTCATGAAGTCCAACTAAAATGTAACATTGATATTTTCTTTTTTTTTTTTTTTGAGCGGGAATGCTAAACTCGGGAACTAGAGTAACATAGGCCTAGGTTTAAATCCCAGTTTGATACTTTAACCAGTTTGGGTGACATTGACAAAGTTGTTTAATTTCCTCATCTGTAAAAGATAACTTTTTAAGGACACTAGGATATTAAATAAGATGATGCTTGTAAAATGCCCAGTGCATGGTGAGCATTTGATAAGTGTGAGCTATTAATATCATGGTTATAATTGTTATAGCTACTTAAGAAAAATAATTGATCCTTTTATTATTAGATAAATCATATCATTTTCCTGCTACTCAGGTTTACAGTGTTACTTTAGGTTGTGGCCCATTACTAGTATTAATTTCAAACTTTGTTTTGGGAAGAACTAGGGCTTTCCTGCCTGGAGTGTGCAGAATTAACTAGGTCACCTTGGAGGCCCACATTGATAGAGTACGTGTTTTCTCCCTTCTGTCATATTTACGCAGAACTTTAAACATAAGAAAAACAGGATCGCTGCTCTGGGACATCAGTTCTGTTAGTAGGGTCTATGCAGAGGAAATAGTGAGGCTCTGGGATGTTTTCAAATTGTCTAGTTATGGTGATTCCCGAGGAGCGTGTGGTCAAAGCCGTACACAGTGGCAGGAATCACTCAGACCTTTCAGCCAGAGTCGACATCAGGGGTGATGGCCATTCAGGATCTTTGATCCCAAACTAAGCAATGTCGTCTTATTTCACAGGGCATTCCTGGATAGAGTATTCTTGGTATCAGGCTAAGAATAGAGTCTTGGCTGCAAAACAAGAATAGAAATAGAATCCTTGGTCTCTCTCAGTGACCCTTTCAACCCCAGCTTGGAAAGCCTAAGTGGCTACTGATGCTTCCTGTCTGTGGAAGGGTAATGGGTACAGAGAGAAAACACAGTCTGGTCATTTGTTCCAATTATTGATAAGTCTGAGAAGGCTGCAAAGTAGTCCACACCCCGTCCCCCTCCCTGAGGGATTGATGTGCCGCTTGCCTTGCATTTGCTGGTGCCACGCCCTGTGCCCAGTCCAGTGCAACTCTGCGGTCCTTCTAGGAAATGTCTCTGTCCACTTGAGTTGACTTACATATATATGAGATAATCCTTTGATTTTTCTTTTATTAAAGTTGAAACTGTAGAATCAGAGGGTGTTGCCTGTGTATAGTTGGCATATCCCGACATGCTGTGACTTACTGCTGAAGAGACATAATGGTATAGTTGTGAGGAGCCTTAAGATTTTATCTTCATACATATCAGTACGTTTGTGGTGACACTTTGCTCCAGGCTGATTTCCATGTGTGCGGACATGTGACATTCCAGAGGTCCCTGGGTACGTCATTTGCAGTCATTCTACAGTGAAGAACGCTGGGAGCATGGTGTATAATTTTGCTTCTCACTAATGTGACCTTGGGCAAATTGAAGTTTTTGGACTCAGTTAACTCATATGTAAATAAACCGTTAGGACAAGTATTTTCAGATCTTTGATGGCCTCCAGCTTTGTTGCAAATAAGTATTTGGGGAATATTTCTAATTGGAAATGAAAAAGAATATATCCGTCCTTAGGACTGACATGGTCTGAGGGAGTACATTGGTGTGTTAGCTTTCAGTAAGGTTCTGCTATAGAACTGTCCCCAAAACAGCGGGTTGGGAGCTGGAGGTGGGTGGGAAATCTAAATAAAAGGTGCTAGCACTGGCCTAGCAGTGCTTGGGGTAACCTGTTTTATCATGTTTCCATGGGAGGAGCAGTCCACACATTGGTGTCTCTGTGACGGCTTGGCATGGAAATGGGCGTCCTTTGAAGTAATGATCCAGCCCTGGCAGCTGTAAGCAGCACAGCAAAAGAAATGTCAGAACAAGAGGCTGAGAAAAAACTTCAAGTGAAATTATGACGGTGATGACATAAACGATCTTAAGAAGCAGGATGGGCATTGGCAGGTGGTTCTGTGCAGGAGCTCTGAAGAGAAGACTCTAAGCACAGAGCGAAAGCAGCAGTGAGTTTATAAAGGCTGGAAGAGTTTGGCTACTATTAGATTTTCAGCCCAGCCCACATATACTTACTAGTGTATCTACTACAGATCATTTATTAGGGTTAATATGAATTTTTAAAAAGTGACAGAGTACAAGATAAATAGCAATTAAACCATAGGATATTTAGGATTAAATCTAATACAAGGCAAGTAAGTCCTATACAGGGAAAATTATAAAAGCTTTATTGAAGGACATAAAAGATGGAGGAATATAAATTTTTATAGGATGAAAAGACTCGATATTGTAAAGTTGTGGTCTTCCCCCAAATTAATATAATTTCAGGAAAAATGCTTACAGAAACTTGTCTTTTTTTTTTTTTTTAAGAGGGTAGTAAAACATGATAAGCTTATCCTAAAATTAATTTAAAAAAAATAGGGGACCAAAGTAGCCAAGATATTAAGAAAGCAGGTAGGATCACATGTCCTACCAAGCACAGTTCATCATACAGCTGGTAATGGAGGTCCTGGGTGCTGGTGCCGGAGAGACAGACAGCAGTGGAGACTCTGACCCACATCAGTCACGACAGAAACAGCATTACACCGGGGCTGTTAGGAACTAATAAATAAATGGTGTTGAAACAATTGGCCCTTACATGTAAGAAAAAGATTGTTTAGAATCTTGCTTTACTCCAAACACAAAAATAAGTTCCAGATGGATTAATGGCAGCCTAAATGTGAAAAACAAACTTTAAAACTTAGAAGAAAGCACAGGAAGCCACCCTGATGATGCTGTAGTAAGTAGGATGGATTTAATCACAAACGTACAAGTCAGCAAAAGGCGAGCGTGTTCGTGTCCTGTTGCTGCTGCTGCCGAGGGGCACGAGCAGGGGGTTAACAGCGAAGCGCCTCGCAGTTCTGGAGGTCGGAAGTCTGAGAGGGTCTTACTGGGGTGAAGTTAAGGTGTCGGCAGGACTGCATTCCTTCTGGAAGATGCTCCTGGGGACTCCCTCTCCTGAACTTTTCCGGCTTCTAGAGGTCCCTCCCCAGCACTCCTTGGCCCCAGGCCCTCTTCCCTCTTCAAAGTGCATCACTCACTTCTCTCTGTCTTCTGTCTCTGACCCTTGTGGTAACATACTCACAGGTTTCAAGGATTAGGATGTGGGGTGAGAGAACATGAATTATTCGGCCTCCCACAGCCACAGACTAGAAGATATCTGCATCCCTTCTAACCTGCGCAAGTTTAGTGTACAGAATATAAAAATAGCTTTTTCCATTCAATTGAGAAAAAAGAAAAACCTATTTCCAAACTTGGCAGAGACTGTGAATAGGCAGTTCATAGAAGAGAGAAAAAATGGCTGAGGACTTTCAGAGGGTGCTAAACTCAGTAGTGATAAAGTAAATGCAAATTAAAACCATAATTGGGTCACATCACCTTACTTTAGATACAAACATTAGAAAATCTGACAACACCAAGGTAGGATTTAGTGGCAGAGAGGTGGGATTATTCATTCACAGCCCGCAGAAGGAGCGATAGTTATGATGGGGGAGGAAACATAGGATGTTTGCTGCCCCGCTGATGGATGAAACAAACTGCAGCACATCCCTATAAGGAAATGCAACACAGTAGTTACGGTGAGTGAGCTGAGCTGAGCTGAGCTGCGTGTGTTACTAAAGATGTTGCAGCAAGACAAATGTGGCCAGTAAGATACATTTCTGTGAAATTGAAAACAAAGAATGCATAGCCATTAGTAAAATATAAAAACATGAGCTGCAAGGATTCACAACTTCAGCATAGTGGTTACCCCTAGGGAGAAGGGGAAATTAAAAGTCAGTGGCACCTGTTAGGTTTTACTTATTTATACAGTTTGATACATCTATAGTAAAATGTATTACTTTTAGGGGTTGTGTACGTTGTCATCTATATATTATTTATTCTTTTTGAAATGTATTATAACTTTTTTTGAAAAAAGAGGGGAAAAGGAAGACTGTTAGAAAGGTAGAGCTATAATGAAACTGATTTTCCAAGCCAAATGAGAGGCTGTGTGCAGAGGGTCACAATCCACAGTGTAGAGTCTGGTCTGGGAGTCTGACAGACCCATTTGTTAGCCAAGTGACCGGGGCACGCTTCTGACAGCTCTAAGCCTCAACTTTCTCTTCTAATAAAATGTGAGGATTAAATGAGCTATTGCATGTTAAGCCTTTAGCACCCGATGAAGCATTCGCTGTTATAACAGCGCATAGACAATAATTAGTATTTGTTGTGCAACATCAAGATTTGATAGGCTGAAAGTGTTTTTTTTTTTAAACAGGCCAAGTAACTTCTTTTTTTTTGCCAGCACACTGTTTGGTATTTCTCTGGAATGGAATGGTATTTGAGGTATACATTATGGTAACTTCCCTTGAATTCAGTTCATGTGCTCTCCGTTTTTTAGCCATGGTTCATTTAGCCAAGACGGGGGTGAAATGATGCTGTTGGGCTGTACAGTTATGGCTCTTAGGGCCGGTTGCTAGATAGTTGTAAAATATTATAGCATGTTGCATCTAGAATCTAAACAGCTACTGTAACCCTGAGCTACTTTCGGCACCTTTTCCATACAAGTGGTGATTTGAAACTCGGAGAACTAGACAATGCCAAAGTCCAAGTCTCTGTAGTTTTTAAATGTCAAAAATTAGTAGTTACTTAGATTTAAAACTTGTATCCAATCATATTGAAGAAGTGTTGATATAAATGTAGTCATAGCAGAGTACTTTACCAGAGTCTCAGAGCTTAAAATTCAGGGGGCAGACACGCTTGTTAAGCTGGGGTGGGGGGTAGGGCCCAGCTGAGCAAGATGAAGCCAAGTGCTTCAGATAATATCACACCTGCCAATGAGAAATATTCCACATGATACAAGTACAGTCAGACCTCGTTTATCGCGGTTAATCAGTTCCAGACTCTACCATGATAAATGAATTTCCGCGAAGTAGGGTTCTTTATTTATATATAGTCGTCCCTCGCCACTTCGTGCTTCGACTTTCGTGAAAGTCGAAGTGCAAAGTGGCGAGGGACGACTGTACTGTTGCTTAGAACCATAGTGGAGAGATTAAGAACACAGGTTCTGGGGCCATACTGTCTGGATTTAAATACCATCTCCTCCACTTACTGTGTGACCTGTGCCTTGATTCTTCGTCAGTGAAGTGGGCATGATAATGGTACCCACGCTGAAGGGAAGTTGTAGGAATTAAATGAGTGAATACAGTTCTGCAATCCCCTATCTGAATGTATTTTGGGAGTTGGAATTTTTTATATTTTAAACAACAATATGGTTCATGTATGGCATATAAGAAAACACTCCCAGAAAGGTTTTGAGCAGCACCCCATAACTAAACACGTTTCTATTTCTGTATCAAAATATATTTATAGCTACACAAATTGGATAAATACTATAAACAGTCTTCTACTTATTGAGGTCCGGTTTTGTTGCCAGATGAATTAGGAAAAATAATTGGGGTGGTAGAGCTTTTGGGATTTCAGAACTATAGACAAGGGATTGTGGATGGATGGATGATGCCTGGCACATATTATTAAGTGGTATATATTAGTTGTTATTAATATTATTGTCACTTAAAATATTAGTTTAGTTTATGGGATGAGGAGTAATGAGGGTTTTTTCTTTTTTTCTTATTGCAAGTTCATTTACAAAATTTGTTCAAGTATTTTTCTTGCTTAACCACATCCTCCCTTTAGAAACTGTATCCTCTTTGCATGGCTTAGACTTGACCCAGGAGGAATGTCCTGTGACTACTGACACCTAAGAAGAGTCTTTGGCCTAAGTGGTTGGCTGTTTTCTAAGTTGGCATGGACTGAGGCCAAGAGATTTGTAGAGCTCAAATTATAATTAAATTCTGGTGGTTTCTATTGTCCTTGGATAGTTCAGAGTACTGTGGCATCTTCAGTTTTGAAGACTATTAATAGTTTATATGTCTTCCTACTTTCGTGTTTGAAAATGTATCAGAAAAATATGAGTTTAAAATAGTTCTTCAGCTCTCTTTATTTCTGAACGATCACCTATTAACCAGCCCACCATCCGGCTCACTTACATTGACCCTATAATTTTCCTAACCTTTAAGCACGTTTATAAATGATGTATAGTTATAAATTTAAGTATACCTCTAAATTAAGACCATCTAAATTAAAACAATTTAAGCCCTGGGTGGTTTGGCTCAGCGGTTAGAGTGTCGGCCCGCGGTCCAGAGAGTCCCAGGTTCGGTTCCCGCTAAGGGCACGTACCTCGGTTGCAGTTTGTCCCCGGCCCCGGTTGGGGTCATGTGGGTGGCTACCACTCGATGTGTCTCTCTCATGTCGATGTTTCTCTCTCTCTCTCTCTCTCCCTCCCTCTCTCTCTCCCGCTCTATCTGAAGATAAATGCAAAAAAGTCCTCGGGTGAGGATTCAAAAAAAAATTTTTTTTTAATAGTTTAAAATCAAGTTCAGTATATATCACACTTCTGGGTGGGGGGGGGGGGGATGACCTTAAGCTTAGAAACAGTAGATGTTCTCAAATGAAAAGTTTGAAAGATTGGACCATGCAATGATATCTTGTTGTCAATAATGGAGGTTGGAGCCCGGTCAGTGTAGCTCAGTGGTTGAGTGTCGACCCATGCACCAAGAGGTCACCGGTTCGATTCCCGGTCAGGGCACATGCCCAGATTGTGGGCCCAATCCTCTGGAGGAGGCATTCAGGAGGCGGCCAATCGATGTTCTTTCTCATCTATGTTTCTGTCTCTATCTCCCTCCCTCTCCTTTCCTCTCTCTCTAAAAGCAATAAAGAAAAAAAAACTTTTTTTTAAATAATAATGGAGAGTGGAGTATCTGTCTGCATTACCCAGCCAGTCATACTTTTCCCTTGGTTAATGCTATTGGTTTTGTTCTTTGCACCTTTGTACATGGGTTTCTTCGTGCAGCCTTAGTGATTTATATAAGCTCATAAAACTATCATCTCAGTCATTTTCCGCAGTTCTTTCTCAAACTCCATGCATTGTCATTTTAAAACTATTTTATTGTGATTCCCCCTCCATCAAACTTTCCATTGTTTCCTTAAGATAAATGTCCAGGTGTAGAATTGCTAGGTCATCTTTGAGTTTGGGAATGATTCGATGGCATTTGAGGGGTAATGCCAGCCTTTTTAAAAATGTCTCTGTGGGCATTCTGCAAAAGGAAGAGGGAAATGTACACAGGTACTGTTTTTCTTAGAATAATGCTTAGCATTTAAATCACATTTTCATAATCTTTTCATTTTTCTCCTCCCTGGGATTTAAAACAGTTATACTATTAAATGTTAGCCATTACTGCCTGTAATGTAGGTGTCTGCAGCTCTTACCACAGCCAGCTCTGCTAGGGCAGTTGCTGATGGTCGCTTGTGAGCCCTGTCCAGGCTGCTTGCCTGTCTGCCCTTCCTTACAAATGAGTGACTCAACAAGTAATAGAGTGTGAAGAGCTAAGCTGAAATGCTTTTTTAAAAGCTTAAGGGTGAAGATGTAGACAGAGTTCAACAATAAAGCCAGGAGCTTATCTGTGGATAATGATGGCCCATTGGTTTCCAGTCAGCAATTTCAGTGGGTAACGTAGGTTTGCTGCTGGCTGCATGTCTGGCCTGTTGCTGTTCCGACTCCTGTGAGTGCATTTGTTCTGTACACTGTTGGGGTGCTTCCAGCTTTTATTTTGCAGATAGCAGAAGAGCTGCCTAATCTTGCCTGCAGTCACTCAGTGACTGGAGATGAATTTCTATTCCTGACCCGGTTGATGGCGTTTACTGAGGGACATCTGTGTTCTTGGTACCTTTTCACTCCTACCTTGCTGTCTCCCTGTGCACCGTGCTCAGTACATTCTCTTCCATTCTCTGATCACTGGCTCTGCACTATCCAGTACCCTAGCACTGGCCACATGTGGTTATTTACATTTGAATGAATTGATAAAACAAACTCAGTCCCTTGGTCACAGGAGCCAGATGCCCAGTAGCCACGTGTGGCTGGCAGCTATGTATGGCAGCGTTTCTATCCCTGCAGAAAGTCCTGTGGGCAGTGCTTCAGACCTGGTCAGAAGGTAACCTTTGCCAAATAACGTAGGGAGAAAATAACTCACACACTTACCTGTTTTTGAAACCTGAAAATTTCTTGGCATTCTTTTTCAATCCTTTTATTCATGGACTGACTCCCATCAGAGGCTCTGGACTGATGCATTGGACCCCTCTCTCCTTCCCTAGAACCACCCCTCTTGCCTTGCTCAGCTCCTTTCTGTGCCCTGCCGCCTTCCACAGTGCTCACCGGCCTGCCCACAGGCCACTAGCTCATCTCCTTCCTCCTCCTCAGACTGTTTCTAGTAAACAGACTGGTCACCCATGTGCAGTTTCTCCCCACTCACTCGCCCTTGCAACCTCGATGCCACGTGCCGTCTCCAACAAGCCGCTTGGACAGTCATGGACAGGTTACCAGCTGCTTCCTGCTGGCCAAACCCAGAATGCCTCACACTCACTCTTCCTCAAGGTAGCAGAAGTATTTAATACTTAAGTTTTCCCTTTTCCACGACGTTTTCTCTTTCAGCTCCCCTAGGCCATGTGCAGTCAGCTCCACAGGCCGTTTCGCTTCACCACTGTCTTTTGTTGTTGTTATTTGTTTTTTTGGTTAATCCTCACTGGAGGGTATTTTTCCATTGATTTTTAGATAGAGTGAAGGGAGGGAGAGACACAGAGAGAGAAACATCGATGTGAGAGAGACACATTTATTGGTTGCCTCCTGTGCCGTCTCGGGGCCTGCCGGGATCAGTGCAACGCAATGAAACTACAAGCACACGCTGCTTGGAGTGAGGGGGAGCTTTGCAAGGGAACAAATGCTCCAGATCCTAGGACGCAGTCCCATTTATTTGCAGTTTCATTCCCCCAGGTTACAAGTGGATTTATGTAAATTATTTCCTTGAGATGGCGTCTCTGCAAACCATACAGCCTAGCTTTGTCTCTTGCTTTTTACAACGAAGAGACTTTGAAGCCAAAAGATAACAAACCCTTATTCACATGCAAAAGAAGCACTCAATGCACCTAGGCTGGCCCAGGTTGTGGGAGTGCATTAACACAAGGTTACAATATGTCCATCTTCCAACCCCCCAACCCCACACTCCTGCACAACCCCCGAGGATCGAACCTACACCCCACGTACGTGCCCTTGACCTGGAATCGAAGCCGAGACCCTTTGGTCTGCGGGCCGATGCTCTGACTGCTGAGCCAAGCCAGCCAGGGCCACCACCACCTTCGTATGCCAGTCAGTGCAGTTCTATCCTTCCACTCCCACTCCCACCCACGACTGGCTCCAGTTGTCACCCAGATTCTAGAGTTCCCAGACTCACTGTCTCCACACTTGATTTTCCCCTGAACTCCAGATCAGAAGGACCAGGGTTTGCTGAACATCTCTGTTAAGATGACCCTGCCTCGCCCTGGCCAGTTTGGCTCAGCGTTAGTGTTGGCCCGCAGAGGTGGGTTGCGGTTCCATCCTCGGCCCTGGTCAGGATCGTGCTGGAGGCGGCCAGTCAATGTGTCTCTCTAAAGTCAGTGTTTCTCTCTCTCCCTCTCCCTCTCCCTCTCCCTCTCTCTCTCTCTCTCTCTCTCTTTCTCTCTCTCTCCCTCTCTCTCTACCCCTCCCTCCCACTCTATCTGAAGATAAATGGCAAAATATCCTCGGGTGAGGATTTTTTTAAAAAGAGATTATCCCACCTCTATCTCAATGTCAAAACGTCCACGTCTACTTACAAGTTCTTAGCTCCCAAGCATGTTCCCCCTCCAGGTTTCCTTGTATTGACAAGTCATCCCACCCTGCCCCCAGCCACCTTTCTTCACACTCCTCACCCGTTTTCCTCACTCATTCCTTCCACTTGTTGGTCGTTTTCCTGGCCATCCCTTACTCAGCCGTCCTCACCTTCCACACCCGCCCCCACTGGCAGGTAGGTCAGTTCTCTGTCTTTGGCCTGGACCCCCCCCCCCATGTGCTGCTACTTCTACTTCTGCGCTCTCCTTTCTCCATGCTGCATGTTGTTGCCAAATACAGTTCCTGACGGCCTGTTTTTTAAAGTAACACACCAACGCACCTGTATATGCAAACATATACGTGATAGTTACCAATTTAAATTTTTGAATAAACAATATGTTCCCATGGTTCAAAAATCGAAAGGCACCAAAAGGCATGTAGTAAACAACGTGGCTCCTACCTGTGCCCTTTATCCTCTCGGATCTTGTCCTACTGAAGGGTAGTCATGGTTAGCTTCCTGTTTGTCTTTTGAAGAACATTTTTAATATGTATACAAGCACACACACAGGGCAGTGCAAAAGTAGGTTTATAGTTGTTCGTATGGAAAATATGCAATAATGAATAAATAAAAATACAAGAATAAACTGTTTTTGCGTACTCACAACTGTAAACCTACTTTTGCCATACCCTATATATGTGTGTGCATGTGTATAAATTTCCCTTCTTTTTGTCATGTAGCATAGGAAGTATGCTATTCTACACTGTTCTTCACTTAGTATGTGCTTCTAAAGAATAAATCTTAGAGATCTTTCACAAAGATCTCCTTGTTTTTTACAGCTGTATAGAATTCCTCTGTAAATGTACCGTAATTTATTTAAGCAGTCCCTCTTGATGGACATGTAACTCCTTCTCAATCCTTTGCTGTTCCTAACACGTTTGCGAGGGAGAACACTTTCATAATTCATTTTGCTCTTGTGCAAGTATATGTGCAAGTCAGCTGTGAGTCAGTTCTTTGTTTGCTGACCGTTCACTGACCTTCCACAGTGCCTGCTGCGGGGGCTGTGCTCCTCGTGTACCGGGTCACATACTCAGCCCAGTCCCCGTCCCCAGTCCTACAGCAGTAAACCGGCCTGTGCCCCGTCAGTGTTGGAGGAGAAGCAGGCAGCTCAGTGGACAGGAGCGAACAGTGTGAGCATGTCATACTGTCCTGTGGGACTTTGGTCTCCCTTCCTTTACACAGGTGCCTTCCTCTGCGCTCTCCTGGCCTCTCCAGATTCATTGCAGCCTCTCAGGGCTCACACGCTGCCACATCCAGGAAACGTCCTCGATTCCTGCTCCTTTCTGCTGAAAATAATCCAGGCTCCACTGAGGGCTCTCACAGGGCATGTCCTCTCCTGCCTGGATCAGGTCACAGCACCTGCAGTTGTCCTGACTTAGCTACCAGTTAGTAACGCCTCCAGCTCAGCCTGGCGCCTCGCTTTGATTTCTCTGTCTTTTTGCTGTTGTTTTTCCATATCACCTCAGGTCAGACTCCTTTATTTCTCTTCATCAAAAAAATTTTTCCCCAGAGGTAGATCTCTGATGGGATTCCTGGGCGGTACGGATCCCTCGCCCGCTCAGGGTTCCCGTTTCAACGAGGAGTGCTGAGAGTGCCGTCCAGTCTGCGCCGCCCTCTGAGCGTCTTCCTCAGCGGCTTCCTGCCAGTGTGCCAGTCGCCCACGTGTGGAGCGGGCCTGTTAGCTTATGTTTCATTATTTTTTACTTAATTTCCTGTTTATTTTTAGTCATACCCCCACCCCCCTCCCCTTTGGCAACCATCAGCTTGTTCTCTATGTCTGTGGGTCTGTTTCTCTTTTTTTTGTTCATTTTTTTATATCCCACATGTAAGTGGATCATATGGTATTTGTTCTCTGTCTGACTTATTTCTCTTGGCATAATACCCTCTAGGTCCATCCACGTTGTCGCAAGTGGCAAGTTTCATTACTTTCTATTGCTCAAAAATATTCCTGTGTATCACATTTTCTTGATCCTCTAACGATGGACATCTCGGTGGCCTCCATATCTTGTCTGTTACTGGGAACGCTGCAATGAACACAGTGGTACCTCTGTCTTTTCCAGTTAGTGGTTTTGTTTTCATCAGATAAATACCCAGAAGTGGAATTACTGAATCATATGGCAGGTCTGTTTTTAAATTTTTGAGGAATCTCCAGACTTTTCCCTTAGTGGCTACACTAATTTACATTCCCCCCAACGTGTACAGGGTTCCCTTTTCTCTACATCCTCATCAGGACTTGTCCTAAGGTTTCAAAAATTGAAAAACAAAATAATTAATCTGCCTTAACAAATGAATATTGAATATACTCCACACAGAAAATAGAGAAAAAGATTTTTGGCTCACAAGAGACTTTTAAATATCTACCACAAAAGAGATCACAATTACTTTGATTTCTCACCCCCCAAAAGTCTCCTGGCATGGTGTCTTGTGTATACTAAGGAGTGAAAAAGAGTAATATTGATTCTGTTCTTGTCTAACATGAAGGGTTTGGGGGAATACTTACTTTCAATGCAGAAATCACCCCTGTCCCTGTGCATTCTGGCTTGTTACTGTTAAATTAAAAATGCCGCCTTCTGCCCGGCTGGTGTGGCTCAGTGGATCGAGTGTCGTCCCATGGACTGAGAGGTCCCGGTTCGATTCCCGGTCAGGGCACATGTCCGGGTTGCAGACTCAATCCCCAGTAGGAGGCGTGCAGGAGGCGGCCAATCGATGTTTCTCTGTCACATCGATGTTTCTATTTCTCTCTAAAAAAATCAATGAACCTTTTTTTTTAATGCTTTCTTCTCCCTCCTAGGAATGTTTTTAAGAGCCTAGAGCCATAAAGTCTGCATTCTCGGTGGCTGATCGTGTGGCCTCCTGGGAAATGAGGGTGCCACTCATTGTTCTCTGAAACTTCTATTTTAATTTTTAAAAAGTGAATAAAAATTAATGGAACTTAATCTCACCGGTGCATTTCTGACTATAACATCTTCAGAGGCTAGAGCGAAAGCGCGATGCATTTGAGCAAACGGTGGAGCCGGGGCCCCGCTGCCTGGGGTGTCGCGGAGCTGCAGCCGCCTGCTGACGCTTCCCCTTCCTCGTGCCGCTAGGTCTTTGAGGAGCCCTCCATCAGCCTTTTTGCTCTGGAGCACTGTGAGGGACGAGAGTTACATCTGGAAGAGGCTGTGAACTCCGTTCTGAACAAGGACCTGCACTTCTACACCCAGTCCGTGTGGATAAAAAGTGGACTGTAAGTTCGGGGGGAGGCTCGGCCTGGCTCAGCCACTGTTTTAGGACAGAGTCGCAGAGTTGCTCTTCATTCCCCCTGCTGTTGGTTTCTGACTGACGGTGATCTTACTCCTTTTCTCTCTCAATATTATAATAATAGTTTCTGTTCAAATAAGAGAAGACTGGACCGTGTCTCCTGGGGAAAGAGCCCTTTGGGAGAGAAGGGCCGCCGGGTGTTCAGAGCGTGTCTCAGAGCAGGTCCACCAGACGACCATAACCAGCTGGCCCACTTTCCTTTCAGAGGAAACCTTATTAAATCAGCAGCTTGGGTTGAGACCACTGGCTGCTTAAGACAAGCAAGTATTTGTAAGACTACGGTGTTTTGCATGGTTTGATTTGACATCTCACGTGCTCTAGAGCTGTTTGCTCTGGGCATGTATTTCCGAGCTGTGAGGACCCCGGTTTGACAGCCTGTCTACCAGCGTTGCTGCTCATTCGGGTGGAGTCAGTCAGTGTGGACCCGGGCTGTCCAGGGCCTGCACTGTACAGTCTGCGGAGACTACCATAGAAAAGAAACTAAAAAAATTAAGGATACATGAATTAGGTGTGAACTATGCATATTTACTTAGAACACAATGGTAAGGGGCCTTGCAGATGGGAGGCCTTGCAGATGGGAGGCCTTGCAGATGGGGGGCCTTGCAGATAGGAGGCCTTGCAGATGGGGGGCCTTGCAGATGGGAGGCCTTGCAGATGGGGGGCCTTGCAGATGGGAGGCCTTGCAGATGGGGGGCCATGAAGCTGAAGCTCAGTTTCTCCCTGGAAGTCTGCTCTCGGGCCTCTGAAGGGCAGCACCTGACCTGCCCTCCTCCTGTGTGGCTGGCGTTTGGGACCAAGAGTCCACTAAAAGAACACATAGCCCTCGATGATTAATATGGAAGAGGACTTTTTTATTTGTTATGGCTTTTAAATTGTGTGATAATCAACCCTGCATGTTTTACTATCTGGGGATAATGAAAGAGAAAACCAAGAATATAAATTGACATGAAAATTAAGTCAGCGTTATAATGAATGCCTTTTGTATTATTCACATGTAATAGCAGCTTACATTTTTTTCTGCAAAGCACTTCACGTGGTTTGGTGTTCATTAAACACAAATTAATTTACTCCAAGTGTCATAACCCTCATATTGTTTTCCAGTGTGTTATTTAACGCTGACCTGAATTCCCTGCCCCTGGGTTTTTATACATTTCACAGCATTCGTGTGCATTTCTTTTCTTTACATTCCTGAGTGGAACTGGTATTTACTGACTCATCTCTGAAGACTTCGCACCATCTCACTTCACTCTTTTGTAGAAAACTGGTGCCATTTTACCCTGACTTGCTTATTTCTTTTGTTGTGCACCTGCTGTCACTGTTCCCAAGGCTCTGAGAGACTGGTGCCGGAGTGAGGCGTAGAGAAGGCTGTCTGGAAGGCCTGGCTACAGCTGGCTGGTAGACGACGGCCTGGTGCTCATCCAGCCAGCTGCCCTCGGGCAGGCTCTGGTTGGTTTTGGTGAATCCCGTGTTATCCCGTATCTCTGATGGGTGACAGTGATGAGGGCCGTGCTTCAGTGCACCGCCCCTCACCGCTTTTTACCTGCAGTTCGTTTAGATTGGCATGCAGTGAGGTAGTTTATTAAAATCTTGCCTGGGTTTTTAACGGAAACGTCCCTGCCTTTTAAGGCACCTGCAAAGCTGGAGATGTGGATGAGCCTCTCCATGGTCATGAGGCGCATCGTCCGTGATTTAGCCTGATCTCAGTTCGGGGAGCAGGTGCTCAGTGGGAACCAGCCAAAGCAGCCCCCTTGTCTTCCACGTGTACTTCCTGGAAGTGCTGTCTGAGGTGACCTTGACCTGCTGAGAATTTCAGATCCTCTTGGCCATCCCGGCTTATTCTCCGTAGCTGTCCAGCTTGATAGCCACCTAAAGCGGGGCGTGGCAGACCTTTTCTGTGAAGGCCCAGGTGATCTTTTCAGTTAGTGAGTCATCCTGTCACAGATGTTCAACTGGGCATTGTTGTGGAGAAACAGCCAGTGTGAATCCATAAAGGAATGGGCGTGGCTGTTCCCTGAATGTCGGACTCCAGACACACACCTCGCAGCCCCTTGCGGGGCTGCAGCTTCCCCTTGGCCTGTGTGGAGGCCCCAGGGTGTTGAGAAGGATTCGCGCAGGAGCCAGGCCTTAGAGTAAGAGTGGGATGGGGTTCCTGCGCATGATTTTCAGTGCCCTCAGAGGACGTGGAGAGCTGTGGAGGCCCTGCAGGACCTGTGGTGATGAGCCCACGAGTAAACTAGTTGTTAGTAGTAAGGGGTCTGTCTTTGAAAGTTAAAATGTTATGCACAATGATTTCATATTCTCAAAGGAACACAGTCTTAGAGCTGGAGGGAACCTTGGTTTGGAATTTAAAAAAAAAAAAATCCTAACTGGAATCCAAATCTTCTGAGCCCTAGTCCAACAGGCTTTTTCTTAGTCATCCCTGCTTTTTTGGTTAAAAAATAGAATTATGCTTTTCCTGAAAAGTATCTACAAAGTGCCCAGCAGGTGTGGTTCAGTGATTGAGCATCAACCCATGCACCAAGAGGTCACTGGTTCGATTCCTGGTCAGGGCACATGCCTGGGTTGCAGGCTTGATCCCTGATAGGGGATGTGCAGGAGGCAGCCAATGTTTCTCTCGTCGATGTTCCTATCTCTCTCTCCCCATTCCTCTCTCTCTGAAAAAAAAAAAAAATCAATAAACACACACACACAAAGCTAGATGTTAAAGAATGAACCGTATATGGTGTAATATAGGGATTGCCTGTTGTTTTGAAGTCCCTCACTGTTTTCTCCTCTCATATAGGTGGATAGCTTATGAAGGATCCAATTTCTTGGGACGACAAATCCTACTCGAGCCCAATGAGATCCCAAATTGGACAGCATTCAGTGGATGGAAAACAATTGGTTCCCTCCGTCCTATGAAGCAGGTAAGGAGAAAAGAAGCGTACCATCCACAAGAGCTCGATTTTCTGGTAGAAATATCATAAACCCCAGCATCTGAAATAATGACCGTTTCATTCCTGTTGCCATTTACATAGCGGGGGGAGTGGATTAGGATGGGAAGTACTGTAGATTTTAACCAATGCATAAAATTCTGTCTACGGTCAATGTTGGTGTTTAGCTTTCAGTCCAAAGTCTTGGTGACCATGTTCCCGGCTGATGGAAAGTTACGTTATTAGCAGCTCTGTGGTAGGCAATAGGAACGAGATGAACTCTGAGACTGCGCTAGTTTTACTTTCTAAGTACTTGGATTCTCCCCCCACTTATATAATACTCAGGATGGATCCTGGCAATTTAATTAAAATCATATTTATTGCATAAGTACTGCTGGTCAGTCTTCTGTTCAGAAGCTTCCCACTGCACTGAGGTAGGATCCAAACCCTTGCGGGGCCTGTGTGGTCTGACTCCCTCTGCCTCTCCAGTCTCCTCGCTCACGGGTCTTCTTCTCCCTCACGTGGTTCGTCTCATGCTCCAGCACACAGAGTGCTGTCAGCTCTTAGCACAGGCCGTGCCTCTGTCTGCAAGCTTCTCCCTCGTCCTTTGCCTTGTATTTCTTACTCATTGCTCTGAAGTCAGCTGCATGCCAGGTCCTCAAGGATGCCTCTTTCACCCTCTCTCCCAGTCTAAGACCCGTTCTTCCACAAGCCCCTGCATGCGGTTTGTAGCCAGATGGTTGTGGTCGGAGTGGGCGCTCTCTCTGTTGCAGGCCCGGTGCAGGCAGGGGCTGGAGCTCAGGGACCACTTATTTAATGAAGGGATGAAAGTAAAAATGGATGAATGGATGTTTGATGTTATGCAAAGAATTGTGGAGGTTTAAGGACAGACATGATTTCTGCATTATTAGAGCTTACATTTTGGGGGGGTAAAATATCCAGCTCACAACAGTAACATAAAATGCAAAGCAGTGTGTGATCACCACAAAGCCGCAGGCCGAGCCTGGCCGAGAGAAGGGCAGCGTGAGCATGTGTGGGAGTGGTGGGAGTTCCAGGGTGTGTGGGACACCCAGGCCAGGCTGTCGGGTCAGATGGTCAACGGATATGCCATTTGCCGTTCTCTCTAACCCTTTAGAAACCCTTTCTTGCTTGATTCCAAAAACAGGTCTTTAAGGCAGGAGTTGTTATTCCCATTTTCTAGATGGAGAAGTAAGGCTCAGAGAGGTAAAGCAAATTGGCAAGAGTCATCCAAGTGTCAGAACCTGGATTTGAACCAAATCGATTGTGCTCTAAAAATCTGTTCTTCACATGGGACTACATCAAACTCAAAAGCTTCTGCACAGCAAAAGAAACCATCAAAATGGAAAGGCAACCCACTGTATGGGAGTGCATAGTTGCCAATGATACATCAGATAAGGGGTTAATTTCCAAATATATAGAGTGCTCATACAGCTCAACAAAAGGAAGACAAAGAACCCAATTAAAAAATGGGCAGAGGAACTAAATAGACACCTCTCCAAACAGGACATAAATGGCCAAGAGACATATGAAGAAATGCTCAACATCACTAATCATCAGAGAGATGCAAATTAAAACAACTATGAGGTATCACTTCACACCTGCCAGAATGGCCGCCATCAACAAATCATCAAACAACAAGTGTTGGCGAGGGTGTGGAGAAAAGGGGACTCTAGTACACTGCTGGTGGGAATGCAGACTGGTGCAGCCACTGTGGAAAACACTATGGTGTTACCTCAAAAAATTAAAAGTTGAACTGCCATTTGACCCAGTGATCCCACTTCTAGGAATATACCCTAAGAAGCCTGAAACACCAATCAGAAAGAATACATGTACCCCCATGTTCATAGCAGCGCTATTTACAATAGCTAAGATCTGGAAATAGCCCAAGTGTCCATCAGTGGATGAATGGATAAAAAAGCTGTGGTACATATACACAATGGAGTACTATGTAGCTGTAAGAAAGAAAGATTTCTTATCCTTTGAGACGACATGGAGGGACCTGGAAAGTATTATCCTAAGCGAAACAAGCCAAGCAGAGAAAGACAAATATCATATGATCTCACTTATTTGTGGAATATAATGAACATAACAGTCTGAGGAACAGGGTAGTCCCAGAGACGTGGAAGTAGGGTACAGACTGACAACCCTCATATGAGGGGGTGGGGGGAAGAGATAAACCACAGAACTTATATGCATATGCATGTACGCATAACCAATGGACATGGACAACAAAGCTGGGGACGGGGCAGGGAGGGAAGGGAAGGAGGGTGTCAATGGGTGAAAAAGGAGAAACATCTGTAACAAAAATAAATAAATAAATAAATAATAAAAATCTGTTCTTAGGCAGCCACACCCCACTTCCCTGCAGAATAGGATCCGTGCTTACAGAGCGGCACCACACACTTCAGGCACTGAGCTCAGTGTGGCACATGGATAAAGGGCTGAGGCTCTGATGTTCAGGTCCTTGTAGTCAGTGTCAAGTAGATGATAGCGCATAAAAAGTAACCTGATTGGTCTTGCTGCGTGCGCACACACATGCACACCGTGTTCATTCCCACCACTCTGGTTCTGTGGGGTCAAATCCCAGCCCTGCCACTTGTAAGCAGTGTGACTTAGGTTGGTTACGTCCCCTCGTCTCTTGGCACCTTGGATTCCTCACTGGCACAGTGACCACGTTGCTTCCCTCTCACTAGCGTTGTGAGGATTAAATAAGATAATATATGTAAAGAGCTTGACACGGCATCTGGCTCGCATTACTATGGTAACACAGTTATTTTGAAAGTAGCATCCACAGCGTCCCTGAAGAGAATCAGAGATGCTCTTCTGAGATGCTGGACATGCGTGGGCTTTCCTGGCAGAGTGTGTGGTACAGGATTTCATGACCTTCACGTCCTGCTTACTCCTCCTGGCATGTGGGGTGAGGAGTAATCCCATCGAAAAGCCATGGGAAAAAGAAGGCATGAGTGGGACTTCGTGTGGCTTTTACCAACCACCCAATAACGTGTAATCCTGTGTTATTAGGAACTCGAGAATGTTCCCCTCGCTTCTGAAAGGTGGTTCCTTGCTGGGGAAGGGTGTCCCTGTCCATTGTCCGGGGTCCTAAGAATTAAAGATAGCTAGAATAATGGCCTCTAATTTTACATAGAAGTTTTTTGACAATTCACATACGTGTTATTCTTCTTGCACTGTGCTTTAGGAAATACCTGATTCCTATTCTGGTTACACATTTAATTTCAAAATAATATTTTAATAGGGATAGTTTTTCCTGTTGTTCATTCAGGCCACAGCTTTGAAACCCAGCAAAGGAATTCTGGGTTTCTAAAATGGTATTGTAGGCCTTAGTCTTTTTGGTAAGGCTATTGATGCTGCTTGAGTTCATATTCTTGTCTAGATATTAAGGAATAATTACAGTGTGATTCTCTTTGAGGTTGGGAATTAGAAGTCACTAAGGTACTTACAATGCATATCAGTGTTTTACAGTATAATTACCGAGGAGTCAGAATACAGGTGTGTAATAAGGGTAATTAGTGCCTTGCTTGAGTCAATTGATTAAAACTGTGATATTTGTTCCTAACGTAATTGGGATTCTGTCCTCTATGAAGGTCATGCCTGTTTTCTTACACCTATAAAGAAATATACTGAAGCCTCAAGAATTAATAATTGCAGTGGGAGACCATGCTGAATTCTACAAATTTAAATACATTACTGTTGCATTCTGAATACGGAAGTTGTGGTTTGAAACATGTAAAACGTTTTGTCAAGTAGAGGTCCTTTTCACTTGCTTTCAGTGGCCAGATAAAAATCTGTCCATTGGCTTAAGTGTTCAGAGTGTTTATTTCCTTAGGAAGGCTAAACATGGCAGCAATGTACCCAAAGGCCAGCGGCCTCATGTTGATCTATCATGAATGTCAAGACAGTAGAACAGTCATTGCTGGTCTTGCCATGATTCCTTGCTGCACTGACCTAGCACTTCCGTGTCTCAGAGTGAAAGTCCTCCATTAGATTACAGACCATTTGTTAGTATTTAGCAAGGTCCTAACTGAGGGGCCACACCTGACCCAGGGTGGGGGTGTTGAGTGTCCTGTTTGGTGACATGGAGGACTGGAGGCACCCGTCGTGTGCTGTCCGTTCCCCACTGCTCTGAGTTCGCACTCGCGCCTCTGGAGCTGGTCCCGTACTCCGTGTCTGAGGGCAGTGTGTGCTCCTCCACACAAGCTAGCGCATGCTGGTGCAAGGGAGGGTTTGGGTGCGACAGACCTTGCTTCTCCTCGTCTGTGTTAACCTTATTTATAAAATTCGGGTCATGGCGGTACTTTCTTAAAGGATTGTCTGGTTATTAATTCTGACAGATAACACAGTAGCCCAGAAAGCATTTAGTACACTGACATATACTAAGCTTTTGATATTAGCTATTATCCTTAGAGGCAAGTCCTAGATTTAATATTTTATTTTAAAACTTTCTGTGTATTTCAGGTCCAGGGGATGAAGTCCTTTGTGACCCAGTTTTGAATAAGTAGTGAATAAATATGCAAGGTCTCTTCCTTTGAAGAAATGTAAAGGCCAACAAAGTACAAATGTCAACAAAGAGATTACCACAGCTCCTAGGGTCCTCAGCTGCCTGGGTCTTTTAAGACCTCCCGTAGCAGTCACCTGGCACTTAATCACACTCAGGACGGAGTGTCTGATTATTGTCCTAAGCTGCTGTCAGATCCTAGTAGGTAGTGCCTGGCCCCTCCTCCTCCTCCCCTGCTCCCCCAGCACAGCGAGCATAGCAGTCACTGAACCAAACCTGTCCAGTCCCTGATCGCTCACCACGCTGTGCCACATGGAATTCCAGAGAATGAAAGGATTACCTTTACTCTTCCAAAGGACCTTTCAGAAACGTAACAGAGATGGTACAGTTGGAGCTTTGTGCTCAGTAGTTTACGGATCTGTCAATAGAAACATTAATTTACACATATTTGCTGAAGGGACTGAGTGAAATATATATATACATATATGTGTGTGTGTGTGTGTGTGTGTGTGTGTGTGTGTATATAAGTAAATATATAAAAGCTGTATTCCATCACCTCTCACTTCTCCTCCAAGCCTTCTTTGGAAGGACTGATTTCCAGATTCAACAGA
Organism: Tadarida brasiliensis; assembly: GCA_030848825.1. Lineage (NCBI taxonomy): Eukaryota > Metazoa > Chordata > Mammalia > Chiroptera > Molossidae > Tadarida > Tadarida brasiliensis. The sequence continues at coordinate 83,293,523 of CM061260.1, read as the reverse complement.
TTTTTTTCTAAATGCCTGTTTCTCCCCATCATAGCCTGCAGTGTACATTAGGATAAAGAACCGGGCCCAGAATGAGTATCTGACGGTCACTGGCAACGCAGCGGACACCCGGACCACCTCTGTGTGCACCTCTCCCTACAGTGGGAAGAACACTCAGGTCTGGTACTACTGCCGAGGACTCTTCAAATCCAAGGTAACCAGCCCGCTGATACCAGACCCTTTTTCTTTTGGAAACCAGAATCTTGCCAGAGCAAATGGCATGATAAAATAATGCAACTTCCTAGAAACAGTTTGTCCCATGATTATATAGATACTGACTGGTGTTTATATTACTAATGCATGGAAGTAAACTGGACTTAGAAAACTTTGTGACCTAGAAAATTCAGTTTCTATTTCAAAGTAAAATCTAAGGCTGTCACATACTATGGATAAGCCCAAATGATTTTTTAAAACCATAACAGTCACTGGATCCAGATTAGGCAAGGTGCTTTTTTAGGTGAGATGTTCGTTTACGGCCCAGATAAAACTGGCTGTCTCTGATTCCAAACATGGCAGAATCTCATTTTCAAAATGTACAATGACATAGAGAAGAAAGAAGCTGTTACTGGAGAAAGCCTAGAAAATAAAATGTTAGGTTTCTGTTTCTCTGTGAACCCTCTATTATGTTTGATGCTATGGGGAACAGAAAGAACGTTTTGGTTTTTTATTTATTTTTTATCCTCACCCGAGGACATTTTTGCATGTATCTTCAGATAGAGTGGGAGGGAGAGAGAGAGAGAAATGTCAACGTGAGAGAGATATATCGAGTGGTCGCCTACCACACGACCCCAACCAGGGCCGGGGACAAACCGCAACCGAGGTACGTGCCCCCAGCTAGAACCGAACCCGGGTCTCTCCAGTCCGCAGGCCGGTGCTCTAACCAGCCAGGGCAGAAGGAACATTTTAAAATGTTCTAAGTGTGTTTTGTTGTCTCACCAATGGATTATCTACCTTTTTCTCATGCTTCAACAAAAATGAAAAGCATTAAGAAAAGTAAGCTCGACCTAATACATGTAAGCTGACAGGGACTTAACCTTTAACTCCAGTTCAACAAACCTTGAATGAACATCTGTTGTCGGATGTAGGCATCCTTTTAAAACAAGTACCTCTATTTGAGGTTTATTTCTGTACGATTTCCTCCCCTGGGCCATAAAGAAGACTTTTTAATGTACAGTATTCTCTTTAGATAAGACGTAGCCACTTAATGTGTATGATTTGTTCACAGGAAAGAAAAAGGACCCGGAGCTCGCTCTCCCTCTCCCTCTCAGAAGCACTTTCTCTTCCCCCCCCCCCCCCTGGCTCCTTACCTTTGTTTCTCTCTCCTGAGAGCCAAGGGCCCTTCTGCTTCTGGTTTCCTGAGCCCACGCAGCCCAGCTGGCTCACTTCTACCCCTGTAACTTTCTAAACTCTCTCTTGTAATTTGAAAAAGAATACAGGAAAAGGGACCCAATTCAACTTATTTTAACAAACACAGTACTGCCCATGTACTTCTTAACCCTTTTAGGCCAGTGACACGTGTCTGGACGTGATTGGTGGCCGGGACGTGCCTGGAGCGCGAGTGGCCCTGTGGACGGAGCACGGGCAGCTCAGGCAGAAGTGGAGGCTGAACAGAAACGGCACCATCAGCTCCTATCTCAGCGACCAGCTTGTCCTCGACGTGAGAGGTGGGCCAGTGACGAGCCCCGCGTGCGGGGTTTCTGGATACCATTTTAAGTTAAACCTCTCCCCCTCCTAAGAGAAATATTGTCACTTTATGTTTTAAAGAAGTTAAGACATGCTGTTTTAACAAACAAAACAATTAGCTATGTGGATCAAGCAGAGACATGCCTAAGGACAACGTCTAAGAAGGTTTTTGTTCACTAGTACAGTTGTCAAGTTTTTATTTGCTCATCTTCTGATCTTTGCAAACCATTTTAAATTTGAACATCAAACCATAAAATACCATGATTCTTAGAAACAACTTTTTGCCATGGATTGCTATAGTCCTTAAAAGCCCTCAGCTAAAACTTATGGTAGGCATTTAACCTTGTTTTTAGTCCAGCAAGGTCAGGGCCAGTATTATTCAGGGCTGCTGCTTTAATTGGGTTAGTCATGGCCACTGCTGGTGTCGAAACAAAAACAGCACCTGGCATTCGGCCGGCGCTCTCAGAGCACTTTGTTCTTGAGACTCACGTGGTCAGGCCGCACAGCCCATGCTCTGTTACACCTCTTAGCTTTCAGTGTGAGTCATTGTAAGGTCCCATCTGGGGTGAACAATAGCCCAGCCTGTCTAAACTCAGTTTCCCATTTCAGACCACTTTGTAAATGGCGTATTAATCTACCCAAACAGCGGGCTGAACAAAAGGCTTGTGGAAGCTGTTAAGCACCTGGGTGAACAAGTAATCTTTCCTTTTGGAATTTCTATTTTAGGGGGAAATTATTATGACAAGACTCATGTAATTGTAAATCAGCCCCTGGAGGGAGAAGAGACACAGAAATGGGACATTGAGATACTGTGAGGGCGACGGCATCTCTAGGAAGAGCAAAGGGAGACGCACCCTCACCTCCCGCAGAAAGGAAGCTACTTGTCCTCACTTGCGCTCCTGGGTCACTGAGAAGGAGCTTTTCTCTGAAGCTCCAAGACAAGACCGTTGCTGTTCACCACAGGAAAAGCTCAGAATATTCTTGCCAATAATCCCGTGTTCCTGTGAAGAATACATCATGATTTCTGGGAAAGGTTCTAGTCCTACTTGATCTCCAGTTTGGGTGAGCAAGTTTACTGAAGTCTGTTTTCTCTCCTTTCCTCCAAATACAATTCCCGTTCCAGATAACCACTATTTAGGACTCTGGAGGTGGCGTCGTCCTGTAGGAGTTATTAATGTCCTAGTATAGGTGTGGACGAGTGCAAGACACAGGGAAATGAATTCCTATAGGACAAGTCATACTTTTGCAAAAAGACGAATAATTTCTAGCAATATTTGAAGACATATTTAATAAACCTTCCTGTTAAGCTGCTACACTGGCTCAACCTTAAAGGTTTTCTATTGAGGCTTTTATAACTGAATCACCACAAGTATTCGTACTTGTCCCTGACCCCAGGGAGGGACCTCAGCTTTATTAGCAAAACGCTCCAATACTGGAGTGTTCCGCAGCCCTCCTCACTCAGTCCTTCAGACTGAAAAAGCACAAATAACCTGTGACCATCCTTGCACTCTGTTAACAGACACCCTTTTGGGCCATGGGAGTAACCAGTGTTTACCTGTCGCGGTGCTGAGACCTCACCCCGGATTTTGCCTGATCTGCCCTCAAAAAGGGTTTATTAAATAGTCCAGTTTTTCTTTGCCTGAACTAAAGGGAAGTTTCACATGTTCAAATTAAAACCAAGCAGTATTTGAGACTTGACTATGCCATTTTACTTTGAGTAGAAGTGGAGTTGATTTTTCTATGAAATGATAGAAAACAGCTTTCCACTCCCATTTTAAATAGCTTTTATTTAAGCAGAAGCGGGTAGGATCTCATCTTGGACTTAGTTTCAAGTAATCGTTACCACCTTTAACCACACAGTTCACAAGCACCTCCCTCCCGAGCTGGTTTTACACGGACACGGGGACAACTGTCCCCTTCATCCCCAGCCTCCAGCAGAAAGCAGGAAAATGTTCTATTTTCACACAGAAAGACTAACTTCTCCAATGGTATTTTTAAAAATATCAACCTCTATGCACTTTAGAATGTAAAATAACAGTGAATTGTTTAAACTCAAAGACCCACTATTTTGAGTACTTTTTATAGAGACTTGTCTTTCATGTAAATTCCTGGGTTCTGTCCTTTGATCTCAGGCTTTCCTGTCATCGCTCAAGCAGCCCCAGTGCCTCTCATCAGTGTGGCAGTTATTTAATGAAACTTATAGGGGAAACTTTATTTTAGGGGGGGCTTGTGTATACAAAAAGGTATGTATATTGTCATTGTAAAAAAAAAAGTTAATTTTTTTTCATGTTAATTGTTTAAAATTTTTCCAGAGCCAATGAGGCTCTTTAAAGAAGTTTCTTCCAAAGAACAAAGCCAGGTAACAACTTTTAAATGATACGTTTATTGTAGTTGTGCATTTTCTACCACACTGGATTAAATAAACCTGTCAAAAGTACTGTTTGTCACTCTTTCTTCCATGTACCTGTTAGTACATGTGACCACCTGTAACAGGTAGGTCTCATGTTAGCAGACACAAAGTTGGCTATAACCCTCCGTCCGACCCAGTCTGCTGACTCAGCGACAGGGGCTCCCAGCACATAAATCTTTGCTTCTCACGTGTGTATGTGAAATACGAGACACGATGCCGTAAAGGCTCTAGACCACCTGGATTAAACACTCTGTCCAGAGGGACAATGCCAGGTTTTCCTTCTCCTTGTCTGTAGGAAGTTTCAGGTCCTTGACAGAAATAGCTGAACTGTTCCAAATTTGCTTCAGTGCATCCACATGAGATAAAGGAAAGCGAAGTCCGTGAGCCTGAAAAAGGATGGACCAGTCAGATAAAATACTACTTATATCCCGTAAGTGGCACTTTCCTATGAGCTTCCCACACTCTCAGTACAGCATCATTTCTGATACTCTCCACATAAACGAGGATCAGATAACTGACAGAATTTGCCAACTTAGACTTCGTGAAAGGCATCCTACTTTATGCTTCACACCGTTCCCGCAGAGGCCACGTGTCCCAGCCCGTGTGTGTGTGTGTGTGTGTGTGTGTGTAGCACAGGCCGTGAACAGTTACGCCCGCTGCAGTCGTGACTGGCACCACCCATAAACCATTCACTCAGGCTGGAACAAACCTCCGTTTCCTCGTTTCCCATCATGTGTGTGTCTCTCCTGTTCTTTAAGGAATGGTAGATGTAAACCATCTTTTCTTGAGTTTCATCCTTTAAAAAGAAAAAAGCATTGGATCAACAGAATGTTGAGGACTTCGTTACTAGGAGGGTTTTCCAAGAGAAGTCTTAAAACCTCAGTGCTTTAGTGAAGTGTATTGACTTCTGTAAGACTCCTTTTGGCAGAACGGTGGATACGTGTGTGCATGATTCCATTAGTCCTCACAGGTCACTACTCGTGTGTGCAGTTAGAACACACGCGCTAGAGCAGCTTCGCAAACTTGATTTAATGAAAAAGCCACCATTTCCACAGCAGCTTAACACTCAAGCGTCTTCATTTAATCACACCTGCACTCTTCTGCATCAAAATTCGACATCCCTAGGTATCTATAAATTGACAATGTATGAAAGCCATGGATGGAGTGAACACTACCTCTCAAGCAATACCAGCCGTGTGACTACACAAACGTGCATCCCAATTACAGCAGCCCCCACACGGTCTCTGCTTCCTTCCTCCCTCTTCAGTCTTCCAGAGCCTCCGTCACCTTGCCTGACACACAGTGTCCCCAAACTGATTGGTTATCAGAGTAACAGGATTTTGTTTTAATGAAGGTGTGTACTTTTGAGGTTTTGTATATATGTCCTCTCCAGGTCTGGCCCTGATGGCTGGAGCAGCCTGGTTATGGAGACATGTAGGTGCCCCTCTCGTACCCTGCCATCATCATTCATGGGGTACCCTCCCGAGGAGGAAGCCATAGGGCACGGGATAGTCCCCAAAGGTCCTCAGGGTTGTACAGGGAGCTGGAAGTAAATGCAGAGGCCCCAGACCAAGGGCAGGAATTTATCTAAAACTTTTCTAGCTGACCCTACGATCAGCCAGTCTGGGAAACTACTGGGCCAGGTTATGGACAGTAGACTATCTTTCTACAAGACAGGATTTTTAAGAACATCAACAAAACCATATGTCAAGACAGATCTGCACGGTGTACAGGACGAGAGGGATTCGCATGAACAGGGTCCACAGCTGTCCGGGCAGTATGGCCGGAAACCTAACTGGGGGCAAAGACCAGACATTAACCGCTGCGTGAGGGGAATGACAAGGCTCGGTGGGAGATGAGGGGGAGCCCTCAAATGCCCAGCAGGCAGGGAGACCTGGAACAGTGAGGTCTGGGCAGCATCTGCTCTAAGCAATGGCTCTGAGCTGTGAGAACAGACAGATCCCGAAGGGGAAGGGCAGGGGCATCTGCTATCTGATAACCTGAGACCTGTGATGGAAATGCCCTGAGAGGAGACCTCGTCCCCTCCGGATACTCACAGACCCACCCTGCTCCGGCATCACCGTGAGTACGATGTGGTCTTTGAACTGCAGCCTCACGACGCTGTCCAGCCTTGGTAACTGTCCACCTAGAGAATCCAGAGACAAGACAGCCTGCTTTCTACAGTGCAGACCAGCAGGAGCCAACTTGTTTGCAGGTGCAGCTGTTCAAGGAACACATTCACTAACAACTGCAACGAACCCAAACATGGGGTGCCCTCTCCAACTCAAGTGTTTGCTTCCCCTGGTGTTTATACCGATAAAGTATGGTTTACCTCCTTACGGAGCCATTCTCACGGTACAGACAGACATGCCATAAGAGAACATTAAACAGGCCCCTGCCCTTCTGCACAGAACACTCCGCCTCCACTGTGTCCTCGATTGCTTCTTATTCACACATGGACTCCAGAAGGAACCCCCGAGTTCAGACCGTACCACCCCACCAATCAGTGACCCTGGCGAACTGTTCAGTCTGTGTAGGTCAAGCACAGTGTCCTCTAAGGCCACCTAGTAACATTCGCAGGGGAAAAAAATACTTTTCCAAACCGGATTTGACTTCGTGAAAAAGCAGCCACTACAGACAGCCTAGCCTTGAAGAGTCATCCGGTTGGGGAAAGAGTCTTAAGGGATCGTAGCTTTATTGACGATAAGGGCTAAGACAAGGAAAACTTGAGAAAAATATTGTGGGCCATTAACTGATACTCAGAAAACCGTTCTGTTAAAGATTGAAATATGTGCTGGTAAAACATTTGCTATTTTGAATATGTGCAATAAAAAACAAATCCTAAACTATGATAAAAACAGAATCAGTGTTAGAAGGGACTTCAGAGGTTGCCTATTCCAGTGGTTCTCAACTGGTGCTAAATGAGGCTTTGGTAAAAGTGAGTGAAAATGACACTCTCCCCCAACCCCAGTGAGGACGAGGAAAGCAGCCTGAACGTGGCTGGCCCACAGCTGTCTACAGACATCAGTCAGCTCCACCGAGGCCAGCGTAATAATGCACAAGGCCACTCTGTGACGCGAGGGAGCAGACAGAAACAGGCCACCGCATAATCACGTCGGGCCTCGGGCAGCACGTGGCCAGACAGCCCCTCTGCTGGCCAACCTGAGACCGCTACTGCTTTACCGGTCATCGTTCAGCCTCATTTCAGTCCCGCTGCTACTACGGAAGATGTACAGGAGACCCAGTCACAGGATCCCCTACGTCCTGACCGCACAGCCCAGAGCAGAGCCCTGCTTCAAACCCTCCTGAAAACCGCCTAGCTCGAGCCCTTTTACTGAGATGCCACGGCTCCCCGTGGTGTGTGTGGTCTACGCTGCAACAAGTCAATAAACCTGACTGTCCGACCACAGCAGTCGGTGTTGCTGGCCTCTGCTACAGGACACGGAAATCACCATCCACCCAGAAGTGTGTTACCTCATTTGCAGCCTAAACCTGTCGACTTGGGACCTGGGACTTGGGGAAAGTCGGTGATAACCGGCACTCTCCTGTTTCACCTGCTGATGGCAACATTTTACCCATCCCTGAGTTTATTCCAATGAGATTATCTCAGTGTTCAAGTTCTTAAAACGTCCTGAAGGTGACGAATACCAGAATACCTGTGAACACACGTTTCTCCCCCAGAATCAGAGCTCTGGTCCCCTTCGTGTGTGGTAGGTGCAGGAAGCTGAAGCACGTGGTGTCCAGCCACACACCGGAAACACCCAGCTCCGTGTTCGCTCTAAGTGCTTCAACTGCCCACGTGCTGAGGGAGGCCCACCAGAAGAGCCCCAGCGCCCCGCATCAGCCCCCCACCACCGGAGGAAAGCAGCAGGCTGCACCTGGCGTTGACAGCGCTGCTCCGTCCCCCACGTGGTAAGGTGGGAGTCTGTTCATAACAAAATCCTTCTTCATGTCTGATGAAAGCAGCTTGTTGGTGCCTTCCAGGCGGTCTGCAAGTGTCCTCAGAAAGCCACTTAGTCTTCTTACTGCCTCAGTTGTGGTTTCCACCTGCTGGAAACACAGAGGAGAGTCCTGGCCGACTCCAGCCGACTCACTGCCGAGGCCCGTCTCCAGAGCGGCCTGGTGTACACGCAGAGCCGTGGCCTGGTGCACGCGCAGAGCCGTGGCCTGGTGCACGCGCAGAGCCGTGGCCTGGTGTACGCGCAGAGCCGTGGCCTGGTGTACGCGCAGAGCCGTGGCCTGGTGTACGCGCAGAGCCGTGGCCTGGTGTACGCGCAGAGCCGTGGCCTGATGTACGCGCAGAGCCGTGGCCTGGTGTACGCGCAGAGCCGTGGCACCCCAGGGAGCGGGGGCTGAGCAGGACCGGGGCCCCTGAGAACAACATCCCACTATTTCCTTGTAACCACGGTTCATCTTAAGCTGCCTATTGTTTGCCCCCCCCCCCCCACAAAAAAGGTCCATTTTCAGGATTTTACCTGGAAAGGGATCCCTGGAAATGGACAGTCTTGGCTCTTGCCTTTCGGAAGGCAAGTCACTATCCTAAGGTGACTGCTGCAGAGAGCGAAAGCAGCCTTCGCCCCACTCAGCACTAATTCATCTTCTCAAACCCAGCCACACACTGCTGCTGTTTCCCACGTAAAACCGGAACGGACAGGAAGCTGGAGAAGCAGCAAGGCCTGGCTCTCCACTGGGCCTCTCCCAGCTGGCAATCTCGTGCTGATTTTACAGTTCTAGCCACGTCTGCAGGCAGCACTGATCCAGCCGGCACCCAGGGCCTGTTCTCACCACCGTGCAGACAGCACCACGGTCCTCAGGGTCTCACGTCACCTGCGGCACTCCCAGCTCAGCAGGGTCAGCACCGGAGACGGGAAGATGCCTCATGTGAAAAGGACCCCGGGGTCCCCAGGATGTTGGCCACGGTAGAGCTGGCCCAGGTTGCAAGTCCCACTCCTCCCACCTGCCTCACTCACCAGGAGCAGCTGCCGGGGGATGCCGGCCCGGAGCGCCACGTCTTCCTTTGCAGCGTCAAACACAAGCCCCGAAATGGTGTCCAAAAGGAAGTCTCCCCACGAACTGCATACACACCACCACCACCACAACAGTAAACACACAAAATAGACAGAAAAACTAGTTACTAGTAAAGCCAGACGCCACAAATGGAAGCGTCCACTGCAGGCCAGCCCCTGCCAGGCTGAGTTCACTCCGTGAGGCTGCCCAGCTTAACCCAGGCGCTGCCTCATCGCCCCGTTCTCCCCCAGCCCAGGCTCTCGGAAGCTACGGGTGGGAAGCGTGGCTTCAGTCATGGTTTCTCTTAACGGTACCAGAGAGTTAACATATACTGTCACAAAGCAGAAAGTTTAAGGGACCAATTCTTTTTTAATGTTTAACAGTTACAAGTGTCTGCGAGGAGAGCTTTGTAGGGAAACTTGAACACTCAATCATTATAGATCAAAAATAAATTTTATGTGCAAAAACTCCAAAAGCTTTACGTTTAGGGTGACAGCAAGATCTCCCGGCTGCGTGATTATCTGCAGTTCCATGTTACGTGTTCCTTCGTCCTCAGTAAAATATCCATCAATTTCAAAAGGACTGATCCCGCCACCTGCTGAGCTCCAGCCATGGCCCCACTGGGTACGAGGCAGGAGCCAGCAGCCACCACACCTAGGGAGGCAATGCAGTGTCCAATCACCTGTTTCTCGGGGACACTTAGAACTGACTCGCCCCTAAAAGTGCTAGAGTGAGAAACACATTCGGGGGGTTGCTCTCTTTAAACATTTCTCAGCTGTTTAAGATCTCCCTGTGTCACCAGCGGATTTCAAAGGGCTGTGTGGAAGATGGGAATTCACAGCATGGCCTTTGCTTCGCACTCAGGAAGCCCAGGACTGAGGCACCTGGGAGCCCTTCCCCAAGGCCTCCGCTACGACCTGGCCGCCTCCCCGCTTTGCGACTTGTCACCCCAACCGCGCACCTTTGAGGGAACTTCAGTCCGCAGCACAAAGCAAGCTCGTCCTCTGCAGGCCGCAGGGGGAAGTCACGGGCAAGGCTCCCGGAGGAACTTAACTGCAGTTAAACAGAGCTCTGTGCTCTTCTAGGGGTCAGATGGACCTTGGGCCTTTCCAAAGTCTGGGACGCATACTCCTAAGGACTTCACTTCGGCAAAACAGCCAAGTCACCTGCTGCCGTCCCCGCCAGCAGGCCCCCATCCCGCCACAGCGCCTGAGGGGCCGCAGGCCCAGAGCACAGGGACACCTCCAGGGTGCGGGGGCCTTGAGTTACCCTTTCCCCTTCTAGCTCCAGCACCACTGACAGACCCCAGTCCAGCCTGGACAGTGGCCACGGTGCCGTCCACAGTGACGTCCATAACTTAGCTCGTCCCCAGCCCCGGCTGACCGGAGGGGGTGGGGAGGCCAGGGGCAGGCTGCCAGACCCCGTTCTCAGGCTGGGAACAGCGAGTCGCACTCAGCAGAAGCACAGCAATGGGCTCAGTGAGACAGGGAGGCAGGGAAGTGACAGTGGCCTATGATGAGACCACGCTGTGAGCAGACAGAAGCTGAGGAAGGAAAATAAGGGAGAGGAAACCAGTGACTAGAAAACCAGCTGGTGGCAGTAAGAGAAATAAAAAGGACGAGAGAATCTGGGAAAGGGAAGTGGCCCAGTAATGTTAACGGCGCGACACCAGAAGACACATGGATGTCCACGGGCCAGACTACACGACTGCCAAGGCCCAGCATCCTTTGGATTCAGAATGAACTTCTGGCCCAGCCTCCCTGTGGCCTGCCCTGCCCTCGTCCCTACACACTCCTTCAAGTGTCCCTGCTCCTCCTGTGGCCCCCGTGACTTCCCATTCCTCACCCACGGAACCTGAACACAGTGACGAGGGCATTTCTCACAGAGGAAGCCTAAAGCAGCGTTGGCCCTCTACTGGTGTGTGGGCAAAGACGGCCGCAGCTCAGGCCAGGCTCCAGCTGCTCCTCCAGGCTCTTAAACACACGGTTAATTCCACACTGAAAAGCCAGATGCGGAAGCAGAGGTAGGCTCACAAACTCGTTGTGCAAGTTACAGCCTTGAAGGTAGGAGACTTGCTGTCCCTTGGGCTGTCCTCTCCTCCCCTGACCTTCTGACTCACGTTCTGATTCGTCTCCCTCAGCTTGGGTGTCAGGTCGTTTCTGAAGCCTTCCCTGATGCCCAGCTCCGCCTGTGCGTTCCTCTCGGCCCCACAGGTCCCTGCAGACCTGGGGTGGGATTAGTCACAGCCTCTGTCCACCCCCCACTTCCGGGTGCAAGTTCTCTCAGAGCCCCTCCAGTTCAACGCCTGCACCCCTGCAGTCCGGGGTCTGGGGCCTCTACCCCCCGCAGCCCGGGGTCTGGGGCCTGCACCCCCCGCAGCCCGGGGTCTGGGGCCTGCACCCCCCGCAGCCCGGGGTCTGGGGCCTGCACCCCCCGCAGCCCGGGGTCTGAGGCCTGCACCCCCCGCAGCCCGGGGTCTGGGGCCTCTACCCCCCGCAGCCCGGGGTCTGAGGCCTGCATGCTGGTTAACTAATGACTGCTGTTTAAACGGGACTTGAATTCGCAAGGTTGCTGCTATTAGGAAATCACTCACAAGGCGCTACAGCCCAGGTCCTGTCATGTGACAAGGCACTTGCCGAAACAGGACAAGGTTTCAACTGGAACTGTCTTCAGCACGTGTACTTTTAGGGCTGACTCGTCCAGACTACCTGTCCTGCTTTATTTCTTGAACTGTAAAAGTGGAAACCTTAACCGAGACCCAGAGGCTTCAGTGGTTCGAGTTTGGGGTGATGAAAACGTTCTGGAACCAGACAGTGGTGATGGCGGCAAACAGTGTGAGTGTGACCGATGTCACAGACTAGCACTCAGAGCAGGTAAGCCCCGCCAGGTGGCTCAACGACTGCAGCGCCGTCCCATGCACCAAAAGGTTGCGGGTCTCACTCCCCATCAGCGCACATGCCCAGGTTTCCCTTCGATTCCCAGTCGGGGCACACACGGGAGGCAACCAATCGACGTTCCTCTCTCACATCCGTGTTTCTCTCTCTCTCTCGCTCGCTCTCTCTCTCTTTCTTTCTCCCTCCCCCTCTCTCTCCGTCCTTCTCTCTCTAAAATCAATAAAGCATGTCCTCGGGTGAGGATTTTTTAAAAAAGTTAAAATGGCATATTCTATGATATACAGGGGTAGGCAAAAATAGGTTTACAGTTGTTTGTATAGAAAAAGACCTGCAGCCCTGGCCGGTTTGGCTCAGCGGTTAGAGCGTCAGCCTGCGGTCCAGAGAGACCCGGGTTCGGTTCCCGCTAAGGGCATGTACTTCGGTTGCAGTTTGTCCCCAGCCCTGGTTGGTCATGCGGGTGGCAGCCGCTCGATGTGTCCCTTTCACGTCGATGTTTCTCTCTCTCTCTCTCCCTCTCTCCCCCTCCCACTCTATCTGGACAAAAAATGAAAAAATGTCCTCAGGTGAGGATTAAAAAAAAAAAAAAAGAAAGAAAAAGACCTGCAGGTTAGGATTATTACAATAGTTTTATTATCACAATAGTGTTCTCACAACTGTAAACCTACTTTTTCCCAGCCCTGTATGTATTTTACCACAATATTTTTTAAAGAGTCAGACACACACACACACACTGTAAGTCCTGCCTGACATCACATCGCCACTCCTGCAGCTGTGGTTCCCTCTCCTCAAGCTATGGGAGCCTTAACTTGGAAAACTCCCAGCGTCACACAGTCAGTTCAGGACATTCCCAGGAGGAAGCCCGAATAGGACACCAAGGAACAGGAAGACAGCAAAGGAGCCTGAAACCCCCGGGCTTGGACAGGTGAGGGTCGTGGCCAGCTGCCTCAAGTCCTCCTGAACGCAGCGGCCCTGAGCCAGGCGGGACGCAGAGGGCTCACCTGTTCTGGTAGGTGCTGATGGTCAGGTGAGTTGAGTGGGCCAGCCCCGGAGGCGTGTCTGCTTGATGAATGGTCCCTCTGGGGAAGTACAGCAAATCACCAGGCTCCACGGAGGAAGAGAAAGGGGGAAAGAGTCAATGGGATAGCTTCTCTGTCCTCTGTGCTTTATGGACAGAAATACAGGCTTTGAGTTTCACTTCTCCATTCCAGAAACCTCTCCTTAGTGACGCAACGGCTCCTGGAGGTCCTGCTGGCTTAGCTGCCTGTGCCTGGGAGGTTGTCACTGTGACCCCATCCTGGAGAGGCTGTCAGTGCCTGAGGTCACTTTATTCACAAACTGAGACCAGACATACCTGAAACTACTCCACCCAGGCCCAGGGATCAGGGAGGTGGTGCTCGGGGCCTGGGAAGCCTGCTCCCTCCCTCTCCACCCTTCACTGGGGCCTGGAGAGTGGGAACTGAGTCACACAGCAAATTACTTATCCTCCTGGAGCCTCCGTTTCTTTATCTGTAAAATGGAGGCAACAGCCCCAAATGCCACAGGATTACCTTGAGGGTTAAAGGACACACCATACTAAGCTCTCAGGGCAATGACAGGTGCGGGCTGTGTTATAATTACCTCTTTACCCACCAGTCCCTGAGAGCTTGTGAGCTCTTCCAGACTGTCTTCCAGTCCCAGGACCTCAGCTACCAGAGCACCCAGCACATGGAACGGACTCAAGAAATCTTTGAATGAAAGGGTGCAACACCATGTAACCCGACCTGAACCTAAAGACTAGGCGGAACCAAAGAGCAGGCACTTCCCTGGGCAGCTGAGCCTCCTCCACCCTTTCTGGCTCTCCCAAGCCAGCAGACAGACAGATTCTCCCCAAATCACTCCTGCCCTGAGCTACCTCCTCCCTAATCCCACCCTCACTCTGAAGCAACTGCCGGGGGAGGAGAGGGGCTCTGCAACCACGATCGTAGGGCTCACTGGTCAGGAAATACCAGATTTAAAAACTGTTCTTGTAAATGTTAAGATTTGCCTTAAAGCAAGGAACAATATACAATTAAACATATTCAAAGAGCTACCTTGGCGGCTTACTTGCCATGAACCACGCTGATAGGGAAATCAGTAGTTCGAGTACATAATGCTTTCCTCAGAATCAGAGCCACTGAATGAGGCCCTCACACACATACTTCATTAACTCATTTATTTATTCATCCCACAAACATCTGATTAACACTTCCCCTCCCTCCACCATGCCAGGCCGATGCTAGGCACTGAGCAACACAAAGACCTGCCCTCACGCAGTACCTTCCAAAGATCAGACAAATGTTTGAGAACGAAGAAGACACCATAAACACAACAGTGGAGCAAGAAACGTTTCTTTAAAAGTAGCAAATAAGCCCTGGCCGCTTTGGCTCAGCAGTTAGAGCGTCGGCCCTCAAACCACAGTCGCGGGTTCAATTCTGGTTAAGGGCACATGCCTCAGTTGTGGTTCGGTTCAATTCTGGTTAAGGGCACATGCCTCAGTTGTGGTTCAGTTCAATTCTGGTTAAGGGCACATGCCTCAGTTGTGGTTCGGTTCAATTCTGGTTAAGGGCACATGCCTCAGTTGTGGTTCAGTTCAATTCTGGTTAAGGGCACATGCCTCAGTTGTGGTTCAGTTCAATTCTGGTTAAGGGCACATGCCTCAGTTGTGGTTCAGTCCCCGGCCCTGGTTGGGGTCTTGCGGGAGGCAACCGGTCAATGTGTCTCTCTCACATCGATGTTTCTTCCTCTCTCTCTCTCCCTCTCCCTCTCTCTCTCCCTGCCTCCCACTCTGTCTGAAGATGAATGGAAAAATATCTTCGGGTAAGGATTAAAAAAAAAAAGTAGCAAATAAATAATGTGAAGGTGAATGCAATGCAAACACAATAAGCAGAGGAAGGAGGAGGGCAATGATGCTGAGGGAAGTGGGGGGCCGGGGTCCCCGCCTGGGGTAAGAGGTGCTATTTTAGCCAGAATGGTCAGTGAAAACTCGCTCTGCTAGAGAGACACGTCATTAGAGACTTTAGGAAATGAGTGAGCCAGCCACGTGACTACTTGAGGAGAAAGGATTTGGGGGGCAGGGGAAGCAAGTGCAAAGGTCCTGAGGCTGGAGCGTGCTTGGCACATTCGAGGAGCATCTGGTAGGCCAGTGTGGCTCAGAGTAGTGAGTGAAGGTGGAAATAATGGGAGGTGAGGTGAGAAGGCAGCAAAGGGGCCTATTATAGGGCCTTCTGGACTATTTTAAGGATCTGGCTTTTACTCTGGGTTTAACAGAAAGTCACTGGAGGTCTGGGCAAAAGGATCCTTATGGGTGTGACATCAGAAAAGTCTGTGAAGGGGACACCAGGTAAGAGGCTTCTGTATAAATCCATGTCCAAGGGCTTGTCCTAAACAAGCAGAAAAACAGTGACATGTTTACAGAGACAAGGAGGCTGTGGACAGGGTGGGACTTGGGTTTTGATTTGCGGAATATTACACTTGCGATAACTTTTACCTTTCTAATGGAGACAGTATGTAGGCAGCTGGGTATGAGTCTAGAGTTTGGAGACACGGACTAGAGATACAACACAGCATTTAAGATATATCAGTGTAGAGGGTATTTAAATCCTTGGAAGTGGCCATGAACCGAGAAAAGAGGTCCAGGAAATGAGCCCTGGCCCCTAACCTGCAGAGGTGGGAAGACTGAGGACAAACAGCAAAGGAGGATGACTAGCAAGTCAGTGAGGTGGAAAACAAACCAAGAGAAGGTGCATCCTGGAAACCCAATGAAGAAGGCGAGGGTCCCGGTGTCACTGCTGCCAACAGGAAGACCGAGATGGGGACTCAGAGTTGACCACCGTCCTTGGCAACGTGAAGGTCACCAGGAACCTTGAAAAGCACGGTTCTGGAGGAATGGTGGGAAGAAAAGCCTACCGGGGAGAGGCTCCCAAGAGGAGGGGAGGAGATGAAACCAAGGGCATTGTGGCAGGGTCCGGGAAGATGTCTATTCCTAACCCCCGGCACCTGGGGATACTTAGTTACATGGCTGATGTGAACTATGGTTGCAGATGGAATTAAGGCTGCCGACAGGCAGATCATTGTGGATTATGCAGGTGGGCCCAACGTAATCACAAGGATTCTTAGAAGTGGAAGCAGGTACTGGAAGTGAGAACCAGAGAGAAGGAGCATGAGAAGGACGAGGCTGCAAGCTGCTGGCCTGGAGGCGGAGGAAGGGCCTCAGAGCCTCTGGAGCAGGGAAAGGCAGGGAATGGCTGTTCCCGAGGCCCACAGGAGCGCAGACCAGCCGACACTTGGTTTCAGCCAAGTGAAATCCCCTCTGGACTTCTGAACTGCAGAACGATAAGGTGATACGTTTGTGTTGTTTTAAGTCACTGAGTGTGTGTTAATTTGTGATAAGCAGCACTATATTGACATCTGCCACTGGAGTAGGGAAGAGGGGGTAGGAGGAGTTCACAGCACCCCCAGGCCACCTCCACCAGGGCGACTCAGCTTTTCTATTTCATACACGGCATTTCCTTCAAAGGCTTCTCCTGATTAAAAACTCACATATACACAGACATACAACTGGACAGCCTGGAGTACATGACGCTGTCTTTCTCCTTCCAGGAGAGTCTGGGCTTCTCCTAATGAACTGACCAAGATGGGTGTGGTTACTGAGCAGTGCTCCACCTCCTCCCAGTCCTGCCCGTCTACCTCTGAAGACCACCGTGAAGCCCAGCCCTCACGGGCAGGGCGAGGCGCCAGTCATCAGTCTGGGTAACCAGCCCTGGCCTCGGAGACCATGGATAGCTTAGTCTTTGGCCTAAACATAATCAACAAAGATCCTAGATAAACATGCTTCTCCAAGAGCAGGGATTGCCAAACTCTTTCTGTAAAGGGTCAGATACTAAATATTGTGATTTGTGGGCCACGTGGTCGCTAAGGCAACCAGCCTACCCTGCGGTGTGATGTGAACGCAGTCACTGTACTTAAGGAAGGGGTGCAGCTGTGTTCCAATAAACTTTAATATTTATAAAAATAGGCATCCGGCCATAGTTTGACCCATGGGCCACAGTTTGCTGACTGCTGATCAAGAGCATAAAAAGTGAAAGATATCTTTCCTGTTGTGTTTATTTACGTCTCCTACAACAGAGGCATCCATCCTAAAGAGGGAGACTATCCCCCAGTTACTGGTAGGCAGGCAAAGATCTTAAAATCAAGAAGGAGCCAGAAGGCACTGAGTAAGAACTGGACACTAACTATAACTTTAAGATGCAAGAAATAAATTAAAAATAACCATATGCAAATATATCAGGTAGGCAGAATCTTTGGAATGGTTTGAATTAACTATGATCTTACTGACACTGAAAGAAGTTAAATTTGTTTTGTAGAAAAAGGTATAAAGTTTAATTATGGCCTGGCTGGTGTGGCTCAGTGGACTGAGCATTGTCCCATGGACTGAGAGGTCCCAGTTTGATTCCCAGTCAGAGCACATGCCGGGGTTGCAGGCTCGATCCCCAGTGGGGGGTGTGCAGGAGACAGCCAATTGATGTTTCTCTCTCACATTGACATTTCTCTCTCTCTAAAAGATCAGTAAAAACATATTTTTTAAAAAAGAGTTTAATTATGGAACTATTCTTATCCCTCTAAGACTTTTTCTCAACAACCTCACCTGCTGGGGGCTGGTGGCCATGACCCCACCCAGGCTAAGTGCTCGAAGGCAGACCTCAGCTGCAAGATGCCTATGAGCCAGGACACGATCAAGCCGCCTGGCTTCCTGGAGGAGGACTCCCCAAGGGCTATCTTAATTCCTATTCCTCTGGTGACTATACACAGGGGGAAGGGAGGAGAGTGCAGAGAGAGTCAGCTGCACAATCAGGAGGAAAATGGGTCATTCTGGAATTTTACCAACAAAAAAACTACGGGGTCCCTGGCTGTGCTCTGTCTGCCTCAGCGGCCTATGGCCCAGTGCTGACCGCTGTCCTAGACCCGGCACAGCTGCCCAAGGCCACACCTCCCGCGTTCACTCGAGAGAAGTCAGAGGACATGAACTCAAAACCCAGTCCTGTTGAACGTGGATTATTTGGAGACAGGCTCTTTGGACAATAAACTTAGTGCTTCCTTGGCTCACTCCTACAAGCACACGTTACCAGGTCTCCTGGGGAAGCTGCACATGCTAGCTGACTGGAAGGAGCCACCCTGCCCCGAAACCCTTGCACACACTCCCACGGGGACCGTGACGCGAACACTAACCCTCAGACCTGGGCTGGTCTCGGGAGCGGCGCCCACAGTGGAAGTCCCTTACCTTCAGCGTGAACTCATGTGCTGGCCTCCCTATCCTGTCCTCCGCCTCCACGCTGTACTCGCGCGCCAGGGGCACGGTGGGGTGGTAGAGGCGCCAGTGCTTCTCCCCCTCCAGCTGCAGGACGAACACCTACGGAGAGGCACAGGCCCAGAGCGTCAGAGCGCCTCCTGACAACGCACGAGGCAAAGTGTTTCAGAGTACGAGCCTTCCGAGGGCTTAGATGACTTACAAGTTTCAGATAAAAAATAAAAATGAAAGATCAGAGATACATTTCACTCCACACTTAAAAGGTGCCACTACTGGTTTTAACTTTTAAAAACAGGTAATCATGAGCCCTGATACTAGGATATCCATTCTTTCCCTTCCGTGAAAGCCCGCAGAGTTCTCTGTATCCACTCTCCCGTCCCTCTGAATCTTCTATCAGAGAGCTAGAAGCCACAATCTCTGACGGAAGAGCCAAGCCTCGGCTATGACTGAATGTCTAAATCCTGAGTTTAGTCTACGGCAGGTAGGAAAGCTTCAAGTTTTTATTCTTCGTTCGGCCAAAGATATTTTAATACTCCTCTGTTAAAAATATTTTTTAAAGAACCAAGAACTTTTAGAAAGTGTATTGATATTAAATTGCTCTCAAAGGGGGGAAAAATGACTTTTTACTAATTACTGCGTTCACACCTTGTATTGATACAAAAATAAAACTACAAAATATGTAAGCCAAAGAGTTAAGTTTTTTGGCAGCCACAGGACAGTGAGATCAAGGCTGTCAAGGTGCCAGTGCTTAGTGAGACCACAGCCTTCATTCAAGCTGCCCCAAGATTTTCACAAATGGAAAAAATGTATTTTTTTGGCAGCTACAAAAAAAGGACCAAATGAAAGCAGATGTAAGGACTGCTTTGTGACTTCACCTTATTAAAGATCATACACTGTGGAATTAAGGAAAAAGCCAATCACACTTCTCTGCAGATAAACTCAGCAGGAACGTGCGGCTCTTCACATCGGTCAGGTTGGAAACAATCTCTCCCCGTGGGGAAGGAGCAGGAAGGAAACCAGTTTGGTGGGAGTAGTTCTGGCCCAGCATCTAGGTGAGGTCAAGATCTCCAGAGACCGCACAGGAAGAGTGGACAGAGACCTGGCCCAAGAGCTGACCTGAACCCTGACACCTATCCTAACCCGGGCTCAGAGCAACGCCTTCCCCAAGCCAAGCAACCTCCTTCCTCTCACCTCGACATCGTCAAAATGGGGCGGCAGGCCCTGCGAGCCGGCAGGGGTTATGTACACATTCGAGCCAACCAAGGAGCCAAAGTAGCACTCCAGCTTCTCCTGGATCCTCCAAAGTTCATCCTTAAAAAAAGGAAAAGAAATGGGGAGAGTTGAAAACTACATTAGCAGGTGGAACATGTTCTTATTTGCGTGTCAAGTCTGACTGCGGCTGTTAAGTTCCAGATACTGAGAATTCATGGCAGTGAAAGAGCCAACACCTCTGCCCTCAGGAATCTCCTGTCCTAGTACCAACGCCACGGAAAAGCCTGGAGCGCGTCACGGAGACTGGCAAGGCGGGCGAGCTGGAGTTGGGCAGGATTTTAAGCAGGGAAATGACATGATCCAATTTACATTTTTAAAAGCTCACTCTGACTATTGTGTGGAGAGTGGGCTGTCCAAAGCAAGAGAGATGGGAAGAGAAGCAAAGGCAGCAGCCCAGGCGAGGAATGGCCAGGGCGGTGAGAAGGGAGAGAAAGAACAGAAGGTCGAGATGCCCTTGGAAGGGGCACCGAGAGGACCTGCTGATGGACTACATACGAAGGGGAACGGGAATGGGAAGAGTGAAAACATACTCTGGGTTTTTGACTTGGACAGGTAGTTAGCTCCCAGTTCCATTCACTGAAATGGGAAAGACTTGCTAGAGAACGAGTTTTTGAAGGGGAAAAAAAGAGTTCTAGATTAGAAATGTGGAGTTTGAGCTGCTAGGACCCCCATGTGGAGGTGTTTTAAGCTTCTCGCTGTCTCAGTCTGAAGTTCTGGCAAAAGAACTAGAGACTTATATTTGGGAATCCCCTGCACAAAAGTGATATTTAAAGCAAAGGAGAAGAAATGATAACCTAGAGACTGGGTATAAACAGAGGAGGAGGAAAGGGGCCTAATCTGCTCTTCAGAGTATAAGTCAGACTGAGGGGCCTCGAGAGGAGCCATAGATTCCTGAGAGAGAGAAAGAAACCTGACTTTCCCAAGGCAGATGAGAAGAGGGAGGTAGGAAGTAGGCCACACAGACATCATCAGCAGTTCCTATAAGGCAGATGTGAAGAGGGAGGTAGGAAGTAGGCCACACAGACATCATCAGCAGTTCCCATGTGCCAGGCACTGTTTCTAAGTGCTTACCTATATTAATTATACAACCTTCCCAACAACCCTGTCTCTATGGTGGGTAATATCAACTCCAGTTTTCTGATGAAGAAACCATGGCGAGAACAGAGAGCTAGTAAATAATGGAGCCAGGATTCAAATCCAGGCAACCAAGCTCCGGAGCTGGTGCCTCTAACCACAACTATACAGCCACTCTAAGGACTTACCTTAAGAAAAGACAATCAAAGGACACTGAAGAGTCACGTTTCAAGCATATGAATGCACAGTTGACTAAAACATAGAAAACACTAAAACATATAAAGTATTTGCTGGGTAAGCCAATGGCCACAGCTTGGGAATCAGTCCTACCATGGAACTGAAAAGGGATCTACAGAATTAAAAATATCAAGTAGGAAAGAACTCGGTCAGTAGGGAGAGAGCTTCAGGAGACAGCTTGACAAAGACCACTGGACTACCGTACTGATAGGTCTCAGGACTCAAGGGTTCTACCGAACACAGGAAGAATAATTTAATGGCATCTGAACAGATGCAAAGAATCAGAGCTCCCAGGAAGTCTAATGTATACCAGGGAGGGGCCAGCTGGACCTGACTAATGACATTTAAATGGTGGCTGGATCCACTGAAAAACCAGGGCTTCCCTCTTCTCTAGTGGCCTCAGAGGTGTCTCAGGTCTATATGGTGACTTTATGGCTCCCAACTCAAGCATCTGGGTCTGTAATTGATGAGTTTGTCTCTTCTTGAAGATTACCAAAAACCCTATCACTTGTACAATATTTCCCCTTTTCTCCTGGACCTTTAGCTTCTGCATCTGCTAAGTGTGACCCACTACAAGGAGATACGGAGTCAGTCAATTTCAGTCCAGGTTCTAATTACAAGCTAGGTGACTTCAGCTTCTTATTTTGTAAAATGAAGACTCCCACCCTAAGACTGTGGAGAACATCATAAAATAACTTATCTCCAATCCTATTTAAATTGCAAAGCAGTATATAAGTGTTACTGCTTCACCAACACTGACTTAGGCACAACCAAGGCTCCTGAAATCTGTCTTCTCCTTTAACTCATGACTCCCAACTACTGTCTGGAGATACCAAGGAGGACCCCAGAACAACGAAAACGGGAAGGTAGAAGCCGCTCTCCCGGCTAGGTACAACCTCCTGTCTCCACCGCCCACCCACAGGGTCAAACCCGAATGCCAAGGCTCAGACCAGACGCCCCTGTGTACTCCTGGAGAGGCAAAAACAAACAACAAAAGCCCTACCTTTCAATTAACATCTTTAAAAGTATAGTAAGAAAATGCCTTAAATTTGGAGTCAGAAGTCCTTACTGAGTAGCTATGGAAAAGTCCCACCTGAGAACTCGTTTTTTCACATGTAAAATGGAGACCACAATGACTGCCCTATTGCAAATGTCTGTTGGAAGACTCAAAAATTAACACTTGTGTGAGTGTTTGGTAAACTCACCCAGATGGTGGATACATGGATTACACAAAGTGGGGGGGGGGGGATTATGGTCTCTGGTTAGCGCACTGCCAGACTAACCAGAATAAGCGGTGCACAATCTGACACCCAGTAAACAAGCGGCTGACCTGCCTCTAGACCTTTTCTACCCCGATATTAGCATGCCCATTCCCACACAAACACACACAGCATTCAGTCTCCTCACAGTATAACACACCTCGCTTCTTGACCTTTTTGCATCTTGAACAATTCGGTTCTCGACCAAGTTGTTCAGGGGAAAATGTCTGGTTGTCGAACCGACAACCTTTTCGTGCCGATACCTGTATGCTCAGTCACGTGTCTCGCAGGTACCAGACAAAGGACAGAATGCACGAGTATGAGTCAGTGTACCCCAAACCTCGTGTTAACATCTCAGGAAATTGTGCTATAAATATTTATAGAGAAGTATCACCCTGACAAAGAAAGAAGTAGCAAAGAGTGCGATAAACGTGTTCAATGACAATGCAGTTTCACTTCAGGCAGGTGTGAAAACACACATCACTGGATAGGTTTTCAGTGAGACAGAGGCCCTGTGAGCCTGAAGCAAGTTCTAGTGGAGCCAAGAGACAAAAGAGAAAGAACCCCAGAACAGCTGCCTGACGTTTCCATAAAGGGGACTCCCCTTCCAAACAGGAACCTCCCTCCGTCCCTCCACCTCCCTCTCCGTATTCAGTCATCAAAAGCTCTCAACATGAAAGGTGAGTTCTAGTGTGTATGCAGGTTTTCATTTTTTACCATACAGTTCATTTCCCTGTTGTTAAATTTTCATTTATATTTCATGTCCTTTTATTTTTAAAGTGTTTGTTTACAGATTAAACAGTACATCAAACATGTACTGTATACAAGAAAGGTTAAAATAGGGAATCATTTGGGGGTCTGGAGCAGATTAATTCAATTTACATTATTTCTAATGGGGAAAAAAATGATTTGGTTTTCGAACAAATTGCTTCCCCAACAGCCTTCCGGAACGAATTCAGTTCGAGGACCGCGGTTCCATTGTGCTGAGAACCCAGCTTCCAGTGGGGTAGGATGAGCTCCTACGGCTACGGGTCTCTCCACACCGGGTGTGTCCTTGAACAGCCTGGGGGCTGAGGTTAGACAGAAAGCTCATCTTCCTGTTTCAATAAACAGGGCCAAAGAGCTGAGTCCACAGGGAAAAAAACAAAAAACACATTCTCGGGCACCTGGAATTGGGGGGAGGACTGTGCAAGGCCTAAGCAGATGAGCAGGAAGAGCCCAAGACGACTCTAAAGTACAGAACGACGGCCACAGAGGCCACCACACAGGACAAACGGCAACTATCTACTGGTCCGTAGCCACATTACAGGTCACCAGCTTTGCTGATCTTTTATGTTCATAGTTCTTAGGTGTCTAAAACCCACTCTCTTTATAAAAGTGTTGTTTCAAGAAAATAAAAAAATTAAAAATTAGAAGTGCCGCTTCTATCCAGGTCTAGAGTCAAAGACTGGCTCAGAGAGAAGCAGCAGTGTCCACATTTTCTGAAATGAACTCATGACGCGGTTGGCAAGTGACTTATACCTTCCTTTTGGGTGTTTAGGCCACAAGGTTGGCATTCCAGGGACATTTCAACTTGGTATGATTGAGATGGAGTATCTGGAATCAGAACTGGTACTGAAACATCTGAGAGACTTAAACTTCATCTAGAGTACAGACAGGCTCAGGATCCTTCAGACAAGAAAGGGAATCTTCCCAATTATGCACCAGACAGGGCACAATGGGATCTAACAAGGTGACTCTTGAGTTCAGAAGCGGGAAACATTATTGGGAACTGACAACAAGTCCCAGGAGCCACCAATACAACCAGACTCTGCCCTCCTTGGTACGGAACCTCACGAACCACGCTTCCTTCTCCCACGCTGCCACCTGGATTCAGCCATGGGTCACAGGAGGGGATTTCTGCATAGGGGTGAGACTAACCAAAACTCACAAGCAGCCATTGATTGTTCTGGGCCACCTGTCATGTAAAGATCTCAAACCTTTACAAAAGTATATTGGCTCAGCCCTGGCGCTTGTGGCTCAGCTGGTTGGAGCATGGTCCCGTGCACCAAAATGTGGTGGTTTGATTCCTAGTCAGGGCACATACCCAAGTTGCAGGTTTGATCCCCAGTCAGGGCACAGGCAGGAGACAACCAATCGATCTTTCTCTTTCTCTCTCTCTCTCCCCCTTTTCCTCTCTCTAAAATAAAATAAAATATTTAAAAGCAGCCCTGGCCAGTTTGGCACAGCAGTGAGAGCGTCAGCCTGTAGACCGAAGGGTCGCAGGTTCAATTCCCGGTCAGGGGCACGTACCTGGGTTGCAGGTTTGATCCCAGCCCTGGTAGGGGTCATGCAGAAGGCAGCCAGTAGATGTGTGTCTCTCTCATCGATGTTTCTCTTTCTCTCCCCTCACCCCGCCCTTCTACTCTATCTAAAAAGCAATGGAAAAATATCCTGGGGTGAGGATTTAAAAAAAAAATTTTAAAAAGTATATTAGTTCATCCTGAGTCTGCCTTTTATAAATGCAGACACTGAGCACAGAGGAGGCAAATTATTTCTCAAATTTCAATCACTGATATAGAAAAATAAATAAAAAGCTAGCCAGTCTTCCAGATTTGCAAATCGAAGCTATCCTACACATATGACTGCAGTCCCGGGAGAAGCTGCAGGACCCAGCCCCTCACTGCCACATGGGTGGGCTGCTGTTCGTAAGGGTAAAATCTGTTTCTTGAACATACATCTGGTATGTGACCTGGTCATGGCTCTGAAGCCCCTACTTAGGTCAATGCAGGCAGTAAAGGGAGGCAACTTGAAGAAGAAAATGACCACCTTGATGCTACCTTACATGCCTTCAATTTATAAGGACAGAACAAACCAAACAGAAATGTCTACTACATACCAAAACATAAACCAGCCCACGGAACATGCTCCTGGAGGCATAATATCACTTTAATAAACTTTATAAACAGCAATGTAATTTAGTTTTTGCAGCTCTATGACACCCAACCATGTCCACCCTGAATGTTGGACATTTTCTAACAGTCTAGCCAAAAGATAACACAGAATCTCCGAATTTGGGATGCATTTGAAGACCAAACAGGTGCTACCTCTTCTCAAGCTGGCAGGAGGCAAATCACCATCAAAGCACAGGTTCATCCCTGAGCTGATCTGTGGCCAAATGTTAACACTTGAAACACACAATTATTCTACAGTGTTACCTTAAATCTCTGAGGTTGGTGAAACTGAATTGTTGCCCTTTTCTGATCAAAATCTTTTCTCAGCTGAAGAAAGTGAGCTTTGCCATCTTTATTTAAAACCTTCTTCTTCCCATTGACACAGCGGCAGACATTTAGGTCTCTTCCATAGTACATACCCCGGCTGCACAGACTCTTCAGATCTGACAGCTTGAACAGGGACTGGTAATACGTGGCCAGCGCAGGGTCATCTCTCTGAATGAGAAGGGGCTTCTGCTCCCAGAATTCCTTGAAAAAAGTCTCTGCCTTGATAGGTGAGATTAAACTTTCAAACAAACCACTGGGGCTGTCGAAGTTTAAAGTGGAGGGCCCCCCAGCTGCGTCCACTTTCAGCTGTTTACAGGGAGCAGGCCCCTCTTCCTTCCCAGTCCCAGCAGGCTTGGCTTTCTTTGGCATCGTTCAGTCTTCGAGACAAAGCTGTGAGGAAACGCAAACCTACAAAAGAACAAAGAACATGTGTTGGGGTTCGCAGATCGCGCACACACAGCCGCAGGACCAGGAGCCCTCAGGGGACTCCGTGGTCAAGGCCTTTCCTCCCGAGTGCCACACAGCCTTCAGCCCAACACCACTTCTTCCCAAATGTGACTCAGCCTCAAACACTAGCTCACACATTCATCTAAAGGAAAGCTTGTTTTCCTTGCACACAAGCACATTGTGGAATTCCTTGTTTATTAGGAAGTATAATTATCCCAACTTAAATTATTCAACTATCTCAGCGGTTCCTAGTCAGTTTTAGCCTGTGGCCATTAACACAGCAAAATCAAAAACCTTTCATTTAGCTTCCATCAGTACCAGGTCTTAAATCTAATGAGATGTACTTTGGGTTATAAACACTTGACTCGAGAGCCACCAATAGCTGCCCACTGCCAGGTGCTCCTCACCCAGCGCCACCCCCACCTGCTGCTCAGGACAGCAACCAACATGTCCTGGGCCAGTGGTGTCAGCTGGTGGCCGGAGCAAGAAGTTGCCCGCTCCCAAGTCTTCCTCAACCACGTGAACCTCCTCACTTCCAAATCTCAGCTTATTCCTGAAAAGTGCTACTTTATCAGAAACCTCTCCCCCATTTAAAAAATAATACTAATAATAATTAGAAGCTGAAAAGTAAAGGATAATGATGGTTATATCCCAAGTCTCTAAAAAGCTATAACTGTTAAACATAACTGAAGACCTACATCATTGACCTCTACCACAGCACTCCTCCACCTTGAATGTGTACACACATCACCTGGGCATTAGATCTGAGGCGGGACTGAGATTCTGCATCTCTAACAAGCTCCCACACAATGCAGCTGCTGCTAGTCCACAGACCACACTGTAGTGAGGGGAGCACTACCAAACCTCACAGAACTGCCCAAAACCACATCTACAGTCACACTTATCATGCAAGTGTCCGTCATCTGGGGTTCAAAAAGTCATTCATATTAGATGAATTTCCTGAAAATGCAAATTTTTATTTGAACTTTTTTCTTGGGAGGCAGGGGGATCTATTGATTTCACCAGATTCTTAAAGGACTCTGTGTCCCCCCAAAAAAGGTTAAAACCTGCACTGATAAAAACCAGTTTTTCCCAGAAACCAGTAACTTATTTATAGATGTTACAGTTACCCATTTTGTTGGGCTATCAGAATTGCAAGAACACTGTTTTCTGCTACTTTGTCATTATAACCAAACTGCAGCTCAGCTACAATGTGGACTAAGACAGTAAGTGGTCTGACCTAGGAGTAAACCCTGGAATAATTTGTTACATATTGCAACAACTAATTTATAAATAAACCTTTGGAATGCAACCCAAATGTAAACTGAACTAAAATTAGGAAGTAGAAAAGTCAAAATACCAAACTTTCTAGTGACCTCATTTTAGCTTCTAAATTTTGTACCCACAAATAGCTCAGATCAAGTGCTTTTTGTGGGGAAACAGGATGATGGTGGAAAGCTAATAAAAATAGATACTAAAAGTCTGCATTGGAGGGGTAAGGGCTTAAGCTAAGAAAAAAAAATTAACATTAGTGTTTTACAATATGTCATCAATGAGATAAAAATTTGCTGAAAATGTTTTCCTATTCCTTTTAAGTTTTCCAGACTATTTTGATTTCTCAACCAAAGAATCAAGGCTTCAGTGAGACAAAGTATCGCTAGTACTTGGAACCCAGATAAGAAAACAGATTAGCAAAGAGCACTGCTATCCTATGAAAGGTCAGTTTATGGCTCACATCAGGGAACCTTGATTTCAGGAGCATCCACACCAGCATTTAAACGTTAAGAGTGACTCACTATGCTTAGCCCTGGCCAGTGTGGTTCAGGGCGCTCTCTCGCTCTCTCTCTCTCTCTCTCTCTCTCTCTCTCTCTCTCTCTCTGTGTCTCTCTGTCTCTCTCTCTCTCCCCCTGCCCCTCTCCCTCTCCCTCTCCCTCCCTCTCTCCCTGCCTCCCACTCTATCTTAAAAATCAATGGAAAAGTATCCTCGGGTGAGGATTAAAAAATAATAATAATCAATGGGAAAAAATATCCTCAGGTGAAGATTAACAAAATTATTAATAAAAAAATTAAAATAAAAACAGACCAGCTCAAAAGGTTTGTATCATTAAAAGTACCCTATGATGGCCCTGGCCGGTTTGGCTCAGCGGTTAGAGCGTCGGCCCACGGACCAGAGAGTCCCGGGTTCGGTTCCCGCTGAGGGCACGTGCCTCGGTTGCAGTTTGTCCCCGGCTCCGGTTGGGGTCGTGTGGGTGGCAGCCACTTGATGTGTCTCTCTCACATCGATGTTTCTCTCTCTCTCTTCCCCCCTCTCGCTCCATCTGAAGATAAATGCAAGAATGTCCTCAGGTGAGGATAAAAAAAAAAAAAAGTACCCTATGATGAAAAAGTAGTTTCATATTCAGCCATACATCTCTTATCCCTCACAATTGGTCAGTTTAAAATTAAAGGGATGCCAGCAGCAGGAAGATGCAATTGAAAGGCTTTTTTTTTTTTTTTTTAATTAATTTTTAGAGAGAGGAAGGGAGAGAGAAAGAGAAACATTGATGTGAGAGAGAAGCATCAATCAATTGCCTCCCACACGGGCCCATCAGGGAACGAACCCGAAACCTGGGTATGTGCCCTGACCAGGAATCGAACCCATCACCATTTGGTGTACAAGACAATGCTCCAACCAACTGAGCCATACTGGCCAGAGCTGAAAGGCTTTTCTTTAAGCACAATATATGAATACAGTATAAGCACACTCCTGGTTAGACAAAGTGTACAGAATATGTAGCCAAAAATATAATCACTTAAAGCATTTTTTCAATCTATGATCACTAACAAACCCTAACACTATATAACAAATACTTTTGTTAGAATATACATTTTACTATTTATACTGCCAAAAGTTACATCATTTATGTTTCTCTGTTCACACTGTAATGATTTGAGGCTCAGTTCATTGGAACCTAGCTTAGAGGTTACTGGGGAAATATACTCTCTCTCCGATTCTCACACTATTCATATTGTAAAATATTAATAATTCTTTTTAATAGGCTCTGAGAAGTGGAGGGGAGAAGAGATGACATTCCATACCACACTGAACATACAAAATATTGCCCAGCCAGTGTGGCTCAGTGGATTGAGCGTTGTCCCATGGACTGAGAGGGCCCAGTTTGATTCCCCGCTAGGACACATGCCCGGGGTTTTGGGCTCAATCCCCAGTGGGGAACATGCAGGAGGCAGCCAATCAATGTTTGTCTCTGACATCGATGTTTCTATCTCTCTCCCTTCCTCCCTCTAAAAAAAAAAAAAAAAAAGGAAAAAATCAACAAAAATTATAAGATGCATCACAATTTCAGAAACAGTAAAAAGTAAAAAAGCATACCTTACAATCTAATATGATAATTAAGCAAAAGAATGCTTTGTCCAGAAAAGTACAGCCCACACATATGTCTAATTGAAATATGTCAATTATATTTCAATTAGAAAAAGTTTTTTAAAGCAATTGTACAATTTGAGTTGACTATAATCATTAAAATGTAAAGTGATTAAATCAAAAGAAAAGATTCATGGTTCATATTTTACTAACTGCTCAGATATTAGAAATTAAAACAAACAAACCCACCAACTAATCTAAACAACTCTGAAGGATTACAACTCTACAGGAAAATCAGTATTGATACCCATTCTACAGCCAACAAGTACAAACAGAGCCTTTCTATTGTTCAGTGTTCTAAGCTTGTCTATGGGAAATCACTGACAGGAAGTCATAACACAGCTTCTTGGGGGAAGGGACAGAGATATGCACCCAGAATCTAGCAGAGTGAGTGGCACATAAGGAGGTCCCCCAAAAATGTTTGCTGACTTTTTCCCCCTTTTCATCTTTGGTATATAATTTTAGAGAAAAATCTCAAAAGCCTTACAGAAACCAAAGTCGGGGGGAAACAGATGGTTTGTTCAGTGGGGATTACAATGATGGCAGCTGGCCCTTGGGTGTTCAACAGTACTGTCAAAGCTGAAAGGCACCCTAGCCATCAGGGGTTATTACCAACGGGGAGGGCGGTGTGTCTTTATCATCTGCAGAGCAGAATTTTACAGGGCAGTGGGGTCACCAGGAACACTTGTGAACATGCGTATTTCTGGGCCCCACATCAAGCCTACTAGATCACTTCTGGTAGCTGGGCCCAGAAACCTGCATCAACGTAGTAAGTTCTCTACATAAATTTTAGATCCGCCAGCAGAGAGGATGGTAGTCAAACAGCTCAATTAAACACACACACCCCAACCTGGCAGAAAGGACATACTGCCTGTACAAGGTTGCTTAGGCCCACAGAAATGTCTATCGATTCAGAGAGGAAAAACTAGTTCTCCTGTTTACCTAAAGCTGTGGTTAGCAGTGTTGTTTGTTTTTAAGTTCAATTTTAGGGGAAAAAGTGGACTGTACCTCATTAATGTACTTTAGTAACCACGACGTTACCAGGGATGAGGCCAGAGAGACAAACACCATCCAAGCAATGGTGGCAGAAACTAGGTAAATCAGGTTCCTCCACTTGACCGTGAGCCCAGTCAAATCAGAGGCCTGGCGCCGAACCTAAGCTAATTGGTGGAGCAATTAGACGCGGTGACTCCAGGACTATGCTTCCGGGAAACAGCCAACCACCTGGTCTTACTAACCTGTTGGACAACCCAACTGTAGGCAGCTGTTCTCCAAGTATTTGGTGACAAATGAAGGATCAGGAAGGGCAGGCTGTAATTTTAAAGTCGGGGTGGGACCGAGGAGACGCCGCCGCCCTCGCCCCACGCCGGGTTTCCCGCGCGGCGGCCGGGCCCGCACACAGCCCGGCGCCCCCCCCCACCCCCCCCCCGCCAACCTCCCGCTTCCCGCGGCGCGTCCGGTCCCCGTCTCCGGACCCCCGCGAGCACGTGGGCTCCGGTGCCCGGGCCGTTCCGAGCCCACTCCGCGCGGGCAGCGGCAGGCGGCGGTGCACGCGGCCCGTCCCCCGGACCACGCAGAGGTCGGCGGGCGCCCCCAGCCCCGCACCCCGGGAGGGGCCCCGCGGTCCCCCCGCCTTCCCCACCCGCCCCGGGGCACGGCCCCGCCTGGGCAGCGCGGGGCGGCGGGCCGGACGCTCCACTCACCGGCGTGGCCTGTTGCGCGTGGCCGCGTGGCCCCGGGGCGGGCGGGGCGGCGTGCACACGCTCCTGGGCGGCGCGCTGGGGCTGGGCCGCGGGGTGGGTCTTCCGGCGCCCGGCACCCACAGGTGTTCGGTACTCACGCCCACGGGTTTCTTTCTTTGATGTTAAAGGAAATAAATTGGTTGCTTTTTGTTTTTGAATTGAGGGCTGGATGAGGCTCTGGATTTGGGAATGTGTTCTAGTCAACCTTGTTCCTTTAATGGGTGGGGAGACCGAGGCGGCTGGTGGTCCCGGTCTCCCATCGCTTTCCTTGGGCCTTTCTATGCTCCGCTGTGCTATTTCATACTAAGTGAACTGAAATTTATATCACTTTGCTCCCAGAGAGGGAATTAAGCCTGGTTTAAAAGGATACTGGAAATTCTTTGTTACTGTGGCTATAGAAGCAAAGAAGAAAAGCAATTATTTAAGTAACTGAGGCCTAGGTCTCTCTCCTTTGGCTCTGATTCGGGAGGGGAGGCTCGAGGCAGTGGGCAGGGGTATCAGTGACACACCCCAGCTCGGCCTGTACTGTCTCTGCCCTGTGGACAACCAGAAGAGCCACCCAAAGGAAGTCATTTCACTCTGTCAAGGTCATTGAGACCTAGGGCTGTTTCTGATCGTCCAGCGACACAGGAGCAGATGGGAACAAAGTACAGACCCTTGTCTAGCACTTGTCCAGAACTAACCACAGTAGCAAGCCTTGAACCGAATTCTTCCCGTCTGTCAGGCACCATGCCAGCTAGGTGTTTCATAGACCCCTCACCTCACCCTCACCACAACCTGTGCTTACCTCCATTGTACAGTTGAGGAAACCGGGTGAGCAAAGAGTAAGTAACTGCACAAGGTCACACAGGTAGGCAGTAACAGGAACAAGACTGGAGCCAAACCTCTCAACTGTTAGTCCTTTTTCATTGTTTTCTACCTCCCACTATTAACCCACAAGCTTCCTGTCAGATTCCAGTCAGGGAAACTCAGGGTTCACATCAAATTTAGCCCTTTAAAATAGGGGACATGTGTAATACTGTCAACAATAAATAAAGAAAATAAAAATTTAACCCTTTAAGTAAAGACTACAAAAAATAAAACCACCTCTAATCTACTTGACATGATGTATTGGTAATATACTTTTCTCTTTATTTTGACTTCAAAACATCTACTCAAGCACTGGCCAGTGTGGCTCAGTGGTTACAGTGTCGACCCATGCACCAAAGGGTCATGGGTTCAATTCCCGATCAAGGGCACCTACCTAAGTTGCAGGTTAGATCACTGGCCCCAGTCGGGGTACGTGCAGAGGCAACAAATGTGTCTCTCTCACATCCATGTTTCTCTCTCTCTTCCATTCTCTCTCCCTCCCTCCCTCCCTCCCCTTTCCCCCATCTCTTTACTCAAGATAATATATAACAGTATTGGTGTTACAGGGATTCAGAAAATGGTGAATTCTCTCTCACATAGTCATTTATGTGGGAAAGCAGTACTTTGTGTCTGTCATAAAGTTCCAATGTCAACACATAAAACCATTTGCCTCACATAGAAAAGCCTCTAGGATGTCCAACAGAACAAGTACACATTAAAGTCAGCTCTGCAAGGGAAAATCATACATCTTGTATAGGAGTTTCCCTGATGCAAAATTAGTCTTTCAATGTGTTCTGTGCTATATTTTAATTATAATCCAGATTTCTTAGAATGGCATGCAAAAACGTTATGCTCATTCCATCTTTAAACCTAAATACAGTGCCTGTCATGTCTGTAAAGAAAAGAAAGAGGCAGAGAAAGTGAGGAAGAGGGACATTGAGACTGAGAATAGCCTATTATTTTGCCTAGGGAGCTTCTAGAATCTATGACATTCCTAATGTACTGTTTAAAGTACTTTGTTTTTTCTTTGTCTTTTGCTTTTAGTCCATTGAGTTTAAAAGGTCTTCCAGAGGACAAGAAGCAAATTACTGTTCAGTCCCCAACTAATTTACTCCAAAGGGTCATTAAATAGTAATTTTTGTTTCTTAATTTTTTTCTCACAATCATAGATAGCTCAGTCCTGCTAGCCACTGGACCAATACTGCTGTTCCCCGAGCAGGGGTGGGGAACTCAGTCTCTCCGGTGAACTGGTCATGGCCCCGGTCCCCCTAACCCACAGCAGATGGGTGAACCTTCCAGCGGGGTGCACTGTCACACATGGCACACCATTTTGATTTTGTTCTGTAAGTGACATCTGCTGGAACAACAGAGCACGCCCTGGCACTTGGCACTTGCAGTTCGCCTCCTGCCTGTGCGATGGGATCTGTTCCTCCTTTCCCGTACCCTTCCCCCACCCCAGCCCTTGCCCACAGTTGCCCTCCACCTCTGGCAGGGCCCTGTACAGATACAGGGAGGGCTGGGATGGGGTGCACACCCCACAGTGTTTCTCTGCCCTAGACTGGCAGCGCCACGGTGTGTTTGGAGGGGGACTGGTCTGGAGCAAGCCTCCTTTCACACTGGTTCACCATTTAACTTAAATATGACCTCATCCAAGATACAACCTAATTCACAAAACAGTGTGGGTGGTGTGATTGCTCTAAAAATGTATCTGATGTGTGGGTTTATGTTTATAACACTTCTTCAAAGTGCAAAACACTTGAACACCAGCGATTACTGTTCTCTGAAAAGTAAAGAAATGAATGGGTGCAAGCACTTCCTTTCTTAGGATGCCTCGTCCAGTTAGCTCGTCATCTTGGCGAGATCAGTACCTATACGTCACTTTTAAAGGACTCAGGCTCGTCTGCCAAACTTCAGAAAGTCTTATCACTTCACAATGGAAAATATGTTTTTAAAAAGTTGCTAAAGACATTGCAACTTTTATCTACTTTTAATTGGCTAAGGCAAGGAAGGAGTGATCACTAGGCAACCTTATAGGGAGCCTTTGAAGCACTCTTGTAGAAAATAAGTTCTATAATGTATTGACTTTAGGACTAACAGTTATAGCTCACCTTTCAAATGACCTAATGGATAATAAAATGTAGATCAATGTTTCTTACAACAAATTAAGTATCAATATATTGAAAACAAAACCATTATTATTTTTCTCAGTGACTGTGAAATCTCTCTTCCACACCTGGCCCCATTGTGAAACAAAAAGTATGAGTGAGCAGTTGACTGAAACTGAAGAACGGACAGTGTTAAACTTGAACTCGCCCCTGTGTACCTGGAAAGCAGCAGGAGTAGAGAAATCGACCCACCACCACCATACCCTTTTGTTTTCTGAGAAGTGACCACATGCTCTCTTATCTCCGAGATAAGACCCACTCCTCTTCCTCACTGACTATGACTCCCTTGTTTACCTGCCTGTGTGGATTTCTAGGCTCCTTCCTTTCCTTGGAAACATTCCTCATTAATGAAATCCTTCCTATGGCCATAGCCTGTAAAATCTTCTCCTTAGTTATCCAGTACATTTTGTCTTCCAAGTTTGCTTTAAGAGAAAAAAAGGTTCAAGTTTTTGTTAAATCGAGGGATATCAAGTAGCAATTGGAAAGTGATAGGACTTTGAAATTGACCAGGACTTTACAGTCTGATTGGGTGTTTTAAAGCAACATCTACAAGAACAGACTAGATGGCTCTGGTCCAATAGATGGAATATAACATGGACTGCTGTGCCTAAGGACCTGATAGAAATACCAGCAACATCAGGTACAGTATTGTACTTGAAATAGCAATTTCCTTACCACCTTGTTCTCTTGATTATTTGAGGATGTTGTTTAATCTCATTGGAATTTTGACCTTAATAATGAGTATAAAATTAGGTATAATTCCTTTCCCCATTAATCTCCACGTTAAAAAATCGTGTGTGCAATAGAAGAATATTCTCAAGTGAGGATTAACAACAAAATGTGTGTGTGTGTGTGTGTGTGTGTGTGTGTGATTTGAACATACTTATAAGTGACACAATACAACATGATGGAGGCTTTGTTGGGGGTGGGGGGGGCAGATAAACTAAAAATGAAAAGGTTTCTCAATTACAGTAATCCATACCCCAGAGCTTCTGGGTAGACAAGTGAGTGAATCTGACATGGCAGATTCCAGTTGCAAACAGGGATTCTTACAAAGGAAATGAATGCTGAAATTTGGAGATGGCTAGGCATTTCATTTGCTTCTAAAATAACTTTATGTCTAAATATATATATATTTTTGTATTTATCTTCAGATAGAGCGGGAGGGAGAGAGGGAGGAAGAGAGAGAGAAAAACATTGATGTGAGAGAGACACATCGAGGGGCTGCCACCCACACGACCCCAACCAGGGCCGGGGACAAACTGCAACCAAGGTACGTGCCCTTAGCCAGAACCGAACCTGGGACTCTCCGGTCTGCGGGCCGATGCTCTAACCGCTGAGCCAAACCGGCCAGGGCATGTCTAAATATTCTTTATGTTGGTACTTGCGACCCATTATAATAGCACAGAATAGGAGGCGGAGATGGGTTAAGGAAACTATGGTGAACCCAATCAGGGGACTGCTCTGTAGCATATAAAAGTTAGTTCGCAGGAAGAAAAATGGTCTAACAATTGTTTATGAAAAAAAATTTTTTTTAATAAAAGAAACTTGTTTATGATCCAGAGAAGAACATCTGATTACAAATGGCTTACTTTAGACACATTTCTGAATAGAATGCAAGTCCGATAAATCAGGGACTAGGTCCATCTTTCGTGACTGTATCCCCAACACAGTGCTTGTTATGATCTGTGTTTAAATTAATAAATTAAAGTATATACAAAATGAATGGTTCCACTAGAAAAATACATGTCATGCACAGAAAAACTCTAAGGCTATACATTAAAATGTTAACTGTTTAATTCTGAGTGGATGATTCTTCTTTTGCCAATTGATATTTTTAATTTTTATAATGAAATTGTATTTCTTTTGTAATCAGAACAAAATGATAAAATTAAGTTAAAAATATATCTCTACATAGATTTCCAGAGCAGTCCTACAAAAGAACCCATTTCTATATTTAGGCAGTTTAGAGCTGGCTGGCTGTTTCTTAATCTTAGAAAGCAGCTTATTTTCTGATATCCTTGCATTTTATCCAAGCTTACCCCTCAGCGAGCAATCACCCACAGTCTGTTACGGATTGTGATCAGTAAATGAAGTGACAACCAAAATGAAGTAACTATTATATACTGTTTCTCACTCATATATTTCCCATGTAAATATGATTTCATTCTTCTTGAAACAAGAACCAAATCGGAAACTTTGTTTCTCCCTAACCGAAGTGACGCTCACAAGAACAGCTTGGTTCACAGACTTCACAAGCCACCAATTTGAGAAGAAACTGGCTGGAATCCTAGGAGCTCATTCTGAATGCTCTAATGTTTCCCTTGAGTAGTAAAGATATTTTATTTCTCAGTGTTAGACATTTATTCCTGAAGAATACGATGCCTGCATTTCCAGACATTAACAAAAGTGACGTTTGATTGGCCAACAGCTGTGCGTGAATGCTCCTTAGCAGCAACGCCACGCGTGGGGCAGCATGGCAGAGCCCCACCCTGGCAGCCCAGATTGCCCAGGGTATTCAGTGATGCACTCGATTTAAAACTGCATCAAATATGCCCAGGGAAAGCATGTGACATCCTGAATGTTCCAGTTCAAAACATGAGAAAAACATCAATGTCTGAAGAACTAGAGTTGGAAGAAGGGAAGAGTGTAGATTTGTTCTGTTTATTTATAGATTTGTACTTTAAAAAACAAAACAAAAAAACACCAGTTATATACAGAGTATGTCAAAATCAGAAATGTTAATGCAACTGTAGTAATCTGCTTAAATAATAGCAACAAATTCCTAAAGAATCACAGAAGATATTAATCTGTTCTGTATTTTGAAAATATAATCCTGCAAAAATATTATCCCTTTTTAATTCAAGCTTAAAAACTATTAAATAGTTATAAATTTTATTTAATGGAGAATTAAATAAATAAAATGGAGAAAAGTTTTTGTTTTTTTTTAATTTTTCTACTTAAACTACTTTGAATTTTTTTTTCCATTTTATTTTATTTTATTTTTTTATTTATTTTTGTTACAGATGTTTCTCCATTTTTCCCCACTGACACCCTCCTGCCCATCCCCCCACCCCATCCCCAGCTTTGTTGTCCATGTCCATCAGTTATGCATACATGCGCATAAGTTCTGTGGTTTATCTCTTCCCTCCCCCAACCCCCTCTTCTGAGGGGTGTCAGTCTATACCCCACTTCCACATCTCTGGGTCTACCCTTTTCCTCAGACTGTTATGTTCATTATATTCCACAAATAAGTGAGATCATGTGATATTTGTCTTTCTCTGATGGCTTGTTTCGCTTAGGATAATACTCTCGAGGTCCCTCCATGTCGTCTCAAAGGATAAGAGATCTTTCTTTCTTACAGCTGCATAGTACTCCATTGTGTATATGTATCACAGCTTTTTTATCCATTCATCCACTGATGGACACTTGGGCTGTTTCCAGATCTTAGCTATTGTAAATAGTGCTGCTATGAGCATGGGGGTACATGTATTCTTCCTGGTTGGTGTTTCAGGCTTCTTAGGGTATATTCCTAGAAGTGGGATCACTGGGTCAAATGGCAATTCAATTTTTAATTTCTTGAGGTAACACCACAGTGTTTTCCACAGTGGCTGCACCAGTCTGCATTCCCACCAGCAGTGTACTTAGAGTCCCCTTTTCTCCACACCCTCGCTAACACTTGTTTGATGATTTTATGATGGCAGCCATTCTGACAGGTGTGAGGTGATACCTCATTGTTGTTTTAATTTGCATCTCTCTGATGATTAGTGATGTTGAGCATTTCTTCATATGTCTCTGAGCCATTTGTATGTCCTGTTTGGAGAGGTGTCTATTTAGTTCCTCTGCCCATTTTTTAATTGGGTTCTTTCTCTTCCTTTTGTTGAGTTGTATGAGCACTCTATATATTTTGGAGATTAACCCCTTATCTGATGTATCATTGGCAATTATGCTCTCCCATACAGTGGGTTCCCTATCTGTTTTGATGGTTGTTTCTTTTGCTGTGCAGAAGCTTTTGAGTTTGATGTAGTCCCATGTGTTCATTTTTTCCTTTGTTTCTGTTGCCTTAGGTGATGTATCAGTGAAGATTCTGCTGCGTATGATGTCCGAAATTTTGTTGCCTACATTTTCTTCTAGGATTTATGGATTCACGAGTCACATTTAAGTCTTTTATCCATTTTGAGTTTATTCTTCTGTATGGTGTAAGTTGATGGTCTAGTTTCATTTTTTTGCATGTAGCTGTCCAATTTTCCCAAAACCATTTATTAAAGAGGCTGTCTTTACTCCATTGTATGCTCTTGCCACCTTTGTCAAATATTAATTGAGCATAATGTCTTGGGTCAATTTCTGGATTCTCTGTTCTGTTCCACTGGTCTATATGCCTGTTCTTGTGCCAGTACCAGGCTGTTTTGATTACAGTAGCTTTGTAGTATAATCTGATATCTGGTATTGTGATCCCACCTACTTTGTCCTTCTTTTTCAAGATTGCTGTGGCTATTCGGGGTCTTTTTTGGTTCCATATGAACTTTTGAAATATTTGTTCTAGTTCTGTGAAATATGTCACTGCTATTTTGATGGGGATTGCATTGAATCTATAGATTGCTTTGGGTAATATGGACATTTTAATGATGTTAATTCTTCCAATCCATGAACAAGGTATGTGCTTCCACTTTTTTATATCTTCCTCTATTTCTTTTTTCAATGTCCTGTAGTTTTCTGCAAATAGATCCTTTACTTCTTTGGTTAAGTTTATTCCTAGGTATCTTAATTTTTTTGCCGCGGTGGTAAATGGAATTTTTTTTTAGTTTCTCTTTCTGTGAGTTCACCGTTGGTATATAAGAATGCCGTTGATTTCCTGACATTAATTTTGTATCCTGCTACTTTGCCAAATTCATTTATTAAGTCTAGTAGATTTTTGATGGAGTCTTTAGGGTTTTCTATGTACAATATCATGTCATCTGCAAATAGTGACAGTTTCACTTCCTCCTTTCCAATTTGGATCCCTTTTATTTTTTCTTCACGTCTGATTGCTGTGGCTAAGACTTCCAGTACTATGTTAAATAAGAGTGGCGAAAGTGGGCATCCCTGTCTTGTTCCTGTTCTTAAGGGAAATGTTTTTAGTTTTTGCCCATTGAGTATGATGTTGGCTGTAGGTCTTTCATATATGGCCTACATTATATCAAGATATGATCCCTCTATTCCCAAATTGCTGAGCATTTTTATCAGAAATGGGTGCTGGATTTTGTCGAATGCTTTTTCAGCCTCTATTGATATGATCATGTGGTTTTTATCTTTCATTTTGTTTATGTGGTGTATCACATTTATTGATTTGCAAATATTGAACCAGCCTTGCATCCCTGGGATGAATCCCACTTGGTCATGGTGAATAATTTTTTAGATGTATTGCTGGATCCGATTTGCTAGTATTTTGTTCAGGATTTTGGCATCTATGTTCATCAGGGATATTGGCCTGTAGTTTTCTTTCTTGGTAGTGTCTTTTTCTGGTTTTGGAATTAGGATTATGCTGGCCTCATAAAACGAGTTTGGAAGTCTTCCTTCCTCTTGAATTT
Organism: Tadarida brasiliensis; assembly: GCA_030848825.1. Classification (NCBI taxonomy): domain Eukaryota; kingdom Metazoa; phylum Chordata; class Mammalia; order Chiroptera; family Molossidae; genus Tadarida; species Tadarida brasiliensis. The sequence goes on along the minus strand of CM061260.1, from coordinate 83,253,875 downwards.
TTTGAAATAGTTTGAGGAGAATAGGTGTTTGTTCTTTGAATGTTTGGTGAAACTCCCACGTGAAGCCGTCTGGGCCTGGGCTTTTCTTTGCTGGGAGAGTCTTGATTATATCTTCAATTTCCTTAGCTGTTATTGGTCTGTTCAAGTTTTCTATCTCTTCCTGGTCCAGTTTTGGGAGACTATGTGTTTCTAGAAATTTGTCCATTTCGCTTAGATTGTTGAATTTGTTGCCATATAAATGTTCATAGTATTTGCTAACGATCCTTTGTATTTCTGTGGTGTCAGTTGTTACTTCTCCTCTTTCATTTCTGATTTTGTGTATTTGGGTTCTCTCTTTGTTTCTTGGTGAGTCTAGCTAAGGGTCCATCAATCTTGTTTATCTTTTCAAAAAACCAGCTCTTTGTTTCATTGATCCTTTGAATTGTTTTTCTGGTCTCTATGTCATTTATTTCTGCTCTGATCTTTACTATTTCCTTCCTTCTACTTGCTCTGGGGTTTTCTTTTTGTTTGCTTTCTAGTTCTTTAAGTTGTGAGGTTAGATAGTCTATTAGAAATATTTCTTGTTTCTTGAGGTAGGCCTGGAGTGCTATGAACTTCCCTCTCAGAACTGCTTTCACTGCATCCCATAGATTTTGTGTTGTTGTGTGTTCATTTTCATTGGTTTCCAGGAAGTTTTTAATTTCTTCCTTGATCTCCTCGGTAACCCATTCATTTTTTAATAACATGCTATTTAGCCTCCATGTGTTCATATGTCTTTGCATGTTCTTGTTGCAATTGATTTCTAGTTTCATGCCATTGTGATCTGAGAAGATGCTTGATATGATTTCAATCTTCTTGAACTTGTAGAGACTTCGTTTGTATCCTAACATGTGGTCTATCTTTGAGAATGTCCCATGTGCACTTGAGAAGAATGTGAATTCTGTAGTTTTGGGGTGTAATTCTCTGTAAATATCTATTAAATCCATTTGGTCTAGTGCTTCGTTTAGAGTCAGTGTTTTCTTGTTAATTTTTTGTCTAGAGGATCTATCCAGTGATGTCAGTGGGGTATTGATGTCCCCTGCTATGATTGTATTGCTGTCGATTTCTCCTTTAAAGTCCTCCAGAAGATTTTTAATATATTTTGGTGCTCCTATATTGGGTGCATATATGTTTACCAAGGTTATATCTTCCTGTTGGATAGATCCTTTCAATATTATGTAGTGACCTTCTTTGTCTCTAGTTATGGCTTTCATTTTGAAATCTATTTTATCAGATATGAGTATTGCTACCCCAGCTTTTTTTTCCTTTCCATTTGCTTGGAAGATTTTTTTCCATCCCTTCACTTTCAGCCTATGTGAGTCTTTTATTGTGAGGTGGGTCTCTTGTAAACAACATATAGATGGGTCATGCTTTCTTATCCAATCCGCTACTCTGTGTCTTTTTATCGGAGCATTCGATCCATTTACATTTAAGGTGATTATTGATATGTACTTATTTATTGCCATTTTTGTTTAGTGTGGTTCTACTTTCCTTCCTATTTCTTCTACTAATTACAGCAGTCCTTTTAACATTTCTTGCAGTGCTGGTTTGGTGCTAATGTATTCCCTTAGCCTTTTTTTGTCTGAGAAGCTCTTTATTTGACCTTCTATTTTGAATGATAGCCTTGCTGGGTAGAGTAGTCTTGGATTCAGATCCTTGTTTTTCATGACCTTGATTACTTCATGCCATTCCCTTCTGGCCTGTAGTGTTTCTGTTGAGGAGTCAGATGATAGCCTTATGGGGGTTCCTTTGTAGGTAACCTGTTGCTTAGCTCTTGCTGCCTTTAGGATTCTCTCTTTGTCTTTAATTTTTGGCATTTTAATTACTATGTGTCTTGGTGTGGGCCTATTTGGGTTCTTCTTACTTGGGACTCTGTGCTTCTTGAACTTGAATGCCTTTTTTCTTCACCAAATTAGGGAAGTTTTCTGTCACTATTTCTTCAAATATATTCTCTAACCCTTGCTCATTTTCTTCTTCTTCAGGGACTCCAGTGATGCGAATATTATTACGTTTCCAGTTGTCCCACAGTTCTCTTAAGCTGTCTTCCTGTTTTTTCATTGTTTTTTCCTTTTGGTTTTCTGATTGGTTGATTTTTTTCTACCCTGTCTTCTAATTCACTGATCCAGTCCTCAGCTTCCTCTACTCTGCTGTTTAGTCCTTCCAATGTGTTCTTCATTTCTGCTATGTCATTCTTCATTTCTTCTTGCCGCTTCTTAATTTCCACTTGGTTGGTTTTCAGTATTTCTATGTCTTTGCTCATGGTGTTGATGTCTTTACTCAAGGTGTTGATGTCCTTACTCATGTTGTTGAGCTTCCTCAAGATCATGGCTCTGAATTCTAGCTCTGTTAACTTGCTTAACTCCATTTCATTTATCTCATCTTCGGTAGAGGTCTCTTGTTCTTTCATTTGGGATCCGTTTCTTTGTTTCACCATTTTGGCTATCTCAGTAGTTTTTGGAGCCTGCCAAATTTTCCTGTGGATGTTGGTGTTCTGTTGTTTGTGGCTCCCTCTACTGTGTTTGGATGAGCGTGGGAGGACCCACGTTAAACACCACCGTGGAGTCTTACTTTCCAGGGTATATTTGCAAGCCCAGCAAAGGTTAAGTTATTCTCTAGCTTTTTGCCTAGAGGCTATTAGTTGTGGTTGCTTGAAGAGCCTTGGGTTTTCAATTGAATGAAAACCTCCCGTCCGGTCAAGATGGCGGCGTAGGTAAACGCAGTCTCGCGTCCTCCCACAACCACATCAAAGTTACAACTAAACTACAAAACAACCATCATTCAAAACCACCTGAAATAAAGCTGAAAGGAAGTCCTACAACTACGAAATTAAAGAAGCCGCATCGAGACTGGTAGGAGGGGCGGAGGTGCGACGGGCTGGTCCCACACCCACGTGTGACGGATAAAAATTAGGAGGACACCTCAGCTGGGAAGGTCCTCCCAGAGGACTGAGGGGTCCCCGTCCCACACCAGGCGCCCAGCTCAGGGTTCAGGTGCCAGGAAGAGAATCCCCATAACTTCTGGCTGGAAAAACCAGCGGGAACTGAGGCTGAGGTGGCTGGAGCCCCCGGCAGCTCCTCTTAAAGGGCCCGCACACGGACTCACTCGGACTCGCTCCCTCCAGGCTCCATCGTGGGGGAGGCAGCTTGAAAGACAGCAGAGTCATCTGGGGAGGAACTGAGCTGTTTGGCATTGGTGTGAAGGCTGGAGAGGCAACTTTCTCCTGGACAGACGTGCTATCAGAGGCTTTTGTTCCTTTGGTGAGCCCTTCCCTGGGCTGGCACATGCCGCCATATCTGGGACTCTAGCTACCTGGCTCACACTGTTTGCCTCGCCCTGGTGATGCCCTGAGGGCCCCGCCCCACCCAACTTTCAGGCCCACCCAAGCTGTTTCCAGTTGCTTTACCATAGGATTGGACTGTCTTGGATCCTGCTTCAGCTTTTCCTAAATTCTTTCAAACAAGCAGCATCTGGTCTCAGCTAGCCCTATACCTCTCGCTAAGTAATACACAGAAACAAACACAGTGAGGCAGCCTAAATGAGGAGACAAAGAAACAGGTCCCAAATGAAAGAACAGAACAAAACTCCAGGAAAAGAACTAAGTGAAATGGAGTTAAGCAACCTAACAGATGCAGAGTTCAAAATACTGCTTATAAGGATGCTCAATGGACTTAGTGAGAACCTCAGAGAACTTAGTGAGGGCCTCAAGAGCATAAAAAAGGACCAGTCAGAAATGAAGGATGCACTAACTGAAATAAAGAATAGTTTACACAGATGCAATATTAGAGTAGGTAAATCCAAGAAGCAAACCATCGATTTGGAATATGAGGAAGCAAAAAACACCCAATCAGAACAGCAAAAAGAAAAAAGAATCCAAAAAAATGAGGATAGTGTAAGGAGCCTCTGGCACAACTTCAAGTGTGCCAACATTCGAATCTTGGGGGTGCCAGAAGGAGAAGAGAGAGAACAAGAAATCGAAAACCTATTTGAAACAATAATGGCAGAAAACTTCCCTAACTTGGTGAAGGAAACAGACATACAAGTCCAGGAAGCACAGAGAGTCCCAAACAAAATGAACCCCAAAAGGCCCACACCAAGACATATCATCATCAAAATGCAAAAGGTTCAAGACAAAGAGAGAATCTTAAAAGCAGCAAGAGAAAAGCAATTAGCTACCTACCAGGGAGTTCCCATAAGACTGTCAGCTGATTTCTCAAGAGAAACTTTGCAGGCCAGAAGGGAGTGGCAAGAAATATTCAGAGTGATGAAAAGCAAGAACCTACAACCAAGATTACTCTATCCTGCAAAGCTGTCATTTAGAATCGATGGCCATATAAAGAGTTTCCCAGACAAAGAAAAGCTAAAGGAGTTCATCACCACCAAACCATTCTTATATGAAATGTTGAAGGGTCTTCTTGAAGAAAAAGATAAAAAAATATGAACAAACAAAATGGCAATAAGTACATATCTATCAACAACTGAATCTACAAACAAAATGAACAAGCAGAACAGAAACATTCTCATAGATACAGAGAATTTTGTTGGTTACCTGATGGGTGGGGGCTGGGGGGATGGGTGAAAAAGGTGAAGGGATTAAGAAGTACAAATTGCTTGTTAGACTAACAAACCTCAAAGGGAAGGGGGGGGTGGGCGATGGGAAGAAATAAACCAAAGAACTTATATGTATATATGCATAACCAATGGACACAGACAACAGTGTGGGGAAAGGCAGGAGAGGGGCAGGAATGGGGAGGAGGGGGGGCAATGGGGGGAAAATGAGGAACATCTGTAATACATTCAACAATAAAGATAAGTTATAAAAAAAAAATTAAAAATAAAATAAAATGAAAACCTCCCTCAGGTGTTCAGCGTGAGAGGATTTCCAGAGTGTAGGGCACATGTTAGTAGTTAATGAGCCTCAGTTTGCATTTCAATGGCCCACTAGGGTGTGGCTGGATCTCTGAGGGAGGGGCTGCCGCCTCTCCCAGAGCCCTGGGATGTAGTAAGAAGGCCAGGCCACAGTCCTGCGTGGCCGCAACTCAGCAAAAGCTTTGAGCGCCCTCCAAATCCCGAGTGTCCCCACACAGTTCCAGTCCAGTCCGCCCTCGCTCTGCCAGAGCCCAGGTGAGTGGCTGCGGCTATTTTAGCGCTCTGCCCCGGCTCTGTGCTGTGGAGCCGGCTGGGGATTTAACCCCGAGGGCGGGCGCTGCTCATGGCTAAGGCCGCTGCTCTCCGTGGGCTCCCAGCCCCCCTCTCGCGCCTCTGCAATCTAACCAGGATCGATTCAGTGTCCCTGGTTGTATGGTCCTCGCGAGCTGCTTTTCTGTTGCTTTTTCTCGACGATTTGTCTTTATTTTAGTTGTAATTCCAATTTGGTCCTGGGAGATGGTCTGTGTAGCTTCCATTCACTCTGCCGCCATTTTGGAATCGTTTTTTTTTTTTCCATTTTAGAGAAATTAAATTTCCTCCAATCCGATGTCCTGGCAGGCTTTTCTATCCTCGCCAGAGTACGTTCGAACGCAGTGGTAGCTGACTACAGTAGGGCCCGGCGAGGGCCAGGGCCCAGTGAAATCACCAGTGATGCACCTTCCTTTCCATCGTGAGGCCCAAAATTAGTGGCTCCTTCCACCGGCTTCTGACAACAGTAGCTCAAGGGGGCAGCGCGGCTGTCGGCCTCCCAGCCAATGCACCAAGATGTTTCAGAAATTCGGTTGGTGGGAAGAGACAGACTGCCCACACTGGTCGGATGAGAAAAGGACTGTTTAATGTGCACTGGTGCTGTCCCAGTGGAGTCACCTCCAAAGGCTGAGCCCCGAGCCTGGGTTCCAGCCACCTTTTATACATGATAAGCCTCCAGGTATTCGAGAAAAGTTTTAAATAAATTATATTAGCTCAAGTTTGGACAGTCTCCTAGAAAAATATAATCCTTGGAAAGTTTTGAAAGAATTGGAAAAGTTGTATCAAGAAAATAAAATGAAGTATCCCAGAATTAATCTGCCCATGAGGGAAGCCATAATAGAAAAAGAATTTGCTTCTAAATCTTTTGCACCCAAGGGGAAGGTAAGTTTCTAAGACACTATGTCATTCACAGCAGAGAATCAAGACCAATTTATTGGGAAACAAAGAGGAAGTTATTTGCCTCTTCACCTGACATGAAACAATTCAAATCATTTTGGTTCACTTTGTGGTGAAATAAATGGCAATGCACTGAAAGTAATACTGTTTAATTTATTTCCCTTAATTCAATACCAGAAATCAAAAAAGGAAAGGAGATTCTTTATACTTCCTATGAAGGGCTTACCTCTAAATGAAATCTTTTTCACAAAATACTCAACAGAAAAGTATGCACAATGCCAGTGTGCAAAATGAATGCTGGTCGTTGGAGGTTTTTCTACTTAATGAACATCTATTTAATACCCACTTGACCTGATTTACTTGGTTCAACCAAAGTTACCAAAGATTACGATGGGATGTATACATCTTATTCAATTTGCAGCTCAATACCACGTCTGGAAGCACCTTCAGTTGCTTATAAATTGTGAGTTCACTTCCCTTCATGGATGTTATTTTCCTTCTTTTGGAACCCCCTTTCCAGAACTCAGGGCGGCATGCACACCTCTGATGTAACATCCATTATTACATTTGTCACTTCTTATGGCTTCCAGTTCACCGTTCTTGCACTCACTGATGGTAAGAATGCCGATTTGTATTCTTTTTGTTAGTACATAACATAACGCCTAATAAAGTGCCTGGCACCTGCAGTAGGTCAATAAACATTTGGTGAATAAAGTAACTAATTAAATACATCCAAAAAGCTATGAAAATGATACCTCAACTACAAAATATAAGATGCCATTACTGAAATGTGATGTATTATTTTAACTTGGGAAGTATGGAAGACTGAGTGAAGTTTACAGTTTTCTGTTCCCCTTGGACTAGATAACATAACAGACGTGTCAGTGACATAAGATAAAAGATATGACTGGAGATGGTAGAGGGAAAGTCTGCATGGAATCTCAGCTGTGTCAGTGTCCATGGTACACCTTCATGTGATGTTCTTTCTTTTTTTTCTTTATTGGTTTGAGGGAGAGAGGAAGGGAGAGGGAGAGAGATAGAGACATCCATGAGAGAGAACAGTGATGCATGACCCCCACTAGGGATCAGGCCCACAACCTGGGCATGTACCTTGACCGGGAATCGAACCGGTGACCTCTTGGTGTATGGGTCGACACTCAACCACTGAGCCACACCGGCCAGGTTGATGTTCTTTCTTAGGAGGATTCAGTTCTCTTAGGTAATTTGGCACTTGGCTAGTGCTAAGGAACAAAGTCCCCTTATATTATTGTCGTAGTCCAGTTTTATTCCCTAGGTACAGAAAATTTACATTTAGAAAGCTAGGAGGGCCCGGCTGGTGTGGCTCAGTGGACTGAGTGTCGTCCCGTGGACTGAGAGGTCCCGGTTCGATTCCCATCAGGGTACATGCCCGGGTTGCGGGCCCAATCCCCAGTAGGGGGCGTGCAGGAGGCAGCCAATGGATGTTTCTCTCTCACATCGATGTTTCTCTCTCTCTCTCTCCCCCTTCCTCTCTCTCTAAAAAAGCAATAAAAACATATTTTTAAAAAAGAAAGGAAGCTAGGAGGGTCCAAATGAAACAGACACAAAGCCCCCACAGAAATTTTTTTCCATAACACGCATGCCTGTGACTCTTATTTATGGGGTCAAATTCTCCTAAGAACTTAAACTCTCCTGGCTGTAAATCAGCTAACTTTCCAATCTTCTTTTTTATTTTATTTTTTTCCTTTATTGATTTTATAGAGAGAGGACGGGAGAGGGAAAGAGATAGAAACATCGATGAGAGAGAACATCTATTGGCTGCCTCCTGCACGCCCCCCACTGGGGAATTGGCCCACAACCTGGGCATGTGCCCTGACCGGGAATCAAACCAGTGACCTCTTGGTGCATGGGTCGACGCTCAACCACTGAGCCACACTGGCCGGACTCCAATCTTCTTTAGGCCAGGAGTTGTGGCTGGCTGACTCTCAGTTCCATCTAGCACTGTCCAATGTATAGTCAGTTGTTGTTGCTTAATATAATCTGACTCCAAAACGAGTTTCTATATACTGGGACCTCCTCTTCACACATATATACCCCAGTAAAACAAATTAAATATAATATACACAACGGGAAATAAAACCCTTGAATAGGTGTCAATGACATGGTTGTTCTCCAGAACAATTCTACCAACTTGCCCTCCGAGAGATTTTCTTCTCTTCATCCAGGATGAATCTGCACTGGGGCTGCCTGTGACTCTTCCTCGAATGGAGTCTTCTTCTGAGTGGAGAGAAAAGGAAGTCTGGTCCATGTCAGTCTCGCTGTCATAGTAACAACCATCAAAGGCCATAGCTTGAACTGCATCAATATTGTACATTCCAGAAATCTGATAAAAAGACTTGTTAGTAAGTCTTGAATATGGTTTTATGAATAGGAATTAGAGTAAAAATCTAAACAATCAGAATTTAAAAATAATTTCAATAAATGCTAAGAATGTTTTGCTTATTTTAACGAATTCTGGTTTTGCTTCTGGCGTCTGACTAAAAGTCATTTTAATAGTAAATGGAAAGCTTTATCTTGGAGATCCATTTTTAATAGGGGTTTAGCAAGGTTTATAATTTTTTCCATAGAGATATTTGAGCATTATATAAATAAATGTTACAAAACTATAATGTCAGTGTTTTCTAACTTAGGCCTGGCCTGATAGGCTGTTACACTCAGTGCGTGTGTTTCCCCAGAAGGAAAGAGTTTCGGCTTTCCCCCTTCGTTTCTGAGTAGTGTGAAATGCTTGGCATAAGTTTGTGACTTGAAATTGAACATGTTTTTTCGGAAAAGCAACATAAGCCAATTTGGTTTGCTTTTTGACATATTTTTCCTCTTCAGAGAAAACATAACAGTATGCCCAGTCGGTATGTTTTGTCCAAAAACAACAGTATCAGCTGGTGATTCATTTATGCTTAAATTTGGGGTGGGGGTTAGGAATGATTTTAGCTGCTCTTTTAAAATGCAAATTGGCCAAGCCTTCCCGTTTTTGCTGAAAAGTACCTATAAATGACGCTACATAACCCAATTAAACAACTTGAAATTGGCTTATTTTTTGGAAGGAGCGCGTTTTCATTGCTTGCTGGCCCCGGAGCCTGGTTGAACCTGAACTACCATTTCTCTTTAAGGTTTAACTCTGAGGGAGACGGTGATTCTCCTTGGTACAGAGCAGTGTCTAGGAAGCAGCTGTTACTAATTGCTTTCTGAGAAAACAATCACTTCTTGATCTATAGGGGAGTTAAAAAATGAACAAATATGAACAGGCTACTACTAGATGAAATTATTCAGAATTCAAGTTGGAGGAAGCAGAGTAAATTCTGCCAAAATGTGTATTTGGTTCATAGTATTGAAAAACCTAATATTTTACTTAATTCAAAAGACATGGAGGGAGACTTCCGGTCAAGATGGTGGTGTAGGTAAACGCGGTATCCCGTCCTCCCACAACCACATCAAAGTTACAACTAAACTACAGAACAACCATCATTCAAAACCGCCTGAAATCAAGCTGAATGGAAGTCCTACAACTATGAAATTAAAGAAGCCGCATCGAGACTGGTAGGAGGGGCGGAGGCGCGAGGGGCTGGTCGCACACCCACGTGTGGCGGATAAAAATTAGGAGGGACACCTCGGCTGGGAAGGTCCTCCCTGAGGACTGAGGGGTCCCCGTCCCACACCAGGCGCCCAGCTCAGGGTTCCAGTGCCAGGAAGAGAAGTCCCCATAACTTTTGGCTGGAAAAAACCAGCGGGAACTGAGGCTGAGGCGGCTGGAGCCCCCTCCCCCCTCCCGGCAGCTCCTCTTAAAGGGCCCGCGCACGGACTTACTCGGACTCGCTCCCTCCAGGCTCCAGCGTGCGGGAGGGAGCCTGAAAGGCACCAGAGTCATACGGGGAAGAACTGAGCTGTTTGGCATTGGAGCGAGGGCTGGAGAGGCAGCTTTCTCCTGGACAGACGTGCTATCAGAGGCTTTTGTTTCTTTGGTGAGCCCTTCCCTGGGCCGGCAGACGCCACCATATCTGGGACCCCAGCTACCTGGCTCACACTGTATGCCCCGCCCTGGTGATTCCCTGAGGCCCCGCCCCACCCAGCTTTCAGACCCACCCAAGCTGTTGCCAGTTGCTTTACCATAGGATTGGCCTGTCTTGGATCCTGCTTCAACTTTTCCTAAATTCTTTCAAACAAGCAGCATCTGGTCTCAGCTAGCCCCATACCTCTCGCTAAGTAATACATAGAAACAAACACAGGGAGGCAGCCAAAATGAGGAGACAAAGAAACAGGTCCCAAATGAAAGAACAGAACAAAACTCCAGGAAAAGAACTAAGTGAAATGGAGTTAAGCAACCTAACAGATGCTGAGTTCAAAATACTGCTTATAAGGATGCTCAATGGACTTAGTAAGAACCTCAGTGGACTTAGTGAGGACCTCAAGAGCATAAAAAAGGACCAGTCTGAAATGAAGGATGCACTAACTGAAATAAAGAATAGTTTACACAGATGCAATAGTAGAGTAGGTAAAGCCAAGAAGCAAACCATCGATTTGGAATATAAGGAAGCAAAAAAACACCCAATCAGAACAGCAAAAAGAAAAAAGAATACAAAGAAATGAGGATAGTGTAAGGAGCCTCTGGGACAACTTCAAGCGTGCCAACATTCGCATCTTGGGGGTGCCAGAAGGAGAAGAGAGAGAGCAAGAAATCGAAAACCTATTTGAAACAATAATGGCAGAAAACTTTCCTAACTTGGTGAAGGAAACAGACATGCAAGTCCAGGAAGCACAGAGAGTCCCAAACAAGATGAACCCCAAGATGCCCACACCAAGACACATCATCATCAAAATGCAAAAGGTTCAAGACAAAGAAAGAATCTTAAAAGCAGCAAGAGAAAAGAAGTTAGTTACCTACAAGGGAGTTCCCATCAGACTGTCAGCTGATTTCTCAAAAGAAACTTTGCAGGCCAGAAGGGAGTGGCAAGAAATATTCAGAGTGATGAAAAGCAAGAACCTACAACCAAGATTACTCTATCCTGCAAAGCTGTCACTTAGAATCGATGGCCATATAAAGAGTTTCCCAGATAAAGAAAAGCTAAAGGAGTTCATCACCACCAAACCATTCTTATATGAAATGTTGAAGGATCTTCTTGAAGAAAAAGATAAAAAAATATGAACAAACAAAATAGCAATAAATACATAGCTATCAACAATTGAATCTACAAACAAAACGAACAAGCAGAACAAAGACATTCTCATAGATACAGAGAACTTTTTTGGGAACCAGATGGGTGGGGGCTGGGGGGATGGGTGAAAAAGGTGAAGGGATTAAGAAGTACAAATTGCTTGTTAGACTGACAAACCTCAAAGGGAAGGGGGGTTGGGGGTGGGAAGAAATAAACCAAAGAACTTATTTGTATATATGCATAACCAATGGACACAGACAACAGTGTGGGGAAAGGCAGGAGGGGGGCAGGAATGGGGAGGAGGGGGGCAAGGGGGGGGGAAATGAGGAACATTTGTAATACATTCAACAATAAAGATAAGTTATATAAAAAAAAAAAACAAAAACAAAAACAAAAAAAAGACATGGAGACTAGAAATAAGTCAGTCAGAGAAAGACAAATACCATATGATTTCACTTAATATGTGGAATCTGAAAAACAAAATAAACAAACAAAACAGAAAGAGACTCATAGATACAGAGAACAAACTGATAGTAGCCAGATGAGAGGGAAGTTTGAGGACTAAGTGAAAATGGGTAAGGGAGCCCTGGCCGGTGTGGCTCAGTGGACTGAGTGTCATCCCATGGACTGAGAGGTCCTGGTTTGATTCCCAGTCAGAGCACATGCCCAAGTTGTGGGCTTGATCCCCAGTAGGGGGCGTGCAGGAGGCGGCCAATGGATGTTTCTCTCTCACATCTCTCTCTCTCTCTCTCTCTCTCTCTCTCTCTCTCTCTCTCTCCCTTCCTTTCCTAAAAAATCAATAAAAACATATTTTTTTAAAAAAATAAAAATAAATAAAATTGGTTTCTTTCCCAGTTCTGAGGAGAGGGGTATCATTGATTAACCCTAAACCCACAGATACATTTCTGCCCTGCCCCTCACTAGGGCATCCTACCCCTCGAAAGGTCTCTCATCTCAGACAGCTGTTTCCCCTATCCCCATTAAAACACCTAGTCCTTCCCATCATATGCTCTGGGCACTAATCACTACAGGAACATAACACTTGTATAGCACTTTATAGTTTGCAAAAGTTTCTGACCTATTTATTATATCATTTGATCTTCACAACAGCCCTGTGAAATAAAGAGGGAAGAAATCCCACAATTTTGCAAACGTATAATGAAGTTTAGGAGAAATAACCTGGAAACAAAGCTAGGAGTGGTAGAGTTAGGTTTGGCATCACTTCTTCTGACTCCAAATCGTGTGCTCTTTCATTTCTTCTAACCACTTCATGAACGTCAGGTAGACTATTTCTTTGAAATAATTGCACCTTTAAAGGAGGATGCTTACAGTGGTGGTTTCCAGAAGCTGAGGGGAGGCGGAGTGGAGGGAAGGTTAATGGGTATAGAATCTGTTTTGCAAGATGAAACAGTTTTGGAGATGGGTTGCACAATAATGTGAATATACTTAACAGTACTTAACTATGCACTTAAAAATGGTTAAGATGGTAAGTTCTATCTTATTTGTATTTTACTACAATTAAAAACAAAAAATAATTGCCCTGGCTGGGTGCTTCGGTCAGTTGGAGCATCATCCCGTACACCAAAAGGTTGTAGGTTCCATTCCTGGTCAGGGCACATACCTAGGTTGCGGGTTCAATCCCCAGTTGGGGCGTGGAAGGCAGCCCACCGATGTTTCTCTCACATCCATGTTTCTCCCTCTCTCTCTCTCTCTCTCTCTCTCTCTCTCCCTTTCTGTCTCTCTAAAATCAATAAAAACATATCCTTGAGTGAGGATTTCAAAAAAAGGGATGATGCTTATTAACCCAAAAGAATCTCTTTTCAGTGGCACACAAGGAGATTGTGTACAACCCCGTCAGGTGGGAAAGGAAATCCAGGATGAACACGTGTTGTATGGTGAGGAGACATAGATATATTAAAGCACAGGACACACAGAGGTGGGCCACGGCCCTTCACTGCCTCTGTCTCAGGTTCACCACTCCCCACATAAAAAGAAAACAAGAGCACACAACAAGAACAACAAATTCTTTCCCTTGTCACACATCTTCCTCTGTCACCTTTCCCTTCACAGATGATCTAAATCATTACTATTCACAGCGTGGGCAATGGAGCAGCAGCACCCGGGGCTTGTTAACAGTGCAGACTCGCCAGTCCCACCCCAGACCTACTGAATGAAACTGTGACAGGCTCCCCGCAGTGCCTACGCACCCATCACTGCACATCTGTCTGTGAGCTCTGGGTTTGCTCACCCTGCATACCAGTCCCTGCGGGGTACGTATGTGACAGAGACACAGAGTCACATGCTTTCAACAAAAGAAATTGAGCATCTGCAATAAAGCAAAATCAGCTGCTGTTACAGCTTCGACTCCAAGGACATAAAATGAAAGAATTAAGTGAGCATTGCAAGAGGGCTGAATTGCCTTCGAAGCTCTGTTGGCTGTAAATCACTTTACTTCACTAAAACTCTACTTCTTCATTTTTAAAACAGAAATAATAATCTCTGCATGGCCTACATCAGGAAGCTGATATGAGGGTTCAGTTGGAGAAGAGGACATAAAAACATTCTCAAAAGTATTAAATGCTCTCACTAGAAATACAAAATATATAAAACAATGTTTTGGGTGTGTATAAATGCTCATATAAGAATTTTTTAAACAATGAAAAAAAAAGAATTTCTTAAACCAATGTGAATATATTATATTAAAATCCTGTATATAAGTGTGCACATATATGTATATTTACATATATATTCCCTTAGGAGTATGCTAGCAAACGAATTAATTTGGTCAGTTAGGTGTCTGAAGTACAGTATCGTATGTCAGTTCTCATAACAACAGGGAACTGGTGCCCCAATCCTTTGTGAAATGAAGCAGGCAGAGATCGATCTATCCAATTGGTTAAGCAACGTCACAAAACCAGGTAATAACATTTACAGCCCAGAAGGTACCTTTTCCCAGTATACCTGGGGAGATCCTCCCTTCATGCTCCCACTCTCCCGAGAAACAAGAAGAGAAAGAAAATCCAAGCTCTTGGTGGAGAGAAACATGTCATTTGTTGGTTGAGAGCACCGTCTGGAGTCAGGGAGACCCAGAAGCAAATCCTGACTCCTCTGGAGCTGTGTGACCTCGGCCAACTTACTACCCACCTGCCGTAAAGTGAAGGTGATAGTTTACTTGGGTTTATTTTGAGAATTAAATGACATAATATATGTTAAGTGGTTAGCACAATGCCAATACATAATAAATACTCATTAAATGTTAGCTGTTATTATTATCATCGTCATCTACTTGAAAGGATGTCGTTTGTACATCAACCCCCTTTTTCCCAGTGATTGAGTTAGCACAGTGAGAAAAAAAATCCTCACATAAAAAGAACACCTGGCAAAGGTGAATGAGGGTGCTGAGGAAACCAGCCAGCACAGAGCACAGAGAGTCAAGTTCAATGTTAAATTGTCAACTTCATGTAAACTTGCATCTTGACAAGGGATGTGTCCTTAATACAAGGGCTGACAACACTATCAGGAGAGCTTTTTTTTTTAATATGTTGTTACTGACTTTTTAGAGAGAGAGGGAGAGAGAAATAGAAACACTGAGGAAACATCCATAGGATGCCTCTTGCATGCCCCCTACTGGGGGGTCGAGCCTGCAGTCCGGGCATGCGCATCAAACCTGAGACCTCTTGGTACACAGGAGAAGCTCAGCCATAGCAGTGGGGCAGGAGAGCATTTTTGATGAGGATAATCATTTTCACAATCTTAAAGGGATGTGATCACCAAGGCAAGGCAGTACCTTCCCGGTCTTCCTGAATTGTTTCCATTCTCCCACGGTGGTGAGGTAGTTCACGGCTGCGTACTCAATGACTGACAGGAACACACAGAGGGAGCTGACCCCCAGGTACACGTCCACGGCCTTGAGGTAGGACACCTGTGGCACGGAGGCACTCACGCCCGAGATGATCATGGACATGGTCAGCACCGTGGTGATTCCTGTCATTTGAGAAAGTGACACACCCATTCAGTTCCCAGCTCTGGTGCTGGAATACACCGCCGGATATATTTTCAGAACAATGTCAATCTGGTGATCACAGGATGGAGGTGGACAGGAATCCCTGCATGTTAACCTAGTTCACATCTTTTTATTTTTTTAATGATTTTATTGATTTCTTAGAGAGAGACGAAGGGAAAGAGAAAGAGAGAAATCAAAACATCAATCAGCTGCCTCCGGCATGCTCCCCCACCCACCGGGGATCGAGCCCGCAACCCAGGCACATGCCCCCACCCGGAATCAAACCCAAGACCCTTTGGTGCACAGGACGTTGCTCAACCAACTGAGCCACACCGGCCAGAGCTAGTTCACATCTTGAGCTGAAACAAGCAGTTCTCCTTGGATCCCCTTTTCTACCTCTTTTTGCTGCCCACACCCCCACTGTCCATAAAGTTTCCTTCTTTCCATCTAAAGGCTTCACAGTCTTTTTTTTTTTCTTTCTTGATTTGAGAGAGAGAGAGGAAGGGAGAGGGAGAGAGAGATAGAAACATCAATGAGAGAGAACATCAACTGACTGCCTCCTGCAAGCCCCCCGCTGGGGATCGGGCCCACAACCTGGGCATGTGCCCTGACCGGGAATCGAACCGGCGACCTCTTGGTGCATGGGTCGATGCTCAACCACTGAGCCACACCAGCCAGGCAAGACTTCACAGTCTTTCAGGACACAATGCTTCTCGCCCTCAGGTGGGCCTCTTCTAACCATCCCAGAAAAGTAAAAACCTATCCAATTTTAAAATATTCTTCTAGAAAAGAAATTCCAAAATCATTTCCACTGTCCTTCTCCATCAGTTGACAACTTTTACTGCTAAGAAACTGTCTTTGTGTCTCCCTTTAATCTTTCATTTGTCCAGGAGTGATCTTTAGAGCGTTAAGGATTGCTATTCTCCATATTTCTCTTCCATGTAGAACACGTACAAGCCATCATTATTGCCATACTTTGTCCCTCGTTACTGAAACTATAGTTCAGCTGAGGTTCAGGATGGAAGATGCCAGTGGAGGCTCGGTGTAAATATTTACTGAGCAAGCTGCTAAATGCCAGTTACTGTTTCCCTTCCCTGCCCTCCCCTCGCTCTTCCTCTCTTCCCTTCCTCTCCCTTCCCACTGCCTTCCCTCCCTTTCCTTTTTCTGCTCTTTCTTCCCCTTCTCATTCTCCAGCATGTGTGTCAAAGGTAAGAGATCAGGGTTCTGGGGGACAATGGAGAAAGAAGTGACTGAGATTTCTGTAATAAAATGCTGGTGTTGGGGAAGGCTATTCTGTGTCAACACTGATTTCTCAGAGGGATACTGCCAGAATAGAGCCTGGAGAGAACGTATAGTACTGTAAATATGTGAAATGTGCATTGGCTGGCATGGTTTTCTTTCTTAACTTCCCACCAGGGAGGTGCAAATGGAATCCTTAATGATTTTTATAAGTTGTGAGCACATTTTAATGTCAACAGACAGAGTCCCGAACAGCAGGAAGAGCACCGTGATTTACTCCTGATGCGTGCACACAGCATGTGGACAGCTTTCCCCAACACATTCTACCCTCCCTGCAAAAACTGCAAGGTTCTCATCCGAGGGAGGCCCCTCACAGGCTGAGACAACTCCACACAGCTATTCACTTCAAGTGAAGTTTTTCTGTTCCTCTGATCAAGACCAACACAGTTTGACAATTTGACAGTAACCGTGGGAGGGCCACGAATCTCGCCTTCACACTGATTTGAACTCCAGAAAAAGAAACATAAGTGCTCTTCTAGCTCTTACCAGTAAATGCAGGCCCTGCCTTGCTGGGGTTCAGGTTTCCCTAACAATGGTGATATCGACCATTTGCACGTCGGTGGATGCTGCTTGCATCCCTTGCTACACAAATATGGAGATGTGAAATTTTTATTAACACTACAGATGTATGTGCAGCTGAAGCCAAGACCGTTCAATAAAACATGCTTGCCTCTGTGGCACGTTTACTCACCACAGACCTCGGTGACTATGAGCCTCGTGCCACAGGAAAGAGACACAGGCTGAGTGGCTCCGCAGTTAGCCTGAGTTTTGTCAGGAGCAGGACTGAACCTTTCTCTCTGAGTGTAGAACCCATCTTTTTACATGCAAACCCACTGCCTCTCAGTCTGGACCTGTAAAGGGAATTTCCTCCGTTTTTAAGGTTACAAACCAGTCTCTATAGATGGAGCATCTCTGAGACAAGACGCTATAAAATGAGTGTAGAATTATGTCAGGAAGCATGAAGACATTCTGTTCTTTTCAAGAGACCAAAAGTCATACTCCCTTCAGGATTCCACTGGTGAAACTGAACGAATCCTAACTAACACTCCTATTTATTAGCTTACCTCATTAGTTTAAAACTTTAAAATGTCTTTTCTTGTCCGGCCAGTGTGGCTCAGTGGTTGAACATTGACCCATGCACTAAGAGGTCGCCGGTTCGATTCCTGGTCAGGGCACATGCCTGGGTTGTGGGCCTATCCCCAGTGGGGGGCATGCAGGAGGCGGCCAATTGATGTTCTCTCTCATTAATGTTTCCATCTCTCTCTCCCTCTCCCTTCCTCTCTCTCTAAAAAAAAAAAAAAAAAAAATCAATAAAGGAAAAAAAATAATAAAATGTCTTTTCTTACTGGTTTCCTATGGTATGGAAAATAGAACTTATTTTTTTCTTAATGGACAAAATAAGGGTTTAGAACAAACACACGGGTTTATGTGCCAGATAGGTCTTGTTATGTGTTTTAAATTGATGACTGTTTGGGCCAATAAAAAGGAATTGCATTATCTATATTTGCCAGAGAGCAATAAATTATCAGCTATTTTCTTTAAAAGTGCCCTCAGTCCAACTAATTTACTATAGCTTTGTTTACTTTGAAGCCAGCATGCCAGATTTTCCTTGTTTAAAATGAGCAATAAAAAAGAAATAGATTTGCCCTGGCTAGTGTGGCTCAGTTGGTTGAGCGTCGTCCCATGCACTGAAAGGTTGCCAGTTTGATTCCTGGTCAGGGCACGTGCCCAGGTTGTGGGCTCCATCCCCAGTAGGGTCTGTACAGGAGGCAGCCAATGGATGTTTCTCTCTCACATCCATGTTTCTTTCTCTCTCTCTCTCTCTCTCTCTGCCCCTTCCTCTCTCTTTCTACAAATCAATAAAAATGTTTTTTAAAAAAAGATAGATTTAACAAAGTTGAAAAATTTTGGTTTGGATTTTTAAATTCCTCACCTGAGGATATTTTTCCATTTATCTTCAGATAGAGTGGGAGGGAGGGAAAAAAAGAGAGAGAAACACATCAAATGGTTGCCTCCTGCATGACCCCAACTAGGGCTGGGGACCGAACCGCAACCGAGGTGCATGCCCTTGACTAGAATTGAACCCGCAACTCTCTGGGCCGAGGTCCGACACTCTAACTGCTGAGCCAAACCAGCCAGGGCTTGGTTTGGATTTTTTAACAAATGTTTTGTTTGTTTCGGTTTGGTTTTTGTAAATATAGATAACCAAGATGGGGACCAAAGACAGATTATTTAAAAAGCAAACTTCATCTGAAAGGTAAAAACACAGCCCAAAAGAAATAAGACACTTCTGCCAACAGAGATCATTTTGGCAATTATCTAATACAGAGGCCTACAAACAAATGATTCTGTTTAATCCACTGTACTTTCTTTAAAATTTTAAATATAACAATAGTCAACACTTACTGTGTGCCAGGAGCTGTTCTCAGGTCTTTACTTGTATAAACTCACTCAACCCTTACAATAATGCAATGATTAAAAATAAAATCTCCACTCTACAGATCAGGAAACTGAGGTCTAAAGAACTTAAGTAACTTGCTGAGGGTCACACAGGACATAGTAAGGCTTGAATTTGGAAGCGTATGACTCTAGGATCTACACTGTTAGCTGCTCACGTTCTAAAGAAGATAGTTCAAGCAGAAGTCTAGACAAACCACTTTACACTTAAATGTTTAAAACTGGATTGACATCAAAAGTATGTTTTACACTGTGTTATGATCATTGAGGGGGGAAATAAATAAATAAATTTTTAAAAATTAAAAAATAAAATAAAACAAAAATTAACTGTGTTATGATAAACCTGAAAAAAATAAAAAGAAAGAAAGAGAGAATGGGAGGAGGGACTGTTGAGCATGGGGAATAAAGGATCAGGACGCTGCAATATATATTCCTCAAGCAACAGAATGGGGAGCCAAGGAGCATTGCAGCTACATTAAACACACTGTCTTGAGCCACCCCTTAGAAACACATCAATCTTGACAAACAGTATTCCTTCCAAACCCATTAAAGTAAACATCTCAATAAAGGAGTTTTGAATTATATGAAGTGACCATTTAGTCAAAGAAAAGGCCTGTGTTGGGATTAGAAAATTACCTTCCCACCCACTGATACTGCCAGGCACGGTTAGAAAAGCATTATGAGACAGTACTTAGTCTGGCCCATGGGTCTCCACTCCCCTGAGCCCTTGTGGTTTCACCATATTAACGCTTAAGGACGCGTATGGGGTCTTAAGAACGCTTTGGTCCGGGGAGAGTTCTTCATCTTGTGTTCATTGGCCATGTTCGTTGCTATACGTGATGGAGAGGCTCGCTGACCAGTGCGACAGCAGCAGGGCATGCAGGCATCCCAGTGAGTCAGTTTGATGCCGTTGTAAGTTAACCTAGTTATGGATAACTGGAAAGGGGCAGAGGGAAGGCCAAATAGTATAGGCATGCCAGATGCATGCCCAGTAAAGTCTGGGTGACATAGGGAAGGTACTTGCCTGTCAGCACACCTGGGAACAGGTCACTGGCCAGAGTAGGCGTGGCCACAGCAAGCACAGGAAGATCTGAGATATTTAGTCTCCTAAACAAAGGAGTTTGCTCTGTTGGCTCTTTCTTGCTCTCTTACTTGCTCGTGTTTGACTCCTGGCTTGTAGGGCTCTCGTGCTCCTGCATTTGCCCACATGGCCCACAGCCATGTGTACCCCGCACACAATGGACTAATGGACTGCAGCTAGCCTGATGCTACACCAGACCCAGCTCCAACATGGAACGGAAACTTTGGACACTGGCTTTGCTTCTAGCTCTACTGAATCCCCAGCTGCACATCTTCCAGGACTGGATTAGGGGAACTGGGACTTTTGAAACCCAAGGATATAATTCCACACAAATAAAAATCACTCATTCTCCCATGCAAGTCTCAGAAAATTCTTTTTCTTTAGATATCATAAGGACCTGACCCCCAGCACCCAGTGGGGAAGGGAATCCCCCACTTTCACTGATAACAAGTTTACCCCTTCAGGAACTGTGTTGTGGATAGCTCTTTTGAAGAGATAGATATCTACATTCACTTTTAAATGAGTAAAAAACATTTTCCCTGTAAGCCCAGGCAGAAAGAAAATATTAAGTGATGTTAGGGAAAGGAAGATAGGCAGGATATCCCAACACAGTTTTGGCCAGAAACAAACAACTGTATCCCACAAAGGCAGTGCCAGAGTCCAGTACCCAGAAGTCCTGGTAACCTCTATGATGGCTAAATGAATTACTTCTAACTAATTACTTGTCCAGGTATATGGCATATCCTCTGGCAGGAGAAATTTTTTTTTATGCATGAAAGCTTTAGTTGTCTTTTTCTGCCCCATCTATTTCGTAGTAAATGACCCCACTACTTAATACACTGTCCAAGAGTGGCATACCCCTTGCAGAGGGGCCAAGCAAGAAAGATGGGGACAAAGAAAGAAGGCGGGAGCTAGAAAGGAGAGAAGAAAATACAATACTGCTTCTCCTTCCATGAGAGTTAAAACATCCATGAATGGCTTTATACTAGTCTGACTCTCTCTCCACACCAAGTCAAAGGTAAAGATAGGGTAGTGTTTTAAACCTATCACACCTTCCAAGTTATGACTGTTGTTATCTCTTATGAGAATTACCTAATCACAATCAATACTTCTGTGCTGTTCAGCCTCTATTTTTTTAATCTATCAACAATTACTTAATTTTTTTCCTTTTTAAAAAATCCTTATTGTTGAAAGTATCACAGATGTCCCCCCACTGGCTCCCTCCTCCCCGCTCTCACCCCCCTCCTGCCTTTCCCACACTACTGTCTGTGTCCACTGGTTATGCTGTGTGCACAGCCTCTGTTGCTTTTTATCTGAAACATGACAAATGTGGGAGGATCTTAGCCAGCAGTGAGTCATCATTGTTTTCAGTTAGTAACTAAAATACAGTCACTGGGAACGTGACAGACTAAACAGTGGCAATTTAACAACAATATATTAAGCACAAAATATGTGTAGGGCGACCTGGCCGGTTTGGCTCAGTGATTAGATTGTCAGCCTGCGGACCAGGAGAGACGACTTGGGTTCGGCTCCCGCTAAGGGTACATACTTCAGTTGCAGTTTGTCCCCGGCCTCGGTTGGAGTCGTGCGGGTGGCAACCAGTCAATGTGTCTCTCTCGAATCGATGTTTCTCTCTCTCTCTTCCTCCCTCTCTATCTGAAGATAGGTGCAAAAATGTCCTTGGGTGAGGATAAAATATATATATATATACATATATATATATATACATATATATATATGTATATATATATATATGTATATATATATATATGTATGTATATATATATATATATATGTATGTATGTGTGTGTGTATAGGGCACTGTGTTGGTCACTGCAGGAACAAAAAAGATGATTCTTGTCCTTAAGGAACGCACATTCTTTTTTTTTTTTTTTTGCAATTTTTATTAATTTATTCTTGTTACAGATATTTCTCCTTTTTCCCCCATTGACACCCTCCTCCTGATCCCACACCCCCCCTCCAGCATTGTTGTCTATGTCCATGGTTACGCATACTTGCATATAAGCTCTGTGGTTTATCTCTTCCCTCCCCCCCAGCCCCCTCTTCTGAGGTTTGTCAGTCTGTACCCTACTTCTATGTCTGGGTCTATTTTGTTCATCAGCTTGTATTGTTCATTATATTCCACAAATGAGTGTGATCATGTGATATTTGTCCTTCTCTGATTGGCTTATTTCGCTTAGGATAATACTTTCCAGGTCCCTCCATGTCATCTCAAAGGATAAGAGATCTTTCTTTCTTACAGCTGCATAGTACTCCATTGTGTATATGTACCACAGCTTTTTTATCCATTCATCTATTGATGGACACTTGAGCTGTTTCTAGATCTTAGCAATTGTAAATAGTGCTGCTATGAACATAGGGGTACATGTATTCTTTCTGATTGGTGTTTCAGGCTTCTTAGGATATATTCCTAGAAATGGGACCACTGGGTCAAATAACAGTTCCATTTTTAACTTTTTGAGGAAACACCATATATTCTTTCTGATTGGTGTTTCAGGCTTCTTGGGGTATATTCCTAGAAGTGGGATCACTGGGTCAAATGGCAGTTCAATTTTTAATTTTTTGAGGTAACACCATACTGTTTTCCATAGTAGCTGCACCAGTCTGCATTCCCACCAGCAATGTACTAGAGTCCCCTTTTCTCCACACCCTCACCAACACTTGTTGTTTGATGATTTGTTGATGGTGGCCATTCTGGCAGGTGTGAGGTGATACCTCATTGTTGTTTTAATTTGCATCTCTGATGATTAGTGACGTTGAGCATATTTTCATGTCACCAAACTCACATTCTAATAGAGGAGACAAGATAAGGTACCAACCTGCGGCATAGCTAAACACGAATTAGAGGAAGTAAGGTACCTTAGGAGGGATACAAAGCGCCAAGTGGTTCAAGGATGAGAGAGGCATCTGCTTGGAGCCATCAGTAAAGGCTTCTGGCCGTTGATAGATGGCAGGATTTTAACAAAGACAAGTAGGAAGGGCATTCCAGGCAGAGGGAGAACCAGAACAAAGGTACAGAGTTGAGATAAGCAGTAAGGCATGAGGGCCTGTTTGAGAACACTGACTATTCAAATTGGTTAAGGCTTATGGCAAGTATATGGGAGCAGGGGTGTGGTTGAAGATCTAAGAAATAAAAATTCAGGGCCCTGGCCAGTTTGGCTCAGCGGTTGGAGCGTCGGCCTGCGGTCCAGAGAGACCCAGGTTCGGTTCCGCTAAGGGGCACGTACCTCGGTTGCAGTATGTCCCCGGCCCTGGTTGGTCGTGCAGGAGGCAGCCACTTGATGTGTCCCTTTCACGTCGATGTTTCTCTCTCTTCCTCTCTCTCCCTCCCACTCTATCTGAACAAAAAATGGAAAAATGTCCTCAGGTGAGGATAAAAAAAAAGAAATAAAAATTCAGGACACTCATTTATATTTGAATTTCAGATAAACCACAAATAACATGTTAGTATAAGTATGTCCCATGTAATACCTGGAATATGCTAATACTAAGACATTATTTGGTGCTTCTCTAAAATTCAGATTTTCCCAAGTGTTCTGTATTTCCTCAGGCAACCCTTGAGGAGCACTTTGGATTCCAAGCCGAGACCATCTACTCCAGCAGCATTTGAGTGAGCGTAATGTGACCCCACTCGTGTTTTAGAGATACTACTCTGGTGGTAGGATTAAACTGGGGCTGGAAGAACGGGGGGTCAAACAAGCAATTACAGGGCCTCTACAAGTCCATGCTACAGCTTTGTGCACATTAGTACAAAGTGCCCATCCTCTGGAGAATGTCAACCCAACCCCTGGATTTACAACCCCTCTTGCCCCTTGGGTTGGATGTCACAACGCCTTGTAAGATGGCCCTGGGCAGGTAGGGTCTGTTAGGGCCATCCAGGGTAAAGTTTGCAAGGGTCCCAGCACTGGTCAAGGCAGGAGGAAAGGAAAAGAAAGGATCTGCTTGTTAAAAAAGAAAGACTTTTTATAGAGAAGGCTGACTTTAAAGAGTTAGACCCCTCAAAGCCACAGTTCTCAAAGTGTGGTCATAGACTGTTTGGGATCTCCCAGACATCTTCAGAGGGTCTGTACAGTGAAAATGAACTTCTTAACCACACTAAGGCACTATTTGCCTTTTCCACTGTGCTGACATTTGCACTGATGGTGTGAGGCAGGGGTGGGGAAACTTTTTTCTGCCAAGGGCCATTTGGATGTTTATAACATCATTCACAGACCATACAAAATCATCAACTTAAAAATTAGCCTGCTATATTTGGTCAAACATTTAATGAATGCACCCCTAATGTGATGGCTGGAACTGCTTCTCTTTGGTGAGGTGTGTGATGTCAGCTGGTATTGATGATGTTGCTACTGCTTTTCCAGGTTTGTGCCGGTCAGTCTGGACCACAGCCATCTCTTTGCAATGGAAAGTTTTAGAAAGAAC
This sequence comes from Tadarida brasiliensis, assembly GCA_030848825.1. NCBI lineage: Eukaryota > Metazoa > Chordata > Mammalia > Chiroptera > Molossidae > Tadarida > Tadarida brasiliensis. The sequence goes on along the minus strand of CM061260.1, from coordinate 83,229,316 downwards.
TGCTCACAGCAGTAAGTTGTTCCTAACACAGATGCATATTTCAATGCATGTTTCCTCAAAGTGAGAAATTTAGCATTGCTTATGTAACGTTTATAGAACTCAAGCAGTGGGAGGTTGTACCTAGCTTTCAGCTCATCATCACTTTGCAGCTGAATGATTTCATGTTGTAGATTATCAGGCACATAAGCTGGTTCCACATTGAATGGTGTAGCAAAGATGTTCAATTCCAAATGGCGATCTTTTCTTCAGGTCGCCATTTGTAAGATGTCACACCACTTAAGTTTTAATAACTATCCAGTGTATGTCACTAGTGACACTATAATTTTGCTTTGATCACTGTTCTAATCCTGCATCTTGGATTTGGAACATATCCAACATTTGTATCATCAACTCTTGAGGTCTTTTCTGTGTACTGTAATTTCCTTAATCTTCATTTGAGATTCAGTTTTTGTGAGGATTGTTGATCATGGATGTGTGGATAAAGGTTGGATTGGAGTTATCATCTGTGTCACAAAGAAGGTGACAACATCGTCATCAATCAGCGGAGGCAAAGTCAACAACGTCCTGAGGAATCATCTCATTGCATCTCATCTCATCATCACCGGATTGCCATAGTTTTGCACCACTGTGTTAACACTTTCACAATGTGTACACTCCCAGGCTGCCTGGCACTGACTGTCCTCTGAGTCACTGCAGTCCAGGCAGATGGGCCGTGGGCAGCCAAGGAGAAGCATACGTGTCTGTCCCGTCACGTACTTGTATGTGTCCTGTCCCATAATGGACGTTCCTTGCTTGTCCCTCAAAATTTACATTGTTATTATGATTCACTTAATATACATTTATGTTGCTATGAAAAAAGCTCCTAGATTTATTGAATTTTGAGTCCCACCTGCTGTTTCCTTGGCAGGGCCATACCAAATTATTTCTTGGGTCTTATATGGCCCGCGGGCAGGACGTCCCCCACCCCTGGTGTAAGGCAATGGTGGAAAAAACTGCTGTTGCTTTAGCATGAATTAGGGCAGCAGTACCCAAATGGCCTAGCAGTCATGTATTCTTCAACTCCCAGACTCACATACATACACAAAATCAGTAAAAACTGTTCACTTTATTAAATTGTGTACATGCCTTCTTAACATTCTGGTCGATGAAATGATAAGTATATATAAAGCTCTTCTGCATATAATGTGTTTGAGGAAAAGCAGCCAGGTCATTGAGTTGTGAGCTGAACACTACACACTTTTAAACGGAACCGCACTTTTACTCAGAAGAACAACTGACAGACAAACTATGGTCGTTCAGATTTGAGTAGCTGGCAGACATTTCCTCAAAACTGAGTCAAGTAAACCTGTCACTTGTAGTAAAACAACTAACATATTTGCTGCCAAATGATGAAATTTGAGTTTTCAAGCCAAAACTAGAATGATGTTAAACCTGTATCCATCACTTTAAGCTTGAAAGCAACCCACTACTCAAAGACTTTTTGATGGGGTTAGTGGTGATATTAACAAATGTGATTTTTTTATACTGTATCATTGTATCACAGTGAAGTGCTGGGTCTCTCTGACTCCATGTTGTTTGGGCCTTTGTTATTCCCATGGCCTTCAGGCTAACAGCTCCGCCTTTACACATGCTAATCATTAGAGGAATCCTGTCTGTGGCTTGAGATTTTACAAAAACAGCCCCTCCCATTTCCCTTCCCTTGACATTAAAGAAGCCTGAACTCTGCTCTCTTACGATGGATTTGAGAAGCCACCAAGGCCACCATCTTCTTGATTTGGTGCCTTCTTGATCACTAAACATTTTCTTACTCCAAACTCTGGTGGTCTGAGTTTTGGCCTTTGGAAGCATTGGGCACATGTACTTTTGGACCAGTAACATAATGAATTACATGAACATTGGGAAGACCTGTATAACTCAATATTTTTCAAATGACCAATACGTAGGTAAAAAGATCTAGTCAAAGTGCTAAATAGATCAATGGATTTTAATCTAATATATATTTTTTTAATTATAGATATGGTTTCATAGTCCACATTGCAACTAACCTCTAAGAAACTGCCACTTGCTGATTTTTGGTGCAGTGCCAAGGAAGATTAGGCACAATTACCTGAAAACTGCATTTCTTTCTTTTTTTTTTTTTTAATACTTTTTTCTTTATTGATTTTTAGAGAGAGAGGAAAAGACAGAGAGAGATGGAAACATTGATGACAGAGAACATTGATTGGCCGCCTCCTGCATGCCCCCCACTGGGGATCAGGCCCACAACCTGGGCATGTGCCCTGACCGGGAATCAAACCACTGACTTTGTGGTGCATGGGTCAATGCTCAACCACTGAGCCACACCGGCCGGCTCTCCAACTGCACTTCTGAGTGAGCCCAGATTTTTTCCTATATTTCAACTAAAACCTATTGAATGAAGAAGCAGAGCTGAGAATCCAGCTGCCCTCCATAAAGTCAGACATTAAAGGTTTGCAAAAATGTAAAATAATGCCACTCTTCTCATTACATTTTTTTGTTTTAGAAAAAAACAGTTATTTTTCATATGTGCTATTATGTTACTTGTAATGAGTTTAGTATTGCTATTTTTGACTGGATTAACACAGGTATTCAAAAAATTCTCTTTTAATAGCCATGGCTAATAATGATAGATATAACCCACAGAAACAAAAGCTTTCTAGGGTGCTTAAAGTTTTTTTAGTGTAAGTGGGTCTAAGACCAAAGTGCCAAAGACTAAGAAGGATATTGAGGGTGCAAATATGAAAGACTCAACCAACTGAGGGCCCTTATTAGAACAAGGAAAGCCAAGAGAAATGTGGGATCCAGGACTTCTGGTCAAGATGGCAGCATAGGTAAACGTGGTATCGCATCCTCCCACAACTGTAATAACTCTATTCTGACCCTCAGTTACTGCACGTACACACCCTGGCAGTTTCTTTTTTGTAAACATAAGGGCCTTGAGAAACCAAAGAAAACTATAAAGATAAGGGGTTAATGATGGCCTTGGGAAACTCAGAGGAACCATGAGAAGAAAGAGATTAATGGTTGCCCTGACCTCTAACAGCTGCTCTCATTCCCCCTTCTATCAGTCCTCCCCTTAACGGTGCCGAAAGCGGCACCAAGAATGTAGTTTCCTTTCTCTGTAGTTTGTGTCTATATAAGCGGGCAAAAAAGAAGGCTCGGGGCTGTCGATTTGGGGAGAGCCCCCCTTCAGCCCACCGGTGAATAAAGTGCTCCTTTACAATTCAGCTGTGCGTCTCTGGTTATCTCGCTGTCAGGTTACAACATTTGGAGACCCCAGCGAGATCCCTGGTGCTTTATGATACCAGGGGATAGACATCTAGGATGAATGGCCTCTCCTGGTCCGGCCACCAGATACCTGTAGTTCTTTCAGAGGGGTACCAGCTGAGATGTTCCAGGGCCCCAGAGATCCTACTTAGGTTTCCGATGAGCAGCCAGGAGATGCCAAGACGTGCCCAAAAGATTTAAGGAGACCTGGTAAAAAGCCTCCAGAGGTAGGTTCTGGGTGACTGGTCTTTCTGGGTGAGAGTGAGGGGGCTGGACGCGACGTATGTCTCCTCTCCGGGATCCCCCTAAGACATTAGGTGGGGTTCATTCTGTTCCCACTGGATAAGGAATTTTTCTTGGCCTGCTGCTGGGGCAGAAGGGGAGTCCGATCACCTCCCGGGAACTTCTGGTGTGTGAATGTGACTGTGTAAATGTAATTGTGTGTGAGTGACCGTGCTCCACAACACTTGTTACAGAGCCTATATAAGTCCTTACCTGTGGTCTCGTGACGACCTCAAAAAGCTAAAGGCAATATCAGATTCTTGGGGACATGCTGGTCTCTACCTGCGAACCTGATCTGTGCCGGGGGGTTATACCGGCCTGCCGATGCCAAGAGGTATCTAAATCTCCTTGAGGGAAACGGCCAGGCGGACGAAGCAAAAAATTTCTGTCTTGTGTGTCTTCCCTTGTTTTTGTCCTCGTCTGCCTCCCTACTGTGTCTCCCTCAACTTTTTTACGGTTAGTCTAATCATGGATAGCAGCCCTAGTGCCCAAAAGACCTCATCGGGTTGCATAGTAAACATTTTTAGAGAAGGATTTGAGGAAGGTTCTGATTAGGGCACAAAAATATCTAAAGGAAAGTTAAGGACCTTCTGTGAATAAATTCACCCACGTTCAGGGTGGGCTGGCCTGACACGGGATCCTTTAACGCTGAGTTAGTGCAGGCAATTTGGAATCAGGTCACAGGGGAGCCAGGACATCTGGACCATTCCCCGATTTTGATCAATGGCTTGATTTAATGAGACATCTACCCTCATAGTTAAAGAGCCAGGCACTACAGACCAGGGCACAAATACTGGTAATGGGCCCCAAGAGAAACCTAAAACAAGGTAGGGAAGTGCCTGCGAGGCAGAGATACAGCGAAAGGCCTGAACAAAGGCCTGAACAAGGTTCCGGCACAAACATTTACTCTTTGGTCCCTAATTAGAGATTGCCTTGATCCAGTGCAGGAGGCTAATAAGATAGGGAAACAGGGTGTAGTGAAAGACTTGACAAAAGCTGAGAAAGGCTATGAGTCCTTAAAGACTCCCCCACTGCCTTCCCTATAGCTGTGATTAATATTTGTGGTTTGAAGGCCTGGAAAGAGCTCCCAACAAAAGTAGAGAATTCGACTTCCGGTCAAGATGGCGGCGTAGGTAAATGCGGTATCACGTCCTCCCACAACCACATCAAAGTTACAACTAAACTACAGAACAACCATCATTCAAAACCACCTGAAATCAAGCTGAATGGAAGTCCTACAACTACGAAATTAAAGAAGCAGCCGCATCGAGACTGGTAGGAGGTGCAGAGGCTCAGACTGGCTGGTCCCACACCCGTCTGTGGTGGATAAAAATTAGGAGGATACCTCAGCTGGAAAGGTCCTCCCTGAGGACTGAGGGGTCCCCGTCCCACACCAGGCACCCAGCTCAGGGTTCTAGTGCCAGGAAGAGAAGTCCCCATCACTTCTGGCTGGAAAAACCAGCGGGAACTGAGGCTGAGGCGGCTGGAGCCCCTGGCAGCTCCTCTTAAAGGGCTCGTGCATGGACTTACTCGGGCTCCCACCCTCCAGGCTCCAGCATGGGGGAGGCAGCTTGAAAGGCACCAGAGTCATATGGGGAAGAACTGAGTTGTTTGGCATTGGGGCGAGGGCTGGAGAGGCAGCTTTCTCCTGGACAGACGTGCTGTCAGAGCCCTTTGTTCCTTTGGTGAGCCCTTCCCCCACAGGGCAGGCAGACGGCCACCATATCTGGGACTCCAGCAACCTGGTTCATACTGTTTGTCCCGCCCTGGTGATTCCCTGAGGCCCTGCCCCACCCAACTTTCAGGCCCACCCAAGTTATTGCCAGTTGCTTTACCAAAGGAATTGCCTGTCTCGGATCCTGCTTCAGATTTTCCTAAATTCTTTCAAACAAGCAGCATCTGGTCTCAGTGAACCCCATACCTCTCGTTAAGCGGCCCCAGGCCTGGCACTAGAAGCAGCCAGTCTTGGTTCACAACTTGGCTTTTCCTGGGCACCTCCAAGCCCAGCACGAGAAGCAGCCATATGCAGACCACTTTGTAGCTTATGCTGGGTGGCCCCAGATAGAACACAGGCAGTGGCTGACCTGGCCCCAGAGCCAGCACCCAGTGGACAGCTTCAGAACACTGCGAAGCACCACCACCCAATCACCTCCACAAGTGACACACTCCAGGAATGGACTCAGTGGGTACCAGAGTCCTGCTGAAGTAAGTCTTGCTCTGTGTGGTGGGCCCCTGCAGAGCTGATCATCCAAGGTAGTCAGAGGTCCATGGATAGTGGGCACAGCCAGTCCTTGCAGCTGATCAGCCTGACTAAAACCCTCTCATTGATATGCCAACAGCAATCAAGAGTCAATTACAACAGAAGGGTGTAAAGTCCACACGGGAGGTACACCTCGAAGGCCCAGCTGGGAGATCAGGGAGGCTGTGGACTAGACCTAAAGGACACCTACTACAATAGGCCACCCTAAGAAGCCCAGGAGACATAGCAGCTATACCTAATACATAGAAACAAACACAGGCAGGCAGCCAAAATGAGGAGACGAAGAAACAGGTCCGAAATGAAAGAAAAGAACAAAACTCCAGGAAAAGAACTAAGCAAAATGGAGATAAGCAACCTAACAGATGCAGAGTTCAAAACACTGCTTATAAGGATGCTCAATGAACTTAGTGAGAAATTCAATGAACTTAGTGAGGACCTCAAGAGCATAAAAAAGGACCAGTCAGAAATAAAGGAGGCGGTAACCGAAATAAAAAATAATGTACAGAGATTCAATAGTAGAGTAGGTAAAGCCAAGAAACAAACCATTGATTTGGAATATAAGGAAGCAAAAAACACCCAATCAGAACAGCAAAAAGAAAAAAGAATCCAAAAAAATGAGGATAGTGTAAGGAGCCTCTGGGACAACTTCAAGCATACCAACATTTGCATCTTGGAGGTGCCAGAAGGAGAAGAGAGAACAAGAAATTGAAAACCTATTTGAAACAACGACAGAAAACTTCCCTAACTTGGTGAAAGGAACAGACATACAAGTCCAGGAAGCACAGAGAGTCCCAAACAAGATGAACCCCAAGAGGCCCACACCAAGACACATCATCATCAAAATGCAAAAGGTTCAAGACAAAGAGAGAATCTTAAAAGCAGCAAGAGAAAAGCAGTTAGTTACCTACAAGGGAGTTCCCATAAGACTGTCAGCTGATTTCTCAAAAGAAACTTTGCAGGCCAGAAGTGAGTGGCAAGAAATATTCAGAGTGATGAAAAGCAAGAACCTACAACCAAGATTACTCTATCCTGCAAAGCTATCACTTAGAATTGATGGACATATGTAGAGTTTTCCAGGCAAGAAAAAGCTAAAGGAGTTCATCACCACCAAACCATTATTATATGAAATGTTGAAGGGTCTTCTTGTAGAAAAAGAAGATAAAAAATATGAACCAACAAAATGGCAATAAATACATATCTATCAACAATTGAACCTACAAACAAAATGAACAAGCAGAACAGAAACATTCTCATAGATACAGAGAACATTTTGATGGTTGCCAAATGGGACGGGGGTTGGGGGAATGGGTGAAAAAGGTGAAGGAATTAAGAAGTACAAATTGCGACATAGAACTCTCTTTTTTTTTTTTTATCCGCACCTGAGGACATTTTTCCATTTTTTGTTCAGATAGAGTGGGAAGGAGAGAGAGAGAGAGAAACATCGACGTGAAAGGGACACATTGAGTGGCTGCCTCCCGCACGACGAACCAGGGCCAGGGACAAACTGCAACTGAGGTACGCGCCCCTAGCGGGAACCGAACCCAAGTCTCTCTGGATCGCAGGCCGACGCTCTAACAGTTGACCCAAACCAGCCAGGGTGCGACACAGAACTCTTTAGGACCCAGCTGGGAGCATCCTTCATTAGGTGAGATACGAAAAATGGCAGCAGAGTGAATGGAAGCTACACAGACCATCTCCCAGGACCAAACTGGAATTACAACTAAAATAAAGACAAATTGTCAGGAAAAAGCAACAGAAAAGCAGCTTGTGAGGTCCATACAACCAGGGACACTGAATTGATCCTGGTAGGATTGTGGAGGCATGAGAGGGAGGCTGGGAGCCCACAGACAGCAGCGGTCTTAGCTGTGAGCAGCACCCTCGGGGTTAAAGCCCAACCCGGCTCCACAGTGCAGAGGGCCAGGACAGAGCGCTAAAATACCCACAGCCACTCACCTTGGGATCCGGCAGAGGGAGGGTGGACTGGACTGTAACTGTGTGGGGACGCTCGGGATTTGGAGGGCGCTCAGAGCTTTTGCTGAGTTGCAGCCACGCAGGACGGTGGCCACCTTACTCCTTCCCAGGGCTCTGAGGAGAGGCGGCAGCCCCTCCCTCAGAGATTCGGTCCCACCCAGGTGGGCCATTGAAATGCAAATTGAGGCTCATTAACTACCAGCATCTGCCCCACCCCTGGGAAATCCTCTTACCCTGAACACCTGAGGGAGGTTTTCATTCAACTGAGAACCCAAGGTTCTTCAAGTAAGCTCGACTAATAGCCTCTAGGCAAAAAGCTAGAGGATAACTGCACCTTTTCTGGGCTTGCAAATCTACCCAGGAAAGTAAGACTCGACAGTGTTGTTTAACATGGGTCCTCCCACGCTCATCCAAACCCAGTAGAGGGAGCCACAAACAACAGAACACCAACATCCACAGGAAAATTTGGCAGGCTCCAATACCCACTGAGATAGCCAAAACGGTGAAACAAAGAAACAGATCCCAAATGAAAGAACAAGAGACCTCTACCAAAGATGAGATAAATGAAATGGAGTTAAGCAAGTTAACAGAGCTAGAATTCAGAGCCATGATCTTGAGGAAGCTCAACAGCATGAGTAAGGACATCAGCACCATGAGTGAAGACATCAACACCATGAGTAAAGACATAGAAACATTGAAAACCAACCAAGTGGAAATTAAGAAGCGGCAAGAAGAAGTGAAGAACGAGATAGCAGAAAAAAAGAACACTGGAAGGACTAAACAGCAAAGTAGGGGAAGCTGAGGACCAGATCAGTGAATTAGAAGACAAGGTAGAAAAAAATCAACCAATCAGAAAACCAAAAGGAAAAAACAATGAAAAAACAGGAAGACAGCTTAAGAGAACTGTGGGACAACTGGAAACATAATAATATTTGCATCATAGGAGTCCCCAAAGAAGAAGAAAATGAGCAAGGGTTAGAGAATATATTTGAAGAAATAGTGACAGAAAACATCCCTAATTCGGTGAAGGAAGAAGGCATTCAAGTTCAAGAAGCACAGAGCCCCGAGTAAGAAGAACCCAAACAGGCCCACACCAAGACACATAGTAATTAAAATGCCAAAAATTAAAGACAAAGAGAGAATCCTAAAGGCAGCAAGAAATAAGCAATAGGTTACCTACAAAGGAACCTCCATAAGGCTATCAGCTGACTTCTCAACAGAAACACTACAGGCCAGAAGGGAATGGCATGAAGTAATCAAGGTCATGAAAAACAAGGATCTGAATCCAAGACTACTCTACCCAGCAAGGCTATCATTCAAAATAGAAGGTCAAATAAAGAGCTTCCCAGACAAAAAAAGGCTAAGGGAATACATTAGCACCAAACCAGCACTGCAAGAAATGTTAAAAGGACTGCTGTAATTAGTAGAAGAAATAGGAAGGAAAGTAGAACCACACTAAACAAAAATGGCAATAAATAAGTACATATCAATAATCACCTTAACTGTAAATAGATTGAATGCTCCGATAAAAAGACACAGAGTAGCTGATTGGATAAGAAAGCATGACCCATATATATGTTGTTTACAAGAGACCCACCTCACAACAAAAGACTCACATAGGTTGAAAGTGAAGGGATGGAAAAAAATCTTCCAAGCAAACAGAAAGGGAAAAAAAGCTGGGGTAGCAATACTCATATCTGATAAAATAGATTTCAAAATGAAGGCCAAACTAGAGACAAAAAAAGTCACTACATAATATTGAAAGGATCTATCCAACAGGAAGATATAACCTTGGTAAACATATATGCACCCAATATAGGAGCACCAAAATATATTAAAAATCTTGTGGAGGACTTCAAAGGAGAAATCGACAGCAATACAATCATAGCAAGGGACTTCAACACCCCACTGACATTACTGGATAGATCCTCTAGACAAAAAATTAACAAGGAAACAGAGGCTCTAAACGAAGCACTAGACCAAATGGATTTAATAGATATTTACAGAGAATTACACCCCAAAACTACAGAATTCACATTCTTCTCAAGTACACATGGGACATTCTCAAAGATGGACCACATGTTAGGACACAAACTATGTCTCTACAAGTTCAAGAAAATTGAAATCATATCAAGCATCTTCTCAGATCACAATGGCATGAAACTAGAAATCAATTGCAACAAGAACATGCAGACATTTGAACACATGGAGGCTAAACAGCATGTTATTAAACAATGAATAGGTTACCAAGGAGATCAAGGAAAAAATTAAAAACTTCCTGGAAACCAATGAAAATGAACACACAACAACACAAATTCTATGGGATGCAGCGAAAGCAGTTCTGAGAGGGAAGTTCATAGCACTCCAGGCCTACCTCAAGAAACAAGAAAAATTTCTAATAGACTAACCTCACAACTTAAAGAACTAGAAAGCAAACAAAAAGAAAACCCCAGAGCAAGTAGAAGGAAGGATATAGCAAAGATCAGAGCAGAAATAAATAACATAGAGACCAAAAAAACAATTCAAAGGATCAATGAAGGAAAGAGCCGGTTTTTTTAAAAGATAAACAAGATTGATGGACCCTTAGCTAGACTCACCAAGAAACAAAGAGAGAGAATCCAAATACACAAAATCAGAAATGAAAGAGGAGAAGTAACAACTGACACCACAGAAATACAAAGGATCGTTGACAAATACTATGAACATTTATATGGCAACAAATTCGACAACCTAAGCGAAATGGACAAATTTCTAGAAACACATAGTCTCCCAAAACTGGACCAGGAAGAGATAGAAAACTTGAACAAACCAATAACAACTAAGGAAATTGAAGATGTAATCAAGACTCTCCCAGCAAACAAAAGCCCAGGCCCTGACGGCTTCACGGGGGAGTTTTACCGAACATTCAAAGAAGAACAAACACCCATTCTCCTCAAACTATTTCTAAAAATTCAAGACGAAGGAAGACTTCCAAACTCCTTTTATGAGGCCAGCATAATTCTAATTCCAAAACCAGAAAAAGACACTACAAGGAAAGAAAACTACAGGCCAATATCCCTGATGAACGGAGATGCCAAAATCCTAAACAAAATACTAGCAAATCGGATCCAGCAATACATCAAAAAAATTATTCACCATGACCAAGTGGGATTCATCCCAGGGATGCAAGGCTGGTTCAGTATTCACAAATCAATAAATGTGATACACCACATAAACAAAATGAAAGATAAAAACCACATGATCATATCAATAGAGGCTGAAAAAACATTCGACAAAATCCAGCACCCATTTCTGATAAAAATGCTCAGCAATTTGGAAGTAGAGGGATCATATCTCGACATAATAAAGGTCATATATGAAAGACCTACAGCCAACATCATACTCAATGGGCAAAAACTAAAAACATTTCCCTTAAGAACAGGAACAAGACGGGGATATCCACTTTCACCACTCTTATTTAACATAGTACTGGAAGTGTTAGCCACAGCAATCAGATATGAAGAAAAAATAAAAGGGATCCAAATTGGAAAGGAGGAAGTGAAACTGTCACTATTTGCAGATGACATGATATTGTACATAGAAAATCCTAAAGACTCCATCAGAAATCTAGACTTAATAAATGAATTTGGCAAAGTAGCAGGATACAAAATTAACATCAAGAAATGGACAGCATTCTTGTATACCAATGATGAACTCACAGAAAGAGAAACTAAAAAACAATCCCATTTACCATCACGGCAAAAAAATTAACATACCTAGGAATAAACTTAGCCAAAGAAGTAAAGGACCTATTTGCAGAAAACTACAGGACATTGAAAAAAGAAATAGAGGAAGATATAAAAAAGTGGAAGCACATACCTTGTTCATGGATTGGAAGAATTAACATCATTAAAATGTCCATATTACCCAAAGCAATCTATAGATTCAATGCAATCCCCATCAAAATACCAGTCACATATTTCACAGAACTAGAACAAATACTTCAAAAGTTCATATGGAACCAAAAAAGACCCTGAATAGCCACAGCAATCTTGAAAAAGAAGGACAAAGTAGGTGGGATCACAATACCGGATATCAGATTATACTACAAAGCTACTGTCATCAAAACAGCCTGGTACTGGCACAAGAACAGGCATATAGACCAGTGGAACAGAACAGAGAATCCGGAAATTGACCCAAGACATTATGCTCAATTAATATTTGACCAAGGTGGCAAGAGCATACAATGGAGTAAAGACAGCCTCTTTAATAAATGGTGTTGGGAAAACAGGACAGCTACATGCAAAAAAATGAAACTAGACCATCAACTTACACCATACACAAGAATAAACTCAAAATGGATAAAAGACTTAAATGTGACTCGTGAATCCATAAAAATCCTAGAAGAAAATGTAGGCAACAAAATTTCGGACATCATACGCAGCAGAATCTTCACTGATACATCACCTAAGGCAACAGAAACAAAGGAAAAAATGAACACACAAGACTACATCAAACTCAAAAGCTTCTGCACAGCAAAAGAAACAACCATCAAAACAGAAAAGGAACCCACTGTATGGGACAGCATAATTGCCAATGATACATCAGATAAGGGGTTAATCTCCAAAATATATAGAATGCTCATACAACTCAACAAAAGGAAGTCAAAGTACCCAATTAAAAAATGGACAGAGGAACTAAATAGACACCTCTCCAAAAAGGACATACAAATGGCTAAGAGACATATGAAGAAATGCTCAACATCACTAATCATCAGAGAGATGCAAATTAAAACAACAATGAGGTATCACCTCACACCTGTCAGAATGGCTGCCATCAACAAATTGTCAAACAAGTGTTGGCGAGGGTGTGGAGAAAAGGGGTCTCTAGTACACTGCTGGTGGGAATGCAGACTGGTGCAGCAACTGTGGAAAACACTATGGTGTTACCTCAAAAAATTAAAAATTGAATTGCCATTTGACCCAGTGATCCCACTTCTAGGAATATACCCTAAGAAGCCTGAAACACCAATCAGAAAGAATACATGTACCCCGATGTTCATAGCAGCACTATTTACAATAGCTAAGATCTGGAAATAGCCCAAGTGTCCATCAGTGGATGAATGGATAAAAAAGCTGTGGTACATATACACAATGGAGTACTATGCAGCTGTAAGAAAGATCTCTTATCCTTTGAAACGACATGGAGGGACCTGGAGAGTATTATCCTAAGCGAAACAAGCCAAGCAGAGAAAGACAAATATCACATGATCTCACTTATTTGTGGAACATAATGAACATGACAGTCTGAGGAACAGGGTAGACCCAGAGATGTGGAAGTAGGGTACAGACTGACAACCCTCAGAAGAGGGGGAGGGTGGAGGGGAGAGATAAACCACAGAACTTATATGCATGTACACATAACTGATGGACATGGACAACAAAGCTGGGGACGGGATGAGAGGGATGGAGAGGATGGTGTCAATGGGGGAAAAAGGAGAAATATCTGTAACAAAAATAAATTAATAAAACTAAAATGCAAAAAGAAACGAAAAGAAAAAAAAAAGTACAAATTGGTTGTTAGACTGACAAACCTCAAAGGAAGGGGGTGGAGGAGTGGGAAGAAATAAACCAAAGAACTTATATGCATATATGCATAACCAATGGACACAGACAACAGTGTGGGGAAAGGCAGGAGGGGGGCGAGAGTGGGGAGGAGGGGATCAATAGAGGAAAAAGGAGTAACATTTGTAATATATTCAACAACAAAGATAAGTTTAAAAATAAATAAAAATTTAAAAAAATAAAACCTGAAAAATAAAAAAGAAACAGTGGTTGTTCAGTTTTGAATGTGCCGAGTGCCCGCCAACTGAATCAAAGTTCAGAAGGCAGCTAGAAACACCTGTCTGGATTTTGATAGAAAGATTTGAGATAAAGACATGGATTTGTGGTTTACTTTCATAAGGATAGTAGTTAGAAGTAAGAGGCTTGTTCCATTTGATGAGAGAATCAAAAATGAAAAAAAAATTTCGAGGGAGTGGAAGGAATAAGTAAAGAGTGGGAAAGATCAATGAAAGAGACATCTAAAGGAGAAGAACCTAGACTAGTGCAGAGTAATGAAAACGAACTTCCTGTTTGGTCGGTTTTACCCAGCACTGCGGGCCAGGCATCGCCGAGGCAGTCGCCGTGGACGCTGCTCTGTATTCTCCCGGTGACCTTTAGAAGGCAGTGTTAACAATCTTACCGTCCTGGTGAGGAGGATGAGGCTGGGCTCCTGACCACAACATTTGTTCTGAATTTGGAGAGGATGATTAATAGTGTCAAATGTTTCAGAGAAAGTGAAGAAGGGGGAACAACTAAGAAAAGGCAAGTGGGACAGACACAGTCAGAGGGACCTGCCATAGAATTGGGAAGAGTGAGTAAAGCAGAGGGCCAAGTAGCTTGGAAAAGACTTGAGGGTGGTAGGGAGCAAAAGCCTGAGAGGACAGCAGTGTTGGAATACTGCAGTTTCTTCATTTAAAAAGTGGTAGGGGAACCCTGGCCGGTTTGGCTCAGCAGTTACAGTGTCAGCCCGAGGACAGAAGAGTCTCAGGTTCTATTCGAGGTCAAGGGCACGTGTCTGGGTTGCAGGTTCAATCCCTGACCCAGCTGTGCAGGAGACAATCAATGTGTCTCTCTCACATCAATGTCTCTCTCTCTCTCTCTCTCTCTCTCTCTCTCTCTCTCTCTCTCTCTCTCTTCCTCTCTCCCTCCCTCCCTTCCATTCTATCTAAAATGCAATGGAAAAATATCCTCAGGTGAGGATTAACCAAAAACAAAAACAAAAAATACACAATAAATTATTTTTTAAAGGGGGAGTAGGAGAGGGACACTTCTGATTTGTATATTATTTTACACAAATCTGCATAGCAGTTTCCTAATCCTGAGGGATCCATGTAGATGCAAGAAGCACAGAATTTCAGGGGCAACTGAAACGCACTTGAGTGTTCTCCATTCACCCCAACCTGCCCTGGAAGCAGCTTTAATTCTGTCTTTGCCCCAGTGTAAGAGCTGAGCAGTGGCTTCAGGACTCTGATTACAAACCATGTTCATAAACGGCTAGAATGAAATGACTTTCTCATCCTGTCTCAGGAGCTGGAGACGTGCCTTAGTCCTCCCCAGGGTCTGCACTGCCCACCGCCCCACCGAGGTCAGGGCACGGCTGCTCCGATGTGCAGTAACAGCCACAGCAATTTCATTACTCATTCAGATGGCACTTTTTCCCTTGAAGAGATTCAAGTGTTAAATGCTTGTAGATTGAAGCTTTTAATGGGGGAAAGAGGTGAACCAAGTATTAATATTAATGCCCATTTATGTCTTTCCACTTACTTTTTGAAGTATGCATATAATTTGTGAACATTAACTCAGAAATCACCATTTCTGGAATGAATTGTGTGCTAATTACAATGACTGTGAACCACTTATAACAACCTTCTTTCCAGAGAGAGCATTATAGGTGAAAGAACAAATCAGTCAAAGCGAGGGAGTTCTGCCCTGAACCAGCCAAGAAGACTCTTGGGTTCTCATTAAGTAACAAGTTATCTAAGTGCTTAGCTTGGCATCTTCCCCTCTGTACGGCCTCAGTTACAGCTAGTGGGTCTGTATTGGTTCCTACAAAGCAGAAGGTGTGACAGTGGCAGGTGACATGCCAGATGGAGCATATGATAACACCGAGGTGGAAATTCAATGGCTGACACCTCTCCACTCGAAATCTCTTGCCAACTAAAGTGCCACCATACCTAAAATTTCTGTGGCTCATTCTGATTTTGGCATTTCAGTTAAGCCCTAATTTCTAACTAGCAACAGTGTTTCCAAATTCAAGCTCCCCTCTCCCCAAGAAGTAATGTATTAAAATACCAAAAGTATAGCATGAATTAGTTTGAAGTTTCCTTCTTCTATGATGTAAAGGTTTGTCAGGCAAAGCAAAATGGACTTGGGAAAGGCATAGGGAGGTTTCCCCGAAAGGGAGAAGAGATGAATTTGTAAAGTGAAGCTGTTTATGCTTCATAATTTCTCCCTCTCTCCTTACTATCAGCCAGCTGTTGGTCAGTCGGTGTAGCCTCCATACACGCTGTCTGGGTTCCCAAGGAAAGAGTCCAGTTACAATTAGCCCTTGAGGCTGTTAAGATAAACACTGTGACCTGAGTGCCTGTCTCAGGCTGCCCCTACTAAACCCTCACTGCACCCATTCTCATTTACCTTCCTCTACCTTCCTCCCATATTAACATTTCACAAAGGTGTGGAAAGACTTACCCAGGGAAACTCTTGCAGGAACAGCTCTCCGGTCAATCCAAAATGAAACCCAGGAAAGTATTACCATCAACGTAGCCGGGAAATAGGTTTGCAGCACAAAGAAGAAAATACGCCTCCTTAGCACAAAGTTGATGAAAAGCCTATTGTACCAACCTATGAGAAAAAGGCAAAGCTTTCATGAGAACAGGCTTCCTCATGGTAACCCCACGCTTAGAGAGATGAACTGCCTCTGTGTACGCCAAGCTCTTAGGGAACACGGAACTCAACACTCAGCCTTGTTAACGCAGCACCAGCACAGGGCCTGGGTTTGGCACTCCTTCCATCTTTGTGGGATGAACTCAACTGCACTGCAGTCTGTTCATCATGTGTCTCAAAGATCCCCCTTCAATTTCATACTTGATGTTCATGGATGAATGGTAATTATATTTTGTGGGATGAACTTTAAAGACCTTTCTCCAAAATATATTGTGTTTGCAGTGTTTCTGCAAGTGGGCAAGTCTTCAATACATGAACACTGAGGGCATGCAATAATCAGTAAACCTTTTGTTAGCCATGACAAATTAAATAAAACATCTTATCTGAAGGAAAAGATTCACAGTAGCTACTAGGTCATTGGATTCCAAGTTGGGATCCAGACAGCTAGGAATTTAAGGTGGGGGGCGGGGGAAGGGGTATCTGTAAACTGTTTCTATTTCAAAGCCTCATGGGCACCACTAATTTATCTATGGTAAATCTGGAAAAAGTAACCAAACGATGATGTTTCTTTGCTTCCTGTTAGAGTTATATAAACTCGTGTTGGTAATGTTGATTATGCATGCTGATCAAAAGCACAAATTGTGGCCACATCCACATACATACTTTGGGTTTCCCTTTTCACACTGACTGCAAGGAAGCTTAAAGCCAAATTTTGGACCATCTACAGTACTTCTCTGAGTGCCATTCTCTAACACCACATTCTAGAGTCTATATAATACCTTAAGGGGCCCTGGCCAGTTTGCTCAGTGGTTAGGGCATCAGCCCGAGGACTGAAGAGTCATGGGTTCGATTCTCGGTCAAAGGCACATACCTCCATTGCAGGTTCAACCCCGTCGGGGCCGTGCAGGAGGCAACCAATCGGTGCGTCTCTCTCACATCATGTCTCTCTCCCACTCTATCTAAAAATCAATGGAAAAATATCCTCGGGTGAAGATTTAAAAAAAAAAAACTTTAACCTGTTTTTTATTTTTCTTTCTCACACATTTCTAATTCATATCTTGCTTTATTCCACAATATTTGTGATACCAACTTATTAGATCTTTACTAAAATAAGGCAATGAATAATGAAATGAATAAAAATAAAAAGATACCTTTTATGGATAAGCAGTAAGATTAATTTTCCATGATAAATACAATGTATTGTGAGACAAAATTACTCAAAACACAGGGACTACAGGTTAAAAATTATAAAACAAAATCACAGAAAAACCTTTTACTAGTCTCAGCAGTAATCTCTTAGGAAACCCAAGATAGAAACTTACTAGATGGGATCAGGTCAGCTCAAGACACACACCTAGCCAACCCACACTGAATTGGCAGACTCCTAGTTTTCTATTCACAGTTAAGAGCTAACTACCTCTCTATTCCCTACCTGTTCTGAGGTTCTGTCTCACCATGAGTTGATACATGTTTCAATAACATTAAACAATTTCATTACCAAGGGTAATAAAAGATACACCACATAGTATATTCTAAAGTGAAAAGCTATACATTGCTTTTTAAGCTACTCATTGTCTCATATTACCCATGTCATGTCCCCACTTTGGTGTTGTGTGTGATCAAGAGTTCTAATTATGCTGTAGAGTAGAATAACAGGATCTCCGATGTTCTAGTTTCATATAATTACTGTGGATTAAAAGGGATGAGGAAAAGCTGTCAAAGTACTTCATAAAGAAAAACACTGTTACTATGTATTTTAAGTCTTGAAATAAATTTAGGTAACAAGGTGTTTTGTTTTGTTTTAATATGTTTGTATTGATTTTAGAAAGAGAGGAAGGGAGAGGGAGAGAGAGAGAGAAACATTAATGTAAGAGAGAAACATCAATTGGGTTGTCTCTCATACACCCCAACTGGGGACTGAACCCACAACTTGGACATGTGCCCTGACCAGGAATAGAACTGGTGACCTTTCGGTGCACGGGATGATGTTCAACCAACTGAGCCATACCAGCCAGAGGAACAAGGTTATTTTTTTATGCATAAATTTCTGAAAATTTTTTTTTTTTTTGGTGGGGGCAACCAAGCAGGGGAAATGTTGCTCTGTCCTGTGGTTCTTCAGGGAAGGGGAGACCAGGGGAGTATTGTGTTAAAGCTGCAGGCCAGAAAGAGCTCCTTTATCAAGGGAAGGTGGTACTACTGCCTTGGAAAGACATGGAGCGCTCATTTTGGGTTGTTTAATAAAGAGTCTGCATTTCTGATATTGGACTGGCGACAGCTCTCTAGCCCTGTGTCCTCTTCTGCCCCACACCTGGGCAAGCTAATAAGAAAGTTGGTGCTCCCTCTTTGACACCCAAGGTTAAACTGTGCCAGCCCTGCCCACGCAAGAGAACCCTCACCCCAGCCCCACCCTTCCCTAGTCTCTCAAGCCATTTTCAGACCTGCGTGACAGCCTACTCTGCAGTCTCTAGAAAACCTCATTATGTGAGTAATAAATCTCTTTATTTACTTTTGGTATGCGTGTGGCATCATAAGTTTTGACATGTGAACAAAAATTTAGGTGGAAGGGTCCGTCTGCCTCTATCAGGTTGCCACAGCGTAGAAAGAAGGGCCGTTTACGAAACAGAGAAAAGAGCTGGGGAGTTGGACGCCAGGAAAGTCGAAGGGAGGGAAATTAAATGGGAGTCAACCCTACAACAAGGTTCAAGAAGGTTTTTATTCCTGGAAACTGTCACCATCAGTGGCCTGTTAATGGTAAGGCCTCATCCTGTGTCAAAAGAATCAAGATGACGATGTTGATGAAAATGGTAATGATGCTGATAGCAACTAGCTAATATATTTTTTTTAATTCTTTTATCCTTTATTGATTTTAGAGAGAGAAGAAGGGAGAGGGAGAGAGATAGAAGCATCAATGAGAGATAACATCAATTGGCCGCCCCCTGCATGCCCCCCATTGGGGATCTGGCCCACAACCCAGGCATGCGCCCTGACCAGCAACCGAACCGGTGACTGCTTGGCTCATGGGCTGAAGCTCAACCACTGAGCCACACCAGCCAAGCTAGCTAATATATATATTTTTTTTATCCTCACCCAAGGACATTTTTTTCCACTTGTTGTTCAGATAGAGTGGGAGGGAGAGAGAGGAAGAGAGACAGAGAAAGAAACATCGATGTGAAAGGGACACATCGAGTGGCTGTCTCCCACACAACCCACCAGGGGCGCAACCGAGGTACGCGCCCCTAGCAGGAACCGAACCCAGGTCTCTCTGGACCACAGGCTGACGCTCCAATCGCTGAGCCAAACTGGCCAGGGCAGGGCTAGCTAATATTTATTGAGCACTTATCATAACGACACACAGTACTCTAAGTTATTTATGGCAGTCAGTATTCTAAATTATTTAAAAGTATTAAATCACATATCCTCACAACCCTGCAAGGTAGAGAATATTATGAAACCAATTTAAAGATGAGGAAATTGAGGCATAGAGAGGTCGAACAACTAGTCCAAGGTCACATTTCTAGTAAGTGGTAGAGTCTCAATTTGAACGCATGCAGCATTTCTTCAGAACTTGTACACCTAGCCACTACGTTAGGCTATAATAACAAACACTTGTTTGCCCTGGCCAGTTTTGCCAGTGGTTAGAGCATTGGTCCATGGACCAAAGGGCTGTGGGTTTGATTCCCTGTCAAGGACACATACCTGGGTTGCAGGTTCTATCCCCTGCCCTAGTCAGGGTCATGCAGGAGGCAACCAATTGATGTGTCTCTCTCACATCAATGTTTCTCTCTCTATTTTCCCTTCCCTCTCTTCCACTCTCTCGCTAAAAATCAATAGAAAAATATCCTCAGGTTAGGATTAACAAAAAACAAAAACAGAACACTGTTCAACGCATCCCTTGGGGCAGGATTCGTTTCTTTTTCCTTTGCGAATCTATAGTGCATGATTTTGAGGGACACTGAAAGGAAAGAGGGGGCAGAAACCCTCTCCTGCTTGTTAATATTGCCAAGTAGTGGGGAAAAGTGAGGACCTGGTGGTTGAGCTATCAGACAGAAACTGAAGTTCCGTAACCACATGGGTTGGAATTGCATGCGTCCACTTACACACGAGCTTCTTCCATCTTGTAAACAGATGGTGTAAACTTATGGTATCAATAAATACAGTTCACTACTGTAAATGCATTTTCTCTTCCTTATGATTTTTTAATAATGCTTTCTTGCCCCACAGGTGTGGCTCAGTGGGTTGAGCGTCGTGTCCCATGGACTGAGAGGTCCCAGTTCAATATTCTGTCAGGGCATATGGCCAGGTTGTGGGCTTGATCCCCAGTAGGGGGCGTGCAGGAGGCAGCCGATCAATGTTTCTCTCTCACATCAATGTTTCTCTCTCTCCCTTCCTCTCTCTCTCTAAAAAAAAAGTTTTTAAATCAATAAAAATATATTTTTTAAAATAAAAATTTCCCAGGGTATACCTTCTTTTCAGAGGTACCTATTATTGATTTTTATATACATTAAAATATATCTGTATAAATCCTTTTAAAATAATGAGTTTTCTACTATAACTTGTGTTTTTTTTTAAATTTATTATGGATAACTATTAATGCTACATAAATCATGTATATTTGAATCTAATTCTTTTTTTTTTTCTTAAATCAAAATTCTATTTCTTTAAAATGTAACTACACTGGAATAATAAGAATTTTTAGTGCATTTAACAACACTTACAAATTTATTTCTGTGCAGTATGTTTTTTGGTGCAAGTATTTTGTCTGGCTTTGGACTGACTCTAAAACATGACCAGAAGGAGATAGAAAATCAACTAGTGTTGGCCCTGCTTGGTAGGGCTCCAGAAGTCTGACAAGCACAAATAAAGACAGTATGGAGCCAATGGAGTGGCTTATTGGTGACATTAGAATTTTTAAGAGGATACTTGGATATATACTAATGGATACTTGTGTTTCAAAATTAGAAGAAATGTCATTGCTGTTATTATATATGTTGTATATATTGTGTGCAGGAAACAATATTCTTGGATTTCTATGCTTCATCACATTTTAATAGCATCAAACATTATAAAGTCCTATTTACAATTTATTATGTGCCAAAGTTATTTCATCATAACAAAATTAAAGTGGAAAAAGCTATAAATTATACTTTAATATGTATCATTGTTCATTGCATGCATTCTTTTGTTTAAATATTGATTTAATTTAAGACTAAGAACTTTAAAAATACTGATTAAAAGCATATGTATATTTACTTATATTAAGAAAGACAAAGAAAGAAAAGAAGAAGGAGGAGGAGCAGAAACTATATCAAAACAGTAACATAGTTATCTCTATGAGGTGGGATTACAAAGGCTTTTTCTTTAAACTTTTCTAAATTCTTTTCAAATTATCTACCATTCATTCCTTCATTCAACCATAGCTACTGAGCATCTAGTATGTGCCAGAGATATACAAATGATCAAAACAAAAAACTATGTTACTTATAAAATCAGAAAAGCAATCAGTATTATTATAATTCATATCATTATCTGCATAGCACAGAATCGTCTACATAGCATAGATTCCCAAGCAATGTAGACAAATAATGAAGTGAAATCGAGCATTTCTTCAGTATCCAAATAACTAAATAGCTGTTGGGTCTAGAAAGTCCTCTAGCTTCTCTGTAATATAAATGTTGGTTTCTCTCTTAATGACGCAGGGTTTTAGATAACAACTGGATACCATCTCTCCAAGGGCTAAGGGCAAAGTAGAGCACCTCTGAAGAAAAAGTCACTACCATCAAAGCAGAATGGGTGCAAGGATTCCAGCCAGGGCAGCTCTGAACCCCAGAGGCAGCTAATGACACACTCTCTGGCCTGAGCATGACTTCAAGAATCTAAAATGGTATCTTATATGGGTGATCTTTATGTTTTCAAAAGATCACTCTATCTGCTGCATTGAGCGTAGTCTGCAGGGGCCAAGAATGGAAGCAAGGCCCCTAGTTAGAAGCGGCTACATGAGAAAAGAAATAAGGTACCAGACAGGTGGAGGTGGCCACCTGTAAAAGAAGGATGATATTATTGGCCAAATGGGACCCTTGTTTGGATTCAAGTCTCTTCACATATAGCTTTGCAACAGTAGGTGCATAAGTATTTACTAATTATCCACATGAAATACTTTACCTGTGCTGCTGTAGAAGGCAAATCCACTGCATGCACTGAACTCCTCGATGAAGAACTGAGAAAGGGAGATATGCTCATCAGTGTTTAAGGACCTGTTTCCACGTTTCCAGTATAGCATGAGATCCTCTTCATTGTAGGCATCTAAAACAAGAACGTAATATTCTTAGAATAAGCTCTTATAAGCTCCATGAGGTCTCTGTATCCTCATGCCTGGTCCAATGACATGTATATATTAGGTGCCAAAAAATGTGTGCCAATACCCTCACCTACTAAAAGAAAAAAATCTGCAAAAATAGACCCTGTTAACTGGCATAGTGTGGAGGCTTTTCCTGTGCCCACATGATGACTTAAAACTCTCCAAATATGGCCGGGCCGGTGTGGCTCAGTGGTTGAGCATCAACCCATGCACCAAGAGGTTGCTGGTTTGATTCCTAGTCAGGACGCATGCCCAGGTGTGGGCCTGATCCCCAGTGAGGGGCATGCAGGAGGTGGCCATCGATATGCTCTCTCATCGATGTTTCTGTCTCTCTCTCCCTATCCCTTCCTCTCTCTCTAAAAATAAATAAGAAAGAAAGAAAAAAATTTAAAACTTTCCAAATATGCCTGGCCAGTGGGGCTCAGTGGTTAAGCGTTGACCCATGCACCAAGAGGTCGCTGGTTCGATTCCCAGTCAGGGCACATGCCCAGGTTGTGGGCCTGATCCCCAGTGAGGGGCATGCAGGAGGCGGCCAATCGATGTTCTTTCTCATCGATGTTTCTATCTCTCTCTCCCTCCCTCTTCCTTCCTCTCTCTCTCTAATATCAGTAAAGAAAAAACAAAAATTTTTTTTAACTCTCCAAATAGCTGCTCCCATGTCTGTGTGCACTGAGCGATGTCACAGCAGTGCTTTGCAGTCACTGACCTGACCTCAGCTCTCTAGGCCCCTTTAGTTCTATAGATCTCATGGATAAAATTCCAAAATGAGCTGAGCTCATAAAGAATTTTCTTCTATAATCAAATATGTTATAGAAGGTTTGTAATGATTTGGGGAGGAGCATCTGTGTAGGAGACATCCATTAAGATTCCCAACATTTTAGCCTCATTATGAAAAACTGCATTCAGCTTTTAAGGTCTCATATCAAAAATAGGTGGTGGGTCAAAGTGATTGACAGGGAGCTAACTCAAAGGCCCTTGACAGGGCTCTGATTAGGGGATCGACATCTAGAGCTGGGTTTTTAATAAAAGATTGTGACTAATATGGGAATATGAATTCCAGAGCTTTTCAAATTTGGAAAATCTGTGTCAGTCTATGTTAATAACATTAACAAGAATACCCCTTTAAAGGGAGCTGTATCTTTGTAACCATGTGGGAACCTAAAAATATAGCAAAACATAATTTTTTTCCCTGATTCTTCTCATTTGAGAAACAATTTTCCATCATCCTTGTAAAGGAAAAAAGAAGCAACTACACATTTTGCATAAATATATTTAACATTTTGTATGTTTTTATTGATTCTTTAGAGAGAGAGGAAGGGAGGGGGAGAGATAGAAACATTGATGAGAGAGAATCATCGAATGGCCGACTCCTGCATGCCCCCTGATAGGGATCAAGCCCACAGCCTGGGCATGTGCTCTGACTGGGAATCGAACCACTGACCTCTTGGTTCATGGGTCAACACTCAGCCACTGAGCCACACTGGCCAGGCATAAATATATTTAACTTCTATCAAGATTTGTAAATCCTAAGTGCATGCTTATTTGGTGCAGGTTTTGATGGTATGTTCAGGTCGTATGGATGCACTGCAACAGGAAGTAAAACTCACAGCTTTCCAGTTCAAGGGAACAGTTCTGAGTGTCAAGAGGAAACCTGCTGAAATCCATAAAGCACATGGCTGAAACAGTTATCCTAGAAAAAGAAGAAGAAAAGGAAAACTGCACATCATGGAACCATACGACCAAATAAGCACGCAATACTGAAGCTCTCTTACTGTTTGCTTGTTTTGTGTGGATTTCAAGAATAATGCAAAACAGGCATTACCATCTTCTATCCAAATAACGTAGAAGGAAACAAATGCAGGAAGGTGGAGGGTTTGCTTTAGACAGAGCTCATGGGTGAATTCCTACTCTAATAATTGCTTCTGAGCTCATCATTTCCTGACAGCTCCCTCTACATTTTCTGGCTCCGAAGTCTTCAGACAAACACACTTCAAAATGAGAATACTTTTAAACAGATTTACATTTTCTGCCTTTTGGAAAACCTAAACTTAAATAATGTCTAGTAATAAAGGGCTGGACTGTTGGTAATCGAAACCTATGCGTAAAGGTTTCTCTCACAAAGCAAGTTTACCTGAAGAAATCCTCTTTCCAGGAGAGAGGGAAAAGCCCAGAGCATTTTCAGGTGTAGATTCGTGTGCATGGTGCATAATTCAGGTGCTATTAAGTCAAAAGGCTTGCATACTGATGAGGATTGTTTTTTCAAATTGCACATTCTCCTGGATTTTCCTGGCTTCAGGGAGACGCTGAGATACTATGATCCTACCTCAAAGTAGACACTCTGGTACCACAATAGCAGATCAGAGGTTCATAAAAGGCCTTGAGCGACTCTGCAAAAAACAAAGGTAACAGCTGCTCCTACCCACGGTGCTCTCAAGTTAATCAGAGAAGTGGAAATATTTTATCTTCCGTGGGTTGAATACTACTGTCAATAGTTACCTAGCAAAATGCCATGCCAGGGAGGTGTCTGGACGACTTTGTGTCACAAAACATACTCATTTTGGCATATTCCTAGTACTTTAAAGCGGGAAGGGACCTCTGAAGTCTTTGAGTTTACCTTCTTCATAGTACATATGAATAAATTAACAACCAAGAAGGTTAGGTGGGTGGTGTTAAAAAAAAAAAAAAACATTATTCAAATTTGTTAAAGAGCAGTAAGGAAGACTTTATTAACTACAATAGTGTGGTTTCTAATAAGGGAGAGAGCTTGGACATGACTCCAAAGAGAACAAGGGAAAGCGGGAATTTATATCCAAGGAGCAGGATGGGGGTCAGTGGATAGAAAATTACTCAGAGGAAATGTCAGTGGTAAGGGGAGATTATGGCTAAAGAGACCTAACAGGATTGTTCCTGAAGGCAGACCTGGGTGATCAGACACCATCTGGGGGTGGCGGAAGATAAGGAGCCTGATCAGATATGAAGGGTGATCAGATATTGAGGATGGCAGATTCTGGCTAAATTGACTTAGCAGACACAAACATAAAAAGCTCAGAAGTCAGGGTCTAGGTGAGGAAAGAGCTCAGAGGAGCCTGAGTAGAGTTTGGTCAAGAAAAGGATTTTGTGAATAGATGGTACCAGGACCAAGCCTGGAACCAGATAATCTGGCTCTGGGCTTGGACTGACTTTGCTGTCAGCTGCAGTAGCTATGCAGACAATAATTTTGAGTCCTCCTGTGTTCAGGAATTCCCCAAAACCACTCTCAAGTTCAATGATTAGCTAGAAGGACTCACAGAACTCATCAAAGCTGTTATATTAACAGTTACAGTTTAGCCCAGCCGGTGTGGCTCAGTGGACTGAGTGTTGGCCCATGGACTGAGAGTCCTGGTTCAATTCCTGGTCAGGGAACATGCCCGGGTTTCAGGCTGATCCCCAGTATGGGGTGTGCAGGAGGCAGCCCTTGATGTTTCTCTCTCATCGATGTTTCTCTCTCATCAATGTTTTTCTCTCTCTCTCCCTTCCTCTGTCTCTAAAAAAATCAATAAAAACATATTTTTTAAAAAAACAGTTACAGCCCTGGCCGGTTTGGCTCAGAGGTTAGAGCATCGGCCTGTGGACCGGAGAGTTCCAGGTTTGGATTCCGCTAAGGGCACGTACCTCAGTTGCAGTTTGTCCCTGCCCCAGTTGGAGTTGTGCGGGTGGCAACCAGTTGATGTGTCTCCTCACATCGATGTTTCTCTCTCTCTTCCCCCCCTCTCTTCCTCCTGTTCTATCTGAAGATAAATGCAAAAATGTCCTTGGGTGAGGATAAATAATAATAATAATAAAATAAATAAATAAACAGTTACAGTTTATTTCAATGAAAAAGTACAAATTAAAATCAACAATAGAAAAAGTGCATAGGGCAGGGTCCAGGATAGACCAGAAACAAGTTCCCACTTGTCCTATTCTAGTGGAGTTATAGGGACATTGCTTAACTCTCCTAGCAACGATGTGTGACAACACGCATGGAGTATTGCCAACCGGGGAAGGTACGAGCCTTGGGGTCCATAGAATTAACTGAGGGTTGGGCACAAAGGTGTGGCTGACTTTAGCCTCCATCTGCTCCAGAGGTATTATCACATGTGGCTCACAGCCCCTATCATAAATCATATAGACAAGCTGGCGTGGCCCAAGGCCTCGGGTAAACAGACACTCTTATCAGACAGGATATTCCAAGGGCTTGGAGGTTACCTCCCAGGAGCTGGGCCAGGGCCAAGTCCTTTTTGGAATGTGCAGGCTATGGACAATCAACTGAGTTAATTCTTTAACGGATGTCCCTTCATCAAAATAATTAATTTAAAACAGTTGATTCCCAATGAAGCTTGACTCCAGTACTTAATTAGTCCTACTTTACTCCTGATTTAAAGTACTATTGAAAGTAATACTTTCGTTTCATTGCATTTTTAAAAATATGTTTTTATTGATATTATAGAGAGAGAAAGGGAGAAGGAGAGAGGGAGAGAGAGAGAGAAAAAAACACCAGTTGGCTGCCTCCTGCACACTCCCTACTGGAGATAGAACCCACAACCTGGGCATGTGCCCTGACTAGGAATGGAACCAGCGAACTTTAGGTTCATGGGACGATGCTCAACCAACTGAGCCACAATGGCCAGGGCCCTTTCATTGCATTTCTAAAAAACACTGACAGCCTTCATGAAATGTCTGGCAATAGCACCTTTGTACTTAAGTGAACAGGGTGTTTTTAATGAACAAAAAGAATCGATATTATTTTTCTTTGGCCACTATAACAAATCACCACAAACTTGGTGGCTTGAAACAACAGAAACCATTGTCTCACCATTCTGGAGGCCAGAAGTCTAAAATCAAGGTGTCATGAAAGCCCTGCTCCCTCCAGAGGCTCTAGGGAGAAATTCCTTGCATTTTACAGCTGGTGGCTGCACCCCACAATCTCTGTCTTAGGGGTCACGTGGCCTGTACTCTTCCTTTACCTTTTCCTTAGAAGGATGCTCACGGTTGCATTAAGGTCCCAACCAGCTAATCCAGGACAATCTCTCTATCCCAACATTCTTAACTTAATCACCTCTGCAGAGCTCCCTTTTCTGCCATATACAGTCACCTTGATAGACTCCGGGGATTAGGACATTGGGGGAGCAATTTTTTTCAGCTTACTTCTGTATCTTTCTGGGATTTCTAAGACATGAAAAAAAATTTAATTGCTTAGATTTTCCAAACGTTTTAAGAATTAGCTACTTGGGATTCATTAAGTGGCATGTAGTACATTAAAAGTGGAGGACTGTTAAACCATAGTATCAGAACTGATGTTTTGAATGAAAAGGGAAGTGAGGAAATTAGCAGGAACTTGTATGATGACTATACCTTCCCTTGAAAAATGAAGGAGATAGTTAAGAAAACTATTTAGCTAATCCAAGATTCCAAGACTGCTTGGCGGGGTGCAGGGGTGGGTGGAGCTGGTGAGGGGGAAAAGCAGTCTTGCATACCTATGAAGTTATACGCCAGACTTCTAAGGGTTTCCATAATTCATCTCCACTCTATTTGTTCAACCTCACTTCCTATCAGTCCCCACCATATGCCCAGAATGGGTATAGTTACACTAGGAAACCATTCTTTAAAATCTGGAAGTTAAACCAAGAAAAAAATTACATCTTTTGCTTGTGTCCCAATTTCCAGCATCACTAAGCAGACAGCGATGTTGTGAGTTTACTGTGAAGTGAGACAAGCTGCGGTGTCGACAGCCATGGGACAGGAAGCCAAAGGCAGCAGACGGCCCTCCTCACCTGAGACAGAAGAGGACGTTGCCATCGGGGTGTATACGCAGCATGACGTTCTCCACAGTCGTGACGTGGATGAAGGATCTTTTAGAATGGACAAAAAAGATATCAGGCACCCAAATCTTTTGGATCAATCTATGATCAAAAGTCATGCTTTTGTTGGTTGTACTAGGAATGGAGAGCCTTTCATCTTTCCAGTAGTGCCTGAGATAAAAAGTCATTGTAAAGTCCTAGGCAGAGGGAAAAAGAGACAAGTCAAAGGCAGTAGGAATCTGGTTCAGGATGACCACTCGACACCATTAATCCAGGCTGATTGCCATAGGTGTTAATGGCTTGTAAGTAAATGGCTTCTTTTGTATTTCCAGGTAGATGCCAGATGAAGCTAGTGAGCTTCAGCTGCAGAGCCTTGCCCTCACCTGGACCCCAGTGAATGTTGAGTTTCTGGGAAGTATCACGTATTCAAGCTGAGGGAGGGAAGCTAGTTATAACTGGGAAGCATTTCTACATAACCTCTCTGGTACATCACCTCAAGAGATCTCAGAAGAAAAGAGCCTGAAATTCCATGCTCTAGTATTTCATTTTGTCTCTCTCTTTTTTTTTTTAATCATCACCTGAGGATATTTTTCCATTTATCTTCAGATAGAGTGGGAGGGGGAAAGAGAGAGAAAGAGAAAGAGAGAGAGAGAGAGAGAGAGAGAGAGAGAGAGAGAGAGAGAAACATCGATATGAGAGAGACACATCAATTGGTTGCCTTCTGCACAACCCCGACCAGGGCCGGAGACGAACCACAACCAAGGTGCCCTTGACCGGAATCAAACCCACGACTTATTGGTCCAAGGGCCAATGCTCTAACTGCTGAGCCAAACCGACCAGGGCTAGTATTTCATTTTGATTTCATTTCTCATTGTGAATAAATACTCACTTTTATAACTGATTTTGTATCCATAAATTTTATTATTTTTGTTCAAGAACCACTACCACCCACCAAGTTAAATAAACCAGTCCCACAAAAACCTGGGTACGAGATCTATTAGAGCTGTTAGTGGGAAAGTTGTCAGAGGTCCTGGGACAGAGGCAACGGTTTTCCTCAGCTTGAGAGACAGAAAGTACCACGAAATAGTGGATCTCATTCAGGTGTGCAAAAGAACCACCTGTGAATTTGTTAAAATGGCACATTCCCCAGGAGCTAGTATGGCTTAGGGATTTGAATTGTTAATGTGCACCCCCGGTAAGGAGGTAAGAATGAGGGGGGAAAGCTATATTAACATCATGTTAGCAGAAAAAACAAATTGGGTTAGTCAATCATTTGAGTTTTGTTTGGCACTCAGATGCTACATTTAATCCTTTGTTTGTTTGAACAGAAACTCTCCAAGCTTCGTCCAAGTCACTGGGTGTGGCCAATGACAATATGTTTCACTTTTCACAACTGTTTACTCCTTAGTATCATTTATTTCCCAACAATACTCAAAATTTATTGAATTAACATATAATAGAACTTTGACATTTATTATGCAAGCAAAGGACAAGTCTCAGTAAGCTACAAATAAGTCACCAATTAAGTATGAGCCAGTTTGCTTTTTTAAGGTTCAGAAAACAGGTACATTGTATTATTTCTCTGGTTTAACCTAAGAATATCAATATGTGTAATTTTGGATT
This sequence comes from Tadarida brasiliensis, assembly GCA_030848825.1. Lineage (NCBI taxonomy): Eukaryota > Metazoa > Chordata > Mammalia > Chiroptera > Molossidae > Tadarida > Tadarida brasiliensis. The sequence goes on along the minus strand of CM061260.1, from coordinate 83,199,256 downwards.
AGGATAAGGATGAATAAATAGAATAATTCATTTATTACCATATACCACTGTACAGGGAATTGTGTGGGTTACTGCATGGATTGCTTTAATAAGCATATATTTAAAATCAGATGCTCACCCATTAGTGGATGAATGGATAAAAAAGCTGTGGTACATATACACAATGGAGTACTATGTAGCTGTAAGAAAGAAAGATCTCTTATCCTTTGAGACGACATGGAGGGACCCCGAGAGTATTATCCTAAGCGAAACAAACCAAGCAGAGAAAGACAAATATCACATGATCTCACTCATTTGTGGAATATAATAAACATAACAGTCTGGGGAACAGGGTAGACCCAGAGATGTGAAAGTAGGGTATAGACTGACAACCCTCAGAAGAGGGGGTGGGGGGCAGGGAAGAGATAAACCACAGAAATTATACGCATGTATGCATAACTGATGGACATGGACAACAAAGCTGGGGAAGGGGTAGAGGCATGGGGAGAAGGGTGTCAATGGGGAAAAAAGGAGAAACATCTGTAACAAAAATAAATAAATAAATAAATAAATAAATAAAATTTAAAAAAATAAATAAATAAAATAAAATCAGATGCTCAACCTGATCTGAAGGTCACTGGGCAAACACTGAACCTATGGAGTCAAATGGCAGGCATCGGTGCACGTCAGTGACACCTTGAAGTCACCTTAGCTGGAACTATCATGAGATGCAGTCTGAACAGAACGTTGGAAGGAGAGGCAGGGGCACATTTAAAGGGATTGAAAGTGAATCCAGTGTGGGACAAGAGAGAGTGGGAAGATGATAAATGAGAAGCAAAAGCAGGCAGCCCCAAGGGTCACTGATAATTAGAAAGCCTTTTGAAATTGGATATGGAAAACCCAGTCCAGTTTTAGCTGATACGAGTACCAAAGCTGACCTTATTCAGGGGAGAAGAATGAGGTTCAATTTGGGGGTCAGCAGGATGGAGACAATGAGAATTTTTTTGCAGACTGGGTCATTCAGGAATGACTTAGATTATTCCCAGAGAGGGGAAATGAGAGTGTGTTCCTGGAGCACAAGGGTCAAGGAAATGCCAGTAAAAGCTGTCTTTGAGCAGGGAAGAGCTGAAACTTTCTAAACAAGGCATTTTTGAGTAGTGAGTGCTATTGGTGCTATCCCTTGAGGAGTCGGGTGGTTAAAATGAAAGAAGTTCATGTAAGGCTTGATATTGAACTGAAATAAGTATTATATTAGGTAATGATAAGGACTAGAAGGATATTAGGTGTGTCCTGTGATTTTTCCTCAGTTAGCATTTGGATAACAATAACTAGTTGGTGGAAACACTATAAATAAAATTACTGATTAAGATACATATGAAAAGTAATTTATCATTTCTGGGTCCTACTTCCTTAAGACATCCCTACTTTGTTCTCTTTCTCTCTTTCTTTTTTTTTTTTTTCTTTCCACATTTTTATCTTTAATTGTGGTATTTGCATATTACAAAAACAATATATAGAATCTAAATTTCTAAACTTAATTCTATGAAAAACACTATATAAGCTACAGCTTATACATCAAAAATACTTTTATTCCAAAAAATATCCCAAAGCAACTTCTGAGAATTTTGCAAGAACACACATATAAAAAGATTCCAGAAAAGGGAATGAAACGCAAGGATTAGTGTACATAACAATGTACATGAATGACTAGATTGGCTAAACAACAAACTAAATCTTTCCAGATGGAAAATCGAATTTGAAATGAAAGTAATTTAAATCCTCCCTATTTGTGGAAGAGGTATTCCCTGGTTTTATTTCTAACCGCCCTTCAAACACACACACACACACACACACACACACACACACACACACACACCAACTAGAAAATGAAGGACAACAAGCATTTGGCTAAGGGTTGCAGCCTCAAATGACTGCCAGGACCAGATGAGCAACATCAATGAACAAAGCAGAATCTGCGAGAAAAGCCAGCCTGGGTGCCAGGGCAATCAGCTCCATCTAAAGGCATTCACAATTAAATTGTTTGATACTTTTGGGGGGAGGTAGGAACAAAACTTCAAAACCAATCCAAAACTGAAAACCAAATCCAAACAAAACATATCCAAAGCTGCATCTTACCAGTGAGTACTTGTTCAGGCCCTTGTCATGATCAGTTGCACATAGTATAGCGTTGTGATAGGAAACAGAAGAAATGCAACTATGGGAGATAATGGAAAAGACAGCACAATTGAAGAGAACAAAATTAGATGGAAAAGTGATCCAGCCCTGGCTGGTTTGGCTCAGCGGTTCGAGTCTCGGGTTCAATCCCTGGTCAAGGGCACGTACCTCGGTTGCGGGTTCAGTCTGGTCAGGGTCATGCGGGAGGCAACCTTGATGTTCCTCTCTTTTTCTCTCCCTCTCTCTCTTTTTCTCTCTCTCCCTCCCTCTCTCTCTCCCTCACACTCTAGCTAAAAAAATCAACAGAAAAATATCCTCAGGCAAGGATTTAAAGAAAAAGAGTGATCCATATATAAGAATATACATCGATTAGGTAAGAACAAGGAAATGGACGTTGAAAACTTGTCACTATAAGGCATTCTTTATTTGGCATAGAAAAATATACTAAAATGAGCTATACAAAGTTCTGAGACATTAACAAATTAACAGAATAGTGGTAGGTAAAAAGGAAACACATCTGAAAACAAATAATGTATATGTTTGTACATATAAGTTAGCCGTGGCAATAAACATTATTTCTTAAAGTAAAATCCTGAAAAACCTTAAAATTACTTAAATGAAAAATGGCTCTGGTAATTATGTAGACAAAGAAGGTGATTCTAAGGAGTAGAAAAAACAAAATGAAAAAATCATGGTAGGCATAGACACAATGCTGTGTGGGGGGGAATGGGAGGAGGGTGTCAATGGGGGAAAAAGGAGAAACATCTGTAACAAAAATAAATTAATTAAATTTTTTTAAAAAAGGGAAAAAATCATGGTAGGGAACATTAAAACATAAAAATAGCTAAAATGATTTTTAAAAACAGATTAAGGGAAGGCAAAGAGTAAACAAAATAGCAAGACATACAAAATGGCAAAGACATAAAGGCTGAAAGGAATAATCGATCAATTTGATGTGTTAGGGACAGTGGTTTGCAAATAAGACTCCATGAAAATCCAGATACCCCACTGTAAACTAATGGCAGTCTTTTCTAGACTTCTAGAAAATATAAGGGAATGGACCATATTTTCTTAATTTAAAATTTTGGTTCCCATAAATTGTTTAAAAAATCCTTTGTCCTCTGCTATTGTTTATCTACAGATAAGCCAACTTAATATTAATGGAAACATTGGGAAGCAATCCATCAAGTGTGGTCTGTCGTTTTATGGGTAAAGATTCATAGTTGTGAGTTCATATTTCATATGTATTATGATCATCCTTTCTTTTTGTACAATTGTTCTTGGTTCATGTTACATAACTAAATAGATCATGTTGTCTTACAGGCTCCACCACCATAAAACTGTTAGAAGGAAAAGAGAAGAGTCGGAAAGGAATAAGAATTGGAAACAAGGGCAGAAACAAGTGGATAGAAGAGAGTAAAGCAACCACAACTCTATTAAGCAAAGTAGGAAAAATAAACAACATATGTAATTAAAACGATTTGTAAAAATACCAGTGATTTTGACACTATTGAATCTCCATCCTTTCACAAAAAGGGCCAAAATCTCGTGGAGAAACTCACCATGTTAACCTCTGAAATGCTGTCAATGCTTTCAATCTGGACATCTATTCCCACTGGCACTGCAGACCCTTCAGAAAGAAGAATGGGTAATATACTGAGAGGTCATTAAAATTATTTTGCAAACATTCAAAGCAGAGAGAGAGCAATGTTAAAAATATATTTTCAAGTATTTTTTTAACAACACATTTCTCCATTATCTAGTGATACATTATTATACATTCAATTATAACAATAAAGGCACATGTATAAATAAATGTTATTACACATTTGCTTGAGAACAGTATTTTCCCTTTTATAGGATACTAACAGTACAAAAGTGGTGTTTCCAGTGTTTTGGTTTTGGGTTGTTGTTGTTTTTTAACTAGTAGTGATTTTAAAAGGAACAATAGTTTGACAACATTGTCTTAAGAGTATGTAGAATTCTGTATTCTTTATGGTAAATGATCATATTTTATACTTAGGAAGTGAATATGTAATGGAATGCTTGACTCTGGTAAATGCTAAAAAATCAGCCTCTTTCTCTTGGGCAGTGCTTGGCAGGCCAGAGGAGCAACAGTGACAGTACATCGACACACTGGGACGCCACACATTGAGAAAGGGTCACACACTGACCCTTCCCAGGTTGTCAATGACCACAGCCTGCATTTGGGATAAAGCAAACATTCTTAGAAATGCCTTTGATGAGAATATACTAAAAGTCAGAATCGGAGCAACTTCAGACAGGGAACTGCTGGGCTTTGTTTGCAGCTGGGTCTCAGAATCAGGTCCACGGGCCCAAAGAACGTGAATGATGCAAGAGAATCCAGTCCAGACAGAGACCAAGGCATTTCCTTGTTACACCTCACAGAGGGTCTCACCAGTTCCTGTGTGAGGGATGCTGATGTTAATAATTTCATTATTCAGTACTGGGTATGAAATTCAATGCATATATATGCTAAAATAATTTATACATATAGTCTTCATACATTTTCTTTCCATAGTAACCAATTCTCAATTAAGCTTCATTGTCTCTGTATAGTCTTGAGTTAAAAAACACTTTCTTTTTTAAAAAATATTTTTTTTAGAGAGAGGAAGGGAGAGGGAGGGAGAGCTAGAAACATCAATGAGAGAGAACATCGATTGGCTGCCTCCTGCACGCCCCCCACTGGGGATTTGGCCCACAACCTGGGCATGTGCCCTGACCGGGAACCGAACTGGCAACCTCTTGGTGCATGGGTTGATGCTCAACCACTGAGCCACACGGGCAGGGCAAAAAAACAACCACTTTCAACTATTGCTGAAAACTAGAAATCTTGCTATTTTTAGTGGTGGCTATTTTAATAAAGATTCTGGGATTTCAAAGAGTCAGGCCAGAAAAGCTTCCTTACTGAAGGTCACTTAAGTCTGGATGTGCTACATATATCTGCATATAATTCAATAAACACCTGATATTGTGTTCTAAATACACAAAACATTATAAAACAAGATATGCCTTGCCAGCCCTGGCCAGTGTTGCTAAGTGGTTAGAGCATCGGCCCAAGGACCAAAGGGTCTCGGGTTTGATTCCTGGTCAAGGACACATGCCTGGGTTGCAGGTTCTATCCACAGCCCTGGTTGGGGCACGTGTGGGAGGCAACCAATGTGTCTCTCTCACATTGATGTTCCTCTTTCTCTCTTTCCCCCCTCTCCTGCCTCCTTTCTATTCTCTCTAAAAATCAATGGAGCCCGGCTGGTGTGGCTCAGTGGTTTAGCGTCAACCCATGCACCAAGAGGTCACCGGTTCGATTCCCGGTCAGAGCACATGCCCAGGTTGTGGGCCCAATCCCCAGTGGGGGGCATGCAGGAGGTGGCCAATCGATGTTCTCTCTCATCGATGTTTCTATCTCTCTCTCCCTCTCCCTTCCTCTCTCTCTAAAAATCAATAAAGAAAAAACATAATAAAATAAAATAAAAATCAATGGAAAAATATCCTCGGGTGAGGATTAATTTTTAAAAATTAAAGATATGCCTTGTCAGTCCCTGTCCAACATCTCTGACTTCCCCCTTAATTGGCTCATGTTGCCTTCACTTTATCAACACATTCCTTTTCCCTTCCACAGTTGGTACCCTCCATATCACTCCTTACAGCTGGCCAGGCAAGGGACCTGCCACTTAAAGAATATATTTCTGCTTCAGTTTCAGGAATACCTGACTTGCGTCTTAACCAACTACGTCCTGTTATACTGGATAAATCACTTTCTACAATATCAATAATGACAAATCTATAAATAATATTGTCTAATGATACTTACAATTAAGCATTAACTTGGCAACAACTCAGCATTACTTCTTTATAGGATTCAGCTCTGATGCTTTCTATTTGCCTTTTCTCTTTAATTAGTAGAGATATCAAAATTAAAATTCATGGAAAGATCTCATCCATGGCTCTACTTGGCCTTTTGTTACAAGTAAATCTTCCCATTAAGCCCATCACCCCAAGGGCAGGAAAGGTCTGGAGAGGTCTCCAACTGCACAAGATCCTGAACAGAATCCTGGCATCAGAGTTGCAGACTAGAGTTTGAGCTCAGCTCCCCACTCATTGATCTGGGGTAAGTAATACCTCTAAGCTTAGTTTCCTCAACTATAAAACCCAAGTAGTAGTATCACCTTGGAGACTCGTTTGAGGACTAGAAATAATACACAGTAAATTTAACTGGTGCTTAATAAATGACACTAAATGAATGTTAATGCTACTGCAATTCAGCAAAAATGTGAACCTGTTCCCTAGAAACGCAAGCAGCTACTCCCAATCCTACGCTCAAACATTCAAATAATCAGTCCATTTCTCACTGAAAAATGATATAGTGCTTCTCATAGAGCACGTATTTTATGACAGAACCTGAGAACAACTTGGATTTAGGATCCTGTGACTTGTAAGTAGATCTTAGTTGCTGATAACAGTCTCTGCAAGCCTGGGGACAGTCCTATAAAGCCACCATACAAGGACATATTTGTGCCACACTGGACAAGCAGGACAAGCACTGAGTCCTCAGGGTTGTTTGAAGGCTGGTGTGAAGTGGTATAAAAACACGGCTTGTCCATTAGGAATGGGTTCCTGGGAACATCTTAGATTTCTTCTTTTCTCCCTCTGATTTATACTATTCTTGTGGGGATGAGCTCTTCTATCTGCAAGGAAAGTGTTTGCTTTTGGGTGTCATCTGACTTCATTTTTGTATCTTTCAAGCTCCATGTTTGAGTGTGTCTTATTCCTGGGTCTAGGAATCTATACTGTGCCCTGACATTCTTGAGGACAGAGTGGGGGGTGAGAGGGCATGTAAAAACAAGATGCAGAATCATAGAATTTTGGAGCTGGATAAATGCTCTAAAACTCATTCTATTTTACAGATGAAACGCTGAGTCTCAGAGAGAAGGTGGAAACAAGCACATAGGTTAAATATAGTGGAATTTGTAGTCATATAAACCCAAGTAAAAGCCAAACTTCTGCAAATCCCTTAAATGCTCAGTTTGCTCCTCTGTAAAATAGGGAAAATAAATATATGGTATCTACCTAATAGGGTTGCTGTGAGACTAAAACAAAGAATGCATGTCAGGTCCTTAGTCTATTCCATTCAAATATCTTAACAACCAACTTATTCATTATCTATTGGATCAGTAATACATATAACAACATGAATAGTAACTATTTCATAAATACTATTCACTCTATACAGAAAACATTCAAAATATAGTAAAAATTAAATAAATATTAACCATTATGATTATGGTGTTGATTTCCCAGGATCACTAACTAGGTAGTACCACACGCATTTATAGTCCTTTTTAAAAATATCAGTCTGAGGATAAAAAATAAATAAAATAAAATAAAAATAAAAATATCAGTCTGGTTTTTATGCAGGCTGGGATAATGAAAGTTGCACATCTTATCTGTATAGTGCATTTAAAATACATTATGTAATATATTTTCTCATGTTCTCATTACAGCCATTTGCTAGTTAGCCAGGTAGAACTGCTTGTAGCTCCAGCTGACACGTGAGGGAACGCATGCTCAGAGAGGTTAGAGACTGTCCTGAAATCAAAAGCCAGTTAAGGCAGGAATATCATCAGGTCCTCCAGGCTCCCAGTCTAGTCCTCCTGTTGACTATACTGTACAAGAGCTTTCACAACTTTACCTTTTGTCTTGACCCAGTAGCCAGTATTAGATGCTGAATTGATTTCACTTTAAAGAAACAAAGAAATCATCATCTATTAGACTAAAACAAAAAAGCCGTAAGTTATGGGAGATGTAAAGGGTAGGGAAAACATAAATAAGGAAAATGAGCCACAATTTATAACCCAAGTTAAACAAAAAGCTCCCCTAAATTATTATCCTCCTGTTTCCACAGAATGAGTCCATTAATCTTCTAACGCCTTGTAGAAGGAAAAAGCACTGCAGCAGCTGGTTCTAATGTTAAAGCTAATTAGGAAAACACATTAAGGCACAGAAGTGCTGAAGTTACATTTAGCTCAAGAGGAAAGAAGTATGTGTTTGTGTTATGGACAAGCATAAGGAAAGAGAAGATAAATTAAAGCTTGTCTTTTATATCCTGCAGTCTCATTTCCTCAGGAAGGCAGCCTTGAGAGAACAGAGAAATGGGTCACTGGTATACGAAGCTGTTCCAACCAAGACAAGAGAAGGTTAAGGACTCTGTTTCACAGACCTACCAGACTAACACGTCTGACTGAATTTATGGATTTTTCTGCCTGAACACACAGACCATTTGGACACCATTTAGCCCCAGCCCATGACTGTCATAAAAACTTCTTAATCGTGGGATGATTTGCCACCTGCCACTAAATAGCACATTTTAATAACATTTTTAATAACCCCACGAAGTAGCCCCGGGGAGGAGGGGATTTGTTTTTGTTTTTTTAAAGCATTCTCACTTAAAAACAAAAAAATTTTTTACATGTGTCCGTAACCCATCAAGAGAATTGGAAATTTGAGGTCAATATTACATTTTTCTATGGGGGAGGTGGGGGGGTGGGGATTTTACAGGGAAGGAAAATAAAGGTATAAATGTTTTAAAAAAAAAAACAGAGGGCACTTAGTAATCTACAGCAGTGTTTCTCAGATTGTATAATGTACTCACATCACCTGGAGACCTTGTTAAAATGAAGATTTTGACTCAGAAAGCCTGGGGTGGGGCCGAGTTTCTGCATTTCTAACTAACTCCCAGGCGATTCTGCTGCTGGTCCTTGAACCACTTTGAGCGACAAAGCTTTTCTAGTGATTTTGTTCCAAGGTTCAAATTCAAGGACAGTCATTTTTCTATCAATCTTCCTGTCTTTCAGCGGCCTAAAATGGACCCATAAAACCCCTTTCCCAGGAACCGAGCCTAAAGGGAACTGGGCAGCCCTGTGGACTGGCGTGGAACAGAGCCTGTGGGTCGTTTTGAACTTCTGATTGCGGCTCCGGGGATGCCGGTTCCAAGCCATTCCTGTGAGATTGGCGCCCCTTGTGGCTGAAAAGGCCCATAGCCGGGCAACTTGATCATATTTTCCCCAACTAAAGGGTGGTAGGGGAGCTTTAGACACTTTTTATAGAATCATAGAGGCCAAGGGGCAGAACACCTGCGTGATAGCTGTAGCGTATATTATCCAAACGTTGGGAAAATTTGGTTGGAGGAGAAACGAATCTATTAAGAATGGTAGTTAAGTCAGGCATATTTAGAATTGTGGTAAGGATGCCACATTTGAGAAGTAGTGGTCTAAAGAAAAAGAAGAGAAAGAAATAGTCTTAGAAATAAAAAACAGACACATCTTCAAACCTGATTAATTTTGAGGTTTCTAAAGTCTTAAATTGGGTTCAATAACTGTGGGAAATGCTCTGTAAAAACAAACAATTAGCCCTGGCCGGTTTGGCTCAGTGGTTAGAGCGTCGACCCGAGGACCAGCGAGTCCTGGGTTCGGTTCCCGCGAAGGGCAGTACCTTGGTTGCACTTTGTCCCCGGCCCCAGTTGGGGTCTTGTGGGTGGCGGCCAGTTGATGTGTCTCTCTCACATTGATGTTTCTCTGTCTCTCTTCCCCCCTTTCTCCCTCCCACTCTATCTGAAGATAAATGCAAAAATGTCCTCAGGTGAGGATAAAACAAAAACAAAAACAATTAAACCCCCCCAAATTTAATCTGATGCTGATAATCGAACTCAGCGGTTATCAAATACGGTTTACAGACCTGCACCAGCAGCAGCAGCAGCACCTAGGAATTTATTACAAATGCAAATTGTTGGCTCCACTCAGATCTAGTGAGTTGAAATATGGGAGAGGGGGGCCCAGTAACCTCTGCGTTAAGAATCCCCCAGGTGATTCTGGTACTAAACTAAAATTTGAGTCACTAATCTAACAAAATCAAAGCCAGGCCCTTAGAATTGCAACCCAATGGATTCCAGGAAATTAAAAAACAACAAAGAACCCTCAACCTAACAACTAGTTACCTGACGTACTTTATTTCACAACAATGTGAGTATCAAGTCCCCCTACCCCATCCTGAGTACTGGAAGTATTAGTTATTGTCCCACTGTTGGATAATTCTTCCTTTTCACCCGCTCTTTCACTTTTCTTCTATCCACACCTCTGATATCCTGAAAAGTAGTCAATTCAGGAATTGTGGGAGTGTGAGACTTGAGTCAAGGACAGAAGAGTCCGGGTGGCCTTAGCAGTAAGGCCTCCGGAGGGTCCCGTGTTACTGGCTGGTTTCACCACATCCTGTGTACGTCTAGAAAACCTGGCACTCTCAGTGATGTCACATTCAACACTCTGAGGGGAGGAAAGATTTTGTTCCAAGTATACACTTCTCATATGGCCTTCTTCTGCCCTCCTTACGTGCCATTGCATCTTGGTTCCACCACTTACTGCTTTTTTTTCTTGACCTTGAGCAAATCTCTTAACCTCTCTAAGCCCTAGTTTCCACACTGAAACACTAGGGACCATGACAGTGTCTACTTCCTAGGGTCACTGTGAGGGTGGAATGAGGTAATGCACATTGCCTGGCATGCCAACATTTAGATCAGTCTTAGTTGCTAAAAGTGATCAAAAGATAAAAACCTCAGTAGAGCTGTTTCCAAGGGAGTCAGGCATCTGGCATACTTGCTCTTCCACGATACCCAGGTGTTCCAGCATAAGAGAGTTTTCAATAAGATTTTATGACTATCATCATGTAATCCAATATACAGATTTTAGTTGAAACAAGTTGGTATATAGACAGGATATATCCATTCACTGTTTACTGAACATATGCTGTTTACAATTAGTAAATAGTATGGATACTTACTAAAGATATTTTACCTTTTTTGGTCAATTTAAAATGCATAAAGGCAAAATAAATTATCAATTGTTCTCATTCAAGAGAATATCATTGTAAAAGTTTTTTTTTTTCTTTTTTTTTTAATTAATGGCCTTTACTTGTATTTTGGTCTTAATTGCTTCCAATGCTCAACTTCATTGTGACAGTGCAGTGGATGGTGACCTAGGGGTTTGAAAAGATAATACTCACCTCCAAATCCAGGTCTCATTGTAAAATCGTGCTCCTCTATGTGGAGAAGTTGCTCATATTTCAGGGGCCACACTTTAGTACTATCTTTTTCCTCATTCTGGTTTCTTGTTTGCTGTCCCTCCAAAGGGGGAAAAGTATTTTTGAGATACATAAGCTTCTGGGTGTTTTGATTTAGGTTAGATTTTGGTGTTCAACATGGTATCCTCTGAAATATATACATGAAAGCTCATTTTCTCAGTTCATATCACACATGGCCAAAAGTCTGCCAACATTTATTCTTTTTTTAAATATTTTTTCTTTATTGATTTTTAGAGAGAGAGAGATAGAAATATCGATGAGAGAGAACAACGATTGGCTGCCTCCTGCATGCCTCCCACTGGAGGTTTGGCCCACTGGGCATGTGCCCTGACCGGGAATCAAACTGGCGACCTCTTGGTGCATGGGTCAATGCTCAACCACTGAGCCACACCAGCCAGGCTCAACATTTATTCTTTATTATATAGGGCGGGGCAGATATGATACGCCAAATCTTG